>CM059559.1:7693908-10664707 GCA_030386875.1 Morinoia aosen | reverse complement strand
ACTAAGGCTATAAGGTGCTTCAATTAAAGTGTGTTTTCACTCATATCAGTACCACAGTAGGGCTAAAAGGCGCTTCAATTAAGGCGTGTTTTCACAGGCAGGACAATACAGCTCATGAATTCAAAAAGCTCTTCAAAATCGTGCTAGCCCAGTGGTTGGAAGTGGTCGGCGGGAGGAGGCACGTGTTATTTATGAAGTAGCACGAGAGCCTGTGTGTATTATGGCGCTGGCGGCTGAGGGCGCCATGCATCACAGGCCGCAGAAATAGAAGTAACTTATACTCCCTCCGCAGATTTGTGCATAATTGTTAGCCGGGCCGTTAGGAACGGCGTTTGTTGTGAAGGGAGTCCCAGCTAAGCAGTTTGGGCCGCTATTTATTACTCTTTATGGCTCTTGAGAAGAAGGTAGCGAATTAAATTAAGCAGTTAATAACCAGCGAGAGAAAAAGGCTCTGAAGTTGCGCGTTTCAGCAGAGCTTGTGTCCCGAATAATTCTCTGGAAGCTCTCTTGCAGGAAACGCTAATGTTCCATTCCACGGCTGCTGCGGCTGGCAGACTTCGCCAAGGGAAATATTCATGGCGCGTGGGTACACGTGAACACAAATCTGGGTAAATGAGTGTGTTGATGTCGTTATGCTGGGTGCTACATACTGAGACATAAGTAATGAAGTATTTCTTTTCTCCCCCAAAAGAATGTTATCAGTATCTGGATGAATACGTGCGTTGATTTCGTTATATTGAGAGCTACATACTGATGCGTGAGTAATGAAGCATTTCTCCTCCCCCCTAAAAAATGTACTCAAAATGTGGGTAAATACGTAGGTTGATTTCGTTTCGTTGGGGACCTCAAACTGAAATATGAGCAATGAAGTATGACGACCCCAACCCCTCCACCTCTCAAAAAATGCACTCATCCTCCAACTGACAATTACTCCTGTATTTTTTGATCTAGTTTCTTTTGTACCTAATTTTCCTTTAAAGAAGTTTAATTTCATCAAATTTGTTGTTCTCTTCTTAGGTTTAACCCATCAGACTTGCATCAATGTCAATAAAAACCAGTCAAAGAGTGGGTACATTAATTGTTGTGTGGGGGCACTCTGTTTATGCCTTGCTTGTGTAAATCAATGACACACAAGCAAATTAGAAACATACTTGCATCAAAGTTATCGAAAATTATTATCAGAAATACAACAAGCTTGTATTCTATTTCGCAGGAATGAAAACATCGGCGAAAAACAACAGTCTCTTCATCAATAGCGGGCTCAACCTATGCTCTTCGAAAAACGTCCTTGTCGAGACTCGATGTTAATCAAAAGATGAAGGGAAACGTTTCTGTTGAATCTATTCAGTTTCAACTGTGCTGGCAGGTAAAAATACCCCAGGGTTAAAGATTAGGCAATGCGAGGCTGTTGATTTGATCAAATCAAAATAGCTTCTTTAATTTATTAGTGATAAAATGACATCGTAAAACACTGATGTAAATACGTCATTTGAATATACGAATGTTTCAGTAAACTGTACATCAATGGAAACTAAAGCTAAAGACATAAGGAATTGGGGCACACACCGGTCAGAAATGACGTCAAGATTCTTTAAATAGGGATGCAATGGATCGTTCATCCATTCGTGGAGTAATATAGGCGACCGTGTGTCATCCACCTGAATTAAATTGATTGACAGCGAACGATTAATGCAAGTGACTTCAAAAATACAGTGAATTTTAGCATTAGTTTTAGAGTAGCGGGTCATCCATGTGAATTAAATTAATTGCCAGCGAATTTCACCATTAGTTTTATAGTAGCGGCATGTTTGGTTGATGCAAATATTGACGCGCTCATGAATTTGCGGGTACAACTAATTTGAGACAGCAATTTTCGTTAAAGGAAACAAAGCGCGTTTATATGAGCCCGGTTCCTAAATGTGCTTCCTTCTTCTAATTCCATGACGAGGGAGGAGAATGAGAGTTTGAGAGAATCTTTGGAAAATTTTACTGGAAATCACTTGAAGAAGAACTCGAGATAAATAATAATTTAAGAAGTATATGCCATTACGGGCGGCGTGTAATACACTATACCATTTTTAAATGAAATACACTTTTTATAGATTAGTGTACTCTATTCATTCTTGTCATTCCATAGCTTAGAGATTGGAATTTTACTTCGATTTATGCATGAAAAATAATGTCGCGTATATGGCCTCCATTTTCAGCTTCGTAAACAGAGATCTTCATAAGAAATTTTCCATGACAGTTCTTATTAGCATCTGAGGCTGTATGAAACGAATTTCCTCCTGTATTTTTGCTTTAAGTTGTTCGACAGTTCGTGATTTATTTACGGGCACCTATTCTCTTGCGTACGAACAAAATTTACTATCATATCTCCACACTGTGTTCCAATAATAAAACATTGAGCGTCCATTTTTAAAATAAAATTCAATTATCTTCATTTTCTCTTCGGTTGTGAATTTATTCATGTTCGAATTTGCAACGACGTAGCTTTATATTTCTGAAAAAAAAAATTACTTTATTGAGAAAAGCATTTTTCATTTTAAAATGGTAAAGTGACTCACGCGTCATCCTGTACAAGGGAAATCATATTGAAGTATGCGACGCTGGGTTATTTGGTATATTATTATTTCGCATTTATCAAAAGGCGTATTATTCATAACTGCGTCCTCATCCTGCTCTAACAAAATGAGATGGCAAAAAGAAATATTCTTTTCGACTTTTCGAAGTGAGAAAAACATAGATCCACACGAGAGAGAAGGTAGCAAATCATGTGTTCGAGACGTTGAGCGTTTCAACGCGAAATCCAAAGCTAATAAGATTTAGCAGCATTTTAAAAACCCTAATGAAACAAAATAGAATAAGTTCTGCAGCAGGATGCTCATACTTCGTTTCGAGACTAAATCTTTTTCTGTGACAGGAGCTTAAAGCACAAAAGCTCGCTACCTAATTCCAGCCCCCACTTTTCCGGGCATAAGATATGAGTGAGATTCTCGTCTTCTCTTTCTTAATAAAAGGCTGACAGCCGACAAGCAGGCCTCTTATGAATTTTCTAGAGGTTCAAGATTATCCTGGCTTCATATTTTCTGGGTTTCGTCTTCTTCACACGAGAGCCACTGCAGTTCTTCTGCAGTACTCTGCTAGATTCCGAGCTCAACATTCACTTCGCTATCCGGTCTACGTCAAATATGCACGCTAAGCACCGTCCTGCCAAGGCGCAGAGTTGGGATGAACCAGAGCTTCGTGCTTACGATGTGAGTGCGTCAGAGAATGCAGGGTGAGCCTTGATTACTTTTGGCCTGCGTGTGCAATTCCTTTCCCCTTTTATCATACGCTTGAGGTTCCCTAAGAATTGACCAATTGGAAATGTAATTTGTAATTTGCAGTATCATTTTAAAGCGAATTCTTAAATTCGTGGATTTGATTACCCAACTTCACGCGTTGTTTTGAGAACTTTTTTAGAGCAAGAACTGGATTTATTTTGACGACGAAAGTGAGTCTACTCGAAAATTTCAATGATTTTCTTTATTTCCATCAGCGAAAGCTTCTTTTTCTTCGTTTCTTCGGTGATGACGCTGACTGGAGTGAAAAGCAGTCAAGTTTTGCAGATTTTTGCCTCGAATATAAGTGAATACGAATTGATTTTTATCGAATTATCATTATAAGAGGAGCGAGATAAAAAAAAATAATCGCGCGAGGAAACATTGTCCATTCGTAGATACACAGTCCAAGTTTACAATCTCTATTTTGTCTACAATTAAAAGAATGGGAACTGACTTTCATTCAGGCAGTCAAACTAAAAAATTCTGAAGCCTAAATAGAATATTGCATTTACGAAAATTGATTTTTTACCAAATATTTTTTTTTTACCTTTGAAAGTATGAACATCATAGTCGAACTAATATTTATGGAGCGTTGTTTTCTCTTTGCTATTTTCAAATTTGTATTACTCGCTCAAGGATATTAGCAGCTCTGGCTCATTTAAGACAGATTTAGCCAATTTAACAAGATTTGTATAATTTTCAGAGTTTTACGAAACAGAACGTTTTCGCTAGGGGTTGTTCTGTGAAAGAACCCATTTTTTGTTCTATCTCAATCTGCCCAGTTGTGAGGAGGAAAGGGGAGCTGATCAGATGTTCGAATTTCCGTTTTGTATTATTCGTTGCTCGGCGAGACCTTCTTACATAATAAAACTTTTAAATTATTTATTCATTTTTATTTTTTGTTATTGTAATTTATAGCTAATATAAACTTTTATCATAGATTGTAACTTAATGTTAAGGTGTTTATTTCAAGTTATTGTATTCACCTTTTCGCTCTCCACACCCCGACTTGTGGCAGAGGTACGAAATTCATAGACAGATTTCTCCTGTCTTCAATACTGTTTTCAAGTCTCTCTGCTTAGTTTCACACGAACTTTTGGGGAGAATTGCACCTCAGCATGTCACATCGTCCCAAAACCCGCGAATAGTTTACTCTGCTACAAATTTTGTCTGCCGCCATGATCGGATAGGAATCTTCAAAAATATTCCCACCCACAAAACTCCTATAATGTCAAAATAGGGCGGAAATTTTACCTTCCTCTCCACTCTCGAAGAAGGCTATCGAATTTCACAAAGCGCATCTTTTCATTTCTGTCGCAAGATCAGCTGCCGATGCCTTTTGCAGGCCCATAATGTCATTCTCGGAGGATAACAGAGAAAACTTTTGAGATTTTCCGTGCCTATTTTATTTTTCGGTCAGCAATCGAGCTGTCAGTACAAATAATGATGCAACTTGCGTGTACAGAATTTTTATTAGCGAGTGCATATAAGCTATATAAGTTTGAGTATTTTTTAATGTTCCTGCTCATACAATGCACGTTCATTAGAAGGGCTCCCAGTTCTTATTAAGTAGTTTTGAAAAACGTATTGCAAAAATTGCAAGTGAATAATTGCATGTATTCTGATGATAAACACCATTTACTCTGAATATTTTATTCGTATTTACCCAGTATACTTTTTTTTCTTTTTTTCATGACAGTTGCCGCTAAAAAAGTTTCACACATCACGAAACAAAGTAAACGAATTAAATTATCTTTTCATCGAAATTCTTTCGCCTGAGAAAATTCAAACGGTTTTGTTTTACAGAACAGCGTCTGTCTTGTGAATCTAGATATATGTTCACACGTTAAATCAATGCATGATAACTAAACACTGCATAATCAGTTCGAAAACTACACGTTAACAAAAAGAGGAAATTGTTTTATTTGTGAACAATACGTTTCCATAATAAAACAGAAGTTGGACGAACATAGATATGTCAACCAGAAATGCTTACATACAATAGAATTTTTACTAAAAAAAATCATGTAACAACACGAACCTACCACTGAAAACCATTCAGATGTTCTTCTAAGCTATGCGCAATACAATACTACAATTTTTTAAACAAAACCCCTGCCTCATAAGAGTAGACACTTCAAAAGGAAAATTCTGAGCAGCATTAGCACTTTTCAGTAACAAAAGCTCGTTGGAATCGTTGGCACGAGTGCGGACAGTCTGGACTGCAGCAGAAGCCGAAGCTGGACACTTTATCTCTGTACTTGGAAGTTTAAGGGTGAACTATCTGCGTTGTCGCAGCAATTCTAAGCCAAATCTAATTTAAACTTTTAAGTGCCTCTCAAGTATTTCTAAGTATCGGCCCGAAAACATCAGATGTCTGGTCATTAAGCAAAACCAACACCGGAAGAAAGAAGTTTCCTTTCCGAGGGCGTTATCGTAACAGCCTTAGAAGGTTGCTTTGGTCCGGTAAAATTGTTTTCTTTGGTGAAAATCCCCGAGGATTTCTGAATTTTCCGGAGCTGTGTGCGATCTGAACTGAAAACTGGAAGGGGACTTTTTAAAGAGTGCTGACTTTTCAGGTTTTCTTGGAGATATCTAGATGCTTTGGCGCCGTAATGCCCCGTGATTCGGTTCTCCAGGTTATTTTGGACAATGACATGGAGGGTGCATGCTCAAACGCGAGTATCGAGGCCCACGTAGGTGCCCCACACCAAACTGCGACATAACCATTACTGCCAGCAAAGTTTTGGCCGAGGCTCGCTAAGTCTGCTCTCGAAAAAACGATTTTTTAGCGATATTGAAGGGCTAGTCTTATCTTTCAATTTAGAGTTGATTTCCAGGGAATTGGTTCTGCTTAGAGTAACTGACTTACATTCTAATGGGCATGGCATCAGTGCCTGGATGCGTGGTGCATGTGCGCATATGAAAAATATTAGTTCAATGATAATTAAAACTTTGTAATCACTATTGATGTGATCTTCTTTAAACGTAAAACAACTGAATGATATTCTATACGGGAGTAAAATACGTATATGGTATAATAATTCAACGATAATTAATATTTTATGAATACGACACGTACATTTGATGTGAAATGCACCAAGTGCTCGGACACGCTGTGGCATTTACTCTCGCTATAAATGTGCTTAGATTTGAGCGACTGAACTGAAAATCTCTCCAACTCTCCGACTACACATTTCAATGACGATATACGTACCATTGATGTCCAATAATTTTCTGAAATCACTGATTGATGTCCAATCATGGTCCAATCGCACAAATATGTCCGATTGATATCCAATCATCTTTTTCAATCATTGATTGATGTTCTATCATGGTCCAATCGTACAATGATGTCCGATTAATATCCAAGCATTTTTTCCAATCATTGATTTATGTCCAATCATTCTCCAATCGTAAAATGATGTCCGGTTGATGTCCAACCATTTTTTTCGAGCTTGGGTTTTGGAAAAATAATTACAATGTAGTTCTTGTTCAAGGCTATTGGGTAAATTTAACAATATGGTTTTACAATATTATATAAATAGATTGCTGTCTTCCAGACGCTGAACTGATTAGTGAAAATCAAATAACTTTATTTCCTAATATTAAATGATAAATAGAAGAATGTTATAGAATTACTCAATGTGGCAATTTCCCAAACTATACGTGACCGTACGAGTTATTCTGAAACGCCTGTTGTATTGATGTAAGCTGTGACAACAGGGTTATATATATATATATATATATGAATATATATAAATATATATATATATACATATATTTATATAATGTATTATCGTTATATCGCATAGTATGAATTATATGTAAAATGAGAATATGATAGGATGTTCTGATTATAAATATACAAATGAATATTTATAAATGTATGCGTGTATAATAATGCTAATTGAGAATATAAAAGTTTCCATCAGCTTAAAGGCATTGCTGAACACGGACAGTTCTATTTTTTCCTATGAATGGCAGAAATTCCTCAACTGCGCGACAGCGTATAGCTTTCTCATGCGGTTCTGACAGAACAATTCCAATTACCTTCATTTGGATACAGGGCTGTTGGAGTTGACATGTCAACGAGGTGGGGACTACGTGATGACAATGTAAAATAAAGAAAGAAAATATCGTAGTAAATTAGAGGAGTAACAGAAATATTGACGAAAATAATTAGGTTGAGGTTTTTTGGAAAATTGCGTGTGATGATTCCAGCATAACTAGTTATATATTCATACATATAATTGTAAATATGGGTATAATTAAACGGTATATCTATACAATTTTATATATATAACTATTTTGCAGGAATCATTACATCCACTTTTCTAAAAAAAAATTAACTGAATTATTTTCTGCGATAATTTCTTAACTCCTCGAATTTACTACGATTTTTTTCTATATTTTACATTTTCAAAACATGGTCTCCACCTCGTTGACTCAAAAAGCTCTGTATCCAAATAAAGATAGTTGGGATTATTCTGTCAGAATCTCATGAGAAAGCTACGCTATCGCACAGTAACTGTTCTGGAATTTCTGCCATTCCCTGGAAGAAAAAATAGAACTTTTTGTGTCTAGCAATGCCTTTAAGCTAATATTAATATCCTCAATAAGTATTATTTTACGACACCTAATAGTATATGTAGTCTCCTATCACTGATTAAACGGCAATGAATCAATTATACAACCCTATAAATGTGATAGTATTGTCTACTTTGATTTAAACTAGTGTATTTGGCTAGTGAATTAATAGCATCAAATTAATCGAGATAAGCTTCGTTTTTCTTCGTAATTCGTAGCATGTTAATCTTCAAAAATTTTGGCTTTAACTGTGCAATTAGACAGCAGAAAAACGCACACATTTTGTCTGAACAAAACAGAATAATAAATTGTTACGCTAATTCTGCTACACAACTCTGATATTTATCACGAAAAACCCCATTCCGACTTGTAGTATTTACGGGGGGCAACATGTACAGCACAAATGTAGATAGTTCTCTAGTTTATTTCTAAGAACTACCTTTCCTATTTTTTTTTTTTTCAATGAAAATGTTTTTACCTATACAATAATTTAGGGAAAATCTAAAATCTGTAGCATGATAGTATAATTTATCAAATAAATTTTTATTCCTTATTCTTTATTCTATTCTCCATTATATCCCCTCAATTTCTCTTCATTACAGAATCAACCACATTTCGGTCAAAATAAAAACGAATTACTGTGCCTGCAAATTTCGAATTCGGTTTGCAGGAACTTTTCAATTAACATAGCTTTCAACTAGTGAACAACTAAGTATTGCGGTGTAATTAAAATTCCTCAGATTGACACTTTGGAACCACTCAGTTCTTCTTCAAGAATAGCAGCATACACCCTGCAAAAGCAATAATTTCATTTACAGACGAGTTTCAAACTTTGGATTCAACTTCGAGACACGTGCGTTGCATCTTCACAGGGTCCGTATACATTTACGGAGACTCATTCCAGACACGTAATCTAATTAAGCTGGAGACTAACGGACAGACATTGCGGTCTGCACGGTCACTTACCCACACGAAGCTTCGTTTTTGCCGGATTAGGAGACCATTTGGCGGCCTTGCGTGACAGTCCGAGACAAAGCCATCACCCGACGCTGCGCCCTGCTC
This sequence comes from Morinoia aosen, assembly GCA_030386875.1. NCBI lineage: Eukaryota > Metazoa > Arthropoda > Malacostraca > Amphipoda > Talitridae > Morinoia > Morinoia aosen. The sequence continues at coordinate 10,655,729 of CM059559.1, read as the reverse complement.
ACATGCTGCCATTCTCTGCTCAGCAGTTCAGTAACGATTTGCATTATCACTGAACTGACCGAACATAATGAGAATAATAATATGAATGATAAAAATAATAATAATAATATTAATAAAAATAATTGGTGAATTCAGACGGCAAATTAGGATATTCTCTACTCAGGTGTTCAGTAACGTTTTGCATTATCACTGGACGCATATAAAATAATGAAAATAATAATAATAATTGGTGAAAATAAACGTTAAAATGGGATATACTGAAGTTAGCAATTCCGTAACGATTTGTGTGATCTCTGAACGCGCCAAAAATAATCAGAATGATAATTAGGAGTGGTAAACATGTACGTTAAAATAGGGTGCTGAAATCACCAATTCAGTACTGATTTGCAATATCCAAGAATGTACAAAAAAAAATAATCAGCAAAAATAGACATTGAAACAGAGCAATCATGATATCAAGAATCGAGCAAAAATTTGCATAACCGATTATCGCCATTATACAAACGCCGCTGGAAAAATAATGACGATAATGGGTGAAAATAGACCTTGAAATAGAACACTCTGAAGTCAATAACTCAGAAGCGATTTACTTCATGACTTGACGCAAGAAAATCAATCAAAAAAATTAGTATCTGTAATAAGGGCAATCATAACGCCAAGAATTCATCACCAATGTGCATTATCACTGAATGCATACGAAAAATATACTGACAACCATGATTATGGGCACCCCTGATGTGAAGAATGCTGAAACAATTTAAGTTATCACTGGACACAGAAAAAAGGTTGACATTGCTGACAATTGAAATTCAGTGATGGGGACTGCTGGCATGAAAATTGAGACACGATTTACATGATCACTGAACATTATCATATTATCAGAAGACGATAATTAACGGGGAAAATGACCATGTTTAACTTTGGCTTCTCCTGATTCTAAGAATTTGAGTCATTATTTGTTGATGGATATGTGATTGTTCTCTGTGAGAATGGGGTTCGAATATTCTATGTTAAATTTTCTTTTAGTACACAGAGTGAAAACATATTTCTCGGCTGAAGGGCAATGTAAAAATTAGTTCATAAAACATATAATCTCCACAGTTTTGAACTGATTAAATTTGCATAGTGAGATATTAACTTTTCGTGAGTTGATCCAATGTTCTGGAAGTATTGGCAAAAATCAGAGTACATTTGAACTGCTTCTTTATAATTGTTATGTGCATTCAAAGATTACTTCTTTAATTACTTCTTTAATTATTTCTGTTTTTATTACTTCTTTAAAAATTTTATTCCAAAAAACGACTCTTTTAAAATTGTCAATTATTCATACTGCACATTCGAAGTTTGCAACAAGAAAATTCAGTTTTAAGTGCAGGTATTCGAAATTTGCAACAAGGAAAGTTTGTATAACAAAGCTTGTAACAAGAAATTCAAAGTTGAAATGCAGGTATTCTTATTTTCCCTGTCAAATAATGACGTGATCAAATCAGAGACTTGAAGTTGTAAGTTTTATTTAATCAATCCCCTTATTTTCGGTATTTTTTGGTAGAAATGTATTTTCATAGAGAATATAGACGCATTTCTGAGTTTCACTGTTCATCAGTACAGTTTTTGAGTTCATAATGAAAATTATCAACCTCCAAGCTATCAACTAAAATTTCTTTTCGCATTCTTTGTCGAAATAAACAAGTACATAGAGTAAAATAATGCGGGTCCATCTAAGCATATCTTAATTATCAGGACATTACTGAAACCAACAGAATCACAGACTCAAAGAGACTCAAAATTTTCATGTCTCAAACCTATAAAATACCATTCTCAAATGCTTACTCAAGGAATTCAACCTTTTTATAACAGTTTAGAAGCATTTCCCCTTTTAATTACAGTTAAGAAGCAAATCCTCATTTAATTTTAGTTGGGAAGTATTTCCCCTATTAATAACAGTTGAGAAGCATTTCACCTTTTGCAGTTAGGAAGCATTTCCCATTTTAATTACAGTTAAGAAGCATTACCCCTTTAAATTACAGTTAGGAAGTATTCACCCTTTAAATTACAGTTAGGAAGTATTTCCCCTTTTAATGAGGGTTGAGAAGCATTTTCCCTTTTAATTACAGTAAGGATGCCTTTCCTAACGTGTAAATACACAATTAACTATTAGTTTCATGAATCAATATGTTCTCTCACATCTTCAAGGAAAATATCTCCACGCTACATAATGTCCTCAAATTTCTTTTTATAAATTCCATTACCATGTTATCAATCCAAATTCGTTCGAAAGCTCACATTACGCAAAAAAAAAGAAATCAAATAAAAAGAAACTTTCTCTTAAAATGTTCATTCAAACATTCCTGAAACCAATATTAATCATCCAAAAAAACATTGCCTTTTTTGACGGCGAGGGTATACTAATATTTCACACAAACAGGCCGATTGTGTGCCCGAGGGTAGTTTCCCTTGCGACTGTACAGCCTTTATTTCATAGTAATGTCCTTAAATTAGCGTAGGCACTACCTCAATGTGGGGTCATTTACTGGTGAAGTGTAGCTGTGATACCGCAACGTTAGCATTAAAATGTGGAACTAAATTCCACGAAATGGTACGCATTACTGAAATTGTCATGGCTACGCGACTGAAAATGAATGGAAAGTGTAAGAAAGAGTGAAGCAAAGTGGTTACCATCGTAACAGGGGGTGGAGAAAGTTATGGGTTGCGTTGAATCTAAAAGTATAAGAAAAAGTAAAGTGGTTGCAATCACAACAGGGCTAGAGAAAGTAAAAACTTGCTTGGATTTTTAAGTGTATGAAGGAGAACCGTGGTTACCATAATAACAGGGCTTGAGAAAGTGAAAAGATGCGTGAAATCTAAAGTGTAAGAAAGAGCGAAGTGGTTACCACTTTGCAGGGGGAATGAGTGGAAACTCTCCTTGTGCATAGATTTCCTGTTCCCTGAACTCCAGTCTAAACGGTGCTGCCTCTTCTTCCTCTTCTTTTTGGAACACCTTTTTTGTGGTTAGGAAAGATTAAGCTAACTTATCTGATCTAAACTCAAAGGCAAGATGCACTGTCTGATGAGATAATGTTTTTTTCGCTTGAATAAATTCGAATTTGTGACAATAAATAGAAGGCAAAAAATAGAAGTAGCAACAAAAATGTGTACAAATGCTTAACCTCCTGAATTTTTTTACAACGACGATGGTATAAAATGAATTTGAGTTTGTGCACATCAGAAAAATGTTTTTCTTATTTCTTAAAAATACTAGCAAACAAAATATCAGTGAGGGCACTGAGAAATTCATGAATTATGAAAAGAAGCAAAAAAAAGGCATTTGACTCACATCTAAACATGACTGTCACCTAATTATCCGGTATAATAGTACGCAGATGATTGTTTGATTGTTTGTTTGTTTGTTTGCTTACTTGCTTGCGTGCTTACTCGCTTGCTTGCTTGCCTGCTTCCTTGCTTGCTTGCTTGCCTGCTTAATTGCCTGCTTACTTGCTTGCTTGCTCGAATGCTTACTCGCTTACTTACTTGCTTGCTTGCTTGCTTGCCTGCTTCCTTGCCTGCTTACTTGCTTGCTTGCTTGAATGCTTACTCGCTTACTTACCTGCATGCTTCTTTCCCTACTTTCTTGCCTGCTTCCTTGTCTGCTTACTTGCTTTACTTGCTTGCTTCCTTGCTTGCTTGCTTGCCTGCTTCCTTGCCTGCTTGATCCGTCCTTACGCTCACACCACGTTGACTACTACATGCAAACTGTAAATATATCTTTCTTTCTGTTTTCCTGCTTTCATCTGCATTTCTTCGCGATGCATTTACGTATATTGAGGTAGTCAGCTTAACCACAAAAAATGGGAACTGAAAGGAACTCTTCACTAACATAAAATAATTTTTCGCGTACAAAGTAAAACCACACCTTCAAAACGACGCTGCGAGTCGCATCGGCGTGGCCGCACACGCAATCAATAACCAATGCACAAAACACCGCAGACGAAAACGAGGGGAAGAATAACAGCACATATCTAAAAAAAGATTGACACAGAAGTTCAACACAACGGTTTTTGCAAATTTCTCAATACAACGACGAGGAGAAGGCTCGAGCTTGACCTTCAATCTCATCTCGAGGAAATGCCAAAGCCTGGCACACAAAGGGCAACTCGAGACTGTGAACTTTAACTGAAGGGAACGCTACTAAATACTGGAGCCGAGACCTACCTGCCGGAGCAGCGTGAGATGTAAGTGACCGGTGTTGGTAATGTGCTCAAGTATGACCCGGCATTACTTACAGTGTACAGTGTAGGTGATGTGCTCAAGTATGACCCGGCATTACTTACAGTGTACTGTGTAGGTGATGTGCTCATGTATGAGCCGGCATTACTTACAGTGTACAGTGTAGGTGACGTGCTCAAGTATGACCCAGCATTACTTACAGTGTACTGTGTAGGTGATGTGCTCAAGTATGAGCCGGCATTACTTACAGTGTACAGTGTAGGTGATGTGCTCAAGTATGAGCCGGCATTACTTACAGTGTACTGTGTAGGTGATGTGCTCAAGTATGAGCCGGCATTACTTACAGTGTACAGTGTAGGTGATGTGCTCAAGTATGACCCGGCATTACTTACAGTGTACTGTATAGGTGATGTGCTCAAGTATGAGCCGGCATTACTTACAGTGTACTGTGTAGGTGATGTGCTCAAGTATGAGCCGGCATTACTTACAGTGTACTGTATAGGTGATGTGCTCAAGTATGAGCCGGCATTACTTACAGTGTACTGTGTAGGTGATGTGCTCAAGTATGAGCCGGCATTACTTACAGTGTACTGTGTAGGTGATGTGCTCAAGTATGACCCGGCATTACTTACAGTGTACTGTGTAGGTGATGTGCTCAAGTATGAGCCGGCATTACTTACAGTGTACTGTATAGGTGATGTGCTCAAGTATGAACCGGCATTACTTACAGTGTACTGTGTAGGTGATGTGCTCAAGTATGAGCCGGCATTACTTACAGTGTACTGTATAGGTGATGTGCTCAAGTATGAGCCGGCATTACTTACAGTGTACAGTGTAGGTGATGTGCTCAAGTATAAGCCGGCATTACTCACAGTGTACTGTGTAGGTGATGTGCTCAAGTATGAGCCGGCATTACTTACGGTGTACTGTGTAGGTGATGTGCTCAAGTATGAGCCGGCATTACTTACAGTGTACAGTGTAGGTGATGTGCTCAAGTATGACCCGGCATTACTCACAGTGTACAGTGTAGGTGATGTGCTCAAGTATGAGCCGGCATTACTTACAGTGTACAGTGTAGGTGATGTGCTCAAGTATGACCCGACATTACTTACAGTGTACAGTGTAGGTGATGTGCTCAAGTATGAGCCGGCATTACTTACAGTGTACAGTGTAGGTGATGTGCTCAAGTATGACCCGACATTACTTACAGTGTACAGTGTAGGTGATGTGCTCAAGTATGAGCCGGCATTACTTACAGTGTACTGTGTAGGTGATGTGCTTAAGCACAAGCCAGTATTACTCAGAGGCAACTGTAGTAATAACACTATTGAACGCAGTAGCGACTGTATTAGTAGCACTAGTGAACACAGCTACTATATTTGTAACACTAGTTACACGAACAGAGTGGCCACTGTATAGCAGCACTAGTCACACGAACACTAGTTAGGGCAACGCTAGTTACCAGAAAAACAATTTATTAGCAATGAAAATGCAGGAAAAATTTTCCCCCGCACCACAAGCACCACCAATTTTCCCCCGCACCACAAGCACCACCAATTTTCCCCCGCACCACAAGCACCACCAATTTTCCCCCGCACCACAAGCACCACCAATACCAGCACCTGCAGCACAACCACTACAATATCATCACTTTCCGCATCTGCAGCAATAACAGAACGTTCAGCTTTTGTAGCAGCAATAGAAGCAGCAAAACTATCACAACAATACAAGTACAACCATTGTCAAAGACAACAACCCTATTAATGACAACAACAACAACAACAATTTTATCGACCACCAATAACAACAACGAGGAATAAAAAAAGCCAAAAAAGCAGTTACCATCAATGTAAAACAATATCAACCAAACTTTCAATAACAATGAAAACCAGCCATTGATAACAACAGTTATAAAAACAATCACCATTAACAGTAGCCACTTATAACAACGATAACGAATGGCGATAGCATCGTCAATAACAACGACAATCAATAACGACGCTTAATGATAATGACCACCTATAATACTTACGATACATTAAAAACCAGCAATATTAACAACCAATACTAGCAACACCAAACAATTACAACCACCAATAACACTTGTAATCGCTAATACGACTAACAGCAGGTAATAACAACCCCCAATAATAGTGGTTACCACCAATGCAACCAACAATCAACAATAACAACCAGCAATAACCCTTGCAACTACCAATGAAAATAACAACATGCAATAACACCCCCATTAACATCAACACAACAACAGCAACAAAAAGCACCAGCAGTAATAACAACCCCCAATAACGCTAACAAGGCACAGTAACAACAAAGCAACAACAACAACAAGAGCAAGAGGAGCAGCAATAACACCCCCCAATATCACTAACAAGACACAGCAACAACAAAGCAGCAACAACAACATGAGCTAGAGGAGCAGCAGCAGCGAGGGTCAAGCAGGCCCGCTGAGGCGAGCAGATGTGGGAGCCGCGGCGGCTGCCCCTCGCAGCTGCAGCGCCAGTGCCACTCACGCTCCGGTGAGGGGAGGGCGGCGCGTGCGCCCCACGCCCGCCTGCGACACCTGGGCCACCGTGCGGGCCACGCCGTGCAATTAAAACTGGCGCAGTGCAATGTGGCGCGGCCCCACTGTGGCGTCCTTGCGCCGGGTGCTCACAGCAAGGCTTTGGTGTTAGGTGCTTGGCTCAACTGTGGGATTAAGGAGACAATCTTAACAGTGTGGTTCTTAAACTCAGTGGTTATGGAAACAATCTTAAGAGTGTGGTTCTGAAGTTCAGTGGTTAAGGAGACAATCTTAAAAGTGTGGTTCTGAAGTTCAGTGGTTAAGAAGACAATCTTAACCGAGTGGTTCTTAAACTCAGTGGTTATGGAAACAATCTTAACAGTGTGGTTCTGAAGTTCAGTGGTTACGGGGACAATCTTAAAAGTGTGGTTCTAAAGTTCAGTTGCTAAGGAGACAATCTCAACAGTGTCGTTCTGATGATCAGTGGTTAAGAAGACAATCTTAACAGAGTGGTTCTTTGGTTGAGGGGACTGTCTTGACTGTGAGGTTTTGCGGTTGAGGAGACAATCTTAAAAGTGTGGTTTTGAAGTGAAGTTGTTGAGAAGACAACTTGAAAGTGTGGTTCTAAGGTTAAGAAGACAATCTTAACAGTGTGGATCTTAAGATCAGTGGTTAAGGAAGCAGTCATAAAAGGATCGACCTATTGTCAAGGAGAAAATCTTAACAGTGTCGTTCTGAAGTTTAGTGATTAAGGAAATAATCTTGAGAGTGTGGTTCTGAGGTTCAGTGGTTAAGAAGGCAATCTTAAGAGTGTGGCTCTGAAGTTCAGTGATTAAGGGAACAATTTTGAGAGTGTGGTTCCGAAGTTCAGAGGTTAATTAAGGGGGCAGTCTTGAACTTGAGGTGTAAAATTCAGTGGTTAAGAATACAAACTTAATAGAGTGATTCTGAATTTCATTGCTTAGGAAGGTTATCTTAATAGAACGGTTGTGAGATTTTGTCGTTCAAGAAATAATCTGAAGCACTGTGGCGCTGAAATATGGCATTTAGAAGGACAATCTGGTGAATGTATTTCTGAAATTGCGGTCCTGGCATGTTGCGGTCAGTGAGTCAGTCTTAATGGAGCGGCCTGGATACATATAAATGTTTTACCTTTTGCAAATTCGAGAACTAAAAATCAAATTGAATAGAAACTCTGGGTTAAAGGACGCAATCTTCATACTGTGGAATTTTCAATCTTGATATCTCCGAAAAAGTGCAATCTTCCTGCTGTGGATCCGAAATCTTCATACTGTGGAAATAGACAATCTTTATACTTTCGAAAAAGCGCAATCTTCATATGGTTGTTCCGAAATCTTCATACTGTGGAAATTGACAATCTTTATACTACCGAAAAAGGGCAATATTCCTGTTGAGAGAAGAGTAGTATGTATTTAGAAAGACGATCCTTTGACTGGATTTGAATGTTATAATTGGAGAGATAATCTTCAGTGCGGTGGCCGTGAATTTTGGCGGGTAGAGGCACAATCTTGGCTACGACGGACTTGAAACTTATTTGCTAAAGTCAATCTTGACTAAAATATGATGGTTAGAGAGAAGATTGTGAAAGTACGCCTAAAATTTATTAACTATAGTAACGATCGTGAGTGTTGTAGTCCTAAATTGCGTGATGCACCTAGGAGATTTATTTAGCGTGTTAACATAACACATGTTGGTCTGTTTGCTGGGGTTTAAATTTAGCGTGTTACCATAACACAAGTTGGTGTGTTAGCTGGCTTTTAAATTTAGCGTATTAACATAACTCATGTTGGTCTGTTTGCTGGGGTTTAAATTTAGATTGTTAACATAACACATTTTGGTCTGTTAAATGGCGTTTAAATTTAGCGTGTGTTAACACAAGTTGGTGTGTTAGCTGGCGTTTAAATTCAGCGTGTTAACATAACACATTTTGGTCTGTTAAATGGCGTTAAAATTTAGCGTGTTAACATAACAGGAGTTGATGTGTTAGCTGGCGTTTAAATTTAGCGTGTTATCACAACATTCGTTAGTGTGTTAAGGGGCTGTTCAATCCAGCGTGTTAACAAAACACAAGTTGGTGTGTCGGCCGGCTTTTCATTGAAGTGTACAGCGTAGCGTGTGAGTTCTTTTTTGGCCGTGTAGATGCGAGACGCTTTGATGCATTGAATTTAAGCCCATGGATCTTAGTCAAACAATATTTACGCAATAGTGTAACTTGTAAAACAAACGATCCTGATTTTTTGGAGTCAAGGTACCAAAGACAACAAAATTGTTTATTTTATGCGTGTCACTATTAACACTTTGACTGCGACTACTAAATATTAAGTTCAAACCAAACTCAAATTTAATGCCAATTGTAAGCTATTTAGAAAATACCAAACATGAACTGGATCGTGCCTTCATTTAGCTTTGATTAAATATTTATGAAAATTGTGTTTGCGATTACTGGCCGGTCAGCAGGATTATGAAAATAACCTCCGTGTACCACCGGTGGCGCACGTCGCAGTCAAAGTGTTAAGTAAATATTGTTTTATACAATAGTGTGGGGCGTATTTTTACTCCGTCGCACAGGACTGTACGGTCCTCTTTCAAAAATGACCTCAATATAATGAATTTCTTGTTAAATTTGTTCCCAAACGCGTGCTTTGAAGTTCAGGGCCGAGTGGCAGTTCTTTCCTCGTCCTGATATCGGCGACTGCCTGATGTCAGTGACGGTCCATAATAGCGTTATTATGAATAACAACAGTAATATGAATATAAACATGAATTATAACGATAACATGAATAATAACGGTATTATCGGTAAAATGAATGCAAAAATGCTAACGTTGAGAGGTTAAACTAGCGCTGACAACATTTCAGCAATTCTGTAATAAAAGAGTAATTATTTCTGCATGTTGAGATGAAATTTCGATGTTCAAAAGTTTTGCTACGCGCTTAACAAGGCAAAAATACTTGAATTTCAATAGAGGGATTGTCAAAAGTTTTTCACCTAAATGGAAAACGAGTTGCTCGCGGTAAATTGAGCAATATGAGACCTGTAAATTGGATATTATGAAACAAATAAATTTGTTCTAATAAATCACTGCCTCGCTTCTAAATTGATGATCTTATCAGTGACGCTCGAGTGAAACCCAATTTTTCATGTCAGAACGAATTTTCGAGTCGAACAAATTTATGGAGTCGAAGTCAATTTTTAGAGTCAAGTCGTTTTTTTGAAGTCATAACCAGTTCTCGAGTCAATTTTTTTGAGTGTACATTTTTTAGTGAAAAATGACTTATAGAGTCAACAGTGTTTATTTAGTCAAAACCAACTTTTCAAGGACGATTGATTCGGAACTAAATTGGGTTTTAAGAATTCTGGCAGCCATTCACGGGTCCCACACGTCACTGAGCGATGCAAAACGATTTTCCTTCCGTACGGAACAGAGAGAAAACTCTTAGGCTTTTGCGTACGAGGCTTATGCTAAGTCTGAGTAACAAAATAATCAATATTTTGCTAATTCGTATCGACACTAGCATGAAAGCGGAAATCTTCTTACAGCCAACAAAAGTATAAAATTATTGAAAAATTTCTTGTTATTTATGAGGAAAAAAATTCGCAAACATGAAATTTTGATATTCTGTGTTCGACGTTTAACCAAATTATGTTTGTAGCCGTACAAAAGGTAGCATAAGTTCTTTCAAGTATACTTGGCTTCGCTGAGACGACAGGCTTTTTCCCTTGCTCTCACATCAACTTCCTCAGAGTCCCTGTCCAATTTAGCGTCGAACCCGAACAAAATATCGCCTCTCTAAAAATATGTCAACATGCACAGCTTAAGTTCAAGGCTTGCTATGTATTGTCGTATTCTCCAACCTAGAAATTCTTGCGGTGTTACGACGACGTAAATTGAAAGCGTCATTAAATGACCTAGCAAAACTTACGTTACCTGCTGCGTCGTTACGACGACGTAACTTGGTAGAAACATTCACTGACGTAACTTGCGTTACTTGCTGCATTCTTAAGACAATGTTCCTTGGAAGAGTCATACACTAATCTTAATGGCTGCATCGCTACAATGATGCAAATGCTGTGAAAATCCTACCAAGACACTGATGGATGTACTACAGCACCAACAATGCCTGGGCTGCACTTGCTTGCTGGAACGCCACTGACTTCTTGCCTCTCTATGAGATCATCGCGAAGCTGTGCAGACACAACTGTTCTGCCTGGTACAACTTTCTGATCAGTTTTGGGACCGAAAGTTGATTTTATGAGCCATCACCTTTAGCACAAAAGCAAAACAAAAGCTAAGATATTTAGTGAGAACAACAGATAAGATTTTTAGTATAAAACAAAGGTAAGATTTTTAGTTAAAACAAAAGATAAGATTTTTTGTTAAAACAAAAGGTAAGATTTTTATTAAAAATAAAAGATAAGATTTTTAGTAAACAACAGATAAGATTTTTAGTAAAAACCAAAGTAAGATTTTTAGTTAAAACAAACAGGTAAGATTTGCAGTAAAAACAAAAGATAAGATTTTAGTATAAACAAAAGATAAGATTTATGAGCAATTCTCAATCTCGTGAAATAAGGAGAATGGTTAACAAAATTTCGCAATGAACTTTGTTTTCATGGATGAGTTTTATGGGGTTTATTCTTCGCTAAAAATGCTCCATGATGAACGATATTGATTTTTATGGTAATATATACATTTTCGACTCTAAAAAGGTTTGACTCTGAAAGTTAGTTTTGACTAAAAATGTTGACTCAAAAAATTGTTGTTGCTCGTTTAGAATGACAATCAGCTAATATTAGTACTGAAAGCATGAAAATGTAAGGAATAATAACTCATTTAAGGGATTATTATTAGCTATCTACGATACAAGAAATCAATGTAATATTTTTTTCAATTAGGCATGAAACATAGATTTCCTTTGAGAAATACTTTGAATTTCATCCGGAATGTAAAATTTTAGTGTAACGATTACATCTCCAGCAGCAGTCTTCAGCAATCAGTCTTCAGCAATCAGCCTTCAGCAATCAGCCTTCAGCAATCAGCTTTCAGCAATCAGCCTTCAGCAATCAGCTTTCAGCAATCAATTTTCAACTGTCAGTCTTCAGCAATCAGATTTCAACTGTCAGTTTTCAGTAATTAGACTCCAGCAGTCAGTTATCAGCAATGAGTTTACGGAAGTCAATCTTCAGCAATTAGTCTTCAGGAATCAGTCATAAATAAAAGACCCATCAAAAACATTAATTTGGGTTTATCTAGAAATAGAAATGAAAATAAGCGGCAATGTATTTCCAAACGATAACTACAGCCTTCAGGAGTAATTTACCCATTATAATTTACCTATCAAAGGAAACGTATTTGCCTTCTATGATTACAGCCTGCATTATTAATTTGTCTCAGTACACTCGTATTACTAGCCGAAAAGCTTCTGCGAATGCGATGGGGCTCCTGAAAGTAAGAAAAATTACCTAACTAGTAAAAATAGAAGTGACAAAACTATCTGAAACGATAATTATTGCATACACACAATAATAAAGAAAAATTTTATTTTATCAATTAAGCAGCGCTGGGTGAAATTTTAAACTTATAGTAATATGTTACTTCATCACAAACTGTCATTACTATGTTTCCTTGTTTGAGTGTTGAAATACAGATACTCGTTTCCTCTTGAGAGCCTTCTGCTCATTTTAGCATCAAACACGAGAACACTATCACGATTTAATAAAATTAAATAATGTGCTAAGCTAACGTTCAACGCCTGCAGCACATAATCATTACAGAAGCGATATTACACGTAGCATTGTTGTGCAGTTGTCGTGCTATGCTGCAGCAGCGTTTTAGTGTTTAGAGACTGAGTCGTGCGTGTGGCACAACAAGCTACCATTGTCAAACTCGCTTAGTTTTCTCTTCATGGCGGCTGATCAGTTAAATAATTTACCGCAGTTGTGCACAAAGTAAGAAGATTAAAAATTCGTTTTTAGCCTAGATTTCTTTTCATTACGTATTAACTAATGATAATTTTTCTCTCTCTGAATGAATCGGTTTCCAGATTTGGTGAGCAGTGGAATCACACGAAATCGTTTTTGTTTGGTCAAATATGTCATTCTAGTGGCTTTACTTTAGTTTAGCTAATGTTTACCGAAAATGGTTCGACTAGTCTTTGATCGATTATGGAAGCCCATCGATGAGTAGTTGATAGTACTTACTAATCAAAGATGCTTGTCAATATCGACGCTTAACTATACAGCGAAGTGCAATTTCTGCGATCAGAAATCCGACAAGGAACAAGTGTTAACTACGGTGTTATAGTATACTTTTTCGAAAGTTTTTGCGTTAGTGCAGAAAAATGAACATCTTAAGCCCGTTGTAGTGTGTCCCGTGGAAAACCGTAGCTTGAAAATTAACATAGAACACCGTTATTGTGTGACGTGTAGAAAACCGTAGCGTGTAAATGAACATGGAACACTGCTTTTTTTGTACCCTGTGGAAAACTGTAGCGTGAAAATGAACTTGGAACACTGTTATTGTAGAACTTGTGGAAAACCGTAGAGCTAAAATCAAGACCGTAGCGTTAACATGAACATGGAACCATAGTGTACCATTATTATGCAAACTCTTACAATTCGAAAACAGTCACAGAACCAAAGCCGAAAATATGAAAACATAGTATCTTACTCTTCAGTGTGGGTTTGAAAACAGTCACAAATCCTAATATGAAAACAAAGTATCTTACCCATCAGTGCTTGCTTGGTGATTGCGGCAAAAACGAACAGGTCTTAAAATAATCATCTCGAGAAATTTGCTCAAAAGAAAACGGGAAAGCATGACCCGACGCGCCTGAGTCTCCCATGCCCGATGGCGCGCTGCAGCAGCGGTCTTTTTCACGGCGGTGGTAGAGAGACAGCCCTCCATGCTCCCGTTCTGAGGTGAGTTGTATTGCTGTGTGTTGCCCTGTCTTCTGGGGTGAGTTGTGTTGCTGTGTGTTGCCCTGTCTTCTGAGGTGAGTTGTGTTGCTGTGTGTTGCCCTGTCTTCTGAGGTGAGCAATGTTACAGTATGTGTCCCTGTCTTGTGAGGTGAGTTGTATTACTCTCTGTTTCCTGCCTTTTGAGGGGAGTTATTTTACTGTATGTGTCCCAGTCTTTTTAGGGGAGTAAATGATTTAACTCTCTGTTTCCCTGTCATTTTGGATGAGCAAGGGATTTTACTGTCTTTTCCTCTGTCTTTTGGGGCGAATTAGTTTTTTCATTGTTTGTTTCCCTGTTTTTTGGATTGTCAGAGTAATATTACTGTGTGTTGTCATGTCATTTTCTTGGATGACAGCACACTCATTTACTTGAAATCAATGTAAATGAGTATGTCATTTGCATTGGATTTGTTCGTGTTTTCCGGAATGAGTGAGTCACTTTAATGTTTACTTATTTTATGAGGTAAGTAAGAAATTTTCCTGTCTATTTTCAGTAAAGTATTATTCAAAATTAACTCATACGCACTTCGGTTATTGTACTGAAATTGTTGCAGCGCATTGGAACACATTCACCGAAATGGATGACAACCGTTGATGAATGCATGTTAATATCAATTTCTGACCGGTGACAGTTGTAGTGATTAAACTTCGTTAATTTAGAATAACCGTGATCACCGTTAGACCGAACTTACGTTTTACGTCTTTATTATATCAAGGAATTAAGTCCGTGATATCCTCTTCTTCGTCTTTATGGTCGAAACAAGGAAACCGCTGTGTAGTCGGAATAGGCTGTTGAAGATTCTCGTACTATCTAACAATCCATAGCGTGCATGTTACAGCTTCTTTTCAATCGTGCCGTGGCATCAGAGGTCATATTTATTTTCACGTATGATTCAATTCTGTTAAGTATAGAATTAGTTGCTGTGAATCATTCGGATAGAAGTTATGCTTGCGAAACTTTTTGATATTATCAGTGTTGTCTTCTCTCAATATCATGTACGATAGTTCTCTTAATACCATGTTCGATTGTTCTCTCAATATCATGTACGACTGTTCTCTTAATATCATGAACGATTGATCTGTCAATAACATGTAAGACTGTTCTCTCAGTATCATGAACGATTGTTCTCTCAATATCATGTACGATTGTTCTTTCTACATCATGTACTATTGTTCTCTCAGTATCGTGAACAATTGTTCTCTCACTATCCCGAAAGATAGTTCTCTTACTATAATGTACGATTGTTCTATAAACATCATGTGCGATTGTTCTCTCAACATCGTGAACAATTGTTCTCTCAACATCCTCTACGATTGTGCTCTCAGAATCGTGAACGATTGTTCTCTTCGTATCATGTACGATTTTTCTGGAATTACTTACCCAATATCACGCACGTACCCATGACGCGCTACAGTGAATATTTCATCGGTAAGAAATAATATACGAAAAATAATTATATATAATTCGCTGAAATCTTCGCGTCAAAGCTTGCCAGTTGGATTTTGTTAAACACAAATTTTTTATGTAACCTTGAGTGATTATGAAAGTAGGTCCCTCACGCCACTACGGTGATCGTCATTTTCATGCAATTTATTTTCCCTATTTCATTTATTTCGTTATTTATTTCATTACGTCGCTGTTTCGTTATTTATTTTGTCATTTTGCTTTTTCGTGATTTATATTGTTATTTTGCATTTTCGTTATTTATTTTGGTATTTTGTAATTTCTTTATTTAATTCGTAATTGTATACTTTCACTATTCATTTCTTTAGTCCATGATTTCGTTACTCATTTCGTTATTTTCATTCAGTTTATTTTGTCAGGCATACTAGGATTTGATTTCCAATAATGAAATTGTTCCAAAAACGTAAGGAAAAAGCTGAAATATCTCTGTAAGAAACTAAACAAGTTGCTCTGTGCAAATTTTCTGTTGGCAACCTTCCGCACACAGCGGAAATTGCATCGTACTTTTTTTTCGTAGGGCAGCAAGCAACTTCATTGAAAGGTCCCTCATGATGTTTTTGATGACGTTGCACTCATCAAGCTAGTTCCGATTGAACATGTTTTTGAAGAGGGTACAGTCATTGAAAGCGTTGCAACTTTAAGTAATATGATATTTACCTAATGAGTTGCTTTTCTTAATGGAATACTTGCCCGTTAAGGCATCTGAGCGCAATTCTTCAGCAGCAGTATTGAGCGAGCAGGGAGTTCAATTATTCATAATTCAATAATTCAGAATACATTAGCATGTTCTTCTTTTGTCTTCTGTGTCCGAATTCATTTATAACTTCGAACAGAAGCTGATTTTGCGTTAAGTTTTCTAAATTTTACCATAGCATTTCCACAAAGAATAAATAGCTCAACATTTCAATCCTGGGTTAAACGTTAAAAAGTTCTTGTGGATAAATTTCATCGATCTAAATGTAATTTTTCTGAAATAATGTTTGTAATGATAAGCAACTGAAGCGCAAAAACCTTTGTCGTGACAAAATTCAAGATCGACAAAATTTTTATTGTCTCTTTTGTACAGAGTTTGAGGTCACGCACTGTTGACCTCCATCTCCCCAGTAACGTGAATTCATCCAAAGTAAAACCTGCGTGTATCGGCTATATTTTATGCGCTCTAAAGGTTTTTTGAAGTTTTGGTTAGATAACGTATCACGGCCGCAAAAATACTACACCCTGAGATACTGAAATCTTTCGTGTTTTTCCCGTGGATTTTATTGCAGAAGATGTGCGCATAACTCGCCATGAAAGTTTTTACAGCCAATAAATTCGCGCCAAAACTTTCATAATTCACTAGGGTGTTGCTTGAAGCCTTGTTTTTCCAGTATTCCTTTTCGACTTATTGGAAATTAGGCTTCATTTCCGACTAATTGGAAACATTTACATCGAATTTTTCAACAAAAAAGATTGAATTTCAGTCCAGTACAAAAATGTAGCATTATTTAAATGATTTTTTCCCGCATAAATTTTACTCATATATATACGAAAACGTTCAACAAAAAGCTGTATTCTCTTAAATCAAAAATTCAAGTTCATGTAGCAATTTACGAACAATTCGTCCGCTCACGTTTTTCAAACAATTTTTATTCATCATGTCCATCGATCTAAGGAATGATTTATCACTGAAATTCATGAATAACTTTCTCACTGATCGCATGAATATTGAATAAGATACATACTAATGGGTCGACCACCGACTACAAAGAACTTTGTTTATGAGAGCGATCAATGCCTGCCCAGCTCTGATAATTCAAGTTTTTTTATTTCTGCGGGAGAAAATAGCCTAATTTGTCGTACATGAAAGTTTTGTTATTTCTTGAAATCGTTCGACAAGTTTTCACCCCTGAACATGTCACTGAGTGTCAAGAATATTTTATTAATATAATGAGCGGAATTTTTCAATTTGCCTGCCGTCTATACATCAAGAGGCTAGGAACTACGACATGAAATAGTTCAAACTATTTTATAGTGTGTATAACGCAGTCTTTTGAGTCTAGCCAATGAGGAAGTAAGGGCAAATTTTTATAAATCGTTTATTATTCAACTATGATACTTTCTGAGAAACTTGGAACATTTATGACATTGTATTTACCGATAATTAACCAAAAGAATCTGAGGGTACGCTGAAAGAGACGCAGTGTCTCATGTGCTCGTATTCAGTGACTTAATTTCTTTACGACAATGACATGATTTCTTTCAAGTCTGGACATAACTATCTCTGAGTCTATGAAATAATTTGATTCCGCTAGCGACCTAATTTTCTCCCGGTAAGTAACATTATTTTCTCCGGGTATATGGCCAGATTTTATCAAGACAGTTACGTTATTTAGTCCTTGTATATGACCATATTTTATTAAGACAGTTACGTTATTTTATCCGGGTATAAAACCAAATTTTATCAAGGCAGTTAGGTTATTGTCTCCTGCTTTATGACGTAATTTTATCACGGCAGTTACATCGTTTTGTCCGGTCAAAGGACTTAATTTCATCCCAGTGAAAGAAATATCATTTCAGCAATGACAATGTTTTTTCCCTGTCTGCACTTCGCGTGATGAATGACTTCAATTTATTCCGGCAAACAATGCGATGAATGTCATAGAAAATGCAATTATAGGGATTTTCAGTCGGCTAGGAAAAAAAGTAGATTTAATTTTGTTTAATATACGGTAGTGATTGCAAGAACCAAATAAAAAACCTATAGGAAAATTGAAACCCAGCGGTAAAATAATAGAATATGTTTCTTTAAATAATGTTCTACGGCAGTGACTTCATTACCATGCCCGACCTTGCTTTTCCTTTGGGATACCATCAAAGTCTTTTGAGATTTTGATGCTCAAAAATATTTTGAATCGAATGAACCTTCCATCATCGGCAAAAACCTTCCTTCATCGGCAAAAACCATCCTGCATCGGCAAAAACCATCCTGCATCGGCAAAAACCATCCTTCATCGGCAAAAACCTTCCTTCATCGGCAAAAACCATCCTGCATTGGCAAAAACCTTCCTCCATCAGCAAAATCTTCCTTCATCAGAAAAAACCTTCCTTCACCGGCAAAAACCATCCTGCATCGACGAAAACCATCCTGCATCGGCAAAAACCTTCCTTCATCGGCAAAAACCATCCTGCATCGGCAAAAACCATCCTGCATCGGCAAAAACCATCCTGCATCGGCAAAAACCTTCCTTCATCGGCAAAAACCATCCTGCATCGGCAAAAACCTTCCTCCATCGGCAAATCTTCCTTCATCAGCAAAAACCTTCCTTCACCAGCAAAAACCATCCTGCATCGACAAAAACCTTCCTCCATCGGCAAAATCTTCCTTCATCAGCAAAAACCTTCCTTCACCAGCAAAAACCATCCTGCATCGACAAAAACCATCCTGCATCGACAAAAACCATCCTGCATCGGCAAAAACCATCCTGCATCGGCAAAAACCATCCTGCATCGGCAAAAACCATCCTGCATCGGCAAAAACCTTCCTCCATCGGCAAAATCTTCCTTCATCAGCAAAAACCTTCCTGCATCGACGAAATCATCAGAGTTTCCGGAATACTTCTGGCTCCCTTTCTCAACACAAATTAACTGCGAAACAAAGCGTAAAAATTAAATAAAAAACGACCCCCAATTTCCAAGAAGATGTCAGCTAGACCTGCTCTTCCAGCTCCGCCACTCGTTGAGTATTTGTCAAACATATTCTCTAGGGAGCAGAGCTTGTGTTACGCTCACCTGCTAAAATGAGGTACGATGACAGAAATAAGTTCATGGTTAAGGGCCTGATCTCTTGAAAGGTTTACTTGCGTCACTTCGACACGCCACTTTCCCGAAGAATTCCTCGATAGACCCACTAAAACATTTTCTTGAAAAGCTGTAAATAAAGAGACGCATTCCCATGCGTAGGATTTTGTGTAGAAATCGAAAAGTTTCACCATTTTTCAATATATACTTCCTTTATCAGCGTACCTGACCTTTAAACTATAGGGTACCAGTGATTCCATGTGAATCATGCTGAATAATAATTTCTGAAAGAAATTCTGATAACCACACAGTTATTTATGGTTCGTGCATTGTGTTGTGAAGCGTTCAGTCTCCTCTCTTGATTTAATGAGAAAATTCCTCGTCGTTTCTATCAGATACAGTAATTGTTTTTCTCGACAGCTGTCGATGCACAACAGTAGAACGCAAAAGCAATTTGGGCGTTCATATTTAATTCAGGTTTAAATTTCAGTTCTTGGGAACTTGACAAACGGCAGATGTCAAAATGCACCTCGTACTGGGTAATTTGACAGACCAGATTTACTTCATTCTTCAACTTCAAACAACAATAATACAGTCAACCTTAATGCCACCACACTCCGGCTGCGAGTTGTATTCTGAAATTGTGAAATTGGACATGGCGGTTGAACGGAATACCAACGAAAGAAGTTCATCACAATTTATTTCTTTATGAACAGTGAAAATTTCAGAGCTGCCTATTTTTACTTCTCTGACATGGTCATGAGTTAGTAAATTTGTTACGTTAGCTTAACCTATTTCGATTTCTGTACAGAATACACTTTTTCGTAAAAATGTTCAGCTTATTTTCGTATTAGTCTTTTAGGTGAGGCACTCATACAACTTAATATCGTAGGATTGAACTCATATTTCTTGAGAGTCACTTGAATTTGACAGCTGTTATGGAGTTCAGAATAAACATCCCTTTTTAAATCTAGTGCTCAATGAACACAAGGGGAACAAGTTATCGAAAGGGCATGAATTTTAATGACATATTCATAAGTCCTCAAACGCACATCGCCTCCGCTGTCATATTTTCACAAGTGCTTGGACGTAGAATCACAGAAACGTAAATCTTTCTGTTCGCTTTCGAGGCCTTGAGTGCTTTTGAACAGAGATTTTCCAGAACAAGACTTGATATATCAGGGTAGCATCTGGAGTCCAACTTTAGCTTACGTCACTAAACTCTTATGTTTCTTCTATTGCGCTACAGCGTCATACTTCGTCTGGAAAATTCACCAAGGAAATGAAGGTAAAATATCCCCAGAAAAATCAAACGGAGTCCCAAATGGACGGCAGTGGCAGGCGCCCTCTCTCAGTGCTTTACGGTACGACTGACATAAATTTTTATTAAACCTCAAGAGCAAGAGAAAAATTATGACCGCACTCCGCCCAAATATCTCAACTCCCGGCCAATATTTTTTGAGATAGAAGAATGCCCTCGGACAACCTAGACTTGAGTTTGATATTTGAGTCTACAGCAAATTTCACTCCTTAAAGATAAAGTTGAATCCTGACTGACAGTGCAATGTAATGTGTATCATCATACAAATTTCTTCGCGGATCCATAATATATATGTCCCCTGTGATTAATTCGAGCTAAAAAGGTTTGTCATAATGCTCCTTCATCTTGAAATCGGAAAAATTGTACTATTTACTTGACACTAAACAATCAAATTAACGCCTTTTCACATCTCTAATCAATGTAATTACGTCCGTAGTTCCGATGCGCTGGCGTTGATGTGCAAGCGTTAGCTTCGTATAATATTTTTCACAGCAGTCTTCAATTGAAAATATGATCGCATCCATTTCTTGTTTCTATCTGTTATCTTGAATAATCACTTCATTTCCAGATGTTTCCCGGAAAGATGTTTGCTAGAAGAGATGTTTTCCGATTCGTCCATATTTAGCATTCACGCTTCCTAAAAAGACATTACAAAAGTGTGAATACCTATTGAAGTGTCACCATGGCTCTCCTATCTTTCCTATCTTTGAAAACTGCTAGTCAAAATTTAACTTGAAAATTATCTGTCGTTCAAATCCTTGTAACATTATAGTAGTATTTATAGGGCAATTCTTAGGGAATCTTATTCTCAAAATAAAAAGATTCCGAAACGCTTGCCTCATTAAATGTTCTCTATTACGTTGGTCCTTTTTTTATTTTGTAACGTTATATGTTGCTGTTTTTTATTTAAGCATTTCAAGCTAAATGTTTCGCGATTGAATCATGAAATAACTTTTTTGTTATTATCATGAAAAGTTCGAAACATCCCAGAAATGAAAGCTTACTGATCTACAATTCAAATTAAATAATATACAACCCTGGTGCTACATGTTTTACTCCTAATTCTTCATTACCCAAACACCACATCATTACGAACCGCAAACATTTTGGAAATCGTTTCTTCAAATTCATCACATACACTACACATTATAACACTTGTACTCGTTAGGTTTATTTTGATCAGAATACCATTTAATAAACCTCCATGTTAAGAGTCAGGGGAATCAGTCAATATTTACACTACACGAATAAATTCAAAAAATTACGCATATACCCATGCAACGAGTCGCATTTGCTTCTTGAATCTAATTAAAAAGTTGCCGAGAACCATTTGCACGGCTCATGGAGCTTTCATGCCGGCCGCTGTCCTGGCCAATCGATACACTCCTTGCGCACCGAAATGAAGAGATAAAATAACATGTGACGCACGTCATTTGCAGGCGGACATTGAAATGGAAGGGGACGACTTTAATGGAGGCAGCGTCACAAAATAAATGATAGGCTTCGTTAGTTGGTGCTGTGGCCAGCTCGGGGCCGACGGTCTCTAGGATGTTATGTTCTGGTCACGGCCGACTGAGGCAGGCCTTAATGGCGGGCATGCACGCTACCTAGGCCTCTTCTGTATTGTTTCCTGCTCGTTCTTTTGCAGATTTCATTTCGCTGATGCTTTGAATAAGTCTAGAGGGAAAAAGTGCTTTCTTTCTGTCTGAGTATTCGGCTTTTTTGATGCTTTAATATGTTTGAATGGGTTTGTTCTTGACTTTTTTTCGAGGTTTCATTTCGTTGATGCTTTGAAGTCTGAATGGAAAGAATTTATTTCTTTTGTCTGAGTTTCCGGCTATTTTGATGCTTGAATAAGTTTAAATGGGTTTTTCTTGACATTTTTTAACGATGCCTCATTGCGTTGATGCTTTGAATACCTGTAAGTCTAAAGGGAAAAAGTGTTTTATTTTGTCTGAGTTTTCGGCTTTTTTTGATGCTTTCATATGTCTAAACGGGTTTATTCTTGACTTTTTTCGAGGTTTCATTTAGTTGATGTTTTGAAGTCTAAAGGGAAAAAGTGCTTTCTTTTTGTTTGAGTATTCGGCTTTTTTGATGCTTAATTGAGTTTAAATGGGCTTACTGTTAACTTTTACATCAAGGTTTCATTTCGACGATGTTTTGAACAAATTATTTTCATTAACATAAAAATTAAAGATTTACTTTCTTTAATGAGGTTTTGTTTCTATAATGTTTAATATATAATAAAATTTTAAAATATTTGGCATTTAATCTCGGATTTCATTCAGTTCATGGCAAAATCCCGTTCATTTAAGGAAGACATGAGATTTTTTCTGTTGGTGCTTTAAAGGTCATTAAAAAAGATTGTTAGATTTACTACCCGGAGTTCATTGTATTGGAAATTTTGACAAAATTTAACGTGAAAGATTTGAATATTTTTCCAGCAAAATTTTATTTTGAATTTTTTCAAATTTTTGTAATTGTTGCCGGTGAAGGTCATGATATATTACCCCAATTTCTATAAGTTCTAAACTCTCATGATTTCAGTGAAAACTTCAAAAACAATCCCTTAAAAGCTACAACATTTTTGCGCTTCTGGGCAACATGAAAGAGAAGATTTCACAAAGGTTACAGGTCCCATAAATTTCAATAGTTTACCCGTGTCACATCAAAATGCGACCTCCCTCTTGCCCCCACAGTTACCGGCAAAGAACGAATGCATTTCAAACGCTTCCTACAACGGGTTTATGAAACTGTTACAACCCGACATAACTTTCACGTTATTTACATTAAATAGTAAACTCATTTCTTTAACCATTATTCTGGAAATAAAGTTTTTAGTCTCATTCCAAATCTCAGCCTATATGTAGCCTAAATCTTAGCCCAAATCTCGTCATCACAACTTCTGATCACTTCTAACAACATCAATTTCTTAACCTGCCGTTGATAGTACACCCTCACAGCGCTGTACGTCAAAACTACCTTCATATTCTTCACTCCATCTTCTCGGAAAGTTCTGCATGATTTCTCTGCAGTACGTCATCGTTCCACCAATCATGCAAATCTCCTCACCATCGGCAGTAGACAATCCGCTACATGGTTATCGACCTCTGCTGATGATGTAGCGAAGAATAATCCCCTTCGTTAAAACAGATACAAGGTAATTACTAGGAACTGCTACAAGGCGTACACTTGGAATTGCAACCAGGCAGTCAGTTAAAATTGCTCCAAGGCGTGCATTTTGTAGAGCAATCAGGCAATCGGTTGAACTTACTACAAGACGCTCATTTGATACTGCGAACAGGCGATTATTTGAAATTACTACAAGGCGCTGATTTGACTTTGCGACCAGGCGATTAATTGAAATTGTTACAAGACGTACATTTTATAGAGCAATCAGGCGATTATTTGAAATTACTACAAGGCGCTGATTTGACTTTGCGACCAGGCGATTAATTGAAATTGTTACAAGACGTACATTTTATAGAGCAATCAGGCGATTATTTGAAATTACTACAAGGCGCTGATTTGACTTTGCGACCAGGCGATTAATTGAAATTGTTACAAGACGTACATTTTATAGAGCAATCAGGCGATTATTTGAAATTACTACAAGGCGCTGATTTGACTTTGCGACCAGGCGATTAATTGAAATTGTTACAAGACGTACATTTTATAGAGCAATCAGGCGATTATTTGAAATTACTACAAGGCGCTGATTTGACTTTGCGACCAGGCGATTAATTGAAATTGTTACAAGACGTACATTTTATAGAGCAATCAGGCGATTATTTGAAATTACTACAAGGCGCTGATTTGACTTTGCGACCAGGCGATTAATTGAAATTGTTACAAGACGTACATTTTATAGAGCAATCAGGCGATTATTTGAAATTACTACAAGGCGCTGATTTGACTTTGCGACCAGGCGATTAATTGAAATTGTTACAAGACGTACATTTTATAGAGCAATCAGGCGATTATTTGAAATTACTACAAGGCGCTGATTTGACTTTGCGACCAGGTGATTAATTGAAATTGTTACAAGACGTACATTTTATAGAGCAATCAGGCGATTATTTGAAATTACTACAAGGCGCTGATTTGACTTTGCGACCAGGCGATTAGTTGAAATTGTTACAAGACGTACATTTTATCGAGAAATCAGGCGATTATTTAAAATTACTGCAATGCGTTCAGTTGAAATTGCAACTAGGCGATCAGTTGAAATTGCTAAAAGGCGAATATTGTGAATTTACATTAAATGATTAGTTGAAATTTCTCCGAGAAACACATTTTGAATTTAACTAGATGATTGTTTAAATTGCAAAAAAACTTAAATTTAAAATTGTAAGCAGACAATATGTGGACATTGCTACAAGGCGACTGTTTGAAACATTAACGAATGGATTTTTTCACAGTGTTACAGGATAAGCATTCGTAACCCTTCAACGGGATTTTTTTAATTGCTACTTATTGATGCAGCACTAAGCCAGTTCCCTGAGAAAGCAGCAGAGTAGTCTACGTATCCAATACAGCTGCAAGTTATTTATTTTAAAGAATAACATGGCAATTATTTTAAACACCTTCAATAAAATTATTTGAAACAAGCAACCATCGCTGCTAAAGCAGTTACAAAGAATTATCTGAGAAAGATTCAGCATTAAGGGTAAAAAGAAATTATTCTTTTGATATGGAACTTTTTGTTTTCGTACCCAGACTGCATGTACCGTATATGTGGGTGCATTTTATTCCAAGTATCGTATTCTGGTCCCGTTCTTTGCTTAAAAAATATCATGTGCCCCGTATAAAATGCTTAACGACCAGTTTCTTCACTTGAAATCAGACTCCCGTTGAGGTTCTTCCCAAGGCACGAACAGAAGTGAATTTGCTAAACAGAAAGAATGAAAGAAACGTACCTTCATTTAGCACTTCAAGGAAAACAGCTCCCAATAGCAAAGAATGTGCGGAATTTTCCTTTGTTTTCGGCGAGAAGCCGCCGTACAAATGAGGCCAAATGCTCTTAATTGAACAGGCAAGAGAGGCGGAGACTGGATCACGGAGCTCATCGGTCTTCCGCAATCTGGCTGCTGCTGAGGCATCCTCCATGACTTCATCTTTGTATAATTCTTAGTCGTAACCAAGCCATGGGATGTGAAGATTTGCTCCAAGGCGCTGGAAAATCACAGCTAGATAAATTTTATGCATTTTGTAAACCTGATTGGTTGATTTGCTTTGCGTGGGATTGTGTATTTTTTATTTAATAGGTTTGTGGATAACAAGGAAGAAGCAATTATTTTTTCTCGTTCTCTGTGTGTTGTGGTACTAGTCAGTCTGATGAAAAAGTATTCAACTCCATGATCTAAACGTGCGAGACAAAAATGGAAAAGTAGTTGAGCGGAAAATTGATACAAATAAGAATCTCTTCCAAATTTTCTGAAACTTTTGATATCGGCGTAAAATGGTTTTCTTTGTTTCTAAAATTTTTGACCATCCAATTTTCGTACGTATTTCATTGTTAAATAATTACATTGGTGAATTCAGCGACTTTAAATATAATAGGTCCTATCGTACCGTAACCCCTTTAGCAATCATTAAAAATGAAATATTTTTACAAATTATTTTTACAAAAGTGGTAACAGGTGAATGACGCGATGAACGTTTATGTTTTTGGAAATCTGTAAAATAATTGGAGGCATACTCTGTAAACTTTCAGTGTAAGCCAAAGTATAACTCGAAATACAACCTAAAATGCTTCGCCAAATATTTCCGGAATCCCAGGCACGTTAGTTCTCCACCTTCCAGCCGCAAATTACAAGGGAGGCTATCATGAAGTCCGACAGCCGTTGTCTGTCACTCACTGTGCACTCAAGTTTATATGTTCACAGTAAGATGCAAGGGAATATCGTCCAAATCAGTTGCTATATTCGGAAAAATTAAGAGTCAGGGAGGCTGGAAAAACTTTCGAATCGAAAAACATAACCAGTATTGAGTCCGTATATCACTGTGCACTCAAGCTTATATGTTCACAGTAAGATGCATGGGAACATCTTCCAAATCAGTTGCTATATTTGGAAAACTTAAGCGTTAGAGATGCTGGAAACACTTTTAGATCGAAAGACATGACCAGTATTGAGTCCGTATCGCACTGTGCACTCAAGTTTGCATGTTCGCAGAAAGAAAGAAAAACATCTTGGAATATCTTCCCAATCTGTTTCTGTATCTAGAGCACTTAAGCGTTGTGGGTGCTGGGAAAATTTTCGAAAAACGTCTCACTATTAGCTCAAGTTAACGAATTCAGAGTAATGTCGTCAGGAACATTGTCCAACTCTGTTTCTGTATCTCGAATACTTTAGCGTTTATGGCGCTGGAAACATATTTCAAAAGCATCACTAGTATAGTGACTGATATCGCATCAAAAGCGGTTTCAAACTATTTTAGAGGAACGTTCACATGCATGCTGTTGTTGTCTAAATGACATTGTCAAAATTTTCCTCGATACATTTGTGTTATGGAGGCCTTTACACCAAAAGCGCAACGATAAATTCAAAAACAGTCAAAGTCTTTAGCGTGCACAGCATCAAGGATGTTCCGATTTTCTTTATTTCCAAGCATTTGCCATATTCCGACAGGTCCGCACCAACAGCAATGGGAGAATTTTGAAACATCTGCAGGCAGTATCGAGGCTGTTGTAGCATGAAGGGTATTGGGAGGACCTTCCAAAACTGAGCCGTTTCCAGAGCTGACTTCCATTTGCATGCAGTGTCCCCGGCACCGGAGACAACTCGATAACACCGCCCGTTGCCGCCGGTCCAACAGATTTGGTTGAAGCCTAGGCCCTGATACGCATGCATGCTGCGAACATGAGCCAGGCAGAGAGCTGAATGCTGTCAATTCTTCCCTAAACTCTATACACGAACACCTCAAGAATACGTAACATTTGCCGCACTCCAAGAGAAAACTTTAAGTTGAATACGTAACATTCGCAATCCAAGAAAAAACTTCAAGTTTCTTAACGGAACAGGAAGAGACTGAGACCGACCGGCGGTTGATTTGAAATTATTAATCCGTGAGCTGATGAGAGTTTCCTCGTAACTTGAGAATATTTCAGTTTTAGGGTGTTATCACTCTCTCTCTCTCTCCCACTTTCTCTCCGGAGAATTTCTGAGATTAGTCAATATTTAGAAATTAAATGATCAGTTAAAATGAGACTGAAATTCCACAAAGTTTGTTGCAATGCTATTTTTGAAAAATGAATGACAAAAACGTGTCTCCTAATAGGACCTAATACTATCACGCAGGTTGGTTGCACTACCATTCCAACTAACTTCAAGACACGATTGTAAGCTTCAAGTCACGGCTCTACAATCCAGAGCTCCGAAGTGGTATCCAAGGTACGCTATTTATTAAAAACAAAAAGTACTCTGCCAAATTAGTCACAAGACATCCATGAACAGCAGAGCGCGACGTTATCTAACCAGAACGACTTGAAACAATTTTTCACTTTACTTTCATGCACGTAAAGTAAGCAGACCAGAAAAGCTTAAAACACAATCTTTGTTCTGGTCTACTGCATGCACAGTAAATCAACCATAATGACACTACAACACAGTCTTCCCTCTACTTTACTGTATGCAGAGTAAACAAACCAGCACGATTCACCACAATCTTCCACTTTATATCTCCGCATTTGAGCCAACCAGAACATCACGTTATAATCTTTCACTTCACATTTCTCAATTTAATGTGAAACTAACATCAGCGACTTCTCATAATCTTTCACTTTGCTATCCTGCGTGCAAAAAATTGTAGCAGGACAAATTTATTCAGAGACACTTGCAAAAGGTTATCCTAAGACGGGCCAGAGCTAAATCCTGCACAATGAAGGAATTCCTGCCGGAATTACTACGGCGAAGTCGCGGATCATTTGTTAGAGCGAAACTCATGTCTGAGCTCCGGCCTCCAGGGTCGATGGCTGGAACACTCATTATAGGAGGCTCCTTGCGCTGGAACTCGGATTAAAGGCTGTCCTGGAGCGCAATGCATAGAATACAGCGATGAATTGCATTTACGAAACAGAAAATAGGTCGTCATGATCAGATAGTCGGCTTCTGCTGTCTGATGCCGTAGAATGGCATTACCTTGAGCAATTTATCACTAGTTGTAAGTCGTAGCATATCATAAATATAGCTCTTGATTCTGATTCAGCTGTAGCATTCAAAGGTGTAGCTCCGTGCCGTACATCAGCGATGGGCGTTAAATGAAAACTGAGTAGGTGAAGAATAAGATTTGATATCAATTGTTCGTTAGTTCACCCGTACTCTATTCTCAGTGTATCTTTTACCCTTGTGAACTGTATAATAATACACATGCGCCGTAATTCCAAAGCAAGTAATTCATTGTCTGCAGTGAAAAGTTCTTCTCCGAATATAAGACGAAAAATTGTACAGTTTTTGACACTTAATTTTTCTCTAGAAAGGAAGGAGCTGACTCACGGAATTCGATTGAACTAGAAGCTTATGATTTAAAAATAGGTTATAATCCCTCCACGACTAGGGATTAATCTGTTCAACAGGAATGCAGCTTATAATACGATTGCCAAGCTACAATTACAAATAATAGCAATAAGCGTACTTCAATACTGAGATTAACGAGTAGCTCCTATTAAAAGTTTAGGAAAGACAAATTCAATAACCTGCGAGAAGAAATTATTCGAATTTGGTCTGATTCAACTTACAGCAAATAAACGTATAATCTTAACAAATGCCTACGAAAAGACAATTTTGCACTCTGCACGCGAACGAAACATGCATCAAGTTCTGCAAGATCTCCATGCCAACGGAAAATCATGGAAAAATGAATGTAATGAGTTGTATTATACAAGAAATATCGCAGGACACCTACATGTATCCTGCATTTCTCTGACGATAGATTACACTATGGAAACAATAAACAGAATGTACACGCATAGTACGGATACAAATTTCAACGCCAAGTGTGAAATAAAGAGTAGTCGGTAAGTCATTTATTGCAAAGACTGTCACTGTTTCTCACGATGAAGTCACGTCGCAGTTGACAGAAAGGAAAGGCAGTCGACGTGGAGATTCAGGGCTTATTTACAACTAAATGCAGGTATGAATATGACTAAGGATAACGTCGAATTTAACATTAAATTTAAATTTGGAATTCGGTGGGATAAAATAATGTTAGAACCAAATTTATAAGTTTTGGATAAAATGAACCACACTGTTACAGGTCAAAATTTTGAAGCGGAGTGGAAGCAAAAAAATATTAAGCTAATAATTAAACTTAGAATATCAAGAAAGACTACGTGCTTTAGAGAACTAAAGGTGGTTGCACGGAGCATAGATTCAACGAATTATGATCATTGATTAAATCAATGAAAACTGGTTACTGAAAAAAACCAGTAACAAATTCTGGGGACAAATCTAGTTACTGAAAAAATTGTTACAATTTCACTGAGAAATTGTAACGATGATTGCATGACCTTAAATAATTCTGTCCAAAAAGCTGTGCACTTTTACGCTATAAAGTCATTTTATTACACCATTGAGAGACCGAGCACCGGACACCGGAGGTACCGGAATAATTCTCACAGCATTTCGGAATTAAATTTAAAAGAAGTCCTATCGGCAGATTTTTTCCTATAATGGCCCGCTGGGCCTAAATAAAAAACTTCATTTCCCGATTTAAAAAGGCCCTTTAATTAAAGTTTAGAAAGAGTTGGCAAGTATTTGACGCTGCTACCGTCAGCCATAATGAAGTGGTTCGGTCCATATCGCCGTCCACCCCCTTTGGAAGGGCATGTTCCAAGTGGTGCTCCATTAGACCTTCCCGCCAATCCCAATCCCGTGTTGGTTCTGCGAGGGAGATCACTTTGCAGCTCAAAATTCTCAAAACTAATTCAGTCAATCGTTCCTGTTGGTCTTTGTAATGAGCGTCAATTAAAAATACAAAAATCGCCCCAGGTTTCATAAGTGCCGGGAATGTGCGAAGAATCGAATGTTTACCGCGGCTTAGAGTTTTGGAGATCATGAGATGGAAGTGACAGATGCTCAACGCTTAGCAGAACAGTTGTAACTTCGAATATTTCTCACGAATGTATTTTATATACAGTCGAATAACGTGGTAATTTTGAGGTCCGTTATCCGTTTTACGAACACGACAATGTTAATGCATGTTGCACATTTTAGAATATGACTTATTAACGTTTGTTATAGGATCATGTTAGTGCATGCTATCAACTTAAGAAATAAAATATTGGCCTATGCTATCAATTTTAACAAAACTGACTGACCTGGTGTACGCATTCAAATATGAAAATAAAGCGTACGCTGTAAACGAAAAATTTGGAAACATGAGTATGTGGTCAATTCATAACTTTGACGTTATTAAAGTGGGTCATAAATTCTAAAAATATCTTGAGTAGGGTGTGCTTTCAATTTAAAAATAAGACAATATTAGCGTTCCCAGCTTGCAGTTGTTGGAATTTGGATAAAATGCATTTGAGTCCGGAGATATAGACAGAACTTTAAATTATTTTTAAAAAGAATTTTCTTTACTACAAATAAAAAATTAGCGCAAGCAAATAATTTTGAATGTCTTGAATACCGTTCAGCTCAATTCATGGTTTAAATTTAAGAATTAGCAAAATAATAATATTTAAATATTCGCACTTTTGGTGGACACATACAACCTTCCGATGTGCTCTACAAACTTGTCTCACCATGTAGTATCGTCGTTTGATTCATCGTTTGTTTTTTGATTCATTTGGCAGAGTACTTTTTGCTCTTAATATATAGCGGACCTTGAAAACCACTTCAGAGCTCTGGTTTGTAGAGCCGTGACTTGAAGCTACATACAAATGTGAGCAGGTTCTTTATCACCCCGAAAATGCGCAACGAACATAAGTTCTTCACAAACTTCTTTGTAATAAAAAATTTACTCTACAGACTTGTTCGAACTTTGCCACGATAAGTTTCCTCATTTTCTTACGATGCTCTAGCTTGCTTAATTTTGCATCAGTATTCTTCTTTGCTCTCGTTGATATGTTCTGAGATTATTATTTTCGTGTGCGCATGACCAGCTAAATTAAATTTGAATAATTTTCCACAGCGTTGCTTTCGTTTGTAATTCTTCCTTTTACGTCGAGCCGTTTTTCCTGCAATAATCTATTCTACTTTGCTGTTTCTGTTGTTTGTTTCTTTAACTATTTTGTCTCATTTTTACTTATTTTTCCTGTGCTCCTTTTATCTACGTGCTTTCACACGTTTTTTATAGTTCATATCTTGCGCAAATCAATTTTATTTGTTTTTCTAGATAGGCATCACTGAACACTTTTCGCTCGACGAGACTCGTTTTTCCGCGGATCTGCTCTACATTTTTGTTGCGCATTTATTTCTGTCGTCCTGCTTACTGATAGAAAGCTTTGAGGTTGCAGCAACAGAAGCTCAGACTCGCGGGAGTAATCGAAGTTTCACGTGACAGACGATCCATTCTAGAAGTACAAAACGGGGTGCACTACGGCTACTGGTTTTAAATCTCGCTTTGTCTCCCAGTAAAGCCCATCGAAAAGTATTGAAATTCAAAAATTATCTTGTTTACTCCTGAATTGGTTCCTATAAATGAGAGTACAATACGGGGGTGCACTACGGCTACTGGTTTTAAATCTCGCTTTGTCTCCCAGTAAAGCCCATTGCAAAGTATTGAAATTCAAAAATTATCTTGTTTACTCCTGAATTGGTTCCTATAAATGAGAGTACAATACGGGGGTGCACTACGGCTACTGGTTTTAAATCTCGCTTTGTCTCCCAGTAAAGCCCATTGCAAAGTATTGAAATTCAAAAATTATCTTGTTTACTCCTGAATTGGTTCCTATAAATGAGAGTACAATACGGGGGTGCACTACGGCTACTGGTTTTAAATCTCGCTTTGTCTCCCAGTAAAGCCCATTGCAAAGTATTGAAATTCAAAAATTATCTTGTTTACTCCTGAATTGGTTCCTATAAATGAGAGTACAATACGGGGGTGCACTACGGCTGCTAGTTTTAAATCTCGCTTTGTCTCCCAGTAAAGCCCATTGAAAAGTATTGAAATTCAAAAATTATCTCGTTTACTCCTGAATTGGTTCCTATAAATGAGAGTACAATACGGGGGTGCACTACGGCTGCTAGTTTTAAATCTCGCTTTGTCTCCCAGTAAAGCCCATTGAAAAGTATTGAAATTCAAAAATTATCTCGTTTACTCCTGAATTAGGTCCCATCAATGCCAATCTTCTTGAATCACAGAAAACACAGCGTGTCCCAAAATACAAAGAGCTAAATGCACGCTACTCAGTTTTTTGATTGCTGCTCATTTTGCTTCGTGACGCTGCTAGTTTTGGCTTCCTATTTTCCTTTCCTTTGGATCGCGGCATCTCCTCAAAGCCGCCGAGGGACGGCAGTGCATATCATTGCCTCTGAAAGTTGCGTCCTTCAGGCTCGATGGCGACCAAACTTCACGGATCCCCCAGGAAAAAAACGATATTTGAATAATAAAAAGGGGAATTGTTTCCCTCACGGTCCGCATTAGGGGAAAGAAACAGATAATATGGTTTCACTCTATTATGCATGGCAGAAAATACTGAATGGGGGAAGGCAGAAATTTTAAATTGTGGAATATTTGCGTTTCTCATTGCGGTGGAAACCTCAAGTATTGCGACTATAGCAGAATTTCAGTGTAATTTTTGCATTTCTTCTTATTCGTGGCATTTCATCATTCACTTACACGTGCTAGGCAGTCTAATTTTCGATATATTGTTGCATTTAAACGATGAGTTTGATCATTCAACACACTTCCAATAAAATTCTCACGCTTCCACCACAAAATAGCAACAAAATGAAATTAATTTCACTACGAAAATTTTCTGAACTTAAACTTTGAGTACACCTTGACTCAAAAACTGTAGCATGTGTGTCGCAGATAACCTCTATTCTCAAGTATGAGCATAGGCCATTTTATTCCTGCGCCATGGCCCTCGCGATGCCAAGGTCAACAAAAGAACTTAAGGGAGCCAGGCAGGCCGCGTGCGCCTGTGTGCGTTAAGTAAACTTTTCGAAACTTCCAAAACCCGTCGAGGTCAACGTCGAGGTCAACTGAGAATTTTTTCTGAGAAGTGCCTCAGAGTTTCACACTCCAAAAAAAATACCCTAAATAAATTTTTTTCTGAGAATTGTTTCAGCGTTTTGCACTTTCAAAAGAAATTTTATCAATAAAATAATGTTTTGTTGATAGCGTGACGGAAAGCATTGCTTGCTAGCATCATGCGTGATCTTTTTATTTTACAAAATAATGAGTGGAATGTGACGGCGTTGTTTGATGATAATCTATTACTATTGTTCTTTATTATAAGCAAACTTTGATTCATCACGAAAATACATTTTTTGGGGGAATATGGTTCATTTGAACGTTATGGATGCATGGAAAATTTATTTTGAACCTACTCAGCGCCTGTTGCTAAGAGCTTGTTTTTCGAAGTTTTAAAAA
Source organism: Morinoia aosen (assembly GCA_030386875.1). Lineage (NCBI taxonomy): Eukaryota > Metazoa > Arthropoda > Malacostraca > Amphipoda > Talitridae > Morinoia > Morinoia aosen. Next base: position 10,621,894 of record CM059559.1, on the reverse strand, counting down.
ATGAGGGATTTTTGTCTCATTAGTTTTCAGGCACTGAGGATTTTATTTTCTTTTCACTCCCCTCTCACAATTTAATAGAACGGCAGCAAAGCACAAAAAATCTCACAAAAAACTGAAAAATATCAATTAATTTTCCAGACAATGTCAGCATGAAAAACAGCAAAATTTAACGAAGAACATACTATAAAATTTTGAAAATTTTAATATGAGAGATGAAGGTTTAATTCTCCTCCCGGTAAAAGTCACAGCAAACCATTTCTCAGTGTAAACCATATTCATGCAATACCTGAAAAGTTTCACGTGCAAAACCTGCCATGGAAAATAATGACGAAGTTCAACAAGAAAAAACCCACAAAAATTAAACTGTCCAAAATATAGTATAGTGAGAAACATAACCCTTAAATTTTAGCGACCAGCCTTTCCACGATGATTTGACCTCAATTATACACTGAAAATAAAAAGGAACCTCTGTAGCAGAGTGTGAGCATATAACTGAAGCTTGAAATTTAGTCATATAATTGAAGCTTGAAATTTAGTCATATAATTGATGCTTCAAATTTAGTCATATAATTGAAGCTTGAAATTTAGTCATATAATTGAAGCTTGAAATTTAGTCATATAATTGAAGCTTGAAATTTAGTCATATAATTGAAGCTTGAATTTTGGCCTATAATTGAAGCTTGAAATTTAGTCATATAATTGAAGCTTCAAATTTAGTCATATAATTGAAGCTTGAAATTTAGTCATATAATTGAAGCTTGAAATTCAGTCATATAATTGAAGCTTGAAATTTAGTCATATAATTGAAGCCTGAAATTTAGTCATATAATTGAAGCTTGAAATTTAGTCATATAATTGAAGCTTGAAATTTAGTCATATAATTGAAGCTTGAAATTTAGTCATATAATTGAAGCCTGAAATTTAGTCATATAATTGAAGCTTGAAATTTAGTCATATAATTGAAGCTTCAAATTTAATGTCACATAACTAAAGCTTGAAATTTAGTCATATTATTGAAGCTTGAAATTTAGTCATATAATTGAAGCTTCAAATTTAGTCATATAATTGAAGCTTGAAATTTAGTCATATAATTGAAGCTTGATATTTAGTCATATAATTGAAGCTTGAAATTTAGTCATTTAATTGAAGCCTGAAATTTAGTCATATAATTGAAGCTTGAAATTTAGTCATATAATTGAAGCTTCAAATTTAGTCATATAATTGAAGCTTGAAATTTAGTCACATAATTGAAGCTTGAAATTTAGTCATATAATTGAAGCTTGAAATTTAGTCATATAATTGAAACTTCAAATTTACTGTCACATAACTCAAGCTTGAAATTTAGTCATATTATTGAAGCTTGAAATTTAGTCATATAATTGAAGCTTAAAATTTAATGTCACACAACTGAAGCTTGAAATTTAGTCATATTATTGAAGCTTGAAATTTAGTCATATAATTGAAGCTTCAAATTTAATGTCACATAACTGAAGCTTGAAATTTAGTCATATAATTGAAGCTTGAAATTTATTCATAAAATTTAAGCTTAAAATTTAATGTCACACAACTGAAGCTTGAAATTTAAAGTCACACAACTGAAGCTTGAAATTTGAAGTGACACAATTGAAGCACAAAGTTTAAAGTCACACAACTGAAGCTTGAAGTTTAAAGTGACACAACTGAAGCTTGAAATTTAAAGTGACACAACTGAAGCTTGAAATTTAAAGTCACACAATTGCAGCAGTTTTCCACGGCGCGGTCAGAGCGTCAGTACCCAACAAAGCAGGCAGCGCAAAGAGAGAACGTGCGCTATCGCTGCTCTGGATCAGCCCCTAACAATGTAGCAGACCTCTGAGCTCATTATGAAGTGACAGTGACCTCAGTTGGAGCTCATTAATGAACTCCAGCTGCCTGTGACTAATGGAGAGACGCGCTCTCTCTGTCGTGCTCTGACGAGCTCAGTCCAGTCCAGTCAAATCTGATTTTTTTATTTCGCTTGTTGTCCTTATTTGGTGACTTGATGTCCGTATTTGATGATTTGATGTCTTTGTTTGGTGTCGTGATGTTTTTGTCTGGTGACTTGATGTCTTTGACTCGCTATACGTCTTTGTTAGGCGAGTCAAATTCATATACCTGCACCCACTTTATGTCTTCATAACGTGACTTGACGCCTTTGACTTGCTATACGTCTCCCCTCAGGGGGATACAGGTATTGTATCTATGGGAATTAGCGCTCCCAGGAGGACTATGTGAGGGCCTGAGCTAAAGGTTAGGTAGGCTTCCTTTTGTTGTAATAAAATAGGTTTTTCTTATGTTACGGACCATCTTTTTTCGGTCCACTGCTGTCCTGTTTTTCAGCACCTACTACTTTCTTCTTCAACTTTTATCTTGTTTCATGAACTTCTTTCCTAGCTTACTGTTTCTGTGCACCTTGTGCATAGATTCCGCGTTCCCTCAACTCCATACTAAATGGTGCCTTCCTCTTTCCTCTCTTGGAACATCTTTGTCGTGGTAAAGGGAGGCTAAAACTTTCTTATATTATAATAATAATAATAATAATGCTATACGTCTTTGTTAGATGACGCAAAGCGACGTTCCTGCATCAAATTAACTTCGTTACCTGGAGACTTACGTCTCTGTTTCGTGACTTGCTTAGCGTGTTGGATGTTACTTACCACGTTACTAACTAATGTCATTCCCTGTAATTAGCTTAATGTTGTTATCCTGTAATTAGTTTAATGCCTTAATCCTTTAACCAATTTGATTTTTTTACCAAGTAACTCACGTGATACCTTTGCTGCGCAACTGACTAAATATCATCACTCGATTACACTAGCTTAATGTATTCATCCTGTGACTAATTTATATATTTTACAAGGCTCAGTCAGACGTCCTTACCTAGTAACGAACTTACTGCCTTTGTTTTGCGACTGACTCAATGTCTTTACATTGTGACCAATTTAAAGCTCTTACACTGTGACTCACGGGATATTTTCGCCCTCTGACTAACGTAATATCGTTACCCTGTTGCTAATTTAGGACATCTTTTCCTGTGATTTACTTGATATCTTCGTCTCGAAACTAGCGTAATGTCTTCACTCTGTCACTAACTTTCATCGTTACCTTATGACCAATTTTGCAACTTTACCCCGGGACTAAATTAATATATTTGCCTTGTTACTAATGTAATGTCTTTATCAACTGAAGTAACGGTCATATCTCGGGACGACTGAATTTTATTATTTTATCGTGAGTAATTATTATGACGATCAAATTATTATAACTGACCATTAGAGACACGGATAAGCCGCCTTCTCGCAATAAATAATTTAAGATAAACTGACTCAAGGCGTTATTCTTTGTTACATTGACGTGACCGTAGAATAGGGTCCAGCGTTTGACTCTTCGCAGTCAGAAATACATAAAAACTGAGTGACAGTGTTACTCTACGTTAAATTGAACTGACTGTAGGATAGATTCCAGAATTTAGTTCGGAAAGTTTTTTGATGTCAGAACGTCGTTTGAAGGTGTAGCTCTTTATCTAATGGTCAAAGGCTTATTTGTTCTTTGGATGTGAATTTATACAAAAATATAAGCATTTCTGCCATGTCCGATAAAAGTCTTCAACAAATCTTGTACACGGCTGTCAGAATCACCTCTGTAGAACAGCCTACTTCTCGCGATGTCATTTTCAAGTACTTTTGACCAATAGTCGTTTTTAAACAAAGTAGTTCAAGTATTTCCCAACTCTAAGCAATGATGACTAAGACAGACTGGTTTCATTCCTACAACTAGGAATATCAACGTTTTCATCGATCTACTTCCACACATTTCAATGATTTCAGACATTCGCATGGTTCGGTATCAGTTTCTGTTCAGCTTAGTTGAGGGAAAACATCATCCATGGAGTTGAGGTGAGGCTTGAACTAACATAATGTGTCCTCACCGACCATGGAGTTGGTGTATTTAAACATTCTTTCCCACCGTCATCTTGTTCCCAGTCTAACTTTTTCGCCGCCTGCATGCATGTTTGTCGCCGCCCAAGTAATTAAATCGCTTAGGTGGCGAAAAACATGTATGTTCCGGCGAAAGAGTTAGACTGGGTTTACAGTGTTCCATTCAAAATGGTTGGTAAATTGCTCAGCAAATTCTTTCATGTGCTTTGTTTCAGTAAAGGTTTTTCTGAGAACGTTCGCTGCTCTGTTGTTAAATGTATGTGCTCTAAATCATAGCGCTCAAAACTGAAGGCATTCAGCAAGGCCTACGATTGATAATCTCATAGTAATCATTGGCTAAAATTGGGAGACTATTTTGGGGACTCACCTTTTATATCTACATATTAATTAAATTATGAAGCCAAGCTGGTCCATCAACATGCCAGTCAATTTAATTATATCGTCAAGTCAGAGATAATTCCATTTATTTTAAAAGTATATTTTCTTCTACACTAAAACTTAACCTTCACGTAACGAGTTGGAATCGTAAAAGCCCATTACTAGCGCCATGAAACTTCAGACAAACTACAAGCACACAATGACCTAAAAATAAGCAAAAATGAACAAAATGAAGGGCGTTTTATGCTATATCCTTGAATACAAGCCTAGACTTCTGGTCACCACAAGGTAGGCCTGCCCGTATACACTGCCTCGAGCAACGCAACCATTTTACCAATATCTCTTGGTAAAAGTTGCAAATTTTCTTCCGGGTCTCTGAAGACCAGTAGACTTACGGAGGACACTGGAGATGATTCTCGTACCCTCAAAGAGGCCATCTTTTGAACTGTAGCCAAAAACAGAAATTTTGTTGACAGCGGGGAAGATAAAAGTAACCAGAATGAATTTTTTGGCCAACTTAGACGCAATTAAACGCCAGAAAAGACAAGCACGAGAGTCCTTTCTTCTCCTCCCTTATCATTAGCATATATGAATTTTAAAGAGAGCTCTTCAAGGACAGCGCGATTGACGAAAGACTGCAATACGGGCACGACATACTGTCTACTCCGCTCCTAATTTCCGCTTCAAGTTACGAAACTTTCCACAAACTTTTAATGACACCGTGCGTATTGATACGAGCTACCTCAATTATCACACACTTCAAAAATTGCTTCAGTAACCGTGATGACTGTAAATACTCGTTCAGGATAATGATGTATAACGTACGTATTAATACGAAATACTTTCATAAATTGTTTCAGTAACCCTGATGACTGTAGATACTCGTTCAGGATAATGATGTATAATGTACGTATTAATACTAGCTACCCCAATTATCACACACTTCAAAAATTGCTTCAGTATCCGTGATCACTGTAGATACTCGTTCAGTGTAATGATGTATAAATCATACGTAAATAACGCCGTGAATAGTCGATAATCATCACCTGGTAGAGACCTACATTCTCAGCAATGGACGGAATGTCTGATGCGTGCGGTACGATTGATTCACAATAAATCCAGAAAATTGGTTGCCGAAAATTGGCGTACAAATTTACTCACTGAATCAATATTTCCTCTTATTTCACATCTAAATTGAACAATGGAACTAATATCTTGTCATTAGTTTGTTAGGAATTCATGAAAACTGCGTGTGAATCACGCACACACGTTCTCGAGCGCTTAAATTCAGCCAGTGAAAAATAATCACTACAGAGTTGTAATTTGAGCTGTCCTATGATTATCTAGGCTTCGGGACCCACCATAACGTCACTATATTTATTCGAATATTACTTGACGTAAATTTCGGGATCGACCATAACGTTACTATATTTACTCGAATATTAGTTGACGTAAATTTCGATATCAACCATAATGTTACTATATTTATTCGAATATTAGTTGACGTAAACTTCGGGATCCACCATAACGTTACTATATTTAGTCGAATATTACTTGCCGAAAATTGCAGCCCGTTAAATGCTACTCGAATGTAAATAGATCACCATGCCCCGTACCATGAAAATGCCCTCAGGGTGCTTGGATGTACGGCTTCGATTTTTAATTTGATGCTGATCTCATAATACTTATGCTTCATGTCACTTGAGAGAATACACAATTTCCATAACATTAACCTTAGCTTAAGTATCTTCATTGTATGTGAACTTTAAAAGATTTGGAAACAGGATGAAAAAAAGTAACTCATTTTGTATTTTCTTCCTATAAGCAGAAAAATTACTTCATAGTTAAAGAGGTATAAAATTTCAATAGTATTGGCTGCTATCGTATATTTCAGAAACATAATGAGGGTTTGCTCAAAAGATCAAGTCAGAATAAAGGTGAATTTGTGACTGTCGCATTTTCTTTGCATTTAATACTGTGGGCGTAACTGAATGAAACAGAGCTGCATCTCATTGGTTTCACACATGTAGTTTCGTTCCAGCACTCAACCTGGCACTGAATTAATCGAACTTTTATAGAAGCTTCTAATTGTTGAGTGAAACTCATCTCAATTCGGTCATCGGACTTTCACCTTAACCAGAATTGCATGAATTTGGTGAGGTTTTTAATAAAATTTGTTGCAAGAGACAAACTATTTTTGGTCGTGTAGCCACACACTGTAATAAACAGACTCAAAGAAGACAAAAATACAGCATTCGTACACTGCAAATCACGTCTCAAAAATACAGCAGTCACCTTGTTAACTCGCTGCTGTTGGCAATAAACATTATTGTCTGTCTGATAACAACTGGTGGAGAAGAGTAGAAGATTCTCCCGTTGTACTCAAGTCATTCTTCGACAATAATGGCTCAGTGTCTGTATCTTGATGTCTGTAGTGTGTTATATATTCTTTTGACTTCAATTTACAGTTGCATACGAAGTCAATGATTGTGCCGATTACACGTGTGTACAAGTCTGTAAAATACGTCAATATTTCTGTTAAATACGTCAGGTGGGAACATACTAGAATATTGAAACTTAATAAAAAATCACTGGTTAAAGAATAAGAGCCCCAAGTCCTGATTTTAACAGTTTCAGAAGGAAATGGTTGTCTTTGAAGTGTTTTCTAAAATGAATTTAAACGTGGAGAAACAATTACAAAATTAAACATCATCTAATCAAAATTATGACGACGTTTGCTTCAAAAGGTATCAGTCGCCACAAGTTTTTAGAAATAAACACCAATGTAACGCGGCCATTGGTTCTATCCAAAATGCGGTGATTATTTCCGCAGTTTCAAAGTATTTTTTTCCGGAAAGGCGCAGTGATGCACATAAAATAATCAAGCTCTGTTGCAATTAGCATTTACCACAATTTCTTATGTTACAGCATCCGATGATTTGTGTTACAGCATCGGACGCTATGCATTCTACGCAGTTTCAAACGTAAGTAGTTAAGTTTTCCGATAAGGTGGAGTGGAGCCCGTGAAATAATCAATCACTGGTGCAATTTGCATTTACCACAATTCTCTATGCCACCTTATCCGATGATCTTATATCCTATGCATTCTAATTCACGCAGCTCCTCGATCATTGGACGTCACTTTAGAGATTATACGAACTTCCTCTAGCTTGAGACCAAGAACCTGTTCAAGTATTCGAAAATGGGTAGATCGAAAAAATTCGAGGCATTTAAAAAAATCAACCAGACGATAACCAGCTCTTTGTGACAATTTTTTCGAAAGTCTCGCATACTCTTTCGGTTGTACGGACACATTCATGACAGCAGAAAAGCAACTATGGCTTCCAATTATAAATTTAAATCAGCCGTGGAGAAAATTTCCGACAGCATTTGAAAGCTGTTTTAAAATCAAAGTTAGCGGTTATTTTCTATCCGATTTCTACAACCCAATACTGCTGCTGCTTGTTGGTGAAACAAATTTTAAGAAATAGCTCAACTCTGACCTTTTATACGTGATTTCACTTTGCTGTAATAATAGTTTCAGTTCAATCCAATTCGTATACGACTTAGCTAAGTATATGTTAAGTTATTGAGTTATTGTTTTATGTTTGATATCTCACTGTCAATGAGCAGCAAGTAGTCAATCAATGGCTTAGAGCTACATGTCAGCAAAAAGGGAATATAGATTGCTTTGCGCACGGATTGACTCAAAAGTCCCTTTTACTTTCCCCTTTTATTTTACCATGGGTTGATGCTAATATAACAGTAGTTATAGCTAAAAAAATGATCAAGGACAAAAGTAAAAAAACAATATTAACAATGCAGAATTTGCAGAATTAAGAGTGATTATTACCACGAAGATACCTCAAACAAAACAAGTCAAAATCAATACAATCAAACAAAAATTACAAATCAACACAATCAAACCTAAAAAATGGAGACAGTTGCGTGCCCAGTCTAAGTTTATCGCCGTTGCATCTATCGTTTTAGCCGCCCTATGCTGAAACAGTACATGACGGCTAGAATCATAGATGCCCGGTGGAAAAATTGACAGAGTAAAAACGTAATTTTCCGCTACGTTGAACTGAGATCCTACCCAACTCTGCTCGTCTAGCTCCTCACGTACCAAGTGCAGAGACTCGTAACCGTAAAAGGTTACTAATTTTATAGATAATTAGTTACAACACACAAGTGTAACAGGTAGACAGCGTTTGCGTGGTAGCTATGTTTTGTTGGGTTGAAAGTAAGAAAATTTGAAGCCCGACTTTACTGCTTGATTTCATTTGCGTTCGTTTCAAGAAATGTGGGAAACGTATTTACGCGATAATATTTTATAGTGTACTCAAAAATATATTCCAAAAACAGGCAGTTAAATAACTGAAATATGGTTCATTCATACCGGATCGTGAAAAGCAATAATATTTACATAGTGTTACACATATATCCCCATACGTAGTCAGCGTGCCAACATTGGTCACATGGGCACCAAAAGTGTTCTTTTAGCGAGTTATCAGCACTAACAACAATTAAAGCTAATGATCAGTAAAGCAGACAATATGCTCAACAGTTAATTGATGTCCAAAGTGGTGTCCTATGGCACCGACTCGGGAACAGAGAGGACAGCTTCTTGAAACAGTTTGATATAAGTCGAGGCTTCATGTTTAAAATATCAGTCGAACCTTCATGTTCGAAATATGAGTCGAACTTTCATGCTTGAAATATGAGTTGAACCTCCATGTTTGAAACATGAGTAGAACCTTTTTATTGCTTGCTAGTTTAACTATGAGTTGAAAGATGAGTTGAACTTTCATGTTTGAAACAGGAGTAGAACCTTCATGTCATTCACGAGTCTCGCATTACATGTGACTTGTAATAATCTCTTGTAGAGTCGACGCCAGATTTGTAGATCTGAGCTCATTGCTAGAACACAAACTAATTGACAGATAATCGTTTAAAGTGTTCCCATATTGACGATGGTGGACGACAGAATATAGTGCTTCGTGGATCCGGTCTGGAGCCTTGTCTACCTCCTTGACGTAAAGTTTTTCTAGTTTTTAAAGTCTAGTTTCTTGACGTAAAGTTTTTCCTAAACGCATTTCTTGGAAATACCTGAGACTCGTTGCGTTCTGTGACACATGAAAACTAGTCTTCATAGTCCCTATGTGCGCACTTCATTTTGAGATAGGTAAGGAAATTGATGTAACGCCAGGAAATATTTGAGATTCCTCTCATTCCGTAATATAACGAAAATAGTCTTCTTATTTCCGTAGTACGCACTTCATTCATATAGGGTATGAACCTCACAGAGCTTAAGATAATTAATAAAACAAACAGCAAAACTATCAGCACAGCTTAGGGAACTCATCTGAGTTTCAGATACTTCTTCGCTATTCCACCGCATGAACTGCACTTTCACGGCACTCTTTGCTCAATCGAGGGCAAATTTAGTCCTCACCTTTTAACAAAGCTCAATCATGTATGGAGGAATACTTGACAGCGCTATTTAAAAGAGGGAAGAATAAGAGAGAAGCTGCATCGCGTCACAAAGCGCCAGAGCTGTGAGAAAAAGCAGTCCTCTTACAATCTCACCTTAAAAGTTTGCAGTGAAGTAGCGGAAACAAATGATGAGAATAAAGAATGGATTTTCAATTAATATTCTAATTAAAGTTTACAAGCGCATTCAGTAGATTAAGGAAATTTGTTCGCATAATTTTCTCGTTCGCATCACTCATAATTTCCCAAGAAGCTTGCCAGTGTAAATATTATGTTGAGTTCATAGCGATTTCAAAATTAACATTTTGTGTGCTACAGGTCTCAAAACTTGTAGCAAATTTACGAAAAACTTCAGACGATATCCTCAATTCAGCCATTATGCTAGACTCAATTCGATCCCGTTTTTCAAGAAAACAAAAGCAATTTAATTCTCACGAAGCAGCAGCTCACTTCAGCTACAAGCAAAACTCTTATTTAAACTACAACCTCACATAATCTCAGTCTTTACCACCGCTTCACCCTCTGTCACCAGCATGATCTATAATACGAAGGTAACAGAGCCAGAATCCATATTTTACGACTTATACACTCAAGCGGAACACGGCACTGCAGCACTCGGTGCGTTCAGTACATTTCTTTAGTACAGTAGTCGCTGAAGGCACACTCCACCTTCTTGTACCAGCCACCTTTTTCCACCAGCACGATCTACGATGATAAGTGAGCTAGCACCCGCATTTTACGACTTATACACTCAAGCGGAACACGGCACTGCAGCACTCGGTGCGTTCAGTACATTTCTTTAGTACAGTAGTCGCTGAAGGCACACTCCACCTTCTTGTACCAGCCACCTTCTTCCAACAGCACGATCTACGATGATAAGTGAGCTAGCACCCGCATTTTACGGCTTATATTGTGCATACAAGCGAAACACGGCACTACAGCCCTCGGTGCGCTTAGTACATTTCCTAATACATCAATCGAAGGCCCTATTGTACCAACATGATCTACAGTACGAATGTAAGCGAGCACGCACCCGCATTTTACGGCTCATACACTCAAGCGGAACACGGCAGTGCAGCACTCGGTACGTTCAGTACATTCCTTCAGTATACATCAGTGGTTGAAGGCACGTGATAGCCCTTCGGCAAGGCCGTAAAGCAGGCACCAGCCCTCACCTGCGCAGCCGAGCCTGCCAGGCCGGGGCCTGCATAATACAGTGCAGCGAGACCCTAACTTTGCCCCTCTAGACCGAATTGGGGCGGCACGGCGGTGGCGTGTGTTTGTTTAGGTTACAGGAGCTGGGGCTCGCCGTCGCTCTACGGCACTAGAGGCACCTCTGGGCGCCCGCTCGTGCTACTGCAGGCACTTTTGCTGGCTCGCTGCTACAGGCATTTCTGAGGCGATGCTCCTCCTTTACAGGTATTGCTAGACCGATGATTCCCCACTAAAGGCATTCCTGAGGCGATGGTCCCTCACTACAGGCATTCGTGAGCTAAGACTCCTCCTTAACAGGCATTCCTGGAGCAATGCCTCCCCACTAAATGAATTCCTGAATGCAAACTTCCCCATCACTTATGCGCTGATGTTCCTTCACTAAAAGCTATCCTGAATCAAGACTTTCCCACTACAGGCACCCAGGTGCCCCCACTATAGGCACCCCGGAGCCCCAGAGTGCGGGGCGGACATGTGTACGTACGCTGCTCTAAACAGCCGCCCTCACAAGCGTCTGCGTCGGCCGCGCTGCCTCGCTCGCGCCGCCGCGTGATGAGCTGTGGCTGTGTTGTGCTCCTCGCTCCCGCTGTGGCCGGGAGAGGTGGTTTCCTCCCGTCGATGTTGCTGTGCTGGTGTTGTGCAGGTGTGGAGTAAGTGTTTGTGGGGTGAAGGTGGGATGTCAGGTGTTTGTGTGGTGAGGGGTTGAAGTAAGTGTTGTTTGATGAAGGGTTGAAGTAGGTGTTTGTGTGGTGAAGGTTGAATGTCAGGTGTTTATGTAGTGAGGGGTTGAAGTGTTATGTGGCGAAGGGTTGAAGTAGGTGTTTGTGGGGTAAAGGTGGAATGTCAGGTGTTTATGTGGTGAGGGGTTGAAGTAAGTGTTATGTGGTGAAGGTGGGATGTCAAGTGCTTGTGTGGTAAAGGTGTGAAGTATTTGTGTGGTGAAGGTGTGACGCAAGTGTTTGTGAGGTGAAGGTGTTAAGTTAGTGTTTGTGTAGTGGAAGGGATGAGATGAAAGAGCATGTGTTGTGAAGGTATAAATATCACGTGTTTGTGAGGTGAAGGTGTGAAGTAAGTGTTTGTGTAGTGAAAGGTATGAGATGAAAGAGCTTGTGTTGTGAAGGTATAAATGTTAAGTGTTTGTGAGGTGAAGGTGTGAGTTAGTGTTTGTGTAGTGAAAGGTATGAGATGAAAGAGCTTGTGTTGTGAAGGTATAAATGTTAAGTGTTTGTGAGGTGAAGGTGTGAAGTAAGTGTTTGTGTAGTGAAAGGTATGAGATGAAAGAGCTTGTGTTGTGAAGGTATAAATGTTAAGTGTTTGTGAGGTGAAGGTGTGAAGTAAGTGTTTGTGTAGTGAAAGGTATGAGATGAAAGAGCATGTGTTGTGAAGGTATAAATGTTAAGTGCTTGTGAAGTTAAGGTATGAGATGAGAAGAGCTTTTGTTTAGAAACTTACGAGATAAGAAGCGAAATTTAAAGCCATGTTTGTTTAAGTTACGATGAAAAACTAAATTAGCGTACACTTCAGAAAGAAAAAAAGTAATTCGTGTCGTTGTGGAAGATTGAGATGTACAAAAACTCCCATACTCTGTCGATTTAAATTTGGATGATGAATATTGTAATACTAGCAATGATAATGTTTTAAATACAGCAGTTGTGGAATGTTAAGATAGCGTTGGGTAAAGCGAAAACCAAATTCCTCAAAATACATTGAATAAACAGAAAAAACTTCACAATATACGTATAAACAAACGTTGTGTGTCCAAATCCATCACTAAAATGAAGATGGCCTTTGATGAGGCAGCTACAATAATGTTTACATGCGTCGTTGAAGTACGAGGCGAAGCTGCTAGTGTTTGATATCGTATCCTTTGCTCAAACATCTGCTCCTTTGATTCTCTCGGCGGCAGCATTTTAGGACGATGAATCAACGCGCCCTGTAACTACAGGTCACAGTGACACATACTTGTAGTTTTTGGCACTGACGTATTGAGCTTACATGAGGTTATTGACACTGAAGTTTTGTCACATGCGATTACTGGCACTGACATATTGCAATCACTGTCGGTTATTCAACACAACCACATCCCAACAGACACCATCACAACACACACCATCACAACACGCACCATCACAACACACATCATCACAACACACATCATCACAACACACACCATCACAACACACACCATCACAACACACACCATCACAACACACATCATCACAACACACACCATCACAACACACACCATCACAACACACATCATCACAACACACACCATCACAACACACATCATCACAACACACACCATCACAACACACACCATCACAACACACATCATCACAACACACATCATCACAACACACACCATCACAACACACACCATCACAACACACACCATCACAACACACACCATCACAACACACACCATCACAACACACATCATCACAACACACACCATCACAACACACACCATCACAACACACACCATCACAACACACACCATCACAACACACATCATCACAACACACACCATCACAACACACACCATCACAACACACATCATCACAACACACATCATCACAACACACACCATCACAACACACACCATCACAACACACACCATCACAACACACACCATCACAACACACATCATCACAACACACACCATCACAACACACACCATCACAACACGCACCATCACAACACACACCATCACAACACACACCATCACAACACACACCATCACAACACACACCATCACAACACACACCATCACAACACACACCATCACAACACACATCATCACAACACACATCATCACAACACACACCATCACAACACACACCATCACAACACACACCATCACAACACACACCATCACAACACACATCATCACAACACACACCATCACAACACACACCATCACAACACACACCATCACAACACACATCATCACAACACACACCATCACAACACACACCATCACAACACACACCATCACAACACACATCATCACAACACACACCATCACAACACACACCATCACAACACGCACCATCACAACACACATCATCACAACACACACCATCACAACACACACCATCACAACACACACCATCACAACACACACCATCACAACACACACCATCACAACACACATCATCACAACACACACAATCACAACACACATCATCACAACACACACCATCACAACACACACCCGGGCCACTGCTAAGCGCTTTAAGGCACACATGTGCGCCCATCAGAGAGCCTGGCATTCCTGGCCGTATAGAGGCAGTTCATTTACGTACGATGTCCTGTTAACGAGGCTTATTTGTTAACACGCCTGGGGGAGAGTAAAGTGTTTGACGGGTGGGTTCAAATTAGCGAGCCTGTTATTGCTCATACTTTAAACAGCCGTGATAGTTTGGCTTCTGGTATCATGGATGCAAGAATGTTCCTCGCCACAACAGTTTGGGATTTGCGACTTGCAGCGTTTTTGTCACCGTGATTTAGTTTTTCCGTGTTGTCCAGTGTGTCCGGTGGCAATATTGTGCTTTTGTTAAAGAAAATTCGTGAAAATGTTGAATTCTTTGTTTTTCTTCTTTTAGGAAGGGTTTGGTAGTGAGTTGTGAAATTTTTCAGGGAAATTTATTATAACGGTGACTCCATTGCAGGATTCATTTGGAAATGAGCTAAAAGTACTGTTCTTGGTTCTTCAAGATGATCGTGAATCCATTTAGATATTCATGTTAAAAGAGTCTGAAAGTAGCATTCAGGTATCTTAAAAATACCTACTGGGATCATAAAAGATTTTAAAAGTAGGACTCACGTATCTTAACAAACCCACATGGAAACAAACACGTTTAAAAATTCCGAAAGTAGGACACGGGCATCTTAAAAAAAACACCACAAGGTATCATGTTGAAAGGTTACAAAAGTATGACTCAGACATCTTCAAAAACCGAACTCCACATGGAAATTGTAAATTCATTCCGATGGTAATTTACTATACGCTTTTGCAATTCATCTCCGCCATGTGCCCGGCGGAAAAAAATTGAGCCAATCGAGAGTCTCACGAGCGCACATTCCCTTGTTCTCGTATGGCTCTGAGTGAAGGATGACGGAACATTAGCCAGACGCCGTGCCTTCATTTGCGTAAGAACCAATCACATTATGCACATAATCGCTTCAGACCCTTTGCATCAAAGCCAATTGCTATTCAACAGTATGCCCCCTGGAGTCAACCGTATCACAGCAGCCCGATGCTATCACTGCATTCTAATCTCTTGGCAGTATTGTTTAGCAACAGCAGTGAGATTTAAGGTTAATTCGTCAGGCCGGTGCTTAGAGTTGCTTCCATTCGTTGCCAGGAAACTCCGGCTATCTATGCTTGTACACCCAGGCCGTAAGTCTCATTATCGGCTGCGGTTGAGAAAGAGCCGGAACTCTTGCTTCAATTTACGGCACTTTAGTTCGGGACAAAGGCTTCCACTGAACCGGGCTTGCCTGTTTCGCTTTCTTTCTTTGCGGTGAGGGTAATGCAGTTTTCCAGAAAGGAGAACGCTGCTCACCCTGGGTCATTTTTTCTGCGTGAGAAACGATAATTATTTTTGGGTATCTGTGGCTGAAGTGTTTTGGCATTTCGGAGAACTATACTTTGAATGATAAATTAAGCAGAAAACTTTTTTACACAGAGTAATGATTATTTTGTTTATTTTTGCCCTTGAGGGTACGAAGAAATTAAAAGGCTACATCTACAATGTCTTAAACTTAGAGAATGTCAAGAAGAGATTCTATCAACCTTAAGCAAAACTTAAGGCTCAGGAACAAATCTGCCCATGTAAATTAGTGAAATTTGGGAGTTAACTTGTGAAGCAGGCGGTTTCCAGGAAGACAAGCAAAAAAAGAGTTTGTAGGTGAGATTTGGACTAGCATTTTCCCCAGAAACTTTTTTCTTTCTTCAGTCGATTTTATTCGAGTGATTCTAGTTCTTTCTGCATGCTTCACTGGAGGCATTAATGTCACACGGCACTCATTGAATTTCTTCACTTGGAGCCTTGAACATTCTGCATCTTCTTGAAGTTATGTAAAACTTAGTATCCAAGTTTCACGCTGGGGCTGTGTGTATTTCTGAAAACGCGACATAAATCCTTCTAGCAGCTCGCAAATATTTTTTATTTGAAAATGAAATAATTTTAGAGTTCGGAGAGTTATTTTATATCAGAATGAATCTAAGCGCGACCTTGAAGCTTCGCATCAAACATTTAGCAAACCTCGACAATTTTTTTTAACAAATTCTATTCTAAAAAATGAACTAGGAATAATTTATTTTCACGAACACCTTTGGTGCAGCATGCAAGCAGTCCATTATGAGACCCGACGCCACTTTAACGAGAATAAAAATCGATTCAGAAGGCCATAATCACCGAAGATCCATAATTGCCAGAGATTGCCAGAGAATTTTCACCGATGACCTATTATCGCCTGAAATCCATAATCGCCGAAAATCCATAATTGCCAGAGATCCATAATTACCTAAGATATACAATCGCCAAAAAAAGCATAACCGCCAAAAGTCCATAATATCCAAAAATCCTTATTTGTCAGCGATCCATAGTCGCCAGAGATCCATAATCACCAAGATCCATTATCGCTCGAGATCCATAATCGCTCGAGATCCATAATCACCAAGATCCATTATCGCTCGAGATCCATAATCGCTCGAGATCCATAATCGCCAGAGATCCATCATCGCTCGAGATCCATAATCACCAAGATCCATTATCGCTCGAGATCCATAATCGCTCGAGATCCATAATCGCTCGAAATCCATAATCGCCAGAGATCAATCATCGCTCGAGATCCATAATCACCAAGATCCATTATCGCTCGAGATCAGTAATCGCAAAAGATCCATATAATTCCCAAAGATCGAGCATATCTACGCTCATCTCTAGATTTAAGTTCACAAAATGAGCAATTACTAATGGCGCAGAGCATAAGTCGTAGAGAGCGCAAAATAAGCGGTGCGCCTCATGAACCTTGCATGATGTGGGCCTCATGATGAATAATTGCATGAGTTCCATCGATTAAAAAGGGCTTGAGTTAATGTCGCTAGTCATGCCTAGAGACGACGCAGAGCAAACACTCCCCTGGAGCATAAAGATTTAATTTGAATCTGAAGATTGGACCTCCGTAACAGGCTGCTCTGTGTTTAGTGCCAAGATTATGTCATTAGTCTGCCAGCGCTAATTTTTCGTGCCGCTCTGAGGCAGCCATCAATGTATTGATCCTGTTTGCTGGAGTTTGTTATTTATTGGGCACGTTTTATCCTGTTACGCATTGATCCTGAATGTTTTGAATTGGTCCTGTTTGTTAGGCTTTGATCCTGTTTGCTGAAGTTTGTTATGTATTGGTCCCGTTTTATCCTGTTACGCATTGATCCTGAACGTTATGAATTGGTCCTGTTTGTTAGGCTTTGATCCTGTTTGCTGGAGTTTGTTATTTATTGGTCGCATTTAACCCTGTTATGCATTTATCCTGAATGTTATGTATTGGTCCTGTTTGTTATGCTTTGATCCTGTTTACTTGAGTTTGTTATTTATTGGTCCCACCTGACGCTGTTATGCATTGATCCTGACTGTTATGTACTGGTTCTGTGTGTTATGTTTTGGTCCTGTTATGAACTGATCCTGTTTAATCCTGTTATGTGTTGATCCTGTATGTCATGTGTTGATCCTCTTTGTTATGTTTTGATCCGGTTTGTTAGATTCTGATCCTCTTTTGTATTGGTCTTGTGTGGTTGAATTTGTTATTGGTTGTTCTCATTTAATCCTGCCATGCATTGATTCTAAGTTTTGATCCTGTTATGTATTGATCCTGTTTGCTATGATTGATCCTGTGTACTTTCATAAAACGAGAAAAAGAACATTAGGAAATATTTTGCCATTTTTGGCTGAACTCCCGACATAAGGAAGTTCGAATAGCAAACGTGAAAAAATATTGAATGGAACCATTTTCATTCGAAGCCATATATTTAAAAAAAATGCTTAAAGGAAAATCTAAGGTGAGTACATGCGTTCCGATTATTGCTTTGTGTGAGCCTCTTGTTGCTTTTAGCTGAACGTTCAAATCGATGCCTTCAGAGATATCATACAATTGTTGTAGCTGTGAGAATTATAACGCACCCATGGTAAAGATACGAGATCCCTAACTGAAGATTAGGTGGGCCTTCCTTTCGTTGAAAAAGATTATCCTCTTTTGTTTTTACGGATCATTTTTTTTTAATTCAATGCTGTTCTTTTTCGGCGTCTTCTATTATGTTCTTTAATTTGTTTTGTTCCATAAACGTCTATCAATTTCACTTTTTCAACGCGCAATGAATCAAGTGAAGGAGTACAACTGCATAGAGATTTCCATTTCATTTAATTTAGTACTAAATGGAACATATTTCTGTCCTTTCTTAGGAAAACAATTTTGTGGTTGGTGAAACGTAAGCTATCTTAGTATTTAATTTTATCGTACAAACTACGCAGTTATCAGTAAAACTAACGCACCGGTAATTACTGATAACATAAAATAGATGCTCTCAAATGCAAAGGCAAATATCTAAGTTAACTTTCACTCTTTTTGTTGTCTCTTGTTGTTCTTTTGAAATTACAAAATTACTCAGTAGTTAAGCAATTCTCATCTGAATAAGTATTATCTAGAAGGAAAAATTCCGGAACTCAACTGGATGCTGGAACAACAATCATTCACGGATGCAGTAAGAGTATACGAGAACTGTGCGTGAAGCAATAATAATACACTACTAATGTGAACTGAGTATAAGCCATCAGCATAAATTTTCAATGTGTACATAAAAATGAAAAATATCAACACAATCATAATAATATCATGTTTAATCACATGCGATACATTATTGACATGGTGGAACATAAAAAGATCGCACCATTCAGCTTTTCTTTTTCATTACTGAATTTAAATTTGTTCCCTCATCAAACGAAGTTAAAAATGGAAGCTTTCTTCTCTTTTGTGTTTCATTCGACGTACGTGTCAAAGGTGATGAGGGCATTTTTATCGGAATTTTTTTCATTTGTTCTGAGCAATTTTTCCTTGTTATTTTTCGTTTATTTAAATCTAATGAGTAAAAATATGCCGTGCATTCTTCCAGAACAATACCTGAAGTTCGGATTACTTTTTCCTCCTTCAATGTACAATTTTGTACTTTTCTATTTCTCTACGTCATTGAAAAAGCTGAAAGTGGCAATGAAAGCAACTTTTGAGCATCATTAATTCAGTGTATAAACTATAAATTTGAGTTCAAAACACAACTCAGTTGTGAAGTCAACATCAAATGCATGGTCGTAAAGAAAATAATGTCTTCCGCACAAATATTTAAATTCAACTGAAGGAAATCGTGTTAGCTTGACAAATGATATCAAACCGTTAGTACAAAGACAAATGATATCAAACAACCGTATTTGATTATCCATATATGTGCTTGAACATGAAACTCAATAGACGCTACGTAGCAACTAAATATACATGTGATTTAAAAGTAGAATATGAAATTCAATTAACTTTCAAAATTTCAAGTTAATTCACCTAATCACCATTCTATCTCTGCCTGGGCCATTCACTTCAATGAATTCAATGTTAGCTCAGTACTGCACACTAACTGAACAATAACCACGCTCCTTACATACGCAGGCTCGGTATCGTAAATTCAAAACACAAATACCTCGCTCATGCGAATATTATTAGAGCTTTTCGTAGCAAACTTTGAAGAGTGAATGCATATGATCAGTTAGGTTCATTCGTAGGTTCCACGGCTCATTTCATTTACTTAAAATTTGATTTAATTTTCCTTCATTGCATGTTTCAAACCTTCATCTCATTTATGCAAAAGTTCATTTCATTAGACTTCATTCATTACATTAGACTTCATTAGATTAGTAGACTTTCATGATATCGTTTACGTAACCACAATTTCTGGGCCTCTTATAAAACAGACAACCCGCAGCGGACTTCAGGAAAAGTAGACTCTCATGATATCGTTTACGTAACCACAATTCCTGGCCCTCGTATAAAATGCAATTGTGTGCACCGTGAAACAGTCGCGTGACCGCTCCGTGTTAGGTCGGTTAAATTGGCCTCTCTTACACCAAATACGAAGAAATGTTAGCTAAAAGGCAAACAAACGGAATTCCGAGGCTGTAATGGAGGTGCTAAAGCACACTTAACTCCGACTCAGCTTAGGAAAAATGATAGTTTTTCGATATACTGCACCGAGCAGTTTCAGAGTAGAGGCTATTGGGAGGACATGCCATGTGTGTTTGTGGCCAGTGTTTGCACAGTGTTGATACCGATAAACGTCATGTTAGAATGCACGAGAGGTCTCAGTGTTTGTGCATTACGCAGTTTACCATTTTTTGAAGGTTATCGTGAAAATAAGCTGCCGTGTTATATTGTAATTCTAGGTTAACATTGAGAAAAAGTTAAACATTGAAGTTAAGAAATTTTTTTCGTTAGGTGTGTGAGATGTTTGATTTCCACTATGAAATATTTGCACCCGCAGGCTAATCTATAAATCTTTTGAGCATTTTGATTGAAGTCTGGTGCGATGTTATTAAACTATAACCCCTGACTGGCTTGTTGTCTTTAGTTATTTGAGGTAATATAGTTTGTAGAATTATTTCCAGTTTACACCCTCCCTGAAAGTTTTTTAATGATTTATGACCGGGTCAAATTTTATTTTTATATGCTGTCGTCGTTTTTGATTGAAATTTCAATTATTTTATGATTTTTTGAAGACAGTATTACATTTTTTCAGCACTGGCTGCTCAACAATTAAAAACCTTCGGGCATGTTTGACTAAAAAGTCTCTCTTTTCTTCTAGAATGTATTTTGGCCTTGACTTTCTTCTTCCGCCATCGGGCTTAAACTTATTTTGAGCTTAAGTGTTTTGACAACATTTTGCATTCTTCGTCCTTGGAAGAATTCCACTTGGACTTTTTGCTTCCGCCACCACACTGAAACTAGGTTTTTGCTCATTTTGCACATTTTGTTTCCTAAATTCCTGGAAGCTTTCACTTCGAATTCTTCAATTCGCCACCAGACAAAAAACAATTTTTTGTGCTCATGGCTCCCACACTTTGTTTCGTTGGTTTTTAGAAGCATTCTATCTAACTTTTAACTTCCGTCATCAAGCTTTTAAAATTATCTTTTCTCTCATGTCTACCCACATTTTGTTTCCTTCACCCTACATTTTATTTCCTTCGACCTACATTTTATTTCCTTCGCCTATGGAAGCGTTTCACTCCGAGTTTTTCACTTCCGCCACGACGCTCGAACTAATTTTTTTAGCTACTACGCTTGCATTTTTCCGAGTGTTGCCTTCGGCCGAACGCCGGCTTTTCCACGGCCAGCCCACACTCGGTATCTCAGACCACACCCTCTACCGCCCCTTCAATTTGTCGTCGCCGGTTTAACGGACGCTCGGCAAGGATGGATGGCCGTTGGTAAACTGGTTCTCAAGTTTGTTCCCTATTTGCTTCTTTCTTACACCTCTGAAATATCTTCCTAGACTAAGAAATGGTTGCAACTCTTTGAGAATTACTGGTTCAAAATCTGTTCGCTTTTGTTTTTGTTTTTCATAATAGAATGATTTGTTAGCTTTCAGCAAAACCTTGAATTGGACAGGAAAATATCGCTTGAAGTGTTGTTTTACTGCAGGATTGCGGTTATCTCTGAAATATCTTCCTGGACTCAGAAATGGTCGCAACTCTTCGAAATTCACTGGTTCAAAAATTTTCGCTCCTGTTTTTCTTTTCTCATAATAGAAAGGTTTGTTAGCTCTAAGTTAAATCTCGGGTGGGACAGGAAAATATTGCTTGAAATTATTGTTTTCAAGTGAGACTTGCACGAAAATAATCATTTAATATTTTTTGTTTTCTTCATTTTAATTCAGAAGTTGAATTAAAAATCTGTAAATAAAGTAATCATTGAATTTTTATTTTTCCATTGCAATTTTTTATTCCATTGCGTACATTTTTGCATTCGTTTGAATGCGATTTAGAGCAATGAAAGAATGATTTTATTGATGCAAGGTTTTTCTACCATCGACGAATTAAAAATTCTGAAAATGCTTATAACCGTTTTATTAACATTTGTGCCTACTTGTCGTTTCTTGTCAATTATAAAAGGAAGAAGCAACTTCTGCTGGAGAATTAGGTATAAAAAATTATTTTCTACGCTGTTTGTAAAAGGTGATTCTTTAAATAACGATCAACAAATTTGTAAAGTTTTAGTCTTCTCCCTAATATTCGTTTCCAGTATAAGGAATCGAATAATCTACAAAGAGAAACACTCTCACGAAATAAACTTTTACACTGATCTGAAATTAAAAAAAAGCATGTCAACGAGCTCCCTATATCTGTGTTATTCATACAAAAAACTTGCACGGTAAATTTTACGTTGAAATGGAATGATATCGAATCATGTTCACGAGTGTGTTGTGCTTTTATGTTTTTGCTTTTACTGAATGATCGAAGAAAAAAATTTATTTGACGGCCTGGTAAAAATACACTAATCCTAATTTTTTTCGTTAACGTAAATGTGTCATAACGCGAATTTTTCTCAATCGAATACTGTAAATTACACACATACAAAACGTGGTTTTTAAATATATTTAAAATCATTCGAAAACTAGCACCCTAGTTTCGAAAATGTTCCTTCTTTGGTACACTTGATGTTAACGAGCGTATTCCTTTCTACAAAAAGCAATATGTATGCATAAATGTGCTCTGTTTATTTTCAGTTCCTTTAACATTGCTTGTTGAATAAAACCAATTCCGCAGTACCAATTTTTTTGTAGCTTTCTAGCTGACCAACATGTCAGTAAATGACTTTAAAATTAACGACAAAACACGGCGAAGTGATTGCAAGTACTCATAAAGTATGCATCAAGTAAGCATCAAGTACTGAAGTCCGCATCAAGTACGCAAGTATGCATCAAGTACGCATCAAGTACGCAAGTATGCATCAAGTACGCATCAAGTACGCAAGTATGCATCAAGTACGCATCAATTAAGCATCAAGCACTGAAGTACGCATCAATTAAGCATCAAGCACTGAAGTACGCATCAAGTACGGAAGTACGCATTTAGCTCAAATAAACCAAAGTTCACGATCAGATTACTGGTATCGCGAGAAGGAAATGTTTACGAAGTCAGAGAAAAAATTATGGTAGGCAAAACTAGCGAAACTTGAGGTTCTGACTTCGACTGGCAAAATAATTTCATAGTTAGTGTAATTTTACACATTCTTAGTCTAAATTAAAATTTTCAAAAATAGAACTGAAAAATGAAAGTTTTATTTTAATTAGAGTTGAAGTGTTATTGATGATATGTATTTAGTAATTGATTCATTAGCCTATGATTTTTATCGTATCGATGCAACGTTCGTATTATTCAATGGAAAAACACGATTTCTCTTGATTGTATTTTCATTAGGAAACAAAGAGTAAATTACCTTCCTTTTTTCTTATATCGAAATGTAAAAATGACAATGCATTTAATCTCTTGATTCGTTCTTCATTTATTCAACAAAAATGTTGAACTCATTTTAGTAATGAATCACATACCATCAAAGAGAATATATATCCTTTTCGGGCCAACGATAAATCACGTACTTCCTAAGAAAACATGTCCGGCTCACCTCAGTGATAAATCCCGCACCTTGAAAGAGAACATGTCCGGCTTATCTCAGTGATAAATCACGTATTTTCTCAGAGAACATGTCCTGCTCACCTCAGTAAAAAAACCTGCATCTTCTAAGAGAGCATGTCCGGCTCATCTCAGTGATAAATCTCGTACTTCCTAAGAGAACATGTCCGCGTTATCTCAGTGATAAATCGCGTACATTCATTGAACATAAATATCAACATTTACACACATGCAACCATCATCGTGACCTTCCATTTTTTAATTCATTACACGCCATATTCCTGGAAGATTTCGCTCACCTTCAAAAAATATCGCAGCCACAGCAATTCATTTGCATACATGAATTTCTTGAGCACCTCCGGGAATCGCACTCCGCAAATATTCTATCGAATGCTGCTGAGGGACTCGCACTGCTCGACTTACCAGTCCGAGTCTCTCGCACACGCCACCGCTTCTCACTGTCAGGCTTACGGCTGGGTGCAGGGGGAGCCTTGACGCAACCTCCTGCGGAGCTAAATAAAAACTTTAACTTTAGTTGATGTTGAAGTTATGTTATGTATTATTATTATTCGTTAATACTTAATGTGTGACTAAATACTTTGAATCAACCTGCAGCAAAGCTAAAAAAACGTTGCCGTCAGTTTATAACCACCAAAAAATAATTTTTAACCATAGTTTGACTGAGGTTTTAATAAGCGATGTTTAAGTTTTGTTTTGTGTTGTTATTAACGTTCCTTAATATTTCAGGAACGATTTTGCAGAAAGTGTTCTTGAATTAAGCTGCTGCGAAGCTCAAAAAATAATTTGTAACGTTCGTTTGACTGGGGTTTTAATGAGCGAAATCGAAGTTGTGTTATGTATTATTAATGTTCCTAAATATTTCGAGTGCAATTTTTCGGAAGTATTCTTCGAATTAACCAGTTGCAAACCTGAAAAAATCATTTTCAACGTTGGTTTTACTGAGGTTTTGATGCGCAAAAACGAAGTTGTGTTATGCATTGTTCTTATTACTAGCGCACACAGCCTAACAAAGATGACGGGTTTCGGTATTTTCTTTAGACCAATTTTTTCATATGTGGATGAAAAATAAATATATCCATCCTAATAATACTTGCTTTTCAAATAGACGGACCAACCAACCTAACAACAACAACTGTGTATAATTACTCATTACGAGTGCACACGACCCGTCAAAAATGACGGTAATCGATATTTTCCTAAAAAATATTTCAGATATGAACTAAAAACATAAATATCCCACCCAACTAAACAAGCGATTGAAATATTCTTAATCTTGTTCACTGGTGAAACTCCCATTAAAAATAGTCATTAAGAATCCTTGAGAGCGTGATAGAGCGACAGACAAACTGAACTTCAACATGCCTTTCCCATGATTCCCCATGCTTTTCAGTGGCTTCCTATGCTTTCCTAACTCTCCACTTCTGTCATTGTATACAACCTTACCTAACGTTACATTTTATACTCATTCCGACTCCGAGCTTGATGGAATAACACACTGAAAATTGTGGAGTTAATGAAGCTTGTATCACAGAGACGCTCATCACCCACTTGCTGGATGTGACACACGGACGGACAGACAGACGAAGCTCTTATTATAGTATAGATTCATTTCATATTTATGTATTTATATCAATATATATATATATACAGTATATACATGTGTGTGTAAATATAATGTTTGCTTTATATAAACCGGCGCTGAAGAAATCAAAAACAAATCTCGAGCGTTAGTTTGATGCAGGTTTTAATGCACAGAATTTGAGAGTCGGTAATTGTTGGCAGAAATCAGGTTTATGAATCAGAATGCATGCGAATTTGAATGCAGGTAGTATAGGGCTGAAAGTTTGATGGAAATATCGCATAAGTCGTCTTATATTGTTGTTTCTTCTAGCGGATAAAATTTTTCAAAAAATATTGGAATATTTCTTGCTAGTGTAACTCGTTAATAAATAACCGAGAACTAATAATTCATTTTTAAGATCAAATAAAATTTTTTTTATGAGGACCAGCATATTTCTTGCCGGTATATCTCGTTCGTAAATAACTGAGAATTAATAACTTACTTTATATGCGTAAACCGTCATGCAGTCGCAAGGAAAAATCTTACTTCCAAAGATAGGCTTTGGAATCTTACACGTCTCATTATCAGAGCTCGGAACCAAGTTATTTCAATGGTGGAATTCACTTCAGTATACCTTGTTTCAAACGTTTGAAAACAGACAATGAAAGACAGTTTGACCTTCAAAATGAAGAAACGAAATCAATAAACAAAACATTCTCAGTAAAAAATTATAAAAGACATCCCCTAAACCACTTCCAGATTTTTTCGTACAACGACGTATGAAATGCGATAGTAGTAAAAATTTAATTTTAAAACCAAACAACTGTTGGGAGCGGGGTACAAAAATATTTAAGTATTTGCACACATGAGATTTTACTTCCAATTCGCTCTTAGTATGCCAGTATATTGAAAACGCAACTCGTTAGAAAATAATATCTACTGTTTACAATTCTATTTATAGAATTGTAAATTGTAATATCTTCAGTTTACAATTGGCAGTTTACAATTCTCAGCGATAAAACTAAGATTATGAATTGAAAACGTACGTTTAAAAAAATACGGATTCACACACAGCAAAAAGCATGGATGGTTAAGACAAAAGTATTCAACACAGCAATGTTTATTTTTAAAGTTTAATTTCTAAGATTTTGCTTTTTATTACTGCTCGAAAACTATTTCCAAATGATAAAAGCGTTCATAAGTTTGTGGGGATATATTCGCCCATTCATCAATAACAATTTTTACAACTTTGTGAGATTCTTCGAACTTTTTTCTGGATCTAACTTTTTTGTGTTCTCAGAAATATTTTGCGCTGATTAAAAGTCTGTAATTTTTTTTAGGTACTGGCGGACATTGACTGAACATACCGTATATATTTAACTGTTAACAGATTTTAAGGTCACTGTCCTGAAATGCTCACTTGCGATTTTCGAAAAACGTTTTGCACTCCGGTCGAGCTTTTTTGCCAAGATGTGATGATACATGTCACCATCCACTTTTTTCTTCAAGAATATTTTCTCACACAAGTTACAGTCTGTCAGTTGTTTTTTCTGGACATTTTTTCTGAGCCTGTGACATATCTGATTTGAGAAAAAACACACCTAGGCGTTGTAGCCTTTGTGGTAGTTTTGCTCTAGCTTATAGGAACTCTAAAATCTTAATAGAGAATAGCCCTTTTCTAGCAATTCTGACGAATTCCGACTATATGTAGCTCAAAATTTCTCCAATACTGTTGTGACATCAGAACTCGTCATAGAAATATTAGTACATTGTAAAACCCTTCGTCATTCAAGAAAAACATTCGACGTATGTATTTCAGAAGCGCTTTCATTCAGATTTCGATTTCAAAACTCCAATTAAACTTTATCGGACGATGCACAACAAGCAATACTCAGCGATATTGCGCGCAGACACGGGTGTTTCATCCTGAGCCAAATGATAAATGAATGCAGGAAATGATTCCCAGCCCCCGTCCATGTTTCTCCCCTAGTTCGGCTCGGGGGAGGCATAACAGAAAGTCGTGCAGTTCCAGGTGTCTACTTTGCTGCTTTTTCGAGGTGTCCGATACAGTCTACTTTGACTTTTTTCCGAGGTGTCCGATACTTTGCTACTTTTTCCAGGTATCAGATACAGTATACTTTGATACTTTTTTGAGGTGTCCTATACAGTATACTTTGATACTTTTTCGAGGTGTCCGATACAGCCTACTTTGCTACTTTTTCGAGGTGTCCGATAAAGTCTACTTTGATACTTTTTCAAGGTGTCCGATACAGTCTACTTTGATACTTTTTCGAGGTGTCCGATACAGTCTACTTTGATACTTTTTCGAAGTGTCCGATACAGTCTATTTTGCAACTTTTTCGAGGTGTCCGATACAGTCTACTTTGATACTTTTTCGAGGTATCCGATACAGTCTACTTTGCTACTTTTTCCAGGTATCCGATACAGTATACTTTGATGCTTTTTTGAGGTGTCCGATTCAGTATACTTTGATACTTTTTCGAGGTGTCCGATACAGCCTACTTTGCTACTTTTTCGAGGTGTCCGATAAAGTCTACTTTGATACTTTTTCGAGGTGTCCGATACAGTCTACTTTGATACTTTTTCGAGGTGTCCGATACAGAGTACTTTGATACTTTTTCGAAGTGTCCGATACAGTCTATTTTGCAACTCTTTCGAGGTATCCGATACAGTCTACTTTGACTCTTTTCCGAGGTGTCCGATACAGCCTACTTTGCTACTTTTTCCAGGTATCCGATACAGTATACTTTGAAGCTTTTTTGAGGTGTCCGATTCAGTATACTTTGATACTTTTTCGAGGTGTCCGATACAGTCTACTTTGCTACTTTTTCGAGGTGTCCGATACAGTCTACTTTGCTACTTTTTCGAGGTGTCCGATACAGTCTACTTTGCTTGTGAGGGACGCTTTGAGAGCACAGTTTCCCTTCTCACCTGTCGATTTTTTTGGAAATAAAAGGTGAAATTTAGAAATGAAATCGGCTAATGTCCGAAGAATTTTGAAAACGAACAACTGATTCTGCTCCAAAACGTTTTCTGAATTTGTTGTTCTTGGAGATGGAGTTTCGATTTTCAGATTAAATTTGTTTGAGAATTAAGACTTTCAAATTAAAAATGTCGTTGTGTGCAGAAACGAAAAACTACAGCCAAGAGTTACTTAGCAACTAAATGTTGTGAGCAGCTTTTGGTTCCTCAAGTTTGACTCTGCAACTTTTTGAATACAAAATAGCATTAAGTTAAAATTACTGATCCTCAATCATATACTATTTAAATTACAAATTTATTGAGAAACTATCGCACGAATACTTTGATTTTCAGCTCTGTCATCTGAAATTTGTTCTATGTTTCACGTTTCTTTCAATACAATATAGAAGCAGGATAATGTTAACAGTAACAATATTGATGGATATCTTTCTTGCCAGTAACCATATAAATGAGAACCTAAATAATATATGTATAACATAATTATTTCATATGCATATTATTATAATAAATATGTATAAATATGTATTAATAAATACATATATTATATAATATTTGAGAAACTTAGCATTTTTCTCCAAGGTAATCACTACTCTCAACAATTGCTGCATTTCTTTGCTGGTAAAATTAACAGTGACACGTTTTTTATAAAACCTTCTTCTCCCTCAATATTGACTGATGAAACACGACGTGCAAGGCAAACAACAGCGTAAAGGTGTTAGCATTCCTCACATTCCTGGAATTGCTGTTAAAGAGCAACGTAACTAAACCGACAACACTCACTGAAAGTAACGAATATTAAAAATTAAACATGGCTTTGTTTATGAGGTCAATGAGAAATCCTTCGGAGAATTAACAGCGTTTTGAAATTCATGATGCAATGTTCATCAAATCTGATGAACAAATATTTTATGCGCAAACGCTGCCTAAATGTGTTCTAAAGGACAGCACTTCCAAATGGGCAGAGTTTGTTTTCTTGCAAAGTGCTTCTTGTATAACAGCACCTGTTTCCTAGTGAAGCACTTTTCAAAGAACAGCTCTTGTTTCCTAGTGAAGTACTTCTCAAAGAACAGCACTTGTTTCCTAGTGAAACACTTCTCAAAGAGCAGCACTTGTTTCCTAAATAAGCACTTTCCAAAGAACAGTACTGTACTTGTTTCCATTTTCCAAAGTAAGTTCATTTTCCAAAGAGACACTTCTCAAAGGCCTGTGCGCGCACCGCTGACGAAACAGGAGCACTCATTGTCCAGTAGGCAGCGAGGTTACAGAGAATAATATCACTCATAACTTCAGTAATTTTGCCCGAAGTGCAACGATGAGCAAATCGTCGACTGAATCATTGTTTTTTAAATCAGTTTAAATCAAATGTTGTCACCTTTTTCGATATGTTGTTCTTATGTTATTTTCTATTAAATAAAGTGGAACAAAGAAATATCATCAGATCTTGGAAGAACATAGAATAACTACCAAACGACACCTCAGATAGAATAAGAAGTACTCTTATAAAGTACAACTTGGTAAACGCAAGTTTTATTTGTAAATGAGAGCAACCCTGAATGATACTTATCTCGAGTGACTAGTGACAGATTTTCACTCAAGTTAAAGCAATATAAATTTTAGAATCAGCCACTTTATAAAAAACGTTTTGTACTCAAAAAATATCCTTTCTGTTCTCTCCCTCTCGTAATCTCGTTGCATAAGTGTACACTTGAAAGTTGTTTTCAAAATCCATTGGCTGAGAACTTCTTCCTAAAAAACAGTTACTAATCATGCCAATTCCAACAAAATGAGCACATACCACAAGGTGTCACCACGCTCCGCACGGACATCATTGAAGAATAAAAAACACTCATTACCCAGATCAAAATACGCATAAAGAATAAAATGGCACCACATAAAAGGAGCTAAAATTTTTCATTACTATACTTCATTGTGAATACGACAGCAAACCTTACTGTATTTTACCTAGTCAATCATCCGTCACCATTTTCTCGACTGTCTCAGCTGCTTCAATTATTCGGTCAAAATTGAACTGGAAAAGGACATTGTGAGCGCACCACTGCAAAGAGATCACTATTGCGATAGACAGTAAACTAGCGAATATTACCTGAGCAAACGCAGTGAGTACTTCCCTCATGTAGTTTTAGAATAGAGGATTGGTTCATAACACTGATATTGGTTCGCAACACTGATATTTAATACTGATACTGGTTCAAAACTCTGATATTGGTTCATGACACTGATTCTGGTTCATAACACTGACATTGGTTCATAACACTGATGTTGGTTCAAAACACCGATGTCGGTTCAAAACACCGATGTCGGTTCAAAACACTGATGTTGGTTCAAAGCACTGATGTTGGTTCAAAACACTGATGTTGGTTCGAAACACTGATATTGGTTTATAACCCTGACGTTGGTGCATAGCACTAATATTCCGTCTTCTGTAAAAGTTTGTAAAACTAAGAAAATCCCGAACTTACCACCTCATTCTTTACCTGAATTATTCCTCACGACGTCCGTTGGGTAGGAAGGCTTTGTTATGATTGAGCAGCCCTCCTCAGCACCACATATTTAATGCAGGCCGGATAATGCAGGCAAGAATAGGCGATGAGCTCTTTTGTAAGAGATGAACTCAGCGCGGGAACAGATTAACAGCGTCATGCTTCTCAAAGTCGGCACTGCATGAGATCTATTATAGCCACGTCATGTTCATTAGTGTTTGACGGGTACATTACAGGTTGTTATGTTGCAGTAATTTATTTAAAATATTACGTCCTGCAAATGAAAGCCTACAAAACGTGTCAAAGTGAGTGCTGAAACTCTGCTCTTGATTTAAAAGTATTCTTCTTTCTCTGTCGTCCTGACAAGAGCAGGTTAATTAATTACCTTAATTACAGGGGATGCATTGGTTTCTAGTAAAATTTTATAAGCTTAGAAATATTTTTTTCGCACAGCAGGTTGACAACAAAATGTGTCAGAAAAGGGAAGACCTTGGAAGTATTTTATTTGTAAACGTTTTGGTTCGGCGATCATTCTCGACAAAATTTGAAACAGCAAAGGAAACAAATGTTATTTTAAAACAACCTAATCAAGAACAACATAACTCGCGTTACTTTCTTGGCTAATTGGTTTTATTACTTAGTCAATTTGTTTTACTTCTTCGTAAATTGATTCTACTTTTTGGTCAATTTATTCTACTTCTTGGTTAATTGATTCTTATTCTTGGTCAATTGATTCTAATTCTTGGTCAGTTGATTCTAATTCTTGGTCAATTGATTCTAATTCTTGGTCAATTGAATCTAATTTTTGGTCAATTGATTCTAATTCTTGGTCAATTGATTCCACTTCTTGGTCAGCTGAGGCTAATTATCGGTCAACTGATTCTAATTCTTGGTCAATTGATTTTTAATCATGGTCAATTAGTTCTAATTCTTGGTGATTTGATTCTTATTCATGGTCAACTGATTATAATTCAGTTCCATTAGAGCTTTCATGTTTTGTTAGGAATTAAATTATGATCAAAACGTACTCAAATCAAATGTTTGCAAGATTTTTTCTTCATCATCATTTTTTTCTCCGTCTATGTCAGTTTTATGAAATTATTTGTTCAAGATTTTCCCCAGAATTATTATGCTTTTTTTGAACAATTGAATTGAATTCTTGCTGCGAGCTCAACCCCATTATTTATTTTAACGTTTGACTTAAGTAAATAGCAAATCTTGGACAAAACGAATCATCTTAAGTGTAACATTATCCGAATTACGGCAACGCAATTACTAGGTCTATATTTTCGGAAATTGATTTTAATTTTATCACAAATATTCAGCAATCCACCACACTTCGACATGAGATTTGAATTTTTCATAATTTATCATTATTCTGTTATTTTCGTTTTAATATTTTCATCCGCCGATAACTGTTTACTAAACTTAACTCTCCCAGTTGTCACACAGTTACTCGGTTTGAAATAATTTGCATCAAATCTAAAGTTCGCTAACTATATCTAATTTTTAGACATTGCAGATTTTAGTTTTTGTAGTTTTTTGTCTCTCCCTCCAAGTTCATAATCGTCAGGTAAAACCTTTTTATCCAAGTCCGCAATCGTTCAGAAAACCTATTCATCCAAGTTCGCTATCGTTCATTAAACCTTACTATCCAAGTTCGCTATCGTTCATTAAACCTTACTATCCAAGTTCGTAATCGTTCAGAAAACCATTTTATCCAAGTTCGAAATCGTTCAGAAAATCTTTTTATTCATGTTCGCAATCGTTCAGAAAACCTTTTTATCCAAATTCGTTATTGTTCAGTAAAAATTTCTATCCAAGTTCGCAATCTTTCAGAAAATCTTTTTATTCATGTTCGCAATCGTTCAGAAAACCTTTTTATCCAAATTCGTTATTGTTCAGTAAACATTTCTATCCAAGTTCGCAATTTTATAGAAAACCTTTTCATCCAAATTCGTTATTGTTCAGTAAACATTTCTATCCAAGTTCGGAATCGTTCAGAAAACCTTTTCATCCAAATTCGTTATTGTTCAGTAAACATTTCTCTCCAAGTTCGCAATCGTTCAGAAAACCTACTCATCCAAATTCGTTATTGTTCAGTAAAACCTGTTCATCCAAGTTCGCAATCGGTCATTATAGCCCCTCCATCCATCCAAAACACCCACAAATTTAATGTCTAGGAACAGAAAAATTAAGAGCTACGGTCGTAATAAACAACGCTTGAAATAGTAACAGTACAAAAGCCATTCATAACTTTATATTTCGCAGCAATTGTTTATGATGGCCTTCGAATGAACCGCTGAAAGCTGTTATTCTCGTGTCTCTATAAATCATGTCATGGGCCAGGCCCAAAATCGATGCTCTGGGAACGCGCACATTTAGCACCAAAACTTAGCTAAGTTATAATCATATCTGCGTGAAACAAAGCATTTCGTTGCATAAAAATTCATCGGAGCTTCGTGAACAAAATACTTTGTGTCATGGGACAATTATTTATAAGATTTATTTCTTTACCTTTACTGAATGAAAGCTACCCACACCTTCACGGTTCAAAATTGCAGATATTTTTTAAGTTCCGCTATATAATTGAGCGTTCAAATCGATTTCAAAATGACCAGGGTCATAGTATTATCATTGGAATTTATATTAATAATTCCTACCATTACTATTCGAATCTGCTGTTACAACGATTCGAAAAATTATTGTACTGATAGAAGTAAGAGCTAAAATGTTTTGATCAAAATTATTCTGAGAAATGGTAAAAATAATAGAAGTAGCAGAATTTGCTGATGTCAGACCATTTGAAAGTAATCTTTCTTGTCTAATATTCATAATAGAAGAAAAGAAAGGAGCAAAAATAACTCATGTTCCCGTTCACGATTTTAATTTGAAGGAGCGACTGCACATCGGAAAAAAATGAGGTCTGCCCACACATTTCAGGCAACTCAAGCTTTCTCCTCATGACAGCAATGATTTCCTGATGGTCATTTTACAATCCTTCGAGGAACATTTTACTTATACGAGACTTACTATTTACTTATTGTAATTAATTTTTTGAAAAAAAAATAAAAAACTATTAAAAGATTGAAGCTGTGTTGATTTCAGTCAGTCATGTTAGTAAAATAGGATTCTATATCGTCAATTATATTATTTGAACACAATCTTAAATAAGCTCCTACGACTTTATACAGTTTTCTTCGAAGGAAGTGGGGACCACTTACGTGCGTTAGAGTCAGCTTTAAGCTGACAATTACAGTCAATGAATTTCAAGGTAGACCTACAATATTCACTGGTTTCTAGTCTTTCGGAGTGTTTGTAGCACCACTGCTTGCCTTGGCTTGTTTACTTTCACGTCGGACCGCTAGCCGCGAGAGACTGTTCTCAAGAAAAGCACACTTCGGAAAAAGCTACGAGCGGAGTAACACGTTCCCCATAGCAGCAGCGTGTCACCGTCCTTGAATAGAAAATTGCCAGAATTCCTTGCCATCGTTCTCTATTTCGAGAACGTTGGTAAACAGTGACAATTTGAATAACTCTGATATTTCAAGATCTATGAAATTACCCATCGTACTTCGAATAATAAAAAGTATATGAACGTAGGCCAGTTTTCATAATGCAGACTCATCGAGATGAAAATAAAAATATATTTATGTATCCCAGAGAATTTTCAGCGAATTTTTTGATGTCTTGTGCACATTAGAATTAAGGAAGCGTAATGTATAGCAAGCTCCATTTAAAAAATGTTGTAATTAAGAATATTGTTATTCAAATAGACGCTGAACTCGTACAGTGCATGTTGATTACACTTTGAAACAATCATTCAAGACAATGGATAACGGAACCCCAAAACACAAAACCAACACAATGTTGGAAAAAAGTATCTGTCGAAACAGGGTTTTACAATCTTATTAATTATCCGTGTAATGGTGCGATAAGTATACGGATTTAAAGTTCCGCATTTTAAATTTCTGCAACGATGATAAGTCATTTCGTTGTTCTATAAAGGGTTTATTGATCTACGTCAAATAACACCTAACTAAATTCACAAAAATTGAAATATCGTCTATAAACACAAGTTTTTGTCTTCAGAGACGTGATATCGACACGTCTCTGAAAAAAATTCTCAAATGTACCGGAAACCTAATTATAACCTGATACATTAGAATACTAATTATAACCTGATACATTAGAAAACTAATTATAACATAATACATCAGAAGCCTAATTAAAACAAAATTCATCAAAAAACTAATTATAACATATTTCCTCAGTAACCTAATTATAACATAATACATCAGAAAACTAATTATAACCTAATACATCAGA
Organism: Morinoia aosen; assembly: GCA_030386875.1. Classification (NCBI taxonomy): domain Eukaryota; kingdom Metazoa; phylum Arthropoda; class Malacostraca; order Amphipoda; family Talitridae; genus Morinoia; species Morinoia aosen. Next base: position 10,586,709 of record CM059559.1, on the reverse strand, counting down.
AAACTAATTATAACCTAATACATCAGAAAACTTATAATAACCTAATACATCAGAAAACTAATTATAACCTAATACATCAGAAAACTAATTATGACCTAAAACTCGTACATCAGAAACCTTATTATATCATAATACATCAGAAATCTAATCCATGTATCATCCATGCTTGGAATCCCGCGTCTGGAACCTTCACTACGAAGGTTTAGTTGCCTCTTTTCGATCACATGTGGTAGTATTCCGCATTTGAACAAAAAGAATGGATGTAAAGGACCCTTTTCGCGGATGTAAAGCTGCAGTAGTCCGCATTGTTTCCTCGGATTCACGGGACATTTTAGCGATAGCTCACCAGTATCACTCGAATGTAAATTGCGCGTCGAGTTTAATCGTTGAACAGATGCTGAATTTATACTGCACCGATATTTTCAGATTCGTACCGCAAAAGCAAAAGCGAAACTACACAAACTGCTCAATTCGAAACATTTCAATTGTTCGGAGAGAAATGGAACATCTGTACTCCATTTTTTTAAATGAAGAATTCGTTCAATTTATTTCAACGAGTGTTTGAATAGCAGAGCAATACAGAGGGCGAAGTAGGAGAGCTTTGCTATTGGTTTGAATTGAAATTGACGGGTATGTACTAAAACCAACACGTCTACCGGATAAAAGATTGCTTTGTTTAGAATCGAAAGTTCATCCGAATATCGGAATCCATTAAAATGTTACAGCCTTTTTTATGTGGTCGATATTTTGTGCTCGAATTCATACAACCAAACTTAAATTGCGGTATGAATTGGAGAAAACAAGGAGAATGCGTTGGTAGCAAGTAGCTGTCTCGTTTGATACGTACAAAAAAGGTCTTTCCGCTTTCTGCGCATGAAGAAAGTGTTTTAAGGACACACAATAAAAAATGAAATCAATTATGGAACTTTGGCAATCTACCAAAGCTTTTGCTCACAGAACAAAGTAAATCTTATTGTTAGTAAACTTCCTTTTCTAATTCTGTTTTATTGTCGGTTTTAAACTTTCTCCAGAAAATAATAATCCCTTTCCTCAAAAAGGTTTATTTTCCATGTGAAATTGTACTGCTTCCTGGCTCATGCAAATCATTGACGTCGACCTTTTTTCCAATATTTTGGTTTCTCCTACATCACATTCTTCAATTTGATGCGTGTCCTGTATTTTTTTATTGCTACAGCTTATGCGTTACCGCACAACTGTCACATGTATTTTTAAAGTGCGCTTTGAAAACGTGACTTGCGACGTATTAAAATGCTCCACTGCAATGAAAAATGATAGAAAAGTCCAGTCCCATGTACTGCAGAACAATAAATAAATGAATAAATAAATAAATAAATGAATCAATAAAAAAAAAATAAATATATAAATACTTCAATAAATTAATAAATAAAAAAAATAAATAAATAAATAAATAAATAAATACTTCAATAAATTAATAAATATAAAATGAATAAATAAATAAATACTTCAATAAATTAATAAATATAAAATTAATAAATAAATAAATGAATAAATAGAGAACTATTTCAGCTGATTCATTGACGATAAACACGGTACATCGTGTAACCAGTTCATACACAATGTACTGTGTATATCTTACATGAACCAGTCCACTCGCAAAAACTATCCAGTTTTCTATTCTATTGCGCAGAGCAGCGACAACGACTTCGACATTTGTTGACATCAGATAATTAAACAATTATATCCAAATGGAGCATCACAGATACTGGATTTTGCGTTTACATATTCACAATACTACACACTGCGTTGAATGATACGGGTGCAGGTGTTTGTAGCACACTCAGCTTTTTGTATTTTATAAATACTGATTACAGGACATTAGCGTGGAATTCGTAGTGCTTAGCCTGAAGAATCTAATTGACATTTCTTACGAAAGTAACTGTGCTAAAAATTATGTTAGTTATGCTATAATTAGAACAGTTTTCGTTCGTTATAATATTGGTGAATTTAAATTGTCACCTAACATTTTTATTTTTATTATTTCCTTCATTGAGTCTCGTCGCAGTACTCAGAATAGAGCGGCTAGCAATTAACGATGAGTGATTTCATTTTAGAAGCTGGCCATTTTTACTTAGGACTGTCCCTGCTGTTAAGCAACAATACTAAATTTTTCAAAAATGTAAAAATCGTCGCTTGATGCTCTACAAATAATAATCAACTCCATACTCGTTCATCTCAAACTCAAAACTACGGGATCCCTAGAAAAAAGGAGCTGTTTTTACTCCGCATCCCCAAACGAAAAACTTCAATTCTAACGTAACTTTTCAGTGCTAGCCTCACGCCTGAATGGCCGCACGTGTCTGCGAACTGAACACTTTGCTTTCCAAAACAGATGTCGCGAGGCGCACTTGCAAGTCCTAAACCAGCCTCAATACTCCCTTACCAGGACGTTTCTCGTCTCTCAATGTGTTGCGAACTCCTCGTCCCAAAGCCCAGCGCTCCTTCCAAAGACATTGCGTTCTCCGGGACTACTACTCTGCGTCTCACACCTCAATACTCGTGCAAGAATGCCTCATAAACCCTCCCTGAACTCGCTGAGAGCCTTTCTTGAGAGACAAAGAGCTATTCTTAGCAGTCATTGCACACGACCAAGTCTACTTACATTCAAGAGCTGTCAAATGAATTGTTTGCCCATGCTCCAGGATAAGTCTCTTAGGCTGTCGCGTTACCCTTGACCCGAAGAAAATTTTCCCCCAGTTCACTACGGAAAACTCTTAGTGGGCGTTTATTTTTGAAACGGCATGAGTATACTCATACCGTTTTATAATATGGCATGAGCTTCATGAGGCTTGGCTGCTGGCGATTGATTTTCTATGTATCGCTTGCCGATACAATGTCAATCCAGCACACAACATTGGAGTTACTGCTTCACTAGTTTTTAGAGAGATTAAAGTGAGCTTGAGAGATAAAAATGAATTAAAGAGAGAACGTAACCGCAGTTGAAGTAAATTTTGCGTGTGCATAACTGATCATCACTCGGTGTTGTCACTGAGTAAAACCTTTCGCCTGGTGGGGAGTCCCGTTTACTCACATTGCAAGCCGCGGAAAAAGAAATGTAAGGTAGCCATTAAAAAACACCCAAAATAAATGAGTGCGATAACTGCCCTGGATTCAACCGTTCAAAGAAGGAAAAAATCAAAATTTCAGTTTCGCATTTTTCATTTCCTAAAATAATTAAAATACCATCACTGGAAGCAGTGAAAATATTTTTGTAAAGTTAACATGTACATTAATTGATAAAGATAAGTTATTTTAGAGCTAAGTATGCAATTTAAGTTTATGATGAGAAGTAAATGATAATGCTAATATTATTTTCATGTATTCCGTCTAGTATCACATGTGATGCAATCTTTATTTCGTGAGCATCAAGGTATTTCGTTCAACAGACGCATGCAAATGAAGGTTTCAAATTGCATCGGAGTTTTAAACTGAAGTACAGGCGACGACTAAGTGCTGTAGTTTCACCTCTAGTAATATCCATTAACTTACCATACCATGTGCTTGCATGGGATGATGCCTCCAGAACCAAGATCGGTAAGCAGATATTAGAAGAAAGACTTGTATAATTTCATGTTTCCAGCACTAGAACTGAATTTTGTGGACACTTTCACCTTATTGGGGGTTGATGGAATATTTGTGGGCGTTTTAACAAATTTCTGGGTATTTCTGTAAATATGCGGACCTTTTAGCAGATTTTTATGTATCTTATCAGGTATACAGTTGTTTTAATAAATTTTTTGAAATTTCAACAGGTATGCAGACATTAAAGATTTATGGGTATTTTAGCACATTCATGGCTATTTTCGACAAATTTGTGGGCATTTTAGCAAATACGCAAATGTTTCAGCAGATTTGTGGGCATTTTAGCAGATATGAAGGTTTTTAGCAGGTTTCTGCGCATTTTTAGCAGATTCGTGGAAATTTTTAGCAGACACCGGGGTATTTCAGCAGTCTTGTAGATATTCTTGTAGACATAATGGTATCTCAGTAAATTTTAGGGCGTTTTAGCAGACATGTGGGTATTTTAGCAGACTCGGGGTTGTTTCAGAAAACTTGTGGGTATTTCAGCAGACCTTTTGGCATTTCAGTAGACTTTTAGGCATTTTAGCAGACTTGTGGGTGTTTTAAGACATGCAGGTGTTTTAGAATATTTGCAATTATAATAGCAGATATGACGGTATTTTAACTAACATCCAACCATTTTAATAGATTGGTGAATATTTTGCATTCTTGAAGGCATTTTGACCGATCTGAGAATAATTTTGTAAACTCAAGATGTTTTAGAAACATTTGTCAACATATCAGTAAACTTTCAAGTATTTTAGGACATTTTTCAGTGTTTTAGCAGACGTAGAGATATATAATACTATAATCAGAGAAATATATAATATTGTAGGTGTATTATATTATGAAACTTGAATTTCATCATATTCGTAGTTTACCTATCATGTGGACATTCAGTCGGACTAAAGGACATTTTAGGTACCTACTAAAAATGTCAGTGAAATAGGAAATATTTTAAAAACCGAGAAAGAATTGTATAAAACCTTTACATTGTTCAGTAGAATATATACCCTTGCCTAATGGAAATTCTGCATTCTAATGAAAAATACACCTTCAACTCCACAACTTTCATTAACATAAGATGCTCCACAAGACTACCGGCTCAGTACTAAAGCAGAAGCTCAGAAGTTTTTTCTTTACAATGACTTCCTCGGTGTTGTGGGTGGTGAATGCAGAGCGTCAGCTTCTTGTTGCTCGAGCGTTTGTGTGGCGTCAAACAATGGTTTCTTCAGGCAGATCTTCACTGGCTTGCTCTCGACGACTGATGGTCTGCGTTTTGTTCGGGTGTTTGTAGGGCGCACACTCCGCACTCTGGCTGAGGTGCTGCTAGGTGTTGTACTGCCACTTGGTGTTGCGTGGAGTGCCTCTAGGTGTTGCGTGGAGTGCCACGAGGCGTTGCGTGGAGTGCCTCTATGTGTTGTGTGGAGTGCCTCTAGGTGTTGTGCGGAGTGCCTATAAGTGTTGCGTGGAGTGCCTCTATGTGTTGTGTGGAGTGCCTCTAGGTGTTGTGCGGAGTGCCACTAGGTGTTGTGCGGAGTACCTCTAAGTGTTGAAGTGTTACTAGGTGTTGCAGTGCCACCATGTGTTGCGTGGAGTTCCACTATGTGTTGAAGTGTTACTAGGTGTTGCAGTGCCACTAGGTGTTGCGTGGAGTTCCACTATGTGTTGAAGTGTTACTAGGCGTTGCAGTGCCATTAGGGGTTGCATGGAGTTCCACAATGAGTTCGGACCTTTAAATGAAGAAAAAAACACAGATCATTCCACGCAACACCTAGTAACACCCGCGGAATCGGGTGTTACTAGGTGTTGCAGTGCTACTGTATGTTGAAGTGTTACTAAGTGCTGCAGTGCCATTAGGTGTGGCGTGGAGTGCCACTAGGTGTTGTGTGGAGTGCCCCTAAGTGTTGTGTTGAGTGCCACTGGCTGTTGCAGTGCCACCAAGTGTTGCATGAAGGGCCACTAGGTGTTGCGTGGAGTGCCACCAAGTGTTGCATGAAGGGCCACTAGGTGTTGCGTGGAATGCTACCAGGTGTTGGAGTGTTACTCTGTGTGGCGCGGAGTACCACTAGGTGTTGCGTGGTGTGCCGTTAGGTGTTAGAGATCTCTAATCCATCCAGTCTTAACTTTATTAACTGAAAATACCTACGAAAAGATGTGATAAATATCTACTATTCTTATTACTCGTGTGACTTTTGCATTCAACCATTTTTTAGTGAGCTTGTCCTCAACTACAATTTGACGTTATTCATGGTATAATACTGAAGTCTTTATATCTGAAAACTCCTTTAATTCTCACAACGTCATCATCATATTCAATATATCTTTTCAGCCTTCAGTTATCTTCGATGAAGCGTGACATCGACCTTCTCATATTCTTAGCTCATGATCAGTACAGTGTGATGTCAAAATTAATTTTATAATGCGTCGTAAACTCGATAATCACACGTGTCCCGCAATACTCGCCTCACAGTCACTCACGATAATCTACACCCCCAAGAAAATAATCTCGTATGATAAATCTGGTCCGTCCGCGCAGTTCCCAATGACACGGCCGTACTCAAGTAATTTGGATACCGTCTAAAGACATCGATGTCGCCTGTCGCTCGCAGTCAATGCACCTTTTAGAAATTTATGAGGCCCTACCGTGTCCGTCACGGGCAATGGGCCCCTGGGCAGCGAAATCATGGCCCCGATGTGTCATGCCATCGAGTTGAAGGTACGCATCTAAAATCTCCCGAGTAGAAATTGTCTGATCAACGATCGAACCGTCAGGGTTCCGTTAGGGTTCAAGGAATCTGGGTCATGATTTCAATCCATCTCGCATGAGACTTCAAGGGCCTAACACAAATCTTTTACAGATCCAATGTAAAGCTCTTAGCGATCGAGCTCAATGTTTTGGGCGACCTTACGGTTCTGTTATGAGACTGGCACTCATGAACGCCACTTGCTTTCGATTGAAAGACATTGTTGGCACTATTTGTGTAGTTTCAAATACTTTTAAGTTATCGGGATAAGTATCAAAACTTTTTCCTTTCGCATTCATCTTTTTTTTTAATTTGACTTTGGTAATCTTCGGTAATTTGCTACCAGTTGTGATAACCTTCTCGTACATCATGTAATCTAGTTTGAGTGAGGTAATTTCTCGTAATTTGGCTTCAGTTGTGGCAACCTTATCGTATTCGTCGTCTTTTAATATAAGTCTGATAATTTCAGGTACTTTGGCTCTACTTGTGATAACCTTCTCCTATTTATCGTCTTTTAATTTGAATCTGGAAATCCCAGGTAATTTGCTTGTAGGCGGTATAAGTTGACGTACATTATATAATCTACTTGGAGTGTGTTTACTTTAGGTAACTTAAAACTAGTTGTGATATGTTAGTATTCAATGTACAGCCTATTTTTAGTTTAGTAACTGCGGTTATTTGAAATTACCGCATCGAAAATAGACGATATTACTTAATTGAAACTTGTCAAAACAACATAGTTCGACATTGCTCTAAGTTTCTATACCTAAGATCATTTATATTGGGTCTGGAAATTCCAGCTAACTAAAAATTATTTATGATAAATTTCAAGTTCATCACCTGCTTGGACTTGGTGTATGATAACTTCAAGTAACTTGGTGTTATTATTGCGCGTATAAAATTGACATTGATAACATGTGTCAACATTTTACAGGTGGCTGCACAACTAAAATCGAGAATCATCTCTTCGCTCGTCTGGTTACATGGAATTTTTAAAAAACGTCTCAGCTGAGAGCGATAAATCGTGAGCTGGATGACTAAAAGTTGGCGGATCGGTCTGCTAATCTTTTCAGATCGGCAGCGATCCGAATTTGATTCCTCTGGCTTATTTTTTGAATGAGAAAAGCGATCGCTTCGAGCGAGTTGGTCTTCTTTAAGTGACCTTAGAACTAAGCAACAATTTAAAATGTCGCGTTAAAAGTATTGGCATTTATAAATTCTGCTGTCAAACATTTGTAAAATAGTTTTCTGAACATTTATATTATTCGAACAGCATAGCCAATTTGAACAGGGACGAAAATCCTCTCAGAGATGTCATGGAACGTAAATTGCTGAAGAAAAACATATCCAGGAGGGTCAGCAGTTTGCCAACTAGGTCGATGACTTGTCTTACCATTCAAATAACATGGCCAACTTTAAAAAAGGCAAAATATACTCTCACAATTGCGTTTTCGAATCAAGTGTATTATTTGTAGGTAACTTGCTCAAAAAAACACGCAGGAAGATTACTTGTCTAGTCGTTAAATTATTTAAGTCGTTGACAACGACTGCGAAGGACGTACAGTTGATTTAGCAAGGTTATGAAAAACAGAACGGGAAAATCGACTTACTTACTCGAATAAGCTTCCTTCGTTTGTGAGAAATGTATATAATATTAGCGGACGTTAATATTTTCCTCATACGATCAAATTCCTTAAAAAAGATGTAGGAAAATGGTTTAAAATATTGTTCATTTACATTGGTGCTTAAATGAACGATTTACCAAGTGATACACATTTGTCCCACTCCGTAGTCAACGTGTTAAAGCAGCATGGCCAACTTCATTACGGACAAAAATTTCCCTCAGAGTTATGCCGCGGAATTCAAAGTATTACTCACGAGTAAATTGCCGAAAAATAAGGGCAGGATAGTCAGTAGTTTTGACGAAAAGATTGATTGAAGTTGGCTGCCGTTACTCTGAGCGTACAGGCCATGCAATATGTTTTTCCCTGTTCTCTGGCGTCGTAAAGTCTTTGATGAGGTTACCTTATTCCAAGGTAGATTCCTGCTTGATTAAATGCCGGAACGGTTCGCCTTTACGACTACGGCAACCGTTGCCTCGGAGCCGTTTTAGCGCCGACTTTCGTTCTGCTTGTATTGGATTTTTTCCTAATGCTACAATGCTGACTTGCTTGCATCATGACTTTCAAGCCCAGCTGCGAGATTGGAATTGTTAGTTCAGAGATCGTCTGCACCAAACGAGACTGGACGAGTTCGAGCTTGAGCACTGCTGAAACCGTGTGGTTTACCGCACTTCAGATGAGGCTACTAACCACAAAACTGAAAATTAATGAAATATGAGCTAAAAAAAAGGGTCTGCTGGACCGGTATATGCGTTAAACAGTACTCGAAATCGTACTATTAATCATACAGCTTAAAATTAAGGAAATATGGGCTGAAAAAATGTACTCTACTGAACCCGGTGCGTATGTTAAATAGTATTCGAAATCGTACTACTAATCATACAACTGAAAATTAATGAAATATGAGTAAAAAAGGCGGCCTGCTCAACCGAGTACGTACTTTAAACAGTCTTCGTAATCGTACTACTAATCATAGTAGTGAAAATTAAATAAATTTATGGTGAAAATAGGCGTTTTCTGATACTATGATTTGGTGAAATGAGTAAACTATCTTTTACGGCTAGCGGAAAACTGAAGATGTGTGTTTTCAGTTCTAATCCGAAATAGCCGTAAAACATTGATAGATTTAACGAGAAAATGTTTTCACTCATTTCGAAACAATTATTGTATCAAGTCCTTTGTTAGAGAAAGACCGCAGTTTCAATCAACTAAAATGAAAAAATGATAAATTTAAAAAACAGTTAATTATAACCTTTAATTAAAACCCACGCGTAAGAGAGCATCATTTAGAGCGCTACGCAGCATAAAAAAAATTCGATGCTATCGTTGCTATACAAGAAATCAAACGTGACTTATAGCAGATTCTCCTTCAACTTCTTTATTAATTATCATGTACAAAAACAAAAAATTAACGAAACTGTGAAAACCTACATTATATTTTTTATCTTCCATCGACATGTTTCACGAAAATAAATTATGCCACTACCGGTTGTTGAAAATTTTATACAACATTTTTAAATGATGAAAATTCAAATTTACCCGAAAGATATATCACATAACAGCAACTTAACGTGGTCATTTACATAAATGACCACAAAAAGTTAACATTTACTGAAAAGCTAATCTAAAACACAAAGTATAGGAGAAAATATATTGGCTCGTGCGTTTAAGTGGGGTCAACCCAGGGACTTTTAATTTGTAACCGATTGTTCTCAAATTTTCTCAGCCCATGGGATTTTTTTTTAAAAACACACATTTTTTCCAGTAATTTTTTTCGATTTTGCCTATAGTTTTTGCGAAAAAGGAAAATATTATTTTTTAGGTATTTTTCTTGGACGTTTCAAAAGAATAGAAGTCGATGAGTTTTCGTGCTAGATAAAAACCAAAGACAGTTTTGGAATCCTTGTAACATATCTAACAAAGTAATGTTGTAATTTTTACATTTTTTAAAACTCATTTTGTAAAAACAAGTTATAAAAAAATCTTTTTCATCTCTTTGAACTGTGATAAAAAATTAGAAAATCGGAAAAATTGTCGCTTTAGTTTGTTATAAATATTACAAAGATTCCCAAATTGTCTTTATTTCTTTTTCTGGCATGAAAACTCATTGACTTCTACTCTTTTGAAATGTGCTAGAAAACTAGATAAAAAAACTGTATTTTCAATTTTACCAACAACTAAGGGCAAAATCGAATAACTATACACAAAAATATATTTATATTTTAAATTGCATATTCTGGGAAAATTTCAGAACAATCGATTCACAAATAAAAAATCGCTGTGTTGACCCCCTTAATGCGAGTAAAAAAGATATTGAAAAAGATACTGTGAGAAGAATCGTTTCCCGAATGCAATTTAGTTTTAGTTAACTGCTATTTAAATAAAATCTGCGTCATTTTCGACATTTTAATTTCCACCCACTATTGAGGACCGAAATCCCTGCTCCGTTCCTTCATCCCATCCACTTGTGATTTTTTGTCCCATCAAGATTCTAATTAGAGAGCTGTGTACGGTGAGGGTAGCGCCAGGGACGGATTGACCCCTCGGTTTCCTCAAATTCTGGTTTCTTTTGCGGGTTTCTCTGAAGCACTCGTTCAAGTTGAGGTGAAGCCCTTAGTCTCTCGTCCAAGAAGAGCAGAAGCCCTCTCCCACTTCTCCAAGTAGAGCAAAAACCCTCACCCACTCCTCCAAGTACAGCACAAACCATCACCCATTCCTCCAAGTTGAGCAGAAGCCCTCTACCACTTCTCCAAGTAGAGCAGAAGCCCTCACCTCCTTCTCCAAGTAGAGCACAAGCCCTCACCCACTCCTCCAAGTACAGCACAAACCCTCACCCACTCCTCCAAGAAGAGCAGAAGCCCTCGCCCACTTCTCCAAGCAGAGCAAAAACCCTCTCCCATTCCTCCAAGTTGAGCAGAAGCCCTCATCCACTTATCCAAGTAGAGCACAAGCCCTCACCCACTCCTCCAAGTAGAGCAGAAGCCCTCACTGACTCCTCCAAGTAGAGGAGAAACCCTCTCCCACTTTTCCAAGTTTGCTCAATGAAGAGAGGTCGGAGCCAAGGATCTCTACTTTTGCTTTGACGCCAATTACTGAGCACTGAGTATTTAAATGCACTGCACAAGTGCTTGGAGTCGTGCAGCTGTAATGAGTTTGCGCGCTGCACTAATGCCAAAAGAGTAAATAGAGCTCGTTAGCAGCTAGCGAACGCTCGGCCCAATTCGCCGGACGCCATCGTAAAAACTGCCTTTGAATGAGGCAATTCGTTGCGCTGCAATGAGGAAATTTTCGATTCCGTTTAGCAGCTCTGATATTTAAAGCAATAATGGCCGCGTGATCGTGTGTGCGTGCGAGTTTCTGCAGCAGCATCATCACATTTACATTAGTAGGAGCCTGCAGCGGGAGCATTGTTGTTGGTATTCTTGTCTCAGGCTCTGATGCTACAGTTGGCTCAAACAGTGGTGTTGTTATTGGCTCAAGCAGTGGTGTTGTTGTTGGCTCAAGCGGTGGTGTTGTTGTTGGCTCAAGCGGTGGTGTTGTTGTTGGCTCAAGCGGTGGTGTTGTTGTTGGCTCAAGCGGTGGTGTTGTTGTTGGCTCAAGCGGTGGTGTTGTTGTTGGCTCAAGCGGTGGTGTTGTTGTTGGCTCAAGCGGTGGTGTTGTTGTTGGCTCAAGCGGTGGTGTTGTTGTTGGCTCAAGCAGTGGTGTTGTTGTTGGCTCAAGCGGTGGTGTTGTTGTTGGCTCAAGCAGTGGTGTTGTTGTTGGCTCAAGCGGTGGTGTTGTTGTTGGCTCAAGCAGTGGTGTTGTTGTTGGCTCAAGCAGTGGTGTTGTTGTTGGCTCAAGCAGTGGTGTTGTTGTTGGCTCAAGCGGTGGTGTTGTTGTTGGCTCAAGCAGTGGTGTTGTTGTTGGCTCAAGCAGTGGTGTTGTTGTTGGCTCAAACACTGGTGTTGTTGTTGGCTCAAGCAGTGGTGTTGTTGTTGGCTCAAGCAGTGGTGTTGTTGTTGGCTCAAGCGGTGGTTTTGTTGTTGGCTCAAGCGGTGGTGTTGTTGTTGCCTCAAACAGTGGTGTTGTTGTTGGCTCAAGCAGTGGTGTTGTTGTTGGCTCAAGCGGTGGTGTTGTTGTTGGCTCAAGCGGTGGTGTTGTTGTTGGCTCAAGCAGTGGTGTTGTTGTTGGCTCAAGCGGTGGTGTTGTTGTTGGCTCAAGCAGTAGTGTTGTTGTTGGCTCAAACACTGGTGTTGTTGTTGGCTCAAACACTGGTGTTGTTGTTGGCTCAAGCGGTGGTGTTGTTGTTGGCTCAAGCACTGGTGTTGTCGTTGGCTCAAACACTGGTGTTATTGTTGGCTCAAGCAGTGGTGTTGTTGTTGGCTCAAGCAGTGGTGTTGTTGTTGGCTCAAGCAGTGGTGTTGTTGTTGGCTCAAGCGGTGGTGTTGTTGTTGGCTCAAGCAGTAGTGTTGTTGTTGGCTCAAACACTGGTGTTGTTGTTGGCTCAAACACTGGTGTTGTTGTTGGCTCAAGCGGTGGTGTTGTTGTTGGCTCAAGCACTGGTGTTGTCGTTGGCTCAAACACTGGTGTTATTGTTGGCTCAAGCAGTGGTGTTGTTGTTGGCTCAAGCAGTGGTGTTGTTGTTGGCTCAAGCAGTGGTGTTGTTGTTGGCTCAAGCAGTAGTGTTGTTGTTGGCTCAAACGGTGGTGTTGTTGTTGGCTCAAGCAGTGGTGTTGTTGTTGGCTCAAGCAGTGGTGTTGTTGTTGGCTCAAGCAGTAGTGTTGTTGTTGGCTCAAACACTGGTGTTGTTGTTGGCTCAAGCGGTGGTGTTGTTGTTGGCTCAAGCAGTGGTGTTGTTGTTGGCTCAAGCAGTAGTGTTGTTGTTGGCTCAAACACTGGTGTTGTTGTTGGCTCAAGCAGTGGTGTTGTTGTTGGCTCAAGCGGTGGTGTTGTTGTTGGCTCAAGCACTGGTGTTGTCGTTGGCTCAAACACTGGTGTTATTGTTGGCTCAAGCAGTAGTGTTGTTGTTGGCTCAAGCAGTGGTGTTGTTGTTGACTCAAGGAGTGGTGTTGTTGTTGGCTCAAGCAGTAGTGTTGTTGTTGGCTCAAACACTGGTGTTGTTGTTGGCTCAAGCGGTGGTGTTGCTGTTGGCTCAAGCAGTGGTGTTGTTGTTGGCTCAAGCAGTAGTGTTGTTGTTGGCTCAAACACTGGTGTTGTTGTTGGCCCAAACTTGAGTTATTGCTGATCCAATCAATGGTGTTATTGTTGACTCAAGTTGTGGTGTTATGATTGAATCAAGTGGTAGAGTTATTGCAATCTGAAGCAGATTTCAGCACCAGAGTTTATTTTCGATTATCTTTGTTTTGTTTGGTCTGGAACACATTTTGGCACTACAGCTTATTTTCAATTATATTTGTTTTGTTTGGTCTGGAACACATTTTGGCACTATAGCCTATTTTCAATTTATATTTGTCAAGACTTTTTCAAACTATTCCTTGGGCACAACGGCTCTTTTTAATCTTTCATTTGCTTTTAAACTATTTCAAACTTCAGCCTTAGCAGAACTATGCATCATAAATTGCACTTTTTTTTTTAATCTGAATTACATATTCGGCCCAACAGTTTGATTTTGATTGTTAATTCAATATTTTAAGTCTCAAATTTACTGAACCCTTAAAGCAATTTAGCATGTGTTTAAAATGCATATATAAATGCGGTCAGGACAGTATTACATAACTTTGACAAAATCAAAAGGACAAGTCCAATTAATTAGTATTTACTGCCGCGTTTAAATTAATTAAAAACACGTACGTTGAAAACACAAATTGATAGTGCACTAACAATACGATATTTCGTTCAAGTTCATCTCGTGGTAAAGTTATAAGATTCGATAATTTTTTCTTTTTTATATAACTCAAGAATTTTTTATTGAAACACTGCCAATCGCCAAGAAATACATTATACGATGCTTCAACGATTTACCGAGACAGCCATACCTATCTTCATGATTACTTCATTTATAACAAAACGCTGCATATTATTTAAAGACTTACACCAGGACGCAGTTTGACTTACACAATTGAAAATGAAAATAAATACCATCAACGAAAGGGCTGCCAAAAAACTTTGATGGAAATTTTTTATCCGTTTTTTCGTTCCTAATTCGAACAGAAAATGAACTCTTGAGTAAAATTTGTCCATAAAATGACTCCAAGCAATGCATCGCCCACAGTGACGTAATTTGCACGATTTACCCGGTTGCGTGAATCACGGAGAACCTTTAACAAAATTTGCACCAGAATCGTGCTTAGCGCTTTATCTATGAATGCCGTCCGAGCTCTGGGTGGTCCTTGTTGATTATCGTGATATATTGAGCTCTAATGACTGAGGACAGCTGCCGCTCCACATATTTCTGGGGCTTGACAACCGTCGACCCACTCCATGTTTACGAATTCTGTTACCGCACTAGGGTAATTTGGTGTCTCGTTGCGCACTAGGGTAATTTGGTGTCTCGTTGCGCACTAGGGTAATTTGGTGTCTCGTTGCGCACTAGGGTAATTTGGTGTCTCGTTGTGCACTAGGGTAATTTGGTGTCTCGTTGCGCACTAGGGTAATTTGGTGTCTCGTTGCGCACTAGGGTAATTTGGTGTCTCGTTGCGCACTAGGGTAATTTGGTGTCTCGTTGCGCACTAGGGTAATTTGGTGTCTCGTTGCGCACTAGGGTAATTTGGTGTCTCGTTGTGCACTAGGGTAATTGGGTGTCTCGTTGCGCACTAGGGTAATTTGGTGTCTCGTTGCGCACTAGGGTAATTTGGTGTCTCGTTGCGCACTAGGGTAATTTGGTGTCTCGTTGCGCACTAGGGTAATTTGGTGTCTCGTTGCGCACTAGGGTAATTTGGTGTCTCGTTGTGCACTAGGGTAATTTGGTGTCTCGTTTCGCACTAGGGTAATTTGGTGTCTCGTTGTGCACTAGGGTAATTTGGTGTCTCGTTGTGCACTAGGGTAATTTGGTGTCTCGTTGCGCACTAGGGTAATTTGGTGTCTCGTTGCGCACTAGGGTAATTTGGTGTCTCATTGCGCACTAGGGTAATTTGGTGTCTCGTTGCGCACTAGGGTAATTTGGTGTCTCGTTGTGCACTAGGGTAATTTGGTGTCTCGTTGTGCACTAGGGTAATTTGGTGTCTCGTTGCGCACTAGGGTAATTTGGTGTTTCGTTGCGCACTAGGGTAATTTGGTGTCTCGTTGCGCACTAGGGTAATTTGGTGTCTCGTTGCGCACTAGGGTAATTTGGTGTCTCGTTGCGCACTTGGGTAATTTGGTGTCTCGTTGCGCACTAGGGTAATTTGGTGTCTCGTTGCGCACTAGGGTAATTTGGTGTCTCGTTGCGCACTAGGGTAATTTGGTGTCTCGTTGCGCACTAGGGTAATTTGGTGTCTCGTTGCGCACTAGGGTAATTTGGTGTCTCGTGGCGCACTAGGGTAATTTGGTGTCTCGTTGCGCACTAAGGTAATTTGGTGTCTCGTTGCGCACTAGGGTAATTTGGTGTCTCGTTGCGCACTAGGGTAATTTGGTGTCTCGTTGCGCACTAGGGTAATTTGGTGTCTCGTTGCGCACTAGGGTAATTTGGTGTCTCGTTGCGCACTAGGGTAATTTGGTTTCTCGTGCCGCACTAAGGTAATTTGGTTTCTCGTGCCGCACTAGGGTAATTTGATTTCTCGTGCCGCACTAGGGTAATTTGGTGTCTCGTATTGTCGTGGTTCTTCTGGGACAGACTTTCGCCGTGTTCAAAGAAACGTTAAGAAAGGGTTGTTTTGGCCAAGCAACTATCTTCTAAAAGACCCGACATTGAATAAAATGCTCTCGACAATAAAGCGCAGCATCTCTGAGCTCTTCAACCTACGCTTCGAGCAAAGCTTCACTAACCGCCGAGCATCATTTGAAACAACCAGCGAACCTCACACCCCTCTACGAACCCCCCCCAGTGGACTTCGGACTCTCTGCCACGTAGACGACGCCTGAACCCGAGATCATTTCAAGACACTTCTATATTTCTTCGTGTATTTAAACTTCTTCCTGCGAGACCTAAAATGTTGTTCATTCTACATAAATTACTTGCTTATTAATTATAAATTTGAATCATCTCCCAACACTTGATATTTTCTGTAACATCTTGATGTAAAGCTTCAAGATAGGTAACGCGTTTGTTCCAACTCGAGACAGCGTCACCCAGCCTCTTTCTGGCGGACTTAGACGAGCGGCATTAGGTCCTGGGCCGTCAATTGGGCAGGACGTGTGAACCTCCGCTTACACCCTTGCGGGTGGAGTGGGGGAAGTGTTAACTTAAATTGTATTGAATTGCCAACCGCTATTCGGGAATACCACAGCTAAGTATTTCCATACTCATCCATGTGCTCGTAAACACTCTAGAGTAGCTTCATGTGTTAGGCACAGATTAACCTTGTTCGATGTAATTTCTAGACGTTCTTTGCTTCTCTGTTGATTACCCAGCGCCGAGACCTCATCTCACAGCTAAGATGTGCTTCTTATAATTATTAATATGTTTCTCTGTTAAATGATTCAGCTCCGAGGCTTCACCTCATTTAAGATGTTCTTGTCAGACTCCTCAATATGTTGATAATCTATGTTTCCATCTATTATTTCACGTTAAAAGGCTTTACCGATTTATCTCGATACCATAGCGCGAATTCTTATAATTTATGTCGTCTAACAGTTAAGAATTAATTCAATCACCGAGATCTGATAGCATCGTAATCATTTAAACCTTTTAATATGATGTGTAATTCGTTAGTCGCTTCTTATTTCCACATGTATCATCCTATGTTAGTTGAGTTTGAAGACGTCGTCAATATAACGTAAGCTTGTGTTGCAGCCATCTCGTCATTCACCTTCTACTTAACTTGTCATAATATCATGATTATTTACAACTATTAGTGACATTGAAAGGTCAGAATCTTGATTGAATCTTTATTGAAATAACGAAAATATAATAAATGAGGCCTTCTGTCTCGATCACCAACCTTGAGATTCCTGAAACTGAAAAGAAAATGACGATGAATAATACGATCAAAGAATTGCCTCCTGAAATCGGCCAACGAATAAATGCGACATTAATGAAAATTACGATTACGGCCTCGATGAGGAACCACGTTCACAACAGTATCACATTAGGGTAATTTGGTTTCTCGTAGCGCACTAGGGTAATTTGGTGTCTCGTTGCGCACTAGGGTAATTTGGTTTCTCGTGCCGCACTAAGGTAATTTGGTTTCTCGTGCCGCACTAGGGTAATTTTGTGTCTCGTATCACATTAGGGTAATTTGGTGTCTCGTTGCGCACTAGGGTAATTTGGTGTCTCGTTGCGCACTAGGGTAATTTGGTTTCTCGTGCCGCACTAAGGTAATTTGGTTTCTCGTGCTGCACTAGGGTAATTTGGTGTCTCGTATCACATTAGGGTAATTTGGTTTCTCGTAGCGCACTAGGGTAATTTGGTGTCTCGTTGCGCACTAGGGTAATTTGGTTTCTCGTGCCGCACTAAGGTAATTTGGTTTCTCGTGCCGCACTAGGGTAATTTGATTTCTCGTGCCGCACTAGGGTAATTTGGTGTCTCGTATCACATTAGGGCAATTTGGATTCTCGTAGCGCACTAGGGTAATTTGGTGTCTCGTTGCGCACTAGGGTAATTTGGTTTCTCGTGCCGCACTAGTGTAATTTGGTTTCTCGTGCCGCACTAGGGCATTTTGGTTTCTTGTGCTGCACTAGGGTAATTTGGTTTCTCGTGCCGCACTAGGGTAATTTTGTTTATCGTGCCGCACTAGGGTAATTTTGTTTATCGTGCCGCGCTAGGGTAATTTGGTTTCTCGTGTCACACTAGGGTAATTTGGTTTCTCGTGCCGCACTAGGGTAATTTGGTTTCTTGTGCCGCACTAGGGTAATTTTGTTTATCGTGCCGCACTAGGGTAATTTGGTTTCTCGTGCCGCACTAGGGTAATTTGGTTTCTCGTGCCGCACTAGGGTAATTTAGTTTCTCGTGCCGCACTAGGGTAATTTGGTTTCTCGTGCCGCGCTAGGGTAATTTTGTTAATCGTGCCGCACTAGGGTAATTTGGTTTCTCGTGCCGCACTAGGGTAATTTTGTTTATCGTGCCGCACTAGGGTAATTTTGTTTATCGTGCCGCACTAGGGTAATTTAGTTTCTCGTGCCGCACTAGGGTAATTTTGTTTATCGTGCCGCACTAGGGTAATTTTGTTTATCGTGCCGCACTAGGGTAATTTTGTTTATCGTGCCGCACTAGGGTAATTTTGTTTATCGTGCCGCACTAGGGTAATTTTGTTTATCGTGCCGCACTAGGGTAATTTTGTTCATCGTGCCGCACTAGGGTAATTTAGTTTCTCGTAGAACACTAGTGTAATTTTGTTTCAAATTCGTTCTACTCTCACAAAATTTCACACAGTAAAGTGTCATGCAAACAAGATTTTGTGCGCACTGACCAGTTATTTTGTAGCATAGAGATTTATCGTGGAAACAAGTGTTTTGTGTCACGCATACCGGTCGTTTTATACTAGCGACTAGCATACTAGTCATTTCACAGCATCGCTACGTAACAAGAGGATACATTTCGTGTATTAGGTTGAATATCAGACTTCTTAGTTGCATTATTAGTTATTGAAGTCTCTATAAACTGCTTCTAAATTTCAATTATATTGAACCAGTTTTTTGCTCACTGAAATCCGGTCATTCCCAAAGCAAACTTTTTCTCAACATTTGCCTCGTCAGTAGCCCTACTCAAGTGAACACGAAACTTGTCCATTTAAAATTGATAAACTCAATATTTTCATTCAATTGGCAAATAAGACTTTTGACGTCGTCGTTGAGTCTGACATCAAAGTTTCAATCACTCTGTAATCGATTAAATTATTTTCCTGCGATTTCTATGTTTGGACAAACGAGCGTATCAGTGATACATTGATTGTCAATACAGCGGGTCGTTATTTTCGAAATTACCAGTCATTTGGTATGAGAGTTTGAGTTATCGTGGCCCATTCTGTTCCTGGCGAATTATACAAAATTGTCATCCCCTGTGACATCCCTATAGAACATTTTAGTTCAAATTAGCATAATTAACTTCACGAAATTTTAATTCAATGTTTCATCCCGATAGAATATTTCACTCCAGATAAAAAGACTATTCTCTTTATGGTAAACTTCACAAAATTTTAGACCATAATAATATCTCTACAGAATATTTCAATCCAGAATAAATCCAGATTCAATTCGATCCAGTTATCAAGAAAGGCTTATTCTGTTTATGACAAACTACGAGTACACAAAATTCAAATCAACATTATAACCTTATATAATATTATTAATATACCTAATAATACCCTTAGCTCGTTTATTTATCTGTTTGGCGTCCGCTTCTTCCGTCTCTCTGTGACGCTCATAAGGACGTTTAATGACCGTATCTGTGATACGAGTTTCACCAGTGCACAAGTACAAGAATATTTTAGTCGCGTGCACAACTAGGATGCATATATTTGTCTGACACCCACATCTTAAAACCTTACCCACGGAAAATATTTAATCCCGTCATTTTTGACGAGCTGTGTACACTAGTCCTTATAAAATATTTTAATCTAGAGAAGTTAAATTATCAATCACTTGCCCCGGGCCAGACGTGTTTGGCCAGAGCGAGCTACTGCAACCCAAGCAACGGCAATCGATGTCCACGCGAGCGCAAGGGAGCTGCCAGCGCGGAGCGGCGTGGCCACAAAATTGAATTAATTCGGCCTAGGTGTCGTCCACTCATCGATTGCAGAATTTACGAGACGCGGGGGAGGCTGTGGGGCTAACTTGCGCGCCGGCTTCTGAGTACGCTCAAAAATGGAGTTATTTCCTTAAATGGAGGCTAGTATCCTTCTCGTCACAGTACTCTCAAAAATGGAGTTATTTCCTTAAATGGAGGCTAGTATCCTTCTCGTCACAGTACTCTCAAAAATGGTGTTATTTCCTTAAATGGAGGCTAGTATCCTTCTCGTCACAGTACTCTCAAAAATGGTGTTATTTCCTTAAATGGAGGCTAGTATCCTTCTCGTCACAGTACTCTCAAAAATGGTGTTATTTCCTTAAATGGAGGCTAGTATCCTTCTCGTCACAGTACTCTCAAAAATGGTGTTATTTTCTTAAATGGAGACAAGTATCCTTCTCGTCACCGTACTCTCAAAAATGGTGTTATTTTCTTAAACGGAGACAAGTATCCTTTTTCTCGTCACAGTACTCTCAAAAATGGTGTTATTTTCTTAAATGGAGACAAGTATCCTTCTCGTCACAGTACTCTCAAAAATGATGTTATTTTCTTAAATGGAGACAAGTATCCTTCTCGTCAGAGTACTCTCAAAAATGGTGTTATTTTCTTAAATGGAGACAGGTATCCTTCTTGTCACAGTACTCTCAAAAGTGGTGTTATTCTTTAAAATGGAAGGTAGTTATTTTCTTGAATGGTGGCAAGTTATTTTATTAAATTTAGGTAAGTTATTTTCTTATTTGGACGAGCGTTATTTTCTTAAATGGACCCAAGTACCCTCCTCATCAGACAGTGCTGTTCATTTCCGTGTCTATTTTCACTTAGAGTTTGTACGAAATGGTATTTAGAGAGCGGAAACTTCTGAAGGATCAACCGTAGATTAATTGAACTGCGGACGAGGTTTTCTGGAATAAAAAAAAACCTAATTTCGAACGTTAGTGAGCATTTAAATACTTACAAGCCAAATCAACTTAGCTAGAAACGATTTTGACCTGTAACTCTAGTGAGTTAAATGGAGGCAGCTGTCATATAACACGCACACGGACTTAATAAAAGCATGGCAGCTGACATATTTTCTTAACGATATGCAGGCGTGCATCTTCTCTCCTTAGCGCTATGCTGGGGCGCATCTTCGATCCTTAGCGCTATACAGGCGTGCATCTTCTCTCCTTAGCGCTATACAGGCGTGCATCTTCTCTCCTTAGCGCTATACAGGCGTGCATCTTCTCTCCTTAGCGCTATGCTGGCGTTCATCTTCGCTCCTTAGCGCTATACAGGCGTGCATCTTCTCTCCTTAGAGCTATGCAGGCGTGCATCTTCTCTCCTTATCGCTATACAGGCGTGCATCTTCGCTCCTTAGCGCTATACAGGCGTGCATCTTCTCTCCTTAGCCCTATGCAGGCGTGCATCTTCTCACCTTAGCACTATGCAAGCGTGCATCTTCTCTCCTTAGCACTATGCAGGCGTGCATCTTCTCTCCTTAGCACTATGCAGGCGTGCATCTTCTCTCCTTAGCGCTAGGCAGGCGTGCATCTTCTCTCCTTAGCGCTATGCAGGCATGCATCTTCTCTCCTTAGCGCTATGCAGGCGTGCATCTTCTCTCCTTAGCGCTAGGCAGGCGTGCATCTTCTCTCCTTAGCGCTATGCAGGCGTGCATCTTCTCTCCTTAGCGCTATGCAGGCGTGCATCTTCTCTCCTAAGCGCTATGCAGGCGTGCATCTTCTCTCCTAAGCGCTATGCAAGCGAGCATCTTCTCTCCTTAGCGCTATGCAGGCGTGCATCTTCTCTCCTTAGCACTATGCAGGCGTGCATCTTCTCTCCTTAGCGCAGGGCAGGCGTGCATCTTCTCTCCTTAGCGCAGGGCAGGCGTGCATCTTCTCTCCTTAGCGCAGGGCAGGCGTGCATCTTCTCTCCTTAGCGCTAGGCAGGCGTGCATCTTCTCTCCTTAGCGCTATGCAGGCGTGCATCTTCTCTCCTTAGCGCTATGCTGGGGCGCATCTTCGATCCTTAGCGCTATGCTGGCGTGCATCTTCTCTCCTTAGCGCTAGGCAGGCGTGCATCTTCTCTCCTTAGCGCTAGGCAGGCGTGCATCTTCTCTCCTAAGCGCTGTGCAGGCGTGCATCTTCTCTCCTAAGCGCTATGCAAGCGAGTATCTTCTCTCCTTAGCGCTATGCAGGCGTGAATCTTCTCTCCTTAGCGCTATGCAAGCGAGCATCTTCTCTCCTTAGTGCTATGCAGGCGTGCATCTTCTCTCCTTAGCGCAGGGCAGGCGTGCATCTTCTCTCCTTAGCGCTATGCAGGCGCTACGAACTTCGGTGACCCGGCCATGTTGGCGCTCTAAGAAACCAAGCCGCAGTTACACCGCTTCTTGCCGCTGCTCGAAATCGACATCAGTTAGAATTCATAGCTGCGCTATTTGCATGCCGACCTCAATAAAAGGGAGATAGCGCAAGAAAACAGCGAGCAGCAATACTTGAGAGTGATGGATTGCAGACCCAGCTTCAACTCATGGAAAAGCATGGAATAAACATAAGGTCGTACATTCCTCTGCGAGGATGCACGACTTGTAGAATTGAAGATGCTCCCCTTTCCGCAAGATTGCAATGCTAAATATTTGGAGTTCTTGTAGTAAAGTTCGGTCAGCGGGCTTGAAACATGAGTGGTTTTTGGCCAAACGGTCGTTGTGAGTGCAGTATAGCTCTATGGATCGTAAATACCTGATGAACTATAAATATTAAAGTTTGTATGGAAAGAATAGTCTACAAAAAATGAAGAATAGTTTGCATATGTTGTATAAAAAAAATACTGTTAGGATGAAAAGTGCTGTAGTTTGTGTGAAAAGTGATATAGTTTGCGTAAAAAGTGCTATAGTTTGCGTGAAAAGTGCTATAGTTTGCGTGAAAAGTGCTATAGTTTGCGTGAAAAGTGCTATAGTTTGCGTGAAAAGTGCTATAGTTTGAGTGAAAGTGCTATAGTTTGTGTGAAAAGTGCTATAGTTCGCATAAAAAAATTATAGTTTACGTGAAAAGTGCCAAAGCTTGCATGAAACAAACAAATTTACACAAAAAAAGTAAAGTTTACAGGATAAAAAGTATATTTACATGAAAAGAAGGAAATTTTGGCATTAAAAATAAGAAAGTTTGCATAATAAGAGCAAGTTTTGTACAATTAAGTGCTGCTGAGAGAATATTTTGTCAAGATTTTTTTTTACAAGACGACGAATTTCGTTAATGAAAGTGCTGAACGGAATGCTTGCTCGTATGTCAGTGCTAAATAAATATTAGAATTACCGATCTTCCTGAAGTTTGTGCAATAATGAATTTTTCGACCGAGGCTCTGAGATTTGTGCACTGAAATGCATCAGAAATCAATTTCCATCAAGTGTGAACGCTTTTTTTTTTGCTAAACTTCCTAGAAATGAGTAATTGTAAATAAAGCTTGAATCAATTTTTAAGTTATGAACAAATATATCAGAATGAGAACACTGAAGTAATAAACAGAATTGGATAGAAAATGAAAACCTCCGAAGTACTTTGTGGAATTTGGAGATAAAATTGGAAAATATAGAATTTCATCATAGGATTTGAAAAATAAATTGAAAATTTAATAGTTTATTATAAGATACGGAAATAAATAATTGAAAAATGTAGCAGTTTTTCATGAGATTTGGAGATAAAAAATCGTAAAATGTAGTAGTTTATCTAGAGGTTTGGAGATAAAAAATCATTAAATGCATTATTTTTTCAATAAATGTAGAGAACAACCTCAGCCAATCTCACACCAGAGACTGTGCAGCCTATCCTCTTATTATTCATGATAAACTCAACATTGGAGTGTCGTGTATTCAATATACAACATTTTAAAATGATATTAAACATTCAGTAATTTATTTAATAAATGTGAAATTACTAACCTATTTGATGTGCTCAATGTTACCAAACAGTCCTAACACCACACAGCACCACCATGCAAACATACCCAGTATAACTTTTTCGCCGCCTGCATGCATGTTTTTCGCCACCCAAGTAATTAAATTGCTTAGGTAGCGAATAAGTTCAGCAAATGTGGGCCCGAATAAGTTCAGCAAATTCTAGGGCATTTTATCATCGACGCTATTCTAAGGTGTACGATTGGGTTTCACCTAGTTCACTTAAGCCTAGTAGCGCAGTAGACTGATCAATGCATTGGTACACTCAAAATATAATGTTTTATTTTACCATAATAGTTTATGTGGGCTAGATGTGATCAGTGTATTCTAGAAAAGACTAGAGAACAAACTTTATATCTTTGTCATTAATCAAGGCAAATTTCCCAGAAAAATACTTGCGCTGTGTAATGGGGTCTGAGCCATCGCAAGCGTTGGTAACCAACCTCAGCAAACGCAAACACGAATCATTTTTAGCGAATAAACAAATCAAAGTGAATCCCTCGTATAGGTATTATGGAAATTAGGAAAAGGACACAAGTCATAAAAAATCCACCATAGCGATCGCCTCAGAAGTGAATTCATGACGAACAACCAAGGAAAGGAACCGCAACCCACACTGAAATGAACATGTAGTGGAAGCGTACTGATTTCCAGTAGAGTAACCCACACTCAAATTTAAGTGATGAGGAAGGTTTTAATTTTTAGTGAAGTATCCCACCCTGAAATGTAGGTGTGGTGGAAGCGTACTAGCTTCCAGTGAAATAATCCAAATGTAGGTGAGGCGGAAACGTATTCGCTTCCAGTGAAGTTATCCAAATGTAGGTGAGGCGGAAGCGTATGGCCTCCAGTGAAGTAACCCAAATGTAGGTGAGGCGGAAGCGTATTGGCCTCCAGTGAAGTAACCCAAATGTAGGTGAGGCGGAAGCGTATTGGCCTCCAGTGAAGTAACCCAAATGTAGGTGAGGCGGAAGCGTATTGGCCTCCAGTGAAGTAACCCAAATGTAGGTGAGGCGGAAGCGTATTGGCCTCCAGTGAAGTAACCCAAATGTAGGTGAGGCGGAAGCGTATTGGCTTCCAGTGAAGTAACCCAAATGTAGGTGAGGCGGAAAGGTATCGGTTTGCAGTGAGGGTTCCAGTGAAGTAACCCAAATGTAGGTGAGGTGGAAGCGTAGTGGTTTCCAGTGAAATAACCCTAATTTAAATGAAGCGGAAACGTACCGGTTTGTATTGAAGAAACTCACACTGATAAGAAGGTGAGGTAAAAGCATCTTGGTTTCCAGTGAAGTAACCCAAATCTAGGTGAGGCGGTAATGTATTGGTTTGCATTGGAGAAACACACACTGATATGAAGGTGAGGTGAAAGCATCTCGGTTTCCAGCAAAGTTTGTAATCAGCGTGAGTAGAAACGGACGAAGCGAGTCTGAGAAGCTCAGGGACTGTGGAGCACGAGCTGCTGGAACGGTTTCTCCGGGTGCCATTATCTCTAACGGCGCTCGTAAATGAGATCATTGCAGTTGGTTCCTGCAATTGCTGTGCCCGAAGCAAATAACAGGTGCAGTGGAAACAAACCAAAAATGTTAATGAATCTTCAAAATCTGATCGTAGAATCTCGTTGCATCTATTTTCGGAGGAACAGGTTTCATGGTTTGAGATATGAGGCTTTTTCATAGAAATGAAAACTTATGAATCTGACTGGATGCAAAACATGGTTGTGAATTTGCGTATTTCATCTTTGGTGTGATATCAACCTGGCGAAATTGATGTGTTAAATTTTCTCAGTATACAGGGGGGGCCAAATGAAGTCATCCGATGTTGTTTGGCGCTAATTTTTTTTAGAAACAAAAAACCTCGATTCTGTTTTTTTAATATGTACATTTGAACCTTTACAATTATATTGTTCAAGTCGAGAAGATGATATCGGCCAAATGGGCGCCACCACAATTGATTGCTATACGGGCTCGTTGTATGGCATTTTTCATCACTTCGGCGAGAACTTCGGGCGACAGATTCTCGCACTCGTGTCGAATGTTGTCCTTAAGTGCTTCCAGGGTCTTGAGCTTGTTCACATACATACGGGACTTCAAAAAAAAAACACAGAAAAAAGTCTGGAACGGTCAAATCGGGTGATCTTGCGGGCCAGTCCAAATCGCCAAAACGAGAAATCAGGCGACTCGGGAACGCCGAACTGTGTGCGCGAGCCGCAACCGATATTTACATCTGTCCGATATTTACATATGTCAACTTCACAATTGTCAAAACAGATTTCACATTGGCCGCAACCTGCACAAAAAAAGGCATATTACAATGGGGTGACTTCTTTTGGCCCACCTGATATATAGCATAACTCGTTTGTGGAAATTGTTTTGTTCAGTCGTAAGGGATTACTGACGAGAAAGTTTTTCGGAAAAAAAACAAATTGTTTTGAATAAAATTGGCTGTGATGAAGCGTACTCGAATCGCAATAGCTGAAAAATTTTAAATACTTCGCCCTGAATTGGGAATAAGTGACCAGTTTTGAATGCTTAAGTCATATATATAGCTAAAAGTTGTAACCTTATTACAACTTCAACTTTATGAATAATGATTACTTCAAACCTAATTTTCAAAAAAATTAACGTTCACAGGATTTCAAGTCGCGTGAAACAATATTTCACCTTTTAAATACCACCGTAAACGACGATCACTTTCTCAGTGTTGTAGATTGCAATAAACTGCGACGACTGCTCAATCAATTTTCACTGTAGTACTGCTAACGGAAATCTTGTATTCTTCATTATTGGCAGACCATCACTGCGCCAACATTGCGCCACCGATGAAGCATCGCCTCACAGTCAGTATTTCTATAAAAATGATGGGACGATTGCGTTCACTGGAATTTGGTTGACTGCAGAACAAGAAATCGTTTACAGTTAGCATACATTTTTATTGGTTCAAATAATAATTAAATCGATATCCATGGTTCTGGTATCTAATTTCATGCTCACCTGATCTCGCATACAGTCTTAGATATCAATGATAAATTATATTTTCTAACATTCTATTCCTACAAATTACTTGGACTCTGGTTTGCTCCTTCAAAAACTACTATAATAACTTCACAGCCAGCAATTAACAGGCAAATTTAAATCTAATCACGATTTCATGATAAATTTTCAAACGATTTCTGAAAATAAGGTTGACATTATAAGCCAAATTTATATTCTGCCTCTAAAACAGGAATACATTCAACAGAGTCAACGTTTTTTTTGCCTAAAAAAGTCCCAGGGCTCATACTGAACGTGCCAATGTCATTAAAACTTCTCAAACTTTTTTCTATGATTTTAAGCATGTAACTGAACTGATTTAAAAATTTCTAAGTTGTCTCAATGGTGAAAATTTTGTCTGGTGGCGCATTGAATTTTGAAATAATTCCCGCTTGCTTCCAAGATTTTAAGCATGCAGCGAATTTTATGCAAATATTTACAAGTCTTTTCAAAGGCAAAAATTTTGTCTGATGGGCCGTGGGATGACAAACATTAAATCCTTTCCAACATCACACACTAGATTTGGAGCTAACAAAGTTATGCAATCTATATCAAGCTAATGAATTAATACGTATTAGTGCATAGTAGCGTGTATAACCTTAACGAATTAGTACAGGTCTTACATTTGATAACTTAATTGGCTAATTTTGCTTGAAATCCCTAACACTTCAACCAACCCTGCCCTTTCACTAAATTTCCTTCGTTGTGCACAAATTGCAGGAATCATTTGTGCCACGAAGTTTTTTAATAAATTCTATGGATATATAACTTTACAATAATGCTAACCAAGCACTCAAAAGTTAAACCGCAAAATATCTCAACGTAGATGCTATTTTTTAAAGAAAAAGACCATAACTCTTGGAGGCAATCGAATCTCAATTAGCCTCTATAAATCTAATCAAACAGCCTCTACCACTTACTGTTTGTCTTCGCTACTTATAAAGGAAATCTAATCTCAAACAGCCTCTACCACTTACGGCACGCATGTCTGTCTTTGGAAATCAATTCAACACGAGTTAAAATCGTTCAGAAATGTCTCGCATATGCGGTAACACAACGTGCCCGAGTTTATTTTTGTTCATCGCCTAATTTCCCTTGTTAGAAATCAAGGCCCATGGAGTTCTTCACGGGCCAAGTTACAGCCAGAGCATCGGAGGCGCGGTTCAGTTTCCCTTAATTACCATAGGAGCTAGAGAGGCGCATGTCGTCCGAAGCAAAAAGGAACAGGATGCACAAGCGGATCTTGAGCAGCTGTCGCCACCGAGGGATCCATTTAAGCCAAAAGTGTTCGGGAAGACGGTCGCCTGGTCGACACTTTACGAGCCTTTAATGCAGAGGTTAGTGCGAGTCCTGCAACAGTTAGAAAATTGTGGCCTCATCAAATGATGCTTCGCTGCCGCCACCGCAACATCGTCTGCCAATAATGGAATTGCTCCTGCAACGCACGCCTGCAAGGCACGTCGTTGCAGGGACATTAAAAAACTGCCCTCGCTAGAAAATGTCGAAGATTAGGTCGAACCTTGGACCGCCTGCCGAAATCTTATTAAAATTAATGGGTATGTAGAACGCTGTCGATGGCGCGTCAGCCCATGATGACAATGAAGTGCAAACCGATTCTATTTTCGCTTACACCCAAGCCGTATGGTCCATTCCGGGCCCTATTAACAAGCCGAATGGTAGTCAACTTAGTTTCGATGCAAATGAAAAGTTATGAGAATGCTGCGCAGATCCACACAATTCGCCTCCTGCCGCACCGCTGAAATTACTTACATTAATAACCAGGTAAACCTCATCAAAAATTTGATTTTCAGTCGTGAGAAATACTACAAATGTGGCTTACGAAAGTCTCTTATTCATCTGATCATACCAACTAAAGAAATAAAAATTGAAGAGTCGTGTTTTCGTCTCAATGTTTTTTCATCACTCGAGAAAGAATTCACGCTCATTCTATCGGAATTTAAAGCTGTAACCTCGAGTGATTCAGAAAGATGTCTGAAATGAAGGATCGGATGACGGTGCGTGACAGCTCGAGGGATTAATTGCTATATAATACCCTCGCTCCTTCTGTCTAATGTTCCCTTCCTTGGAAAGCAGGAGAAGTTCGTGTGCTTAAGCCCAAAATTGAGCAGCCTTTCTGTCATTGTCACCGGGCAGCTCTCAGCGAACGCTGTGCTTGAACTGCGACTGCGCCAGTAAGTTTCTAAACCCAGAGGTACGCGAGCTCCTCAGGGTATCCATCAAGCAAAGGTCTTTGGCTGTCCACGACAAGATTGAACGTCTCTGGTGGTGCACGAAAGCTCTCGTTCCGGTGTGAGCTGAGCGCAGACTGCTGGAGGTGTGGTGTTATAGATACTGAGCGTTTTAGGTTAATAAGTGTGTTAAATGTATTTGTTGAGCGACTAACTGAGCGGAGACTGTAGTAGGTGTGAAGTGGTGTTATAAGATAAAGAACTTTTTATGTTTATAAGTGTGTTAAATGTATTTTTTGAGCGACTAACATAGCGGAGACTGCAGTAAGTATGAAATAGTGTTATAACATAAAGAGCATTTTAGGCTTATAAGTGGGTTAAATGTATTTGTTGGACTATTTACTGAGCGGAGACTGCTGGAGGTGTGAAATGGTGTTATAACATAAAGAGCATTTTAAGTTTATAAGTGTGTTAAATGTATTTGTTGAGCTACTTACTGAGCGGAGACTGCTGGAGGTGTGAAATGGTGTTATAACATAAAGAACATTTTAAGTTTATAAGTGTGTTAAATGTATTTGTTGAGCTACTTACTGAGCGGAGACCACAGGAGGTGTGAAGTGGAGTTTTAATATACTAAACACATGACGTTTATTTTTAGCTGTGGTATCCGGTACGCGAGTATTTCTTAAGCAACTATGTGTGTGGAGTAAATTTTAATGACAACAGACACGTTGATGAAGAACATGTTGGTGCAGAACACGCTGAGGATCGTGCTGTACATGGAAATGCTGATTGAGATAGGAACGTTGGTGAAAGACAAGTTCGGGATCGCGTGCACAATTCAATCGTAAGAGGCTTGATTCATTGTTTGATAACTTTATCAAAGAATTACATGAAATTCAGAATAATGAATTCAGGCCTCTCAATCTTTATTTTTGGAACGAAATCCTTTCTCGTTTCTAAAAGCTGCTTAGTTAAAAAATGTATGCAACGTCGTTGAAAATAACCATTATTACCATTTAAAGCAACCATTTTAGTATTCAATTTAAGCATTCTATTTTACCTGGAATCAGCGTAGACCAGAGTCCGTGTGGGACTCTCGACGAACTTGAGAGTATATCAATATTATGGAGCCAAGAGCCGTGGCTGGAACCGAGTCTGGTAAACTGAAAGCGCGTTCTTAAAACAGGACAGGAAATTGAGCACAGGCAGCGGATATAGACAGAAGACTGTTCCAGGGCGCTGCTGGAGAGGGGCGCTCGTTGCGACGGTGGCTGCAACGCGAGACTTTACCTCAGAAAAAAGTCCAATGCTGGTCCTTAACACTTGGAACGCATTTGTGTTGCGTTGCCGCTCGTTGCGACGGTGGCTGCAACGCGAGACTTTACCTCAAAAAAAGTCAAACGCTTGTCCTTAACACTTAGACCGCATTTAGTAAGACTGAAGTTCAATATTTAACTCATATTTAAGGTCAATTGTAAAGAGTAATTTGCAAAACAGCAATTTTTAACTGGATCATACCTTCATTTAGCTTTGTGATTAAGTATTTATGAAAATCGAGCTTGTGACTACTGGTCTGTCTGCAGCATTGTGAAAATCCCCTCTGTGACCACCAGTGGCGCACGTTGCGGTTTTTTGGAACGGGAAATGAATGGTCTATTACATCGCAGGAAATTGTAGTTACGTAGGTGTTAATAAGCGGGAAAGCTGAGGTTCGACTGTCTGTTTTAATCTCCCTAAAAAGTCCACTGTTGGTCCTTATATTTATTTGTCTGTTGCACCACGTTAAATTATAGTTACTGCTTGCTAAAAAGCGTGCAAGCTCCGCCTGTGAAAGTGGAACTTTACGTGAGCAAAAAGTGAAATGCTAGTCCTTAAATTTTTAACGTAAGATTAATGGTTTATTACAGCGCGAAAAATTGTAGTTGCGTAGTTATTGATAAGAGAGAAAGCATAGATTGGACTATTGAAAGTGGTTTTAGCCCCACAAAAAATCCATCCCTGGTTCTTGAATTCTTATACGGGAAATTGATGGTCTGTTGCATCATGTTAAATTATAGTTACTCTTTATCAAAATCAGTTGAAGCTCTGCATATGAAAGTTGGACTTTACCTCATCAAAAAATCCAATGCTAGTCTTTATTTTTTACGCGTGATATGAATGGATTGTTGCACCACGTGAAGTTGTAGTTGGTTGGGTATTAACGAGAAAATAGAGATTCATCTTTTTAAAGCGGAATCTAATATCCAAGAAAAGGCAAATGATAGGTTTTAATATTGTTTTGGTGGATTTGTAACTTCTAACGTAGCATGAGTTAGCAGATACTCAGGTGATTATATAAGGAAAATCTGAGATTCATTCATTTCAAGTCCGACTTTATTTCAGTAAAACGTTCACTGATGGCCGTAAAATTTTGAACTATGAAATGTATCATTTTCACATCCCGCGAAATTGTTCGCTAGTGTCAAGAGGCTGTAAATCTGAGATTCAATCCTCGAAAGTTAGGCGCTTCAAAAATTTATGATCGTATTTTTCAAAAAGTTTTGTAATCGTTATTATTTGAGCTAGATAATGTGTTTTGCTAATGACATCGTTCGACACAGTATCCGTAATCGATATTTAATATATATTTAAGTATTCCTTGAATTTCCTACTATTCTCAATTTGCTATCATCAAAAAACGTAATCGAAGACAATCGTACTATTTGGGAG
This sequence comes from Morinoia aosen, assembly GCA_030386875.1. Classification (NCBI taxonomy): domain Eukaryota; kingdom Metazoa; phylum Arthropoda; class Malacostraca; order Amphipoda; family Talitridae; genus Morinoia; species Morinoia aosen. The sequence goes on along the minus strand of CM059559.1, from coordinate 10,555,091 downwards.
AACGTTTTTTCTAATATATCAACAATTGTATCCACAAAATTAAGCTTTAACGATGTCATAGTTGTTCCAGCTGGTAGAGAGAGCAATTGAATAATCTTACTCACCATTAATTCGCTCATATGTGAGTCTACGCAGCGCTAACTTCAGTGCCATAGCAATTACGCTGTCTTGCCACTTCACAGTAACAATGATACCATCACACCTTCCCTTTAGCGATGATGTTTCACCACTCTGCTGCAACAATGATACTATCTCTCCATTTTACTGTAGCAATGATACTATCTCACCAATTTACGGTATCAATAATACCATCTCACCACTCTACTGTAGCGATGATACCATCTCACTACTTTACTGTAGCGATGATACCATCTCTCCAATTTACTGTATAAATAATACCGTCTCACCACTTCACTGTAGCAAAGATACTATCTTACCTTACTGGCACAAAGAAATTCGTCCTGCTTCTAGAAAAAAAGGAGCTGACAGAATGTACTTATTCGTTTCGCTACCACGTAGAACGCAATGATTGTTTAAGATTTACTTTTTGCTGAGAGTTGCTTCGGGAAATTCTGTTTGTCATTATTGGATTTTTAAAAATTCAGTTGAATCGCTGTGGTGTAGATACATTGTTTAAACGAGGGGAATCTCTTATTGAAGTTTTGGAATATGAACAACTTGACTAACATTCTAAAGAAAGAAACATTCTAATCCAAGCCAATTATCAAAGAGATGTTTGAAAATCATACTCGGGATAACAAATAGCAAGTCACGAGACATGTATTCACCCCGAATGCTTGAATAAATGCGCTGGAAAACTTCAGCTTGAATTAAATAGAATGCATTTTAAGCGAAGGAGACTCATTATAACTCATTTTTAAGAATGGCATGGGGATATTTTGACTAAAACGCGGAGTTATTTCCACACATGGAAGCCAACGTCACTAACGTGGATCAATTCAACCGATGCATAACCGCTTCGTCAAAGAAACAAGGAGACCTTGTATATTGGTATAATATTATTTTAAAAAAGGACTCAATATATGAATCAAACTGTGACCAGCCTATATTTCATAGCTTTCCACTTGAATGATTATTGAAAAAGAAATTTTATGATTGGGGTGGAGTGCACTTAGTATTATGTTTGAACTCGCTAAGGTCGCCAGAAGGCAATATCATTCAGTGAGTGTAATAAAATGTCCCATGAATTTATATATAACAGCCATGAAATAAAAATCCGTTTATGAAAGCATTGTATAAATATTGCTTTACAACGCGATATTAGAAACTTCAGTCTTTCATCCCACCCTCTGTTGCATCGCAGAACTTGAGAGATGACATTGACTATTGCATCGCAGAACTTGAGAGATGACATTGACTATTGCATCGCAGAACTTGAGAGATGACATTGACTATTGCATCGCAGAACTTGAGAGATGACATTGACTATTCGCTCTCATCAATTTTACAACGAATGCTCACAAATTATCCAAGTCTGTGTCAGCTCCTGCATTTTATATTAAAAAATAAAGCGCCCGCTCACTCACACTGAGAAGTTCATCTCATTTTCAGGCTCTGATCTTTTAGTTCGTTCTTAAGGCCAAAATAACAAATATTTCGACAAAACTCGCCGCATTTGGTTAGTCAGGAAGTGAATTTCAGGTCATCTTAAGGTTTTCAACTTACCATAAATCTGAAGGAAAGTTACATTTAGGAGATTGCTTCGATTATTTGAAAATAATAAAGGTCGCTACTTCAAACACAAGAATATCGCGAAGACGACAGTTCTCTGAAAGTTTCACTCAACTTTTTTATTTTTTTAGGCCTCAAACCCATTAAGAATTCAATTTCGCGAATCCAAGCTAACGTGAAGATTTATAAAATGTTTTATCTCTCAGAACGAAAGCGACCCTAATTAACTTTTAACTGTTTTCAAAGTTGAGACTCTGAGAGGTCCTGACAGCCGCCTCGACGTTTCTAATTTCCCGTCACATTCTGGCTCCTTCGGACGGCTTCGGCTTCGTTTTAGCCCATAATGGCACTCTTTGGTACGTTATGGCATCCTCGAGTACTCTTTGGCGCGTTATGGCATCCTCGAGTACTCTTTAGCGCGTTATGGCATCCTCGAGTACTCTTTAGTGCGTTATGGCATCCTCGAGTACTCTTTAGTGCGTTATGGCATCCTCGAGTACTCTTTGGCGCGTTATGGCATCCTCGAGTACTCTTTAGTGCGTTATGGCATCCTGGAGTACTCTTTGGCGTGTTATGGCATCCTCGAGTACTCTTTAGTGCGTTATGGCATCCTCGAGTATTCTTTAGCGCGTTATGGCATCCTCGAGTACTCTTTAGCGCGTTGTGGCATCTTCGAGTACTCTTTAGCGCGTTATGGCATCCTCGAGTACTCTTTAGCGTGTTATGGCATCCTCGAGTACTCTTTAGCGCGTGATGACATCCTCGAGTATTCTTTAGCGCGTTATGGCATCCTCGAGTACTCTTTAGCGCGTTATGGCATCCTCGAGTACTCTTTAGCGCGTTATGGCATCCTCGAGTACTCTTTAGCGCGTTATGGCATCCTCGAGTACTCTTTAGCGCGTTATGGCATCCTCGAGTACTCTTTAGCGCGTTATGGCATCCTCGAGTACTCTTTAGCGCGTTATGGCATCCTCGAGTATTCTTTATCCCGTTATGACATATTCTAGCACTAGAGCGCATTATGGCACATCCATGCTCATTCTGGGGCCATTTGGCGCGTTAGGGTATACCTTAGCACACTTGAGCGTGTTTTGGAGCATTCTGTCTCATGGCAGCTCCTAATACGTTAAAGCACAGTCAGGCCCTTTTGAGTACGTTCGTTTTTGAGCACATTATTAACCGTTATGGCTCATTCTAGCAGGTTCCAGCGTGCTATGGGACACAGCGGCAAATTATGGTGTCTTCTGATACTCCTGGCCACATCCTAGGTCTTGGCGTCTTCTGGCTCCTCCATACATATTCTAGCTCATTCTATCATGCTTTGTCTTCTTATAAATCACTGGTGCTGTCTGGCATATTTTTTTTCTATGATGCATTCAGTGGCGTAATTTTGTTTTTTTTCCGGTACCTTATGGCACATTCCGGCGCGTTCTAGCTTGTTCGGGAACATTCTGGGACATTCTAGTTTTTTCGTTCGCATTCTAATTCATTTCAGCTTATTTTGACTCACTGTGCTAAATTCTTGCACATTTCAGCTCACTAGAACATTCTGGCACATTGGGGCACATCAGGACACATTCAGATGCATTCTGTGTCACTCGGTCACCTTTTGGCAAATTGTGTTGTATTCTGGAAAATTTTATGTTCCGGAAGGCGGAGAGTAGAAAGCAGCGTTTAAGTTCCTTAGATGAAGTGAAGAACTTAGCGAAGTACAAATAACAAGTGAAGTGTCTTTGTATATGTTCGAGTAATAGAGCTGCCAACACTGGAGCCAGTCAGCACGCCGAGAAACAGATCTTTCGAACCGAAACAGATCATTTGAAAAGAAGCGCGAATATCTAACGTGTTGCTGTTTCTACAAGCGGATGCATTCTTTGTTCATTGAATGTTGTTCATGGCTGCTAGCGTGGCTTTCACCAGCCCAAACATTCAAATTTGGTCGTATTTCAAAACAAAATCAGTTCTCAACCAAGTATATTTTAGCCATTTTAAATAAAAAAAGTTTATATTCGTTAAAATTAAACCCTGCAGAGTTGTCATACGTAAAGTGACTTTCAGCGTCAAATTTCACAAAAAAAAGGACTGATTTGAGAATTTTGCCAACAAAAGAGTCAATTCAGCAACTATGATTTCAGTCTGCATTGAACCATTAAATCGAGGTGAGAAGTTTGGAACTCTTCTACCGAGTTAGAAAGCGCCTTAGAATAGAAGGAAATACCCTCTTCCAATAGGCAGAAAGGTACACTTGATGCTAAAAGGCATGATCAAAACATGACTTCAAGCTTTCTGTACCCATAGGCTGTCATTAATTGGGAACAGATGAGCTTTCAATAGTTTCGACTTGTATTCGAATGTTACTCTAGTTTCAAGTTCCTTTTCCCGTCATTCAGAAACAACGAAGTGACAACAAGTATTGTGCAATAAGTCTTGCGTGTTTTAGCGTCAAGGCCCTTGTCACGTCATTGTGTGAAGACGGATATATTAGAGTTTCGTCTCATAGCAAAGAAAAATTGCCATAAGACTGCGCGTTTCATTTGTGTACCTTCAACCTCAGAAGACAGCGCATGATGAAATTAAGTCTTTGATCTTCAATTTGAACATGAAATTGAAGATTCAAAACTCTACTTTGTCTGAAAATCTTCCATTCTATTAAAATTATTCCTCCATAAATTTTAATCCTAAATGCACCTAATGTCCTCCACAAAGTTTGCTTTAATTAAAATCCAAGACTCAACCTCTTGAGACCAACATCCAACTCCATCCAGTTTCGAGAAGTGCAGGCTCAGATTCACCTTGAGAATGCTGAAATTCCAGTCCCTTGGGTTCAGAGTTGCGGGTCTTGGGAACAAGAAACTCTCATAATGAAGACATGTTCTCCCCCTCATCGCTCTGGCAACACTAACCACGAACCGCCAGCTCTGCCGCTCCTAAAAATCGCCCAACACGCAAGTCCGGAGGTCAGAACCATAAAAGTCTTGTGTTCGGGAGTTAGAGCGTTGCATGCCGCAAATGTTCGTTTCCAGAGCAGCATCGCCTTGATTTGCGGCGGTGTCCGACTGGAATCTACGTGGTGCTGCTGTCGAGGATTTTAACGAAATGAATCTTTCTTCCACTGGTTTTCCTAGTCTTCTTTTGAATTCATATGTTGATTTGTGAGGGCTAGTGTGGATGAGTTGTTAGGTTTTTCTAGCTGTCTTTTGAATTCATATGTTGATTGATGAGGGCTAGAGTGGATGCAGCTGCAAGATTTTCCATATTGTCTTTTTAGTTCATGTGTTGATTTGCGAGGGTTAGTTTTGATCCTAATAGCTAGAATTTTAGTTGTTGGATGCATGTGAAAGTGAGGGTGAAACTATGGAAGTGAGTAGCTGTTACTGTCGACATTTTCAATTCATCTCAAAAATTTAAAATGTAAATTCTCGATTACTTTATCCTTTTCAGCATCTATCCAAATTATTAACTTCAATAATTTTTTAGATAGATGAGATTAGAGATACTTTGTTCAAAACGACAGTGATTCAACTCAAATATGTCCAGTGTTTCATCTGACGACATGGTTCTGTCTCTGCCGACTATACTCGTATTTTAATAATATTCATCTCTTCTTTTTTCAGAATAAGACGAAGGCTCCGAGTGCCTCTGCCGGAAGGTAAAGTTCAACCCACCATTTTTGAACAAATTTAAATTTAAATTCAATCATTCAACTAAGCAACAACATGATACAGCAAAAATATCCAAAGGTGCTTCGTCAACTTTGCACCAAGTTGTAGTAAAATTAATAAATGGTTGGCAAATGATAAATTTGACGTATTTCTAGCACTTATCGAAGAATGCAGAAGTCATTTACCGATGCGGGACTTGTGTTTTATGGGTGTGTGGCTTGTGTTTTTGGGTGTGTGGCTTGAAGTTCTCGGGTGTGTAACTTATACTTCACGGGTGTGTGGCTTGTGTTTAACGAGTGTGTGGCTTGTGTTTAACGAGTGTGTGGCTTGAAGTTCTCGGGTGTGTAACTTGTGTTTCACGGGTGTGTGGCTTGTGTTTTACGAGTGTGTGGCTTGAAGTTCTCGGGTGTGTGGCTTGTGTTTCACGGGTGTGTGGCTTGTGTTTTACGAGTGTGCGGTTTGAAGTTCTCGGGTGTGTGGCTTGTGTTTCACGGGTGTGTAGATTGTGTTTTACGAGTGTGTGGCTTGAAGTTCTCGGGTGTGTAACTTGTGTTTCACGGGTGTATGGCTTGTGTTTTACGAGTGTGTGGCTTGAAGTTCTCGGGTGCGTGGCTTGTGTTTCACGGGTGTGGGGCTTGTGTTTTACGAGTGTGTTGTTTGAAGTTCTCGGGTGTGTGGCTTGTGCTTCACGGGTGGGTAGGTCGTATATCTTGAGTAAGTTTGCCTGTGTGCCCTATTGTTGTGCTCGGTAATTTCTTAGTTTCATGGTCGTGTGATCAACGTCTGTGGGAATCGCATACCAGTCTAACTTTTTCGCATAAGCTTGCATGTTTTTCACCGCCAAAGCGATTTAATTACCTGGGCGGCAAAAAAAAACATGCATGCAAGCGGCGAAAAAGTTCGACTGGGCACCTATGTATTTGCAAAAATAAACTCCTGAGTCTATTAGCACACACGCCACATAGACAACACACATGCCACATAATCACACACACGCCACATAATCACACACACGCCACATAATCACACACACGCCACATAGACACACAAACGCCACATAGACACACACATGCCACATAGACACACACACGCGACATAGACACACAAACGCCACATAGACACACAAACGCCACATAGACACACAAACGCCACATAGACACACAAACGCCACATAGACACACACATGCCACATAGACACACAAACGCCACATAGACACACACACGCCACATAGACACACAAACGCCACATAGACACACATACGCCACATAGACACACAAACGCCACATAGACACACACACGCCACATAGACACACAAACGCCACATAGACACACAAACGCCACATAGACACACAAACGCCACATAGACACACACACGCCGCATAGACACACAAACGCCACATAGACACACACACGCCACATAGACGGACAAACGCTCCATAGACAACACACATGTCACATAATCACACACGCGCCACATAGACACACAAACGCCACATAGACACACACACGCCACATAGACACACACACACGCCACATAGACACACAAACGCCACATAGACACACACACGCCACATAATCACACACACGCCACATAGACACACACACGCCACATAGATACACACACGCCACATAGACACACAAACGCCACATAGACACACACACGCCACATAATCACACACACGCCACATAAACACACACACGCCACATAGACACCCACACGCCACATAGACACACACACGCCACATAGACACACACACGCCATATAGACACACAAACGCCACATAGACACACACACGCCACATAATCACACACACGCCACATAGACACACAAACGCCACATAGACACACACACGCCACATAGACACACAACCGCCACATAGACAACACACATGCCACATAGACAACACACACGCCACATAGACACACACACGCCACATAGACACACACACGCCACATAGACACACAAACGCCACATAGACACACACACGCCACATAGATACACAAACGCAACATAGACAACACGCATGTCCCATAATCACACATGCGCCACATAGACACACAAACGCCACATAGACACACACACGCCACATAGACACACACACGCCACATAGACACACAAACGCCACATAGACACACACACGCCACATAATCACACACACGCCACATAGACACACACACGCCACATAATCACACACACGCCACATAGACACACAAACACCACATAGACAACACACATGCCACATAATCACACACACGCCACATAGACACACAAATGCCACATAGACAACAAACATGCCACATAATCACACACACGCCATATAGACACACAAACGCCACATAGACACACACACGCCACATAGACACACACACGCCACATAGACACACACACGCCACATAGACAACCACACATCACATAGACACACACACGCCGTATAGACAACAAACACGCCACATATACACACACGCGCCACATATACATACACACACCACATAGACACACACATGCCACATAGACAACACACACATCACATAGACACACACACACGCCACATAGACACACACACGCCACATAGACAACACACACGCCACATAGACACACATACGCCACATAGACAACACACACATCACATAGACACACACACGCCACATAGACAACAAACACGCCACATAGACAACACACGCGCCACATATACACGCACACGCCACATAGGCACACACATGCCACATAGATAACTCACACATCACATAGACACACACACACACACGGCACATAGACACACACACGCCACATAGACACACAGACGCCACATAGACAACACACGCGCCACATATACACACGCATGCCACATAGACACACACGACAAAACCGTACCCACCACAAAGCCACACATGTTTACCACACAGGACATCTGTGCGAAGAAAATAAGTGAGCGGCTCGTAACTAAAGCTTCTCATATGTTTCTAAATATAGGAACAATATTCTCAAATTGCTATGTTTCTTCGTAACGCTCAAACATTATTATTGGATTGTTGGATAAGAATATCAGTTAATTATAGCCTCTCTACCCACGATAAAAACGTTCAAAAGAATAGAAAGTCCATCATCAAAAGCTCCTCGTATTTTTAACCAGTATTTCAAACTGCAGCAATCTTCCGTGAAAAATGAAGCATCGAGGGCTGCATTTCATCCCTAAACACTAAAACAACAGATCGAATGCCTGCGCCAGCAGCTTTTGAGCGAACGGAGTTGGAAGCGCGAGAGACCTCGAATGTTTTTCATGGACGGTCAAACGAAGTTACCTCAGCCACGCGTCGCAAAAAAGGACAATATTCAAGTGATTGCTGCATGAACAAATTTCATTGACCACTCGCTATTGATGTGCGCTTAGAGCAAGTCTCTATGGCATCGTACACTGTGCCTTGACTCGCTTGTAGTAAACGCTTTGCAATGCGGGCTGGTGTTGTTCTTGCATAAGCTCGTTACAATACAACGTACACTGTAAAACCATGCGCCTAACAAATCTACACTCCACACACCCGCACATGTCACAAAGCCACACTCACCACACACACCACACACACGCCACACACACGACACACACTCGCCACACACACGACACACACATACCCCACACACACCGCACACACGCGTCACACACGCGACACACACACACGCCACGCCACGCGTGTGTGACACACATGCCACACACACGCCACGCACTCACACACACGCCACACACACACACACACCACACACGCGACACACACACACGCCACAAAGCCTGTGTTTACACAGCCCGCGTCTGGCAGAGAAGCCTGCCAGCAGCCGGCCGGTGGGGTGTGGTGAGCGCCTATTTCTGCGTGCTGCTCACACAATACATGAATCATATTATTTCCTCTGAATGCTCTGTGTGCTGCTCATACAATACATGAATCATGAATTATTTCCTCTGAATGCCGCTGAACGCACTTGTCCGTCGAAATTCTTACAAAAAACTATTGCGTTGAAAGTAGTTGATAGGATTTAATATATTCGCCCTGCATTAGGTGAGTGACAAGTATCAAGTTGAGTGATAAGTATGCGAATCTGTTTAGTTTCTTTTCAATGTGAGCAAATGAATGAGTTTGTTTCATTTCGGATATGATTTTCCTGTAATGTATGAATAATGAGATTAATGAATTTGGATTGTTTTCTTGTCCGACGTTTTTGTGACGCAGACAATAAAAAATAAAGCTTGTATGGTCAAAAAGCAGGAATATTAATGCTTGTACACGCACATAAATTGAATTAAGTTGCAAATTGATCTTATTACGGGGAAAGTTCAAGCCAAAATAAAAAATTGAAACCAGGGAGATAATTTGGTTTTCTCACTTACTCAAACTAGATTCTCTTGGGGATTATCCGTGGTGATCGATGCTCTGATGAGAAAGTCATTAGACTTAAATTATCGTTTGAAGAGTCAAAATGTTGCATCTCATACGTAGTTCTTCAAAACATTCATAGATCTACTCTGCACTTGCGCAGTAGTAGAGTGCATTACATAGAGCCATGTTATTGTAACTTTCTGTATTGAGATAAATACCGAGAACTCAAGTATCACTGTCTGTTGCAACGGTTCATATTAATACTCAATAACTATGTCATGGACCATTTGATTTTAAGTTTTTTAAATCTTACGAAATATCATTTTCTTTAAAGATACAATAATTTCAAAAACAAGCGCACATCTAGCCTCAGTTTACTATGGAATTCTTTTACTACATTTCACGGCATTCTTCCATTATATTTTTCTGTTACATTCACCTTTTATTACATTCCACGATTTCTTACCACGGACTTCACTCATCACGGGGAAACAATGACAGAACCTGGAAGTAAATTCATGTCGATGTAAAAATTAAGCTCAGAAAGAATGAGCACGTTTGATTTTTTCATTTTTCGCAGTTTTCCACTACCCCTCGCATCAGACGGCAGAACAGTCTTTCAAGGGTCAGTATTGGAAGAACCTGTTAAAGTTGTCATTATTTTTCTTTAATCGCATTGTCGTATTATAACAATTTTAAGGGTTTTGAATCCCTTACTGATCACCAGATGGGTGCAGTTAGATTTGGCATATGACCACTTTGACGGGTTGGAAAATTACGAGTGTCCGAATTTTATTTGAAAAAAGCGCGGGCCAGAGACTTTTCAACTATAAAAATAACACACAGAGCAACCAATGATGTGAACAAATTTACCGAGCCAGCAACCTGAATTGCTTGGAAATCTGGCTCACGTCGAACGAATATTAGTCAGGTATAGTCAGGGCCTCACTGATCTTAATACTAGTGCCTGAATTCAATAAGCCCCTGCCATTAGTCATATCTTTAAAATAATAAAAAATTCAACTTACGAACTACAACATAAATATTTATTTTTTAATTTCACCGACGGGTAGTGGCGGGTATTACAGAATTTGTTTCTCTCAAGGTTTTTCTATAAATATTTTACAATATCAACCTAAAATTTTTTATACATTTTCAACTTTGTCAGCTACGCAAGAATATAAAAATACTTTGGAAGACAGAACCGCAATTGCGGGGTGAAGGGAGTGCTTTTATTCTGTTTGAAGGTTCATCAATCATGATGTTCGATATGAAAGGCACGAATAACGTATTTTTCTGCTACGATCAATTCCAGGATTTAAGTTTGAAAACAAAAAATATCGCGAAGTGTGTTCTTCCTTATTAAATGAAGAACTACGTCAAGCAAATCAACTTAAAATCATGCAATCATGTTTGGTATTTTGTATTTCCTCTGAACTTAGAGTTAAGAAAACCAGCGTTTGTGTCGACCAAACCGGCTAACGAATACAAAACAAAGATGTTTCACAAGAACTGTTTCAATTTAGTTATCCAAGATTCATTGCAGTTGGAGCTCCTTAGTTCCCCATGGTTAATATTAACGAATTGGTTATTTTTATTTTCAAGTTAACCAAATTATTAATGACATGGTTGCTGCCACAATTTTTTGGAATGTGCTCCTGAGTTTTATTTTGATAACTCTAGTTTTTGTCGATCTTATTACGCACGTCGAGAGTAGCTCAGGCACGCGCAGTTCAATTCAATTTTACCCAATATTTTTTTAAATAATTAAGCAGGCGAGCTGCATCGCGTGAAAGAGCAGCGCGAGAGAATCACGGAAGGATCCACGAAACATGGGTTCAATTTCAGGGCTCATTATAACCTTCATAGCTACACGCATCAGTTCTTGCAAAGATGAATTTTAAAGCTTCAAGTCAATCAATCGGAAGGAAACTTTAGGGGGATGAAGACAACACCCGCAGATAAATTTCAAATGGAAATCAATGTGTATGTGCGCAAATTCAGTATTTTTCAAACGCTGTCAAATCAATTCTTTCAGAAATGCCAGATGGGATATGGAAAAAATTAAAAAGATAATGGAATTAGAAATGAGTTAAGTGGACCGTTCTCAGGTTGTCCTTGAGTACCGTGCCGTCAGACACCAATCCCGCACAAGCAGCAACGAAAATAATTGCAATCATCAAGTTTCACGCAAAAGCAGCAGTACATTCATGTAACACTATATCTCTGAACGCGGCCGGGGCGCAAATTAGTGGGCGTCCCGCGTTTAAGCCATTTACTTCGCATCTTTAGGAATATTATTCTCGCACTATTATAACTTTAGCTCCAACATAGAATGAAATGTTGAAATATTCTTTCATTATAAGAAATATTATTCTTCGTACTACTACACATATTAGCTTGAACACGGAGAGATATGTTTACTTATTCTTCCCATTATTAGAGATACCATTCTTAGCTTACTAAAAATTTTACGTTCAAAATTGAGAGACACTTTGAATTATTCTTCTAATCATTAGAAATAACACTTTTCGCATATTAAAAATCATAGCTCCAACATGGAGCGACATGATGAATTATTCTTCCCATTATTGGGGGGCACCATTCTTCCCTTATTGAAAATATTAGCTCCAGCATGAAGCGAGATGCTGAATTATTCTTCCCATTATTGGGGGCACCATTCTTCCCTTATTGAAAATATTAGCTCCAGCATGGAGCGACATGCTAAATTATTTTTCCCATTATTGGGGATATCATTCTTCTCTTATTAAAAATATTAGCTCCAGCATTGAGCGACATGCTGAATTACAGTATTCTTCCCATTATTGGAGTTACCATTCTTCTCTTATTAAAAATTACACCTCCAACATGGAGCGACATGCTGAATTATTCTTCCCATCATTGGGGATACCATTCTTCTCTCATTGAAAATATTAGCTCCAACACGAAGTGACATGCTGAATAAAAGTGAAACCGAAGCTTCAAAAGACACGTTCTCATCGCCCCGGCATGTACTCTATTTTGCTACTGCACCTCGCAGTCCATCTAATTATGGGGATTTTTTGCTAGGAGACCATCAATGTCCGATGAAGTTCTGCACGGTTCAAAACACGTCACATCGAACGCATGACGCTCCACTCGACAAAGACTTGTACTGATTGACCGTTCTTTTCGCTGATGTTTCGAACGACCTCGATGTTCATTAAGAGAATCGATAATTAGAAGATGAGCGACTGCAAGTTGACGTGAAATAACAAAGGAAACGGCTGTATATTAAAGAGTTCTTTTGCGGTCTTGGTGGGTATTTTGTTAGAAATATTTTTTTCTGGTCGACTTAACTGAATTGATTTAAAACAAGATGTTATTCGACGTTCATTGCAGAATAATTTGTTGTATTTTTTTAACGTTTTCATTCCCTTCTTAAACTTTTGATGCACTATTAGCTTTGTCAATCTGTTTAAAATTAAGAAAACTTATTCAATTGCTTTCTTTCAGTCGCCGTTCAAATATGTTAACGCATCAATTATTGTTTTGCTTAAATATATAATTATACCACAATAGTACTATGATATCAAACGCGTGTGAATCTGACAAGAAATGCAGTTGATGTTACTCATATTTACCAACAATGAATATCACTAGAGATCTATTTCAAGTTTCAAATCAGCCTTGGAATAGAGACTCTCATTTCAAAACCAACACTTTGAATTTGCCATTTCGGAATGATGAAACAACAAGCTATGAACATAGTGTTAGGCATTCAGTAAGTTTATACGTAAGAAACTTTGTAAGTTTACACGTGAGAAACTTTGTAAGTTTATACGTGAAAAACTTTATAAGTTTATACCCGAAAAACTTTATTAGTTAATACGTGGAAAACGTTAAACTTTATTAATATATACTTGAAACACTTTACAAATTTATGCGTGAAAAACTTTAGAAGTTAATACGCGAAAAATTTTATAAGTTTATCCGCGAAAAAACTTTATAAGTTTTTACATCGAAAACTGTAAGGTAATTGGATCTTCTCGTTCTCATTAAAGCGTTTTTCACATTCAGTACCGAACAAGAAGAATTCACACCCTCTTCTCAGTCAAAGTTTCCAGCGAATATTTCGCTTGAGCTATCGAGATTCTACTCGCGAAATGTTGTCCATGTTGTTCAAAAACTCAATGCTTCAATGGGTACAAGTGGGCAATAAGTTGAGTTGAAACAGAAAAAATCTGCACTCATCATTCATAACCATTTTCATTCCCGTTACGGTTATGAGTCTGCTCAAAGTGAAACAATACACGTCGGTTTAATGTATTGACGGGTCAATAAAATGTTGAAGGAATTTTAAACTTGAGGAGATGAACGCCACAAAACAATTTTTACTTTGATCGCAACCAGACACTTTAAAATAAACTTATTTGAGTCTCAATCATTCTAGATGAGAACTTTTTTCAGTCGTGTTTTGCCTTCGTATTGCCTTCGAGTAGAAGAAAGAAGAAAGAAAAATAAAAAAACAGTAAATATCGTGAAAAAGTGTCCTCTGGAAAAAAAAGAGTGATGGAGAAGCAGTTGAATAGATTTGAATAATCAGTAAATATTTCAATGCCTTTTACATATCCGATCTATAATAAGACTGTGGATTAAAATGATGTCACTGATTAAAACGCAAAATGTTTACCGTTTTCAGTACCTATGAATAATACTTGAAATCAACTATTACCACTCGCAATCTACCGAGTGTTACTATTTTTTATGGAAAGTTTTACTGAATCATGACCTACGCTGTTGTCCTCTCTAAACAGTGGCAAGACGCCTTTCATAGCCCGTAAGATCTCTTTTATTAGTGCGAAAAAGTATTCCAAATCGATGTGTGAGATCCTACACTCAAGTTTCATCTCATTTTTATTCAGTAGTAATTATACACGAAGGAAAGATTGTAAACAAACATTTCCTCTTCGTACCTCCATTAAGAAGTTACATAACCAACGCGTAGATTTAAGATGAATGAACCTGTATACCTTGAAGCAAACAATAAGTCGAAGGCTTTAATAGGAACAACGTTTTTCTAGCTTCACGCCGCCTTCATGTTCACATTTCGTTTAAAATTCTTGCCAGGTATGCAGGTCTGAACCTGTATGCCTTGAAACAAACAATAAGTCGAAGGCTTTGTTACGAACAACGTTTCTCTAGCTTCACGCAGCCTTTCATACGAACAGTGCTTCCCACGCAGCGTTCACATTCACATTTACTTTGAAATTCCTCTCCAGGTAACGTAGAGCGAGAGGCTCATCTCCCACTCAGCAGACTCAGGCTCCTAAGCATGCAACACTCGTAAACTTTTCCAAGCCGGCCAGGGGGGCTGCCGCTCAATCACTTCTACAAATCCTACAGCTCACGCAACACGCCTTCAAACCTGACGTAAGAGGCGTACCTCCCTCTTAAAAATTACAGTATTGCTTCAAATCACGTAAGGCACTCGCACACATCAAGCCAGCTGCACGACTCTGAACATTTTTTACGAGGATTTTTGTAACGAACCATGGTTCAGAAAATGAATGTAACGAGCCATGGATTAGAAAATGAATGTAACGAACCATGGCTTAAAAAATAAATGTAACGAACCCATGGTTCAGACAACGAATGTAACGAACCATGGCTTAGAAAATGAATGTAACGAACCATGGTTCAGAAAATGAATGTAACGAGCCATGTTAAGGTGCGTAAGGTTTAATTTCCTCAAAAGGATCACTTTGAAAATCGTGTTTCTCACCAATATTACTCTGTTTCTTGGATGTTCGACTAAATCTTTATAAGATATTTTTGCTTAATCAACAATGCTTCCCCGTGTAATTGATCTCTATCTTATGTAATTTTGAATTTATCTGCTAATAATCATAAATCATTTACAAACGTGAGAGAGAAAAAACATTGAACTACAGTTGTTAATCATGAATACGTGTGCTTAACGCAAATCTTCATTAATTCCCAACTCTTGATACCGAATATTTGTATAAGTAACAAATTTTTGCGACAAGTTTTTGCTTGATCCCAAGTACTTCCCATTAATTTGAAATATTTCTTTTTATCTTTAAATACTTTCTCTTAATCTTGCACGCGTATTCATTAGAATCGCAGCGTTCTGCTGCAACCTTCCGTTGATAACAGCAGCAAACAATGCATCCAACCAAGAACTATAGATTAAAATACAGGCTTTGTTTGAATAGAATTGCACTATAAATTCAAACGCAGCTTTTGTTTGCGAGAGCGGATAGAATCAATGGAGGCAGTGCACTACTAAAGTTTCGTATCTTCGAGACGAAGCGAAGAGCAGCGGAGGGAGATTTTTGCTGCGCGCCCCTCACCCATCAACACACGATCTGCCAGGTGGAGCGTGGTCATCAAGTTTGAATCTTTGACTTGAAAAAATGAGTCGCCTTCCCTGATGAGATCTGCTCGCTGGTGCGAGGACTGGTCATTTCACCAATTACAGTTCTAATTGAGTTCTTAATTACTTTAGATTTGAATTAGGCGAAGAAAGTATCGTTTCATGTAGGGGAGTCTGATAACATGAGTGATTACCTCGTGCCAAGCTGATGTCTGTTGCCCTATTCTTTATGTACATCACATGTCATCTGATTACATTACACGCCATCTAATTACATCACACGCCATCTAATTACATCGCATGCCATCTAATTGCATCACATGTCATCTAATTACATCTCATGTCATCTAATTACATCACACGCCATCTAATTACATCACACGCCATCTAATTACATCGCATGCCATCTAATTGCATCACATGTCATCTAATTACATCACATGTCATCTAATTATTTCACATGTCATCTAATTACATCACATGTCATCTAATTACATCACATGTCATCTAATTACATCACACGCCATCTAATTACATCACACGCCATCTAATTACATCACATGCCATCTAATTACATCGCATGTCATCTAATTACATCACACGCCATCTAATTACATCACACGCCATCTAATTACATCTCATGTCATCTAATTACATCGCATGTCATCTAATTACATCTCATGTCATCTAATTACATCTCATGTCATCTAATTACATCTCATGTCATCTAATTACATCACATGCCATCTAATTACATCACATGCCATCTAGTTACATCACATGTCATCTAATTACATCACATGTCATCTAATTACATCTCATGTCATCTAATTACATCACATGCCATCTAATTACATCACATGTCATTTAATTACATCACATGTCATCTAATTACATCGCATGTCATCTAATTACATCACATGTCATCTAATTATTTCACATGTCATCTAATTACATCTCATGTCATCTAATTACATCACATGTCATCTAATTACATCACATGTCATTTAATTACATCACATGTCATCTAATTACATCGCATGTCATCTAATTACATCACATGTCATCTAATTACATCACATGTCATCTAATTACATCTCATGTCATCTAATTACATCGCATGTCATCTAATTACATCACATGTCATCTAATTACATCTCATGTCATCTAATTACATCACATTCCATCTAATTACGTCACATGTCATCTAATTTTGTGTCTAGTACGTCCAGCAACTTGCTGTTCTTCAATACGCAACTATTTTTACATTGATTAACAAAATTTTCTATGATGCTTAACTAAGTGCGACTCTCAAAATCCAACGCCGGTCTTTAGAAAGGACGAATCAATTCATAAAGTCATTCTTCGTCGGATTTTTGGGGTTGACTGGAATTGCAAGAAGGGTATTTTAACACCATGACTACCTGATTGTGATCATGTTTTATTAAGTTCATTCTTCCACCAACGGCTTATAATACTATTTCAACGACCTAAAATTCTATATCAATAACCTATAATCCTATAACAACGACCTGTAATCACATAGGAACGACCTGTATTCCTATATTAACGACCTATAAACCTATTTCGAAAACCAATAATTTTATATGAACTACCATTAATTCTAAATGAACGACCAGTGTTCCTATATTAATGATCTATAACCCTATATCAATGACCTATAATCCTATATCAATTACCTATAATCCTATATCAACGACCTATGATGTATACTAAATCAAACGCAAGAGACCTTTCACTCGCGCAGAAATTTAGAGTCTGCCGCAGTCTTCTAGATCAGACACAACTGGCATATTTCATTATCGTCCAACTGTACTCGGCCTGTAAATCAAACACACGGATCATAATGATTAATCCATCTCGTATACTCTGCAAGTTGATGAAACAAGCGAGCCATAATTACTAACCTGGGGCGTGCATGTTGAAAGTTGATCACATAAACTGTTCATAATTATTAATCTACCACGTACGTATATGCTGCAAGTCCATAGATGAAACACGCGAATCATAATTGCTAATTTATGACGTATACGCTGGAGTAGATTATATGCACAGGTCATAATTATTTGTCTACTAGAAACCTGATAGCACATTTCAAGTAGGTGAAACACACGGGACACGCTCATATCATTCATATCAATATACTCAAATCAAGCTTCAGCTGTCGGACTAGAGTCCAAGAAAATGATGATTCAAAACATTGCCCTATAGTTTGCTAAAACTTTGACGCACAACTCAGACGGACTACGAGCCAGATGATCAGGCTTCAACCTACATGTTGTACCATTGCAACCGACGGTGACCCATTTGACAAAATTGTGGTCTCAAAGTCACCAAAATTGTGTAACAACTCACCTAGTTTGGTCGAAAATTGTCCCATGAGTTTGGTAGATGCTGACTGGCCTCCGAGCGGATGTTAAGTCGGGGTTTGTGGTTCTTAAATGTCTTCAACCCGTTAACTGCGCCTAGTTAAACTGGAGTTCAAGATTCAACTCCAATTAAACTTAATTTCAACATTAACCTATCAAATGGACAAAGAATAAATGGAAAAGTGCCATCAGCTGGCTTTGATTGCATGTAATCGAAGTCACCTGCATTTTAGAAATCCGTTCAGTGGCCACCGGTGGGTCACCTGCGTTATGGAAATCTATTCTGTGGCCTCCGGTGGGTAAGCTGCGTTATGTAAATCCATTCAGTGGCCTCCGGTAGGTCATCTGCATTTTAGAAATCCATTCAGTGGCCTCCGGTGGGTCACCTGTGTTATGGAAATCCATTTAGTGGCCTCCGGTGGGTCAGCTGCGTTATGGAAATCGATTCCTTGGACTCCGGTGGGTCACCTGCGTTATGGAAATCGATTCATTGGCCTCCGGTGCGTCACCTGCATTTTAGAAATCCATTCATTGGCCTCCGGTGGGTCAGCTGCGTTATGGAAATCAATTCATTGGCCTCCGGTGGTGTCACCTGCGTTATGAAAATCCATTCATTGGCCTCCGGTGGGCCAGCTGCGTTATGGAAATCCATTCATTGGCCTCCGGTGGGTCACCTGCGTTATGGAAATCGATTCATTGGCCTCCGGTGGGTCAGCTGCGTTATGGAAATCGATTCATTGGCCTCCGGTGGGTCACCTGCGTTATGGAAATTGATTCATTGGCCTCCGGTGGGTCACCTGCGTTATGGAAATCGATTCATTGGCCTCCGGTGGGTCACCTGCGTTATGGAAATCGATTCATTGGCCTCCGGTGGGTCACCTGCGTTATGGAAATCGATTCATTGGCCTCCGGTGGGTCACCTGCGTTATGGAAATCGATTCATTGGCCTCCGGTGGGTCACCTGCGTTATGGAAATCGATTCATTGGCCTCCGGTGGGTCACCTGCGTTATGGAAATCGATTCATTGGCCTCCGGTGGGTCACCTGCGTTATGGAAATCGATTCATTGGCCTCCGGTGGGTCACCTGCGTTATGGAAATCGATTCATTGGCCTCCGGTGGGTCACCTGCGTTATGGAAATCGATTCATTGGCCTCCGGTGGGTCACCTGCGTTATGGAAATCGATTCATTGGCCTCCGGTGGGTCACCTGCGTTTTGGAAATCCAATCACTGGCCTCCGGTGGGTCAACTGCGTTATGGAAATCGATTCATTGGCCTCCGGTGGGTCAGCTGCGTTTTGGAAATCGATTCATTGGCCTCCGGTGGGTCACCTGCGTTTTGGAAATCCAATCACTGGCCTCCGGTGGGTCAACTGCGTTTTGGAAATCCAATCATTGGACTCTGGTGGGTCAGCTGCGTTATGGAAATCGATTCATTGGCCTCCGGTGGGTCAGCTGCCTTATGGAAATCCATTCATTGGCCTCCGGTGGGTCAGCTGCGTTATGGAAATTGATTCATTGGCCTCCGGTGGGTCACCTGCGTTATGGAAATTCATTCATTGGCCTCCGGTGGGTCAGCTGCGTAATGGAAATTCATTCATTGGCCTCCGGTGGGTCAGCTGCATTATGGAAATCCATTCAGTGGTCACCGGTGGGTCACCTAGTACTCAAACTGTTGAGTCACACTCATTGTACCTTATTGACGACGCAGGTATGGAATAACGCAAACTTGAATTCTTGACTCACTGCAGCGATTTATCATTCGAATTTCCCAAACGCTATAGCATCAACTGCAGCTTCTGAGATCGCAATTAACCTAAATGTCTTTGGATGCGTTTGAGCGTAATCAAGTTTGACACACCTGTGGGTTTCAAACGGTTTTCCAGAGAAATCGTGATACATATTGGTGTATTTCCTTTGACCACCATTAATGTCATTTCAATCATATAATTAACATTAACGTCATTTATGCCATATAATTACCAACAGTGTGATCTATGTCATTTTATAACCATTATTGTCATTCATGTCATATAATTAACATTAATGTCATTTATGTCATATAATTAACATTAATGTCATTCATATCATTTTATCAATAAAAGTGTCGTTTACATGTTCAAGAAGTTGAGGGAATTAAATCACATATTCATGTTTCAAACAGCCAAAAAAATTCAGTTGAAAACTGAATTGCGTTAGCATTTTGTGAAGGATGTATAATTCTCCTCACGAACCTTAAGAGCTTTGCTATTTTTTCTTCAGATTCTAGGAAATTGTCTGTACATTAGTGTAATCAGTAGCCGCTCTGAAAAAGTCATTTATGCAAAATTATTTATGCAAAATAATGCTGAATTTCGCTAAATGTGACATGGTTGGCCCACCAGTGTGTCTCGAATAGATTTGTGACACAATTTTGTGTGACGATTTTGTGACACCTTGACGGTAAAAAGTGAGTTGGTTTTGAACAGAATTTTTCTCAGTGTACATCTCGAAAACTAGTCAGGAAATCCTTAGTATTGCAGAAACCAGTGTTTCAAGTATATCTACTCCACTGACTCCAGCCATGACGGTAAGAATATAATTAGCGTGAAAACTCCATTATCATTTAAATTGTGATGAAAAACCAAGTCCAAAATAAACGACTGAGTTTTCTCACAATCTTTATCATGAGTTCCTTGGCACAAATATATACGCAGGAACGAAATGCGATTTTAATTTATCGATACAGTGTTAGAAATTTCCCCATGATTACAATCGACCCAAAAGCAGTTCAAAAGCTCAACAAATTTTACAAAGTTCAAAAGTTGCATCAGGTTGAGGAGCCCGAAAGTTCACAGCTCGTTCTCCGTGCTCTCGCGCGAGTCAACCGTTACTCCAACTTTTCCTTCTTCAGGAGCCGCAAATACGTTCCAAAGTCGGCCAGGAAAATACAGTCCACGTTCAAAAGAATTATGGCCATATTATTAAGGCTCAGGATTTAAAGGTTGAATCGCAACGCTTATTCCTAACTCTGGCAAAAGCTGCTGGAAATTCCCACTCGGTGAGAATTTTTCGATTCTGGCGACAGAAACGCTAAAACAAGCCGGAAATATTTAATGGTGAGCCCGACGTAATGGAAAATGAAATTGCTCTATACAACGAGCGCATACGAATGACTGCATTAAGCGACTAGCTGCCTTGTCCATTGCATTACAGGAGCCTGCTGCTCCGGGAGACGTTGCGAGCGTCTCAACAAGACTTACCAAGCCTTGCCTTCTTCTTTATTGATAAGTGCATCACGTGCCTCTCGTCTCTAGTCAAAAGACAACCACAGTTCTGTGCGTCGTACTTGAAGGTGCCAAGTTCCCAGTCACTTACACCTGCGTAATAATTCTAGTGGTTTTTAGTGAAAACTGTTTTGCGATACGTCTTGTGATTCTTATTAGTACTATTATTAAAATAGTCGTACACTGACAGAGTTTCAGGTTATCTCAAGGTTTCATTGAGTGGAGGGGTCCTTTCTCGTTGATTTTAACAGTACACTCACGAGAGTCAGATAGTAAAATGAGATTAACAATTGCTCCTATCACAAGACAATTTCAGTAGAGACAGGGCAAAACCCTTTATTTCTGCACTCGTATATCGCTACAATCATACAGTCAGAAATCACACCTATAGAGATAAAAAGTACTTGTAATATTTAAAAGAAATCATAGATTTATACTTTTATTTTATAATAGTATGATGTGCATTAATATGTTGCAATCTATCATATTATTATACATGCAAATCTTTAAATTTACCGCTTACCTCCTCATAAAGAGCACTCAGAAAATGGCACTCGGTACGAAGGGCGCTCTGTTGGTGCAACTCAAAGAGTACTCAAATAATATTACGCTAAAGAACTTTAATAGCCACCTGAGTGAGTAGTGGTTGGTAGCCGGCTCTCGAATAAAAACATTGAGATAATAATTTTGAGTGATCGGTGGACAAAAAGAGTTACTCCTTGGACGCTAGAATTCAGAATGGTTCACAAAGCACCAACCGGTTCCAGAAAATGATTGGTTCGTAAGTAAAAATACTAGTAATTCAACATCACTAACACTGTCATAAATATGTTATTGACGTTTAAATCTATAAATAGTTAAACACTGAATTTCTTCAAAAATTATATATTCTTGATGAAAAGTTAGGTTTTTGGAACCACCATGTTAATCAACTTAGTTCAATAGTAGTGAACAGAGGAGGCGGCAGTTAGTCAGCAGGCACAAATCCCCTAAACCACCCTCTGTGGGTGCACATCAAACTCTTCTCTGCCTCTCAGAGACAAGAATGCATCGATCGTTCGAAATTTCTGCGCTTCGTTGAAAGGCCTGAACATATGAAAGACTTCAAGAATTTCATCATCGCTTTCCTATTGTGAATGAATCCACGAAGTTTTCATTAAAAAATGCCTTTCTTCACACAGATTTCTTTCAAGTTCAAACTCTACGCTTACGATTCAAGTTCAAACCATGCACTTGCGGTGAAGAAGTGTAAGAATTTTACACGGATATAATTCACAATTTACATTACGTACACTTTTGTACACTTTATGCATGCTTCTTAAAATGTGCGTTACCTACGTGTCGCTTGCCCCTGGACAAGCATTAATAAACGATGAACGAATTACAAGCGAATAAACGATTTTTGCGTCCAAATTCTCTTTGGCAATAAAATATTTAAAGCTGCCATCAATCCGACGATCGAGAGCTTGCGTCGTGTGACCATCACTTCAACAATCTGTGGTGGTGTCAATGGACACTCAAATTTCTAGCCGATAGGTGTTGTGAAACGGATATGCGGAGCACCTTTATACATGCATGTACATGTATAAATGCATGAAGAGTTCATATAATTCATAATTATATTATTATTAATTATAAATTCATAATTATTCGTTTAATTCGTAAAGAGTTTATATAATTCATTTATAATTCATATTTATATTATTAATAATTATAAATTCATAATTATTCGTTTAATTCATAAAGAGTTTATATAATTTAACTATAATTCATAATTATATTATTATTAATTATAAATTCATAATTATTCGTTTAATTCATAAAGAATTTATATAATTCATTTATAAATCATAATTGTATTATTATTAATTATAAATTCATAATTATTCGTTTAATTCATAAAGATTTTATATAATTCATTTATAATTCAGATTTATATTACTAATAATTATAAATTCATAATTATTTGTTTAATTTATAAAGAGTTTACATAATTCATTTATAATTCATAATTATATAATTATTAATTATAAATTCATAATTATTCGTTTAATTCATAAAGAATTTATATAATTCATTTATATTTCATAATTGTATTATTATTAATTATAAATTTATAATTATTCGTTTAATTCATAATGAGTTTAAATAATTCATGCAGATTGGTCAATAAATTGTTAGTATAATTTATACAATGAAGCCTGCATATTTAGTACAGAAGTTGTGACGGAAGTCTTCAAAATCATAGAAAAATCTTGGTGATGATTCAACAAAGTCTTATCGTTCCGAACACTTTCTTTTTCAACCATGAATTTCACTTCTTATATTCAAACATCATGTACTCATTTTTATTGTTTTAGTTATTTACGTTTCAATGGTTGTATGTATTTTATTTATTCAACCCCTATTTATTTGCTGATTTGTTTTTTTATTTACTCAGCTGTATACTTTTTCATTTTATAATTATTCATTTATTTTTATTCCTTTTTGCTCTTTGCACGCTGACCATCGAAAAATCAAGAGTTGGCTGAGTGAGGAAAAAATTTCTGCAGAGTACGATACCGGTGACGTCACAGCAACCGGTGTTGCAAATGTTATTAATGCCAGTACTATCGGTTAACAGTACTCAAATGAAGTTGTTAATGACATTACTCAAATTGAATGCTAACGCGTATGAAAATTATACATGCAACGGCTTGCATACACTCGAAAGTAGGCACTCATTAGGAATGATATAGCCATTGACAACTACCCGAGACTTGAATTATAACAAATCATGTGCCGTATTGTAATTTCGAAAGAAATTGAAAAGTGGTTCAACCAAATTTTTGAGAAGTAGGCTGGAAAAGCTTGCTTTGAAACCCCTTTTAGTTGAACTGAAGTCAAAAATTATCACTCATGTCCATTAACCTGGACAATAAAATCCTATTTCTGTGAGTCGCTCCGGTCATGGGGGAAATGACACCCAAATTTTGTGCTGGCTTGGTCGCCTAAAATGCGGACTCTGATCATTGCCTCATAACGAGAATTTTCCCTCGTAATGCGCTAGGATGATTTCCAGCCAACCCTCACACCCATGACTTGTGCTGCCACACAGTCGCCGCGGTGCTAAAGTCATCACGCACTGCCACACAGTCGCCGCGGTGCTAAAGTCATCACTGGTGCTGCCACACAGTCGCCGCGGTGCTAAAGTCATCACTGGTGCTGCCACACAGTCGGAGTGGTGCTAAAGTCATCACTGGTGCTGCCGCACAGTCGCCGCGGTGCTAAAGTCATCACTGGTGCTGCCGCACAGTCGGAGTGGTGCTAAAGTCATCACTGGTGCTGCCGCACAGTCGGAGTGGTGCTATAGTGAACTGTGTTGCCAATTGGGTCGACCGTGGATTGTAGCTTAGCTCTTTGATGAGGAATTTAAAAACAGTTAAAATTCCAAGGAACTTAATCATATTTACTAGGAACACGTTTCGGAGTCCAGCTCCATCATCAGTTTGTAAAAATACAAATCATTCTGTCTGCAATAAGCTCTTTCACTGTTGTATTTAGCCCTCAGCTCTCAGGAGACAAAGCGACGAATAATCCCTAATTATAATAGGATGGTCGTTTGAAAACTTCGTTGTTAATTATATGATTTGGAGTTGAGCTGTTTTGAATTCGTTTTCAGTTGTAAACGCTGTTTTTAACTGATTGTTCTCATGCTTACTTCACATGTATGATAGATAAATGCTCGTCCATGCGTTTTTTCACGGATTCCACCTCGTTTTCAACATCGCTTATCATTTCTCATGGGATTTTCTTAAAAACAGTAGATAAGAAAAATATAAGAAGATCCCAGAACTTAAATGTTTGCTGAACTGTTTAAAATATAGTCCACCACCAGATTCACGATTAGCTATTATGATGTTATACTGGATACGCCCATTTTCTCTTAATTGCAATGTGAATTGAATATTACTGTTGAAGTTGTAATGTGTTTCAGAAACTCACTAGGCATATCATCTGTAAGTGATGTGAATGCAAAGGATCTTCGTCGTGCTGTACCAGTAAATATATCAATTGACAAATGCCAAGTTTTCCAAAACTAACTTAAAAAAAACGATAACTTTTCAACGGATTCACAAATCGTAACAGTTTTACATCAGAAAGAGCATTACATTTTGTGTAGGATGTGGTTAATAATTTTGGAAATAGGGACTACCTGCTTCTCTGTAACGGTCAAGTCGCTTCCGTCAATTTTCCAAAACACACGCGATCGATCATTTCCGACGTGATTTCATCTGTCGCTGTCTCGAGAACTCGCTCCTGCGTTCGCTTCAACGGCGCGATTTACTTGTGCCGGACTTCACGTGCTTTCTTTTGCTAAATTTTTCCAAACATAAAAATCTGTAAAGTCCCTGCCAAAGATGAGGATGAAGATCGTCTAGCGCATTGCTTCTAAAACCATTTTTCTGAAAAAATAGCAGTGAAATAGCACTAAAATACAGGTATGGCACTCAAGAAGCCAAACAGCACAATTGAAACAAAATGAGTGCCGAAAATCATAATGCGAACAATAGTGTTTCGAAGTTAATAAAGTGTGACAGCTTTTTTATGGACCCAGGGTGTTCCGCGAGTAATTTTTCTTCCATAAACCACAATGAAATTTCCGCCATAGCGAACCCAAAATGAAGGTTATAACCATCGATGTTTCTCTGACTTGCTGATATTAATTTTTTCAGTTCAAAAATTAGGTTCTCACTAAGGTTTTCAGAGTCAGAATCGCTTCTAATAAAGTATAAGCTCGACGAGTCCTAATTTACCTGTAACAACTTCCAGGCAGTGGGCTTCATTTGTAAGCGAAGTTTTTACCAGCATTTTACTTCCATGGGTATGCCTTGCATTTAAAAACTTTAAAATTCACGTCAGAAAGAAAATAGAATAACCAATGTATCTTGGTCTGAGATACAAATCACTTAATGACATAACTCCGATGCAAGCACTATTTTCATTTGTGTGTGTGTGCAATAACTAGCAACATTTGGGCAAAATTTAATAAGTTGATTTTTGTCTATATTTTTTCTTTTCTCTTAAGGATTTTTAAATCTAATAATCACTTGAAATTAACAAAACTGAAACAAAAGCTCAGTAGTTTTCTTCTTTCCTAAAAAGGTAGCAAAACCGCAGGCAGTAATTATTCAGCAAATACGTTCCTCGTACCTAAATGCGTAGTATATATACAGCCAATCCCATATCATATCAGCAGGCGGTGAGTAAAGAAATACCAGCAAAATATTTGTCTTATCATGGCGAGGTAGAAATTTCTTCGATCGAAAACTTAACGTTCGGTTTCATGGTCTGCTTTTAGAACTTATCAACTTTCTCTCGCAAATCTGTAAAAACCGACTCGGAAAAGTTGTCGTCTCCAATAGTCTCCACTGATCGCTACAAATCCAAAAGCCTGGATCCCAAAATCCGGACATCTTCCTCCGATTCCAGAAATCTGCGGCATCCCGGGGGAGTTGGCCGAAAAACTCGGCCATTGTTGACCCTGAGGGTAATTCCGGCGCTCTTGAGCAGGTCCACGAGAAATGTTACCCCTAAAAATATCTCACGGTTAATTACACTGCTTGTGGCTCTCAGAGAAAAGCAGCCTCAGCAAATTGGAAGTTAACACGAGATCTGCGAGCCGCCGACGACAAGAGTCATCGGCACGAGGCAGCGGCTTTGTCTTATGGCGTACGCTGCGCCAGAGCGCCGATTAAACCGAGCTTTTTAAATTAAAACTGAAAGTTCTAATTGATAATAATACGTGATTAGGATCAATTTTACAGTAATAACTCGAGCTCTTCTAATTTAAATACATTGGGGCTCTATTTACAGAATTAGTCAGAAAATTCCAACGTTACGTGATTAGGATTAATTTTACGGTCAGAAGTCGAGCTCTTCTAATTTAAATTCATCGGGGCTTTTTTCAGAATTTTAAATTCATACGTGATTTTTAAAATTTGCGTTTCAAATGACTGCATACGTTACTGCATCGATGAGAAATTTGCATCATCTCTTTCAGCTAACTAAAGAGATTGACGCATCCATTCTATGAATTGGACAAAAAAAGTAAAAATTGAAGGTAATACGTATTAAACCAATACTTCTGATGAACACACCGGCGATTTTTAATATAGGGACTAACATTAGTGTTTAAGAAAACCTAAATTTCATTATCTAATATTCAGCTTCAATTTAACCGAAGTAAATTTAATGTAGATGCTACAAATTAAAATTTTATTATTGATGCACCTTTTTATCCAAAAATCTATGATACCTATAGTAATACTTCATGTTCATTAAAAACAAATAACTTTTCCAAATATTAGAGTTCTTTTGATCGTAAAAGAGATCGAGTTTCATTGAAAGGCCGCGTGTATAGGATGCTCAAATCTTGGTAAGCTAAAATACGCGCCTTCTGAAACCAAAATAATTCATTGAGAACAAGATGAAAATGAAAATTTTATGTAAATTGAAAATGCGCGTTAATTGAGACGAGATGTAAATGAAATTTTAACACAAATTGAAAAACCGTATCAATTGAGGCGAGACGTGAATGAAATTTTATTATACTGTAAATTGAATATGCGCATCAATTGAGACGAGATGTAAATGAAATTTCAATATAAATTGAAAATGCACATCAATTGAGACGAGACGTGAATGAAATTTTATTATACTGTAAATTGAATATGCGCATCAATTGAGACGAGATGTAAATGAAATTACAATATAAATTGAAAATGCACATCAATTGAGACAATGAAACTTGTATGCAAATTAAGGACGTGTATCAATTGAAACGGGACGTAAATGAAGCTGGGATTTAAATTGAGACGGCTTTTCAACTGAGATGAGGCGTAAATGAAGCTGGAATAGAAATTGAAACGCAAATAAATTAAGACAGGACCTGAATGGAGCTTGAATTCAGTTCCAACTGAGATAAAAGAGGCACAAACTGAAACGAGAAAAGAATTGAGGAGAGATATGAATAATTCTTTCGACCAGAACAGTTGAAAAATTAGGAATAGACACAAATGAAGTTGTGAAAAGGCATAAATTGCGACGAGAAGAGAATTGAGAAAAAAAAAATAAATGAAAAAATCATTGGGCGAGTAGAGTTAGGAAATTAATGATGCTTCATTGAAAATAAAGCTATGGCATAAACTGAAGCGAGACATTAATGGATTTCGGACTAAGATTGAGACAAGATATTAAGATATTAAGATATTCTCTGACATGAGCCCAAATTTGAAATGGAACATAAATTGAGACCAGGCATAGAATAGAGCTGAATTTAAATTGAGACTTGACTCAAATTCAAACAAGGCTTGAACTGAGATAGGCTCGAATTTGAGACGATACTCGAGTTGACACGAGACACAAATGAGATCCTTATATTTTGGATACGCTGATATGTGCAGAGTTTCCTAGCTACAATCGCCTGGCTAGCTGTGCTACAACCAACTCTTTGACTGCTACGTGAGCTGCCGGTTTGGTACGGAGGGAACTTTCATAATGCTGTTGGTCGAAAATAGTCAAAAACTCAATTTTCATGAATACTAAACGAAAACTAGATGAAGGCATGATTCAGCTAATGTTTCCTATTTTCAACATAATATACAACAGTTGACTTTAGACTTGAGTTACGTATTAAACTTCAGTTTAATATGTCCGCCGTGTGACAGCTTGGTAAACAAATTTTTACGATAACCAGGACGGATACTTGAGTTTATTAAACTTTAGATTATAATTTGCGTCATTTTAGTGAATAATATTTCATGAATTTTAGTGCTGTAACTTAAACTTACGTTGGCAAAATGGCACAAAATTTAAGTAGGGCTTCAGAAAAATTTCGTGTAGTCCACGACTTTGAGCTTTCATGTACGTTTTAAATTAGCATTTATTCTTGCAGAATTTTTAACTGCATGAATTTTTGCTGTCAATCTTTTGTTAACTTTCACGGTGTTGAAATTTAATTCGCTCTAAATTTCATTCAGGTGTGTGTAAATCCTCACGTTTGAATAGATCGTTACGGTTTTTAAATTTATTCTATCTTTGAGTTTAATAACAAATCAAGTTGATTGAGTTACTGCTTAAGTGATTCGTTCTATTTCCTAATTCTCGTTCTTACGACTAGTTTATTGCTGATTTTTCATCAAGTTTCATAGACATTCTCTTTCGCAATGTTAAAATTAAAGACATTAAATAGTGGTTTTGTAAATTCAAAATTGCGCGCGAAAGTTGCTACTAATATCTCATGCTAACAAATAATGCAAAGATATTGTATCAGCAAAATTTAAAGCTATCATCAACAAAACATGGTTGGACTCCAAATTGATTCTTGAAAATCTGAAAGTAGTCAATCGAATACTGAAAAAAGAAACTCTCCCATGGAACTTTCGGAGAAAATATCTCCTAGCAGTTAACCAAATGCAGAAAAATGAAACTCTCATTTGGTACTTTCTGAAAAAAAATCTGAGAGTAATTAATAAAATACAGCAAGATGAAACTCTCACGTGGTAGACTCTGAAAAAGGCTTGTTGAATTGAAATTTCTAATCAAATTTGATCTGGAAACAAATATCCCTGACTACACATAGAAACACATTGCTAATATCAGCTATTTTGTTTTCCGCTCGTATAGTCATACCATTTCAGAGATCATACAGGGATCGCAAAAATTCGTGGAGCTCAGTTCAACTCGATATTTTTTTACGATTACGATGCTCGATTCAAATTTTCCTCAAAAATACGTAGAGCTCAGTTTAACTCGGTGTTTTTACGATTACCCTGCTCGATTCAAAATTTACGGCAAGGAGCGACCCGAGTTAAAGAAGCACTTCGTTGCGGAGAAACTCAGTTCGTCTGCGATGAACAGAACTCTATATAAGCAACTGAATTTCCCAAGAGCATCGAGTGAAGTGCGCCGTATAACACGGAGACTGCGTGCTGGCAGCTACATGCGGCCTCATCAGACACTCACATTCACACAACCGCCGCCAGCGCTGCTAAGTAATGAAACCCCGCCTGTACGGATTCCCTGCCTTTTTTGGACCAGCAGTTCTTCTTGACCACCTTCCTTAAGCAGTCTTTCTAATGGCTGGTTATCTGGTATTCGCCGCCTTTAGTTTATGCGTTACCGAAAAATTATGCCTTTTTTCAACCAGCTTCCTGAAACTGTCCTTCTAATGGTTGGTTATCTGATATTCGCCGCCTTTAGTTTATGTGATGCCGAAAAATTATGCCTTTTTTCAACCAGCTTCCTGAAACTGTCCTTCTAATGGTTGGTTATCTGATATTCGCCGCCTTTAGTTTATGTGATGCCGAAAAATTATGCCTTTTTTCAACCAGCTTCCTGAAACTGTCCATCTAATGGTTGGTTATCTGGTATCCGTCACCTTTAGTTTATGTGATGCCGAAAAATTATGCCTTTTTTCAACCAGCAGTTATTTTTGGCCAGCTTCCTTAAGCAGTCCTTAAAATGGTTATCTGGTATCCGCCCTTTTCAGTTAATCTGTGTTGCCAAAAAATTGTCAAAAAGGTATCATTGGCGTTATATTGTTACCTCATGCCGTTTAGTCCCTTCAGTCTAAATTGTTCGTTACATACTTCTAGTCTCCATGGCATCCAGGTGATCTGTCTAGCCAAAAAATTGTTATAACTTATATCATTCTGATTATTGGTATTTCTATTTCTCTTGGTGTATATTCATTTCGGTGGGAATTGTTACTTGCGTAATCTTTAATCATGTTTTTTTTTATCTTCTGAAAATTGTGTACTGTGCTTCTGTTGTTTTGATGGTCTTTCTATAGATTGTTTACTCTTGCAGAGAATGAACAATCGGCCTTTCATTAAAAATCCTAGAATTCTTTGTGCGTTCTTCATAACAACGATGAAGAACAGGTTTACCAGCTTTCATTTCGTATTTCGACTAATTTTGAATGCCTTACAGTGATGGATAGAAAACATTTTCAGTTTCAGCATCCAGCGTTCGATGTGAAATAGCTTTCCTAGGCAGCCTCTGACACTTCTTTAAATGGTTCGATAATTGAATGAAAATTGGCAACAGGAAAAGGGCGGGCAACATATTTTTGGGCTACCCCCCAAGTCCCATGGACACCAGTCACGCACAGACACTAAAGTAGACTTCAAGAAAACTGCCACCCTCATAATTGTCATTCTTCACGCTCAAGCCAAAATACTTTTGGGCTTGTACCAAGTCATTATTAGCCATTCCTGAGTTGGATGGAGTATAGGTGGAGCATCTGCACCGAGGTTTTTTCTATTTTGGGAATAAATAACATTGAAGCGCATCTATTTTGTTTACGCACACGATGGAATCTAATCCATCAATCAAAAATTACTCGCACAAGAGCTGCTATAGATTCAGCAAGAAAATGTTAACAATTAAACTATTAGATAGTCGATACGTAACTTTCAGTACTGGAAGTGCCATCATGATTATATATCTGAGACAGCATTGTACCGTCCCTGTGTTTGTCAATTACTTGTTGCCGTCTATCGCAATGGTGCTTAACCTTTTTACCCCCATGCCCCCTTAAGAATAGCCAGGGGAATTGTGTGCAGATGAACTGATAAATAAGAACCCACTGCAAAGAATATTGTAAATAGATTCTCAACATATTCAACAGTGAAAAGTCACTCTGTTTTCAAAAACTTTCCCCAGAAAAATTAGGTTTTACTGTTGAGGCTCAAGCCCCCTCAGGGGGTGCGCCCCTAGGTTAAGAACTACTGGTCTATCGTTTATTTTGTTCGAGAGCTTCCTGATCCATGAAAATAAAAAGATCACCCCCAGATATAGTTTAAGCCCTAAAATTGTGTTGTATACTCTACCTCATTCTGCTCACGCAAGCAACACTTTGTCCCTAATATTGCCTCGCTATTGATGTCTCACCATTGATGTCCCACTATTAATGTTTCCCTATTGATATCTCACTATTCATATTCCACTATTGATGTCCCACTATTGATACCCCATTATTGATGTCTCACTATTGATGTCCCACTATTGATGCTTCACTATTGATGTCCCACTATTGATGTCCCACTATTGATGTCCCACTATTAATGTTTCCCTATTGATATCTCACTATTCATATTCCACTATTGATGTCGCACTATTGATATCCCATTATTGATGTCCCACTATTGATGTCCCACTATTGATATCCCATTATTGATGTCCCACTATTGATGTCCCACTATTGATGCTTCACTATTGATGTCCCACTATTGATGTCCCACTATTGATGCTTCACTATTGATGTCCCACTATTGATGCTTCACTATTGATGTCCCACTATTGATGCTTCACTATTGATGTCCCACTATTGATTATGTTCAAAGTATCAATTTTCATCAGTGATGTGTACTAAGCTCTAGCTTAGTCGCGCGAGTAAGGAGGCGAATGACGATGAGCACTGTCTTATTAATCATTGTATTAGTAATCATATTCAAGTATCTTCGAGCACGCCCATGATACATGAATGATTTTGCAGTTTTGTTTGATTTTTAACAATACTGATAATAAAATGATTATGAACAACTCCAGTACCGTGAAATAATTTGGGGAGCTTCAAGGAGCATTTTTAACAACGAGTGAAAACTGTGAACCTCGAGGACATATCACAAATGATATTTTAGTTAGTTTTCTTGTTAATTTTGTCGTGTAATCGAGGTGTGTCTCTTCTTTTCATTTCGGGAATTTTGTGGTCCTTGAATGAAATAATACCAAGCGAATGCAAAATTTTTCAGTCCTTTAAGCCCTCTAAAAGCTGGAAATCAACTTATCTATTTGCTCTAAAGTGCGCACACAAAATGCCTTAAAATGATTTATATCTGTCTATCCTCAGTTTCCAAAAACGAATTCAATAATTGTAAACTCATAAAATTTCAAAATAGAAAGAGAAATACTTCAATGAATGTAGCCTTTTACGGATGGCTCGCTTGCATTCTTAACACTTCGTTAAAATTTTGAAACTCAAATTCATTCCAACGTCATGTATTCTCCTTTCCAGTTCCCATCTAGACACGAATCTGAAACCACTTTCCGGTTTGCGCATTCTAATTCAAATGTGCCACACGAATGAGCAGTTCTCCATTTTTCCAAGTCCGTACACCTCTTTCCAAAAGCACAATTCCACGGGGACGGCAAGCAAAGGTTCTGTCTCATTCAAAAAACATATCATTCTTATCAACTCCAAATCACTTTACGCGAGCTCGCTCCATTTTGTTGACTCCCTCTCCATGCAATACCCTACACAAAAACTTAATCATAAACTTTTCAGTTTATTCGAGAGTTGTTTTTGTTGGTACGGCAAAAAACTACAGTTTATTTCAATGTCTCATCGTGAGAGTAATCTGAACTTGGACTCCATCAAACAGAGTCCCGTCAAAAGTTGTCACAGCGCAGTCCGGGTCTGACTTCGCTTTTGATTTGCCCGTGTGGAGTTGTGGGTCTGCACTGTGCCCTGGGAGGGCGTCTACTTGAGGGGACAGGGTTTTGTGGGATTCTATACCCATTTTCTTGGGCCAGAAGGGCAAAGGTTTTGTGGGATTTTATACCCATTTTCTTGGGCCAGAAGGGCAAAGGTTTTGTGGGATTTTATACCTATTTTCTTGTTCTGGAAAGGCGTCTACATGAAGATACAGGTTTTGTGGGATTTTCTACCTATTTTCTTGCTCTATAAGGGCGTGTAATTCAAGATACAGGTTTTGTGGGTTTTCTTACGCCTTTTATTGCCATAGAAGGGCGTCTACACGAGGATCCAGGATTTTTTATTTCATTTATCACATACTCCGTGAATTTACTCTCGCTCTAAATATTCATTGTCAGAATCTGCAATTTTTTTCCTTTCTCTCTCTAATATAGTACATTTATAACAATGTTTTGACTTAAAGGTCTTATAAATGGTGGCTTTTTTATGATAATTAAACTTCGTGCAAAGAGTTTTTAAATAAGCCGTCAAAATATGTTTCCTTCCTCGCTGGAGTATTTTTGAATAATATCAGATTGAATCAGAATCCGAATAAAAATCTCTACTTGAAAAGCGTATATTTTAGTCATTATGTAGTGTTCAAGTATTCAGTGTGCAGGGGGAGAGTTGGAGCGGACAGAACAAGCCAGCAATGATAGACTCTGTACGGTTACTTGCGGAAATTTTAAAACCTATTACTGTCGGTTTTCAATGCGTGGAACGGCAGCGCAAAACTTCAGCTCCTTTCACTACCATTACCCAACTCCTTTTAAGTTTCAACCTTCTTAAAATGATATTCAGAAATAACGTTCAGATATCCCCGAATTATGTGAGTGATATCCCAGAGATGGTTAGCCCCCAATGATAATGCATCTCCTAAAAAACTTCCTTATCAGCCTCCTTCAAAAATGATGACGTTTTGCATGTGATGTAGAGTAAGATTTTTTAGAAAATTTGTCACGTTCATTCTCGGAAACTCACCATCTTAAGGTAGAGGGATTGCCCTCACTAGTGCATGAAGAGAAATTTATTCATTAAACTTTTTGGTTAATCTGGAAAATTCACTTGTAGGACATCACAAATCCACCGCTTAGAACGCCAAAGAATGCGAAAAAACGAAATGGTAAAAAGAATGCGAAAAACTTCTGATGTAGTGATTTGAAACACTCTCGTTCTTTTTAACAATATTTCAACAACAATATAACGAATATCCAGGAAAGAAAATGAAAAATAGAAGGTTTATAGTATAACATATACAAAATTAAAGTTATCAACTCACCATAAAGTGACTTACCTCAACCCTGACTATGAGTTGACGCGAAAAACGCACTGCGTTGAACTGACAATACGTTAACGATGAAATACGACGCACAAACGATAATTTTTCTCTTTCATAAAGCTATCAGTTTAAGATTTAGTAGGAATGAATAGCGCTAAATAATTTATCAAACCTGCTCAAAACTTCAAAGCAGGAACGGAAAATTAAAAATTTCGGCTTGTAAATTCGTAAAAGCCACTGTCACACAACCCACAAATTCGCTTTCAAAACTGATATCTTCGCATCTTAAACTCATATATTAGCCTTTTAAACTCAAGTGTTTGTCTTTAAACCCTAATATTTGCATTCTAAAACTAAATATTTCCCTCTCAAATACACGAGCCTATTTAAAATACTTCAAAACACTCTCATGTGCTTCACCCCCTCAGTAAATCTATGAACAATCGCCCTCAATATCCTAATTTATAGTGTTTTCAGCCTGCTCCGTTCAAAATTCTGGTCAAATTCGTGCACTGCTTCAAATGTTACTTTATACACGGTGACACAAAAAATTCTTATGATACCTATCTATGTTACAAAATATATGGTATCTATGAACGTGTGAGCCATGAGTGCTAAAGTTGGACCAATTTTTTTGAGTGCCACATTGCAAAATTTTCCGCAAGTCCAGACATTGTGCTGCAGAGAATTTTGCTTTATCGATGCCGCCGTTGACTTGCCCGACACCATTCTTGCCAGGCTTCAAATTTCTTCGGTGTTGACTAATTTTTATACTTCGAGGGCTTGCCTATAACTTTTGACAAATTGAAGCCCCTTCCTTTTGTGTATTTTACTTTCAAACTCCAAACTGGGATTTTTGACGGAAACTTTCTTAATGTAAACATGTCATGCGAAACACAAAAACCCGTAAACAAGTTCGGCAAACACCATCCAAAAATGTTGTTTTTAAGATTCTGCTCAAAAGTCCGTCCCCTGCAATTGCTGGAAGCTAAACTTCACGGTCTGGAAATTTTTGCCTCGTCGACGGCTTGAAAATAATGTGAAATTTTCAGTGTTTTATTAGAAAGCATATTATCGCACGCAATTTTAGACTCAGATAGAATGTCTGGTTTATTGATATTGAGGTGGAGGTGACCAAGACTTTGTGGTGCCTTCTTACTCTTTCAACGTAGTTTTATGCTCGTCATAATATATGTACAAAAGTATGAAAATTTGAATCAAATTTGAAAGAAATTATCTTAAATGTCACGTGTCGTAAACCGAGGAACGAAGCTTAAAGTCAAAATTCCCATTGACTTGTAAACCTAATTTGGAACGGTTATTACTGCACCAATCACATAGTTAAAAGATTAGTGTATTTTTGGTCATTCAACAAAAAGACCTAAGTGATAGAAAGGCTCATAACAATTTCCTCCTGAAGTTCCAATTAGAAATTGTTCTCTCTTTGATCCAGGACAGATATTGTCAGGGCAGCTGCTTTCAGAACAGTGCCTTGACTAAATGAAATCGTTTCTCTAGTTCACGAAAGCTCAATACATCGACAAAAAGTATTTCCGAATCATGTTGAACGATAGATCTTGTGCATTAAAACTCTCTAAACTTTAAAAACTCATTCTTTGGACTAAATTTATATAGAAATCACATGAACCTCCTAGAACCGAATGGCAGAATTCCCTATTATTTGGCGAACTATTCTGAGTTTCATCTTTTGTCCAACGGTTCATTGTGATAACATCAATTAACATCGAATTGGACGTTGCATTCAACATCGATCTCAATAGAAATAAGACATCAATAGGTAGCTTCTAACTTTATGATTTCGAGAATAAAGTAGCACTCTTTTTCCCGAACTAGCAGTACCTGGAAATAGCGTCCTCGATCAAAAAAAAGCTGTCCAAACAGATGTCCTCCAGGATTCTAAAAGATGAAAATCCAGGCTGTCTAGTAGGGATGAACTAGACAAAATATAATTGTCAAAGCCTGCTCTTTGTTCTCGAGTCCTATTATAACAAATTGATCCTTTTGAAGTTTCGTTTTCTTTGATGTCAATCAGATTCTGGCTCTATACCTGCAACAATGACCAGATGCAATTAGTGAACTTGTTTTTAAATCTGACATTCGAGATTTAGATCAATCAATCGACGTGTGTTTGTTCTCAGGTGTGCAGAGCGTAAGGTCTGGGCGTGTGATCTGCGGAGCTGAAGTCCTTTTCAGAGCCCCAGGGTTCAGAATCTATTGATAAAGGGTTCTATGATTTG
This sequence comes from Morinoia aosen, assembly GCA_030386875.1. Classification (NCBI taxonomy): domain Eukaryota; kingdom Metazoa; phylum Arthropoda; class Malacostraca; order Amphipoda; family Talitridae; genus Morinoia; species Morinoia aosen. The sequence continues at coordinate 10,517,281 of CM059559.1, read as the reverse complement.
CGATTCCAGGATAAAGGGTTCTAACGATTCACGGTTCCAAGATAAAGGGTTCTATAATTCACGATCCTATAAACCAGAGCTCTAGGATCCAGAATCTCTCGACAAAAGTTCCATGATTCACGATTCAATGATGAAGGGCTCTATGATTCACGATTCTATGATCCAGGGTTCTATGATTCATGATTCTATGATCCAAGGTTCTTTGATTCACGATTCTATGATCCAGGGTTCTATGATTCGCGATTCCATGATCCAGGATTCTATGATTCACAATTCCAAAATCTAGGGTTCTGTGATTCCCGACCCATGATCTAGGATTCGATAATTCATTTTGCGATTTTCCAGGATTTTATGATTTAGCTTTATGAGGCTCAGATCTTTGTGATTCAAAAGTTCATGATTCAAGATGCTATCACCCAAGGTTTCATGGTCCAAAATTTTGAAATCCCGGCATCTATGAGTCAGGTATTCATGTTTAGAGCTCTAGGATAATGACAACACAGTAAGGAAATAATCCTTTATAGTGTGGTCATAAACTTAGAGCTCATAAGAACTGGTGGCAGCGGTGGAATTTGCGAGTTACATGAATGTCAACGATAGGAGAACCATGATCTAACACGCTAAGATTCTGGGTTGTGTGGTCCAGAGTTTTATCGACCTGAGATCAATGATGCAGGGCTTTCTTTTGTGATTCAGAATTCCGTGATCTAGAGTTCTAGGATACAGGATTCCATGAATCGAGGATTCTATGATCCAGGATTCTATGATCCAGGATTCTATGATCCAGGATTCTATGATCCAGGATTCTATGATCCAGGTTTCTATGATCCAGGATTCTATGATCTAGAATTCTGTGATCCAGGATTCTAAGATCAAGGATTGTATGATCCAGGATTCTATGATCCAGGTTTCTATGATCCAGGATTCTATGATCTAAAATTCTGTGATCCAAGATTCTATGATTCAGGATTCTACGATTTATTATTTTATGATCCAGAATCCCGTGTTCCAGCGTTCTATGGTCCAAAGTTCTATGGTCCAGCGTTTTATGGCGCAGGAGAGCACAGAACTTTTCGTTTGGTCTGCTTATTTATCTCATGGGGTAATTTTCCTCTGAAATATAAAAAAGACTCATTGATCATGAGTAATAAAACCATCAAAATGATAAATGAGTTTAATTTTATCCAAGATCAAATATTTGGTAAATACCGACGCCTTAGCATACTTCTTCAATAAGAAAAGTGCTATAACAAGTTCTTATCATGCACCATCAGAATGATAAAAGAATTAGATTTTATCATAGCTCAAATGATTGGAAAACAGCTATTCAACCAACACCTTTACATGCTTCTTCATTAAGAAAAGTGCTGTAACAAGTTCTTATCATCATTGGAGGATTTGTAACATTAATGACTAGCGGGCTCAAGTCATTTCAGGATTAACTCGTTGGTACGTGTGCCGCTGGGTAAATTGCTTATTAACGTACCAGTATTAACATATAGCATTTCAATTACTTTACTCTTTTTTTTGAAAATATACATGAGTAAACGAAGTAGAATACTATCTTGCACTTATACTTTCTTACTCTTTTTAGATAACATAGTTTTGTACGAGTATTCAAGCAGTAAAGGGGTTTATCAATTCTATTACTTGTAGCCTAATTTAACTCACCGGAGCTACTGCACAAACGAAATCAGAGTCTTACGGCCAGCTGATTTTCCTCTCTATAAGTGTCACGGCCCTTCTCGAGAACCAATACTTGATCATATCACTCACGTTCATCAGTAATCTCAGCTCACAAACTGCTGACATTCGCACACATACGTCGTTGCTCGTGGTGTAAGGTTTGTCGAAATCGATGTCTAATGTTTGTTCTACGGAATATTGTTGAAATAAAATTCACGTACAATAATTATTAAAAAACATTCAAGGAAAAATAATTCAAATAAAATATGGAAATAACATAATTTGTATTTAAAATTTTGATAAATCCCACTTTGTGTATCAAATACCACAGGTAGATGCAGCTGATATGAAATTTAATTTTTCCGAAGTGGGCTGTCGCAGGAGAAATTCTATCTCAACAGAAACGGACAACTTTCGGAAGAATTTCATTTATACGATACACCATTGGTGCTCAAGAATTTTATTTTTCCGAGAAGGGATGGATTTTTGCAGGAACTGATTCATTTCTACGAGGCTGAAACTCAGAAAGTATCAAAGAAGCGTTCAGACGGTGGGCTACAGAAATGTAGTGGCTTAGTTTGTTGTAAACAGGACAGAGAAATTATTGTGCTCGCTTTGCTACCTATACGCATGCTTTACTTATAATATGATGAAGGAGCTACTCTACTGTACCATATTATAGCTAAAACTCAAAATGCTCATTAAATGTCTATGCGTAAGGCGCTGGACTTCTCGAACTAAAAATATCAATTTTCAAAGTGATTTCGCCGCTTAAGTTCGAAATATCAGAGAAATCGAGCGTTCACAGTGTCCTTCATGAAATAAGAGTGTAAAAACACAAATATCTAAAGTGAACGCCTGCAATCCAAGTTTTGCACGAAAACAGTAGTAAGAAGGCTATCATTGCTTCATTACTCAGGTCCGAAGACATTACTGAAATAATTTTTATTTATATGAACTTGGTTACTGAAAAAGCATGCGGGAAAAAAGGGAAAAATTCAAAAGACAGAAGCAAGCTCCACGATGAAATAAACGTATGCAACAGTATCATATTTTGAAACTTACAGAGCTCGACACAAAAATTCCAAAATTCTTGCAGTACACACGTATGACAATTGGCATGAAATCTCATATTGCAACAATGTATTTGTTTTGATATGCTAAATATGCTTTTAAGATTTTATAAATTTAATTATTTAGCCGAAGCCTAAGCCTTTAATGAACGTTTATAACTATGCGCTGCTTATTAATCTTAGGTAAATGTTTCACTTTCAATAAACCAGCCAGATTTTCAGAGATTATTGATTTTTATAGATTCCAGAGATTTCTGTATAGGTAAATTTTTCACTTCTAATAAACCAGCCAGATTTCCAGAGATTATTGATTTTAATAGATTTTTATTGATTCCAGAGATTTTTGTACTGAAATAACATCGTGTTTCATTGCTTCTGCCCCTTTTAATGGAATTGCTTACTCAAAAGGGACTCCTAAGTTCATTGCTTACGTCATTGTCATTCCCCACTCATGAACGCTTTTAGGTCTGCGCTGCCTCTTAATCTTAGGTGAATTTTACACGTTTAATAAACCAGATTATCACTATTAATATTGACATTGGTATTGCGTTTTATAGTGCATTTAATGAGCCTTACCAGCGACATTATTGCTGATTTCGAAGAATGTCTCTAATTTCATTCATAATATTGATATCGCTAATATCATTATGTTATCACTATTATTATTAATATATCAAAATAGCACAGATATCACCTATAGAAGAATTGGAAGAACATGATTCTACGAATATCACTGACATCACTAATATCATATATATATAAGTAATATCACTAATAATATAATAATAAGTGACTGACGTCACTTATGATGCTATTATTGGTCACTAAAAATATCACTAATAATACCTTTATTAGTCACTAAAAATATCACTAATAATACTATTATTAGTTACTAAAAATGTAACTAATAATACCTTTATTAGTAATACCATTTGCATTACATTCTATCAGCAATAATATCACAACTCATGTTGGCACTACGAGCATCATTATCGCTGATTTCGAAGAAGCATTGTCTGCATCTGAACCCGAACCCGGCTTTGATCCATCAGCCCACCTAGCTCTGTTATTGAACCCAACACCCGAACCCCTTTATGGACATCAAGTTATTAATGAGGCATGTCAAAATCCCAAGATTAATAACGATTGATTTTTGTATTTTGCGATGGGACAGAATTGATAGCTGTATGATCCTAAATCTCTAGGTTTGTAGCCATCCATTGATTGTGCCAGTGTAACTTAGAGACTTCATATTTTAGTCGAGTTGAGAAATTTTAATTTTTAATTGAGGCAGCACGTTATAATGTTCTCTATAAATTATAATGTTCCCTATAAACGAGCGAGTACTAATATAAAAAAATTGAGGTATTGCATCGCTTGGAAGAGGTTTGATTAATCCAGCAAGAATGCTTGACAAATTTTACCGAACTGAAAAAAAAACAGTTGGAGTCCCATTTTTGTATAGAAGCATGGAATAATTTGTAATAAACCTATAAAAAGTATATACAAGCAGAACCATTTCTAAGCTAAGTACATTGAAGTAAATTAATCTAATTTCTTTGTCAATAATTTCAGTATTAATTGAACTTTGCGTAGGAATTTTCACTACGTTTTATTATATTTATGAAGTAGGTACTGGCTCGCAACTTCATCATTACATCGGCTGCATGATTTGTGAACGCAGAAACCAAGATGTGACCCCAAATTTATAAAACGTTAAACGAACACGCGCAACATCTCAGTTAGGCTTTGAGTGCAACATGCGCTCAAAATTTACGTCTCTCAAAATCAGGCGTAGTTTATGGACTCATTTGATTTTACAGCAGCACATCTGACCCCATAATCAACATTTTATACCCAACTTATGTTTCCAAAAAAATCTGAGTTTACATTTACAAAAAAAATAACATATTAAACCACACCTAATGGGATTATGATCATTGCGTTCAAAGGTGAATAAATTACATTCTAAACTAGTACCCGGGCTGAAAATGAGACCTGCATGTCTGCAAGTAGCTGCTTAGGATAAGCGTGTAAGCAAGAAAATAATTACCTGTAGCGCAAATCATTTCGCAACGCAAAACCCAACGCAAAGCCTACGAGGCTGTTTCTCCTCTTCTCCGCAGCTATCAATAATTACGATGATAGAAATATGATCACGATTTATACTCTCAACATAAATAAGAAATAAGAATCCCTTTATCTCGCCCACGATCACTGTAAAATTTAGCCTTCGCTATGAGATGGAAGGCTTACAGACATGATTACTGTGTGGTTTCAAGCCTGCTTTCCGAGATGGAAGGTTTACAAACATGATTACTCTATTATTTGAAGCTTTCTTCATGAGATAGAAGGCTTACAGACATGATTACTGTGTTATTTCAATCCTGCTCTATGAGATAGAAGGCTTACAGACATGATTACTGTGTTATTTCAAGCCTGCTTTACTAGATGGAATGCTTACAGACATGAGAAATGTGTTATTTGAAGTCTTCTTTATGAGGTGGAATGCAGACATTCATGATCACCATATAAATCCAGCCTTTTGTTTTAGATGAAAGACATCCGTACATGATCACTCTGTATAATAAAACTTTTACTATGAGATCGATGGCGTACAAAAATGATCACTCTGTAAAATCAAACCTTCTTTATGAAATCAAAGGCGTATAAAAATGATCTCAGTGTAAAATCAAGCCTCTTCATGATATGCAATACATACTAATATGATCATTCAGTAAAATCAATCCTTCTTTATGAGATGGAAGGCATACAAACACGATCACTCAATGAAATCACGCCTTCCTTTAGAGACTGAATGCACACAGATATTCAATGACGCCTATTGAGAGCATTTTCAATACAGTATTATTGACACTCCAGGGAGGTCGTTATTATCACCAGCATCTCTTGCCTTCAGTGGATGAACTCGTTAGTACTGCAATGTAAAGCTCTTTGCTCCGTTAGAGCTTACAGTGCGTATGAAAGGAAATCATTCTACCGATGAATAGCCTTCTCCTTGCACCCTTATTGAACTCGCAAAGCAACTTGGCCAACATGCATGCAAAAGGTCTCGCGATATAGATTGAATTCAGGCCAAAGCTACAGATATTATTCCTAGATTCACACCATGAAAGAGTGACTTCGCTTACTAACGCGTCGCTTCATAATGAGACACGAAGATTTAGAGGCAACCTAATTCCGGACAAACAAATTCTGAAATGGGTTCAAAGGCAACAAAACCGGGGTTCAGTGCCATATATGTTCACGACTCTACACGAGACAATCGACCTGAGCTTCTTCGGAAATTAAACTCAAGGTTTCATTTTCCCTGAAATTTAAACATTGGCAAAACAAGTGAAGTGTTGAAGCACGCATATGCAGCTGACTGAGCAAAATAACGTCACCAAGACCAGTCAAATCTGTACCAATTTCAAGACTGCACCCTATTATAAATTCAACTTTCATTGATTTCAAATTCATTTTCTCTCGAATGCAACCTACTTTTGCAACAAAAATACATCGGTTGAATCAATGAGGCAAATGAAAAGATTCAGACTCATGTATCGAATGAGGATCAGCTATGTACGATCATGATAGATCGGACATAGCTGAAAATGATGAGGTACGTCTGTATTTTTGTACCTAAAGCAAACTGTTTGATTAGTTCAGATGCCAGATCGTCATTTGGTCACTTTTAATGCTCTTTTTCAGTGTTTGAATTATTCCTGAACAAATGAAAAATGTAAAACTCAGAATAAGACTTTAGCATGCTTTCTTTTCGATCACAACATTAAAATATTTCACTTTGAAAACATTCTCTGTAGTCATAACCTACTCTCAAACCAGGACTCCTAAAAGTTCCTTCGAGTCCTAAAAGTCGCAACCGTGTTCTTCTACGTGAGTGTTAAGAAACGAAGGTCTCTCAGAAGGAGTCTGTTTCACAGGACTTTTCGATGTCACATCCTTGCTATTAAAGGCCTTTAAAAATAAGGATCTTTCATCCTCACCTCATTCTCGAGTTAAGAGCGCTCGGAGAGCGTGTCAGAAGGATCCAGAAAATGATCTTTCTCTCATCACTTAGGCATTTCATTGCTTTTGAGACTTTTGTGAGGAAAGCCATCATCCCTCAAACTCATGGCGGTTCTTTTTCATGATTAGCAAAAAGTGCGAAGTAAAATGCACTGGCGCTCCGACGTCCATTGTCGGACCTCCGGGGCATGCGCAAGAAAAACGATGGTCTATTCTCGTCGGGCGGCATGTTAGAGTGCGCCCACAAAAGCATCAAAGGCCATTTCTTGAGAAAAGGATAATGAATAAAGCAGGGAGCGTTTTATGCAATCAGCAGTTCACAAAGGAGCCTCAATCAATTCTCATCTGGTCGAAGAATAAGCGACCACGGTTCGAAGAACATGTTGATGTGTCTATTGATTTCCAAATTATCTCAGAAGCGAAGTTCATCTCGATTTTTTCACGACCTAAAGCTTTTTTAGATGCACTTACAATGACCTCTTATCCGCTACCCTTTCTAGCATGCTAACTGAGATTGAACTTTATTATCAGTGCTTTGGAATAATTTCGCACATCTTATGACGAAACATATTTTCCCCTGCTTTGAAATAATGAATGTAGAATACAATTTTGAATCAAACTTATACATTGAGATTGAGGCTTTTGTTCATTTTCAAGTTGTCAGGAGATATTCCAGCGCACCCACACATAAAATAAAACAAGTGCAATACCTTACGATGTGGTTTTTGAACCTCAGGAAATTATTTCTTTCCTGTTTTCCAACACAATCCATTCGCAGAAATTAATAACTTTGCTGGCATTTTTTGAAGAGAGTAATAATATGGAAAATATTTCTGCAGTTCTGGGATTTATTGCGAAAGAATTTCACCATCTCGTACATCTTGCTCGTAAAATATGCGTGCGATATACCGTCACTGGACATGTTCATTTTGGTCCCATTGAACGACTTTCTTTCAACTACACACGAGCAGTTGAACATTCACCACTTTGAAGTGCTAAATGAATCTTTCTTCATTTGCCTTTAAACACATATTTTGCCGTTTTTAGTTCATGGCCAAGTTCTCGTGAAAGAGTTCATTAGGGGAATTTTCCAAGAACATATAAAAAACTACTGCTACTTGTGTTCTTACTTGAACTTTGTAACACCTAGCAATTCTACATTACAATAATTTTTTTCACTGCCAAGATTCCTGGTAAAATAGTCTTCGCCTAATGGATCGACATCTCCGGTAAAATTAATTCGCTTTCGTGATTTTACTGAATAAAGAAGGGAAGCTTCCAACCGAAAATGGTCAGGGTCAAACACGGTGCAGCGTAAGATTTCCATGATAAGCTGTGTTACAGCGAAAATGGAATTAAACTTTTGCAGGAAGTTTCAATTGACCAGCTATAAAAGTGTGACTCTAATCCTTCTCAACATTAATGATACTCAAGATCACTTTATCATAGCCATTATCATAACAACATTTTCAAGTGTGTTTACCCGTAGCTCATGCGTAGACTTTCTGGTAAAATGAAGACATTAAGGTGTTTTTGGTGTCGAGTCACAGCCTTTGGCAGCTCGTCCATGTAGTTGATACGAATCAGTCCTGTGAGATTAGAGTATCGGGTTTCTGACGCCCAGGCTGTTCTTGATAAGGCCAACAGGCCATTTTTGCACCTACTGATGATCTTTCCCGTCACTTCAAAGTCGTCACCTTTCTCTCATGATGAGATCGAGTTTCAGGAACAGATTTTGCGGCATTTAATGACTTAAAAACGGGGCGAGAACACAACGTGACGCTCCCTGCCCGTGGAAATTACCAAGCGAGTTTCTCCTTTCAGAACACATATAGAAAAACAATTATTTTAGACATGCTAAAGATTCAGTAACCTTTGTGTTGCGTTGCCATAGCTTCATAAGTGTTCCCACTTTCTTCATTTCTAGGAAACCTGAGAAACTGCTTTCTTTTTGCAAGAAGTATTTCTTACTTGATCAGCAAAATGTTACCGTGGAATTTGCCGTAATCCAAAGCTATATTACCGCCAATAGGTCTTCGGCGAGTGGCTAATTAGAACTCAGAGATACAATAATTACGTTCGTTTATTGTGGTTTCTAGAATATCACATTCCGAGCCTTATTTTTGCAGTCTTGGCTATGTAATTTTATTTGAGTGGAAGTGAAATTCCCACGATCGTTAGTAAATGAATCGGTTTTTAGTCAATCAATGACACTGGATGTGCCTTTGTTTCCAGCACCTCGTCCTCAGCTTTGATGGTTCTTTCTTGATTTTCACTCATGTCCTGCCGTCGAATTTGATCATCGACTTTGATTTGGGCTACAGGCTTATGAATTTGAGGGTCAGTTTATGGTTTGTACCGTGAGGGTCTGATTTTGACTTACAGTTAGCCTCGATTTCGACTATTAGTCTTCGATTTTGACAGCCTCTAATTTGACTTACAGTAAGCCATGATTTCGACTATTAGTCTCCGATTTTGACCGCCTTTGATATTTTTTACTGTCAGTCTCAGACTTTGACTATCTGCCAGTGCCTTAAATATTTAAACTCAGACTACAGTATGATAATCAATCTATGACATTGACAGTCATTCTTTGTTTTAGCTGTCATCATAAAAATCCATTTTTCTCTACTTAATTGCTTTGAAAATTATCATTTAATGAATGTTGCCATGCAACACTCATTTTCTGTCTGTTTCAAGCATCCAACATCTGCATATCTTTTTCATTCATTGTCTGTCTCTATAATTCATCATCTGTCTTTATTATTCATCCTCTGCTCTTTTCATTGAGCCTTTGTCCCTTTTAATCAGTTTCTGTTTCTAAAAGTCAAACCCTTTCACAACTATACAATTTCTATCTCAGCCAGCCTCAGGCTGCCAGTAAATCTCTACGTCTGTCAGTCAACATTTATCTCTAAAGTTCAACTTCTCTCTCAATCAGCGCCAGCCTGCAAATTAACCTCCGCTAGCACCTATACCAAAAAACATCTACGCACGTGTACCCTACTAGTCAACCTCTATCGTTACCGTTCAGCCTCCATCTCAATCAGCCTCAGCTCAGTTAACCTCCACTATCACCTCTACCAAAAAAACTTGACATTTACCACTACTTTTCTACTGCTCTCTTTGCATCTCAATCAGCCTCAGCCTGCCAGTTAGCCACCACTAGCACCTCTGTCAAAAACCTGCACTAGTACCGCTTCTAGTTCTCACTATCGCAACCGTTCAACTTCTCTTTCAATCAGCCTCAGCCTGCCAGTTAACCACCACTAGTACATCTACTAAAAAACCTCACTAGTACCGATACTTGTGAACCTCTATCTCTACTACTAGTGAACCTCTATCTCTACTATTAGTGAACCTCTATCTCTTCTACTAGTGAACCTCTATTTCTACTATTAGTGAACCTCTATCTCTACTACTAGTGAACCTCTATCTCTACTATTAGTGAACCTCTATCTCTACTACTAGTGAACCTCTATCTCTACTACTAGTGAACCTCTATCTCTACTACTAGTGAACCTCTATCTCTACTACTAGTGAACCTCTATCTCTACTACTAGTGACCCTCTATCTCTACTACTGTTGAACCTCTATCTCTACTACTAGTGAACCCCTATCCCTACTACTAGTGAACCTCTATCTCTACTACTAGTGAACCTCTATCTCTACTACTAGTGAACCTCTATCTCTACTACTAGTGAACCTCTATCTCTACTACTAGTGACCCTCTATCTCTACTACTATTGAACCTCTATTTCTACCACAAGTGAACCTCTACCTATACCGTTGTCCTTCTACTTCAGTGCAGCGCGGCCTGCCTGTTGTGTGTCTGCCACAGCAGGTGCGCCAGGCAGCGCTCAAGCCCATCATAATCAAGCGGAATAACGATCATTGTTGCGATGCTCGTCATGACGAGTGCAACTCGCGCGCTCATTAATTTCCGTGTAATGAACATCAATTACGCAGCGTGCTCTGCAAAATCCCACCCTTGCTGCCTCTAAAAAAATACGAGTTCCGCGCACGTGATCCTGAAAAGATGAGTCTTATGAAAAAATACCTCCAACTGCGAGAATTATGTTCATTGCTGTGTGTGTTCTAAAGACCAGTGGCAAGGAAAAATTGTCGCGGTCTTTCACAGTTCACGTGGCAGTGGTTTTCAGTGTGAAACATCCCCACTCTCATATGTTAAGTACATGTTTTGAGCCTTTGACGCATTTTTTGGTGAAAATGTTATGCAGAATTGACGTATACGAGCTCAGCTAAGTTTAGTTTAACACATTATACATGTTTCATTCTCAACAATTGCAGAAGAAATCTGTCGGTGCGTTCATCTTGCATTATTTTTCATTCATGATTCTTATCCAGCGGTAAATTATTGTGACGTCGATTTTATTTAAAGACAGACCGACGAGTTGTCTATCCTATTTTGTTGTCTATTGACTCTATTAAATACGTCGTCAAGAAACTAGGAAGGTAGCGCATGCGCTTACTCAGCATAGTAGTTAGAATTCATGGAATAGTTAGAAAAGAAGGGTTAGAATACTTAGAGTCGAGTAGTTAGAATATAATAATTAGAATAACTAGAATTGATCGGGAAGTAGTAAATTTGCTGTCGCTGTTGAATTGCAGCTTGGCTGTCGGAATAAATATTTTCTAATGCTACTTTCTTAGGAAAGAATAACATTTTCCATCCATATGAGGCATGAAATTTTTTTAAATGTTTAATGCAACTTAACGTCGATGGATTTATTGGCATGATGTGACACTCCTAGAGTAACTTTTAATCTTGTAATTACTAGAGATTCCTTGTGTAAGGTAACTGATATGCATGTATCAAGGGTGTTCCATTCCTTTTTTTACTTAGAAATTGAAAGGAAACATTAAGACAACACTAGCAATTGAAATTTTGTAACCAAATATCTAATTTTATAATCCTAATCTTAAGTTATCGAGTAATTGAGGTATTTTTTCACAGAAAGTTGCGTTAAATATAAATGGATCTGACCTGCATTAACTCGACCAATGAGGTGACTCGGATTTCCATTAGTATTTTTCCACAAGCTGAAAGGCACGTTGATCCAACCTGGTCTCGTGAATGCCTAGCTCTTAAAAATGAGATGATTTTAGCTGAGCTTCGCTCTCATCAAGTCCTACGATTCAAAATATCGCGACCTCGTCCATCTTGAATTTTTCCCGACATTCTCGACTTTTCTGGCGAATTAGCTTCAGGTCAGTAAATCAATTCATGCTTAGGATCGACCCTCCCGATACAGAAAAGAAAACTAATGAAAATTTTCTGAATCGTCTCAAAATTCCAGTTCGGAGTAGAGAGCGGATGAAGGTAGAAATTCTGATGCTGTGTAAAATACGGGAAGAAGTGGACGCTTTTGTGGAGAGTAGAAAACGAATGAATATGAAAATTTCGTAGCAGAATGTAAGATATATGTTTTTAAAGTTTAGAAGTAGATTGAAACCCGAATGCAAAATGATATTTTGGTCCACAAAAAATGCATGAGAGCAAACATTTAGATGTTGAGTAAAAAAACCAAGGAAACTGAAAATTTTGGAACAGTTAGAAAAACGATCGGAAGCGAAAACAATGCCTCACTCGAAATATATCACTAAATAAATTAATTATAGCATATAAAATTAATTAATTTAATAATTAAAATGTTAACACTGCACTTTTTATATCCACGCAGAGAGCGAACGGCTTATAAAAAATTCATTTGATTTTCTCGCGATTTTCGACTTCTTCTCACACACACTGAACAGAATGCTGTAAGAAAATTTCATATCCTGACGACGAACAATTAACTTGCATGACTTTGGAAACTGTCATTATTAAATATATCATGTTATAAAATGAATCTATCTTAATAAAAGGGTCCAAAATCATTCTTCTGAAACATATATGGAGTAATAGCAGGCATTGATATTGTCGTAGCAATAGAAATGCCACACAGAGGAAAAAACTACGATTTGCGTCGGGAGCCGTCAATTTTTTTTCGAACTATCGAGTGCATTTCCTGATCAAAAAATTCTTGTATCAAATTAAATCCGAAAACATATCAATAATTTAGTAAGCTAAGTTCTGTTTGAAGTGTAATCGGTGGTCACTATACTCGTACGCTAATTAGGCTTTCCTCTTTTCATTCAGTTACTGATTGCATAGGGTTACATTACTGCATAACCAACAACAGGGGTAAAAAATGGGTTAAGACGTGTGACTGTTGCACGTTAGTTTAGAGTTTCAATCGATTAAATTTCGAGAATGAGGGATTGGAACAAGAGTCGCTGACTAAATATGCTGAACAACGTTGTGAATAACATATTAACATGGCTGTGTTAACAGAAATTATTGCAATAGCAAAGTAACTTCTTTAGCTTGAAAAACACATCAGGCATTTGAAAGGGAACTCAGATTTCCACCGTTTTCAAACACTGAAAAAATTTGACTCCAAAACTTTGAATGTTTTGCCTAAATATTTGTACGTTGTAACTTTACAAAAAATTATGCATGGACATGTAAAAACAACATTTTTTTGGTGAAACTTCCGTGGTTTTATTTTTATTTATTTTAACAAGTTTCCTGAGAACTTGCATCAAATAGATACAAATATTCCTTTGACAAATCTACTAAAAAAAGTTTGAAAAAACTCAGACAGAATTAAAAGATATTCGGGTTGAACTTATAGGTAGGTACAAAATTGAGCAGGTGCTTGATATGAATTGAAAGGCGCCCGAGAAGAACTGAGAAGTGGCCACCCATGTTAGAGAGTGCTCAAGAATAATTTAAATATCCCTCAGTAGAACTGGTACCGAATTTGAATCTAAGACCACCAACTCTACCACAGTCCCTCTTCTTCAACCTCTCCTCCACTATCAACTTCTACCACTCTACACTACCGGGACCAAACTCATATTCACTACTACACCCGACGTACCACTCAACCACCACTACTACCACCACAACCACAATTTTAACAAAAAATTACTCCTAAGAACTGGTGCAAACAACTTAGCTTAAACCTGCCAGTCGACCTCTTTGTATCTCTATCTGTCAATTTCAACCACGACTAGCCGATCTCTATCTATACCAGACAAACTCTGTCGCAGCCAGTTTCCCTTCATCTTTACCCGTCAATCTCAATCTGTACCAGTCAATCTCTGTCTTTATCAGTTAATGACTATCCCCGCCAGTCAATCTCAGTCACAGTCAGTCAACCTCTGTCTCAACCAGCCAACGCCGGAGCATGCATGTTTTTCACCGCCTAAGCGATTCAGATACTTGAGCTGTGAAAAACATGCATGCAGGCGGCGAAAAAGTTAGACTGGATCTACCATCAACACTGTCTCTATTCTGTTGTACCAACACAATTTCAAACACTTCACTGCGCCCTTCCACTTTCTAACTTCATTCTTGAGTGGATACTCCGCCACCCCAGTTCTTTCTTGCATTCCACTCCTCCACTTTACTCCCCAGCTCCACTAACCCACTTCATTTCCTCTCCCCCACTCTATTTTCAACTCCAATACCAAGCTCCACTACCCCACTTCATTTCCTCTCCCCCACTCCATTTTCAACTCCAATACCCAGCTCCACTACCCCACTTCATTTCCTCTCCCCCACTCCATTTTCAACTCCAATACCCAGCTCTACAACCCCACTTCATTTCCTCTCCCCCACTCCATTTTCAACTCCAATACCTAGCTCCACTACCACAATCCATTCCTCCTCTCCCCCACTCTATTTTCTACTCCACTCCTCCACTCCATTATCCCTCTCTACTCTTCCACTCCCAACCTCGACTCCCCTCCTTCATTTCTCTCGCACATGAAACTCCCCTACCATACTCACCTCTCAACTCTCCCAAAAACTCTGATATTAAACTCCCCCACTCCCCTACCCATAAAACTCCCCTATTTCACTCCCTCCATATAACCCCCATGAAATTCTCCTACTCCACTCCTCCACTCCATTTTCCATAAAGCTCCCCTATTTCATTCTCACATTCCCCGCCCCCTTAAAATTCCCTTACTCCACTCCTTCACTCCCCTCCTAATAAAACCCTTCTATACCACTCCCCACTCCTCTTCCCCATAAAATTCCCCAACTCCATTCCCCCACTCCCCTCCCCCTTTAAATTTCCCTATCCTACTTCCCACTCCCTTCCACCATAAAATTCCCCTACTCCACTCCCTTCTTCCCCCTGAAAATTCCCCTATCCCACCCGCTGACACCATTTCTCCACGCACTCCATCACCATTTCCCCACGCACCCCTCCATCCCCATTTCACCACGCACTCCTCCATCCCCATATCCCCACGCAATCCTCAACCCCCCTTTCCTCACGCACTCCTCCCTCCCCATATCCCAACGCTCTCCCCCATCCCCATTTCCCCACGCACTTCTCCTACCCCGTTTCCCCACGCACTCCTCCATCACCATTTCCCTACGCTCTCCCCCATCCCCATTTCCCCACGCACTCCTCCATCCCCGTTTCCCCATGCACTCCTCCATCCCCGTTTCCCCATGCACTCCTCCATCATCATTCCCCCACGCACTCCCCACCTCCATTTCCCCACGCACTCCCCCATCCCCATTTCCCCACGCACTCCCCCATCACCATTTCCCCACGCTCCTCCATCACCATCACACCAGGCAGCTCCGCCATCATTCCACTTCATTACCTCCATCATTTCCAGAGCGGGCGCGGCTCCCAATCATACTTTCCCGCTGTGGCAGGTAATTAACCGCAAAGATTTCCATTACTCGATGGTACCTTCATGAAGTCGCCGCTGAGAGGGTGATTAAAATCGTACTTAGCGGTGTTGGCAAGCTATGACCCAAGCTACCTGCTCCAGCGGGGTGAGTGCTGAGAGTTCTCGTGAGTGTAATGGTTATTTACAGACGCAAATTTAAAGAGTAATGGTGAGCTATGATTATTTACAGCGCAAATAAGACAGTAATGATGAGCTATGATTATTTTCAACTCAGTTCAGAGAGTGATGATGAATAATGGTGCGCAATGATTATTAACAGTACAAATCAGACAGTAATGATGGGTTATGGTGGGCAATGATTACGTTCAACGCAGTTCAGAGAGTAATGATGAGCTTTCTGCGTCAGGAAATGAGCTTAACAATGATTACATTCGGTGTCCTACTTCGTCACGAGAAAGGTTGATTAACTACGATTATAAAAGAACTTTGGTGCTTTCGGATTGTATATTAGTGTAGAAAAATATTGAAACATCTGCTATTCCTACAATGTATAAGAGTTAAGAATATGATTTGTAAAGATAAGAATAGGAATGATTAAGTATAAGAATAGTACAATGCATAAGAACTATTCCCTTTACATTTTTCTCGGGAAATAAATATCCGACATTGCTTTCAGGTAATCAATATAAGCCCCGTAAACTTAATTTTAAATTGATGTTTTGATAAGTCCAAGTAGAAGAGTAAAATAAACTAATTGTTAACAAAATCATAAAAAATAACTTTTTAGCCATACATTACCGTGATTTATACATTTGGAATTACCTTAAATTAGCGTCTCCATAAACCCCGAAATCAACACCTCCTAGAATTCCAGTAACCTTATTATTTTTTAAATGTCTTTATTCACTGGATCCGTAACCTATAAATCAATGCCTCCTTAAATCACCGTAAGATATTCATTTTTAAATTACTTCAAATTACCATATCCGTAACGTTAAAATGAAAACCTCCTTAAATTCCGTAACCTTCACATTTTTAAATAACCGATTATTTTCAAAATCCATTATCTCTTTATCTTTGCCTTATGATTCAAGTGTGATGATTCATAATTTTCATTCGGCCAAGTTTAAAACTTAGTGAATTTATTTTGACGCAATGAACAGTGAACGGAGGTGATATTGCGCTGCATCTCTACGCTTGCTTCGATCATGTCGAGTTGCATTCAAAGCATGCCCCAATCATGTTCAAGTTGCATTCAAAACATGCCCCAATCATGTTCAAGTTGCATTCAAAACATGCACCAATCATGTCAAGTTGCATTCAAAGCATGCACCAATCATGTCAAGTTGCATTCAAAGCATGCCCCGATCATGTCAAGTTGCATTAAAAGCATGCCCCGATCATGTCAAGTTGCATTCAAAGCATGCACCAATCATGTCAAGTTGCATTCAAAGCATGCCCCGATCATGTCAAGTTACTTTTGAAGCATACCCCAACCATGTCAAGTTGCATTCAAAGCATGCCCCGATCATGTCAAGTTGCATTAAAAGCATGCCCCGATCATGTCGAGTTTCATTCAAAACATGCACCAATCATGTCAAATTGCATTCAAAGCATGCCCCGATCATGTCAAGTTGCATTCAAAGCATGCACCAATCATGTCAAGTTGCATTCAAAACATGCCCCGATCATGTCAAGTTGCATTCAAAGCATGCACCAATCATGTCAAGTTGCATTAAAAGCATGCCCCGATCATGTCGAGTTTCATTCAAAACATGCACCAATCATGTCAAGTTGCATTAAAAGCATGCCCCGATCATGTCAAGTTGCATTCAAAGCATGCACCAATCATGTCAAGTTGCATTCAAAACATGCCCCGATCATGTCAAGTTGCATTCAAAGCATGCCCCGATCATGTCAAGTTGCATTAAAAGCATGCCCCGATCATGTCGAGTTTCATTCAAAACATGCACCAATCATGTCAAGTTGCATTCAAAGCATGCCCCGACCATGTCAAGTTACTTTTGAAGCATACCCCAATCATGTCAAGTTGCATTCAAAGCATGCCCCGACCATGTCAAGTTGCATTAAAAGCATGCCCCGATCATGTCGAGTTTCATTCAAAACATGCACCAATCATGTCAAGTTGCATTCTAAGCATGCCCCGACCATGTCAAGTTGCCTTTAAAGCATGCCCCAACCATGTCAAGTTGCATTCAAAACATGCCCCAATCATGTCAAGTTACATTCAAAGCATGCCCCGATCATGTCAAGTTGCATTCAAAACATGCCCCAATCATGTCAAGTTACATTCAAAGCATGCCCCGACCATGTCAAGTTGCTTTTAAAGAATGCCCCAATCATGTCAAGTTGCATTCAAAACATGCCCCAATCATGTTAAGTTACATTCAAAGCATGCTCCGATCATGTCAAGTTGCATTCAGAGAATGCCCCAATCATGTCAAGTTGCTTTTAAAGCATGCTCCAATCATGTCAAGTTGCATTCAAAGCATGCCCCGATCATGTCAAGTTGCTTTCAAAGCATGCCCCAATCATGTCAAGTTGCATTCAAAGCATGCCCCGATCATGTCAAGCTGCTTTTAAAGCATGCCCCAATCATGTCAAGTTGCATTCAAAGCATGCCCTGATCATGTCAAGTTGCATTCAAAACATGCCTCAATCATGTCAAGTTGCATTAAAAGCATGCCCCGATCATGTCGAGTTGTATTCAAAACATGCCCCAATCATTTCAAGTTGCATTCAAAACATGCCCCAATCATGTCAAGTTGCATTCAAAGCATGCCCCGATCATGTCAAGTTGCTTTTAAAGCATGCCCCAATCATGTCAAGTTGCATTCAAAGCATGGCCCGATCATGTCAAGTTGCATTTAAACTATATAAAGCATGCCCCGATTATGTCAAGCTGCTTTTAAAGCATGCCCCGATCATGTCTGTCAAGTTACTTTTAAAACATGCGCCGATCATGTCAAGCTGCTTTTTAAGCATGCCCCAATCATGTCAAGTTGCATTCAAAGCATGCCCCAGTCATGTCAAGTTGCAGTCAAAGCATGCCCCAATCATGTCAAGTTGCATTAAAAGCATGCCCCGATCATGTCAAGTTGCATTAAAAGCATGCCCCAGTCATGTCAAGTTGCAGTCAAAGCATGCCCCAATCATGTCAAGTTACATTCAAAGCATGCCCCAGTCATGTCAAGTTGCAGTCAAAGCATGCCCCAATCATGTCAAGTTGCATTAAAAGCATGCCCCGATCATGTCAAGTTGCTTTTAAAGCATTCCAAAGCTCCCGATATTCGAGAATTCCTTAGCACTTTGACAAATGAACTTTGGAGCAATTATTTCATCATATTTGTTCTTATAAATTGCTTCTCTCTCTGGCAGCTAAACTTGAGAGGAATCATTCCGTCATATCTGCAATTAAGAACTGTTTGCAACTCTGATCAGAGTATCGATAATGAAACTCAACAGAAGCTAGAATACCGTGCATTATAATTACTTCACAACCATCCTTTTCATACGTACGTCGTGAAATTGAGATTGTATGTAGGCAGTTATTTCATTGCTGTTGCGTACCTATACCATACACTATAATGAAGTTACTCCTGTGAAAAAGTTATCTGTGATCAAAAACATTAAAAGTTGATAAGCAAAAAATTTTCGAGTTTTAGAACGTATATATAAGCTTCTCGTTTCCGCATATAAAAAACAAAAAAATCTACGGAATTTGAAACATGCATTCAACTTACTCTCTGACACGAAAATCGGAGAGAAGTAGTCAAAAATATACGGATTTTAAAACACACATTTAACTTACTTTATGACGTGAATCGGGAATGAAGAAGCAAAAATCTACGGATTTTCAAACACGCATTTAACTTACTCTATGACGTGGGAATCGGGTAGGCGTATACAAAAATCTACGGATTTAAAAACATGCATTTAACTTGCTCGGCAACTTGTGAATCAAAAGATTAGTATAAATATGAGAAAATGTACGGAGTTCAAGACAAGCATTCAAGTTACTTTAACGGTAACAACATGATATTAACTCCCCTCTAAGCCACAATACTGCTAAGATGACTATCAAGAACTTCTGAAATGCCGAAATAATTCATATACAAAACAATGATTAGCTTGAGAATGTCAAAGAGCGGGAAACAAAATGTTGAAACCGAGGCAGCCTTATCAGTATTTTATTGAGAATGCTATTGAGAAGCAGTAAATTTTACATCAGAATGAAAGAATTTTTTATTTCATATCAATCTTATTTTCATATTAACCTAATGAGTAATGTTAAAATGAAAGTTAAGATTCAACTGCAATTAAGCTTAATTTCAGAGCACAAATTTTAAGTAAATGAACATTGATGGAAATAACTTGTCAACTGATTTCCTTTACGTATGCATAAAAATACAGTTGTTCACCCCCCGGTGGGTCACTGAGGTAAGTCATTTGCCTGAGCATTTACAATATATAACGACCACATGTATCCGAATATGTTAATTTTCATTATTTTTAAATAGGTATATCAGAAAGGGTTAGAACCCACGAAGTCGAGGCATGGTCGAAGAGATTAACCCTTAAGTTGTGCTTGCTCTGTAATTGACCTGATATAAAAAAAAATTAGTTTCGCTGTCGTGTATCATATTTGCACTAGACTCATTGTTGTCTCGACGACTGTCCAGGTGGGGTGTGTGGACTACCGTTCCCAAATATCAGTTAAAAAAAGATGTGAAAAAGCCTTCCTAAGGAGCGATATTCCGTAACACGGTTATAAAATGAACACTTAACTAATTCAAATTTGACGGTATTTACGTCTATGAACCACTTCGTATTTTGATGCGCAGAGAACAACGTCCACCCTCATCAGTGCCTGAAAGCGCACTGAGCCGTGAAAACTGGAGAGTTAGTCATGTCGCTATTGTTGAGTAAAAATCTAATGGCTGCAAATCTATATAGAAATAGGAGCAAAGCTCCAATTTTTCTCATTCTTAGCTTCTTTCATTAAAATGGCTTTACAGAACACTCTTATATGTTGAAACGAGAAAACGGAGAAATTGAATTTTCAGGGTGAGATGCAAATGAAAAGTCCAATAACTAAACGTCCTGAAATTAGACGCTTAGGAAAGGTATTTTGTTTCACTTCCTGTTATTTTCTGTTTTATTAGTGACATCCACAGATATGAAAAAGTTCATAGCTGCTACTAATTTTCCAGGTAGACGATCAATGTGTACCTGTTTCCTCATTATGAATAAGCCATTTTACTGCATGAATTTCAACATAAATAAATAAAGGAAATTGAATTAAACAGCAAATATTACTTCGAATTCCATTTTGAAAAGCCTAATTCAAGCAGATATTTCATCAGCATCAAAATGACTTTCTTGAACAATGGTTCAATAAAAAAAAATTTTCTTTTCCAAGTGGGAATCGAAAAACTAGTACATGACATCTTACCTATGCCCTTTTATTGAAATTTTGTACTCATTTGACGTCACACAAATCCTCACACTGGGCTTCTCGAGAGCGTTGGTTGACCCGAATCGGTATGCTGAGCCATCAGTGTCGTCTCACTCCGTGAAAACGAGCGTTGAAGCGCAGATTTCGTTGAACACATGAGCTAAAATACAAGTCATAGCCCTTGAGTTGAGGCATAATGCCTATTCAAGTAAGCAGGTTCTCAAGCAAGCTAAACTTTCCAAAAAATTATTTTCAAATTTGTTACGTTTTGCTAGCTCTCAAATCAGCGGTAGTGCTCTGAAGTTGTACCAGTGGCTAATTGAAAGCGATCATCAAATTTATTTATTAAATAAATAATTATTTAAATAAATAATTAATATTTGATCAAAATGAGTAAACATTTAATAACAACAATTAGTAAAATGAATATCCATTGAATTTAAATAATTTAAAAATAAACGTAGAATGAAGCCGTATTCGTCCATCTTGGATGCATTTCGCCTTGTGATGAAGAATTAGCCATAAAATTTGCAGGTTCTATAAAAATGCCAGGGAATTGAAAAAAGCCGAAAATATCGTGAGAAAGCACAAATTAAGTACAAGGTAATGCTGTAGACACTTAGAAATTGGGCTATTTTCCCATTGTTATTCAAGAACAGCGTGACAGATGAACGTAAGCTAGGCAAATAATAATGCTGTAAATATTCACATCGTACACGAATATCTGTTTGATTTTCGAAAATTCATTGGCAAAAGTGGAATTCCGACGTTGTTGTTCTTCCCACCTCTACTGTTAATCCTAATTTTGGGTCGCTATATAAAATGGGAATTCTATGATTAATGCAATAACTGAACCGTCAATGTTTGCACTGAGCAGAGCTGATCTTAAGATGCCTTATGAACTTTTATTCTTGTATGTAAAAGAAGAAGGTGCGGATAATTTTAGGGAAAAATTTATAGTGAAAGCACCAATGTCAGGTATCAAACATACAAAAATTTTATCAAGCTCCAAAACCAATGCACATAAATTTTGAGGAAGTGTAATTAATACTATATAATACATGAAGTCCGAATGTGGTAATACTTCTCTAAATTTTATTGTCCAGAAGTCAATAGTTTCAAAAGCGGGAAAAGGACTAAAACTAGATCGGAAAAGACACAAAATGGCGGCGAGAAAATCAGTCCCGACCTGCTGGCTCGGAGCTCGTTAATTATTTCCGATATATTTTGCCGTTCGCTGCAATGCGACACTTGGTTTTTTATCGCGCGAGAGATGCAGAGAATGAACGGATCCGGATCTCTGCCAACGCGTGCGCCACGCCAAAATGTGTGTCATGCCACAATTCGTGTCGCATCAATTGCAGGAGATTGGCAAGTGCCAACGAGGGATTGAGTGTCAAGGTTTTCACGGTCTGAATCGTATTTGTCTCTAAATGTGGCCGCTGAATTTCAAACCTTAAATAGAGTCTTAAACTAAATGTTCGCAAGAATTTACAAGCGATGTGTTCTTCATTTTGCAAGCACTACTTGATGATAATAATATTAAATAATATAACTGTTAATCAACGACTGGTGTTCATCTATTCAATCACGCGTAAAAGCACTACAAATATTGTCACAGTCATTAAAACATTTTTTCGAAATAAAAAACATTAAAACATTAGAACATTTGGTCGTAAAAAGTTTGCAATATAAAATTGAGAGCACCAGTGACGGTACCAGGTCAGAAACCGTGATAGAATTTCTGCTTCGAGATGTTGATATGATTGAGTTCAGTTTGACAATATACTTTTAAAGCAGTCATTATTAAAACGACGACCCTTCCCCACACCATTGATTGAGGAAAGCATAGGCAAGTTTGGAGGAAGGCAACGATCAATTTTCATCTTGTTTTATTAACGAAACCAATATCTTAAATTTTCAACGGAACCGACAGCTCTATTCAGATCTGTTGGAGTCAACAGAGCAATGTAATTAAATTTTTTTTCAAACCTGTAAAGCGAACGCAGCAGCATTGATGTCCTGATTAGAAACTTTCAAATTAGCAGCTTGATATTGTGACCCTTTTTAGCACAATTGTCCCAAATCAGAACAAAAAAATATTTCCATAAGCGATAATTATTCTCGCCAGAGCCTTTGCAAATAGAAAAAAATTGCTCCATAAGAAATATAAGCGATCACGAAATGACGCAGCAGCTAAATCAATTGTCATTGAAAACTAAACCTAAGGTAGTTTTGGAATGTATTTTGTCATCTTTATGTTCAGAATTCTAAGCCGTACCATTATTTTTTTACGTTTTCATTGTCTTGTGATGACATTGCTGCTGTTTACATCCATCACTGTCCCCTTATCAATCTAATACCTAATTAAATTATTGTAACATAGGTACTATATCCATATGGATCGTCCCCAAACCTGTCTTTATTTTTAAATATTAGTTGGATAGTCATTATAATGATGTCATTACTTACTCAGGGGCTGGTCCAATAGTTGTAGCATAAAAATTACCACGAGAACGCTGCCCCACCGGGCAATTTCTTTCTGAATTTAGTAGGAATAACTGAAAAACGGTGTACACACCACTGATCTAACGTGAAATTATAATTTTCTCACAAAAACTTAGCGTATCAAATAATGGCAGTTGGAGTTCGATCATAATGATTTAAACTTGAATTCTATACAAATACAGGCGAAACTTTTACTACTACAGTTAGAAAATTACGTCGTAAGCCTTCACTATTAAATGAAAATGTTTATATAGCTCTTAATCTTATTCTTCCCCTATAAATGTTGAAATAGCGTTGAGTCTTATTTCACACCTTTAAATCTTGAAATAGCTTCAAATCTTATAATTCACATGTAAAGCTAGAAATTACAAATCAATATTAGTTGTGTGACCATGACTCACTTCACCTCAGACAAAATTACTGGAACAGATACATGCAGAAATAATTAAGACAGATGAGAGGCAGTATTGACATTTGTTCCCAGAATTCAAGGTTCAACAGAGCAAGAAGCAAGCACGAGATGACCGAAGGTATGAAGAGCTGGTAGGTCTGCGGTATTGGAAAGTCATTCTCTCTGACCGAAATTATTAGCTAACTCAATAATTCACAGATCCACGATACTGCAGTCATTCTGCTGCTGGGATAAAGCTCGTAAATGGAACATTTGAACAAGCATTTGCTGGTAACGGTCAGGTTTCTAAGTTTATGCTCATGGAATACCGGAAGGGGAAGCTCCGTTTCTAAGCAATCAACTGATGAAAAAAGGGATTTTTCGAGGTGTTGTACTGAGTCATAGAATTTTAGGGTTATTCTGCTCAATAGTTTTTCTTGGAGTTATTTAAGTACAAGTTTGTTAAAACAATTCACCTCGCGCTGTTTGCTTTCGGCTCAAAACCCCAGCTTGCTTGCATACACTTTCGGTTGGACTTGAATACCTCAGTTTTTAAATTATTTGATACATTTATATATTTCCAATTTTAAACATTATAAGACCTTTAAACTAAAATATCTTACCTGATAAATGTAAATCTGAAAATTTTCTAATCTTTTCTGAAAAAAATTAAAACTGTTCATGTACGAGTATGACATAATTGTCGAGTAGGCCATTTCAACTGAAGCAAAAATTGGGACATGTCGAATGCGAACGCTTTGGTCCTTGCACTGCTACGCTGAATTAAAATGCTGCTGAGGATCTTTTCACGATCATAAAGGTGGTTGTGAAGGTATGGAAAAGTTTAAGTTAAACGCATTTCACGCTGTACGTCTTTCTATCGTACGCAGCGCAACGACCTGTAGAAATTGGGTCGCTTCACCTCATTCAAGTTTATATTTCTACGGGTGATTTATACGCCAAATAATATATAAGAAATAAACATGTTGTAATATATGTCAATGTCGTTTTATCAATGTCAGGTAAATGCACTGCAATATGTGTTCGTTTGAAGATTTTGTTAAATGGTCACCAACTTTTCCTAACCTAATCAAAACAAATATCACTCTAACCAACACAAACACAAAAACAATTTGATTTTTAAAATCTAAGTAAAAATCTTAAGGAAAAAACATATCACGCCGTCAAACAAATGTACAAGCACGAGTCACGAGCTTCATCTCTATTTTTTGTCGTTCCGTAATTTTCCCTAGAATGATTTCGATTGTCAATATTTTCAAGATAAGTGCCCCAGCAATTCACATAAATACTACGAATAGTTTAAAACTGATCATCAGTCAAAAATTTGTACCAACGCCGAAATATATTTATGACTTTTCACAACTTATAGCGTTCCCTCTAAACCAACGTTGTATGAACTTGTAAAAACTCTTTTCTTTTCGACTGACGATTTGAATAAAAAGTGGTGTGATGCTTAGCTATGTTTGTCACCCATTTTACTTGATGCATTCCTTTTCTTTGTAAAGTCAA
This sequence comes from Morinoia aosen, assembly GCA_030386875.1. NCBI lineage: Eukaryota > Metazoa > Arthropoda > Malacostraca > Amphipoda > Talitridae > Morinoia > Morinoia aosen. The sequence continues at coordinate 10,491,852 of CM059559.1, read as the reverse complement.
GTGTGGCTAATACAGGAGACCTAGTGGCACAGTTAACAGTATTAAACTGTTTCGAAAAGCTCTCTCATTTCGTGAATGAACTTTCCTATGTAAAGAGTTATATGTCAACGAGCTGTACAACGCTGTAACTCTAACTTCTTTTGCTTTACTTACTCGAGTTAGACATAAACAATTTTAAATCAAAGATTTGTAAAATTAAAGATATTAACTTTTCCATTTTCTTTATTACGTTTTATAACCATTTCGTTTCTGGTCCCTCATATTTTGAGAATAAAGTGTTTCCTTTATCATTGTGTAGCCGCTCTGAATCATTTCTAACTGTAATAAAAATTCTGTACCAATATTATTTTCGTATTTAATTAGATAACATTTTATGTTATGAGGTACAGTAATGTTCCAAGTACTAGAGACTTGTTGATATGTACGCACAAAAACTAGTTTCAAGTTTCCGAAATGTCGATTACTTATTTTTCGAAACATAATCATTTACTTCCGCGCAATATATTTTTAACAATATCAACCACTGCCTGCGAAGCGAAAACCTTAGGCCCTTATGCGAGTGTAGGAAGAGAATATACTTAAAACGATTTCTCATTGGTATTTATAGTATTTATTGGTTTCCAGTCTTTGTGACTGGAATAAAATATTCACAAAATACATTTTAATGCTGCTTTTATCAAGTATATAATGACCCCCTGTCATAGCTGTTATTTAATTTACACAGTTTATCTATCAACTTGAAACCTTTTGTGTAAAGAAACATTTGAATCCTTAAGTATTTGAATTGCATTTATTGCATCATATTTTTCTATAAATCAATGTGTTTTCCTTTATAAAACGGGGAGACCGCATATACGTCATGACGGTCGAATTCTATTGAAAAATATAGATAAAAGTTCAAATTTCGTGAGAGTGGAATAAAATTTGAATTTATGCATATAATAAAATGAAACGAATTTTATGAATTTATTTGTGGCAGGTCAGAGCTGATGTCGGGTCATTCATTAACGGTTGTAAATTCACCTTGTGGTTTGATCGTTGTTAAATCGCTTAGGCAACTAGCAGCGTAATGCCGCATAGCTCGGTTGTAGGCATGTTTGTATTATTTGCGTAACTAGCGTAAGGGATTGCAGCCTCTTAAGTGAGTCTCTCGAAAAAACATAAGTAGTTTTATTTTATGTATTAACGTTTTACGCACTATGTGATCCAGCAGCCGACACCTTTGAATAAAAACGAGGTGGTTCAATGTTGGCTGAGAAATGGTGCCTAATTTCAGCTGTGTACGTCAAGAATTATATCTCATGCACAGAAATTTCTGAAGCGACATGATAAAACTCAACCACTGTTATAGATATTAGAACATTTATTGTGACTTCAAGCCTCTTCTTTACCTCTTTCCATGTTTTTTCTTATATGCAACGATCTAAAATAATACATTTTTACCGCTTGTCTCTTAGTTGATTCAACCACTGATAGAGATATTGCAATAATTATTGTGGTTTTTCGATAGATAAAATTTAAGACCCGTTGTATGAAGAAATTTTTAAAAATCAATAAGTTAAACTTTTGTATAAACTTTCTGGAAACATACGTCTGTTCTTTTTTTTCTAGACCGTGGACTTAACAATAAACACACAACAACATCGATTGCAATATCTAGATGGACAAGACAGAGTTAGTTTATAAAACCACGTATTACTAGAACAAAAACCCAAAATTATTTTTTACTGAATTTGAAGGAGCTATCAGATATCTTGCGAATACTCAAACAGTTTTACAGTAAAATCTTTCATTTAAAACAGCTATGGTCCAATAGTCGTCTAATTTGAAGGAGCTATCAGATATCTTGCAAATATTTAAACAGTTTTACAACAAAATTTTTCATTTTGTAATTTTTGAGTTTTGGGTTAGAATGGCATTTTATTGGAGATCCTCTCGAGAATACCCTTGAATGAAATGGTCGCATCTCATACATTCTTAATTAGTTTCTCATTTCATTGAAAACAGGAAGCAATATGTATATTTTAATTAAACTTCTCGTTGCTCGACGCCACACAAAAATTAACAAGTACCTCTCGCACCTTTAACTCGCACACGATCAAATTCACTATGCATTACTTACGAAGAGTCAAACATTCATCACGGAGGCGACTACTCGAGGCACTCGAAATAATGACATCTCTGATGCTGCCGGCCAGCGCCGCCCTTCCTTATTTCAAGGAAGCGCGGGAACAGCATCATTTAATTATGCTCGACGACGCTCCAGAAGCTGTCGCGCAAGCCGTGTTCTCATCTCGACTCAATATCTAGGCACTGATTGCCTAGTGACTCAATATCTAGGCACTGATTGCCTAGTAGCAAATCGATGTGAACGCCCCGATTACATGACGGAGGAACGGCCGCATCGCAAGCCTCGGGATTGGACTCGTGTGATAGGCAAACTTGTAATCGCCTCCTGACATGATGAGCAAAAACTTGCTTGTGTAGCTGTGCTTCCATCTCGTGAAGCGACTGCCTACCTGTTGTTGCTGTTGTTGGTTTTAATCGTGAGAAATCAAACCACGAGTCGTGTGAGATAAAGTTTAATGCATCGATTTTATGTAAAGAGATAAAATGGGAAAGAAAATGGGAAAGTCTGGATATACGAGTTTCATCACTGCCAGAGAACGTGCGAAGATTTATTTTAATTCTATGAACGACCGCTGCATTGTAAGCGTGGAGATGCTCTCGTTGTTGCAAAAAAAATGTTGCAGGTACGAATACAGTTAATATGTAGATAAAGCTGACATAGAATGGATGAAATTGTTGAGAATAAAACTGAATTCATGGAACTTGCTATCCTACAACCACCAACACTTCCTGCCCCTACGATTCTCAATTTTCTCGCTGTTGGCTTCAATGCAGAGTAGCTGTTACTCGTAGAATTGGATTCTCCTTGAAGAAGCTTGTATTTATTCATTTACTAGATATTGTACATAAAATTTTTGGTTCAATTTGTTTCTGATCTGCTGTTACTCCTAGATTTACAGTCTCCTTAAATAAGCATGTATTTATTCATTTAATAGAAATTTTAAATAAAAGTTTCGGTGCAATTTGTTTCTGGTCTGCTGAACTGAGTTTACTTCAACCTCTTTATTTTAGCAAGCGTTAAGGTTTGTTTGCAGCACACCATCCCTTCCAGCATCACATTTATATTAAATCAAGCATTTTAACGCGAATCGGAGTTCGCAATACAGACTCATGAAAAGATAGAGACATTTATTTCACAACTCAGGGAGTTTTTTGTACCGATTTTCAGTTTTTTAAGATTTGCTTCAGATTTGATTAAAACAAGTTAGAAGAAAAACTCGGAAAATGCATGCGCTGCTTTCACTAAGGTATGCAGTGGGCCGCGTAAACAGGCCTCCTAAATTTGAAATAAATTATCTTGTGTTAAAACAAATTCAGAAAAGTTATGAAAGAACAGTACCGTAACAAGAAGTCTAATGAGGAAGTCTAACAACAAGAAATTCATCACAACTATTCTTTCGATATTTGTTAGAATGTGGTACAACTTTGAAATAGCAATAAAACTTACAAATTACGGGCACAAGTAAAAATATTGCTGATACTAGATGTTCAGACTTAGTATGAACGTCATATTGAATCCAAGATACCAATTTGACTGTTATTGGAACATTAGAATACACTAAAGAAGACATCACCGCCTCCAATCGAGACACTTGTGTTTTGGTTACCATAGAGGAAGCGCAACTCATCCAGAAGATAAAAGCGAGCAGCAATAAATACCTACACCACAGCACTCTCTGAGCAGGAGACTAAAAGGCAATTTAAGCGTGAGACGCTGTGCTTAAAATTAACCGTAAGGAAGACAGGCGCATTAAAAAGGTTCATTAACGTACTATCTCTGAACGGCTGAAAAGTTTCTTTTGAATATGAGTGCAAGGTGATACGCTTAAAATTAGCCGTTGAGGAAGACAGGTGCATTAAAAAAACTCGAGGTCGAGTTCACAATGGACTCCCTCGTGTGCTGTTTAGTGGTTGTATTTGGGTCTAAAATACTGGACAGCTCGGGTACCGTCGACGGTTTCTTGACGTTGATAGGGCTAATACGAGTCTTACAAGGGTCAAGGCTTAGTTTTCCATGTACTGAATCTATCTAGGTCTTCCAGAAATCATGTTTGTGTCTTTTCAAAAGCAGTCTTATTTCTTCTCTGTGTCCAGTCCGTGTCTTCCATAGGCCAACATAGTCTTCCAGGCATCAAGGCAGTGAGTTCCGAACATCAAGCCTGTGTCTTACATGGATCATGTCTAAGGTTTCCATACATCAAATCTATGTCTTCCAGGGATAATGTCTAGGTTTTCCATACATCATGTCTATGTCTTCCAGGGATCATGTCCAGGTCTTCCAAATACCAAGTCCGTATCTTCCAGGGATCATGTCTAAGTTTTCCACACATCAAGTCTACGTCTTCCAGGGATCATTTCCAGGTCTTCCATACATCAAATCTGAGTCTTCCAGGGATCATGTCCAGGTCTTACCATACATTAAATCTGAGTCTTCCAGGGATCATGTCTAGGTCTTCCATACATCAAGTCTATGTCTTCCAGGGATCAAATCAATGTCCTTTCATAAATAAAATTTCTCAAGGCATCACTTTTATGTCTCCCCGGCATAAAATCTGTGTGCCAGGCTCAAAATCTACGGATCTACGGCTTCTAGCCCCGAAATCTGTTCCGGGCTTCGCGTCTGTGTCGCACAAATATCAATTTCGTTTGTTTAGGCATAAAGTCTGGGCTTTGACCCTGAATTGGTTTTAATGAATCCAATCCAATAAAAATATTTTTCCAACATCCATCGTTTATAGTCGAGGAATTTCATTAGGTTTAGAAAGTTTCTAAGCCATTTATTCAAGGATTAACTGTATTTTTAATTAGTTGTACTTTGTTAATGGTGAATTTTCTTCTAAAGTTCCGTTAACTGGCGTTTTTTTAACATACTAACTTTGAACGGCTTAAAAGTTTCTCTTGAACATTTTTCTACGAATGTTTATCATTCTGAGTGATTTTAAGAAGCCTTTTATTGAAGTTAATTATAACAATAGCTGGTACTCAATCGATAGGCACCCTGATACCTAATAAAATATCAATGAGCCAAAATAACCATAGCAATCGTTTTGAAGTTACTTATTTCTTGCGCAGAGTCACTGAACAGATGTTAATGGCATAAATTTGAACTGAACTCATTTTCCATGAAATAAATAGAGACCGAAAACTTTACCTTGATTTGATAGAATCGTAATGTTATCATGGCCATCATTTTTATTAATGTTATTATTATTTTAGAGTTAAATTGTAGTACCAACATTCGCTAGTGTGGTATCGTATCTGAGTATCCAATTGGTAAAGCTTCATCCCGGTTCATTTTGAATTCGAAAGAAATTAATTAAGAAGCATTTATTCTAATTTTTTGCTGTCATTTTTTTCCCTAAAACTTTTTCAACAGGTTCATGTGAGTAAGATTGCAGATGTATGCTGCACCTTAACTGACGTGATTGTTACTTTACCTCTTGTCTTTTTTCACAAGCTATTTTGATGCTTATGTGCAAATCTGAATTTGATGGTCTACGTTTAGTCAGATTTATCGATCCAAATAAATTCTAAAATGACTTCATTATAATAATATACAATGTGATTCAAATCATACAGTACGTCGCATAAAAATAAATCAAAATTCTCTATATAATATGTGTGTTGAAAAATACCAAACAGTTAGCTTTAGGAGAAATTGTCAAAACCCATACGAATTCTGCGTAAATGATTTTACTACAGTGAAAATAACGAAGCAAAAATAATTCGTAAAAAATTTACCTCATGATTATAACTCAAAATTTCAGGTGCTTCTTTTGCTCACATGTGCCCCAGCCCCAATATGAAGGCTCCACAAGTCGCAATATTATTATTATTATTATTATTATCATTATTGGATCGGGTAAAATATTGGGAAAAACACGGAATATTGGGTAAAACACGGAATATTGGGTAAAATACGGAATATTGGGTATAACACGGAATATTGGGTAAAACACGGAATATTGGGTATAACACGGAATATTGGGTTAAACACGGAATATTGGGTAAAATACGGAATATTGGGTATAACACGGAATATTGGGAAAAACACGGAATATTGGGTAAAACACGGAATATTGGGTAAAATACGGAATATTGGGTATAACACGGAATATTGGGTACAACACAGAATATTGGGTTAAACACGGAATATTGGGTAAAATACGGAATATTGGGTAAAATACGTACCGTTGCATAAATACATACGTATCATTGCAAAATCATTGCATCTTCATATTTATTCAACTCCTCACTAATTTCCCTCAACTTTTCCGTTGATCTCTAACGTCATCCGTGGAAAAAGAATACTCGTGATGAGGTATATATTCTACTCACGTTACCTTTTTTCAAAGCATTCAAACAAAACTACGAAGAATCGACCTGTTGGAAACACGAAACTTTGTTTTGCTACATGGGCAAAACAAAATAATAATACCTTGACATTAAATGCTGTTGTTTCTATTTGAAATATTATCGCAATTTTAACTCAATTCAAACGACAAACACAATCGGTAATTTCTTTCCGACTCACAGCAATCTGATTATCATTCGACTAGCAGGATCCGATTGAAGCCTTGGAAACTTATAATAGCAGGGAGCTTAATAGGGGATTGTTTTGCGCTTCATTGTCAGGTAACCCAATTCCAAATCATTTATCTCTAATAGGTGTTAAAATGCTGCCTAATTTCACTCAAAACTTCAATGCGTTCATCAGTCGTTGATTTCCTACCCACAATCTTTAAAAACGAGCATTCAGGTAAGAATTATATTACAACCCGCACTTGCATCGCTAACTTTCAACAAACTCTCAAACCTTTTTTTTTGTTGACTCCAACGTGGTCTAAGTTGACATGACCCCGAGAGTCCGACTGTGCGGGGACACTCCATTATAATTCATGAAATTGAATGGCAAAAAGCTTGTCAATCTCCGGTCTATTATTTCGGCCCGCGTTAATTAGCTTTACCGGCACTCTTGAATTTTAATTGGGCCTTGTCAAACGAAGTTATCTTCGTTATCTCACTCCCGACGCATTTACACGTCAACTCACAGGGACACGTTTTTTAAACTATCACGCACGTGTAATCTTTAACTCGTATCATCTGATACGAGTTAACCTTACTGATTATCAACCTTTACTGATTACTAACCTTAACTTTACTGATTACTAACCTTAACTTTACAGATTACTAACCTTAACCTTACTGATTACTAACCTTAACTTTACTGATTACTAACCTTAACTTTACTGTTTACTTACCATAACTTTACTAATTACTAACCTAAACCTAACTGATAACTAACCTAAGCCTTACTGATAACTAACCTTAACCTCACTGATTCATTCACTCATTTATATTCACGTTTTTATTGACTTAACACGTTTAAATTTAGTTTTTTCTTAAGACTTTTCGTATTTGCAACGCTGAACATTCTTCCTAAGGCTTAGCCACGTCTCTACCTCGGGTTCCATCTAATTCTTTATCATGAAATTGTTATAAGCCACGCCTGAATTCACGCTTTGTTTGGTCGCCAAGCTGGCGGCGTAATCCTTTAGAGTGACAACTTGATCACGGACATGTTCGAGTAGTGTTGCGGCATAAACAATTTGCATGTTAGGTCCACTCTTATTTAGCTTAAATGGAAAATTTGTGTTCTATGAATAAAGAACAGTGCTTGTGGGATGCTATAATGCTTTACAAGATAGAATCTCGGTGACTTCCTAATGCATAGTCTGGGTATGAATATTTCGTTTCTTATATGTGGACTACATGTGCGAGTTTTCTCTTTATTATCTAGACCGAATACAATGAATATGCTTGCTAAAAAGTTAGCCATTTTTTTGACTTGCCATGAAGTATATTTTTAAAGACAATTTTTGAATTTTTGTCACCAGGGAGCATAAGTAAAATGCCAACAAACAAAGTCTTATGTGAGCACATAGAGCCGCTGCTCCAAGCGTGCGACGGTATCATGTGAAGCGATGTTTCCTCCCTCAAAACTCTGATTATTTTCAGCACAAAGTCGGGCACTGCAAAATGGAACGATAAGCAGCTTTCGAGCCGAAAACTAACAGGTTTCCTTCAAACGTGTTCATCAGAAATAAAGATCACGGCTTCAAAGTTGTTGTGCCCCCAAAACAAAATGTAGTCTTTCTTCAGTTTTTGTGATTCTTGCTTCAGTTTTTCAGTTCCTAGACCCCTGCCTCAAACATCACAATTTTCAGATTGTAACTTTACGTTTCAATTTAGACACTTGAGAAAAATGAATCTAACTCAGCTTTTGTTCGCAAAAACAGCTTTCATCTCATTGGATTTAGCATTTAATCATCAATATCTCTCACCTACGGGTCAGCTACTCTGTTCATTATTCTTGTAAAATCATACTCAGGCATTACGATTCTACGTCAAAAGTAGGGTAAGCCTTTTGAGTTGGAGATCGCGTTTCTCAGCGCTAAAATTCATCTAAAAACATGGAATCTCGTTAACTTATTTCGTTAATTCAAGTTGTTGGTGCTGCTATAGCGTGAGGTCTACCGCCATATATCGCCTACCCAGGAGCCATTTGAGATGTATGAAGTAAGTGTTTATCGCTAATTTAAATGTGTGGAAATAAGCAATATCCATTAGCGAACTAACCTCACCTCATACTATGGTACTAGCTAGAGGTAGATCTCATGCTACAGTGTGCTAGACCTCACGCTATGGTACTAGTTAGAGGTAGATCTCATGCTCTAGTGACGTAGACCTCACGCTATAGCAGCATCAATTAGATTCTCACAAAAGACAAGTGACGCATTTTTAATAGAATTTTACCTCATGGTTGAAGGGATTAAACGCTATCGACCCCTTTACTCGTACTACTATCCTTGTTTTTGCATTACAAATTACCAACAGTTTACAGAGTTCCGAAAGGCATTAGTTAGTATTGTTCGAATAGTTTGCGTCAACTGCGCGTGTGATACGAGGTTTGGTCGTATCGGTCAAGTACGTTTTATATTTAATTGAGATGTGAAAATATGTTAAAATCCTAATTTGTACAAAAGTAACCGCACGAATTACATCCAAGTCAATATATATTTCTTTAGCAACAATTACTAGAAAATTTATGGAACAAAATACTTTGACTGCGACATGTAAAACTGAAGTTCAATATTCAACTCAAATTCAAAGTGAGTTGCAGCGAGGATTGTTAAAAATCTCAAAAATCAACTAAATCGTGCCTTCATCTAGTTTTGATGAAGTATTTATGAAAATTCAGTTTGTAACTACTAATCGGTCAGCATGATTATGAAAATTCCCTCGGTGGGCACCGGTGGCTTAGGTCACAGTCAAAGTATTGAAATATTAAATATTATTTTTTGCAGTAATTCCCACTGCGTAATGAAGGCTCATTAGCTAATTTTCTTGTCCTATAACGTCAGTTCAAATTTACCATCACTTACTTGGTTTCTGATCTTTTTTTTGCACCTCACAATTGCCTTCCTTGCATTGTTTCAGCCGAGAAATGCCATCCGAAATCATAATTCTCTATAATGAAAACAACGATGCTGCCTTGATAAGAAGTGTTTTAACTACAATATTTGTTAGCTCAAATCCTAAGAAATTTTTTCAGATAAGCTCATGGTGCTCGTTTGAATGGTAAATCGGATAGAAAAGAAGGTATTTGCAATAATTTTTGATGTCATGAATACATGTCAATGTATATGATTAGATATTTAGTATTCGTTCTTCAGAGCTGGTGGCGAGTAATTTGGGCCAGCTAATCAATACTCTTTAACTCATTCAAACTTTTATTTGTATTAAACACGTTCACCTCTAAGCATATATGTACTCTATAAACTCATCCTTGTCAGTTGCTTCGATTTTTCCTTCGCATTTCTGTTCAATTTCATCGCTCTCATTCCACGTAGAATTCTGCAGGCTCGAAAGCAGGAGCTTCGGTGTTGCAATTCACACTCGCCCTGAATCTTCTTCCACCTAGTCTACCTACTTCTCTTCGCGCCAGTGAACTGAAAGGGCTTCTCTTGAGCTGAGATCGATACACCGTCGTCTCGGTAAAAATAGATAATGAACAAGTGACTGCCTGCGCTCCTAGCCCTCTTAAATGCAGCGTGGTGTAGGCCGCTACAGAGCAGGTCAATATTTAATTGAGAAAATTCGACGAAAGGAGTTAACGTTCGGAGTTTTGGGATCGCTTTTGAGCCTTACACGCTGCTGTATTTTGTATTTTTTATTGGTTCCTAAAGTGTAAATTTCAAAGATCGGAAATACATAAGATGAACGTTAAATTAAAATCGTGAAATTTAAAGCACTAATAACTAAAACCTCGCAAGAAAGACTGTACTCCGTTCGGATTTCATGAACAATACGCTTTAAACATGATCGCCCTACATTCCCAGTGCGAGTTCTGTGCGAGTTCTGGAGGAATAAACTAGTGGTTTTGTCTCTAGAAAGCGATAAAGTCATCAAATAGTTGCGAAGGAAAGAATTGCTCTTTCCTCCTAACGAAGTAGAAGTTAGGAGATTACCAGCAGCATCGAGCTACTCCACAACACCCACTCTGTAAAAAATCTCCAGCTAATTTACGGCGCTTTTCTGGCATATTTCCTGACAGTTTTTGTTCAGTAAACTTGACGGAGAGACCCCATTATTTGTTGCCTCTCTATGGTCAAGCAAAAACGGGAAGTTTTTACCTTAGGAAGAAAACTGAGAACTGTGTGGTTGTGGGTTGAAAACTGGCAGCTGCCCGGTTTGGTGTTGAAAACCGACTAATGCACGGTTTGGTGTTGAAAACCGACTACTGCACGGTTTGGTGTTGAAAACCGACTACTGCACGGTTTGGTGTTGAAAACTGACTTTAGCACGGTTGGTGTTCGAGACTAATAATTTTGTGCCTGTGGTGTTGAAAACTGACAATTACAATGCTCCTGTTGTAATGTGAAGAAAAATAATCTTTAGAACGATTGAGAAACTTTAAAGTCACCGAAAACACTTTTCACCTATTATAACATGTAATGCTGATAATCCTTACACTAGTTCAGTCTCAGCTACAAAATGCTCTCGTATCAGAAACGCTTGCTATTATTCAGACGAAAAAGAATTTCTTACAGATGAATGACGCAAAATTCAACTTAGTTATTGATTGCCTGACAGAAAAAAAACATAGATGGGAAAAATAAAAATTAGCCCATTCACATGGGTATATCATAGCACAGACTCACACTCGAATTATGTAAAAAGGAGATAACTCCAAGTAGCAGCATTCGAATGAACTATTCAAAAACTTATTCAACAACAATGCAAGTTTTCACTTGTAATTGCAAGCGAGCATTCCATCGAACACAAGGCTGCTATCGTGCAGTGTTTTGAGTGCTCGACAGGCAACACAGCCAGACAGTTTCTGACACACGCACACTCAGGCTTTCTCTCCAAATTCATACTTTTTTCCCGCAAAGCTTCAGCTTTACTAGTTCAAATCCAGAAGATTCTTCGAAAGCAGTCTCTGAAATGGCATGAAAACGGAAATAAAAGACACAGAAGAAGGCATGAAAAAAGAAAGAAGCAACGCTAAAGAAGGCATAAAAGCCAAAAGAAGAATGAGCAAAGAAGGAACGAGAACGGATTGATCAAAATAGTCTCCCAAGTAGGTATAAATATAAAAATAAGAGATGTCAAAAAAGGCATAGAAAGAAAAGAAGCAGCAGCAAAGAAAACATGGAAACGGAAAGAAGAATTAGCAAAGGAGGAATGAGAACAAATGAACGAAAACAGTCTCTCAAGAAGGCATGAGAATGGTGAGAAGAGTAAGCAAAGAAAGAATGAGAAGCCATGGAAGCAAAACGAGCACAAAACACAGATGTCCCGAAGACAAATGAACGCATAACATTCTCTGAACGTCACGCGTCAAACCGCCGTGCTTCAGGCCTGTCAATATGAAGTGGAAGCCTTCAAACTTCTCATTTTAATAACAACCAAAATAATTATGATATTACATTAATTACAAGTTTCCTTGAAACTTTGTAGGAGAAATTACGCCGAAATTGTAGCTACGAGTTTGAATTTATTAAGCGTACGAGCTTTAATTTCGAAAAGACACCATTCCCAGCATTGCTCACTCAGACCTACAAGAGCTCGAGTACCGTGAACCAGAGCTAAATCAGTGTTATTCTTGCGCAGTATGCTATGCTGCGAGTAAGCAGCTATACCTGTATTCAAGAATACTTTCATATTCAGAACAGCTTCTGAGGGGTGGAAAGAATTTCATGGTTTCTCGATCGACAGGATTTTCACATTGGAAACAGCGGACAAATAATAACAAAAATTCTGCACCTTAGTGGATGGCCTGAATTAGGTTGCATTTTATCATTCTTTTTGACATTCAAATCTCACATTATTAGATTGCTTTCATCATTCCACTTACTATTAATTCCTCACGATATTCGATTACATTCCATTTAGTATTCATACCTCACAATTTTAGATTGCATTTCACTTACTATTCATACCTCACAATTATAGATTGCATTTCACTTAACATTCATCCCTCACAATTAAAGATTGCATTTCACTTACTATTCATACCTCACAATTATAGATTGTAATTCACTCACTATTCATACCTCACAATTATAGATTGCATTTCACTTACTATTCATAACTCACAATAAAGCAAATGCACGGCCTAATCCATGCGCTTATACAATAATACAAAACTTTGGCTTCGCTCTTATTCAGTGGAGGATGCAATTCATCTTCTATTTTTTATTCGTAAACTTATTATTTTTTGCATCACCGCGTACTTTCTTGCATCAACTAATACTTTTTCTCCTACCAACTCTTATTTTTCTACTTCAACTCACACTTTTTCGATCAACGATTATTTTTTCTCATTGACAAATGAATTTTTCTCTATCAATTTACTTTTCTTTACATGAGCTCGTATTTTTCTACGTACATACATACTTCAGCTGACATTTTTTCCATCAACGCTCATTTTTCCATCAATTCATATTTTTCTACTTCAACTCACATTTTTTTCATCAACGCTCATTTTTCCGCATCAGCTCAAGCTTTTTTCATCAACTCCCATTTTTTCCATCAATACACATTTTCTACTGCAACTCACATTTTCTACTGCAACTCACATTTTCTACTGCAACTCACATTTTCTACTGCAACTCACATTTTCTACTGCAACTCACATTTTCTACTGCAACTCACATTTTCTACTGCAACTCACATTTTCTACTGCAACTCACATTTTTTCCATCAGCGTTTATTTTTCCGTATAAACTCGTACACTTTTCAAGGAACGTATCGAGCGCAAGTTAAAGCTTGTGTAGTTGCTAATCCACCAATCAGTCTTGCTTAGCCGCACCTCCGGTGGCGTGCATCTGGTCGACCTTTGGCCCCATCGATTGTTTTCAAGACCAACACATAAAGCCTGAAGATAGCTGCAAAATAGGCTTAGTGCGCAAGAGAAAAGATGTGGGCTCTTTATTACACGTAGATACCAGCAAATTATAAGGGTATTTTTGTTATTATGAATAGTGTCAGCGTGTAGAATTAGAGTACTAGTTGGAGTCTCCTACCTAATAGTGCTATTGTTCGGTTTGCTTGTTTGATCGAGTGAATTTTCAATTCGAAAATTGGCCTTTCATCAGAGGTTTTTACCCTGATGTTTAATGATTCTTTCAGTCTATTTTTTAATCGACTGAGTTTCTAATCAGAAAATTCGTCTCGGGTTAATGCCTTGCATCAAATCAAAGCCTTGCATCAAAACCTGGCACCATTGGTCTTGCATCAAAGCTATTACCAGAAAATTGGTCTTGCATACAAGCATTGTACTCACTTGTGTGCGTGTTCACTTAATTTAATTATTTGACTGAATTTCCAATCAGAAAATTAGGTTTTGCATCAGTCATGTGCTGCAGTAAATAGCATTCGGATCTATTCATTTTATTTAATTGATTGATGGAATGATTGATTGATTGAATATTCAATTAGAATTAATGATTAAGTAGGAAATTATACTTTGCGTCACAGCCTAGTACTTCAGAAAATAATATTCGAATTTTAGTTAACTTGATTTACTAGACGTAAAAATAACTCGTCAGAATATGTACACCGTGCATAACTTTAAAAAAAATTCAAGAGCAGTGTGTAAAAAGATATTTTATAGGTAGAGGAAGCCCCGTATATAAAAAAATTGTTATTTCAACTAAAAACGAAATTCAATTTTGTCCGTCAATATTCATATTTAAATAAAACTTAGAGTGAGATTAAAAACCTCTTTGCATTTTAATATTACTAGAACACACATTTTTTTAAGAAGGTGGATAATGTCACGCTGCTGCAGCGCTGCGGGAAGGTCGAGGTGTAGGTTTTTTTTTGGTGTACATGCGTTTTTTGGGTGAAAATGAAAAAGCATGTACATTACGGGTGAAAAGTCCCGTCTCGGTGCACATTTGCACTACCGCATGCACTGCAGGACTGGAAGGTTATATATCGTGGCCATTAATTCTAGCACTGTGCATTTCAACATAAATAATGTTAATTTTAGACAATGGCATTTTCCGGTCCATTAATTTCAGAACTGTGCATTTCAACGAAAAATAATCATGTTATTCTAAGGAACGGCCGTTTTCTGGTCCATTAAATTCTGGGCTGTGCATTTAAAGGGAACGTGCATATTTTAGACTTAAGAAAAGCCTTTTCTGGTTAATCGTAGGGTTTTTTTTCCGTTGAAAAGCTGTGGAGAACATCAAATGAAAACTATTCTTCCGTCAACCTAAATTGATGTCAATATTTAACTTCTCTTAGTCCCGTTTCACTGGTGAAGGATAGCAAATAAATAATTTTTTACGGTGGACAATGGTTCTGCATTTTTAAATTTCTTATTTAAAAATTTCGTATATTTAAATCGATCTATGATGGTTTCACCATCACTAAATAGCGTGTAACGATACAGCGTTTTTCATCCCTTTCAATTACCTCAGAAAAAAATTTCAACATGAAGCTCCGTACATTCATGATTTCTTCACAATTTAAAGCCAACGTGAAACACTGCAACGATAATTTTTGAACAAAAGAAAATTTGAACACTGCTGAAAGAGTTCAAACGGCAAAAAAAGAAACAAATTCAAAAACTCGTTCGAATACAGATGGCGTTTTTTGCGTGGAGCTAAACTTAACCTGAACCTTCAGTTAACTTAACTTGAACCTTCAGTTAACTTCACTTGAACCTTCAGTTAACTTCACTTGAACCTTCAGTTAACTTCACTTGAACCTTCAGTTAACTTCACTTGAACCTTCAGTTAACTTCAATTTAACCTTCAGTTCACTTAACTTGAACCTTCAGTTAACTTAACCTGAACCTTCAGTTAACTTAACCTGAACCTTCAGTTAACTTAACTTGAACCTTCAGTTAACTTCACTTGAACCTTCAGTTAACTTCTCTTGAACCTTCAGTTAACTTAACCTGAACCTTCAGTTAACTCAACTTGAACCTTCAGTTAACTCCACTTGAACCTTCAGTTAACTCCACTTGAACCTTCAGTTAACTCCACTTGAACCTTCAGTTAACTTCACTTGAACCTTCAGTTAACTCCACTTGAACCTTCAGTTAACTCCACTTGAACCTTCAGTTAACTCCACTTGAACCTTCAGTTAACTTTACTTGAACCTTCAGGAAACTTTACTTGAACCTTCAGGAAACTTTACTTGAACCTTCAGTTAACTTCACTTGAACCTTCAGTTAACTTCCCTTGAACCTTCAGTTAACTTAACCTGAACCTTCAGTTAACTTCTCTTGAACCTTCAGTTAACTTAACTTGAACCTTCAGTTAACTTCACTTGAACCTTCAGTTAACTTCACTAAAAAAAAGCAAGAGACATCAAAATCCCGACACCAAAATTGGTCTTAAGCGGCCCATAGACGATTAATTTAATTGTCAATATCATTTACTCAATATAGTGATGATTTTTTTTTTTTTTGCCCGCTAAGCCAACTACTTGACGGTCGTCAATCAAGCCCACAGACGATCAATTAAATTATCAATATTCATTATTGTCAATTATATTGACAATAAAATTGATCGTCTACGGGCCGCTTTAAAGACAGAACGGGCCCCGATAATTTCACTCCATTTTTCGGAATCGTCTTCATTCATCATTTTCAGAGTCTGAACCAGATTCTAGGGAAGGCTAAGGCAGCACTTCATGAGATTTCGTCATTGTGACATAGCTTGTTCAAAAATAATAATCACTCCCTTAACGATCTACTGTATTACAAAATAGGATTTTTCATCACTTTTTTTCATTAAGCCTTTTTCTCTTTTTAGTAGAGAGCGGCTGAGTATCATTTACATGATACCTTACAGGAGATGTACATGACAGGGGTCCCCCAGGCCCCTAGTCACGCCCGAGCTTTAAGGCATTATTTTCCTCTCGTTTAGTGCCCAGGTAACATTCTTTGACGACATTGACCACACTGAGTTCATCACTTTTAACAATATTAAAACAATCCCGAAATTTTTAACCCCTATATTATCAGAGTGTCAAAGTCAGAATCAATCGCTATGAATCTTCCAAAATGACGCGGGGATGTTACTCTAAACAATTCGGTGTGCTTGATGTGAAAATAATATATTTAGATCCCTGTGAGTAATAATAACTGAGTATTGAGCTGAACTTTTAGAACAAACGCTGCTGTGCATCTAAACCAAGGGTTCTCAACCTGGTATACAAGTACCTCCAGAGATACATTTGCCCACCTGCAGAGTCATCAAGAGAATTGAAAATGTTAACAAGAGAAACGAAAAATATGATTGTAGGTTATTAATTTCCAAATATTTATGTATATATCACTGAATACATCTGAATATATATTTTTTCAAAAATATTGTATACAATCAATATGTATATACCATATGTCGAAATACTGAAATGGTAAAAGGTCCGAGAAAGATTGCAAACCCTTTATCCAAAGTATTAGGCAGCGGTAGAGTAAAAAACGAGTCCTAAGAACGCAAGAAATGAATTCAGAGCTGTTCACGGCACATATTGGCAGGGAAATTAACACGTTCCCCGCGTTTCCGTGGCTGTAAACGTTTGGTTTGGTTAGGTTGTGAGTAGCAGAATAGGGAAATCGATTATCCAGCTTGAATAAATTGTAATTCTTCTTTATGAATATGAAGAATACAATTGCACCATAACATTTCACCTCGTATGATAAAAATTACTTTTAAAAAATATCGCGAAATAGACAAAATGTGGTGCATTTACACCGGCACGTGAGTGGGCAATTTACCTCTTGGTACACATGTGGCCCAATACGCGGGGAACGTGTTAAAGGCTAAAACAGCAGTCCACTAGGTAGCACCACAGAATTCCTCAGTCAACGTTGCACTAAGCAGCAAAAATGCATCAGCTACAGAATAGGCTTTATTAGGTATCAATTACGATACTACTACGGTAGAGGAAACAAGGTAAAGTCATTTCCACGGGAAAAAATACTCTTTCGCTCGTTCTGCTAGCCAATAGAACGGTTCCATTGCTACCAAACTTTGACGTCACCATTTCGACATATCGTTTGGCCGATAGTGGTGCCAGATTTTAGGCTAGCACTGTTACCAAATGCAATATGAGCGCTGCTATTGGTTCACTGCCATGCATTGCCACACGGTCGACAAAAAGAAGACTGGTTTTACCCTACCTGGCTTCTTCTACCGTGGTTCTACCTTCCAAGAATGGAAATATAAAGTAAAGAGAAAGGTAAATATAGCAAACCATCAATTACTACATAGTACAGTATATCCTTACAGAATGAACCGTGAGTTGAAGATTTTATCGTTACATCGGTCGTGAAACCCCAAACAAAAGAACGGCGAAAATGAAAGCACTCTAACTTGAAAGTTTTAAGCCTAGACGCTGGAATTACAGTAATGCTCACCTATAATCGAAATTTGTCACAGTCATCAATAATTTTCTGTGTATTTCCAATGGAATAACTTTAGAGCGTTGAGCCGTGAAAGAAACGGATCATTTCCAGATTAGCCACGCACTAATGCAACACGTAAGTTCACCCACTTTGAACTTTTGAAATAATCCGTATATCGACTTCAAATTACTCTCAAAGGAAAGAATGTTTCAATCTTTCGTTTGAGAGTAATTTGAAGTCTATAGGTGCATTATTTCGAAAGTAACAGGAGTGTGAACTTATGAGTTGCATCAGTGGGGGTTCATCTGGAAAAGATCCAAAGAAACCACCTATGCTTGCAGCTAGTTGAGAGTCTATTTTTTTCTAACCTTTTTTACAAAAAGTTGCCCACAATCTAATCTCAGTACCCGTATGCAGGATACATCAGATACTATTTCTTTCCGCTGAGCTGCTCGGTAACTCATCGGGCACTGCAGCGTCCAGTAGAAGCTGTAGCGCGTCGAATGTTAGTGTGTTTATTTATAAAATACGCTAAAAAATTAATGCTTCAGCTATTTCCTGCCGAACTTTTCCATTGCATCTACAATTTTGGCTACCCCACGCACAAGTTATACCTAGACGGCTGAAATCATAAATGCCACGGCGAAAAAGTAGACCGGGTAAGTTTGTTTATTTTTGCATAAGAATAATTCACTATGCCCATTAAACGGAGGGATAAGAGCACTTCTTCTCAGCAAAATAGCCCGAAATTTGATCCTTGTTCAATCATGATAGAAATTCAAATCAGCGCTACAAGTCCAACACAGATGAAGCACACTTAGAGCATTAAAACTTTCAGTACCTCTATCAGTTTTCCTAGTTTTAACAATACTATTCATCCTTAACAGAATACGATGTTAAATTCTAAGCAGAATAGGATACTAACCCAAATTCCAGCCCTTAAATGATAAAATACACCCAATTCCACATAAAAACTAAAACCCTGCGGATAACTAGCGTGCCAGCTGCAATTATCACAGACGCGCCATTCACTCCAAAACGTGCGCGGATCGTCTCGTTCTTCGTGACCAGAATTTCTTGTGGGCATTCCGAGAACTGGAGCTCAATAACTGTAGCGTTACCGCAATGCACGGCAACCACGTACGGTCATCACTGTGGCACTGCAGCCACGTGCGGCCATCACTGTGGCACTGCAGTGTTCGATACGGCCCGTTATCGCTGCCCGTACGGACGTCACTACACCGTCGGTCATTAGTCAAGCAACAGAGCTGATTGGATCCCACGCTCGGGCCAGTAATTACGTGCCGTGATGGGATCCTCGTGATCCGCAGAGCTGGACATGGGATACCTCTGCGGATCATGGTAGAATGGATACACGCACCATTTTATGCTCGCATTATGAGCTTGTAAAGCAAGTGCAGGGTAGAATAAATACACGCGCCATTTTATGCTCGCATTATGAGCTTGTAAAGCAAGTGCAGGGTAGAATGAATACACGCGCCATTTTATGCTCGCATTATGAGCTTGTAAAGCAAGTGCAGGGTAGAATGAATACACGCACCATTTTATGCTCGCATTATGAGCTTGTAAAGCAAGTGCAGGGTAGAATGGATACACGCACCATTTTATGCTCGCATTATGAGCTTGTAAAGCAAGTGCAGGGTAGAATGGATACACGCACCATTTTATGCTCGCATTATGAGCTTGTAAAGCAAGTGCAGGGTAGAATGAATACACGCGCCATTTTATGCTCGCATTATGAGCTTGTAAAGCCAAGTGCAGGGTAGAATGGATACACGAACCATTTTATGCTCGCATTATGAGCTTGTAAAGCAAGTGCAGGGTAGAATGAATACACGCGCCATTTTATGCTCGCATTATGAGCTTGTAAAGCAAGTGCAGGGTAGAATGAATACACGCGCCATTTTATGCTCGCATTATGAGCTTGTAAAGCAAGTGCAGGGTAGAATGAATACACGCGCCATTTTATGCTCGCATTATGAGCTTGTAAAGCAAGTGCAGGGTAGAATGGATACACGCACCATTTTATGCTCGCATTATGAGCTTGTAAAGCAAGTGCAGGGTAGAATGGATACACGCACCATTTTTTGCTCGCATTATGAGCTTGTAAAGCAAGTGCAGGGTAGAATGAATACACGCACCATTGTATGCTCGCATTATGAGCTTGTAAAGCAAGTGCAGGGTAGAATGAATACAAGCGCCATTTTATGCTCGCATTATGAGCTTGTAAAGCAAGTGCAGGGTAGAATGGATACACGCACCATTTTATGCTCGCATTATGAGCTTGTAAAGCAAGTGCAGGGTAGAATGAATACACGCGCCATTTTATGCTCGCATTATGAGCTTGTAAAACAAGTGCAGGGTAGAATGAATACACGCGCCATTTTATGCTCGCATTATGAGCTTGTAAAGCAAGTGCAGGGTAGAATGGATACACGCACCATTTTATGCTCGCATTATGAGCTTGTAAAGCAGGTGCAGGGTAGAATGAATACACGCGCCATTTTATA
The DNA here is from genome assembly GCA_030386875.1 of Morinoia aosen. Lineage (NCBI taxonomy): Eukaryota > Metazoa > Arthropoda > Malacostraca > Amphipoda > Talitridae > Morinoia > Morinoia aosen. The sequence goes on along the minus strand of CM059559.1, from coordinate 10,471,248 downwards.
CTCGCATTATGAGCTTGTAAAGCAAGTGCAGGGTAGAATGAATACACGCACCATTTTATGCTCGCATTATGAGCTTGTAAAGCAAGTGCAGGGTAGAATGGATACACGCACCATTTTATGCTCGCATTATGAGCTTGTAAATCAAGTGCAGGGTAGAATGGATACACGCACCATTTTATGCTCGCATTATGAGCTGGTAAAGCAAGTGCAGGGTAGAATGAATACACGCGCCATTTTATGCTCGCATTATGAGCTTGTAAAGCAAGTGCAGGGTAGAATGGATACACGCACCATTTTATTCTCGCATTATGAGCTTGTAAAGCAAGTGCAGGGTAGAATGGATACACGCACCATTTTATGCTCGCATTATGAGCTAGTGAAGCAAGTGCAGGGCAAATGGTGTAGAAAAGATGCTCGCCCTGAATACGGCTGATATGTAATGTGCTTGTAAGCCCAACTCTTCACAAATCCAAACAGTTCAGTGTATAAATTAGTACTCTATTTACTCACATATCATGGGAATTGGGAGGATTGGGATGATATGTGAGGAGGATTGGGCATGCGATGAATGAATTATCTCACAACACAAGAAGAAGAATTACAACATTCCATAAGCCACAACCAGACCAACATTCCATAAGCCACAACCAGACCAACATTCCATTAGCCACAATCACTCCTACAACATTCCATAAGCCAATAAGCCACAATCAGACCTACAACATTCCATAAGCCACAACCAGACCTACAACATTCCACGAGCCAGGCCCGACATTTAACATTCCATAAGAGCTCGGAGCAGCCACCGCACAGCCCACAAATCGACGCCGTTGAGGCGAATTAGCGAGCACGGCGCCAAATTAGGCACCTCAGGCAGGCAGTGCTACACTCCCAGTATTGCTTATTGACGCACCGTTATTCTTCTGCTCACCCTTCCCTAATTTGACGCGGTGCAGAAGCCCAACACTCACCTCACCCAGCAGTGCTGCCTGTCTCGAGCGCTTCTGCTAGAAATCAGGGCGCTAAAAGCGGCTCAACTGCGCCTATGGGTCTAATTTACGTAACTTGGATACCGAGGCTACAGTTCTGCTAAGAAATTGGCTTAAAAAAAAGAGACTAGTGCATTAAATCTGCGTTAGTTGCACGGTGAATGGAGTTCTCGCTGTGATTTAAATAACCTGAGACTTGTGAAACGATTCTGTGGTAACTGTGGATGTCTTGGCAAAGTATTTTAGTGGTAATGAATGGAATAGGGAAAATTAAGGTTTAAAAGTATTTTAGTTGTTTCAGTAAGAGAAATTTAGAGCGTTCCGTTTCAGCCTGATGAATTTCAACGTCAAAAACATCATAGCTTAAAGAGAACATAAGGTGAATGTGTGTATACGAAGCCCTGTGTACCATAATAATCTGAAATACCAAAGGAGAAAAGAGTTAAATGCAATTTCTACAGACGTCAATGGAGGTCACGAATTTTTCATGCCCTTTTAGCTACTAGAAAAGCAATGCTTCCTGTGTAAATGAAATATTCAAGATGAAGTTCACGTGAGTGGGCACTTTCAGAATTTAAAGCATAAGCTGCAGTGCGAATTCCCAAGGGTATTATATTCCTTGGTTGTCTAGTCAATCACAAATCAGTGAAAAGAAGGTTTTTGAAAATTTTTTGCAAATTTGCTCGTGATATTGAGTGTATTTTTAAACGAGATGACCTGACTGTTCGCTTATCCTACCCGAGGTTGGGGTTATCAAGTCAACTATACCTGAGCCTCGCTGAAGCCTACCTCAGCTACGTTTGACTATTAACATATGTTATAAAACCAAACCTCACCTGAATCGAACCTCAATTCAACCATGCACAACTTCAGTCAAACCTCACTTCAGCCAAACCTCACCTCAGTCAAACCTCACCTCAGTCAAACCTCACCTTAGTCAAACGTCACTTCTATCAAACGTCACCTCAGTCAAACCTCACCCCAGTCAAATCTCATTTCAGACAAACTTCCCGTCAGTCAAACTTCACCTCAATGTAACCTTTCTTATACAAACCTCGCTTGAATAGAACTTGAAAAACTTCGAACGCATTATATCTATCACACAAGGCCTTGATAAAACTTCTGCTTAAATGAAAATTATTTCATCCATTTCCACCTCTATTAATTTTTCCAAAACTCACCTCAACCAGCCAAAATTTAAGCCAATTTCTCAACCAAACCTAACGCCCCCGCCTCAATCAGTTAAAATTAGAGCTATATCTTATCCCAACCAAACCTTTCCTCAACCAGCCATAATTTCAATTGTGTCTCACTGCAACTAAATCCCATTCCAACCACCCATGATCTCAGCCATGGCTCACCTCAATGGATACTCATTTCAAAAACTCGAAATTTAAACCATGCCACGGCACACAAATCTCACTTCAACAAGTAAGCATTTTAGTTATAACTCACCTCAATCAAACCTCATCTCAGTCAGTCATAATTTAAGCTAAACCTCATCACATCTGTTGAAAAGCCCAACCAAACCTCATCACATCTATTGATAACCCCAAGCAAACCTCATCGCATCTAGTGATAAGTTCAACCAAACCTCATCACATCTAGTGATAAGTCCAACGAATCCTCATCACATCTATTGCTGAGTACAACCAAACATCACATCTATCGATAAGTCCAACCAAACCTCATCACATCTATTGATGAGTCCAATCAAACCTCATCACATCTATTGATAATTCCAACCAAACCTCACTTCAACCATACCTACCTCATCTCCCATCCCTGTTGCTGCATCACACCTCACCCTCACGACATAAGATCCATACCTCACCCTCAGGGAACCCACCAGCAGGTTATCCATATGACAGTATAACTCCCATGTCAACTTCTGGAACTTCGTGATTGGATAGGAAAACTTTCTGGGAACAAGCGGCTCACTATTTGGGTCTGAATGTGACTTCCCGTATTCATAAGACAGCGACAAGAGAGAGCCACGGTGGCGTCTCCGACAGGCAAGACTTCGAAAGTATCCGGCTTATGAAGGTTAAATGGCTTTATTTTGGACCAAGTCGGAGAAATACGTCTTCTATACGCTGATCTAATGGGTTTTTAAATTGATGTGAACCCTGGAGCTCGATAGCAATGAAGCTGTTCGTAAATTCATGTTACTAATCAGAGAATGAGTAGGTGATGTCGTTATTTGGGTGTGAGATGTGATTTTTGAATCATGTAAAGTGTATGAGAGTGATATACTTACTTCAGATGAATTTTGGTTGAGAGGCAGATTTTTGAAAAAAAAATTGAAATAAACGGAAGTTGTTTCTGAAACTAAATATTTTTTCACAAAATTTCAATGTTTTCGGAACAGAACAACTTCAGTAAACTGACACACTACGTTTGCTGAATAAATCATAGAATAAAAACCCTCGATAGAAGTCTAGTAAAACTACTCTAAAAGGCTGCAGCCATAAAATTATCGCCTGTGGTTGTGACAGAAATTATCTACATTAAACGTGTACATGGTGCTACCGTGAAGCATCCAGACAACGAAAGCTTTTCTGCTTTCGTTGTTTCAGTAACGCAGTATAATTGTCAGCCTTCTTATAACAGTAATTTTCTTCAAACCAAACGAAGCTTGTAATGTTTTTAGTACTCCTTCCATTTTGTCAGTCCGCCAAGGGTTGAAAATACTACGCCTGTCTTACAAATGAGCTATCATAATCCTTCTAATTAGACAATTACAATTTTAAACGCACATGTAACAAATATATAAAGAGAACGTTTGCCTCTGTTAACCATTTCACTCAGTTTGACGTTTCAATTTACGACGAATGAGTCAAAAACTAAATTCTCTGCTAACAGTGCGTGTTTGATCAACTTTCCCACCCTTCGGTCCATTTCCGTATCCAAATAAATAGAAACGAAAGTAAATGTGAAATATTGCTGAACTCACGTAACGACTTGGGTGTATTGAAAAACCTACTCAGAATAGTTTCTCAACACAAAGAGGTTGTGGGACGCCAAAAAAAATCGCAAAAGAGCTAGTGTTGTACTCCTGTGCGTTAACAATAAAACCTTTTATTTCCGTGACAAGCTAATACTCAAGCTCCTCCGAGGCATCACTTCAAATCAAGAGCGCTCGGCCATCTTTACAATGCATCATCTCGCGGGCGAAACGAAAAAGCGGATCTGGGTTTTACGCTCCGCGATTCCGGATTGTTTGTCCGGCCTGCATTGTTTACTCGCGAAAGATTATGCGTTCAATCCCAGAGGCTCGGAGTGACTTGTTCGGAGTGAACAAGCTTTTATATTTGCATGGAGTTTGTTGTGTATGAGGGATCATTTGTCCGTCTCTTTCATTGTCTCTTCTTTGTAGCCTTGTGTGTGTATTCAAAGGTGTGTCTCGTGCTCACATGCTCAATGGTTTCAAAAGGAAGAGCGAGCACGACTCGTTTCGCTTTGAATTTGTTGTTGAGAGCAAATCAAAACTGTGATTTCCACTCTGACTTTCCTGTACGGAACAATGCTGCAGTATTTTGTGTTCTTGCACTATACGTGTTTTAGAGAAGGAATACACGCATTTTGACTCCTCATCATTGCTGAAGAATGGTTTTAAAAAGTTTGTTCTTATAGCGAGCTTTCTCTACTCCGCCACATGAGTACCTTTCAATGCAAATTTGACTTTTCCATTATATTTTCTGTTTACTAAAGTATGAGAAGCCAGCCACTTTTACCGCGAAGACTAAGCCCAGAATTTGATTTCCATTTTGTTACGCTCGTTGAAACGTTGATCAGATGATCGTTCGTCTCAGAATACTATACTAAAACAGGTTCATCTAGGATAGTAATTTCTAGTTATTTAATTTTTAATTTTTTGTCTACAAGCTCAAAGTTTATCATCTCACGGACCGTAATTTTGATCTTGGGTGAGAACTGTCGTGCAAAAGTCCGTAAGTCCAAGTTTGAAAATATCGTGTACAACTGAAAGTAATTTGTCGGAACACCACTACGGGTGAAAAGTCCCCCCTATGCTCCTTTTGGCCGCAACCTATAAGTACAGGGAGAAAATAAAGTTTATGATACAGGTACTTTATGAGTCTCAATTAGAAGCTTTTTAACTAAGGCCACGCGGTATACATAGTTGGAGAAAATTCCCGTAAATTGACCAATTTACCCCAGTGATAAGAAATTTGCATTAGGTCCACTGAAATTTTCAAGCTTCTAATTTTTGCAAAGTCTAGAAAGATGTGGTCCTAATTAGTCATTTACTGTAAAATATAGCAGCATTTATTTCCTGAGAATGAAAATATAAGTGCAAGCGTGCAATAAGAATATTTTTAGTACAATAACTGATACGCTCATCTTTTCTTTCCAGTGTGTCCGCAGGCCAGTTGCTTCGCTTGAGAGAAGCCTTTCACCTGTGAGTATTGTTTGGAAGTCCATTTGTCTTCACAAGCTCTACTTCTTAACACCATGAAATTTTTAGATAAGAACTACACAAGGGGTACAGGCTGCTAGTTCAGTCTGCATGACTGCAATGATTTCATCTTTTCATATTCATTCTGATTTATTCTTACTGTAATTTTTAGATGACAGTACGAGCTGGTAAAACAAAATTTCGTCACTGCTATTAGTTCGACAGCTGAACCCTCAATTTTGTGTCACCAAACCTGTCATGGCCAATATTCAACTTGAAAAAAAATTACCCTACATTCCATCAAATATGTTGACTCACTTTAGGTAGAAATAATCATTCTTCAACAGCATTAAAGCATGAACTCTACTTCAACGCTATGTACCAATGCAGTCCAGTTCCTATTTAGCATATTTGAGTGGGTGAGTGCAGTGAGGCAGTGAGGACGTCTGTGTCTTTGCTCCGAAACAAAGTGCCCAACTGGTTAATGATCATGCATTTCTAACCAAAAAGAGTGCCCACTCAGACCATGAGAATCCAAGAATAAATTTTATCTAACCAAATTAAAAAAAATCGAACAAAAAGTGTGATATTCCATCAGAACAAGCACTCAACCCTTGCTTCTTTTTGAGAGTGTCTCGCTTCTCACAAGATGGCGACAAGCCCAACCAAGGACAACAACAGCGAGGGTATGCTGGAGCTTGACTATCCAGACGTACAAGGCCTGCCAAAACAGACTAGGCAAGTAGTTTCCATCCTAATTGATCTCTTCAAATCAGTAATGAAGAAATTTCAAAGCGAAATTAGTGACTTGAAAACGATGATTGAAACACTAACGAAGAAAGAATCAAATCAAAATGCAAGGATTGAAGAACAAGATAAGAAAATAAATACCATAGTCTCTCGTCTAGAGCGACTCGAACGGAAAGAAGAACGTGAAGAATTGGAGAACAAAAAACGCACTTTGGTTATATCAGGGGAACTACCGCAATCACGTCCTGAAGAAAATTGCATAGAAACTGTGTGCCAGATCCTGAAGGACCAACTCAAAATCAACCTGAGTAACTCTGACATCACCACAGCGAGTAGATTGGGAAAAAAACCTCCACCCGGAAACGTCGATAGGAGAAACATTTCTTTTGAGCTACGAAAATACGAAAAGAAGCAAGAAATTCTAACAGCCTGTCGTGTTACAAAACCGAAACAACTCTACGTGAATGAATACTTAGTACCTTCGCGAGCAAGTATAATGTACACTCTGAGATTGGCCAAACGAAAATTTCCGGAACAAATAGGACCCGCAAGAAGTTTTGATGGCAATATCAACGTCTTCTCTCCAAAGATACCCGGCCAAGTAACTCAGAGATCTCTAACCATCAATACACCTGAAGAACTAGACAAGTACTTGCTGCAACATGTCGGCAAGTCCTCAGAGGAAATTATTCGTGATTAGTATTTTTTTAGACTGACGTATTGAGTTTAATATTATTTTGATATCTGTCCACATGTTTTCTTCTTGATTTTTGATTGAATTACCTTCACCTCTTCAAGGCATCCACGTCGACCTTACAGCCTTGTTTTGCTGCTTACTAAATTGTTTTTCAATTTCTTTCTTTCTCTTTTTTATCGAATGCTCATACCGAACTTGCTGTTCAGACTTAACTCGTGTATGTGTTTCTGAATCTGGAAACAATTTAGATAGTCAAGGTTTTTTAAATTCCATAAATAACTTCACTGTCACTTCGTTTTTAAATCCATTTCGTCCTTGCTACATCTTATAAGTGTTATATGCGGAAACCACTGGTACGACAGCCTTGTAACTACATTATTTGCCATTTATGATCCCTAATGTTCCTGCTCATGGACTGAATTTGCGCTCTTTTTATGAAATCATACTAGGTTTTAAACAATTTAGACTAATAATCTGTGTGTTTTCAGTTTCTCTTTTTTTTTTAGTTTAATTCTAAGTAGGAATGTCCTTATTTTTACCTTGATCCTGTAGTTTTTATCATTTTTATTTTTACGTTACATTTTACTTACTGTCTCTTAATGCTAATGACTGACCATGTTGACATATTCGACAATATTGATCCAGATCTCAATCATTTGAATAGACTGCACCCAAACCTAAATGAAACTGGAAACTGTAAATACCTAGATATTAAAAAATTCAATGAATCGATGAGGAAGACCTGTAACGATTTTTCTCTATTATGTTGGAACTGTAGATCCATTTATCCGAAAATAGATGAAATATCTTGTACTATCACTGAGCTGAACAGCAATTTTGATGTTCTCAGTTTCACCGAAAGTTGGCTAGACGACTCATCTAAAGACCTGATTCAAATTCAAAACTATTATAGCCATCATTCACTCCGTAGTAACAAACGTGGTGGTGGCATCAGTACGTACATATCTAAAAATATATCTTCAAAAGTCATTTCAAGTGCAACTATGAATCGTGAACATATTGAGACCTTATTTATAGAACTAACGAAAAATGGTAAACGGATTATGCTTGGGACAGTATATAGGCCCCCAACGGCTTGTAACGTCTCTTTCCTGAACGAGCTTCAAAGCATTATATCTCAGTTCAACAAGTCTCTATATAATGACATAATAATCTGCGGGGATTTCAACTACGATCTTCTACAATATGAAAGCTGTGAGCAAATCTCAAACTTCATAAATGTTTTTCAATCTAGCTCCTTCCTTCCAATCATCACGAAACCTACACGTGTTGCTTCTGAATCGGCTACGTTACTCGATAATATTTTTATGTTAGATCCGACTGATTTTCTTACCGGAATAATAATTTCTGACTTATCTGACCATTTCCCGGTGTTTCTCATCAAGAAAAATGTCTATAATCCTTGCTCCAGTGCACAGGCTGATACTTATTCATTTCGTTGTGTAAACGAATACAACTTGGGAACAATGCGAACTGTTCTAGAAGAATTAATGCCATCATTAGACGTCTATGAACGGGACAATAATGCGATTAACATTGATGAAGCAATACTAAATTTAACTGAAATTATAACGACCGCATATAACCAGTGCTGTCCAATAATCACCCGCACAATTACGCCGAAAAATAGACAAAAGCCCTGGATTACTGAAGATATCGTGATCAATATAAAGAAACGTCAAGCGTACCTAGCCTTACTATACGAAGGGCGAATATCTAAAGTAACGTATAACAGATTCAGGAATCATGTGACAAATCAAATACGAACCTCAAAACGAGACTACTTCACGCGCAAATTTACTGAATACAAAACTGATATTAAAAAAACTTGGCGCCTGCTTAATTCATGCTATAAACCGAATAATAATACTACGAAAACAATTGAGTCCGTCGTTCACGAAAATGTAAAATACCACGAGAAAAAAGATATTGCAACTGTGTTTAACAACTTTTTTGTAAACATAGGAAAAAATATAGCCGATAGTGTCTTCAGTGAACCCAGAGACCACTTGCAATACATGGACCATGTCCGTGAACCTAACTCTTTCTTCTTCACGCCAACTAATCCCTCCGATGTAATTACGTGCATAAACAACTTGAAAAATATATCAAGTGGATTGAAAAATTTTTCGACTAAAGTTCTTAAGGCTATAGCTGATATAATAGCACCGTGCATATCTTATATTATCAACCAATCCCTTTCTCAAGGTATCTTCCCCAACTCTTTCAAAATTGCGAGAGTCACCCCTATTTTTAAAAATGGTGATAAAAACTGCGTTAACAATTATAGACCTATCTCTGTACTACCAATTATTAGCAAAATATTCGAGAAAATTGTGTATAAAAAAGTGTATTCGTATTTTGAACAAAAATCTTTCCTCTACGACAAACAATACGGTTTTCGTTCTAAGAAATCTACGACACAAGCTGTATTAAATCATTTGCAATACCTTTATTCTAATATAGATGAAGGAAAGCTTGTTTTCTCCGTATTTCTTGACTTTCGAAAAGCATTCGATTGTGTGGACCATAACGTATTACTCTCGAAACTACATTGTTATGGCATTCGAGGGGCTGCCCATGATTGGTTTAGATCATACTTAGCAAATCGGAAACAATACGTTGTCATTGACGACGCAAAATCAGACCCACAGACAATTAGCCATGGGGTTCCACAAGGATCTGTCCTTGGGCGTCTCCTATTTCTAATTTTTATCAATGATATCACTAAATCTACATCATTTTTCAAATTCATACTTTTTGCCGATGACAGTACCCTTTCTGCGGTCCTTCCAGACCAAAATCCCGCTAGGATGGCGGAGCGTATAAATAATGAACTTCATAAGGTTTCATTGTGGCTTAAAGCTAATAAAATAAGCCTTAATATCGATAAAACAAAATATATTACATTCTCATACAAGAAAAATATATCTCTCCCACGCATTCAAATTGGCGGAGGTGAAATCGAAGAAACCAACTCAAGTAAATTCCTCGGCATCATAATAGACAAACATCTAACCTTTAAAGAGCACATCGCTCATATTAGTTCTAAATTATCAAAATCTATCGGAATCCTAAATAAAGTTAAGAATTTCCTGCCTGAAACAGCCTTACAAATGCTCTACCGAACGCTCATTTTACCATACTTGCAATACGGAATAGAAGCATGGCACGGAACTGATAAAAATAAAACCAACAAAATTTTTACCCTGCAAAAAAGAGCCATAAGAGCGATAAAGAATCTAGAATATAATGCTCACACAAATGACTCATTCAAAAATTTACGAATACCTAAGCTCTCGGATCTCTACAAAATCTCCATTTGCAATTTCATTTACAAAACATTAACAAATGATGGCGACAATAGCCTAAAACAGCTATTAACTACGCAAACTGGTCATCACGACCATTTAACCCGAAATAGAAGTAAATTCATGCTTCCTTATTACTCAAAGGCTCGGTCACAACACAGTATCCTCTTCGTTGGAACTAAAACTTGGAACTCAATACCTGCGGAGATCCGTGAAAGTAATTCTTATAAGGTATTCAAAAAAAGTCTTGAGTCTCACTTCCTATCAGATTACTAGTCGTGTAAGATCACAGAGTCAAACCTTGTCCCCTACATAACTGGTCCTAATAATGTAATTCGCCTTGATTAATTTCGCCGATCTTCAGTCTGTTCTTGAATCGTTTGTCGAATATACTGTTAAATCTAGTCCATATGAACTATATTGTGAAATGAAGTATCTAATTTCGAGTTACTTATCTCATTGATCAGTCTAATGCGTCTCTAGTTTAAGTGAATTAGGTTAAACATTATTGTACTCCTAAGACTAACCTTGATGGTAGGATGCCCTAGAAGTCACTGAACTTATTCGGGCCCACAGGTAGCTATACTCAAATTTGACCATTGTACTAGACTTAAGAAACATTGTATCTCTGTATCTCTTGTGGTAAATAAATTGTTTAAATTATTTAAAATATTTGTGTCCTCGTTCCCAAAAGCCTATTGTGACTTTAGCAACGCGATTTGACAAAGCTCCTTCCCGCAACTGTCTCGTCTTTCAGTTTGTAGTCAAAGAAATCGAAGGTCCCTTTGAAACCCTTAGAATGGACCAAAGAAGTGATGGTCTGAATTTCATCAATAGAGACACGAGTGCCTAATTCACTCATCACACATCTTCGCTCAATTTTGATTGCTGCTTCTGCTGCACAAGGTGGTCTGACTTGTGATTGGTGCTGAATTCTTGGTTGGTAATCTAGGATGAGCCAAATTTTTGGAGAAATAAGAGGTTGGTTTTCTTCGTGTGCCGTCTCTCTTCACCAGAGTACTACACATGATCAGACTTTACATTCCACATTCAGGACAAGATTCAAGAGTGGCATTTTTTCTCCGTTGATGTGAAAAGATATCGTAAGAGGCATAGTGAATAGAGTGACGATGGTGTGTAGAGCTAAGACTCCACAGCAATATTGCTTATGATTTTGAAATGTGGACTTAAAATATTTATGGAACCCTGAGTCCTGTTGTACCTCAACTGTTGATCGATCATACCTAAAATTTAAACCTTTTATTCCAAAATAATATTTTATAATTTGTGGAATTGCAACATACCAAGATTTAAAAAAAGACAATCCCTCGTAATTTCACTCTTTCCTTCAAAAATGTTATTTTCCCTCAAAAATATCCCACCGGGCTTAAAATTGGCACACACTAACAAGCGCAATTTACGTTTTACGTTGTGGTTCAGCCAGGCTCTCTGAAAAATTTCAAAAGCCGGCTTTATGCATTCTGAAAAATTATTAGCGAACTTATTTCATCACTCTTGAAATGCGCGTAGAGTTTTGCATGGATCATTCAAACGTACATTAAGCTTAAAAAACTACAAGAAGAATTCGTTCAATGATGTTTGTTGAATTTGACGGTTGAGTGCGTCTGAAATTCGAGGAAGTTGAAGTCTTGACTTTGTTGGGCTAGGTGCACCAAGTGTCGGTCATTTAGCGAATGACGATCACTTGAACTCTGTAACGACCCTAATCGCTTGGAAGCTGTTCCTCCTCTGGCTTCGTATTGGACCCACGTGGCCGGGAGCAACTATAGGCCAACTTTCTTGCAGTTTTGGGTCGCTACTCCAGCAGGTCAGAAAGCAAAGTAGCGTCTGAAGGAAAAGAAATTTCGTCTCGTTTCATTACGTACTCCAGTAGGCTTTGACGAAAAAGAATTTTGTCAGTGTTCGTTTTGTACTCCAGCAGGTCAAAATCCAAAGCATCGCGAGAAAAAATTTACATTTTCTAACATTTCTTAAGGTATTTGGGGAGGTCAAAAAGAGAGGGATTGCGAGATGAAAAATAAATTTCTTGTGATTCACAACTGCACTTTGTCGAATAAATTTCGTTTTTGGTGTGATGATATGAAAACACTTTTTTTACCTGTAATGTAAGTCGTTACTGTACCTAGTCAAGAATAAAAATTTCACGAGAAGTAGAGGAAACTCTCAAAATTTCCTTTGGTGACGGGCCGTTTAAAAAAACTGCGTATCGTGAAAAACCACGGCACTTCGAATCTTAGTTTTCGACAGATCAAGAAACACTGTTCGTTATGGAAAAGAAAAATACCTCTCTCCTTATTTTTCTGATGTTTTAACGTCTCTAAAATTAACTCATCGTGAACATATAAAAGGACTGTCTTTCAAATAAAAGCTTCACATTACAACCAATGTTCACAGAGTGTTTTCCAACCCCAGATAGCAATTTGTAACTCCACATTGACAACATGTAGTGCACCCACAAGTAGCACAATTCATAACTACCAGACTAAGCAATTTATGTTACACCTACAGATGGTTGTGTGTATTACTACCACACTAAACAACATGTTTCACAACCACAATTCGCATTATTTATTACAACCACACTTGTCAATTTGAATACCATTGCACTTCTCAGTTTGTATTACTGCCATACTTGACAATTGGTATAACATCCACAAACGGCAATACTTGTGTACTACATTCCTCCTTGGTCATATATTTGTATTACATGCCATACTTTTGTAATTCATTCCTCTTTGGTCATACATTTGTATTACATGCAATACTAATGCAATTCATTCCTCCTTGGTCATACATTTGTATTACAGGCACAGTTGGCAGAATGTATAACACCACAAGGTAGAGCATGGTGACCAACTGGTGTAATGTTACCTATACGTTCAATTGAGATACATTGAGTAACTGGCACCACACCCACAGAATTCAAATAAATAATTTAAGTGTCTGCAATGATGTTGGTAACTGGCATCACACCACACTGAATTCAAATAAATGATTAGAGTGTCTGCAATGATGTTGGTAACTGGCATCACACCACACTGAATTCAAATAAATAATTAGAGTGTCTGCAATGATGTTGGTAACTGGCATCACACCACACTGAATTCAAATAAATGATTAGAGTGTCTGCAATGATGTTGGTAACTGACATCACACCACACTGAATTCAAATAAATAATTAGAGTGTCTGCAATGATGTTGGTAACTGGCATCACACCACACTGAATTCAAATATATAATTAGAGTGTCTGCAATGATGTTGGTAACTGGCATCACACCACACTGAATTCAAATAAATAATTAGAGTGTCTGCAATGATGTTGGTAACTGGCATCACACCACACTGAATTCAAATAAATAATTAGAGTGTCTGCAATGATGTTGGTAACTGGCATCACACCACACTGAATTCAAATAAATGATTAGAGTGTCTGCAATGATGTTGGTAACTGGCATCACACCACACTGAATTCAAATAAATGATTATAGTGTCTGCAATGATGTTAGTAACTGGCATCACACCACACTGAATTCAAATAAATAATTAGAGTGTCTGCAATGATGTTGGTAACTGGCATCACACCACACTGAATTCAAATAAATAATTAGAGTGTCTGCAATGATGTTGGTAACTGGCATCACACCACACTGAATTCAAATAAATAATTAGAGTGTCTGCAATGATGTTGGTAACTGGCACCACACCACACTGAATTCAAATAAATAATTAGAGTGTCTGCAATGATGTTGGTAACTGGCATCACACCACACTGAATTCAAATAAATAATTAGAGTGTCTGCAATGATGTTGGTAACTGGCATCACACCACACTGAATTCAAATAAATAATTAGAGTGTCTGCAATGATGTTGGTAACTGGCATCACACCACACTGAATTCAAATATATAATTAGAGTGTCTGCAATGATGTTGGTAACTGGCATCACACCACACTGAATTCAAATAAATTATTATAGTGCTGCAATGACGTTGGTAACTGGCATCACACCACACTGAATTCAAATAAATAATTAGAGTGTCTGCAATGATGTTGGTAACTGGCATCACACCACACTGAATTCAAATAAATAATTAGAGTGTCTGCAATGATGTTGGTAACTGGCACCACACCACACTGAATTCAAATAAATGATTATAGTGTCTGCAATGATGTTGGTAACTGGCATCACACCACACTGAATTCAAATAAATAATTAGAGTGTCTGCAATGATGTTGGTAACTGGCATCACACCACACTGAATTCAAATAAATAATTAGAGTGTCTGCAATGATGTTGGTAACTGGCATCACACCACACTGAATTCAAATATATAATTAGAGTGTCTGCAATGATGTTGGTAACTGGCATCACACCACACTGAATTCAAATAAATAATTAGAGTGTCTGCAATGATGTTGGTAACTGGCATCACACCACACTGAATTCAAATAAATAATTAGAGTGTCTGCAATGATGTTGGTAACTGGCATCACACCACACTGAATTCAAATGAATAATTAGAGTGTCTGCAATGATGTTGGTAACTGGCATCACACCACACTGAATTCAAATAAATAATTAGAGTGTCTGCAATGATGTTGGTAACTGGCATCACACCACACTGAATTCAAATAAATAATTAGAGTGTCTGCAATGATGTTGGTAACTGGCATCACACCACACTGAATTCAAATAAATAATTAGAGTGTCTGCAATGATGTTGGTAACTGGCATCACACCACACTGAATTCAAATAAATAATTAGAGTGTCTGCAATGATGTTGGTAACTGGCATCACACCACACTGAATTCAAATAAATAATTAGAGTGTCTACAATGATGTTGGTAACTGGCATCACACCACACTGAATTCAAATAAATAATTAGAGTGTCTGCAATGATGTTGGTAACTGGCATCACACCACACTGAATTCAAATAAATAATTAGAGTGTCTGCAATAATATTGGATGGTTGTTGCAGTCTGTTAAGAACTATGATAATTAGCAATGTTCCATTCTACATTTTAATGGTTTCAAATTTTGAGGGTTTATTATCCTCTCCGCGTTACAATTTCAAACTACAAAAAGTACGTTTGTTGTGTGAGTACACGTTTTCTCTGTTCTGATTTCTGTGAAATGACAATTCGAAATAGAAAAATTTTCTTTCAGTAGTACGGTTCACATTATAAAAAACCATGAAAATTTCTTGAATTGCAACCTGCATTGAAGATATAGTGGTAAAATAACCACAATATATATAGTCAAAAAGTTTTTCTATTTAAACAAAAACCTTCAAACTATTCCGGATTTTAATACTTACCGAATGATAGAGGTGTTGAAAAGAATTACAGCATTTTATGTTGCGCCTTCAGCAGCGAAATTCCAATCAGTGAAGTTCGGTACGCAGCCACTTTTCATTTGGTTCGTGATTGATTGTTTAAGTGATGCATAATTTCTTTAACTTTTCATGACTTGCGCTGGAATTGATTGTTTAAGTGATGCATAATTTCTTTAACTTTTCATGACCTGCGCTGGAATCCAGTGGAGGCGCACTGGAATCAGCCCCGCTTTATGCAGAGGCGTGCAAATTTTGCATTCTTTTAGTGCATGATTTAGCGTGCTTTCTCCTCAAAATGACGATAAAATTTATAAATTTCTGCAACAAATGTCATATGTAAATGGAATACAAAAAGAGAAAATACATAGCAGCTCCGCACTTAATAAAAGCCCGTCAATTTTGAATTCTTTTAGTGCGTGGTTATGCATGCGTTCTCCACAATATAATGAAAACATTCCGTAAAATTTCTTAAACAAATGAAATTTATTAAAGGTGAACAACTACTAGAAAATTGTGCTACTTTCTCGATGAAATTTCTGCATCAAATGTCACACACAGAAGTTACACACTACGATTTTTCAAAATTCATGCTATGAGCTCATGGTAATCAATGCTACTCTTCATTTGAAATGAGTGTAAAAAATGCTACTCTTCGTGGGAAATGAGTGTAATATATGCTACTCTTCATGGGAAATGAGTGTAATAAATGCTACTCTTCATGGGAAATGAGTGTAATAAATGCTAATCTTCGTGGTAAATGAGTACGTTTGTACATTGTGCACAGGCAGAATATGGGTTGTTTCAATATCATGCCACTTGTTGTGCGGAAAAACTTGCATTTTATGCCATGGGCAGAATTTGCATTAATCTATTATCAATATCAAGTCAGTTATCGCAACAAATAATTCAGCATGTGGTCGATCCAGTCGTTGCGAAAGCGGCCAGGGTCTCTTAATAAATGACACCTTTTTACATACCGAAAGTTGTAGAACCTTGACGAGCAACCTCAAAAACGATCTCACGTTATATTCACTCCCGTATCATGAAACTAAAAAACTAGAATAATGCTGAGAGTCGTTTGCGTAATGGATTACTTCATTAGAAAGCTATAAGCTTTTCTCGATGGCGGTCACGAAACTTTAATGTGCGTACCAAAGTCACGCAGTTAGTTGCCAATTACGTTTTCTGGCTAAATTTTGGGGCTTTGAGACGAAAATGCCAATGTAGCAAATCTAGTACGTAGTATTGCAGAGAAAAATGATAGGCAACGTATGACTAAAATTCCAATGTAGTAACTCTGGTACATAGTATTGCAGAGAAAAATGATAGGCAACGTATGAATAAAATGCCAATGTAGTAACTCTGGTACGTAGTATTGCAGAGAAAAATGATAGGCAACGTATGAAAAAAATGCCAATGTAGTAACTCTGGTACGTAGTATTGCAGAGAAAAATGATAGGCAACGTATGAATAAAATGCAAATGTTGCAACTGTGGTACGTAGCACTGCAAAGTGTAATTAATAGGCTCCTCTTGAATAATACACACACATAATAATACTACACACCTCGCGTGAATATTGTATCCCTCGGTGTCTTTCTTCCGTGGATAGTGCCCAGGGAGATTAATTCTGCTTACTAAGACTGCGAATGACTGATGTTTAAATATTTGGATTATTCAATATTTATTAACTTTTTAGAGCAATTCAGTTGTCTCACAAAAAGTATACAAAAGTAGCTACACAATATATTGTTTTATTGCGTTGCCCGATTAAAAAAAATTAAGAACGTTCGCGACAACAACCTAGGAAGCAATAGATACCAACTAAAACAACGAGCGATATCAAACCAGACACGTAATATTTCACTAAGGATGCAAATTTCTTAGATTCGATGGTTACATTTCGATGGTTTAAGTGTCACCGTAGGTATTCAACTTCAAAATTTATGCCCAAGTTAATATATCCGAAATAAATTTAAAAATTACAAGTTAGGATCATGGTTTCGAATAAGAAGAGGATTCCAACTAAAGCATAGGAATTTTAACAAGAATGTATATTAGAAGAGTCATTTAAAAAAATTATTTCTATTACATTCAGAGACATTTTTTTCTCAACTAGAGTGCACTAACAAGTAATAATAATATTTTCATAACCCATAATACAGCGCTCATCAGTAATGAAATATTTACTTTTGTCGTAAAAAATAGCTGTATTACAACTTACAAAATTTACATTGGCATCACAGTACCCAACTCCACGAACACTGTATTTCAAATGTAACGGTAAAAACATCCAATTCCCTTCCCATATTTCGAGCCTTCAAGCCCCATTGTCATGCTATCGAGAGTTTGCAAAGCAATAAACAATGGCGAAAATTAAGCCACTTCTCATTCCATTTTGCCAGAAGCCCAGGACGAACCAGGCTTCCAATTTTTGCTGGTGCGTCACTCACACGAAGCCCTTTGTGGCAGATCCTTGTTCTATCTCGAACACGTCTCCAAATCTTAGTTAAAACCTGACTGTATAAAGCCCCTCTCCTTTGTTCTAAAGCAATCTTTTCCGTTTCAGAGCATTTTTCGAGCGTACATGCAAACAAATAGAACCACTCACAGGTTTCCATAATGCTTTACGAGTGCGTTGTGTGGCGCACTGCGAGCTTCTCATCAAAGGATGAACGAGCTTTTGTTGGATCTCGGTGAAGCGCTGCGTAATCGGTGAGGCAACTCGCCGGCGGGTTTTATTTCCCAGTCGTCGGCAATTTTATCAGTACTCTTCATTAATTTTACCAGTACTTGTCATTAATTTTACCATTACTTGTCATATATCGTGCCATTACTTGTCATTAATTTTACCATAATTTTTCATTAATTTTACCAATACTTGTCATTAATTTTACAATTACTTGTCAATAATTTTACCACTACTTGCCATTCATTTCACCATCTCTTGCCAATATTTTTACCATTACATGTTATTAATTGTACCATTAGCTGTCCTTTGTTTTACCATTACTTAGTTTCACCGTAACACCATTATTTTTTTGTCAATACTCGTTCATATGTTTCTATCATTTTACAGTTTCATTAGTTTAATTTTTTTGTCATTTTTATACTCCATTACGCTAAATTCAAATTTGCCATCAATTCTAACAATCACTCGCGTCACCATTGTTCAATTATTTTCATTATTCCTTTTTATTGTCAATTTGAGCTTGGTCATCTTCAATTCGTATTCGTTTTTTAGTTTACTATTACTATTAAAATATTAAGAGGTTGAGCTATGTTAGGGTAAGTTACAATAAATTTGGTTGTGATGGGTTACGTTAGGTTAAGGTACAGTATGTTTTTTTAGGATTGGTTAGGATGTGTAATGTCAGATTAGGTGAGGTTTGATTATGCTAGGTAAGGCTGGGCTATGTTATGTTTGGTTAGGTTAGGTTAGGTTATGTTGGGTTAGGTTACGTTAGGATATGATAGGTTGGTTAAGTTGGGATAAATTAGGGTAGTATGGGCTAAGTATAATGTCGTAAGTTTGGGTCCATCAAATATAAAAAAAACTTTAATAAGCTTAACGTTGAGTTTGAAGTAAGGTCAAAACAAAGGTCAAAGGTTACGTTTTGGTTTAGTTTTCGTGGATTTTCTTCATTTAAGTTTACGTACAATTTTGTGATATTAAGAGTGTGCCAAATATTTCAACAGATTATGGAAAAAACGTTGATTTCAGACCGGTCATCATACGCTGAAGCTACGGAGGTTGATGTCGCCATGATAATAGCAACTGTTATTATCATAGCTATTTTTTCCCTTTTTATTCAAGTTATGATGCTTATCTATATGAAATTGACATTCAAAAGAATAACAACTTATTCCTAAATGGAAACTAATTTTAAAATAAGGGAGAAAGATTGATGTGATAAATATAATCCCTTTACTAACAACGTGGTTTCTTTTAGAAAAAAGATAACGCCCCTAGTGACTCACCACAAGGAGTTTCCACGCGCACGAGTCCTCAGTCAATAAATGATATCTCACCTAATGAAGCACATCCCACGCGTCTCCACCGTTAAAAAACTTAAACTGCCCTAGTGAAGCACAACCCATGCATTTTCACCGTTAAAAACGATAACTCCCTTAATAAAATACAACCCACCCGTCTCCACCGTCAAAAAACGATAACTCCCCTAGTGAAACACAACGCACACATCTCTACTGTCAGAAAACGATAACTCCCCTTGTGAAGCACAACCCACGAGTCTCCACAGTCAAGAAACTATAACTCCCCTAGGGGAGTACAACGCACGCATCTCCACAGTCAAAAAACAATAACTCCCCTAGTGAAGCACAACTCACGTGTTTCCACAGTCAAAAAACAAAAACTCCTCTAGTGAAACACAACCAGGAGTTTCTACAGTCAAAAAAAGATAACTCCACTAGAGAAGCACGACCCATGTGTTTCCACAGTCGAAAAACAATAACTCCCCTAGTGCAACACAACCAAGAGTTTCCACAGTCAAAAAACAAAAACTCCCCTCGTGAAACACAACCAGGAGTTTCCACAGTCAAAAAAAAGTAGCTCCCCCTAGTGAAGCCCAACCAGTAGTCCCCACGTGTGCCGGTGTAGGGCTGCGCAACAGTCATGTCACTCGGTCGTTTTTTTGCGAAGGCGAGCGGCGTTTTTGAAGCATTGCAGGCGCACACGCGAGCTCCTCATTTGGCATTCCTTTAACGGAGCAACGAGCGCAGACGCCTCAGTTCTTATGGATCCTGTCTCACCGGACCTTGGCTTACGTTATTCTGCTGCAGAGGCTCGTGGGTCACCTGGAGCCGGTTAAGGGGGTAACGTATAGGTAATAATTCTGCTGTAAAGTCAAATCGGTAACACAGAGACGCTTCTCTAGGTAATAATTCTGCTCCAGAGTCATATAGGTGACCTAGAGCGAGTTATGTGGGTATCCTGTAGATAATAATTCTGCCGTAAATAAAGTTATATGGGTAACCTAGAGCGGGTTATGGAGGTATCCTAAAGGTAAGAATTCTGTTGTAGAGTTTAAGGATTAACCTAGTACGCTTATGGAGTCCCCTAGAGCTGTTATTGTACTGCAGAGTCTAATGGGATAACCAAGTGCCGGTTACTCTATGTTGAATAATTAGGAGCAACTTTGGACCGGTTTTCCTACAGCGGAGTCATATGAGTAACCTAGAGTTGTTATTCTACTGCAGTGTTAAAACTGAATGTTCTTCATTTTGCTGCAGTGTTCCATGGGCAAAATAATTCTTGTTACTCTACTGTGTGTTAAGTCTAATAGAATCACCAATATTCGTTATTCAATAGTAGAAAGTGTGTGACTAGAATTTTAAAATCTAGCGGCTAATTCTAACTGAAGATTCTAGAGAGTAGGTGGTTCTAATTGAAAATTAAAATATGGCTGAGTCTCATGAGTCAACCAGAGTCTCATGAGTCAACCTTGAGTGGGTTACTCTACCACAGAATATTTAGTTAATGTCTCATGAGTTGAATTAAGTTCTGATATATTTAATGACACAGAAAAAGCATCTCATTGCGTAACTTTCAATACGCAAATTGCTGCAAAATTTGGGTTTTTGGATCAATCTACAGCAAAATGGCACATGCAATAACCCTCAGAGTGTATTTTTTACGGCCAGAATGAGGGTCGGCAGCGGCCTTGAGCTCGTTAGCTCTGCAGCCAAAGATGATGGAACATTACAGAGCGACTGAGAGGGCTGCATTGTACGGCAGGCATGAAGGTCACTTCTGAATGTCTGCAGGATTGTAGGGCAGTATTGTACCTACTCAGTAGCAACTATTGTAGCACCTGCTGCTGCAACTACTGCAGCAACAACTAAGTAGCAATTATTATAGCAACTATTGTAGCAACTTATGTACCTACTCAGTAGCAACTATTGTAGCAACTGTTGTTGCAACTACTGTAGCAATTATTATAGCAACTATTGCAGCAACTTATGTAGCAACTATTACAGAAACTATTGTAGCAACTATTGCAGGAACCATTCTAAGAATGATTATAGCAACTGTTGTAGCAACCTATGCAGTAACTATTGCAGGAAATATTACAAGAACTGTTTTAGCAACTATTGTAGCAACTTTTGCAGCAACTGTTGAAGCAATTATTGTAGCAATTATTGTAGCAATTTATGTAGCAATTACTGTAGCATCTTTTATAGCAATTATTATAGCAACTATTGTGGCAACTTTTGGAGCACCTGTTGCAGGAAATATTGTTAGAACTGTTTTAGCAATTATTGTATCAACTATTGCAGCAACTGTTGTAGCAACTATTGTAACAGCTCTAAGTGCACCATTGAAATGCAGGAGAAAAAGTCAGCCATGCATCAGCAGTCATAACATACACCACACACACACACACACACACACACACACACACACACACACACACACACACACACATACATGCAGAGGCTCTGGCAAGGGCTGCCAGATGGCCATTTTCTTGCCAAAATCCCGAATTTTGTTTTTATATAATTTTCCTATAAATAACACTCAGCGACTGGTACAAAAAATTCTCTGTTACTAAAGAGTCAATCAACGTAAGAAACCAAATCAATCTCACAAGTGAAATTTGTTCCCATTCTTCAGGAATTTTGGTCAGAAGGGTTATTATGCAATTTATTTATGATTCTTTTCATTAAACTCGAAGTCATTTTAAATTCAATGAAATTATTGCTAAAATTTCAAATATACAAGTCATTATGAATATTTTGCTACGTTGTCATTTTGAAATCATTAGGTTTTGTATCCCATGTTTAAGTTTCCAACGATCACCTTATATCAAAGTTTGCATTCAATTTATCTACTAAGCATGTTAAAAGAAGTACACCATGTTTTTAATTGTAAGGTATTTAATTTGTTCAGAAATCTTTCGTTAAACTATAAAATTAGAACAATCTATCTGATTCACTTCAGAAGCACACTTTCGGATAACTTTAATGAATTTCCTCTGACAGAACTTCCATAATTATTATACTTCGAGAACTTTCCCAGCAATTCTATGCTGTAACTAAACATCTCTATCTCAACACATCTTACATTTGTAATCAAACACAATTGCATTCAAATTATTATACTTCCACAACTTCCCCAACAATTCTATGCTGAAATTAAATCCCAACATATTACATTTGTAATCAAACACAATTACATTCAAATTATTATACTTCCGCAACTTCCTCAATAATTCTATGCTGAAATTAAATCCCAACATATCTTACATTTCTAATCAAACACAATTACTTTCAAATTATTATGCTTCGACAACTTCCCCAACAATTCTATGCCGAAATTAAATCCCAACATATCTTACATTTGTGATCAAACACAATTACTTTCAAATTATTATACTTCGACAACTTCCCCAACAATTCTATGCTGAAATTAAATCCCAACGTATTTTAAATTTGTAATCAAACTCAATTACTTTCAAATTATTTGAAAGTCAAACTTACAGGGACACAAACATTAATTTCAGCGCGGTGTGATCTCAGCAAACCGGTTCTACGAGCTCAAAAACATGCATATAATGCCTTACCTTCTCTTTTGAAGTCCGTTTTGCATGAATTAATACAGACGATGCATCTTCCCGCAAGTCTAGAAAGGCCGCGCGCACCGCAATCTTGTGTATTATCAGCAGCCTGAGTAACGACCGTGCAATCTAACGCGACAAACAAGGCGAGCACGACTCCGGCTTTGGCGCATTGTGCATGTGTGCATTGTGCAAAACGCATTTTTGAATGGTCGCACTTGAACATGGATGTCAAGAGCACAACTGAAGCTTTGGTGCGCTGTGCGTGTGTATTGTGCAAAGCACAGTCTTGGATCGTTTTACATTACCATGGATATAATGTGATGAACATTTATATGATGCATATCTGAAGGGAGGTATTGTAGAATCGTACCCATAAATTATTTGTAGGTAAAAATGAGCCTTTTGGCTGGTAGAAGTTCCAGATAGTTAAAAAAACTTAAGCTGGGGAATTTTCTACCTCGTGATAGCTTGAAATTGAGCAGCTGTTTTAGTTTCATGCCGAGAATATGACATCATTTGTTCATCCTACCTCAAAATTTAAGCCTAAAACCAATAATGCACTTCACTTAAACTTGAAATAATCTCAAAAATTGATTAGACTGCTCATGTTCATCTAATAGAAATTTCTCGAGGCATCGTAGGGAAACTGTAATTTTCTAATTATGTAATTACTGACGCTCAGGGTAGCGCAAACAAAATAGCGTTACGTAACGCAAATATTGTAAGTTTCAATTACCCATGTAAGGTGATGAGCCGCTAGGATGTGACCATCGATCTTACATAATACGAGTCCTAAATATAGCTCTCGTTCTTGCACGCTGGACACGAAAATAAAATGACGAGTTATTTCTTTTATTTGAAAAGTAATAGCTGCGATGACTGTGTTAAAATATTTTGTCATGGAATTGAATAGTTATGAGTTGTTTATGTATACGAAAAGGTGAGTGAGACAGTTTTTTTAATTGGAATATAATACTTTCCTGTTGCGATTTCTGTATTAAAATATTGTTCTATATAAGCAAATAATTACGAGTTGTTTATATATACGATTTTATCCACAAAAGGTGATTGAGATCAGTTTTTTACATTAAATGAAGGACTTTCCAGCTGCGATTACTGTATTAAAATATTGTGCTATCGACCTGAACAATTAAGAATTGTATATACGTATCCAGCGACCAGATCGTCAAGTTCTTGATAGTGCAATGACAAGTTATTGTGAGTGTAATGAGTGTAGGGATACACAGAGTGCTTTCATTTTTATCCTGAGTTGAACTTTTTTTTCCGACAACCTTTTTTAGTTACAAGTTACTAAACCGAGAATCTTTCATTTGACCAGGAATCTTTCTCTGAACCCAAAATCTTTCAGACCTCTTGATAGAGATGTTCTTTTAAAAATTTTACAACCTCTCGGATATTTATTTACAACAGAGTTCTGGGGGACAGTTTTTGGCATGAAATTTAATTATTCTCTTCAGCAAACAGGCATGCTAACTGTTATCATCATGACAAAGCACAGCGAGTAAATTAAAATATACTCAGTACCCTTTTTAGAAACATTGTTTAATGTGTAGTGTGTACATATCTTGTAGTTTCATGGGAGAAAATAAAGCTCGAGGGTACGATAAAATATTGGTTTTAAAAATATGCATGCGTCAGAATGAGGCTACATTTCACTGAGTTCGCATCATATGTATGAAAGTATTCACGTTTGAGCCTCATTTTTGTGATAAATAGGACCCTTTGAGAAACTTGTGGAGTGTTTTTTAGGCGAATTGAAGGCAAGAACCTAAATATTCAACTAGATACATTAGGCACGTCTTCCTGATGAGTGAAATAAAACCTCCTGACGTCAGTGTTGCGTTGACAACCACTTGCGCTCCTTCTCGCACCCGAGGTCCGGAAATTACTTGCAGGCACCACGAGTGCTTGCTGGTGGACGGCGAATTTCAGATAACCAGCCTTTTCTCATCGTATCTACCTAACGAAATACCTAGCAACTTATAGCGAAATGAATGGCATATTGTTAAGAAATAACTATCAACTTAGAGCGAAACAAATGGCAAATTTTTTGAAATAGCTAGAACTTATAGCGAAATAAATGGCAAATTATTTCAAAATAAATAGCAACTTATAGCGAAATAAATAGCAAGATATTTTGAAATAACTAGCAGCTTATAGCAAAATAAATAGAAACTTATTCCGAAATACCAAGCAACTTGTTACGATTTTACTTCGAAAGAAATAGCTATTCGCTAGTATATAAATAGTAATTTTCGATGAAAAAACGAGAGAATTAATATGAAATAACTAGTAACTTATTAAGAAATACTCGGTAACTTGTAACGAAACAACTAACACTTTATTACGAAATACCTGGCGACTCGTTACGAAATAAACAACAACCTATTTTGAAATAACTTGCCTTATGTTGCGAAACGTCGTACTTAAAATACCTGATAATTAACATCAACATCTCAAAAGAGCTTTGGCATGTAGTATGAAATCACTCAAGGCGATAAATTATTTCTTTAATCTGAATACGTAACGCGTAACCGAATCATTGAAGACAATCGTGCAGGTTGAAAAGTTTTTGAGGCGAATTTCGACACAACTTTTTTTGGACACAACACCGACATCAGAATGTCAATCAGACATTGTTTACATGAAATCCAAGTTTGCTGCAGGATGAATTACAATAAAAGTGTTAGTCGAAGCGATGCATTTGTAAAAGTAATAGTTGAAGCGATGCATATGAAAAAGTGATAGTTGAAGCGATGCATTTGTAAAAGTAATAGTTGAAGCGATGCATATGAAAAAGTGATAGTTGAAGCGATGCATTTGAAAAAGTGATAGTTGAAGCGATGCATATGAAAAAGTGATAGTTGAAGCGATGCATTTGAAAAAGTGATAGTTGAAGCGATGCATATGAAAAAGTGATAGTTGAAGCGATGCATTTGAAAAAGTGATAGTTGAAGCGATGCATTAGTAAAAGTAATAGTTGAAGCGATGCATATGAAAAAGTGATAGTTGAAGCGATGCATTTGAAAAAGTGATAGTTGAAGCGATGCATATGAAAAAGTGATAGTTGAAGTGATGCATTTGAAAAGTGATAGTTGAAGCGATGCATTTGAAAAAGTGATAGTTGAAGCGATGCATATGAAAAAGTGATAGTTGAAGCGATGCATTTGAAAAGTGATAGTTGAAGCGATGCATTTGAAAAAGTGATAGTTGAAGCGATGCATATGAAAAAGTGATAGTTGAAGTGATGCATTTGAAAAAGTGATAGTTGAAGCGATGCATATGAAAAAGTGATAGTTGAAGCGATGCATTTGAAAAAGTGATAGTTGAAGCGATGCATTTGAAAAAGTGATAGTTGAAGCGATGCATATGAAAAAGTGATAGTTGAAGCGATGCATTTGAAAAAGTGATAGTTGAAGCGATGCATATGAAAAAGTGATAGTTGAAGTGATGCATTTGAAAAGTGATAGTTGAAGCGATGCATTTGAAAAAGTGATAGTTGAAGCGATGCATATGAAAAAGTGATAGTTGAAGTGATGCATTTGAAAAGTGATAGTTGAAGCGATGCATATGAAAAAGTGATAGTTGAAGCGATGCATTTGAAAAAGTGATAGTTGAAGCGATGCATTAGTAAAAGTAATAGTTGAAGCGATGCATATGAAAAAGTGATAGTTGAAGCGATGCATTTGAAAAAGTGATAGTTGAAGCGATGCATATGAAAAAGTGATAGTTGAAGTGATGCATTTGAAAAGTGATAGTTGAAGCGATGCATTTGTAAAAGTAATAGTTGAGGCGATGCATATGAAAAAGTGATAGTTGAAGCGATGCATTTGAAAAAAGTGATAGTTGAAGCGATGCATTTGAAAAAGTGATAGTTGAAGCGATGCATTTAAAAAAGTGATAGTTGAAGCGATGCATTTGAAAAGTGATAGTCGAAGAGATGCATTTTAAAAGTGATAGTTGAAGCGATGCATTTGAAAAAAATGATAGTTGAAGCGATGCATTTGAAAAAGTGATGTTGAAGCGATGCATTTGAAAAAGTGATAGTTGAAGCGATGTATTTAAATGACACAGACATTTACCGAGTAACGCTTGGTACCTGAAATGAAACTCGAGATAGAAAGTGCAGGCGTGCGAGAAAATGTTTGAGCTAAAAAGCGCGCGCACACACACAAATTTTTTTTAAATGTAGTAGGTAATCAAGAGAACATATGATTATATTGTGCTTGATGGTAGAAGCGTAGAAGAAAACGTGAATGAATATCGAAAAGAAGTTCAGTTCATAAAGATAAAAAACTTTTCAGTGGAGCATACATACAAAAAACTTGTGCAAGAAACTAAAATCTATAGGAAGACAAAAAGTTTCCTACAATTCTGCTGGATTAGGGGATATTTTTTCATCCAGACGAACACGCGACGATTTAATCCATTATTCCGGTTGTTATAAATTAATATCGTATCGACTTTCACGTGTCGCCATGATGCGGCTATCCCCGCGATGTTTTTTCACAAATACAAACGCAAAAAAAAACTTCAATTCTCCTGCTGATGTTACCTGAAATTAAGTCAACATGAATGGAATTATTTTGTATCTATATGCGAAATTCCGCACCATAAATACAACAATATATTTTAGAAAATAAAAACTTTAATGTGAAAATTCATTATCTTACTCTTTTCGCCTGTACTTGAGCCGACCTGAACAGAATTTTGCTTCTTGAGCTCAAAATAACCAGTTCTAAGCACAGAATTAGCGAGCGATGAAGAGGCGCACATTATGGCACCCAGTTGAAGGTAACATTGAGGTCTAGAGACATGGCCGAAATATGATCAGGACGTCACGAACCTTTCAAGGTCTCTAATTTTGCTCCATTAGAATCTACTGATCTAATGGACGGAGCTTCAAATTCCACTACACAGTCAACTGACCGAATGCCACTAACCGACTCTACTTCATGTTCACTATAATGTAAACTGTGAATTTCGATCAATATACTGACTGACTCTACTTCATATCCGGTATACAATATACTGATCGAAATTCATAGTCTCAAAACCAAAATCTCACAGTCCGACTCTATTACGTGTCCAGTACACAGTTTGCCAGTCAAAATTCACAGTCTACAAGCCAAATTCAGCCTCTATGTATGTACAAGATGTCTGAAAAACCTTGAAAAAAATGTAGTCTCAATACAGTTGCCGATTAAACAGACGAATGTAACCTGAACAACACCCGCGTGACCAGGTAGAAAGTAATTAAGTCGCTCCTTTTTTAAACAATAAACGTATTTTCAACCACTTCGATCGCAATTGGCTGCAACAGAACGCATTAGTTACTGTTATTTGTGTCTGTACAGTTCGTTAAAATATAGAGATTTCAAATCGTTCAGGTACTTCACATTCTGCCATCAGCTTTCTTGATCCCAAAAACAAAAAAAATTAATTCTGTCTCACGTAATTCGTTTATTTTGTTAAAGTTTACCCCAGTGCACTGAGATACATTAAGCATTATTTTCTTCAGAGCAAATATTTCCTTTAATGTGAAATTTACAAAATAGAAACGTAATTCAACTCTATACTACGCATTCTAACATTTGTGTGCATCAAACACATGCCTGACCCAATGTATGCAGATTAAATTAAGTCTTATTTCCTCGTGTTGATTTGCAAATCGAAGGCAAAAAGCGATTTCCTTACAACCAATTCAGCTCTCCACAAAAACTCAGCCTATCATTTCACCGACGTGCGTGTGATCGACCGAACAGAGGCACTAATTTCGAAACACGCTGTGGTCTACAGGCAAAAAAGGTTTTTTAATTTAATGCCAACGGAGTTCTTCAGCCCAATGAGGGATCTACTATCCCTAAACAGGGTCCACTGACCTTACACGGAATTAGAATCCCATTGCGGATTTTATGTTTCTGTCCAGGGTTTTTTAATAAACGTTCTAATTTTATAACACTCTGCAGCCCTCAGTCATTATGAAATTTCTAATTTTACCCCATCAGGATGAACTGCTTTAACTAGAGTATAAACATAACGGGGGCTGTAATATCACTGCACGCAGAGATTTAATACCATCATGGAGTTGCTAATTTCTCTCCACAGGGTCCAATAACCTAACAGAGTTTCTAATTTCACTCCGCAGGTCTGCTGACCTGACAGAGTTGCTATTTCACTCAGCAGGTCTGCCGACCAAATGGAGTTTCTAATTTCGCTCCGCAGGTCTACTGACCTAATGGGTTGCCTCGTTCCAGCACATCGAACTCGGTTGCGTTTGGTGACCGACGTTTAAATTCCAAAGCAGCAACGGAGCCGCCTGAGCAGGCTTTTATTGACTCAATCGATCGCAGCAGTCAAACAAAAGCCACAATTTGGTCTACCTTCTCCCGGCGCACGCAAGCCACCCATGGCATCTATCCGTGGCAGTCACAAATGTATAATCTTGGCGCCAGTGAGCATAATGCACCATTTCTCATGAGGTTTTTGCCTTTGTATTCAGTGATGGATCTCGGTCACCAAATTGAAGTTTTGGCCTCTATCGACCGAGAAAATTCTTCCACGGTTGGATTTGATATTAAATATTACAACGCAAATTCTTGTGACAAATTAACGCGCGTTCACGTTGGATATCGAACGGGAATTCCACAGTCACAAATTGAAGCTCTACACTTACGTTCTTCGATAATTCGTCTCATTAATGTTTTGCTGAGCACAACTACAGGAGAGTTGAGCATACTTGATTTCGTGGAACTGTTGAGAGACAAAACAATGCTCTAGAGTGCAATTTTTGTATTTTTGGGGATTGGGAGTTACTTAAATTCTGTACCTAAAAATATAAGAAACAATTCATTTCTTTGTTTGAATAAATGAAGAGAACGTTTGTTTGAACGCCCCTCAAGCATGCCTCTGAGTTTGTGCTGTGAATCAATACCTTTAAATGAGTTTATCTTCCCAGGTAAAAATGTTGTATTAGGGATTATAAAGTTTTAAAACGTGGTTATTAACGTTTAAATAAAGTTACAGGTTTTAGATAGATCAGTCAGGCTTGCCACGCATTCGAATATATGGACGAAAATGCGCCAAAGTTTTTAGGTAAGCACTACACAACAAACGTCGTTTTTAAATTCTGCAGCATTCGAAATTGGGATACAAAGTATAATGTGGAATTGTCTGTCACTTAATAGGATGATCTAAATTTCTATTTTTTACGCCCGAGCCATTTTTTCTATCTACTGTACGTACACGTTCGACCCATTTTTGGATCACAAGTTCGACCAAATTTTTCCTCGAAGGCGAAACCCATTTTACCCCATTCACAAGATCCATTTTAACAAATTACGCTCGACCCATTTCTACCACTTACGCCAAACCAATTTTATAACATACGACCCATTTTTAGCTACTCATGCTCGACTCATTTATACCATTTATTCTAAGCCCATCTTTACCCCCATATACACGGCCATCTTTATCACCTGCGCAGAACCCATTTCCGCTCAAGTGCAACAACCCATTAGCTTCTCTCAGGCACGACCCATTTTCACCACTCACGAACCATCCATTTCCACCACTCACGCACTACCCATTTCCACCACTCACGAACCACCCATTTCCTCCACTCACGCACCACCCATTTCCACCACTCACGCGCCACCCATTTCCACCACTCACGCAACACCCATTTCCACCACTTAAGCACCACCCATTTCCACCACTCACGCACCACCCATTTCCACCACTCACGCACAACCCATTTCGACCACTCACGCCCAACCCATTTTCACCACTCACGCACCACCCATTTAAACCCCTCACGCACCATCCATTTCCAGCACTCACGCACCACCCATTTCCACCACTCACGCACCACCCGTTTCCACCACTCACGCGCCACCCATTTCCACCATTCAAGCACCACCCATTTTCAGCACTCACGCACCACCCATTTCCACCAATCTCGCGCCACCAATTTCCAGCACTCACGCATCACCCATTTCTACCACTCATGCACCACCCATTTCCAGCACTCACCCACCACCCATTCCCCCACTCACGCACCACCCATTTCCACCACTCATGCCCCACCAATTTTCATCACTCTCGCTCCACTTTCGAGACCCTCCTAAGAAATTCACGTTAGTTTTGAAGGCACCGAGCGTAGAGATTCCGGCCGTGTTCTCCGGCCCGTAGTTCGCTCACAAGAGGACAATTGATCCGCGGCCCTCGTGCAGAACGTGACCTCAGAGCTCCGACCTGGGCTCTTGCTGTGCTCAAGGGGCCGTGTTCTGCAGGCGGTCTCGGCCCAGCTCCCGGCACTGGCTTGGCCCAACTCACGGCACTGGCTTGGGCCAACTCAAAACACTGGCTTATCATAACTCAAAACACTGGCTTGACATAACTCAAAACACTGGCTTGGATCAACTCACGGCACTACTGGCTTGGTCCAACTCACAACACTGGCTTGTCATAACTCAAAACACTGGCTTGGCCCAACTCACGGCACTGCTGGCTTGGTCCAACTCACAACACTGGCTTTTTATAACTCAAAACACTGGCTTGGCCCAACTCACGGCACTGCTGGCTTGGTCCAACTCACAACACTGGCTTGCCAAAGCTCAAAACACTGGCTTGCCATAACTCAAAACACTGGCTTGGCCCAATTCTAAGCACTGGCTTGGCCCAACTCACTACACTGGCTTGGCCCAACTCAAAAAAGAGTTTTGGTCTAATACAGAACAGTGGCTTGGAAAATAGAGGCTCGGTCCAACGCTTAACAGGGGCTTGGATTTTAGAGCCCTCGTCCAACTCAATATCGTCGCTAGACCCAACTCAAAAAAATAGATAGACCCAACTCAATATCGTCGATAAACCCAACTCAATATCGTTGCTAGACCCAACTCAATATCGTCGATAGACCCAACTTAATATCGTCGATAGACCCAACTCAATATCGTCGCTAGACCCAACTCAAAAAAATAGATAGACCCAACTCAATATCGTTACCAGACCCAACTCCAAAAAAAGGTTTGAGTTTACCCATAACACTGGCTTGTACCATCACATCTCAATGGCTTTGACCAACTCAAAAGAGTTTTTCTATCCGACTCAAAAATTTGACTAGAAAAGAGAAGCCTGGATCAACTCAAACAGTGGTTTCGCTTCACTCAAAATAGTGGCTTGGAAAACAGAGCCTTGGAATAATTTAAAACAGTGGCTTGAAAATGAGAGACTTGAATCAATTCAAACAGTGGCTTAACCTAACTCAAAACAGAGACTTAGCAAACCCTAGCTTAATCCAATTCAAAACAGTGAGTGGAAAAACAGACTTGGCCAAGTCGTGACTGCAGCATGACCGAAATCAAAAGCCTAGAGCGGCGTTCCATTGCATGGTTTATCTTAATTCATTTCGCAATTTTTTCTCCGATTTTATATTAAAAAAACAGCGACATACAGTACGTGTGTGGGAGCGTGGTCAATAACTCTGATCGATAGCATCAATTTGAGAATCGAATTCGTTTAGGATGACGTGTGGGATTCCGATACGCTGAGCTCTCACCGTCCAAATGCATTCTGTGAAGTCCAGATTTGATTTGAGGGTGCAACAACCCTGATGTAGAAACAATATTTGCTGACCTCTGGTTCAATTAAGAGAAAACGCGCATGAAGACTGCTTAGTTCAAGTGTGTTGTTCCTGTCGTTTGCGAACGTTACATCAACTGAAATTCGTGTATTCCTGGGATATTGAAACCTGCAAATATCGATGGCCAACTTTGTGGCAAAATGCTCGCGTTCGTATTTCATACGAACGAAAATTTAAAATACTGCAGCGATGGCAACTATGTATAAAGAATTCATGTCCACTTCCACATATTCGACTAGAATAGAGAACTAAAGCTGAAGTGGGAAGAAGTTTAATCTCCAGTAGCTAGAAAAAAGAAAATATAGAAATGTGAAAGTAAAGCTTAGCTGGCTTTATGCAGAGAAAAGTACAGGTAAATTCAAATGACAATCCAATTGCCAAGCTGTCAAAATTGATGAGAAAATAGAAGAGAAATTAGAAATGAGAAATTTTAACTAAATATTACCTTAGCAGTCAATGTATCAGTAATAGAATAAATTAAATAGCTATATTTAGTTTTCATTGCTGATGTTCTTAATTAATTTCTTGTTTAATACAATGTTTTCAAAACGGTCAATTTGAATACGCAGTTTTCGCTAACACCTTTTTCTTCTCGCTTCATTTGTCATTATACAAGTTGTACAAGTCGAGAGTTCAGAGTCAAGTCACCCCCAGAAACAGATAATGAATCTGGTACGGGAAGCTACTGCTTCCGCAAGGTTTTTCAAATAAATAAATGTATTCCTGATCAAATATCAATCAAGCATTGCTTTCGTTGGGCTTCGATCATCTTTTATGGGTGATCGATAGCGTGGTCGATAGCGTGCTAGCGCGGTGATTTGTAGTCCTGAGTTCGAGTCTCCGAACTCCTCGTACATTTAAGTTGTACAAGTTTATTACTATATGATGTATGAAAAAGAGGTGAAAAGCCACAATTCATAAAACAGATTACCTTTAAAACTGACTGTGATCATCACTTAAACTCGTCGGCAGAGGCGACTTCGGAACTCATCCTGGAGGGCTTCAGTCAAATGCAATCAATCAAATACAATCAATCCAACACAATCAAACATCTGCAACGACATCATCCTCAAAACGGATTATCCTGGAAACTGAAGGTTAGCATCAAAAAATCTTGCCGGAAGATGCGGCTTTGGAGCTCCTCCTGAAGCGCTTCAATCGAACAATCAAGCAAACACAATCAATCAAACACAATCAAGCAAACACAATTAATCAAATACAATCATGCAAACACATTTAATCAAATACAATCATGCAAACACATTTAATCAAAGAGAATCAATCAAACATAATTAATCATATACAATCAATCAAACATAATTAATCGAACACAATCAATCAAATACAATCAAACATCTGAAAAGACACCATCTACAAACTTAATTATTTACCATCGGAACCAACGGTGACCATCAATAAACCTTGCCGGCACATGCGGCTTCGGAACTCCAACTGGAGGGCTTCAACCAAACAAACCCGCACAATCGAATATCTGCACAGACACCATCCACTAAACTGATTATTCGTGAAACTGACGGTAAAGAACCATAAAATTTGCCTGCAGACGCGGTTGCAGAACGCTACCTGAACAGCATCAATCGAAAAATCAATCCAATGCAATCAAACATCTGCAAAGACACGATCCATCAAACAGCTTATCCTTGAAACTTACGGCGATCATTACTAAAACTCGCCTGCAGATGCGGCTCCGGAACGCTACCTGAAGGGCTTCACCGCAACATGTCGGTCTGAGCGTCGCAAAAGATGCCGGCTTAAGGAGCGATGCGGGCCAGACAAGCGTAACCCTGCCTGCCGCAAGGGAGCCCGTAGGGCAACGTGATCTGCCCCGAGTCCTGTCATGTGAGCATGGTAAAGGACTCAAAGCCTCAGCAAGAGGGGATTGGTCAGAAGAGAACCTGCCTTGAAGATTAGGTTGCCAGTAATGTGTCTGGCGCGTCATGTGGGTTCTTGTCAGGCATCATGTCGTGGTATCGTGTCAGGCGCATCATGTCAGAACGAGACGAACGTCTGACGAAATGATAAGGTGACTTCGTAGTGAAGTAGCCAAGCCGTTATTCGAACTTTAATGTATTAATTTCCCCATATACTTTGTTTTTTGGTGGAAGGTATGTGGTCATGAATGCTTTATCATCGATTTCGGTTAGAGAGGTATTCTTGAAAATTACATAGTTCCGTTGTCCATGTTGTACCTGTCCATGATGTTGATAAAGATATTAATGTTTATTTGTCGGGTAAATTGTCCGCATTCAATATAATACAAGATAACATAATTCAGTTTGTCCCAAAAAATCCCGAACTGAACATTTATTTTCCCGTATCAGTAACACCGTCATAAGAATACGATATGGCAAAATTATCCTTCAAAATTAAACTAAAGAAAAGGTATTACTGATTATGATGGTAATACTGATAAGGGAAAATACTCGTAAATTCTCGGTTCGGGTTTTGTGGGACATACTGCATGATGTAATAGAATATAATATAATATAATATAATATAATATAATATAATATAATATAATATAATATAATATAATATAATATAATATAATATAATATAATATAATATAATATAACATAATATAATATAATATAATATAATGTAATATAACATAATATAATATGATGAAATACATTATAATATAATACAAAATAATAAAATATAATATAATATTATTTAATATGACATAATATAATGCACTATAATATAATATTATATAGTATTATAATATAGAATGCTATTATAATATAATACAATATATTACAATGTCAAATTCACAACGGGATATTTCCTTTACGAGAAAACCTTCAACCTTACAACAAGAGCGATCTAAAATGGAAATTTGCGGAGGAAAATTTCCAAGTTACCTGTAAGAAACACACTACGAAGAAACTACGTACATGTATGTAAATACTCTAACATAATTGCTCTGTCCTGTCATTTTCCTAACATACACAATGCTCTTACTCGTATACGAATGCCCTGCTTGTACCAATTTTAAAAAAGTTATTCTTTTATCTATAATGCAGTAGAAGCGAATTTTTTTGAAAAAATTTCGGCTGCTTCTCCCTCTTGCCAATCGAATTGATTTTAAAAGTTTCTTATATGATATCGTCCTATTTTTCAATTCTTTTACCGTTTAATGTATACTCATGAAACGTCAATATGGAATTTCTTACATTAAAATCGTATCTATAGTGATAACAAGGCTTTGCTGGGTCACCCTCGTATCAATTTCCTACGACGAACAATTATTTGTTTCTAACTGCTACGACGAAAACTCTATGCTCCTATCTCATAGGACGAATAATATTTTATTCCTGACATGCCGATTGATCTTTGATTTCTATTTGATACGATTTATTCTCTTTGATTTCTAACTGGCATGACGATTAATCTTCGATTCCTATCTGATGCGCATTATAATCTAGGATTCCTGAGACGTCTTGTGTTGAGCGTCACTCCCAAGAAGATTCCTTGAGTCTATTCGAACGTCGTAATCTGTCAATTGAACATCCAAGTGTTGATTAGATCATCAATTTCACACAAATGCAAATATTTTAATACGAGTCTAAAATAGTTTTTATTGTTTTTAATCTTTTGTTTTAAGGATATTGGTGTATTGAAAAATAATTTCATTATTGAATTTACTTTGAAAACCCACTGCAATAAAACTTTTGGCTGTAGTTAGCAACTCTTCTCAACTCTAACGTTCGCTAAAATACTTAAACTTTACAATGAGTAGGTTTATGCATATAGAATAGCATAGATAAACTGAATTCGTGAAATAAAAATACTTTTTATGCAGGTATCATCATTCTATGAATATTCGCTATACTAATCCTTGAGAAGCAAGGACAAAACAAACAAACCCGAATAAATCACAAGTGTGATTAAAATAGATTAAGACTCTTCAACCCCAAGTAAATAAGCCTGATTGAAACAACAAATGTTTTTGGCTGCGTTGTGTGCCTGATACGCATGATCCCAGAGCAATCTCAGTCTCACCAGGGATTATTTAAAGATGAGGAACGGATTCCCCGGAAGAAATGACAATATTTGCAGAATCGAAGAGCTTCTCGAGCCAGAGGAAACACAGACACCGACTTAAGATAGAGCGATTCAGCGGATGTTTGCTCTTGCGCTCGATCCACTTTGTCGGACTGCCCCTGGAAATGTTTTGTATGTACTTGAGCAGGAGGTTATGTAATGATAGTTGAGGTAGACGAGATGCTGTTGTATTATTCTTTTGTGATGTAGCAGGAGATTAAATCACGGTACATGTGGTAGGTATTTTTTTGTTGTTGAAATTTTCTGCTGTGCAAATGGAAATTATTTGGGGGCACATGAAGTAGACGTTCTGATGGTACACATTGAAAAAGGAGTTTATTAAACTGTATAAAAAATACACGCTGTTTGATATTGTTAGAGCAATGAGTGTATTTGAACTTAAATGGTTCGAGTACTAATACTGTCTTGCTTTTGCAACATACTGTGTAGTACGCCGATTGCAGCAGTTCGATAAAGTAT
This sequence comes from Morinoia aosen, assembly GCA_030386875.1. Taxonomy (NCBI): domain Eukaryota; kingdom Metazoa; phylum Arthropoda; class Malacostraca; order Amphipoda; family Talitridae; genus Morinoia; species Morinoia aosen. Next base: position 10,433,902 of record CM059559.1, on the reverse strand, counting down.
TAAATCAATAATAATACCCAACTAAAATTGTGAAGAAAAAACTGTGCAATTATACGTGTTGATTATTCAAACAATAATTTTCTTATATTGATAAATTAATAAATTGTCAAATAAAAATCATAATTTTATTCTGAAAACAAAGAGATCAATAAAAAAATGTTTACACAAATCACACATGTCACTGCCCAATTTTGGCTAAAATTCCCCGACACTGCACTGGAAACTATTTCCCTTTTTTAGGTTCAAACATAACATTTTCCTAAAAAAATTTTCAACCAATAAACTTAACTCAACATGAGCTTCAAAATTCTGGTTGAGATTTAGACGTATCAATTTTTAATCTGTAGTGAAATCGCTTCAATAAAAAAGTTCACCTACCAAATTTGAAATTATTTTTTTTAATCGTAAGATTCTGATTTAATTATTCCTTTCCCTGTTAAAAAAGAACTTCATTCAATGCTGAGTTCAGAAACTGTGTGTACGACTGACTAGTATAAGAGGAACTTCATTTTCTGCAAAACGTATGATAAAATATGATTTTTTAATGCAACAAACATAATTTACACTACACTGTATTAAAAAATACACAAAAACCAGAAAAAATGGAGGTACTGAACATTTTAAAAAACAGGTTTCCGACAACTATTTCTGCAAGTTCAATTGCAGTATCTTCCAGCTGGGAGAAAATCATGAAAGTTCGATTTTGGTATCTTCCAGGTCGAAGAATATTTTGAGAGTTCAAGTTTGGTATCTTCCAGATGGGAGAATATTTTGATAAGATCAAGAGGAGGATGTAGACTGAATCGAGAATTGAACATCATACAGTCACACAACGACGCTTTTTAAAGCAGTAAATATTATACATTACTGGACAATTCTTTTCTATAGTGTACAATGTATTATTAGATGATAATAACGCACAATACTTTGCTGAAACTTAGTGTGTTACTGATGCATTACACATCACTAGATCATTACTGAACAATTCACCAATGACTCATAATATAAAACTAAATTATTCACTACTGACACTGTACAATAGTATTTAATACACTACTGACACTTAGTACAAAAGTAAATGTAACACTACTGCCACATAATGCATAAATAAATAACACATTGCTGACGCATACATAATACACGGGAAAAATGCATTTCTGACGCATAATACATTAATAAATAATACATTTCTGATGCATAATACATTAATAAATAATACATTTCTGATTCATAATACATTAATAAATAATACATTTCTGGTGCATAATACTTTAGTAAATAATACATTTCTGGTGCATAATACATTAGTAAATAATACATTTCTGGTGCATAATACATTAATAAATAATACATTTCTGATGCATAATACATTAATAAATAGTACATTTCTGATTCATAATACATTAATAAATAATACATTTCTGGTGCATAATACATTAGTAAATAATACATTTCTGGTGCATAATACATTAGTAAATAATACATTTCTGGTGCATAATACATTAGTAAATAATACATTGCTAAAACAAAGTATACTACTGACGCATTGTACACTACTAGATAACAATGAACGACTAAATAATTCAACGCAGACACTTGATGTATTTCTTCCTCATACATTGTTCACACATAACAGATTATTAATGAATAAAATATAACTCGATGAAAAATTAAGCTCTAGAGCAGACAAAGGTCGCCGCATGCAGCAATGTACAGAAGGTCAATAATTGGTGAATGATAAACACAACAAAATATGTGTAGAAGTAAGCTGCTGCATATGAAATGAACTCAAAAACGCAGAGTATACAAAAATTTATACCCACAATCAACCGCAAACAGAAAAATAAAATATTTAAAAGCATGAGATGATCTATGTACATGAAGGAAACAGAGAATCTAAATTCCTCCAAAATTTGAAACATAGAGAATTTCATCTTACATAATTCAGTAAATAAATGAAATAGCGGGCGATCGTTGAGACGTAAATATGAAATTATGGAAACACCCAGTTCGCAATCGTTCCTTTTCGGGTCAATTAAATAATTCACAATAACAATTACAATTCAATATTATTTTGTAAATGATGGGATATTTACAGAAAGGAGCGCCAGTTCAGCGGTACTGGGGATGTGAATCATTAACACTTAGACTGTGGCAGGTAAAACTGAAGTTTGGTATTCAATTCAAGTTTGAAGTCAATTGTCGTAAATTAAGTGGAAAGTAGCTGACATCAACTGGATGATACTTTGATTTATCTTTCATTAGTTATTTGTGAAGATTGAGTTTTTAACTACTGGTCGATCAACAGCATAGTAAAAAGTTTTCCGTGTACCACCGGTGCCTCACGGTGCAGTCAATATGTTAAGCTCATAAAAATCTCAAAACTTCGTGCTTTTCACTCGTCAAAGCGACCCTGAAACCAATTTCCTACCCGCAGTGTGTCTGAACTTTGAATAATAAACAAGTCGACTGAAAATGTGAAGAAATAAACTGCTGCTTGCCAGACTTCTACGGAACACCTCGGAATTAATCCTGAAAGGAATAATTTAATTCTATTTAATTAAATTTTTAATTTGAAATTCGAAATAATCCTACTTCTACTGAATTAATCCTGAATTTCATGGCATCACAGCTCTACAGGAAACCTCACATAAGAAATAACTTTCATTGTTGTATCGTTGCTGACCCTGCATGCTGGGAATAACTTTTTAGACACACTAGTCCTTAATTTCTCTATATCACATGGCTCTTCAGTAAACCTCCCATACGACATTGCATTCATTATTGCTTAACATTCCTTTTTGATCTAATATGAATTCCGTTTGTTAACGGGTACTCATTGGTGTGTTCACAAAGAACAAACGAGAAGAGCACTGTGATCCTAAGCTGCTTTGTGCGTGAAATTAATCCTTCATAAGCTTTCGAAAACATTTTTGTCCCTTCTCAAATTGTTCTCCCCAACTGTTCGCCCTCAGCTTCATATGAAAACGACAACTTTCCAATGTGAATGTGTGAAAAGGAATCTAAATTGTCTCCAAGACATCACAGTTTGAAAATGCGCCTAAGAATCGAAGTCGTTCTTACCACACGGTTTGAAAATGTACCCATCGATCTAAATCGTCCCTACACTTCATCATAGCTCGAAAATATACCTATGAATCGAAATCGTCTCTACACTTCAACTTGCATTTAGAAAACGTTCTTACAAATCAAAATTATTCCTACTCAACATCACAGTTCGAAAATAACCTCAGAATCGAAATTTTCCCTACACAACATCACAGTTCGAAAATAACCTCAGAATCGAAATCGTCCCTACACAACATCACAGTTCGAAAATACCCTCTGAATCGAAATCGTGCCTGCGCTGCGACTCGCATTTAGCGCCCAAAACAAGAGCGCCGAGGGCTAAGGGGGGAGAGGGGGGGAGGGCCTGCAATGGAGGTTACAAATGCTTGAGATATTGGAACAAAAGGCGACCCCTGGTGATGAAGAACAAAAGGAACAGAACAGCCGGGCCGCTCAGCCCTCACTTCTTTCTGCGTAAATTAGAGCCCCGGAAAGTGAACAACAATGATGGAAAGTGTTCCTTTCCTGAGGCGAAGCTCGGCGGCTTGGCAGATTTTTGTTTCGAAAGTGGAGCATTAAACGAAAGTTTTTGCCTAAGAAAGTAAGAGAATGAAAGACCGTACAGCCCAGGAAGAGTAGAGTAGTGCGTGAGAATACAGCTCAGGAAGAGCAAAGCAGTGAGTAACAGAACTGCTAGGAAGAGTAGCGCAGAGAATGTATTAGTAAGGAACAATAACAAATGGAAGAAATGTATAGGGTTCCCTTGTCCGAGTTTCTCAGCTTAATAATTCGTCGTAATCGCATAATATTATTTTCAGACCCATTTTTTCCGGTACGACTTCGTTTGAATTGTCTTCTCTCCAACTCACTGTCAGTGCTCCGTCTCATTAATTCTTTCTCTGAGATCCACGGCTGTAAATCCTTCTCTGAGTTCCTCCACCTAAATTCATTACCTGCATTCCTTCACATTAATTCCGAATATTAGTTTCTAAGTCTCAGTTTAGTGTCTGATGTCATTCGTATTAACTCCTATTATAAGTTTTTATTTCTTGATTTCTTGTCTCAGTTCATTGGCAGTAAATCCTCCATTTAATCTATTTACCTTCAATTCTTGTCTGAGTTCACTTATATTAACTCCTCCATTAAATCTCCTTGCCTTCAATTCTTGTATGAGTTCGTTTGCATTAACTACTCCATTAAATTACTTTACTTTAAAATCTTGTCCGAGTCACTGATCCAGAATTCCTCGTGAGGCCCTGCCAAGCAGCTTCCAGGATTCATGCCATCAAACTTGATCATGTCAAAGATGTGAGACGAGTTCCTTGCTCAAGATCGATGTAGATCCCACCTGAAGCTCTGAGATTAAGTAAGTTTCGGGGTCAAGATTAAAACGAACACGGAGATCACGAGAAGGTCGCAAATGCTATCCAATCGTCAGCGTCCAGCCTAGACCTCAGCCGACGAATTTTTTACGACTTTTGCTAATCGGACTCACCAATTTACATTGGGTATCGTCAAAGTCATCATTCAGTACAGTTCAGAACCATTGGAAGTCAATTTGGGTTGATTGAATAGTTTCTTTTTGAATTGCAAGCTTTATTTAATGATTGAGTTTGGTCGTGTGAAACACGCAATGTGTTAGGTCTGCTAAAAACACCGTCTCGCAAAAAAACTTAATTAGCAAAGGATTCACAAATTATAACAACCTTTATATCGCTCCGAGCATGAAAAAAGCTATCCTCTCATATCTTCCTGGTTATGACTACTACGTAAATTCTTTCTATTGATTACTTACACAGACTGCTAAGAATATAGAATATCTTGCTAAGAATAAATTCGAAGAACCTAATTTGACTGGACTGCAAAATCGTATGCTATTAGAGGGAAGTCAGGTAGGCTATTTGTGGGAAGTCTGATTTTCAAAGTAGCCTTGAACTTAAAACTTCAAGAATTTTAAACCCTAAAACTCCGCTCAAGATGAACCCAAAACCTGATCATAGACTAAAAGTAAAATATCTTGAAGCTAAACCCTTAGTTTCATATAGGCTGAGCCCCAAAACTTTATGAAGATAGAGGGCAACAAGATGCAAACAAGACTAAATCAATTATTTAAGGTAGGCTGAGCCCCGAAACTTCATGAAGGCTGTAAACAACAGAGACGTCAGGTAAGCTAAGCCCTGAATTTCAGTTAGGCTTAGCCCAAATAATCAATTAAACTAAGGACAATAAGACGTCAGGCAAGTAAGGCCAAGTCAAGCAAGTAAGGCCAAGTCAGGCAAGTAAGGCAAGTCAGGTCAGGCAAGTAAGGCAATTAAGTTAAGGCCAAGGAGGCTCAGCCTCAAAACTCCTTGTAGACTAAGGAGAACAAGATGACATGAAAGCTAAAGCCTTAATTCCAGGTAGGCTGAGCCCCAAAATTCCATGTAGACTAAGGAGAACAAGACGTCAGGTAAGCTAAAGCTTCAATTCCAGGTAGGCTAAACCCCAAAATTCCATGTAAACTAAGGAGAACAAGACGTCAGGTAAGCTAAAACCTTAATTCCAGGTAGGCTGAGCCCAAGATCCTGACTAAAGTAGAAGTTCTCAGGCTGCTGGCCTTGCAAGCCTCTGATGAGAGCGTAATTTATTCCCTCGGGTGTCCTTAAGGTTTATTTTGCATTTGGCAATTGCGTTAGAGAGCCTCAGCAAATGACGTTACGAGAGAACCCAAGAAAAATGGAAGTCGGCCAACCAGGGAAATTTGTCCCTTGCTTCCTACCCTTGATTAAAGTGAAGAATTCGAGTGCTCCACTTTCCGAATTGATTACTCTTGCTCTTTTCGGTCCTTTGCAGATGCCGAACGAAAGAGCTACTGCTTCGCATCTGATGAGTTTGCGCTCATTTTTTACAAACCCGAGTAAAAAGTGAGATAGAGTAGTTTGTTTAATTGGGAATTTTACATGCAATATTTGACGCTAAACTGTCCACAGTCATACGTGAAACCGTTTTCTGTTCCGAGAAATGAAATGCGGTTTCAAAAAATGTAATGGAATTAAAATGTTAACGTCAAACGTTATCATTTTTCCACTTCGATCTCAAGCTGGCTACGAATTTTTGCATCAAACAAGCGAGCACATGATATTTTTGCGGTAAAACTTTATTTCTCCTCACTATTGGTGATGTCGAAACAATTAAAGGATCGTAAAGCTTCACGAATAAATGCTGCTGTCGAGTATTCATAAGTACACTAATATTTTGGTATAAATAGACATAGGCGGTCATAACTTTCATGTTGAAATGAGATACCGTCACTGATTCATGAGTCTCGAAGGTCTTTGAAAATGTGAGTTTGAATTTTTCCTCGAGTAAGTTTTTCACTTAAAAAAAGATTAGGAAATATCGTCTAATTCTTTCGTCCGTCAAGAAAAGATTATTTTGTTTAGTTTGGGTTGGCCAAGAAACCTTAAATACCTCGCTTCTCTTGAATAATACACGTAGCAAAAATGTTTTAACTAATACTCAAATTATGTGTCTGAATAAACTTATGTTTTCGCTCTAACTGGGAACTAAGGCCATGATGCTTCAAAAAATGTTGAAATAGAACTTAGTTTTATATTCTTGAGTGTAATGTCAAAATAGATTTATTCACCGATAGGCTTACGCAAAGCAAGAAATGACGCTTTCCATGCATACAGTCACACTCAAAAGAAAACGACGTTTGTTATTGGAAGTAATCCAATTTGACGAAAATATTTTAGGTCTCAGGGTTTCTATCTTTTTTAGCAACTCAAGGGTATCATTTTCAATATCAGTCATTTCAAACTTGCCACTTAAGTTGACAATCCTCTACCTTCATATTTTATTTTCAGTAGATTCCTCGCCAATGTGATTGTTTTACAACCAATGTTTTTAAACTGTCACTTTCAATCAGAGCCAGTTGAAGATAGTCATTTCTGACACTAATTAAGATTGTCACTTCAATGAGCGTCAGCTGAAAATTATCATTTCTGATATTGATTTAGAGCGTCATTTTCAATGAGCACCGGTTGAAGAGCGTCATTTCCGAAACTAACCAACAAGATATTCCTTCATAATAGTCACTACATCAAAGTTATCCTTTCCAGCACCCGAACCTCTTCATGTACCTTTTCTTCTTCGTCCATAAGAAGGTCTCCTACCAGAGGATAAAAAGAAAGAGAAATTTAATTCCACGGATACCTCGATGCTGTCGAGTTATATCATTAAAACACGAAGTCCCCACAAAAATAGCCAAGTTGACATTTCTTATATTCCTGGAACAACCACAACGTCAGACTTGCGATTCAGACTACTTCATCTTCCTGTTTTACAGCACATAAATGTAACTCATTAAATCCTTCCCCTTCTCTAGATTGAACACAAACTGTAATTCAAACTTAATACAGGATTCGAAAATTGAATTTCAACCTGAGAGAAACCATCGGGGCCAAAACGTTTCATTCTCCATCGTATTCTTCAACATTCCCTTCCCTTAAGCGCGCTACATCGAGTCAACGTGATATGCGCGCTGACGTCCGACCTTTAATATTTCGTTCCGCCTGGTTAAGGTTTACGCATTTCGTTCTCGTTCCTGGAGCATTTCAGCGTAAAAATTTCATGTGACATGAACGCAAGCATTCGGGGGAGCGAGCACCAGGGTGTTTTCGACGAGGCCGTGCAATAACTGTCATCTTGATGAGATGGTATCTTCCCAAATGTTTTGCTCCAAAACTTGCGCCGCCCTCGCGGGAATTCTGACCCTGGCCAAGCTCTCCTCAAAAGTCAACCTTGCGGTAGGGAGCGGCACTCCTCTGGGAAATTACTGAAGAAGGAAGCAGAGTTCATGCAAGACTTCCCAGTTCAAATATAGGAAACTTCGGGGCTTGGCGGCAGAATTCTATTCGATTATCGCTTATGTGGTAGACGCTTCGATGTGTTTGTCTCGCTCTCCCGTGTGTTGGCGTCCAACCTCCGAAATAGGTTTTTATTGTTTTAATAAAAAAAAGTCGCTCGAACGCATACCGTTAAAATAAAGTTGTTTGTGGTGACATGTGCGTTGTGAACGCAGACCCCTGAAGTGAAATAGGATGTAGCATTTAAAATTGAAAAGTTTTCGAAGCACTTAAACGCACTCTCTCGAAACATACCAAATACGAAAGAAAAGCATGAGGGTCTGAGAAATTTTATCATGGTAAATAATAAAAATTATGTAGGGCCTCTACGAACCAGTTTAATAGCACATTGATTCTAGCATACTTATAGGTTACGCTTTAATTCTTTCTCGCACTATTCCAGTAAGTAAACAATGAACTGACGCATCAATTTTTTACTTTCTTCTTCCCTGATATTAGTGCGACATGTTCAGCAGAATGTACTCACCGCATGCTCATTGCACTCAGTGCCCACTTATCGCAAAGAACGCTTATCGCATTCATTCTTTACTCACATAGTTAAATTACGCAAATACTTTTATACCAATGCATGTATACAGAATTCTTTGATTAATTTAATAACAATCATGAATATTTATTCAAATTTTTCGAACGGCACCTCTACTGCAGTCGCATTCCTGAAACTATTTTTATTTTACGGTGAAATGGTCATTGGCACGAAATTAGATGCTTAATCATCGTGAAAAAAGCGTACGTCCAGTGCTAATTCCATGTCCAGATATTTTGTTGAATACATAAGTATATGATATACATACATATATATATTTAGAAATTATTTGATATGCCACTGTGGTAAAAAATTTATAGTATATTACATATATATACACATGTATGTATATATATATATTAGCAACAACAGCGCTAAATTATTCGCATACATTTATATTTATATATATGTATAAATACATATATATTTATGAAACAACCCTTCACATATACAAGTTTGGTTAAAAACAACCAAAGGACTAGCTTTCCATTAGTTTTTCAATTTGTCTATAAAACAATTTTTGATATTAGTGATCAATTGTTTTAGACAAATTTAAAAAATAAATGAAAAACTAGCTCTAAATCAATACTCTATCGTCTTTAACCAAACTTGTATGTATGTATATATTTATTTATATATATCATATACATATAAAGTATGTGAAACTTAACTTTGCGTATTAAAGCTTTTCATTTAAAATATTTTACAAATCCACAAATACATGTGTAAATTAGTGAAATGTTTGAAATGAAGAATTTAAATTCTCAAATTTTGTCTTCCGATTTATTTGACAAAAAGTTAGAAACACATCGAAATGAATAGAAATTAATAAGTTGACACTCCTGCAAGAAAAAAAAACAGAATTCCGGAAGCATTATCTAGTGCCCCGTGGCAGTAAAGGCATGGACTAAACAAGCCATAAATTGTTCATTATTATATAAGTCTTGGGTAGTAGTGAAAAATTCATCAGTATATGTTATTATAATATATAGGGTATCCATGAAGGCTCTCCCTGGTTGATATAATAAATAGTTTATAAATGATTGAGAATTTCACCTACAACTTTCAAATTCTGTTGTGCAAAAATTTAAATTTTTTTTTCCCCTCCCAACACCACTATGATCGGCTCTATGAACATTTACTCGGCTATGTATGGTAATTTACTACAGCAATAACAACAGCTAAAACAGCAGCAGCAGTAAAATTATCTGCAATACCAGCAACAACAGCAACAATAACAGCAACAACAACAATAGCAACAACTGCGCTAGTAACAGTAGCAGCAACAGCGTAACAGTAGCAACAACAGCGTAACAGTAGCAACAAAAGAGTAGGTAATAGTAGCAACAACAGCGCTTGTAACAGCAGTACCAACAGTAGCAACAACAGAGTAAGTAACAGTAGCAACAACAGCGTAGCAGTAGCAACAACAGAGTAAGTAACAATAGCAACAACAGCGTAGCAGTAGCAACAACAGAGTAAGTAACAGTAGCAACAACAGAGTAAGTAACAGTAGCAACAACAGCGCTTGCAACAGCAGCAGCAACAGTAGCAACAACAGCGTAAGTAACAGCAGCAGCAACAACATTAGCAACACCAGCGGCAAAAACACCAGCAAAACCAGCGGCAACAACACCAGCAACACCAGCGGCAACAACACCAGCAACACCAGCAGCAACAATACCAGCAACCCCAGAAGCAACAACACCAGCAACACCAGCAGCAACAACACCAGCAACACCAGCGGCAACAACACCAGCAACACCAGCGGCAACAACACCAGCAACACCAGCGGCAACAACACCAGCAACACCAGCAGCAACAATACCAGCAACACCAGCAGCAACAACACCAGCAGCAACAAAACCAGCAACACCAGCGGCAACAACATCAGCAACACCAGCGGCAACAACACCAGCAACACCAGCGGCAACAACACCAGCAACACCAGCAGCAACAACACCAGCAACACCAGCAGCAACAACACCAGCAACACCAGCAGCAACAACACCAGCAACACCAGCGGCAAAAACACCAGCAACACCAGCGGCAACAACACCAGCAGCACAAGCAGCAACAACACCAGCAACACCAGCAGCAACAACACCAGCAAAACCAGCAGCAAAAACACCAGCAACACCAGCGGCAACAACACCAGCAACACCAGCAGCAACAACACCAGCAACACCAGCGGCAACAACACCAGCAACACCAGCAGCAACAACACCAGCAACACCAGCGGCAACAACACCAGCAACACCAGCAGCAACAACACCAGGACCGAGGGCACAGTCGGCACCAGCAGCACTCAGTGCCACACTCCCACCTCCCGAAGAGCAGCAAGCATTTCAGTGGGAATTAATGCATGGCAAAACTCAGCGGAAAGAATATCTCGGACGATATTTCGTTCTCTGAAAAAGCGGTTCCCGAGCGTGGCTTCCTTCGGGGCCGGCGCTGGAGTGTGGCATAAAAATTGGGGAGGTGGAAGGGCTGCTGAGAAATGGGGGATTGGGGGAGATTAGTTGAAGAGTGGTGAAGGGAAGAGCGAGGATGAGTGAGGAAGGATAGGGGTTAGGAGGTGGCAAGGGGAAGGGTATAGGCCTCCTGCCTAAAACGCTTAATAAATAAACAAACTTGACAATAAAACGATCGTTAATGGATGAGAGATCAATATTGCATACTACAGAGAATTAATATAAATTCTGGTAAGGAAATCCAATGCGGTCGTAGAAATGAATTTCTACGTAAGGGCTTCAGTAATGCAGGATTGATGTTAAGGGCGCGCTGTGCTCAATTTTAGATATGGTGTTCTTTCCGTAAATTGGATTGACATTCAGAAATAGCATTTACAGCTTTTGAAACAATACATTTCTGCAAACTTGGTGAAGGGCTATGAAGGAAATAACAAGTATTAAAGAATTATTTTATAATATAATAATTTATCTATCTTAACTAAAACTACGGTCCTCTGTTGCAAAAGTACTGGACTAATTTGCTAATCGTTCTTAGAACTGCTAAATATTTTCACATTTTCGTGCAGCAAATGCCTTTTCTAAGTTAACCTCGTGGGACTTTGAAGAATATTCCTCACGTCAACTATGTAAACGTAACATTTTCAGCACAATTCTTGGGCTCAACAATTTCTTTCGATTCTTGAATCTGACAATTTCTTCATTATGCCTGGACGCAACATTTTCTTCATATTCATTCGTAACATTTTCCTTTTTGTGCCACGCCCCATTTTACTCCCAGCACCCGAGCGATACATTCCCCGTATTATGCGTAAATACGCAATTTTTTCCCAGCATCAAAACAAAACATTTCGCTTAGTATGCCTAAACGTAGCATTGTATCCAAAGCACCCAAGCGAAACATCCTTATTGTTCCACAACTCACCATTTCATTCCATGCTCCCAAGCGAAACTTCTTCCTTAGTGCACACATACCTGAGACATTTTTGTCACGGCGCGGGAACATTTTTCTCATTTAGAAAGAGTGGGGACCAGCGTATGACAGCCCATCGATATGACCTCCCCCGCCGGGTCGTCCTCAGCCAGAAACAAAAGCGCGCGTCCCTTAGACTGGGCGCGCTTTGTGTTTCTCCATTGAAGTATTGGCTTCACCGAGCCATGCGCACCACAACGACGCCGAAACTGCGTCTTTGCACCTCGTTTGAAGGAGTAGACGACTGTAGTTCTGCGCTCACTGATATTCAGAATGGTAAGTGGAAAGGATGCTTTGAAACATACCAATCTGCGTTTCGAGGCAGTGGCGGGTGAAAAGGGTACTGTGATTCATGCTAATCTTCGTTTCATCAAGAGTATTGGTTAAATGTCAACGGTTGTTTACAGAGTGTCAGATGAAAAAGAGTATCAGTCCTACGACACGTGTCAACCTTTGTTTTATGAGGAAAACTCTTGTGTTGCTAGAAACAGCGGTCTCCAGAGTGATGGATGTGATGAAAGATACTATGACACACGGCTTGACAATACTTTATATTGTATTTCTATGAACAATTTCCCTGCCAAAGAATTTAAATTGCAGCCGCCTAATTTTTAATTCGAATAGAAATTACGATAAACTCGGCCTCCCATTAGAAATGACATATATCTTAAGGGCTGTAAATGAAAGTTTCAGTGACAGCTGATCAAATTAGTGTAAAATTTATATCCCCTTAAATTTTTTGATAACATACTCTTCATTCCAAATGGATCCATTCTCATCAGAGCTTGCTGGATATTTTAACGCTCTACTCAAACTCATTGGAATAGTATCCACGCAACCGAAAATGCCTCATACTAAATTATGACGAAACCGACATCCTCACCTGGGAAGAACAGCTCCTTCGCGTTTCCGGTTCACCAAGCCTCGTTTCACTCAATTGGACTCCAAAACAAGAACTTCCTTGTGCCCAAACTGATTTCTTTTCTTAATTCCCGGTCTGACCGACCTCATCGCGCTCGAATTTGCCGACAGAATTCGCTTCATTTAACCGAGTGTTCTCCATCCGTCCCGCGGTCTACATCTGATCCCGGGAGTCAATTGCTAACGGATAAGCTTTTGGCCTGTCGTTCATGTCAGGTGTAGTACAGATCTGATCTCGGGAGTCAGTTGGTGACGGTTGAACTTTCGATTTTTCATTCATTGCACTTGTTTTAAACCAAATCTACAGAGTAAACGGGTTACAGCTAACTCTTAACTTTTCGTTCATGTCAGGTTGTCTGGACAGAACGTCACTTGCTATTTGTACACTCTTATGCTCCAACCCATCTGTAGTTTATCTTATATTTAACTTATGCTGCTAAGAAGTTGAAGGAAATTAAATAGTTTATAAAATAGTTACGGTAGACTATTGACTTCAGGTCAAAAGAAATTTATGTGTTATCTGAACACTCCTAAATTAACCACATCTCGTTTTGAACGAGACTCCACAAATTCTTACATGCTGTCAAAGAACCAACAGGCTTCACGATATGGGTCATAAGCGAGGTAGGTGTTTTTGAACGTAAGAAAGCCATAGATTCAAAGAATTTACTCAGAGTTCTCTGAATCGAATAATATACGTGCATGAATATTTGTATATTGTTTGGACAGATTCAAAGCACGATCATGCGAAAATGGGAAATACCATCTGCACGGAATATTGCGCCATCACTTACTTTTTAGCTAATTGAGTAAAAAATTGGCACGCTAGTATACGTATGCATTTTTCAGGTTCATAGATGTTTTTAACCCATTCGCTCTTGACGGTGTCTACGAGTATCAAATCCATCGTTTTTTTATCATTTTGGGAGAAATATAATATTTGGAGTTACTTGAATATTGGATAAAATACTTGGATTTGTAGGAAAATTCAGGGCACTCAGCAGTACTCACGGAAATTTTCGTTTTATAATTTTCAATTTGCGTTCCGTCGATCATTTGATTAAAATCTTTCTTTAATGCCGACCAAATTAATGCCATCTAATTCGTGACGCGTACCCAACACAGTTTCGCTAAACATATCTGTGATTAAAAACAATATTTTTATTATTTTATTATGTTTTGAAACTAACTTGAGTTACGCTTAAAATGAGATTCATTAAATCAAAATTAAAAAGACGTTTTTGACTAAGCAAACCTATCGAAATGGCATCATAACATTCAATTGGGAAATAACACGCATTTGCATCGGAAGAAAATGTCCCCTGTTGGGGAATTCCAGACATATCTCAAGGGATAATTATTTCATGTCTTGACTTTCTTTCCCAAGAATCTAAAAGTTTTTTGATGGTGAAAGGGTTAGAGTACGTCATAAAAATGAATCTGCTTTCAATTCAATATCTGTATTCGAAATATCGTAAAACAGCCCTCGTTCGGCTCTGCCAACAACAAAACAAGTCGACAGTCTATATCAAGGACTTGTTAGAAATTTTCCCATGATCATGAGCTGCGCATTGGATTGCCCTAGCCAGCATTCTTTCAGTCACTTCTTAATACAGACCGGATATAGTTTCCTAGAACGCTTCTGTACGATCGTTATCGTTATAAGGATGTTTAGTAAATGCCTGTAAATACACTCTGTACAAACCCTTCGTATCATAGCAAACCGCTAAAATTGACACGTGAACTTCCGTGTGTGTCTTCAGAGAATTCAACCACCACGGACTCCTTTTTCCGAAAAGCGTTTCAGAGGCCAACAGTGTTAGGAGCTTCGGCATATTCGACTAATGGTCAAAAGTAAGGACGCTTCCCTCCAAAGCCAGCTTAAACTGGCTTTGTTGGTCTCGCTGCATCAGTTGTGGGGAGAGATCACGGGTTTATCTCTTGTTCGACGCAGTAGAATTCTTTTCCTGTTCTAAACAAGCATATTTCTGACGGTCTGTTGTAAGTTCCCTGCACAGTTGGCCATGGTTGCATTGTGCACCCACAAATAAATAGCGCTTTGTCAATAAGATATTTTAGTGTGACATAAACAACCAGACGCACAAGTGGGACGATAAACTATAAGTGTAATAATATTTCCTTTCAATTAGAGCACACTCGCTTTCAAATTGACATATATAGATTGATAACTCTGAGATGAACCATTTTTGTATCAAAAATATGAAATTTATCTCGTCAGGTTTCAAACCATGATTGTACAAGACTCAACATCCTCACTCAGTTACGACTGCTGTCAAGACTTACTTCCCTAGTTTTCCTTATTAAAAGAAATCACTTTGTTTGATTCTCACTCTGCTAAGACTGCTGTTTACACTTATTTTACTAGTTTTTCTTCTTAAACGACATCATTTTGCCTGATTCTCACTCAAACATGATCATTGTTTATACATATTTTACCAACTTTTCATATTATACGAAGTCATTTTGCCTGATTCTCACTCAAACATAGTCACTGATTACACGTATATCACTAGTTTTTCGTTTCACATGAAATCATTTTGTCTTATTTTCCCCTAATCCTCGACTTAACCTATTACCAAACTAAAATAGTAAATTAGTACGCTCGTGCACCATCTTCAGTCATTCCTCACCTTACAAAATTAAAGCGTTTCAGAAGTTTTTCGTAACATGGTTTTTTCGTAAGTAGAGTGGCATTTTACATGTAAAAGGCCTCATTCGGCCTTATACTACCCCTAAACCCTTTAACAATTAAAAAACACACTAATTTTTAAGGAAATATGAGGTAAAAAGTAAAATAAAATTATATATTAACTCATTGAAAAGAATAAGACACGGAAATAATTTACCATTAGGGTTGGGCAACTATGCCCAAAATACATTGGGGTAAGTGAGTAGTAATGCAAAGTTCGGGGTTGGTGAGGAATGAGAAGGCGGCTGCGAAGCCGAGTGCGCATAGTTTGAATTTTTGAGATTTTACGTTTCGTAACTTGAATTTTTATTTCGTATTCAAAGACGAAAATTTTATGTAAAGGAGTTTCGTATTTAGGATCATTCGTTACTTGGGCCTCTCGTAAGATGAGGTATGACTGTACCATGTGTAACCCAATCATCGAGGTTTTTAGTACGATATTTTTCACAGATTGAAACCAAATTGTTTTAGTATACGTCATATCAAATAACTTCTTAGAGGAAAATTTATTCCTTCCTCAATCTAAATTGCGTTGGAAAAGGTTAAATATCTCTTCAACTGGTAGAGAATCCTGAAGATTTAACTGGCCAATCAAGCAGCCTCGATACCGAACAATATTATTGAAATGGTGTATGAACAACGGTGTGCGGGAATTTGAAAACGGAAATTGTGTTTGTATGAAAATGCATCTTTAATAAATATAAAAATTAGCACTAGAACAATCAGCAACACCTGCACCACGTGCACACCTACACCACCTGCAACACCAGCACCACCTGCAACACCAGCACCACCTGCAACACCAGCACCACCTGCAACACCAGCATCACCTGCAATACCAGCACCACCTGCAACACCAGCACCACGTGCACACCTGCACCACCTGCAACACCAGCACCCCCTGCAACACCAGCACCACCTGCAACACCAGCACCACCTGCAACACCAGCACCACCTGCAACACCAGCTAAAGCAAGGCTTCATTTAGCTGCCGCCGCGAGTGCGCAAAAATTAACGGGAGCTTCTCAAACTTTTGCGGGTGCCGTCCGCTGTAAAATTCGACAGAACTTGTCTGGAGTATTTGGCCACAGTTAGCGCAACTTTATCATAAGTTGGGGCCGAAATTCCCTCTTGTTTCAGTCGCTGCTCGCCCGTTTGAATTCGCTGAGTGCGCGAGACGCGGGAGGACGTCACGCGGCTCTGTGACGGGCTGTGTCTGGTGAGGTGGGGGGCTTGGGATGGTGATTTGGTGCTCTGCAGGTCACCTGGTACACTGCGGGTCACCTGGTACCCTGCAGGTCACCTGATACCTCGCCGGTCACTCGGTACATTTACAGGTCATATGGTATTTCTCAATATTTATATGAACCCCTGCTACCGAGAACTTAAGGAACATAATATTTTCAACAATATGTGACTTTTCGGTTGTTTTCCATTGAAGTTTTTTCATTAGGGTAACATTCATCGTTAGTCGCAACAATATCAGCGAGTTGCTCTCAAGAATTACGACATTGAACCCTCTTCCTCTGTACCAGCTTCAGATGTCATCGAATGATGTTGATACTAGTATGTTGATCCTAGTATGCGTCATCCCCTCTAATTCCAGTGAAATAAACTATCGCCTACTGATGTCATTTTTTCTCCGCAGCAATGCCAGTAAAATGTGCGTATGAAATATTTGATAACGATTTGTAACAGTATTATTTTGCGGAAATAGGTACATAGAAATTCAATCACTCCTGAAGCCGAAATAAAATACTGCGTGAAACACCCAACATTGTTATGTTAAACTTACATAGTTACGAGCCGTACGTAGCATTGTCAGAATGTTATCAGTGAGAAAAATAAAGCCTGAAATTCTTGAACAGCTGTTTTTTGTGGAAAATCAAACTGCAGTTGGGTCAACATCGAAATTAAAGAAAAAGTTCGTCAAACCATCCACAGGGATACATGTTGTAGCCATCACAGGTAGGTCCTGATCAGACAAAACAGAGGGCATGAAACACGACAGAGGGACACTACAGAGGGTATGACACACTACAAAAAGCATGAGACACTTCTGCGATGATACACTACAGAGGGCATGAGACACTACAGAGATGATACGCTACAGAAGGCATGAGACACTACAGAGGGCATGAAACACTACAGAGGGACCCTGCAGAGGGTATGAGACGCTACAGAGAGCGTGAGACACTACAGAGATGAGACACTACAGAGAGCATGAAACACTACAGAGATGATACGCTACAGAAGGCATGAGACACTACAGAGGGCATGAAACACTACAGAGGGACCCTGCAGAGGGTATGAGACGCTAAAGAGAGCGTGAGACACTACAGAGATGAGACACTACAGAGAGCATGAAACACTACAGAGATGAGACACTACAGAGGGCATGAGACACTACAGAGGGCTTGAGGCACTAGAGATATCAGACAATACAGAGGACTTGATTCACTACAGAGATGAGACACTACAGAGGGCATGAGACACTACAGAGGGCATGAGACACTACAGAGATGAGACACTATACACAAGGTATGAGTGCGTCTCACACCCGAGCTGCTGTTGTCGAGGTGTTTGTGCGCAGACAAGCACGGCTCCACTTCACTGAAGTGAGCTACCGGCAGCCCTACGGGTCAACTGAACAAAGACCCTGTGCCGTGTTGACGTCGGTGCAGGGAATTTGAGTTACAAACGTCCCTTGAAATTATTAGAGCAATCCTCCTCACGGGAATGCTTTCGTTCACGAAATATCTTTCGAGTAAAAAAGTCATTTTTAGATATAGTAGTGAGATTATTTCTCGTTATTAAATAAATCTCCCTTCGTGGGAATGGTTTCGTTTCCGAAATGTTATTCAGCTAGAAAGTGTATTTTTGGATGTAGTATTGCCATTATTTCAAGTTATTAGACAGTGTGCGAAATGTTTTTTGATTAGGAAATCCATATTTAGAAACAGCAATGCAATTATTTCTCGTTCCTAGACCAATCACCCTCAAAGAGATAGTATCGTATTCGAAATGTTGCCAGATTGAAGTCACTTCTCAGTGTAATCATGCAATTATTTCTTATCATTAGACCTATCCCTTACAAGGAAATAGTTTAGTTTCTGAAATGTTGCTTAGAGATAAAATTCCTTTCTCAATTAATAGTCGGCTTGTGTTCTCTGGGTACAATGATTAAATGTACGTACTATGTTTAAATGTACGTACTTTCTTAACTGGAGTTCAGAGTCAACTTGAACACATTTTGAGCTCAGAATATTTTGGAAAAACTCGGGTATATCAATATGCTAGTGAAAATCAACAGTGGGCCCAACGATCATCGTAGATATTGCGTCATTATCGACAAATTACCTATCCTAATTGAGCTATCAATGAGACAATAATCAACATGTATTTATTTTTGTTTAAAATTATTTTTCAATATCGGAAAAAATTTATGGAAAATCGGTCAAATCGGTGGCCATTCTCCAACCGATACACACATCAGTGAGAGAGTCGAGTAGATCCTCGATGTACAATGTCTGAAGCCTTAGAAAAGTTATGCTTTTCTGTAGAAATAAGCGAAACTAGCTTCGTGTGGGAAGTTTGCGCGACAACAGCACTGCCGTGTCTGTCTAAGTGAACACATCAAAACTTGTATTGTTTGGGAAGCCAGTAAAATTACGCTTTTTGCATAGAAACAGAGCGATCATCTAATCTTCTCGTGAACTTCTACTCATGCGGATAAAATTAGCCCCCGTTATTCAATTACTGTAATGCTTGATTCACGTTTCGAAAAACTTCTACTAACTGGAACTAATTTTTGTCCAGTAACTTTTGATCGAGGAGCGTGAGCGACAAAGAAATAAAAACACTATAGTAGGCAGGAACATCGCTGTTTTAGCAGATGTGCATCAAAAATACAAAAGCTTTCAAGTGAAATGCTGCTCAACATCACTATCTGAAAACCAAAGTAATCCTATTCTAGTCTTAATTGTAGATTAAATTATAACCGAAATTTTATTTAGTTTATTTTAGTACATATTATGCATGTTAAAGTAAATAGTGAGCAATTTTATTTACAGATACTGAATGTGAGTACCGTTTTACTCTAAATTTAATGTTTTTATGTGCAAAGATATTTTAGCTCACTTTTGTGTTTTCGTTCACATAAGATGACGCATCACTATATAATACTCGTAGCAATCAACAGTGCATCTCGTAGTATCGTAGTGCCGATGATGTGTGCAAAAAGTTCTGCAAGACTTTAAAATTAAAATGTATGTAAAATCGGCAGTATAATCTCTTGAGATTGAATATGTATGTAGATCCGATGCTCACAACATCGTAAATATGTGCGCAAAAAACTTTTCAGGACTTTAATAGTATAATAAAGAATCGGCAGAACAGCCTCTTGAGTTAGATTATGCATGTAGATCCGATGCTCGCAAGCGTCGTGATGTTGTGTACGAGAAGCACTGCGAGACTTTAACAGTATACGAATAATCTGAGAGTTCGAGTAATCCCTCGAGGCACGAGAATTAGAAAGTTTCAGTTCCACAAAGCCAGCACACTTGACGACCGAGTCAGGCAGTCGAGGCATCTGGGAGTTCATTTGCCTGAGTGCTTTAAAATATCCAAACTTTATAAACTGAGCGAAAAACGCGACACATTTTTCAGACTAAAGTTTGAATGTCTTTTACCTGCCAGCTGTGTTCATGTTATGTGGAGAATTTAGTTCGCATTGCTAAGAAACAATTCCATAGCATGATGGACAAAGAAAAACATTTTTGGTATTGCAGAGCGTGAGTTGAATGAATTCTGGAAAAAATGATTTTTTTCGTTTTGGAGACATGAATGTTAATTCTTCCGTGAAAAAACACTGGAAAAATTCTAATTCATGTCGTCTACATTCAAACGTTATACATATTAGTGGTGGTATAGTCATTTACTAATATTTCATTGCAACGATAGAAAAAATGAAGTGATTGGTTCGAAACTCGGCGCTGGTGGTGGCGATTTTCTCTGTTGGGTATAGGAGAAAAATTCCAAGCACAATACCCCACTCTACCCAGGTGTTTGAAATGGGTACCGGTCTTGACCGGGGGAAAGCGTCATGGCGTCCTGAAGTTAGTTATAAGGCATTTGAAAATCCAATATACAAGGTGATATGTATCAGGCTTGATTGGAAATAAAGCATCCGTAGATGCCTTCATTATTATTATTAGCATTTTCAGGCACACAGAATGTGACAGCACACATCCCAGGTGTGTGTACATAAATATCGTAGTAGCAGAGCAATTTAAAAATTAAATATTTTTTAGTTACTTCAAGTGACATAGTGATGCGATTTTGGTCGTGAGTGGAAACATGATATCATAAATGAAGATGAAATTTATTTTCATTGACATCAGGCAACTCGCAGGTAGGCACCATTTTAGTGTCTTGACTCAGAGAGACACGACTGCGCTGTTTTCAAACATGAAGACACAATTTTGCTACCTTCCCGAACCTGATTTTAATTTTTTCTATAGGGCCACTATTTACAGTTCTCACACAAAGAAACACAATTTTTTTGCTTTAACTGACGTTCGTGTCACCCATAGAGACACGATTTCGCTGTTTTCGCACAAAGATACACAATTTTTTTGCTTTAACTGACGTTCGTGTCACCCATAGAGACACGATTTCACCGTTTTCACGCAAAGAAACACAATTTCGTTGCTTTATCTGACGTTCGTGTCACCCATGGAGACACGATTTTGCTGTTTCCACGCAGAAGGACACAATTTTCCAATTTACCCACACAAAACTAATTTATTTGAATGCAAACGAAACTTTTCCTGTGTTTCAGACACTGGAAAGGAAGATTTTATAGACAATTGATGCTTTAAAGATCCCATTTTGTAGAAATTTAATGACTTCTTTTCTCCTTCGTTAAGACCTCCACTTCCACCAAAAACCTGAACTATAACTAGCATATATCCAGATTTTAGAGCTTGGATCAAAAAAGCGTGAGGAATCATGAAGAATACGCTGATAAAGCCTGGCATTCGCGACTGCTTCGCTCAGTTTTATCACGAAGTTTGTTCTTCTAGGTATCGCTCAGGAATTTTTTATACGAAAGAAGAAAGTCAAGCGCTCGTTTCGAGTGTAAAAGTGTGAGCCAGCTTCGAGCCGTCGCGAAAGCCTTCACAAACCTCAGCAGTTTGAAGTCAGGGAAACTTCAAGATTTGTTATGAATCAGACATGGGCTGTGAGATCTACAGTATTGTTTTACTGGATTTCAGAAGAATTTATTTTATTATTGGTTTTAAAGAAAGTATCCCAATTAGACAAAGGCTCGGTGAAGTTTATTGGAAGTGAAAGCCATGGAAAGTTAATATGAGCATTGCAGTGCTGCGCTAGAAATGTTCTATGGCCCCATCTTCGGTTGACTTTTTGTTGACAGTTGTTAAAAACAAAAGGCAATTTTAAAATATTCTTACATCGGCATTTGGTTAAAAATACGTTCTTTGATTTTTTTGTACGCATTCTGCATTTGTTAGTTCAAAAAAATTAAAAAAAGTAAAAGCAATAGCAAAAAAACAATTTTAAAATATCTTTACATTGGCATTTGGATAGAAATACGTTCTTGGATTTTTTATGTCCGCATTCTTCATGTGGTAGTTTGAAGCTGCATTTCTCATGGTTTTTAATTGTTTGAAGCAATTTAAAAGCATCAAGTTAGAATTGCCCAGTTCAAAATTTTTATAACATGGCACTTGTAACATCCAGTTTTGCGTGTACGAACCCTGTATGAACGAAGTAATAAAAAATATCATTTACACGTCCTTCACTCAGTTCAAATATGCTCACGCAGTACGAATGAAGAAAAAGGAGTATTAAAATGCCATAACTTAAACTTGGAACTAAGAAGAACATTTTCCCCAAGAAGCGCACTTTAGGGAGTTGTGAAACGACAACGATGGCCGAAAGATGAGAATGAAATAAAAGATGTGAATTAAAAGCGAACTAAGGAAATTTAGCCTTTCTTTATTTTCGAGCAAATACGAAGACCTTTTGTTGCCGGCAGCTTGAGGAGATGAATCTTATCTGCTGATAGAGTTTGATCGTCCTTGAAGAGGATCGAGAGCCTTATCGGTAAGAGGATTCCGTACATCGACTTCAAACAAGACAGCTATCTGAGTTTTGTAGATGACTTAAGCGCTTATGAGCGTGTTTCTATTTGTCCACTTCTAATTTCTGCGACTAATATAGAAGCAGAATGACGGTGCCGGTAACATGTAGAGTTAGGGCTGTGGAGCTGACGTTTTCATTCTGTTTGGACCCTCACGATTACGACAAAATTATGAGGAACTTCTCATACAGGAACTTCAACTACGTAAATGTGGTAGAAAAACATACACGTTCAACAAATTAAAAGGTACTTATAAAGTGCGGGGAGCATGCTGATTTAAAGGGAGCAAATGACACTCTGATTTGGAGAAAATATAAGATTATCTGATTTGAAGAGAGTGACAGAAAATGTCACCAATAAAAAAGGGGAAAATACGCTAATTAAACGTGAAAATTAAAGACGCGCTGACTCAAATAGTAAAAGGCACACTTACTCAAGGAAAGAAAGACGCTTTGAATCGAAGAGCGTGAACGGCCCTTTCGATATTGAATAAATATAAGAGACAGATTTCGCAGACAACTCGGTTCCCTGATGACCAGGTCGCCAAAACGTTTAGTGACTAAGTTGGTCACTATGCATTAGTTGGGTGAAGCTTACCTGGCTTTGTTTGCTTGCTTGCTATTTTGCTTGCTTGTTCGATTGATAGCTTGGTCACTTGTATATTTGCTTGATTGCTTGCTTCCTTGTTATCTTGCTTATTTGTTTGATTGACGGTTTGTTTACTTGTATATTAGCTTGTTTGCTTGCTTGCCAGTTTGCTTACTTGTTTGATTGATAGCTTGGTTACCTGTATATTTGATTGATTGCTTGCTTGCTTGCTTGCTTGCTTGCTTGCTTGCTTGTTGTCTTGCTTGTTTGTTTGATTGACGGTTTGGTTACTTGTATATTAGCTTGTTTGCTTGCTTGCTAGTTTGCTTACTTGTTTGATTGACGGTTTGGTTACTTGTATATTAGCTTGTTTGCTTGCTTGCTAGTTTGCTTACTTGTTTGATTGACGGTTTGGTTACTTGTATATTAGCTTGTTTGCTTGCTTGCTAGTTTGCTTACTTGTTTGATTGATAGCTTGGTTACCTGTATATTTGCTTGATTGCTTACTTGTTTGTTATTTTTCTTGTTTGCTTAATTTATAGCATGGTTTCTTGTATATTATGGCTTGCTTGCTTGCTTGTTTGCTTAATGGATTGAATTTTTTTATGAGCGCCAAGGTAACCTCAGGGATGAGACTTAGTCCCTCCATGCCAAGATTATCAGGAGACCTCACTTTTGGTGAAATGATTGGTTTCACACCCGAAATTCCTGCGTCCTTTACTTTGTGAACAAATTATTAATACATGATCCACTCAAATTTTTTTCACTGATTTAAGTATGTAATACATGATAGTCGTTGAAAGAGTGATAGGTAGACAATCAAACCAAAAGTGTGATACCTAGCTATACAATCAAACCATTTCAAATCTAGAAGTTGAATATATAAATAAAAATTAATGATAAGTATTGGGAAACCTAAAATGGCCGAACCATTTGCAAACTGTGATATATGAACTGAAACAATGACAGAAATTATGAGACTAATTGAATAAGGCTAACGAAATTTCAAATAAGAATAGATGGGAGCAATAAATTGTGATAGGATAGAATCATAAAAATAAAGAGTATTTTTATAAACTATTAAAAACTACAACATGGATCCCAGAAGAACTCCTTTCTGAGTTTCACCAATAGCTACTCAACCTCATCCAAATCGGCCTGCAGCTTACGATCATTCACTGCGTGGGATCCTGGTTTGTAATAAACAACACGACAACTACCACTGAAGCTGATGTGGCATACTTGAGAACACTTCTTCATTTGAACTATGAAACCCAAAGTTATCCAGAACAATGTTCGACTTAATTACATTTCAACGCAGCCTACTTAAAATTTTTTGCTTTTTCCAAGCGCACATGAATACTAACATGAAAAGAATAGTAAATAATTGGTCCGGTGAGATATTTTTACGGTTGAAGAACAATACCAGAGCGCAAATATTTCCTGCCATAATGTATGTGTTGCAAGTTGTTCTTTTTTTGACGACGCAATCGAAATGCTGACTCCTCATTGTACCCAACTGCTCCAATGGTAACAGTTGTAATGACCAGGGTGTTTATTTTTATGCGGCTGCAACAAGTAAAATTTAAATTAATTTTTCAAAATTTTCACGGTTGAAGTTTCGTAAGTTTTTTGTGTGTCTAAAAACCAATCACGGTAAAACTAACTTCAAAATATCTTTAAGCTCGTTGTGAACATTTTCACCCATGCCAAAAATAACCATTTGCAGAGAAGTAAAATGGCCGAATTAATCGAAGGTGGCGTTCCGTTAAACAGGTTTTTACCCGCAAATTTTTTATCCGTAAAGTTTAATCGGGAATCGCAGATAGGGAATTGTGAGCGTCGGCAAACTTAAGAAGCAGTAATCCTCGTAGAATTGGATTTGAACTCCAAGTTGTTGCGCAAAGTTGTGGTATTTTTTCCAGGGCCTTTACCGGACGTAAGAGAAGACTGTTCTCTCCTATGCGTGATACGCAGGAATTTCTGAAGAGAACTTTCAACGCTCGCGTAACTGCTACAGCGTGATCTTTACCGCATTCTACTGCGTCATATCTTAATAGAAGCTGCATATCTTATGCAGGTTCCCCTTCTATAATAATTTTTGTCAAAGAAAACTTCCATGTCTAAGACCAACGTTACATATCACGTGATACAAAGGAATTTCTGAAAAGAACTTTTAACGCCCGCGTGACTGCAACAGCTTGATTTTTACCGCATTCTGCCGCTTGATATCCCGACCTATACTTGGATAATACTTTATCTTGAAGGAAACCCACATGTTTAAAAACAATGAGACAACGGGATTTGCATAGAATTTCTGAAGAGAACTTTCAGCATTCGTTTGATAGCCACAGCGTGATCTCTTCCGCATTCTACCGGTTCATATCTCAAATTGTGTTCTTGGATTAATGTACTTTGTCTTGAAGGAAACCAATAAATCTGAAACTAACTATCCTTTGACCTTCATTAAACCCTGAAATTGGAAAGCCAATGATTTCACTTCGATCTGATGAAAGAAATGACTAATTTACTCTTCAAGCAGAATATTGAATTAAGCCAAGTCCGATATTTAAAGCCTATTTACTTTCCTTCAATCTGAAATCAAAAAGCAATATAGGTTTTCCAACCAGAATTAGAGCCCCGCAGATTTTGGTTTAATCGTTAACGGCTTGATGACCCACTGGAGGTCCCAAACTGAATTCTCACATGTACTTCTTGAAAATCAAACGAAGACAGGTTCCTTTTAATCTCTAACTCATTTCCATGCAGACAATTTCAGCTGAGTTTCTTTCAATTTGAATATTGAACTTCGCTTTGACACATCTCACTTGCTGTGTATGTTATAGTGATTCGATCACCGAGTCACTGTCACCAGAAACGCAGCAGGACAATTATTAGGCTGTCGCATGCCAGATACGTGCCTGGCGTGTTAATACTTTGACCGGGAAGTGCGCCACCGGTGGCCAAGAAGGAGATTTTCATAATGCTGCTGACCGACCAGTAGTTGAAAACTCAATTTCCATGAATGCTTAAAGCTAAATGAAGGCATGATCCAGTTAATGTTTGCTGTTTTCAAAACCCCTTGCTACAATTAACTTCAAATTTATTTGAATATTGAACTTCAGTTTAAGTAATTGCGGTCAAAGCGTTAAGTTGTAGTGATTCGATCAGCAGGTTCCCCTTCACCAGAAGCGTAGCAGGACAATGATTAGGCTGTCGCATACGTGCCTGGCGCCTGTCAAATGAGCATCAACAACTCGACTCTCTGACTGTGACGTGAGCCACCGGTGGAACACGGAGGAAATATTCATAATGCTCCTAATCGATCAGTAGTCCAAAACTCGATTTCCATAAATACTCGATGAAAATTAAATGAAGGTAGGATCAGGCTATCAGGATCAACCCTAAATATTTTCTCACCGGCCTTTTGGCTAATTGTAGCTCAGGAATTTCAGAGAGATTCTTGTAAGACACTAATTTTCAAAGACTGCTCGGCGAACACGTAAAGCGACTGACGATGACCAGTCACGACGGAGACCCCAAGCAGGCCGACTACAACCCTCCCGCAGCGCGCTCATTAAAGACAAAAACTTGATATACTCCTTCATGGCAGAGGAAGTTAATGAGCTACGCCGAGTAATGATCCATAAAGATTATTGTCTTGATCAGTAACGAGTGGCTGTGATGACGTATTATGACCCTTAATCTTGCTGATAAACCGAGCTGCTCTGCTCAGTGGCAGTTTGGTCAATACGACCCAGATGTAGGAGGGAAGTAATGGTGACTTGGATCGGCATGTGATTGATCTATTGCATCTAATGAGTCACTTTTAAAAACATTTCTCGTTTCAATTGTATTCAGTAATACGGCTCCAGTTACATCTATTCTGATTGAAGTTGGCGTGTTATTTTAGCTCAAAGTTTGGCGTTGTGATGTGATTGGTAGTTTTGATGTTGGGGCGAGATATTGGCTGAGAGGTTTGATGATGGGGCGAGATATTGGCTGAGAGGTTTGATGGTGGGGCGAGATATTGGCTGAGAGGTTTGATGATGGGGCGAGATATTGATTGAGAGGTTTGATGATGGGGCGAGATATTGGCTGAGAGGTTTGATGATGGGGCGAGATTTTGGCTGAGAGTTTTGATGATGGGGCGAGATATTGGCCGAGAGGTTTTTATTAGGGTGTAATTTTGACAAGGAATGCGAGATTGAGGTCTGATAATGGCTTGGCGAGGAGTTGGACACTAGAGTGTGATATTGGCTTGGTGAGGAGTTTGATACTGAAGTGTGATATTGGCTTGGCTAGGTGTTTGATACTGAAGTGTGATATTGGCTTGACTAGGAGTTTGATACTGAAGTGTGATATTGGCTTGGCTAGGTGTTTGATACTGAAGTGTGATATTGGCTTGGCTAGGTGTTTGATACTGAAGTGTGATATTGGCTTGACTAGGAGTTTGATACTGAAGTGTGATATTGGCTTGACTAGGAGTTTGATACTGAAGTGTGATATTGGCTTGGCTAGGTGTTTGATACTGAGGTGTGATATTGGCTTGGCTAGGTGTTTGATACTGAAGTGTGATATTGGCTTGACTAGGAGTTTGATACTGAAGTGTGATATTGGCTTGGCTAGGTGTTTGATACTGAAGTGTGATATTGGCTTGACTAGGAGTTTGATACTAAAGTGTGATATTGGCTTAGCTAGGAGTTTGATACTGAAGTGTGATATTGGCTTGGCTAGGAGTTTGATACTGAAGTGTGACATTGGCTTGGCTAGGAGTTTGATACTGAAGTGTGATATTGGCTTGACTAGGAGTTTGATACTGAAGTGTGATATTGGCTTGGCTAGGAGTTTGATACTGAAGTGTGATATTGGCTTGACTAGGAGTTTGATACTGAAGTGTGATATTGGCTTGACTAGGAGTTTGATACTGAAGTGTGATATTGGCTTGGCTAGGAGTTTGATACTGAAGTGTGATATTGGCTTGGCTAGGAGTTTGATACTGAAGTGTGATATTGGCTTGGCTAGGATTTTGATACTGAAGTGTGATATTGGCTTGGCTAGGAGTTTGATACTGAAATGTGATATTGGCTTGACTAGGTGTTTGATACTAAAGTGTGATATTGGCTTGGCTAGGAGTTTGATACTGAAGTGTGATATTGGCTTGGCTAGGAGTTTGATACTGAAGTGTGATATTGGCTTGACTAGGAGTTTGATACTGAAGTGTGATATTGGCTTGGCTAGGAGTTTGATACTGAAGTGTGATATTGGCTTGGCTAGGATTTTGATACTGAAGTGTGATATTGGCTTGGCTTGGAGTTTGATAATGAAGTGTGATATTGGCTTGACTAGGAGTTTGATACTGAAGTGTGATATTGGCTTGACTAGGAGTTTGATACTGAAGTGTGATATTGGCTTGGCTAGGAGTTTGATACTGAAGTGTGATATTGGCTTGACTAGGAGTTTGATACTGAAGTGTGATATTGGCTTGGCTAGGAGTTTGATACTGAAGTGTGATATTGGCTTGGCTAGGATTTTGATACTGAAGTGTGATATTGGCTTGGCTAGGAGTTTGATACTGAAGTGTGATATTGGCTTGACTAGGAGTTTGATACTGAAGTGTGATATTGGCTTGACTAGGAGTTTGATACTAAAGTGTGATATTGGCTTGGCTAGGAGTTTGATACTAAAGTGTGATATTGGCTTGATAGGAGTTTGATACTAAAGTGTGATATTGGCTTGGCTAGGAGTTTGATACTACAGTGTGTGATATTGGCTTGAAGTTAAACTTAGCGTTTTGTTCCTATAAGCGATGAGCATGGACATGAATTTTAAGGAGCGTAAATACTTACCAGCGTCGGAAGATTCTATTCGTTACAATAACGTACATTGCGTGGCGAGATTCCGTGGCGTGATTCCGTGGCGTGATTGCGTGGCGTGATTGCGTGTCGTGATTGCGTGGCGTGGTTGCGTGGCTGCGTGGCGTTTTTGCTTGGCGTGATTGCGTGGAGCGATGCTAGATATTAATAGTGTGATGAAGTTATTGGAGCATTACAGTACGGATAGTGAAACAGGATCTTACGTTGCTAGAATGATGAGTCAATTTCCTTAGCAATCGTGTTTATCTTCAATCATCTCATGAAACTTGGTGCGCTTACCTAATTTTCGACGTAACTTGAAAAGATGCTTTAAATTTAGAACATGTGATGGTTTTGCAAATACGATACTCGATATCACTAAATCGAAAAAAAATTGAACTTAAACTTACATGATCACGATTTTTGTTCATTAAATATCGTAAGACACTAGGAGCCCTTGGCGACCAAATTAGAACATTTCTCAAGAAAAGTTGAGTGCAGTGTCTCCACAATTTAGCGAGTTTATCGGAGAAACTTTGATTGGCGTCTGTTATAAAGCAATCTGCAACAAAGTGCTCAAGTTGTCAGAACTGAAATCTTACCTCAGGATAATTTTATTAGTATCTCTAATTATCTGAATTGAAATATTACCCCAGGGTAATTTTATTATCACCTCTAATTATCTGAACTCAAATATTTCCTCAGAATAATTTTATTATCATCTCAAAATATCGGAACTGAAATATTTCAGCAGGATAATTGTATTATATATAATTATTATCTCAAATTATCGGAACTGAAATATTACAGCAGGATAATTTTATCATCATAAATTATTGGAAATGAAATATTATCCCAGAATAGTTTCATTGATATCGCAAATTGTATGAAACTAAATATTACCTCAGGACAATTTTAAACTGAACCCATGTCTCTGAATACATAAATGATTAATTAACGGAAAGTAGGAACTATGCATACCACCACATTTTTGCGTTACCACCACTTTTTTACACTCATTTTTAGCACATTATTTTCAAATTCAAACTTACATCTATCCATTTTCCCACTAAGTATCGCAAAAAATCATTCTTGCATTTTGACTTCGCAATCCAGTCCTATATTTAAATTTTGCAATCCATCTTCACACTTTGATTCACAAACACGTTTTTACACTTGAATTTAGCAATGTATTTGATGCACCTACCATTTTAATAATATCTATTTGTGCTAAAATAAGGTCACGCACAAAACTTTCCTTGTCATGATAGTTTTTAGTTAGCCGAAAATTTGCCATTGAAGACCTCAATCTAGGTGTAAAATCAGTCAATAGAATCTGTCAATAGCATAGCCAATGTCACTGTACCTCGCACGAAAACGTACTTCTCTTAACTGAAAACGTTGTCAATTCATAAGTAATTATACTAAATCGTTTTTATAAGTACTTCTACAAAGCTGTTTCAGAAAGTACATGTGTAAAGTTGTCTTAATGAATACTTGTGCAAAGCTGTCTTAGCAAGTACATCTGCAGAGATGTCCTAATGAGTACTTCTGCAAGCCCGTCTTAGTAAGTACATTTGCAAAGTTTATAAAAGTCGTCCATCATTTAAGTTTTGAAAACTGCCAATTTCCGTTGAAAAAGAACGATTTCCTAAGTTTGACATAATATGATTTTTACCAAAATAAAACAGTTTAGTTTACTGATGTTCGAAAGGAATATTTGGGCAAAAATACTGTTTGATTTACTCAATTAAACAAAAAGCTATTTACTCCGTAATAAAATAGTTCAATTTGTTGAACCGTCATAAAATGACCAATTCACGTCGTACAAAAATTTAACCTTAAGTTGATCTGAGAAAAACGGTGTTTTGCACCATTATATAAACGCCAATTTACACCAATATAAAACCGGCTAATTTGCACTATCATAAAAAGCCACTTTGCTCAACTCGGAAAAACGGCAATGTTTGTATTTCAAAAAAATTTCACTTTGAATCATCTTAAAAACGGCCAATTTAGACCTTCATTCTTAAAAACAGGCAATTTCCTTAACTCTAAAAACACTTATTTGCACCACCATAAAAACAACCAATTTGCTCAACTCGGGTAACACTAATTTGCACCATCATACATAAAAACAACAAATTTACGCTACTTGGGAAACGCCTCTTAGCACCATCATGCATAATAACCGCCAATTTGCTTAACTCGGAAAAACACCTATTTGCACCAGCATGAAAAAACATCTATTTGCACAACCATACATAAAAACAACCAATTTGCTACACTCAGAAAAACACCCATTTGCACCACCGTAAAAAAAGCCAATTTGCACCATCATTCAAAAACAGCCAATTTGTCCAACTCGAAAAAACCCTATTTGCACCAGCCAAAAAAAAACAATCGACGCCATTAGCAAAAAAAAAGGTCCTGACGAAGCGAAGCTCGGCAGCGGCACCCATTCCGCGTCGCGAATCATGCAAATGCGGCCAAGTTTTGTGAGTTGCGCAGCTCACGCGAACTTGCGGCGGCAATTGGTGCCTCGCGCTGCATTGTGAGGCGACCGCTCCTCCACCGCTACTCCGTCCAATTGAATATTTTGACCCTCACCGAGCTCTCCAAGCGTGACACTTTTGAATATTTTATCTGTACGTTCAGCTCTCATGAATGTCGCCCCCTCTGGGTACTTCCGAAAGCGGGGTGCTTCTGAATATTTTATCGAAAGGAACGCTACTTATGGAGGTTTTGTTTCTGTGTCGCTTTGCGTGGGATATTTCTACTGTTTCGCGTAGAATGTTTCTACTGTTCTACGTGGGGTTGTGGGAGATGCTTTTTGCTCACTAATTACAATGCTTATGGTGCTTTGTTTTACGATTATTGCCTTTAAATTTTTGTCTTCGTGTAATTCAAAGTGCTTTTCTACCAATATCGATCCAGTCTTTTTTAACTGTGTTCTCTAGTCACACTTTAAAAATGTCAATTTTGTATTTGATGCTCATTAATATTATTTGTCTCCTAGCTAAACATATTTTAATTAAATTGATTCATTACGTCAGGCTTCTGACAAGCCTCGGACCTGTTAAATTTATTTTCTTGGAGGCTTTAATTGTATCAAATTATTTCGTCAATATTAGTTGAAACCAGCATCTTCTAACTCTGAAGGCATTTTATTTGATCAGAAGACTTTTCAAGGAACACTAAGACACAGTACAGTACTATTTGTGCAGATATGTGTATTAGTTTGATGTTTTCCGTCAAGATATCATGAAATATTTACTAGAGATTATCTTTCAAGCGTCTTTGCATTCAAACCTGTTTGTGTTCGGAATAAATCTCGCCACCACAGGACGATGGCTGGTAAGTAGCGCGTTCCGATTGTTTGCATAGCAGTTGAATCTCCCCCTGTATCTGGAGAGATAAATCAAGTTCCGTAGAAATTATTGAAATATAGCTGTATCCGTAAATACGACTGTGGATGAAATGATGGAACGATGAATAGATAAACAAATAAATTGATGCATGGATAAGTACGAGTGCGTGCACGTCAGTCTGTATGGTAAGCTTTGAAGTTCAAGCAGCATCATAGTTACGGTTGGCTGTCGTTAGCGGGTCAAGTTTCATTGCTATCATAGTTACGGTATCATATGGTGTCGGTTGACTGTAGTTACCGGGTCAACTTTGACTGATATCATAGTTACGGCATCATAGTTTCGGTTGACCGTCATTTCCGGGTTCATTGTCACTGAGTAATTAGGAAGTTATGGCTGAGATACAAAGTTTATTATTCGAGTGTTTCCTTCTGTTAAAATATTCAGCTCTGTGAAATTTAGGAACAAAATCGGTTTTATTTTTCACAAAAGTATTCATAATAATATTCCATATATTTTAATAGCCCTATTCATTAAATCTTAGCCCGACTTTTTAAACTTTTTAATGTCAGTAATTTTGCACATGTCTTAGTAATCACAACCACCGCCATTCGACTGGTACTAGCATCAGGTTGTCACCGACATCACACTGAAAAAGGAACTGCCACTCGGTCGTGAAATTCAAAGGAAAGATTTGGGTGAACATTGAACAATAAAAGCAATATACATCTTGGGACCACGCACGATCTAGGACCGTGTGGTCCATACAGGCGTAAAAACGTCCATCATTGGTTTGTACTTTTGGTGGCTCCAGTAATACGATGATGTTTTTTTGTGGAACGAGCTCTGTTAAATCCACGTAGTATTCTCCACACACCTTACCTGCACTGGTCACTCTAATACCAGCAATTGCGGCTTTCAACGGAACATGATGGAGGTCACCATATGCCTGAATTCGAAGAATTGCGCAGATTTTCCAGCTTTTATTACAAGTTAATTTGAGTAAACTATGGCAGCACATCTTGTATAAACTGAACTACTTATGACTTGTGGCCTCAAATGTTATGATTGTCGGAGGATGGAATGTTTTTTCATTCAGCGCAGTCGTTCGGCGCTTGAAAATTTGCTCTCATGTTATATCGTTATTTCATTCTTTGGCTTGAAATAATAATAATATCGAACATTTATACTCTAACAAAAAAGTCAAAATCTACCGAAGTATAATGAATTGTGAAACAAGTAATTTCTACATTTTTTGCTAGAGGATCAAAAATTTTCAATTCTCATCCTAATTAAATCTCTGATGGAATTTTAGAAGCAAAGCACTTGCTCCGTGCCACCATCGCACCATCAGAGCACGAAACCGTGACGTTAAGCGTAGATTGCTGGCTCTGCCTCCTTCTCTTTTGATGTAAGCGACAGCCTTTTGTGCAATGAGGAGCCTCGCTGCTCGATGTGACGATAGCTTCTGCAGGCCTCCATGTTACGTTCCATAAAATAATGATAGCTTTTAGTAGCACGGCATGCTGGGTGAATGAAAATTGTTGTGGATTTCTGTGGGACAAGGCGTGAATTAGAAAACGGTGGCGTTTTGTGGGATGATGAGTTGCCTCAATCGATAAGACGATAGCCTGCAATGTCTAGTTACCTTGGTTTAGAATACTGTAGAGTTTTGATGGAAGATAATTTGCCTGAATAGACATGGCGATTACTTCGTAAAGAATTTACTGTTAATTTTGTTTAGAATATGGTAGAGCTTTGATGGACGATAATTTGCCTGAATAGACAAGGCGATAGCCTCCTATAGAAAGGTCAGTACCGTGAATGGAGAGAAAAAAGGCTTTCGATTTTGATCTGATCTGAATAATTGGATGACGAGTTTGTTTCCTTAATCCAAAAGACGATCGTTTTTTCTTTTTTTGGGGGGATGACGAAACGAGCGATTTTTGATGACTATAGTTTTAGCAAGCCTCCGAGATACATTCGCAAAAATAATGATACTTGGCATGGTTTTTGTGGATAGATTTGATCTGAATAGGAAAAATTATCGCAATTTTTGAGATAAGAAATTACGTCAACTCTGAAGAGAGTAGGATGACAAACTTTTTGAATTCAAAGAGCAACGGATCATTATGCAATGAAATATAAAAGTTTAATAAAAACTGATGCCTTTTTAGGATGGCCCATTGCCTGAATTCTGAAAATATAAAGGGTTTTGCGAGATAATAAGTTGGTTGAATCGTGAATACGACAGCGTTTTGAGACAATAAGTTAAGGGAGTCAACGAAGCGATGATTGGATGATGAGTAACGATGATTGACGAGTAACGTGAGTCTTGGCAGGGAAACAGAACAGAATTCATTCGGGAAAAACGATTGAAACTAAACAATGTTATAAATCATCTAACTGACGAATTCTCCTTCGTGTATTTGTAACTCTGAAATCCCCATCACAAATATTGTGTCCCAAATAAATTTTACTTATTCCTAAAAAATTCATATATATTAATAATTACGTTGTATTTTACCGTTTTTACCCGTATGAAAATCAAGCTTTTTAAAGGTCACGGCTCTCAGTCGAACTTTAAAACTTCAACTGCCCTAAACACCATTTTTTCTAAAAAGATATTTCAATTCTAGTAAAATTCCAATGCTGTGCTCTGTCTCCTTTCCTCGCATTCACATCTGTGTTTTTCCGGCACACTTTTTATGCAGAATGAATCATTTTCAAAAAGAAATAGTTGTCGAGTGAAGAAAGAAAGCAGTTAAATAAATAGATTACTGCGGTACGAACTATACTGTTTTGAAATACTCATCTAAATCAAGGAAATATTTAAAGCACCTAAAGAAAATTATTACAAGTGTTTTGCTCTGGTAAAGAAAAACTTCAGACCAGATAAATAAACATTTACTTGAGAGCTTGCCTCTAATTAGCTATGTCATGGTAGCTAAGCATTGATTCATGCACGCTAGCATAACTTCGGCTATGAGTTCCACAGTCGACCATATGTATACGAATTTCAGGATTTTTCGACGGAATACCGATTTTGTTGATAATTACTTGAATTGTTCCAATATCCCCGTAAACCGAACTCATCTCCGTAACCTCCTCAAATTTAATTCGATCTACGAGTTATTCGATGTAAGTAATGGGATTTTGTTAATAATTACTTGAACTGTTCCAATGTCCCCGTAAACTGAATTCGTCTCCGTAACCTCCCCAATTTTAACTTCATATACGAGTCATTCTACTTTAAGTAGCCATGCTGTCAAATTAATCAGTTGCATACAAGTTTCCGAAGACAATTCACGCCGTAGTGATTCATCCGTACATCATATCAAAACTCTATATGAAATTATAAATTCCCAAAGAAGTCATATCTTATTGCTCTGAAAATATTTTTACACTAGGATATCTTTTGACAGTAGTTCATACGCGTATTTGAGTATATTAAACGTGTATGTTAATAAGTTAAAATACGTGAATTTTTCAAATAAATATTAAAATCAGCATGTAACTTGCGTTTCTTATATTTTTTCCCGTGTGTATCAGTACGACAAGTAAGTACGCAATTTGATGCAAAGATCTGCAGTTTGTTTTCCGATAATATGATTAAAGGATATGACAATCGGAAGTAAATGATGCATGCTAATTAAACACTTATCAAATGCACGACCATGCAGATTCCCAATTTTCATTTCAGCATTTTAATCCTACTTGTTTATAAAGAAAAACGTATATATAAATTTTAAAAAAATCTCACAACAGTAATCCATTCCCAACGCCGTCATCCTTATCCATGACACACAAACGGCCCACCATTTGACTTACATCTGGCGGGGCAGCAGCGGAGCAAGTGGTCTCTGGAGAATGCACTACAGTGCTATTGCCTGTGTTTACCCCGACTAAATTGTGACCAGGTATACCCCGCGTGATATACTCGCTCACAAACAGCCCCGAGAACTTCATCAATTGGCTCTGCATCAAAGAACTGGAACCCGTTCCAGGATTCGCAGCCAATACACTCGGTGCCTTGCTTCTGTTATGTCAACAGACCTTCTGTCAACGGCTGGAGTCGGGCACCCCTACTGAGAGGAGGCAATTCAACACCCTTGTTGACACTCCCAATGTTATTCCTACGGGCGAGAAATTCTCAGCTGCCGCTGCAAGTCGACTGTCCGCTCCCAGCTAGGCAATCGTTCCAGCGAGCGCTCGTTTGCTATCCCGCAGAGACGTAATCGATGTTGCACAGTAATGAATGGACGGTGTCCGTCGATATTCCTGGGAATAATTGATCTTTAATTCCTATCGTGGGTCTCGAATTACACGTGTGCTGAGCAGTGCTGGCACATCCATCTTGTGGAGGTGTTGCAACTGATAACTTGATTTACGACGCTGTAATGTGCGCTTCGCAAGCCGTAGTGGCGCTGGTGTAAAACATATCTTGGTCTGCTTGCACTCAGCCTGCCCTCAATGTGCCGCAATATTTTCGGTGCTTTCGCCAGTTACGGCGCGAGAATTTGAATAATTTTAAGGGTGCGCTTTTGATTCTTGTTATCCTGTGCATGTTTGTTCGTTGTGTACCTGTGTCATCAACTGCCGTGATATTGACGCTAAATATATAAGCAACCGCTGCATTTAAAACGTGCGTTTTATTGTCGCCTGGGTGCAAGCCTTTTGTAACACATGCAACATTTGTTTAAATTCATTTCTTTTTGTATAAAATACGTGAAGGAATTCATGAGCACTTCAGCGCGCACATGAGGGACTCAAAATACACAGTATTCTAATATTTATTATTTACCCAACGACAGTAATCGTTCGCAGTCAATAGATGCACTGGACCGTACATGCCGCGTCTTCATACATAGTAATGTGATTACTGTGTGTACTACACTACGACTCACAAAATAACACGCGATAGTTACGCATTTATTATCTTACAAACAGGAGTAACCGTGTTCAATAAATGTACTCGATTATGCGAGCAGCATCTTTGTATCTCTATTATTGTAATTACTAAAACGTTAATACTATTAATGTAAATACTATTAATGTAATAACAAAGACTCTCAAGATGACACGCAGTGTTCCCGCATATATTGTTTAACTAACGACAGCAATCGTTCGAGTTCGATAATTGCAGGATCGTGCGCGAAGCCTCTTCATACAGGGTAATATGTTCCCAATTCTGCACATGCTTCAAAAGAAATCCCTTATTCATTCAGCATGATCCCACCATATTCAATATACCTCAGTGTGCATACGCACAATGTGCACCAGTCTAGGGACCTAAGGCAGGATTTCTCAAGCAACTTAACTGGCCGCAGCGGTACGAACAGCACGTAAATATAAGTCCACTTTAAAGAACTTGCGCTACTACCTGTATCGCTACGACGACGTGAACCGGATGCAAATCCAGCCCGTTTGCAACCGCTTTTCTGAACAGGAAACGGGCTAAAAAATTATGGTGCTACTATAGCGTGAGGGCTACCGCCATATATCGCCTACCCAAGTGCGGTTTGAGATGTACAAGTAAGCTTTTATCGCTAAATTATGAGTAATAATCATTGGTTATGTGTAATAATCATTAGAAATGATTAATATCCATTAGTTACCTAACATAACCACACCTCACGCTATAGTACTAGCTAGGGGTAGATTTCATGCTCTAGAGTGGTGGACCGCACGCTATAGCAGCACAAAAACTGTTATCTTCAGCAATTATTAGGCATTAGTCAAATATTTAGTAGAAAAAAATGCGAAATGAAGAAATATATACTTTTGTACTGTAAAATAAGGGTATAAATAGCTCCAACAAAAAATATCGTAATGTATATAGCAATTGCATTTTTTGCGGATTTCATTACGGTAATTACGAATTTTTGATAGTAAATTAAGGGTGTGAATAGCAACATTAAAAGATATGGTAACGTATCCAGCAATTGTTTTTTTTGCGGATTTCATTACGGTAATTACGAATTTTTGATGGTAAAATAAGGGTGTGAATAGCAACATTAAAAGATATGGTAACGTATCCAGCAATTGCTTTTTTGTGGATTTCATTACGGTAATTACGAACTTTTGATAGTAAAATAAGGGTGTGAATAGCAACATTAAAAAATATGGTAACGTATCCAGCAATCGGTTTTTTGCGGGTTTCATTACTGTAATTACAATTTGAGTTAAAGTTGGAACGAAGTTCACTGACTTCAGCAGCGCGCTGTCGATACCTCAGGGTACGGCAGCTAGGCTTTCTCAAGCTTTCTATTGTCGTGTACCCCCTTAGCTTACTGGTGTACCTTCATCAACCCCCAGCACGGTTAAAGGCTTAAGAAACTATAAAAATACACCTAATGTTTGATAATTACTCATACTTGTAAGGTTTTATGTAGATATATATTGTACACTTTAACATATGAAGAATGGCAAATATACCTCTAGGGGTACATGTAACCCCGGGTGAGAAGCCTTGGGCTACAGAATGACCTGAAAATTGGTGGTGCTGAAATTATGTGACAGACATGATTAAATTTCTGCAACTGAGGTAACTGGAATAATGTGTCGGAGAAACTGCAAATTTATGACGGAATATTAAAATTATGTGAAAAAGAAAGCCAAAGAAAAGTGTGTGCCAGAGAATCTAGAAATTGAATGCTAGAGAAAGTTAAACTTATGCGCAAAAGAAAATTGAGACTATGTCCTAGGAAAAAAGATAATTGTGTCCCAGACACAATTTAAAGTCTAATTTTTTTATTTTTTTCTAATCATCGCTAGGTTTGGCGGCCATTAAAATGAATAATTATTTCTAGATGAGGCTAAATATGCGAGTCAATCAGACGAGTTTTCACTTCAATATTCGTGATTGCGTGCACAATGTAATTTCTGGTTACTTATGCCGTTCTATAGTTTTTTCCACCGTTACCCAGTTATTTTTGCGTTATCTAGTTATTTTTGTCGTTCTCTAGTTATTTTTGCCGTTATCTAGTTGTTTTTGCCCTTATCTAGTGATTTTGGCCGTTATCTAGTTATTTTTATTGTTATCTAGTTATTTTTGCTGTTCTCTAGTAATTTTCGCCTTGTTATTTAGGCCATTAACTAGTTGTTTCCCAAGGGTTTACTTATAACTCATCGTCCAGCGGACTTGATTACCGAAATCTGACATCAATAATTGTCTTCAATGTTTCATTTGGTTAATATGGAAAATTTAGGCAGACTCCTGCGTGTCTAATTCGATTGGTACCACGGGGGAAAGCTAAAAAAAAGTTAAATACATAAAATTATTAAACTTTAGATTTAAAAAATTTTTAATTCCTATTTTCTCTAAACATATATTTAAACATGCTTGCTTAGAGAAAATATACAGATCTCCATACATGGTCATGAACTGTGGTATAAGCCTGGCCAAGAATACGATCTAGAGTATTTCGGTTTGATTTTCGAAGCTGTTTTAGAAGCTTTTTAGAGCAGAGAAACGATTTCCTTTCGCGCAACTTCGAGTTCAGGAATTAAATTCTAAAAGTATAATGAACGCTACATTACGTAGAATAGACTATTATTTTCCTCAATCGACTCATCTCTGAGGGCATTATGCTACCAAATAAGCGTTCGCCACCTGCTAATTAATTCTCCTACCGAGTCTAACTATTTCGCCGGAACATGCATGTTTTTCGACGCCCAAGCGATTTTATTACTTGGGTGGCGAAAAACATGCATGCAGGTGGTAGAAAAGTTAGAATGGGTAACTTTTTTGTATTCCACCGGTAATTTTTACAGAAAATAATTGTTTACAAAACGCTTCTTGAACAATGGCAAATTATCGGTTTGCTGTCATCATTTTCCTTGCATTATTCATTCCTACGTTCTGTAATTTAATGAAATGTCACATGGCATTACAATTGATGAATGATTGCCAGTAATGAAATTCGCATACCGTTGCACTAAATCGTGAGCAAAAATAAAATATTATTTGCTGAGTTTGAACTGAAGGAGAGAAATTTTACTTTTTCTGTTTTTTGAGAAAACTTTGGGCCAATAAAAACTGCCTAAGCTCTGTTTTCACTAGAAACATTTAAGTTACTAAATTACACCAAATACGGTTGAAAATGAGATCATATTTAGAATACAACCAAAACAATTTCCATCGAAGTACTTTCTTTAATTTTTAAAAATATATTTTCCGCCTTGCTATGAAATTTATAATTCATTTCCTTACTTCTACGATTAATTATTGTATTCTCAAATGAACATCCTCAACGCTGTCTCTCCACTTCTCCTTCGAAAAACTCAGTCGCTGCGGACCTCAATGGAAAAAATAAATCATTTCCGTCGAAGGTTTCATATAAATTAATCTTTCCTTGATCCGCGTATCATACAGAACACAATTTCCGGCGACGGTATCGATCCTATATCTTATCATCTAGAGACGAATTTGATTAAACAAACGAAATGAAATGCGCAACGAGATGGGCGGAGTTCGTTCACTATAAACTTGGGTCAAATTGCACATTATCTTCAATTTCACGGCGGCTGCGGATAAGTTGAGACGTTCTTGGCTTTCGTGCAGACTAACCAGTCATGCAAAATGATTTAAAATGATCGATTGCTTAGGCAGTTCAAAATCATCTGTGATTTCAGACAATCAGACTAGTCTATCGAAATGACTGAAGTGAGAATAATCAGAGTAGATAAAGTCATGAAATTATCAGTCGTTTCAGGCTAACAAATAATCTATCGATTTCATAGAGGTTCGAATCTATATGTCAAGAGATATAAAAAATATCAGTAGTTTCACATAACACGTCGTTCAATCAATTTATTGAGTAGAGATTCATTAATTATGAAATACAAAAATATCATTTGATTCACGCAAACATATTATTCTATGGAATTTATTGAGTAGCGAATTCATTAATTATGAAATACAACAATATCATTTGATTCTCACTA
Organism: Morinoia aosen; assembly: GCA_030386875.1. Taxonomy (NCBI): domain Eukaryota; kingdom Metazoa; phylum Arthropoda; class Malacostraca; order Amphipoda; family Talitridae; genus Morinoia; species Morinoia aosen. Next base: position 10,392,394 of record CM059559.1, on the reverse strand, counting down.
ACACATTATTCTTTTGAATTTATTGTGCAGCGAATCTACTAGCGAACAAATACAAAAATATCAGATGTTTCACACAAACACAATATTCGGTGCTGCTATAGCGTGAGGTCTACCACACTTTAATATGAGATCTACCTCTAGCTAGTACTATAGCGTGAGGTTAAATTAGGTTAGGTTACCAATAGATATGACTCATTTCCACACCTTTAATTAAGCGATAAACACTTAATTTATACATCTCAAACTGCACCTGAGTAGGCGGTATATGGGGGTGGACCTCACGCTATAGTAGCACCCACTCTTCTATCGAATTTATTGAACAGCAAATCAATTGTGCAAGCGTTACGCAATCATCAGTTTTTCCAAATTCACAGACAAGATTTTGAATAGAATGCAAAGTCCCAGCGAACGTCCTGGGCACAGTTAGGTCGCATTTGTCTATTTTAATCTAACGCTCTGAGAGGTTGTCAAGGGCAAGCCTGGCAAGCATCGCGAACTTGAGCTGGAGAGCCAGAGCTTGTTTATCAAAGCGGTGGAAAATTGCTAGAGCGCTTGAGTAATTCTGAAGCATTCGATAATTGCTGCAGTGTTTGATAATGGCTGAAGTGAAGTGTTTGATAATAGCTGCAGTGTTTGATAATGGTTGAAGTGTTTGATAAGGGCTGAAGTGTTTGATAATGGCTGAAGTGTTTGATAATGGCTGAAGGGATTGATAATGGCTGAAGTGTTTTATAGTGGCTGCAGTGTTTGATAATGGCTGAAGTGTTTGATAATGGCTGAAGTGTTTGATAATAGTTGAAGTGTTTGATAATGGCTGAAGTGTTTGATAATGGCTGAAGTGTTTGATAATGGCTGAAGGGATTGATAATGGCTGAAGTGTTTGATAATAGCTGCAGTGTTTGATAATGGTTGAAGTGTTTGATAATGGCTGAAGTGTTTGATAATGGCTGAAGTGTTTGATAATGGTTGAAGTGTTTGATAATGGCTGCTGTGTTTGATGATGTCTGAAGTGTTTGGTAGTGGCTGAAGTGTTTGATAATGGCTGCTGTGTTTGATAATAGTTGAAGTGTTTGAAAATGGCTGAAGTGTTTGATAATGGCTGAAGTGTTTGATAATGGCTGAAATGTTTGATAATGGCTGAAGTGAATGATAATGGCTGAAGTGTTTGATAATGGCTGCTGTGTTTGATAATGGCTGAAGTGTTTGATCATGGCTGAAGTGTTTGATAATGGCTGAAGTGATTGATAATGGCTGAAGTGTTTGATAATGGCTGCTGTGTTTGATAATGGCTGAAGTGTTTGATTGTGGCTGAAGTGTTTGATAATGGCTGCTGTGTTTGATAATAGTTGAAGTGTTTGATAATGGCTGAAGTGTTTGATAATGGCTGAAGTGTTTGATAGTGGCTGAAGTGTTTGATAATGGCTGCTGTGTTTGATAATAGTTGAAGTGTTTGAAAATGGCTGAAGTGTTTGATAATGGCTGAAGTGTTTGATAATGGCTGAAGTGTTTGATAATGGCTGAAGTGATTGATAATGGCTGAAGTGTTTGATAATGGCTGAAGTGTTTGATAATTGCTGAAGTGATTGATAATAGCTGAAGTGTTTGATAATGGCTGCTGTGTTTGATAATGGCTGAAGTGTTTGATAGTGGCTGCAGTGTTTGATAATGGTTAAAGTGTTTGAAAATGGCTGCTGTGTTTGATAATGGCTGAAGTGTTTGATAATGGCTGAAGTGTTTGATAATGGTTGAAGTGTTTGATAATGGCTGCTGTGTTTGATAATGGCTGAAGTGTTTGATAGTGGCTGCAGTGTTTGATAATGGCTGAAGTGAAGTGTTTGATAATAGCTGCAGTGTTTGATAATGGTTGAAGTGTTTGATAATGGCTGAAGTGTTTGATAATGGCTGAAGTGTTTGATAATGGTTGAAGTGTTTGATAATGGCTGCTGCGTTTGATAATGGCTGAAGGGTTTGATAGTGGCTGCAGTGTTTGATAATGGCTGAAGTGTTTGATAATGGCTGAAGTGTTTGATAATAGTTGAAGTGTTTGATAATGGCTGAAGTGTTTGATAATGGCTGAAGTGTTTGATAATGGCTGAAGGGATTGATAATGGCTGAAGTGCTTGATAATAGCTGCAGTGTTTGATAATGGTTGAAGTGTTTGATAATGGCTGCTGTGTTTGATAATGGCTGAAGTGTTTGATAATGGCTGAAGTGTTTGATAATGGCTGAAGTGTTTGATAATGGCTGAAGTGTTTGATAATGGCTGAAGTGTTTGATAATGGCTGATGTGTTTGATGATTATCGAAGTGCTCGCAGAGTTTTGGCGTACTAGATTATTGCTAAAATATTTAACGATTACTGAATTAATTGATGGGCCGAAAAAAATATATCCTGATTTCTGTTTTTTTTGTACTTCAAGTATTGAGGGTTACTTAAAAATATCACACATTGCTTAGTATTTTAAGATATGTTAAAGCATTTCAAATTGCTCAACACATTGACTGCGTGGTGGTACATATGTGTACCACTGAGTAAATACCTCATTCACGCACCGACACGAGCGCGTAGTATTTGAAGTGTTTACGTGCCTTTTCAACTTGAATTATAGCGTTCAAGTTAAAATATCATCCTGCAACTATACCTCCCACACTTCTCACATCTCAGAAAAGACGTGCATTCAAGCAGCACAGCCGGTTTTTCAATTCTGCAACTTACGCCGATACCTGACAAAACAAAACAAACGAATATCGACATCTAAGGATGCTTCATTTCCAATCAAGCCTGATGCATATCATCTTTTGTATTGGTTTTCACATGCCTTATAACTAACACTATATATATATATATATATATATACATAAGACACCATGACGGTTTCCCCATAAAGCCGGTTCCCATTTCCGACACCTGGGTTGAGTGGGGTATTGTGCTTGAGTTTTCCCCTGTACGCAACGGAGAAACCGCCGCTCAGCGCCAGGCCATAGCCGCCGCGCAAACGTAATCGGCGTGTTAACGTCTTGTAGTTGTTTAAATCCTGCCTGTTGCTCATTTGACTATATTATGGATTAGTGGGCTTCAAGCACCGACCTAGCGTGCACGACTGTGTTATTCACTGATTTTTACAAGCGAGCCACTTCGGTTAAACGCATTGATTGAAAGATCCGCATCTCCTGCAAGTTAACGCATATTATATAAATTATACATTAATTTTTGAATTTATATATTTTCGAGAGCCATGAATTGAGTTACCGCGGCCGCGCGACGAATACCACTGGTGTAAGACATCACGTTAATTGCTTGCAAACACTGGCAGCGTGTCTGACCGTCATGGAAGTCTACTCACCACCTTCAACATTTTCTGCTCACCCAGTCTTCTTTTTCTGCTTTCGGCTTTTATATTTTTCTTTTTGACATTCAATTGAACCAACATATACAAAATTTAATAAACCGAAGCTTGCATAAATCTCGAAAAACCTAAACGAAGCCAATTTTGTTCCATTCCTCTGAAATAATTTCCTATTGGCCCTAGATGAACATGAGGAGCGTATTCATTATTGTGTTGGAGCAGCGACCGATCGAAGCTCACCCGCTCTGTATTAATTTTATTCAAATCAAATTCCTTTTACCCAATGCATCAGCCCAGATTCGAATGAGGAGAAGCGACCTTCCCTTTGTTCTTCAATTCCATCAAAATTATCCCCTATTTTGCCTCTGCGCATCGGGCCAGATTCAATAGCGAGGAGAAAACGCAATATATTTATTTCAAAAGGAACAAATTTCATAGAATTTTGGCTTACGCATAGGCGCATATTCACTATTGTCGAGGTTCGGCTGTTTACCTAAGCACAGCGTTCCTTCTTCAATTACACCGACATCATCTCTCTTTCGTTCCATGCACGGGCCCGTATTCACTAACCCAACCAAGCGTCTTCAATCCATGCGTGACGCCCAGCACTCCTTCAATTCCCCTGACATCTCTTTTTCGTTCCATGCACATGCCCGTATTCACTAGCCCAACCAAGCGTCTTCAATCCATGCATGACGCCCAGCACTCCTTCAATTCCCCTGACATCATCTCTCTTTCGTTCCATGCACGGGCCCGTATTCACTAGCCCAACCAAGCGTCTTCAATCCATGCATGACGCCGGAGACGCTAGAAGGCCTCCGAAGATACCTCGCAGTCTTCGCCCAAACTTGGCAAAGACGAGTCAATTTGTCGAGGAGTAATGGAGCAGAGGTCTAGTGAAGCGGATAACTTATGCAAATGCGGGTAAATTTACATGGTTAATTTAAGCGAGAGCTGAGCCCGGCAAGTCCTGAGCTAATCTGAAAACAGGCTCAGCATAAGTCTTTAGGAATTCATAGCTGCAATCTCTAATTTTTCGCAGCCAGGTCTCCTGAGGGAGAAATGAAACCTCCTCATTATGTGCCTGAGAATTAAGCGTTATAAAGACCCCTCGTTTCCTGGAGCTCCTCTGTTCTTCAAAAATTCAGCTGAAACTGAAAATTATAAGGCCGCTTGAACAACCCTATAAGGCTTCAAATATGGCTACTTATAATTCTACGGTGTGTAGTAAAATCAATAATACGACCGTGAGAACCTCCATTCAACGTTTTCAGTGTTAGTGTTCATGGTTTCTCGGTTCTTCAAAAATTCAACTGAAGACAGATAATCATACGACCGCTTGAACAACCCTATAGGGCTTCAAGTATGACTACTTACACTTCTGTTGTATGTAGTAATATCAATGATACGACCGTGAAAACCTCCATTCAAGGTTTTCAGTGTTACTGCCATAGGCTTTTGTGCTTATACTTCTGCTCTGTTGGGTAAAATCGCTAGGCAGGTAAACATGGAGGGTAAACAAACTCAAATTTCAGCCACTATTTAAAACTCAACATCATGTCGTTGAAATTATGAAAAGAGTTCGTTACAGGCAACTATTACGGGTGAATTCTTGATAATTATGCTCATGGTTCTATCTCGTTGAATATTCAGGACATGTAAATTATTGGAACGCATGAAGTTATTTTCTGTGCGGCGGCTCGAATTGAAAGAAAATTAACACTATATACGAGTGCATAAATAGTGTTTTAAAATTCAAGGACGTCCCCATACAATTCTCATACCCACAACTGCTCAATATTTTCAATAGAGACACAAAGTTCTGGGCAAACTGTGACTAGGCATCTTGCGATGTCTTTTAAAAGTTGCTCACAAATTTTGAGTAACAAATTTGCTGCTATAAGTGCCTTTAGCATTAAACATCGAGTGATGTTAGTCACCGCCTACGACACACATACATCTTTTCTCTAAAGCGAGGGATACCTTCAAAAAGACGTAATCCTTTGAACCTTATTCGTCAATTAGAACTTTCCTAAAACCGGTACGAAAATTTGACTACTGCGAAAACCCCACTCTTGGAGGGGCTTAACTGTCATTGCCATCTCATGAGATCTCTAATGAAAATCGCTTCCCTTCCAGGAAATCTTTCCGGTAGGCGAGCAGCAGGCGCGCTAGATATGACAGACTTTAAAGTCCGTTCATTAGCGCACTCCACCGAGATACGCTCTGCTCAATGCCGGACATGAAAGAGATTTTTTTCTGGGGTTTCCAGCTCAAGCTGCGATATTAATGAAAAATGGCTGCGCTATGGTCGATCGTGCTGTGATATTCGTACGAGGACGCTCATAAAATTGCTTGAAAGATGACAGGTATTGCCTCTGTGGTTAAGAGGGTTACGCTGTCAAAATCCCCTTGCGTGTAGTACCAGCTCGGGCCAGCGAAACGGAGCTTGAGAGCCACACTGCGCCAACTCAAGCCATCTTGGTGCTGCCATTGAGGGAGGCTTGGACCTGTGAACTTATCTTATATGGTAAACTTAGCTTTGAAATTGGGAGAATCATGAATGATTGAACGGAACACTTCGCGAACTCAAGTCATCTAATGCCATTGAGGCTTGGACCTGTGAACTTATCTTATACAGGAAATCTAGCTTTAAAATCAGAATCAACATGAATGATTAAATTTATCATACACATGAGGCGTCTTTATGAAATTAGAAAGTCGATGTTGGGGCGCATAATTTAAATTTTGTGAATTTTTACGATTAATAGTTTGCTGTCGTCACATCATGTAATTAAGCAGTGAAAAATAGAATGTTTAGGAGAACAGGAAGCTATAAAATTAAAGTGGCTCGTTGAAAAATTTTCTTCCCAAAGTCTAGTAGAGATTGTTTCAGTTCGTGAAGAAACGTAAATGAGCTCCTTGGAACATTCTTGGCTTCTGGAATGTATTGGCACACGTTTCTCTGAATAACACCCATATCAATTACATTGAAACATATCTATAATGTCATTTACGCATACTTTTATTCCTTTAGCATAAACGCAAGAGCTCAAGAGACTGTAAAACAATTAATATACATTAAAATCACGACGCCTTATGTGCTGTGGAATCACTTTGAAAAATATCAAGGAAAGACGCTTCAATTAAGTCCTAGATTTCAGATATACATTTACGTATCAAAATTCAAATATAATTGGCTAATTAACACGCATCATAATTCAAACTCAAGTGCCAGAATTAACTCGTGTCATAATTTTTACCATAATTAACCCGTGTCCAATTTGATTCGTGCCATGATTAATTTGTGTCACAATAAACACGCGTCATAATTCAAACACAAGTGTCATTATTAACTCGTGTTATAATTAATATGTATAATAATTTAAGTACACGTGTAAAACGTAACTCGTGTCATAATTAACCAATGTCATAATTAACACGTACCACAAGTAACACGTGTCATAATTAACTCATGTCACAATGAACGTATGTCATAATTAAGACATGTGATAATTCAAATGAACGTGCCATCATTAACTCTTAGCATAATAAACACGCGTCCTAATTGCAATTCCCGTCGCATAATTAACACGCGTCATCATGCAAATTCAAGTCACAATAATCACATGCGAAATCATGCGAGAATTCATCGAACGTCACGAGAAAAGTTACGCGCCACAGGAAGAAGCAAAATTTCGAATTGGTCGCATTTGAGGTCGACGAAACTATTTCAGAAGCTGAAATTCGGCGCGACATCGTCCCGGTCATTCCGGCGATCCATCACAGCGTGCAAATATCGAGCTTTAGACGGCTAGGAGATACGTTTAGACAGCTGATTGCTTATTCAAATGAGGGGCGCTTGCTGTGCCGGCCCTCCCATCGAGTGAGGGGCGCTTGCTGTGCCGGCCCTCCCATCGTGTGAGGGGCGCTTGCTGTGCCAGCCCTCCCATCAAGTGAGGAACCTTCGATGCGTCCCTTCCATCAAATGAAGGATACTTATTGCGCAATTTTTCTCATCAACGCATTCACTTCCAATCAACGCGATTAATTCTTATTAAGCGCTCACTTCCCATCAACACCTACACTGCCCATCTACATCTACACTTTCCATCAACACCTACAGTTCCCATCAACACCTACACTTCCCATCAACACCTATACTTCCCATCAACACCTACACTGCCCATCAACACCTACACTTCCCATCAACACCTACACTGCCCATCAACACCTACACTGCCCATCAACATCTACACTGCCCATCAACCCCTACACTTCCCATCAACACTAACACTGCCCATCAACACCTACATTTCCCATCAACACCTACACTGCCCATCAACAACTACACTTCCCATCAACACCTACACTTCCCATCAACACCTACACTTCCCATCAACACCTACACTACCCATCAACACCTACACTTTCCATCAACACCTACGCTTCCCATCAACACCTACACTGCCCATCAACATCTACACTTCCCATCAAGACCTACACTGCCCATCAACACCTACACTTCCCATCAACACCTACACTGCCCATCAACACCTACACTGCCCATCAACACCTACACTTCCCATCAACACCTACACTGCCAATCAACACCTACACTTCCCATCAGTAGATTCACTTTCATCAACACATTCACTTCCAATCAATACATTTACTTCCGCATTTAATTACCGTTATTTCAACGTTCAATGTATGCAGTTTTTGCAACTTACCTTAGGTGGAATTTATACCGTGAGATTTATTATCAAAGCCATCCCTGTAGGATACTCTTCTTGAACTTGCACAAGCTGTAGTTATTACTGAATGAGAATTTTCACTCAAATTTCAAATTGTCCATAATTGTTATGGCATCATTCACGTTCACAACAGCACATTTCATGTTCCAAATAGCGTCATACAATCATGAAATATCATTTATTTATATAATACCAACAAAAACTATTACATAGCAATCAAGTTTAAAATAACAATCATGTGTTAAGTAACATTTATGTGTAAAATAATGCCTGTTTATAAAGTGATATCCTTGTTCAAGCTATCAATAATTAATGTTTACATTAATATCATCCATGCTTAAAATAATTATCGTTTTCGTTCTTGAAAATTTTTTCTTTTTACTTTCAGATAGTGAAGGATTGTGAGAAGTCAAAGGACTGAGGCTCGTGTGATGGTGAGTAGCCTCAATAATGCATTTTGCCTTCCATTTTTTTAAACGCGTTCACTACGTTTTCGCGGTTGCTACGGTCGGTTTGGTTGGGTTGAAAGGGGTAGAATTGAAAAGCCATCTTTATTGCTCGAGTACATTCTTATCCTTTCTTACAAGCGGGAAAATATAATTGCGCGCTAACATTTTAACTTGTACGCTCTTTTATAATTTAAATAAGGCAGTGAAATCAGATAAATGGTAGACATTGACATTTGTATGTAAATGAGCAATTTACCAAGTGGTACACATAGATACCTGGTGAACGTGTCAAACGATGCTGTTCAGGAAATTATCCTGTCTGATAAGATTAGAGTGTTTCACAATTTTGGCAAAAACTGTGCCCTTTTTTCTACATTATGCCTCTTTAATAGCGGTTATTTGCTTATTTAGGGTTACATTCATGAAACTGCTCGTACTACATAAGTTTTTTAGTGAATTTTATCATTTTGTGGCCTACTCTGGTTGGGGCGTGTAGTTTTACCGTGCTCATCACAATCGCCTACTCCTCTGACTAACATTAAAGCATATGTACGATTGCACAATAATTTCAACGCTATACGTAATAGCGACCTACCTTCTAAAACAACTGGTAAATCAGATATCCCATTTCGCTTTATCGAATTAATTCATCTGAAAAGCTGATTTTTTAAAATAGAAAACAATTGCGAACTTGATGCCGAACATGAGAAATAATATATCGTCAAGCTATGAAGCTTCTACAGAGTGACCGAAGAAGCTCACTGCCACCCTGCACTGTAAGAGCTGAAAGTAGCTTGTTCGTGTTCCAGCTGATCTATGTTCGTATTTTCCAGTTCCATTTCATCTGAGACGCGAGAAAAGGTTTAGTTCAGCAGTCGAAATTTAGAACGGCTAAATTTACCGTACGGTTCTTGATGGTTTTAGTAAGCGAATATCTGCTCATATACGTGCTGCTGCATTCTCCTTAATTAAGTCCTGCGTTCCACGTGCGTCCTGCGTTCCACGTACGTCCTGCGTTCCACGTACGTCCTGCGTTCCACGTACGTCTTGCGTTCCACGCAAATTCTGTAATCCGCGCACGCTCTTCGTTCATTAAATTTTCAAAAGTTCATATAGTAAATTTTTAAACCAAACTCACCACTGTTTAAACACATAGCTAATTGAAACAGTATATTACTTAGCTTGAAGATTCTAGAATAAAGCTCTCGTGGCAAGCAATCGAACAAGAGCAGTCAATAAATAGTAGCTGCGTTCGTGTTGCAAAGGCAAAAAAGAAAAGAAGTTTCACCATCAAAAGGATCATCAAGCAGAAGCTTCATGAAGGTCAGGAGCAGTGATTCCATCAAGATAAGATGTTGAAATTGTCTAATGCCATACGGTATTGAATTGCATTCTTTGTATCCCTCAGAGAGGTACAATTATTGTATCTATGGGAGTAGGAGATCACATGGGGAATATATGAGGTCCTAATATGAGGAATAGAAAAATCTTCCTCTTTTTAAAAATAGTTTTTCATTTATTTTTTCAGATTATCTTTACTTTTTTTTCACAACTTTAATCTTGTTTAATATATTTCCTTCCTCGCGGGCTGTTATCATGTTCAAGAGATTATGTAGGGGAACTTCCCTCGTTCATGGATTCCCCGTTCCCTTATATCCATACTATGTGATACCTTCCTCCTTCCTCTCTTTGGAGCTTCTTTGATTTTGTTCTAGGGCAGCCTACTCTAACTCATTTTATCTGAACTACTCGGTCAACGTGGGGTCGTGAATGTGATTGTGACCTAATGTGCTCAACTGAATGAGAGCATCTCCCAGCGCGTTGAAACTGAAAGAAAATGTCAACGCGCTGATTTCGCTTTGCTTTTAAAAACAGACCGAGTTGACCAGTGTCGGATTTTAAACAACTCACTTCATTGTAGTGGCACTGCAAGCTGCACAATTTAAACAATATAAACCATTTAACCATTTTTTTGAATTTTAAAAATTTGGACAATTTTTGAAAAATTTGAACAATTCAAAGCCTGCCCGCAAGAAAATTTTTTTCTTTGACATTGCAAGTCCGCCAGATGATTAGCCGTCAAGTTGTGTTTGTAGAAAGTCAAAGTTGAGGATTTTGGTTAGAAAAACAGCATACATATAATATTGCCCAGTCGACTTGATGGCAGAGCGCCGCTTGCTTCTACACTCCCGTGAATAGTTCAGATATTTGGCCTGCTGCTTGCACCTCTGGCTCGCTCGTGTAAAGCAGGCAGCCTGCTCCTACAGTGCAGGCTGCGGCCACCTGCTCCTACCTTGCGAGTTAATGTGACCTACAGTGCAGGCCAAGGCAGCCTGCACCTACCTTGCGAGTTAATGTGACCTACAGTGCAGGCCAAGGCAGCCTGCACCTACCTTGCGAGTTAATGTGACCTAAAATGCAGGCCAAGGCAGCCTGCTCCGACAGTGCAGGCTGCGACCGCCTGCTCCTACCTTGCGAGTTAATGTGATCTACAGTGCAGGCCAAGGCAGCCTGCACCTACCTTGCGAGTTAATGTGACCTAGAGTGCAGGCCAAGGCAGCCTGCACCTAACTTGCGAGTTAATGTGACCTAGAGTGCAGGCCAAGGCAGCCTGCACCTACCTTGCGAGTTAATGTGACCTACAGTGCAGGCCAAGGCAGCCTGCACCCACATTGCGAGTTAATGTGACCTACAGTGCAGGCCAAGGCAGCCTGCCGTCACAGTGCAGGCCAAGGCAGCCTGCCGTCACAGTGCAGGCCAAGGCAGCCTGCCGCCACGGTGCAGGCCAAGGCGGCCTGCTGCCACGGTGCAGGCCAAGGCAGCCTTCCGTCATGGTGCAGGCCAATGCAGCCTGCCGTCACAGTGCAGGCCAAGGCAGCCTGCCGTCACGGTGCAGGCCAAGGCGCCCTGCTGCCACGGTGCAGGCCAAGGCGGGCTGCCGTCACAGTGCAGGCCAAGGCGGCCTGCCGTCACGGTGCAGGCCAAGGCGGCCTGCTGCCACGGTGCAGGCCAAGGCACCCTGCTGCCACGGTGCAGGCCAAGGCAGCCTGCCGTCACAGTGCAGGCCAAGGCGGCCTGCCGTCACAGTGCAGGCCAAGGCGGCCTGCTGCCACGGTGCAGGCCAAGGCGGCCTGCCGCCACGGTGCAGGCTGGAGTGCCTAATTAGAGACCCACGCGCCACGGCGCCTCAGAACTTGTCTCCCTGCCGCAACTTCGCAGCTCTTCAGAAGCAACGCGCGGAAAACAGTGAAGATAATTATTTTTGAGCCAAGTCTTATGGTTATTTTTGCATTTATTTTGCAATGCAAACTTACTTAAAAATTTCGCCTGCTTCGTTTATTTTATTTACATCGCTTACTAACTTAAAAATTTCGTCTCCCCGTTCATGTATTTTACATTTCAAATTAGCTGAAAAATTTTGCCACCATGGTTCATTTATTTTATACTGTGAACTAACTTCAAAAACTTAGCACTATCATTCATTTATTTTATCCCACAAGCTAACAAAAGAATGTCGCAATTTGGTAGTGATTTTGATTACTCTGTGTTCAACGATATTCATTCATTAGCCCTGATTTATTGCACAGGAGAATATCAGATAACTGGTTTGCCCCACGAGTTATTAAAGTGCAAGAGTGGATATAAGAATGAAGGTCATAGCAAAGAAGAACTTCAAAATCATTTTAATGAAACGTTTCAAGCCTAAGCTCATCATCAGTCATATCTGCAAATACAAAATATACATGCATTGAATAAAAACACGACAAAATCATAAAATTTCTCATCCTGGATGTAAGAATTAATATCCAGTCCTACGTTCCTCTACAATTCTTCTTGCAACGTTAACGCGAAACTGCACCTTCGCTTAGCATTAAATTTGTGAACCAAACAAGCGAGATCGAGGTGGTGCTGCTATAGCGTGAGATCTACCGCCATATATCGCCAATCCAGGCAAAGTTTGCGACATAAAAATTGAGTGTATATCGCTAAATTTAATGTATGGAAATAAGTCAAATCCATTGTTACCCTAACATCACCTCACGCTATAGTACTAGCTAGAGGTAGATCTCACGCTATAGTGTGGTAGACCGCACGCTATGGCAGCGCCATCGAGGTTCTGTGCGTGTCTGTCAGCTGCGGTCTTCTACGTTGAATATTTCTCGCCATGCTCGATTTGAGTTCTCCTTTTAGTTATATGTCTGGGTGTTACTGGTCGTTTTCAACTTTGGTGTTGTGGGGGTTATTGCTGGTGGTTTTCAACCTCGTTATTGCTGGTAGTTTCCAGCTTTAGTGTTACTGGCGGTTTTTAATCTTGTTTACATGGGTACCACTAGGCTAGTGGTGAACAATTTTAATTTCCTAGCCTCGTGGTGAATACTTTTCATATACAATTTTAGTCTATTTGGAAGCCGTATAAACGAGTTCTTTTTTTATTGATTCAGATTGAATACATTTCTTAGTCTGTTCGTTAGAGCAAATTTGCAATTACGACTTATGATAAAAAACTGCCTGGAAATTTTGAGTAGCATTTGTTCGGTGTTATAAACTAAGTAATAAATACTTGAATTAGAGACAGCGTAAGTTTCAGCAGTTTGCCACGTTGACTGCCGCACGTAAAGCTGAAGTTTTTTTATTCAACTCAAATTTAAAGTCGATTGTAGTTAGCAAGGTTAAAAACAACAAACATTTACTGCATCGTGCCTTCATTTAGTTTTGATTTAGTGTTCACGAAAATTGAGTTTGTGACTGCTGTCGGTCAGCGGCATTATGAAAACTCCCTCAGTGACCACCGGGGTCTCATGTTGCAGTTCAATTGTTAACTCTAGCAAAGGCAGCAAGTTCTTTAGTGCATGCTCATTATATTATTTTGGGTAAGCAGCACGATTTATTGAGGACTTGAAATGCAACCGTTGCTGCGCAGCACTCAAGATTACAACTGAGCAAAAAATTTCTAAGCCTATCCATATTTTGAGTGCATCTGAAGCACGTCGACGAAATTTCTGCAAATTTCACAGCGTTTCAAAACAGGAATGCTTGAATTCCGTGAGCCGCTGCTAGTTCCATCAAAAAAATGTACAAAACAGTTCTCGTTTCAGAGAACGTTGTAGATTTTCATCAACGATCGGCAACCGCTTCAATAGCAGTAACATTTACATTGCAATGACTTCATATTTCTCCCAATTTTAAAAATATACATATTACCGGACATTCTCCCCTGTTCGAAAATTTTGATCAACGCGTGAACTTGTAAGGAATTTCACGGGTTACTTATCTATCTTTTTTACCAAGAAAGATGTTCACATAATTCTACACTTTTTGCATTGCATTTTTCGGTCCGATCTACTTTCATTAATTGCAAGGGGATGGAGGCACGCATTCCTCACTCGAGACAGATTAGACTTCTCAGTTTAGAAGTTTCGGTCGCAGCCGATATTTAAGCTACACAATTGAAGGCGACCTTTCAAGACACGTTCCGGCCAGCGTGCCTGAGAGCGCGCTCCTAAAAGTTTGAGCAGCACCTGCCGTTCTCTAGGAGGTGACTGCATAGAGAGGCTTTTGTGGAGCGTGGGCCGCACAAGAGCGCCGGCATAATGGGCTTTAATATTATGGATTTATAAAGCTAAGTCCCGAAGAGCCGCCTATGAAGTGGTTGCTGATTGCGACGCTCTGCTGTTGTTGCAGTCACGCGCGATCGCAGATACGGGCAACGCTCGTACAGAGCCGTGCTGCGGCTCTGCCTAATTATACGCAGTGAGCGCTCGAAGGTTTTTATGAGTCTTGTTTAATACTACGTGCAGCAAAACGGTCGTAGTAATTTTTTGCCTACCCTTAACATGTGAGCGAAACGGACGTAGTAATTTTTTGCCTACCCATAACATGTGCAGCGAAACGGACGTAGTAATTTTTTGCCGACCCTTAACATGTGCAGCGGAATGGACATTATGATTTTTGCCTACCCATAATGTTTTACCTGCCCATTTTTAACTCAATAAGTGTAAAATTATTGAGTGATTTGATATGAGTTATTTTTTTCTTTGTTGGTGGTTGTGCAGGATTTGTAAATGTAATTAACTTGTAGCTTCTACAGGAAGGCAAGTCTTAAGTTATGCTCTTTAACTGGTTTTCATGAATTTTTAAATTATAATACTTCTACTTAGGAATTTCCCGTGTAAAATGGAACTTTCACTGAATATTTAATACTACTCTGTCTCTCTCACTAGACTATATTTATATTTATTACAGAAAGTTCAGCTATCGTGAAATTATCATTATTTCTCTCAAAATCTTTTCATTTGAAACGTATGTTGAGTTTCTAAACAACAGAAACGCTGAAGTAGTTCCAGTCCTGAATTAATTTCTGCATTTTCTTCAGGACTTAAATTTTAGTTTTAGTTTAGTTTGCGCCGTCGACGTCACAATATCCTTTTGAAAAAGAACGTCCACAGACTTCTGGCAATACCAGTGTGATTTTTTGTACTATTTATGATCGACACGTCATTTGAAACTATTCTGAAAAAGAGACAAAGATACGAAGAAGGTTGAGATATTCATTTATTCACTGACAAGTAAAAACATTGAAAAATTTTATAAACGGCAAAAACTGAACGAACGATGAGTCTTCAAGGATTACATACAGCAATGAAAATAACGTATTCGGAAGACATGGGCCTCGTTAACTGCACCGATACAACACATTAATTTTCAAGGAAAATATCTTTATGACAATGAACTCGAGTTCAGGGAATAATTTATTGCTTTTAAGCGGCTATTTGAAGAATTTGAAGTCACTATTGATTTGATCTTGAAGTTAGTTAATGATTTCGAGACGTGGAACAAAGAAAGATCGCGTGCAAGAAGTATCACAACTACCGTAGTATTTACATCAAAGTGATGTCGTAATGCCAGGACATTCCAGCATTTGACAGTAACACGTCTAGTAATGCTTGTTAATTTTCAGGGAAGAATTCTTTGCTTCAGTGTTCGTTTCTTGTTTTCATGCACCAAAAAAAAATAATTTTCAGAGGTAAAATCTAGGAACACACCATACACAAATTTTATTTAAAAAATAGTAGAATTCGAAACTGACGACTTTTAAATGGCATTTAGTAGACAATTTAAATATTTTTATTTTCTTTATATACAAAAGGTTTTATTACAATTCATACCTACGAAAAATTAGAATAACTCTGGCACAAGAAAAAAAAAATCTGCGATGCCATGAAAATTATAAAAATTTCGCTGAAAATGAACTCACTTTATGAATTGGAATTACCGTAAAGTCCTCTGTAGCAGCGGTGCACTAACACAAAGGCATAATTCTGAATTGAATGCATGTATACTCGTATAAATGCCTCCTCTAAGTCGTGTGTAATTTATATAGTAGTGAGGTGTGGGAACGATTTTTCAACTTTAAATTATTTTAAATCGAAATTTTTAATTGTAAACGAAAATTTTAAAAGAGCAACAATAGTATTCTGCCTTCTCAGTGTACTTCCGCATAGGTAAATTTAAAATAGCAGTTCATTTTCATAAAAAGTATATTGTTCCATTCCATTCAAAGCAACACTGTCAGATACAACCCAAACTCAACAATTCTAACTCTAACCTTTTCATAGAGAGCGTGTTGTTCCATTTCATTAAAACCAACACTGTCAGGCACAACCCAAACTCAACTGCAGCTCCTACATTTTCCTTAAAACGAGCATTAAAAATTCATTCCATTCAAAGCAACTCTGTCAGGTACACCCTAGACTCATCCACTTCAGTTCGAACATTTTCTTTATAAACCTGGTGTTTCATTCCATTCAAACCAAAACTGTCAGATGCAACCCGAACTCAACAATTCTAACTCCAACATTTTCACAGAGAGCGTGTTGTTCCATTCCATACAAACCAATAATGTCAGATACAACCCGAAATCAACTTCATCTCAAACATTTTCTTAGATATGAACGTGTTACTTCATTCTACTCAAAGCAACGCTGTCAGATACTCCTGACCTCAACAACTCTAGCACAAAATAAAGAGGTCAGCGCGCACAACTCAGTCGCTGGACCAAGGCGCGTAAAGGTGCAAGACAAGACGGTCAATTGAGACCAATAAGAAATCGTCACGAGTCACGCGACAGTCCGAAGTGCTCAGTTCAGTCTTCAAATGATCAGTCAGTAAACTATCCTTCATTACCTCCAATGATCCACACACACCACCCATTCAGCTGAGAAAAAGAATCCGCGCATAATGGAATGTGGGCGGCGATCGCACGTAAATACAGACATCGTCGTGATGAACGTCGCGCCCAATTGAGAGCTTTTACCTCGCACCAAACTTTAACGGGCATTTCTCAACTTACGTGCTGCTCAGTAAACTTTAATGCGTGTTTCTCTTCTTTCGTGCTGCTGACTAAACTTTAGTGCTCATTTTATAGTGCACCTGGTGCTCACTAAGCTTTTATGCATGTTTCTAAATGTTAATGCAGCTCTCTAAGCCTTAATGCGCATTTCTAAGCGTACGTGCTGCTCACTAAACTTGAATGCACATTTCTAAGCGTACGTGCTGTTCACTAAACTTTAATGCGTATTTCTAAGCATACGTGCTGCTCACTAAACTTCAATGCGCATTTCTAAGCGTACGTGCTGCTCACTAAACTTGAATGCACATTTCTAAGCGTACGTGCTGTTCACTAAACTTTAATGCGCATTTCTAAGCATACGTGCTGCTCACTAAACTTCAATGCGCATTTCTAAGCGTATGTGCTGCTCACTAAACTTCAATGCGCATTTCTAAGCGTAAATGCTGCTCACTAAAGCGTAATGCTTATTTCCTCCACTACTTACCAGTTTGGAGTCAATTTCCTAACCTATTTCGCATTATTTCTTAACGTTTCTTAGAAAAAGTATCATGGGCTCGATTTCTGACGGGTGAACGATGTTTTCGAACGTGGCATTCGACGAAGAAATACCTTTCTTATTGAATCACGAGTTTCATCTGGTAGAAATTACTTGACGTGGACATGAAATTCTGAGGAAAATAAGTACTTGAGACAAAAAAACTAAACTTATCAAATTTCGAACCTAAAATTTTCTGTTATATGTGCGGCTATTGGAAGTACGGGAACTACCGTTCATCTTCGATGAATTTATGTTTGTAGGTTTTTTCTAATTCAGGTTAAATTAATGCTATTTGCCTTGAATTAATGTTATTTGATATCTGCAGTCGAAACCCCTTACCAAAGACTTAATGAAGTGAAAATTTGATCAATTCCAGGCAGGAACTTAATTTATTTTGAGTATTTTCATTCTATTCATTAGTTTTCCATTTCGATCAACTTATGTTGCCCAAAGTTCTGGAAATATGAAACATGAAATGCCTAAGTTTCGTAAATTAACAATAATGTTGTAGGAGAGGTTGATCCACTAGAACCAGCAGTAGTGCAATAAAATTCACTCTACGAATTTTTCTAGATCATGATTCTAAAACCCCAATCAATTAACGCGAATGAAATAAAGCATAACGTTCTATTTTTGTTAAAAAGCATATCTTGTAATACAATACACGCGCTACTATGCCTGATGTGACAGGCTGCGTGTGATTGTGATACGAGCTCACGCCGGCTTGTGTGCTGTAATCTGTATGCTGTATTCGGTATTTTATATTATACTGAATACTGTATTATGTAGACTGTATACTGTATTCTGAATTCTGTACACTGTATCCTGTATACTGCATTCTGTATAGTGTATACTGTATTCTGAATTTTGTACGCTGTATTCTGTATACTGCATTTTATATTCTGTATACTGTATTTTGTATACTGCATTCTGTATTATGTAGTTTGTATTATACTGTATACTGAATTCTGTATTGTCTTTTATTGTATTCTGTGTACTGCATTCAGATATTAGATATTTTGACGCTGGGATTGCGAAATTTTAGAACGTATCTCGTTGAACGCAATATTTAATTTTCGCAGTTGTAAACTTTTGCCCAGTCTGAAGAGGTCATTAGGTTTTTGAAAAAGTTTGAATTGGTTATGAGTCGCTTGTATTGAATATTCTTTTTTTCCTGTTCACTTTGTTTTTTTTTCTTGTTTTCGTTGATGGGACCCTGTGTTATTCATTTCCTTCTGTTATTTTAAATCAATTTGCATGGAATTATGTCATTTCCTTTGGGGTCTAGCCATGATTTTTATTGGTCACTAAATTAGAAGCCTGACTTTAGGTTTATTCCTTAAGTTACTTGAACTTTAAATAGGTATAGACTATTGTTGATCCAGAAATGTAACCTGCCGAGCAGCTTAAAGTCTCTTTTGGATCTATTTGATCGTTGACGGAAGTAACTTGAATAGAGGGGAAAATTCCTCTGGTTTGTAAATGTATTAAAGTCCTGAAATATTTGAGTGACCTTATTGGTGAGTGGCTAGACTTTCCCCACTTGAACACAGTCCTCAAACTTTTCTCCGACAAGAAGGTTCGTTTCTGAATCACTTCTTATTTAGGAACATGTGAAAGTTAGCCAAAAACTGAAGAGCATGAAATTCCTGCCAAAAATCAGTGAATTGTTTTATTATAGATGAAGTTGTGTTGAGCTTTCTTTAAACTTTTAGTGGTTAATTAAAATAATTTTCCTTGCGTAGCATCAGATTAGCATCCTCTAACCTTGGCAACGGGAGTTCCTTGTTTTTCTCGTCACTCCTGTGGTAGCTGGTTTTCAAATGCATTGAGATGTAGGTTACTGAGAAAAGAGAAGATGCTAATTAGACTGACATTTTTGACTTTAGGATAAACTTCAAGGTACTAACAAAAAAATTGTATGTGTTTGTTTGAACTTGGAGTTTTGAGTCATAAAGAGAAGATCATCAAAGCTTCTTTCCTTGTGAAGAGAATTTTGAGAATATTTTCTCGGACTGCCGTGCTTCTCTTTCCTGTTTACTACTTCTCAGTGCTTCGTCAAACAATAAAGAACCTCCGCCGATGCTCGATTTTAATTTCTCTCCTGTTTTCTTTGTACTATGTATCATATGCTGTATTTTCTACACTATATTCTTTGCACTGTATACAGTATTCTGTACACTATATTTCTGTTTTCACGTTCTGTATTCTATATTTTGTATACTATATTCTGCACACTGAATACTGTATTCTGTATGCTGCATATTGTTCAGTGTACTGTATATTGTATTATGTAAACAGTATACTGTTTTCTTCGAACTCGTGCAAAATAACTAATATCGCCCACACACAATACAGGTTATTAATCTTAAGAACTAGTATTAACTCTCCTTTTGTTCGGAAACTATGTTCGACGCTCGAGAATTGAGAGTAGTATTGCTTTTTACCTAATCCACCTTCATGATGATGTCGAGCTTCCTTTGTCTAAAAAAACGGAGCATTTATTAGATAGGGTCGTCATGGCGACCAAGCTATAGAAGCACATTGTTTCTCCTGGTTACTTTCGTTTCTGCTCGGACACAATGCACCTGCACCTACGACCTCAACAGAACTCCGCTCTATCGAAGTCTTACAATTTCTGATTCACCTTTTTTCATAAGCGTAGTGTTCTTGGGATGCTAGAAGGTTTAAATGTTTCGTAATAAGAAATGTACCTTGTATTTTCTGATGAATTTGTGCGGTTGTTTCGTGCCATATATGGTAAGTAAAATATGACTTGTTTCAACTCTGTACGGTTGTTTTGCTGCCATATATGGTATGTAAAATATGACTTGTTTCAACTCTGTACGGTTGTTTCGCTGCCATATATGGTAAGTAACGTATGACTTGTTTCAATTCTGTACGGTTGTTTTGCTGCCATATATGGTAAGTAAAATATGACTTGTTTCAACTCTGTACGGTTGTTTCGCTGCCAAATATGGTAAGTAACATATGACTTGTTTCAACTCTGTACGGTTGTTTTGCTGCCATATATGGTAAGTAAAATATGACTTGTTTCAACTCTGTACGGTTGTTTCGCTGCCATATATGGTAAGTAACATATGACTTGTTTCAACTCTGTACGGTTGTTTCGCTGCCATATATGGTAAGTAACATATGACTTGTTTCAACTCTGTACGGTTGTTTCGCTGCCATATATGGTAAGTAAAATATGACTTGTTTCAACTCTGTACGGTTGTTTCGCTGCCATATATGGTAAGTAACATATGACTTGTTTCAACTCTGTACGGTTGTTTCGCTGCCATATATGGTAAGTAAAATATGACTTGTTTTAACTCTGTACGGTTGTTTTGCTGCCATATATGGTAAGTAAAATATGACTTGTTTTAACTCTGTACGGTTGTTTTGCTGCCATATATGGTAAGTAAAATATGACTTGTTTTAACTCTGTACGGTTGTTTTGCTGCCATATATGGTAAGTAAAATATGACTTGTTTTAACTCTGTACGGTTGTTTTGCTGCCATATATGGTAAGTAAAATATGACTTGTTTTAACTCTGTACGGTTGTTTTGCTGCCATATATGGTAAGTAACGTATGACTTGTTTCAACTCTGTACGGTTGTTTTGCTGCTGTATTTGGTGAGTAAAATAAGATTTATTATTACTACCCTTCGGAAAGTGCTGGATACTAAGAAAAAACTTCAATAACTGCTCCTTTAGAAAGCCCATTCAAAGAAGATCGTTAAAACTCACGGAGGGGACGGAGCGAAAGTACTGATCAACCTCCTCTCGCTGAAAAATTATGCTTTCGTCTCTCGACACTCAGTGAATCTTCGAGTTATGCATCGTTTTTTTGCGAACGTCAAACGATACCCAAACAAAAATAAGGCCCAGTTATTCAACTCACACAAAATACGTTATAGTTATTGAACTTGCCTGCACGATTCCACCTACGGCACAACAATTAAGTCGTTATTAATTGACTAATTTATTATGGACTTATTATGTTGAGTAGTTATTGTATTATATTAACTTATTTATATTGACTAATGTATTTACTCATTAATATTACCTAATTTATATAATATATTGTATATAATATATAAAATAACTAATTTATACTGACCAATTCATATTATATTATATCGACGAATTATTATATTGACTAATTATACTGACTGAATGCATATACTAATTGACTAATTATACTAATTGACTAATTACACTAATTGACTAATTATACTAATTGACTGATTATACTAATTGACTAATTATACTAATTGACTAATTATACTAATTGACTAATTGCAATTGACTAATTTATAATTCACTAATTTGCACATAAGAGGAGATTCGCGTAAGGTGATGTACGTGATGTACAACAGGATGAACAGCTGTGCGAGAAAACACGCGATCCGTGCAGAATGCAATTGTATGAGAAACGAAAGTAAAAAAAAGTCCTTTGAAGGATGCTTGAGATGACATAGTGGGTCTTATTAATGTCACACAGAGGGACTATTCTGTGAAAGCCGCTATGCTAGTAGGAAGAACTAGTTCTTTAGAATGTATGTGTTACCATACGTAATTCAGATAAACTGTAGAAATAAGGTCGAAACACGCTGATCAAGATCATTTTGCTTAAATTTTTACAGGCCTTTGGAAGTAAGTCTTACAATTTCCATGGCACAAAATTGCGTCGTGGATGTAACGCATTTTCAAGCTTACGTTTCTTTAGATAACTCTGCTCCGTCATTAAAGAAATGAGTTTTAATTCCTCCCTTATGTTAACTGTTGACCTAATGTTACCCTTATGTTAACCTTATGTCAACCATGTGTTAACTGTTCCGTGAACTCTTGTCCATCATTAAAGAGATGTTCCCACTCCTTCAAAACTCGCCGTTAACTGTTCCGTTCACTCCACTTCATCATTAAAGCGATGCTCCCACCCCTCCCCAACCCACCGTTAACTCCACTCCATCATTAAAGCGATGCTCCCACCCCTCCCCAACCCACCGTTAACTCCACTTCATCATTAAAGCGATGTTTCCACCCCTCCGAAACCCGCCGTTCACTCCACTCCGTCATTAAAGCGATGCTTCCATCCCTCCCCAACCCGCCGTTAACTCCACTCCATCATTAAAGCGATGTTTCCAACCCTCCCCAACCCGCCGTTCACTCCACTCCATCATTAAAGCGATGTTTCCAACCCTCCCCAACCCGCCGTTCACTCCACTCCATCATTAAAGCGATGCTTCCACTCCTCCCCAACCCATTATCCCCACAACTAATTTCCTCAGCCTCGACACGTCGCCTTCTGCAGGCTGTCCAGGCAAAGCTCGAACTCGAATGCTGCAATGAAATTCTAATCGTGAACGATTACGAAAGATAAACGCGGATTAATTTACGTATGAAATATTTAAATTAAGGCATCCATTATTCAGAATCGTGATATGGCATTTTGAACCATACATTCATTAACAGCATTCTTGTATTAGTTCCTTTCAAAAGATTGATCAGCCTTTCGAATTCCCGGAGTAAAAATGTGGGATTCCGAGCTGGAGGATAGGTAGGCCTTCGTTTGTTGAAAAAGAATAGTGTTTTGCTCATTTCAGGCAATCTTTTTCCAGTTTACTGGTTGTCTTTGTTCAGCGCTCATTATTCATTTATTCAACTTTTATCTCGTTTCTTACGCTACTTTCAATTTTTCTGTTGTTATGCGTAGGATGTGGGCATACACTTCGTACGTACGTTCTTCATCCCCTCAATTTTAAATTAACTGATACCTTCCTCCTTCCTCTCTGAGATAATCCGTTGTTGTGGTTAAGTGAGCTTAAACTGAGTTTTAATTTGATCATTTATAATCAAGCGCTCAGCTGTATGGAATAATTGGCTGTATTTTGATTCAATAACATTAAAAACACTGAAGTGAATGATTAAATCCAAGTTCCTCCAGGTTTTTTTGATTGGATTAAAATTCATGCTTGCATGTGTTTGCAAAATGACAAATCACTCCAGGTTTTTTTAATTCTGAAAGATTAAATACTGCGAAAAACATCTTACAATTTGGATTTAACATTGATGGCTTGAAAAAAACGATAAATACTTATTGGAAATGATGAATTTTCTAAACGACATCATAAGGTACTCAGGAAAAGCTCCCCAATAATAGAAACAAAAGCGAAAAAACGTAACTACGACGAATTTGACACCATTAGTTTCTCAGTGTGTCTCATTTCAGAGCTGAATAAAAAAACATAACTAGCTAAAGTGAGAATGATGCGTTTTTATACGGTAAATACGCATCATTCACATGGAGAGGGTTCACATAACACAAACTAAAGTGAACGTTTCCGATATGCACACGATGCAGAATTTCGATGTCGCTATTAAATGTCATTAATGAAAGATCTGATTGGGCTCTAATGACCTGCACGAGAAGCTTAATGGCTTGACAGGCAATTTGCGACCTTCATTTTCTAGGTGACAGAACAAATGATCCGTCAAAGTGGAGTCTTTTAACTCGCCTAATCAAGCGTCATCATTAGATGCGATATTACGATCATGTGGAGCATCACCACTTGGAAAAATGTTGGTTAGGGAAGTACGTCATTTTTTTCGTTTTAATCATGCTCGTGCGTGAAGCAAGCAAGAGATTCGCTCGGTGTGATTAGTGCGAGTAGCATGCAATATTTCCAAGCCGAGTATTGAGTGTTGATGGGAAGCTATCCGATGTGATTCTGTGATGTAGCACCACCGTAAAATTTTTGGGTTGTCGCGAACTTTTTCGGTACTTGAAGCGGATTTGATTTAATCAAATTATTTGATTTAAGTTAACTGGAAATTTTCCTCGAATAAATCCCCCTCGTGGGTTCAAAGATCCAATTTAAGTAGTGGTGTACGCCCGTGCACAACCATTAACTACTAGAATCGTCTTACACCATAAATCAAAATGAAAATCCAAATTAAATTCTCCAATGAGAACTGGGTCGATGCTTACAAATTCTTTATCACAAGGTAGGTTCAATAAATCCTTCAATTAGGAGGGAGTCTCTTTAATTAATGAAGTTATTTTTGAGCGGTTGCTATAATGAGAAGGATGAACGCATTAGTGTTACGTTGGTGTGTCAGGGATACGAAAATAACTTAATTAATTACAGAGTTATTGCAACTTGAAATCATGGAACGAATTTTGCACCTTACTCATTTCAATATTACCTAATTACGTCCGGTACACTATGAAAATAAAAATTATCATAGGATTAGGTCCCTTTTACAGGTACACGATTCTTTGCTAACGCGTGCAGATATACTTTTATACGGAATCTGAGACTACCTTATACGCTCATTTCAACACAGTTTCGACGACCGCATCGTCTCTCTAGCATGAAAATAGCACCGTCTTTTTACCAGTTGCGTAGAGAAAGCACGTGAATTTTAGACAAACTGGCTAGATTGTTGGATCGATTGGCGGTCTCTTGGTCGACTAGACATCGTCTACTGCCTCTCCACGACGAGATTCCCTTCAAATTTATTTTATTGCTGATTTTCCGTGGGCAAAGAGAGGCTGCAATCGACAGCCTCTGCTCCTGCGAACGACGGACGCCGCTGAATTTTTCTTGCAGTTTTCAACGGTTGAAGCTGACACGAGCTGAACCGAGCTCTGTTCTTAGGGGCCTGAGCTCTGTGTTCTGCAAGAATGCTTGCTTTTCCTCAGCTTTGTTGGTGAGACACTTGCAGAGTTGACAACATCGGTTTCTCAGCCCGTCTATTTTTTGAATCGGTAAAAAAGCATAACTTTGTGAGCTGACATCGGTTGCTCAATGTGTTTATTTTTGGAACAGATTAAAAAAAATAACTATGAAAGTTGACAAAATTGGTTTCTCAGTGAGTCTTTTTTTTGGAACTGATAGAAAAGAATAACCTTGGTAGTTGACATTTGTTGCTCAATGTGTTTATTTTTAGAACAGATTAAAAAAAATAACTATGAAAGTTGACAACATCGGTTTCTCAGTGTGGCTATTTTTGGAACTGACATTAAAAGCGTAGCTTTGAAAGTTGACAAGATCAATTTCTCAGTTTGACATAGTTTAAAAAACACTCGTTTTGAATGACACATCTCCTATTGATCCCAGATCCACTAGTTTTAGTATCACATCTCCCATTGATCTCAGATCCATTCGTTTTGGGAGTCACATCTCCCATTGTTCTCAGATCCACTCGTTTTGGGAGTCACATCTCCTATTGTTCTCAGATCCATTCGTTTTGGGAGTCACATCTCCCATTGTTCTCAGATCCACTCGTTTTGGGAGTCACATCTCCCATTGTTCTCAGATCCATTCGTTTTGGGAGTCACATCTCCCATTGTTCTCAGATCCATTCGTTTTGGGAGTCACATCTCCCATTGATCTCAGATCCACTCGTTTTGGGAGTCACATCTCCCATTGATCTCAGATCCATTCGTTTTGGGAGTCACATCTCCCATTGATCTCAGATCCACTCGTTTTGGGAGTCACATCTCCCATTGTTCTCAGATCCATTCGTTTTGGGAGTCACATCTCCCATTGTTCTCAGATCCACTCGTTTTGGGAGTCACATCTCCCATTAATCTCAGATCCACTCGTTTTGGGAGTCACATCTCCCATTGATCTCAGATCCATTCGTTTTGGGAGTCACATCTCCCATTGATCTCAGATCCACTCGTTTTGGGAGTCACATCTCCCATTGTTCTCAGATCCATTCGTTTTGGGAGTCACATCTCCCATTGTTCTCAGATCCACTCGTTTTGGGAGTCACATCTCCCATTGTTCTCAGATCCACTCGTTTTGGGAGTCACATCTCCCATTAATCTCAGATCCACTCGTTTTGGGAGTCACATCTCCCATTGATCTCAGATCCACTCGTTTTGGGAGTCACATCTCCCATTGTTCTCAGATCCATTCGTTTTGGGAGTCACATCTCCCATTGTTCTCAGATCCACTCGTTTTGGGAGTCACATCTCCCATTAATCTCAGATCCACTCGTTTTGGGAGTCACATCTCCCATTGATCTCAGATCCATTCGTTCTGGATGCCACATCTCCCATGGATCTCAGATTCACTCGTTTGAGTGACACATCGATCTCAAACCCATTCGTTCTGGATGCCACATCTCCCATGGATCTCAGATTCACTCGTTTGAGTGACACATCGATCTCAAACCCATTCGTTCTGGATGCCACATCTCCCATGGATCTCAGATTCACTCGTTTGGGTGACACATCGATCTCAAACCCATTCGTTCTGGATGCCACATCTCCCATGGATCTCAGATTCACTCGTTTGAGTGACACATCGATCTCAAACCCATTCGTTCTGGATGCCACATCTCCCATGGATCTCAGATTCACTCGTTTGGGTGACACATCGATCTCAAACCCATTCGTTCTGGATGCCACATCTCCCATGGATCTCAGATTCACTCGTTTGGGTGACACATCGATCTCAAACCCATTCGTTCTGGATGCCACATCTCCCATGGATCTCAGATTCACTCGTTTGGGTGACACATCGATCTCAAACCCATTCGTTCTGGATGCCACATCTCCCATGGATCTCAGATTCACTCGTTTGGGTGACACATCGATCTCAAACCCATTCGCTCTGGATGCCTCATCTCCCATGGATCTCAGATTCACTCGTTTGGGTGACACATCGATCTCAAACCCATTCGTTCTGGATGCCACATCTCCCATGGATCTCAGATTCACTCGTTTGGGTGACACATCGATCTCAAACCCATTCGTTCTGGATGCCACATCTCCCATGGATCTAAGATTCCCTCACCGTAAGCACCACCTCAGGATTCGTTCATTTCGTAAAAAATGCAACTTCCAAAGCCCCGCAGACAGCAGGCCGCCATCGCAGCGCCACACCCTCAGGGAGCCTACGGAAGAATTACCTCCAAAAGCCCCGTCGAAATCAGGAACTGAAGTTTCCCAGCTGCAGGCCTGATTACTGAGCTCCTTGCCGCTACAAAATTTAACTTTAAATTAGACCTTGGTAGAAGCAGAGCTTCAAATTAGCACTCTAGAATAGATTATTTAAAGTGAGACTGATGTGTATTTATTGGCTAAAATAAGGTGTTAGTTCGGGAATTGTGCTAAACAAAATCCTTGCTGTTACAAAATCTTTGACTACAAATTATATCCTGGTAGGAACAGAGCTTCAAATTAGCACTCTATATTAAGTTATTTAAAGTGAGAATGAAACGTATTTATTGGGTAAAATAAGATGTTATTCGGAAATTGTGCCAAACACAATCCTTGTCGCTCAAAAATCTCTAACTTTAAATTAGACCTTGGTAGGAACAGAGCTTCAAATTAGCACCCTAGAATAATTATAGTTAAGGTGAGAATAATACTCATTTAACGTGAAAAGTAAGATATTATTTCGGAAATTGCACGATAACGCCACTGATGGGTTTTGCTTTTAATACCATTTGATAAAATTTGTTTATATTATTTCCGTATTCTGGACGTTCGACTACAGCTATACTGGGAGTCAACGAAATGTATCCTCTGGTTTTGAGGATCTGTGATACAATATTAATCTATCATGTTTATTAAGCGGGATTTTGGAAAAATAACAGCTAAGAAATTCATCGGAATTAAACTGCTCTATGGTATCGAAGATGTATAATATTATTTTTTACAATCAGCAGATATACTTTTTTTGTGCACACCCTGAATACCAATAAGCTACACAGATTTAAAAAAAATAAACTGGCTGATTTAACTGACGCAAAGGTGCTGAAATATAGAAAACTCCTCAATTCTTTTTTGCCCAAACTGAATTCAAATTAGTAAAATTAAGTTTTGCAACGTCACAATAAAGTGTGCACCGCCCTCAACACGCCTCGTTGAAAACTGTAAAAAACAGAGAAATATTGATTCTTGTCTCTTGCTCTCGTAGCCAGAATACTGTCGAAAAATAGATGAGAATTTCAGCAGCGTAAATCTTCCTGCGATATCGCCGAGCTGATCATAGAATGGGCAAGTGTCAAGGCAATATTCTATGGGACACCGTGACATCTGCCAGCGATAGCAGGAAGCTCGTACAGCCCCAAACACTCACTCAAAAACGACAAGATTCGATAATTAATTTCAAAGTCCTGTGTGTGATTATGAGAAAGAGTTTTTATAATACTTTCTTGTTTTTTTGATGAAGTTCAGACGACGCTTTTTTTCTTATTTTATCAATATACGTGTTTCGTCATGATAATTATTTTTTTCCAAGTACGTTCTGTTTTTTTGATGAAATTCTAACGATACTTTTTTTGATAACATTAGTCAATTTTTTATTAATTCCTGATTTTACTAAACATTTCTACATTTGTATCTGTGACATTGATTTCAATATCGTTCGTGTTGTCCCTAAATTAATCCTTCAAAAATGAATGCCAAACAAATATATTCAGCCAAATTTTACCCATGATAAAAATACGATTTACGATTTTGTTCCTGTGCGCTGGTGAGCCAGCAGTCATGCTCACACAGCATCCTCAGCTCCTCTAGGTTACAATACGACGTCTGCTCATAAAAATAAATGTGTATATACCGTGCAGTATATTTTTTTATCCTGTGGAATAATGTTATTTCTGGACTATATTTCTATTTATGTTATTTCTTGGTACTGACATTTATGTCTGGACATATACTAATCGTTCACTTTTACAACTTCTGGATGCGACACGCAATTCCTTTTGTTCCATAAATTTACCGCACCATGAAAACATTACCCCATTATTGAAAATTCGCGCTGAAATTCTTTGTTTGAAATACGTTACAGGTTGTTTTTGACTTATCACTTTCACCGCATAGATTTACGTGGAAGTGTTTCTCGCAAGTTTTAGTTTCAGGTTTTCATGAGCGGAATATCTCCTGATCGACAATAAAGTACGCTGAAAAAATTCGTTTGACCTGCACGCCTTTTAAAAATTTCACGAGGAAGTCAAGCTATCTTTGTGAGTTAAAAACTCTCTACTTTTGGGTAGCTTGGCGATAGCATTGATCGGCTGGGGAACAGCAGGGGAACGGCTGAGGAACGGCTGGGGAATGGCTGGGGAACGGCTGGGGAACGGCTGGGGAACGGCTGGGGAACAGCTGGGGAAAGACTTGGGAATGGCTTGGGAAAAGCTAGGGAAAAGCTGGAAAACGGCTGGGGAACGGCTGAGGATCAGCTTGGGAACAGCTGGGGAACAGCTGGGGAAAGACTTGGGAATGGCTTGGGAAAAGCTAGGGAACAGCTGGAAAACGGCTGGGGAACGGCTGAGGATCAGCTTGGGAACAGCTGGGGAACAGCTGGGAACGGCTGGAGAACAGCTTGGGAACAACTGAAGAACGGCTGGGGAACGGCTTGGGAACAGGTGAAAACGGCTGGGGAACGGCTGGGGAACAACTGGTGATCAGCTTGGAAACAGCTGGGGAACGGCTGGGTAAGGCTGGGGAACGGCTGGGGAATAGCTTTGGAACAGTTGGGGAACGGTTGGGGAACAGCTGGGGATCAGCTTGGGAACGCCTGGGGAAATGAAGCATGACCTGATAATGATCTTCACGCCTTAATTTTCTTCACTTTCATGGCCGGAGAAATTGAGAAAAATGGCGGAAGGAAGCTGCTCTGGGTTTGTTCTCGCCCCTTCAGGCGTGCGCTTCAAATTTGCTTTTATTAAATTATTGTGCGAACTTTGGTGGACTTCAATGCATTCATAAGCACTTTCTTATCAGGGCTCGTTTCGATACGACGGGTTCTCCAACACTTTTGGTTTTATTGAAAAAATTTCGGAATGCCTTTGATTTATATTTTATTTCTCTATAAAGCTTTTTGCTACGTAATCGCAGCCGGTTTTAAACCATCAGTTGTGTCCGCACCCGTCGGATATTGTTAATTTGCAACCATTTTCCGTATGAAAGAAACGGAGAGGGACTTGTAGGGGTTTTTCACTGTTTGTTCGGATTTCTGTAGTTAAATACTTTAAATTTCGTTCCACAGCAGATAATGTTCGTACCTAAATAATTTCTGATGATAATAATAATAATTACCACTACCATTATTATTATTCCTATTATCAATGTGACCAATAATCTCAGGTAATATAGGTGAGCGTCATTTTTCAAAAGTACTGATTTTCTGTCGTTCAACATGTTGTGTGTCGTCGCTCTGAAGACTTCATTTCTCACGAGGCTGAGGACCAAACCAACAGTAAACGTTATTATCTCCCTCACGTCTGACTCACACTCCGCAGTAGACTCCCACTCCGCAGTAGACTGCCACCCCACAGTAGACTCCCACTCCACAGTAGACTCCCACTTCACAGTAGACTTCGATCCCACAGTAGACTCCCACTCCGCAGTAGACTCCCACCCCACAGTAGACTCCCACTCCGCAGTAGACTCCCACCCCACAGTAGACTCCCACTCCACAGTAGACTCCCACTTCACAGTAGACTTCGATCCCACAGTAGACTCCCACTCCGCAGTAGACTCCCACTCCGCAGTAGAATCCCACTCCACAGTAGACTTCTACCCCACAGTAGGCTCCCACTCCACAGTAGACTTCCACCCCACAGTAGACTCCCACTCCACAGTAGACTCCCACCCCACAGTAGACTCCCACTCCGCAGTAGACTCCCACCCCACAGTAGACTCCCACCCCACAGTAGACTCCCACCCCACAGTAGACTCCCACTCCACAGTAGACTCCCACTCCACAGTAGACTCCCACTTCACAGTAGACTTCGATCCCACAGTAGACTCCCACTCCGCAGTAGACTCCCACCCCACAGTAGACTCCCACTCCGCAGTAGACTCCCACCCCACAGTAGACTCCCACTCTACAGTAGACTCCCACTTCACAGTAGACTTCGATCCCACAGTAGACTCCCACTCCGCAGTAGACTCAAACCCCACAGTAGACTCCCACTTCGCAGTAGACTCCCACTTCACAGTAGACTTCGATCCCACAGTAGACTCCCACTCCGCAGTAGACACCCACTCCACAGTAGACTCCCACTCCGCAGTAGACTCCCACTTCACAGTAGACTTCGACCCCACAGTAGACTCCCACTCCGCAGTAGACTCCCACTCCGCAGTAGAATCCCACTCCACAGTAGACTTCTACCCCACAGTAGGCTCCCACTCCACAGTAGACTTCCACCCCACAGTAGACTCCCACTCCACAGTAGACTCCCACCCCACAGTAGACTCCCACTCCACAGTAGACTCCCACCCCACAGTAGACTCCCACCCCACAGTAGACTCCCACCCCACAGTAGACTCCCACTCCACAGTAGACTCCCACCCCACAGTAGACTCCCACTCCACAGTAGACTCCCACTCCACAGTAGACTCCCACTCCACATTAGACTCCCACTCCACAGTAGACTCCCACTCCACAGTAGACTCCCACTCCACAGTAGACTCCCACTCCACAGTAGACTCCCACCCCACAGTAGACTCCCACTCCACAGTAGACTCCCACCCCACAGTAGACTCCCACTCCACAGTAGACTCCCACCCCACAGTAGACTCCCACTCCACAGTAGACTCCCACCCCACAGTAGACTCCCACTCCACAGTTGACTCCCACCCCACAGTAGACTCCCACTCCACAGTAGACTCCCACTCCACAGTAGACTCCCACTCCACAGTAGACTCCCACCCCACAGTAGACTCCCACTCCACAGTAGACTCCCACTCCACAGTAGACTCCCACTCCACAGTAGACTCCCACTCCACAGTAGACTCCCACTCCACAGTAGACTCCCACCCCACAGTAGACTCCCACTCCACAGTTGACTCCCACTCCACAGTACAGTCAGCGGCAGAAGCTGAACATTCAGCTCTCTTTCCTCGTCTGGTGGCCGGATTTTAAACAGCTTTCATCGTCGTAACAGTTCATTTAACTGCAAAAGTTCTTCTGTTGGCTTGGCTAAGATCCGCGCTGTTTTTTTAAACTAAATTATACAGTCTGGGCATCACTCAAATAAACATTTTAACCGACGTATCTGAAAAAAAAGTAGGTAACTGAACCAAGTTACCGAAACGCTCTTTGACACCTACACCCATATGTAAAATAAATTGTTTGAGAATTTTGTACCTAGACAGCTTTTCGTCTCCTGACGAAGGCTGCAAAGCCGAAGTCGAGCTGCATCAACTGCTCCCGAAGGCTGCAAAGCCGAAGTCGAGCTACATCAACTGCTGCAAAGCCGAAGTCGAGCTGCATCAACTGCTGCTGAAGGCTGCAAAGCCGAAGTCGAGCTACATCAACTGCTGCAAAGCCGAAGTCGAGCTGCATCAACTGCTGTCGAAGGCTGCAAAGCCGAAGTCGAGCTACATCAACTGCTGCAAAGCCGAAGTCGAGCTGCATCAACTGCTGCCGAAGGCTGCAAAGCCGAAGCTGAGCAGCATCAACTACTGCAAAGCCGAAGTTGAGCAGCATCAACTGCTGCAAAGCCGAAGTCAAGCAGTATCAACTGCTGCAAAGCGTAGTGTAGGCAGCCAAGCAGTCGCCACCTCCCAAGTTGACTTTGCTGACCAGAGCGGCGGGAATATTCAAATGAGGAGGCCTCGCTCCTGAGACCTCGCCAGTCGTTGCTTGGGTTTCGGGAATTGAGCGGTTTTGCTTGCCCCGGGAAATCGGGGGAATTGGTTTATTTGCCGGGATCCTGAAAGTTACCGGGATCCTGTGGGTTATGAGGATCTTGCGTTTTGTAGAGATCACGTGATTAGGAGTGATCACACAAGTAGCTTGGATACCACATATTAACAGGCATTGCGTCAGTTACCTAGCTCTTACGAGTCTCTGGTATCCCTCGAGCAACTGGTATTCCACGAGTTACGGTATTCCACGAGTTACGGTATTCCACGAGCTACGGTATTCCACGAGTTACGGTATTCCACGAGTTACGGTATTCCACGAGTTACGGTATTCCACGAGTCTCTGGTATCCCTCGAGCAACTGGTATTCCACGAGTTACGGTATTCCACGAGTTACGGTATACTACGAGTTACAGTATTCCACGAGTTACGGTATTCCACGAGTTACGGTATTCCACGAGTTACGGTATTCCACGAGTCTCTGGTATCCCTCGATCAACTGGTATTCCACGAGTTACGGTATTCCACGAGTTACGGTATTCCTCGAGTTACGGTATTCCACGGGTTACGGTATTCCACGAGTTACGGTATTCCACGAGTTACGGTATTCCACGGGTTACGGTATTCCACGGGTTACGGTATTCCTCGAGTTACGGTATTCCACGGTCCACGGGTTACGGTATTCCTCGAGTTACGGTATTCCACGAGTTACGGTATTCCATGGGTTACGGTATTCCACGAGTTACAGTATTCCCCGAGTTACGGTATTCCACGAGTTACGGTATTCCACGAGTTACGGTATTCCACGAGTTACGGTATTCCACGAGTTACGGTATTCCACGGATATGGTATTCCACGAGTTACTAGGATCATTGTACAGAATGTAGAACAGTGTAGAGTGGACCTTGTACACCAGCCATGTTGATGTAGAGTGCAAATTCTTGCACGAGCTTTAAAAAAGTGGCTTTATTCCAATCAATCAAGCCTGAGACACATCATCTTGGAAATTGGTTTTTCAAATGCCTTATGAATAACCCCTGGACGCAATGACGGTTACTTGAGGTCAAGCCGGTACCCATTTCCTACACCTGGGTAGAGTGGGGAATTGTGGCTGAGTTCTCCCTTTTCCCAACGGAGAGAAATCACCGGGCGGCATAGTCGGGATGCGATTAGTGCTGGCGATGGACTCCCAAAACTGATCGTCACCGTAACTGCGTGTTAATCGGATGGTCGCAAAATGTCGTTTTGCAGACGGCTTTTCGAGTCTCTGGAGTCGGGCATAAGTTATCTCGTAAGATAAACGGTTTTAACGTCGAGAATTCCTTCTTAATGAAATCTCAGCGTGCAGACGCTGTTTAGAACAAATATGTCTTTAGAACGTGCTACCAAATATTGACATTTTTATAACTGAGAATGGGTGACTGAAAACGAATGATGTAATCAATTGGCCACTGAAGCATATATAATAAGTGGGCGAGAGGAGCACCAATAAAAATATAATGAATTGCTGAATGACTGAAACACCAATGAAATGCTGAATGGCTAAATGATGAGTAAACAGAACACTTCAGAACACTACAATGAATGAGTAACTGAAGCCCAATTATTCAAAAAAATGGCCACTGAATCTTTGATGAAAAATAAAATGGATTGGTGACAAATGCCTAATAAAGGCATTCAGCATCTAGATGGAAGGCAAACTTACTCCGAAGGTCCTTTGCGTTGGGGCTTCCTCGATTTAAAACCCTCGGATATTAATGCGGTGAGTAAGCACTTAAGTTTGCACTTTGCCTGAGTTAACAACAAAAATGAATGGTTTACCTAAAGGAAAAAGAATGTTTCAGATTTGCACTTTGCGTGAGTTAACGTCAAAAATGAATGGCATACCGTGAAAGAAAAATAGAATGTTTCAGAGAATGTAGCGACTACTTTTTTTACGTTTGGCTAGAGCCTAAGGCTGGGCTCCAAGCACCTATCGTCATGGTGTTACAATGTCTTCGCAGTAAGAATATAGGTACAGTGTGGCACACAAACTAATCTTCATCGCATGTGTCAACCTGAATGTGACTGGCTAACACTTTTCTGTGAGGTATAAGTCGTTAATATGAGACATAATAACTCTCAGATTTAAGTCATCATTTTCAACCAATTTAGTTGGCGCAAACGATATCTACTAGACTTTGGGACCTACGTCTCATAACAGACCCATCACATTCATGCTCACACAAAGATAAGTAAGCTAATAGCAAACTTTGTATGCATGAATATACATTAATTTCATTAACTTACAATCTCTGTTTCTAGAAAATAACAAAAAAAGAAATGTTATGAACACTCATAACGATAGATCTCCTACACTGTCGCGGAAATTAATAAGAAAACCGCTCACCTTATTTTTATTAGAAGCTTTTCATTAAGCGGCTCCGTAAGCTGCTTAGCATCGGGAACTAAATGTCAGGTCTATCTCTCAACTCTGAGTTGCGGTAATCGCCAGATCACGGGTCAGAAAAGCCTTTAAATGTTCTCAATGTAAAGAAATCATTTTTTAAAATTTTGACGATGAATGTATGCTTAATATGGTAGTTTTTTCTTTTTTATGTTTGACTTTTGACTTATATCAACTTCTATGATGGAATTTGGGATTCCAACAATTTTGTGGTAAAATGTTTACCCGCGCATTGGTTTTTCTCGTTTCCGATTTTGAAGGCAAAAACGTACTTCTGATGTTTTGAGCTGCTGATTTTGCCTCTCTATTCTGCCCTAATGATTATGCCCCTATGAAGAAACATTGGAACAAATTTATCAATAAATTCCACAATTCAGAGGTAAGTGTGGGCTTACTACGCCAGGGTAAATTTTGTGTACATTTTATATATCTCCTAGAAGTCTCGTCGGACACTTTCGGGCAAATTACGGAATCAGGTGTGGTTTGGGCACAGAAATGCAGCGATGCTGAATATCACCTGTTAGAACGTTTAATCTAACTTTCTGACCATTTCGTCTTCTAACTTAACATAACCTTTCAAACATTTGTGCGATCGAAAGCTGTCAAATTGGATTTTAATTTCGTTTGTCCTAAAAATTAAATTTTGCGCGCTGGAAAATAGATTTTCTGCGACAGCTCAAAATGTGCACACTTTTTTCGAGAAAAGAATCATTTATTTGAAAATTGTTTCTACGAATGGTACGTTGCAAATAAACCGGTTTTGAGTGGAGTAGAATGAGAAATAAAAAATTCAAACCGTGGAATAATTTTGTAAGGTACTTGAAACATTTCTTCTACCTGACCTATGTAAAAGTTTTTGTCTTTTTATTTAACGTGACAGTAATTGTATAAAACTCCCAGTAAAATAGTCCAAAGCACTCTCGAGAAATTTTTTCATGCAAAAATATCATAGGCAATTAAACAACCAAAAAACCATAAATGAAATTTACTTTTTGCAATTAAAGCCTCATCCATAACTATAAGTCTTCAGTAATTGCAAAAAAGTATTTTAAGTCCAAGTTCAGGAAATCGCCTCACGACTTATCCAATAAGTAACTTTTTACAAATATTCAAGCAATTGTAATAGCCTCTATTTCTATTGAAGAAAGTATCACAATTTATCCTATTATTAAGGAAACTGTAATAAAGTTTAACTGTTGAATCTGTAATAATCTTCCCAACTATTCAGATAGCTATTACAACTTATTTACCGTTTCAAGTAACTTTGACAACCTTTCCAACTACTCTGTCAACTTTAACAGCCTCCAAAAGTTCAATTGATTCAACAAGATCTCTTGTTGCCTGAACAACTGTTTACAGCTAACTTCTCTAACTTTTCAGACACGTGTTACAACTTCTTGAACTGTTCAAACAACAGTCATAACTGTGTTGGCCTATGCGCTTCACTGAAATACCTTCGGAATGAATGGAAATTAACAAGGTTGTACACTTGGCGAAGATTAACTCAAGCAACTCATGCCGTCTAATGAGGTCATTTGCTGCATGTCAGCGTCTGGAGCGCTTGTCAAGATGATCCGTCACCACAACACTCTCACTGGAATCATGGTAGTAATTTCCGTGGACTAAGTCATCAGACACCCTGTGGAATCGCGGTAGTAATGTCGTGGAAAGTCGTCAGACACCATGTGAAATCGTGGTAGTAATGTCCGTGGGCTATAATGTCCGTTGACTAAATCATCAGACACCTTATGGAATCGTGTAAGTAATTTCCGTGGACTAAGTCATTAGACACCTAGTGGGATCGCAGTAGTAATGCTGTGGACTGTCATCACCATGCAGTATTTCACAGGGTGTCTGATTACTCATTAGACACCTTTTGGAATAGGGGTAGTAATTTCCGTGGACTAAGTCATCAAATTGTCGGTGGAATCGAAGTTGAAGATTTTGTGTACTTTGGGTTAAATACAAAGATCAGGTGAAGATTTGTGACGTTTTAATCCGAAATTATGTTTTACTGCTCCGTAATTCAATAAACACAAAAAACATATTTTCAAATATTTTTGAAAGTTAAAGATCTTATTTCAGTTGGGATAGTAAAATTCGACAGTAAGAGAAATTGTTTTGCAACAGCTGATTAGTGATATAATTGGAAAAAAAAACGGTGGATTGAATTAGTATTTGATTTTCTGTTTTTGTATGATAGCATTTTCTTCATCATTTTTTTGCAGAATAAATTCATCAGCTACGAGACGGATCGCTATTAAATTCCTGGTAAAATAACGAAAGGCAGAAAACAATAACACAATCAAAAGGAAATTCGTCTGTTATCTCAAGAACGCAACTTCATTCCAGTATTTTCACTCACTCATTTCAATTGAGAATATTTGCAGCTCATGAACGACTTCTGTCACTTCTTGAAATGATCACACTGGGTGGTTCAGTTAGTGGTAATAGTTACGAAAGTACAGAATGTGGTTAATATTTAGCATTCTGAGTTAGAAAAGTAGTTAGCAGTTCGATGGTTTCAGTATCTTAATGATAGTTTGACATTTTTATTCAAGCGGTTGTATATTAGTTGGTGTGTTTTAAGAGTCGTAAATTATTGATTACTCTTCAAAAATAACAGGTTCGAATTTTCGAGCTCTACCTTAGTGTCGGGCGACAGCATCAGAGTCTTGAGAACTTGAGGCACGTACTCTGTCATTTCGAGCTTAATTTATAGAAATGCCCTTACGATTTAGGGACAGGAAATTTTGGCTATTGCTTCTAAACACTGGGGACTGACAAATTTTGTAAATATGTAAACTTTTTCTTCCCCGAGTTCATCCTAAGAAACACAAATTAACTCTGTTTAAATTCAACGTCTGAACATAATGAGCAGAACCAGTATAATCCCATAGAGGCCAACTAGTGCTTGACCAACTGAGAAGTGTTATCAAAAAACCAACGACCTGGACGATATGTAAAGTAGGTTAAGTACAAAACATTTTATTGTGATTATACGAGTAATAACTGTGTGAATAACAACCATGAAAGTAAGAAGTAATTCCTGTGTCAGTACTCTAATGTCAGTGTTCCGATGCATCTGCTTACTGATTTAAATCCTACACATTGTCTTAGAAGTTTAATTTTTGCCTATTTTATATTTTCCAAATATTGCAATACAATCCAATATAACAATTTTTTATACCTGTGATGCTGCACGAATCAGAATTTATCTGGTTTTTTGATATGATTATGTACCATGAAAATAAAATGCCACTATCGGCGTCCAAAATAGGGGTTAAAGTTTCATTTTCATGATTCTCCCTCAGTTGCAGGAAACTTACATTACTTAGCTAAGTTGTTTAGTTCATGATAGCACTAGTGAAACAACGTCGTCAAAAAGAACAACGTTACTTTCAAGTTACTGTACATACTGTAGAGAAAAAATTCGTGAAACGGTTTTTGAATAAACTATTTAAACCTTTTAAGCCATTTAAACTGTTTCCACAAGGTGTCTTTTCTATTTTGGATTTCTGCATTTTTAATTTGGATCACTTCCCACCAATTTCACTCAATTTAAAGAAATAGTTAACCCGAAATATCATTTTCCAGTCGTTACAATATAGTGTTCATACATTTGTAAAGCACGACAGAGTACTAAGAATCCGACCTACCCAGTAAAAAATGAGCCATCGAACTAACCCAGTCTAGCTTTTTCGCCACCTACATGCATGTTTTTTGCCCCCCGAGTAATTAAGTCGCTTGGGAGGCGAAAAACATGCATGCTCCGGCGAAAAAGTTAGACTGGGAAGTACCATTGTGTAGTGTGGTATATTTGCTGCCTTTCCTCATGTGAAGGATTGATACAGGGAGAATACCATGAGAACTCGAAGACTGTGTCTGCAGCTCTTCACTAGTACTTCCAACAACGGCAGCATATCTTCCAACGCTTCAATTGGGTGCAAATCTTCCTCTAATGCTTTCAACGCCTGTAGTTCTTCCATTGCTATATCCTAAGCTGGGCCCTCCTAACAAACGCTTACGACCCTAACACATTTTAAACTATCGTTTCTAATGTTTCCACTCTTCCTCTAATGTTTCCAACTCGTGTAGTTCTTCCATCACCGTATCCAACGCTAGCAGCTCCCTATTAACGCTCACGACCCTAACACACTTCCTACCATCGCTTCTAACGCTGCATTCTAGAACTTCTAACGTGTGTAGCTCTTCCAGCAGCGTGTCTAACGCTGGCTGATAACGCCTACGACCCTAACACACTTCTCACAAACGTTTCCAACGCTTCAGCTTTTTAGCTTCAGCTCAAAAGCTTCCAACGCGTGTAATTTCTACCACTGTATTCAACTCTGCCAGCTAACGCTTACGACCCTAACGCACTTCCACAATCGGTTCTAACGCTTCAGCTCTTCCTCTACACTTCCAGTGCATGCGGCGCCAGTTTTACCCCCGGCCGATCTCTACACCAGCGACCGCACTCGCAAGTTGAGAGAGAGAGCATGCTTGATTAAGCAAGTGAATCGGATTAGTGAAATTGTTGGTCGGGCCTCGGCTGCTTCAAATCTCTGTCGGTGCTCCCAATGAGACAAGTTCGGACCAGCGAGTCTGCCGAACTTGAACACATTGTCTTGCTGCTCCGACGGACTGCATGCACTTTAAACAGAGAACACGATAAACAAGGTGGATGGATATACGATGAGACAATTGTCTTCCCTAGGCCCACACTCAAGAAGCGATGGTTTGAGGTTATCATGGAACTTCAATCGCTGCTGATGAACTGAAAAGAATTTCGAAGCCCCTTTCAAAATCAATGAAGTCAAGATAAGTAGACTTAATCTTAATATGGCATCATAGGCTCTGATAAATTTTGTATTCGTGGCCTGGTACATTTTTATTCACTGTTTTTCGTTTTGACGTGAAATAAACGTTAACGCTTTTAGCTGAATTCAGTTTTTGGCATCGTACACGATATGCGAGTTAAAGTTAAATTAAGAGTTCTAAAGTGTGACGAGTTAAAACGCAAATTAGAAACAAATCCTTATTGCTTGTATGAACATACATGAACAATAGTCGACCTGGAGCCCAGGAATTATAAGCGTTGAAAAAAAAACGAACGAAATATATCAAATATTTCTATTTCATTTAAAATTTACGATCCACTACAGATTGTTGGAAAACACCATGAGCATAGATTTTGTGTTCCCTCTCATGCTAAATTGTGCCCTTTTCATACCTCTCTTTGAAGCATCTTTGCCGTGGATAGAGAGGCTCAAACTAACTCATACTTCAGTCCTCTTCCCAACACTGAAATTGATAAAAAAAATTATCGAGTCAGGTAACTCAAAAAGAATAGTTGCGACTAAGCACGCGCCTCATGGATGAGAAAATGAAACATTGAATTCAATAAATATACGAAAGTCTTGAGTTACTCCTGCCATATTAATGAAGTGCTGTAACCGTGTCACTGTCATGTAGGGAGAGATTTTTCTATTAACTTGATATACATCATTAAAGGCATTTGAAAGAAAATATTTATTCGCTCGAGTTTTATCAATGAAACCTCAATTCAGAAATAGTTTGATCTAGTTGTCTGTTATGCTGAAAAAACTCTAAACTTTACATTCTTCGGCAGGCAAAATATGAGTTAAGCCTTAAATACAACTTCCTAAGCAGGCTTGAAAAAGTTGCGGGGCACCATAATTCCGACTGAATCAGGGTCTTCCTAAACCAAACTCACTTCGATATCATGCGAAGAAAATACCGTGCAGCTGAACAGGCTGCAGCAACGCGCCGGATCGCATTGATCTTCTAGCATGATTCATTCCGGGTTATTACCACGCGTTAAAAAGTATTATTTTTATGGACTATTTAGGGTAAACTCATTCCAGTGCCAATGCAATTTTTCGAACTGCAAGAGAAACATTAAGTTTTATATCCGATTTTCTCGTGGCTGTTGCTGTAAACCTGAGGCAAATATAGCTTTACGACTGCTGGTTTGGTCATAAAAACCGTAAAAATGTGTTTTGCAACCTTCTATCGCCGAGTATCTCCGCTCCTGGAGACCGCGCAGAGGGAAGAGATCTCAAAGATTCCACGCGGGCTGATACGAGCATTCACGTGTGTAGACTCCGTGCAGTATGTAGTACACTCGAGTGTAATTCCACGTGATAACACACGTGCTAAGATTGCCCTCGATAATGCGTGAGTGAACACATTCGAGCAAGCGTGTTATGATTGCACTTTAATTTTCAAAAATTATAAATACAAATTCCACGTGATAACGAACGAGTGAAGATGCTCGCAGATTTTTTTATAAACACACTTCTGAAAAATGGTGAATATTCGAATGGATAGATTCCTGCGGTAAGATGCGCACTCTTTTAGGGACTGATGAGGGTTTGAAGCCGGTGAAATACAAATATCGGCTGTGGAGAGGGACACGTGTAGAATTTACACTCAGTAATCAGCATCCTGAAGGTATGAGGATGTAGCAATAAATATAATAAGTAAAAGTAAGGAATAAGGTTGTAGCAATGTATTTAATCAGTCACATAAAGGTATGAAATAGTAGTAATGCATTTAGATGATAGCATGACGATATCAGGTTGTAGCAACCTATTTAGTTAGGTGCATGCAACTATTAGGTACTGAAACTCACTTGAAAGATATTTTCAATGTTCAAGGATTTTTGTTCAAATAAAATGTTAATAATAGTTCAAGGGTGAGTGAGTAACGTTCGCTGGAAAGTTTAATTCGTAACTTTTGTTATGACTTGTTTCCTCATAGAATTTTTCCGCGGGAAGAAATAAATATTCGAACATTATACATATGTGTGCTTTATTTTTTTCCGAAAGTACCACTTAACGTGAACACGTGTATGCCAAAAGTATCACCTGGTATCGCAGAACCTTACCATTTTCTTCATATGAAAATTCCGTATTGCATCGGCGAGCGTGAGTGTCTCCCGAGCTACGCGAGCATCGTTGACGCACGCTTTTAAAAGAAGTACCTGCGCAACAGAGGCGCTGTGGTCGAACGTTTCACGCGTGCACCAGTGCAGGTGACAGCGTAAGTTCTGATATCGAGCGTGCACCTCACCGGGCAGTTTTTAGTGTCAAAACATTCTAGGTTGGGCTTTTTGCGACAAATTCATCATTTAGCTAAAAAAGTATCGTAAGGAAGCCATGTCGACGAAAATGCTTCCCCTACCAGGTACAATGCTACGACGACTTGAAATGTTTTTTGTGAATATTCTCAAATGCGACCTTTTTGATTTTTTTTAGCATTTTAGCTAAAAATATCGTAGGAGAGCAAAATCGACTGAAGTGCTTTCGCTACCACGAGCTATGCTACGACGATCGAGACATTGCAAAATCTATAGTTTTAGCAACAAAAAAAAATCGTAAGAGAGCCAAGTCGACTTAGGAGCATACGCTACTACGAGCAATGCTACGACCGCTTGAAATGTTCGAAAGCGCAGTCCCGGAGCTAAATGAGCAGCGGACGACGGTGTCTGGCGGCGACACCGGCGCTCGTGCAGATGACAGCGCCTCCGTAGGAAATTTCCTGTCGTCCTGCAAACACTTCTGAGGCACGCTGCCCCTAAACTTGAATGTTTAATCTTCATATTTAGGGTCAATTCTCCTAAAAAATGTCTTGCTCAAGCAGATCTTAGGGTTAATTGTTTGTTTTTGTCTATACAAGAACGTTGTTCAAATTGTATTTTAGAGGTTCGAGCTTCAAATTTTTTCAATTGAGTATC
Organism: Morinoia aosen; assembly: GCA_030386875.1. Taxonomy (NCBI): domain Eukaryota; kingdom Metazoa; phylum Arthropoda; class Malacostraca; order Amphipoda; family Talitridae; genus Morinoia; species Morinoia aosen. Next base: position 10,349,114 of record CM059559.1, on the reverse strand, counting down.
CTGTTGATGAATTCTTGTACTTAAAATTACTGAATATATGATTTAGAGAGCCTTCGAAAATAAATTTAAAGCTTCTAGAAGAGGCTTTGCTTTCTGCTTCATTATTGCGCATTTTCTAAAGCTAGCAAGAACCGGTTGAGTACGGAATTCTTTTAGCGTCCTAGAGTTAAATTGACAAACTCATAAATGCTTTTAATGTCAAGTTATTTTAGGTCTTTATTTTGGGACGAAACTTACTTTTCTTCAATTAGTTGTTTCAAACAACATGCCATTCTTTTAAGTGACCGATCCGGAGAATTGATTCGAGGGCTCAAGTTTTCAAACAGTCGTTTCTAAGTCTCCAACACATGAGGAGTTGTTTCAGTGCTTTTGACGTTTACCGCAATCATCCGTCCACGCCTGAAACTCCAAATTACATCTTGCGTGTTCAAATAATCTTTTATATGCGTTGTGGTAGCATATTTTCAAGTTCATCGAGGCCTCTCAGCCATAAAAAAAATTCTCGTTGAAGGTACATCGAGTGCAGCGTTTTCTGCAGTGCCCACAAGCGCAGTGTCAAATGGAAGATGCAGAACTGATAGCGATGCCTCAAATTAAAAAACTTCCAGACAAGCCTCAACTTCTTCTTCTCCTCCAAGAAGACGAACGTTTTTTGAGCATCACGAACAAACTGCGCCTCCTAATGAAGAGCCTCGGTTTTCTTTCTAACAAGTTTGCAGGCCTTTCCAGCAAACTAATTTATTATTGGGCTCATCGTAATTCTTGGCCTGTGGGTCTGAACATCGCGTTCGGTTAGAGACTATCAGAAGATTATCTAGATCATTTTCGGTTCCTATTTGTTATTATTGATATCATCGAATTTAACTTACTGAAAACGTTTTTAGTTACCTCAATATTTTGAGGAGTGCTAAAAATGAATACATTAATTCATGGTTCTGGCAATAGTTCACATAGTTTCGGTTTACATTGAGCTAAATGAGCAATTCTGCTGAGATTTCTCAGAATTTCAGCTCGCCTTTAAATAGAATCAGAAAATTTTTCCTTGCTATCCTTATTTATTACATAAGGAATTCGAACGCCGCTTAATTTTGGAATTTACTTGGAAAATGGAAAATTAGTCAAAATTTATTCAATTCTATAACTGTACAGCATGAATGAAATCAGATGAGAGTATTTTTCCATTAAAAACTAAGAATAAACAACCTAAAACTTCAAGCAATAGCATTTTAAAATTTTTGCGCCTTCATTTATTGCCAACACTAGCCTTCCCATCACCAACCCAAATTGACTTTATATTTAAAGCAGCGTGAAAATAATTGCTGAATGGGTTCCTTAAAGTTCACAACACAAAAGACCCTCGCACAAACATATTCTTAGGCTCATCTACATGGGAACGAAGAGTTTGAGCAAAGCTGGTTAGAGTGGAAATTCTCATCGAATTCAAATTTTAGCGCAACTCCGTGATTTCAGGAAGCTCTTAAGTCATTCCCAAGTGTCGCTGAGAATGAGCCCGTAGCTGGGGCTTGAGCAACTCCTCCTGAGGTTCCTGAATGTCTTGATGGAATTATGTCAAACTCACGAAACTTCGTCCAAATCTCATCCTACTTTTTCTCAGCGCCAGGCAGGAGAAGGCGAAGTAAGCACATCAGAAGCGCCGTTTTGCTTGTTCCATAAATTGAATTCGCTCTAAACTTATATTTTCTGCACTTCTGACCTGAGATGTGTCCTTTCACCGCTTTTGCTTATGACTGATTTGAGCGATGCTTTGATGAAGGCTTTGCAGTGGTTTGTTGTCTTTTTTTTAGCGATGGGGAAATAACCTTTTTCAGGAGAGTGGTACCCCCATGGAATGATATACTCGTTGAATTGGGATATCGTGAGGAATAATAATTAAACAAAATTGATTCGGATGTTTAAATTTTGAATTTACTGCGTGATGTTTAAAACGTAAGATCAGAAAGTGAGACCGATTTAAAATATTTTTATTGAAGAAAACTCCGACATTTGGTGCAAAAGTCTACGGAAAAGTCGACCAGTATTTAACTTACTTTCCTGGGGTGTGATAATTTACTTCGAATAAAAATGAATTGAAAGAACCAAATTTTGCCTTTATGACTATTAAAATGCAACTATTAATCATTAAAGAACTTTTAGCTGTAAAATTTTGTGCAAGAACCCTCACTCAGCACATAAGGTTACAAATGACGATCAAATTTAACGATTTACTTACAGAGCTTATTCACAGCAATAAATTTTAACGCAGTTAAAGCACTTCAAGCTTGATTTTACACATACATTCTTACCTTAAGATAAGTTTTAAACAAAATTAATTACCAATCAGTTTCTAGGGTGAATAGCCTAACTCATGTCCCATTTTGTTACTGAGGCTATAAAATTATTAAAATTGAAAAAAGCTCATACGAGCGAGCTCTATATATAATTATGAAAAATAAAAACTCGTTTCGTGATTGCATAAATCATGATTAAAAGCTTGCTATCAAAATCGTTTTCTTTGCATGTTTTGGGCGACATAGAGAAAGAGCAACGAAAAATGCACCCTCAAAATTTTTTATTTTCTCATTTGAGAGGTTAATAATCCTGGGGGTTGGAAATCTATATTGGAATAAATTTATTTAAGAACAGTTTACGATAAATTCTAACACAATTTTATCATTTCCGTGATAAATAACTCTGGAGGCTGGAAAGTCCATTCAGAAATAAATGGATTTAAAACATTTCATAATAAATTCTTATACTATTTTCTCATTCGAGAGATAAATAACTCTGGATTCTGGAAATTTATTTAGGAATAAATGGTGATGCGATGCTTCATAATATTCAGTTCATAATAAATTCTAAAAGTGTTTGTAGTAGTTGATTTCAGAAGCTTTCTGATATGATAATAAGTTCTAGCGAAAGAAAACTTTAATGATTGAGAATATTCAACGGAAAATCACTGTATGCACTCCAGTAAACAAAATTTACTTTGGTTTTAACCTACTGATAAGAAAAAATATACCATTTGAAATGGCTTTAACGCCTATAATACTTTTGAGAATTTCGCTAGTCATGCCTTTTAGCAATTAAATCAACAAAATCATTTCGCTAGGCTTTCTCCTATTATTTTAGCATAATGAATTAAATAAAGCTAATTAAGATATTTCATTGTACATCTCAACATGAGTACTGTCAATTTACAGAAGGTAATTGCAATAAATATTTCGTTTATGTAAAATGGTCTTTTCATTGACGAATTTAATTTTAAAATTAATGGCATCAGTTCAAACGTTTCATTATTCTGATGCCAATGTTTGGGTATTTATGTTCTTTGCTTTGTTAGTCTGTAGATTAAGATCTCCATGTCAAATTTGATCGCTGACAGCATTTCATTAAGTCTGCGAGAATTTTTCATCACACCAGACCCTGAACATTACTTCATTAGGTCGCTGACAGCATTTCATCAAGTCTGCAGGAACTTTTCATCACACCAGACCCTGAACATTACTTCATTAGGTCGCTGACAGCATTTCATCAAGTCTGCAGGAACTTTTCATCACACCAGACCCTAAACATTACTTCATTAGGTCGCTGACAGCATTTCATCAAGTCTGCAGGAACTTTTCATCACACCAGACCCTAAACATTACTTCATCAGGTCGCTGACAGCATTTCATCAAGTCTGCAGGAACTTTTCATCAAGCGAGCAGCAGCATTTCGTGGGAGCGGCGATGCAAGGACCCGACGCAGCGCTGCGGTCGACTGATGCTGCCTCTCTCATTTCGGCACTCATTTCTAAACTTTTCATTTCCCGAGTCCGAGCAGTTTATTCACTCTTCCTTAAATTTCAGGCACTTCATTTCCTTCTCATTTATATCACGACGGTCATTATGCGAGCACTTTTTCCAACTTTCAACTCGTTTGCCCTTCATGAAATGCATATTTTCGACAATTAATTATATTATCATTGTACTTTTATTCACAGTTCCACTTTCATTCTTCGTTGTTTTTCCTGTTTAAAAAACTAGTATTTTTCTGGTGAAGTTATTTCTGAGTGTATACTAGGTGTATGCTAATTTTTAGTTTTCGTTTATCGATTCCAAACTACTTTTCATATCATTATTGGCATCGCTTTTAAGTAGGTACACTTTCGTTCTCGCATTTTTCAGCTCTGAAATTTGGATTGCCATTTCCTCACCCAGTAGCTAATTGTTTCCTAAGTTCACTTCATGCCTCATGGAATCATCACATGACCATTCGCAAGTTTAATTTCTCGAACATCACAACTCATTTCTGGTACCTGGAGACCCTCGTCCCACGACAACATTCGCAAGTTTAATTTCTCGAACATCACAACTCATTTCTGGCACCTGGAGACCCACGTCCCACGACAACATTTGCAAGTTTAATTTTGCGAACATCACAACTCATTTCTGGTACCTGGAGACCCACGTCCCACGACAACATTTGCAAGTTTAATTTTGCGAACATCACAACTCATTTCTGGTACCTGGAGACCCACGTCTCACGACAACATTTGCAAGTTTAATTTTGCGAACATCACAACTCATTTCTGGTACCTGGAGACCCTCGTCCCACGACAACATTTGCAAGTTTAATTTTGCGAACATCACAACTCATTTCTGGTACCTGGAGACCCTCAACCCACGACAACATTTGCAAGTTTAATTTTGCGAACATCACAACTCATTTCTGGTACCTGGAGACCCACGTCCCACGACAACATTTGCAAGTTTAATTTTGCGAACATCACAACTCATTTCTGGTACCTGGAGACCCACGTCCCACGACAACATTTGCAAGTTTAATTTCTCGAACATCACAACTCATTTCTGGCACCTGGAGACCCACGTTCCACGACAACATTTGCAAGTTTAATTTTGCGAACATCACAACTCATTTCTGGTACCTGGAGACCCACGCCCCACGACAACATTTGCAAGTTTAATTTTGCGAACATCACAACTCATTTCTGGTACCTGGAGACCCACGTCTCACGACAACATTTGCAAGTTTAATTTTGCGAACATCACAACTCATTTCTGGTACCTGGAGACCCTCGTCTCACGACAACATTTGCAAGTTTAATTTTGCGAACATCACAACTCATTTCTGGTACCTGGAGACCCTCAACCCACGACAACATTTGCAAGTTTAATTTTGCGAACATCACAACTCATTTCTGGTACCTGGAGACCCTCGTCCCATGAGCCTGCGCTTCTCGTGTGAAGCACCACTTCATATCTCCGTTCACCTTCATTTCGCAGGTCCAACCTTCAAATCGAGGTAGAGCTTCCCTCCTGGGCACAAGTGGGGTAAACGTGGTGTCTCCAACGCCAATCTGTTGCACGGAGCCTTTAGTCAGAGGCCCCTGAGAAGACTCGAGCTTTGCTACTAAAACGATAGTGACGCAAGTTTTAATTACCCTTCTCGAGTTCCAACAAGTCCTCCTAAAGCTCCAAATTACGTGCAAAAAACACACCCAGCCTTCGCCAGGGTTTTAGAAGTTCTGTCACTGATTAAAGGGAAATATTTAATTAGTTCTCAAGCACAGTTAATTACAAGCATTCCAGAAGTGGGTTTTAGCGCTGTTGTTTGCTCGTAATCTTTGTTGGCAGATCAGGTCTGGACTGTTCGTATGCGTGGAATTCTGAGTTTTGGGTCACGTGTGTGACACTCAGATAAATCCTAGAGCGCTCTCAAAAACGCAGTCTATTTGGACCTAAAATTTTCTGAGTGCAGGAATTCTGGAACACAACATTTTCAATCTGGTAACAAGGTATTTTTGTAGCTTAGAATAGCATATAACGCTGAAATGAAAACGGGAATGTGATAGAAGGATTTGAGAGTTAAGCTATCTGTAACGAGTCGAGTGCTTCTAATTGACTTTTCGTCCTTTACTTTTTCTGATCCATTATATCAATCACGATTTTTTCTGTTCTGTCGCTAAAATGGTTATAACATATCTAAGTCCAAAAGGGTTGTGCTGAATTATGCATAGATTATCATTTAATATTCGTAAATTTTTTTCTATTCACAGCGTCCTCGCTTTTCATATATTCATTGCCCTGTTTTCAATGAATTTTCTTCTTGAGTTTTCATATCTCCAAAGACGCATTGTACAACAAATCCCTGTAGTTTAATTTTGATCAAAGAATTACGTGTTAATGCTGTGAAACTAAAAGTTTTTGATACCACAAATATATCTGTTCTATCTTGATTTTGAGGCATAGTTGCAAACTTCAAAAGTCGAAAGGAAAAGCATTAAGAAATTTGCCACTAAATGTACTAACTTTTTCGGTTCTGCCTGAAATAAATCCCATTCCTTGTGTCATTAATAATACACGTTTTGGATGAACGAATGCATTTCTAGATATTTTAAATGTACAAAATGAATAAGGCAAAAAGCGCTGAATCAAACGCAATTTTATTCAAATGAATCATATTAACTCGAGCTTCCAAACGTTATAACCTATTTAGACGAGTAATACAATAATATTCCTCATTAAACACTAATATTGCTTTCGAAATAACGTCGTACGCAGCCTCTATATTTAAATTAGTTCCTAAAATCGAAAATCAATTGTCAGAAAAGGTGGCAGATTCATTCAGCCTAGAAGAAGATTTCGGAGACGAGCAAAACTTTCAAGCCAGACTTTTCTGGCCCAACTGAAAGTTGGGAAAATGTGACAGAAATACCTCACCGTGAGCGGCTTCTGAAGTGTGAAAAAGAATGGGTAATTTCAACTAAATATTCTACTCAATTTTGTGCGTAATGTTCCTTTTTACGAAAACGATGGAATGAACTAGAATAACGTCATTTCTATTGGGTTATTATCTAAGCTTATTTAGAAAACTAATTTTTAAAAGTTATACCAAAAAAATAAACAGTTTATTATTTAAATTCTGCTTAAACTAAATCGTTCAAGAATAACGTAAATAAATGTTTTAAATCCTGTAAGACACAGGCTTAGTAACCATAATATTAGCATTCTGTTTACGCATCAAGTATAATGTTTGACCAAATCATAAATGCATAATTGAAGCCGGCCTGAAGAAATAATGGAAAATAACTCGTGTTTTATTTATTTTCATAACTCATGTTAAATAACTCAAGTTTTATATTTTTTCCAAACTACAACACAAGAATAATTCATAAAAATATACTCGCGGTGACAACTAAGATCGAAATAATCTAACACTCACCCGAGAACGTGTGATGAATTTTGTACTTGCGAAAAAAATGTATATTTTGACATCGAATTTTTACGTAGTTATTTATTTAGATATTTTCTTCAACTTGGTTGTTAATGATGTGTCTGTTCATTATAATTTTAACGAATACTTCTGAATCGAAATTAACCAAATCTTTCAAATAAATAAGTACAACAAATCAGCACAATTATCCTTGAAATTAGTAACAAAAAGGGATTCCTATCGGTAAAGCATGCAGTAAGACAAAGCATATTTTTTGTAGCAATAAATAACAAAACATTGAATTTATTCCACTAAAATACTTAACTTGTGTATGTCAAGGCGATGCAATAAGATTCAAAACTGAGTATTTCTTCAAGTAAAAACGAACACATTCCCTCATCAGCTGGCGTGCATTATTGAACTGTAATCGAAATCTATAAGTGCATCTCGAACAAAGGCAAAGAAAATATTACCAAGAATATCATTACGCAATTCAAGATTTATAGCCTCCGCAGATTCACAGCCTGCGCAAAAAAATGCGAAAATCCTTTGGAAAATTGTGCTAGAGTAATGATATGTCCAGCAAGTTTATTATTTTTCAATAAAAATTCACTTTATTTTTAAGGTATTTTTAATTTTCAAGAGTCCAAGCAGCTCTACGAAAAATAAATACGTAATTATATTCAAAAATGTCCGATAGTTGAAGTGCATAAAAATTTCTTTTTGTGGAATTACTTTAGTCTTCTATGCTCTACTTTTACGTCTCTATAGATTCTTAATATTATGCGACATTGCCATTGTGTTTTTCATTTTCTAGTATAAGCCCAGCAACACGTATCCCAACTTAGCTTCAGACAGTAAGGCCTTCTAGTAGAATTGAATTTCTCCCGCTGCTGAAAACATACGATCTTTATCAGAAAAACATCAAAACCAAAGATCAGTCCTTTAACTTCTACATTTTTTTACTTAATAATCTTACATTAGAATCCTTAAAATTACGAAGGTACACATATGCTTCACTTTGTGAATATGGATGATGTCAGAGTAATTTTGTCAGCTTGGTGTTCAACATAATCTTTGAGGCGAAGAAATTATCCTTCTTATTATTATCTAGACGAAAGTTAGACGATGATCGGACTAAAAATAGGAGAAAAAATAGTAGGAAGGCATCGTTTTCTAGCAAAGAATGCCTCAATATAGATGCACTAAATAATTTTCAGCAAAAAATGACCGCCTGAACTTGTGTGCTGTGTGTCGGTACACTTCTCAAAATGTTCAAAACCACTTTATTGAACCAGTACTTTTTTACCTATACGAGTAGGACAAATTAATGAAAGGCTTCTCAGGATAGCGACCCAATGCTATTACCGACTAAACTTCGAAAGCAAAAGAACTTGGCAAGCCTTACTTTTGTCAAATAATCTCTGTATCTTAAAGATTAATGGGCAATTTTAAAACCCTTAATAATGTAATGCGCTTTCCTTTCAGACAGAACAAGCGCTACACAAAAATGTTGAATTTAGCCTCAGAAATATCACACGAACACTTGATTTTTTATGGGCATGAAAAAAGGCATATATACGAACACCACCGTTTTAATACAGTAGTTTCAAACATGGACCATTATGGTCTCAAAACTCTCTAACATTAACTATAAATATCGATCTTCGAAAATCATAAGTCTGATCATTTTACACAATATACTTTTTCAGTTTGCTTGATCAATTCTAGCTGCAATTAAGTTTCTTTGGTTAATTTTTTGCGTTTGTAATAGATACACGCCATCAGATTGTTTGATAAATTTTATCATTAATGTTTGAACCTTTCTACAACTTTTGCTGATGATAGATACTTCTTGTTGCAGAAAAAATGGCGTGGCTGAGAACCTGGCTACCGTGCTGGTGTTGGATCCAGATCATGGATGTTGCTTTAGGTCGATGGATCGTCCAAGATTCGACGGATCTGAACAGCTCATCCTGGCCGAGCAACACTTGGGCCCAGCAAAACCCAGAAAATTACCCTTTGCACCCAGAAAATCTCTATTTACACCCAGAAAGTTTGCCGTTACACCCACAAGATTTACCTTTAGGCTCAAAAAATTTTCCAAGGAGTTCAGAAAATTTTTCTTTAAGGCCAGAAAAATTTTCGTTTAGACCAGAAAATTTTCTTCTAAGTAAAGAGAGATTCAATTTGAGGCCAAATAATGGCCTTTTAAACCCTGAATATTTTTTAAAAAACGTACATATCTTTTCGGAATCTACCGAAAATTCTAACAAAAACACTCAAAGCATCAGTGGAGACAGAAAAAAATCCTTACGCAAGCCAGAAACTTCGTTGATAACTTCTCAAAAAATCTCAAAAAATTCACACACATCATCCAAAAATTTGAAAATTTTCCTCAAAAATATGGATGAAATAAACGAATCTTGTGAAAAAAGAAAAAAGTGTGTTTTAGAACTTATCAGGAAATACGAACCGAATCATAAAAATACGAAAACCAGTATGAGAACTAGAAAATCAACTAATGTTTCCAACAAGAAATTACCGTTAAGTGATATAAGGAACTTTTTACAGATGCTTAAACATAGAAAGAGAAATAAACAAGCACTCAAACAAGGGAATACGGTAAATCGAAGACAAAAATTACTCGGTAAGAGTCAACATCGGAAACTTAGAAGCAGAGCCAATTTAAAAAATAAAAACCTCAAAAGTTTTCGCTTTGCGACCAGTGATCAACAAAATGATTATTTACAAAACTTCGAGAGAACGTATTCGAAGAGAAATCCAGCATCTAATCTTAAAGCAGCGAGAAAGTTACCAGAAATGAATGCACCTAAGCCAACAAGTCAATTCCCAAATATTTTCTTGAAGCAGAAAGTGCACGCAATAACTTCCTCGCTAGCAACTTGGAATCAACCTGAACCATATGCTAGAAATCAAGTGTTTGAAATCTCAAGTAATAACAAGAGAAATGCAAAGCTGAAGGAGGAACCAAATTTACAAGAAATCGATCTGAATGACGCAAGCACCGAAAATTCAGGAAATGGCTTCGACGAAGCTAATTCCAGCTCCATTCAAGCGCATGGCTTGGACCAAGTTCTTTCTGAAGAGACCATCAACGTCTACAGCACTGCTCTCCCCGTTCCTTCGAGTACTGATGTCAATGCTTCTTTTTCAGGGACCAGTTTAGCAAAACTCTGGATGACGAGCCTCGGAGACAATGGTGGAAGTCATGATGATTCACTTGAATCATTTGTTGAGTCTCATGCTCCTGAGAACTTTTCCGTAGGTCGAAAAAGAGGAGCTGCAGTAGGGAACTCATTCACTGCTGGCTACGAGAACTCTAAAAATTATTCTGAAACAATTCCCTGGCGTAGTTATTACTTCCCGGTGGCTGGAAGTTTTGATAAGGACTTTGTTACAGAGCCTGAATCTTTAATGAAGATATTACATTCTGCAACCCTTCAGCCAAATCCAGAAGGTACTAAAGCTCACAAATTAAGGGGTAATGCAGCATTTCCTAGCCATTTGCCTCTACACACAAGTGTTATAGATTGGCGTAATTCTGTTTCAGGAACCACACATCACAAACGATCTCTATCAAATCCATTGTCTCGAGCTCTCACATCTCACGAGACTCGCTCCAATCATCACAGACATCGGAAAAGAGAGGCAGTCTTTTATGACACCTCCGTCAAACAACAGCTTCCCAATGTCACCCTGACGTCGTTCCGTACACTAGCACCTTCTTTTAACCTCCCAAAATGGAACCAGTCTACTCTTCCACTGTGGATTCCGAATCAAAGCTCAAAACCACCTCGTTTCACGCACACCCGCACACTCTCAGTCCCAACTCACACTGCACCAGCTCTACATTCAAAGTCTGCACCTCACAGACACAAGAAGCGAGGCGCCGTTTACTCTTCTGTTGTGCATGACAGTCGTCTGGGTCCTGGTATGGGAGGTTCTGCAGTCGAAACCTTCGACTCTTCTGGTCTCCAAAGATTCGCCACCGAACCAGCTCCCCAGACCGCGGTTCTCGGGTCCACCGTCGTGCTTCCTTGCAGGTGACTTTTATCTGCAACGTGTAGTTGGGATACGGTCGCAACCTCAACCATATTTTTATTCTCTGGACCTGGAGCGTTATACTTGGAAGCTTCGAGAGTAGTTCACGTACAAATTAAAATATCCTTTTTCACTATGATTTTGTGTTCTTTATACACTTTTCTGTGGGTTGAAGTGAATTTTGTTTTTTAACAGTTTTTGCTGTTCCTTTTTACAGAAACTTTCTCGTGCCCATCACATTGAATTTTCCGCGTCCCAGTTTACTTTCCGCGCTTTTTCAACGTCAACAAAAAGCAGGAGAAATTATTTGACCAAATATGCAATGTCCCAGAGTTTAAATCAAACACGCTGAGATTCATTTTTGACCCCTAAGCAAAGAAGGGTAAGCTATGTAGACTGACATTATAACAGCTAATCGATGAAATAGTTTTATGGTCAGATCACCGTATATAAAAATAATGATTTGCCTAAAATTATCTAGCAGTTCTGATTCGTATTCGCTTACTCATATTTTTATTCACTTTTTTGTCCCCGTTCAAAAACTTTTAGGTATGAGCAAAGTAATTTTCTATGTGAACAAGAGCATTTCCACAATTTTACACTCTTAAAACACTATTAGGACACACGGGAAGCATTTCTTGTATTTTAGTTTTCTTCTAGAACATTTTCATTTTGACCTTTGTATATCTTCTCTAGTTAATCTATTATTAAAGCTTAGTCATCACTAGCTACTTATATTTATGTCTTCTTGGATAAGTATTTTTCCGAAGTCATTGAACTAAGTCATCATAAAATCTACTAAATCTTTTTAAGACGTAAAATCAACAAAATCTTTTTGAGACGTAAAATCTACTAAATCAATTAGAGACGTAAAATCTACTAAATCTTTTACGAACGCAAAATATACTAAATCTTTTTCAGACGTAAAATCAACAAAATCATTCTGAGACGTAAAATCTACTAAATCATTTTGAGACGTAAAATCTACTAAATCATTTTGAGACGTAAAATCCACTAAATCATTTTGAGACGTAAAACGTACTAATTCTTTTTGAGAGGTTAACACCCTTCAGCTTGCAGTACTAAATTGTCGAGTTCAGGTGTTTGAGTTCCCCCAACAAAACCTGGTCTCCCAACAGAGTCATGAACAAAGTGGGACACTTACAGTGGACCAAAGACGGCTTTGGTCTGGGCAACGAGAGAAGATTGTACGGATTTGCCCGCTACAGCATGATCGGCTCCGACGATGAAGGTTCGTTGTGAAATCCGCGGACCGTTTGGCCGGATTTAGTGTGTCAAAATCGTTATATTGTATGAGTACTCGTTAGGCGATTTCATTAATTTGAGTCAGGTGGAATCACCTTGTGGATTTGAAGCACGTTAAATTTAGACTTAGATTAATAATACATCATCTATAAGAGGTGAGTGCAAATAGGATGGCCTGTCCCTCAAAATAGACGAGTCTAAGGATTTATTCACTCGAAACCTCGTTAAAGGTCTGACCTTCTTTCCAACCTCTCTAGCTTTTGTACATTTTCTACCCTTTACCATTGATCAGCAGTTTTAGCAGCAAACTCACTCTGTTAAAAGTTCTCTTACCATTCCGAACACATTCAGAGGGTAATAACTCTAAGTCTAAAACTGTTGCAAACATCAAATGCTGCTTACGAAATTGACCAGGGCTTGGAAAAATTATCCGTATTTTAAGCTTGACGACAGATTAGGATCACATTTCTGTGATCTGCGGGTCTTGAAATGAACGAAAACTACTGATTCACACGATGTGAGGAGGAAACTTAATCATTCAGAGCGAACCAGCCCCTGCAAAATCCTAATGTTTCACAATTATTAAGTCATCCTCTTTAATCTGCAAATTTTCCAGCAAATACCTTTTTCTTGTAACAAATATTTTCTCAGCAATATTTCACAGTGGCCTGACAGAAAGTCGAGATTTCATCTGCGTGATGGTCAAAGGAAAAAGCGATGAACACCTTTGATTTCTTTCACATGAGGAGGGATTTTTTTTGACGAACCAATTTCTTTTTCTGCAGGAGACTTCAGCCTGAGAATTCAGCCTGTGCAGCTAGAGGACGATGGCTTCTTCCAGTGCCAAGTGTCGGCCAGCGACGGAGTGCCTGGTATCAGGTTCGAAAAAATTAAATTGTCTTCATAACGCGCATTCAAAAAATAGCGCGAGCACTCAAATAATTTTAGAAATGGCGAGAGAACTCGAAATAATTTTAGGCACTTTTTAACGTTCTTTGATGAACGTCGTTTGCAGTGTACAACGGAAGGGCTTAAAACTTTGTTCAAAATGACAGATTCGTTTTCAGACACGCTGGCTGTTGGATGCGCAATCACACGCTGAAGGGCTATCTGCTGGTACCTAATGTGTTCTAACTCAATAATGTGTGAACGTGACAGAGTGTAGCACTTCGTTTTCGACATAATGCAATGTGAAATCGAGATTTATTAAAGCAGACAACAATTAAAGCGGGGAATCCAAATCAGGTTTTCAAATTTAGGCGGACGAAAGAAAGATATTCGAAGTTATTTTGATTGAAAATCGAAAAGGTGAATAAGTTATATTTGTTAACACTATCGAAAGAATGAGTTAAAAGGCGCTTCGAAATATCCATGCATGGCCTCTCAAAGTACGTAAAATTTAGTTTGAGCAGAACCCCAGGGTTACGTAACAGAGCTTAGCATTTGAATATGAAACAAATGATGCAACGTGGATCTCAAATAGTTTGCAAAGGCAACAGATAACGTTCTCATTTCCCTAGAAAAATTGTAAAAAGCTGAATGAAAAACGGCCGTCAGTTCGATCAAGCAATATTTCTCGATCACTTCAATATCAACACTTTTGAAGTGTTTAGAGAATGATTGCATCTAGCCCAATATCACGGAGGCGAGAGATATGTGCTGAGTAACAAATATGATAGATGAAATGAAACGACGTCTTGGAAGTAGTGAGTGAAATGATTCTCCCTTAAGAAATTTTTTGAAATGATCCTTTTTGAGCTGTTTTGACACAACGGTATTTTTGTATGCTGCCGTGATCTGCTGTAAAATGCATCACAATTTCCAAGATCTTGATTGGATGCTCCGAGTTCGAAGCAAACAATTTTTGCTCAAAGCATAAAATGTTTGCGAGCAAAATTTTTGTCCTCAAAGTTTGAAATTGTTACCTTAAATTTATGAGATGAAAAAAGTAATACCTAACAACTTTTCATGTTCCTTAAGTAATATCACTCAATATCATGTTTTGAAATATGTTGTTTTGCGATACAAAGATTATTTGGAATTTTTTAAATTCATTCTCGTGTTTTTGCAAGTTACTTCATCTGAAGCTCCATTGAAATAAAGGAAACGTTTATCACAATTGCATGTGATTTTGTAGATCGTGCCTCGATGGAATTATTATCTTTTCTTGAAATTTAGGAAAGAAAAAATTGCTCGTTCCCACGTGCATTATCACTTTTTCAGTTTTTACATTAATTTTGTGCACAGGAAACAACGGTTTCTCGCCGTTTATGGTGTAAGCCATATTCTCTGACATGAAGCAAACAAAAAATTCAGTTTCGTCTTCCTATAACAGAATGTATGTAAAAAAAGTTTTTATTCTTCCGTAGCGTTATTATTTCCCCAAGACTTATTCACATACATATATACATACACCAAACAGAGAAGTTCAGTTTTTGCTGTCCGTACATCCACCTAAAAAATATAATTTTTCCGAGTTTTTCCGAGTTTTTGTTGGGGCTGGAAATTATTCACACACATACACCAAACAGAAAAGTCTTGCTCAGTTTTTTACGGTCCGTACAGCCACGTAAAAAAATAAAATTTTGCCTAATTTACCTTATTTTGAGGGCTGGAAATCGACTAAAAATGACTGGATTTTTTTCTGGTGCGCAGGTCTGAGGAAGTGCAACTGACGGTGTACGTGCCGCCCGACCCGCCCGTTGTGGAGCCTGCCGAGCTGCAGACCACCACCGGCCTGCACGCTGTGCTCAGGTGCACCAGCCGCGGCGGCAGACCTCCGCCTGAGGTGAGGCCTCTCATTTAGGCCCTTCAATGTTTTATATAGACCCTTTTTATTTAGACCCTTCAATGTTTTATTTAAACCCTTCAATGTTTTATTTAAATCCTTCAATGTTTTAATTAGACCCTTCAGTATTTTATTCAGTCCCTTTTTATTTAGACATTTCAATGTTTTATTTAAGCCCTTCAATGTTTTATTTGAGCCCTTCAATATTTTATTTAAACCCTTCAATGTTTTATTTGGACCCTTCAGTGTTTTATTCGGACCCTTTTTATTTAGAACATTCAATGTTGTATTTAGACCCTTCAAAGTTTTATTTAAACCCTTCAATGTTTTATTTAGACCCTTTTATTCAAACCCTTCACTGTAGGACAACAAAATTGACTAAGGTTGGGCTTTTTACTGAGACTCCTTAAGACCATGAAATTTCCTGTTGT
The DNA here is from genome assembly GCA_030386875.1 of Morinoia aosen. Classification (NCBI taxonomy): domain Eukaryota; kingdom Metazoa; phylum Arthropoda; class Malacostraca; order Amphipoda; family Talitridae; genus Morinoia; species Morinoia aosen. The sequence continues at coordinate 10,333,349 of CM059559.1, read as the reverse complement.
AAGACCTTTGACTGAGGCTTTTTAATGTAAGACCATAAAACAAGGTGTAGTCATCCACGAGCTAATATTATGCTGTCAGTGATACCAAAATGTTAGAAATGGTTTTTTGCCTTGACAAAATTTTTCTCAATTCGCTAAAAATTTGATCTGTGGAGAACTTGAACTAATTTGAAAGACTGAGAAACTTATGCAGAAGGCATAAAAAATATTTGCAATTTTTCTAAAAATATTCCAGCATAAATTCCAAAAGGACTCTTACATTACGAATACATGCTCTCAATTCTAAAAATACTTTTCTGCAGTCCAAACCCTCGTGACTTGAATTGAAGCATTCCCGCCAAATTTGTTGACATGATACATCATTGATGCAAGTTTCTGGTCTAAGACAGCAGGATTAACAGAGACATAATAACTTGGGAACCAATAGAGACAAAATAACTTGGGAATGAACAGGGACATAATAACTTGGGAACCAATAGAGACAAAATAACTTGGGAATGAACAGAGACATAATAACTTGGGAACCAATAGAGACAAAATAACTTGGGAATGAACAGAGACATAATAACTTGAGGACGAATAGAGACAAAATAACTTGGGAATGAACAGAGACATAATAACTTGGGAACCAATAGAGACAAAATAACTTGGGAATGAACAAAGACATAATAACTTGGGAACCAATAGAGACAAAATAACTTGGGAATGAACAGAGACATAATAACTTGGGGACGAATCGAAGCATAATAACTTGGGATTGAACAAAGACATAATAACTTGGGAACCAATAGAGACAAAATAACTTGGGAATGAACAGAGGCATAATAACTTGAGAACGAATAGAAGCATAATAACTTGGGAATGAACAGAGACATAATAACTTGGGACCGAATAGAAGCATAATAACTTGGGAATGAACAGAGACATAATAACTTGGGGACGAATAGAAGCATAATAACTTGGGAATGAAAATAATAACTTGGAGACGAATAGAGATGATAACTTGGGAATATGAGGGATTTCAAAAATTGGAAGTTTTAATCAAAACAAGCCTTTACAGTGCTACTTTAATCACTATCTTTTTTCAAACGTCCGATCTTTCTTCAAACACAGGGCTGTGGCTCTTACAAATGTTTCACTACCTGCATTAAAACTTACTAGGCATATTCAAACACAGGGCTGTGGCTTTTACGAATGCTTCACCATCTTACTTACATTCTTTACTCAAACACAGGATTCTTGCAAATGTTTTGACATTTATGATCATTCGCTTCACTTAGAAAAAAAGTACCTGAAATTAGCGTCTGGCGTGCCCTGTCCCAGATCCAGTGGATAGACGACCGGCACCCCCGAGAGCCACTGGGGCTGGGAGCCGTCACCTCGATGGAGCTCATGGAGGACAACAAGAGGTCCGTGGTCACCTCTACCCTCACCTTCGTGCCGCGCCGCACGCACGACAACAGCACCATCACCTGCATCACCTCGCACCAGGCTCTCACGTCCCCCATATCAAGGTGAGCTTCAAGTTTAGCCTCGTGAATTTAACACGTGGACTGCGTTGCGACCCCCCAATGGGTCGTGCTTATGTTCTTCCTGCTGCGAAACGACCTATCGATGGGTCTTTGTAAGAGTTTTAACAATGTTTTTAAATTAATGGTTTTTGATGGACTCGGCTGATGTTTTGGATTTATAAAATTGCTAATAACTTTTGACTTTGAATTTGAATTGATTACTGAACTTCAGTTTAACCCATCGCAGTCAACGTATTAAAGTTGCTGTCAATTCAAATTTAAACTTGCCTGTCTATTTAGATTTAAACTCACGTCTATGCAAATGATTGATTGCTCACTCGACTCTGAATGAATGCCACTCACTAACGAACAAAAGTTGGTGAAAAATTGAACTCTAATTCCCAGTTTACGTTACTAGTACTGCAACAAAAATTGGAAACTACTTTAATCAACAGATGGATGTAGTGTAAGGGAAGGATGTTGGTATAAGAGGAGTATGTCCGCATTGAATAATAGGAAACAATGAGGAAGTTTCTTGCTAGCATACCCATATAATTCATCAGTACACAATCATGCTAAAAACTGCAATATCTCTATATTTGCTAAAAATTTGAAAATTATAGATTCAGTTCCAGCTTCGAATGATCTCAGAATTTTAGAATCTTTCTATGTATTTAAGGGAAAACCTAACCTCAATATAACAGACATCGGCTCCAATAAGTCGAAATAAATTAATTACTCGATTATTAAATATTACAAATATCTCTTATCGGTTCCAGTTAGTCGTTAAAAACTATTTGTTTATCAAACCCGCTCAATTTTGTTTTTCTTTACATCTTTTTCAGTTCTCGGTATTCAATATCACTTGACCTTTTATTTCTTCATAGCTGTTATAAATTTTACTGAACTGATGACAGAGCTGGACTACTAAGAAACTCTTACCTTATACAATTTAAGTTTCAGCGTTCAAACATTTCCCTCCCGTTAACATTACGTTCCAGTATTCCTTGATATGTTTGAAAAAATCATTTTGAGATAATATTTAATGCGAATCAATTGCCATCGTTCATCATGAGTGTTTTCTTTTGTCCACTAAAGGCTTCATCAATCCCTAACCGATACAGATTGAAGTTCGATCTATACTAGTTTATTATTTTTCTACATTGACTTCTCAGACACTCCACTCAACGATTCAGTTTTTGTCACTGATTTCCTGGTGATCACGCTAACGAACGTGGAAGCTGAATTTCAATTTGAAGGGTAAATGATAGTAAAATGCTGAATAAACTTTTTGGATAAAATTTTATTTCCTTTTGTTCGCGCTAAGTTACTGCAGGGCAGGTTCGTATCTAGTGCTGTACTTTATAGACGTGCATTGCACATTAAAGAGCTACTTCGTGCATTAACACTTTGACTGCATGCAATGCAGCCCGCCGGTGGTCACTGAGGGGATTTTCATAACGCTGCCGACTGACCAGCAGTCACAAACTCAACTTGCATAATTACTTAGTGAAAACTGGACGAAAGTGCGATCTATTTAATGTTCGTTATTTTCAAAATAGATCTATATTATCAACTTTAATTTGAGCTGAATATTGTACTTCAGCTCAACCCATCGCAGCCAACGTGTTTAAGAGGCGTATGGAGCTTTGAAGAAACACATCGTACATACTGACAAACTGCAGAATAAAGATACGTTTTGTAGTAAAAGGAGACATTTTACACAATAATGATACATTGTAGATTATAGAGATACATTTTACACTACGTAGAATATATTATACATTAAAGAGAAACATTTTATATTTTATAGGTATATTGTTGGTGGAAAATGGTATTAGGTATAACGAAGGTAGATCGTACTTTATAGTGTTACATTATAAAAGTACATTGCGCAGTAAAGACTTCATGATAATGAGGCATTACACATTTTTCCTTCCCGTTCTTGATCGATGATTCGATGTTGATGAATGTAAAGACTCGAACAATTCAGGGCCAGATTTTGTATAAAGTTAGACAAAAACATGTAAATGATTGAGAGATACGTGAAATTGTAACATCTGATTCTCGGGTGCAGGTTAACTAACAAATGCGTTAGGCCACAGAAAGACTTGTTAATTGAAATGCTAAGTGAAGTTATAACATCTACTTGGGTTTAGGTTAACTAACATATGTATAAGACCACACAAAGACATGGAAATGATGAAGATGCTACGTCAGGTTCCTTCTCGGGTTGAGATTAAATAACATGTTTCAGGCTATACGAAGACTTTTGAATGATACAAATGCTACGCAAATTTCCTACTCGGGTTGAGATTAAATAACATGTATCAGGCCATACAAAGACTTTTGAATGATACAAATGCTACGCAAAGTTCCTACTCCGGTTGAGATTAAATAACATGTTTCAGGCCATACAAAGACTTTTGAATGATACAAATGCTACGCAAAGTTCCTACTCCGGTTGAGATTAAATAACATGTTTCAGGCCATACAAAGACTTTTGAATGTTACAAATGCTATGCAAAGTTCCTACTCGGGTTGAGATTAAATAACACGCTTCAGGCCATACAAAGACTTTTGAATGATACAAATGCTACGTAAAGTTCCTTTTTTGGGGGTTCAGGTCGGAGAGGGTTCAAGACATGCAAATGATACAAATGCTACGTGAAGTTCTATTTTCTCGGGTTGAGGTTAACTAAAATATGTATAAAGCTACACAAAGACATGTGAATGATAAAAATGCTACGTAAAGTCCCATTTCCTCGGGTTGAGGTTAACTAAAATATGTATAAGCGTGAATGATACAAATGCTACGTAAAGTCCCATTTTCTCGGGTTGAGGTTAACTAAAATATGTATAAGCGTGAATGATACGCATGCTACGTAAAGTCCCATTTTCTCGGGTTGAGGTCAGCGAGGGTGCGGGTGCAGTTCGCCCCCGAAGTGCAGGTGAGCGCCCACCCGCCCCGCCTGGTGGAGGGCGACGACGCCCACTTCGTGTGCCAGGCCGAGGCCAACCCACCGCAGCTCACCTACAGGTGTGTGCCCTGACTCTTTCTTGCAGTTATACTTGTATGGATGTAATATTAGACGTTATCTTGCCCCACCACTGTAGTTTTGCAGTTCACATTAATCCCATACAGGTATCAGCATCGCCTTATTCTACAGTTGTACTTGTATTGTGATAATGTTGGACACTATCTTGACTTACCTGCAGTTTTGTAATTTGGGATTAATCGCCAACAGTTATGACTTGTTCTTACAGTTGTACTTGTACGGGGACAATATTAAACGTTATCTTTTCTCAGTCTAAATTTTTATTATTATATTATTTTTATTATATCCCCTCTGTGGGGGGGTTAGAATTCTCCCACCGTGGTCCGCTGCGTGTCGTAAGAGGCGACTAAAGTGGACGGAGCGAGGGGACTGGGGATCCCCTTCTCTGTAATGATTTTCCCGAGAGGCAGCAGGCCAATGAAGGGGGTGAGAGGGGTCGAAAGACCACTCAAACCCTAATACTAGGATCTATGAATGTAAGGGGGTGTGGAAGTAGAGCAACTGAGAGTAAGAAGGAGGAGATCGGAAGAATGATGATAAACCGGAAGATGGATGTGTTGGCCCTGAGTGAGATGAAGTTGAAGGGTAGTGGTGAGTTGATGTTTGGGAGTGTGGAGGGGAGAATGTCTGGAGTGCATGGGGGACATGCAAGAGAGGGTGTGGCTATATTATTGAGTGTAAGAATCAGAGAGAAAGTAGTTGAATGGGGTGAGGTGTGATCCAGAATAATGTGGGTGCGAATGAAATGGGGGAAGAGTCATGGGTGTTTGTGAGCGCGTACGGACCGGGATCGGAGAGGAGTTGGGAAGAGAGAGAGGAGTTTTGGGAGAAACTGTCCGAGTGTGTTGCTAGAGTGGGGAGTGGTTGTAGAGTTGTGGTGATGGGGACCTGAATGCAAGAGTGGATGATGAGGTGGTGGATGGTGTTGTTGGTAAGTATGAAGTGGCTGGGGTGAATGAGAGTGGTGGATACTTGGTGGGGTTATGTGTAGAGAGTGAGTTAGTGATACATACGTGAGGACGAATGGAAGTGTGATAGAGGAGAGAGCACTGATGGATTATATTTTGGTCAGCAGGGGAGTGATGGGTCATTTTCTCGATGTGCATGTGTTCCGTGGTGAGATGAATGGGATTTCGGATCACTACTTGGTGGAAGGAAAGCTGAGAGCAAGTGGAAGGTGGGGAGGTGTAAAAAGGAGGAGTGGAAGGGAGGTGTTAAATGTAAGCAAGTTACATGATTCTGAGCGTGAGTGTGAGTATCAGGAGAAGATGAAAGTGGAGTATGGGAGGGTGAAGGAAAGTGAGGTGGGTGGAATGGAAGGGGAATAGAAGTTGTTTAAAGATGCGGTGGAAAAATGTGCAAGGGAAGTGTGTGGGGTAAGGAAGTTGGAGGGGGGATTAGAAAGGGGAGTGAATGGTGGAACGGAGAAGTAGGAGCGGCTGAGAGAAGAAAGCGGGGGGCGTTCGAAAGGTGGCTGCAACGAGGCAACCAGCAAAATTTTGAAGAGTATGAGGAGAGGAAGAAAGAAGTACAAAGAATGGTAAGGAGAGCAAAGAGGGCGGTGGATGAGGAATGGGGGAGGAAGTTGGGAGAGGATTTCATGGAGAGAAGGAAGGTTTTTTGGAAGGAAGTGAAGAGAATTAGGAAAGGTCAGGGGGAGAATGAGGCAAGAGTGAAGGATGCAAATGGTAGGCTGCTAGTGCAGAGTTGTGATGTGAGAAAGAGATGGGCGGAGTATTTTGAGGAACTGCTGAACGTGAGGGATGATAGGGTTGCGAGAGTAGCAGCTGTTGGAAGTGATGTTAGAATGCCTGTGTTTGGTGAAGTGAACAGAAGTCGAATAAGAAGTGCTGAGGTGAAAGGTGCGTTGGATGAAATGAAAAATGGGAAAGCTCCAGGTATGGATGGCTTCACGGTTGAATGTCTAAAGGAGGAAATGTGGTTGTAGAATGGTTGGTACGTTTATTAAATGGGTGTTTCGAGGCTAGTGAAGTGCCGGTTGATTGGAGTAGCTCGTGTGTAGTTCCGTTGTACAAGAGGAAAGGTGACAGGTATGAGTGCAGTAATTCTAGGGGTATAAGTCTACTGAGTGTCGTTGGGAAGCTGTATGGAAGAGTTTTAATTGGAAGAGTGAGAGTGTTGACGGATCGTGTGCTTGCTGAAGAACAGTGTGGTTTAGGTGTGGTAGAGGTTGTGTGGATCAAATATTTGCTGTGAGGCAGGTGAATGAAAAATACTTATTAAAGGGAAAAGATGTATATTGGGCATTTATGGATCTAGAGAAGGCGTATGACAGAGTGGATCGTGAGGCTCTATGGCAAGTGGTAAGCTTGTATCGAGTGGGTGGGAGACTGTTGAATGCGATCAAGAGTTTCTACATTGATAGCAGAGCATGTGTGAGAGTAGGGAATGAGGTGAGTGAATGGTTCCCAGTTGTGAAAGGTGTGAGACAGGGTTGTGTGATGTCGCCGTGGTTGTTTAATTTGTTTATGGATGGTGTGGTGAGAGAAGTGAATGCCAGAGTGTTGGGAAAAGGTGTGCAGTTGGTGGGACGAAATGGTATGTATTGGGAAGTTTGTCAGCTGTTGTTTGCAGATGATACAGCGCTAGTGGCTGATTCAGAGGAAAAACTGAGGAGACTGGTTGCAGAGTTTGGTAGAGTGTGCGAAAGGCGGAAATTGAGGGTAAATGTGAATAAAAGTAAAGTGATGAGATGTTCAAGAGGTGGAATGATTGGAACTTTGGATGTGAGGTTGAATGGTGAAGTCTTAGAGGAGGTAGAGCATTTTAGGTGCCTCGGGTCGGATGTGACTGTTGAGGATAGTATGGAAGTAGAAGTGAGGCATCGAGTGAGTGAAGGCTGTAAGACATTGGGTGCAATGAGGAAAGTTAAAGAAGTCAAAGTTCCAATTCTTGGAGATCTTAATTAAAAATAGGAAGACTAATGACACAACGCTTAGACTCATTTTGTACTAATTTTGTACTAATTGGTTGATAAAATCGATAAAAGTGAACGTTTCGACCAACTAGCAGTGGTCATTCTCAACACTGTAAAAGTAAAGATTACAAATCAGACATCATTCAGAAAATCACAATGGTAAAAACAAACATGAAATTAGAAACATTTGCTAACAAACTATTTGTAGGGGATAGGCAGACTGCATATCATTGAGATTTGGCTTTAGTCTATAAATGAAAAGAGATTCTAATATTCTGAGTTCTATTGGGTTACTTCCTCGGCCTAATACTTCAAAATCAGATAGTCTAACAGGCAGGTCGCATTTTTCTGCATGTGTGCGTATTGCTGAGTGAGAAGGTGCTGATAAAAGGTTATTAGTACGGTGACTTCTTCCAGCATGCTCAGCCACACGAATACGCAGGCTAAGGGTTGTAGATCCAACGTATTCAGATGCACCACATCGCGCACAACTATGCTTGTATACAACCGAGCTAAGCATGCCTTTAGGAAGTTCATCCATAAATTTGAAAAAAGATCCAACTGACAAGGAATTGACAAGAATAAATTTGAAAACACACTGCGTAAAAAACTTCGATAAAAGGAGGGATAGTTCATATTTTAGTTTTTCCGACTGAGCACCAAAGTACAATAGTGAAACGTAACATTGTTTTCTATCGACAGAGGCAACCGATGGAACGTTTGTGCGAACAGAGGAGAGAAATTTCCTTGTCAGTTGGATCTTTTTTCAAATTTAAGGATGAACTTCCTAAAGGCATGCTTAGCTCGGTTGTATACAAGCATAGTTGTGCACGATGTGGTGCATCTGAATACGTTGGATCTACATCCCGTAGCCTGCGTATTCGTGTGGCTGAGCATGCTGGACGAAGTCACCGTACTAATAACCTTTTATCAGCACCTTCTCACTCTGCAATACGCACACATGCAGAAAAATGCGACCTGCCCTGTTAGACTATCTGATTTTGAAGTATTAGGCCGAGGAAGTAACCCAATAGAACTCAGAATATTAGAATCTCTTTTCATTTATAGACTAAAGCCAAATCTCAATGAAATGCAGTCTGCCTATCCCCTAAAAATAGTTTGTTAGCAAATGTTTCTAATTTCATGTTTGTTTTTACCATTGTGATTTTCTGAATGATGTCTGATTTGTAATCTTTACTTTTACAGTGTTGAGAATGACCACTGCTAGTTGGTCGAAACGTTCACTTTTATCGATTTTATCAACCAATTAGTACAAAATTAGTACAAAATGAGTCTAAGCGTTGTGTCATTAGTCTTCCTATTTTTAATCAATGAGGAAAGTTTTTGAATGCAGGAGTTTGAGTGTGATTGCTAAGAGGGGACTGTATGAAAGCTTGATTGTGCCAGTTTTGTTGTATGGAGCAGAGTCCTGGGGGTTGAGAGCAGCTGAGAGGAGGAAGTTTGATGTGTTTGAGATGAAGTGTTTGAGGTTCATGTATGGAGTAGCAAGAAGAGATAAGATCAGGAATGAGTTGGTTAGGGGGCAGACGGGTGTTATCAAAAAGTTGAGCAGACGAGTGGATGAAAGAGTGCTTGGATGGTTTAGGCATGTTGAAAGAATGAATGTTGAGCGGCTGGTGAAAAATATATATATGTCGGAAGTGAGTGGTCTTCGAGCGCGAGGTAGACCACGGATGAGTTGGTTGGATGGGGTGAAACGTGCTTTGTATGAGAGGGGTCTGACTGTGGATGTGGCGAGAGGGATGGCTGCGGACAGAAGTGAGTGGGGGCAGTGCATAAGAAGGTAATTTTATTTTTGACGCGGTACTGGAAGTTGCCCCCGAGTGATGGGGTTGACCTGTCCTGTGCGGGGGGAGGGGCCGCACTCAATGAAGCGGTCGGGGTAAACCAGCTAATGCTGTCGGGCCTGACTGTGGAAGGTGGTTGTGCTGGGCTGCGGCTGCTCCTGGCAGTTCAGGTGCGGCCAGTGCTGCCTCTCTCGCCTCCTAGTGACTAAGGGTGATGATTGTGGCCTGCTGTCGGCTACCCTCCCATAGGGAGGATAAGCCTGGTATATGTATGAATGTATGTATCTTTTCTCATCATCGCAGTTTTATAATTTGGAATTTATCACCTACAGGGATGACCTATTTTTGCAGTTAACTTGTTTGGATATAATAGTGAACATTATTTTGTCTTATCATAACAGTTTTGCTATTAGAAATTAATCCTCTATAGATTTCAACCTCGCAATATTCTTGCGTTTTCAGATTTTGATAATAATATTAAGCAATACCTGATCTCACTATAGCAGTTTTACTTTTTGGAAGTAATTATGTGCATAATCTAGCTTCAATGTTTCACTTTTATTGATTGTAAATTATAAAAATGAACATAGTCTTATCTTAAGCAAGCAGGTTTACTTTTTTGTGCATAATGATAAACATCATCTTTCCATTCTCTTGAAATTTAACTCGGTTGGAGTGATGATGAACTCAATATGTTATTATTCTGGCAGTTTACATTATTGTCTTTGTTCATTCCCAAGTTATTATATCTCTGTTCATCCTGCTGTCTTAGACCAGAAACTTGCATCAATGATGTATCATGTCAACAAATTTGGTGGGAATGCTTCAATTCAAGTCATGAGGGTTTAGACTGCAGAAAAGTATTTTTAGAATTGAGAGCATGTATTCGTAATGTCCAGGGAACACAATGTTCCCTAACTGTTGCAGTTTTCTAGATCGTGAAAATAATTAGGAAATAAAAGTTATTTTTCACACATTATTGTTCCAATTTCTGCGCTGATTACTCTACAACGAACATTAATCATTTTGATATTTTTCACAACGTCGATGAAAATTAGCCAAAATTATTATTTATATGTGAAATTTCTTATAAATTCTGCAGTTGCTTGCTGATTTTACCCTGCTTAGTTTAGCGTCCAAAATACCTAGTAAAATGAAAAACTAAAATTCACGTCAGTTTCATTGCTTCAAATATTTTAAATTCTAGTTTGTTCAATTTCACAGACAAATTGCTTGAAACAACAACGATCGCATCATTTTCAAAACGTGAAATAATTCCAATTCTCGCTCGACCATTTTCGCAAACAAGTTGAATGAAATAAAATTGCCGACACGAGTAAAATTGTTGAAAATAATTTTAAATCGTTACTTTTAAGCGCAAAACTCACTGAATCACACATGATTTAAAACAACGACAACACAGTCTAACTGTTTCACTGGAACATGCATGTTTTTCGCCGCCCAAGCGATTTAATTAATTGGGTGGCGAAAAACATGCATGCTGGTGGCGAAATAGTTAGACTGGGGAATAGCTTCCAAACCTCCATCATCGACAGCAGGTGCGCCTTCGTAGAGGTCAATCCCGACCCTCTAGTTGCTCACTCATACACAGCGAAACTCATTTCATAATTGGGGAAAAAACAGGTTCATGAAAACCACAAACTCCGAAAAAAGTAACTGAAGTTAAAAGAACCATTTCATTTTATGAACGAGAATTATAAATTTTGTACCATGCGATTGGAAGTAGCCATTAGCTAACTAAATTTATTTTTCAAAAAACATAATGTACTTGCAGAATACGAATAAGCTCTCAGATGCTCAATAGTAAATAAATTTCATGAAACTGGTTTAAACTCTTGGGAGACAAACCGACAAGCATCCCTTCCTCCGGCGAATGCCAGATATTTATGCGCTTCGTGATGAAGAACTTTACCTCTAGCCAATTATTTACACAAATATCTTTTCGGCAGTGGCCTTATAAGTATCCAGTAGGCATCAGACGAGTACCAGCTGATATGTTTGACATAGCAGCATTTTGACACAGTGCGATGGTGACTTTGCACGTCAAGTAATAAAGTTTTAACGCTGATATGTTTGTTATAGCAGTATTTTGCAGTCAAGCAGTCTAGTAATAAAGGTTTAACGCTGATATGTTTGATATAGCAGTAATTTGCAGTCAAGCAGTCAAGTAATAAAGTTTTAACGGTGATATGTTTGATATAGCAGTATTTTGCAGTCAAGCAGTCAAGTAATAAAGTTTTAACGCTGATATGTTTGATATAGCAGTATTTTGCAGTCAAGCAGTCAAGTAATAAAGTTTTAACGCTGATAGTAATAAAGTTTTAACGCTGGTATGTTTGATATAGCAGAATTTTGGCACAGTGCGATGGTGACTTTGCACGTCAAGTAATAAAGTTTTAACGCTGATATGTTTGTTATAGCAGTATTTTGCAGTCAAGCAGTCTAGTAATAAAGTTTTAACGCTGATATGTTTGATATAGCAGTAATTTGCAGTCAAGCAGTCAAGTAATAAAGTTTTAACGGTGATATGTTTGATATAGCAGTATTTTGCAGTCAAGCAGTCAAGTAATAAAGTTTTAACGCTGATATGTTTGATATAGCAGTATTTTGCAGTCAAGCAGTCAAGTAATAAAGTTTTAACGCTGATAGTAATAAAGTTTTAACGCTGGTATGTTTGATATAGCAGAATTTTGGCACAGTGCGATGGTGACTTTGCACGTCAAGTAATAAAGTTTTAACGCTGATATGTTTGATATAGCAGTATTTTGCAGTCAAGCAGTCAAGTAATAAAGTTTTAACGCTGATAGTAATAAAGTTTTAACGCTGATATGTTTGATATAGCAGTAATTTGGCACAGTGCGATGGTGACTTTGCACGTCAAGTAATAAAGTTTTAACGCTGATATGTTTGATATAGCAGTAATTTGGCACAGTGCGACGGTGACTTTGCACGTCAAGTAATAAAGTTTTAACGCTGATATGTTTGATATAGCAGTAATTTGGCACAGTGCGATGGTGACTTTACACGTCAAGTAATAAAGTTTTAACGCTGATATGTTTGATATAGCAGTAATTTGGCACAGTGCAATGGTGACTTTGCACGTCAAGTAATAAAGTTTTAACGCTGATATGTTTGATATAGCAGTAATTTGGCACAGTGCGATGATGACTTTGTACGTCAAGTAATGAAGTTTTAACGCTGATATGTTTGATATAGCAGTAATTTGGCACAGTGCGATGGTGACTTTGCACGTCAAGTAATAAAGTTTTAACGATAAAACCAACAGCCCGCAATGCCTCGCTCGTATCTCTGCCTTCATTTCAAACACCCGAGTTACATCAAAGGCACATTCTTCTTTGACATTCAAAAGCGAATGAAAGGCCTCAAAACGTACAACATGGAATGCCACTTTGACCGAAGGATCCTGAATTGAGATTTGGCTTCGAATTTCTATAGCGTGTCGCATGTCCTGAAAGAAGTTTATTGCTTGCAAAAAAATATGCTAGCACAAATATCGTCATAGTAATATCATTACAACTGAGAATATTCAAAGCTATAAAATTCGTTCGAGCTTTGCTGGAGAGCTTTGGAGGAAAATTTTGTTCAAGTCTATGAAGTTTGGCGTTTTATTTCAACATATGAGATGATTTTATATAAGAGTTTTTATAATAAAATAATGGCGTGACTTTATTCGTATTTTTTTGCTAGTGGTAGTCGAATGACGTTATGTTGTGAGATGCGGTTTGCAAAAAAAATGAACTCTATTTCTGTTATTTGAACTGGAAAATTAAGTCAAACTAGAATAATAAAATAATATATGGAACAGGATAAAAATCTGGACCAGCTTCACTGCAAACATCTATTTTTTTATGTAAAAAGTCCAAAACGATATTTGTGAGAAGAATGGTAGCAATCGCACTGATTCTTCTCCTACATTTAATATAGAAACTAAAAAAACTAATCTAGTTCAATAAATCTAAATCAAATTAATCTATATGAATAAAGCAATCCGTATAATCTATTAGGTCGAGAACACAGGTTAACACTGGCTGGCGAAATACCGAATGCAATAATGAAATAAAGAAAATATTACACAACGAAGGAGAAAAGCGATTAACAAGGCCTCGGATACAAATCAAACGAATACAATGTAGAAAGAAATAGGCAAGTATAAAGGATGCAGAAATAGAAAAAATAAGGTTTGTAAAATACCAAAATTGAGCGCAAAATCCGCAACAGAATACATCGTGTGATACAGAAGCTAAAACTCGTGGTTTCGGAACGACTAAGCTCACTGAAGCCTCGCTCTTAATTGCATTTTTGGAATTCGTTCCCAGAGCTGTTCATTACGCGGACTGCTTTGCGTCTGTGCTAATGTAGGGGTTGCTCAGGATTGGATCTAGAATAACACAACCGCGTCGCTGCCGTCGTGATTGAGTGTGTGAACCAATGGTTTATTCCTGGGCTACAGCCATACAAGTGACCTCGATTAAAAAGTTCTCCTGAAAGATTTTTTTTCCCAGTGCAAGGCGTCCGCCGAGTGAGCAGTTATCCCAAATGACTAGATTAAAAATTATGACATCTTAAGCGTAATATTTTTCAAAGTTTGTGAATAAATTTCAACGTAAGTTCTTTTTTGTGCTTGTGGGTTTTCGAAAAAAAAACATTGATTCTGTTCATTTCACAAGAAGGTCCAAGTTCCCAAATTCCACGATTATCAATCATAAACCAAAAAAAAATTAAAAAAAAGAGTAAAATTTAGCATCAAAAACGTGCAATGTGTCTCAATCTTCTGTTCTTACGCACGCCGTCCGACACGACTCACGTTCAGGCACCAGAGCTGCAGCGAGAGGTTAAAAGTGTAGCAGTCCCACTCTTTGCCAATAATTATCGTCTCAGCAATAAACAAAAGCTATCCATGCTGAAAACAACGATTTTTTTGCAGCCGACGTCGTTCACGCAAGACTGGTCTTATATTGCGCCTCAGATCATCGGCTTTTCTGCTGTATTCTTGCGATTGTATCAAAATATTTTATTCCGAAATAAACATTTATTAACACCGCAGAAGTGTTATCTTCAACAGACCATTTCCAAGAAATCTGCCCCGTGGAAAATCATACATCAGGGAGTTTAGCGATATTAATAACGGAGAGCAATATTAATAACGGAGAAAATAATTTATAACTAAGAGCTTGTGTGAGAGACTGATCCGTGCACGTAACTATTGTGTATCGTGAAGGCTTTTTGTTTTTCATTAAATCACGCTGCCTGTTTCTTACGTCCAGTCTTCCAGCATCACAATTTGCTGGACACGGATTTATTTTTAAGCGGATAATTGTCGTTGGTTATCTTTTTCTGGATGAAGATCAGGAAAATTATGGCTACGGGCGAAACATGTTTGCTTTTTTCATCATTTGTGCATCTGTGCTGTGAACTGTAGACGTATTCCCATCATCCTACGCTTTGGAAGTTCACCAACTTCATAGCACAGAATGTTCACTAACAATGTTAATGTTCTTTGATATTCAGTGTGAATCTCTACCTAAATCTAGAAATTCTAATGGTGATCTTCTGTCTACAAATAGTTAAATCCGAATTTTTGAGTAATAATTACTCAGTAGGCTTAAAAAATTGATAAATGTTTCTAAATCTATATGTATATATATGTACTTCTTTAAGATTTATTCACTCTTAACTTCACATATTTATTCTACAAGAGAACGATTCTTAACCTACCAAAAAAAAAATTTTATTTCAATTCATCTTGTGTAGATTACGAATTTATTTTTGAATTCTTGTCCCTATAAGCTCTATCAGACTGACTAAACCACAAACGTTATCAAGACATTCTAAGGCGGTTTTGCTCATTAGTCGAGCATTTCAGGACAAGCGCTTATTATTCTCACAAAAATTCTAATCGATCAATATGCCAGTGAAAAACACAGTTCGCTCAATGTCTTCTTGTTTAGCAATCGTCATTTATGGAAATTTTTTCCCGTAATGCTTACATTGTCATTTTTGCGAACCTGAACGATGGTTTCGGTATTACGACAAAGGATTTGACTCTCCTATTGATATTCTAGTTTTTGAATCCTTGCATAAAGCCAAACTTTTATGTTTAATGACCCATTGGTGAATGTGGTAAAAAATCGTTCAAAAATCACTTGAATAATCATGACGCTTTTTTGTGAATTCTGTGTAAGACAGACACCCGATTATTCCTCAGTGTTTTGCTCTGGAGAACTTTTTACAGATTCAAAGGAACTGAAATTCTTGGTAGGAGTGCACGTTGGTGGCACTTTGAAATTGAAGTTGAATTTAATTCGAAGTTTTATCCGAGCGTAGTCTTTTGTGCTTCAATCTAGTCGGAGTTGTGTATATCAAGCGTGTACATGATGTTAAACACCAGTAAATATTATTTACCAATTATAAATTAGAAAACAAAGAAAATCACTTAAAATTCAACATTCTTATTAAGACAGTGTAACACTAAAAGAAGAACGTTTCGACCCGTACATAATTAGGATTTAATATTTTATTGAAAATTAGGAATTGCAAGAAGCAAAGCATGAATATTTATCCATACATTATGTATTTACCTTTTGAAATTAGGCTCGAGGTTTGAAAATCCTGTCTTAAAAATCGTCACTAATGTATACAATTCGGATTATTTACTTTCTGAGTGACTATCGAAACACCTTCGCAAAAAAAATCCCCATACTTCACAAGGACTAAATAACTCTTCCCGGATTATTAACACAGAATTTTCAAGCTAAAAAAGTTCAACTGCGATCACTTTCCCTACTCAATTACAACACCAGTCTTCTGTTTCTCGGGCGAAAACAGTCCAATTCTAGATCAAAGCTTCAAAAAAGTTCTGCAGAGAAATTGAGATGATATTAATTTATTTCAAAAAATATTTACCTTTGATGATTAAACCATAGTGGGTACAACGGTACATGCATCCATAACATAACTATAACAACGCAATAAATGAAAAAAGCAACGATGTAAGAAAGAAACTTTTGGTCCAAAATACACTCAATTATTGACCCCATGCTAAAAAGAGAAGCGGCGATGAGTTTATGTTTAAAAAATACAAGCATCCAAAGATCTATCGCTTGGAAAATTTATTGTCATTGCGGAAACCCAAACCCTTCATTTCTTCTACCAAATTCCCATTAATTATTTTGCCCAGTAAAAAAAATCCGTCCAGGCAGCAAAAAAATGGAAAGCTTCAAAGTTCTATTCACCGAAACCTTTCCTACGACAGTTCCCTTAAAGCACCATGAGTTATTTCTTGCAAAAACGATGTACAGAACGAGGCTGGAGTTATGAAATTAACATTATATTTTGTTTCGATCTTACAGGTGGTTCCATAACAGCGCGGCGCTGGAGAACCAAACTTCCCAGACTCTGACTCTGCCACGAATTTCCCGGGATATGCACAAGGATACTGTGTCTTGTGAGGTACGTGTTGCACTGTGGTGCTCAACGCACCGTGTCTTCTGAGGTGAGTGTTGCACTGTGGTGCTCAACGCACCGTGTCTTGTGAGGTGAGTGTTGCACTGTGGTGCTCAACGCACCGTGTCTTGTGAGGTGAGTGTTGCACTGTGGGGCTCAACGCACCGTGTCTTGTGAGGTGAGTGTTGCACTGTGATGCTCAACGCACCGTGTCTTGTGAGGTGCGTGTTACACTGTGGTGCTCAACGCACCGTTCTTGTGAGGTGCGTGTTGCACTGTGGTACTCAACGCACCGTGTCTTGTGAGGTGCGAGTTGCACTGTGGTGCTCAACGCATCGTTCTTGTGAGGTGAGTGTTGCACTGTGGTGCTCAACGCACCGTGTCTTGTGAGGTGAGTGTTGCACTGTGGTGCTCAACGCACCGTTCTTGTGAGGTGAGTGTTGCACTGTGGTGCTCAACGCACCGTTCTTGTGAGGTGCGTGTTGCACTGTGGTGCTCAACGCACCGTGTCTTGTGAGGTGAGTGTTACACTGTGGTGCTCAACGCACCGTTCTTGTGAGGTGAGTGTTGCACTGTGGTGCTCAACGCACCGTGTCTTGTGAGGTGAGTGTTGCACTGTGGTGCTCAACGCACCGTGTCTTGTGAGGTGAGTGTTGCACTGTGGTGCTCAACGCACCGTGTCTTGTGAGGTGTGTGTTGCACTGTGGTGCTCAACGCACCGTGTCTTGTGAGGTGAGTGTTACACTGTGGTGCTCAACGCACCGTTCTTGTGAGGTGAGTGTTGCACTGTGGTGCTCAACGCACCGTGTCTTGTGAGGTGAGTGTTGCACTGTGGTGCTCAACGCACCGTGTCTTGTGAGGTGAGTGTTGCACTGTGGTGCTCAACGCACCGGGTCTTGTGAGGTGCGTGTTGCACTGTGGTGCTCAACGCACCGTGTCTTGTGAGGTGCGTGTTGCACTGTGGTGCTCAACGCACCGTGTCTTGTGAGGTGCGTGTTGCACTGTGGTGCTTAACGCACCGTATCTTGTGAGGTGCGTGTTGCACTGTGACGTGCTCAACGCACCGTTCTTGTGAGGTGAGTATTCGCTGTGATGCTCTTGTGAGGTGAGTCTTGCACTGTGGTGCTCAACGCACTATTTAAAAAAAATGACTAACTTATGTAAGTTCTAAAGCTTAAGTTCGCTGATAAAAATAAGTTTTTCGAGCAGCTCATTTACAGCATTGATTTATTTTCATAAGCAATGTTTTATTTTTTGATGAACACAAATATGAACGATGCAGTGTGCAGTTAAGTTACAGTTCAATATAACTCATTATGTATTTTCAACAGAGCTGATATAAAAACAATTCACTCATTGGTTTTAAAAAATTGGTTTGTACATTCCATGTTAATTTTGTTACACATATATGGAGAAGTAAAACTCAGGATTGCTTCGAGGATCTTCAGCAAAAATTATCTTCCCTAAACCAAATTTTGCTCCTTTTCGTCATTTCTGAACGAATTATCAGTTTTACCTATATTCCTGTAAAATAATATTCATGTTTGTCATGCATTGTAACTTAATTTTTAACATTTAGAAACTCTCGCAAAACTTGCATTAAAGTCTGCGCGTTGAACTAAAACAATAGCTATTTATGACTTACAGCTTAAATCCGTTATTTAACATCCAGAAACGTTCATGAAACTTGGACAAAAACCGCGCATATAACTAAAACAATCTTCATTTCTACCTAACAGTATAACTCCATTTTTAACAAACGCTCGCCAAACTTGAGCAAAACACCGCTCATTCACCTAAAGCACTATTCATTTTTGCCTCACAGTATAACCCCATTTTTAACAAACACTCGCCAAACTTGAACCAAACACGGCACATTCACCTAAAGCAATATTCATTTTTGCCTCACAGTATAACCCAATTTTTAACAAACGCTCGCCAAACTTGAACAAAACACGGCACATTTACCTAAAGCAATATTCATTTTTGCTGCACAGTATAACCCCATTTTTAACAAACACTCGCCAAACTTGAACAAAACACGGCACATTCACCTAAAGCAATATTCATTTTTGCCTCACAGTATAACCCAATTTTTAACAAACGCTCGCCAAACTTGAACAAAACACGGCACATTTACCTAAAGCAATATTCATTTTTGCCTCACAGTATAACCCCATTTTTAACAAACGCTCGCCAAACTTGAACAAAACACGGCTCGCCGAGACAAGGCACAATTTGTACGAAGGCAGGAAACTCCAGGACGCAGTTTAGGCGCAACCGATACTCTGGAGGGAGTTCCCAAGTACAAGGATAATTATTGTAAATTGGCCCGTCGCTTGGAGACGCTGACTAAAGACGCTGCAGATCCTATGAATAGGAAATCGATTCCCAGGGAAGCTCGCCCTCAAAATCACCTCGACTATTGAAGGAAAATATCATCTCTCTCTCTGTGTTCCTCAAGCTGTGTGCTTCGTGCTCTCTAAACTGAAATAATATATGGTTTAGTTTCAGAAATGCTTTAAGAGCTGCAGTAAACATGTGCTCTGTTTTCTCAAGTTAGAGTAAACGTTCGAAATGTATAAATTATGCTGAATTTTGAGCCTTGCTTCCTTTGTATAGGAGAACGAATGCTTAGGAATTTAACGATCATATTATTTCGAGGCCTAATTTTTCCTAGTTCCTCGTACATCAAAATCACACGGTGTGTGCAATAATATTTTGCATATTTTTGCAATACTTATAAGTTTGACATAAAAAACCACGAATTGAACATGAAATACCATAATTTTGACTCCCTCAAAACATTTAGAATATATGTCAAAAACTATAAAGACCACAAAAAATAAAATGAAATTTGTAACTTCTTAAACATTATTCAAAAGCAAAATATACAACTGATGAAAAATGTGTAGTTTCAATATTGCCATGGTTTTGTATCGACCATCCGCTGCTAGGATTTATTTTTACTTTATAAAAACCCATTCATTGCCCGCTGCAAAAAAACTCTTAGAATTTGATAACGTCTTATTCTTCAAGTTACCAACAGCCAAACGGTATTTTAGTTTATTGGAACTGGGGATTCGAATGAACTAATTTGTAAATTATTTGAAAATTAAAATAATTGATGCACTGACAGTTGTGTTCATGTTTTCAAATTAGGACATAGCACAAAATGAAATAGTGCGGTATTAAAAGAGTTCCATTCATGCAATATTTCATTAATCTGTCATGTGTATCAAGAAGTATCTAAGCCTATGGCAAAATAATGAAATTTCCGAGGTTAATTCATGAAATAATATTTAACAGTTTTTTACAAGATTAGGTATGTAGTTGCGCAGTAATTTTTATGCACAAAAATTATGGAGCTACTGCACTTAAAGTAAAATTTGCCGATGAGTTACACCTATGTTCTTTTCTAAAATTCATCCATATCTTGTGGCTAAAATAAACTTTCAAGAGGGCACCAATGTTTCCTAGTAATGGTGAAATATTTGTTTGATGCACTGCGCGCCTAGTATGACTTAGACTAAGTCACATAAACCAAAGTAAAATACCATATTAATTCATCAGTGCAGCACTATTCGTATTCATTGCATGACCATTCATTTTTTATTTAGAAACCTTTACCAATGAAAGGAATTTTGCTGCTGTATTTTTCTTATGAATACCCTTTCCAAAAATATTTTCAATTCCTCATTTCTAAAAGCGCAGTAAAGCGTCATCTGGGCCTTAACTCAGTCTCACAATTTTGTTTTTCAAATGCAGAGTACGAAGAAACAAACTCTGATATGTGTTGGTTGGTCCTGTAGCCGAAAAAAAATCAACACAAGATTTAACGAGAGATGACATTTGGTGCAAATCCAGCAACTGAAACCCCAATACTTTGTTCCTTATGTATTGGAGGATTTTGTCCCTAACTCTGATAAAAACAGTAAAACAGTCAACAAATTGTTTTTCATGTGTTGGGTACTGTCCTTTAACAGTGATAAAAACAGTCGACAGACTGCTTTTCAGACGTTGGAGAGTACTGTCCTTATCCCAAATAAAAATAGTCAGCATGGCGTAACAGAGATACGAAATTTGGTGCCAAATCGAGCTACTCAAAGTCCACCACTTTGCACCTTATGTATTAGAAATTACTGTCCTCAATCAGATAAAAATAGTCAACAAATTGCTTCTCAAGTGTTGGTTAGAGTTCCTAATCGTAATAAAAACTGTCAACAGACTTTTTTTGGGTGTAGGAGGGGGTACTGTTCCCAACACATATAAAAACAGTTAACTGATTTTTTTCTAGACGTAGGAGTGGTACTGTCCTTAACTCATATAAAACAATCAACAGATTACTTCTCAGACGTTAAAGAGTACTGTCCTTGTCCCAAACGAAAATAGTCAGCACACCGTAAACGAGATACGACGTAGGTGCCAAATCGAGCGACTCGAAGCCAGTCACTTTGCACCTCAGGTGTCCAACAAGGTGGGCGCCTCGAAGAAGACACTCGGAGTGCATGTGCGGTACGGTCCAGTCTTCAGGTCGCTGCCAGTGGACGCTGCTGCCGAGCCTGGCCAAGAAGTGATGCTCAAGTGCAGCGTTGATGCCAACCCGCAACCTTCCATTGTGTGGCTGCAGGAGGGAGATAACAAGGTGACTTTCTTTCGATTTCCATCACAAAATTCCTTTAAGTGAATTCAAAATTATCCTTCAAATCTCGTTTTTTCTGGAAAATGATGCTTCCTTAAATTTTGTGTCACTAATTAATCAATTCAGCTCCAAAATTATCATTCAAATTTCAGTTTTTTCTGGAAAATGATGCTACCTTGAATTTTGTGTTACCAACAAAATGTTTCCCCATGTAGAATCCATATTACGGTGTGTAACTTCACGCAGATAATTGGAACGGGATCAGAACTACGCGTGTCAGTAAGCCCCCTGACTGCGGGAGCGTACCGGTGTGTGGCGGGAGTGCGGGAGCGCGATTTGCAGTTCCCGGAGCTGGTGGGTAGGATGAAAGTCCTGCTGAAAGGCCCACCTACCATCGTCAGCGACACCGACCAAATGGGGAGACCAGGAGCAACCGTCAACTTGGAGTGCAACACGCTGTCTGTTCCGAGTCCCATCAAAGTTACGTGGACCTACAAAGGGAAGCCCATTGACCTCGGTAAGGCCTGCCAGTGTGAATAAACTCTGGGTTTGTTCATTAGTTGTTTGTAATTTCCGTACTTTCTTTAATGCTAACGATACTTACGTGGAACACTTGCAACGATTCAGTTTAAGCATATGTACTTTGAATTGATCATTCATCGATGTACGCATTTGTGTCTCGAGTGCGTGAAACTAAAACTAGAGCCGATGAAACAATTCAAATGTTTATTTTTAAAATACTTCAGAAGCTTTTTCTTCAACAATATCGTCTTACGTTGTGATGTCGTAGGAATTTCCCACATTCGATTTTACGAAAAAACTATGGATCTCGACTAAGCCAGAAATAATTTGAAAAGCTTTATGTCTTTCGCCAGTGGAGCAAAATTTTACATTGAAATGACTCTACAGGAATCTGAACCACATTTTATTTAAAACACGCTCTCAAGACTGAAATTTTCCGGTTCGACACGGACTGACCTTGCAAAACTCGAAAACTTTTACAAGCTACAGAGAATATTTGAGCATCTTTCAACATCTTTGTTTGTACTCCACGCTCAGTCAATGACATGATGAGGCGCACATCTTGTGCTCACGTGAAAATCTCTCGGTGGTCACTTGTATCCTGGGACTTAAGTTAATAAATTGTCGCCATCGAATGTATAACCTTACCTTAAATATTACGGATATTTCTATATCAGCATCATGGAGCCGAATATTTAATTGTGCTCCATAAGATTTGATTTCCATCCATGATCACTGACGCGCATTAGTAACACTGAGGAAAATGCAGCAAGTTTAGCACATGGGTTTCATTAAAAGTTATTGAATAACTTCTCAAAAAATATTATTTCTGAGCATTTGTTTTTTGAATTATCAATAATAAATTTCCACTCAAAACGTCACACACTTATTTAGGTATCTATAATTGAATAACTATTACGAACATTTTAGTCCAGGATAAATGTTATTACAATGATCACAAATATATTTCCATTCAAAACGTCACACATTCATTCAGATATCTATAATTGAATAACTATTACGAACATTTCTATCCCTGAACATATTTTATTTCAATGATCACAAAAACATCTCCACTCGAAACGTGACGCCCTCATTTACGAGTAGATATCAGTAAACAGAACATACGCTCTGTGTTCGTAGTTAAGTGAGTTCAATGGTTTATCATTGGTGTAAAAGAAGAACTGTACACTGCAACAGACTCTCCTTGCAATGTGAGCAGAAAGCAAGTTCACGACTCACAACACATCAGATAACTTTTTTTAAAAAAATTTGTTCGACACTACTCAAAACAACGTTAAGGAATGTTGCGAGTTTCTGTTCACAGCGCGGAAAGTAAAACACTGCAAATACAATTTAGGGTCGCTCGATCTGATAAAAATATAACTTGACAAGCGAGTTCACTCTTTGAGATGATAATCTCAGCTGCATAACTTCACAAAACTAGATCTCCTCCCTGTACGCGCAAAAACTGCATCACCGTTTTACTTTTTCTCTGCAGGATGAGTTGCGTAACTAGTTTATCCGGATTTTCTGAAGGGATAAATGGATGTTTCAAACTTTGTGTAATTTTATTTCTGATAATGATGAGATTTTATGACAAGCTCTTTGGAAAGGGAAAGAGTCATGACAAAACCTTGTCGAATTAGAATTATATTGACGGTGAAGGTAACATATTAAAAACAACAGCCATTTATGGGTTCCATCAGCACCCAAGCAAATTTCAATGTACAACTAACATTAAGTCATGCTTCCAATTTCTCAGGAATAACTTGATCAATATTTTTATGAACGGTTCAGTAGAATTAAAAAATCTCTCACTCAAGACGAGCTTATCATAATCCTGTGTCTCTCTTGTGACCAAAGGAACCATTTTTAAAATCCATAAGAAGGGAAATATTGACACAGGACTCAATTTTCATTTTCAGAAGAATCTCGGTACGAAGTAGTCGAGGAGCAACGCAACGAAGGCCTCCGCACGATTTTGGTCATCAGAGATGCCGAAGAGACGGACTTCGGAGACTACAACTGTTCTGTGGTCAACGAGTACGGCATCGCTCGGAAGCTCATCAGACTCAACGAAGAAAGTTAGTTGAAAATTTATGTGTTGTTTCCTTGACAGTGCAGTCGATCTTCAAGACATGAGCATCATTTTATGCTCATATCTATTTACACGAATGATAATTAGTCCCGGTCATTTCCCGTCAATTTTAACGTGAATTCGGTTTAGCTTAAGTGGAACAACTGGGACTAATTTTGATTGGCATACTTTGAGATACCCATCAGACGATATCCTGTAACACTAGGCTCTGCTGGGATGCTGGCGTGACTGTCACATTGTGCAGCAAAATTCTGCGTATAGTCTCATTGATCTTAAGTGGCTGCTTGAGCGCAGGAAGTTTTTATTTTAATGATGTGTTCTGAAATCATTTCAGGTTTTTATTTATGCACTAAAACGATTGAAAAAGGGTGTGATATGTTTGATTTGGTAAATGGCAAGCAGGAAAACTTCACGAATATTTCGGGTATGTCTACCTTGACAGGCCTGCCTGATAAGTTTGCCTGACATGTCTAACTGACAAGTCTGCCTGACAAGTCAGCTTCAGAAGCCTGCTCGACAGGTGCGCCAATTAAAATGGTTCTGTTCGTTTGAAAAGCCTAAGTGACAGGTCTGCCAGATAGGCCTGAGTGACACGTTTGTTTGTAAGCTCTGTTGACAGGTCTGCCAGACAGGTCTGAGTGACACGCTTGTCAGTAGACAGGTCTGCCAGACAGGTCTGAGGAACATGCTTGTCTAGCAGGTCTGTCGACAAGTCTGCAAGACATGCTAACCAATAAATATTCCGCAGCCCTAAGTACTACATCACAAGCGGAGAAGCACTAACATGCCACGCAGCTGTGCTCATTCCGGAAGTTATAGCACGTTAATATCATTAGGGAGAATTTCATATCTTCATCTGTCCCCGTGTTATCAACCATGTCCAGCTCTTGTCCGCTGCAGTAGGAATATACTGCACACTTGGCCGATTTTTTTTAAAGTAGAATCTTCCAGGTAGGAAATAATACGCTTGTACAGGACGTTGTACAGCCCAAAGCTATTGCAACTCTATCGCTCCACTCATACTGAGTTTAAACTAAAACGAAGAACCTTTATTCTAAGATTCACGAGTATGTAATTGAAACAAGTAACATGAATGGATATATGTATGTCATACAAGCTCAGATTTTTTTTGTTTGGTATCCAGTTCTTTGAAAGCTCAATACCCTGAGCTTTAGCTCCTCAACCGATAGTGATTGAACTATTAAGAAAATTAATAATTTACTGTCTCATAGTCTGTTCAAGAAGGAACAATTCGATCTACTTCACTAAACACGTGACGTATGATCAAACTCGCACATCAACTTTTCTTAGAGCAAAATTTTCGCTTGAGTCAATGACAGAAATCAACAGCACCGTTACAAAATAAACCGCTTCAAAAATTGCAGTTTGATGAAGTTCAACGAACCTCACTGCAAATTTTCTTGTGTGTTTACCACAGAGAGAATTCCGCTGGTTCTGGTGCTGGGCTGCTCCGGGGCAGTGATAGCGTCGGCCGGCATTGTGGCGCTCTGTGTCCTCTGCGGCAAGCGCATCCGCTTAGAAAAAGGTAAGGCACCGAACTTTTCTACGAAATGCCTCAGTGGTTTTCGAACATGTATTATTTCATGGAGTACATTGAAGGCAGTAGTGTTCTGTAGCTGTAGTTTTCAGATAGTTGTATATTTTGGAAGTATTATCTCGAGTTAAAAGTAACATCATGTAGTAGTATCTTTAGGTAATAGTATTTTGAAGTAGTAGTATCTTCGTGGTAATATCTCCAGTGAGCAGCATCTTCACGTAAAAGTATCTTCAGGTAATAATATCTTCAGATAGTAGTATCTTTAGTTAGTAGCATCTTCAAGTATTAGCATATTCTGGAAGTAGTATCTTCGTATCAATATCTCCAGATAGTAGTTTTTCAGGTAGTAGTATCTTTAAGTAGTAGTATCTTCAGGTAGTAGCATCTTTACGTGGTAGTACCTACAACATGTACCTACAACAGTACGTTGGAACGCACTGTCAGAGATTCTGATTCGCGGGACGTATTCAGAACTTTGTTGAATTTGTGTAACAAATGGAATTCTTGCAATTTATTTCTTAAAGTATCGATTACCTTCGAGCCGATGAAAGTATCCGTGGCACTTCATTTCTATCGCAGCTGGCACGTCTGGCTGGTCGGTATTCAGCAGGATATTTAACTGAGGTGATAGCAGCGTCAGAGCATTAGTTTGATAAGAATAATTCATCTAAGTGAATTCGCAACGACTTGCTGTTAATTCGTTTCAGCACAGAGTCAATGACGGCAAATTTTTTCCGTTAAAAAAATCGCTTTCTCTAAAATAGTTATTTTCTTCCGTATGGGAAACCCCTTTCAAAATAATGTTTTTTCCCGTCTAGAGAGCACTGCTTTGAAATAATGGTTATATTTTTCCATCTAAAGCACGACATTGAAATGAATTGTTATATTCTTCTGTCTAGAGAACCTCTTTGAAAATATAGGTTATTTTCTTCTGCCTAGAAAACCGCTTTGTATATAATGATTATTTTTTCCGTCAATGGAAACAATTTTACAGTTTTGTTATTTATGCTTGCCGATCTATCCTAAGTAATCCAAACGGGTTTCTTTCTAAACGAAATACAATAATGTTTTGTAAATAATGGTTATATTCTTCCCTTCAAAGACGAACCCGTTTCGATTGCTTAGGATAGATATGCAAACATAAAATAACAAAACTGTCACTCGGTTTCAAAAATTCTCTGTAAATTTATTTCGCTCAAATTTTGCGTTATTTTTGCAAGATATTGAAACTTGTCTCATTTGAATTGACTTGTTCGACATTTGAGTGCACCGATTTATAAGCCTATTATTTTTATGGATGGTGAATATAGTTGGTATATTTAAAATAATTTTAGTAACCAAGACAATGCGACAACAGAGGATGTCCGTTAACCTTTTTCCTTTTTATTTCATTTATTTGAATTGATTCGACTGACTTAAGCGCTTTAAAAATACATCTAATTATGAATAGTTACGAATACTTCAAAACTGTCATGATCTTCTACGCAGTTTTCAGCATCATAGTAATGATATGTTGCGTGGTAAACATCAATTAATCAGTGGACACCATGCAAAAAATAAATCCAAATCACAGAACGGGTTTCATAGCTACCACGTCGATAAAAGTATCCATAAATACAGGAATGACATAGGTTTGAAAAATAAAAAGGTGTTGTGCATAAACTAAACTGCAAATAGTTTTAATCACTATTAATTATTTCTTTTTAAACTGCCTTTTTCAACGTCATTAATTTTTTTGTGTTGCGGTCGTGTTTTAACTAAGTAGCAGCTCATTGCATCAGAATATTTCACAGCTAACAATCGGGTCAGTGTCTCCTGAGGTTATCTGCAGCAGGCCCTTTAGGGTCAATTCAGAGGAGTACATTAAATGAATAGTTCTAGTTGCAGCGAATATTTATTGCAGTCTCTAGATATTTTGTATCATGGGTACTACACCCACGATCTAACAGAATGTACTACAAGAAGAAACAATAGGTCGTCGATGTGCATTGGGGTGTAGCCGCCCACTTCTGTTCGTTTCCGATCAGCGGAGTCAAGCGGCGGAATTGTTGCAGTGTCACTTGCAGCCGCGGCGTGAGAAAACTGCTGTAAAAGCGGACGTGACGGCTATATCGCTTCATTGGGATTACTGCGTCGAATTGCTGTAGTACTTCACCTATTTTTAAAAAGGCTCTACCCAAAAAATTTTTAATATTCATGTTGGCGAGGAAAAACCGTATTTTCAAAATTGAATGTTTGTGTAAAAAAAGTAAATTTTTATTGTTAAAGTAACTTAAAATTGTTCCAACTACATTCATAAGCAACAATAATTTCAGTACCTTTTTTCACGTTTATCAACGAGGAATGTTCAAACATTAAAACACTTACGTGAAAAATTTTACCCTAGCTACTCACGTCTGTTTGTCTAATTATCGCCGGAGAAACTTAACCTTGGTTCTAATTAATGTCAGAAAATACCACACCGAACTAACTCAAAATCAAGCTCAATTGCGTACAGGTTGATCAATATTTACAGGGTGGAAGATCTTTTTCAATTTTTGATAATGAGCGAGGCCTTCATCGTTTTATGTACTGATAACAAGATTCTTTGGTACGATCATTTTAGCATTAAAATTGTTTTGATCTAATGTAACTAGAGACGAAGCATTCAAATGTTTAACGTGTTGTCAGAGAAAACGAATTTTAAGGGAAAAAACGAGCGCATTGTTTTATTTAAACGACGCTCGAATGGCTTCATAAATATTTACAGAGAGATAATTATTCCTTACAATCGTCAGACGGGATTTACACTCACGAACTTTCCAGCTCACATTCTCCAGTGTATGTTTGACTATTGTTTCAGTGAAGTCTCTTTCCTTTCAATTTTCATGAACAACTTCATAAACAAATCAACGTTAACTTCATGAGCAGCTCAATATTCAAATTTTGAAGAGTATTTCAGTAAATTGTTTTCAATACACGAAATTTAAATAATATTACAGCAATAAGACAATATAATCAATAAATGTGAATTCCCGTGCTCCAAAAGTGCGTATCATTGTCGCGTAGGTAGCCTTGGCTGTCTGAGGCATGATTGTAATAGAAGTAAAATATGAATATACCTTAAAAATGTTCACACACTATCTTTATGAATAGTTTTACCGTTGACTTTTAATACAAACAAACATATTGTTATATGGATAGTTTTTCCATTTATTTTTACGACAAACTAACATATCATTTTATCAGTAGTTTATTCCGTTTATTCCGTTTTCTGTTTTTCCGGAAAACCAGCATATTGTTTTTATAAATAGTTTTTCTTTTATTTTCAAGACAAACAGAGATTCTATTACAATGATAATTAAATAATATTTGCCTAAAGTCGAATATATCCCACACAACTACATAGTTTCACAGAAAATACCACATTACTTACTCCAACATGATATATTAAATGAATATTATACTACTGGAATAAATTTGTCAGCATAAATTTCCATTGGAATAAGTTTATTAGCATATATTTCTGTTGGAATGAATTTATTAGCATATATTTCAATTGGAATATATTTCTATCAATTTCTTCCTATCTGAATTACGAAGTGAGGTGACTGGTTGACTATTGGCTGTCAATGACACTGTGATTGGAATGATTTATAGTCAGAATATAGATTTGTCATTTTTGAAGCAAAGTGCAAGTACAGCATTGGAAATAGAAGAAGCGACCAAAAAATGTCATTTGCGTAGTATTTGCCACCAACGATAGCTATATAAGTCGATAAAAACTTGAATGCTAACATAACCATGCCTAACCTTTTTCTTCCGTAATATAAAAGCCTTTCCACAATCAAGATCGAGGAATTCATTCAAGAGCTGTGTGAAAATCGAGGCTCGCTCGTTATTGCGAGATTATGTTGAGCCAGTGCAAAAAACTTCACTAAATTAAATAATTCAAATAGTAAATTAAATATAGAACTAAATTTAAATACATTAAACTAAATATAATAATATTAACCTAAACAAAATATAATTGTATTAAACTAAATAAAAACATTGAACTTAATAATAATATTAGACCATGTATTGAATGAATGTTTTGCAAATCGTCCCGCATGTTTTTTATTTAGTGTTCCATTTGAACAGTAAGATTGAGTCTTGGTATACCTAGACGAGACTGAATCTCCGTAAAAAAACTGACCACGAAAATACGAAAGGTGTGCATTCTTTTAGAGACTCTCAGATTTTTTCTGTACCTGCGCATGGCAACAGATTTCATCAATTTTGTCAATTCCCTAAAGCTTACGTTCCCCTCTTCACTTTTGCAAGCCACTTCAGTTTTTCAACTTCGTTCGCCTTTGCCAATTCTTCAAAATGTAAGATAAAACAGAGTTGAGGAAAATTGTTCACTGAAAGTCTTCATTTTGCGAACGAAACCGCTTTCCCAAAATGGAATACGAAGTTACAGGAACTTACTCACATTTTAAAGGAAGATGACAACAGCCATTAAAAAGTTTTCAGTTACATGATGCACAATTTGGAATGCTTTTTTGAATTTCATTGCATTTCCTTTCATGCTCTTAAGAAACTAACGTGTTCAAAGACTTTCAGCTTTCTTTACAACCAACTTAACGCTCGAAAGCGTTTTAAAATTTTAAATGTCTCCGGGTCTTCTCACCGGAAACAAAAAAATTAAGGATAACTCCTAAGGACGCTTTATTGGCGTAACTAATTTACTTCCACAATCTTTCACAAATTTCGACCAATATCTCCTCATTTGAGCACCCTTACCTGAACAAATTCTCCCTTAGCAGAGTAAAGCGTCAGGGCATTTGCACCATCGCCCAAAAATCTCACAGTACGCAACATAAGAAGAGCAATTTTTTACATAGAACGCATTAGTAGCAAGAGAAGCGTTCTCTTCGCGGAATGTAATGCAGATAGCATGTATTCCCAGAGCATCATACTGATAACACAGTTTGCTTATTCCCAGAGCATCATACTGATAACACGGTTTGTGAGTCCGTAACGTGTGAGAGCACACAGAAAAATACGATTTCGTCCAAGTGTTTTTCAGAGCGTCATTCTCGCATACGTTATTCAAGAACATTTACCAAAAAATTATAGTTTTCAACATTTTTTAACTGAAATTTTCACGCACTCTAAGCTCACAATTTAAGCTTATGCAACGATTGGTCGCTTGCTAAAAATGAATAAGGCGCTACGCTTAGTTTTTACTAAACTCATAATATAGATTTACAAGTACATTGTAGTCAGTATCTTTTATTTTTGTCAATAATTGATGGACGTTGGGCAAATTTCCAAAATTGAGGGAAAAAAAGAATTTTTTCCGATAAATTCGTCCCTCGTTTATTAGGCGCGTAAGGCTGCAGGACCTACAGCGTTAGGTATACAGTATATCAGCAAAAGACCGACACTGTACTTATTTTATTATTTACACATATTTGGAACTTTTAAGGACGTCCTCAACACACTCATCAACTTACAATATTTTACAATGCTCTTTTCCATAGTCATATCAACACTTTCGTAAAGAATTCACAAATGCTTCATTAAAGTATGTGTAATACTTTTTAAATTTTAAACATGAATCATTTGCAATTTGAGATGTAGGGTATTTTGCTTCTTCTAATGAGTGTTGTAATACAAAGGGCCTTCATTTTTTAAATATCATTTCTTACTGTTCTAATGAGTATTGTAATACAAAGGGCCTTCATTTTTTAGGTATCATTTTTCACCGTTCGCTTCTTGAGCGACCAGTAGATAGCTTGATTTATTGATAAAATTTTAGGAATTTAAGTATTTCATTAAACCGCAGCATCCAGCTCCAATTTAGCAGAAAATCTGCCCTACAGAAGTAAAAACACATTTGAAAAAATGAATCACAGTGAATCGGTAAAATTCAAGCGGCGCTGTAGCCAAGGAGACTGCACCAATGCTTATGTAGGATGTAAAAAATTTGTGAAATATAATAAAAATATAGCAATTAATTCAGTATTTTTGAGTAACAGTTTAAACTCGGTTTGCTTTTCTATCATTTGGTACATTCATGTAAGTAAAATTACTGTCATCTCCATACGAAAACTGCAGATGTAAAATTTATCCCAAGCTGAAATCTTTCGTAAGGTATTAGACCCACAGGATCTTATTTTAATCAGTTCAAAAACAATGCGAAAAAATACATAAAACAAGCAAATTTAGTATCTGAGATAACAGATGATCTGAAATATAAGTACAATTGTTGACTAATGAGTTTTGGACCAAACTAAGTTCATGGCACAAAAAATTGCACCCGAAATAACAATAGAGAGAAAATCGAAATTCTCAAGTTCAAGAATACAGAATCAATTTTGAGTACGTTCTCAAATCGGATTTAGAAAAATCCTTAAATACTAATTATATCTTCAAAACAATCTTCCAGCTGTATATGATACAACAACATGCATCACATTAAAAAAATTAAAAATAAAAATAACCATTGAGGCACAAAGATATACACATTTTTTCTCAGGATAACGATTTTTATTCCGTCGTCTTGAAATTATAAAGTTAAAGAAGCAAATTCTTCCGCGTGGAAGATTCAGTTATTTCCTTTCAATGATGAAATTTCATGATACACATTTTGCTCTATGAAATAATATTTGTCCAGTTTTGATTTCTTTAAAAAGAAAATCGAAACAATATTCTGGGAAATTTCTGTCCGCCACAATTATTTGATGCAACAATAGCTGAGGATATATGCGCCAGTGAAACAGCTACTTTCAATTAAACCTTATAACTTCATTGCAGTACAAAATCTTTCAACCTCGTGCGATCCTAATACCGCAATTGAAAATGTTCAAGTGATTTTCAATCAGAATTTTACGATGAATGATATCCAATAACACAAAGTCTTTCAATGAAAACGTTCAAGTGATTTTCAATTCATATTTAACGATGAATAATTTCCAATAACACAAAGTCTTTCAATAAAAATGTTCAAGTGATTTTCAATTCATATATAACGATGAATGATATCCAATAACACAAATTCCTGTCTTTCAATAACATAACGAACTTCTGGTCCAACAAAATATCGCTCGATTTTTCGTTCTGATTCAATCGCGCCTAGGCTCAGAATCTGAACTGCGGTATAAAAACCGATATTTTTATGACTTTTATCCGCGAGCCAAGCCAAACTTAAATTAGCGTCCATTATCCAATTTAGAGATAACTGTCAGTAGCTCTTCAGAGATCGCTTCTTCCACAAGTGTGCCTCACTGAAGCGCTCTTTTGGTGCCGATTTAGCTT
Organism: Morinoia aosen; assembly: GCA_030386875.1. Taxonomy (NCBI): domain Eukaryota; kingdom Metazoa; phylum Arthropoda; class Malacostraca; order Amphipoda; family Talitridae; genus Morinoia; species Morinoia aosen. Next base: position 10,300,438 of record CM059559.1, on the reverse strand, counting down.
CCAGATTCCCTGACTTAGCAATCTGCTAGGCTAGATTATAAATGGAATCAGTTTAAATTGTGCCGAGTTTTTGAACCAGTGGTTTCAAAAACAGCTATGTTTGCTGCTCTATTTCGTGAGTTATAGGACGAGCTAACACGAGCTAAATAATGTTGTGTAGTTTAGCCAATTAATCGGAGCAATTTCGAAAGGTATTCAATCACTTTGAATTTACGAGTTCATCAACCGTACTGCAAGCTTTCAAAAATAACACTCGATGAAATTTGATGAGATTGCCAAAACGGCTATTCAAACCACTAATTTCTAATCACCGGTTCCTAACTTCAATACTGTTTCAAAAACAGCTCTACTAAATATTTTGCAGCTTACGTAGAAACTTGAATGACGTTTCCGTAGACTTTACCGTGAAATAAATATTGCGGCAAAAAGTTCTCATCTGAAACAATGAAGATATATGCTATTGGTTGATATAAATTTTTCCTATTTACCTCAAGGTGATTTTTTGATCAGACAGGTAGACTGCAAGTTTGTTTAAGTCTTTCTAAGCACAACAAAGACAGCCCCAAAACTATGAAAGGAAAGTATCATTTAGTACATAGTTAAGGGGAAAAGGAATCTACACACAAACTTTATCGTCTTGCGTATAAATAGTAGGACAAAAAGAAGTCAGTGAAAAAATAGAAGGCAAAAATATTATGGTGGGCAGTGAAAAAAGGCAAACAGTGAACAGCAAAAAAAGAAGGCCTGTAATAAAGCGATAAACCTATACAAAAACTGATTGCGTAAAAATTTGTTTTTCCCAAGAAAAGAAAGATATGAAGCCCCAACCTGATAGTTAAGTATGAATTCATTTCACTCATTTAGAATAGGGTCTTCATTATGCTACAAGTCATTTTTTACCTGTTCTCTCTTTTCTGTTTTTCAGCGCCTTATATATGTTTATTCTACTTGTATCTTGTTCCATGAAATTTTCCGGCTGTACTGTTACCATGAGCAGAATGTGGATGAACACCTTGTGCATAGATTTGCTGCTCTCTTAATTCCATACTAAATGGTGCGATCTCCTTTTGTTTCTTGTCCGTTGTTGTGGCTTGGGAAGCTTATAATCAATTCTAATGATACTGGCATCCAAGCATCCTTTGCTCATTTCATTAGTTTAAATTTATTCGAAAATGTTATTTTAAATATTCTCTTTATTCGCATCTTAATACCCATTGAAGCTGTCTCTTTCGATACCAAACAATATCAGTGTTCAAATTGTACGCACAAAGTTCTCTATTTTTTAAATGAAATATACGTCATTTATGTAACGTAATTTATTTATGACATTTGAAAAAGACGACTTATCTTCGCGCATCCAGAAATTGTGTTATTCTGTTATGCATGAGGCCTTCGAGTTAGTTGTCGGAAAATTAAAAAAAGGTTTGCTTTAAGTCGTCTGAATCAGGTAATTAGAAGTGTTTTTCGAAGAACATTTTTTTAAATAGTTCTTACGGACTATGAGTTTTAGTTCTATAGTTCTATATTGACTGCCTTGATGACTATGGTGATGAATATCATTACGGTGAAAATTTGTCTTTTATTTTGCTTTTTACCATAGTGTTCATGTGCTCATTTTGCAATCTAGATCATCTGGCTTTGTCTGAGTTATGACAAATAGTTAAAGTCAATTTTATTATTCCAATATAAACGAAAAAATGCGTTCCGCTCCTTAAAATTGAGGAAGATTTATATGTTGTGCGTGGTGGAGTTACTTAAATACTGGTCCTAATTACCGTAGAGTTTTTTCAATTTCCCCCGTTTAGGGATCGAAAAAAATATTCATACACTGAAAGTGACTTGAATTTATGCTTAAATATCTTATGAACGTTCTTTCATGCAAGATATCAGCCATTAATTGAATTTTATTTACCACTAATTAATTGCATCAAACTTTGAATTGATTCTTACTAATTGATATTTTCTTGATCAAACTGTCGAAAAGTATACGGTAAATGAATCTAATATTTAAATATCTTCGTCATGTATGACACTTCTTAATTTCGAAGTCTAACATGCTTTCGTAAACATTCATCGACAAAAACATAAGCGTTGAAACTTATCACAAAAAATTCTGATTACATTTTTCTTAATAACGTTTCACGTTTAATGAATTAAGAAAATATTGCCAAAGGACATGTTCCCTATAGTGGTTCTTGTACTCAAAAATCGAGTAACTTCCAACTACAGTACTAATTTTCCCAAATGATTAAACTTTTCTACAATTTTTCTATGTAAGTCACGTAATCTATGCCTTTAAGCCAACAGCAGCCAATCAAGAAAAATTTGCTGCTGTTGGCTTAAAGGCATAGATTTTTGCGACTTACATAGAAAAATATTATAGTACTTATTGGACGATTCTTATTCTTATTCTTAGGGATTCTGTTTATTTTACATAGAAAAATTGTCTAAAAGTTTAATCATTTGGGAAAATTAGAACAGTAGGTGGAATTTGCTCGATTTTTCAGTGCAAGAATCATTATAGGTAGTATGACCTTTGGCAATATTTTCTGATTCTGATATGATATGATTCCAATTATATGAATCCAACGCGTAATGATATGCTTCCAAAAGTAAATCTAAAATCAAGCTGCCAAAGATAAATTTTTTCTTGAATTATATTATCGACGACCAATGGGTAAAAATTTGATAGTATGACTTCGATTCATAAAATTAAAATGAAATTATGAGAAGCAAAATTATGAAGTGAAGCAAAACACTATTTACAGTGCACTTTAGCTACACTCTTTTTTCAAAATTGACGTAGCAAGCACCTGGAAATTTTTGGGGTTTAATTTTTGTTGAAAGGGAGGAAAAATTTTTGTGTAGCTTCGATTAGGAATCTTAGAACCCATGAATTAAATCTACTTCAATTTTTAATGGCCCATCAACAACACAGAATTGTACGCGCTTATTAAATCTAACAAAAGTAAATTTATTATTATTATTATTATTCAAACGAAGCTGATGCCTAAATACTGAACATCAGTCTTATAATATCGCTCAAACTGGGCATGGGCTGGATTAACTTCCAATAACTTCAACTCCCTAAAATTTCAAAACCGTGCGCTGCATTTTTATCCAGCAACTTCCGAAAGGAGAGCAAGAGCTATTTTCATTAAAACCCCGTCCCGGCAGTTGAAGCATAGATTCATTGTTCGTAAAGTTTCACATGTAGAACATTCAAGGTCCTCGTCAACGGAAACTGTGATGCCTCCCGGCAATTGAAACCGTGATTCATTATTCGTAAAGTTTCCTGTGTAAGTCATTTGAGATCTGCATCTATGGAAACTGTGATGCATCCTGGCAGTTAAAACCTTGATTCAATATTCGTAAAGTTTCCCATTTAAAACATTTGAGGTCCTCGTCAACGGAAACTGTGATGCATACCGGCAGTTGAAAGCTTGATTCAATGTTCGTAAAGTTTGCCATGTAATACATTTGAGGTCCGCATCAACGGAGACTGTGATGCACTTTCTCCCGCACTCGCAGCCAGCGGTTGCAGCTGCTGCAGCCGTAGCCTGATCCGACCGCGCAGCGTGTCTGGCCACATGCACAGGACCATCAGGTTCTCCAGAGGTCCGTGCACTGCAACTCAATCTCACTAAACCGTGCTAGTTGTCAATGTGTAGAGGTGTGGATGTTTCGGTGTTTATCATACGGGCTTCGTGTACGCTAATCTAACTGACATTCGTTGCATCTAAGTCTTGTTTCTACTGACCACCGAATGGAAACCAAGGAAAACTGCTGAAATGGTAGCAATATTTCAAGCTTATGTCGTGCGCATTTATGTATCAATGAAAGTTACCAACACTAACGCATGTGCTTTGTGGGTGTTGACGTTATGCTTTTTATGGTGGCTTCTTGAACCCCATCTGCTATTGCTTTTGCATTTTTTGTTAGATATCTGTGTAACACCTCTCAATTCAATAGTCACTTTTCCAGTCGTTTAAGTTAAGAAGAAATTCAGCTGTAATTACTTTAGATTTTTGGGTCACAGGATCAAAATTTAAATTAGTCAACCCTTTGGTTCTCAATTATTGCTGTTCGAGAGATGTATATGTCTCGAAAGTAATAAAATAAAAGGTAAAAGTCGATATTAATAGATTTTCATACGTCTTTGCCACAAAAAACCTGGCAAAACTAGAGGTAAATGTGTTTTGTTTAATAGTACGAGTATTTTTAGATCTATGAGACTTTAGCCCAAATTTTTGATGAAAAAAATATACATTCCTTGTAGATTAATAAAGGGCTGAATAATTTTTTCGCATTTCCGCTATGACTTCAAAAAATGAAAGGACTATTGACCGCCAATGAACTTTAATTGAAAGTAACTTTGCGGCCTTGTCAGTGTATATACAAAAGTTATCATACTCCATAAAGCGATTGCTCGGGACTCCAAGATACGTCTATAAATTTTTACGTTCTGCCTCCGAGGAAAACTTTGAAGATTAATTAAAACTAACAGTGATAACACTAAGTTTCGAGATCATTAGAAAAAACTCCCCCACTTTGCTTAGAAGCTTGAGAAGAGCAAGAACTTCGAACGACTAATGATGGATTCAAACAGGATTATTCGAATCCGTCAGCAATCATCCTGTCAATTATCCTCCTGTAAAATCCGCCATCTATCATCCTGTTAAATTAGTCCGCTATGATTCTGTAAAATTCGTCAGCAATAGTCCTATTAAATCTGTCAGCTATTATCCTGCAAAATTTGTCAGCGATAACCTTATTAAATCTGTCATTTATCACCTTATGAAATCAATCAAAAATAATTCTATGAAAGACTAAAAGATGTTTTATCGCAACAAACACCTGCTCATTCTGAGATCAGAATGCGAAGACATTTTTCGTCATATCGCAATAGAATTCACGAAAGCCAATTAAAGGACTTATGGCCACGAGTCAGTCATCATTTGCAAGAGCAAAGTGATTGCATGCTCTAGTATATTCAAAAAATTATATTTTTGAAATTGTTGGTTACAATCGTGAACTATTTGAGTACTATTGGACACAACGGAAAAGTGAACTAATTGAGTACGCCTGTGCATGCATTCATTCCTCTGGACGTAAAGTTAGGATTGAGAAAACATTCCGTGTTGAGCAGCATTCTCGAAATGACGGGAATTGACTGTAAAAAAGTACTCTGCCAAGTAAAATTAGTTTTCGTCTCTCAAGTGTTTAATTTGAAATCGGACTAAATATCTAACCACTTGGTTCAGATGATTTTTCCTTAGATCGATGTGCTGTAGAATGAACGTGTAAAACAGTGGGTTTTAAGCAAACAAGCCTTGTTTTTAATTCGGTGCTTTAGTGAGACTGAATAAACTCACTTATGCAATCAATTCCAAGGAAATTTGCATGCATAAGATTGAAAAAATAACTGAATGTAGGAGTTTAAAAGCCCGATTGATTTCTCGTGGATGCATTTTATTCATGACTTAAAAGTAAATCATTCTGAATGTCGCATTTGGTATGAGCACGTGTCCTCTAATTAGGCAGAAAATATCAGCTATAGCTCTATGTTTACAGGGCCATTGGCAAATATGTCTGAAATTGTTTATTAAAGAATTAACTTTTTTTTAAGAAACATAAAGACAATGCAAAAACTTATTAATATTTTTAATAAAAACTCAACACGTATTCGACACCTTGGTAAGCGTGAATCATTTTCACGATATCATTACAATATTTCAAAAAGGGCAACAAACTAAGGCGAAAATTTCAGCATCTAATTGCGTGAAGATTTTTTACAGATGGACGATTGCTCAATCATGAACTGATTTGAAGTTTGAATTGTTATAGGAAATAAGAAACGCAAATTTCAGCATCTAATTGAGTGAATATTTTTTACAGATGAACGATTGCTCAATCATGAACTGATTTGAAGTTTAAACTATTATAGTGCATAAGAATTGCTTCGCATTCTCAATAACCTTTATGCATGCATGGTAAAATTTGATCTGAGACTGAAAGCCTTCAAAAACTAGTCACGTAACACAATTGCTCCACACACAAACTGCCGTACAATTCGTTAAAAGCGTTTACAAAGTTTGTACCTAACATTACAGCTTAATCACCCAAATTAAACTTAGCTTAACCAACCCTAACTTAAATGAACCTAGCGTAACCTGAATAAACATAACACCCAAATAAAGCTAACCTAACTTAAATAAAAAACAAACTTAAATAGACAACCTAACCTAAATAAACTATCTCAACCTAAACAAACCTAACTTGACCTAAACATCAGTTATTATAAATAAACCTGACCTAAATAATATAACTTTACCTAACATGAATTAACTGAACTAAACATACGTAAACTAAATAAAATTTAAACTAAATGAGCTAACTTTAACTAAATAAACTAACTTAACCTAAACTGGATTAAATAAATTAACCTAAACTAAATAAACTAACCTAACATGACCTGACGTAAATTAATTTATCTAATCTGACCTTAATATACTGACCTAACGTTTATAAACCTAAGCAAACAACTTTAGATTTTAGTATTTGAATTTTGAAATTTTCAGTTCACTGAAGATGTTTCACTACTCTATAATTGCACCAAGTGCTTAAAACTAAGATTTTAAAATTAAATATAAGTACATCATCACGTCAACCGTTTGCAGTGCTCAAAATAATTATCATTACATGTATTTAAATATCCGAACTGATCGCACGATGTGAATATGCAGGGGGTAATTTTACTACGGATCAATTGGCCGACTTGGGCACTTGTCCGGGGAGCAGTTGTCCGAGAGCAGTTGTCCAGGGGCGGTTGTCCGATATCCACCAAGTAGTTATCCGAGGAGCAGTTGTCCGAGGGGCATTTGTTTGGAAGAGCAGTTGTTTACACCAACAGTTGGCCGGAGGAGTAGTTATCCAGAGGAGAAGGAGATATTATCCGAGGGACAATTGTCAGAAGGACAGTTGTCCAAGTGGCAGTTGTCCGAGGTCAGTTGTCCGAGTGGCAGTTGTCCGAGGGGCAGTTGTCCGAGGGGCACTTGTCCGAGGGGCCCTTGACCGAGGGGCCCTTGTCCGATGGGCAGTTGTCCGAGGAGCAGTTGCACTGTTACCGGAATAGTTATGCGTCAGCCTGAATATGCAATTTCTTAAACCATGACTAAAGAGCCGAAAATAATTTCTCGTAGTCAGATGAGAGATACCAAAGTAAGAGACAAGAATTGACTCACATAAAATTCTCTATTCTTTTATCTAGATCTAGTGAACATCTACTATCGAAGCAAAAGATTTTCTTAAGTTAAAGCTTTAATTAATAATTAAAAACTGTTTGGGAACAAACACTTTAAATTAGTATCTTTTGTATTTTTGTTCCTTATTTTCGTACCTTCTTAGCGTCGATATGAATTGCAGTTAACAAAGAACACATGCAATGTGATAAAAATTAGTTGTCATTATATAGTGTCAAAATATTCAGTAAAAAATGTGGAAGTGAATACGAAAAGACTACCCAAACCACTAACAAAACATTATTATACAGGGTACTTAACTTCGCTGGAGTCCAAACCAGCAAGGAAATATTACTGCGTAGAGTGAGAGCTCCGCTGGAATCTAAACCAGCAACGAAATATTATTACGTATACTGATTAAACTCCACTGGAATCTAAGCCAGCAACGAAATAATACTACGTAGTGTGACTAACTCCGATGGAATACTTCTGTCTCTCAAGATTCCCCTGAGCCGGAGAAGATCATCTCCACCACCTCCGGCCCCCCTGACATGTACTCCGCCGGGTCGGACGCACGCAGCGCCGACGGTGCACCTCCGTCGCCGTCGCATGGCGCGCAGGCGCATGACTGCGCCATGGTCAACGCCATCGCTGACGACGCCAGCATTTGCGGCAACAACAACCTGCTTGACGTGAACCGAGCTCAGAGGATGAAGGGCAGCTTCATGCAAGACGGAACGTCCACTTTCTCGCCGCAGTTGAGACGTGAAGTAAGTGGGAACAGGGTACGGAATTGCTGCAGTTCAGTGAGACCCGTGAACGAACATTCGGGGAAATGATGAAGCTGAGAAGGGTGTTAAGTACGAGTACTTCATCAACGCAATTTAAAGTATTTAGTTTTTTAAGTGAAAATAAACATCGTCTACTTAATGCACACAAAACAAGAGAAACTTTTCGTATGAAAATCTGAAATATTTTTAGGCTGATAAGCAAAAAATGAGAAGGTACTGAACACGTAGGTATAATTTTTTTTTTAATTTCACAAAACTTAAGGAACAATACGGAAGAATATAATTCAGTTTCTTCGTACATTATTGCTCTGAAAAACCCCTCTTAATTTTTTTATCGTCGAAAGAATTTAAATGCTAGTTGAATTGTAACTGTAGCCAGTTTACGCAAAATTATTCCCAGATTTTAATTTTTTCAGTATTTTTCCGCATTAGTTTCAAATAATATTCTAACCAAATAAATTGCACCACAGCTTTCAGCACTCGAAACTGCGTGGCTTACACGGAAAATACCACTATAAACTTGATATCTATAGCGTGGCGCCTGAATTCTTTTATCTTTTTAGAGATACGTTGAAAAACGTGTACATTGCACCAATCTTTACGCGTCACTTCAATTTTATCCACACTCAACGCCGTGTTGGCTACACTGTGTACCTGACTAACCTTCAATTACGTAATTTTTGTGATAAGGAGCAAAAAATGCTGACTGCGTTACAAATTTGTCACCAAGCTTTGTTTGTCTCAATACAGCATCGTGGCGACCACTTAGTGAACCTTCCCTTGCAGTTATACGAGAGGCAGTCGTCCGAGGGACAGTTGTCCAAGGAGCAATAATTTTGTCACTGCGTTATAATTCCGTTACCGTGAATTATTTTCCTCTATACAGCGTAGTGACGACCACTCGGTATACCTTCCCTTAGCAGTTATCCGAAGGCCAGTTGTCCGAGGGACTATAATTTCGTCACTGCGTTACATTGCGTTATAATTTCGTCACCGTGATTTATCTTTCTCAACACAGCGCCGTGACGACCACGCAGTGTACCGTCCCCTAACAGCTATCCGAGGGGCAATACTTTCGTCACTGCGTTATAATTCTGTCACTGTGATTTATCTTTCTCAACACAGCGTCGTGACGACCACTCAGTGTACCTTCCCCTCATTAACATGGGTGCGGAAGACCAAGATTCTCTGCGGCGAAGTTCATTATCAGGGATGTCAGCCAGCAGCGCCCGAGCAGCCATGTCAACAGCCAGAGCCGGTGTATCTGTGGACCAGCGCACGCCAGATTTCTGCACCATGAGACGAGCGGCTCGAGGTCCCGACATAACATTAAGTCATCATCACTTGGCCAACAACGGCGGGCTCAGTCTCCCGCCAGACAACGGGAGCGTCTTGGGTCACCACTTGGAGAGCTGTGGCGACGCAGCGATGCACCCTCCGCCAACCAATAGCATCCGGCACTCCGGGGACGACTTTATGACGGCGTGTGAGACGTACGTGCGGCATGTCGAGGGATTGAGGCCTGCTCATGAAATGAACCATCACATTGACAGCGGGTGAGTTCAAATGGGTTTTAAACTGATTACTATAAAATGCGGCAACTGAGGATTGAGGTATGATCATGAAATTAACTATCATGTTGACAGCAGGTGAGCTAAAACGGGTTTTAAACTGATTACAATAAAATGCGGCAACTCATGAAGCGTTGAAAAAGGATTGTCTCGACTTGATTGTGGGATTTTTATGATATGTGTGAATCCTACGACGAACTTTACCTCCTATTCACACTAATTAAAATTATTTTTAATAGTGGGGTATACGCATATTTTGAAGTGTGTTGATCCTACGCTAAGCTCTCACCTAGATTCAAATTGAGCAAAAATATTTTTAAGCCCAAGGGATAATTCATTTAAATTGTATTAGATTTAGATAGCTTAGAAAATGTGATTTATGAAAATACCAACCGTTCCGGACATCATGCAATGATATGAGGCTCACAGGAAGAGCCCAGAATTATAAACTCTTCGCGTCTTCACGTACGACATTCAATAATCAAAGCAATTTTCTGCGGACCTTTCACTGTTTTTGTGCATCGCTTTTTTTAACGTATAGAACAGTTTTTCAATATACTCCGATTATAATCGGAAGAGAAATATTCAGCATTTTTTCAGCTTCACCTTGCTTTCCTGCTAAAAGTTATCTACTCCCCAGCAGCAACAGGAATAAAATAGTTTGTTTACATTAGACACTCAATAAAAAATAAGCACGATTCAAGAAGTTAATCTAAAATTTAGATAAACAAAAAATTTTAAATTCTGATTATCCCTTCGGTAGTATAATGGCAGAGTTGATTTCGCTAAATACTCATTTCGCTCCTTATAAGTCTATGAGATAAGTCAAGACGTGAAAACAAATCTTTCTCTGAAGCATTCAACAGGATTCATTTAGAACTTATAATTTAGAGACATTTGTGATTATTTTCATTTAGAAGAACAATCCGGCACTATCATTTATTCAATCCTTGCAATTCCTGCCAAATTTACTCATGTGACGCGGTTTACTTTCATTTTTTCGAGTGTAGTCCACCCCAAGTATGTACAATACTACCTAAATTTACTTCGACAAAAGCCATTTTGTGTGATCATCCTAGCCGTTTATTGAAAGCAAATAGCGTATTCCCTCATTTAACAGGTTCTTTTGACTTTTGCTTTTAGAAGAACACTTTATAAAATACATTAGATCTGAAAGTCATTTGCAAATCAGTATAATAACAATTTTTGAATACACCGATTATTGCCAGCAACGTAGTATGAAAGTGCAACATATGCTAATTATCATAGATGAATTTGAAAAGCAAAAGTTAAAAGCCAAAAATACTTGACAGACAAAAAACCACACTTAATCCTGCTTCATTTCTCTGATTTAGTATTCTAATAAAAACTGTAAATGAAAACTTACCCGTTTCTCAAACCAAAGATTCATGGCAGACAAAAGTTACACTTAGATCGGCCTCATTTGTGCGGTTTAGTATTCTAATAAAAACTGTTATTTTCTCCGCAGGTACTCCCCATACTCCCCCTACGGGCAGTCCCCCCCATACCCCTGCTCACCTCTGCTCAACGGAGGGGGCAACACTTCAGTTTCCCCCAGAACTGGGGGGCTCCCCAAAGAGAGGCCTACCGATGCCGATTATATATATTCCTCAGGAGCCGTTTTAAAACCCGGTACCCTCGTCTGACATTGAACTAGGTTTGTTAGAAGTTAAAGTACACCCCTCATGCTTATTGACCCGTAACTTACCGTTTAGGTTATAGGCAACTAAGATTCATGATTAAATTTGATGCACCCAGTCTAACTGTTTTGCCGGAGCATGCATGTTTTTCGCCACCCGAGCGATTTAATTACCTGGGCGACGAAAAACATGCATGCAGGCGGCAAGAAAGTTAGATTAGGTAGTAGAGATAAACGCACCTCACCTTGATATCCCTCGCTGGAACAATCTTTTTGTTAGTATTTAAATTGAAAATGTAGGTTTAAGTCATCTAGGTCAACTAAGGAAATTCTCACAGCAAATTGGACGTGAATGTAATGTAAATCGTTTTTAGTGAATCCGTATTAGGATTGAATGTGTACTGTCATAGTTGTGTGAAATTTTCATACGAAACGAAAAACGAAATGTAATAAGTGAGCTGAATACAAGTATCTCATTAAATAGCTCCAATTTCATTTTTAAATCGTTCCCTTCCTCTGAGCATATTGTAAATTAAATGGAAGCTTAATTGTGTTCATGTAAATTTAAGATGAAAATATATTGCAGACATCCTCAATTAAAAAAGAAATTAAAAACGTGGAGTTTTATAAGTGAAAAAGTTCAATCGCGTACTTGTGCACCGGCGGAAAAGTTCATTTGTTGATTAGAATAATACATAGAAACTTTAAGTAATTAAACATTTAATTGCCAGAATTTTCATTTTAACAAAATTTCAACTTGTAAAAAGTCGACTTCTTTCCTATATTTCAGCAGAAAAATAGGAGCATTTCTATTGAAATGTTCAGATTCACATTTTTTGCTGGGTTTCAAGGTAGCTAGACTTTGATTTGTCTTTTTCGTTGTGTCCAAAAGTGAATAGTTTTGCCTCATTTGCAAATAAGCAATGAGAAATTATTACGAAAGTATTTCCTTATACCAAAATTGTTGTAAGAAAAAGAATGAATTTATGTCAACCGAACCCAGCGAACTGCATTTCTTGCTTATTTTTTGAAAAAAATGGACTTCAATATGAGAAAAAGCTTCACCACAATAGAATTTGTACTTCTATTTGAAGCAAAAATTCAATATGCAGTCAATTTTATTCGACATGAAACTTTCCACTCTACGTGAACTGCGTTTTTTTTTAAATCGAAGATATTTTTAAGTTAAAACTATTGCAAGGTCTCCCACTCAAAGAACGCAAAAAATACTTGAAGCGAACAAAAATTTCCCCGATCAAGATAATTTAAAACCAATATCGATAGCACTGTTCTAATTTCTGTTGTAACTTGAACGTGAGGAAACATTCTTCGAAATTAATTTAGCATCAACACCAGTACATGAACTGCAAACGTGGCTGGAAGCCTTCACTTGTACTTTGTATTTATTAATAGGAGGAGATTGCGATGCTTGACAAAAGGACGTTAAATGAAGGAGAGGCATACGTTTGACAAAATGCGTTTAAATTAGAAAGAAAAGATAACGGCGTTTTAATTCACACATCTCAGGACAAAATTTGCTCAGCATTGACTACCGCGAAGTGGACCAAAAATAAAGGGAGATGTAGATACTGTCAGGTCTCCAACGTCAAGTTTCAAGGCCGTCTTCTTAGCTATAATAGAGATTGCGTTCTGCCACAAAGAGGAAATCGGGTCACCCTTTTGATGCATTCTACGCTGTCGAAACTGCACTGCTGACAGCTCAAGTTCTTCCTAATTGATTTTTCAACGCTATGTGGAATTTCTTCTCCTGAAATTTCGCAAAATTGTACTGAGCGTTCCCACACTACTAAGAAGAACTTACGCTGCCTGCTATACCGCTGCGGCGGCGTTAATTTTTTTTTAAATAAAAGCCTGCCATCACTGCTCTCAACACAGAATTACTAAGCCACTTTTTTTATTTTTCAACGATATTCTTGAAATATTAATCAAAGTGAACCTAGTAATGTCTTTGGATTGTTTATCGAAATCCCTATGTCCACGTTAAGCGTTAGGAAAAAATCTGCAATTGATTCATTTGCATGCGGTAAAATATAGCTAAAGGGGAATCTGATCAGTTAAGATATTTGGAAATTGGTTCACAATCCGTGCTCCATCTCACAACTTTTATGCGTTGGGAAACTAAAATCAAGTGTGTCCTCGCTATTTCCTTTCGGGTTCAAATTGAGCATCGCCGGACGTGCCTTAGTTAAATTGTTTTTCATTTAACACTGCACTGATAATTTTCCGCTGAATTTGCTTGTCAGAGCACTAAAATGATCGACCTTGGCCAATTTTCAAAGGAAAATCTGTCAAATATTTTTATGACCTTCAAATATTACCAAAAATGTGACACAGTGTTTGAATTGTGCAACTACGTGGTGCAAAACAATTCAAAATCTACCGGGAAGAAATTGAATTGTACTCGATAAATGCCGTGATCGGTTATGATTACCAAAATTCGCCTTAACTTTTATTAAGCATTTGAAGCAATTCTCCACGTGATTTTTAAGCGAGATTTCTAAGAACAGCAATGGAATTGAAATTTGAGGTTGATCTGCTGAATAGGCTGTCAAACTAACTTGAATTAATATTACATTCATTTTCAAATTTTATTTAGGTGATCTAATGTAATTTAGATACTAATTCATACTAAGATCGCGTACGTAAAATTATCTGTGAATGTGAATACTACTAAGCCTATTGCACATTTTCACCAATTTTAAAATCCCCATTTCGACAAGAAAAATCTGATAAAATTCTGTCGCAAAATAATGGGTACTGTTCAGATAGTCTGGCTTAGAAGTAGTTTTAACGAAACAAGTACAATATGAACAGAAAGAGTCATTTTGCAGTTGTCTCCCTTACGTTACGCCCTAGCTGTTTGGATAGAAGAATAAGAACTTATCTCTGCCACTACTATGCTCTCCAAAACAAATCATTCTGTGTAGACCGACCTTGCCCTGACTCGTCTGACTTTCATCCAAGTGAGTATCAGGACTTAAAATTTTCCAGTAACACCTTGAAAAATATAATTCCCTAATATTCTGTTACGATCTGGTAAATGTAATTTTGGAATATTAGTACGTACTGAGCTGTAAAAGCGTACGCAGAGCTAGTCTAGGGGATACTTGCTTTAATAAAATTAGTTTGAACATCTCTGAGAGCATTGAACTTCCTGAAAAAGTGTTCATCTTTACGAGCTTCAAAACTTGAAGAGGAATATCTAGAGTTAACGTGATGCTGTGACCAGCATTAATTTGAAGTTTGCATTAATGGCATCAAATGGCTCTTCATAAATAACAAATCTGTTGCTCTGTGAAATATAATCTAAGGAAGGAACTGGAATGTAAAGAAATCTGCTGAAACCTTTTGTAACTACCTCTGCGAGTTAGTATTATTTCATAACATCTAATGTACTAATTGAACGCCCCGTGTAATTTAATTGTAACAATTACCGTGACTGTTGAAAGTCTCTGTGGTTGAATAGCGACCATTATTGTTGCGTAGCCGGCACGTAGAATTATTCTTGCACTTATTAACTTAATCTGGGAAAAATTATGTTAGCTAACCCTAGGTAATAATGCCTATTTTCGTAAATAGCATACTGACAGCACATCCTTTCCTATACCGCTCCCACAGTAGCTCCTCGCTTGGTATGTGGTTGTACAGGATGCACTTATTACTTGTATGTACATTAGACGAAAGCGAGCTAGTATGTGTGAATAGGTAAAAGGCAGTCAAAACAATCACTAAGAATTTCTCCACGTAAAGCAGTGGTTCTGAACCGTTTATGAGTGATTTTCTAAATCCTCAAACTCCCTTTTAAGCCATTTTTAAATAAATACCCAAAGTCAAATGTCCATGCTTGAAAAGTTTTGCAATTAAATCCTGAATTCCTTAGCCCAACGTGAGCCATTTGTAGATAAATTAACTGAAATTCACACCTGATGAACGCATGTCATTCTTTTTTAGCCAAACCCAAAACCTTAAAGCTCTATATATATACAGATAAATACCCAAAACCCTAACCCACCATGGAAACCGCTTGATAAAACCCAAAATCCTTAAACACCTCCACGGGAAACAGAATAAAGGCTCAGATCCCTTTACCGTGCACCCCAGAATGCCTCGCCGTTCACGCCCACTGACTCATAAAATATTACCCAGCCACGCTAAGCCATCGCAGCCCAGTCTGAACATTCACCAGAAATCGTTGTCGATTAGCGGCATTTTGATGCTGTGGGTGACGACCTGGTCCCGTAGGCAACATTACGGACCTGGTCTGGCGCTCGTAAAACGGTGAGGTGCATCCCCTAATGCTTCACTTGGTTTTCGAGAAGAAATAGACTTACTCGTGAAAATTTAGTTCGCGTACGGGAAAATTTTATTTTGGTTTGTAGGGTGGGACAAGCGGTAAAAGTACTCGTAAAAATGAAATATTGCTTTGTTTTGTGGGTTGGACAGAGGGTATCCATACTCGTATAAATAAAATTTTGGTTTTATCTTGCGGGTAGGATAAAGAGAAACGATACTCGTATATATGAAATTTTGTTATTGTTTTGTGGGTGAGACGAGGAGTAAACATATTTGTGAAAGTATGTGTTATTTGCTTTCAAATTTGGCTCTTGCAAGGTTTGAATCGCAGTAAATATTCTCGCCAAAATGTGAGGTAAATCTGTCGCATTTCAATTGATTTATCAATAAACAAAAGCATAAATAACTCTCGTGAAAATAGAAGCGATGTCAGTCTAAATTTGTTTAGTTTTCTTAATGAATAACGGGATAAATATTGTCTCAGAAGTAAGTAGTTTTCTTAAAAATTTGACTTGGATTACGGGGGTATTGAAAGAAATGAATGTATGGTCAACTGCTGCGTACTGCTGCGTAGACCATACATTTATTTCTTTCACCAGAAATAATTAAAACTGATTATATTTTCTTAAAAATTTGACTTGGATTACCGGGATATTGAAAGAAATAAATGTACCTCCAATAGTGCCACATACATATTTGTAATTTGAAAATACTCTTAGTTCCTAAGGAGCGGAAACATACTTATGAAAATGTCAGCACGCGTTCGCTGAAATATTTTTGTGGGACGAATAGATAAAAAACAAAAAATGCGCTAATATCAGAGAATTAATCTGTGTCTAAGCCCAACAGGAATATGTGTAAAGTAATACAAAGTGGGCTGAAAAAAGATACGGACAATATTAATTGCTGGGTACAGCATAACTATATCATCATGGAATAGGCTCACATCAGTGAAAACAAGAGAATGTAAAAAATATTGTTTTTTCTTGACGGCGTATGCGTTATTCTTTACGAACGCTTCACTCATGATATGTTTCTCCAGTTACTATCAAATAAATGGCAATAAAGTACGGATTTTTTCCAGATAAGCCCCGCCACTAACGCAACACATAAGTTCACCCACTTGAAACTTTCGAAATAATGCCCCTATCGACTTCAAATAACTCTCAAACAAATGATTGAAACATTCTGTCGTTTGAGGGTAATTTGAAATCGATAAGTGCATTATTTCGAAATTTACAGGTAGGTGAGCTTATGTGTTGCATTAGTGGCGGGAAAAAGATCCTATTTTATTATCTGGAAAAGATCCTGAAGAGAAACTGAACTTATATCCATGGCCTTATAGCTGTGAAGTAAATCTATTTATAACGATACTTTTTGGTTCACACAACACCTCAACATTACAGCGCTTAAACATAGATAAGATCATATTACAACCTAGTGGTACAGCTATGACTGTACTGGCTATAAAATCTGTGCTGCTCTGTCGTAACCCTGCAGCCATCATTGCAAATCTCCACAGATTTGTTAACGATTCATCGACAGACATACTTTCCTGAATATTTGATTTTCATTGGGCATCTCGTATTCACGAATCAATGAACCTAGTCTGCGGATGATTTCATTATAGAAGAACACTCTAAGGAAAAATCTGTCTCTTCAAAGGTAAGTTCTTGATATGCAACTCGGCTTGAATCTTTACCAACTAAATCGTGAGCTTATTTTGAAATTTTATTTTTCCTTCTTGTTATTTAATACACTCGTATTCACCACTGATTTAGCGCTATGTTAAGTCAAAGTGATTTTCCTTCTTTGGAAATTCTAAAATAAATGCTCACATTTATTTTGACGAAGGGCTTGAGTTGTACCACCAAATATCAAAGTTATCAAAACTGCATCTGGATAATTTATTGGTGTCTTTCGCATTGATGCTAAACTCCTAAAATTTTGCATTATAATTTTGAGATTATATGCAATGAACTATTGCTGTTTCGTCCCCTGAAATTTTCTTTCCTATTTTTGAGATTATACGCATTGATCTATTGCTGTTTCGTTCCCTGAAATTTTGTATTTTAATTTTGAGATCATACGCAGTGAACTATTGCTGTTTCGTTCCCTGAAATTTTGTATTTTAATTTTGAGATCATACGCAGTGAACTATTGCTGTTTCGTTCCCTGAAATTTTATATTCTAATTTTGAGATTATAAGCAGTGAACTATTGCTGTTTCGTCGAAACACCTTCGCAACCGATGACCATGCAACAAAGGACGGCAAATAAATGTATCTCGTTGGTTAAGAACTACTGCTTTACATGAAGGAAGCTTAGCTACACTAAAGCAATAGTAGTGAATAAGTAGAAGGCTTGTCAAAGTAGAGTAAGAGCGGATAGTAAAATCTCATAATATTATAAGAAAGTATACAAATTATCGTGGATAAGTGCTTCGTGCTGCTGTGAAAAGTTAAATTTATTGTAGCATGTAAGCTGCCTTTTGATGTGAATATGAATATTAAATTGAACACATCAAGCAATGTCTGATTGGATTCATAGCTGACTTCTTCAGCCTTTAATGCTAGACTGCTTGAAGTTAAGCCCTGCCTGCGTACGACTTCAAATTTTTAAGCACTTATTGCCACACTTTTTAAGTTTTACCGCGCGCGCAGGTTTCCATAACATGAGAATGGAGCCAAAGGCTTTTCTACAAAGGAACGCTGGAACAAAACTGCAATCTTGTCGATGAGAGCATACCAGTTCACGAAAATTTACGCATCACGTAGGGCGATGATAAAAAACTCTCATTTTAAATTGTCTTTCAGTGATGTATCCATAGTTTGGAAAAATAAAAATTGAGTGAGTTTTACTATTATTCGCGAGGTTTTATTCTAGTCTCCAACCATTGCTTTCAGAGAGCAACACAAGCCAAGAATAAGAAGAAGAATGATTTTTTAATTTTTGGCTCGTCCCTCGTTACCTAAAAACGCGCAGTAAGCATAACGTCTCCCTGGTGTGCTTCTAAAATTTTCAATTTTCCATTATAAAATTTATTCTAGGACGTGGTTGAATCAGAGCAATCATTTGAATTTGCAGGAAACCTACTCGTCAGCATATGAGTATGAATTTCAGGTTTATTAACATGAGAGAATTCAAATAATACGAGACGAACATGACATGGCCAGAGTTGCTCGAAAGAGGAACTCTGGGGCGAAGTACTGGTATAGCAAACGGGAAAATTTTGATAAATTGAATAATGTAACATTTGTCCTACCTCAGGTTTACTTGAGGTATTTTTTCTCCTTGATTAATGACATTCTTCACGTCCTTAAAAAAATTATTTATTGAATTTACGAAATATGTGGGATTTATGGGATTTATTTATGGGATTAATGGAATTCTCCACGTACTATGTCAAAACTAAGAACCCATTACATTATGTCAGAACCCTTACTAAAACGATTGGAAAAAATGTGTTTGGTTAAAAGATAATCAAGTTTTGTGTTTTTTTGTTTCAAATATGTATTTTAACATAGGGAGCGTCGGGTCTATTTGATATATATTATTTCATCTTACGATGCGTGTTTATACCAAGTAATTTAACGTTCAATTTTATCCTGAGATGGTGTTTTTGAACAGTTAACACATTCTGTCTCAATATCAGTTACGCCATTGAGAACAAAACTTTTGTTCTCCGTCTTACCTTCTAATTCAACCCTATTGCCGCCTACTTTCCCTGTATTCCGTAATTTAGATGTTCTTCGCCGCCTGCGTCGCTTTATGTTCCCAGAACATTTCCCGTCCTTGCCCTCGAAAGCTGCTGTTACCGTATCTTTTTCTCAATGCGTGTACAAAACTAAGCCTTAATATTTACTTATAAAGCTTCTGCATGACGCGTTAAGTTCTTTACATGCTTTTCCAAGCAAGAATTATTAAAGTTTCGAAGTTAGAGTGAATTATTAAGCAGCCACCCTCGTATCGAATAGAGATTATTTGTCTTCTAGCCCTCGAAATCGGTTTCGAGCGCACGAATGCCTTCGTCTGTGACAATGAAATGAATAGTCTGTCTCCTAGACCGACCGAGTCGAAACATATCCAATGTTCTCTTGTGG
The DNA here is from genome assembly GCA_030386875.1 of Morinoia aosen. Taxonomy (NCBI): domain Eukaryota; kingdom Metazoa; phylum Arthropoda; class Malacostraca; order Amphipoda; family Talitridae; genus Morinoia; species Morinoia aosen. The sequence goes on along the minus strand of CM059559.1, from coordinate 10,280,759 downwards.
GGACCAAATTCCCGTGAAAGTATTTTCTGGATATCGTTTAATGTTTTATTCATGGGTGGTAGCTTCTGTCGGCAAATGATCGATGGCTCAAGTAAGGATTCGAGTTCTATTACGTACAGATTGCTTCGTTTTCTTGTGGGGCGCATAAAAAGCGATTGCGATCGGTTCAAATTTTCCAGGAGGTTGTGTCCCAAAAGCCATCATTGAAATTTGTAATTTTGTAATAAATTGAGCTTTCCCAATGATTTTGTCTTTGTGTCCTTGCTCTATTCCGACACTGCATGAAGAATTTAAGGAAGCCACGTTACATGAGGAGCAACATATCAATTCGAATAGATTTACACTCGATTAGAATATTTCAAGGTCCCACTTTCTAAGAGCTGGAAACAACCTTAATTCGAAGCACAATCAAGTTAATAGACTTAATTTAAAATTTGATGCTAGACAGGCCCAATTCCCTTCGCGTATTGACTTTAAAAAATGGACACTCGACGTATACATACTAAGACAGAAGCGCACTCTTTCTGACTTCACTCTCAGAAGCGATCAATTTAATCAAAATACCTGCAAATTCAATATACTCCACCAAAATGCAGAAAAATATAAGCTTGAAATTTTAATTTGATGCATGCTACGTTGAAAAGAGAAATTACTGCGTATAAAATAAGTTTAAAGAAATCCACAAAACGGGAAATTACTGCGTAGAAAAATAAGTTTTAAGAAATCCACAAAACGTGAAATTACTGCGTATAAAATAAGTTTTAAGAAATCCTCAAAACGTGAAATTACTGAGTATAAAATAAGTTTCAAGAAATCAACACAACGAGAATTTACTGCGTAGAAAATAAGGTTTAAGAAATCCACAAAACGGCCTGCAGCAAATGCAAGCATAGTTTGAGAATGGCAACCACGAAGACGCGAATCTCTCTCGAGGTCATCAAGCTATAGGAGCTCCGGTACGGCAACAGAAATCGTAGTTTATGAAACGGCATACAGATGGACAATTCCAGCATCAGAAATGGTGAAAATAAAGCTTTCAAATTTTTTGCTTCCATCCCATTGTTTTTTTCTCATCGGAAATACTACTTAACAGGTATGACCAGAGATTATTTTAGAACTCGTGCCATAAATGTTGACGAAAGTGACACCATACCACGAAATTGAAAGATTGTGGGTAGCTTTTGGTCCTCTTTTTACGTAAGTTATATAGGCTTGCAAGTTGGAACCGCGAGAAGAAGATCTCATCGCACCTGGCACGATCTTACATTGAGCATCAGCCAAAAACTCGAAGGCTTAGCAAATTCGTATCTTTACTAGAATTGCTTTGGCTTACCAATAACAACTACTACCGCGTTTTCGCAAAGTTTTCTCAATAACCCGTACATATTTGCCAAGCAAGCCTCATCAATTTCTTCCCAGAAAGTTCAGTTTTCACTTCTCATTTGTTCTAAAAATATTTAACTGTCCATATCAAAACTCAAGTTATACTTTCCACCTCATAGGTTCCCCCGACACCTACAGTACTCTACCCTTTAATGATATTTGAAACTGTTTCTTGGCCCAAAAATATTGTCGCCGTCTTCATCGAAGGCAACGCGGGAGAAGTCTACGGTGATAGTCGCTTTTTAAATCACGTAATTCACAAGATGATTACTTTCATTCGAACAACACGACGTTCATAGATAAACGGCAGCTTCGTACAAGTCGGTCAACATCCAAATCGGGCTCTGTAAATGACCTTCCGAAGCAATGCGTTCAATTTCTAAATTAGCCCTTGTTGTGCAGCTTCTCTTTAGAAGGTCGTTCTGTCTCTGCCTTATTGTTAATTTTTTCGACTGCACTGCCCTTTTGTGGAGTTATTTGGTGTAATTGATTTGCTCAGAGACCATTCCCTCGCCAACGAGAATTCTTTTGATCACGTGTTAGTGCGCGTATGAATTTTTCAGAACACTAATGGAGGATATTTACGACTCTAAACGTTTGGTTTAATCTTGATCTTTAATTCCTTTACCTCGAAATCGCTCTTTTGTTATCGTAAATACATATTCTATTATATATGTTATAATATATACTCTGAATACATATTCTAAATCTGTATATTCTAATGTACGTATATATACAGTAAAATGTATGGTATTATAAATATATGTTTACATATATTTGGAAAGATATTTCTCTCTTGCGCATTTTCTCGAAGATAATTTAATGGAGGTTGTATATACGGGGATATGTTTGGAGCATTGAACAAAGGAGTCTGCAATTTTCCTAGCAGACTCATTTCATTGCTAGTGGTAAATTTTGTTGCATTTTTAATTTAATTCTTCGAAGTTCAAGGGGGAAGTCAAGGTGCGCTTCAGCATCCTTGTCAAAATTTGTTCAAGTCCCGCGTTAAAAAAGCCGTAAGACGTTGTTATAAAAAATCATTCCTAAAAATGTTATTGAAATGCTGCGCACGAGTCCATTGCTGCAGATATCTAAATGATGCATTTTTGTAAACAAAAAAATATTCATGTACTATGTTTTGTTTTAAAAATTTAAAATTTAATAAAAAGCTTAGTGCTCAACGTTTTTTTCCAGCTCTGATACGCGCTCCTTTGCACGTTGGGGGAATTCTGAGACTACATTTGATAAGTTATTCTGATATTGTATTAAACTTCAACCAACAACATTAAGTTAAATATCAAACGTTCGCCTCAATAACATGCCATGTAGGAGAAAGTAATTATTTTTCAACCTCATGGAATGATTATTTTTTGAAAATTTCTGGTAACTTATTAGTAAGTGGAAACGAATTTCATTGAAGGAAAAAGTAAATAGTTTCGTTTAGAGAGCATTGTCGGATTTTTCAGCAGTCGAATAAATAATGTTAATTTTCCTTGGTGTCAAATGAAGCTAAACAGTTTACGCATCAAACGAATTTTTGTTACACTATTCCAATGGAATGAATAGAATTTAATGTTAGATTTCTTCATGAGCAGAGAATTCATTAATCAGACAGATATGCATCTCTGTCAGATCACGCTGACAGCTAAACTACCAGTTTAGCTCATAATTGCACGCGTAACATGCTAAAAAATAAGCTTTTCAAAACAGTAATTATTTGAAATACCGGAACCATTATCACCCTCAAAAAACAACTAAACAATTATAAATCATCCTAAACTGATAGTTAAATATTGGCTAATAGCTGAACCTTTTTTACCCTCAAAAAAAATTATAAATCCTTCTATGATTATAATTAAGCATTTGTAAAAAAAGCCTTCGTCCATTTTCTTCTGTTAGTATACACAATGCAAATTGATTTCGTATCTTTTACACTTAAAAGTTAAAAGTACTTCTATCCCAAGAAACATTTAACAGAGGAGGAAATATACAACATCTGCAATGAATAACACATCCATTCAGGGAACATAGATGAAATTGGACGATTTCTAGCAAATCTCACTTTTAGGATAAAAAGGAAAATCAACGAAGCTAAGAAAATAATGATATAAAACATACGTTTTGGATCATAAAAAATCCATCCTCAGTGTTCTGAAAAACAATAAGTCAAAGTATTAAAACTATTTCTGAACTATAATTCTCTGAATAAACCAACAGATAAAATATTGACAGCAAAAAAGACAAAGAAAAGAAAATAATAATGGTGTGCACAACACAGGGGAGTCTCCTTTCGTACGGGCAACAATCTGACTAAGTCATCTAATTCGTCTATAAGAGAACATTGTTTGATCAACGACCATTTTTTTATAAGCGCGAATTTTCAGATTTTGGACTCAACCCCAAATTTATATAGTCTCCGCATTTTAGAATCGATGTTAATTTCAAAAAACCGTCCGTCAATTAATGAGTGTGACGGTCAAGCTTTCTATTGTTTGTTAAAGTGTTTTATAGTTTTTATTTTATTATTGTCTCTTCTTTGTCTTTTTTTATGTCAATATACTATCTGTTTATTTATTCAGAAAATTATAGTTCAGAAATAGTTTTAATACTTTGACTTCTTATTTTTCAGAACACTGAGGATGGATTTTTAATGACCCGAAACGTTAGTTTTATATCATGATTTTCTTAGCTACGTTGGTTTTCCTTTTTATCCTTCAGGGAACATTTCTTGCATCAAATTTTAAGCTCTGTTTACTATGAATCAAGACCCATTTGCAAATCAACCATAAATCCAAATGTTTGTCATTTTAGCTGAACAAATTTGAGGTAAATAGATATTAGAATTATTAGGATATTCATTTGAGGAATTATTATCGCACGGGAATGATTGCTTGGTGCAGCAAAATGGAATTCGTAAATTTGCATCGCGTGAATTTCAAACCGAGAGCTTCTTCCTTACGATTTTAGGGCGCATTAAATTTAACTTCTAAGGGGAACTGTCTTCCGACCAGGAGCTGAATTTTCAAATAGTTCACATCGCTATAGCTGTACAGCCGACACCGAAACGTCTCCTGATAACTTGGCTACCTCATGGGTGAAGTTTAAATATTTTTCAATTCAAATTCGCACACACAAAACTGGCGAGCCTGCAAAGGTTTCAGATGCTTCAAATTCAATTCAAAAAAGATCAAACTTGGATATGGGTTCCAGAGAAAACCGCTTAAGTCGCCAATTTGGCAGGTGAACTTTTACTGTCGGTTGCATCGTCGCACAACCGTAAAATGTTGGAAAAAATTGGGCTTAGAGAACTACTATATATCAATGAAAAGTGCAACAGTCACCAACTGAAAGCAAACTGCCCTCATGCTTTTCATACGTCATATGCTTGTATGCTAATTTGATTCCCAAAATTTAAGTTTTTAATGTGAAATTTGCTAGAAAGGGTTCCTGGCACTCCTAATGGTATTAATAACTGTATTTGTTAAAATAAATGAATATTTTTTCATTTTCCTTCTCAAGATGAGACCATAGTGACCTATTGCTTAATTCAAAGCTAGAGAAAAAGAGGAGGAATTTAAAAGCATACATTTAATTACGTTATTTGTGACATTCCACCCTATCTGTTACGAATACTAATTATTTAGTGTCAATTTACAAACCAAACAGCGACACGAAAAGGAAACTGTCGATTCGCAGTAAAGCTATACATACGCTTGTTATGTCTCATCATTGTCATTATCCGCACAAAATGCGCATGATATTGGTGAAGTGAGAGCATTGGTAGCCTCGAGATATGCAGACTTGCACAAAATGTGCATGATATTGGTGAAGTATGAGCATCGATAGACTCAAGATATGCAGGCTCGCACAAAATGCGCATGACATTGGCGAGCTGAGAGCGATGGTAGACTCGAGATATGCAGACTCGCACAAAATGCGCATGATATTGGCGAGCTGAGAGCATCGGCAGACTCGAGATATGCATACGCGCAAAAATGCGCATGATATTGGCGAGCTGAGAGCAATGGTAGACTCGATATATGCATACTCGCACAAAATGCGCATGACATTGGCGAGCTGAGAGCATCGGCAGACTCGAGATATGCATACGCGCAAAAATGCGCATGATATTGGCGAGCTGAGAGCAATGGTAGACTCGAGATATGCATACTCGCACAAAATGCGCATGATATTGGCGAGCTGAGAGCGATGGTAGACTCGAGATATGCAGACTCGCACAAAATGCGCATGATATTGGCGAGCTGAGAGCAATGGTAGACTCGAGATATGCAGACTCGCACAAAATGCGCATGATATTGGCGAGCTGAGAGCAATGGTAGACTCGAGATATGCAGACCAGACAACTCGCTTGTCCTGAGCACAAAGTTTGCGAGGAGGCCGCCGCATTTCTCTCAGCCGACGTTCATGGACCAACTTCAGGTCATCTCGTGTCTTTATGGAGGATAAATTCAATAGTAAGAAATTCGATACATCCATTACCTCGATTTGTTTTACGACAAGAAATTCTGCTCGCATCTCAACTTACGAGACGAAAATGAAAAGTTTTCCAATTTTCTCCCTGCCCAACCCAGACAAGTTTCTACAGCTCCGAGTTACGCCGCATCGCCTAGTTATAAACTAGGCGCATAATCTCTTTCATCACCGGGTTTTTGAGCCTGGGTATAAATCCCTGAACTTTATGAGGAATTTTAGCTAACCGTGTGCCCAAGACTATTTTATAATGCGCAAAAAATCTATTTGTTCTGGAATAAGAGATGAATATTTCAGCAAGTCATGAAGTTGAGAATGTTACCTTGGATATGACGATGTTCTTGTTAAAAGCTGTCTTTTTTTAGAATTAAAGGCTTATTAAAATTGCTCATGGTCACATTAATTTTGTTCCAACTTGTTCTTAAAATTTACGTTTCTTATTGTTCGTATTTTTAATAGTGGTGTCATTCCAATATAATTTTTTCTAAAACTAATGCGCTTCGCCACAGCATTTTCAAACCTAGTGCTAAATCTAGTACCCAGAATCTTCAACAAAATTTTCTGATCGAAAAAGTTGGAGTCTTCGCATAAGATCTTCCACCAGTGGCGAATGAAAGTGAATTGGTAAATGGGGAAACGGTTTCTTGTATAATACAGAGGAAAGAACGAAGAACTACCGACCGGTCTTGCATTGCGCATACGTGACAAATCTACAAATCAACCCGTACAAGAATAATTCTTTCAATAAAAAATATCTCATAAAAAATGAACTAATGAGAAATACGCATTCCAATGCCAAAATATGCCTAAAAAAATTCTGTAATGTTAAACAATTCCTTGATAAATATTTCAATTGGAAAATATTCAATACTGAAGGCTTCAATATGAAATAATTCTATAATAAATGTTTCAAAACGAAAGTATTTCATGTTGAAGGACTTCAATATGAAAGTATTCCATACTAAAGGCTTCAATATAAAAATATTCCATAGTAAAGGCTGCAAAGTAAAATTATTCCAAAATAAATTTTTCAATGCTCCATCAGAAGAGAAAACAGCTGTACACAGATCTATGCAGAAGCCCGCCTCTGTTTATGGTAGGGCATTACTTTTTCTTACCAGAAAACCAAAATTGGCTGTTGTACCCCAGAATATTTCTCCTGGACCTGGGGGAAAAAGCCGAAGACATCAGACAAAATATTTTGTGTCTCTAGACATGTCCATTGGACGAGGTTGTGGAACACAAGCGTCTGCAGCACAGTGTGTGCACACAACGCAACAACAGAACATTATGTACCTTATGTGACACATATAAGACTAATGTAATAAATGCTGAGAAAGTTAAACGCACAACAATGCACCTTATGGAGCCCTTGTAAAATTTCAAGTTAATCCATCCCGAGAACGTTAAAATTATAAGATAAACGCAACAGTGCTCATGATAGAAAAAGTTTAAAACTTCAATATTCCAGGCGAATAAATATAAAGAAGCCCACACAAATCCAGCGCTCGTAAACTAAAACCCTAGTGTGACATTATTTGTGTGTACAGCACAACTTTGCAGGGATACGCCAAAACTTGTGAACAATGTAAGGCGCAAAGATAGACATTGATATGTCAACATCGTGAAACATAGAAAACGCGGAAGCAAAGGCAGAGGTATACATTGATACGTCAACAACGTGAAACATAGAAAACGCCGAAGCAAAGGCAGAGGTATAGATTGATATATCAACATCTTGAAACACAGAAAACGCCGAAGCAAAGGCAGAGGTATACATTGATACGTCAACAACGTGAAACATAGAAAACGCCGAAGCAAAGGCAGAGGTATACATTGATACGTCAACAACGTGAAACATAGAAAACGCCGAAGCAAAGGCAGAGGTATACATTGATACGTCAACAACGTGAAACATAGAAAACGCCGAAGCAAAGGCAGAGGTATAGATTGATATGTCAACATCGCGAAACACAGAAAACGCCGAAGCAATTCGCTCAAAATCACATGTACACAACGCAACGCTCATAAAAAACATGCATAATACGTTCAATGACGGCACAACACTTTCCACAAACCTAGCAGACATAACCTATAGGAATAATGATTCTACAGCATATGAAAAATGTCTCCGTGACACACAGTAAGCTCACATGCGTGCACAAAATATGCACAGAACCAACAACGAGTACGTCCCATCCACAACAAATACACCTTGAGCCCACAATGCACACACAAAAAAATACGTCACATGCACACGAAGTATACCGTGAGCACACAACCGTAAGCACGCAATGCACACGTAGCACAAAAGTACAAAATGAATACAACGCGAGCACACAACCGTAAGCACGCAATGCACACACAGCACAAAAGTACAAAATGAACACAACGCCAGCACACAACCGTAAGCACACAATGCACACGCAGCACAAAAGTACAAAATGAACACAACACGAGAGGCGCACACCTGAAGCATTTGAGGCTGCAGCAGCCGGAGGCAGAAGAAAAATATTTATGACGTGGACGTCCGAGAAGTTTTTGTGCATCAAACTGCGGCGGAAATGATAAACTGGGGCCCTCACGCAAAGCCTAGATCAGCCACGCAAAGAAATTCCATGAATGGCAAATTGGAAATCCGATGGAAGGCAAAAAAGTCCGATGTGCCTCCGAAGAAATACGGAGTTATTTTTCGGGCGGTCAGAAGCCACCGCCTGCAATTTGCTCAGCCTCTGTAAAGTTGGGCTTCAAACTTACACAAGCAAAGATTAGGACTTTTTTATGCATTCTCCTAAGTTTGAGGGCGAAAGAAAGGTGGCTAAAATTATGCAGATGGAAGAAGACATGATCAAAATCTGAGAAACGTTCGTTTTTTGGCGGTCGTCCTTCAAATTGGATTTAATTTCCAAGATGAATGATCACGGTCGGAAAAATTCATAGAACTTGGATAAATTTCATATATATTCGAGAGAAAGTGAGTATTTCAATACCAATCTGTGAACCATAATTCACTGAACTTGGACAAACCCCAATGAAAATCGATCATACATGGAGTACACAACATTTTATGATGCTAGTGTACGCTCACGCTGTGCATAGTACGTCTAGTACAGAAATAAGTAACTGCTACCCAGTCTAACTTTTTCGCCGGAGCATGCATGTTTTTCGCCGCCAAAACGATTTGATTACTTGGGTGGCGAAAAACATGCATGCAGGCGGCGAAAAAGTTAGACTAAGTATATAAGAGTGCATAGCTTCCGACTGAGGGGCTTCTTATGTCACTAAATAATAAAGCTCGAAATCATGAGCCAACATTAAACTGAACGTGCCTTTAGAACTTGACGTCAAATTCCAGAGCTTGCGCGCACTGACGCGTTCTGGAAAACTTGCTTAACATGTTGGTCATTTGAGCCGTCAGTATACACGGAGGGAAATTTCATTATGCTGATGACCGATCAGTAGTCACAAGCTGACCGATCATTAGTCACAAGCTGACCGATCAGTAGTCACAAGCTGACCGATCATTAGTCACAAGCTGACCGATCAGTAGTCACATGCAGACCGATCAGTAGTCACATGCTGACCGATCAGTAGTCACAAGCTGACCGATCATTAGTCACAAGCTGACCGATCAGTAGTCACAAGCTGACCGATCAGTAGTCACAAGCTGACCGATCATTAGTCACATGCTGACCGATCAGTAGTCACAAGCTGACCGATCATTAGTCACAAGCTGACCGATCATTAGTCACAAGCTGACCGATCAGTACTCACAAGCTGACCGATCAGTTGTCACAAGCTGTCCGATCAGTAGTCACAAGCTGACCGATCAGTAGTCACATGCTGACCGATCAGTAGTCACATGCTGACCGATCAGTAGTCACATGCTGACCGATCAATAGTCACAAGCTGAAAGATCAGTAGTCACAAGCTGACCGATCAGTAGTCACAAGCTGACCGAATTGTCTTTAAATTTTAGTTGAGGACTGGACTTCAGTTTAACCCATCGGGGTCAAGGTGTTAAGTCAACCACTTGTGGCAGCCATTGCTTTGTAACTCAAGGTGATGAAGGACAGTTCAGCGCTGACCTGCTCTTATAGGTAGCTATTTTTTATTTGAAACGGATATACTAAAAACGGATATACTACTAAATAAAAATTATAAACAGATTAATTTAAGGCCCCAAATTCCAAAGGCAGGGCCTTCATTTCCTTATAAAATTATTAGCAAATTAATTTAAGGCCCCGAATTCATAAGACTCATTTCCTAGTCACATGCATTCCTCATTTCCTTAGAAAAATTATAAGCGGATTAATTTAAGGCCCCAAATTCCTAAGGCAAGGCCCTCATTTCCATATAAAAATTATAAGCGGATTAATTTAAGGCCTCAAATTCCTTAGGCAAGGCTCTAATTTCCTTATAAAAAATGAAAAGCAACTTAATTTAGGGCCCCGAATTCCTAAGACAGAGCCCTTATTTCCCAAAGTCTTCAAAATATATAGATTTCCTTAAATATTTCCACGTAAACATAATAGCCTTCTTTCTAAATTGATGTATACTGACACAATCTAATCCAACATAATCAAACCTAGAGTTGTTGTTTACAATGATTCACAAAAATAAATATCCCAGAGACAGTCCGACAACGCGAGTCACCAGCTGCTTAGCACCTTGACTGCGATACGTTGCGATACCCAATATTTTCCTGTTGCAAAATGACCCGTCGATGGGTCGTTTGGAAGAGTTTTAATAATCTTTTAAAATTAATGATATTTAATGTACCCAGTTGGGTTTTGCTATAACTTTCATATTTGAATTTGAGTTGAATACTGAACTTCATTTTAACCTATCGCCATCCACGTGTTAATACACAGAATTTCTTCAAGCGAGCGATTATTTTCCATCTTCGTGGATTTTCTTGAAATTGGACTGGAATATTAAAAGCGAAATATTATTAAGATTATTTTCTCACCGAAAATTACAGTAAATAGGATCAGCAGCTTATTTACAATTATCAATCAATTCCATTGAAAGATGTCAAGAAAAAACACCAGAATAACTGCTTCCAAGTCATTCGTTAAGCATAGAGACAGAAAGGTCCCAAAAGTATTTTTCGGTGCAACTATAGTGTGAAGTCTTCCGCCATATATCGCTTCAAAGTATCGCTACATACTTTGAAATGTACAAATAAAGAATTTATTATTGAATAAAATGTTTGAAAATGAGTAATATCCATTATTACCCAAACCTAGTCTGACGCCAAAGTACTAGCTAGAGGTATGATCTCATGCTATAGTGTGGTAGAGCTCACGCTATTACAGCACCCATTTTTCTTTCAACCATACGCATATTTACAAGCAAGTATGGAGCAAAACCAGCTCTACTTCCGTCACTCTTTTCCCGAACCCTTGCTCCTCGAAAACATCTCACCTGAGCTGAGGCTCGCGCGCAGCCACCCTGCGAACAAGAAGCATTGGAGCCCAGGTCCATAGGTTTTACTTACACGCGCTCGTGTATTCCTTTATGCCTCATTTCAATAATAGAAACAAGGCCTAAAGTTTTGAGAAAGCGACGGCCCACAGCTCCCCTCTCCATTTGGCATCGGCCTCGTGGGACTTGAAAGGACTTTTACGAATCGTGTTTGTGTTTGCCGCTTGCCGAAGAGGCTTCAAGCAAATGGCATTGTGGCCGTAACGCAAAAAATCCTTTGATCACGCATCTCTGTCTGGCTCGCGAGTACGCCAGCTATGCACATTACCTTCAAGAATGGCTCCCAATACTTGGGCCAAACTTCAAAGACGCTCGTGTGTTTCAATACATCTTTAGATATGATGGTTTTTCTCTGTATTCGCCAGCGAATTATGGCTTCAGCATATGGAATTCTTTCGTATAACTGGCTTGAAATTTGCCGGAAAATACGTTTTGTAACTGCAGAGTTTTGGAGCGGCATGGAGAGCTCGTGTTTTGTGTTTATAGTGAATTTTGTATTCTTAAATTCTGAAGACTATGCCTGTCATACTTGATTTCAAAGAAGGATATCGAATTTGAGATCAATTTTGCTCAGACTTTTTTTTTTAAAGCTGAAATAATTTGCCTTCGTTCTTCTGAAATGCTATTAAAAACATGCTGCAAACCTTTTCTTAGATCGACTTGTTCTTATGTAAATAGATATTCCTGCGAACACTTGAGTGATTGTTGAATATTTTGGGTATTAAAGGCTCCTGTTTTAAAAGTAACAACAAGACACAATTGACCTTTATTTGAATGGCTTAAAACGATCACGTTTACTTGGACTAAAAACATTCATTTCAGACTCGACCACCATTAATTTCAAACGCTTTTCTCGTCATCCAAAAATCGCGTTTAACTTACGTCCGTTTCAAACGCTTCCTGTACGACTGCCATCACTTTTCGAGAAAATGATGATAGCGAATGTACTAACCGCCACTCAATTTAATTTGATGCGACATTGTGTGTGCACTGGAAACTAAGTAAATCTTACCCAAAATAGAAACACTACCAATTATCACTACTAGTACACACGACCCGACAAAAATGCCCTGTCAAACAATTCCGTAGAATTACCAAACGCCGTTCAAGGGTCAATTTATCTCTAGCTTCTCGTTGGCGAGCAGCATTGCTTCGTCTTACCATTTCGCGTTGTTCATCCGATTGTCTTTGGCGTTTTTCTTGCTGTCGAAGTCTTGCTACTTCTCTCTTGCGGTTGTACACATTTCTATCCATGGTGGCCTCTTTTGCCGGAATTTTATTCTGAAGTGTCGTCTATTATCTCTTCGAAGCTTTTCAAGAAAATCACAATTGCGAAAACAATAACTCAATTTCCAAAATCTTGGGCATTATACTAAGTGGTAGCCAGGTTACTGGTCAAACGTCCCAAACGTCCATTAGCCGTCCCAAACGTCCATTCCCACCACGTCAGACGTCTATTTTAGCCTTCACAAACGTCCATTCTGCCCCCGTCTGACGTCTATTTTAGCCGTTGCAAGCGTCCATTTCGAACACGCGAAACGTCTATTTCAGCCGTCGCAAACGTCTATTCTGCCCACGTCTGACGTCTATTTTCGCCGTCATAAACGTCCATTTCGAACACGTCAGACGTCTAATTCAGCGTCATGGCCACTAATCCCTGCCCGAGACGAGATCTGCACGCGGCGGCGGCCATGTCGCATTCAGACGCGCCGTAATTAGAGTCTCGGCCCGCGCTAATTTGCGCCAAGAAAGATAATGAAGTGACGAGGTTCTGGCGCCCTAATCAAAATTTCATTACACGGCTGCAGTTTCCACGGATTTGTGGTCACAATTCCGTATGTCTACGGACGTGCGCCGCCTCTCTTCAATTACGCAGATTTCGCTGCGGAAGCCAAAATTATAAGTCCATGATTTTTTAGTCGCGCGATGAAAAAAGGGCGAGCTCGTGATTGGAAATGAAGCTAAAAATTGAGCGATTTTGATGTCGGGTCGGTACGTGCTGGGCTTCTGCAGCAATTTTTTTTCGTCTTTAAAATTTTCTCAGTTGATTTTATTCAGAAAAATTATTATATTTCAAAGTTTGTACGAAATGTTCGCTCTGTACAGAAACTAGAAAAGGAATTTTATTTGTGCTGTCATTAAGTTGCTCTACACACTCCCACAATGGAGATACAATTTGGAGAACCACTAATTTCAAGACATCAAATGTAATTTTGTCGTCCTCGTGCGTCGTTGTCTTTTTAACTCAAAATAAATTATTCTATCAGGTTAAAACTCAAGAAATTCTGCTGAAATTCGTCAAAAGTTAGGTCTAGTTTTTCCCGACATAGTATGACATTTCTACTCATCACTGAAAGTAGAAAAGAATTATCGGAACCGCAGATATAAAAACAATTATCTAATATTCTAAAGTATTATAGAAACTGCAGCTATAAAAATATAGTCAACTCGTTTTTTGAGTTTCAAAATTATAAAAAATGAGTTTACTTCACAAACAAAAATTTTAAGAAATTTGCATAAACTGTGAGAAAATAATTTTTGTAGAAGTAAATATGTACTAGTATTATGAACTTTGTGGTTCATTTAAAACAAATAGAACAACAAGTTCATTCATTATAAAATGTTAAAGCCTGTTAGCGTTGAGAGTTACAGTTCTAAGTCTCACACCAAATACAATTACAATTAAATAATATGATCGAGCTAAAGAACATAATTTCATCACAAAAACTTTAATTCGAGTAGTAATCTTGTATAGTAATTAAAAAAATACAGACAATCTTCAGGCGAAGTATTTTACCCATTAATACCCCTTGTGTGTTTATGTATTTATTTGGTGTCCGCTTCTTCCGTCTCTCTGTGTCGCTCATAAGGATGCTTAATGACCGTATCTGTGATACGAGTTTCACCAGTGCACAAGTAAAAAAATATTTTATTCGCGGGTACTACTAGGGTGGATATATTTGTTTGCCACCACATGCAGAAAATTTATTCAAGGAAAATACCGAGTACGGTCATTTTTTACCAGCAGTGTACACTAGCCATACAATTAATTTTGTCAGTCGCTGTAATTTTGAATTTTCTGAATTCAGTTTTTCCAATTTTAAATTATTAAAAATTCGGTCTATCGGAACGTAGGACATTCGTTCATCCGAAGCGCACATCGCAGAGCAGAGCAGGGCTGGCTGCTCCATTGAATTTTGCGCTTTTCTCATAATCCGCGCTCGCTCAGCTGCCGACGCTAATGGACAAACTTTTAATGACCAGGACGTGGTAATTTACGCCTAAGTCTCGACAATGTCAAAACATCGCAGCTCTCCACATCCCGTCACGAAACACGAGAGAAAGAAAAACATCGTCCCAAGCAACATCCCGTGGCGAAAAGTAGAAGAAAGATAAGCATCGCCACGAGCAACATCCCGTCACTAAAGGTGGACAAAATTAATATAGTAACAAACATCCCGTGATGAAGAGCGGAAAAATGAAAACAGAGCAGTATTCAACATCCCGGAACAAAAGATCAAAAGAAAGAAAACATCGTTGCAGGCCACATCCATTGATAAAAAAAAGTCGTAACGCTAGAGGGGGCCATTTTAATATCAATTTTCCGATTATCATTTTCTAAGATTGCTGAAATTTACCTTAATCAAACTTTAATCCAGAAGAAAGCATATTTCTGCACATTTTTTAATCGTACGGTAATTGACTGTAATCAGCGTTAGTTTGTTTGTGGTGGAACAAATTTAAAACTGGACTGTCTCACGAACGTTGCTCTGCGCGACATGTTTTGCTAGCATTTGAATCGCCAGAACTACGAAGCGCAGTTCCAACAATGTAAATATTTATTATTTGAAAGATTTTAGTCCCGCACTCAAGACCTTCAAAAGCCCAGCGTTCAAGAACATAATTCACTTATTCCTTATAACAAGACTTGCAATTGTCATTTCATTGTCACTTGTCCTTGTTCACAAAAGTCACTACACCAGCTCAGAACTTTTTTCAACACTAAATTCTTTATAAACTTTTCAAGATTTACAGTCACGACTGGCTTCTATTGATAACATGATGCTATCAGGTATAATTGACGTCTTTAGTTCGAGTTAGTCAACGCTTCAGGGTAATAAAATGAGCTCTCCATTTCAATTAGTAAACGCCAAAACATTGCAATGACCTTGTCATTACAATAACCAAGCGCTGTAACGTTGAAGTAATTTCTATTTCAGTAACTAAACACTTCAGCAGGGGAGTAATCTCTCCATTTCAATAAATACGCTCTTCAACCTTTCTTTCAACCTTCTTCAACCTTTGAGTAACCTTTCTATTTCATTAACCAGACGCTCCAACATGGGAGTAACCTCTCAATTTCAATAACTAGACGCTTCAACACTGAAGTAACCTCGCCATTACAATAACCAGACGCTCCAACATGGGAGTAACCTCTCAATTTCAATAACTAGACGCTTCAACATTGAAGTAACCTCGCCATTACAATAACCAGACGCTTCAACATTGAAGTAACCTCGCCATTTCAATAACCACAGGCTTCAACATTGAAGTAACCTCGCCATTTTAATAACCACAGGCTTCAACATTGAAGTAACCTCGCCATTACAATAACCAGACGCTTCAACATTGAAGTAACCTCGCCATTGCAATAACCACATGCTTCAACATTGAAGTAACCTTGTCATTTCAATACCCCGACGCTTTAGCAATGAAGCAACCTCAATAAATGATGGCCTAAAGCTAAATCTTTCCTCCCCTCTATCGGTGCGAGCAAGTCAGCTCCCCGTCCGCCTCATCACGGCGCAGGTTCGGACTCTGTCGCCAAAGTAAAGCTCCAGGTTCCGCCCAAACACACCACTCGCTTCTGGAGGAGAAACTTTTTTCAGGACCTCTTTCAAGTCAAAGCGATAACTTTGATCCGAAAGAAAAGCACTCGAAAGACTTTAATTGAATGAATTCCATGCCTCGCGTCGAGCGGAGTGCGCGCCAGTCCTCAGTTTTTAGGGACCTCTCTTTTGAAAAGATGAATGCACGCACGGCGCAGACCACCGAGCTCAGGGGATGGAGATGCCGGCCAAGGCTTTTGAGAGCTGATCATCGATCATGTTCTCTATTGCATGTTGATGAACTTTTTTAATCGTCCGAATACTTAAGATCCGTGGATATCCCCGCACTTTCCGTTTCGAATATTTGATACTGTAAAAATGTCCAATATAAAAAGGCGTTTCATGCAGGCTGAATGGTTCCTCCGTAATGAATGTTGAATAAGATTTAATATCACGTTGCTCCATAATAAGAGTGTTTATATTATGAGAATATTTCAGTACACAAGTAATTATAAAGTTATTTTAAAAGTTAAGATAGACGTTTATGTGCAATGTACGTGTCCCATAAAGTCTAAAATTTTCTTACTATTCTTCTCCTATTAGTTTTTATTCCTCTCCACGCCCTTCAGTTTTCTCGTATTAAGAGCTCACACAGCCATTACAGTGCGCTTCAAATTTAATTTCTAGGATCAATTCTAAAAATGGTGGTTACATTTATTGTGGTTACATCTTTAATGGTGTATGTTAGATTTGTTTTTCCAATTGGGCCATAACTTTCCTAGTGTTTCATTTGAAAGCAAACGTACTTGCACTTTAGGAGATAGTAAATTAAATAAAGGTGTCAGTTATACCAAAAACCATCACTGATTTGAAGCTGTTAAAACCCTGCTACTACAAATCATTGTTTTTGAAAAAAACTGGATACCTTAAAAGTGTACTCAAATATTTTTGCGTATGCCACACTTTAACATTGAAGTAAATCCCCAAGCAACAGCATCAAAACGACTGTCTAAAACGTATGTTAGATAACCTTGAAGTAATTAGCAAAATTATTATAATTAAAGTTGAAAAAAAATTAGAGAATGACTATTATTACAATCGATGAAAAAAATGTGAAATATCATTATTACAATCGATTATTATTGCGAGAATGATTATCATTAGAGTCGATGATTAATTATTGCAATATTATTCTTAGAGTCGAACAATAATGAGAGAAATATTGTTATTACAGTCGAACGATTATAACAGCCAATTATAGAATTACATGGTATCCTCTTCTACGAACTTCGACTTACGCTCATAAAAAATAGTCCCAGTTATTCCCAACTCGAATCGAACACCGTATTTTTGGAAGAAGCGTTTCTAATTTTTACCAGAATCCGTTAAAATTTGCATTAGTTGACTCATATCTTCGAAGCTTCCCTACAGTATCAAATGATGAGGTCATCGGCAGCATTGCTCAAATTTTTGCCTAAGTGAGTTAATATTTGCAATAGTTGGCATTTACAATAGTTTGTTAACTATTGCGAAAGTTAATATTTGCAATAGTTGACATTTGAAACAGTTTGTTGATTACTGCAATAGTTGACATTTACAATAGTTTGATAACTATTGCGAAAGTTAATATTTGCGATAGTTGACATTTGAAACAGTTTGTTGACCACTGCAATAGTTGACATTTACAATAGTTTGTTAACTATTGCGAAAGTTAATATTTGCAATAGTTGGCATTTGCAACAGTTTGTTGACCACTGCAATAGTTGACATTTACAATAGTTTGTTAACTATTGCAAAAGTTAAAATTGGCAATAGTTCAGGTCGGTCTGGTATTATTCATGGCATTATTTAACTGAGCTAAACGGGAGCAAAACCGCTAGCATACATTGGATTATCAGGTCAATTCTCAGAGAGTTGTTTTTCTGTTTTCTTCTGGACCGGAAAGTTCTCGACCATTCGTAGAATAATTGTAAGACTAAAGTTTAGAGGAACTTAATTAATTTTCTTTAAATGAGAATGAGAATTTCTTAAGGGAATTTTGGGGCCAACATTCCCTGAACTAAGACCATTATTGTGGCTGCTGAGGGTGCGCTTTGTTTGTCTCCTAAACCAAATTTTTCCAGCTGAGGAAGTCGGTTCATAGTGACTTCATACTGCAGCCTACATGGAATATTTAAAAAGTTCTAAACAACTTAACTCCGCCTAATGAGCAAGCTATTACATTCTAAAGAGTCTCTGCTATTTTGAGTTACAATTTCTAAAGAGCTTATGCCATTTTGAGCTATAATTTCTGAAGAGCTTATGTCATTTTGAGTTATAATTTCTTAAGATTTTAAGCCATTTTGAGTTATAATTTCTAAAGAGTTTCTGCCATTTTGAGCTATAATTTCTAAAAGCATATGTCATAATTTCTGCAGAGCCTATGCTATTATTAGCTGTAATTTCATAATTTAAAAAAGACTAAGTGAAAAAAATGTGGGCTTCCAACCACGATCGTATTTGATCGGAATTCAATTTTTTTCGACTCTGCCCAAACAAGTTCACGTCACTGCTTACCGAGCCTGGTGTGCAGGCCTGATTGAGGGGTTCTCATTTCATCATTCAACTTTCATTGTAAAGCATAATTAGGATTAATTCATCCAGTTCAACTCTACCAAAATGGAAAAATCTACGGATATTTCTACACACATTTAACTACCTAATAACACGAGAAGACAAGCTTTAGTTTCACTTTATGCGAATTTCTTAATACTTACAAGTCTTTTAATAATTTAAAAACACCTTCACTCGCTTCTGCTTGAAAGCTAACCGGTCATCTACCGTTTTTATTCATCCGTTCGATTTTACTTTAAATAATTTACTTATTTTTATTCTTTTTGGACACCGTATATTCGGTCTCATTAAACTCTATTTCAGCGTATACTGACAAACCCTTATTGCCTACACGTAACTCAAAACGCGGACGAAAGTCAGAGATGGCTCTGTATTTCGCTTTCGAGTGTATGCTGTATTCATTCGTGTAAGAAAAATCCTAATTTATGAACCATGTGTTTTCGAATTTTCATATTTTTCAAAAGTTCCTGTGAAAGATATTTCATTTTTTTGAGAGCTCTAAAATACTCAACTTGACTAACACAGCAGCTTAACTTCAAAATTTGATAAGCTGCTTAACTTAACTTAACTCCATGACAGAATTTTCGCTTTATTTTAGCTATAACTGTAAATCTTACGTGTCACAGTCGATGCCAGTTTTTCTGTGTTTGTTACCCATGAGACTGTGTAAATTATATTGAGGATTTTTACCGAGCTAAACACGTAATTTATGAAAAAAATACAATGTTCTGGTCATTTTTTTGAGAGTTAAAAAGATTGTGCGATATAAGCGCTTAATTCCACTCTCCATATTTCAAATTTGTTAATAATGCACAGTGAATTAACTTGAAGTAATCTGGCTTCGTATTAACGATATTTGTATTCGAAACAGCGAGTTTAAATCCTTTGTGACATGATTAAAATTTCATGTATGAACTTATAAAGGAGCTTGGCGATTCCATATATATTGCTTAAAATATCGCTCCAGTTCAACACGTGTTAAAATACGAAGATAATCACTTATCATCTTCACTAAAGATGATAAGTGATAACTTATCATCTTTAGTAAAGATGATAAGTCCTTAGTAAAGTAAAGTACTTAGTACTTATCATTTTTGGTAAAGATGATAACTGATAATCATCGTATTTTAACACGTGTCGAAATGGAATAGTTGCGCAATGTCGGAAAATTGCTTAAAATATGATTAAAAACTTTGCTAACATTGGTTCAAATTGAAAATACAAAAAAGATTGTCATTAAAATTAATGCTCATTTCAAGTTTCAGTTACCACAAATCGTTAGATGACAACGTTCTCGTAGTTTATCATATTTTTTACCGAACCAGATTCCTTTGAGTATACATTGATTATGTTGCAGGGTCTATGACGCAGTGCTGTTAAAACCATTTAGATGTTGCAATGTCAGGTACCCTTTTCAGACTGATTTTTTAAACATGACAGAACTTTTAATTAATGGTATTAAACATCAGTTTCTTTATGATGGCGAATGCTGAAACTGAGCTGCATCTCTCCAGGAAATTTAAGATGAAATCTTCATTGTGGCCTTGATTATGAATACAAGGCGTAGGATATTCAATGTCTATATTCAGTAAATTTAACATCAATTTCTTTGCTCAGAACACCTCGGAACTTATTCTTTATCAGAACTTTCCTTACAAACGAGTGCGTTTGGGATACAAATTGGAAAACACCCATGCGGGCGATACACGGTTCGCTTAATTATGTGACTAGTAATAATGAAGTATTATCAAAAAATTTCACGCCCGTACTGAGAGAGAAGGGAAGCTCCTCCTGCGCCTCGATCGGAAAGTTACAAATGTTTCTGACTCCCCTCTTTTGATTTCCGTAATGGAAGCTATCGGGCAGATAATCCCACGGGTGCAAGACGGTTTTCAACTTTCTAATAGGACCAAAATTTTGGCAATAATGTGCGGAGGAATCGAGGCGTTTTCTATAAGACCTTTGTTACCGCCAAACCACCGCACTACCTACAAAACTTCCGCAATTGCCCCAAGTTCTCCGCGAAGAGGCTCCTGCTCCGCAAAAAAGAATTGGAAAAAAGAGTTCGGCACGCCATCTGCCGTCACTTTTGAACTTCATGTTCCGTGATGCGGTCTTTGAAGTCTAGGATCTGGGTATGAATGAAGCGCCGGTGCGAAAACCCTCGGGGAGGTAAAATAAAAATACGAAATCGGTTAAATTTGTGATAAAATGGAACAAATCATCACGGATGACCTTTCTCCCTATAATTTTTGTGAGTGTGGATTGTTAAAGGTTCTTATGTTCAAGAACTTATATTTTCAAGCAAATTAAAAAGTGAATTTGAAAGAAGCACGTCAGATTCAACACTTTTTCAGAACCAATTAAAATTATTTGAAGAATCTTCCCAAACCTGAAATAAAGTGTGGTGGACTTTTTTACTTTACGATACAGTTGTTAGTTTTTGCCCACATATCATGGCTGCATTTGTCACTTCTGACTTAGATCGACACTGTAAGTTAAATTTACTATATCTTGCGCAATTATAGATAGATCAGTAAGCAATTTCTGTATTTATTCATATATCTTCCTGTCTTGAAATTTTTTGCATAATTCGTTACGATTTGGAATTTGATGGCTGAAGAAAAATGGAACCCTTAATAGCGAATGGGGATTACATGAATATTTCAAAAATTTCTCCCATTGTAATTTTCCACTATGTCTTTTATGAAAGATCCATTTTATTGTCCTATTTAAATAGGGAAAAAAGCCATTATCAACTAAGAGATGTATGTTTTATTAATTTGCAACCCTCAAAGAATAAAATCGATAACGCTGGAGGTATATTTTGAGTTTATAACCACCAGCACATACCTATTGAAAGAACTTTAGTTACAAGGAGTTCAATTCACTCAATAAACAGTTGTTAGAGAATGACATCGTTACTAAAGAATGACATCGGTACAAGAGAATGACATCGTTACTTGAGAATGACATCGTTTCTAAAGAATAACATCGTTACTCGAAATGGTAGGTATACATGCCTCCACTCCACGCTGAACTCCTCAAAAAAAACATGCGAATAACCGTTTACCGTTTGCCACAGACCATCTAAACACACGAGTTGTGTTTAGAAACGAGTTGTGTAGTCCAATGAAATCAAATTAAACATTTCGGCCGAAACGAAGCTCGTTATCTTCGGTGGAACATAGAAAGTTTCCATGATCCTAAACACACCATCCTTACCATCAAGCAGGGAAGAGGTAGAATCATGAAGCTTTCGATCTTCTGACGCTCTAATCTAACACCGGGCAACTTCAATCCTAGACAAGTGGTATCAATCTCTCAAGCCAGAACTCCCTGACTTCATGATGTTGGAAAATTATCTGCATCTTGCCAATATTTAACAGTTTTCACCAGAAAACTTACAGTTGGTCATTCAGACATCTATGATCAAACCTTACAATCTCAGTTAACCCTCACAACTTTAAGCTCACTGCGAGTTCAAGCGAGACAAGAGGTCTGTGGTCTGAGGCATGTGTCCTTTAACAAGACCGCAGTGACCGTCATCAAATGTATATTTCGTGGAACATGTCGCCTCTTGAAGCAAGTGCTCGACATGAGCCCTTCAGTGTTGACAGCTTCGTCTCAAGGAGGCAGACTCGGGTGACTGGGTCGATAACGCCAGCTTCTGGCGCTGGGATACAAGGGTATGACCCCACGAGGTCTTAGCGCCAGAGCCACCGAACATCTGGCAGTCGGTGCAGTCGTCGATCAATTGTACGAGGTCTTAAAATCTTCTCTCAAAGCTAGAGCATTGTTGTCAAGCTCGAGTTTCATAGTTCCAGCATTTTGTAGTCCCGAAATCCAAGGATTTTGGTATCAAGCTTTTAGTTGTGAGAGTTTCAGTGTCAAAAATTTCGTTCAATTCTTCAGTTTACCCTGAAGCGGATCATCGTGGATCTATAAATTACATCAAATGAAATAGTTTTTAATGACGCATTATTTCTGTGACGAATGTAAATGGCACGAATGAAAGCACGAAAAGTATGAAAATTTTAGTCCAGCCAATTCAACTTTTTTCACAGGAACATCTCCATTGCCAAAGTGGTCTGTGCTTCAACTTCAAAGAAAAATACTAGTTCAAGTTAATTTAATTTGTAGTGCAGGATAACGGGATTTACGAGCACAAAAAATTTTAATGCAGTCTGAAGCACAATTGGCATCATATTTTGTATTAAAATAACCACTAAAATGGATCTCGTAATTAATTCTCTATAAGTTTTTTCAAACTTCTCAACTTTACGAAATATTTCAAGTTATTCACGTGTTAAAATGAAAAGAAAATCACTCCTCAACATTTTTTACTGTACAATGTCAATCGATAAAATTCTATACCTCTGCTAATCTATAAAACGCAGCATTTCGATGGAACTATCATCATCTTCAAGCTGAAAAAATGAAGATCATGTTTACACACTTACATTGATAAAAATGTAAGTCAATTTTTCAAACAGAATCACACTCAGTGAAAGCACAGAAAATCCAATTGTAGGACGACTAGAGAGGAGTAATTTTTGTACTGTAGGAATGTCGAGCACCAGCAGACTAACTAATGTTGCAAAGCAGTTTCCCATTCACGGCACCAGACACACAGGCGAAATGAACGAACGAGCGTGTGTTTCAAACTTCTAGGTTCTCATTAGTAGTTTCGTTGAAGGCCGGTTTATGCTTGTGAATATATATTGCTTCTATTATTTGAACGTGCTTTTCTTCAACTACAAGAATATAATTTTTGTGTCTGAATAAAGATAAATACGAATGAGGGCTAACAATTATGATCAATACGGAAATTATTAAAAATAGAGCCTTAATATTTGCGTGCATTTAGTCTTTATTTTAGGGTCATCCTAGGCATGCCAATGTAACATTTATTAAGCGACTTACATTCTCTTCTTTCACACTTAAATTGATATATTACACTAACTCTGTCTAGGTCACTTACCTTGGATCAGGAAATATTATTTCGCACTAAGAGATCACTGATTTTACGATTTTTTTAATACGCACTATCGTTATTACGAGTACCTGGATCTACCTATTTAAAAAAGGTTTTGACAATGTTCTTGAAGACTCGTTCATCAATTGTGTAATTATTGTGCATTTAGTTTTCATTAAATATATTCATATGACCTTTACTAAGCAGAGGACTATTGTTAGTGCGCAGGATTCGGTTCAAAAAGTTAGCATCGCTCAGGATTCATCGAGACGTTGCGCGTTATAGATTGAAAGATTTATAGAATTCTAATGATTGACATTGCTGCAGTAAAAAATGTTGTGTGAAGAACTTGAAATATCTCTGTAAGTTTATTTTACAAAATTTGTATCACGCATTTCACAATTTTCCTACACCTTGTTTTAACTTAGTTAGCTTACTGATTATTCAGTGTTGAAATTTACTTTAAAGAACACACTGATGGAACAATAATTATTTTACTGGCATTGAAGAATTTTTCTCGCTCAAAAAAAATTTCAATATAAAACCAAGTAGTACCTTAATTGCGAATTAATACACATCTATACAATGAGCATATTTCAAATGTACCGTCATGTGCAGATATATTACAAGGAGATGAAATTTTCATCGATTGAAATCATTACTCTGCAATATCGTTGTTTTCGTACGACTTCGTTGTTTCAGTTCAAGGCTTTAGGAAACGGAAAGGGTTTAACATTGAAGCTTAACACATTGCTTGCGATACGACCCATTGGTGGGTCGTAATTAAGTTTTTCCTGTTGTGAAACGACCGATCGATGGGTCGTTTGAAAAATTTCAGTAGTATTTGAAAATTAATGGTAAGGTTTGGTATTTTCAAAATTGCCAACAGCTTTTGACTTGAAATTTGAGTTCAGTATTGAACTTCAGTTTACCCATCGCAGTCAACGTGTTAAGGAATTTCAACGCGTCAATAAGGGCAACTCAGCTGGAGAGAATGCATAGAAAAACTCCGATGCATGATGCATTCATTCCAAAAACTGCGTGACATTCAATTGTGGTCGTACTCCCCAGTCTAACTTTTTCGCCGGAGCACGCATGTTTTTTGCCACCCAAGTAAATAAATCTTTCAGGCGGCGAAAAACATGCATGCTCCGGCGAAAAAGTTAGACTGGGTCTACAGCTCTTTACAAGCTCTAATGTGCCAGCCTGCTGGCCAAATGTAATAAATTTCTGAAAATATTTTTGCGTCATTGTGAACCGCTAATACTTCAACTTTTTTCCGCTTGTTCTGTGGCTTTCATTATATTTCAATCGAATAAATTAGCAATAAGATACTCAAGCTTCAAGTCATCATTCATAATTAGAAAACACAAATAACTCTGATTTTTTCATGATCGCTTACGGAATTTATTTTAGATTCCGAAATGATCGGAAATTATTTTTGTCCCTGCGAAGCCAAACCATTACCGTTAGGAGTTTTTTTTGCTTTTTAAGCCCCGCAATATTTTTTCTAATTTAAAGATTGTTTTAGTCGAATGAAGATACGGCCATTCTTTTTTGAATATTTATTCAGTCTACGTGAAATTTGTTAATATCCGAAATTCGTTAACTACCTAACAGCATCGTTTTGAAAACAGTGCACCTCATCTCCCTCGGTCACGAAAAACTCTACGGAGACTTTGATATTTAAGCGACGAGAAGACCTTGAAAAATATTCATAAATTTTCAACACCTTTTATTACGACAAAAAGAGCTAAAAGGTTTAGGTACGAATTACTATTTCCCTGAGATATTAGTTTATTCAGGCCATAAAATGTCATTATTGTGCTTTGTTTTTCTTGGTATAGGAACAGTTAACTACGGTTATGGGACTTGACAGTTGACTACAGGCACAGAACTTAAACTACGGTTATAGGACTTGACAGTTGACTACAGGCACAGAACTTTAACTACGGTTATGGGACTCGACAGTTGACTACAGGCACAGAACTTTAACTACGGTTATGGAACTTGACAGTTGACTACAGGCACAGAACTTTAACTACGGTTATGGAACTTGACAGTTGACTACAGGCACAGAATTTTAACTACGGTTATGGAACTTGACAGTTGACTACAGGCACAGAACTTCAGCTACGGTTATGGAACTTGACAGTTGACTACAGGCACAGAACTTTAACTACGGTTATGGAACTTGACAGTTGACTACAGGCACAGAACTTAAACTACGGTTATGGGACTTGACAGTTGACTACAGGCACAGAACTTTAACTACGGTTATGGGACTCGACAGTTGACTACAGGCACAGAACTTTAACTACGGTTATGGAACTTGACAGTTGACTACAGGCACAGAACTTTAACTACGGTTATGGAACTTGACAGTTGACTACAGGCACAGAACTTTAACTACGGTTATGGAACTTGACAGTTGACTACAGGCACAGAACTTCAGCTACGGTTATGGACCTTGACATTTGACTACAGGCACAGAACTTTAACTACGGTTATGGAACTTGACAGTTGACTACAGGCACAGAACTTTAACTACGGTTATGGAACTTGACAGTTGACTACAGGCACAGAACTTTAACTACGGTTATGGACCTTGACATTTGACTACAGGCACAGAACTTTAACTACGGTTATGGAACTTGACAGTTGACTACAGGCACAGAACTTCAGCTACGGTTATGGACCTTGACATTTGACTACAGGCACAGAACTTTAACTACGGTTATGGGACTTGACAGTTGACTACAGGCACAGAACTTTAACTACGGTTATGGGACTTGACAGTTGACTACAGGCACAGAACTTTAACTACGGTTATGGGACTTGACAGTTGACTACAGGCACAGAACTTCAGCTACGGTTATGGAACTTGACATTTGACTACAGGCACAGAACTTTAACTGCGGTTATGGGACTTGACAGTTGACTACAGGCACATAACTTTAACTATGGTTATGGGACTTGACAGTTGACTACAGGCACAGAACTTTAACTACGGTTATGGAACTTGACAGTTGACTACAGGCACAGAACTACGGTTATGGAACTTGACAGTTAAATACAGATATCGAACTTTAAAGCTGACTATAGGCATAGAACTTTACAGTTAGCTACGGTCGTGGAACTTTATAGCTGACTACGATTTAGAATTTTACGAGTGGCTGGAGTTACACAAATTTGCAATTGACTACTATCAAGAATGTAATAAACTTCTGATATTATTCTTGCGTCATTGAGCACCGCAATTACTTGAACTTTTTTGCTTGTTTTCTAGCCTTCATTATATTTCAGTCGAATTTTCATCAAGAAACTTGAGTTCAAGAACTCTGGTAGAGGTTTCAAAAATTACTTGTCAAAAGAATTAGACCTGCTCTTGACTCGACTCTTCCTCAACTCATACTCTATGATACGTGAATGACGCACAATACCATCATTTTCTGACAGTGTTAACGTTCTATTTTTCAACAATTAAGAGCTAAAAATTTGATTTCCCCGAAAATTTCAATGAGCCTTTCACAAACTTGCTAGGGCTGGTTTTCACAATACCGTAAAATTTCCAGTAAGACAAATCTCCTACCCTAGATTTTTTGGAAGCTTCAAGAAAAAATGTCAGCGTTTTTCGTCGATAATCAAAGGTTTTTCATTCCCTCGAAGAGCCCTCCTTTCTGAAGCCATTTCAATTTCTAATGAGGCCTTCAAACATTTTCCACTCCACAATTACTAAGGTTTTTCGTCTTCAAAGAACAGAGAGCTTCTTATAGCGCATTTCTTACATGTTGAATCTCTGAGTAATTTCCTATTACTAGAAATTTAGTCCCAAGTTAAAAACTTTTGTTTCTCCCGAGCGGGACTAAAATACGGAATGATATTGCTTCAGTTCATAGAATTAAATTTTATTTATTTCTAACGGTTTTAAATGCAATTAGTTCCATTCATTATTCGTTACAACTTGTTTTTTGATAATGGCTCGTTTAGAAAACTCTTGGTTTTCATTCGTTCTTTATTATAATTTGATTTATTCGTTCCAGTTAGTTAAGACAATTTTTGGTTCTAATTCGCATTACTTTATTGTTCGCTTAGAAAACTCTTCGTTTCAATTCGTTTTCCATTATAATTTATTTTATTCGTTCCAGCCAATTATAACAAATCTTGGTTCTTATTCGTTTTTCGTAATTGCTCAATTCATTCCACAGCAATGCAGTATTTGTTACTTTTTTGCTGAAAATTTGTGTTGTGTAAAGGACAGTACACCTGGACTGAGACCACCTGGACTGAGACCACCTGGACAGAGACCACCTGGACTCAACTGGTTTTCGAGTATAACTTACATTCGATAACCTAAGCAGGGCTTGCGTAATATAACGAATACGTAATATTTGGCCTAATAAATGTGTATCGTATCCCAGTGTTTGCAGTTGACTGTTAAAAGCCTCAAGATTTAAAAACTTTTCATCCAAATCCGAAGCTCTCTGTTTAAATACGTATAGTATCCCAGTGTTTGCATTGAACGGTTGTAAACCACAAAATTCAAACACTCCTTATTCAAATCTAAAGTGCTCTGCTAATCACAAAATTAAAACCAGGGACATGAAATTTACGCAAGTAATGTTACAATTACAAAATTAACAACGCAGCTTAAACCAATTATATAGATAATATCAATAATAACAATTGCACTGGCATTGATGCGACCCTTATATCTATGCATTTTCAACAGCTAATCTTGAATATGCATACGCCCATAGAGACTTAAAAATTGAATAGCATGATCCTGAGAAAAGGTGCGTATATTACTTCCAAACGTCTGCGGAAGATCTTAATTAAAAACTTCATAATACAACAAAAATCAACTTCGGTTCAATCAGAAGATTTTATTTCAAAATTAGCAATACTGGATTCGTTTTTTCGAAGAAATCAGATTTCATTTCGGGAGGTTAGGAAGGTCAGCCGGTGTTCGAGTGACGCGTCTAGTATTCAAACTTTTGTCAATTTCCTACTTACCGAAGAAAACACATTCGGAACTCGCAATAAAAGGATCCAAGCTCGGCTCCCATGGTACGGTTCGAAAAGAATCCTTCCCTTATTTAATACTTGGACAATTTCTGGAGCAGACACATCTTTCTGGGGAAACTTTTCCAGTTCAAAAGGCTTAGGAGCTTTAAAATATCAAGTTAGCGTGCTGCAACTGTCCGCTCTCCTACCCTGCCACAAATTCTGCCAGAGGAGGGAGGGTGACTTCTAGTGCGCTCGACGGGTTACCGATAGTTTCTTCATTTCCAGAAAATATCGGGGGTTATTTTTTTGGGGAAAACAATCCCAAAAATTCAGTAGCCATTATACGAGGCCAACTGCGATGTAATATGAGTAATGATTGTCTACGTTAGTGTATTTTTGTGAATATATCCTTAGATCCTTTTACACGTCCGATCAATTTGAAAACCCCATCATGTGAAACGCTGCCCATCATAGCGCTTCACAAAATTTCCTACTGATTTGTTGTTTTCGAGTTATCAAAATTATTTGTAACATCAATAAATTCCAAAGAAATCTTTAGGAAATATAATATGAATTGCCGATACAGAATTTCGTGACGTACATGAGAAAAAACAATTTGATTTCAAAATCTGGCTTCATGAGAAGGCAGGAATGATCAACAGGAAAAAAAACTGTACATTATGACAAGGGGTGGAACCTGACTTGATCCCTTTTGCAACGTCAATGTTAACCTACCAAAACCGAGTTATGTTACAAAATTTTAAACAATATATTTATCGTAAGCTATGAAACAGTAGATTGTTTCTTAAGTCTAATATAATGGACACATTTGAGGATAGCTACTTATTACTTAAAAGTGCGTAGTTCCTCTAATATTTAACTCAAATTGCTTTGACTAACACATAGCATTCAAAATTTTTGAGACACAATTGCTTAACAAAAATGAAATCAATGACCACAATGAAGCCGCTAGAATTGAAACCAACGCTCTTGAAAACAGTACTAAAACTCTCACATTTCTTGGCTAAAACCCTACTGCATTTTCCGGGTGACAAATTAACAGTATTGCTCCTGATTGCAGAAGTGAAAAATTATTTGGTAAGATTCAAGTCACAAAAATGTAGATTTCATTGAAAGACCTTCTTGTGGCATGGTCTGAGGCGCTCCCTCCCCCCTCAAAAAGAAAGCGGAACCCCAGACACGGACGAGAATGAGGCTCATCAAAGGGAATTTTTTATCCCCGCTTGAAGCATTAAATCCTGCGTAGGTTTCATCATTTCGAAAGCGGCCCCTGGAGCCAAGGTTTTAATTGTGCGCCGTTCTCGTTATTGAAGAAGCAGTGACTATTCTCTTGTCGTTTTGGGGCCGGGAGACTTAAATTAATTTTTCCCTCGATACATGAGAAGAGACACGCAAAAAAAAGGCTAGGACTTCTCATAAAAGATATCCCGTAAACAACAGATGCCTCATAACCCCGGCCGCTCGCGGCGTCTATCGAGCCATTCGCCGTACAGACAAGGATCGGAATCAGTGGACCCGATTGTTGCAGTTGAGTTCATTTTTGGCGGGGCAGATTGAGAACTGATGCAATGAGCTCAGCTAGGATTGTGTTACTCTGGAGGCTTACTTTGTGGGCGATGCCTGTTGAAATAAAATGGCTTTAAAAAAAGGCTTTTACTCTACGATTTATGACTTGTTTGCGTTGTTGCTCAATGATATTTGTTTTCGCCTTCTTTCCCTTTTTTTCAGTGGTAATAGGCGGTCGTACCTAACAGAGACTTATATTTAAGAATAAATTGTTATTATAGTTAAATTACATAAGACATTAGTAATTATTTAGTCCATATCTGCCTCGTGAAGTTTTATTCGTTAAAATTTTGAGTCATCAGTAAGTCATCAGTTTGTGTGTTATTCGTCAGCTTGTCATCATCAGTAAGTCATCCGCTTATAAGTTTGTAATTCATCAGTTTATAAGTCATCAATTTCAAAACACTTGTAGAAAGAAAGTTTGAGCTTTCTTTTTTTTATAAAGTTGTCTCATGCTCCTTTGGGTATAATTATTTCAAGTCGTGTTCAGTACAGGTCATTTTTTTTGAGCAAAGAAAACACTGAAAATACCTCCCATGGAACATAAATCACACGAGAGTAAGATCACAAGAAGAACCCAGAAAATTTATTAGCTAAGCGTTAGTGGATTGATGTATGATGTTACAGATTCATTCGCTCTTCAATTATATAAGGAGAAAAGCTTTAAAATTTCAATTTTTTGCTTTATTTTCCTAATGAGGAAAATTCTACTCAGGAGAAATGAACATCGCTCTGCAATCCTCTATAAATAAGGCAGAGAGGGACGGACCAAATCGTCATGAGAATTAAGTCTTTTCATTGCGCAGTCAAGATTTGCTCTGACGCTGAAATAATTTGAGTGATACGTTGTGCTGACTTTCCTTAATTGTATCGCTTCGTTCAAGCCTCCTAGGCGATAGAATCCTCTAACTCATTACCGCAGTGCGAGAATCTTCTGAACGTAACTAAAGTAAGTTATCAGCGTAACGAAGAACGTGAGACCAAAAATACCGCGTGAAGGAAGGGTGACCGAAAAGTTCATGTGACAAAGATGGTCTGACTGGAATTGTCATACGAGGAAGGTGTGACCAGTAATGTCATGCGACAAAAAAGAGCTGATCGGAATGTCATGTGACAAAAAAGAGCTGACTGGAATGTCATGTGACAAAAAAGAGCTGACCGGAATGTCATGCGACAAAAAAGAGCTGACCGGAATGTCATGTGACAAAAAAGAGCTGACCGGAATGTCATGCGACAAAAAAGAGCTGACCGGAATGTCATGCGACAAAAAAGAGCTGACTGGAATGTCATGCGACAAAAAAGAGCTGACCGGAATGTCATGCGACAAAAAAGAGCTGACCGGAATGTCATGTGACAAAAAAGAGCTGACCGGAATGTCATGTGACAAAAAAGAGCTGACCGGAATGTCATGTGACAAAAAAGAGCTGACCGGAATGTCATGTGACAAAAAAGAGCTGACCGGAATGTCATGCGACAAAAAAGAGCTGCCCGGAATGTCATGTGACAAAAAAGACGTAACCGGAAATGTCACATGACAAAAAAAGAGCTGACCGGAATGTCATACGACAAAAAAGAGCTGACCGGAATGTCATGCGACAAAAAAGAGCTGACCGATATGTCACGTGACCAAAAATATGTAACTTGAAATGTCACATGACAAAAAAAGAGCTAACCGGAATGTCATGTGACAAAAAAGACGTAACCTGAAATGTCACATGACAAAAAAAAAGCTGTCCGGAAATGTCAAACGACAAAAAAAGAGCTTACTGGAAATGTCTTAAGACAAAAAGGAGCTGACCGGAAATGTCATACGACAAAAAGGAGCTGACCGGAAATGTCATACGACGACGAAGGAATGACCGCCCAAAAACAATTGAGCAAAAGGCATTTGGTTTCCCCTTGCGCAAGAAAAGGTAAAGGAAAGTAAAAATCCAAATTGGCATTTATGGAGTTTAACTACACCCCGCATTATTTCTTTTATTATAGTGCAATTTTATGGAACTAGCACAGTAAATGTAAAATTTAATTTGGAACACATTTTTTATATATATATATAATTTCCTGATTTTCTTCTTTATTTAAAAAAACGATGTTCGTTAGTACATTAGAAGATCTTGAGCATTTATTGAATTGTGAAGTGTCGCTATTAGCGCATTTGCAGTGTTACAATTTGATTCTGATTAATGTGAATTGTGTATAATTTGGCTCCTCCATGCAATTTAATTCTTCGGCTTTAAAATTTCGGTGTTCCAAATATTTTCTTAGACGGAAGTGTAATACTTTTGTTTTAACAAGGAGGAAGAGCTTTTTTGAGGGAAGCCATCTTTCGATCCCACAAATTTTGAAACTTATTTATTTTGATTTGTGCTTGGAACTTTCTATGACTGTGGTCTATGAACAATTGGATTTAGATGATCATACAGTTGCTGGTTGGCGTAATTTCATTCGGGAGGTTTTCGTTGTTTCTGCTACCTTTTCGTCGTTGAGGTATTTTTCAAATTTGGTCTGATTCTTATGAAACTTGCACAGTTTATATAAAATAAAATTTAAGACACATTTCATTAATGGTCTTTTCAAGTTTTCCTGCTATTTTTAGAAAAAATCGTGGGATAGTTAAATTCCAGAAATCCCTCCAAATTTACTCATCTCTTGTTTAGAAATAGCAAATTAAAGACCGTAAACGTACGCATCTCATCAGTGAGGCGGATGACATGATGGAATGAGACTCCAAATGTACTCGACGGACAAAAACTATGCCCCGGAAAATACATCGCCATAAAGTAAGGAAAACAGTACCCACCTGAAAATTTTTGAAGTCGAAATGAAAACTGCGCACTTTCACCTAGCACGTAGCTACAGAAAAAGAAAAGAAAAGAAAAAACATTTTATTTCCAATAAAGTACAAACATGAAATGTCGATACATTGGTTTTTAAAACACCTTAACATTAACATCCTTAAATGATTATAACACATTGGTATCGTAATACCCGTGTAAAATGTTGAAACAAAATGATTGATAGAAAAGTACAACAAAATTGAGTTCCTTTCCTTGCCTAATCTGATTTTGAACTAGGAGAGCACAATCCTCGCGACGTTCATTTGAAAAACACTTTCATTAGTACGCACAAGTATTGAAAAATGAAAGCGAAAAATGCATTCGAATACCTTAGCATAGAAACCCTTAATTGCTATTTGTACATGGTTATCGTAGTATCCATGTTAAGTGTTGGAACATATGATTTAGATCCTTAATTGCTATTCATACTTGGTTATCGTAATACACATGATGGTTGTCGACACAGGATTTAGGGAGAAGCACAAGTTAATAAAAAATAATCATTAATATGTATAAGAGGATCGTTTGCATTTGGAGGGCGGCACTAAGTTTCAGTTTCTGTGTTTCAATTTCTAAGTTTCGATTTCTGAAGTTTTTGCTAGGGATTGAAAATTTATCTTTATCTTATTTTACGTTCGTTAAGTCATTCTAATATTGATCTTGCTTACTCCGGTCGAACAAAATGAGCATCACAACTGTTGGTTCCACGCAGCGGAATGAGGTTGCTTTCCACAATTACTAGTACTTCATCTGTGGTGCCCGGAAATGGAAATGGAGCGTATTATTTTTCTAATAAATTATCAACTCCAAAATCCAGGAATTCCTTTCGCCCATCCGACAACACTTCACTCCCTCCTCCGGTGATGCCCCGCACCCGGTCATGCCTCTACATTTGGTTACGCCTGCATTTGTTTATATCTTACATCCGGTGAAAGCCCACATCCGATCTTTCATCCTTATGCAAGGTGTCCCAACGATTATATTTGCTATAACAATACACAAGATGGTTATGATATTTCTTACTTGCGCAAATAGTACTTTCGCAAAGAGTACATCGGGGTTTAAAGACATGAAAAGTATTGTTTTACATCGCTAGATGTAATATTTTCAACATAGGTGGAACCTTGCAAAAGTTAACTATTTAAAATTAGTGTTGTCGTAGTGTATTCACGAGAATAAAAAGGTAAGAAGAGTTTATCACACAAAGCTTACGACAGCAATTCGAGACCAGAATAAGAAGATTAAAATGATGATTTTCAAAGTTTGATGAGTTTCAAAGTATACATTCACTTGCATTGATGTGATAACATATATAAAAAATGGTATCTAATAAGAGAAATCCGATTCCTAAACTGCGGCACCGGCAACCAACTCTGTGACGCGGTATTCTTATTCCTTTAATTCAGGTTGAAGTAGCGGGGACATTTGGTTTAAAAATATTTTTCAGCACCAAGGAAAATTTCTGGACACCTGTTAGCGGACCTAATGATGAGCTTGATGGAATTTCTGCACCAGACTTAAGAAAAATCTCAATTTCGTAGAACATCTTTGAATAATTAAAGAAAATTAGCATAAACGGACACTAAGAACAGGGTGAAGCAAATGTTGGCAATTGCAGAAAAATTCCAATTGTTGTTGACTTTGGAAACGATAGAGTCTGTTTATGGGTAAAAAATAATTCGCTTTGGTTTCAGTGATAAAAACTTTTGTAAGCCTTGTAAGTGCCAAATTCTGTGTCAACTAAGAGCCTACTGCGTATTTTGTGAGTGCAATATTTTCTTATTTTGAAGTTTCCTCCAGAAATGTAAATAGCTCATCAATACATCCCGTATTAAATTTTTAGTCTACAATTCCAGCTTCCTTTAACGAAACATTTCATTTATTCCATTAAATTTCACGAATAAGATTTCCACCTTTTGATGTAATTTGATGTAAAAAGCTTTCCGAACAGTTAAAAAGTACAATCCTGACACAGAATTTACACATTATTATTACAGATTCAATCCAGGAAAGTATTCGTACATTGACCTCCAATTTGGAAACACAGGGCTCATTGGAAGATCGAAAACACAGCGGCAAGATTAATTCACACAAAACAGCAACAAAAAATCCTTTTTTCTCACGAACGCTTTTTAACATTCATTCTATTTAGCATCACAGGGAAGCATAAAACATTAAAACAATAACAACGGCACATTTTTCGTCACGAAAGCTTTTTAACATTCATTCTATTTAGCATCACAGGGAAGCATAACACATTAGAACAATGAATAGAAGAGCAAAGAAAATCGCTTTAATAGAAATCATATTTCTTTAAAAAAAACACATTTCAATAAAAAGGAACGTTTCGACCAATTTTTGGTCATTTTCAACCATCTGAAAAAATACAAAAACACCGCGTTATAACAAGTTCAATATACATTCATCAGTGACATTTTGACATTAAAATATGACATTGAAAAAAAGGAAAAAAGAGAGACAGAGACTACACTAATTAATTACAGAGGGAAGGCTGATTGCGTATTGTTCAAGGTAGGTTTATCTTTCAAAATGAACAGCGATTCTAAAATGCGAAGGTTAATTGTAACGGATGTAGAAGAAATTATTTTAAAAAATACTTTCTTACTGTTTAAAAATCTTTCCTACTGTTTACTGTCTTACTGACGATACTTTCTTACTGTTTAAAAATCCCATGCATTATAATTTATTTCTGGCATATCTGAACTCTCAACACTCCAATATTAAGTTTACTATGGAAACGGAGAAGCACAATTCTCTCTCATTTTTGGATAGTGAAATTACCCGTAAAGATGGCAGTTTTCAAAGCTCTGTTTATCGAAAACAAACATTCACTGGCCTAGGAATAAGTTTTTTAGTTTCTGTCCATTTATATTTAAAATTAACAGTGTCAAAACATTACTCTCTAGGGCCTACAGTGTCTGCTCTTCATTTCATATCATTCATGGCGAATTTGAGTTTTTTAAATTGTTTTTTAGTCAAAATGGTTTCCCTTCAGGACTGGTAACTTCATGTATCAAGAATTTTTTAAATCATAAATCATCACCAATCTGCTGTTCGTTCTCATGCAGAGCGTTGTGACCTTCCAATTCGGTTAGACGATTTTAAAATAATTTCTTCTACATCCGTGACAATTAACCTTCGCATTTTAGAATCGCTGTTCATTTTAAAAGATAAACCTATCTTGAACAATACGCAATCAGCCTTCCCTCTGCAATTAGTGAAGTCTCTGTCTCTTTTTTTTCCTTTTTTTCAATGTCATATTTTAATGTCAAAATTTCACTGATGAATGTATATTGAACTTGTTATAACTCGGTGGTTTTGTATTTTTTCAGTTGGTTGAAAATGACCAAAAATTGGTCGAAAAGTTCCTTTTTATTGAAATGTGTTTTTTTTAAGAAATATGATTTCTATTAAAGCGATTTTCTTTGCTCTTTTATTCATTGTTAGACTTTGCAAAAAGCAAAACCTTTACTTATATCCACATTAAAACAACAACAACGGCTCATATTTCCTCGCGAACGCTTCTCAAAATTGACTCTATTTAGCCTCCCGGGGAAGCATAAAACATTAACCTTACAGTTCAATCAGCTTTAGAGCGACTCGAGGCTTTCGTGTTCTATGAAACGAAGCAGTGCGTGTGGCGCTAGCGTTCGATGTCAGCCATAACCTGACGCCTTAACGGGGCTGTGGAGCCGTTAGGTGGTGCAGAGTGGTGAGGTGGTGTAGAGTGGTGAGGTGGTGCTGAGTGGTGAGGTGGTGCGGAGTGGTGAGGTGGTGCAGAATGATGAGGTGGTGTAGGGTGGTGAGGTGGTGCACAGTGGAGAGGTGAGGTAATGTAGTATTTATCTAGCATCTATGATACCATTCAAATAAAAATGGATTATTGGGAATGTTTCAGGCGGGAGATTATATGAACATGAATCAAAAGTAAGTAAATTAGTATAGTGGGGACACTGATAATGGGACGCAAAAGGTGCTCGCTGATCATGTTTTTATTTATCCCCTTGTAGTTACAATTGATCTACAATTATATTGATTTAATACCTTTTTTGACTGTGAAGAGTAAAGTGCATGCTTACTTGAGCAGGAATGTTCCTCCTTCAACCTCCTCCACCGGTGTCATCCGTTTTCTACAGTCATCAGAGAAGCTGCTTGCTCAGGAAAAAACACAGTTGAAGGACTAGACTAAAACCAGGGTCTTTTTTCCCAAAGAGCGATAGTCTTCTGTCACAACACGAAGAAGACGATGGTGGAGAGTGCGGTGGGTAAGCATGCTGTTCTGAGACCCAAGAATCCTGCAGAACTGTTGAATGCAGTGGGACCAGTTCAGGCACTTTCAATCGTTTGTCTCTCTTGAGTAAGAACTGCAACAAAAACTGTGATTCTCTTCTATGCTCGCGACGCGAACGCAATTGTGTCGGGCTGAGATGCCCATGGCAGAGACGCTTATGACCTGATCTGCAAATATCCGATTGTGTTTCGTTATAAGTCTCAATAAATAGTGATAGAAATTATGTATTTTTTCTTATGTAAGAAGCAATCAATTATGTGAGTTTATGAAAAGAAGTACGGACTCTATTACTCTATTAAAAAGCGGACTCTATTACACAGTGCGTGTACTCAAAGGATTGTAGAGTATCGACAGAAGTGAAGACTACGGGAAACACCTGATAACCTTCCGTGAGTTCATAGAATCAGGGTCTCACTGAGGATCTATAATTAGGTCATTTTGTTTGTTAAGTTTGATTTTAAAATTTTATCGCGTTCTCTTGAGTTTTTGGGCTTTGAAAATATGCAGTGGTCATACCCCAAGCCTTTATCACAAAATTTTACATTTTAAATATACTTATCAATAAGTTGAATGCCTATTTTAGATAGATAACGTGTTTTAAACAGTAGCCCACATGTCTAAACAGATGTTCACTTTGCTTAAATCGCAAATTGACAAATAATTTAAATGCGATGTAAATGCTGATAAAATTAGTCATTTTCATTCAAAAAAGAATAGCAATTTTCACTGTTCCCTTTACCAAGTTTAACTGAACTGATGATGGAGCTGGTCTCCAAAATGTTTTCAATTTTTTGCTGTTTTTAATAAAAAAGATTAATTTAATTAGCATTTTCTTCGCTTTTTAATTTTTAGTAACAGACATTATATGTATCTTACCTGATCAATAAAAATCCTGTCATAAACTATATTTTTCGCAATAGTAAGGATTGTGGTGAAATTTTGGGGCGTTTTTTTCTGGCATAAATGCATACTTTCACCCTTATACATCCGACCATTCTAAGGCTTATTAATTTATTTAACAGTTTATTTAATTTATTTATTTATTTAATTTATTTATTTAACAGTTTCCAGCACAGATAGCCTGTTCGTTCGAATTGAACCCATTTTTTCAACTTTCTGCTGTCGTCGGTTGCGCCAAAATGTTACACGCGCTGAGACTTCCAGAATTTACGAAGTTTGTCTATTTTATCGTTTCAAAATTTGAGGACAATTTCAAGAATTCGATCTGTGTGTAATGATAATTATGTCTTATAGTCAGCAGCGTAGAATACAAGGAAATATCAATCGCAACCTCCCAAAACTGAAGCATGCAAGTGATTAGCATACTGCGGGTGATTAGCATACTTCGGGTGATTAGCATACTGCGGGTGATTAGCATACTGCGAATGATTAGCATACTGCCGGTGATTATCATACTGCGGGTGATTAGCATACGGCGGGTGATTAGCATACTGCAGGTGATTAGCATACTGCCGGTGATTATCATACTGCGGGTAATTAGCATACCGCGGGTGATTAGCATACTGCAGGTGATTAGCATACTGCGGGTGATTAGCATATTGCAAGTGATTAGCATACTGTGGGTGATTAGCATACTGTGGGGGATTAGCATACGGTGGATGATTATCATACTGCGGGTGATTAGCAAACTGCGGGTGATTAGCATACTGCAGGTAATTAGTATATTACAGGTAATTAGCAACAGGTACTCAGCAAACTGCAAGTAGTTAGTACACTCGTGTGAGGTCACAAACCTAACGTTGATAGCCAAAAATTGGCCGCCTGGTTGGTTCCGAACTCCTAACGTACGGGATCAATAGAGGAAATCACGACGTACCGAGACTCAGTTAAAACTGGTGTTGAAAGGAATAATTAAAATGAGTTTCATTAACCTAATCAAAAACGTTAACCAGTTTTAATCAAACAAGTTTCAATGACACATCAATCTCTAAAAAGAAGTTCTCAAATGTTGTTTAACTCAAATGAACTTCAGACTCAAGATCGACACGAAAATAATCAAGACCTTTTTTACTCCTGAGTTTATCTTCCAACTTCAGAAAAACGATAAATGTTCGGAAAAATCATCGTTCTCCGAGTCACAAGGAACATTTCACTGGAGCTCAAAAGAACTTTTTGAAAGCTTGGAACTCGTTCCGAAATTCTTCGGTGTATGGGTGTGTTCGTTGCAAGGAGGAGTTTTATTGCAGTTGAAATACCGCTCCGCAGGTTCTTTTGAATCCATAAACATTTAACGGCTGGTGTTCAGAGCGCTCAAGAGACGTTGTTTCATCTGGCGAGCGTTGTACGTCTGGCTGTTACGAACGCCTCCGGCGATCAAGTCTCTTAAAAGTGATGCTTCGCGTCGGACTTTTTTTCTTCGTGTTGTGCACTTTGTATTTGCACTCCGGTGAACTTTTTTGCAGCGAGACAAACATTTCGGTTACAAAGCAAACAGCTAACCTCCGTGAGCTAAAGTGAAGACAAACATTTTGGTTATAAAACAAACATTTGTGCGTTCAAGTGACTCAAGTTCGCGTCAAATTAATTTCATTTTGAGATAACCAAAAAAAGCGATGACTGTTTTCAGATTGCCGCTGTGTGTCTGATTTTGCTCTCTGTTTCACTGACTGTTTTAAATGAGAAACGGGTATTAATGCCTCTAAACTCGTGAGTTTTAAGATCAATATTTTTACAGGCTTGGGAGAAACTTGAATTTTCAATTATATTTCCATGATAAATTCATAGAATGACAACGTGAGTATTCAGAGAACATTCATTGTAAACACTGTGATTTCACAGTATTCACTGTTGCATTATAGCAGTTATTACCAATTTCAAAGTATTCATTCAAACATTAATCTCAAGTTTCACGAGACTTAGACAAAGAAAATAAGAAATCAGGAAACTTGCACATCTTGATACAACACAGTCTTTGAAACACCTTTTCTAGGGAACAATGACATCTAGTTTCAGGATTTCGGTCTCCTATTAAATTCAATGGCTAAAGTACATTGGTTTTTGTTATATATTAAAATATGCATCGTTATACTGTGACCCTGATTTTATGAGTAAGAGTTCCGGAGGCTGAGGTTTACGAGTGCCGGAAGATCTTTGTTTTAGGCCTCGCATGGCAGGCTCACAGGTTATCCTTATCGTGCTTGGTTTCGGATGGGTCGGAAGCGCCCCGACCGCAGGCGCCCGAAGGTACGGCGGAAGTTCTTTGTTGCGCACTAGACTTGAGAGCAAGCTGTGTGACCTACGGTGACCAGTAGATGGATAAGTGCCTTACTGAGAGTTTCATTCTCCTCCTTTGAGTATTCTAAAGCTACTGATACTGTAGTTTGCAACTACAATTAAATTAATCTCTTGTTTTGCTGAAAGTAACGACACAACAGCTGTGCCATTCTGCTGAGTATAGCTAAAGAAAGCAGAGAAACTGTGTTCGATGAATGTGTTCGAAAATTTCAAGTAAGCTTGCGTGTTCAGCACAGAAAATAATTCGCGGCCACTAAAAGAAGGCGTTTTGATTGTTCAAGTGGCCCAACCTCGTCAATGGAAGATGTTTCAAAATACTAACTCCGCGAACAAGTCACCGTACCTACCTAGACGCCTCTGACATATGTATTAATTTTATTTCCAATTGAGTGATTCGTCGAGAATCTTATTCGTAGAATAAAAAGAGGAACCAAAGTAAAAACGAATATTATATTTATTGCAAACGTTTCGAATTAGAATTCCATCATCAGTGCTGAAACAAGAGAAAAATTCGTCTTTTTTAAAAACAATATAAATCATATATATATCCCACAAAATTCTCCAAATGTCTAGAAACCCTAATTTGTTCATTCAAGCACAAACAAGAGCATACTCCTAATTCACACAAGCACACATGTACACGCTAATTCAGATACAACAGCGAAACACACTCCCAGAATTACTTCAGTAGGTGGGGGCAATTGATGACTTTATGGTATTAATGTCTTTGTTGAGGTTAGGTTTATGAGTGAATATGAAAAGGGACTCTAAAATTCTAAAGTCATGCTCACTATTGGCTCGGCATAAAGTTGAACACATGTAGGGACTTTTGACACAGATAAAGACTTTTAAAACATGTAGGGATTTGTAACACATGTAGAGACTTTTGACACATGTAGCGACTTTTGACACATGTAGCGACTTTTGACACATGTAGGGACTTTTGACGCATGTAAGGACTTTTAAAACATGTAGGGACTTTTGACACATGTACGGACTTTGTTGAAACTGTACTTAAATCCTCCAGTATGAGTTACGTGTTGACCTCTAGCATCCCATGAAGTAGCTACTGTTTCCTTGGTGATATTTTGTTTTTAGTTTCCGTATCATATCTTGACATTTTATTCTTATTAGTTAGCTCACGCCTTTTTTCCACAATAACGATTTTATACCAAAAACCATGAATGACAAATATTCAACATCATAGAAGAGAATTTATGATGCTATTTTTTTACTAGTGTTGACGTTCATTGGAGCTCTAGCCTCCTTTCGTCTGTTTGTCGGAAAGACTTCTCGTTGAAATTCGAGCTTACGGTGATCGCTGGAATATTATTATAAAAGGCGAAACTGATGGAAGCTGCCACGTCAACATTTATAAGCGTCAACATTGTTATGTCTAGAAGTTTCACGTCTTCTATCTGGTTCTCAAATAGTGGACAACAGGATTGAAGTTCGTCTTTAATGTAAAAAGTTGGACTTGAGGAGATGACAATTTTCTTACATAAATTCAAAATCCGTCTCGTGGCTTGGGGCATTTTGAGTGAAGAATATGAATGCTTATCCTGAAATAACCCCGAAGGAGAATAAACTTACAATTCATGACAAACAAGAGCCAAGATTCCCTCCCGATGCTTTTTGTCGATACCTTTAAAGACTCTGTCGCACATCTTTGTTTTTCCCGGTGAACGATTCCAAGTTTTGCCATTATTTGAACTTGGCTCGTTAAGGGCTCCTTGAGGCGGCCTGAGCTATAGGGCTTTTTCGGGCCTTCGACCGCGGTTCGTTTGGGGCCTGGAAGTGCGCAATGTGAACGTCCCTGACGAATTTGGGTCGGAAAATGCCCTCGAGTGCTCGTCAGGGGCAGTTGCGAGACCTGGAAGTACGCAACGTGAACGTCCCTGATGAATTTGGGTGGAAAAATGCCCTCGAGTGCTCGTCTGGGGCAGATAAAAGGCCTGGAAGTATGCAACGTGAACGTCGCTTACGAATTTGGGTGGAAAAATGCCCTCGAGTGCTCGTCTGTAGCAGTTACGAGACCTGGAAGTGCGCAACGTGAACGTCCCTGATGAATTTGGGTGGGAAAATGCCCTTGAGTGCTCGTCTGTGGCAGATACAAGGCCTGGAAGTGTGCAACGTGAACGTCCCTTACGAATTTGGGTAGAAAAATGCCCTCGAGTGCTCGTCTGTGGCAGTTACGAGACCTGGAAGTGCGCAAAGTGAACGTCTCCGATGAATTTGGGTGGAAAAATGCCCTCGAGTGCTCGTCTGTGGCAGATACAAGGCCTGGAAGTGTGCAACGTGAACGTCCCTGACGAATTTGGGTCGGAAAATGTCCTCGAGTGCTCGTCTGTGGCAGTTACGAGACCTGGAAGTGCGCAAAGTGAACGTCTCCGATGAATTTGGGTGGAAAAATGCCCTCGAATGCTCGTCTGTGGCAGATACAAGGCCTGGAAGTGTGCAACGTGAACGTCCCTTACGAATTTGGGTAGAAAAATGCTCTCGAGTGCTCGTCTGTGGCAGTTACGAGACCTGGAAGTGCGCAAAGTGAACGTCTCCGATGAATTTGGGTGGAAAAATGCCCTCGAATGCTCGTCTGTAGCAGTTACGAGACCTGGAAGTGCGCAACGTGAACGTCCCTGATGAATTTGGGTGGGAAAATGCCCTTGAGTGCTCGTCTGTGGCAGATACAAGGCCTGGAAGTGTGCAACGTGAACGTCCCTTACGAATTTGGGTGGAAAAATGCCCTCGAGTGCTCGTCTGTGGCAGTTACGAGACCTGGAAGTGCGCAACGTGAACGTCCCTGACAAATTTGGGTCGGAAAATGCCCTCGAGTGCTCGTCTGTGGCAGTTACGAGACCTGGAAGTGCGCAATGGGAACGTCCCTGACGAATTTGGGTCAGAAAATGCCCTCGAGTGCTCGTCTGTGGCAGTTACGAGACCTGGAAGTGCGCAACGTGAACGTCCTTGATGAATTTGGGTGGAAAAATTCCCTCGAGTGCTCGTCTGTGGCAGATAAAAGGCCTGGAAGTGCGCAACCTGAACGTCCCTTACGAATTTGGGTCGGAAAATGCCCTCGAGTGCTCGTCTGTGGCAGTTACGAGACCTGGAAGTGCGCAACGTGAACGTCCCTGATGAATTTGGGTGGAAAAATTCCCTCGAGTGCTCGTCTGTGGCAGATACAAGGCCTGGAAGTGCGCAACCTGAACGTCCCTTACGAATTTGGGTCGGAAAATGCCCTCGAGTGCTCGTCTGTGGCAGTTACGAGACCTGGAAGTGCGCAACGAGAACGCTACGGACAACCCCGGAACCTAAAAGGCAGGAGCGTTAATGCTTTTGATAACCTTGCCACCGGTAAGTGCATAACGCGAACTCTCCTGCCATCCTTGGGATCTAAAAGTGGGCATCGGGAACGCTACTGATGATCTTGGGACATGGAAGTAGGCATCGTGAACGCCACTGATGGCCTTGGAACCTGAAAGTGTGCAACGTGAACGCTTCTGACAATACTAGAATCTGGAAATGCATGACATTGTCCTTCCTTGCGGGTATAGAAGCAGGGTGTATACAGCACTACAGACTGAAAATATCCAGGGACCTACGTACTACATAGGTACAATGCACTTCCGGACAGAGGTACAATGCACTCTTACGTCTAGGTTAGATACATTTTGTCAAGCTTACATTAACAACCATGCATACAAAATGAAATTCAAAATAACTATTTACGTGACAATAGGCTTACTGAAATCTGTTCACCAACGGCAATAAATTTCGACTGGTGAACATAAAACTCAATGGCCCTCAGTTTCTAAAGTTGAAACAAGGAAAACAAAACAAAAATAAAATATCTGGATAATTATATTTTTTGGGAGAATGGATATTCTGTGAGCTTGTCGCATGAAAACAAGATATTCGTTTCTGATTAAAATCTTAGTTATGTTAGTAGCAATTCCATCAGTAGCAGTTCCATCAATAGCTGCTCGTGAAATTAAATACATTATATGTCTTACAAAACTAAATTACAATACATTGAATACTATATCACCACACTGTTATATTCTCTACTGCGCAAACACCTCACCATAT
Organism: Morinoia aosen; assembly: GCA_030386875.1. Taxonomy (NCBI): domain Eukaryota; kingdom Metazoa; phylum Arthropoda; class Malacostraca; order Amphipoda; family Talitridae; genus Morinoia; species Morinoia aosen. The sequence goes on along the minus strand of CM059559.1, from coordinate 10,235,888 downwards.
TTACTTTTAGCAACAAGTTAGACTTCACTGAATGAACAACCACAGAAACTGTCAACAAATTTAACCACAGGTGCTCAACTGATACAATTTTAACTCCAATCAATGATTGTGCAGTTCGCGTTTTAGAAGCACTCTTTGTGAGGTTTATTTGATTAGTGGGTCAATGTGTGCAATGGTAGGTCGATGTGAGCAATGGTGGGTCGATGTGAGCAGTGGTGGGTCGATGTGAGCAGTGGTGGGTCGATGTGAGCAGTGGTGGGTCGATGTGAGCAGTGGTGGGTCGATGTAAGCAGTGATGGATCGATATGTGCAGTGGTGGGCAGGCATCGTACTACTTTAGCTCACTGTGGTCTGTTATCAACAAATCAAGGCCACAGCACACCTCGACTGCATGATACTAAATTTAAATAATTCTATAGACACTAAATATGATCAACGCTGATTGCGCATCACACGCACAATTGCCACAAAAAACTTTTAGAGTACGAAAGACATCAGTATAAAGCTTTAAAAACGAGAAACATAATTCACACAACTTTCCCATGAGAAAATATTTATACTACATATGTGCATAATCGATTTGCAAATTGTGTTACAAATCATATGAAGGACTCAGATAAAATAAATTGGCTCTTAAATTTTCGAAACTCCAAACTTATATTGAAAAGTTTTCATCTGCTCAATTCTGTTTATAAGCCAAAAAACAGCGAGGCTAGCAAAATTACTTATATTATTGAAAAAAATAAATTTAAGGCGTTTTTGTTAGCTACGTATTAAAATAATCCTCTAGAGGCCGGTACTTGTTGAAATGGAGAAGCAGCAAGCCGCTATTTGTTAGCACCGTATTACAATAACCATCTAGAGGCGGTGCTTGTTGAGATAGAGAAGCAGCAAGCCGCTATTTGTTAGCACTGTATTACAATAACCAACCCTCTAGAGGCCGGCGCTTGTTGAGAGAGAGAGAGAGGCAGCAAGCCGTTATTTGTTAGCACCGTATTACAATAACGATCCGAGCTTGTTCATAATGACTGCGCCTAATGGAATAGACCAGCACGCGGCGGCTCTCAGGTTGCACGCTATTCTCTGATTGCGGCCCGGGCTGCCAAGAGACGGATGGTGTGTCCCGATGTCTCTAATCGGCCAGCCGAGCGCCCGCTTCTGATTGTCCCATCATTCACCTTCTCGTCTCATGAAACTTTATATTTCTACGGTCGCCTTCATATTTCTACTGTCGCCTTCCTATTTTTGCAGTCGTTTTTCTGTTCCTACCGTCGCCACTCTATTTCTACTGTCGCCTTCATATTTCTACTGTCGCCTTTCTATTTCTGCAGTCGCCTCTCTGTTCCTACCGTCGCCTCTCTATTTCTACTGTCGCCTTCATATTTCTACTGTCGCCTTTCTATTTCTGCAGTCGCCTCTCTGTTCCTACCGTCAACTTTCTAGTTTTTACCACTGTCTTTCTCTTCTTATCTTCGACTTTTTATTTCTATCGTCAACTTTCTGCTCCCACCTTCAACTTTTTATTTCTGCCATCGATTTTCTGCTTCTACATTCAACTTTCTATTGCTACCTTCAACTTGCTATTTCTACTGTCGCCTTACTGTTCCTACCTCCAACTTTCTGCTTCTTATTGTCAACTGTCTGTTTCTACCTTCTATTTGTTACTTATGCCGTCAAATAAAATACGTAAATTTCTACTTCTACGTAAAAAACGAATTAAAGCAATAAATATTTATAATGACTATTTATTTTCAGTATCACTCCATCCAATAAAATGGGATTAAAATCTCTTTCAGTCTATGATCTATTTCGAATTTGAAATAAGTAAAATTTTATTAAATTGAGTAATCAGAGCGTAATTAGATTGAACTTAATATTTCTCTTCAAAAATGTTAACGCTTATTTCAAATAAAATAAAATATCTCATTAAAAAATTCGATGAAAAAAAAACACTATTTTATAGCCTATCAATTTAAGGTGTCATCACACTAATAAATTTCTCAAATTTTTTAAGATGCATATCCAATTTAATATATTCATGCGCTCAACTGCACGCACAACTCCGATTAGGAAGAATAAAACGCGGTTCCATGTCACTAAAGCTAAAGTAAACGAAGTAATTTGGCTAAAAGTCAATGCGACGTGCAACCGCCAGTAAATTTATTGCATCGGCATTGCGATCATAATGCAGGCCCTATAAATAAACCCCATTCTCCGGCTCAGAAAACCTATACATTGCGCGTCGTGGGGATAAGCGGCATCGTGTCGTAAGACAAATTCTGCCATTGCCGGAGATCCGCTTTGCCTTCACTTCAATATTTATCCTGGGCAAATCGCCCGTAAATTGCCTGTGTGTTCGCTTATGATGCCCTCAATTTGAGCTTGTCAGCTTGCCAGTGCAACTCCAGAAGCAACCGCTGCGTTGGTCTGCTCGGCCACCGCCAGCCGGACAGCAAACTGTGTATTGTTCGGTCCCATGAAATTGAGAGCGCGTTTGTGGTGTTTTGAGAGTCGGGTATACTTGCAGCGTGCTTGTTTTGTGGTATTTTGGTTCTTAGATGTTCTTGCAGCTTGTACGTGTGTGGTGTTTTGACAGTCGGATGTTCTTTTAGCGTGTGAGTCTACAGTATTTGACAGCCGGATGTTCTTTTAGCGTGTGAGTCTGCAGAATTTGGCAGTGGGATGTTCTTTTAGCGTGTGAGTCTGCAGTATTTTGACGGTCAGATGTTTTTACTGCGTGCATGTTTATAGTATTTTGATTCTCAAATGTTCTTGCTCCGCGTGCATTTGCATTATTTTGATTCTCGGATGTTCTTGCAGAAGGTACGCTTGAAGTATTTTGATATTCAGAAGCTATCGCAAGGGATTAATCTCAATTAAGAATTGTGTTTATTCATTTTTTGCGGTTTAGGATGAGTTTGTGTTGTTTATGGCAGTTTTTTACAAAATGAAAGGAAATATTCAGAATATGAGTTTGAATTCTGAGACTTAATTTGTAAAGAAATAATGAAACTTTTATGTTGGATGGCTAACCAATTAGCAGTACGGTAATTAAATAAATCCTTTTCTTTTTTATTGTTCTCTATGTTCTAAAAATTGCTGAAATTTCAATTTCAACGATGTTAATAAATTGAATACAAATATTTGGCAATCATAAAAGTAATAACATACACAATGCTCGAAATCTAAGTCATCATCTATTAAGCGTTTCATAATTAATCAAATGATAATGCATATTTTACTAAGCATCAACCTGTAAAGTAATGTTCAATTTATATAAGTAATTTATATAACTAATTTAATTTATATAACTAATTTATATAAATAATTCAATTTATATAACTAATTTATAAAACTAATTCAATTTTTTTAACTAATTTGTATAACTAATTCAATTTATATAACTAATTTATATAACTAATTCGATATGTATACCTATATAAAACTAATTAAATGTCCCTGCGGAAAAAATCCAAGTTTTGTACTCGAAAGTCAACAAATAAGAATTTGTTCATTAACAATAGTTTTAAGCGACAAATAATGCGTTTGCAGTAACTTTTTGCACGTTAAAGGCACACAAAATCTGGTATATCAGCATACGTTTTGCACTGGTAGATGGCCTACATTCTTGCAAAGTATAAAAACGTACTCAAGCGTCCTTCTTGTAAAATTTATTGGTAAGAAGCTCAAGTCCTAATCCATGGAAAAGTACTTCACTAAAGCCCCTTCGAAAACTTAAGCAATATTCAAACAAGTCCAAGCAAAACGGAATAAAATTTCGAAACATAAAATATCCGTTCGTCAATTTTACCTCCCCTTGCTGATTTTTGTTTCAAATCTCAGCGTTCGGTTTCAGTCACAATCTATGTGTGTGGCAATCAATGTACCAAGGCCTATTCCCCCCACCAAGAAGAAATACCTAACCGAAGGCCTGTAACTCCGTCAAGTAGAGGTACCCAACCCAAGACCTATTCCTTCCACCAAGAAGGAGTACCTAACCTAAGATCTATTCCCTCCACCAAGAAAGGGTACCCAACCCAAGACCTATTCCTCCACCAAGAAGAAAAACCTAGCCTAAGACCTATTCCCTCCACCAAGGAAGGGTACTCAACCCAAACCCTATTTCCCTACCAAGAAGAAGTACCTAACCCAAGGCCTATAACTCCACCAAGGAGAAGCATCCAACCCAAGGCTTATAATTCCACCAAGGAAGGATACCCAACCCAAGGCCTATAACTCCATCAAGGAGAGGTACACAACCCATGACCTATTCCTTCCACCAAGGAAGGGTACCCAAGCCAAGGCTCATAACTCCAACAAGGAGAGGTGCCCAACCCAAGGCCTATTCCCCTCCGAGGGCAGATAGCCAGCCAACAAAGATTAAATTCACCTCAAGATTCAGTTACACAAGTAAAATTAAATTACCCTCAGGCATGGAAGTTAGCCCAAAATTGTCCACGTAGCGCAAGTGTGCAAATAGGAGCTGTCTCGGCATGTGGTGTCCGTCGGTGCATCATGTTATACAGGTGGTAAAGGTGGTGTCCGTCGGTGCATCATGCAATAAAGGTGGTAAAGGTGGTGTCCGTCGGTGCATCATGCAATAAAGGTGGTGTCCGTCGGTGCATCATGCAATAAAGGTGGTGTCCGTCGGTGCATCATGGTGGTGTCCGTCGGTACATCATGATGGTAGTTTGTTTCGTCAGGTTGATGGGGTGGCTATGGGTTCCCCTTTAGGGCCTACGTTTGCAAACTTTTACATGTCCCACGTAGAAAACCTAGTGTTGAACTCTATGCCTGTTAAGCCGATTTTGTACGGCAGGTACGTGGACGACATTTTTGTTGAAATCGAGACCGTAGAGCAGTTGGAGATGTTGAGGAATTTCATGACTAATAATTCAGTGTTGCGTTTCACATAAGAGCTGAGTGTAAATGGGAAGCGGCCATTTCTGGATGTCTTAGTTGAAGCTTCGCAGGGTGCTTTTCTGAGATCTGTGTATGTTAAGCCCTCGCATGCTGGTGAAACCATAAACTATGATTGTGACGCACCGCAAGTGTACAAAGAAGGTGTCATTCATACGTTATTGAATAGAGCGCATATAGTGTGTAGCAACTGGGTTAGTTTTCATTCAGAAATGCTTAGAGTCAAACGGTTGCTGATTGATAATAATTTCCCCAATACTCTTTTTGATAAAACTATCGGTAAATTTGTCAACCGAATTTTGAATAGTTAATATAATCCGGGACCTAACCAGCAGAATATAAATGTATTTTACGAAAATCAAATGCATAACAATTACAAAATAGACTAACGACTAACATGTGTTCGAGAATATTGCCAAAACTTTCGTGATACTTACAGATCCAGATATGGCAATTAAAGTTCATGATTATTATAAAAATCTCAAAATCAGTGATCTCTTCGTAAGAAACAATCTTTCCAGATCACGGGTCAGCCACCTAGACAGAGGCAGTGGGATATATCAGTTCGAGTGTAATAGGAGAGAATGTAAGTCTCTCAATAAATGCTACATTGGCATGACTTGGATGACTCTGAAACAAAGATTAACTGCACACAAATATCAAGGCTCCATTTTTAATCATTTCCGTATCGATCATGATTGTAAGCCCTCAAACGAAGATCTGTACCCTAATACTAAAGTTTTGTTTAATGTTGTAAAAAAAACATATTCAAATAATAGAAGCACTGCACATTCGTAAACTTAAACCTAGCCTCAACGAAAATACAAATTATTTTTTTGCTTTAAAGTTGTTCAGTAGGACCTTGGCTTAGACATTTGTAACCTCGTCCATTTCGCCTTTATCTCTGGTGCAGTAAACATTTGGAGATCTATGTGCAATAACAACTAGTCACCTTTAGTTTCATTCTTTGTACAAAATTAGTCCATTCTAGTAGTCTTGCTATGTGATTACCTATATGGTTTTATTTTACCCTGTCTGATTTAGTTTAAGTTTTACGTTGACATGTTTTACCAATGCAACCAAGTGTTTTTTTTTGTATTTTACAACCTGAAGATGATGTTCGTAACATCGAAACGTTGCCTTTAGAGATTGACAGAATTAGAATTTTTAAAAATTGAGTGTGTTGTGAGTAAAGGTGATACGTGATTATCTTCGTACTTTAACACGTGTTGAACTGGAACAGTTTCATAAGGTAGAAAAATTGGAAAAGAACATGTAATAAATAATGAAGCTCGTTAAATCCATTTAGTGTAACCTTGCGTAATAATTTCATTGGTATAAGCAATTAAATATCTCTTGTAGGAAAGTTTGGCTACGATGGAATAAAGCGCTTTTAAAGCTGCATTATTCAAGACCAAATAGTGATGTTTAGTTCGTGTTTTCCAGGCTCTTTGACAAATGACCGTTTGCTTCCCTTAAATACGAGTATAAAGAGTCATTTTTGCATTACAAAACCTTCACCTCCAGTAGACAAAGAAACACGCGCTAAAAGTCTTCGAGAGAAAAAAGGAAAACCTCTGTTAATATTATCGAAGTTAATGCAAAACAAGGTAATGTGCTTAGTAAAAAATATTCTGAAATCTGCGAACGTGTTATTTGCGCAGCTATGAAAGCAATTAAATACTAATGGGCAGAATCAAATTGTTCGCACCGATTTATCCCTCCTCTGGAAAATGTTTTCGGTGCGCTACATTCTAAAATGCAATAATAATAATTCCTCGAGCAAAAGCCAGCAAAAAATTCACGATTGCTTTCACTTATATGAATTCTACAGCTTCAGCACAATTTTGCAATCTTTTCCGTCTTCTTCGAAAGCTATTCCTGAAACCTTCTAAAGTTTTTTCCCACAGTTTTATTCTCATAATTTCGCCCGAAAATTGACGAGCAGTTACCAATTTCTCCCCAGTTTTCCTAACAATTTCGGGCAGTTATTTCGCCAGTCAGCACAGGGAAGCTGCCCAGTTACAACACGAGAACCGCCTGCAGTTGTGGGCTTCAAATTAAAATGAGAGCAGCGCCTATCAAGTAAAATTCGTTATTTGAATCGGATTCAAGCAGGACTTTATGCTTTCTCTAACCCTCTTATGGGCTGAGTTATTCAGGGCTCTCGTGAAATTAGATTTTCCACTTACCAGATAAATGAAGCCTCGCCTTCGAGTGTCGCGTGCGCAGAAATTGTCAACCTCGCAATGCCAGACCGAGCCGTTCGGGGGACTTGTGGCTCCGGTGGAAAGTGCCGGCCATCAGAACGTGAGGAATTGCTGGCTATAGTATGTGAAAGTGATGGCAACGAGAAAACGTAAAATTGCTGGCCATAAAATGGGAAATTGCCGGCCACGAAAAAAAAATGATACGGCCGGCCACGAGAAAATGTGGAATTACCTGCCGCGAGAAGATGTGGAATTGCCGGCAACGAGAAGACGTAAAATTGCTGGCCATAAGATGGGTAATTGCCGGCCACGAGAAGATGTGGAGTTGCCAACATCGAGAAGATGAGGAAATATTGGCCACGAGAAAATTTGGAATTCCCGGCCATGAGAAGACGAGAAATTTCGAGCCTCACGATTATGTTGAGCCACAAGATGGGAAAGTGCCGGCCACAGAAAGACATGGAATTACTGGCCACGAGAATACGTGAAAATATAAACAGGTAAGAAAATTACTGTTTCATTATTACTTATACACGATAGAAAAATACGTTCTAAGCTATTCGTTGCATTCAACGCTGGGTGGTATTTATGAAGCGAACAATTTTGAAGCAAAATTTTAATGTTTACTGTTTTTCTTTCTTATATTTTTCTTTTTCTTTTCTTGCGTGTCTCGTGCATTGTGCGAATTAGTGACTATCGTGGACCGTGTACATTTGGTTGATTAGTCATAAGGAACAAAGGATTCCCCCAATTTATTTTAGTTTCATTGCCAGTCATGCCTAAAATGATTATTTCTTACACCCGTATCTCAAGGAAAGTGTGAAGAAAAAATTAAACGCTGATGATTAAAACTTTAGGTACTCATCTTCATGTTGGTGCGAGGTTGTCTTTCACCATTGAATTTCAATCATATAAGTTTCGATCAGTTCAGGTTAGGTCAGGTTAGGTTGGATTGGGTTAGACTAGGTTAGGTTGAGTTAGGTTAACTTGAGTTGAGTTAGGTTAGCTTAGGTAGAGTTAGGTTGAGTTAGGTTGGGCTAGGCTAGGTTGGATGAGGTTAGGTTTGTTAGCTTAGTTTGGGTTAAATTAGTTGAGCCTCGACTTACACGTTTCATCTCGGCTCAGCTCGGCTCAGCTTAAGCTAGGCTATGCTAGGTTAGTCTAGGTTAGGTGGAATTAAATTAGGTTGGGGTAAGGTAATTTGCGAAGATTCAACGTAATTTCTGATCGTCTATTTAGTGCAATGCATACGCCCTCTCAACGCTATGTGACACTCAAAACTAATTAAGAAAAGAATATTCAAATAACTATAAATGCATTATTTGAAAATAAAATTTGACTACTCAATATTTAGCATTTGGTAACCCAGTAAGGGTTGCCAAATGTTGAGCGCTCAAATTATGCTCGAAAAAACTCACCCTTGAAGATTTTGCCCCAAAAACATGTTGCATAGTCAGGTCGAAAGAAAAATTTGCGCGCTTTGCTGTAACGCAACAACGACACAAATTACCTCTGAAAACCTAGCCGCTTATCTTGGGAGTGTGGAAAGTGGTGTCAACTTCTAAAAAGAACTTATAATAGAAACAGTAACTTTTTATGCATTTCTAAAATGCAGGAATAAATACTTGGAAAAAATCTATTCAGGTCAGTGAACTCTGCAGCGAACGGTGTTGATACGCGTTATTTCCATTCCCAAGAAACAAATTAAGGCAACCCAGAAAAAAGCTTTTGCATGTTCTAGATCCTCGCTAATTTAAAATTTCTAATGAATAATTTGCACCCTCGGGGTTTCTTTCGCTGTGCTTCAAAAAGCACTTAGTTCGTTCAGGAGCGCTTTAGGAAGGCATTAGGCTCATAATATCTGCATTATGGCCCAACTCCAAGTCTCGGCCGTTATTGTAAAAACATTAACAAGTTTAGAGGACTTAAAGCACGGCTTCTAAATACTAAGGGCTTTCAAAAGAACAATGGAAAGCCTTAACTGAGTTCTTTCGGCATAACTTTGTCTCTAATACGTTGTGTCGAGCCGCTTTGCAATTAATAGTGAGTCGTTGAAGCAAAGATGGTTTCTCTGCATGGAGCACAAGTGCCTCAACGACAGGCCTGCATCGCCTCGCCACGCTTTTCGGCACACGTTCCAAGAACTCTGCAGTTCATGGGGAAAATTGAGATATTTGTTATCCAAAAAACAGAAGGGAAATGGGTCTGTTCCAGATAAACCCCGCCACTAATGCAACACATTAGTTCATTCACTTGTTAATTTCGAAATATTGCACCTACCGACTTCAAATTACTCTCAAACGAAAGATTTAAATTTTCTTTCGCTTGAGATTACTTTGAATTCAATAGGTGCATTAAAAACTTTCGAAATAATGCACCTTCCAACTTCAAATTACTCTCAAACAAAAAATTAAAACATTCCTTCGTTTGAGAGTAATTTTAAGTCAAGAGGTGCATTATTTCTTAGGTTACAAGTGGGTGAACTTATGTGTTGCATTAGTAGCGGGGCTTATCTGGAAAAGATTCGCGAAATGGAACATTATACATTTAAAACGGGGCTATAGAGAGCCACTTAAAAAAAGGAAATCATTTCAAGAAGTGAGAAAGTGGAGTTAGCGAAGCATTTACGCAAAAAGAAATACAGAACATTTAATAGGTGTGTTCGCGGGAACTTTTTTGTTAACAAATATTCGATGCAAATTTTGCTCCAAAATCTCAACTAGCTGCTAAGCTTGTGTGTTGCAGAATCAAGCCGTAATGTACGGAAAATATCTGCCGAACTTTACCGTCATAGTTCAGTAATAAACACGCAAAATTTAACTTGATTTTCAAAAAATTGACTTTATAAATTAGGAAAAACTTCTCGAATACGCTTACCTTGTTCACCAATCGATACATTATTCCCATCAAAATCTAACACTGACAAAGTGAACACTTTTCGCCCACCGTACGCCACTATAGCACGATCAGCTTTAATGCAGTTGCTTGTACACTGCGCAGAAGGTTACTTGTTCACGAATGGAAAAATTGAAACTTCAAAAAAATTAAAAATAAAAATAAAAGCTTTGTAATAGGTTTGTTAAGATCCTTGAACATAACAAAATTTCACACGGATTAGATATTTTCATTGTTTCGAAAATACTAACAAATAAATCCCAAGAATGCAGTACAGAATTGATGAAATAAAGTTAATAATGAAAAATGCTTATGATGTTGGTGTAACGAAAACCTTAGTTGAGCAAAAAAATTAAATATGTTTAAAATTAAGTATAAAAATAATATAATGGAATACATGGAACACTTCCGTGAGCACAACTCTTTTTTTTCCTTGCGCTTCCTAATTCCTCCGAGTAATTACGTACATAACAATTTTAAAAATAAATCAAATGTATAAAAAAAACGTTCACGGCCGAAGTAATAAACGGTATAGCTGATAAAATAACACCGTTCATATTCAATACTATTAACAACCACTTTTCCTAGGTATTTTCCCGAAATTTATGAAAATTATCAGTATTTAAAAATAGAGTTAAAACTTGCATTAACAACTATAAAGCTACTACCAATTATTAGCGAAGCATTCAAGAAAATTGTACAAAAAAAGCGTATTTCAATTTAGAAAAAAATCATTTCTCATTGATAAACAACATGGTTTCCGTTCTAAAAAATCAACAACTCAAGGCTGTAATTTAAAATATGTTTTTTTGAATACTGATAAAGGAATGTTTGTTTCCTCCATCTTTTTTGACTTTCGGAAAGCCTTCGATTGCGTGTACAATAACATTTTACACTCAAAACTCTATTGTTACGGCATTAGGAGAGTTGTACATGATTATTTCAAGTCATACCTAACAAATTGAAAACAATACGTTGGCATTGACAATGCAAAATTAGAACTTTTAACTATTAACCAAGGAGTACCACAAGGATCGATCCTTGGGCCTCTACTTTTTTTAAACTGTAATAACGATACAGATAAATCAAATTCAGTTTTCAAATTCATACTCTTTGCTGAAGATAGCACGCCTTCTATAGCTTTTCATAATGAAAATCCCATTTTAACTGCAAACAGTATAAATAACGAGCTGCAAAAGGTGTCAATGTAGCTCAAAGCTAATAAAATAAGTATCAACATCGATATGACATAATACATTATATTTTTTTACTAGCGGAATATTTCTCTCCCACGCATTAACCCTTTCGAGTCGGCTTTTATGAAATTGAATTGACTCATTTTTCCAGGCAGGCTAAAATGGGGGAAAATTGATGATGGTGAAATAGAAGAAATAAACTCCTGTGAGTTCCTGAGCATTACAATAAATAAAATTTGACCCTCAAAGAGCATATTGCACGTATCAGCCTTAAAATATAATAATAAAAATTATAAAAAAATTATAATGATAAAAATTAATAAAAATAAAGTACTCAATGAAGTAAAAAATATATTACCTCAAGAGGCTTTGAAAAACACTTTATCGAACACTCATTTCCCCATATTCGAATACGGAATAGAAGCTTGGCACGGAACTGATGGAAATAAAACCAATTTATTTTTTCACTGCAAAAAATAACAGAGCATTGAGAAAATAAGAATATATGGTTCACATGAATGATTTATTCAAAAGCCTAAAAATACTTGAGCTTTTGGATCACTACTATCTCTCCATGTGTAACTTGACAAATAAAGCATTGACTAATGAGGGCGACAAAGGCCTTCGACAATTATTTACTGCACAAACTGGCCATCATGATCATTGAACCCAAAATAGATGTCACTTCATACTTCCTTATTATTCAAAAGCTCGGTCACAACACAGTGTGTATCCTCATCATTGGAACACAGAATTGGAATTTGATCCCTGCAAAGATCCGTGATAGCTCACATAACTTCCAAAACGAATCTTGAACCCTTATTTCTATCGTAATATTCATCCCATAAGGTTTTCAAGTCAAATTTTTTCTGCTATTTGAGTCATCTTAATAGGGTAATTTATCATGATTAATGAAATAGGCCTTAGGTCTGATCTGTAGTATTTTCAAGTACATGCTGTTTTCATTCAGCTCATATTAACCATTGTGGTAAAGTTAAACAGCGTATATTAATTAAACGAACCAATTAATTGATCAGTCTAATGTGCAGTTAGATTGAGTGAATTAGGTGAAACATAAATGTACACTTTAAAATGGCGTTGATGATAGGATGCTCTAAAAGTTGCCGAACTAATTCGGGCCCACAAGTAGCTACACTCAAATGTGTCCATTGTACTAGACTTCAGTAACAATGTACGTATGCATCGCTTGTGGTAAATAAATTGTTTTAAATTGTTTATATTATCCAAAGTCCATTTACGCATACTGGTTTTCATTCTTTTTTCAAAAGCTTTTCCCCTTATCAGATTGGTATCAATACTATAGAATCATACGCAACCGTGCCTAACCTAAATTTACTCTGTGTCAACCCAACACATCAACCTTAACTTTGATACTAATCTCGTAACTTTAAACGCACAAAATTTGTTTTCGAAAATGAACAGAAACTGACCTAAGCTAAAACAGAAACTGACCTACCCTAACCTAAACAAACCTCACCCAATCTGTCCTATTTTAACCTCACAAAACACAGAATAAATCCAGTGGAAAACTGGATTCCGACTACATCTACATTTGCGCGTAGATTTTCATGGTAGCCTTCACGCATCGCCTGAACGCGGACGCTAATCTTGAACCCGGAAATTTTGGGCATAGGTTGTTTTCGAATCGGAAGGTATATAAAAAATATCGAATAGAATAATATAATTTTCAAAGGTATGAAAAGATTGTACTAGTAATGAAAATATCGGCAACCGTATTAACAATGAAGTTTAATGGAGTATGCTGAGTACGTTGTAAATGATGTAAATAATGTTAACAACGATATGAATGAACCAAACGTTTATATCAAATTTCATTCTTTCCTCTTTTCCGATCTTTAAAGGTTTATTTATCCCAAATCCCTAACAAAATCGTAGTGAAGCTCAAACAAAACACACAATTACTGACGACCGCACGTCACAGAACCCAAAATTTTTGTGGTAGACACTGATGTACAATTTACGCTTTTTGCATACAGCGCACATTCGAAGTGACGGCTTCCCCTCGAGAGACGCGCCTAAAGATGCGATCTGACGCTGCGGCTCCGGTGCCGCTTAAGTGCCTCTGATGGCCTTGCAAAAAGAATGCGTAACATCCGAAATACATGCAAGAATGATGAGACGAGGGATTCATTGGATCGTGAATGGGCGAGGGAAGGTTTATAGAGGTCAGAAGCGCGAAAGAAGCTTCTGTCGTACTTGGACGAATGACGGATGCGAGAAGCAAGATTCTGATGTTTAGGAGTCAAATGTTTGGTTTTATGGAAGTTACAAGTTGTTAGAAAGCTTCAGTTATATGGATGTCAGCTGTAAGAGAGAGCACTATGTTTTATGGAGGTTATTTGTAGTAAGAAAGCTTCAGTTGCACGGAGGTTAAATGTACGAAAGAAGGCTCAGTTTTGTGGAGGCCATTTGTACGAATGATGCCTCAATTGGTCGGAAAAATAGATGATGGAGGGCTCAGTTGTATGGAGGTCATATGGAAGAAAGAAGTCTTAAAGGATATTGGAATAGAAGAGTTAAATGCATGTGGGGTAGAATTATGAACATCATATATGATGCATGGAATTCTTCTACTAATGAAAGTAAATCCACACTGAGAACTAATTTTGACGCTGATATGAAAGCAACTCCAAAATTAATTCGTTGGGCAGGAAGGTAGCTACTCAGGAGTCATTTAATCATAAAAATTAGATCCGATACTTAAACTGTATGTAGCTAAAACATTTTGTACTTACTTCTTACTTATAATACTCAAATATTTCTACGTCCCTAAAAGTTACTACACATTAATTTTTTACGGTAAGTACGCTATTTAACGGGAACTTATTTCAGTACCAAAATTATATTTCTTTTACTTCTTCCTAAACATTAGTCTGATTTTACGTCTAACAGCGACTTTTGAACCATGACACAGTAGACGGATTTGCTTGATCAGACGAAACGCATGACGTACGTTGAACCCTTATTGATGTCCTGGGTAACTTGGTGGAATTTTCCCTTTGTTTTTTTTTTCAAATCCAATGCCTGATGTTCAAACAATTAACGTCATCGTAGAGGCAACCTGGCTGCGTAAGTAATTATAGGTCAACTTGCTTATACCAGATGCTGTTGCAAGTAGCTCAGCCAAGTCAACCTAAAAGAAAACGCTGCAAGCTATCCCGCTTCGATGACGTAAATTGTGCAAAATCCCACTGTCCAGTGGCCAACGCAGACCACATCGCTCACACTACCCACAAACTGTCACTCAAGTTTGCATCAGACAATAGTATCGTTAGTCAACAGTACTGATATAATGTACTGTATTATACTTTTTTATTAAAAAAATATTTATTGATCCAAAAATCGAGCGATGAGAGTCAATAATTCAAAAAAATGATAGATAATTGAATTCACCCAAGTAATTTCACCCGCTTATTTTACCTTATGTATAGCGTTTATGTACCACTAATGCAATTTTAACTTATGTTTATCTATAACTAATGCATCTTATTTTAACTAATCCGCACGTGAATACTGATTGGACGAGCAGTTGTCGTGCAGGTACCAACAGTTTTCCTGTCGAAATTGTTTGTCCATCACAACAACCTATCGCTCTGTCGCAAACATTATCGATAAAACTTATACAATCGACCCTCAAGTCTTACATCACCTTATGCGAAAGTCAACACATTCGGATATAAACCAGTCCCAGTTATTCGTAACATGAATGGAGCACTGCATTAGTTGAATAAGTGGGACCAGTTTTATCCGTGTGAGCTGAGGTATGCAAAAAGTCACGCATAACTCGAGGATCGACACAATTTCTCATTACAAGCGGTCCGTTTGAGCACCAGGAACTTCGTGTATTACAAGGATAACCTGCACCGCTTCTTCCCCAAATGCTCCCTTTCGCTCTCATTGCAGTTTGCAAAATTCGAGAACTCGTGTAAAGAAGCGCTCATTGAAGCCAAAATGGCGGCCATGTTGCTGCCCGCTCCACTCTTATGAGAAAAAAGCCCAGTTTTCGAGAGCAATCCTGGGAAATGTCATTAATGTTGCTCTGGGCGACACGACTGCAGTTAATTGGGCTGCTTTCTGACAGGGTCTGCGTTCCAGACATTCTGGGCTTTTTGGACAGTGCTTGAAATGTGATGCAAGTACGCTATTTTAATTCTGGGCTATTTAAATGGTGCTTGAATGTGCTGCCATGTACTCTTATACTACAGGGAATGTTAGAGATGCAGACGAATGTTCTACTTTCTAAATTCTCGTTCCGTGCAGGAAATGGGAAGCAGGAACTTTTTTACACAAAATGTGGAGCTTGAATTGAGAAGTAAGAGCTCCTCCAAATGAGAACACAGTTTGAAATGAGATATACCACTTCACCAACTGAGAGCTGTGTTTGAAATGAGATATACCACTTCACCAACTGAGAGCTGTGTGTGAAATGAGATATACCACTTCACCAACTGAGAGCTGTGTTTGAAATGAGATATACTACTTCGCCAACTGGAAGCTGTGTTTTAAATGAGATATACTACTTCACCAACTGAGAGCTGTGTTTGAAATGAGATATACTACTTCACCAACTGAGAGCTGTGTTTGAAATGAGATATACTACTTCACCAACTGAGAGCTGTGTTTGAAATGAGATATACTACTTCACCAACTGAGAGCTGTGTTTTAAATGAGATATACTACTTCACCAACTGAGAGCTGTGTTTGAAATGAGATATACTACTTCACCAACTGAGAGCTGTGTTTGAAATGAGATATACTACTTCGCCAACTGAGAGCTGTGTTTTAAATGAGATATACTACTTCGCCAACTGAGAGCTGTGTTTGAAATGAGATATACTACTTCGCCAACTGAGAGCTGTGTTTTAAATGAGATATACTACTTCACCAACTGAGAGCTGTGTTTGAAATGAGATATACTACTTCGCCAACTGGAAGCTGTGTTTTAAATGAGATATACTACTTCACCAACTGAGAGCTGTGTTTGAAATGAGATATACTACTTCGCCAACTGAGAGCTGTGTTTTAAATGAGATATACTACTTCACCAACTGAGAGCTGTGTTTTAAATGAGATATACTACTTCACTAACTGAGAGCTGTGTTTGAAATGAGATATACTACTTCGCCAACTGAGAGCTGTGTTTTAAATGAGATATACTACTTCACCAACTGAGAGCTGTGTTTTAAATGAGATATACTACTTCACCAACTGAGAGCTGTGTTTGAAATGAGATATACTACTTCACCAACTGGAAGCTGTGTTTTAAATGAGATATATTATTTTGCCAACTGAGAGCTGTGTTTGAAGTAAGTTGAAGTAAGACACAATGAGTTTTTCACACTAAAATAGGGATCCATGCGTATTGCAATTATGCCTTAGACGGAAATTTTGAAGCATAGTTTAATATACAAAAATCAATCAACGTAAATCAGTTCATTTCATTTTTTCGTGAGCTCGCTTGAGTGCGCTACGCAATTGCTTCCTGGTTTGTACTACATTTGAACGGCAATATATGTTTATTAAAAGAAATTATTTTCATCCATCCAAAAATAAAGCAAGCCAATTACAAGTAATTTCAATTTCTTTACGAGTAGTTTGTACTTATGTGTGCCTATTTTGGTAAATAAGTAAGTGCATATTTTGGCATGCATATATTTCGCCACCTTAGCGATTTAAGCGATTAAATCGTTTAGGCTGCAAAAAAAATATGCATGCAGGCGGCGAAAACGTTAGACTGGGCAGTCTTACCTGAATCCGCATGCTATGTCAAGCATCAAACAAATCAAAGGATAAGATTCTTGCTTACATTCTACAATTTCAACTTAGCAGGCAAAAATTATTTGTATTAATATCTTCACAGTTCCTCAGCACATCACGCTTCTGTGAGCTGCGAGCCTGGCAGCTTGGCGAGTGTAGGATTTTAACACAACTCCGCTAGGCGTCGAAAGCGTCAGAGTTGAACAAAAGATCGCGTTTTTAAGCGTAGCGTTTTGGCCCTGACGGGACAATAATTTCACCAGCACCAACATGCCGCAGTCGCAGCAGAAGCTCGATAAAAAGCGGTCAAATAAATGTAATTAGCTGTGTTCTGGATTTTTGATGAGATTGTGCATATTAATTTCGATCCAAACGTCAGTTGGTGTATTTTGCGGTATTAAGTCCATGGACAAACCCGGTTTTACCTATAAAAGTCTTTAAACCTCTATCATAAAATTTTTTCACCTTCGAACCCCGCGTTTGTTCAGTGTGGACTTGGTTCTTCGTAACATATAACCACATCAATAAGTTTATAAGTTTGATCTGAAGGCATACAAATCCTACAACCATAGCAACAGAATTACTTCCATTTTCCGAAGCATATACCTTTGTTCCAACGCTAGAAAAGTTTCTCTCCTGCATCTAAAATGATCACCCAGAGTTGTATATTGTCAAGTTACGATGTGCAATTGTTTCGTTTAAAACTCTCAATTATTTATTTCCAGCGTTCCAAAGCGTATTTATTTTGTTAACAACAAGCAATTTTTTTCTACCGTCCAATTATTTCGTTCCTAACGTGCAATTATTTTCTTTCCAATACCCAATTATTTTGTTCCCAGAATGCAATTATTTTGTTCTTAACGTGCAATTATTTTGTTTCCAGCGCCCAATTATTTTATTCCCAGATTGCAAGAATTTTTTTTCTTACTCCCAATTTTTCTGTTCCCAGAGTGCAATTATTTTGTTTCTAGCCCCCAATTATTTTGTTTCTAACGGGCAATTACTTTGTTTCTAAGGCGCAATCCTTCTCTGCATTGCTTGATGCCTCTGCCATACACGCTGCAGGTTACAGGTATTCCTAGGAGATTTTCCGCTTTGACGAAAGGCGATAATGCATCCCTCATTTATTGCTGGAACACCTGCACCTCAGGCCTTTATTTTTCTGCCATAATCCCCGAATCTTACAACGGGTACCTGCTACTTGTATCGCTTATAGAGTGTTGCCGCATAAAGTTTTATTCAACCAAATGAATTTCTAAATACTACACTGAAAAATTGCTAAACAAGTGAGCGAATTTTTGTTTAGGAAAAGGTGGCAGCAACTCATTTGATCCTTGTTATACTGTAATACTTTGAGCTAGTTGAAAAGAATTAAATAAAATAAATGGGGTTGTTTTGAAATTATTTACATAAGAATCATTTATCTTACAAAATTCTTACAAGATTGTTTAAGAGACTTTTCTATGTACAAATAGGCATGTGGTAGATATTCTAAAGTTAATAAAGTAAAGTTTGGAGTAATGAAACTAAATGCTTGAGGACAGCGTGCCCACAATTACAACCCAGTCTAATTTTTTCGCCGGGGCATTTAAGATTTCAGCCGCCAAGTGCAGAAGCAATGATTGGGCGGCGAAAATCATAAATGCCCCGGCGAAAAATTAAGAGTGGGAAGTAATGAATAAAAGTGAATGAATACAAAGAATTCAATATATTGCACAAAACTTTGAGAGATGCACATATTAAAAACAGCGTGCACCAAAATTTATGGTAAAACGTTTATAAAAGATCGGAAGATACTCAGATCGCAATAACTTGGGTTACAAAATTTATTACAAAACTCACGTACAAAATCCAAACGTTCAAAGCATTCTTGTATTTATCAACAAGTCGCTATATCGAGAACACAAATTAAATTACACCAGAATAAATAAATTACATCAGACGATCATCAAAGACAGACACAATGAGATGGGGACAGCTTCCAAGGTGAACATTGATTATGAAATGAAACAAAAACTTCAGCGGACTGCTGAAAATTGTGCACACGCTAAAGCCTAGGTGTTTTAAAATCCATGGCTTCTTAGATTTCAGAAGTCTTTTATGAGTTTTATGGCGCATTTTTAGAGTAAGCTTCATGCGCTTTATTGATTTGGTCAAAATTCGTCTCGTGAGTCTCGTGAAAACTCACGTTCTTTGCTCTATATTAATATGAACGATTTAATAATTTCTTCACATACGCTGTGTCCTCTGTATAATAAACCTCAATATTTTTAAAATAATTTTCGGCTATTAAAACTTTAATTTGTTCTAAAAGCTAATAAAAATAATTATTACATATTCATGACACCGCATTTTTGTACTATGTACTATGAAATTCTATGAACATCATTTTTGTACTATGAAATTCTATGAACTTCATTTTTGTACTATGAAATTCTATGAACTTCATTTTTGTACTATGAAATTCTATGAACTTCATTTTTGTACTATGAAATTCTATGAACTTCATTTTTGTACGATGAAATTCTATGAACTTCATTTTTGTACTATGAAATTCTATGAACTTCATTTTTGTACTATGAAATTCTATGAACTTCATTTTTGTACTATGAAATTCTATGAACTTCATTTTTGTACTATGAAATTCTATGAACTTCATTTTTGTACTATGAAATTCTATGAACTTCATTTTTGTACTATGAAATTCTATGAACTTCATTTTTGTACTATGAAATTCTATGAACTTCATTTTTGTACTATGAAATTCTATGAACTTCATTTTTGTACTATGAAATTCTATGAACTTCATTTTTGTACGATGAAATTCTATGAACTTCATTTTTGTACTATGAAATTCTATGAACTTCATTTTTGTACTATGAAATTCGCTGGTCACTCAACGCACTTCCCTGACCCCATTGGTTAAAGATTTTTTAGCAGGAAGTTTCACGCGGCATGCCAGGCGATGAAATTGGACCAGCTTTTGGTATCAGAAAATTTTTCATTTTATAGGGCAAATTTTCGACTTAATTTCGAGTCGAGAGAAGTGGGGGCACGGCCGAGGCAGGCAAGCTGTCGGAGTTCATCATGTTCTGCCCGCAGGGAATAAAACCCTCATAATTAATTAACCTTCGGCAATTGAAAAAGAAAACCAGACGAATTCCGAAGCCAAAATTGCTCTAGTCAATTTGAGCTGAACACTGGAGGAAAAGAAATGCGGTAATGATTGGACCCGTCGATGGAGTAATTAACTGAGGGATTTGCTGAGCATCATCGGCACGGCTATGCAGCCATGCTGTAGATGTGGCTTCAACATGCAGAATTTCCGTAAATTTTTGGTCATGTTGATCATCATGTAATCATGCTGTAGATGTGGCTTCAACATGGAGAATTTGCGTAAATTTTTGGTCCTGTTGATCATCATGTAATCACGCTGTAAATGTGGCTCCACCACGCAGAATTTCCGTAAAATTTTATCATGTTGATCGTGTATTCATGCTGTAGCTGTGGCTTCACTTCGCAGAATTGCAGTAAATTTTTTATCATGTTGATTTCACACTTGCAGTCATGTTGTACATGTGGCATCACTAGGCATAACTTAGATAATTTTTACGTTGATCATCATGTTTAGCAGAATTTTTCTTGTTATATAGTGATTATTCCCCAAACTTTGCAACGTAAGACTGATTTGACCATCTGCCTCCATCAAGAAGGTAGAAGTTGAATTGAGAGGTCGTTGACAACTTCGACTTTGTGGTCCATGTGTCGTGTAAGTCGGAATAATTGTCGATAATGATGTCAGAGTTCATCGCTAACCCAGTGTAACTTTTTAACCGGAGTATGCATGTTTTCCGCCGCCTAAGCGATTTAATTACTTGGGTGGCGAAAAACACGCATGCAGGCGGCGAAAAAGTTAAACTGGGAATTCAAGAATATACTCAGAATGAGGTTAACTTCATAAATTGCCGCATGCATTGCACGGTACTACGTATAAATTTTTTTCGATCTCAGGTATTGTTTCAACAGTTTCTCAATTCACGGGCCTGCTTGCTTTATTGTTTTTGGTAAAAAATAATTCCTTTAACGAGTGGTTCTTAAATATCACGGTACGACTGAACCTGCGTACGAAGTTTGTTTTTATTTTTAACATGTATGTTTACTCACTTATTTTGGGCTCAATTTATGCTTTCATCGATTTATTTTGGGTTTGATTTTTATTTACGTCGATTCACTGTAGGTTTCACCTACAAATTAAAATCTTTGTGCCGTCACCTGAGCTCCAAGGAACGGCAGCGCGAAGCATGGCGCTAGTGAAGACCCCACGCATGCTACGGCTAGACAGCTCCACGGTAGAGGAAACAAGGAAGAGTCATTTCTAAGGGGGAAATTGCACCTCCTCTTGTTCCGCCAGCCAATAGAACGGCTTTATTCCGAACAAACTTCATGGCGTCACGAATGCGACGTGTAGTTAGGCCAATAGTGGCGCCTGGTTTGGGCTAGCAGTATTGCCAGATGTGATATGGGTGTTGCTATTGGTTCGTTACCATGACGTCAGCATTGCCTCACGGTCGGCAAAAAACGACTAGCTTGACCACCCTACCTTGTTTCTTCTACCGTGGGCAACCCCAACCAAGTCTGGCAAGGGCGGCACCAACGGAAACGTCTGAGTAATCCAATAGGACGGAGGCAGAAAATAACAGCAATGCTTGGCAGCAAGCGGCAGAGCAAGCGAAGAAGATCAACTACGGACAGAAAAAAAAACGTATTCAAATATCAGACAAACGCAAAAGGTTTAAACTAGAGATGAATTTTAATCAAACAGGTATCCAAGGCGTGAATTTCCAAATCTACCCGCTGTTTACCTTGACTATATTAGTAGTGTCGGCGCAGAAGTAGTGGAGACACTGGCTCGATAAGTGCAAGAGCTGCTATCAAACGAAGCAAAAAAGAAAAGTATACTAAAAAAAGCACAAAAGTAGTAAAACAAAAACTGAGAAATTTTGAAAATGGGTAAAAGATTTAACACAGCTACTTTTCCTTCGATTCCATCCGCTAACGCCGTTGGAATTTTTCTTGTAATAAAACTCCATCCTTGCGATCATTATTTTTGGATACAAGTGTCATCTCTGCATATTAACAGCTTTCAGACATTTTCACATTGCGTAGCATAATCGGACGTGTTAGAAAAATATAACCCACTTCGCGAAATTAATAGAATGATGACAATATTTAAGACGGGTTCCTAGGTATCTTCGCGCCCACAAGTTGTAAATAATTATGGCTAGATATTTTTGATGAGTGTCCCCTCGATATAACAGCACACCTTAGCACGTACTCCGGAGTATAGCCATGATAAAAAGGGTTCCCTCGATATAACAGCACACCTTAGCACGTACTCCGGAGTATAGCCATGGTAAAAAGGGTCCCCTCGATATAACAGCACACCTTAGCACGTACTCCGGAGTATGGCCATGGTAAAAAGGGTTCCCTCGATATAACAGCACACCTTAGCACGTACTCCGGAGTATAGCCATGATAAAAAGGGTTCCCTCGATATAACAGCACACCTTAGCACGCACTCCGGAATACAGCCGTGATAACAATTGTACCCTCGATATAACAGCACACTTTAGCACGTACTCTGGAGTATAGCCATTAGGAAAAGTGGCTCCTTTATACAATAGCACACCTGATTTGTCTGAGTCTACTCTAGAGTATGGTTCGTTTCACTCTGAGTCCCAGAAAGCAAGAGGCCGAAAATATTGGTGGTCACAGGCAGTTGTTCCGCCAAAGAAGCTTATGTCACTCCGTGGCACGAGCGGGATCAGTGAGAGCTTCGAACGATCTTTTCCACTTCTAATGGAGGGATTACACGCGTAAGGGCAAAAGTCAAAATGTATCATTATACTTAAACCATTTCCATTTATAATTTTGATGTCTTTAGTACCGATTACGGAAGAAATTTGTACTCATATTTGTTTCCCTGAGGATAAGTTCTCAAAATTTAGAATTTTATTTGCATGCGGATATTCACATAAACGTGAGTCAAAGTTTCTTTCTCCCTGTTATCGTAGAATGAAAAGTCCCTCATTGTTTCTTTCACATACTCACAAGCTTAACGGTACGTGTTTTACACATGTGTTGCATGCAAGAGCAAAAACGAAAAACAACTGGGGCAGTCGTTAAAGTTTCCCTTTCCGAGAGCCAGTGATAGCAGATCTCTTGATTCCCCTCGAGCTTGGGCTCCTGTTCGATTCATTCCTTTTCCCTCAGATTCCCCTCGGGCTCAGTGGGCAAGAATAATTACAGCAGCGGCGATGCGATTTGAGACACAGTTCCCACTCGCGTCCTGACGAGCCTCTGTCCTGCCAAAATCCGACCGATGCGGGGATGTTTCTAAATTCTTTATTTCATTTTGAGTGCACTCAATATTCTGCCACAGCAGCCAGAGTCGCGAGAAAATGTGAATCGCGGGAAACGCAATCTGTACACGCGTCGGTGCTTGTGTCATGCGTTTTGAAGGCGTCTCTCTTGGTCTTTATGTAGAAAAAATTGATTTTAAAATCATCTTTGTTGGTCCTTGTGTCGGTGGCCTTGATTTTGAATTTATTTCTATCGTTGCTTGCATCGAGGGCCATGACTATTACATTGTCTCTGTTGGCCTTTACATTGAGAACTCTTATTCAACAATCGTCTCTGCAGGTCCTTGATTTTAATTTGATTTAACCCACGGCCTTGATTTTTAACTTGCTTCAATCGGACATCATATCAAGGACTTAGAC
This sequence comes from Morinoia aosen, assembly GCA_030386875.1. NCBI lineage: Eukaryota > Metazoa > Arthropoda > Malacostraca > Amphipoda > Talitridae > Morinoia > Morinoia aosen. The sequence continues at coordinate 10,212,086 of CM059559.1, read as the reverse complement.
TTTAAAATTATCTCTGCTGATTTTTATACTCACGGCCTTTAGTATAAATTTGTTTCAATCGGTCCTTATATCATGGACCTTGATTTTAAAATCATCTCTGCTGGTCTTTACACTCCCGGCCTGGATTATAAATTTGCTTCAATCGGTCCTTATGCCGCTCTGTCGGCCGTTTCATCGAGGGATTTGATTGTGGGCTTATCTCTATTTGTCCTTGTTTTTAGAACATAGATTTTAAAATCGTCTCTATCGTTTTTTTGTGAAGATGATCTTTGTAATTTGAATAATCTTTGTAATTTGTCTCCACTAGTTCTCGTATTTAGGACCTTGATTTTGATATCGTCTCTATTGGATCTTATATCGAGGACTTTTAAATCAAGTATACTTATGTTGAAGCGTTTGCAACCGTGTGTCTCAAATCTTTTGTGTTAAAACGCCTGTATTTTGTAAAATTTGTATCTTAATTGAATATTTTAAAACGAAATATTCCTATAGGTAATTTTTTAACCCGCTATTTGTATTTGTATGCGTGTGAGGTATTTTGTACATTGATTTCAGCTCTGCATCTCTAGATTTGTGCTCGTAGTAAATATTTTGTAAAATAATACTAAAACTAAATTTCTATGAGCGTTTTTTTTAAAATTGCTATTCTGAACTTAAATTTTTAGGATTATATTTGCACTAAGATGTGAGTAAATTGATTTTGAAATTGGAATTTTATATTTCTTCTGGTTTTGAAATTTTTAGAACAGTGTCAGAAACATCAAACGTGGTGATCACTAAATGAAGACGTGCCACAACGTTTGGCAATCACAGAATTTAGCAGCACAGCCTTTCTCTTAATGAGCAAGCCTGCCTTAAAATCATACCCTCTCTGCGCAACTCTTTTGTTTACCTGAGAATTGAAGCTTGCGTTTCTAGCTTTGTTTTATATATCTTAAAGATTTTGGCAAGATTTTGAGGTTTCTTGAAAGCTCTGAGTTTTGCTTCCGTGCGCATGTGATGGTAGCAGCGTCTTGGCGTCGTGAAGTCTACGTTTATTGATGCGTTTTTGAAATAGAGAAACTTATACTTCTTTAAGCAATGATGTTTTTATTTTTTATGGAACGCATAATAGAACTCTAAATTTTAACGATAAAACCTGGAACCTAATACATATTTTTAAATAAAAACCACTGCTGTGAAACAATATATTCACTTTCATTTTTTACATACTACTTTTGCAGAGTGTTTGGATGAAGAGTTGGTATAAAAAAATTTCATACGACTGGAAATACTAAAACTTGTACATTTATAAAAACTTAAAAAATACTTTAAAACTTATTTTCAGGACTTAGTTAAATTCGTTGAGTGGAGAGGGTAACATTGCTTTATTGTTATGTTTTGCGGTGAACTCATTTTTTTTATAATTTTAAACTTCTCTTTTTTCGAATACACGCATGTTTTTAAGCGCACATTCGTACAATAAGTTTACAATTATATTAACTGCTTCACTTCTTGCGCCTCACATCACTCCAGCTCGAGCTGATGATAACACGGATGATCTTAGTAACTATGATGCTTCAAGATGATGATATCAGCGGTAGACGTGACAAATGGGAAGTTTCTTATTTTCTGGCACTAGAAATGTGCCTCTCCATAGAAACGGAATTCATTAGCGAATAAATTTAAAAGTTACTGTTCTTAAATTCAAATAATGAATATAATTTTGAAGTTCTCTGGTAATACTAAGTAACTTTTTAGCAATTTTTCCCGGAAATAACGCCGACGACGAAAAGAAGGAAAGAAAGAAAAGCAGTTTATTTCAAAAGAAGATAATACAAAATACATCATTGGTTTTTAAACCGCACAATCAACAGTCTCTACTCAAAACGAGGACGCATTATTTACCCGATCATAAGTTCCATCTTAATTTTCTAAATTAGACAAACGACTTCGATACCTGATGTATGCTTTGCACAAAGTTCACAAGAGAAACTTGTTTTCTCAAAGTTGGTTAGCCGAGCGGCGGCGGGGACGGCATCTACAGGAAACTTGGGGCTGAAAAATGGCGGCCATCGTCGAGATGAAACGGTGGTTTGAGAACGAGAAAAGGATGTCATAAGCGAGACAAGGGAGCATCATAAGCAGTCCGGCGAAACTGCTTCCTGAGGGGCAGGTCTGTGTGAAACTAGGGATATGTTTGTTTCTATATGTGATAGCAACTACTGTGTGAAACTAGGGAAATGTTTGTTTCTGTTTGCATTAGCAACTCCTGTGTGAAACTAGGGAAATGCTTGTTGCTGTTTGCATTAGCAGCTGCTGTGTGAAACTAGGGAAATGCTTGTTGCTGTTTGCATTAGCAGCTGCTGTGTGAAACTAGGGAAATGTTTGTTGCTGTTAGCATTAGCAACTCCTGTGTGAAACTCGGGAAATGCTTGTTGCTGTTTGCATTAGCAGCTGCTGTGTGAAACTAGGGAAATACTTGTTGCTGTTTGCATTAGCAACTCCTGTGTGAAACTAGGGAAATGTTTGTTGCTGTTTGCATTAGCAGCTGCTGTGTGAAACTCGGGAAATGTTTGTTGCTGTTTGCATTAGCAGCTCCTGTGTGAAACTAGGGAAATGTTTGTTGCTGTTTGCATTAGCAGCTCCTGTGTGAAACTAGGGAAATGCTTGTTGCTGTTTGCATTAGCAGCTGCTGTTTGAAACTAGGGAAATGTTTGTTGCTGTTTGTATTAGCAGCTGCTGTGTGAAACTCGGGAAATGTTTGTTGCTGTTTGCATTAGCAGCTGCTGTGTGAAACTAGGGAAATGTTTGTTGCTGTTTGCATTAGCAGTTCCTGTGTGAAACTAGGGAAATGTTTGTTGCTGTTTGTATTAGCAGCTGCTGTGTGAAACTCGGGAAATGTTTGTTGCTGTTTGCACTAGCAGCTGCTGTGTGAAACTAGGGAAATGTTTGTTGCTGTTAGCATTAGCAACTCCTGTGTGAAACTCGGGAAATGCTTGTTGCTGTTTGCATTAGCAGCTGCTGTGTGAAACTCGGGAAATGTTTGTTGCTGTTTGTATTAGCAACTGCTGTGTGAAACTAGGGAAATGTTTGTTGCTGTTTGTATTAGCAGCTGCTGTGTGAAACTAGGGAAATGTTTGTTGCTGTTTGTATTAGCAACTGCTGTGTGAAACTAGGGAAATGTTTGTTGCTGTTTGTATTTGCAACTGCTGTGTGAAACTAGGGAAATGTTTGTTGCTGTTTGTATTAGCAACTGCTGTGTGAAACTAGGGAAATGTTTGTTGCTGTTTGCATTAGCAGCTGCTGTGTGAAACTAGGGAAATGTTTGTTGCTGTTTGTATTAGCAACTGCTGTGTGAAACTAGGGAAATGTTTGTTGCTGTTTGCATTAGCAGCTGCTGTGTGAAACTAGGGAAATGTTTGTTGCTGTTTGTATTAGCAACTGCTGTGTGAAACTAGGGAAATGTTTGTTGCTGTTTGTATTAGCAACTGCTGTGTGAAACTAGGGAAATGTTTGTTGCTGTTTGTGTAACCAACTACTGTGTGGAACTAGGGAAATGTTTGTTGCTGTTTGTATTAGCAACTGCTGTGTGAAACTAGGGAAATGTTTGTTGCTGTTTGCATTAGCAACAGCTGTGTGAAACTATGGAAATGTTTGTTGCTGTTTGTGTAACCAACTACTGTGTGAAACTCGGGAAATGTTTGTTGCTGTTTGCATTAGCAGCTGCTGTGTGAAACTAGGGAAATGTTTGTTGCTGTTTGTGTAACCAACTACTGTGTTACTGTACATACTTGAATGCGCTTACTCACTCAGGTGATGCGTGACAATATTTGGGTGTGGGAAAACTATGAAAATATTTAGGTGTGCATAAAAATACTCCCATGCAAAACTCTGACAATGTTTGATTGTTTGCTTAGGTAATTACAGTGTGAAACTGGGAAATGTTGCACTGCTTTTCTACGAGCAGGTGATGCAAGAAACGAGGGAGATATTCGACTGAGTTTCATAACATTTCTGTTAGAAATTGTAGCAACGTTTGTTTGTCTGTACAAGCAACTACTGCGTGAAACCATGTAATTCTTTCACTGAATTTGCAGTCGTATGGGATGTTCAAAACTAGGGAAACATTTGGCTGCGCTTAGAAATATTGCTGGGTATTATTTATATTGCGTTTAGAAATATTGCATTACTGAAATATTACTAGGACTCTGACAATGCTTCATTGTTTGCTCGAGCAACTCCTGGGTGATACCAGGGAAATATTTTACTGCTTTCCTAGAAGTAGCTGACATGGGAAACTTTGAAACATTTTGCTGCGTCTCTATAGGAAAGTGACGTGTAAGCCGAGGTGACGTTACCTAGGCTTGTTAACACTTTGATTCCGAAGCGGTACATATGTGTACCACTAGGTAAATTGGTCACTTACGTACCGGAATATACAAATAAAATTTCAACTATTTTGCTACCTTTTTCCAAAATAAATTTTAGAGTAAAAAGTAACATATTATGGTTTCATTGTTTTATTTATGCTTTTTAAAAAGGTTAAAAATGTATTAGAGCAAAAAAGCCGATTTTTCAAAACGACTTCATCTAGCCCAACCAAACTGTCCGTAGCAACCGCACAACCGTAGTCAACGTGTTAAAGCAGCTAACGCGACACTAGTAAGTTCTAGACTGGGCAGGTGTAGCGACAGTTGAGAGATATGAGGACATTTTGTGGACACACAAGCGAAAAATAAAGAACAAAACGCAAGTACATAAATATAAATCATGTGTGTGAAACAGGCACGCCAATTGAGGCTTTATGCTGCTATTGGGACGACCGCCATGTGCGTGAAACGTATATGCCATTTGAATGTGCGTTTAGTTACCGGATTAAATGCGCTTCAGTTACCGGATGAAATTAAATAATAATTAAATATTATTTCCTGTGGGAAAATGTGCGCGTTTTGTTTCTCTTTAAGGGTCAAGAAATAAATATTTTCTTGAAATAAACCTTCACGACAGGTAGATGCCATTTGAAGGTGCGTTCAGTAATCGGATTAAATGTCGTGTACATGAAACGTAGGTGTCATTTGAGGCTGCCTTCAGTTACCGGATTAAATTCCATATGCATGAAACACAGATGCCATATGAAAGTGCGTTCAGTTACTGGATTAAATGTCATGGGCGTGAAACGCAGATGCCATTTGAGTGTGCGTGAAGTGACGGAAATGCTACCCGAGTAGGATGAACAAGAAACAATTTGGAAAACCCGAGAACGTGACATGATGAGGTAACGCAAGATAGTCCAATGTCTTCGAAACGAATGCGACTCTTAACAGAATTGTGTAAGAAATATTGTTCAACCTGAGTACATGTCTATTATTCATTCTAATTATATCTGATGTTGTGATATTCTTTGTGATACTATTATTTATTAGGAAGAGGAATTTATTCATATCTAAATGTTGCTCCAATCATATATCTCATACATACAAATTTTACGCTGGTTTCACGCTGAAAGTTTTTCATTTATTACAAATTTAGCTAATGGGAGCAAAACTCTTTCGAGATACGAAAATGAAACGGCTTCAGGTAAAAACTATCAACGCGAACTAAATACGAGTATCTTAGAAACGCAAAAGCTCAGTACACACATTTCCAGTTAAACAAACAGATCATTCTAAGTTTGCAGAAAATAACTCGCATTCAAAGACAACATTCTGAAAGAAGAATTTCTCCCCACATCTACGAGCTGCGTCCGTCATTTATTCGAATAGGATCGAAGAGCCCTTTTTTCACAGTTGTTTTACGGCTCGAGACGATCATCACCACCGATAGCTCTCTTTCAGAGTTGTTTTACAACACGAGACAATCATCACAGTTGGCTTAGGGCCCCGCTGTCAAGCAACGTGACTATCGCCTCCCAATCTGGGCGGGATCAGACGATGTGTCGCCTCACAAATCCTGCTCATCCCGCCGCCTATCACGCTTGCTTGGCGCGGCCGCAAGCCGACGTGGTTCAAAGGTGCTGCTCGGACCCGTCGACGTGATCGTCGTCCCCATTTGCTAAAGTGACGGAAATTTGTGGGGCTGGTTTCATTTGCGCCGCGCGCTGGGGTGATTTGGGAGCCTTATCATCTGGTTTTTGAATTCCGTTGATGGGTAATGATTGTGCTGCTTTTTTGGGGTGATGCTGAAATGATAAAGAATATATCAAGCTGAAAATTGATCTTGGTTGTTCGCTGTTTAAATATGATAAGAAATCCAAGGATATGAGAAAACATGAAAGTGAAAATTGAATTTAAAAATAATAATAATGTACATTCATATTCTGAACATGACATTTGTAAGACTGTGTATGGTAAACATATTTTTCTCCTGACTGAAGATGGATTATAGAAAGTCTCTTTTTAGCTTTACCTTTACTCGTTTATTCTCTACTTTTGACTAATAGATAAAAAAAACTCTCATGATACATTTTTAGTACCTAGAATTCATTGCACTTTCATCTTATATTTCTGAAGTAATATATTTTTAGCTTATGATGGATCGGGACTCGGAAACGTTTCTTAGTAAAGATGATAAATTTTCCCGAAACTTTCTGGGTTTTCAAGTTTCCGATAATATAAAGTTGCGATTGAAGTAAACCGCTGACGTGTTCAGATTTAAAAAAATAGTTTCCACAACTGGAAAATATGCTGCTCTTATTTCAAAAACTTTCATTCAGAATTGTAAATCCATTCAAGAAGAATGTAATACTAAAACTTGATGAAGGTTGGTATGCATGAACAAAATGTTCAAAATCTAAAGAAATATTATTTACTGTGGGAAAAAGTGCTTGTTTTTTTCTCTTGAAAAAGTCTACACCGCAACAAGTTTAGCTTGAAAACTAAACTTGTGGCGTCATTGTAGCAAATTCCATTCATCAGTGTACGTAATTTCACACTTCAGTGTAGCTAGTTTCACACATCAGTGTTGCTAATTTTACCCATCAGTGTAGCTAATTTCACACATCAGTGAAGCTAATTTCACACATCAGTGTTGCTAATTTTACCCATCAGTGTAGCTAATTTCACACATCAGTGAAGCTAATTTCACACATCAGTGTAGCTAATTTCACACATCAGTGTAGCTAATTTCACACATCAGTGTAGCTAATTTCACACATCAGTGTAGCTAATTTCACACATCAGTGTAGCTAATTTCACACGTCAATGTACGTAATTTCACACGTCAGTTTAGCTAATTTCAATCATCAGTGTAGCTGATTCACTCATCAGTGTAGCTGATTCACTCATCAGTGTAGCTAATTTCACACATCAGTGTAGCTAATTTCACACGTCAGTGTACATAATTTCACACATCAGTGTAGCTAATTTCACACATCAGTGTAGCTAATTTCACACATCAATGTAGCTAATTTCACACATCAGTGTAGCTAATTTCACACTTCAGTGTAGCTAGTTTCACACATCAGTGTAGCTAATTTCACACATCAGTGTAGCTAGTTTCACACATCAGTGTAGCTAATTTCACACATCAGTGTAGCTAATTTCACACATCAATGTAGCTAATTTCACACATCAGTGTAGCTAATTTCACACATCAGTTTAGCTAATTTCACACATCAGTGTAGCTAATTTCACACATCAGTGTAGCTAATTTCACACATCAGTGTAGCTAATTTCACACATCAGTGTAGCTAATTTCACACATCAGTGTAGCTAATTTCATAACAAGTTTAGCGTGAAAACTTAATTTGTGGCATTAGTGTAGCAAATTTCACACTTCACCTCCGAGTACACCACCTTTGATGCATTTTAAAAAGCCCTGATTCACATAGTAAAAACTAGTATCTCTTTTACTCGCTGAATAACTTTGTAAAAAGTTTACGAGGTTTTAAATGCAGTGCAGTTATGTTCCGCAAGTCTTGCACACCACGATCAAATTTACAGAAGAACGTGAGAAAACTAATCAGTGAAGAGAACGTCGCAAAACTATTTTAACAAACAACAACTTTTATGCCCAACGCATGGTAAAAACAAGATAGTTAGTTTCCAACTTTAAAACAATTTCTTATTGGCATGTGCATGCAGTCGATGCTCTAACAATTCACCTGAATCCTAACTTCGACCTGTAAAAATCAGTCTGAGGTATCCAGCTAACGTGATGTTTCGTTCGACTTATGAAAACTGTGAATAATAAATGAAACAAATTTTTTATCTTAGTTGACATTTTCCCGTTAAAAATCAGTCTGAGGTATCCAACTAAGCCAATGTTTCGTTCAACTTATGAATAACTAGAAATAAATGAAACAAATTTTTGTTCTTAGTTAATATTTGCATAAGATGATGTTCAATAGCTCAAGGATTCGTTGAAACTGAAAATACTAATTTATTTCTTAATTAATCACAAACCTGTGCTGGTATGGACATGAAATTATACTTTTAAGGCCGCTCGATAATGCTTTTTCAAAAATATGTGTGTAATTAACCATAAATGATAATAATTTTATCACATCATTACAGCAGAGCAATATGGACGTGCGATTGTACTTCTGAGGCTGCGCGATTTCTGCATTGTCAATAATTCATTTGAAATTAACCATATATGATAAAATTGTATGATATTGTAACCGTATACTTTACGATATTGTAATTGAATAATATAGCGCTATGAAATTTGAGACCTTAAGTGAATTTACGTTTTTGTATCATAATGAATTGTCAGTCAGAAGCGGAGCTGAGAGTTGTTCTATTTGCAAACTGTTCAAGATAAACACCTTTTTGGCATGCTTTACTAAACGTTCTAGCACCGTTCACTGGCATAACACGCGCTCTTTTGAGTCGTTCACCCGTCTTTAGGCGTGCTGAGGATGGAGCTGGTCTCTGAAAGATTTCACAGAATGAATATATCCTTCCTTGATATTTTATTATAAGATCTTGTAAAGTTTTACTGAATATTATTTCAATATTGATTGTTTTCTTCGTTTTATGTTTCTAAAGATCACTATAGATGTTTCAATCATTTATGTGATCCAGTTGCGTCATCACTATAACAATGGCTACTACGGGTATCACTCACCCGTATATCATTACAAAAGTTTTATCGCACACCTGCATCATCACTACAGTAACATCATCCACCGGCATCATTACTAAAGTTATATCATCCACCTGTATTATCACCAAAGTTGCATCATCCACATGTGTCATCACTAAAATTGAGTCTTTCACTTTTATCATCACTGTAGTTGAATCAGTCACCTGTACCATCACTATAATTGAGTCAACTACCCGTATCATGACTATATCTGCATCATCCCCCACAACACCGATGTCTGCGTTGGTTATCGTGATGCCCATGACCTCACCGCGATGTCATAACTCCCCCAGCACCATCACCCAGGATGCGGATGCCTGCGCTGGTTATCGTGATGCCCATGACCTCACCGCGATGCCATAACTCCCCCAGCACCATCACCCAGGACGCGGAAGCATGCGCTGGTTATCGTGATGCCCATGACCTCACCGCGATGCCCTAACTCCCCCAGCACCATCACCCAGGACGCGGATGCCTGCGCTGGTTATCGTGATGCCCATGACCTCACCGCGATGCCATAACTCCCCCAGCACCATCACCCAGGACGCGGAAGCATGCGCTGTTTATCGTGGTGCCCATGACCTCACCGCGATGCCATAACTCCCCCAGCACCATCACCACAATGCTGATGCTTGCGCTGGTTATCGCAACGCCTATGACCTCACCGCGATGCCATAACTCCCCCAGCACCATCACCCAGGACGCGGATGCCTGCGCTGGTTATCGTGATGCCCATGACCTCACCGCGATGCCATAACTCCCCCAGCACCATCACCCAGGACGCGGAAGCATGCGCTGTTTATCGTGGTGCCCATGACCTCACCGCGATGCCATAACTCCCCCAGCACCATCACCACAACGCCGATGCCTGCGCTGGCTATCGCAATGCCCATGACCTCAACGCGATGCCATAATGCTGGGTTCACATTGACACTCGCATTGGAAGCTCACATCCATGGTGCGCGGGCAAGTGTGCACGTAACGAAAGGATAGCGATCGCATACATTGGCACAGCGCTAGCAGGCAGCAGAAGCGTCAAAGTCGGCGGGCAGAGTGTGCACTGTGTTGCTCACACTGCTCAGTTGCAATCCAGACGCTACGTTGGGAGGTACTGCGCTCCGCGCTCTAGTACTTCTCGCCAGGAGCGGCTGATGCTTAGTAGAATAGCGCTAATAATTCATTTCGTATGTCATTGATTGCACGTTCTTCAATGTTCTTGTTTTTGCTGATTTTTTGTTGCGCATATGCAGCATAAAATATGAAGGCTTCGGCAAGAATTATGCTAGTAAAACCATATGTAGAAACACTCGATGCATATATGCTACACTCTATGCATAATTGTGGAAGCGCATATTAAATGCTAAGCAGAAATATGCATCCATATAAATGCTTCACTTGAATAGCTCCAAATTTACATTTTTTGTGAGGAAAATTGTACAGAAACAATGATAGTGTACTTCTTCATACACGGAAAAAATAATTTCTTTCATAATTTTCCATTAATAATTAAGTGTATACAATTCTCAACTAAGTTTTATAACTTATCTGAACATAAATATTTTGAAACAGTAATAATTCTAATCTGAACGAGTCAAGGACGATGATGACGAACGAAAAAAAAAGTAATCTAATCCAAGGCTGGTTCTGAACTATATATGTTTTTCATGAATGCAAGGAACATTTACTAATCCTTCTTTTATACGAGGAATATATTTTAGCATCAAATTCGAGGGTTGCACTTGATAACTGCGTGGTAGTTGTGATTTTTAAGAACAAATCTTCTACGATTATCTGCCAGCCAAGTTTTATACTGCGAAAACTTCCACTCGACATCGTAAGAAACAAGTGGAGCAAAAGTGAAGCAAGTTAGTTCGAACATTCCTTTATGGATTCATCCATTGCGTCAGAGATCTCACGAGTCAAAATTGACTTGATTGTTTTTATCTTTTCAAAACCTTTGTTTATCACCAAAATGCGATTTAACTCTTCATGATACCTTGTATCATATCTGTTCTTCAATGTTTCCTCTACGATATCCATTAATTTTATTGCTCTCGAAGTAAGAAGTCCCTGTGTTGTTATGCAAGAGCAATAATAATTATTCATATCCTTCGATAACAATAATTTGATAAAGTGTGCACTAAGCCCAACAAAGTTCTACGTGATAATATTTAGAAACTAAAACCTTGTACCACGCAAAACTTCTCTAACGTGTTCTGAGTGAAAAAAAGTTTTATATATCACCTGTTTCTCGCAATAAATGCGATAGAGAAATTCTTCGTGGGCTTGAAAATCTTCAAATTCCTTGAAGTATTCTAAATATGATGCTCCTTGTTCACCTTCGGCATGATTGTAGATCACTTTTAGCCGCACTAATCTCAAATACACTTCATAAGGAACTATAGCTAAAAAAAACTTGAGCTAATTCCCGCAAAATTAAAGTAAACTTTTGGATTAGCTGTAGCAAATTACAATTATTATTGAGTTACGAAAAATTTCAATTTACAAAATTGATCCAGTTATACAAAAAGAATTAAATAAAACTGGATGAAAAAAGAATATAATTTAAAAGTAATGGGAAGGTTTTACTAGGTTTCAGTTTACTGCCACTTACAGTTAATCATGCATGTTCGTCATATTTTATGCTGTTCCGAGGAAAATATGCGATAGGCTCACACTGCATATATACCTGCGGGCATATTTTATGCTATCTAAAATTTACTCAAAAGCATAGATATGCAATATGTTCAATGTCACATCGCTACCGATGACATGCTGCAGGCTACGGCTCATCTGCAGATGGAGTGATTGACGGGCAGGAGGCGGCAAAGAATGGCTAGGGGGAATGTCCAAGTGAACCTCACTTTGCCGCCTGCTAGCCCGGCAACAGTGTATGTCCCCGTCGAAGCGACACTCAGAGTGCTGAAAAGAGTGTCAATGTGAACCCACCATAAACTCCCTCAGCATCATCACCCAGGACGCCGGTGCCTGCGCTGGTTATCGCAGTGTCCATGACCTCACCGCGATGCCATAACTCCCTCAGCATCATCACCCACGACGCCGATGCCTGCGCTGGTTATCGTGATGCCCATGACCTCACCGCGATGCCATAACTCCCCCAGCATCATCACCCACGACGCCGATGCCTGCGCTGGTTATCGCAATGCCTATGACCTCACCGCGATGCCATAACTCCCCCAGCATCATCACCCAGGACGCGGATGGTGTCGAAGCCGCCGCAGACACGGGCCAGGCTGCTCATTACGGACCCAATAGTTATCTCACGGTGGTTACCAGCCCGTATTTCAGACGTTAAGTGCATAATAACAATTAGCTGTAACTGAAGGCCCGATAAGGCTTTAGTATCAGTACGGCCAGCCCTGCACGGCTCGGGTGGTGCCCCATGTCGGCCGAAGCTGTGCTCTGCAAAGTTTCTTTTCGATTTTTACCAGTGTTGATTTTTGATTTTCATGATTGGTTGTGTTTTTGATTTTGGGTTACTGTTTTGTTGTCCACGCGTTCTAAGGTGGAGTTTTTTAAATGTATAGTGAGTCACTGATAAGTGGGCTTCATATATTTTTCTGACCGATTCATTCGACTTTTCTGACTTTACTTGCAGGGTATCCGATTGAGCTGTGCGGAAAAATATAACTAAACTTCATTGGGAAAAACAGACAGAGGCAATGAAAATTGCTCGTGAGCCTGGACATGAGGCAGAAATTTTCTCATTCTTTAACACGTTAGTTGCGATGGGTTAAACTGAAGTTCAATATTCAACTTAAATTTAAAGTCAAAAGTGATAATCAAATTTGTAAATATCAAACATTAACTGGGCCTGTTAAGTACCATTGATTTAGAAAGGTTGTTAGAATTTTTCAAAACGACCCATGGATGGGTCGTTTCGCAGCAGGAAAAACCTAACTACGACCCACCGGTGGGTCGTACCGCAATGAATGTGTTAAAAGCCCCAGACTCTGACGCTCCTCAGGATTCTGATAAAATCTTGTCTAACGGATTATATGAGAATCAAAGATGGAATTTTATAATGATGTTATAGGAACACACCTGCGACTCCTGAATGTTAAAGCTGATGGGACTCAGTGAAACGCTTGTCAACTTTTACGGCAAGAAAAACGATAATTAATTCTGTTTCATATTATCCCGTGAGAAATAATGAGTACGCTGGGTCGGTTAGAATAAGCCCAAAGCATGTCGGTTTTTTCTTAGGTTTTAGCGGCAGCATTTGTTCGCACACATGATGCAAAAATGTTATTTTTTAGAAGCCAAAATACTATGGACGACAGTAGCCTTTCCAATTCCGAGAGTCTGCACTCTCAAGGATCCAATTCTTCATCAGAAGTAAAGTGCTGGTTCATAATTGTTGTGCGTAAGATACTGTCGCAATATTATCAGCTACTGCAAAATCAGCTAATCCAAATTAACTGATATAAGGTTAACTATTACAAGATCAGCTAATAAAAGATCAGCTAATACAAGGTCAGCTATTATAAGATCAGCTAGGCCAGCTAAAATAAGATAAGTTACATGAGCTGGTACAATATTAGTTGAAACATGATTAGTCAGCACAAGATCTATTAATACAAGCTCAGCTCATACAAAGTGAGCTCGTACAAGATCAGCTTATACAATATCACCTGATAAAATATTTGCTAGCACACGACAAGCCAATACAAGGGATGGAAGTGCGACGAAAAGTTTTCCAAAAAGAATACTTTTAGATGAACAGAAAGTGGGTCAGTATTAACTAAACTATTAAACTATTATATTAATCATATTTAATATTAACTATATTAACTAGTAAATAAAGAAGAAGTGGGTCAGTATTAACTAAACTATTAAACTATTATATTAATCATATTTACTATTAACTATATTAACTATTAAATAAAGAAGAAGTGGGTCAATATGAAAAGAAACCTCAAACTACTAATCCAAAAATTTCAGTCACCAATAAATTTTTCCTGTTGTGTGATTAGTCGCAATTTATTTCATTCTGATTCGGCTTTTTTGTTTGGCTTTTTTGTGGGAAAATGAATGAAGTATAAGCAAGTAAAATCATGAGCTGCTTATCATATTCCACCGCTGCGTTTTTCTAATTATTCCATATAATATCAATGTATGCTATTAGGATTTTTTGATGCTCAAGATTAGCACAAAAGAACCCTTTTTAATGTTTTTGAAGACTTTTCGAATAATGGATATACAATTGTAACATATTTCTTCAATCTCATGTTAGTGCATGGTTGAAAAGTTAGGTTTCTGGAAAGAATGAGAGTTCTGTGATTCGTGCGGAGTAAAGCAGAAGTTTCCACAAACTTGGCCAGAGTTCCATAAAATGAAGAAAAGAACATTTTTCCGAGTAGAGAATCAATCCAAATACCTGCAAGTGAGTTTCATTCGAGTGCTGTAGGGTTCTTATGTATACCTCACTTACTGTACATCCCCATTCTTCGTTAGGATTATCATTGCAGTAGCTCCATGCTACCATGCTAGGAATTTTTTAAGGAATTTTTATGAAATTCTTTTTTCCTTCGGGATAAAATTTGAGCCCAAACAGTTTTCAAGGCATTTCGTAACAAATTTTTCTTTTCTTTCAGAATAAATTCTAAGCTTCTCATGAAGTTTTCGAAACATCCCATTGCAAACACTTTCTCTTCTTTAGAGTAAAAAGTCTCCTCTCAAAATTTTTCGAGACAACTTGTTCCAAATCCTTCTTCTTCAAAGTAAATTAGGGCTCCCTTCAAAAACTTTTCGAGACATCTCGTACAAATCCTATCTCTTCGGAGTGAGTTAGAGCTCCCATCAAAAGGTTTTCGAAACATTTCGTTAAACATTCTTCTTTTCTTTCAAAGTAAAAAGTCTCCCATCAAAAAGTTTCTGAGTCATCTCTTTCCAAATCCCTTTCCATCAGAGTAAATTAGGACTCCCAACGGAAAGTTTTCGAGACATCTCGTTCCAAATCCCTCTCTTCCTTCAGAGTAAATCAGAGCTCCCATCAAAATGTTTTCGCGACCATTTCATACCAAATCCCTTTACTCCTTCGGAGTAGAGTTCCCATCAAAAAGTTTGCGATACATCTCGTTAAAAATTCTTCTTTTTCTTCAGAGAAAAAGGTCTCCTGTTGAAAAGTTTTCGAGACAATCTCGTTCCAAATTCAGGGTGACACCGAGTGAAATTCGTTTCAAATTCTAGTTCAGAGTAGATTATGGCTCCCTTTAAAATCTCCGAAATATCTCGTTCCAAATCCCTCTTTTCCTTCAGAGTAAATTAGGCCTTCCCTCGTAGCCTGAGTGTCCCGCTGAGGTTGGCTGCAGAGACACATGCTCTGCAGACCCTCCCTTCAGAGCGCAGGAGGCCAAAGTCCCAAAAGCAATTAAGTGGAAGCTGTTTGAACCCATGATCGCTCGGGACGACTCATAGGGAATAATTAATTCCTTAAACAAAGACTTGCAGAGTATGTCAATGCCTTCCTCTGACCTTAATAGAATTTACCTGACATCAAACAATGTTGTGAAAACTCCTTTGAACGACAAGGCGCAGAATTCATTAAGAAAGTAATTGAATTGTTAGATGACCTCTTCTATAAAATTTGCTTACATTTGCGTGCGCTCAGCAACGTCAGGGAACATATAACTGCCAAAAATGGGTTTTGTTATATAAGGGTGTGATGGAATGAAGAGTGCGTTCAGAAAAATATACTTTGCATAGGAATCTTTCATACAATAAGAATATCTATGAGTATTAGGCGATTAGCACGACCTCCACAGTTCGGTTCAATGATCCTTGACCTCATGATGCTCTGACAAAAGTTAGATTGGTAACCTGTGCAGGGGACAATTTCAGTAGATTAGACGGGTTTAAATATTAAAATTCACCGCTCTCCCACTCAAATTTAAACATTAACTTCAAAGAGCATGCCAACACAGACATTATTTGAGGAATCGTCTTTATCTGGACTTTCAAAGAGAGTCTTCTCATTTGGGCATTGATGATGCTAGTTGTTAATAAAAAAAGCGCCTCCTGTCTGTTATATGATTCAAAATGACATGCCAGTTCATGTGGTTCATCTTTTCTCATGTTCGAACCAAATTAAGATAGTTGGTTTGAAAAATGAGTCGCGTTTCTCAAGGATACGCGATCCCATTGAGGCACATGAGCATAGAGAACACCAAACGCTCGTTCACAACCTTAAATTTGATAATGCGTATCTGAAAATACTGCATGCAGGCTAAGACAACATACTACACCTGATGATACATTCACAATTTAAGACTTCACTACATAAAGCTAAAAACACATCCAGAAGGGTTACTTTTCAACATATACCTTAACACGCATTAAAATGCATTTCATAATTATTACTAAAGCCTCAGCAAAACCAAATTCATTACACTAACAGCTCTAAGAACGTCTAACGCACTCTGGAGCCAGCAATGTCTTATTCAGCCTGACCTGAAAACTGAATTTTCTGTCATTTTCAATGAGACGCATTCAAGAAACTCCAGTGTACGCTCCGTAATTCGCATCCTGCATTTCTGGCGGTGACTTACAACAGCTCACAACTGAACCGCATCTTCCGAAGAAGCCCCTTTTGGCGTAGGCAAAACGGAGTTTATTACGGAGATACTAAGCCGATTTAGACGATCATGGACAGATTTTTTGAGCGTCGAAATTCAGGAACGATGCTGGGCGCAAACATTGGAGCGGGCGTCAAGCAAGCGAGCATTTTAGCGAGACACAAAGCTACCTCACTCGCCAGTCTTTTTTTTTCGTGCCACAATTAAGAGAATTAAATGTAAACAAGTTGAATCGCTGCAGAACAAGGACAGGGGGGAAGGCAACAAAACAGAGCGATTAAGCGCTGGGATGGAGAGAGCTGTTGTGTTTAGACGTGTTCTGTTTAATTGCTCCAGCTTCAAAATGCTGGCTAAAGCAGCGATTTTAATGACAGCTAAATTGTAAGCTCTACGCACTGAATAAATAAAAGAATAAACCCGTCCTGGTAAACGAGCGGTGTTTTTAGACGCGCTTTTGAATTGCTCCTTGCACGTAATGTTCTTTTAATGTAAATGCAGTCTAAACCGAAGAAAATTTGTTAAATGAAATAATAATTCTGGGGATAAATAAATGCAGGCATAAATACGTTTGTGTGACGCAAAGCTGGAACGATGGAGTGTGAGCCAGCAGAGCAATTAGGCGTAGAATAAAGTGTGCTCGGTTATTCCTTTTACATAATTTCTTTAAATAAAATAGGTGCCATGTACAACCTTCGCAGCCATTCCCAAAGACTGGGGTGAAAAGAATTTAGCGATGGGATACAAAGCATCCCCAGGTTCCATTGAGTAATTTATTTTTCTAAAATCTTTAAAAAGTCGTCATATCAATGGCAAATATTTGAAGAAATCCTCGTATTCCACCCTTACATTCAAATATTTCTTCCCTGTCATAAGAGAAAACTGGTACTCTTGTATTCGCTTTTTCCGTACTATTTATAAAGAATTAATTTAAGACTTTTGAGCTGGCGTGGAACTTTGAAAGGACTTTTGAGCTGGCGTGAAACTTTGAAAGGACTTTTGAGCTGGGTGTGCACCTTCGAAATGACTTTTGAGCTGGTGGTGGACCTTTGAAATGACTTTTGAGCTGGCGTGGAACTTTGAAACGACTTTTGAGCTGGGCGTGGGCCTTCGAAATGACTTTTGAGCTGGTGGTGGACCTTTGAAATGACTTTTAAGCTGGGCATGGATCTTTGAGTTGACTTTTGAGCTAGCGTGGAACTTTGAAATGACTTTTGAGCTGGTGGTGGACCTTTGAAATGACTTTTGAGCTGGGCATGGATCTTTGAGTTGACTTTTGAGCTGGCGTGGAACTTTGAAATGACTTTTGAGCTGGTGGTGGACCTTTGAAATGACTTTTGAGCTGGGCATGGATCTTTGAGTTGACTTTTGAGCTAGCGTGGAACTTTGAAAGGACTTTTGAGCTGGGCGTGGATCTTTGAAATGATTTTGAGATAGCGTGGAACTTTGAAAGGACTTTTGAGCTGGGCGTGGAACTGTGAAAGGACTGTCTAGCCGGGAGTGGAACTGTGAAAGAAGGACTTCAGGGCAGGGCGTAGTATAGTGAAAAAAGGACTTCAGGGCAGATAGTAGTACTTTGAAAGGACTATTGGACGACCAGTCATGGTACTTGTAAAAAACTTCGAGACCAAACATGGTACTTGAAAAAACGAACTTTAGGACTAGGCTTGGTACTTGAAAAAAGGACTTTAGGACCAGGTATGGTACTTTGTAAGAATTTTTGCACCCGGTATGGTACTTTCAAAAAAATTTGGACGAGGTATGGTGCTTTGAAAGAAAAACTTACAGACCTGAAATCTATTTTAATTTTTTTTATGATTTACGATGGGTTCATAGTGCTGTGAAAAAAGTCTTTTTAACCGGCCTTAGCTCGATGAAAAAAAGTCTTTTTGACTAAGCATAGAACTTTGAGCGATGAACTTAAGATCGGGCATGTTGCTGGGAAAGAAATAACTTTGGACCGTGTTTAAAAGTTTGAAAAGTTCAACTTTAAACTTAGAATGGGACTGTGAAAAAAGAAACTACAAACTTTTTAGGCTTCAAGTCTCGAGTCATTCCTTTGTTGCCTTAATCAATCTGTTCTTGTATAGAGATGAAATTTACGTTTTTGAAATTTTCTCTTTTCCCCAATGGTCTGAGATAAATGAAAATTTAGATTCAGAATGCACGGAAATAATTGTTTCAAAAAATTTCTGAGAATTCTTTAAAAGAATTGTTGTTTTCAGCATTTTTACCGTATTCTTCGACTTTTGTTGTCACGTTTTTATGCTTTCTTAACATCGATTCGTCGTCTAAAATTATGCATCTCTACAATATCATACATATGTTTATGTAACCACGTCACGCTCATTTGTTTATACAACCATGACACACTTGTTTATTTACGTATCCTGTAGTATTCAATTGATAGTCCACATCTCTGTACGTCGTAACAACGTCATATACTCTTCAGTATGGCGACTCAGTGAGCTGTCTCTAATTTTTTTAAAAAATTTCCAGCAATTCTTTTTAAAAATTTTATTTCCGTGCGCAATGGAATCATTACTCAGAACGATCACAGTAGGCAGATTGAAATGTAACAGCTTGTGAGCCCGACTAAGTTCAGTGACTCCGGGGAATCCTGTGGAAGCATCCTACGTCTAATGTAACGGTCCGAAATACGGTTAAGGATATTTATTTAATTGATAAATGTACATGTCTTTACAATGCCGTTCATCGTTACACATTTTTTCCAGTTGCCCAACGCGTCAGGTAACTTTTTCTAGTTACTTAAAGAAACAGGTAACTTTTTTTAGTTACCTAACGCATCACGTAACTTTTTCTAGTTACCTAACGAAACAGGTAAGTTTTTCCAATTACCTGACGTATCAGGTAACTTTTTCTAGTTACCTAACGAAACAGGTAACTTTTTCCAGTTACCTGACGTATCAGGTAACTTTTTCCAGTCACCTAGTGTACTAGGTAACTTTTTCCAGTCACCTAATGTATTAGGTAACTTTTTCCAGTCACCTAACGCATCAGGTAACTTTTTCTAGTTACCTAACGCATTAGATGATTTTTTTCAGTTACCTAACGTTACCTAACGCATCACCAACATTCATCTCCGCGGTCCAGGCACATTCTGTCGCTGGCAAAGAAGACGGATGCGACGCTCGCACCCGCTCTCACTACCCGGTCAAAAGTATTATGCTTAGCCTTGCTGAATAAATACAGAGCTGCTTAACGGAGCGAGAGTCACTAAGCGACGCTGATAAAGCGAGCATGGCCTCTCCAAATGCGACCTCCGAACAACAGGTCTACCAAGATAGGCCTCTAAGCCCCTGCGGCTTCTTAACAAAAAATGAGAAGCTCTCAAAGAGGCCCCAGCGCACGCTTCTTCAAGTCTCGGCTCGACTTTTGCGTCATATCTGCAAGCGGTGTTGTAAGCTGCTGTGTGTCGGTGGAGGTGTTGATTTCTTGACAGGCAGAGCCGCAATTTTTCTGTAAAGTCTTTGGGAATGGAATTCATTGCCAAACTTAAATATGCTCCTCAAAGGCTTTGGAAAGTTTCAATGGTCAGTGAAACTTTCTTGGTATTTATATCTCCGTTGATGGTCTGTGCGTGTTGTACTTTCTGTGACCACAGATTCCTTGTCATTATAATTCTATTTAAATATGTGACAGAGTTAGTTTGCATATCAGTTGATTAATCTTGTGATATTTTAGAAAATCTTTTCACGGTATCTTTGTTTCAGTGGGAGTAAGTGCTTACGTGAAACTACTCAAAAATTCATAATTGTAGTGTCTTATTGAAAATGAAACATACCGTTTATTACTTAGTTAAAAAAGGAGACGTGTTATCAACTCGTTAGAATTTCCAGTAATTCAATTTTTTCTGTCGAGATGTGGTTATTGTCAGTCAGGGCTCAAAATTTAAAAAAAAAGTGCAGCGCCATTTCTAAGCACATTTCTCCTCCAAAATATAAAGAGAGAGTGAAAGAAGTCTTAGAATCTATTCTCAACATTTTAAAAATTAGATTACAGTAATAGTAAATAGATTGCATATGAAAGACAGCGCTGACATTATGCTACTTTACAGAACCTATAACTCGAACATCCCGAATAAACATTAAAGAGTTCACCCAGAACTCATGCCAAACAGCTGGAAAAGCAATCTGCATTGAACTCGACCAAAGCTAAAAGTTAATTTTAAATAGATTCCATATGAAAGACAGCGCTGACAATATAGTATTCTACTCATCCTATCATTCGAACATCTAAAATAAACATTAAAGAGTTCATCCAGAACTCGTATGCTATAGAGCTCGCAAAGCAATCTGCACTGAACTCGACCAAAGCTAAAAGCTAATTCTAAATAGGTTCCATATGAAAGACAGCGCTGACATTATGATATTCTACAGAACATATAACTCGAACATCTCGAATAAACAATAAAGAGTTCATCCAAACCTCGTATGCTATAGAGCTCGCAAAGCAATCTGCATTGAACTGGACCAAAGCTATCCTGACAATAGGGACCTAGGAGATTGCGAAGAGATGGAAGGCGCCTTGTCTCAGTTCAGAGCATTTCAGTCCACCTGCAGGAAGGAATGCAGGAGGGCAATTGTATCGGTGACGCATGACACGTGCAATATGTAGGAGAATGTGAGGCCTTGAGCTCATGCAAACACTCAGTAGTGCGCTGCTATTCAAGAAGGCTTTCCTTTTGTTCTGTAGCGAGCGCCGGTGTTTGATCTCAAATTGAACGACACCCGAGGTCAAAGGAAGAGACTGAACAAGGTGGTCGTCTCCGCCCGTCGTGATTATCCCACGCTGGCTCGCCAGGCTCGACCTATTGTTTTGCTAAGTCACTTTGAAGAATTAACTACAAGATCGCTCGGAGCTGAGGTTTCTGGCACAGTTTTTTCTAGCTCGTCAGGCTCGTATCTATTGTTTTGCAAAGTCGCTTTGAAGAAATAACTATAAGATCCCTGGGAGCCGAGGTTTCTGGCACTGTTCTGGAACAGTTTTTCTAGCTCACCGAGCTCGTATCTATTGTTTTACAAAGTCGCATTGAAGAATTCACTACAAGATCGCTCGGAGCCGAGGTTTCTGGCACTGTTTTTCCAGAGAACAAAGCCTCGTAGCATCCCGAGTTCACTAATGACTGGAGCTATCTTTCTGAAGTCTATGGGGTACATTCCTTGAATTCCGTAGTTCCATCGAAAGCCGTTTATGAACTTTTCCCGTTGAATTCTTTGAAGCATGCTCTTTAATCTCCGAAACTGGGTTCTCAGAAGCGTTAAGATTTCGAAAACAATAAACTTTCCGTTTTCTGAAACACTGAACTTCGAAAAGACGAGACTGAGATAGAAACCACCACCATCATCATCATCAAATTTATTTCGCACCGAGACATGAAGCCCTAATAGCTTTACTAGTTTAATTAAGAACTGCTGGTCAGCGCTACAGTGACAGTCCCAAAATCGAGGCATACGAGCCCAGAATACGGTCTGAGACAGTTTTGCAAAAGGTCTCTCGCAAGGACCAGACCGTGACGAGAATTAGTCTTCAGAAGCGCAGGCTCACCTCGCTGAATCACGGATATTCTAAGCCTCAAATCCGTCCACGTCATGTCGATCTCCGAAGGCATCCAAGGGGCCCTTTTGCAAAGGGATTTTGTCGAGAAGAACGTTCATATGGCGAGAATTATTCGTCAGCAGAGTGGCTGACTCCATTCAGGCATCCAGGCACTTCATCTCTGCCACGGGTTTCTATTCAGGGCTTGTGCGCTCCAGACAAATGTGTGTATTGTGCCTCAGATGCAAGCCAACATGGCTCCTTTGAAGGCAACAGGTCGAAGCCATCTTGTCCATAGTATGCTCCTAGATAGGCCTGCTCCACCGTGTGAGAATAGATAGCCTTGCTCTAATCAGTAATGCTCTGCAGTAGGTAACCTAGATCTATCTTATTTGTTTTAGCAAGCCTGATTTTGCCTCGCTCATCTTGCTTAGAGTCTACGTTTTACAAATTTTGTGTTTCGTAGTGCGCTGCTAAGAGAAATATTTCAGTTAATAAAAATGAAGAATATGTAAATAATATAAATACACTCGAACGTTTTTATTGACTTGCTGACTATTTCTTTTGTAACCTGAATGTCTGAAAACACTTGTTCTCGTAAAACGTACTATGTTATTATATTTTGCCCCTTATCCAATGCAGAAGTCGCGCTTGTGGTCACACATAAATAAGCCAATGCAACTGAGAATCACAAGCTAGGTAAAATTGCGTGTCATCCTTCTGAGTAGTGATGCATTTCGTTATATTCTGACATGAAGTTGAAATTTTACCTTGGGTGTCATTTTAAAATGTTCCCTTGGGTGTCATTTTAAAATGTTACCTTGGGAGTCATTTTGAAATGTTACCTTGGGTGTCATTTTAAAATGTTCCCTTGGGTGTCATTTTAAAATGTTACCTTGGGAGTCATTTTAAAATGTTACCTTGGGTGTCATTTTAAAATGTTACCTTGGGTGTCATTTTAAAATGTTACCTTGGGTGTCATTTTAAAATGTTACCTTGGGTGTCATTTTAAAATGTTCCCTTGGGTGTCATTTTAAAATGTTCCCTTGGGTGTCATTTTAAAATGTTCCCTTGGGAGTCATTTTAAAATGTTACCTTGGGAGTCATTTTAAAATGTTTCCTTGGGTGTCATTTTAAAATGTTCCCTTGGGAGTCATTTTAAAATGTTTCCTTGGGTGTCATTTTAAAATGTTCCCTTGGGTGTCATTTTAAAATGTTCCCTTGGGTGTCATTTTAAAATGTTCCCTTGGGTGTCATTTTAATATGTTTCCTTGGGTGTCATTTTAAAATGTTCCCTTGGGTGTCATTTTAAAATGTTCCCTTGGGTGTCATTTTAAAATGTTCCCTTGGGAGTCATTTTAAAATATTTCCTTGGGTGTCATTTTAAAATGTTCCCTTGGGTGTCATTTTAAAATGTTCCCTTGGGTGTCATTTTAAAATGTTCCCTTGGGTGTCATTTTAAAATGCTATCTTGCGTGTCATTTTAAAATGTTCCCTTGGGTGTCATTTTAAAATGTTCCCTTGGGAGTCATTTTAAAATGCTATCTTGCGTGTCATTTTAAAATGTTCCCTTGGGTGTCATTTTAAAATTTTCCCTTGGGTGTCATTTTAAAATGTTCTTTTGGGAGTCATTTTAAAATGTTACCTTGGGAGTCATTTTAAAATGTTCCCTTGGGTGTCATTTTAAAATGTTCCCTTGGGAGTCATTTTAAAATGTTTCCTTGGGTGTCATTTTAAAATGTTCCCTTGGGAGTCATTTTAAAATGTTTCCTTGGGTGTCATTTTAAAATGTTCCCTTGGGTGTCATTTTAAAATGCTATCTTGCGTGTCATTTTAAAATGTTCCCTTGGGTGTCATTTTAAAATGTTACCTTGGGAGTCATTTTAAAATGTTTCCTTGGGTGTCATTTTAAAATGTTCCCTTGGGAGTCATTTTAAAATGCTATCTTGCGTGTCATTTTAAAATGTTCCCTTGGGAGTCATTTTAAAATGTTCCCTTGGGAGTCATTTTAAAATGTTCCCTTGGGAGTCATTTTAAAATGTTCCCTTGGGAGTCATTTTAAAATGCTACCTTGGGTGTCATTTTTACCCTCAGCTTCACGTCTTCGTTGATTGGCGTTTTATCATTATCTGCTCGTTTTATAGTTCTTTGATAATATGCGTCAATCAATTTTCAATTAAACCATTCTTAACAAATTGCATTTCTTGTACGAAATAATTAATTAAAACGCTGCCTTCCCTTACTACTTAGTCATTAAACGAACTACAGACTACGACAAAGAAAAATTTATTTTTCAGCGAGCATCTAAAAGAGTAGTCAACGCACATGCAGCAGACACCAATAAACACAGGCAGTAAAGATGCAGCAGACACCAATAAACACAGGCAGTAAAGATGCAGCAGACACCAATAAACACAGGCAGTAAAGATGCAGCAGACACCAATAAACACAGGCAGTAAAGATGCAGCAGACACCAATAAACACAGGCAGTAAAGATGCACCAGACACCAATAAACACAGGCAGTAAAGATGCAGCAGACACCAATAAACACAGGCAGTAAAGATGCAGCAGACACCAATAAACACAGGCAGTAAAGATGCAGCAGACACCAATAAACACATGCAGTAAAGATGCAGCAGACACCAATAAACACAGGCAGTAAAGATGCAGCAGACACCAATAAACACAGGCAGTAAAGATGCACCAGAAACCAATAAACACAGGCAGTAAAGATGCAGCGGACACCAATGAACACAGGCAGTAAAGATGCAGCAGACATCAATGAACACAGGCAGTAAAGATGCAGCAGACACCAATAAACACAGGCAGTAAAAATGCAGCAGACACCAATGAACACAGGCAGTAAAGATGCAGCGGACACCAATGAACACAGGCAGTAAAGATGCAGCAGACATCAATAAACACAGGCAGTAAAAATCTAGTTTCAGGTTTTGTGATCTACGTATACGGTTTATATTATCAAAGTGTCTCGTATATACCATCTACGTGTTTGGTTCATATTATCAAAGTATCTGGTATATATCATCGAAGTGTCTGTATTTTAAAAAGTTTCTGGATAATATAATCAAATTTCGTGGATAAAATTATCTAATTATTTGGATAATATAATCAAATTATTTGGATTGTATAATCAAAGTATCTGTATTATATGACTAAATAATCTGGTTCATATCAACGAAGTACCTGGTTTACTCAATGAAAGTGGTTAGGTTGTATAATCATAGTATCTGGTTTTTATAATATAATTAATATGCAGGGTTTGTACATTGAATTCATTCAGTTTTCATACTTTGTGTTCACATAGGAGAGGCAAGCGATGATGCTGCACGCCAGGATTAGTTCACGCTCAGACATAAGCGGGAGAGTGGAGAGTTACTTTTCTGGTTTAGCTTAAGTATCATGTTGCGCTGATAGGAGCTGTTTCACTGTCCCTAAAAAATGCACGCGAATTGACTAATTTTTTAGCTTAGGCATCATGTTGCGATATTAGGTGATGCTCTTAACGTAAACACTGTCCCTAAAATTGCATACAAATTGATTAAATTTTTTCTTTTTCATGAGGCAATGTACTCAATGTACTCGTTGAATGTACTCGCACACGAACACTTACATTATTTATAAAAAAGTTTGACAAAGTCAATTTTTGATCATGATCTCGGTTTTAGATGCTTAAATAAAACAACCTCATTCAAAAAAATCACCCTATAAACCAACTTTCCATCAACCTGTTAGTACATGAATGCTAAAATAACCACAGAACGGAGAACTTTTTTGGGCGAACTTTTTGCATCAAATCGCAGTTAAATGCAAAAAAATAATTAAATATAAATCGTGCATCCGCTCAACAAGCAGACGCTGGCTCCATGCGCTCGCTCTCAGAGGCTCAAACGATCGCACCCAAAAAACGCTCATCACACGGGCCTCTCGCTTCGTCATTCCAGGCCAATCTGCGCATGCCGTCGAATACCGGGATTTCTTCAGCACTTTTGCAGCGCGTAGTTTTTGTGGAAGGCATTCTCGGACGCGCATTCCAGTCGCGCGAAATATTTCCAGGCTTCTCGAATTTTATTGACAGTTCATCCATTTTTTAAGAAGCTCTTCGTGCATGGAATTTCAATCTGAGGCAGCAAAAGCAGAAGGTGCGCTTCGCCCTCTTTTCCTTCCTGCCTCTCTCTCTCTCTCCCTCGGTCGTGATGGCAATTATTTTCATGTTAGCTTAACATTCCAGGCCCGTAATGAGACATTTTTGCCAAGCCCAACGTTAGATAAACAGAGCAGGAAGAGCGGAGATAGGAACTCCAGACTTAAGCCCCCGCGTACTTGCGCTAATCTTGCGCAGCAGAGCTCAGCGCTGCCGCTGTGCTGCATTTGTGCTAATCTTTTGCAGCTGCAGCATCACTAAGCGCTGCATTCGCGATGAAATTTTGCTGCTGTGGCAGCTGTAGCTGATGCAACTGTGATGATGTTGCTGCTGCTGTGCTGCACATGCGTTAATATTGCACTGCAGCGGTAACTATTGCACGGTAGTCGAAATTAATTACAAACTTATACAACTGAAGATTATGCTGCGCTGGGAGCTTAAAGGCCCATTTTACACTGAGCCAGCAAAGCAGCATCTAGCAAGCTCGCATAATTATAAGCAACCTAGCAGATGGTCTGCGAGACTGGTAGGTAGGAATAGCACTATTACTAGTCGTTGCCTCCACACTGAACTCGCACGTTTTATCCAGCATCCAGCATGCGAAGTAAAAATGTTATTCCTACCTACCAGTCTCACACACCATCTGCTAGACAGCTCATGCGCGCTTGCTATAGATGCTGCTTTGCTGGCTCAGATTGAAATAGGCCTTAGCTTCGCGCCTGTTGAGAGCTCATACTTCATACGGCATTTCGATCTCTCTGATGTGTGTGTTTGAAGAGACTGAATTTACCCACACTTTACACGACTCTACGTAGCAGAATGCAGAGGCTCTCATGTGAGGAAGAAGTTAATATTTTTATAATTTATTCTTGTTTACCGAAACGGAGTATTTAAAATTGATATCAATACGCGTATTTTTTACTGAAATTTTCCCAGTACACTCGCTGTACTCACTAGTGCATATATATGTATATATATATGTATGCACTAGTGAGTACTAGTGAGTACATATATACATGTATATATGCACTAGTGAGATATGCACTAGTGGGCCTTGAGCTCCCAGCGAAGCATAATCGTCAGTTGTATAAGTTTGTAATGAATTTCGACTACCGTGCAATAGTAAGTGCTGCAGTGCAATATTCACGCATGTGCAGCACAGCAGCAACATATATATATATATATATATATATATATATATATATATATATGTGAGTAATTCGTAAAACAGTGCATTATTGATAGTAATGCATAATTAAAATATATATATCCGTACAACGTCACTTATTGCAAAGAAGATTTAAGATTAAGCTAAATATAATGAGGGGATTTCTAGCCAATCGATAAAAATGTTTTTATTTTGGGTATATTTACTCGCACCTCCGAAAGTCTAAGAGTACTTGAGTGTTGGTCCAGGTTTTCAGAGACGCGTATAAAAATGACATCCAAAATGCGGATGCTTCGTCCGGAATTCGGCAGCTGTGCCCTGCATGTGGGCACCAGGATGCGGATGGAGCTTGAGTATGTAAAGTAAAATTCAAAATGCGGATGTTGTATCTAGAATAAGGATGCGGTATCCAGAATGCTGATGAGATGTCCAAAATGTGGATTAGGTATCCATAATACGTTTGTTGTATCCATAATGGAATTGATGCGGTATCCAGAATGCAGAAACAGTATCCAAAATGCGAATGTTGTTTCCAGAATGCGGATGAGGTATCCGGAATGCGAATGTGGTATCCAAAATACGGATGCTGTATCCATGCACTATCCAGTATGCCGATGCGACATCCCGCATGCCGATGCGATATCCAGTATGCGGATTCGGTATCCAGTATGCCGATGCAGTATACAGGATGCGGATGCGGTATTCAGTATGCCGATGCGGTATCCAGTATGCCGATGCAGTATACAGGATGCGGATCACTAGCAAACCGCACTCTAAATTTCGCCGCTAACTTTACAACCGTAGCAACTTTGGGCCACTCGAGACACTTTTATTTGAAAAAAAAACACACGCCCGTCTCCTCGCGATGGAGTCTGAAAACAACACTCACACAGAAGCGTCGGCTTATCAGGGAATAATTCAAGAGATCCAGCACTCCAAACGCAGTGTTCAGTGGCGCATAAAAAACTTGTAAGCTCGAATCCTGAAAAATACCAGAAGGTCGTTGCCAATTTTTAGAGCTCAGGGTGAGATATCCACTGCTCTGTTCCCATACTAGTAAATTATTAAGCTTTGAATCGCGATAAAATATCATTTCGACCGTGTAAGTTCGAAAGTAGTAGTTGTTGAACGGAGTTTAAGGCTGAAAAATTAACACATCTTAAAGCGGTGAAATATCGCAAAAAAGAAACCCGCTATGCCTTGAGGAAATGTTCCCAAAAATTAAGGATGAAAGTGCATCCCAATTCATGATTTAGCAGTATTTGATTCTAATAGGTAGTTCCAAGTGCTCACTCAAACCATTTTTGCAACACCAGGCTCTTCTTTCGCAAGTAGTGTGCAAAGAAAATTTGTGCGTAGGGAGCAGCGGAAAGAAAAAGCTTGTTGCCTGAATTTAATTCGCTAAATAACGAATTGAGTTCATTAATGAACTTTTTTTTTTATTCTCAGCCCTAAAAAAATCGGCTCATTACTAGGAGAATTTGGATCAGTACTGAGTATTGCAGCGATACAAAAGTCAGATCTACTTTTAAACCATTTTTTTCTACACACTGCGTTTGCCAATGCAATAATTACGCCAGTCAACTCTACTGATCGACCCCGACCTAAAATATGCTGCAGCAGTAACGTGAGTATAATTTCTATGGCAATAAATTGCAAAAAGTCATCCTAATCACCATCATTAAAAAGATTAAGGACCTTTTTTTCTGCATTCGAAACATTTTTTTCAGTAAGGGTTGTTTTTTATGATAAGCAACACCGAAGTGAGTTATCAAACATATCATTACCCAAGGTTAACTTTATCATCTTCAAAAAAAGAGGTCTCTAATACTGAAGGCAAAGCTATTAAATGCCCTAAGAAAAATTTGACAAACTCTATGATGTCATTGGTAATAAATGCTCTAAGAATAATTTCTCTAACTCTACGATGTCATAGGTAATAAATGCTCTAAGAATAATTTCTCTAACTCTACGATGTCCTATAGGTAATAAATGCACAAAGAATAACTTGTCAAACTAGGCGACGTGGCCGTTTCAAAGAGCTCATAGGCCATGCAGAAGGCTTTCATGATTGGCTGGCCCAGCGTTAGCCTACTCTCATCTCTTTGAACATCCAAACAGCGGAGCGAGCGATAAGCTATCGCTATGCATTTGATATCCCAGAGCCTAGCTGTGATAAGTTTGCTCGGGCCCTCTAACATCGAAATTAGTGACTGGAATGCGTGTGTTTGACTTTTATGTTAATTTTGATTGTAACTTCGACGCTGAAGCTCGGATATTGCGCAAGGCAAATACGGCAGGAGCGCTTGCAGAAATTATGCTCAAAAATAGGGGGAGTTGCTTTACCAGTTTGGGAGCTAATTCTTCATTTACTCGGGATTATCCCGCCATCGAGTGAAGGCCTAGCAGACACGAAAAACTTGCGTCAGTGAGTGTTGAAACGCGCAATGATGCGTAAAGTAGCGTCGAATGTTGACTGTCTGACTGTGGCTGACTATCTGACTATTTATGTGCACCTCCCTTTTTAGCTAATATTCGTCGCTTATTCTCAATATGGATACTTACGTGGACCTAATTTCCATTCTGTTTTCTCTTACGCAATTTATTGAACATGTCAACGGCCCTGCCCGATAGCTAGAGTTCTTAAAATAAACATCAGTTATTCTTGTGGCTTTTCTGCTTTCATTACCTTTCTTTAAATTTTTGTCGAGTTCTGTATTTCCTTGCACGCACTGTAGGGCACAACATCCAGCTTCTAATTATGTATCGTCTAAAGTTATTAATCTATTTCATGGCGTGTCATTATGAGATAAAATGATTAGTGATCAAATTCGTATTTGAGAATGCATGAGAGAACAAAATCAGAAATTCATGCAAGGAGCAAAACAACGACGAAAACTAGTATGACGAAGTCAAGTTGTAATTCGGTGACTACTTAGGATTGAAACTACCTTCATCGAGATCCTTTTCTTGGAAATTGGGCATATTTAAATGAATAAATAATATGACCAATTTTGTTTTTATAATGATTCGTTTTAACAGAACAAAGCAGAACATCGAAAGCTGACAAAACGTCGATGTCATGTCAATAAAAGTTGCCCGTTATTTTATGGTCCCGCTACAAAACTGGGATTGGGCAAGTGTAGCAATCGCGTTCACAAAAAATAATCGTGATCCATTAATCATACCATTTATACTTTCAGATTGAAGTTTTTTGTGCGTATGTGTTATAGTTAAAAAGAATTAATGTTAAGAACGCATTTCAGTTCATGAAATTGGCAGTTTTTTATTCTAATGTTCAACTATGTATCGAATATACTTATAAATAAATATAGAGATTACAGAAAAAAACTCCATGAAACTCGCTAATTTTTAGCGACGGAAGGAAGATATTCTTACAGCCAAGACCACCACATTTTGGTGTATGTGTTTCTTTATCAATCGCTTGGCACGAATAGAGATGGTCAAATTGACTCGAGCAATACGTCTCAATCAACAGCAAAGACTTTCGACACTCCGCGTTGATTCGAGCGGTTAAAACTTTACCTAAATCAGCTAATCGAATTTTTGGTTGCAACAAGGTTTCCGACTGTCCCATGCTACTCAAGAAAGCGAAACGATTAGTTAGATTCTACGAGGCATAGAAATTTCTAACAGGACGAACAACGAAAAAAAAAATTCATCCATAGTAACTTGTATAGAATATTGATGTTCGATCAGGATGAACAGAGAGAAGAATATTTTCCTAAACAGATTGAAGAGACTTCATCTACAGATTTTCTTAAGACATTTCACGGCAAACCAGTAAGGCAGAACTTCTGCCCCGAACATGGAACATTAAACGTTTGCTGTGTTGTCCGCAGAGAAAAAGTTTCCTGATTGAAATGCTTTCTCTGCGGCTGCAGGCATTGGCTCTCAAAACGCGCCCCGTACTCTACGCGCAGGGGAGGTAAGCTATTAACGTAAAATTGAGGCGCATGAATTAGTACCGCATGATAAAAACACGTAGAATGAATTGATGGATTGCGTTTATAAATCACTAAGTAAGTGGTTTGCATGTAGTTGAACTAATGACCCAAATTCATTGTGAATTTTAAGTCGAAATCATTTGCTCATTTTTATGTTTTTCACAAGTTCCATGTCGCCGTTCACTTATGCTTCAATAGAGCAGCATGCGATCCTTTGCAGTGCTGTATTATACGTCCTGGGTCCCATGAATTAGATGACTGCATCGTGGAAGTTTAACTGTGGCAACAGCTTACGTACAAATTGGATCATGCATTTCAGTTAAAACAGGAACAAGAAACAGAGTAGAAGAAATTTCGCTCGAAACTCTGTCGGGTTCATCGAGTTGCCTCATAAGGTAGTCATGAGAGCCTCATTCGGTGAGTGCCTCGCGTCTGTCTGACACCCGCAAAATTCAAAAGCAGGACTCCTGAATTGGATAAAATTAGAAATATTTTACTGGCATTTTCAGTTATTCTCAAGGACATTCACCTGTTGATGATTGAAGTATACAAGATCAAGTACACAAGTATACAATCAGGTGTACAGGTATACAAGATCTGCAATAGCAACGGCAAAAACTATCGGTGTGCTGTAGACACAAAATTGAGTGTCAGCATTAGGAATAATTTGTGCCGTAATTTTGGCCAGAGTGGTGTGTGCGATGATCAACAGATCCCCACACATGAGACGCATTGACGGCATCAGCACACCTGCGGAGAGGTGACTTATGATATCTTGTTTACGAATATCTTGAACAAATAGAGACACTATTGAATTTTCTTTGTTGAGTCCCCGAAGCCCTTGCATTACAAACGTCCCTCGCTGGGCGACGGCTCTCTGCGCCCGCGTTGATTAATAATATATTGAGTGGCTGGAACAAAGGCCCTTTCATCGCACGCGAAAGCAAGACCAGCGTCGGTAACTGAGCTGCCGAGGCAATTGAGTTCCCTGGAAAATCCGGACTGCCTTTGCTTTCATCAAGAGCAACTACATAATTCAATTCCATCCGAAGCCATAGTACGTCCGCACGACAAGAGCTGTGGCATTCGATCCCGTAATCCTGTTATGCTCCCACCAGCAGCTTCACTTGAACTCCCAGCGTAAATTGGTTTGGAAAGTTAAGAGATAACCGTACGCGTTCTGGAGAAAAACTCCCCGTACGTCACTTGTAAAATGGCGTGCAATAGCGCACGCGCGCTTATTGTTTGTTAGATTACTTGGAATTTCCCTCCCCATGAGAGAAGTTAATTGAGAGTCGTTCTGAATAGGAATTGGTTTTCCCGCTGCGAACATACATTCCCACATATATATGAAGATTTTTAAATGGGATAACATGTTTCCACAAACATATATCACTCGGTCTCAACTAAAAAAATACCATTACAACATTAAGAGGAGGTAATGAGGATTTTGAATAATGAAATGCTTTTTTATGAGAATAGCATTTGCACGCTGAGA
The DNA here is from genome assembly GCA_030386875.1 of Morinoia aosen. NCBI lineage: Eukaryota > Metazoa > Arthropoda > Malacostraca > Amphipoda > Talitridae > Morinoia > Morinoia aosen. The sequence continues at coordinate 10,179,066 of CM059559.1, read as the reverse complement.
AACAATACAGCGAAGGTTACTACACTGTGCGAGACAAATGTTTTGAGTCTAAAAAATCATTCGATAAGCATAGATTCAGAGTTCAATGAGCTATGAACCTAAATCGAACCCTACAAAACAGTATGAGTTTGTTGTTTGTTTGAAGTCCTCGTCCCAACCATTACTTCTTTAAACTGATGGCCTAAACACTGCATAATCTCTGCCAATTCTGTTTTCTCATTTTTACTCATTTATGTTTATTGAAATCCCATCCAATAAATGTCCATTCAAGACCAATTTTTACAAATCGATTCCATGTATTATTTGAAAAAAGTCTCTTTTTGTCTGAGGGATACCTTAGTTGAAGCATAAAGGACTGATTTTAACTATACTTCAGTTTGATTGGTTATCGCAAAAAGATAAAATAGGGAATAGCTAGAAGGATGCCAAGTAAAATCAATGTTTTCAGTGTTCAACTCGACCTTAACTGAATTTTCCTAGTCATTTATTCCATTTTCTTATAGTTTGTCAAACAACTTTTGATCCAATTGTAAATCGGAGTGAAATCATTCGCAGACTTGAAAATTCTCTTCTGAAAATTTATTATACCAATACATAGACGAGCAACACATTTCTCACACACGCGAAATAGACGATGATTGAATTGAAAACAGATTGACGTGGCTATTTTTATCAAATACTCCACATCAATTATTATTTTTTCGCGATTCATTCTCTATTTCAAACTTTTTAAAAAATTAGGTACACATGGTATTCTATTTTCAAAAACTTCGTTTCGATTTATTCACATTTTCCGAGCTGTGCAAAAAAATCGAATAAGCAAAAACAATGGGCTTTGATAAATTTGAAATTGTGAGAATAACCGAGCTCTGGAAAACCCAATCATGAATAATTCAACAAAGTTGAACTTAAGCAATTGTATTTAAATATTGTCACAAGTACCAATGAAGCAAATATCGACTAAAATATGATCATCACACGTTCGTATGAATATGTGCATGTCAGCTTTTTGAAACAATATTGAGACAATATTGTTGAGCCCTGATTCTGAAACAACATTGCTGAGCCCTGACTCTGAAACATTGTTGCTGAGCCCTGACTCTGAAACACTCTGACTCAGCAACAATTTGTTGAGCCCTGACTCTCGAATTCCTCATTGTATCATAGAAGTACATTGCACGTAAACTTACGTTTCTGATTTAGCAATTAAATTACGATAAATAATAAGTTAATATGAGTATAACTAACCACAACAAAGATGAGCCCAAGCTAGGGAGGAGGAAGATATCATTTAGTGTGGAATAAACGGAACGAGAAATCTATGGGCGAGATGCGTCTCATACCCTGCGCATACACACAGCAAGATTAAAAGAAGCTTTTGAATCCAGATAAAAGCTGAAGAAGAACGTAATAGTTGCTCAACCAAAAAATTTTATTAAAGATATGGTCCGTGACAAAACAGAAATCTATCCTATTTCAACAAAAGGGAGGATTATCAAGCCTTCAGATCGGGAACTCAGATCTTCCGTCTCGAAGCGCAAATTGCCATAGATACGACAGTTGCATACCCCTGAGAGGAAATAATTATTTCTGAAAGCAAAGCATTACAGTCCTAATGCACATCGATTTCAGTTCGACAGGGTACCTCACCCAACTTGAGCATCAGTTGTTAAATCAAGGAAGAATTTATGAGACACGATGTTATCTGCCGTCTTTAATTTTATGGATAAAATAAAATGGAATGTTACCATGTCACCATTGTCGGAAGGTGACGAAAAATCAAAATGAATTCCTGACACTATTTGGATATGAAAACGTTCTTAAACACGCTTTTCAGCAGTGTTTATTAGCTATTTTTTCCCATTTTCAGCGTCATACTGCGGTACTGTTTAGACTCAGATCTATAAAATACCTACATTAAAATTTCGAAGAAAATATCGAAGTATCAGGTACATAATGAATCAATATTGGCTTACCATTGAATATAAATTAATTTATTTAATTAGTTGAGCGCAGGTGGAGCTGCTCTGTTGGTCTCAGTTCTGCAAGTAAATGAAAAGGACGCGCAAAGAACGATAAGTTCAAAGGTTTGAGATTTTTTGAGCACTTCAACACAAAGGAAATTATACGTCGAACCTGTAGTGCGCGAGCAACTCTATTAAGTTTACTCATACAACGACTTCGATTGAAATCTGAAAGATCTCTGATGAAAAAAAAAATCATGACGTCAATATAACACGACTGGTCGCTGAATAAAATTCCAATGAAAGCTGACAAATTTAAAAAAATTATTATTATTTCACGTTGGGAGGCAAATGAATGAAGTAAACCCGCAATTCTTTATGAATTACATGCTCTTTATTTATTTACAGCTGCATCAGAGAACGTTCTATTCAATAACATATTCTCAAACCAAAAATTCTCCTTTGCCGAATTTTATCCGCGCAGCAAAGGAATCAATTCATCAGCGCCATCAATTCTTCCAAAAATTCATTCTGAAGAAAAAACACTTTTTATCTCAGAATGAGGCCAATCACATCAAAGGGGAGTTCTATTTTGTCAATTTTGTATTCCAGGCCACTCTTTTTTAGTATTTTTCTAACATGAAACGGGAAGGAAGAAAACAAGACATCGCCCGCCTGTCACCCCTCCCTTGAACAGACGACGTCTCCTTCCTCCAGCAGAGGTGGGAACAAAGTGAGGAAGGAAGCCCGGCAGCTGTGGGCAGTCCAGGAGTAGAGTCTCTGTGCCCTAATGGTTCATATTGTCAGGCTGTAACTTGAAGCAAACTCTAAAGCTCTTGGCAACTTTGCTGCAGACTTGACAAACTCTGGCAGACATGTGAGCGGAAATACTACGCATCTTAGCGCTGATGCCTCGCCAAGTGTCGAAGACGAGGACGCAAAGTTTGGGCCAGGGTTGCCGGTTGACATCTCTTGGCTAGAGGGCCAGCATCCCGGCAGAATTTTTTATTGATTCTTATAGCATTTCTGGTTTTGTTGAAGCTGGTCAAATATTGAAGCGAGAAATATTTTTCATTTATTTTTTTATAATTTCTGGTATTGTTGAAGTTGATCAAGAGCTTCGTGAAGCGAGGAATGCTTCTTATTTGTTTCTATAACATTTCTGGTTTTGTTGAAGCTGGTCAAATATTGAAGCGAGTAATATTTTTCATTTATTTTTTTATAATTTCTGGTATTGTTGAAGTTGATCAAGAGCTTCGTGAAGCGAGGAATGCTTCTTATTTGTTTCTAAAACATTTCTGGTTTTGTTGAAGCTTGTCAAATATTGAAGCGAGAAATGTTTCTTATTGACTTTTATATCATTTATGGTAGTGTTGAAGCTGGTCAAATAGAGCTTCGAGAAGCGAGGAAGGATTCTTCATTGAGTAATTTTGAAGTATTTTTTAATTGCAATGACTGCATTGAAGAATAGTATTTTGGTTGCCTGCAGTTCATCCTTCGTTTGGATGTTTCACGTTACTCGAAAAAAAAAATAATTTTTTCAAAGTGTTTACGTATCATGAAATTAAATTTGATCACATGCTTTTCGGATGAACACTTTAAGAAATAACATCGTCCAATTGAATTCTACTTCGAATGTTCATTATGTGATATTCTCACCTCAAAAATCGCTCTCTACGTGACCATTTCAATCTATGACAGAAAACCCAATGGCTGGCTGCATTCACTCGCATCTTACGAACGTACATCTCTCACAAGCAAACACAAAATTGCATTCAATCCTGCAGAGGCAACATCCAACACCAGCATTTTCACGTGAAGTACCAACGTATGGAACGTCTCACCACATCCATATTACGTCGACATTCAATGCACATTGCGCACGTGGTCGGGAAATGAGCTTCCTGATAGAGCTCTTATGTTCATTCATTGTTGTAATTAATCTCTGATTCTTTGTCTCACCTAACTAGAAGTCCTTATTTACTGGAGCTTAAGATCGTGCTTCGTGTCTATTGTGCTTGCAATTAATTTATTAAGACTTCACTGTACTGAGAATAATATTTTATTTGGCTTATCTAAATGGCCGTAAACATTTTCGCTTATGCGTGGCAAGCTTAATTTAATGACTGCTCTTGATTGTTTCATTTTTTGATATCTAAAATTGCTCTATGGTATAACTCTCAGCTGATTTTGCAACTAAAAATGCAATTTGAAGTCTAAAAATTATTTACTGCCACTCATGTTGGCTCAAATGTTCAGATACATTCACAATTATGTGCTCAAGTTTTTTCAAATCAATTATTTAAACGCCAGTAAATGCATTTCCAGTTCCACAATAGCTACTCAATTAATCAATATCCTGAGGAAATGCGGAGGACAGAGACTATACACATTATTTTCATACTACCGTTATAGCACGGATCCAAAAAGAATACATAATAACCTTGGAGGACTTATAGGTTTACCTCAGTAATAATAAGGTATAACAGACATTAACGCTGCTTTAAATAACAGAATGACAATAATTCTGTAATAATAATATATAATAACCTTGGAGACTTAAAGGTTAAACTTAGTAATAATATAATAAGATATAACAGACATTAACGCTGTTATAAATAACAGTATAACAATAACTCTGTAATAAAAACTGAAGAGTAATGAAATAAGTCTTAAAAACCCTGGTCCACCGTTGTGCCCCTCTTCTATTCGATAATGTAAAGTGATAGTGTAATTTCTGGATGTCCCAGAAGTCTAGCACCATGTAAAATACAGGATGTCCCAGAAGTTTAGCCCCAGGTAAAATACAGGATGTCCCAGAAGTCTAGCACCATGTAAAATACAGGATGTCCCAGAAGTCTAGCACCAGGTAAAATACAGGATGTCCCAGAAGTCTAGCACCAGGTAAAATACAGGATGTCCCAGAAGTCTAGCGCCATGTAAAATACAGGATGTCCCAGAAGTCTAGCACCATGTAAAATACAGGATGTCCTGGAAGTCTGGCACCATACAATAATTTAAGTTCATTTTTCAAGTTTCAGATTAGATCTGATATGGGTGAGAAACTTTCAGTACAAAAAAGAGTTCAATTGGTTTTTGTATTTGGAAGAATGTTATGATTAAGTGTTATGTGTTATGATGTTTTTGTTTTCAGGATGTTGTTAATAAATGTGGTTTACAAAGGTTGAAGTAACTTTTTAATTATGTAGTTCACCAGATTACTATTAAAGTGATACTAAGCTTTGTAAAATTAAAGCCCAATTCTAAGGATTTTTTTGTAATGCGAACTTGGTCGATAAAATTGATATACATGTGTATTTATATAAAAACCTGTATGGTGGGTGACTTCTAGGAAATACTGTATTTAACGCTTGTTAAATCCCTACCCAGAATCGAAGCGGCTTCTCTCATTCTAAAAAGTGGAGTTGAATTCGATGACAGATAATTACGAAAAACAGTAACCAATTTATTTCATAACTGTACGTTAAGCTAGCACTAGCAATTTGTGTGAGTGAATGGTGGAAGCGGAGAGAAGAAAAGCAAGTGAGAATAATAATTGCAAGGTGGAGGCATGAAGCACTAGGTTTGTATATTAGAATGTGAAGTTGAAAATCCGTAGATTTTCAAACACCGTACTGTTGTTTTAGTTTTTGTGCGTTCACTTTGGTATCAAAAAGAAGGATGAGAATAGAGCGACATTGCGATGCTGATCAGTGATGTCAAGCGCGTGTTTTGCAAATGCAGGGGTTATACATGGTAAGAAAACTAATTGGGGCAAAGAAAACTGCTTAAACCCGCGGAAGTAGGAATAATAAAGTACCTTTTTAGTCAACTTATCGAGACACTTCTGAGCGAGAGCGTTTGTCTAATCTGGTAGAAGAACAGACCTTTGAGTGTAATTCAGATATCTATAGCTCTAACATAAGATTTTCCAATTGCCCTTTTCGAAAGAATTGAAAAACCATTTTGTTCAAATTTAATTTTTTATCGAACATTAATAAAATATTTTTGCACGTAAAATGCCTCTAATTCGATGCGTAATTTCGCCGTTAAAAAGTTCTAATGATAGTTTTAAACGATTTTAATCTATAATCCGACTCGGCAAGTTCACAGTTGTTCGTAAAAGGCCTGTAAAAACAGCTTCACATAGCACCTGTCAGTAGAGCAGGATACCAGTCCGGATTTTTCCGGGATCCTGTAGAGCCAAGAAACTGCATTTGCACGAATACACAAGTAAATAAAATAACAAAATTTCCTTAATGGATAAACAAGCACCTGCGAGAAAATTACAGTGGTGTAGATTGAATACGGATGTAGCAAATCAAACCTCAAAGCGCACACTGCAGTAGCATCAGCAACTCGATCCTGAAGCTCCGACAGAGTCCGAACAGAACCTCCCTTGAAGCTCTGCACGAAAGAGAGGCTGGTTACAGTCCTCTTGGGCGCACGGCTGCAGCTACACCAGTAGAGGTAAGTTGGCACATTGACTACGTATTGGTCACGGTAGAGGAAACAAAGTAGGGTCATTTCTATGGGAGAAAATACACATCCTCTTGTTCCACTAGCCAATAGAAAGGCTCTATTCCAAACAAACTTTATGACGTCACCAAAACGCCAAATCATTAGGCCAATAGTGGAGCCAGATTTGGGGGTATCAGTGCTACCAGGTGCAATATGAGCGCTGCTATTGGTTCGTTGCCGTGACGTCAGCAAAACCCCCCCGTCAACGGAAAAAAGACTGGTTTGAACTTAACTTGTTTCCTCTACCGTGGTATTGGTACATATGTATAAGTACCACGAGGTTAATTGCTCATTCACAAATCGGTATAAAGAATATATTTTAATTATTTCACTACCTTCATTTAAAATAGATAGTAGCGTTGGAGTTGAAATGTTGTAGACCACTTATATTTATCACGCTTTTCGGGAAGGATAAAAATGTAATTGAGCAGTAAAGACAGTTTTTCAATTCTGCTTCTTCCAACTAAACCAAATCAACCGTAGCTACCGTGCGAACGTTGCCAACGTGTGGACTCGTTCCCTGCGTATCGGACCATATGTGTACCATTTGGTAAATTCATCATCCACGTACCGGTATAAATGAATGAAATTTCATCTGTTTCGGGATCTGTTTGAAAAATAACTGTTATCATACGAGGTGAAATAATATCGTGCAATTGGTAAAAGAGGTGAAATAATATATCATATTCCTTAGGTAGGATAGAAATTTATCCGAGCCGTAAAGCCGATTTCCCAATTTTGCGACTTTCAACCTAGCCAAACCAACCGTTAACAACCGGTGCAGTGCGGTTAGCGTGTTTAGGGTCAATGGCGATACTGCCTGACCAGAATTACATACCATAGATCCTAATATATGAAGGAATTGTAACAATCAGAAGTGTCGAAACACCTAACCCATAGAGTCAATAGTGAAACCGACTCACCCAAGATACCTTAAATATGCACTCTGTGTGCCATTAAGCCACTTTAAAAGGTTCCAAGGAAAAATAAAGCCATCTAACTTTTAGGCCGCCTGCATGCACGTTTTTCGCCGACCAAGTAATTAAATCGCTTTGGCGGTGAAAAACATACATGCTCCAGAGAAAAAGTTTGACTGGGAAAAGAGAACAGTGGTAGAAATGTGTTCAGGTAAGAACAAAAAGGAAAGCAGAGAGATTTATAAGCGGAACAAAATTAGACCCAGAAGAAAATATTTTATTTTTAAAGCACACTCACGAAGAACGAACTTTGAATTTTTAAGAGTTTTACCGTTGCCATCAATGTCAATTTAAAAACTTATCAATAAGCGTTTTTATTTCAGACTGACTAAATATTAGCCATCAAAGATATTTTCAACTTGAATAATTTCACTAGGCCTAACCTATTTAAAAAATAAATAGTTAACCCCGAAATCAAACTTGAATAGTTTCAGTAACCTTACAAAGCTGTAATATTAAAAAGTTCTAAAAACTATTAATCTAATGAACTGCTTAATTAGAAAGTTGCTTCAGCATTTTTAAATCACATTTATTAACAAAATCCTGATAAAGCAAACATTTTTAAAAATTGCACAAACCGAAGAGACTAGAAATGGCTGCAGAGCTTCTTGGCATCTACACGGACCCCGAAGGAAACCTCTCCCTATGGCGCGGCTTATTACTTAATGAAGTTACGCTCTCTCTTCTTGGAGGTCCTTTACTTACTCACGCCATGTCGGGGGCGGAACGGCGAGTATTTTATGTTCATTATTTCCGTGTTAAAACAAAGCTGTTCGCTCGCTGCTTGTTCCTAATTGGATCAGCCAGCTACTTAGCGAGATTGCAAGACTCGCCTGAATACATTCGCATCCGCCGACCAGCGCTCTTGGCTAACGGAGGAGGATTGGCCTTTGAGGCACTCCACACATATTCTGACCAGATTGAAATTCTTGGCGACTTCTTTAAGTTTTCAATGGCAACGAGTGCAGGGAAATTGCTCTTTTTCTAAATTGAGTGCCCACAGCAAAGAATTTTTATGAAATTTATGTGCAGGCAATTGTGTGTTGGATATGCGTACAAATTCGTGTAGGTAGATATAACTGTATAAAAAATGAGAGTCTTATTTTTTCCAACGCAGTATAACTTAAACTTCTAGGCTATCAAAGTGCCCGGTTGTACAAGAAGACGTGGTTATTGAATATATGTTCTTTTACAGATTTTCTTACGTAGGAGAAACGCTCCGATGGCAAATAAAACCATAATTTAAGACGGTTCTTCAGCGATATGAAAGAAGAACATCGAACTTATAACTTGGATTACTGTTTCAAGAAATTTGCTAGAGAAGCACGGTGTTTTGATCTTTTTAATTTACACCTATAAACCTTCAAAGGAAAGAAAAGTTTATTTCACTTCATTCAGTTACACGAGGAAAAGACTTCGAGAGGCCGAGCAAAACCTGATCAAATTCAGATTCTGAGAAAGTTAAATGCTGATGTTAGGCTTCAGGACTTATGAGAAAGTTTAAGACTTATGTTGGGGTTTAAGTCGCTTGTTTAAGACAAGGGCTGACCTAATTACACTTGCTGCATTTATTAGAGTTCAGAACTTCCAGCCACCCCTTATACTTCCAAACGGTACGGGATTTAACACGAATTCATTATCAGACTTTATTTTTGCAGACAGAAGGTATCACGTTCATGCAAATAATTGAGTACACTGAATTTGTAGCAGAGAAGTCACTTCCATTAAATTTAGATCCCATCCCTAGAATAAATAATATTACAAGATTATTCACTCCATCGGGCTAACGTAGCCCGAAGAACAAGCAAGTAGGACAAACAGCGATCAGGCATCAGCTACGGAACAGGCTCCTTGAGGTGTCGAACACAATGCTGCCTACAAAGAACGGACAAATTAAGACTCTAAACAGTAACTAAGTTAAATATGCGACAACGGGGACTAAATCATGTTTCACAGTATTAAAAAAGAAATGCGTAAAGCAATGCGAACTTTCTACTTACCTGGTTTGGAAGACACATATGAGAGAGTGAAGATAACACTACCCGATACAAGATGTCACGTCGCAAGAACAGAAAGAAGTAGGATTCTAATGTCAGTAATTCGGATTGTTTATTTTGGGAACCCCTGACAACTTACGAGAAAGTTTAAGGCTTATGTGGAGGTTAAGGCTGAGTGAAGGTTCAATCGATGCGATGTTCAGGGCCGGTGTGAAGATTCACAGCGGTATGAAAGTTGAAGCGTGTGAAGATTCTAGGCCAGTTTGATAAATCAATGCCGATATGTGTAAATTGAAGCTCTATAAGAAAGTTCAAAGCTTTAGTGAAGGCTTAGGATCAAGGCCGATATATTGAGGATCAAAACCGATGTAAAGGTTCAAACTTTTGACTCAAAAATCGCGGTAACATTAAAAAATTTCACGTATGAAGCATCAAAAACTGAAGCTATATGACATCAACAAAATATCGTAAAATCTTACAGATATTTGCTCTAGTATCTCATGATGAATGCTAAGTCATTAGTTTACTGAGTTCAGAGTTGTAGGAAAAAACTTCATGCCTGAGAGCGTTTTGTAGAATTTTAAAACTTTGAGTCTCATTTCACGGAAAGAAGTCGTGAATGCATTTTAGCGAAACTGTTTCTTTTTTTTATTACGGTTCACATGGCTTCTATAGCACGCAATAATTTACAATTGTTCGATATGATAACTTCATTATTAATTATTAATTCTCATTTAGAATTTACCCACAAGCCGTTTTACATACCACGATGAGTTTTTTCGTGGGAAATGAAAACGTGTATTTTATATATTTAACTAAATGATAAAATTCACAGTTTCAACGTCTACGATGAAGATTATTCTGGGATCAAATCACTGCACGCTGTTAACCATGATTCACTTATACTTCACAAATTAGATTTCCGTAAAGCGATCCAGTTGTGCTAAATAAAATATAATTCCTCAAGATGATGTTCCTCCATCAGCTAAACGCACCAAAACCTGCATCTGATGGCAAGGGGTCAACCTCATCAAAAAATGCATTTTTCCTCACCTACTCAAACAGATGATACCCAATCTGCCTCCCCTCAAAAACACCGCAAAAAGCAGAAGTCCACGATTTTTTTGCCACATTTGGATAGCTTGAAATCCTGTCACCCAGAAAACGCTCAGAAATAACTACAGAAAGTGTGACTATTTCAAAAAAACTTTGGATGGAAAGTATCGAGAAGCGAGATGCCATCACGGAGGCAATAAAGATCTCAGTCGCTGATTGGTGCGTCAGCTCGAGAATTGGAGCAGCGTTTGATGGATCATTTGAGTGAGAGCTGCGGTACACAGATCACTGTGCGCGAGCAGACGGGCTGCGTCCTCTTTTTAAAATACGATCGGTGTTTCCTCTCTAATACACGGAACAGTGTTGACCCTCTAAAACACAAACGGCGTCTTCTCTATAAATTGTGAACGGTGTTTCCTCTCTAAAAGACGATCGGTGTTTCCTCGCTAATACACTGAACAGTGTTTTCTCTCTAATATACGGAATAGTGTTGACTTTCTAAAACACAAACGGCGTCTTCTCTTTGATGTACAAACGGCGTCCTCTCTCTAAATCGTGAACGGTGTCTTCTTTCTAATACAAGGAACAGCGTTCTCTTTCTAAAATACGAACAGTGCTTTCTCTCTAAAACACGAACGTCGTCCTTTCTCTAAAACACGAACAGCGTGCTCTCTCTAAAACACGAACGGTGTTTGCTCACTAAAACACGAACGTCGTCCTCTCTCTAAGACACGAACAATGTTTCCTCTCTAGAACACGAACAGCATTTTCTCTTCAAAACACGAACGGCGTTTTCTCTCTAAGACACGAACAGTGTTTTCTCTCTAAAACACGAGCAGTATTTTCTCTTCAAAACACGAACGGCGTTCTCTTTCTAAGACACGAACAGTGTTTTCTCTCTAAAACACGAACAGTATTTTCTCTTCAAAACACGAACGGCGCTCTCTCTCTCTAAGACACGAACAGTGTTTTCTCTGTAAAACACGAACAGTATTTTCTCTTCAAAACACGAACGGCGCTCTCTCTCTCTAAGACACGAACAGTGTTTTCTCTCTAAAACACGAACGGTATCCTCTCTCTAAAATACGAACAGCGTTCTCTTTCTTAAACACGGACTGTGTCTTCTCTCTCTTTGCGTCGGTTTTTGAACAAATGAAATGGTACAATTTACAGTGCAGTGCACGGACTGAACTTATATGTAGGCTTAGTGTATATATCTTGGAATTAAATGCGCTAATTATTTTCTATTTATGTTTGCATTTTCACAACTTGCATGTGTATTCATTGAAGCTCGTTTCAATACTGTGAAGGAAAATAACAAGACAGTTTCCTCATTTTCATTCAATATAAAAGTACGACAATGATAAGATTTATCTTTCTTCCCTTCTGTAATCACTTCACAGAGCGACGCAGCTCGCTATATACCCCAGTCAAACTTTATCGCTGGAGCATGCATGTTTTTCGCCGCCTAAGCGATTTAATAACTTCGGCGGCGAAAAAACATGCATGCAGGTGGCGAAAAAAGTTAGACTGGGTACTAGGTTGAGTCATCGGTTAGGTCTTCAGCAGACCCTCATAAACGTAAAATCTGTCACGGAAAAAACACGATGTGTGCATGTGTTTGTTCCTACCAACAGCTAACAACTAGTAGAGGTAGTGACCTCGTCTTAAAAAAATCGAACTCCTGAAATTCCTCAAGCAGGGGAAAAAAATATCTCTCGATCTTTCAATTTTCTGGAAACAACGAAAACTAATTTTCTCGGCCTACACCGCGTAAGAAGTACGCGCTCTTTTCTTCAAGTGTTCTAAGTTAAAAACTCATTTCGCGCCTTGTGAGAACTTGAGCGGAAACTTTCATTTTTCGATAAGAACTGGAGAACATTTTGCTTAGCAAGCACACACACCGGGAGCTACTCAGCGCTGGTAAAATCGATACTCTTAATAAACCAAAGCCAAGCAAGGCCTGTAAAATTCACGGCTAACTATTGGCTTATTGGCGAACTGAAGCTGAACAAAGCTTCTTAATATAAGGAACAGGGCAGTCTCATCCTCTTAGCGAGCCCGGTTTGTTTTGCTCAAAACATTCCGTTTTTATGCTCAGTTTTCTCTCTATTCGGAGTGGCTCCAGCCTAGAGCCCAGCAAATTCTTTGATCTGATGGGCACTTCGAAGGTCAGTATTACAACTGTACACCAATATTGAATACCAATACTGTACCTACAACTAGTTTTGTGTGCGATGTGCAAATTCAGTATACTAGTACTATTTTTTGGTATGCAATTACTTTGAAATTATTTTAAGTGAGTAAACTACAAAAATTCGTACATATGACTCTTAATTAAATATCTATGGCATGATATCTCGTATTTTCAAGTAGCTTTCACTCAATTCAGGAAAATTTGGAGAATGAACAAGACACAAGTTGCATTGAATTCTCATTGATAGCGTGCTGGCGCGGTGATTTCCAGTCCTGAGTTCGAGTCTCGCGAACTCCTCGTACATTTATTTCATTTAAAAAACCTTGTGGAAGCAGTAGCTTCCCGAACCAGATTCATTAACTGTTTCTGGGGGTGACTAGACTTTGAACTCTCGATACTTAAGGGAATGAATTCTTTATGTTGAATTAAATTTTTCGTGTCTTGTGAGAACTTGAATTTTACGGAGCCTGCTTAATTAATGCGCGCGAAGTAGCGAGACAGTCACGGGTCTTGCAAGTAAGAACAAAAGAAAATAGCGAGGAAGTAACCACTTCTGAAGTACCTCATTTTTCCTCGAAGTGCAAGCCTCGGCAAATGAAAAATTTTTCCCTCGGTACCAATATTGTTCTTCGTACTTTGCTGGTTCTCATTCCCCGTAGATATTAACATTTTTTCGGTTATCTTCACCGAAATATGTGTTATAATGAGTTTCTTTAATATTAAGTGTTTTTTTTCTAATTGTATTCAAATTGAATATTTTAAGTCAAGAACAACACAAAAAAAATAACAGCCATTCATCGCTTACACTTTAAAAAGTGTTGGGCAAGTACAGAAATTATTTTTTAGATTTCCCCCACACAACGCGACGGGTCGCCTGTCACAGACTTACACTCTGCAGTCACTGCCTGCAAGCAAACCCACAGCCCTGCGTACGATACTTAACACCTTCACTGCAACGTGGGCCACCGGTGGCCACGGACTGGATTTTTATTATGGTGGTAACCGTCTAGTTGTCACAAACTCAATTTTCATAAATTCTCAATTGCAGTTAAATGAAGGCCCGATCCAGTTCATGTGTATTATTTTCAAAATTGCTCACTAGAATTGCCTTTAAATTTAAGTTGGATATTGAACTTCAGTTTAACCAATAGCGATCAAAGTGTTAACATGCTAATTAACTCCAGTGAACTGCTTCTCCGTTAACTGAGCTGCTGTGTAGGATGTCTGACACAACATTTTTAATAAATTCCTCCATTGAACAACTTCACTCATTCTCACTCCCTGCTACATTTTCTCTCTAACAATCGATCATTTCAAATTTCTGTACGTCAACTGGACATCGTCATATTTTTTCGTGACAATGTCGCGTACCAACATTCCTACTAGATTTTTGTGCTAATTTACGATTGGTGCGATCATCGTGGCAGTCTTTATGATGTAGTCAGTTCTGCTTCTAAGAAACCTTTCAATAATGTATAAACTTTATTCTTTTCATGTTTATTCTACTTTCCAGTATTGCCCCTTTATTCCCATTCATATTGATTCGACTTCTAATGTTGTATTGCTCAGATTTTTATCCCCCACCGTTGTCGTTTTTTACAGACTTTTTTCCAACACCGTTGTTGTTTTTTACAGACTTTTTTCCAACACCGTTGTTGTTTTTTACAGACTTTTTTCCAACACCGTTGTTGTTTTTTACAGACTTTTTTCCAACACCGTTGTTGTTTTTCACGAATTATTTTTTACCACCGTTGTAGTTTTGCACATGGTTTTATCCCCCACCGTTGTCGTTTCTTACAGACTTTGTTCCTAACACCGTTGTTGTTGTTCACGAACCATTTTCTACCACCGTTGTAAATTTTTCACAGATTTTTATCCATCTCTTAATCGCACTTCCGTTATTCAATTTTATATTCATCTCCACGGCACTGCGCTAGCAACGCGGCAAATTCGGACGCAGCTCAGACGGTTGACTACACTCCAGCCTCCCCTTGAAGGTCTGTTCTGTAAAGCTTCGACTCAAGCGAAGCCGGGCAAGATTAGGCCAAGAATACATGATGAACGAGAAGACCCAATTTTCTAAATTGACTGGACAACATCAAGGAAAATTGGCCTTTTGCTGAGTCAACAGATGGTTAATATAACTTTAATATTGACTCGAAGTTTTAAATCAATTTGGAGATCAAAGCGCTCTAGTCAGTGTCGCTGATATTTTATACAGGTGTCTTCTGCTGCCTATGAAGTTTCATTTTAGGAAGCACTTAAAAATGGAGTCTTCCATGTCAATCAATTTGAAGAGATTGATAGGATCAAATACTTTACTACTTTTTTCCTCTTTCCAGGGCTATAACTTGTTTCTCGTTATTTCTACAGAGACAGGCTTCAATACAAGCGCCGGCCCCTGCGTGGAAAAACGCATCATTGTTTGCAATAATATTTGGTAATATTTGCGCCCTCTGTTCAAGAGACTTGTACGTTGTGTTTCATGTTTTAGTTGCACGCATTTCTTATGGTTCCCGTATAGCTTTTTTCCATCCTACAGTGAGAGACATGGTAGATTATTGTTCTTGGATAGTTTCAATAATTCCAGCGGTAAAAATAAAAACTAAACTATTGAATACATCGCAGCAAACTTTTGTGTGAAAATTTTCAAGTTTGATGGGAAGAATGCTCTTGAAACCAAGATAATCACCGCAAAAATGAAGTTTAATTCGAAACATGCGTTTACTGATTGATTATAAAATTAGTTTTAACCTCCCTCTATATCTACCACAACAAAGATGTTCATGAGAGGAAGGACGAAGGCACCAATTAGTATGGAATTAAGAAAATGTGGAACCTATGCACAAAGGGGTTCCCGCAAAGGATCTTGTGCGCATAGAAACAGTAAGATAAGAAGGAAGGTTATGAAACAAGATAAAAGTTGAAGAAGGAAGGCAGAGGTGCTGAAAAACAGGACAGGACAGCTAAACCGAAAAAGATTGTTCTTAACAAAACAAAAACATTTTATTGCTAGAAAAAGAAGGCCTACCTCACTCTCAACTTAGGACCTCAAATTTTCCCCCTAGGAGCGCTAATTCCCATAGAAATAATAGTTGCATCCCCCTGAAGGCTCGAAACATACGTTAAATTTCCACAATTTAAAATTCAGTTAGACAGATTATTAATTTTTCCCCTAAAAAACAAATTTATGAACTGTAACTTCAAGAAACGCTCGTAAAGTTTGATAATAAGGATTGAGCTATACATTGCTAATCGATCGATGGGATCGATACCTTTTTGTAATAGATCGAAGGGCTACCAAGACTTCGAGGCTTTTGCGGCATTTTTAGAGCATCTCTCCAATGCCTCAAAACCATAATTAGCTTTAGCTTGCTGTAGTTTCACCAGCACAAACCAAAAAAATCTTAGATTAAAATTTTTTATCGTCACAGGCAGACGCCTAAAATAAATTTGGTCTCCAAGTATTTTTGATTCCTTCGAGACACACTTCAACATACTACCGATGGTGCAACACGTTTCAGCCTTTTTACGACCCCAAAATGAGTTTGTTTTCATAAAGCTACTGTCGAGATGGCGACATCCTGACAATCAAGTTTAATTTTCATGACTTTGTTGATTTTTGGAGTGGCAGTGATGCGTTTACAGATCAGAAAAACAACGAACTATGAAACTAAAGTTCTATGAGAAAAAGCCTTCAGCGATACCACTTAGTATTGAACTTTTTCATCAATGAATTGAAGCTCTGAACAGTTTACAGTTTAATATTTTGCACGAACAAAGTATCGCAAAGTACATGGGACCAATAGCAAAAGACTTGAACGACATTTAGTTCTATATTTTTGGACCACGTCGAGTTTAATCTTCGCAACAACAGTTTTAAAAAGTCCTCAGCAACAATGTAAATCAAAACCATTGCCGTATTTTAATTATAATGAATAAGCTCAGAGACCATCACTTAGTTATATTACTTCGATTTTGTATGCTTAATAATAAGCCAAGTCTGTAAAACGTTCTTTATTACGCAGGTTTACTCGTATTTCTCACAGGAATTTAATTAGCAAAGTTTTGAATAAACTCGTCATCAAAGTTTTTACACTTTCGAATAAGACTAATATCCTTCCATAGTTCCCTGACCTAAGAATTCCTTATTCATTCTTATTCCCTATTCCTTTACTCATTCGATCGAAATTTCACTTAAATAAAAGTTTTACAAGCAAGTTTTCTCACACAAGTTTTTTATTTGTTCCGTTTTCATACACTATTGGACCTTATACGAGTAGAAGAAACAATTCAATACGAATCTGAATAACCCAGGACTTTTACGATTTTGCTATTGGTTTCAGTCGTCTTGGCTAAAACATTTGAACCAAATAAACGTGTACACTTTTGAAGTTAGTAAGCATTATAGTAAGCAACTCTAAGTTCCTTATTCTAAAATAGATACAGTTTAAAATTCTACGTCAACTTAGTTTGTCGCTATATGTGTTAAATGAAAGAGTTGTTCATGCTTAAGAACACACTTTCTACACACGGAAATAAGATTTTGCGCCATGCTACGGTTCACGACAATCACATTCACAATATTTTACAAAATCTAAAATAAATACAAGAGGATGGAAACAATGTTCTCCAGAATCATGTTATACATTGAAAGTATTCAATACTTACCTATGGTGTGGCATGGACGACAGAGCACAAAAGCTCTGCGCTGTTCTCATCTGCTCTGTTCCAAGTAGGCGCGAAAAGTGATAATCTCTTGCTGCTGGTCAGGATTTGCACCGATTTTTGTCCAGTGCGCGCCTATAAATACTCGAGAGAAATGCTAAGCTCTCGTCTTTATTGACGACACAAATTCTGTATTTGTTGCAGACAGCTCATCTCACAAATAGCGGCGGCAGCTACGTTAAGCAAGCAGTGAGAACAGCTTATATTCTGCCATCGACAGCATGCAGATAATCTGCGGACTTTAATGACGTACAATGTTCAGTTATTGACAGTAGAAAGTACGGCATTATTGACAGTCTAGAATTTGTTGACCATTCCCGAATAGAATATTTGTTAAAGAAGAGGCAGAGCAGCTTCGACTCCTACGTCAAAACTTTCAGCTCTTTTCAAGTTACGCACAGAGCAAACGTCGGAGTTTTAAATATAAAGCAAACATTGGAGTTTTCCTGAGGTGGATTCAGGACATTCTCAGTCCCTTTTCCAAATGAATCTTTTGCGTAATGAGCTTTAAACTTGTGAGAGGCCACAGAGCTAGGCTGCTCTGTCTTCTCTAGTAATGAACGTGATTTTTGAAAAATGTCACTTTTTTATGTTAAACAATGTCCAACCCACACTGATGTCCAAAACAGAAACCAGTAAAACAATCTGTCTCACGCACGTGATATTAGAAATATTATCGATAAATTCTCAACTATTTTTAAAATTCCAGGTTCCCGCCGGTTAAGAAGCTGGAAAAATCATTTGTAAAGCCTTCATACGAGATTCACTCGAGAATGGTAAAATTCGACGGCTTCTCTCTATTCTGATGCACCAGATTCATCGGCTACGGCTTGGAAATTGTAATCTAAACACAATTAAAAAATTACTACAAGTACTTAATATTACTTTGACTGAAACATTTTTTTATAACTCTAGAGCCGATGGCTCATATAGTTAAATGTGCCAAAGGGTACCAAGTATGAAATTTTTTTCCAATTATTCGCTGCTTTTGTCTCGAAAATGTACGAAAACGTAAAAACTGAAGCCTAGAAAAGGTAGAAAACACAGGCTTATACTCTTGATTACTTTGAGAAGTTTAAACATTGCCAGGTAGATTTGCCGCTCAATTGTGTAGAATGGAACGAAGGAATCGAGAAAATGTTGCTAGAGAAAAATACCTATGAAGGCCACTAAACTTCGAAACATAAAGATGAGCTAGAAAGAGAAATTTCTTACCTTTTAGTTACTATTTCGTGCAATTTATAATTCGTGACAAATCCCAATTCACTGTTCCTAAGGTAGAAAATTAGTTTACGTTTCACTAGAACTCAAAAGTGACAGCGAGGCCTGGAATCTGGGACTAGTACGCTATATGCAAAAAATTAGGCAGTAAAAAAATGAAAGATTTGTCGAAAAAACTCAAGGACAGAATAAGATTTGCTTGTCGATCGATGGCAAAATTCAGAACAGAATAAAATTCAGGCTTCCATCTGTAGAAAAACTCGGCGATAAAGTAAGGTTCAGGATTACATTATCCTTATATTAACTACCTTTGAAAATGAATTCACGTTTTATTAGTTCTCAACTAAATAGTCCAAAACACCAATCCACTGATGCACCAACACTCTGTTTTATCTTACTGCATTTCATATAACTTCCCCTCTTATTTTATATTAAATCCGACGCTTCGCAAATTTTTTTCTATTTCATTTAATTCATACGCACATTTCGTGGTAAAATTGAAAACCTAACAACTTCTTTCATGAAGTTCATGCATTTCGTAGTAAAATGAAAACTCAGCAATATCTTACTCCATTCCATGCAATTTGCTCACACACTCCCTGTAAAAACAAAACTCTGCATCGTCGTACATCATTCGGCTCAATTTATGCGTACATATCGCGGCAAAATATTCATTCTTTCCCAGGGAATTTAGGTCGCACAAAAGAAGGCTCTCTCGAGCTCGCCGCCGGCGGCGGCTTCTCCTGTCTCGCTCCGACAAGCGATGAATAAAAGCAGCCAATCAAAACAAAATAAGCGCAAAATAGGATGCCTCTTGCATTATTCAACTTAATTAATATTGATGATGCAATCTAATGGACCGATGCGAAGCCACTTCCTCTGCCGCATACAAATTTGGTTCCACCATCCTACGTCCGACCGCTTCCACCGGACTTTGTGCCGCTACCCGAGCTTCTTTGTTGTCTTACCTCGCCAGCCCTGCTTAACTCAGTGGCAGAAATGAAGAGATAGTAGTGTTGAGGGTGGTCGGGGCAGCAAGCAAGGTCTAAAATCGAAAAACTCTGTAATTTATTACAACCTGTCTCCTCTCACAAGTAAATCATGAACTTCTTAGCATTTATTTTGCTCGTGAAGGCAATGAAAAATGTATTGATGAGTGATGACTACATTGAGTATTTATAGTTCGTCAAGAAAGAACAGTATCTAGAGACGTGGTAAATTGAAGTCACTTGAGGAGTGTACATGCATTAAATATTACTTTTTACACTGCTAAATGGGCTCAGCAGCAAATAAGTAAGGTTCGTCGAAACGAACTAGAAATAACAATGACAATGAATATTAAGTTGAGGTAAGAGTTTTTAACCTGTATAGTGTATACGATCCGATCTATGTAATCAGAAATGGAATTTTTAAAATTTCCCCTCAAAATTACAAAATTAAGGCAGACGCGAATTCATTCACACATAAAGCAATTCTTCAGAGTATATGCGATATTCACTAGTTTCAAGCATGATATTCATTTTCCAATCATATCTTCAAATCTTCTATACTATAATAAGAGCCGCGTCCGTCCCTCCGTCTCTTTGTCCGTGTGTCACACTCTTCTAATCGATAGCTCTGATAGCAATAAGGGTAAAGCATAAGAAATACAAGAAATCAATCTATTGCATAATTTTTCTGTGGCAATTCAATTCCCTTTCACTAGAATCATGGTATCCAGAATAAACAATCGGTTTATTTTTGCACAAAAAACTTCCTTTTGAACTTCTTCTGTTGAAATTCATCATGATGCTTTATAATGTAGAAAACATTGAACGCGCGGTTTTCTTATGCTTCTGCAAGGTTCCTACAGAAATATTAGGTCGTACCATAAGTTCTGTCCGTTTTTTACTAGTATGAAAAGGACCTTGGGTAAAATCATATCAAGTGACATTCATTTATTCAATTACAGATTCTCAACCGTTATTAACGACGTTTGACCATCTACTAACCATTTCTTTAATTCCTCATTCAAATAAATCTTTTGGTTTTTAAATATAAAAAAAAAGACCTGCAATTCATTTTCAATGTCGTTTTTATCTCTCAAAGTTTTTCCCCTTAAATGATTGTCTAGACTCTTAAAGAGATGGAAGTCTGAAGGAACAATATTTGGAGAATATGGCGGATGGATCAATGTTTCCCATTACAGCGTTTCAATTGTGTCCAAAGTCATTCGTGCTGTATGCGGACACGCATGATCGCGCTGAAGGATGAAGCTCTTTCGATTGACCAAAGCTGGGCGCTTCTTTTTTAAAGCGGTATTTAGTGTTTGCTACTGTTGACAGTAGAGTTCTGCAAGGATTTTGTTGTTTTCAAGAAGCTCAAAGTGAATAATTTCTTTCATATCCCACCAAACACAAAATAAAAAAAATTCGGATGGAATCACGGTTTTGGTTGTAATTGCAGTTTTGCATGTCAATCTAGCCATTGATTTGACGTGTAACATTGCTGTACATAATCCACTTTTCATCTCCGGTCACAACTTTATCCAGAAAATACAAGAACCACTTCCCAAGTTTGAGTTTCTTCCTCAGCTTCTTTAAGTGACGTTGAATTGTCATTGCACTCACATAAAGTTTAGGACTCAATTGCCTTATGGATACTGCAGGATTAGCTACAAGGGTTGCCTCCAATGAAGCTGCATCAAACCCAACAGGACGATATTCTCGAGGGCTATCTTCAAGGCTGTAATCTCCATTTCGAAACTTTTCGAACCATCTTTTGCATGTCCGTTTAGTAACTGCTTCTGTATCATACTCTTCTTGAATATTTTTGGCAGCTGTTGACGCATTACCTACATCCGTTGTAAAACTGAAACAGCATTATGTGCCTTAACGTGTTCCGTTGACGGCTCCATGTTAATTGAAGGGTTGAAGATAAAAATGGTTAAATATCTAAATGAATTTCACTGCAACGTGAATGAAAGACCGCAGTTGAGTGATTGTTTCGCAGAATAGAATGCAACTTTTTTTTCTTTCCTCTTTAATACAAGTTCAAAATTGTTACAACATGGAAACGGACAGGACTTATGATACGACCTGATAATTTGTAATTGAAAGGTAAATAAATAAGCGAACTTACTTTCTATTTCCGCTTTCCACTTCAATTGCCTTGTTCATACAGCTTTCTTTTTGTTGTAGATAATTTACACTTTTTCATCGAATAAAAACACTGTTATTAATTACAACCTATGTCCTCTAACAATTGAATTATAAAATTCTGAGCATATATTTCATTTGTGAAGACAATGATAAAAAAGATTAATATTTTCATGAAAGAAAGAAGAAACGATTTATTAAAAAAAAAGAGGATACAAAAAACATCATTGGTTCAAAGAAATACTAATTTGCATTGATGCCAATGAGTGATTGGTGTTATAGTTCATCGTGCGGTATACATTTATAGCAACACATACTTGCATATCACATACATATCAAATATGTATTCATTAGTAGTTTAGTAATATGATATAATGCTTGGTTTGAAAAATATGGATATTGTTCCGTATAAGTTGACTACACTTCGGGGCTATACTTAACACACAAAATAAAAACAATTTTTGCGTCGTGTAAATACATCGCACGGTTTACAAAAAACTTTTCAGTCTGTATTTTGAAATCAAGATAAAATAATCGTCGTTTAAGATCCAAATTTCTGGTCGCAGTTTTTCCTGATAAATTTTGTTTTTCATGAATCTCGTCCTACTTTGAGAGAATGTGATAGCTGTCAGTAACTTGATTTAAAAATTCTGAGTTACAGTTCTTCTTTCTGCCCTAAAAACAGTGCGAAGAGTAAATATTTTATTCGTTAACTAGACTTTAGAACACGTTTGCATTAGTACGCGCATCAAAGTTTAATTAAGCCTCTAACGTTTTCTTTGAATCACTGTAGAATATCCCGAAGGATAACTCAATAAACTTATGTTGAAGCTGTTTGGTGTACTATAATAGCACGGGGAGGAATTCAATTCTAGTTATTATGATTCTTGCATTAAAAATGATAATAACATTTATTATTGCATTAAAATGTTGAGTTCGACGCAGGTTATCTCTGCTTTAAGGTGAAAGATCCCCGAGATTCAAACTTCATTTGAATTGAATCTTGCTTTCTTTTATAATTGTAGTTACACATATCATCAAATTAAGCAACACTAGGGGGACATTGCCCTCAATCATTTCTTTGCGACTAGTGACATGAGTATTACAACACCCACCTGTGTGTATCATGCAAGTGTATTTTCCTTACTTTAAGATATTTTAAAAACCAATGATGTCTCTATAGACGTTTCTCTATTGGAAATGAACTGTTTTTCTTTTTCTTTTCTTCTTTTTCACGGAATTTGTGTGCTTTAATGACATAGGGAAACTATAGTTACGTTACCATAAATCGCTATCTATACTAAATCGAAAGGATGCTTTATTCCAATCAATCAAGCCTGATACACGTTTTCTTGCACATGGTTTCTTTCAGACGCCTTATAGCTAACACCAGGACACAATGACGTTAACCCCCGGTCAAGCCAGTACCCATTTCCTACACCTGGGTAGAATGGGGAATTGTGCTTCAGTTCTCCCTTTACCCAACGGGAAGAAATTACCTCGCAGCGCCGGGAATAAAACTGCCGACAACTTCACAGCGTGTTCTTAACCACTCGGCCACGGCGACTACATAACAGATGTCACGAATCTAAGCCATTTATACAGTTAACACATCATGAGTGCGTTACTCGGGAAAAATCCTGAATGATAATTTTGGAAGCTTGTAAGGAAAAAAACTTGAAAGAGCAGCTAGTACGCTGCGTTTGTAATTATTGTCGCCATGTTCTTCTGCAGAATAATGAATAATGAGGGCATCTACGGATGCTTTATTTCCAATTTCAAGCCTGATACATATCACCTTATACATTGGATTTTCAAATGCCTTATAACTAACGCCAGGACGCCATTACGCTTTCCCCCGGTCAAGACCGGTACCCATTTCAGACACCTGGGTAGAGTGGGGTATTGTGCTTGGAATTTTTCCCCTATACCCAACAGAGAAAATCGCCACCAGCGCCGGGACTCGAACCAGGGTCTGCCTGGACGGAGGCAAGTTCGCTAGTCTCACAGCTACGACGAGCACACACAGCACACGACGAGCACACACAGCTACGACGAGAATGAACTTGGTTCGATACCAGTCTGGTACACGAGCTATTTTCAGAAGACTAAACGCAGCTATTCCGGAGAATATAAAAAACGCAATAAACGGATGGAATAGAAGGAAAACAAATCGATTAATTAAACTTGAGCTTCCCTCATTCACTTCCGATCACCTTAAGAGTGAGCATCCCAAATTGTACTGGGATTATTATTCTTCCGTTGTTATCAAATGGGGACATTTTCTTTATTAGCAAATCATGGGATAAGGTTAGCTTGTATGATTTGATCATTCTCCTACAAAGTTTACGAAAAATATTTTACGTAGCTCGTTAAGTTATTTTAGGCATTTACGCCAAATGAATAATTTTATTTTTTATATTTCTCATGTATTCTACACATTTTCAAAGATCATATGACGTCACTGTTGATAACTTGCTTCATCACCATCCTCTGTTCCACTGTCAACCCACTGAAGGATTGAAAAAATATTTTCCTGTACAAAAATTTCATGTGAAAGGATTAATGAAGTTTTATGAGTTTCGTAAATATTAGTAAATATTTTTTGTTGTAGTTCTTGTTTAGGGTACCTCGTAACAACATTGAGGTCACGAAGCTTACTATAAGTAATACGAGTAGTAGTAGTAAAGAGCTTGCTAGCGCTTCAAAGGGAACCTCTATGTCGCACCGAAGGTGGTTCAAGCTTACTATAAAACCGAGCTACATCGAGCTGACGAGGCATTCTCTGCGCACCTTACTGGATTCAATATACTGTATTTCTGGTATTCCATCTCCGTGTCCTGAATATTAACTATGGTATCAAAGATACCGAGGTAACTCTGACGCAAGAGGAAATCGCATTAATTACGCCCCTGTTTCGCCCACGGTAGAGGTAACCAGGTAGGGTCATTTCTAAGGGAAAAAAATACACCTCCTCTTGTTCGGCTAACCAATAGAACGGCTTTATTTCAAACGAACTATAAGACGTAACTAAAACGTCATGTCGTTAGGCCAATAGTGGAGCCAGATTTGGGGTAGCGGTGCTACCAGATGCAATATGAGCGCTGCTATTGGTTCGTTGCCGTGACGTCAGCAAAATCACACCGTCAACGAAAAAAAGACTGGTTTGAACCTACCTTGTTTCCTCTACCGTGGTTTCGCCATTGAAAATTAAAAGGGAGTTCAAAGACATTCACGTTTTGAACATTTATGGTGCAATGAATGACCTCTGTTTCGTACGCGAGACAGAATATTTAATCTAATTTTTTAAAACCTATTTGAAAACATTAAATACTATTTTTAATATTGTACTATCTTAGTTCATTGCTCGTCCAACTGAAATGCCATACACTTAATTAACCTACTCAAAATCACTTTCTTGCGAGTTTTAACCAATCGATAGACAATTTTTAAATCCTACTTTCCCACAGATTTACAAGAATGATCACTTACATTTCACCTACTTAAAAATATGTTCACGCGGCTTTCACAGGATAAATTAAAAGCGCATCTTAAAGTAAATTATAAATACGAATTTTCTTGCAACATGGATCCCTCTTGCACAATGTACGTATTGCATGTCCTCAAGTGCAGAGAAAAAATTATTTATAAACTAAAAAATAGGTGTCAAGAGCTGTGATCGTGGTTATTGAACTGTTGAAGGTAATTATAAAAAGGTTATTGTAACGGAAGTAATGAAGATTATTACACTGCTTAGGAGGTAATTATAACGGAAGTAATGAAGATTATTACACTGCTTAGGAGGTAATTATAACGGAAGTAATGAAGATTATTACACTGCTTAGGAGGTAATTATAACGGAAGTAATGAAAATTATAACACTGCTTAGGAGGTAATTACAAATTACAGAAGAGGTCATTACTTATTGCTGATGAGATGCTTCACAAAGTTATTTCACGATCAGTTTATGCTAATCAAAATATAAATAAAGCAACTAATTATGGGGAAATAAATAATGGGAGCCTGAATTTGCCTGTCGTCTCGTGAAAAAAATCCACACTTAATTCCTTCACTAAGTCATCTCGCGTACCCTGGCAAGTATTCCAGAATAGGTTCCCAAAAATTAATTTTGTAAAATGTGGGTAGGGGAAAATTTTAAAATATTTTCTACTTGGTACGATACCATTATTATTATTATTATATAGGTTGTTTCACCACCGAATACGCAACAAAGACGTTTCATCGGTGAATAAGATACTCCCTAGTTCGTCATTTCTGTACTGGTACAATACCAATGACGAATATAGTCGGTAGGGATAGATACAAACGATCCTATTTAATCCTACCAGACGACTCCATCGATTTTCAGGTACAGGTAAAAACCACAGGCATGAAATACAAAACCGTCAAGTAAAGGTGAAAACGTTCCTCGTAGCATAGTTTTATGTAAACGCAGAGGACAATTTTCAGTACATCGGGATATTTAAAAATTATAATAATTATGTCCAAAATCAGAAGCAAAAATTGATAGCAGCTAATCTCATTAACCGCTTGCAGGTTGGAACCACTTTTGAGAACATAATTTTAACCACGATCATCAATCAAAATGTGTTCTTTTACTGGCTCGGAAATATTTTGCGTCAAAATAAACATAACTCGCTCTTTAAGAAAATAATCATAGTTAACCTGTTATTTAGAGAAGTAATTAGATGATATGTTGTACAAATTTGAAACAACTAACGTCGTCATGATGGTGCACACGGCAACGAATATTTTTTTGCCGACTTTTCTGAGCTGCGGACAGATTTTTCTTGCGAAAATCCTCCATTTGAACTATTTCCAGTAAAATTATTTCCTGATTTTGGACTGAACAAGTGACGCACGGCGACGCGAAGTCAGCAGAAGAACTTTCGTTACAAGCCCTGCATCGGCAACGTAGATACATTGTTGAAAAACCGGTCCCTGACCAACCCCACAAGCAATCGATTACAGCGAAGCAAGAATCAAGCACAAGATTCACGACATGTCTAGATGACATTCACGTAGTCACTGAAAGTTTATTTTAATCATAGTCGCTTCACAAAAGAAACAATTCGGCGAAGTACAATTTATGAAAAAATACATGGAAGCTCTCTACCTCAACACTTTGACTATGCATGCAGTTGTGAGTACATATGTACACTGCTAGGTAAATTGCTCATTTACGTACCGGTATGAGTATATGTGAACCATTTCAGTTATTTCACTGTTTTTTGAACAAATTTTAGCGTACTAGACCGAATATCATCGAGTAATTATACTTTCCACAATTCTTCTGGAGGAATGCATTTGAGCAGTAACATCGCTTTTTAAGTTCTGCTTCTAGCAGCCTGACCCAATCCACGGTAGCAACAGTGAAAACGTTGTTAACGTGTATAAAGGCTTTTCTAAAATAATTAGATAATTCTCCACACGAAATCTCCTACTATGAACGTTTCAACTCTCACGTAATTTTCCCGAGACTTTCATGAATCCTGATCCTATTTCGCACGCAGTATTCTTTACGATATATTAGTAGATACCGTATTGTATGCAAGCCTGAAAAATCGCAATAAATTCTTAAGAACTGTTTTAGGCGTTTCTTAAGTTCGGTCTTACAAATAAATTTCGAATAAACCATCCGGAAACCCATTCCTATTCAAGCATCCATTCGCCCTGACGGACGGATAAATCTGTCGCCTTCTTTTTATTGGATAGCTGTGCCGTTTAAATGACCACTTCTTTGCTTGCAGTTGTGAAGAAAAGAAGTCACCCTCACTTCTTCACATGTGGCATTGAAATAGCATCCACTTCTTCACATGTGGTATTGAAATAGCATCCACTTCTTCACATGTGGCATTGAAATAGCACCCACTTCTTCACATGTGGCATTGAAATAGCATCCACTTCTTCACATGTGGTATTGAAATAGCATCCACTTCTTCACATGTGGTATTGAAATAGCATCCACTTCTTCACATGTGGTATTGAAATAGCATCCACTTCTTCACATGTGGTATTGAAATAGCATCCACTTCTTCACATGTGGTATTGAAATAGCATCCACTTCTTCACATGTGGTATTGAAATAGCATCCACTTCTTCACATGTGGCATTGAAATAGCATCCACTTCTTCACATGTGGCATTGAAATAGCATCCACTTCTTCACATGGGGTATTGAAATAGCATCCACTTCTTCACATGTGGCATTGAAATAGCATCCACTTCTTCACATGTGGTATTGAAATAGCATCCACTTCTCCACATGTGGCATTGAAATAACATCCACTTCTTCCCATGTGGCATTGAAATAGCATCCTCTTCTTCACATGTGGCAATGAAATAGCATCCACTTCTTCACATGTGGTATTGAAATAGCATCCACTTCTTCACATGTGGTATTGAAATAGCATCCACTTCTTAACATGTGGCATTGAAATAGCATCCATTTCTTCACATGTGGCATTGAAATAGCATCCACTTCTTCACATGTGGCATTGAAATAGCATCCACTGCTTCACATGTGGCATTGAAATAGCATCCACTTCTTCACATGTGGTATTGAAATAGCATCCACTTCTTCACATGTATTGAAATAGCATCCACTTCTTCACATGTGGCATTGAAATAGCATCCACTTCTTCACATGTGGTATTGAAATAGCATCCACTTCTTCACATGTGGCATTGAAATAGCATCCACTGCTTCACATGTGGCATTGAAATAGCATCCAATTCTTCACATGTTGTATTGAAATAGCATCCACTTCTTCACATGTGGTATTGAAATAGCATCCACTTCTTCACATGTGGTATTGAAATAGCATCCACTTCTTCACATGTGGCATTGATATAGCATCCACTTCTTCACATGTGGCATTGAAATAGCATCCACTTCTTCACATGTGGCATTGAAATAGCATCCACTTCTTCACATGTGGCATTGAAATAGCATCCACTTCTTCACATGTGGCATTGAAATTACATCCAATTCTTCACACGTGGCATTGAAATAGCATCCACTTCTTCACACGGGGCATTAAAATAGCATCCACTTCTTCACATGTGGTATTGAAATAGCATCCACTTCTTCACATGTGGCATTGAAATAGCATCCACTTCTTCACATGTGGCATTGAAATAGCATCCATTTCTTCACATGTGGCATTGAAATAGCATCCACTTCTTCACATGTGGTATTGAAATAGCATCCACTTCTTCACATGTGGTATTGAAATAGCATCCACTTCTTCACATGTGGTATTGAAATAGCATCCACTTCTTCACATGTGGTATTAAAATAGCATCCACTTCTTCACATGTGGTATTGAAATAGCATCCACTTCTTCACATGTGGTATTGAAATAGCATCCACTTCTTCGCATGTGGCATTGAAATAGCATCCACTTCTTCACATTTGGTATTGAAATAGCATCCACTGCTTCACATGTAGTATTGAAATAGCATCCACTTCTTCACATGTGGTATTGAAATAGCATCCACTTCTTCACATGTGGTATTGAAATAGCATCCACTTCTTCACATGTGGTATTGAAATAGCATCCACTTCTTCACATGTGGTATTGAAATAGCATCCACTTCTTCACATGTGGTGTTGAAATAGCATCCACTTCTTCACATGTGGTATTAAAATAGCATCCACTTCTTCACATGTGGCATTGAAATAGCATCCACTTCTTCACATGTGGCATTGAAATAGCATCCAATTCTTCACATGTGGTGTTGAAATAGCATCCACTTCTTCACATGTGGCATTGAAATAGCATCCACTTCTTCACATGTGGCATTGAAATAGCATCCAATTCTTTACATGTGACATTGAAATAGCATCCACTTCTTCACATGTGGTGTTGAAATAGCATCCACTTCTTCACATGTGGCATTGAAATAGCATCCACTTCTTCACATGTGGCATTGAAATAGCATCCACTTCTTCACGTGTGGCATTGAAATAGCATCCAATTCTTCACATGTGGCATTGAAATAGCATCCACTTCTTCACATGTGGTGTTGAAATAGCATCCACTTCTTCACATGTGGCATTGAAATAGCATCCAATTCTTCACATGTGGTGTTGAAATAGCATCCACTTCTTCACATGTGGCATTGAAATAGCATCCACTTCTTCACATATTGTGGTGTTGAAATAGCATCCACTTCTTCACATGTGGCATTGAAATAGCATCCAATTCTTCACATGTGGTGTTGAAATAGCATCCACTTCTTCACATGTGGCATTGAAATAGCATCCACTTCTTCACATGTGGCATTGAAATAGCATCCACTTCTTCACATGTGGCATTGATATAGCATCCACTTTTTCACATGTGGCATTGAAATAGCATCCACTTCTTCACATGTGGCATTGAAATAGCATCCACTTCTTCACATGTGGCATTGAAATAGCATCCACTTCTTCACATGTGGCATTGAAATAGCATCCACTTCTTCACATGTGGCATTGAAATAGCATCCACTTCTTCACATGTGGTATTGAAATAGCATCCACTTCTTCACTCGCTGGGACTTTGAAGAAACCTTCCCTTCTTTCCCCGTTGTGACTTAAACATAACCTCGAAGTACTTCCTCCATTTCGAATTCAATGTATTCAAATTAAAAACAACACAAGTTTGAAACGTGCAAAATAAGTGTGTATGAAAGACAGGCAAAATTCTTCATTGGAACAAGTTAATAAGATGCATGCATACAAATGCGAAATATCTGAACCTACTTCCCGAAAGCTCATTCTGATGTAAAGCACTATTAGGAGGTATTGAAACGTACAACTTTCATTCCTGCGGGGACTTAGTTAGTACACCTTTCAAATGACGAAAAATCTGAGTAGCGGTTGCATACGAAATTTCGAGCTCGTACAGCAAGAAAATAACCATAAGAAAAAACTACTTGCGTGACGGCTGCACACGGAATTTTGAGCTCGTGCAGCAAGAAAATAACCATAAGAAAAAACTACTTGCGTGACGGCTGCACACGGAATTTTGAGCTCGTGCAGCAAGAAAATAACCATAAGAAAGAACTACTTGCGTGACGGCTGCACACGGAATTTTGAGCTCGTGCAGCAAGAAAATAACCATAAGAAAAAACTACTTGCGTGACGGCTGCACACGGAATTTTGAGCTCGTGCAGCAAGAAAATAACCATAAGAAAAAACTACTTGTGTGACGGCTGCCCACGGAATTTTGAGCTCGTGCATCAAGAAAATAACCATAAGGAAAAACTACATGTGTGACGGCTGCACACGGAATTTTGAGCTCGTGCAGCAAGAAAATAACCATTAGGATAAACTACTTGTGTGCCGGATGCATATGGATTTCTTCACCGCCGTGACCCATAAGTCCTGCACTTTCCGCAGCCCCGGGATGGGCGTCAAAATTCGCGGTGTACATTTTGTCGAAGTTGTCCTCCTGGAACTTCGAGCTCATTACCACGTTTATGATGTACGAGATCACTGCCAACGCCTGCAATGTAAATTATTCATTAAAAAATAATCGGCACTTGTGGGTTATCTGTCACCACTTGCTTAAGGGAAAAAGTATTTTTAGGGTAAAATGTGAAAATATAATTGTTTTATGAATATAAAATTGATGTTCTGGACAGTATGAATGGATTTTTCATGTGAGAAGGTATCCTTGTTAATTTATATTTATTTTTAATGTAATTTATCTACTTTCCATACATATAATGAATCTCTGGGACCCTCCTATTCAGTTCTTGGAAGGTCCCAGAGATTCATTGGGGCATGAAAAAAGACACAAATTTAAAATGATAAAAGTTAATAATAATTTAATTTAACTAACCTAACTTATCCTAACCTTGACACCAAAAAGGAAACCATAAATTAAAAGTGGTGACAGATAACTCACAAGTAACAAATAATAGCCCTGTTGAACGCAAGAAAAATTCATCAGCTACAACTAACAAAATTATGGGCAACTTCATCATGAAAAAAGCTTATTACAGATTCATCTTCGATAATCAGTGATGATGAACATTGGGTGATTTCTGGTCGCAATAAGCTTTTAGAATTTATGATTTAAGAAAAATGGCTAGCAACTAATGAGATGAAGAAGAACGCTCAATAAAATGGATGCAATGCTTAAGAGAAAAAATTTTCAGTGGAACGATATAATTAGAGGAAGAATTCAACAGCGAAGTGAAATGATGTCAATACACATTGATTCGAACCCACGGAATAGTGAAAAGACAAGTGAATTATAGAACAGACCATTTTAAATGCAGACCAGACTTAATTTAAATGAAGAACTGTTTCGTCCGTAAAACGAGGATATAACACCACCGACTGGTGAGAAATTTCGCGATGATTTGAAATGAGACCAACTTTTCGTTCAAGTTTAACACAAAAATGCATCATTCCTAAGTAAACATTCCTATTTATTTCCGTGAATAGCATTGCTCATACTATTTAAATGCTATTGATTTTCAAAATATCTAAGCTTTAGGTAAGTCATAAAGCAAGCCATGATGCTTTTCAATGTTTGTGAAAGAAGATTTTGGAAGAAGTGAATTCGCTAAACCAGAGAAAAACTCCCCTCCGTACAGCAATACGTACAGCGCTTAACTGTGCTACATCAAAAACTTTCACCACAAGAGAGCGAGCGAGCCAGTTCCCTCAATCATTCCGGAAATTAGTCACGAACACTTAAGATAAGCCTGCATACGTCTACGCATCGAGTGAAATTTCTACGATAAATCTCCCCACGAAAAAAGCAACACACGAATTAGAAATACAACTCTGTACCACAATATAAGCACACGATAACGACCGACCGGAAATCATAAAACTTGGCGGCCTGCGAAAAAAACGTAATTACCCTACAACTTCTGATTTGACTTTACGTATCTAGTATTTCTATGTAAGTGCGTAAAATCAAGAGCGTTTTCATCAATGCGTCACTTGTATTATGTTATTTTTTGTTTTAGTACTAGTACTTACATGCATTATCAAAGGCAGATTAACGTAACAAAGAAAATACATTTTAACATGTTTTTCTTGTAATCATTTATTTCTAGAATTGACGTGGGTATTACGATACCCACGAGTGTATATCAACCAAGGATCGTAATATTAAGTCATTTAAAAACAATGCTGCACAATTTCATGTATCAACTCAATAAGAAATAAACGGGTTTTCTTTTTTCTATATTTGAAGACCCGTACAACTCGTCTAAGAACCAGGCACCCACCAGTATGGTTGCGGTGCAGAAGAAGATAATGGAAGCCACGAGAGAAGAACCTTCCATGCTGTAAGTGTAGGCGTCGTAGCAACCCACTGTGTATATCTTGCTTTGCACGGTGTTGATGTCCACATATTCAATCTCCTTGTAGCAATTCGCATCTGTTACGTCCTTGCAACAGCCGGGAGTCACGTCAACTCCTTCCAATTGGTCGAACCAGTAGTTGTATTCCAGCACTCCGCAGCACTGCAACTGTAAATAAATATAAAGGGCAGTGAGAAGCTAAAATTCAAACGCTTGTTAAAAAGTTCAGACAGAACAGCGTATGGGCTTTCGAAAATACCACCTAATCAATAAACGCTTCAGTCAAATCACTATAAAAGGGAAAATCAACAGTAGCTCCACTTGAGAGTGGGAGAAGTATCTCTTAGTCGAAAACAAAATCACATTGTGTGATGAGCAAAACAACTCTTCGTTTCATTCATTCCAATGTATTCATTACAGGGTATAAAAAAATATTTTTCATAAAAAATAATTCTTTCTGTGGAGTTTATAGAGTTGAAATAACTCACCAAGAAAGACGTAAAAAATCAAAAGTGTTTGGTCATTTGTCACTGATCAGATAACTACGTAAACATTTCTTCAAGTTGAAGAACAAACTAGGCAAGAACATTTTATTACTGATAAATATTATAGAGTCTCATAATGACTATAAAAACTAATCTCTGTTTATTGCATATGTAAAAGTTCCCTTCAGGAAACTAATTGTTACATTTGAATATGAATTTACCCAAGAAACGAGGAATAAAACATGCTGCTTTAGTAAGAGAACTATTTAAGCGCTGATCGTTGACAATTGTGAAAATTGAATTCTTCACCCTTGGGCAGTGTTGTGTGTTCGTCGCTCCTCGTACGTGTGATAAGAATAAATACTGAAGGTAAACTGAAAGAATATTTCAAACTCGATGTAATTTGATTCACGTATCAGTGAGAAGAAATCTCGGAAACACCAATTGAAATAACATCATTTTTTCAGAGCACTGCTTATCTCCATGTTTACTAAATTCTTGATTCTCTTGTAAACCACACTGTGTGCTGAAAAGGGAATGAAATTCAGCATAAATCAAGACACAACGATACCGTCAATTCAGCTCATTACCTGTTGCTGGAAATGGTCTACATGCTCAACGGTGCTAGGCTGGGCAGGGTCGTAGGCATCGAAGGCTGCGTACATGGTCATATTGATATCAGCCTGTATTGTACTGGGGGTGAACAGCAGGCACCCCACCGTCAGCTGAACGATGAGGATAACAGTCTTCCATACAGCTCCCTGCGCAAAATGGTAAGAGGAAACGTCTTCACTGATCGCTCCGTTACTAATCACTATATTACAACTGTGGTTATTAAGACGTTTTCCAGCTTCCGTCGGCTGTGCAATGAGGATAAGTCTTCCATACCGCTCCCTGCACAAAAGGGTAAGAGGAAACGTCTTCGGTGATCGCTCCATTACTACGTACTACATTACTACTATGGTTAAAGATTTTCCAGCTTCTCAATTTGAGGATAAGTCATATATGAGAAGTCGGCTGATCTAGTTTTGTCTGGAGTTTTCAGATACAACTGCCAAGCACCGTTAACTTTCAGATCAGGTACTCAATCTTTCGTATCTTGTCCTCTACATACATGCATGTGCAGGAAAAGTTGACCTACAAAGCATGTGGATTCTGTATTCATCAACTCGCCTGTGAGAAATTACAAGCTCCTTTTAGCGAGTGTTTTGAGTCATGCCTGTATAAGATACTATGGCATTGAACAGTCCCTTACTTATTCATCTTTGTTTGTGCCACTTGCACGAAACGGAGATCCTGGGTGCTCCTGCTAGGCTGAATATTTCCACACATCAAGATGCGCATGGAATTTTTACAAAACAAGTAACCATACAAACAACTCCTGACGTGGAGCTTCATGGAGAAGGCTCAAAACTCCAGCCAACCTCGAAAAAATTCTCCAAAAAATCATCAATTATGCCAATTCCAAATAATTTCGTGAATTTAGAGTGAAGAAACAGATGGCTACGCAGCCCGGGAGAAGTACTCCCGCTGTCGGCCCCGCTACGGGCTCGACAAAGAAGAATCAAGCACAGCAATCACGACATGTCTAGTTGACGTTCATCTAGTGACTTCTGGTTTCTTTTGATTGCAAGTTACCATCACTAGACAAAAAATACAGCGAAATATAATTTTTGATAAACAAATGAATGGCTGCTTCCGAAATGAGGCTTATGCATGTAAGAAACACACTCTCCCGAGGAGCGTCAATCTTCCAACTCAGTTTGTAGCTCTTGAGTTACAAGGACTGAACTTTTCGCAGTGCAAAATGAAATTATATAGGCTTTAACACCAAGAAGATACTAACACACTATGAAAATTAAGGCACAGAAAGTCGAGGATATTCTCTCACATTTCAAAACTAATAAAACTCACAATGATGAACATCCATTTGTACAGCTCGGACTGGCGGTGGCCACTGTCTCCCGTCATGGAGCCCCACACGCAGTTGATGACGATTTCAGTCAAGAGGAGCAGACATCCAAATGAGAGAGCTACGAATGCCTCAACGATCACTGGGCTGACTATTATCTGGTTATCGAAATGCTTCCCTAGGATGAACGAAGACAGACCGACGAACGCCAGCCCGAGACCCTGCAAAATAATGGGGAATGGATGAGGAAATTTTCACACATGGAGTGCATGCGTTGCAAAATAATGGGGAATGGATGAGTAAATTTTCACACACGGAGTGCATGCGTTGCAAAATAATGGGGAATGGATGAATAAATTTTCACACATGGAGTGCATGCGTTGCAAAATAATGGGGAATGGATGAGGAAATTTTCCCACATGGAGTGCATGCGTTGCAAAATAATGGGGAATGGATGAGTAAATTTTCACACACGGAGTGCATGCGTTGCAAAATAATGGGGAATGGATGAATAAATTTTCACACATGGAGTGCATGCGTTGCAAAATAATGGGGAATGGATGAGTAAATTTTCACACACGGAGTGCATGCGTTGCAAAATAATGGGGAATGGATGAGGAAATTTTCACACATGGAGTGCATGCGTTGCAAAATAATGGGGAATGGATGAATAAATTTTCACACATGGAGTGCATGCGTTGCAAAATAATGGGGAATGGATGAGTAAATTTTCACACACGGAGTGCATGCGTTGCAAAATAATGGGGAATGGATGAGGAAATTTTCACACATGGAGTGCATGCGTTGCAAAATAATGGGGAATGGATGAGTAAATTTTCACACATGGAGTGCATGCGTTGCAAAATAATGGGGAATGGATGAATAAATATTCACACATGGAGTGCATGCGTTGCAAAATAATGGGGAATGGATGAATAAATTTTCACACATGGAGTGCATGCGCTGCAAAATAATGCGGAATGGATGAATAAATTTTCACACATGGAGTGCATGCGCTGCAAAATAATGCGGAATGGATGAATAAATTTTCACACATGGAGTGCATGTGCTTCGTTTAAATCGCCACGGTCAAAACGGTTTATCATACTATCAGCGTAGATATTTTGGAATTGAAATTTTGCAATATTTTAACCTCGTAGAGAGTAGAATTGATTAGTAATGAAACGATATTCGGATAAGCATCCTCTTTTTCTGAGATCATTACGGAAGACGATATTATTCTCGCTCCATCTAGAGAGCAATCAATTATTTTTTTTAATATATATCGATTTAATAAAATTCGTACAATTAGATGCATAATAACAGAAACAGCTCACATGTGAAAATCCCTTAAACATGAAAACAATCTTTTATAACTAAGAAAAAATGGAACTATATGAACAAATAACTACGAAATCTTTGATTATGGAATTTATTTCAAATGCCTCAAAACAATCTAAGGCGTCATTAGAAGAGCACTACTTGGTGGAACACATCATATTAAAACGATGTGTTAGAGAAATGTGGCTCGTGTTTCCCTCAGTGCGAGTTAATCATTCAAAATATGAAAGAACTCTAAAAGCTGGAAACAGTGTCACTAAACACTGATGCAGTGATCATAAAATTTATATGATCACTAGGAAACATTACGCTATGTGAGGAAACAATACGTATGGCGTAGCCAAATCGACCGGAGAACTTTTGTTGTCTGCTGTACCGCCACAACGATATGAATTATTTTAAATTCTGACCCTTACAAAATATCAAAATATTCCTGAGCTATGAGTCATGTCTCTGAATACCACATTGAATCTAGCTTTAAAATTGTAGATCGATTAACTGCATGCTGATGAGGAGGGAGGTCTGCCCTTAATGATAGCTTCTGATTTTATTTATACCAAGTTGCAACTTTGTTTGTGTTATTAAGACAAGACTGTACCCTTTGGATGAGAAAAGTGTACTCGTGCGAGTCTGTCATTTATGCCTCCATGTCATAAATTAGCCCTTTCAATTTGATCGATTTAATCAGTCCTATCCAATGTCTTTAAGGTAAAACTAGGAATATAATAATAATAACGTCTTTAAGGTGGTATTACATCCCCCGCATTGATCAGCTTTTATTTGGTAGTTACACGCTTTACGACACTTATATTTTAGTTACTAGAAACAGTCTCCCAACTTTCAGTTTGATAATCTTAATCAGCCCTGTGCAGTGGCTTTAAAATTAGTGGTGTTATATCCTCCTCATTGATTAGCTTTTTTCTGGTAGTTACACGTTTTATGACACTCATATTTTAGTTACTAGAAACAGTTTCCCACCTTTCAATTTAATAAACTTAATCAGCTCTCTATAATAGCTTTAAAATTAGTGATGTTATATTCCTCATTGATTAGCTTTTCTCTGGTAGTTACACGTTTTATGACAGTTATATTTTAGTTACTAGAAACGGCTTCCCAAAACCACACAGGAGTCAGCTGACCTACGGTACAGTACACCAAGAGCAGAGAAAGAGGGAAACTCATGCCCAAATTTTCATTCACTTCTTTTAAATTAGAACGCTCGAAAGAATATTCACTTCAATGCTAGGGGAAACCAACTTTTCTATATTCGTACGCTAATTATCAAAGCCATAACTGTTCAAAACTAGAGTTCTATGCAGGAATGTTATGTCTAACTAAATGTTCGCTTTGCCTGAATCGCAGATTCACTAAAATGTTAAAAACAAAGAAAATGTTAATGAAATTAGCCATTTTATTTAAAAAAAATGATGGAGGTGGTCTTCGAAACGTTTTCTATTTGAATTTTTTTTAATAAAATGACTAATTTGATCAGTATTTTATTCGCTTTCAAATTTTCATGAAACATCATGTGAGCATGGTACAAATGACTTCCTGGCTCAACTGCCCCTCCCATTCCTGAACCGATTCTGGATATCTATTGAAAATGTACGTTTGTGTACCATGCACGAACTCATACAATGTTTTACGAGTCTTATTCAAAAAATAAATAAATGGATGTACATTGGTGTTGATTATGTGGTGACCTAAGGTATCCCTAAATTTCATTCATAAATAGATATAAATAATTTCTATTTTTATTGTGTGGTAACCGAAGTTAACCCCCATTCCGTCCATAAATAGATATACATAATTCTTACTTGTATTCTGCGGTGACTCAAGGTAGCCCCATATTTTATTCAAAAAAATTTATGAAAAATTTATATTTCTCCTTATTCAAATGCCATTGAATCTATATTAAATTTTTTATTCATTTTATACCAACTACGTGTACTCACTAGCACGTAGAAACTTTACTCGTCGAACAAAATAACATAGAAAATAACTCAACATGACCCACTCTTGTCTAGTTGATTTACAGTTTATACAGAAAAAAATCACCGGAAGCGATCACTTTCTCCGCCGCTCAAACACGACAAAAGAAACCTGTAGAATACTAGCAAAGTTGTGGAAAATATAATTAGTTGTCAAACTTACTATTGTTATGGTGTTGCAAGCAATTGAAAGTACTTCTACGGACTTCGGCATTGTTAATTCACTTTAAGTTTCACACCACCAAAAAACAACGCCCTCCGGGTACTGTGGATGGCAGATGAAAAAGACCAAGTCCTGGTGAACGCTTTTTCTCTGATTAGATTAGATAAGAACGTCAAGAGAAGTGATGCTAAATAGAACTATGAGCCATGCGAGACTGACACTAGGCTTTGGCATTAAAATTAAGCAGAAAGAAAATGAGCATGAACAATTGGATTTTCGCACCTACTCTCATGTATGAACTAGGTGCTAGAGTTCATGTCTAGGATTTCGCCGTCAGCACACGTTTACGAACTGCCAGAGTGATGACTTTATTGAAGAAGGCTCGAACGTTAGGCTTACCATTCTCTAAAATCTTTCTAATACTTTTAGGCTCGTACTCATGGAAAAATCTTAGCATGTTTCTTTGTTGAGCTACGTGTAGTACTGAGCCTAAGTCAGTCAAATTTTCATTTTTGAAAAATATAATTTCTTTGATGTATCCCTAAAAATAACAGGTAAAAGGAGATAACGAGCACTTTCCATGCAAAAAAAATCTGCTTCTCCAGCTTAGGTACTTTTGTGAGATAAATGACCGTAAAGCGGTCGATGTGACCTTACATGTTCCTTCTGGAATCCAGATTGTATTATAGATGCGCAAAACATTGTATGTGAATTACATCTTATTCAGAGTCAAGGATGTGTAGTGGATGGAATGTGGTATTAAATCAGCCTCGGTCAAAAGTTTGACGTACTTTTCCATCCACTTGTAATTTCACAAGTCATGAAACAAAGCACTACATTTAAAGAAGTATTTCATCACCTAATTATGCTGAGTAAGGAATAGCTTACTTTCTCAAACAATACAGAGATGGCGCTAAAAAAACAGTATTTAAAAGTTTTTACTTGCTCGAAAAACTTATTTTTTGGCAAAAATGTTTCTTTGATACCAGTTTGCCGCATGATTGAATACTCTGTTTCACCACATGAAAGAGGTTCTCATTCGTAAATATATAATGAAAACATGTTTGTAGTTTCAAAATATGGGGTTCACCACATCTATTCCATGAAAGACCATTGATAAACTGAAGTTGGGAGAGACTTGATATGAAATAATTTCGTTAATTTCATCCACTAGGTAATAAAACTCATTTTCCTTACGACGAAACAAGGCGAGTGGTTGGCACCGTCAGAGAGCGGCTAGATTGTTTGCTATCGCTACTTGCTTCAGAGTGCAGGTCAGAGAATGGCGAGGGAGCACCTGAATGCTATCTCCTAGGGGGAGAGAGCACTCAGCTTGTTCCTAACAGTAGCGAGTAGTTGGATTAGAGTTGACTTTGGTTATAAGTTCTCGCCGTGGCACAGTGGTTAAGGGATCGGCCTTGTATGTTGGAGACGAGGGTTCGTATCCCGGCGCTGGCGCGGCGATTTTCCCCGTTTGGTATAAGGGAAAGCTCAAACACAATACCCCACTCAACCCAGGTGTCGGAAATGGGTACCCGCTTTACGGGGGAACCGTCATGGTGTCCTATATATAGTGTTAGTTATGAGACATTTGAAAAACGAATGCTCAAGATCATATGTATCAGGCCTGATTGAAAATAAAGCATCCCAAAGATGCCGATATTTGTTAATAACAGGGGAAAAGAGAACTTCCTGCTCCTTAGAGAAACGAGGTTTAGTGCTCTCTTTTGTTCTGAGCTCGAGGTTGTGACGATTGAACAGAGTTGTATGACGAGAGTGGATTTAGGAGTCTTGGCCATAGTACCATGGTCTTGGCTTTGGAGTCGCTGCGATTACTACACGGTGAAATAAGTGGAATAAAGGCTGAAGTTGCTCGGCAGAGTAAGTTTCTTATATAGGCCTCACTCCGGAAGCGGCGGCAGAGCCGCCTGTCATGCTATTGGAAAGTTTAGGGTGGTGTCGTGGTGTACGACATTCATTCGAGTAGCTTGCACTTCGGGCTGCCCAGGAAGAATCGAACTGGAGTCTAGCTTCGAAATTTTTGATCGACGCTGAGAACAAGTAGATAGCTACGTGGTGTTCGTATGAAGAGTATGAGGTCTGGTTATACGTCGTAGCCGTGAGACTAGCGAACTTGCCTCCGTCCAGGCAGACCCTGGTTCGAGTCCCGGCGCTGGTGGCGATTTTCTCTGTTGGGTATAGGGGAAAAATTCCAAGCACAATACCCCACTCTACCCAGGTGTCTGAAATGGGTACCGGTCTTGACCGGGGGAAAGCGTAATGGCGTCCTGGCGTTAGTTATAAGGCATTTGAAAATCCAATGTATAAGGTGATATGTATCAGGCTTGAAATTGGAAATAAAGCATCCGTAGATGCCTTTATTATAATGGCGAGTGACCGAGTCACTACAATACGAAGATGTGATTTGTAACCGCATTAAATTCATGAACTGATTTAAGTCGTTTGACTCGTGTACCTTCTCAATTATACCAAAGTTATTCATTAAAGAATTTAGGACTACATCCCAGAGTCTGAGTTTAATAATTAGTAACTTGTCGCGCTCACCGGCAAAAGCGCCAACTTCCAGAATTACCTGGCATTTACCATAGTCTCTTCTGCAACGAGATAAATAAGAATATGACAAGCAAAGACAACAAGTAAAGATTGCTCACCTGAACTTCGAAGATAGTTGTCCAGGGAACATTTCTTCATTGCTAGTCGGCTTTCCTGGCGTTAGGCTGCCCGAAAGCAGGACCGGTTTGGAAGTCGTCAAGCACAAAGGCACGTGCTGCCGACTCCGTTGATGATCTTCTTCTGACGTGTCAGCCCGCGAAAGCTTCGACGTCAAGGGCGCTCCGAATCCGCTGCTGAGGCTTCAGATTCAGCTCGCAAGAATAAACGAACACATTAGCGATGTTCGATATAAGCATTTGTCGCCAGGAAGGGGAAGCAATCCACTTATTGCTTGCTTGTCATATTTAATTGATATTTAGTCTTTTAGGTCAGTAAAGAGTTAATTATGACCTAGTCCCTGATAATGCAAGATATTGATTAACTTGCAAGGGACTTAAACGAGTAGCAAGGCTGGAGTTGCGACAAACTCTAACTTTATTCTCTAAGTAAATTGAACAAATAGTCGGTGAACTGCC
This sequence comes from Morinoia aosen, assembly GCA_030386875.1. NCBI lineage: Eukaryota > Metazoa > Arthropoda > Malacostraca > Amphipoda > Talitridae > Morinoia > Morinoia aosen. The sequence goes on along the minus strand of CM059559.1, from coordinate 10,136,889 downwards.
TAGGCTAAAAATTATTTCCTAAATTATACATTTCAATTATTAATCAGCATAGCTAACCATCATTTTATCCCTGAAAAAATATTGTCTTTCTCAAGTCTTTTGTTTTGCTGAATCAACCTACAATTCAAAGAAATCTATTGAAGCAGCTATTTCGGTGTTTTCGAATTTTCAATAAAAAAGAGAGAACCAGGAAAATGGTATAAAACATTTTTCATTAAAATGTGTTCTTGAGACTGTGAAAAGACTCGTAAAAAATAGGACGTTTCGAGCCTTCGCTCATCATCAGCAATAGGTAAAAATTCGAAAAAAGTCATCTGTAAAATACAAAAAGAAACAACTCAAAAAAATGCATGATATTACTTATTGACTAGGGATAAAGGAAATGAGCAAAGATGATTATTTAAAACAGGTTTCGTTTTAAAAATGAACAGAGACTCTAAAATCCACAATTCTGAACACAGTTTTGCCCTGGCTATGACTTTGAAGCTATTTTTATTGACTGCTGTGTCGCATTCAATAAAAATAGCTTCAAAGTCATAGCCAGGGCAAAATTGTGTTCAGAATTGCGGATTTTAGAGTCTCTGTTCATTTTTAAAACGAAACCTGTTTTAAATAATCATCTTAGCTCATTTCCTTTATCCCTAGTCAATAAGTAATATCATGCATTTTTTTGAGTTGTTTTCTTTTTGTATTTTACAGATGACTTTTTTCGAATTTGTACCTATTGCTGATGATGAGCGAAGGCTCGAAACGTCCTATTTTTTACGAGTCTTTTCACAGTCTCAAGAATACATTTTAATGAAAAATGTTTTATACCATTTTCCTGGTTCTCTCTTTTTTATTGAAATCTATTGAGAGCCGTATACACTAGGGGACATTTCGGCCGTGAGGCGCGACCCGTCTCACCACTGAGTGTCACATTTTTGTGTGTTTATACGAACTTCCCTATTCGCCATGGTAGTTACGAGGCTTGTAGCATATCGCTACAAAGCGTAAGAATTATGAATTTTCCCATTCGCACTTAAATAAAAATTAATCATTAGCATTAAAAATCTTACTATAATTTATTATTAATTACTTTCTACTTCTAATTCGTAATCATTGAAGTTTTTGTGTAAATACATGAGAGATCAAATAATCAATCGGCATTTCGAGTTTGAAGCAGCCCGATACGGCAACATCGAAGAGCGTCACTTGAACTGACTCACTCTTGCTTGTGGCTTTAGCGTGCGAACATCATCTTGTAAGTGCAAGTGAAATTTAGGCTTAAAATAGAAAGAAACCGGGTAAAGTATATGTGCCATGTTTTTTTCGTGTGATTGTGTTAAACGTAAAGAACTGCTCAGTGTCGTGAAGTAGGCATAAACTCTCAAATAGTGTTAACATTCTTAGACTAGCATGTGTTATCTAGAGTGCTAACTCGGTGATATAGAATGACTATTGCGCGTCACTTCCAAATTCATGTGTTGAAATTTCATACTAGATGTTCAGCTAACGTCATTGTTTTTTTCCTTACGGCAAAACTTATATTGTGGTTGCCAGTATCATATCGAAAATTACTCATAAACGGACTCGTGAACGCACGCGGCTAAATCGCCGGCGTTCTTTGTCGATAGTGTGTCTTGGTTGTTTTCAAGGGCGGAGCAGATACTGCCGTTTTCCGTCACTACTCCGTGACCATAACTGCACTATAAGCATGTGTCATAATAGTATCTTCTTTTTTTTACAAGGCGTACTTGCAGTAGTTTCTCTTAAATAATGTTTCAACGCGAAATAATAATTAAAGACGTCTCCTAATAATCTCGTATGTGTACGAATTACGAAGGTTATTCATGTCTATGCTTGCTAAAGTTCTGAGTCGTCTTTTATAGCTCATACTCCTTGAACCTTGCGTTTAATCGCACTTATTTCAATTTAAATCATTTCAATAACAATTTAATTTCATTCTGTTCATTCTTGTGACAAAAATACCCACTACCATTTGCCCTTCGCGAGTGCGCACAAATTATGCCGGCGGCTTGGCGAATGCCGACGTGTAGAGCCGCCGGGTTATTCGCCGCACTGATCTTCATGTTTCATCTCGCGCACATTTCCTTTCTGTGCAAACAAAACGTTTAGTGTTTCCTTTTCTTATTACTGGGTTATTACTCCTTACCATTTATTAATTGCAACTGATATTTATCCGTGATTTTAGTAGGATTTATATCAATGAAACCTGAGAATTTTTCTCTGTTATTTCTTGTACAGTTATAGAGACGTCCTAGAGTACTTAAAGAAGCATTAATTCTCTTTATATGAAATTCTTAATTGCTGTAATTCTTTTCTTCTGCTTCTTGAACCATGTCTTGTTAAGTCATGTGTTTTTAAATGGTTCCAGGGATTTGATCCCCGATTTTGCTCTTAGATAATCACCAATAGTATCACAAAAAAATTCTTAAATTTTCTGCCTTGTATTTAAAGCAGGAGCAGCTGTATAAGGGTTACTTAATTGATTCTGTCCTATCTCTTTACTTTTGAGCTTGACGAGAAAGAGAACAAATGAAATTAACTAGAGTCAAATCTGTAGGAATTCTCGAATTCTGCCGTGTGGGAGTTTTATTATTTTACGATGTGTGGACTGTCAGTGGTGTTTCCTTGGTGTCTCCTTGGACTGTTCATCCAGCTTTTGGACTCCTTGCAGGACCTCAACGTCATCACACACACCACTTACAACATTCTCCCTGGGCCGCTTTTGGGACTCTCTACTTGGATTAGATTTGGCTATGTTCTGGGCCTTTAGCCCTATATATTCTCTAATTACGGGCCTTAATTCTCAACTGCCTAAAATTACGGGCACAATTGAATTATCCTCTCATTTGCCGAATTCAGCGTGCCTGGTTCTTAATTACTATTCAAACGAAGAGTCATCATCGCCATCAGGCTCGGCACCTGTGATCAAACTCACCTGCTCCAAAATTAAGCAGGCTTTGCCCACATAAAGAGCAACGCACCGATTGTTGTGCTTGATTAAAAATTGCCCTCAGTAAATTGAATATTCTGAAAACAATACACTTGAAACCTCGTCCACCGGCCGGAGCGACTGCCTCAGGACTGCGAAGTATCTTCCGTCAAGATCTGCAGGATCAAGCCTCGGCGATCCGCAGGATCAAGTCTCGGCGATCTTCCCGGCTCCTTCAAATAAAAACCATACACTAAAGCTGAGTCAAAAGTGCTTTATTATCCCTCTCATAATTTTTCCCAGATGCTTGTCGAGGTTTTGTAAGGACTGGCTATACCCCTCGGCCAGATCCAAACACTGGTGACCCCAGTTAAAAATAACCCCAAAACTTTCTTTAAAAACTTAAAAACTATTCAACTCGATAAGTGTTTGAGAGGTTGTGAGAGAGGTTAATTTTGGCATAACATAGTAGTAATAAATTTCCCATGTCGTAGTTTTTGAGAACTTCTTGGATTTACCGTGTTAATGGTGATTCTCTGAGCAGCTCTAACAAAAATTTTTTTTCAGCGCTTTACTGTCCTTTTTTGTTTTATGTGCCTCAGTAGGTAGGGAAAATATTTTTTTTCCTATTTCCGTGCTTACGTTTATTCTGACGACCGTAAAAATTCGTGTTTCCAGTCTCTCTTTCCCTCCGTTTCTTCAACGTTATTGATCGATTGAGTAGGTAGAAAAATAATTTTTCTCACCTGCTTTATTTTTGTGCCTACGCAAATTGCCGCATACCGCATAATTTTTTTTTCTCGTTTCCAATTTCATATTTCCTTCCTTCTGTTTCAACTTTATCTGAACGATTGAGTAGGTAAAGAATTAACGCAAACCCTTGCCACTTAATTCCAAGTCATAGGCACTGATATCTTAATTGCGCATCCCTAAAGAGATTGCTAGCATGCCTGACTCAGATAATGAAGATCGAGCCCCCACAAAACCCATTAGGCTCCCTCCCTTCATTCCGGAGGACGCCCATACCTGGTTCCAACAGTGTGAGGCAATGTTTAGGTATCATAAAGTAACTAATAACACTGATCAATTCTACGCCCTTGTTTCCGCAGCCCCCACAAAATTGTTGAATGATTCAAATCAATTGCTCGAAAGCCCTCCCGCCGTTGATCCGTACGGCACCTTAAAAAGAAAGATTCTGCAGAAGTTGCAGATGTCCGATGCGGACAAATTTCGGAGTTTGGTAGACGCCTCAGCAATTCCATCTGTCTCTAGCTCTTTCTCTCCCACTTCGCTAGTAAAAGAGCTGCGAAAACTCGCTACGGGTGTTGCCGTAGCTGAGGGATTTCTGAAGGAAGTTTTCATGACTAAGCTTCCACATAATGTGCGCCCATTTCTATCGCTAGCAGGCCCCGATCAAACGTTAGAAAAACTGGCGGAGTCCACCGAGACGGTGATGCGAAATATTAATTTGTCACAAGCACCGCAAGTTGCGTCCCTGAATGCAGCTGCTGCAAATTTTAGCCCCGTAAATACACAGAATCAATCCGCAGCCACAATAGATGAGATGCAGCAAGACATCGCCGAGATAAAGCAAGCTTTACAGAATTGCAAATTAGGTCAGAGTGTGGCTCACATTCAGCAAGGCCCAGGGAGATTCCAAAGCCACCAAAATGCCTACGACTATCCTTATGACTATCCCTCCAACTATCATTCTCTTCCTCCTCCTCAACGCTTTGATAGAGGTAGATCCTATGATAGGTCAAATCAAGACCGCCGCTTTCGGTCGGGCTCTCGTGATGCCGGTAGCAATTTATGCTGGTATCACCAGAAATTTGGTGACCAAGCGCGCAAATGTGCCTCCCGTTTTTGCCCTCGCTATACCGAAATGACTTCGGGAAACGCCAACAGCAACGCATAGTAGCGAGTACTGCGTTGCCTCATTCCCAGACTACTCGCCTCTTGACCATTCACGATCCCGTCACCAAATACCGATTTTTAATAGACACTGGCTCCAGTGTGTCAATTATCCCAGCCACGGTGAAAGACAAAAACAATCCATTGTTGGCGACATTACGCGCCGCAAACGGCACGCCAATTCCTTGTTACGGTGAAAGAGTATTAGAGTGCAGTCTGGGATTGAGGCGAAACTTTCGTTTCACATTCCTGATCGCGGAAGTACAAGAGCCCATAATAGGTGCTGATTTTCTAGCCAAGTTTGGCATACTTGTAGATGTTAAAAACCGTAGAATTAGGGACGAGGAGACACAGATCTCAATTCCCGCTTGTAGCATAACTAGAGCTAATGTCTTGCATTCTTTCTCTATCGCCTTAAAGGAAGAGTGCATGTTTGAGCAATTACTAAAAGATTTTCCTGCATTGACAAATTCTAATTTAGTTTCTACAAAAATGCAGACCAGCACAAAGCACTTCATAGAGACGACGGGACCGCCGGTTTACTCCCGGGCAAGGCGATTGCCGCCTGATCGATTGGCGTTAGCCAAGAAAGAATTTGCGCGCATGCTCGAAAATGGCATTATCCGCAGTTCCAAAAGCCCTTGGGCTAGCCCTCTTTTGCTAGTACCCAAGGCTAACGGTGAATTCAGACCGTGCGGGGATTTCCGCAGGTTGAATGCCGTTACTCTACCTGATCGCTACCCTATTCCTTACCTTCATGATTTCAGTGCAAATTTAGAGGGAGCACAAATTTTCTCAAAAATTGACTTGCAGCCCGCTTTCCATCAAATTCCACTTGAGGGAAGCGCAATTGAGAAGACCGCGGTAATCACTCCGTTTGGTCTCTTTGAGTTTCTCAAAATGCCATACGGCTTGAGGAACGCTCCTCAGACGTTCCAGAGGCACATGGCTGAAATTTTCTCTGATCTCACTTTCGCCTATGTGTATCTAGACGACATCCTAGTGGCATCCACAACCCCGGAGTTGCACAAAGACCATCTTAGGGTCGTGTTTCAAAGACTGTCCGACAATGGACTCCTCGTAAATCCTGCAAAATGCGAGCTCGGAGAGCCATCACTTATTTACTTAGGTCATGAAATCTCTAGCCTAGGTCTACAACCTTTGCCTTCCAAAGTAGAAGTGATCAAAAACTTTCCTCTTCCACAGACCCAGAAGGAACTAAGAAGGTTCCTAGGTTCTGTTAACTTCTATCATCGTTTCATACGCAACTGTGCCCAAACTTTAGCGCCCTTGTCTGACCTCCTCGAACCGAAACGAAAAGGAAAATCCATTGAGGTAAAATGGACAGAAGAAGCGCGCAAAGCTTTTGGGGAAATCAAGCACAAGTTAGCTTCCGCGACTGAATTATCCTACCCTATTGCTAATGCTGATTTTAGTCTAGTAGTGGACGCTTCCAGTACTGCTGTAGGTGCTGTTTTGCAACAACAAGTAGGGACTAACATCTCTCCTCTTGCTTTCTTTTCCAAAAAAGCTGTCGCCCACTGAGCGTGCTTATAGCGCGTTCGGTAGGGAACTTCTTGCTATCTACTTGTCTGTGAGACACTTTCGCTATGCTCTAGAGGCGAGGGAGTTTGTGATCTACACAGATCACAAACCTCTGACCTCAGCAATCAAGATGCCCTCTGAAAGACATTCCCCAAGAGAAGCTCGACATTTGTCGTTTATAAGCCAGTTTACCACTGACATCCGTTTCATAAAAGGGTTGGACAATACTGTCGCTGATTGTCTATCGCGCATAAATACTGTCCAAACCAGTGGTGAAATCACTTTCGGCAACATTGAAAGCGCGCAGAAGGAGGATCCTGAACTTCAGGACCTTCTCAAACCTTCTAACACTTCCTCTCTGAAGTTAACCTTGGTTGACGGCGTGTACCGTGTTACCGAGCGACTTTCTCGTTTGTATCTTCCCGCGACTCTCCGCAGAGTAGCTGTCCTCCACTATCATTCCTTCTCACACCCTGGTATTAACCGTACATTGCGTTTGATTTCTGATCGTTAAGTCTGGCCAGCGATGCGTAAGGAGGTCAAGCAAATTGTGCAAAATTGCCATGCATGTCAGAGTAGTAAAGTGGTGAAACATAATCGTGCAGCGCTGCAGAGAGTTGCATTCACAGGTCACAAGTTCGACTCTGTACACCTAGATTTGGTGGGTCCTTTGCCTTTATCGCGCGGTTATTCTTATTTGTTGACCATCATCGATAGGTTCACACGTTGGGTTGAGGCTGTCCCTCTTCCTGATACCCAAACCGAGACTGTAGCGCGCGCTTTCATGTCCAACTGGATCTCCAGATTTGGTGTTCCCTTACGCGTCACACATGACCGGGGATCACAATTCACCTCCAAATTCTGGAGTGAGCTTAGCATTGCCTTAGGGTGTGAAAACGTAAACACTACTGCTTATCATCCACAGTCAAACTGACTTATTGAGAGAGTCCACAGAGATTTAAAGTCGGCATTACGTTGCTTAAACTGCAGCAATGATTGGACTGACAGACTTCCAGTTGTATTGTTGAGCGTCCGCAATCTGTACAGACAAGATCAGCAGTGCACAGCAGCAGAGATGCTCTATGGTCAGACACTTCGTCTCCCCGGCGACATATTTGACCCAAAACCTTTGCCTGAATTTTCATCCGCTGACCGTTCCGCATATGTAACCTGCCTAAAAGATTGCATGCGCCAGATCAAGTATGTGGCTCCGCGAATGCCTCAGACTGAGGACAAACTGGATCCTGCCTTGCAGGACTGCACACATGTGTACGTCCGAAACGACGCCATCAAACCTACACTCACGCGCCCCTATGATGGCCCATTCAAAATAATCAAACGCACGCCCAAGTATTTTGTCCTGGAAAGATCGGGTTCACACGACCCCGTGAGCATTGATCGATTAAAAGTCGCGTACACTTCCGATCATAGTGTGACTGCTAAACCATCATTCTCTCCACAGAATTCCCCTTCCACTGAGACTCGTTCATATCTACCATCTCAGCTTCCTCAGTTGGCTGCATTATTGCCTAGTCAACTTGAGTGTAATCCTTTCTATGTGCCTGTACATTCAAACCCTACCTCTAAGCCTGTCGTAGGTTCTAATTCTAGCCCTCTTACTGAAACAGCGACAAGTCTGGATAGACCAGACGAGCCCGCTGCAGTAACTCGTGTTCCTAGAACTCTTGCCGATCTCAATTTGCAGACCCGTTTGGTGAAACTTCCCCGCTCAGTAACATTTTCCACCTGCCGAACCCGGCAGGGTCGCGTAGTTAGACCTCCTTCCCGCTACAAATGATTGCAGCGGGTGGACCTTTCGGTCTGCGCCTTGGGGGGTAATGTAGCATATCGCTACAAAGCGTAAGAATTATGAATTTTCCCATTCGCACTTAAATAAAAATTAATCATTAGCATTAAAAATCTTACTATAATTTATTATTAATTACTTTCTACTTCTAATTCGTAATCATTGAAGTTTTTGTGTAAATACATGAGAGATCAAATAATCAATCGGCATTTCGAGTTTGAAGCAGCCCGATACGGCAACATCGAAGAGCGTCACTTGAACTGACTCACTCTTGCTTGTGGCTTTAGCGTGCGAACATCATCTTGTAAGTGCAAGTGAAATTTAGGCTTAAAATAGAAAGAAACCGGGTAAAGTATATGTGCCATGTTTTTTTTCGTGTGATTGTGTTAAACGTAAAGAACTGCTCAGTGTCGTGAAGTAGGCATAAACTCTCAAATAGTGTTAAGATTCTTAGACTAGCATGTGTTATCTAGAGTGCTAACTCGGTGATATAGAATGACTATTGCGCGTCACTTCCAAATTCATGTGTTGAAATTTCATACTAGATGTTCAGCTAACGTCATTGTTTTTTTCCTCACGGCAAAACTTAAATTGTGGTTGCCAGTATCATATCGAAAATTACTCATAAACGGACTCGTGAACGCACGCGGCTAAATCGCCGGCGTTCTTTGTCGATAGTGTGTCTTGGTTGTTTTCAAGGGCGGAGCAGATACTGCCGTTTTCCGTCACTACTCCGTGACCATAACTGCACTATAAGCATGTGTCATAATAGTATCTTCTTGTTTTTACAAGGCGTACTTGCAGTAGTTTCTCTTAAATAATGTTTCAAAGCGAAATAATAATTAAAGACGTCTCCTAATAATCTCGTATGTGTACGAATTACGAAGGTTATTCATGTCTATGCTTGCTAAAGTTCTGAGTCGTCTTTTATAGCTCATACTCCTTGAACCTTGCGTTTAATCGCACTTATTTCAATTTAAATCATTTCAATAACAATTTAATTTCATTCTGTTCATTCTTGTGACAAAAATACCCACTACCATTTGCCCTTCGCGAGTGCGCACAAATTATGCCGGCGGCTTGGCGAATGCCGACGTGTAGAGCCGCCGGGTTATTCGCCGCACTGATCTTCATGTTTCATCTCGCGCACATTTCCTTTCTGTGCAAACAAAACGTTTAGTGTTTCCTTTTCTTATTATTGGGTTATTACTCCTTACCATTTATTAATTTCAACTGATATTTATCCGTGATTTTAGTAGGATTTATATCAATGAAACCTGAGAATTTTTCTCTGTTATTTCTTGTACAGTTATAGAGACGTCCTAGAGTACTTAAAGAAGCATTAATTCTCTTTATATGAAATTCTTAATTGCTGTAATTCTTTTCTTCTGCTTCTTGAACCATGTCTTGTTAAGTCATGTGTTTTTAAATGGTTCCAGGGATTTGATCCCCGATTTTGCTCTTAGATAATCACCAATAGTATTACAAAAAAATTCTTAAATTTTCTGCCTTGTATTTAAAGCAGGAGCAGCTGTATAAGGGTTACTTAATTGATTCTGTCCTATCTCTTTACTTTTGAGCTTGACGAGAAAGAGAACAAATGAAATGAAAGAGAACTAGTGCTCGTCGTGTCGTGAGACTAGCGAACTTGCCTCCGTCCAGGCAGACCCTGGTTCGAGTCCCGGCGCTGGTGGCGATTTTCTCTGTTGGGTATAGGGGAAAAATTCCAAGCACAATACCCCACTCTACCCAGGTGTCTGAAATGGGTACCGGTCTTGACCGGGGGAAAGCGTAATGGCGTCCTGGCGTTAGTTATAAGGCATTTGAAAATCCAATGTATAAGGTGATATGTATCAGGCTTGAAATTGGAAATAAAGCATCCGTAGATGCCTTCATTATTATTATTATTCATTATTAACTAGAGTCAAATCTGTAGGAATTCTCGAATTCTGCCGTGTGGGAGTTTTATTATTTTACGATGTGTGGACTGTCAGTGGTGTTTCCTTGGTGTCTCCTTGGACTGTTCATCCAGCTTTTGGACTCCTTGCAGGACCTCAACGTCATCACACACACCACTTACAACATTCTCCCTGGGCCGCTTTTGGGACTCTCTACTTGGATTAGATTTGGCTATGTTCTGGGCCTTTAGCCCTATATATTCTCTAATTACGGGCCTTAATTCTCAACTGCCTAAAATTACGGGCACAATTGAATTATCCTCTCATTTGCCGAATTCAGCGTGCCTGGTTCTTAATTACTATTCAAACGAAGAGTCATCATCGCCATCAGGCTCGGCACCTGTGATCAAACTCACCTGCTCCAAAATTAAGCAGGCTTTGCCCACATAGAGAGCAACGCACCGAATGTTGTGCTTGTTTAAAAATTGCCCTCAGTAAATTGAATATTCTGAAAACAATACACTTAAAACCTCGTCCACCGGCCGGAGCGACTGCCTCAGGACTGCGAAGTATCTTCCGTCAAGATCTGCAGGATCAAGCCTCGGCGATCCGCAGGATCAAGTCTCGGCGATCTTCCCGGCTCCTTCAAATAAAAACCATACACTAAAGCTGAGTCAAAAGTGCTTTATTATCCCTCTCATAATTTTTCCCAGATGCTTGTCGAGGTTTTGTAAGGACTGGCTATACCCCTCGGCCAGATCCAAACAGGCTCTTTAAGGATTGGTTAAGGTAGGATACAAGGTGATATTTTTGTTATAAACAAATTTTTTCAGGCCTCCAGTCAGCATATTATCAATGTCGAGCAGAAAACAATACCCTCCATTGGAGGAAAAAATAGTCACTGTCTATGCATTCCTTAATTACAATTGTTTTGTGCTGTTATCTATGAAACTGGGCGTTCAGCTATCCTCGTTTTCTGATCGGTTATTGGTAGAACATTTTCATATATATTGCATCAACGTATTAGCTCACACACAATATAGTTCACCTAAACAATATTTTCATCAACCTTAGTTTTTTTTAATCCACTCATGAAAGTCCATCAAAAGACAAATAAAAAAATTGCAAGCTGAGAACACACCAATTCAACTCTTTAGCTTCAATTTTCTGTTCTCGCAGAAGCGGTGCGGAAGAATAATGTTTCATTTAGCGTAACTGAATGCCGCCACCGCGCGCGAGAAGTTACTCAAACTTGTGATTTTAGAAAGAAGCTGGAATAAAAAATATTTTAACTTAAGAAAAAGTTGCATGAATTATATCTTTGATGTTTGTGTTCTTATTCCAAATGTTGACCTGTATTTCTCACACCAATTACTATTTAAAATGGATCCTTGACACCTCGTGTAAGATACTTAAATCACCCCTATTTTAATGAACTTTTGCAACAGGAAAAATAAGTTAGTCAGATAGTTATATGATGCCGTTAAGTGAGAGTGATCAATTTGTTAAGTATAACATAAACACCTATGTCTTCATTAGGTTTTGATTGGCCAAATCAGTTGTGTGTGTTTTGAAAAGTTGAAAAAAAATTAGGTCAATATGTATTTTAGGTGCCTCACGGAAATTAGGAATTTCGTTGCTGGGAATCACTAAAGGAACACATTTAAAAACTTTGGTCAATGTGAAGTTTAATGCAACCATGGAAAATAAGAATCTCAGGAATCACTAACTAAAGGAACCCATTTAAGAACGTTTTACAAGAATGACATTCTGCTCGCTGATGCGTCATTTTCGAATAATTGAACTTTGAAGTTGGACTTCGCGCCAAAGGAAGCAAGCGCGTGAAACGGAATTTAATTAATAACGGAAGCTATTACAAACGTAAAGAGGTTGGGTCATGAGGGAGAGGCACAGTTTTTCTAGTGAAAATTATAAATAAAGCTTCTAACCCGCCCATTAGGGTGACGACCGCAATCTTGTTGACATCGGGTCCAAGATGGCGGCGCCAATGGTGGTCGCCATCTTTGACCCGATGTAAACAAGATTGCGGTCGTCACCCAAATGGGTGGGTTAGAAGCTTTATTTATAATTTTCACTAGAAGAACTGTGCCTCCCCCTTACGACCCAACCTCTTTACGTTTGTAATAGGGGGTTAGCTTCCGTTTATAATTGAATTACGCTCGCTTCCTTTGGCGCGGAAAGGCCAACTTCAAAGTTCAATAATTCGAAAATGAAGCATCAGCGAGCAGAATGTCATTCTTGTAAAACGTTCTTAAATGGGTTCCTTTAGTGATTGTTTGGAATATAATTATTAATTTCCGTGGTTGCATTAAACTTCACATTGAACAAAACTTTTCACAAGAATGACATTCTGCTTGCTGATGCGTTATTTTTGAATTATGAAACTTTGAAGTTGGCTGTTGTGCCAAAGGAAGCAAGCGCGCCGAGCGGAATTTAATTAATAACAGAAGCTAACCCCTATCACTAACGTAAAGAGGTTGGGTCGTGAGAGGTAGCCACAGTTTTTCTAGTGAAAATTATAAATAAAGGATCTTGACCCACCCATTAGGGTTACGTCTGCAAGTGTGTTGACATCGGCTCCAAGATGGCGGCGGCCGTACCAATTGGCTGCCGGGTGGCATTATTCATTTATTTAATGTGTATTTTTTCAACTTTGAAGTTGTGAGAAAGTTGTGTATAAAAGTGAAGAAATGGATACGTAAATTTGCTGTAATACGGTATTAAAGTAACGATATGTGAGATTAGGTTAGTTGAAGAAACTATTCTAAACTAACCTTAATAAACCTAAAATAATCCTAACTTAGCCAGACCAATGCTGATGCTTTTACTGCCAAGAATTGGCATGTGTTCCTACAATACGGTGATTACATAACCGACTATATAATGTTATTCCTACCTGAAAGTTATTTGTGTTATATCTCAAAAATTATGCATTACCAAGCAAAATGTCATTCCCATAAAGTATTCTTGAATGTGTTTCTTTGGAACCAAATTTTGGTAAATGTTGAGGACTTGACCATAATCGATTTTCCACTTTTTGACCAACAAAGATTGTTGATGAAACCAAAATAAACAAGTTTTCTTCAATGCACTTTCCGGCGGAAATGAGTATTTTAAAAGTTATGGCGTTAAATGAGTTACCAGACCTCCAGTGTGCATCACCCTATTACAAACGTAAAGAGGTTGGGTCGTGAGGGGTAGCCACAGTTCTTTTAGTTTTATAATTTTCACTAAAAGAACAGTTGCTACCCCTCACGACCCAACCTCTTTACGTTTGTAATAGGGGGTTTGCTCTTCGTCGGCTTGGTTGGCGCGCGGAAACGCCTGTTTACTTTCACGTCGGACCGCGCGATATATTTTTCCCCGCCTCAAACACTGGAGTTACGGTAACTCATTTAATGCCATAACTTTTAAAATACTTATTTCCGCCAGAAAGTGCATTGAAGAAAACTTGTTTATTTTGGTCTCATCAACAATCTTTATTGATCAAAGAGTGGAAAATCGATTATGGTCAAGTCCTCAACATTTACCCAAATTTTTAATTTTCATGAATGCAATAAAGCAAATATTGACCGAAAAATTTGTGACTAGTTGTGTCTTTCTTGAAGGCACTTGAATGCATCTTTGAATTATTTATTTTGACCAATATAACAAGCATAAAATAAAATTTGGCAAGATATGTTTAATCATGATGCAAGCTAGCTTTAAAAGAAGGTCAATGTGAAGTTTAATGCAATCACAGAAAATAATAATTGGGATCCCAGGAATCACTAAACGAACCCATTTAAGAACGTTTTACACGAATGACATTCTGCTCGCTGATGCGTTATTTTCGAATAATTGAACTTTGAAGTTGGCCTTTGCGCCAAAGGAAGCGAGCGCGTGAAACGGAATTTAATTAATAACGGAAGCTATTACAAACGTAAAGAGGTTGGGTCGTGAGGGGGAGGCACAGTTCTTCTAGTGAAAATTATAAATAAAGCTTCTAAGCCACCCATTAGGGTGACGACCGCAATCTTGTTGACATCGGCTCTAAGATGGCGGCGCCCATGATGGTCGTCATCTTAGAGCCGATGTAAACAAGATTGCGGTCGTCACGTTAATGGGTGGGCTAGAAGCTTTATTTATAATTTTCGCTAGAAGAACTGTCCCTCCTCCTCACGACCCAACCTCTTTACGTTTGTAATAGGGGGTTAGCTTCCGTTTATAATTAAATTACGCTCGCTTCCTTTGGCGCGGGAAGGCCAACTTCAAAGTTCAATAATTCGGAAATAAAGCATCAGCGAGCAGAATGCCGTTCATGTAAAACGTTCTTAAATGGGTTCCTTTAGTGATTGTTTAGAATATAATTATTAATTTCCGTGATTGCATTAAACTTCACATTGACCTAAAAGAATTTAGGAATAGCTTGTTTGTATAATTAGATGCCTTTGTCTAATATCCATAAATATTCTAGTAAAGGTTATTTGATTCAGACGGAGGCCTCAGACCTGCAAAAGTAAGTTTTAACAAAATTTTATGATGTATCTAACTCTGACATTATCTAACTCTATCTAACATTATCTAACTCTAACATTTTATCTAACTCTAACATTATGTTTCTTTCTCTTTTCTCTCTTTTTAAACACCATTACCTATTGTGCTTAGGCAGCTTGTATTGATTATAATCTAACCATTTTAATATAGCCATAGTCTTATCCAAATTATTGTTTTGTTCTTTTAATTATGGCAATAATATTGAAAGATTTTCTTTTGCTACAGATAAATTGTTGAGGTCTTAAGGTTTGGGAATATCTGTTTGTCTTCTATAATTTCAAGTCTATGTTAGGGTTCCATTTGCTTTACTTTCTCAATTACTGTTTAAATTTTCATGTATGTGGCTCATGGCTTTAATATTACTTCAGAATAAAATCAAGTTATGTTTGGTCAATGAGTCTATAATCGTTACATATAAATTTTTCACTAGAAATAAGAAAAGTAAATTTATACAGTTAGAAAAATTTACTTGAAGAAGACAGGTAAAAATTTTGAGATTGAAATTCATGTCTATTGGTTTTGTGTGACAAGGTTAAATATTTTCAAATCTTTTCAAGAATTTTGATAGAATGGCAAGTACGGATAGCCTCCAATGGAAGCTTGATTTTTTAGAAAACACATTCTATGTCAAGTTAGATATACTTACTGTATTTTTTTTGCTCGCAACTGTTTAGCCGTATTGCAACAAAATGTTGCTGCACTAATCAGTAAACATATTTGATAAAATTTGTGTTATTTGATGTGTGATGGGATGAAAATTAATTATTAAAAATAATCTTGGTGCTGCTTCACTCAATGACAAGTTGAGTAGATCTAAGGAGAACCTCTACTTGTCTTTTCTAAAAATTGTTTTTGATATTTTGTGCAGAAGTAATTTCTATTGGTAAATGTGTATGTACAAACACTATAGAATATACTATCAAACTTGAATCAGCCAGTATTAGAGTGTAATAACCTTTAATTTGAACTAAAGTAGTTACAACTCGAGTAGTAAGTCAGAGACAGACAGCCACTGCTATCTCCAGAGATGGCTGCCAACTCTTCTCTACCAACACTGGTAAGTGAAACCCCTAAGTGTTTGATGGTCTTTTTTTTTCTCCCAATTAGGTATGTTTTCTTCTATAAAGTCCATTATGTTTAAAAAAGATAGAACTAGTCATCTGTGCGTGCATTAAGTGTAAGTTGGCTACCTGCTTCTCTCTCTGCTGTAGGCAATCGTGTTATGCATGACCCAGTCACAGTCCCTAAGAAGTAGCAGACTTTTTTGCTTAGAAAGAGCTCAATGAAAATTTTTAAGTAAAATTACCTTCACATCTCCGCCTGAAAATAGCTCCTTGAGTTGACTGCTCATTGCAGTCCTTCAGTTCCTATGAATGCTCATTTAGTCAATCAAGAAATGACTACCAATGCTCATAGCATTAATAGTTGTTCCTTGAGTTGATTATATTAGCATTCATAGTCGTTTCTCTAGTTGACCATCTGAGAAGTAAAAATTCATAGTCGTTCCGCGAGTTGACGGTATATGAGCATTCATAGTCACTCTTCGAGTGAAACCAATGCCTCATGTATTAGAGGCATTGGTTTAACTCGCTCATCTTATTTAAAATATCTCGACGGATATTGATGAAAAATACATCCCTATTATCTACAACTGAAATTGAAATATTTTATTGGTTGAACTGGGACTAACTTTTAAGCACAGGTTGTATGAGTTGTATTTTCAAACAACTCACGATATTGTTGAGGTATGTACAACTGGTAATGTAGTTCTTTTCAGTTAACATGCTCACGCTTCGTGCTAAATCCGAGACGACTTGGAAGAACTCACGTGTCCCTCTACTGCTGCCGCATCGTTTTTTTAACCCTTTAGCGTGAGCATTCTTGTACTCATATTACCATTATCAAAACCACCGTCATTCGACTGGCTTTCGCATCAGGTTTTCACCGACATCAAGGTAAAAAAATAAACTTCTACTCGGCAGTGAACTTCAAATAAACAATCGAGGAAGACATTTTACAAGATGTACAATATATTAAGGCTGTTTTTGAAAGTGGACCGTGTGGTCCTATGGGGACGTTGAAGGGTTAACTACCTCATTAAATCGACTCGTTTGGCGCCACCGCCAAGCAGTTCTCGCGTCCTTGCGGTTGTTCACCGTCTGCTTTCATGTCGCTGTGCGAGTGTTTCGCTCTGTTTCAGTTCAAAATTTTCTCGTGAATTAGTGTGCGGGAAATTAACTTTTCTAGTAATTAAAAGAATCCAACTTGAAATCCCGCTTAAAAATTTTGCAGTATCGCTTTGAGAAATCGCCAGCAAATATGTTTAGATATTAGTTAAATGTATGGTAACTAGAATGGGTGAACAAAAAATCACTTAGCAATTTTATTTAAGGAGTCGCTAGGAAATATGCAGGATGTTTGTCAAAGTTGTGATTGCTAGAACGGGTGAACAGAAGCTGGCTTCAATAAAAATTTTATTTGAATTGCAGAATAGTGTTCGAGTATTGCCGAGAAGTAAACATTGCTTACTTCAACTTTACTTTTAGAATTACTGTGCATATATTTTACATAGATTATTTGATGCCATGGAGGTTATTGGAGCACGTAGGGCACATTATTTTCTTCTCTAGAACTGAACAATAGGTCTTCAATCATAACTTTCTAATTCAACTACCACAAATTCTTCAACTCACCTTTCAAATTTTTAAAAGAGCTAGCCATTGAAACTAGTTATTGAAAGTGCATTCTTGAACTAACTAACGCCGCTAATTCCGAGCATTTCTGAATTAACGCCGTCAATTCTAGGCGTCCTTCACTGAACGCCGTTAGTTTCAAGCATTTCTGAACTAACGTTGTCAATTCTAGGCATCCTTCACTGAACGCCATTAGTTCCAAGCACTTCTGAACTAACGCCGTCAATTCTAGGCATCCTTCACTGAACGCCGTTAGTTTCAAGCATTTCTGAACTAACGCCGTCAATTCTAGGCATCCTTTACTGAACGCCATTAGTTCCAAGCATTTCTGAACTAACGCCGTCAATTCTAGGCATCCTTCACTGAACGCCGTTAGTTCCAAGCATTTCTGAACTAACGCCGTCAATTCTAGGCATCCTTTACTGAACGCCATTAGTTCCAAGCACTTCTGAACTAACGCCGTCAATTCTAGGCATCCTTCACTGAACGCCGTTAGTTTCAAGCATTTCTGAACTAACGCCGTCAATTCTAGGCATCCTTTACTGAACGCCGTTAGTTCCAAGCATTTCTGAACTAACGCCGTCAATTCTAGGCATCCTTCACTGAACGCCGTTCCAAGCATTTCTGAACTAACGCCGTCAATTCTAGGCATCCTTCACTGAACGCCGTTAGTTTCAAGCATTTCTGAACTAACGCCGTCAATTCTAGGCATCCTTCACTGAACGCCGTTAGTTCCAAGCATTTCTGAACTAACGCCGTCAATTCTAGGCATCCTTCACTGAACGCCGTTAGTTTCAAGCATTTCTGAACTAACGCCGTCAATTCTAGGCATCCTTCACTGAACGCCGTTAGTTCCAAGCATTTCTGAACTAACGCCGTCAATTCTAGGCATCCTTTACTGAACGCCATTAGTTCCAAGCACTTCTGAACTAACGCCGTCAATTCTAGGCATCCTTCACTGAACGCCGTTAGTTTCAAGCATTTCTGAACTAACGCCGTCAATTCTAGGCATCCTTTACTGAACGCCATTAGTTCCAAGCATTTCTGAACTAACGCCGTCAATTCTAGGCATCCTTTACTGAACGCCGTTAGTTCCAAGCATTTCTGAACTAACGCCGTCAATTCTAGGCATCCTTTACTGAACGCCGTCAATTCCAAGCGTCTCCTAACCAACGCCGTTAGTTCCCAGCGTTCCCGATATTCCCGCTCTCGCACAATGTCCATTGAAGAGGCCGAGCCAAGCCGTACATGTTCGTACTTGTGCCAACTGCCGCGCGTCGTGAGGAGCCGGAGAAGGGTTCAAATGGCTGTGGTAGCTGATGCCTGGAATTTATTTCAGAAGCGTCACGGGTGGGACACTTTTGGAAATAGGGGTGCGCGATTTGGTGGGGAGCTTATATTTAGTGGCGAGTTGTTTGAAAACGATGGATGCTCTGAAAATAATGTTTTTTAATTTTTTGTAATATGATTGAATTGAAGCATCTAGTAGCGACGACTTAATGTAGATATTTGGTTTCGAGGCATTAATGATGTCGATAAATTATATTGTGTGATTGCCCAGTAGAGTTTAATCTACAATTCATTTAAAAAGTATATCTTCTATGAGGAAAATACTTTCAAACAATTAGAAGGTATGACTGCGAATGAAATGTCGAACGTAGCTTTTACGTAATTGATTTTGTGAGGAGATATTGTATGGAAAACCGGATATGTTGATGAAAAGAGGACATCGAAATTAGGATTGGTTATACACGAGTGTTTTGCCTTTACTGAACTTTGTTGTAGCAATATTGTTGTTTAAATTTTAGGAAGTCTTAAAAGTGGTCTTTTTATTTATGCATTCTAGTTTTCTTATTATTCATTCATTCGGTGATGGACTCAAATTTTCAGATTAATTGCAACTTCTCTGTTATTGCTGTGGGTATGATGTTATAGAGAAGTTCTTTATTGTTCCATGTTTTCAGC
Organism: Morinoia aosen; assembly: GCA_030386875.1. Classification (NCBI taxonomy): domain Eukaryota; kingdom Metazoa; phylum Arthropoda; class Malacostraca; order Amphipoda; family Talitridae; genus Morinoia; species Morinoia aosen. Next base: position 10,117,572 of record CM059559.1, on the reverse strand, counting down.
GGATGCAACATTTTAAGAATAGGTATGATTGCAAATTTATGCTGGTAAAGTTTTTAAACTGAAAAAATGACATTCTATATCGATCACGCGACACTACATAGTTGACAACATCGTGCATTTGTTCTTTCGATTACGGACGATGTGTCCAAAGAGCTTTACGGTAATTGACACGAGATGATTTGAGCACAAATCAAGGTCGGTTCCATCCCTTGGACTCCAGGGGAAATATGTGAGGTCCTGAGCTGAAGGTTAGGTAGGCCTTCCTTTTGTTGAAATGGAATATTTATTTTGTTACGAACCATCTCTTTTCGGTTCACTGCAGTCCTGTTTTTCAGCACCTACTATTTCTTCAACTTTTATTTTGTTTCATAAACTTCTTTCTAAACTAACTGTTGCTATGGTCCCTTCTGCTGGGATTTCGCGTTCCGTTATCTCCATAATGAACGGTGCCTTCCTTCTTCCTCTTTTTGGAACCCCTTTGTTGCGGATGGGGAGGCTTAAACAAACATCTAATCTAATCCATGCTGTGAAAGGCTTGTTTAAAAAGTGGTCTCATCACACGAGTTCTTGAATGAGTTCTGTCGAGTCCTGTTACGACGCTGCTCCCATTCGGAGCCCCGCTGTTGGAGGGGCAGGAGGTATTTCAGAGTTCATGTGGTTGAGCCCATGGGGTTCGAAATGGTTACTTAAGTTATGTGTTTGTGCGTTTGAAAATAACGCAAAAATATTGCGGGTGTGCGTTTGATAATGTCTGAAAATAATGTTGTTGAGCGCTGTGGTGTTTGAAAATGTTCTGATGAATTATGCGGTTGAGCTTATGAGGTTCGACAATGTTCGAAAAATTGTGGGGCTTGAAAATATTCAAATAAATCATCAGTCGAATATTGTTGGGTTCGAAAAAAATGTTGCGTTAGTCTTGGTCTAGCTTACCCTAAACGCTTTGATTTGGTAACGTGATAGTTCTTTTCATGGTCATGAGATTAACTTGCCGAAGTGTTGTGTTGCTCCAATTTTCACCGATTAGTTTTGATTCGTTTACCGCTTGAGATTTGCGAGTTGTTATCAACGCTTCAGGCCCCACCAAGCGCTGGTATACAAAAGAAACAATTATAAAATTACCTAATTGCCGCACAATATTTGACTGAGCGTGACTCCACGCGTATAAACAGGGCGGGTGTGAAGAAACAGAAATACTGCATTTCATTTATGTAAATGCGTTTTCAAGTCGAGTATTGGTCGCGCCATCGCGTGTTGTGGTTACCTGTTTCTTGGTCACTGTAGTCAATTATTTAAGAGTGCTTGCCTTCTCAGTGGAAAGTCGAGGGTGCTCTATTTCGCAGTGGGAACCTAATTTTTTTTCCTATTAGAGAAAAGAAAAATTGCCCACAATTCACCGCTTGACCTAAGTGTATGAAATGGGTACCGGCTCGTCCGGAGTTAACTATCATTGGTTTGTCGCATTCTATCAGGGCTCCTCACAATGGATAGGCAACATTTTCAATTATAATGCACAAGTATGTGATTATGCTGCGAACTAATCTCGACTCTTATAATTTCAAAGGCATCCAGGATATCGGACGCACAAGTCAATCTATTCCCGTCTTCGCTATCTGTAGATTACTGCACTGAAGATCTATCGATCGCGCTGCGTGGTCGATAGATGCCGCTAATCGGAAACGAAATATAAATCTTCGTTAATTTACTGGGGTGGGAGGCAAATACTGAAATGGATGGAGCACACGCGGGACGGACATTCAACCCGTTGACCACTCGACAAGGACTTCGACTGCAGGAGCCCTGCACGATATTACAACCTTCGTTAATGACTTGCGCCTTGACCGTCAAGTTGAAACCCGGCCCCAGGATAGTGATCCCTCGGAACTCAAACCGAAATGAAGCCCGCGAACTGAACTACACCTTTTTCCATTTCAAACTAATCCCAGTCGAGTTCAATTTAATCCAAGTCAATTTCAATTGAATCCAAGTCAAGTTCAGTTTAATACAAGTCAAGTTCAGTTTAATCCAAGTCAAATTCAAATTAATCCAACCCTAAGTTGAGTAAAAATTGACATAATCACTCGTTAATTTGAGCATTTTTTGCGTAAAATATGTATCTATTGGATGTGATGAGCAAGAGAAGCATTTTCCTTTCAGCAAGGAATACTTAACATTTCGACAGGTGTTGCCATCTACATTAACATTGATTACCATTGGACGATACGTAGATCTTTATATAACATTTAAAAGAAATACACAAATGCGATTCACTGAGTTCTTATGTACGATTCCGTTTGATTACAATTTATATGATTACATTACTACACAGATACATTGCTGCATTAGCAATGAAAATGTTGCCATTCCTTCAAATTAATAGGCCAAAGCAAATACGCCTTCTATGTTAATGAAACAAGTTGCAACTTGTTTTTACGGAAATCGTTTGGATGAGCGAAAAAAACTTTTTTGCCATATTTCTTTAAAAGACGGAATCTAAATATCGTTCAATTGTAATCCTATGTGGTCGCATGTATATATGATTTCATATGTAAATATGTAATAAAGTGGAATTTCACGCATATAAATCTCTTTATGAGTGTAAATAAATCCTCGATACTACTATGTATGTGTGCGTGTAACATAAAATTCCCTTTTAAACATAAATATTTAAATGGATGCATACTGACATTAATGTAGAATTGTAAAACAACTTTAATGTGTGGTATAATACGATGTTTTTATAATTGCCTTGTTTTTTTTTTTAAGCCGGTCAAAGATCTGAATCACACTCTGCCTCCTGATGTTGGATACTTAGCACATTTTACGGCAGCTTGTCTTTTAGATTGCAACACCGGCAGAAATTTTATGTATTCCTTGCTAAAAGGAAAAAGTTTGCTTTGCTCATCACATCCAATAAATTCATATATAGCACAAAATACGCTCAAATTCGCGAGTGATTAGGACAAGTCTTAACTCAACTTAGGGTTGGATTAATTTGAATTTGACTTGAATAAAGTTGAACTTGACTTGGATTGATTCGAACTTGACTTGGATTGATTCGAACTTGACTTGGATTGATTCGAACTTGACTTGGATTGATTCGAACTTGACTTAAATTGATTCGAACTTGACTTGGATTAATAATTCGAACTTGACTTGGATTAATAATTCGAACTTGACTTGGAATAATTCAAACTTGACTTGGAATAATTCAAACTTGACTTCGATTAATTTGACGTGAAAAAGTTGTAGATTATGCCTTCATTTAGCTTCAACTAAGTAATTTTAAAAATTCAGTTTCTGACTATTGGTCGGTGAGCAGCATTACGAAAATCCCCTCCATGCACACTTGCGGCGCACGTTGCGGCCGAAGTGTTCTGAATACTAAATGCGTAGACAATATACGCATTTAGTGTTCTCTTAATGCGTAGACAATATACGAATATGTTAGTTGTACTCGCACACTGAGGAGAAAATTAGGAGATTGGACGCTTTATAATATGGGTGCGAATCTCAACTACGTATCAAAACACATTCATATTATAATTAATTCCCTTTAATCCTAAGTGCGAATATCTTTATTGTCATTATAATTTGGCACCCAACGCGTTTGTCAACAACACCTTCTTCTGGAACTTTATCGCTCCTTTTGCTTCTGAAGAAATTTCCTTAAAAAGTGGCCTATTTCGGGATTCTCAGCGATGAATTCAGACCATTACAGGTGTGCGGTTGAGCTCTGCGCTTCCGATGACGCCAAAATTATTCAGGTACGCATCTTGCTGCAACCTTGTCGTTGGTTTACAGCATTGGCATTTTGGACGCCTCTACGGAGCTATTGTAATCATGGGAATTTGCGCTCCCTGGAGATAAATGTGTGATCCCGTGCTGAACTTAGGTAACCCTTCCTTTTGGTCAATACAACAGATTTTTTATTCTGTTGCTGGCCGTATTTTTTGAGGTTCATAATTATCCTGTTTTTTCAGCCGCTGTTGTTTTCTTCTTCAACTTTTATGTTCTTTCATAAAATTCTTTCTTAAGCTTAAGTGGTTGTTTCTGTGGGCAGGGTATTTTGTGTTCTAACACGCCGTGTGCATAAGTTCCTTGTTCCCATCATTCCGTTCTAAATGGTGTCTTCTTTCTTTCTCTCATTGGAACACCTTCGTTGTGGTTAGGGGGCTTAGGCAAATTTATCTAGTTTAAAATCACGTATCTAATAAACTAAGTGAGCGATTTCATTACCTGAAAGCTTTAATTAGACCTCTCAAGGGGATATAGGTATATTGTATCTATGGGAATTAGCGCTCCTAGGGGGACTATGTGAGGGCCTGAGCTAAAGGTTAGGTAGGCTTCCTTTTGTTGAAATAGAATAGTTTTTTTTTTTTGTTACGGACCATCTTTTTTCGGTTCACTGCTGTCCTGTTCTTCAGTACCTACTACTTTCTTCTTCAACTTTTTCTTGTTTCATGAACATCTTTCTTAGCTTCCTGTTTCTGTGCACCTTGTGCATAGATTCCGCGTTCCCTCAACTTCATACTAAATGGTGCCTTCCTCCTTTCTCTCTTAGAACATCTTTGTCGTGCAATTATGGGAGGCTAAAACTTTCTTATATAATAATGATAATAATAATAATAATAATAATAATAATAATAATAATAAAAGCTTTAATTAGAGGTGCAAATGTGTTTAATTAAAGTGTCATGTCTTTACTTTAATATGGTGGCAATTATAGTGCTAACCTTGACAAAATGCTGTTGAGGGTAAACGCCGTTTGTAAAATCAAAACCACGTATGATGTGGTTTTAAGGCAACACCATAAAGACTTGAATTAGCGTAATCTAGTGCTTTACCTGTTCTAATGCCAATATGGTGTATGTAATCTAATCTAATTACCTTATGGTGAGAGTTCATAATCGCTCCTTGAGTTGGCTGTATCAGCATTCATAATCGCTCCTCGAGTTGACTGTATCAGCATTCATAATCGCTTCTCGAGTTGACTGTATCAGCATTCATAATCGCTCCTCGAGTTGACTGTATCAGCATTCATAATCGCTTCTCGAGTTGGCTGTATCAGCATTCATAATCGCTCCTCGAGTTGACTGTATCAGCATTCATAATCGCTCCTCGAGTTGACTGTATCAGCATTCATAATCGCTCCTCGAGTTGACTGTATCAGCATTCATAATCGCTCCTCGAGTTGACTGTATCAGCATTCATAATCGCTCCTCGAGTTGACTGTATCAGCATTCATAATCGCTCCTCGAGTTGACTGTATCAGCATTCATAATCGCTCCTCGAGTTGACTGTATCAGCATTCATAATCGCTTCTCGAGTTGACTGTATCAGCATTCATAATCGCTCCTCGAGTTGACTGTATCAGCATTCGTAATCGCTCCTCGAGTTGACTGTATCAGCATTCGTAATCGCTCCTCGAGTTGACGCCCTCAGGGGGATACAACTATTGTATCTATGGGAATTAGCGCTCCCAGGGGAAAAATGTGAGGGCCCGAGCTGAGAGTTAGGTTGGCCTTCTTTTTGTTGAAATAAAATGTTTTTTGTTATGTTAAGGACCGCCTTTTTTCGGTTCACTACTGTCCTGTTTTTCAGCACCTCTGACTTTCTTCTTCAACTTTCATCTTATTTCATGAACTTCTTTCCCATCTTACTGTTTCTATGCCCTTTCTGCATAGATTCCTCATTTTCTTATCTCCATACAAAATGGTGTCTTCCTCCTTCCTCTCTTCAATACGCTCTATTTTTGCAGCGGTTAGGGAGGCTTAAACTAACTTATAATCTAATCTAATCTTCTCAAGTTAACTTTATCAGCATTCATAATCGCTCCTCGCGTTGACTGTATCAGCATTCATAATTTCGCCTCGAGTGAAACCAATGCCTCATATACATAGGTGTATGTGTTCTCCCCTTACGGTGCATGCGTTCTAATGTAAAACCTTCATTGTGTATGCAATGCAGTCTAATCTAATGCCTTTACGGTGCACGTGTCCTCCAGGCGCAGGCGTGCCAAGGCCCGCTGGTGTGGCGCGTGCAGTCGGCGACCCGCATCCTGCAGGAAGGCTCGTCCAAGGAAGCGGGCACGGTGCTGCGCACTCTGGTGCACTCCGTGTTCGGGGCGGCGGGCCCGGCGGAGCCCGGCATGCTGGGCTGGGGCCTCCAGCACTTCACCAAGACCCAGCACCCCGCAGAATTCCAGCTCCTCTGCGAGTTCCTCTCAGCCCGGGGCCCTCTCCTCGGCATGGCGCTGCGACACGCCCACGACACCTTCATGCTCTTCGAGTTCCCCATCGCGTCACTGCCTGTTGGTTCCTTGTGGCGACAGCGGTCTCGTGTGTCGTTGGTCGCGTGCTTTTTGTATTTCGCTTGTGTCACTTTACTGGACAAAATGTAGTGTTTCTTCGCCGATGTCGTGTTCTTTTCGTTAATATCATGCCTCTTTGCCAGTTCATTTTTTTTTTGCCAATATCATACCCCTGTTCCAATATCAGGCCACTTTTCCAATATTATACCGCTTTTCCAGTATCATGGCTCTTTGCCACATCATGGCTCTTTGCCACATCATGGCTCTTTGCCACATCATGCCTCTTCGCTATAGTTTTAGCCAACGCTGTGTTGTCATTAGAGGCTCAACTGGCGGTCGTCAGTTGTGCTGTCAACACAAGCTCAGTTAATAGTGGTGAAATAAATAAGAGGTTTCATATTTCATTGTGATATACTAGCAGTGAAATAAATGTTCCAGGCTGTGGCCCAGGCGGCCATCCTGGAGGGCAGAGCTGGACCGCTGTACGCCAACAAGGTGCCCAACCCCGGCCCCGGCAAGGCCCCCACCAGCGTGCTGCTCAGTATCCTTTGTTGCGCGTCCTTGTTTCGTGTCTTTGCGTCATCTTGCTTTGATTTTGTGGTACAATCACTTCGTCTTCACTGCCCAATACCGCTTCCTTGTCTCTACTTTCCGGAACCGTTTCCCTCAACTCTTCAATCTATTTGGAATACATTTGTTACGGTTAGGGAGGCATAAGCCAACATTTAACCTAATCTAACCTTGTCTTCACTTTTGGAGACCGTTATCTTGCCTTTATTTTCCGGACTTGTTATATTGCCTTTATTTTCCGGAACTGTTATTTTGCCTGTATTTCTGGAATTTTTACATTGCCTGTATTTCCGGAATTTTTACATTGCCTTTATTTTTTGGAACTGTTATTTTGCCTGTATTTCCGGAATTTTTACATTGCCTTTATTTTTCGGAATCATTACATTGCCTTTATTTTCCAGTATCATTACATTGCCTTTGTTTTCCGGAACTGTTAGATTGTCTTTACTTCCTGGTGCGGTCACCTAGCCTTTACTTTTTGCTACTGTTACCTTTCCTTCACTTTCTGGAACTGTTACCTTGTCTTTAGTAACCAATATCTGAACATCAACTCTAAATCCCTATGTCAAGGAAAACTCATTCACCCTCCTATGTATGTTTTAAATGATGTTCCATTTTTGTCTTGCTAGATTTGTTCAAATTTTGGTGTACTCCAAGAATCCGTACTTCTTGTGTTGCATTCTTTGTAGAGGTTACATGTATTAGGATGACCCCGAACTCTCTTGTTGCAAGACTCGTTTGAGTTCTACATGTTCCACTTGTGCCACTGCGAGTTTCCGTGTATTGGATTGACCCTTAACTCTCTTGTTCCATGACAAGTTCCCGTGTGTTGGTATAACCCTTAACTCTGTTATTCAAGACTCGTTCGAGTTCTACATGTTCCACTTCTGCTACTACCTGCTGCACGTGGGAGTAGCGGACGGATGCGGGGTGCTCACATGGACAGGTGTGGGTGATGCGGTGTACCCGACGCTGCTGGAGGACTACCTCACCACCTTCCTGCCCTGTCACGACGCAGCGCCGGCCCACGCCCCCTCTGCTGTGCCACCCGCTGCCCCGCACACACCCTTCGCTGCCAGGTGTGTGATCGTGTAGGTCTCTCAACCTCTCCCCTTCGCTGCCAGATCTCTTTAACACTTCGACTGCCATACGACATATCGATGGGTCGTGCTTGATACATATTCTGTGATGGGTTTAACTGAAGTTCAATATTTCACTCAAATTTGAAGTGATTAGGAAATTTATAAATATCTAGCATAAACTCTGTTCATTAAATAACAGTTATTTAGAAATGATTCATAGAATTTTTCAAACGACCCATCATCGATGGTCGTTTTGCAGCAAGAAAAACCTAAGCATGACCCACCGGTGGGTCATATTGCAAGCAGTGTTAGAATGCGACGTGAGCCATCGGTGGACACGGAATTGATTTTCACAATGCTGCTGATCGACCAATAGTCACAAACTAAAGTTTTACAAATATTTAGTTGAAGCGAAATGAAGGTATGATCCAGTTAATGCTTCCTATTCTCATTATTGGTTACTACAATAGAGTTTAAATTTGAGTTGAACATTGAACTTTATTTAAACCAATTGCAGCTAAAGTGTTAAAACGTTGCTTGCGATACGACCCATCGATGGGTCCTGCTTAAGTTATTCCTGCCGCAAAACGACCTATCAATGGGTCCTGCTTAAGTTATTCCTGCCGCGATACGACCCATCGATGGGTCCTGCTTAAGTTATTCCTGCCGCAAAACGACCTATCAATGGGTCCTGCTTAAGTTATTCCTGCCGCGATACGACCCATCGATGGGTCCTGCTTAAGTTATTCCTGCCGCAAAACGACCCATCGATGGGTCCTGCTTAAGTTATTCCTGCCGCAAAACGACCTATCAATGGGTCCTGCTTAAGTTATTCCTGCCGCGATACGACCCATCGATGGGTCCTGCTTAAGTTATTCCTGCCGCAAAACGACCCATCGATGGGTCCTGCTTAAGTTATTCCTGCCGCAAAACGACCCATCGATGGGTCCTGCTTAAGTTATTCCTGCCGCAAAACGACCTATCAATGGGTCCTGCTTAAGTTATTCCTGCCGCAAAACGACCCATCGATGGGTCCTGCTTAAGTTATTCCTGCCGCAAAACGACCTATCAATGGGTCCTGCTTAAGTTATTCCTGCCGCAAAACGACCCATCGATGGGTCCTGCTTAAGTTATTCCTGCCGCAAAACGACCCATCGATGGGTCCTGCTGAAGTTATTCCTGCCGCAAAACGACCTATCAATGGGTCGCCTGAAAAATGTTGAGAGTCTTTTAAAATTATTGATTTTTAATGGACCTAGTTAATGTTAAATATTTATAAAATTGCTAACAACTTTCTACTTTAAATTTGAATTGAACATTGAACTTTCTATCGCAGTTAACGTGTGAATGCCTCAAATATGCTTTTTAAATAATTGCGTCTGAGATAAACGAGATTTTGCAAAGCATCGATCGTTCGATGTTTTCTAAACACTGCTGGAATATTGATCGCTCAATGTTTTGTATACATTTTAAAAACATGATATGCACAGAGAATCTTGTGTGGAAACTCATCTTGTGCATTAAATGCTCTGCTCCTTTCCTCTCTTTGGAACACCTTTGTTATGGGTAGGGAAGCTTAAATTAGCCAATCTTTGCCCCGCAGACTGACGGGCCTACAACACCTGACGCAGTTCATGTCCCCCATCAGCACCCCACAGGCGGGAGGGACCCTGCAGGGGCACCCTCTCTTTGGGGGTGCTACATCCCCCCACACCTCCTCACCCTTCCCCAACTCGCAGCTTCCTCAGCGCCCCGCCGCATGGGTCAGCCAGGTAATGTCCTCATTAACTTTAATAAGCTAGGTGATGTTCTCATTAAATTTAATAAACCAAGTAATGCCCTCATTAACTTTATTAAACTAAGTGATGTTCTCATCAACTTTAATAAACTGGGTGATGTTCTCATCACTTCAATAAACTAGGTGATGTTCTCATCAACTTTAATAAACTAGGTGATGTTCTCATTAACTTCAATAAACTAGGTGATGTTCTCATCAACTTCAATAAACTAGGTGATGTTCTCATCAACTTTAATAAACTAGGTGATGTTCTCATTAACTTTAATAAACTAGGTGATGTTCTCATTAACTTTAATAAACTGGGTGATGTTCTCATTAACTTTAATAAACTGGGTAATGTTCTCATTAACTTTAATAAACTGGGTGATGTTCTCATCAACTTCAATAAACTAGGTGAGGTTCTCATCAACTTTAATAAACTACGTGATGTTCTCATCAACTTTATAAACCAGGTGATGTTCTCATTAACTTTAATAAACTGGGTGATGTTCTCATCAACTTCAATAAACTAGGTGAGGTTCTCATCAACTTTAATAAACTACGTGATGTTCTCATCAACTTTATAAACCAGGTGATGTCCAAACGTAGTCAACGTGTTGAAAAAAACAAAGAACAAGCACGAAAGCAAAGGACGAGCCCCTCAAGGGATAAAAATATTGTATGTATGAGAATTAGCACTCCCAGGGGAAAATGTGAGGGCCCAAGCTAAGATTTAGGTAGGTATTCTTTTCGTTTATATAATTTTTTTTTGTTTATGTCAAGGACCAGCATTTTTCGGTTCACTGCTGTCCTGTTTTTCAGTGCCTACTACTTTCTTTAAAATTTATCTCGTTTCATGAACTTCTCACTCAACTTACTGTTTCTATGCCCCTTCTGCATAAATTCTGTGTTCTCTTATCTCCACTGAACCACTTTTTTCTTAGGGGTAAGGGAGGCATAAACTAATGTCTAATCTGAACAAAGGACGAAAGCTAAAACACGTCCCGGTTGCAGACTGTGGTGCAGGTGCTGGTGGAGATGTGGGTGAACCAGTGCGGGGCTGCTCCCGGCCGACCATCTTCCCCTCTGTCCCCCAGCGCTCCCCATAGATCTCCTCTTCCCCCAGGCTCCCCCACTCAGCCCCAGGTAATGTGCCCCCTCTGCAGAGGTCCTAAGCCAGAGGTAAATTTACCCCTTGGAAGGTAAAAAATTGTTTAGTCGGGGGTAAATAATTGAAGAACTTGATAATCTAAAAAAATTCAATTGAATTCAATTTTTTTCCAAAAAGAGAAAAGAAAAAAAGAAATTCTTTTCTTTTCATTCTCTCCAAATGAGAGAGAGAATGCTAAGAAAGTGTGTGTTTTGTATGGAGTATAGGGTGACTGGAAAAATACATAAAGCTGAGGGGATCAATGATGGAGGCAAGGTTGAGAACATCTGCCCTAATATGAGGAACGTTCAGACATTTAAATGTTACTCCAGACCTATTCTCATGGCGGTGGATCCTGATATGTGCTGAGATTTCATTACTGATGACACATTTGAGGATTCTGGGATAAGGGATGTCTATACTTTGGCTCATGATTCTTGATCTACTCACCCTCACCCTTTTGCTCACTCACCCCTACATCCTGAAACACTCACCCCAAATCAAATACACTCGCCCCAAATCAAATACACTCGCCCCAAATCAAATACACTCGCCCCAAATCAAATACACTCGCCCTCCAAATCCTGATCTCACCGTCACATTCTGATACACTCACCCACACATCCTGACACTCGCCCTCTCATTCTGATCTGATATGCCCTTCAGTGTCAAGCGCCCTCCTTCAGTATTTCGTTGCAGGCACAACATAACTGGCGTGGTATGTGCACATCCAGTCTCCTCAGATTTACTTGTCCTCGAACATTGAACATTCTTAATTCGACTATCCTGTATGTTTTCTATATTTTAATATGGCTCATTCTAATATTGGTTCTCCAAGTGCCTATCTCTATCTGGGGTGGTGGTGTGGTATTCAATGTTTACTTCTGTGCGGTTCAGATTTAGGCGCAACTGGTGTTCTCGGTTGTAGAGTTTAGGTATCTTTAGTTTAGGATTCCAATATCACACGATCGCTAATGGTATGCATGGCTGTATGATGGACTATACTGTTGGTGTGGTCCGGTCTTTGCAAGGGCAGGGACGCGTTATCGAAGTGTGTCCGAGAAACTACATTGCATGGCAGAAGCACAAGCCAGAGTAGATTTTACCCCAACTTCATTTCAATGCCACTTGCTGCTTGGCATTGAACAGTGGTAGTATTGTCCTTTGTATACTGCAGTCGTATTCCGTCTTGTTCTATAAGAGGTATTGTGTCGCTGTGGCATCAAGTTCTGACACATTTCACGTCGTTGCAGCGGATAGCCGGTAGTAAAAGTGCGTTTGTTGAAGTGGCTACTCAAGCGCTGTTTATTTTAGCCAAAATCATGAAACGTGCGCTTTTTTTTGTGGGAGAGACTTGTGTGCAATGTAGCATTGCTATGTGTGCTGAAATTTTGTTTAAAAATATTCAAACTTGAGGGCTTATTTCAGAATAAAGTGCTTGTATAGCCAACTCTCCTCTGAAGTATTTTTGGTGCTTGCTGTCCCGGTACGACCGTGTGAAATGTTTAAAAATGTGACCGCTGGTGAGAACACTAGCGTCTCTGACCAGGATTCCGAGAATGTTTCTTATGGTCTGAATCCCCAAGTTTGAGCATTTCTCTAATGAAATTTGACCTTGGAGAAAACGCAGCCTCAAGCAACCGTGCGAGGTTGCCTAATGCTGAGTGCTGGTCTTGTATGGCGCTAATTTTAATTTTAAAAAGCTTGGAGAATTTTGGCCATCAAATACAACGTGGCGACTCTAGTCTCTGATCCATTAGCACCCGACTCAACACCGCGTCTAAAAATTTTGTTAGCTAAAGGATTTCACTTCATCCGTTCACTACGTTTTGTATTTCATCTCACACACCTGGCAGTGTGTATGTATGTAATTCAGGCGTTATTCTGCTCAAGCCCACTTGCTCGTTTCCTGTACCTCTATGGTTTGTTGTTTCAGGATGATGCGACACGTGGCTTTCTTGCTGCTATAAGGGTGTCTGCCGTAATCTCTAAATGTAACAGAATTTTTGTTTCAATATTTTTCATTGCAGAGTATTGATTTTTCTTCTTGTGCTAAAAAAATTATTAAATCAGTAACATTTGGCGTAAAAAGTCGTGGAAGGCTTAATTGATTACGAACCTAGCTTTTTGATTCATATTTTTTCTCTTGTTTTGACTCGTTAGTGATGGTGAAGTTTGCCATTCTTGTTTTCATTTCAAATTAAAGTAGTGATTCACGATGTTCATATTATCATTTCTCCTACTTGTTTTATTCTACAGTATTAGCGGATTTTTTATGGTGCAATTTTCAAGTAATCTTCATCACGGCTTCCTTGTTCATTGTATGAAGTGACTGTAACGTTAAAAATCAAATCGTCATCTCTACAAGTAACTTGTCTTTGAATTTAATTACTTACCTCGTACACTAGAAAGTGAATTAGGGAATTTGAAACAGTATTGTGAAACATTCGGAGTCCTGCAATACTGGAAGCCAAATGCAGACTTCTGCCCAATAACTGATCTTTCGGTGTGACTCAAAGCTTCTTATGGGCTTTGCATGGGAAATGAAACATTTTTCGCACTCTGATTTTGTGAGAAAATATATTATGGTATGCCAAACATTACAATACTCCACACTTAGGTATTATTGCATGACATTAAAGTTTGAAAACCAGGTTCCAGGTTTAGTTAATAAGGGAGGAGAGTGAACGAAGTGATCATGCGTTTCATTGGTTGAGTTAATTAAGAGCGAGAAGAGTGTGTGAGGTGACCATGCATTTCATTGGCTGTTGTGATGAGGGATCAGTGTGTCGTCAGATGCCGTCGTGGGCGGAGTGCGCTGCGCCTGTGCAGTATCGGCCTCACTGGTTTGTGCCGCCCACGCTCTTCGTGAGTGAAATGTTCATTTCAAATCTCCCTGTATATATCGTGCTGCTTTCCGTTCTCTTAATGTTCATAACACGCAAAGCTTACGTGTAGCAAGGGAATGTATTGTCCAGTAGATTCACGTTCAATCATAATATAATTTTGGAATTATAACATTCCGAAACATTTGTCATAAAAAATGAAAAAATAAATATGTATATTTTTTACATTGGTTTTCGTTTTTATCTTTCACGTTCATTACAGCTTTATCTCTGCTTGTCAACGCCGCTTTCATTAATGTATGTATTCTAACCTTTATTAATAGAGTAATAACTAAAATTGTATGGGTAGAGTTAACCTTGCCAAATACACACTGACTTCATGTGTCGAAAGTAATTTTGAAAACAGAAAATTCACTCCTAAGATCAGAGTGCGTGCACAGTGTTAGATTGATGGATTGTCTCGTTCTGTCGTGGGGGCATTGTAGTTGTTGTTTTGTACTTGAGAATGAAAATCTGTAATTAAAAACTTCAAACTCTCTTCATTATATTGTCTAATAGTTAAGACATGTATTGTCTGATAGTTGGGACATGTATTGTCTGATAGTTGGGACATGTATTGTCTGATAGTTGGGACATGTATTGTCTGATAGTTGAGACATGTATTGTCTGATAGTTGAGACATGTATTGTCTGATAGTTGGGACATGTATTGTCTGATAGTTGGGACATGTATTGTCTGAGAGTTGGGACATGTATTGTCTGATAGTTGAGACATGTATTGTCTGATAGTTGAGACATGTATTGTCTGATAGTTGGGACATGTATTGTCTGATAGTTGAGACATGTATTGTCTGATAGTTGGGACATGTATGGTCTGATAGTTGGGACATGTATGGTCTGATAGTTGAGACATGTATTGTCTGATAGTTGAGACATGAATTGTCTGATAGTTGGGACATGTATTGTCTGATAGTTGGGACATGTATTGTCTGATAGTTGAGACATGTATTGTCTGATAGTTGAGACATGTATTGTCTGATAGTTGGGACATGTATTGTCTGATAGTTGAGACATGTATTGTCTGATCGTTGGGACATGTATTGTCTGATAGTTGGGACATGTATTGTCTTATAGTTGGGACATGTATTGTCTGATAGTTGGGACATGTATTGTCTGATAGTTGGGACATGTATTGTCTGATAGTTGGGACATGTATTGTCTGATAGTTGGGACATGTATTGTCTGATAGTTGGGACATGTATTGTCTGATAGTTGGGACATGTATTGTCTGATAGTTGGGACATGTATTGTCTGATAGTTGGGACATGTATTGTCTGATAGTTGGGACATGTATTGTCTGACAGTTGGGACATGTATTGTCTGATAGTTGGGACATGTATTGTCTAATGGTTGGGACATGTATTGTCTAATGGCTTGGACATGTATTGTCTAATGGTTGGGACATGTATTGTCTCAATTTGATTTCTTCTCCCAAAAGCTGAGTAGTTGATGCTAAAGCAACAAAAGCTGGGTTTCTTCCCTTAAAACTGAGCAGTAGATGCTTGAGCAACAATAACTGCTCCTGTGTTATAACTCTTTAAATTTTTTGTCTTGAAGCATAGCTTGTCCACCTATCGATGGTGTAAATGATTCTCTCCACCTTTCATTTTAGGAACATTTTATGTTGTCCACTTGATAAATAACAAAAATTTTAATTACAAAAACAATCTTAATAAGGCATTATTGCATGTCATGTTTGGGTATAAGTGACAATACTGCTGGGTTAGGAATGTCACAGTTGAGTAAAAGATAGATGCTGTGGTGTAGAATGGAGAGTTGGCTCACTTAAAAGTGAAGAATTGGGGCAAAAAGGTTAAGAACCTCTGTCCTAGATCTACTGCTAGCCTCAACTTCCTAAGTCTCACCTCGTCAGCGCGCTCGCGCAGCCCCGGTTATGTAGTCACGCACAGCTTCTTCGACAACGCTGGTCGCGGAGGTTCCATGGATGCAGTTTTGCATTGTGTCTGGTCACTGAGAAGCACCGTTGGCGTTACTAAAAAATGCTCCTCAAAAGCTTACACACATAAGTAAAAAAACATCTAAAAACGTCTTTTTAAGTATGAACTACACCTCAAAAGCTCCTCAACATGAGTAAAAAATCACGTAAATGAGTTAAAAGGGCCTATAAACTTTGTTGTGTTTTTAAGTATGAACTGTTCCTCAAAAAATCACCCTCATGAGTGAAAAAGCAAGCTAAAAGCACCTAAAGACTTTATAGTGTTTTTAAGTATAATAGACTGTGGGGTATTTTTTCGATTTTGAGGTGTTTTTTAACTAGTTTTTGACTTCACTTCGGAATTTGGGCGTACATTTTTTTAATGCTAACCATGCTGGGAGTAAAGCTTATTTTAAAATGTTGCTCCTATATTTTCATGAACGCTTTCTTTGTTTGTTGCAAACTCCAGCTCCTGTTATGTCACTCATTGATTAATTTCTCTATCTCAATGTGCTAAAATTGTTCTTGATCTTTTTCTCTTTAACTCAGCACCTGCTTTTCTTGTCACAAAACAATTACGCATTTTATATCCTTTCATGTAAGTCGGTGTTCTTGCTAACTTCTCTTATCGTTTATTAATACTTATTAATACTTATCTTTGCTTATACTAATGATTATGGATGTCAGCAGCTGTGCTGTAACTTATGCTTCTGCAATGGCTGCTGCAATGTATATATGCCCGTCGACATGCCGTAGTGTTTCTCTCTAAATTACTTGTTTTCTTCTCCATTAGTAACTTATAACACGTTGACTACGGCAGTTTAAACTGAAATTAAAGACTCTAGTTTTTCTCAATTTCGTCATTTAGCTTTCCAGCTGAGAAAATAAAAACAACTGAAAAGTGCCAATATCTGGCTCTGGTTATGTATTACTAAAAACGTAGTTTGTGACTCTTCATATTATAGAAGTTCAGTCAGGTTACTACTGGTGGATCATTATTATAGAAGTTCAGTCAGGTTACTACTGGTGGATCATTAAGCAATTAACGTGTGGAATATCTCGGCCTGATGAAATGCACCGACCTGGTCGCACGTCTCTCAGTTTGAAGTGACCTCGTAATCCCTGTGTAGTAAACCTCCTGTGAGCGAAAGCCGTCCGTGGTGTAACCCTGCTTCAGAGTTATTGATACAGTGGTTCTTAACCTGGGTTCCATCGAACCCCTGGGGTTCGGTGAGTTGAACACCTGGGTTTGGCATGGTACAGTTTGTGCACTGATACAGTATATGTTTTGAGTTTGAAGAAAAAAAACACATTTTATTTTTCCCCATCTACGAAGGGTTCGATGAATGCATATATGGAACTTGTAGGGTTCAGTACCTCCCAACAAGGTTAAAACCACTGCCTTAATAATAAAATATGTCGATCGAGATAACGAGATGCATTTCGTTCTGTCTCGGGTGCATGGTACGTGTTCTATTGCCCCTTTCTGAAAATATAAACCTGTATTTCAAAATTTCAAACCCTCTTCATATTCAATGCAGGCTCTTAGAGGGAATTTTTCATTGAATTTTTGGGCTCACTTCATCACATTCATATTTGGTACTGGGTTTGAACCACTAGTGCAATAATAAATATCCTGTGTATTTTAGAATATGTAATAATATAGCTACACTTGAAGCACAAAAGCTCTCTTAATTTTATGCCCACAAATTCTGTTTGTTCACCTAGTCGACAAATGTAGGAACACAAGCACAAAAGCTCTCTTAATTTTATGCCCACAAATTCTGTTTCATCAACTAGTCGAAAAATGCAGGAACAAAAGCTCTCTTAATTTTATGCCCACAAATTCTGTTTGTTCACCTGGTCGATAAATGCGGGAACAAAAGCGATAAATAGCTCTCCTAATTTTATGCCCTCAAATTATGTTAGTTCATTTGGCCGACAAATGCGGGAACACTTAGGTTAGAATCACTACCGACTGATGAAATAACGGATGCACGACGATGTCATGAGCAGGGTATCGGGGCGAGCGTGATGTGTGAGCACATCAGAGCGGTACGTATGGTCATCAAACATCTTCACTACTTCAGCAACAGCGTCAAGCCTGCGCAAGCCTCGCCTCTCGACAACCTGCGCAGGTAATGCAAGACACAGGTGTCATTCTTTTTATTTTTCCAAAATTATCATTATGGTGTTTTTTTGAGTGGAATTTTGCCAGGGCACAGTTGCCCTGACAAAATAGAGAGTGGATAGGAAAGCGATGTATTTGAGCAATGTTTTTTTCCCCCAATTTTCCTAATGTACAACCTGATCTAACCAACCGCAGCAACCGTGCAAACATATACAACGTGTTAATTAAACCAAAATTCCACTCTCAGAAAAATAACATATATAGTGATAATTTCGGCAAAAAAATCTGGCAACTGTATATGGTATAAGAGGCTCGGTATATACCATGTACAGTTGCCTGATTTTTTTGCCTAAATTATCACTATGTTATTTTTCCGAGAGTGGAATTTTGGTTTAATTAACACGTTGTATATGTTTGCATGGATGCTACGGTTGGTTAGATCAGGTTGTACGTTAGGAAAATTGGGAAAAAACACCATTTCTCGAATACATCGCTACCCTATCAAAGAAGCGTAAAAATTTAGTTGTAGGATTATATTTTACCCGTATGGTAAAATCTACTTGGTGAAAGGTAGTGAAATAATTCAAATGCTATTTTTACGCCGGTACCTAAATGAACAATTTACATTGAAGAACACGTATGTACCACTGCGATGTGAACGTGTCAAAGAGCACTTTGGCAATCCTCTAGGGGCACCAAACAATTAAAATTTATCCAACCTCATTTGATTCTTCTGTGTTTTTTAAATGTCCGAATCTCTGTGTTATTTTTGACTCAACCCACATAAACCGTTGACTGCGCAGATCGGTGTGGCCGATGTGCCGGCGGTCGTTCTACACCCTCTTCATGCAGCTGCTGCAGCGCTGGCCTCTCGACTCCTCCTTCAGACTGCTGCTCGAGGCCTGGCTCAGCTACATCCAGCCTTGGAGATACACCAACATCAATAAGTTAGTGTTTTCTGGTACATCCAGCCCTGGAGATACACCAACATCAATAAGTTAGTGTTTTCTGGTACATCCAGCCCTGGAGATACACCAACATCAATAAGTTAGTGTTTTCTGCTACATCCAGCCCTGGAGATACACCAACATCAATAAGTATGTGTTTTCTGATGCATCCAGCCTTGGAGGTACAACAAGATCAATAAGTTAGTGCTTCATTGTAGTCTTGTCGGGTATGGCATTTTTGTATGCAAAAATGTGCCACCAGCATTTTTTTGTATGCAAAGGCCTACCAGAACGCTGCAGTGACAGAAGTAAGTTACAGTGGCTTGTGGGGTCTTGTAGATGTGGCATACCATATTTGTATTTCGTAATTTGAGGGAACCCAAAGACCTACGAAAGCATTACAGTGATGTAAATAAATTGTATTTTGTTATGTTTGTGCCGCGTAAATTTGAGTGAATCCAAGGACCAACCTAAAACCTGCGCCAGCATCAAGTTAACATTCTGTTGCCTACATTTTCGTGGCGATTTAGTTTGGTGGTAAGAATTTCAATTTGATAAAATGCTAAAGAATCTACTACTTTCTCAACACAACACCAATATCATAGAATCAAGGGACTTCTGGGGCTATCGTTCATGGCTATGTAAACCCAAATATGAAGAAAGAACTACTTTCTGCCTTGATCCATACTAGTTTTACTCTTGTTCAACTGGAAGTGTTCTATTGGAATAATTTTAAATTGTTTCATTTTTTCGTAGGAAGGAACGACAGGGTGAGTGTCTTGGTAGTGGATGTGCGCTTGTCTTCACGAGTGTGATTGCTGCTTACAATCACATGTCGAGAGTATAAGTTACCAAATCATACTCCTGATAGGGTGGTGGCTTCTGCTTTTGAACGGAGTAGCTTTAAGCTGTGTTCACACTGCACACGCAAATCATTAATGTTAACCCGTCGCCACGTCCTGGACTCTTAGAAGGTCGGCAAAGCTAGCACATGTTTCACATCAGCAAACCTAGGGTTGCCATATATGATCTTAAGCGTCTCGTTGAGCGCTATTCATTGGTGTAAGGTAAAATTAGGTGGGAGGAACAGGGAAGGAGAGGTATCAAGCTCAAATCTGTATGAATTCTTCTGCTCTGTCTGGAGTGTAGCTACCGGCGCTGCACAACCTCTTAGAAGGCCAGCAGTGTAGCTGAGGCATCCCAGCACACACTCTGCCTCTAAGAAGGTCGCCATCATTTTTATTTTCTTATGTTTTTTGTTCCAAAAATGGGAGTCCAAATCCACAGATTTACTCCTACGAAAAAAATAATACCACCATTGTATTCGGGAGGAAAAGCTCTATGCATATCAAACTCTTTACAAACAATGAAACTGCTTGATAACAGCCTATACACAAAATGAACTAAAAAATAAAAACTGTGTTTTACATATAGTGCACATAACTCCGGAACTATTGGACCTGAAAAAAAATTCACATACCACAAGATTCAGCAACTCAAAATCTATAAAAATGCATCATAAAAAAACATAAAAGTGCAATAAATAAAAAATGGCCAGTGATTTTCTGATTTCTGTTTTTTGTATTTTACCGAAATAAAAACTCGAATTTTGTAGATTTTCATTGGGGTAGCAGTATTTTTTTTCCCCACTGACAGAAAGAGCAACTCTCTCTCTTTACAATGAACCCCAATAAAACTTCTAACATGATTAATGAATGTACAGTAAGTTGCACAGTTGACCCATTTTCTTCAAACCTCTCGGTAGGTCGACCATGTGGAGACGGGTTAAATTTCTTATGGGTAGAATTAAGGATAACGTAATCAAAGGAATAGAACAAAAAAATAGAACCCGATGAAACCCATGCATCAGCAGCGTATTTGCCACTGCCAAGATCCTGGTATGTCACACAGAACGGCGTCCTCAGAGGGATACAACTATTGTACCTATGGGAATTAGCGTTCCCAGGGGAATATGTATGGTCCTGAGATTAAGGTTAGGTAGACCTTTTTGTTGAGATAGAGTAGGTTTTTGTTTTTTATGGACCACTTTTCAGGGTTCACTGCTCTCCTGCTTTTCAGCCCCCTTACTTTCTTCATCCAACTTTCATTTTGTTTTATAAACTTCTTTCTCGACGTACTATTTTTATGTTCAACTATTGTCCTGTGCTTAGATTCCCTGCTCCTCAAACTCTATACTCAATGGTACCCCACTCCTTTCTCTTTAGGGAATACCTTTGTTGTGGTCAGGGAGACATGAACTAACTTACCTAGTGAAGAAGAGAAAGTAAATACATACTTCTTTCCTTTCTTTGTAACACTTTCGTTGTGGTGAGAGAAACTTATATTAACTTATCTAGCCTGATATAAAATTCTTTCCTCTCTTTGGAGTACCTTTGTTGTGATCAGAGAGAGACAACAACCAACTTATCTAGTGTGATGTAAGAGACAGTAGCTAGACACCATGTGCTTTATTGTGGTGTGAGACATGAACCAACTTACCTAGTCTGACATACGAGAAAGAAGATAGACACCCGGTGTGATTGTTGGGTTCCCACAGACCCGCAGACCCGAGCGAGTCGGGCGTACCGGTGGAGTGGCAGTGGCAGCGCTTCATGGCAGACAACCTCCTCTTCTACTCCAGCGTCCTCACAGCTGTCATGCCCAGGCTCCTCAGACTCGACCTCTCTGCGCCCAAAAATGCCCACATGCTCTACCGCATCTGCAAGGTGTGGAGAGTTTAGTACACGATTCCTGCTTTTTCCCATCTTACGTCAGATTTGGGATTTTTCTAGTCATCAAAATGAAATTTAGGCTTTTTCTGGCTGTGAAAATACAGTTTAGGATTTTTCTCGCCATGTAAATGAAGTTAAGGCTTTTTCTGGCATGAGAATGTAGTTTGGGCTTTTTCTGCCCATGAAAATAAATTTTCGACTTTTTCTAGCCATGAAAATATAGTTTCAACTTTTTCTAGCCATAAAAATGAAGCTAAGGCTTTTTAGACATAAAAATAAAGTATGGGCTTTTCATAACTTGGAAATTAAAGTTCAAGTTTTTTCATCGGGATTCTAAAGCTCAGGTTTATTCTGGCTAAAATTTTCAAGTTTTTTAATATTAACATTCGGATTGTTATAACTATTGAAAGGGTCAACACATATTTCAGACTGACGATGCTTCGTGTGCAATAATTTTTATCAGGAATTCAGTTTTTGTGCACAACGATGTTAGAAGTAGTTTCTGGGTATGTTACTATGGGAGGCCACTTAATGTCGTCACTAAACTCCAGTCCCTGTACAAATGTTGTTTGAAGTTGTGTTTTGTGGGCACATTATTGTAGATGCGGCTTATGTGTCGCTTCTGAACAGGCTTGTTTTGGTTGCAAGTTGAAAATATTTGATGTCTTTTTATTTGATCAATTGTCCTCTCCACTGAATGTTGAAAAATTTCCAGTATCTCGCAGAAACCAAATTATGCAGACTTCAAATGTACACTCTACTAATTAAAAAATTCCATCATTTCTCTTGCTATCAAATTTGAAGCTTCTACAAGGAGTCCGCTACAGCCAAACTATTTCAATTCCGCCATGTGTGCTTCCTATTAATGTATTAAAGTGTCCTACAGCACACTAATTTTGTCTTCACTATGCGTGCCTTTGCTATTTGGGCCTTTGCCGTGTGTGCCTTTGCTGTGTACGCTTCCAAATTATGTATTAAACCTTCCCCAGGTGTTCTCTCTGCCACTGCGAACTCGTTCAATTCCACCATGTGTGCTTCCTATTAATGAATTGAAATTCCCCAGGTGTTCTCCCTGCCGAACTTTGGGACGATATTGAAGGCAACAGAGGACGCGCTGCTCACGCACCCGCACGCCCTGCTGTCGCCCACCAGCCCCCACAGGATGCAGAACGTGCAGCAGGGCCAGCAAGGGCAGCTTCCACCGCAGGCTGTAGCTGTGGCCGTCCGGTCTCACATTCTCGAGATGGAGAACAACAATCATTTTGTCTACACTTCCATATTTGGCAGGCAGACTCAGAACCTTGTGAGTGTTGCAAGTCACATCTACGTGTGTAGCTGAAAAACGTTAACTAAGGCGCATTAAACTGAAAGTTCAATGATCAATTTAAATTAGAGTTCATTTTAGTGTCAATTTGGGAAATAACAAACATTGAATAGAGAACATTAAGTTATTTTATTGAACATAAAGTAATTCTGGCCTTCATTTAGTTTTCATTGGGTATTTATGAAAATTGAGTTTGTGACTTGTGGTCGATCAGTATCATTATTAAAATGAACTCAGTGACCTCCGGAGGTCACATCAGTCAAAGTGTTGCGAGAAATTTTGTCCAAGATCATTCAAAGGCTTTCAATCTTGTGTACCAAAAATTAGTTTGGTGTATCTTTATTGAGAATAAAACTATAAAAGAGAAACGCATACGGTACATTCCCACCTGGTCCCTATTGTGACAAGTACTTCTTTCAGCGACGGGAACGGCAAAACCTTAGTTTAACACTTAGACCGTAACGTGCGCCACGGAAGCCACGGAGGGGATTTTCATAATATTGCCGGCCCACCAGTAGTCACAAATTCAATTCTCATAAATACTTCCATAAAAATCTGAATGAAGGCATAAACCAGTTAAATGTTAGCTATTTGCAAAATAACTTACTAGAATCAACTTTAAATATAAGTTAAATATCGATAATCAATCGCGATCAAAGTGTAAAACGTCAATGCTTTTCAAAATTGCTTAGTAGAATTGACTTTACATTTGAGGGAAGAGTACCCCTTTAAACAAAAAATTTCTATTATTGAACCTATAGCAGTGAAATTTGGTATACAGATTGGAAATGCAATTTAGAACCGTTTTCCTTTCGTGAAAAAATGCGATTTTCCCCATAGAAAATGAGATATTCATAGAAAACGAGATTTTGGGGGGGGGGGTTTCAAAATGTATCTCCTCCTACAGTTTTTGAGCTACAGTAATGATTTTAGTGTCATTGTATGCGGAAATACATGTAGATATCGAAAACTAACTTGGCATTCTCCATACTTCAGTTTGAAGTTGAAAAAAAATTGAAAAATTCAAAAAAAATATATTTTTTCTCAACATTTCATACTTTATGACGTCACAACTTTCGATCGAAAATGAATTTCCGAATGGCTTTTTAGTTTTTGAAATTCCCCCGAATTTCCGCATCCATTGACACCAAAATCATCACTGTAGCTCAAAAACTGTAGGAGATACATTTTGAAGCCCCACATTCCGATCTTTCAAAAAAAGGCAAAACAGGTAAACAAAAATATATAAACAATTTTAATTTAATTTTATTTTTTTTATTGGGTCAGCTAGGACCCATGAAATCATTATACAGTAAAAAAGAGACATAGAAAAAGGCATAGCAACGTCAAGCCGTGAAGAAAGAGTCAAGGGGGAGGTGTAACATGATAAAATATCACTTCCCCCTCCCCTCCCCCCCATAATTCAAACCCCCGTAGCGGGCGAACCAATGAACGTACGAACTTCATTTTTTCACATGATGTACCTGACATCTCACCCTTCCTATTGCATCTAAAACCCAATATCTCCAGAGAATTCGACATTTTGGGGGTACTCTTCCCTTGAGTTGAATATCGATAACCAATCGATATCAAAGTGTAAAACGTCAATGCTTTTCAAAATTACTCACTAGAATTTACTTTAAATAAATAAATTTGTGTTGAATATCTACGAGGCCTGTCGAAAAAGTATCCGACCTTTGGCCAGAAAAAATACTTCAACAACCTGACGGGGTTGGGACCCTAATCCCCTTCAAAGTAGGCTCCTTGTGCTTCCACACACTTAGCCCACCGATCCTTCCACTGCCGGAAACACCTCTGGAAGTCTTCTTTTGGAATGGTGTTCAGCTCTGTCGTCGCGTTCCGCATTATCTCTTCTCTACTCTCAAAACGGGATCCTTTCAGTGGTGTCTTCAATTTTGGAAACAACCAGAAGTCGCAAGGAGCCAGGTCTGGAGAGTAGGGAGGTTGGCGAACGGTCGTAATTCCATGTTTGGCCAAGAAATTGCGGATCAAATGGGATGAATGTGCGGGCGCGTTGTCGTGATGCAAGTGCCAGTTGTTCGCAGTCCACATGTCTGGTCTTTTGCGCCGAACTGCATCACGAAGTCGCCGGAGAACATCCTGATAGTACTCCTTTGTCACTGTTTGTCCTTCCGGTGCGTATTCGTGATGCACAATTCCACGGACATCAAAGAAAACAGTCAGCATCACCTTGATTTTGCTTCGCACCTGCCGCGCTTTCTTCGGCCTTGGAGACTCGGGATGCTTCCATTGGGATGACTGTCTTTTTGTTTCTGGGTTTTGTGTTACACCCATAGCATCTTCCCCAAACACCTGCTGAATCTTACGAATTGTTTCAATTTGAGAATCACCAAGCTTTTGACAAAATTTGATGCAGTGTCTTTGCTCAATTCGTTCAGTCATCTTGCAAGAAAACTAAATCCGACAAACACTTAGAACAGCACCTTACTTGGCGACCACCAGCCAGTGACTGGCCCAAGTGAATGCGGTGAAAAAAGTCAAGCATGCGCATTAAGATTCCTCCTTCCACCGTGCACAGTGGCGCCGCCTTAGAATCACTACTTTGCGCGGGAAAAATTAAGGTCGGATACTTTTTCGACAGGCCTCGTATATCAAAGTGTAAAATGCCATAGCTCGTTACCACAGACTCAAGCTGACGATGTTTGTGTGGTGTGTGCAGGCGCGTCAAGTGCTGAGAAGCGTGCGAGCGGCAGAGGCCGCTGTCACCGGCGAGCTGGCTGCTATGGACCAACCGCCTGCCCCGGGGTGTGTGATTTATTATATTCGTACTTGTGTACACGGTCCGTCAAAATTGACGGTGTCCATAATTTTCCTGGAATATATTTTGCACAGGTTAAGGAAAAGCCATTGTGTCCGTCCTAATAGTACCCGCAATTAAAATACTTTTGTACTTGAAGCACCACGTTAAAAGATACAAGGTAGGTTCAAACCAGTCTTTTTTCGTCGACCGTGTAGCAATGCTGACGTCATGGCAACAAACCAATAGCAGCGCTCAAATTGCATCTGACAAAACTGTAAAGTGAGGGAAGGATGGCAGTTTCTATCTCATCCGCACATCTTTAACACGTAGATATTTTCTCTACTATACACGGAAATTTGTTAAATTGAAATTTATTTTAAAAAGACTTTCAAGAGAAAGCTCTATGTTTGGGGAGATAATGTAACGTCTTATGATAAGGTTATAAGGTAAAGGAGTAATGCAGTTTAATGAAACAACTTTTCGACCCAATTTAGAATTTATTTTAAACTAAATAGTTTTTTTTTATTATCATAGTTTAGGAAAAGACGTGATTGCTAGCAAGACGCAATTGAAGTGAACAATGAACTAAAAATGCGAGGTTATTTAATGTGTATTACATCGTATTGAAGTTATGGATGTGAGACCAATTTCCTGTATTCTATAACCAACGCTGTACGTTCCTGCGAAGACTATAATGCAAACTTCAAATGTACACTCTACTAATTAAAAAATTCCATCATTCCTCTTGCTATCAAATTTGAGGCTTCTACGAGTCCGATATAGATCCTACGGTTGAGGAAACGTTATTCTCTAAATCTTCAAATGTTGAACTTTGTTCCAGTGTTTTGATTTGATTTTCAATTCATTGGAAATTCTTTTATTGAACTTATTTAAACGTAGTTTTTGTGCCTCTTGTATAGATATCAATTTTGAATTCGGATCTTTTATTGAAGAGACTACGTACAGTATCTTGTATCTATTTTCTTCAATTCTGATGATTAAAAAAGATTCAGGAAGATATGCAAATAGAAATAGAAACGCATTAATTAGAGATTGTTGAAATAATTTCGAGTATAAAGAAAGAAGTAAAGACTGTCAGGGAAACCTTTATTATTGAATAAATAAAGAGTTACAACCGAGGAAATTTGAGGCTTGACTGAATTTTACAACAACGTGTACAGCAGGAAGGTGGGGATGCTAGGAGGCATGTGGGAGTGGCTAGTCACGGCCACTACTTCTGCTGCCTCTGATGACAACACCGCTGACGAGCTCAGGAGATCCCTCCTCCACCTGCAGGCGGCGGCCGACCACCTACAGCTCTTGTTCCAGGTACTGACATTGCTTCTCACGGTGCCCCACTACTTCTTTAGTCTTATCGTTGTATCATTCATACACTTTTTCCAGTTATTGAAATTGCTCACGGTGGCCCATAACGTATTTAGTCATGATATTGGTTATCGTTTTATCATTGATTAATTTCTTCCAGTTACGAAAATTGCCCTCAACGGCTGATTTCGTTGTTTCATTGATACACCTTTTCCAGTTATGAAAACTGCTCCCGGTGGCCTACGGCTTCTCTAGTCTTGATATTGGTTATCGTTGTTATCATTGGTACACTTCTTCCGGTTATGGAAACAGCTCTCGGTGGCCCACTATTTCTCTAGTCTTGATATTGGTTATGGTTATCATTGGTACACTTCTTCCGGTTATGGAAATTGGTCTCGGTTGCCCACTGCTTCTCTAGTCTTGTTGTTGATTATCATTGTATCATTGATACACTTCTAGTTATGGAAATTACTCCCAAATAATTTTTTATTTGATATCAGGGTTCGGATTTTTGTGTTTTGCTCTTTTTATGCAGGTATTTTGGCTTTCCTTGTTTGTTAATCTTTCTGCTAGATTTAATTTAACTGCATGCTCTTCGAATGATATATTTTAGAATCTAAGACGAGCTATTAACCTAGTGTGCTCTTAATTGATTTACTCATAAGGACTGGATTTATTGTTCTAATTTAATATTTCAGTTGTATTTGGTCACTAAATCAATCAAGTCCAGTAAATAACTGGAGTAACACAAATGAATCCTAAACGTTCAATTTCAGAAATATTCATCTTAATTATTCCGTGATTTACTTTGTTTGCTAGTGAATTCATATATTTTGATGTTATGATTTGTAAATATTACAGCAGAGCAATTAATTATTTTTCAAATTAGTGAATGCGTTCATTTGAAAATTAGTGAATGATGTCAAGAAAATAATTATTTGCCAAGACGAACAGCCTTTTATTTGAAGATCAGTAAATCAATGTGTATAAAATATTTATTTTTCAGATTTATGAAGACGATCAACTTTTATTTGTAAATCAGGTAATGAATATTAATGAAATCCTTATTTTGGAAGCCTAAAAAATTGCAACTGTATTCAGTCCAGTGCATGAAAGTAATTGAAATCGTCATTTTCAGATCAGTGATGACGTGCAGCCTTTGGACGCGAAACATTTTATCAATATCAATGGAATATTTTTTCAGATCAGTGAAGACATGCAGCCTTTCCACATAAAACATTTTATGAATATCAATAAAACCCTCATTTTGCAGATCAGTGAAGACATGCAGCCCTCATTTGCCAGCGACAGTTCGCCATGCAAGAACAAGTCTGCAGTACCTGACCAGGTTTCCACTGACAACGGCCTTGTACTCTCTGACCAGGGTCAGTCTCGTCCTCACTCTTTTCTATGGCTTTTCTTTTCAAATTTGAAATATTTTATTACATTACCACTAGCATGTGCACTGTTACTAGAATCTCATATTCTTGAACTGTTTTCTTATAAAAATTCAAAGTGTTTAGTTACCGCTAGCATATGTGTTGTTGATAGTAGACACAAGAATCTCTTCTTCTAGAACTGTATTCTTTTGAAAATTCAAAATGTTTTATTACGACTAGCTTGTGCGATGTTACAAGTAGGTAAAAAAAATAATTGTGCATTGTAGATTAACTTCCTCCCTGATTTTGTGAAAGTTTTAGCGTGTGAACTTGTATTGTTCTCCAAGTACCTTCACATTTTCCTGCACCATTTAAAACCAGGATTAGAAACATTTCTCTCCAAGATGGGCATCCATATTTTTAAACCGCATCTATGTTTGTAACAAAAATGCATTGTAGTAAATATGAACATGTATTTAAATAATATGAACATGTATTTAAATAATATGAACAAATGTGTGTATGAATAGCAACAGCATTTGTATGAAAAGGTGTCGTTAAATACTATCACTGTACTATATATGGCATATGGTACACAGTCTTACAATTTTAGTGTTTTGATTCAGTTTGTGTAGTTTAGCTTGTGCCAGAAACGGATCATTTCTGTGAGCTGCTGCGCCACATAGCTTTTGTGTGGGAAGAAGTGTCCTCAGATTTGCTTTGCTATTGTACCACATATATCCTTTGCCTGTCAATTTCACGAATTGTCAAGTTAAATTCTACCCCTATTTGTGTTGAAAATTTTGATTCTATTTATTATATTTCAAGTCATCATTCCTGACTCACATAAATGTCACTTTACTTTAACAATTTCTCTTATAAGCTCTGATTCGAGTTTTCTATAAATGTAGCGTGAACCTCCTTCTATCCTCCTCAGAAGTCTGTTCACCAGAAAATGTTTTCTTTCAACCCAGCCTTTAATTAATAAGTATGCTATAACCCCCATTACACCCTCCTCTAAAGTCCCTTGTAGAACACTTAACATTTCAAGCCATTTTTCAATCACCCTCATCTGCAGCATGAACATCACACTTTAGAGAGCGATCACTACTGCGCCAATTTCTGTCTGGGATACTGTAATCCAGTAAATAAGCTACCGATATAATAAAAACGCTATCGTGATATACAGTAATAACAAAATACAACCCAATGAAACCCAATAAAACTTACTTATTAAAATCAAATGAAACCTATAAAGTAGTATTAGCATAATTTGCTACCACTTTAGTAATTTGTACTATATCGCGTAGGTCTCACAGTTCAAAAAGTACAAACTTCATATCACCTCAGCAAAAAACACATTGTATAATTGTTGTTCAATACTTGTCGCAATTATCTTTACGGAAACACAGCAACAGCCATCGCAAATGAAACCTAATAAAACCCAACACAACCTAATAAAACCTAATGAAAACCCAAAAAAATTTGATAAAACTTAACAAAATCTGATAAAACCCAACAAAGCCTAATAAAAACCAACAAAATCTAATAAATCTCAACAAAATCTGATAAATCTCAACAAAATCTAATAAATCTCAACAAAATTTAATAAAACCCAACATGATGTAATAAAACCCAACAAGATGTAATAAAACCCAACAAAATGTAATAAAACCCAACAAAATGTAATAAAACCCAACAAAATGTAATAAAACCCAACAAAATGTAATAAAACCCAACAAAATTTAATAAAACCCAACAAAATTTAATAAAACCCAACAAAATTTAATAAAACCCAACAAAATTTAATAAAACCCAACAAAATCTAATAAAACCCAACAAAATCTAATAAAACTCAAGAAAATCTAATAAAACCCAACAAAACCTAATAAAGCCAAACAAAACTCAGCAAAACGTTTTTCCACCTCGAAAAGCGTTTTTTTTCCAACCGTTCTACAGTGAGCTAGGAACACTATATAGTGTACACAGCCCTGCAGAGCTAGATGCCTGAGAGTTGGTGTGTTGCAGGCCGGCGTCAGCTGGTGTGCGGGCTGCGGCGGCGGGACCTCAAGTACGAAGGAGACCCTGACTTGCGACCCATCAGCTGTGGCGAGCTCGCCGTGCTGGTCAGGTGGTTGTATGCTCTCGCCTGCCACCTCAACGCACAGGTAAGCTTGTCTGGAAGTATAAGCAGCACCTCTGCTTGGATAGTGCAAAGTTATAGACTTGAAGCGTGAACCTGTGCGCCCGGTATGGATGGTTATGCGCTCGGTGTGGAATTTATAGGCTCAGTGTGTAAAATTGTATGCTTGGTGTGTAAAAATTATGTGCTCGGTTTGTCAACCTATGCACTCGGTGCCCTAAAATTGAATGCTCTGTGTGCAAAATCTGTATTATACATATAGTTCAGGTCAAACTGCCCAAAATTACGCACTCGGTGTATGCGTGTTGGTCAGACTTCGCAAAATCGCGGTCGCATGGCGTGAGGTAACAAAAATGTGTGAGGAGTTGCGTTTTCAGGGTGAGTTATAAATAATGGGATATTTGCGAACTGCTATAAAGAAATACGAAAATTCTTGTCTTTCAAGCATTGATATAAATTTTGAAAATTTCTATATTCTATGCATCAAATGGCGCAGTATTTCCGTCCTATCCTGGTGCCACAACTCTATTTCTGTACTTTTTCTCAGATTTATTGAATAGAATATATAATACATTTTTAATAATAAAGTCTACTACATTTCATTCCGTCCCCGTTTATAGGTAGCAAATAACGCGAAAGTTTTCTCACTTTCTATGTTAACGAATATAACTTTTATATTCCATGAGGGAACATTTTTGCTGTCTGGAGAGACGAGTGCTGAATTCGGAAGCAGGACTATGTTCTGAAAACGCCTGAGAAGCGCGCACTGTCAGTGCGAGACTGATTTCAGTGTCCCAAAATTGCCACGAAATAAATCTCGTTTTCTTTCTGTATCTCGTTACCTTTTGGATGCTGAGAGACGGTGTAGAACTGAGATTTTTAGCTCAAAATCGATCTTGTTTTCTATGCTATTTATGGCTGATAAATGTTATTTACGGCTTATAAATATGCTATTTATGGCCTATAAACATGTTATTTATGGCCTATAAACATGTTATTTATGGCTTATAAATATGCTATTTATGGCTTATAAATATGCTATTTATGGCTTATAAATATGCTATTTATGGCTTATAAATATGCTATTTATGGCTTATAAATATGCTATTTATGGCTTATAAATATGCTATTTATGGATTATAAATATGCTATTTATAGCCCACTATGGGTTGAAAGTGTACACGTTATTTGTACAAAATTCATCTTGTTCTCTTCAGTATGGTTGACTGACTTTTGTGAGTTTGGCAGTTTACAAATAAGGTGTTGTCCTACTTAATAAATTAATATTTCCTGCAAAATGGTCTGCAGGTTTTAACTCTCGATGTCATTTTTTCTGCAAATTCTTATCAATGAAAGGAAATTTAACCTGAAAACTTTTCTGGGACACAAAATCAGAACGTTACTTAGTGGGTGATATGGCCTTGGTTCGATCCCGCATTTGTGAGGTGTATTTTAGAGAGAAAGCTGCTTTTCTGATGACCTAGAAAACAGTGAAGGCAAGCTGGAATGACCATGAAGTAAACTCACCGTTGACCTTACACTTCATTTTTTTTCCCTAGGCAACCTACAGAAAAAAAACACTCTAGTTGCAAGCATAAACTCAATTGCTGAATAAAGCAACTGATAACGATAAAGCAAAAATTCAATTGCTGACTAAAGAAACCAATAACAATGAAGCCAAAACTTAATTTCTGAATAAAGCAACTGATAACAATCAAGCAGAAATTCAATTGCCAAATAACGCAACTGATAACGATGCTTCTTCCTTTACAGTACGGGGCCGAGTTGAGATCAGGCTACTACAGAGGCGGAGTGCAGGGCGTGCTGTGGCGGTGTGTGCTGCAGCCGCCCCTCACCGTGTACGAGTACCGCAGGCAGATGGCGTCTTCCGACCCTTGCGGCGCCCTCTACCCTGTCAAGGTGGCCAGAGTCCTTCCGCCGAGACTCAGCTTCAGGAGGCTCGCCAGTAGGCAGGTGAGCAGATAGCTCTTCCTTAGCCTGATTACCAAAACGTTTTAGCCCTACCAGATTGCTTTACCAATTTTTTGATACTTCCTGAATTGTACCTAATTTCAATACGAGGCCTAGTACGTGAAAAATTACGTCAGAAACTAGGAATAATCAACCAATCGTGGAATTGGTATAGTTTAGAATAATGTGTAACAGTAAGGTCCGCAGGCATGGGTAGGGTCAAGTCATCGTGGCGAGCTGATGACGCATATATTTTTAGTCTTTTCCCCCAGTCTACGTGTTGCATTCAAAACGTTATGGTATACCAATGCTTTCAGGGATATCATGGTTAAAGACGTTCCGATTCTCACATGCAACTCAGCCAAGTTGACTTCGTGATTAAAAGGTTTGGAGAATCAGACCCATGGACTACTTAGTGTTGTTGGGTTCCTGTCTGGTATTAAATCGTATTTGTTTAACGAGTAACTTGTCAATATTATCTTGACCGTATTTAGGTTAATGTCCCTGGAAATGTTTGTTGAATAAATTTTATTCGTATTCTAAGCAGTTCAATCTCTGTGCTATCAAAAATTTTCAAGGTATAGAAAAGGATCATGGAGCTTTCATTTTGATATAAAAATTAGCCGGTGTCTCTTTCCTCTAGTGTGCACACAGTCAATATAATTTGAAATGCGTATCATTAATCCTAATGATGAAAAGAAAGAATAGAGATGAATTTTTGTCCTACTCTTTCGAGTTAGCTTGAATATTCAACATTCACTCCCCAATTAATAGAGAGAGAGAAGCATGTTGGTAGAGGGAAAGATTTCTCAGTTCTTTTGCACTCCGAGTTAAGCTAATGATTACACTTGAACTGCGAGCAAAGTGAAGATGTATGCACTTTCAGCAGCGAGCGCAATTTCAGGGCAAGCTTTATACTTGAGCTGATTTCTGCCGTATCATTTTTTCTTCTGTTTTCATTGTAGTAGATTCTTAAATTTTCATCAATTCAAGTTACGTTCAACGTTTTCCATTAATTGTACTAGAAAACCTGAAATTTTTGTTGCTTTTAGATTCTCAGCTCGGGTCTGTTGAGAGAGTGTAAGTGAAACTTTGTTTCTGATCGATCCCAAACGTGAATTTACACGTTTTTAAAATATTGTTGCTGCAAAACCCTTCTTTAGTTATTTAAAGCCAAAGTCATCTCCGTATTTGACTGAATATTTTGTACAGTGATGACTTTTCTACATTTTTGCGATGTTGTAGCGCTGGTGACCGCCATGGCTACTGGATAAGACAAACTTTATTTAGCTGTTGAGTATTTTCATGACTAGAAAAAGCGACACTTATGACCGTATAAATGATA
This sequence comes from Morinoia aosen, assembly GCA_030386875.1. NCBI lineage: Eukaryota > Metazoa > Arthropoda > Malacostraca > Amphipoda > Talitridae > Morinoia > Morinoia aosen. The sequence goes on along the minus strand of CM059559.1, from coordinate 10,083,762 downwards.
TTCATGACCATTAAAGTGACAATTATGTGTTTTCATAACTATAAAAAGTGACTCGTGACCGTAAAAGTAACACTCATGACCGTATTTGGCTTAACATTAGGCAGTATAACCAAATCTTTTGTGATATATCTTGATAACTTTTTAAACATCGCAGATGGTTTCTCATGACTTGCTTTGCAGCTGCTGGTGTCAGTGCTGGCGATCGCGTTGATCCTGTCAGTGGTGTTTGGAATGTCGCTGCCCAGTCAGCTGACTTGCGTGGTGTTCCCGGCACTGCTACTGTACTTCACTGCCCAGGTGGTCGTTGGCAGAGCCCTCCTGCAGCCGCAGCACCCGCTCCATGGCACCGATGAAGACTGCAATTGAAACTCTTGGTTAGGAATTTATGTTGTGCCTCCGACTAGCTCCGAATATAGAGTGTGAAGACTGTAATTAAAACTCTTGGTTTGGAATTTGTGTTGTGCCTCCGACTAGCTCCGAATATGGAGTGTGAAGACTGTAATTGAAACTCTTGGTTTGGAATTTGTGTTGTGCCTCCGACTAGCTCCGAATATAGAGTGTTAAGACTGCCATTGAAACTATTGGTTAGGTATTTGTGTTGTGCCTCCGACTAGGTTCGAATATTTAAACTTATGTAGAATATGTAGAGTGTAAACTTATGTGCGATGTGTATGACATGAAAGAGGATGGGGTGGATGGGGTTGTGAGAAATGCATGTGTGCTCAAGTGAAAGGCACTGCTCGTTAAGTTCACAGCGTGTAATTATCTCAATGTCGACCTAGTCTTCATAAGGTAGGTAAAGAGAATAAAATATATCTACTGTATGAAGGACTAATTTGACGAAGCAGGAGTGTGTTTGACTCGACCCAGTCTCTAAAAAGTAGTAACTTGAGAGCAGCTCGGAAGGAAAGAGAGGTCGCAGTTCAAGAGTGACGCGCAGTTTCTGCTCTTGTAAGATAAAGGTGCTACGTAAAAAATTTCACCCAACCATCATTCCTTGTTTTGCACAAAATTGAACAAGGCGCGTCAGTGGGCATTGGTGTCGAGCGTTTTAATTCATCAAGAATTTTACATTTTAAGCGGTAAACATTGATGGAGTGAAAATTCGCCGCCTGCAGTTACTTTCACGATAACTAAAACCTACGACCTTGAATATTTAGGGGGCAATCGTATTCAGAAATGAATACGTGTATTATGTCTCTTGTATTGCTTCCAAATCCTCACACTTTAATTAATCAAAGGTGTACATTCCTGCGTTGTTCTGTTTGAATCTCTTAATTAATTAAATGCAGGAAATTATCCCACCGTTTCTGATGATCCACGGGTCTGATGTGGCATGCGGAATGAAGCAGTAAAGTTTGATTACGCTCACATGCGTACGCAGAAAGTCGTACTGTATTGGTATTTTCCTTTAGAATTGTCAATGATAAAATCCCAGGCTGCCAGTATTGTGATTAAATTAAAGAAATATTCTCGTTATATAGGTAGGGCAACTGATGTATTTTTTAATCTCACTTGTTAAATTTACGCCTTCTGTTTAATATCAAGAAATCGATCGATCATCCCGATCTTTATCTTTTCGAATTAACATCTTTACTGTGTGTACAATATTAATTTAATATTCTCGCTATCTTAGCTCCAATCCCACTAGAAATATTTTCCTCACCCGGCACTGAAATGCTCACTCTCTTATTGAGTAAACGTTCGAGGTTGTGTTGCGCCAGACACTGTGATGGCTCGCTGGTAAACCTGACTACCGCGTTGAGTCGACTCACAGGCTCCAGAATTGGGAGGGAAACAGCACATGTCGCGTTATCTTGGTTGAAGATATCTGTTTTGTGTGCTTCGATTTCTTCATTTCTGTTAATTTATTTCTCGGCGGTAAGCATTAATGTAGTTCTTTTCATTCCAAAGCATTCGGATAGCTTTCGTGTACCTGCTTCTTTGCAGATTTTGTGCCGTATTTATTTTTTATTGGCATTGTAGCTCGAAAACTCAAATGTTGAATTTTCTTTCTTATTTGATAAGATGAATATATTCATTATTGGTGTTCTTCTTCCTGTAGATGGGTATGTACCACCTCCCTTGGACACCACGCTATTGGTTGCATTGCTTACTTTCAGGCAAAACCGTTAGTCAGAACTGAGAGTCCAATGCCACAAAATAATTAGTGTTTGTCCGAAAACTCGACATCTGTGGAAGAAACTTCCGAAGTTGAATTAGTTTTATTTACTTCAAATGGTTTAGTTCACATTACGTTTTTTGAACTGTTATTGTGTCCTACGTCACTTTTATTTTTCAGCAAGCGATTGTTCTTTGGTGCCTGTGATTGAGCTTTTAACTTTTGTGATACTCATTGCCTCGAAGTTTTGGCTAAGTCGCTGAAATACAATAACTTGACTATATGTATTGAAGTTTTACTGTTCCTGTACACGGAGACTTTCGAAAAAGTTTATGCACAATTTGAACTGACATAGAACCCCTCAGGGGGATACAATTATTGTATCTATGGGAATTAGCACTCCCAGGGGGACAATGTGAGGGCCCGAGCTGAAGGTTAGGTAGGCTTTCTTTTTTGTTAAAATGGAATAGGTTTTTGTTTTGTTACGGACCATCTTTTTTCGGTTCACTGCTGTCCTGTTTTTTCATCACCTTCTACTTTCTTCTTCAACTTTGATCTTGTTTCATGAACTTCTTTCTCATCTTACTGTTTCTATGACCCTTCTGCATAGATTCCCCATTCTCTCATCTCCATACCAAATGGTGCCTTCCTCCTTCCTCTCTTCGATACGCTCTTTTTTTGTAGCGGTTAGGGAGGCTTAAACTAACTTATAATCTAATCTAATCTAACTGACATAGAAAAATTATTTTCTAGCCCACAAGCTCTGATTTTGGGGGGAAAGTATAGTTTAAGTCTAATTTGATAAACTGGTTGAATTTTAGGTGTACCTCTATATTCCTAACAGATTAAATGTTCATACTGGTGGCCTTCAGCATCAATACACATCTGAGTCCGGATCACACTTGATTCTGTACCTCACACTAAGGTGTTCTGTGGGATTTCTGCTCGTACACCTAACTCATGCTCTCTTCTTCGCTGCCTCTGGTCCGCAGTAACATGTCTAAACTTCCAATGTTACTTCTCCTCAGGGAATTCAACTATTGTACCTATGGGAATTAGCGCTCCCAGGGAGTAAATGTGAGCGCCCGAGCTGAGAGTTAGGTAGGCCTTCATTTTGTTGACGTAAAATATTTTTTGCTGTGTTAAGGACCACCTTTTTCGGTTCACTGCTGTCCTGTTCTTCAGCACCAACTACTTTCTTCTTCATTTTTTATCTTGTTTCATGAACTTCTTTCCCAACTTACTGTTTTTATGTCCCTTCTGCATAGATTCTGCATTCCCTAACATCCATACTAAATGGTGCCTGTCACCTTCCCCTCTTCGGAACGTCTTTGTTACGCTTAGGGAGGCTTAAACTAACATCTAAACTAATCCAGTGCTACTTAATAAACTGTTAACTATCTTCAAGGTCAAACGTTCATCCTCCATTTTGTGCAGCTCGATCGGTGATTCTGATACCATTTGAGGAAACACATTAAATTTGTTAAAAAATTCGACCGTGTAGATGACAATTTACGTTTTCCATGCCAGAGCAGTGCGTGTTTCTGTTTTTTAAGCATCCACGAATTCCATTGGATAAGGTAGTACGAAGCACCTACATCAAGAGAATCGGTACTGACTCGTACCTATAAATGTGTGGAAAGAAGACGCCGCAAGTTTGGACAATTATTCTTACCTTTGGCATAATAAGTTTCACTAAAAAGTATACCTAATCGTCAAAATGGCCTTTGAAATTACCTTTTCCTAAAATTTAATATCGTCGGCTATAAAATAAATTTTCTATGGAAGTTGATAGCGTGTTCACAATTTTTAGCCATTTAATACCAAACATACGTTTACTTTGTTTCCTCTCCTCTAAATCTTTCTCATTATACCACCGAGAATTTAAACAATGTCGTCAAGTTTGAGGTGTAGAAATTTTTTCGTGGGTGTTGCGCAGTTTGCGTATGAACTTGTATTGTTCTGCAACTACACACTCATTTTCCTGTACGATTCATAAGCAGAAACAGAAAAATTTCACTCCAAGAAGGAGATTATACCACCGCCGAGTCCGTAGCGCGAATCTGTTGTGGGTCATGTTAGGGTGGTAGATAATTTAAACTTTTTTGGCTTGCATTTCATTTGTGGGCGCATGGTAGCTGCTGACGTGTGTGTTCCGATACCTTCATGCATTAACCTCTCGGTTTCATGTGCTGATAGCTCGCACAAATGCGCTCTCCTAAAGATTTTCTTTGGTTCATAATGCGAACGTTTCATATCGATTATTGTAAATTTATTCTACTGCTTGTGAATTGAATGCTCAATATACAAGCTGGGACCTAGTGGCAAATGTGTATAATTTTACTGCCGAACGGGAAGGGAAATCGTGAAATGAATCATCCAAGCGTAGGATTTTTTCAATGTTGGCAGTTAAACATACACTGAAAATACTGAAGAGGAAATAGTAACCAGGTCTTCAATATCAGTCGCGCCTGTCATTCACTGCAATGCTGAAATGACAACGAAAGTCACAGCCGTAACCTGTCATTTTAAATGATATCCTTAGTTTTATTTAGTCATTGATAATAGCAGTATTACACGAAAAAACTCAAAGTTCTCTACCATGTATAATACTTGCAAATCGTAAAATATTGTTAGCATTTTGATGTGGTCAGGCTGGTAAGCCTAAGTCATCAAGATTTGAACTGACGAGACCAGATTGCAGTGGCTAAAAAAAAGATCAAGTTATTTTCGCGAGCGTCGGGACCATAGCGAAGCGAGGTCACTCGTTGCTATGGCGACCGGAAGATGCTGTGCCCGGACGACAATGCGGCATCCGACCGGATGAAGGAAGACGCAGCTAAGCAAAGTCACCAATTACTATGGAAAGAAACGGGATAGAGGAGTCAGATAGAATAGACTCGCTGACTTCCGTAACTTGTGTCCCTAAACTAAAAAATATCATGGGTATCTGTATTATCGGTGGATGGGAGAATGGGTATCTTATAATGTGTTCATCGATGACTGGTACAAAGGTTATAGACGAGATTAGATGATGGATGCACCGAAGATCGGCAAGCTTGCCCTTGACACTGCCGTAATTAGAAGTAATAGCGCTTGCGCTCATGCAATTAGCCGCAGGCGGGAAGAAAATAGATCGCGAGTTGCCGAATGTGAGGTTGAATGATACTTATGATAGTGACTCAATTTAAATTCAAGAGCAAGGATTACCTCGAAGGAAGTTAATTGAAAAGGGTGCCTTACAGGAAGTTGAAGGGCAAAGGTGAAATAAGAGTGAGCACTTTGTTATCAGTGAGATAGCGTGAACCTCAAATTCTTGCACTTCATTGTATTATTCTTTGAGATTAAAGAAAGGTGCTCTTTAATACTTGCGCTATTCATCTGTTCCCTAAAATGTTAAATTACTTTTTTGTGGAAATTTAACATGAAAGTGCAAAGTATTACCACGATATTTCAGAGATATGACATTTTAGTAGATTAACTATCGTCCTCTAAACCTTTTGATGTGTTCAAGTTACTGAGCAGATATTTTGGACTATTACGACATTCTTTACGTTTTCTTCTCAGATTTTTATAATTATCTTCCATGATTTTAGAATGGATTTTTTATGATATTATGCCATTGAAGTATATATATCTCACTTAAAAATATTACGCATCTTTAGTCGCAACAGACGTGTATTCTGAGCGAATTCTTCGTTATTAGAAATTGTGACTCATAACCGTGCTGTTATATATCAACATTGTAGAGTAGCTATCTACGATCTCATCTCTTTGTCAAACTCAACATCATGCTGAGTGATATTTTGACAGCTTCTCTGGAAAACGAATACTTTTTACATCAATCGGCTGCGGAAAAATTTATGCTTATTTTTTGAACAGAAGCGAAAAATAATCTGCTTGTTATATACGTTAGATCGGAGGCTATGGATACATTTGGAACTCATTTGCGCGCAGCAAAAAATATCTGTGAGGGTAATAAGTGCGTTTTTTTTCTAACAGGGATCACCGTAAGGCGTGTTCTGTGAAATACGGGACAGTCAATACAAAAGTGACGTGTGATATTTTAAATATCTTTTTCTATTCAAAATCCTATGATCTGATCATATATACTAGACCACACGTACACTGCGTACGTCGTTGCGAAAGTAACAAGATAAACTCTGCGAGAGGAATTATGCCACGAGTTTCTTGTTCATTTGCATTGCAGTACTGCAATAACTAGCAAAGGCTGTTGACTGCAGTGCGCAAGCTGAGTACAATTTCATGACGAGATAATCGGCTTGCGTGTCTTGCTGACTCGGACCAGCCCGGCACGTGTGTCTTCTCTGCTTCTCTGCTTGGTAAAACGCAGGCAGTTTCACAACCCGCGTCTCGTATCTGCAAGTCAGCAATATGACTACGTTTCATGCCGGATTGGTCACAGTTTAGAAGCAAAAAATGCTCCCGTTTAGCGCTTGAGTTGCCAGGTTCCGAAGTGCCAGTCTGCTTCGCAGTGATTCCTTGAAGTTACTAAATGTTTTCGGTTTTACGTTTCCATGAATTTCAGAGCAAATTTTCTTTTGGCCAAATCTTCCCTCCAGAGTGTTACGGCGAAACTCCACCGCTTGTAAGGAAATTACTCTTGTTTGTACACTTTACAGTTTCATTGCATTTATGGGCATTATACTTTTTGTACGTCTATCGTATAATCTGTCAGCTTTTACCGATCGAGGCCTTGGTTAGCTTGGGGAGTTAGTATGTGAACGTATGTGTGATATTACTTGATCATAAAAGAATGCTGTACGGTCCTTAAAAACTTGCTTTATGTCGACGTGGTCAATTCCATGGCTGAGCTAGTTTGAGAATAAAAAAAAGAACCAATGCAAAAACGTACATTACATTTATTGCAAACGTATCGGAATTATTAAAATTCCATCGTCGGTGCTGAAACAGATGAAAAATGAAGAATTTGCAGCTAGTTTTATGATATATTTTGCTGCAAATATTTCTGCTGTCGTCAGCACATGAATGAACCGTACCTTGAGACGCTGACTCAGCGCAAAGAATATTATCACACGGTCCAATCAATGAGCGCATGAAGCAAAAGTATTCCTGAATTTATATTCAGGGCTGCTCAATATAGCAATTGCAAACTTTACCGTTCAGTGATATCCTTTGTAATTCGATGCCGCTCATTGTTTTTTGCTGGCGGTGTAACTGGTGTTGTTGCTGGTAGTGAAACTGGTGTTGTTGCTGGTGGTGAAACTGGTGTTGTTGCTGGTAGTGAAACTGGTGTTGTTGCTGGTGGTGAAACTGGTGTTGCTGCTGGTGGTGAAACTGGTGTTGCTGCTGGTGGTGTTGCTGGCGGTGTAACTGGTGTTGTTGCTGGTAGTGAAACTGGTGTTGTTGCTGGTAGTGAAACTGGTGTTGTTGCTGGTGGTGTTGCTGGCGGTTTTGCTGGCGGTGTAACTGGTGTTGTTGCTGGTGGTGTTGCTGGGAGTGAAACTGGTGTTGTTGCTGGTGGTGTTGCTGGCGGTGTTGCTGGTGGTGTTGCTGGTGGTGTAACTGGTGTTGTTGCTGGTAGTGAAACTGGTGTTGTTGCTGGTGGTGTTGCTGGCGGTGTAACTGGTGTTGTTGCTGGTAGTGAAACTGGTGTTGTTGCTGGTGGTGTTGCTGGCGGTGTTGCTGGTGGTGTTGCTGGCGGTGATGCTGGCGGTGTAACTGGTGTTGTTGCTGGTAGTGAAACTGGTGGTGTTGCTGGCGGTGTAACTGGTGTTGTTGCTGGTAGTGAAACTGGTGTTGTTGCTGGTGGTGTTGCTGGCGGTGTTGCTGGTGGTGTTGCTGGTGGTGTTGCTGGTGGTGTTGCTGGTGGTGTTGCTGGTGGTGTTGCTGGCGGTGTAACTGGTGTTTTTGCTGGTGGTGTTGCTGGTAGTGAAACTGGTGTTGTTGCTGGTGGTGTTGCTGGCGGTGTAAGTGGTGTTGTTGCTGGTAGTGAAACTGGTGTTGTTGCTGGTGGTGTTGCTGGCGGTGTAAGTGGTGTTGTTGCTGGTAGTGAAACTGGCGGTGTAACTGGTGTTGTTGCTGGTGGTGTTGCTGGTAGTGAAACTGGTGTTGTTGCTGGTGGTGTTGCTGGTAGTGAAACTGGTGTTGTTGCTGGTGGTGTTGCTGGTAGTGAAACTGGTGTTGTTGCTGGTGGTGTTGCTGGTAGTGAAACTGGTGTTGTTGCTGGTGGTGTTGCTGGTAGTGAAACTGGTGTTGTTGCTGGTGGTGTTGCTGGTAGTGAAACTGGTGTTGTTGCTGGTGGTGTTGCTGGTAGTGAAACTGGTGTTGTTGCTGGTGGTGTTGCTGGTAGTGAAACTGGTGTTGTTGCTGGTGGTGTTGCTGGTAGTGAAACTGGTGTTGTTGCTGGTGGTGTTGCTGGCGGTGTAACTGGTTTTGTTGCTGGTGGTGTTGCTGGTAGTGAAACTGGTGTTGTTGCTGGTGGTGTTGCTGGTAGTGAAACTGGTGTTGTTGCTGGTGGTGTTGCTGGTAGTGAAACTGGTGTTGTTGCTGGTGGTGTTGCTGGTAGTGAAACTGGTGTTGTTGCTGGTGGTGTTGCTGGTAGTGAAACTGGTGTTGTTGCTGGTGGTGTTGCTGGTAGTGAAACTGGTGTTGTTGCTGGTGGTGTTGCTGGTAGTGAAACTGGTGTTGTTGCTGGCGGTGTAACTGGTGTTGTTGCTGGTGGTGTTGCTGGTAGTGAAACTGGTGTTGTTGCTGGTGGTGTTGCTGGCGGTGTAGGTGGTGGTGTTGCTGGTAGTGAAACTGGTGTTGTTGCTGGTGGTGTTGCTGGCGGTGTAAGTGGTGTTGTTGCTGGTAGTGAAACTGGTGGTTTTGCTGGCGGTGTAACTGGTGTTGTTGCTGGTAGTGAAACTGGTGTTGTTGCTGGTGGTGTTGCTGGCGGTGTAAGCGGTGTTATTGCTGGTAGTGAAACTGGTGTTGTTGCTGTTGGTGTTGCTGGCGGTGTAAGTGGTGTTGTTGCTCGTAGTGAAACTGGCGGTGTAACTGGTGTTGTTGCTGGTGGTGTAACTCGTGTTGTTGCACGCAGCGTAACTCGTGTTGTTGCAGGCAGCGTAACTCGTGTTGTTGCAGGCAGCGTAACTCGTGTTGTTGCAGGCAGCGTAACTCGTGTTGTTGCAGGCAGCGTAACTCGTGTTGTTGCAGGCAGCGTAACTCATGTTGTTGCAGGCAGCGTAACTCGTGTTGTTGCAGGCAGCGTAACTCATGTTGTTGCAGGCAGCGTAACTCGTGTTGTTGCAGGCAGCGTAACTCGTGTTGTTGCAGGCAGCGTAACTCGTGTTGTTGCAGGCAGCGTAACTCGTGTTGATATCAAGAGTGCACCTATCTTGAGGCTGCAGCACATATTCCTGCAACGCTAGTTCCTGCAACACCTTTACCTGCAGTAACTGCAACACCTGTAACTGCAGTCACTACATGCAGTCACTGCAGCACCTGTCCCTGCAGTGACAGAGGCCGCAGCTGCACCCACACGCTCGGCACGACCCCCATGCCCCAGCGCTGCTCCGGTCCGCATTGATCGCCGGAGCGGCGAGCTTGACCGGATGAACAGCCCACGCGGTTCGGAGAATCTCGCTTGTGAGCGATAACAGCATAGTCGCAGTTGAAATTTAAAAATAATAGCGCCGTTTTGCTTGAAAGTTTCACCTGAAAACGTTTATAAATTCGAGGTGTAGGTATGTATCGTATTTGCTAATTCTACGCGGGCGACAAACAGACTGTGTGAGTTGAAATTGAAAAAATAACGCCGCCGTTTGCCTGAAACTTCCAGCTGAAGGCCTCAACAAATCTAAGATGTAGGTATTTGTCAGAATTTGTAATTCCATACCTGAGAAACGGTCAAAATTAACTTAGTTTTTGAAAGTTGAAGTAGGTCATCATAATGAGCGTTCATTTGAAAATATGCAGTAATTACCTCGATAGCACATTTTTTCAACCTATAATAACAAATGAAAGCGGTTGCATCATTTCAACTCTGTGAAACTTATTTTCTAAAAGTACGTTGTGTTATTTTTTCCCTAGATCGATAACTTTCCAATGTATTGAACGAATTTTACAGAGTAGAAATTGAAAGTTAAAGATAACCATTACACTGCGAGTACATGGAGAAGTCATTTAAAAATCCCTCATGGCCGTCCAAATTTAATTTTTTCTCTAGTTATACTGCAGCAATGGATACTCCCATACTACCCTCACGGCTATCTCTTCCAATCCATCCGTGATCTTCGTGGACGACAAACCCACCCAGCACTTGGAGTCTTGAAGTAGCCAAGGCCTGCATAATTGGGCCGGGAAGAAGAGAGATGAGTTGCAATTCGGTTCACCTTGGATCAGGGCCACTACTAGCTGTGACTGAAAATAGCGAAATCGTTATTTCAGTCAGTAATAAAATTATAGGAAAGATATTTATCATTTTGCATGTTCAGCAATGTACTTAAAACCTCATTTATTGCCAGCCTTCAATGTGTATATGTATTCTAAATTATCGACTGGAGAGCACAGTGACAAGTATCCTCTGTACTCCACGTCACGAGTCAGGGATCAAAATGTGTAAATTATTACAGTTTTTCAATTTCATATTATATGAATAATCACCGTATTTTATGTAATTTGTTTTATTATTCGAATGCGATAATGTATACTGAGCCGACGCGATTTTCCATTTTCAGGTTGGAGAAAAACGTTTAAAAATTATATTATTGAACACGGTTCAATCAGGGGCACTAGTGAAATTCGTAGCTCAGCTAGTTCTGTCAATACAGAGTGCCGGGGCCGCAGCGCTTTCATGTCTGCCTCATCTGAATTGTGTCTGCTTCTGCGGAACATGAGCTGTACGCAGACTGTTTCTTACATCACACAGGTGGACTGACTTTTAGCGAGTATCAAGATCGACCTAATCTATGAAGGAAATATTTATTTTCCTCGTGACAGAAGACTGTAACGCCGTGGCCTTTGTTATCGTTTGCTACATCGCTGCAGATTCCATGCCACATTTGAAGGGTGGAAAGGTTTAGTGGACTACTTGCATAGGAAATCCATTGTGAGTAGTCCACTAAAGCTTTCCACCCTTCATTTGTTATTGACAAATGTGGCATGGAATTGTTCACTGTATTAAAGCTAAGTCATCGGCTTGCCATACAATGACCTAATTTATATTATACTGAAACTTCGTTACCTTTTTACATCCTAATCCTTCGATTAATATAACAGCCATCAGAATTATGATGAAGAGCAAGCATCTATTCCAGGCTGCTTGAACCCAATGATAATCTAGGTAACCCAATGGCTTCGCTGGCCTTATATAAATCTGTTTATTAGAACACCATTCTCTTCATTTACTTTTGGAATCATGGTCATATTTACTTTCCATTGAAGTCTTACCATAATTAACTCTTTTCAACGAAGTCCTCATTCCTCTGGATTAGCAAGACAACCGAATACATAAATTACAATAATGAGACAATCATACTTATTCCCATAACGATGCGTGACCTCACTCGACCTCCCCACACGCTTGTATACATCGGTCCAGGAAGAATTCAGGAAATACAAATCTCGTGATGACACTCGCCACTCCAGGGTTATATTCTACATTTACTTTCTTATATTTATTCCCGCCTTCATGTCAGTAAACGTCAGTTTGAACCGTTTGACTTCTATCAGCTTAGGATTAACTTTTCAATGCATAAATTTCAAGGATTACATTTAAACGATTGCTAATTTGTAAGTTTTAGTTGAGGTGGTTGTTGGTAAGATCCGCCGATTTGCAGTAATCAAAGCCTAAGCGTCCATTCATTTTAATGGTAAAGCAATAAACGACGATAAATTATAGAAGGATCAATTCACTATCAGGCTTATTTCTTATAATGAAACACCTGTTTGTAAAGCCTCATCACGTGAACGAATAATTTAGCTGACAATTTATTGAGGAAAATTCACATTTGGCTCAAGTTTCTTCTAACCTCATTGAAAAATCTGGTAATCTTTCTACAGCATGAATAAATTTTAGAATTATTAAATCCCTAAAAATTAAATTTATTTAAAAATGCAATGCTACTACTCAGGGCAGTACGTACCTTCAGGGTAAATTATCGGACTATTGTCCAGGGTTGCCAGATTGGCCATTTCATTGCCAATTCACACAAAATTTGTAATTTTTTGAAATCCGTGACCATGGAAAAGTCACTGAAATTTTTTTTAATATTCTGTCTTTTAAACAAAAAAAAAAAACAGAAGACCTACAACATCTCAAGGAGGTGCTCTCATCATAATATCGTTAAAGTGAGCAAAAAGTTCACTAGTGCTGTCGTTTTTTAATGAAAAAATGTCTATATATATATATTGTAGTGGCCATTTTGACCATCGTTTCTCGTGAAATGTGGCCATAAGCAGACTGATTCATCTGGCTACCCTGCTATTGTCTGAGATGAGCTGGAGAAGCGAGAAGAGTTACGGTCGTGTAGCCGGAGGAGCTTCGATCATGCAGTGTTAAGAAATATACCATCCAAATTCACCCACGCACGACTGAGTGTGTTTGCATGTAGCTCAGTGAATTCTGAGCATCCAGCACTTGTAATGTATCGTATATTATCGCCTAAATTCGTCAGTATTTCATATCTTTCAAATTTATGTTCTGCTGAATATGTTAGCTTTTAAACTTTAAATCCTGAGTATATTATGATGTAAAAATACATTATTGAGTTAAAAAAACAAAATGTCAAACTCAATTTCTTTGTGCACCAACGAAATCAATTTTAATTTACGGGAAAATATTATGTGGCTGAGCAAAACGAGAACAGAAAAAGTAGTTATGTTCAATGATAATTCCTTTCAGGGAAATATTTCACCATGAATATTACCTGATATCGAACAAACATATTCTTAAAAATGGTCGACATGCTTACCTATAGGGGTATTACCTTAATGCACTATTTTTTACGCAATTTTCCATTATTTCTTCCCAGGTACGGACAGGACGCTTTCACGTTGCTAAGCAACGGTGTTTCGCAAGATGATCGCCGGTGTGTGAACACGTATGAACGCGGTCACCCTGTCAGAGGGTTGTGACCTACGATAACGTAAGGTCGTCGGACCAATGGCTGCAGGAATTAACTCCACGGTGAGATTTGACGTCGGGGAGCATCATATGACTTCCATTTTATTTAGGTGGGGGCGCTACGTAATACATGTAGTGGGCTCCATCTGGATTTGCTACCTAGTAGAATCGGTAAATGTTGAGGACTTGACCATAATCGATTTTCCACTCTTTGATCAATAAAGATTGTTGATGAGACCAAAATAAACAAGTTTTCTTCAATGCACTTTCCGGCGGAAATAAGGGTAAATGTTGAGGACTTGACCATAATCGATTTTCCACTTTTTGATCAACAAAGATTGTCGATGAGACCAAAATAAACAAGTTTTCTTCAATGCACTTTCCGGCGGAAATGAGTATTTTAAAAGTTATGGCGTTAAATGAGTTACCGGAACTCCAGTGTGCATCACCCTATTACAAACGTAAAGAGGTTGGGTCGTGAGGGGTAGCCACAGTTCTTTTAGTTTTATAATTTTCACTAAAAGAACTGTTGCTACCCCTCACGACCCAACCTCTTTACGTTTGTAATAGGGGGTTTGCTCTTCGTCGGCTTGGTTGGCGCGCGGGAACGCCTGTTCACTTGCACGTCGGACCGCGCGGTATATTTTTCCCCGCCTCAAACACTGGAGTTACGGTAACTCATTTAATGCCATAACTTTTAAAATACTTATTTCCGCCGGAAAGTGCATTGAAGAAAACTTGTTTATTTTGGTCTCATCAACAATCTTTATTGATCAAAGAGTGGAAAATCGATTATGGTCAAGTCCTCAACATTTACCGAAATAAGTATTTTAAAAGTTATGGCATTAAATGAGTTACCGTAACTCCAGTGTTTGAGGCGGGCAAAATATACCGCGCGGTCCGACGTGAAAGTAAACAGGCGTTCCCGCACGCCAACCAAGCCGACGAAGAGCAAACCCCCTATTACAAACGTAAAGAGGTTGGGTCGTGAGGGGTAGCAACAGTTCTTTTAGTGAAAATTATAAAACTAAAAGAACTGTGGCTACCCCTCACGACCCAACCTCTTTATGTTTGTAATAGGGTGATGCACAATGGAGTTCCGGTAACTCATTCAACGCCATAACTTTTAAAATACTTATTTCCGCCGGAAAGTGCATTGAAGAAAACTTGTTTATTTTGGTCTCATCAACACTCTTAGTTGATCAAAAAGTGGAAAATCGATTATGGTCAAGTCCTCAACATTTACCGTAGAATCTACCAACAAAGTTCTGTGAAATTAAAGGTCATGAATTTACGTTAGTAGTGAGTGATGACTACTTTTTTGTTGCATGTTAGTTAGATTTAGTGTGTAAAATTTAACATGAAGCGATAATAATTGTTAGGAATGCTGAGGTAAACACTATTTTATGTCTGTGAAGAAGTATCATTCTATCCATCACTAATTTGGCATACTGAAGGAATATTTGTGGTTTCAGTTGCTTAAAAAATTCATCTATTTGTTATATTGTAAAATATTTTAATTTTTATTTAGTTAATATGTCATAAAGCTTGTATTATATTTCTTGAACTTTACCCAGTATTGCTGCTCAGTTAAGAGTGAGGATTTTTGGACAAGTCTGGCCTGTGAGCCACCTGTCCCCAAATTATTTTGGACTTTGAACTAACTGCTAGAAAATTAGGGCTATTGGGATATTCAATACATTTTTCAGATGTGGAACATCTGATAACTTAAATGCAGATTTTATTTATTTGAAAACAGCAAACCAAGTTATTCTGTTATCATTATTATTATTTACAACTTATTTCTCATTTCAAGACCAAGGGCAACTCCAAACCATCTAGTTGTTTTTTAAAATTACTAACATAAACTACTGAATATAATTTGCTTCTACTGTATTTTTGGCTTTCTTAGAGGGCATAAGATAGATTTAAGCTACAATTATAGGGTTGGGTTAGTCTAGATATTATATTCTATGCTTTCAGTATGGGCATACTGGAGGATACTATTAGTTAACCTTAGCTATAAATAGGCTTTTGTGACTTCTATTTTTTAAATCCAATCTGCTTCTTCTGTTTCATTTCTGTTCTGTTATGTCTTTCCTTCCTGTTCCTCTCTGACTGCCCATGTCCTGAATATGCTGTATGTCCTGGATGGGAATATGTATTCATAGTTTTCTCATTATCTACAGTCCATTCCAGATGGTCTAATTTCTTTGCTTGATTTAGATTATCTTTTAGTCTACAACTAATCAAAAGGTAAATCTGAAGGATATGTCAGTTGTCGATTTTCCACTTTATGGTGCCTGAACGTAATTAATTGAATCAAAATAAACAAGTTTTCTTCTATGCACTTTCCGTCTCAAATGAGTATTTTACGATTTATAGCGGTAAGTTTAGTTTCGTCTGTGATGACGAATGCGCTTGAATAAACAGCTACTCATCGATTTTCGAATTTTTGTTGCTTGAATCATGGTAATAACATCGAAATAAACAACTTTTCATCTATACACTTTTTTCGTCAAATGAGTATTTAACGAGGTATAGCGGTAGGTTTGGTTTCGTCTTTGATGACGATCACGCTGGAAGCGAGTGTGCATTGCAGTGTTGCTGTCCGACGTGCTCCTTGAATAACTTGCCGCTTCAAACACTAGAGTTGCGGTAAGTCTTTTACCGCTATAACTAATAAAATACTCATTTGAGACGGAAAGTGCATAGAAGAAAACTTGTTTATTTGGGTCTAATTAACTATGCTAAGGCATCGAAATTTACAAAATCAATAACTGACATATCCTTCAGATTTACCAATCAAAATAAATAATAACTTGTATGTTCTTTTTGTTTGCTTTTAAATAGTAGTCTTATTTTTGTTTTGATGTAAATGAGCATTTAAAGCCACTGCCAGTTAAATAGCAGTGGTTGTCTCAAAATGAATCCTATGAAAAAATGTAGATAATGAGTTCAGCTGCTAACATAGTATGTGAAAATGAAATCACCTTGACCATGCATAATTTATGCTCTGCAAATCAGGAGGAGGAGTTGGAAGAATCTGGGAAGATATATTGTATCATATGTAGGCTTTGCCTCTGTAGAATTTTGAATCAATCAAGCGCTTTTTCATTTTATTTGGCAATTTATTCTAATTTTCAATACTAATGAGATGTAAAACCAAATGAACTTCAAGTTTGGCTCTGATTTTTGCCTCTAATCTATTTTGCATTTTATGTGTACTGAAGTGTTGAGGTCAAGATGTAATTTCAAAATTATTGGACTAAAAATGACAATTGTTTTACAAGTTTAGCTGTTATTCATATATGTAGTTGAAATTAAGATTTGTCTTTTGACATTGGTAACTAGAAAAACATATGGTTCAAAATGCTTATTATCTTGAAGCATAGTAAAACTTTGTGCTATTCAATTTAAAATGTGTTACATTATAGGAATTTGTTATGTTACATATCAAGTAAGGTTGCCTTTATTTTTGTGTTGCTTAAATTTTTTTTATATTGGTATCTACAGTTTTAAGTTTTCTTTGTTATCCTTATAGATTTGTCTCCTATTGTCATAGCTTTTATCTTAAATTGTTCGT
Organism: Morinoia aosen; assembly: GCA_030386875.1. Classification (NCBI taxonomy): domain Eukaryota; kingdom Metazoa; phylum Arthropoda; class Malacostraca; order Amphipoda; family Talitridae; genus Morinoia; species Morinoia aosen. The sequence goes on along the minus strand of CM059559.1, from coordinate 10,066,962 downwards.
GTACTTGAAGTACCTAATAGTTTTATTTGTAGATTCAGTATGGCTTTACTGCCTGTAATTAATGGTTGATTAATGAATATCCTTTCTTATGATCATTTAATTCCCCATAAGACAAGCTTTAAGAGTTCATTTTCAATATGTCTTGATGATGTAGTCCTTCTTAAAATGAAGTAACCTTTCTTCACACTTCAATTTTAAGCATACCACTTTGCTCACTCTGCTTATGTGTTAGTTTCAGCTTTATTAGTTGACTTAAATTAATTGATTAGAACTTTAATCTAACTTGCTGTACTTGAATTTGTTGGTGACTAATATATTCAATCAGCTGTTCCATCATTTTTTGTGAGGTAAGTTAAGGGTTAGTCTGAGTTGTCCGTGCATCCTTCAGACAAATTCTTGTTGATTTATTTTGGACAAAAATGTATGTGTTCCTTGGTATGAAAAATTATAGCAATAATAATCCATTATTAATTTCATAGCCTGTTGGTTCATATCTATAATTATTTTATTTTATTAGAGTTTTAGTATGTCAATAGTCTTCTCTTAATTACTATGTTTACTCTGATTCAAGAATTTTAATTGTAAATGACAACAGTTTTTCCATTTTTTTTTGTGAATGACAAGTGTGTTGATGTTTTTAAAATATTGATACTTTTAAATTAGTTTCAGTACTTGTAGTAACCAGCTGTTGATTTATCTCAGTATAAATGTAATAAATGTTTCTTCACATTCATTCAGTATTTATTTTTCAGATATATCTTAATTGTGCCCATTTGAAGGCTGTATAACTAATTTTTCCTCTAAGCAATTCTCATGTATAGTCACTCCATTATTGCAATAAAACGTGTCTGTGCATTTCCGCAACTGTCAACGGTTGTTTTGGTTAAGTTGTAAGTAGCCGAATAGAGAAATCAATTTTCCAGCTTAACTAAATCTTAATTCGTCCTAATGAATAGAAAAAATGTATTTGCACAATAACATTTCAGCTTGTATGATAACAATTATTCTTAAAAAATGTTGTGGAACAGATAAATTGTCGCATATTGAATTGATACCGGGATGTAAATGGGAAATTTACCTGTTGGTACACATGTCGCCCAATACAAAGGGAATGTGTAAAAAAATTGTTCTAGGATGTTTGGCACTAATTTTAAAGTGCAATTCATTTTTTATGGTTTTATTTTTTGAAAAAAATTGAAGGATATTTTGTGGATATTAGTTGGCAGAGATTCCTGGATGTACCAAATTTCTTCATTAATTTATTTGAAATAATTTTATAATCCCGTAGTTCCTGCATGCAAATTTTTTTTACGGTATTCTGGTATCGTTGGATATTTTAGAGTGTGTGTTTCTTGCAGAAAGTAAAATATCTGCAAAATAATTTCAGTTCTGCCTAATTTCAAATGGGCGTAAGCAATCTAGCAGTCGTTGCATGCATATGTTGTTGACTGTGTTTTGGTAATGTTGGATATTTTAGAATGTATGTTTCTTGCAGAAAATGCAAGTTAAATATCAGTGAAATATTTTCAGATGATGGGTGTGAGCAATGGGTCCAACTGCAGCCAGAACCCCTTGCTGGTATCTTTCGGCAACCCCTTGCTGGACATGACTGCTGTTGTTGCAGACAAGAGACTTCATGTTCGTTTTTCTCTGCCAACTGATGGGCAGCTGGAGGTCTCTGACGAGCAACTGGAGATTTTCTCTCTTGTTCAAGAACAGTGAGTTTTGTTACTAGTGTTATGGTAAAGTCAAAATTATTTATTGATATTCTTGAATATGCAATCTTTTACATGTAAAAAAGGAAAGTGAGGCATGTAGAGTAGTGAGAAACAGCTTTTGTTAGTATGATTGTACCAGTGTTCTCTTATTTTTAAGACAAAAGAGATGCATATCAAAAATCAAGCTCATAGTTCTCATTGTGGATCACCCTTAGTGTGTGCCTCCACTTTTTCTTAGATGCTCTTGTGGACTTTCTACTCTGTGTTAAGTTTTACTAGCATCCTCTACTTGTAATCATCCTTAAACTTTGTGTGCATTAATTTAATTTTCATGCCTACCTCTTCATTTTTATCTCAGCCCTGTTAACTGTTTACCTTTGCCATGTTAACTTTTTACATCTTCAAAAAATCTTTTCAAAAATTGATTGGCAACATTACTATTATACCTATTGATTTGATATACTTCTGATCACATTATCATACTTTGTAATGCATGCAATGTGATCACTGAAGGTATGAAGTACAAATAGGCTTCTGGTCACATTTTCATGCTTTGTAATGAGTGCAATGTGATCACTGAAGGTATGAAGTGCAATTGATTCAATATACTTCTGGTCACATTTTCATGCTTTGTAATGAGTGCAATATGATCACTGAAGGTATGAACTGTGAAGTGCAATTGATTCAATATACTTCTGGTTACATTTTCATGCTTTGTAATGAATGCAATGTGATCACTGAAGGTATGAAGTGCAGCACACGGCTGGTGGCTGTGCACTGAACACATCTAGAGTGTTTTCGTGGGTCCTGAGGCAGCCAAGGCGAGTTGTGTTTGTGGGGGGCATTGGGCGGGACGAGGATGCTGAGCGACTCATCAGCATCATCAGTGACAGTGGAGTTGTGACCAGGTAAGTGTTCATGAAATGAAGAACGCCATTAATTTAAGGCTGTATCTCGTATGAAAATGCCGATCACATCTCAAAATACATGAGTGAAATTTTTTTCCTTACAGTTCAAAGAACAAAAAAAAGGCTTGCTCATACATTGGTTGGAAAAATTTGTCATGGTGATGATTGTGTATCTTTTTGATGCTCGATCATTTTCTTAGCCAATTCATGTGTTGATGTTTCTTTGCCATAACTATCTTTCGTGTTTATTTCTCCCAGTTACACGAATGGTTGAGCTTGTTGTGAAGCTAGTGTAGCTATAGGTTGTATGTTGCCTAAAGTCATTTACGACCTGATTTTCAAACATCATACTTCACTTTGAATGTTCCCTTATCTACACTTTGTGTGGTTGTTAGTGACCAAAATCGTCAAGTTTGAGCTTTTATTTGAGCTGGTCACACAGCATCTGGTAGTCTTGCTAGGTTGTCTCATACTGTGTGCACAAATTTTATTTGAAAGAAGTTCAAACTTGAGAATTTAGGCCTGAAATTTTAGTACATAAAGTTATTAGATAACTTTTCATTTCCAGCTTTACAGCTACACACATTTTCAAAAAGTCTGCCTCTGATCTTGAAGGTTAACTGCATTTTGTTCACTGGTGCAGACTGCTGGAGGTGAGCACCGAGAGCACTGGTCGGTGTGTGGCCCTGGTGCTTGGAGCAGAGCGGTGCCTGTGTGCTGATATTGGAGCAGCCAACTACTGCCCTCCAGAGCACGTCTTCAAGAATCCCGGTTTGTTGCTTGACTACTCATTTACAACTTCTTGGTGCCCAGCTAAAGTGACCGTTCTTCTGCTTCTATTCTCAAGTAAACTTCTTGAACACTTCCATTTGCAACTCCTTGGTGCCCATCTAAAGGGACAATTCTTCAGCTGCTATTCTGTAATACACTTTCTTTTACAACTTCTTGATGCTCATCTAAATTGACCATTCTTCAGGTGCTATTCTTTGGTAAAGTTCTTGGGGTTGGTTTTCCCATTTTGCTATTTCATTGACAACTTCTGGAAGACATTCACTGCAGTTTTGCTATTTTTAAGACAATTTCTTGATTGCGGTCACTCTTCAGTTTTGCATTCCCTTGCATACTTCTTGTTGCGGTCATTGTTCTGTCCTGGTTGTCTCATGGAAGCTTTCAACACACAAATGCCGAGATAAATCAGTAAAGGACAGAAGCACAGCCATTCACTCATCTTCAAGCCTGCGCCACTTGAGGGTATAAGGAAAGAATGCAGAGATATTTTATTAGTTATGTTCCTATTATATGCGTTAAAGGCATAATTTTTTGATAACGACAGGTATGTGTGTTCTATTGGGTAATAGTTATCAAAGATAATGGAAATCATTGGCAGGTAACATTAAGGTCCATGTCTGCCGTTTCTGTCTCTTGTTCTAGAATGCCTTCTGTTTTTGTAATGAAGATTAGTGCTGTTACTGAATATATAAAACGTTTTCTATTTTACGAAATGAATACGTGTAGAAATTAATTCTATGTGTGAGCAAAAGTCTTAGTCATTTTTTACTTATACTTCATGTTCGATTTTTAAAAATATACATAGGTGTGTTCAAGCACTTGAAACTTCTCAACAGAACATTCTGATGTGAGGGTCGTTGTCGGTTTTATTTTTAGTTTTTTAATCGATTTAATGATAATGACCTACGTGATTTGGACGTTGCGGCTGCTTCGTGTGCCCTGCGATGTGAAGTATAGTTCAGTATTTACTTTATTTTTGCGATTTTTTTCTTTCTTCAACCATTTCCTTCAAAAAAATATAAAGCCAGTATTTTCTCATTTCCAAAAATGTATCATTTTTATCTTGTCTACACTCCTCCTATACCATTTCCTTTTCTCGTTTTTCTTTTCTATCCCATCCTTTTTTCTTTTCTACTCCATACTCCTTTTTATTTTCTATCGCTTCCTCTTATTCCTTCCTTTTTTCCTCTTCTATCCCTCTTTTTCCTATTAGTCCTTTTCACTGCTACCCCTCCCTCGTTTCTCTTGTGTGCCCTCCCTCCTCCGCCATATCCCGACGTGCCGCTAAGCGCCAGGTGCACACACAGGCGCGGAGGCGGCAGACCTGCAGCCCAGCGTACAGGAGATGCGGGCGTCGCCGCTGCTCTACGTCGAGGGCTACTTCATCACGCACAGCTTTGACACTGCCCTCATGGTGGGTGCGGGCTGTGTAACTTGTTGCTTTGCACTTGTCTCGTGGTGTGTTAGGTGTAACTCCAGTGCCCTCATGGTGGGTGCGGGCTGTGTGACTTGCGCTTCACACGCGTCTCGTGGTGTGTTGGGTGTAACTCCTGTTCCCTCATGGTGGGTGTGGGCTGTGTAACTTGTTGCTTCACACCCGTCTTGTGGTGTGTTGGGTGTAACTCCTGTTCCCACATGGTGGGTGCGGGCTGCGTAACTTGTGCTTCACACTCGTCTCGTGGTGTGTTGGGTGTAACTCCTGTTCCCTCATGGTGGGTACGGGCTGTGTAACTTGTTGCTTCACACCCGTCTTGTGGTGTGTTGGGTGTAACTCCTGTTCCCTCATGGTGGGTGCGGGCTGTGTAACTTGTTGCTTCACACCCGTCTTGTGGTGTGTTGGGTGTAACTCCTGTTCCCTCATGGTGGGTGCGGGCTGTGTAACTTGTTGCTTCACACCCGTCTTGTGGTGTGTTGGGTGTAACTCCTGTTCCCTCATGGTGGGTGCGGGCTGTGTAACTTGTTGCTTCACACCCGTCTTGTGGTGTGTTGGGTGTAACTCCTGTTCCCTCATGGTGGGTGCGGGCTGTGTAACTTGTTGCTTCACACCCGTCTTTGTGGCTCCGTTACATTCGACCTACTATAACCGATGAATTAAAATGTATTTAAGCTTTGGCTGCCTTATAATCCGGAACTGCGGATAAAACCACCTTCGGTGCGACATAGAGGTTCCCTCTGAAGCGCTAGCAAGCTCCCTACTACTACTACTACTACTACTACTACCCGTCTTGTGGTGTGTTGTGTGTAACTCCTGTTGCCTCATGGTGGGTGCGGGCTGTGTAACTTGTTGCTTCACACCCGTCTTGTGGTGTGTTGGGTGTAACTCCTGTTCCCTCATGGTGGGTGCGGGCTGTGTAACTTGTTGCTTCACACCCGTCTTGTGGTGTGTTGGGTGTAACTCCTGTTCCCTCATGGTGGGTGCGGGCTGTGTAACTTGTTGCTTCACACGCGTCTCGTGGTGTGTTGGGTGTAACTCCAGTGCCCTCATGGTGGGTAAGTTGCTTTATATCGGTCTCGCAATGTTAGGTGCTCAAGAAGAGCTCCAGTATGGTGCTTCACATCCGTCTCGCAATATTAGGTGTTCCAACTTTTTGTAGTGGAAGATCCTGTTCAGAAGTTTCCAACATGAAATAAAAAATTTCTCAGTTTTTGAGGAATAAATCTATTGGTGCATACGTCATGAGCTATGTTTAGAACACTGAAAATCCGCTTGAACGCATGCGAACAGGCGAAAATGAATAAAAGAGAGTAAACAAAACCAGTACTTAGAAATGTGTTTGAATTATTTAAATAAAATGTAATTTCTTTCAATTATATGACTAGGTTTGTTCCAATGGCTGAAAAACCTGGCCCAAGTAAATAATGAATGAGCATTTGTTGCTTAAAATGCTCATTTTTCTTTGGGCGCATACACAAGTACTTCTGAGTGAAACTCCTCCAGAGTGATACAACTGTTGTATCTATGGAAATTTGGGCTCGCGGTTGGAAGAAATGAGGTCCCGTACTCAAGGTTTGGTAGACTTTCCTTTAGTTGGAATTAATAAGCTGTTTTACTTTGTAATGGATGATTTTTAACGGCTCACTGCTGTCCTTTTTCAGCACCTATGACTCTCTGCTTCAACTGTTATCTTGTTTCATAAATTTCCTAACTTTCTTCAGAGTGTGGGGACTCACCTTATGTCCTTCAATTGCATGGTAAATTGTGCCTTTCTCTTTCCTCTCATGGGATGGGGAAACCTTCGTGGTTTGGATGGCTCAAATAGATTCATCTAATTTAGTTATGAGTAGAGCTTATTCCCATTGTTCATTTCTAAGTCGTTCAAGATTTGTTTACTTGCGTTCGAGGTCACGTGAAATTAATGACATGTACTATTTCATTGCAGATCGTGAAGTATGCCAGAGCAAAGAACAAGACGTTGGTTTTCAATCTGTGCGGCAGCTACGTGTGCGAGAACCATCCAAGCGAGCTGAAGCAGCTGTTGCCGTACGTTGACATCCTTATTGGCTTTGTTGAAGAGTACAAAACCCTGGAAAGACACGTCGACTTGCCAGGTCTGGCCTCATCTCAGCCTGCAGGTGAGCCTAGCATCGTCACAAGCCTGCCTTGCATCTTACAAGCTGTAAACAAACCCAAACTTGAGGGAAAGATGAGCAGCGGGAATGGCTCCTTGTGTGACGCACTTGAGGCTTGTTCGTCACAGGGACAAGACTCGACCGCTGTGACTCGTAAAGAATCTGTCGTCACCAACGGTTCACCGGACTCTGAGTGCAGCAACAACAGCCACTACTTCGACAACAGCGAGGTGCTTTATGACACTGACGACCCCATATCGCCATCAGTTGAGAAGAATATTTTATCAGTACCCAGTAAACCCAGAAGACGGTCTGAGAAACGCAGCACGTCGTCGTACGATTCAATGAGAAGTCAGAGATCGTCCCCAGTTGTCAATAGGCTAGACGTGTCACCCTCAGATGACGAGCCAGAGCCATTGTTTAGAGATAAAGTTGTAATTATGACCCAAGGTGCCCTGCCATTGCTCTATGTCTCGGGAGATGGCATAGTTAAGGAGAAGCAAATTGCTCCTCTGAGTCCTGACTCGATTGTAGACACGACGGGGGCTGGAGATTCATTTGTAGGCGGTTTTTTGGCGTGTCTGAGTCAAGGGCGACCTTTGGAGAACTGCATTGAAGGAGGCGTGTGGGCTGCACGGCAAATATTGCAGCAGAAAGGCTGCTCTTTGCCTCACTATAGTGCGGATTATTTATAAGCAATTCGCAATCGTATTCGATGTAGATAATTTCAATCTCTAAGTGCAACGCTTGTCTTTTGTGAGGGTTTTCCTCTCTGTAGCTTGATAAGAATAAACTGAAGTGGCTGTATGAAAGCTCTGTCGTTCGGTATGCGTTAAACACTCGCATCATATATATTAGGTCATAGCGCAGTAATTTTTGTAAGCTTATCAAGGTAACTGGTCACGCACTAGGGCACAGATTAATTCTTAATCATTTTCTTGAGGGAACAGGGTCTGAAGATTGATTCTTCTTCGGTATATCTTTGAAACTTTCATTAGTGGTTAGCAGTATTATTATATCTGGGGTTCGGTATCGTATACATATTTTGAATACTGCTGTCTCCACTGAGGTATTTCTGGTTCATAGTAGAACTTGCAATGCTTGTAGCTAGAGGGTTTAGCTTTCGGCTTGGTGGTTAGATTAGCTTTGACTTTTTGTATTTGGAATTTCCTCTGTGAGGATTATAGCATATTGTTGAGCAGATCTCCATGATCGAGTATTTTCAAAGACGTCGATACTATGTTACGTGCATTGTTCTTGCATCTCTTAGGAATACCCAAACGTTTTCTGGAGGCTTCGGTAATAAAGCAAAATCTCACAGCTGTACGGCCAGTTTTGCAGGTACTGTCGCCATGCTGTATTCAGGACCACATAATGGAATATTTAATTGTTGTTAGGTCCAGCGACGTGGATTTTATTGAATGCGTTATGTTCAAGGAGCTTTAATGGAATGGAGGCGGCATCGCTATCTTTTGCCAGTCAAGCGCGTGAAGCCACTTTTGCCGACCCAAGCCCCGCCCACCCGGCGTTGGGTCCCAGTGTGGAGGTGGTGTTTCAGTGGAGGGGTAGCACCACCTCCATCATCAGCGACTGAAGACCGCGCTGTTAAATGGCAGACTTGCGCTACTCTGTGCTATACGTTTTTTCTTAGGCATATATTTTAATTGCGTCCTTGAAACGCGTCATATTGAAAAAACTCGTACTTGACCGCAGCTTGGATAAGCGGCGCCCTACCACGCTGAGTGTCTGACACGCACTGAGCCCCATCTCCGTGTGTGTGCGCCCGTATACCCTACAGCTACCGAAAATTGGCTTCACTTTAGGTCGCCTCCATTCCATTAAAGCTCCTTGGTTATGTTAGCATCTTTTTGAGTATCGATTGGATTTCTTTTTTTTTTCAAAGATTTCCAGCAAAAAGGTTGTTTGTGTCGCACACAGTGTAGTTAGTTTTGTAGGATTATTTATTTGTTGTGATCAGTGAATTTATAGCGCAACTCGTTCACGAAGAGACGTTGAAATGTTTTAGACTCGATGATTTTCAATTTGTCAGTATTTATACGCCACCATGGTGGCTGTTAACATACTGGGTATTAACTAATTTGGCAGAGTTATATTATTTGTAGTAAAATAATTTAATGAACCATTATTATAAAATGCTTAAACAAGTTAATGATGAAAATTGCTTTATATTTTTAGAGATAGTGTGAATTTGCTGAAAGTTATCGCTTTTGATTCATGACATTCGTTGTGAGGAAGTTCATGCTTAACATTTTAAGCGCCCGGAACGTCAGGGTCATTAGAGGATTTAAGAAAACGAATACAGCTTCCACATCATAAATTTATCTTTCCACCCTGCTACTTCCACCTGCATATTTATTAATTTTTCATTTAAAGGCACATTTTGTAAGCTTCTAAGGAGTGTTGACCATTTTTGAAGTACCTACCTACAAACACAGTAGAACGACCAATGAGGTTATATGACGTAGAATTTAAGGAATTCCTTGTGAAGAATCGTTGGTACATTTCTATAAAATGGGGCGTCATTTTGCCCGGCTTATTTTGGTTAGCACACCTGAGTTTCTGGGCCTAGGTCTCACCGATGAAACATGGAGATGAAGAGGAAAGTTACCATTTCATTTTCCAGTTGGTAGGTTGTATTGCCCAAGAAGCTTTCATTGCCGGCTAACGCCATTAGAGGCCTGTTTCTTGAACATGTTGTTGACCAGCACGCTGCGTCAGTGAAGATCTACACCGATGGCTCAAAGTCTGGCAACGCTGTAGGGTGCTCCGCTGTCTCGGGTGAGATGGTAAGAGCTGGAAGACTTCTCCCGGAGACCTCTGTGTTCACTGCTGAACTGTATGGTGTCGTGCAGGCTCTGCAACTCATAGAGGAACATCCAAATTACCACTTCACTATTTTCACGGACTCAAAGAGCATCATAGATGCTATTCAAAGCTATGCAAGCAGCCACCCCGTTATTGGTGAGATTTACGACGTGTTGATGCGACTTGTACGCGTCTCAAAACAGGTCAGGTTTTGTTGGGTGCATGGGCACGTGGGTGTCTCGGGAAATGAGAGAGCGGACACTGAAGCAAAATTAGCGGCCGCCGCTGAGGGAGACACTTTGAATGCATCTGTGCCCTGCCGTGACTACTACCCTATAATTAAGGCAGCAGTAAGAGGATTATGGCAACAGCGGTGGGCTGCCGAGAATAACAATAAGCTCTGGAAGATTAAAAACACTGTGCGTGAATGGACCTCGTCCAGCTGCCGTAGCCGCCGGATGGAGGTGGCTTTATGCCGTCTGCGGATTGGTCATACGAGACTTACGCACATCTACCTCATGGAGCGGCTCCCCCAACCGCTCTGTGAGCGATGCAGGGTTCCTTTGACCGTTGAACACTTCCTTGTCGTGTGCCCGTTGCATGCAGGTGTCCGGCGCGCGTGCTTTCCACGTCTGCGCGGTAATGATCCGGATACAATGATGCGCAGCATTCTGGCGGAACCTGAGCGTGCCTCTTTCCATACTGATGCACTGAGAGCGTTTATTGAATCGTGCAATATACTTTCAAAAATTTAAATTTTGTGATGAAAAATAAATTTCAAGCCTTGCTATCTTAATGATAAACTGTAATACGGCCGAGCGCGCCAACGTGATGCCCAACGAGGGTTTCAGCGTGGGTACGGCGCTCGGCCGTAAAATGGGTGGGCAGCTGAAACCCCCTGGGGCTCGGCTGCCCAATAAATGCATATGTAACCTGATTTTCTGTTTTTTCGGAATAATTCCGGGGACTTAATACCTTGATTTAATTACTGAACTGGTGGAGCAGTTGTGTTTGTAGCAACTTTTTGTTGTGTTTGTGGCTGCAACGTCTAACCTGTTTGCGTATTCTTAAATATGTTACATGGAGCTCCGTGATGGCGATTAATGGTTATTTTTGTACCACAACGGTGATGTGACCGATAGGTCGATAATTGTGACGCGAGACCTTCGGCGCGATATAGTAGGACCTACTGAAGCGCTAGCAAATTCATGGTACTACTACTACTACTACTAGGTTGTATTTAATGTAACTCGGTTCGCCTAAGTTAACAGCGGTGGCTTCACTGGTGGTTTCTGTTCGTGAAGTTTACCAGTTTGTGGTTCGTGAAGTTTACCAATTTGTGGTTCGTGAAGTTTATCATTTTGTGGTTCGTGAAGTTTACCATTTTGTGGTTCGTGAAGTTTACCATTTTGTGGTTCGTGAAGTTTACCATTTTGTGGTTCGTGAAGTTTACCATTTTGTGGTTCGTGAAGTTTACCATTTTGTGGCTTCACTTGTGGTTCCAGTTGGTGGATATAGTTTAATATAACTCGGTTCAGCTGTCACTCAAAGGTTGTTGTTTCACTGGTACATATCACCAAAGGCTAGTGTAGCAAAAGTTAAAATCTAGGTTCCCTGTACCACGTACGCCAAATGCACTGGTAAACCTATTTAATTTGGTCGACTACGCGGAGTGGGTCAAACTATGATCAGACAGGGAACAACTTACGTTGCCAACTGTACCGCTACCATGACTTGAAAATACTTGAAAGTTGGGTACCAGGATTGTCAGACTTAGTGTTCGTGCTTCGTTCATGCCAGCTTAGTATTATATTTGGGTTACTTCGTTTCTCTCCTAAGTTTACTTAACTCTGAATTGCTGATCTCAATAAAAGTAATAAGATGCTTATATTTTACTCTCGTATGTTTTCTCTACGAGAAGTAAGTTAAATGAACAAAGCGCTCAGGGTTGTAACTTGTATGAAGATTTGTCGCGCTGTGCAAGATGCTGTTGTCCTGTGTCAATCCTAATGGGTGTCTACAAAAATGGTTTCAATTTAAGATGACAGTGAATACGTACTATACTCGCTGTACTACTTTCCACGTTTTGTCGAAGACTTCATTCATATGGCAGCCGTACTTGATATTAGAGAAGTTAGTTAAAGCATTTCCTTGCGAGTGAATTGGTTTGAAGTCCCTTATGATTTTTGAAAGACACGCAGTTTTTAAACTCATGCGTGACTAATGGTACGATAATTTTGGTTGTGTTACAACGTAGTCAGTTGCTGTACGAAATTTTAACACAACAGAAACACATTTCCCGTTTTTCATTTCCAACATATGGAGCAAAACAGTGTAAGTTATTGATAGTGCTCCAACCTTACTGAATAATGACACGATTATTGTCCTTTAATTTAGAGCGATATTGAGGTTGTGCTTTTTACGAACAAATATTGCGTTTACTCTGTAACAGAGTGAACGTTCCCAACTAGCTAAGGTCCTCATAATGGTGTAGCGTGTTTGTGCTGGCTTCGGCGTCTTACTGATTTATGTACAGTTCTAGGGAATCTTTAATTTAATTTTTTTTCAGTAGGGTTTTGTATCAAACCAGTGGCCTTGCCGCTGCAACTATAGCAAACGTAATCGGTGCTTTCGGCGATTGCAATTTTTTTAGCATACCGATTATTGTCCCAAGGTTTTATGGCTGGGGATGTGAGAGATCCCGAGTTAATGGTTAGGTAGGCCTTCTTTTTGTTGAAATAGAATAGATTTTTTGTTTCGTTACAGACCACCTTTTTCCGTTCACTGCTGTTTTGGTTTTCAGCGCCTACTGCTTTCTTCACCTTTAATTTTTTTAGGAACTTCTTTCTCAACTTGCTTTTTTTGTGCTCCTTGTGCATAGATTCCGCGTTCCCTTAACTCCATACAAAATGGCCCCTTCATCCTCCCTCTCTTTGAACATCTTTGTCGTGGTAAGGGAGGCTAAAACTTTCTTATAATCAATCAATTCTCAAGAGGCTTAGGGAACGTATAGGGCTCGTGTACATACAAATGCAGTTTGTTTGAGCACAGTAGTGCTATTTTGGCCATACATTGACTCTACAGCCTTAACAGACGTAGCGCTGTTGCTGACCGTGTGATCGTGTCTGTCTCTGGGCCAGAGACGGTAGTCTCACTGTTGTATTTCTGTGTGGTATGAGAGCTGACTGCGTTGCTCGCTCGTTTGCCTAGTCACACGCGTGTATGTTAAGTGAGCGAGGCCCAAGCTTACCCTCGTTTGGAAGAATGTATCTTTAACATTCGCCTTACAGTTCACAAACCACAATTCTTATTAATAACTCGTGTGTTGTATTCGCGTTTAATGTCCGTGCGTCTAGAGGAAATAGCACCTCCTCAAGCTGTTTAAAATGCTTAAGCTTCTTTGTGGTTGTGATGAGGAGGTATTGTCTGATTATTTGATTTACCGCAGTGTAAAAATTTCAAATGATTCGAATATTGGGCTGTAAATTAAGTGAGCCACTTTTTTTATTCGAGTTAAGTATTCAGAGAGATAGATACAGTTTTATTTTCTCAGCATCTAAGTATTATAACCTGGAATTATGAGAGCTAATCGTGGCTGATCCTTAGGTGAATCACCGGCTTAAGAAACGAGTTGTCTTTGAAAAATTGAACCATGCACTTAAAAAGAGTGGTCGCTCAATCGACGTACTGCATCGCGAGCTGCGAGAAACAATTCGTAAAGGTGACTAGAATCTGTGTAGAATTTGTTTCATTACATCTCATTGGGTCAATGTGAGGGCCCGAGCGGCTAGGTAGGCTTTCTCTGTGTCAAAATAACAGATTTTTGTTTTGTTACGGACCAACTTTTTTTCGGTTCACTGCTGTCCTGTTTTTCAGCACCTACTACTTTCTTCTTCAACTTTGGTCTTGTTTCATGAACTTCTTTCTCATCTTACTGTTTCTATGCCCTTTTTGCATAGATTCCACGTTCCCTTAACTCCATTTTAAATGGTGCCATCCTCTCTTTGGATCTCATTTGTTGAGGATAGGGAGGCTTAAACTAACTAATAATATAATCTAATCTTGTTTCATTACATACAGTTAGAATCAGTTTTTCCCAAGTGTGGCTGGGACACACTAAGGAGAAAGGCATGAATAAAGTGAATATTAAGAAGTGAAAGGTACTGTCAACGTTGTAAAATAAATTGCTATTTTGTAAAATTTGTAAAATATGGTATATTTTCTAAATATGGTATATTTTTTTGTTAAGAAAGTCAAAGTAAGTGTCGTTCATTTACTTCCCGAACTGTAAGAAAGACAATAGCCAAGTGCTCTAGTGTTAGGTATCTGCTTAGTCTTTGCTTGCAAATATTTATAAGTTGTAGAAGGGAAGGCTAACAAATGAGTTCATTAGAGGTTTTTGTGTTTATTTGTAGCGCAGTTCGTTGATTATCTTAAGGTTTTAATTAGATAGACATCAAATATTTATTGAGCATTGATTTTACGCTCACCTAGTTCTTATTATGCGTAGTTCTACAGATCTCATGTTTAGTTTTCGGTCGCTTGTGGCCAACTTTTGACTTTCAGGTTCTGTGTTCCATTTCTCCTGTATTGCGTGCGTGTGGCTGCATCCCCACTTGGTCTTGTGTTCTGTAGACATTAGGTTGATTAACCTATTTTATGCTTTTCTATAGAGGCTTTTGTAATTTATCCAGTGTTAGGGTTGCTATAGAAGCTTTTTTAATTTATCCAGTGCTAAGGTATTAATACAGTTATTAAATCGTTCTTGCATTGTAATGCAATGCTGCGTCTCAAATCCCCTCAGAGGGATACAATGGTTGTATTTTTGGGAATTACTCTCCAAAGGGGTAAATGTAAGGGCCCTAGCTGAGAATTAAGTAGACCTTCTTTTTGTTGAAATGAAACGTTTTGGTTATGTTAAAGACTATCTTTTTTTTCGGTTCACTGCTGTCCTGTTTTTCAGCACCTACTACTTTCTTTTTCAACTTTGATCTTGTTTCATAATCTTCTTTCTCAATCATTGTTTCTATACCTTTTCTGCATAGATTCCGCGTTCCCTTAACTCCTTATGAAATGGCACCTTCCTCCTTCCTCTCTTTGGATCTTCTTTGATGTGAATAGAGAGGCTTAAACTAACTGATAAACTAAACTGCGCTCTCAAATGCTGACTCTGCGCGCAAGTTGACCCTATAAGAAGGTACTGGTTTAAAAATATCTTCCGTGGAATTATGAGTTTTCCACATTTTCTGTTACATCTACTGGTCACAGAATATCTTCCGTAGAATTATGAGTTTTCCATATTTTCTTATTTCATACAACTACTACGTCACAGAATATCTTCCGTTGAATTTCGAGTTTTCCGCATTTTCTGTTACATCTACTGGTCACAGAATATCTTCCGTGTAACTATGAGTTTTTCCCATTTTCGGTTTCATCTACTGGTCACAAAATAGCTTCCGTGGAATTATAGATTTTCTGCTGCATTTCTTTTGAACCGAAATTTGTGAAAAACTCAGCCCAATAAATTCATATAGGAATCGGTGCGACGCAACGAACAGGCGTGGGCAGGCTTTCAGAATGGCGATGATCCTGTGGGTGTGGATGATTTGCAATCTGATACCGTCCATTGGCTTCAGGTTACATCATTCGTGCTTCCTCGGCCTCTCTAGCTAGTTAATTAGTGTAGATGGGCATGAAATGAGCTCGCGTAATGTAGGGCCTTCTGTACGTTCGTGTGGCTAGATCTTCAGCGCTTGTTGTCCTAGTATTATCGTAGGAGAAGAAACCTAAAAATGGATGTTTTATTTGCGTCGCTTGGTATCGAAATAGTGATGAATTTTAGTGAAATAAAAGAGCGAATAAGTTAGCATCTTTTGCATCTACAATTTATGTTTTCAGCATATGCGTGCCTTCATGGAGCTGCATATTCAAACAGTGTGCTTCTCCTAAGAGGTACAGCTGGCAGCGTATGTTCTAAATCGACTTGGCTGCACTTCAGTCTAAAGCGCCCAACACGAACAAGTTGACTAACGTATGCTACTAGTTGTACTGATACGTCGACGTAAATTGTTTGAATTTCTTGCTCTTGGTCGTTAACTTTAGGATGAACTTGAACACAGGTGTGAGAAGGGGCGCGTTGAACTTACAGCTGACAAATCTGAGTTAGTAGCGGTCTATGTAGTTCTAATAACCATTTTGTCAGAGCACGATGTGTGGAAACTGCTGCATTTTAAGCGAAGCACACTTGCAAGTATGAGTTGTTAAATACTTCATAGTTCTGTAATAGGTGTGCTCTGTGCCGTCCTGTGGAGCCTTAGATGGCATGTCTGCAGTGTGACGATAGTTATTCTACGCTGGTAAATGTGTTATCACTGTAGTCTGTGAAAATGTTTATAATTTCATGGAGAATTCTCTCGTGGGGATGTGCAGTCTTTCGATCTCGAGAACATGAACTGATACTTTGCGATATCGCATAGGGTTCAGTAGGGATTTTTGTTCCGTAAGTTGTACGAAGTACATCAAATATGATCAACAATAAAGACTAGTATACGGAACATAGTGTGAGGCAGCAACCTCGCATTTTCCCCTTTCAGGCACGCGACTTTTAAAAGTAAAACATCAAAACGTATGTTTTATGGTGGCTTGTATATAGGCCCGCCATGCTTGACTTGGGATGAAGCGCACTCACTCTTGTGTTACCGTGCTTCGTGTTGTAAGACGGGCTTTGTGTGGTTAGAGAGAGTCATCTCTGCGTCGAGTACAGCAGCAGAAACGAGTCCAGTTGTCGGATTGGTCCTCGGATCCCGTGTTGTCTGATACCGATCACACACAGTCACCAATTTGGTGGGGCTGAGGTTTTTGTTTGGTTGGCATAGTCATCTCTGTGTAAATTTAAAATTTCAGCAATTTATACAAATGGTTTAGATTAGAGGACAGCAGCAGAAGCGAGTCCCTTGGCTAGGTCTCGGATAAGTTTCAAACCAATCACACACAGGCACCAATTTGGCCTACGGTTGGTCCTATTTTTTGTTTGTGGTTACGTAGTTGAGTTTCATCTCGACTTTCGAAGTTGATAGAGAAGTAAATAAAAGTGCTTTCTTATCGTGGTTTTAAGTGTTCTTGAAACTTCAGTTATGTTTTTGAAAAATCGTGTGTTGTCCAGGAAAGTTGGTTTGAAAATTATTTCAACTCGAAGTTTTAAGAAAATATTTTGTTCATTGAAAGTTTATAAGAGAGCATTTCATAAATTTTCATCTGTTTTTTAATTATTCGACTCAAGTTTCTCAAGTGGAGGGCAATGAATTTTTGTATGAGTCTCATGAATTCTAACTAATCTCCAGTAATTTCGACTCGGATATGTAGGTTACCGGAAATTATACCTACCCCACTATGAAAATATCTGTAAAAGGATGACGCCTTTGAATGACGTGTTACCTCTATTTTGTTAGCACAAGGAATCAAATCATACGTACTGAAAACGAGAACCATTTGTCTGCGATACTCTAATTTTACCATGCACCTAGTTTTCTAAGGCTCCCAGGAGGTATATATATGAGGTCCCGAGCTGGAAGTCGCGTCTTTATGTATTTCTAATTTCAACCCTTATATGCTTGTTATGAAAGCTTATTACCTATTACCTGCATTTTTAAAGAACGCGAGGAATGTTATCATACGTATTACCTCCACTTTTGAACGTAATCATATGTTCGTATTTCCTCCATTTTTTGTTCACATGGAATGCAATCATACGTACTGGAAATGACCATTCACTTTCCATTTCGTGTCTTCTTTTTCAAATCGTTTTGAGCACTGGTAGACTCGGGCACGCAAGTGCAGAGGCTAAAGAACTGCATGGTTACTACTTGCTACCCCCCTCAGGGGGATACAACTATTGTATCTATGGGAATTAGCGCTCCCAGGGGAAAATGTGAGGGCCCGAGCTGAGAGTTGGGTAGGCCTTCTTTTTGTTTAAATAAAATGTTTTTTGTTATGTTAAGGACCACCTTTTTTCGGTTCACTACTGTCCTGTTTTTCAGCACCTCTGACTTTCTTCTTCAACTTTTATCTTATTTCATGAACTTCTTTCCCATCTTACTGTTTCTATGCCCTTTCTGCATAGATTCCTCATTTTCTTATCTCCATACTAAATGGTGCCTTCCTCCTTCCTCTCTTCGATACGCTCTATTTTTGCAGCGGTTAGGGAGGCTTAAACTAACTTATAATCTAATCTACTACTTGCTACCCTGTTGACGTGCTCCTTGAGCTTTTCTTCAGCTTATCATGTGGGGTTAGTGAACGCTTCGCAAGCATTGCCTGATTGTGCTCCAGGTTTTGCCTAAACGCTTTGCAAGCATTGCCTTCATGTGCTCCAGGATTTTGCTTAAACGCTTTTGAGCAAAAAACGGTTCCAAATTTTCGAAATCTTTCTCTGCATGACCGTGTCTCAGTCAAAGTGATGTGAGATGAGTACAATTATCTAATACGATGGCAAATGCTAAGCTTGGTGCAGGTCCCCTTGTGTTGAATGTTTGAAACTACAAAAATCAGTATCTATGGGAATTACTGCTTCCTGGGCTAATATGTGAGGTCCCGAGCTGATGGTTGGTGGGCCTTACTTTTGTTGAAGTTGAGGAAGTTTTTGTTTTGTTACGGATCATCTTTCTTTCGGTTCACTGCTGTCCTATTTTTCAGCATGTACTATCTTCTTCAATTTTCATCTTGTTTCATGAACTTCTTTGTGAACTTACTCTTTCTGTGCATATTGTGCATAGACTCCGCGTTCCCTTAACTCCATACTAAATGGTGCCTTCTTATCTTTGGAATGCCTTTTTTTGCTGTTAAGGAGGCTTATTTAATCCAACAACGAAAATCAATAAGTATCTACATAAATCCCCAGTGACTTGAACCACATCTCTTTTTCTTGTTTTGAAGACAGTCGGCAATTTAGTCTACGGAATTCATTCCATTACATCGAGACACTCTACTATGTGAGATCTTTTATAACAAAGATGTGTAGTCGAACTTTTTGTCAACTTCAATGTTAGATTTTTACAGTAAATTATTGTTAACTGCTTAAATTTGTCTGTTTAGTAAGCTCCATATTATGTTCGTCTATTTGTCTATTCGGATACTTTTCGAATCAACCAAGTTTACTTCATATCATTGTTTTAAGTTTGCTATAGGTTTGTCGTGTTTTTGTACAGTTTCTTGGAAAGCTTTTATTTGCATATGCTATTTATGTAATACTTAGTACGTTAATAAAGTGGTTTATTCGGACAATGTGAATTCTTATCGCGCTCACGGCTTTTATAATGAAAGTCGCATAGAAGTTGCTTCATTTATATTGCGGTTGTAGACATGAATGAATCCTGAGAATAGTCGTGACGGTGTTGGTAGTGTAGTGTCACTGTAGGGAAACTTTTTCAATCGTAGAACTACTAAAATGCTTATAGCGATTCGCTCTTGTATGCCAGTATTTTCCAGCCCCTCGCGTGGAAACCACTGTTGTACCTGAAGAAATTAGTGCCCCCCCGGAGAAAAAAAGTGAGGTCCCAGCTGAAAGCTACGTAATCCTATTTTTTGTTGAAACATAGGTTTATTTGTTACGATAAACATAATTTTTTTCTCGATTTACTGTCGTGTTTTTCAGGACCCGTTCACCCCGCGATCTTTTGTCTTGTTAGAACTTTATTCTTAACTTACTGTTTCTACGCGCAGGAGTTCTTGTGTAGAAACTCACCTTGTACGTAGATTCTGCATTCTAAATGGTGCCTTCGTCTTTCCTTTCTTTGGAACACCTTTTTGGTTATGGAGGCGTAAACTAACTCATCTAATCTAATAGTATCTCCCAGATGTCTACTCCTACCAACAGTCATGACTACCAACAGCCATTTTACTAATTACACTTTTGATGGTAGTGAGAAATTCCTGAGACCTGTTGTAATTCGTGATATTCGTAATTTTCTATCAAGCTTCCCTTCTAGTTATTAGATAGGTAAACTGATGCAATCGGTTATGTTCAATATATCTGAAATGATATGTAAGAAGAAAATTTACCTTACATCCTTTAACTGGTAGTCAACTAGCGGGAAAGGTGTTATTGCCTCATTACGAAGGTTTGGGACTGTTTATTCAATGATATGCAAAGCAGTTCTCAGAATAACGAGGCAACACGCATTTGACTGAATATCCAAGATTTTTTTAAGTTCTGGACATTTTATTCTCGCATGATTCATAAATTCCGAAAATCTCACCAAAGAATAGAATGCGCTGTGGATGCAAGATAATTATTGGAACTATGGATATGTAGTCGGTGGAACCTGTTCTGCGTCGTGTTAAAGTACCGCACCGTCTCGCATAATTGAACAAACAAATTACGTACCAAGGCAAAGTATATTCATCACAGAAATAGAGAAAGGGGTAGGCCTACAGTACGAATAGAAGTTGTAAAAGCAAAGAGACCCAGAACTAGATAGGTATGAGTGCACTAAAATAGAACTGCAACGGGCGCAAAATTGAACTAAAGATGATGTCAGGAGAACAAAAGCGATGAGTATCAGACATTCAATTTAAAAAGTAGCCAAAACAAAAAAAAATGAAATCTAAGTAAAAACAAAAGCATACAGAAACAATTGAAGAAACATGAGTTCGTTAGAAACAGAAAAAAAGCGTCAGATGTGGAAATGGATTCGTTCAAAATTTTGTTTGCAGAAGTAGATAAAAATTTTGTTAGAAAAATGTAATACACACTCATTGCTCGATATAATCATTCTATACATATTTTATCATTTTTCTTCACAAACATTTCATTCGTAACGTTCTGTATGATAGTTGAAAATATTTTTTGCTTAAAGTGGCAACAGCATTACATTAAATGATTTTGTTAGTTTCTAGAAATTCTAAGTTGAAGAACTGTGGTTGAAACCTATCGTTAAATTTGAGATCGAGTCTTCATTTCATTTGCGGCGTAAAAAAATTTACACTAGTCTTTGTGTTATACTTTTTTAGTTTAAAGAATTTAAAATCATTTTTATTCAATCCATATAATTCGTTTACTTTTCTCAAATTCTTCAGAGGAGCAAGCTATCATACCTCAATGGCAGCATGATCAGAGACGCTATTCGTCTCGTCTTTCATTGACTACTTTTTTTGAAACAAGCTAAAGTAACACTGCATCAAGTGAGAGATAATGAACAGGAACGTTTCTTGCATTAAAGTAAAATTCAGTTGAGCTGTTTTTATTTTATGGAAGTTGTGCTTCAGTTTTCATATTTTGCTTGTACTGGTTCTGTAAAGTAGTCGAAAAGAGGCAAAGCATTTTAGCTAAGAGAATGTGATTTATTTCTTTGATATCCTAAAAGTATAATTTTACTAAAACGGAACCAGCTGCAACATACGATGAATGTTATCGTTTTTCATGACCTCAAAGAATAGATGAAGACATGCGCAGTCAAGGACGTGAGCGTGAGGGACGTTTACGCAGGCGTGAACCGTGTTGCAATACGTGGACGTGTATCATCATGGTTTTATTTCAACAAAAAATGCAGGAATTCTACTGGTTTTAGAAACGGTAAGATAACTAAAATTTAATATAGACAATGTTTTTACACGCATCTGAAACATTTTACTGTTATTGATTGGAGTGTATTGAAAGACGCCGTAGACGTGATTGATGCAATGGTGAAATTTCCTTGTCAGTGTACAGGCTTATTAGAAAGCATCTCTTGCTTTTTTCTTACGGTATTCTAAAATACGCATTTATTAATGTTAAATAGTATAAAATGCAAAATGAAACTAAATTGAATAGCGTGAGACCGTTAAGAAGCACTTATCTCTCCTTGTAGGCCTACTTCAAAATTTTCTATTTTATTCAACAAGACTCAACTTTGAGTGATGAAAATGATTTGTAGTAAAGTTCAGTAGTAGCCTGATTACAGCCATGATTAGTACAAATTTTTTATTGCTGGAAACTTTGGTCAATATTGAGTTTAATGTTGTCAACGATTTTCATAATTTTGTTGCAAAGAATCAATAAAGGAACACATTTAAGAATGTTTTACAAGAATGACATTCTGCCCGGCGATGCGTTATTTTTAAATTATTAAACTTTGAAGCTAGCTTGTGCGCACCATGGAAGCGCGCGGCTAGCGTAATTTAATCAATAACGAAAGCTAACCCCCTATTACAAACGTAAAAAGGTTGGGTCGTGAGGGGTAGGCACAGTTCTTTTAGTGAAAATTATAGGTCAATATTGAATATAATGTTGTCAACAAATTTCAAAATTTTGTAGGTATAGATGAGTAATATAGTCGATTATAAGACGTTTTACAAGAATGACATTTTGCCGGGCGATGCGTTATTTTAGAATTATTCAACTTAGAAGCTGGCTTGTGCGCGCCAGGGAAGCACGCGGGGCTAGCGTAATTTAATTAATACCAGAAGCTAACCTCCTATTACAAACGTAAAGAGGTTGGGTCGTGAGGGGTAGGCACAGTTCTTTTAGTGAAAATTATAAATAAAGGTTTCGAGTGACGTTTGTTTACTTCGACGCCAAGGTGGCTGCCGCCATGGCGCCAACTGGCTGAAGATGGCGGCAGCCATCTTCGAGTCGATGTAAACAAATGTCACTAGAAAGCTTTATTTATAATTTTCACTAAAAGAACTGTTGCTACCCTTCACGACCCAACCTCTTTACGTTTGTAATAGGGGTTAGCTTCCATTTTCATTGCTAAAACAATGACTGTTTTTGCGTTAAAAGGGCCCTTCAGGAACGCCGTTTTTATAACTTCAAACTTAAATAACTCTAAAACTAAGCATTTCCGGCCACTGCCATTCATGTAAAACATCTTGAAATCGACTATATTACCTATCTATAGCTATGAAATTATGAAAATCGTTGACAACATTAAACTCAATACTGACCGAAACTTTTACAGGACCAGTACCTGCTGAATTTTGACATTCATGAGACCTGTATTAAATTCATTATTTATTTGAATTGTGTTCAGACTTTGTTCTTGGTTTTGTGCTTTTACATTTGAATTAAACTCAATTATCTCATCTTGGCTCATATTTGCTATTCTTTCTTGATAACAATTGAACATCTGTTTCCTCTTGAATCATATGAGCTCTTTCAGTTGCTCTATTCCTAGCTTCCACTAATTCATGCTCTCTATCTGTGGCATTCATATTTTGTTTTCTTTGTACCATAAAGTTTCTGTTCACATTTAGAATAGATTTCCTTCCTTCTGTTCTTAGTCTATCTGGAAATCTCATTTGTCTCTCTCTGGCAAATTCTCCCCTCTGCTCCATTGTGAAGGACAAACACAATACAAATAGCTTATTAAGACCCCTTATATATAGTATTTTTGTAGATACAATACCACAACTCGCGGTGCCTTCATAATAATGAGCGTTACACACAAATTTAGTTTTAAGCATATTAATATATTGATAGTAGCATTGTCAGAGCACAGGAAGCACTTCATTAAGATGTTGTTGCTATAACTTCTAATTTGTCACATTAAATTATTCTGCATCAGGAAAATGCAACTAGTGTATCTGTATGCTTTAGGGCTCTCGGGTTGAAAATGTGATGTCCTAAGCTAAGGGTTAGGTTGGCTTTTTTTTTTGTTTAAATAGAATAGACATTTGATTTTGTTATGAATCATTGTTTTGGTTTACTGCTGTGCCATTTTTTTAAGTACTTATTACTATCCTTGTCAACTTTTATCTTCGTTTATAAACTTTTCTCACTTTAATTTTTCTATGCACTTTGCTCATAGATTCTGTTTCCTCAAGTTCATACTAAATGTTGCCTTCCTCCTCTGGGAATGTTTTTGTTACAATTAAAGAGGCTTAAGCTAACTTATGTAATCAATTAAACTATTTATTATCTCTTAAATTGAGTCTAATTTGCAAAATATAATATATTCAATACATTGAATTATCAAATTCTCTGAACCTTATTTTGTTACTTTTTTGTGCTAAGATTTACTGGGCAGCTAGAAACGTATGAATCAGCCCACTCTTGTTGCAGTGGTATATGCAGTAGTGGTTGCTCATGTGTATATGGACAGTTTGAGCTAAGATGCCATCATACTGTGAGGCTTCAGTCAGGCAAGAAAGTTTGCTTCAAATCCAGTAAATTCCAATTTCAATGTTAAAATATTAATACGGGCCATTTCAAAGCCTCAGATTTATTGTTTGAATAGGTTACATGAAGCATATCATTATAATTTTTGAATTGAAAAAATAAATTGATATGCATTTTATGCAGCTATTAACTCTTCTAAACAACTTGAATAACCAGAGTAACTAGCAGCAGTGTAATCTATTACTTTGACCAACTTCTACTCCTGCATAAGCTCTTCAAGATTTTGCAGCAAGTAGGTACCCCTTAGCTGGAGACAGCTATTGTATTTATGGGAATTAGCACTCCTAGAAGAAATATGAGGTTTTAAGCTCAAGGTTAGGTAGGACTTCTTTTTGTTGATAAAATATTATTTGTTACTTCTTCATTTTTATTTTGTTTCTTAAACTTTTCTCAACCTTCCATTCCTGTGCATAGATTCCATGTTCTCCAAAGTCCATACTAAATAGTGACTTCCTCCTTCCTTTCTTTGGAATGCGTTTGTTGCAGTTAGGGAGACTTAAACTAACCTCTAATTTAATCTCTAATACAGTCTTTTTGCAGTAAATGCTTATCTTTTGCTGACTCTCTTGGTGATCTGGTTGTGAATAGTCTAAACACATTGCCTATCTAGATGTCTTCTTGTCATGGTGTTTGACCTTGCTGATGTACTTGTATATGCATGTCATATCAGATTCTCTAGTTCGCAATATATCTATGCTGCTGTTGTATGGATCCTCCATTTCACATCTAGCGTGGTCTTGTGTTTTCTATTTCTCTATACTCTAACATTATTGATACATATAAAAATTGTTCCTTGGGTGATCATGGTAAACAGAAAAGACTGGGGCATGTTGGGTATAAAATTAACTTTACTTTTTCAGCTTGCACTTCCACTTACTTTTTTTTAGTATAGAAGCTGAAAAATATTTCTATGACCTAATTGCAATGGTGGAATAACCAGTAAAGATTTTTTTTGGCATTCCATGTTGCTGCTTTTGCTTGTCCTTGGCAGGATGGATACACAGTGCTAATAGCATCAGGCACATTTTGATTTTTTTTTAGAAGGTTTCAATTTAAAAATGTTGAAGATGCATACTTCATGGTTGCCCTGCAAGTATGTGCTATCTGGCTTAGAATAGTCAACTTTTTTCTCTCATTCTTTTATTTGTCTCAGGTCAAATAAATATATATGTATTGATGTTGGAGGATTCTTTTTACTTTATATTGGTCATGCCTATTAGCACTTGTAAAAAGTGCCTTGTTGAAGTTGAGGTGTATATTTATCAAGCTGTATGTAATGAATTTTTTTAGTTTTCTCATCATTTAAGGTTTATGCAGTTGCACTCTTACTGCAGCATTTAATTCTTTCAGCTTGTACATAATAGGGAATTATTCAAGTATATATTAAAGTGAGGACAAATATGGCTTATTTTAATTCAAATTTACCCATTAACTGGGCTGGGAGTTTGAAAGTTCTTGTACAATGTAGATATAGTCATTTGTTGATCAGCCTTCATTGTTATGTTATGATGGCTATTATTTAGCAACTTGTGGCTTTTTCTCTAAGCCAGTAAGGTAGTATAACCATGAAATAAAATCTTATTCACTTTGTTTTACCTAAAGATCATGAGATGATTCGTTCAAATAATGTTTGATCTACCAGATACCTGTCCATAATTGAAGCTAAATTTTGCTGCCAATCTTTTAAGTTCATACTTGAATCATTATCAACAGACGTTGCCCTGAGAGGGTATGGGCACCACCCAGTCCAAAAAGGCTCTCAAGACTGCTCTCAAAAAGCGTCGTATGGACAAACCTAAGAAGGTAAGTTGAAGGGCTTTATGTTTTTCAGGTGTTCATCAAGCCAATCATATCATTTTGAATGGAGAAGTGGTACCTTTGCTACAAAGTTTGCTTCAGACCAAGCTTTTCAAGAGTAACCAACACCTATCGATTGGAACTCATTTGTCTCGAGTTTGCCTAAGGTTGGTTCATAGTGTCCCATTTACTTCTTGATTCAGGCAAATCTGTCATGAGAAAGTGACTGTGATGGACAGTACTTGAAGTTTAAAAATTTGGGTGTCTTGAAAATGGTGTTCGTATGCACTGAGCTACTAGAAAATGTGCTAAGTGAGCTTTGTGCTAAAAGGAGTTTCTATCACTGTCCTTATCTATTCATTAAGACTCTAAGTGACTTAAATCTTCAACTTATGAGATCCACAACCTCATTAATAAACTACACTGCTGAAGGGAATGGTTGTCTTTATGAAATTGCTGTAATATTGAATATTTCTGTAGGCTGAAATATTGTCAAGACTGCAAAAAAAAACAATCAGCATTATCTTAAGCCATTGAACTTTGTTTTGTCAGAACTTGGCCCTATTTCAAACTGTTTGCAGCTGATCATCATTCTGTGCATGAATCAAAATTGTCAGTATAACTGTAAGAATGAACTGCTGTATGGTTCAAATACATATGAGTAATTTCACTGTGCATTATGAGTACTTCATTCATTCAATTTTGGGCCCGTATGATTCTCATTACAGTTTTAGAATTCCGTTTCCCTCGGTGAAAATTGAAAGCATGATTTGATATGCAGCTTTGAGTTTTAATCAGCTAGTCTCAGCTGTGGAGGACGTGCAGCTGCTGTATTTGAAGGTTGGTCTCTGTTAACTTCACCTGCTGTGCTCGGAGCTCCAGACCTGCATAGGCTGCTAGGAAGAATTTGAACATTGTTACCTTGGATGTTTTCTGTAGGTACATCTTTGAATTCCAGTGAGTAAATGTTAGTTAGTGTTAGTCCAGTGAGTTCCATGTATTGTAACATGGTTATGAATTATTTAGAAGCCACACGTCCCACGGTGATTTAAGGTTGATTTATAACGAAACTCCATTTTTCTTGATTTCTCACAATATATAGCTGATCAAATAACAAGGGGGGGTCAATGACCTACCGCGTTCTGATGCTCTGCATAACATAATTGAATGTAGTACAGCGCGTGACTGGCAAGCGTTAGATTTTGTCATGACCCCGACGCGGTGGATATTTTAGGACTAACTACAACAGCATCTATGCGCAACTGAGCCCTGAGCCGCCCGTCGCTAAGGCAGCGGTGCTAGTTCAGAGTTTATTTAGTGTTTAGTTTGAGTTGCATGGATCTTGATTATCATTCTTTTATTTGCTCATTGTTCCCCATAGAAGTGGGCGGAGTGCCTTCCACCGAAGTCGCTGAAATTACGATGTGTTCAGCCCAGCGTTGAGGTTAGGTGCAATTAATAGCTGTAGATATACGTGTGTGGTAATCCCATCTCTGGTACAAAAATGTGGTGATGATATTGTTTTCCGTTCTCGTGTGTATTGGATTGTTATTATATCTTCCGTTGGTTTCATATAAGTTGCGTTGGTGTCATAGTTGCACTATGGTTCAGAACACCGAAAACTTGCACTGGAACATGTACACAATGATGTTGAAAACTTGTATATTTACCACTGTAGCGACGCATCGCACTATTCATACTTCATTTCCCAAAAGTCAGTTTTTTTTCGAGAGGTGGCAAATGCAAATCGTGGCACTGTAACAAGCAATAAGAACATCGGAAATGAATGCAAGTTTATTTCACTGAACGAATGCCGAATCCCGCGTGTGGACCAAAGAGAAGGAGAGGCTGTGGAGAACAGCGAAGCCCTTACAGCGCTCCTCCAGCACCGTGAGTGCCACGATCGCTACCGCGGAGAATAGAAATTAAATCCCGCGGTTGTTAACGGTTGGTTTGGTTAGATTGTAAATAGAACTAGGAAATCGACTTTAATGCTCGTATACATTTTTGTCCTTCCTTAGAAATATAGAAATACAATTGCACGATAACATTTCACCCCATGTAATAAATTATTACTTGAAGAGGTCGCGAAACATGAAATGACATTCATTTATTCCGGCACGTGAATGAGCAATTTACCTACATAGTTGAACACATATGGCCCTATACGCGGTGCCCGTCTTAATAATTCAAGAAAATATTTTGATAACGGAGCTGCTCATAAATTTATTCGTTGAATTTAGATCACTACAGCGCAATCGTAATTAATCACTTGCCGTATAATTAAGGAGCCCATAGGGTCACGTATGTAGATATAGAAATCGCAGCATGGGATAGCTTGACTTATCGGTGTACACGTATCTCCGCCGGAAATAATGCACGAGCATTAGTTAGGTGCTCGTGCACGAGCTGAAGTAATCAAAACGGGCGTAAATTGTATGAATAGTTGTTCAACATTAATTAAATAATGGTCAAGGCAACCGAATTATTCATAATTAAGTCCACTTTAGCAATTAAAGTTAGAGTTGTTATTTATTTGTAGCACCATTTTTAAATGCTACTAGGTCGTAAGAAATAAAATATTGGTGCTAATTTGTAATAGAAATTGAAATAATTAGATCTATTTATGGCAACGTTACGTCTGTTAAAGTTCTCCCATTTTTCTTTTAATGTAAGTGAGGCAAGCTACCTAGAGCTCCAACTGGCGTAAAATAGTGGCGCTAACCATTACGGTGACTCACATCAGTTAACACCTTGACTGCGACGTGAGCTGCCGGTGGTACACGGAGGGAATTTTTATAATGCTGCTGAGCGACTAGTAGTCATTAACTCAATAAGAATTCAAAGACGAAGAATACAACACGGATAGGTATCATATTTAAATATGATACCTACCCGTGCTGTATTCTTCGTCTTTAAATTCTCAATGATGTCCGACCCGACTAAGGAGTGTTAATTTTACGGAATTCATTAACTCAATTTACATAACCACTCAATCAAAGCTAAATAAAGGCATCGAGGTCAACGAGTTAAAACTCCGAAAGAACGTGAAGGCAGTCAGGTCGAATGAAAGGCCGGCCCGTGCTCGACGACCCGGTGGCAGACGCTGAGACTGCCGGGCTGGCTATCTCTTCGGTGAATTAAATAAAATAACTTAATTGTGAAGCACACAGAATGGTTGTGCTATTTTATTAGATCATTTTTTAGAAATAATATAAGTTCAATTTAATATTTTACCTTTAAGGGCGGTATCCATAAAAACATTTGCCATAAAGAATACCCGAAGAAAAACCTAAGTGTTCCTTCGGGTAAAAGAGATATAACTTGTACCTGTGAGAATTAGCGCTCCCAAGGGTGATCACACCCAAGGTGTGATCTCAAGCTAAAGTTTAGATAAGCCTTCCTTTTGCTGAAATAGAAAAGTTTTTTGTTACGGGCCATTTTTTCCGGTTGTCTGCTGTCCTGTTTTCCTGTACCTACTACTTCAAGTGTAATTTTTTGCCTAAACTTTTTTCTCAACTTACGATTTAAATGCTTTTTATGCATAAATTTCCCCCTCAGGGGGATACAACTATTGTATCTATGGGAATTAGCGCTCCCAGGGGAAAAATGTGAGGGCCCGAGCTAAAGGTTAGGTAGGCTTCCTTTTTGTTGTAATAAAATAGGTTTTTGTTTTGTTACGGACCATCTTTTTTCGGTTCACTGCTGTCCTGTTTTTCAGCACCTACTACTTTCTTCTTCAAATTTTTTCTTGTTTCATGAACTTCTTTCCTAGCTTACTGTTTCTGTGCACCTTGTGCATAGATTCCGCGTTCCCTCAACTCTATACTAAATGGTGCCTTCCACTTTCCTCTCTTGGAACATTTTTGTCGTGGTTAAGGGAGGCTAAAACTTTCTTATATAATAATAATAATAATAATAATAATAATAATAATATTAATAATAATAGTAATAATAATAATAATAATAATAATAATAATAATAATAACCCCGAGCGGCTGACATCCGCTCAGGGGGGCGTCCCCTCGCTGGCGGATGGGGGGGACGGCCTATGCAAATAGGTTATCTGCGAATACTGAATAAGCAGACGCCGACCAAACTGTCCCCGCTGGCTGAGGGTAATCACTAACCGCATGGAAGCGCGCATAAAGAAACAACCCCCCAACGACGTGAACGGGACCCGACAGTCTCCAACTGCGGGTGCCGCGTCCGGCAGGGTAAGCTCCCCGGGAACTAGTGGTGAACCACACGCTACTAGTGGACCGGATGGTTCGGGCGAACCCGGTCGTCAACTCACTACGAACCCAACTGCAGTACAGGAGCAGGCTCCAGTTGCTTGTGAAGCCGCGCGGGACACGGCTCACTCGACGGCGACTACTCCAAGCAACCCAGGGAGAGCGGCAGACCGGTCACTGGAGACAGTGACCCCTCCTACCTCGCCGCCTCCCACTAACAGACGTCAACCCCGGAAAAAGTGGACGAAGGAAGCCTGGAAAACCCTTTGGATGTGCTACCTACGAAGCGACCCCCAAACCCGAGGCTTTCGCAAACGTATGAGGCAAATCTGGGTCGACCTAGGCCTTCCCAACCACTCCGAGCAAATGCTGGCGAGCCAAATAAGAGAGATCAACCTCAAAAACCTCCTTACCAACGAGGAAAAAGAGCTCATAGCCAGTGAACTAAACACGGAAGAAGGGGTGGACGAAACTAATCACCAGGCCGAAGCAAGAGCGTCTCCGATACCACCCGAAACTGAGACATCAATCATGACCACCGGAAATGACACCGACCAAAGACCAGAAGACGACTCTTGCTCGAGCAATTACACCACCGACGATGAAGCAGAAACGTCGGGAGCTGGAGCTGAGGTACCAAACCAGCTGAGATACCACCAGATCAGCGACTCAGAACCTGACGATGCTTCAGACGACGATTTAATAGCAGCACCTCCGCAACAAGCTGAAGTGCCAAACCGATACCACCAAGCCGGCGACACCGGACCGGAAACGGACGAGGCGGAACCCATCGCAGGGGAAGAACCTGTGGTGGACCGCCGAGACCTTCCGGGCGATGAAGAGACTCTGCTCAACGAGCTCCACAATACTTACTTAACACTTCTTCACGAAACTCCAAACGAACAACTACCGAACCTCAGACACGTCCCATCGGGGAAGATCCTAGCAGCTACTGCCAAGATTAACCATCTCATCGGCAGAATAAAGACCAGGAACATCACAGAAACTAACACCCTAATTCTGGCCGGAGCGTTCCTAGTCTCCAAAGAGCTTGCTCCTCCGCCGGCAACCAACCGGCCGAGAGGAAAGAAAGACCCCCCGTGGAAACACCGAATCCAAAAAAGCATAGATGAGCTCCGGAAACATCTAAGCTGGATCTCGGAATGGAGACGTGGCAGACTGACCTGCAGAAACAAAATAGCGGAACTCGAGGGTATCTACCACTGCAGGGAGGCAGGACTACAACTGGTAGAAGAAACCCTCAAACAAAGACTATCGGCAAAACGAAGCAAAATCCTTAGATATGAGAACAGAATCGCTGGCTTTCAACAGAACAAAATGTTCGCGACCAACCAGTCACGATTCTACAAACAACTGCGCCACAGAAATGTCGAAATGGACGTTCCGGAAGCCGAAGGTACGCGGCGCTTCTGGAGCGGCATTTGGAGCCAAGAGGTCCAGCATAACGCCGAGGCTGAATGGCTCCAAAGCATCGCCAAAGACGTCAATCCGGACGAAGACCTCCGGATAACGACGGCGCGATTACAAAAGCAAATAAGAAAAACGCAGAGCTGGAAGGCCCCCGGTCCAGACAAAGTCCAAGGCTACTGGATCAAGACCTTCACATCCCTCCATCCCAGGCTGGTAGAAAACCTAGACAGATGCTTAACATCAGGCACTGTGCCAGATTGGATGACAACTGGAAGGACGGTGCTGATACAGAAGGATAAGGAAAAAGGATCAGCGGTGAGCAATTACAGACCCATCACATGCCTCCCGGTCATGTGGAAGGTCCTCACCGGCATGATCTACGAGAGCATGTATGAGCACCTAGTGAGTCGCGACTACTTCCCTAACGAGCAGAAGGGATGTAGACGGGGAACGAGAGGGACGAAAGACCATCTTCTGCTCGATAAGCTGATCATGACCCACGCCAAAGCTAAACACAAGAACCTTAGCATGGCGTGGATTGATTACAAAAAGGCCTTCGACATGGTCCCGCACTCATGGATCCTCGAATGTCTGGAGACATACGGAGTCGCAGGAAACGTCCGGCGGCTGATCGCAACTACCATGCCTAACTGGAAGGTCCAGCTCACGTGTGCAAACGCTGAGCTGGGAGAGGTGAACATCCGTCGAGGAATCTTTCAAGGCGACTCCCTGTCTCCACTCTTGTTCGTACTGGCACTGGTCCCAATGACTCAGGTCCTCAACAACACGGGCCTGGGATTCAAATACGACCGCAATAACAGCCTCAACCACCTACTCTACATGGACGATCTCAAGCTGTTCGCAAGATCCGCTAGTGAGATCGAAAGACTTGTGAAAGTTGTGCACGAATTCTCCCACGACATCGGAATGGAATTCGGAATAAGCAAGTGCGGCCTCATCAACATCGAGAAAGGCAAAGTCTCAGCAACTGAAGGTATCCATTTAGAGAACGAAACAATCGAACAGATCGAAGAAGAAGGGTACAAATACCTAGGAGTGCTTGAACACGACAACGTTCTGCACACCGAGATGAAGAAAAAGATCAGGAAAGAATACTTCAGCAGAGTAAGGTTAATTTTGAAATCTAATCTCAACGGCGGCAACATCATCAAAGCCATTAACACATGGGCCGTGCCGGTCATCAGGTACACCGCCGGAATAGTTAAATGGACGAAGCTCGAACAAAAGCAGCTAGATACGAAGACCAGAAAGCTGATGACCATCTTCAGGGCACTCCACCCCCGATCATGCACTGACAGGCTATACATCAAGAGAAAGGAAGGAGGAAGAGGTCTGCTTGAAGTGGAAGAGTGCATCCAAAGTGAGATCAGAGCACTCGGCCAGTACACGAGAGAGCACCAGGATCCTTGGATGAAACTGGTGTGGACATCGAAGACCCTGAAAGAGGAAGAGACCTCAGACAGTTTCAAGGAGAGGAGAAGGGGAGAGCGACTCCAAAAGTGGGAGGGAATGGCACTCGCCGGCCAATACCCCCGACAAACGCGAGAAGCAAAACCCGAACTCACTTGGAACTGGCTGAATCGAGGTGAACTCAAGAAAGAAACTGAGGGCATGATCCTTGCCGCGCAAGAACAAGCCCTCAACACCAAAAACAGAGCAGCTAGAATCACGCACACAAGCAACGACCCAAAATGCCGGATGTGCAAAACCAAAGACGAAACCGTCAACCACCTGATCAGCGAGTGCTCGGCGCTGGCGCAGAGGGAATACAAGAGGAGGCACGACAAGGTAGCAAAAACTCTACATTGGAACCTGTGCAAGACTCACAACTTCCCCTGCGCTGACCGCTGGTACCAGCACGAGCCCAAGACTGTGATGGAAAACGACGACATCAAACTTCTCTACGACGTCCTCCACCAAACTGACAGGGCCATCACAGCCAGACGACCGGACATCGTCGTCATTAACAAGACCAAGAAACAGATCAAGATCATCGACGTGGCAGTTCCGTACGACTCAAGAATCGTCGAAAAGGAGGCTGAGAAAATCCTCAAGTATCAAGACCTCCGGGTCGAGCTCGCCTCGACCCACGGTTGCCGCGCCGAGGTGGTTCCCATCGTGATTGGGACACTTGGGGCCTCAACCACCAATCTTGAAAGGCATCTGGGTAGCATCGGCTGTGATAAAATCCACCCTGGACTGCTGCAAAAGTCAGTTCTCCTGGGATCTGCCCACATTCTTCGCAAGGTGCTCGGATAACACCGGACACTGAGCTGAAGCCGAACCCACTCAGACGAACTGGATTCGAATATGGAGAAGAGAAGAAGGCGGTGATCCTCAGGGTGCGGGACGCACCCCGGAACGCTACGCCTAAAGGGACCGAAGGCTGCGAAGGAAGGAAGAAAGGAAGAGGAGCGTAAAACACTCGTTACACCACTTCTGACTGGAACAACCTGAAGACAACCCTACACCAGCCTTAACAACTTGGCTGTGGATCTGTTTCAATAATAATAATAATAATAATAATGCATAAATTTCGCGTTCCCTTAACTGTATGTAATATGGTTTCTTCCTCCTTCCTCTCTTTGAAACGCCTTTGTTGTGGCTTGAAGGTTTAAACGAACATCTGATCTAATCTCTGCAAGAGATACTGAGAAGGTGATAGAAACGTAGAGATTTCAAACGTATTCGGTACTAGAGGGTTATCCTTTTACAGTGTATAAGGACGATACGGCTATAAAAAAAAGAGTAAAATATGTAGCTTTAAGTGTTCTTCGAACTTCACTGCCAGGCAGTAGTTTCGTCCTCGGTTTGAAGTCGGTGACAGCATGATAATTGTGCCAGTCTTGTCTTGTAACGGTAGTTGTAATAACGGGATTATGAGTAGAGAACTACTACAGTTTAGGGTGAAGGACAGTTGAGAGGACCGCTACAGAAACGGGAACATGAGTGAAGAATTTCGACAGTTTTGAGTTAAGGATGGTTGAGATGATCGCTGCATGAACTTGAACATGAGTGAACTTCAGCATGGGTACAGAATTGCGACTCTTCAGTGTTAAGGACTGTTGAGAGGACCGCTGCCTCCCTCCTTGCTCGGGCCTCACTGTTGCGGCCACGTCGCCCCGGCTATTGATCTTCGTGGGGCCCGCCAGGCCCCCGCCCTCCCGTCCTCGCTCTCACACCTTGACCTTGCTTTTCTTTCCTTCCGAGTTTTCCATGTGGCGTTCTCTGCCCTCCTCCTGCCCGTTATTTTCAGTCTCCTTAAGTTCCCTCTTGAGGCGTCATTCTCTATCTTCCTTCTGATGATAGTTTTCAGTCCCGCTCAGTTATCGCTTTTAACTCTCAGTTGGTTATGATAACTTTTGTGTTATAGATTTTATGTTTTGCATTCGAAAAATTTTGATCATTGTTTTCGTTTCCGTTCACTACTGTAACTCCTGCACTGCCCTTCTTATCCTTAATTTAATTATTAATTTCCTTTCTCTCCATAATATTTATAACATCATTTGTTTCGTTTGTGTGAGAGCTACTGTAAATCAAGTAGGGTTCAAGGATATTTTAAATCTGCTTGTGTAGTTCGTCTGGTTTTTCCTCTTGGTTCTTTGGGTCGAATTAGGTCTTTCATATCAGCTCTTTACATCTAGTGCCTCGAATTATCGAGTTTTTTAACTGATCAGCTTCCTCACTATGAACTTCACATTTTTGCATCTTTTCTTGTAATATTTGCGTGAACGGAGTCTCAGTTGACCGCTTTTTCTGAAGCTCATTAACTTCATCTTGGTTTCGTTTTGATCATCCATTGTGTGCCATCCGTAGCCTTGGGCGAATACGTTGTCTGGTCGACTGCACTCTAATGTTACGCAACTCGTGTTACAAATCGTGTAACACATATGTCTGTTCCCTTAATCCTAGTTCTTGGAATTCAATTTGAGATACTTCAGTGCCATTCGTGGTACAATCATATGCTCAAATTTCCATTTTATTAGCAGATGTGAAATGGTTGATTCTCATTTCGACACTTGAGTGGCAGAATTCAGCATAGTTAGATTCATTATTCTGGTTAAGGGAGGAGCATAAGCTTTTCCATGTCAAATTTTTCGTCCAGTCCTCAAATTGCTCGCGCCAAGCTTCGGCTCTCCGGACCGTGGCGGGAGTAAATGCTCCATGCTCCGGACCACTTGACCTCTCACGAACAGCCTTGCTCTGAGGCAAAAGAGTGCGCTTCCGATGGTGTGCTCAGCCAATGCCTCTGCGATATCAACACTTGTTACGCGAGTTTCTTCTGGGTTTAATTTCGAAGCATGTTTCTCTGTTTGGTTTCTATTTTTCTCAAGTGGATGTAAATTTCGTAATGAGCTTTTCGGTATTATCCTGTAAGGTGATAGTGGCAATCTTTCGGGATCATTGCCGATTCTACTGCGGTATCAACGCTTGTTACGAGAGTCTTCTGGGTTTAATTTCCAAGCATGATTCGCTGTTTTATTTATTTGTTTTGTGTTTCTTAAGTGGAAATAAATTCTGCCTCGAATTTTTCAGTTCTGTATTGTTTACTTAGTGTAGTTTATCCAGTCCAAATGCACTCGCTGCCTTCTCTAAAGATTCTGGCTATCGAAGTTTTCTAACTTTGGCCTCTTAATGATAAAATTGTCAAGAGCCATCATCGAGTTCGTCTGCGAACGTCTCAAAAAAATTGTAACAGTTTAGAAACATTTTTTACAATTTTAAACAGTTCAATTCCACAAGCAAAACATTAGTAAGATTATTACTTAAAACTATTTCAATGAGGATGGCTAACCTAAAATTACTTTTGTCTCGATTAAGCTCAGTAACTTCTACGATATCCACGAAATCCTTGATCTACGTTCTCAATTGCATTTCTATGACAACGTGCTTGGAAAAGTCTTCTCAGTTAGTGGAACAATCCAGGGAATCCTTCATTAACGTAGAAAAGTCTACTCAGTGGAACGGAAAACAGAGTCTATGGATGTAAGGCAAGTTGTTTTCCGCGTTGACCGTTGCAGTGATGCGGTACGTGGCTGGCCGTATAACAAGGTGATGGAAAGCTCAATCAAACCTGTCGAAGTGCTGGGAACGCTCGCTTGCTCATGAGTCACGCCGGCGTCCGTCGACGCCTGCATGCAGCGGGAGTGTCGGTGTTGCCATCTCCATCCAGGGAAACTTCTGCGCAACCTTTCCATCTGACCGGAATATCTTCGGCCAATTCTCCGTCTTCTCGAGTGACTGCTGAAGCGAACTAGTTTCGACAGAACTGCTAGATCCCATTCACCTCATCGAATGAGATTTCGACGTTAATTTGAGTAAACCTCTTCCTTTTTTTCAGAGTTTTGTAGGGTCAAGTTGGTGTTTCTGCGGACTGCGGTGCAGTCGGCAGTCCGAGTAGTGACTCTGTGCAGTTTGGTGTGTCCCCTGCGGTGGAGATATTTTTTGTTGTTGCCGACGCGTGTGTCATTGCGTGATGCAAAAAATTTTGAGTCAGTCTCTGCCATATAGAGTGTTGTTGACTCACCACTTCTTAATCAAAATGTTTTTTAACGATGTTTTTGTGCTGTATTTTACAGAAATGTGTTTCGATATAAATGAATTGCGTTCTGTTCGCTTTTAATTGTTCCTTGAAGATACATTAAATTCTCGATTCTTAATTATTTAATGACGCGTAGAGAATATGGTTAACCTCATCATGTACTTGGAATTCTCTTGCTGAAAAATTAAGGTTTGAAGCTTTTTTTGGTTTGGTTGTTGTCTTCGCTGAGATACTCTGAATTTGTCCTTCCTACATCCTGTCATTGGAAACCAGCGCTGCTAAAGAATGTGTAGGATTCTTCACCTTTGATGGGAGGGCCTGGTGATGGTTGGTGTCTGTCCTTTTGAGTTGTAGTTCAAGCTAAACATAACTGGTCGCAGCACAATCAGTTGCGATTTAATTGCCGAGTTTTGTATCTTCCTGTTTTCATATCTTTTGCAGAGAAACTTGAATTTCGCTTGTGTTTCATTTTTCTTATAAGTTTTCGTTCCTCCCTATAACCTTTTCTGACAATGATTATCGGCTTGACACGTTCAAATTAATTTAATTAAGCTCATAACAAAGCATTTACCATCAACAGCTAGGAAACCGTGTGTTTTTGTGTAATTTTCATATTTTTTCGAGCACTCTTGCGCTAAGTGAAGTATAATTTAACAATTAGTTGTTTCAATGATGTAGTCACTTGACCAAATTATTGAGAACTTACTTCTGCGTTTCAGTTCCTTGTCATTCTCGAAAGCAATCCAGCCCTAGCTAGAGCTGAAACTTTTAAGGTCATGTTGATTTTATAGCTTGTGGTCATTTTTTCGTAGCTGCAGCAGGCAATTGTGCAGCTCTGAGGGTCCGCATTGTTTCGCAAAGCCGCACGTCTATCACGCTCCACCGTCTTGTACGTGCAAGCAGGCAGGCAGGCTTGCCGTGCTCGACTTCTGAAGTCGAATTAGTTCATTTCAATTATGAACTTAAGCTCGAAGTCTTGGTTCGCATTTATATTTTTTTTGCAGGAAACGTTCGTTCTTAACTGAAGTTCTTGATGTTCAAATCGTATGTATTGTCAAGCTGGTTTTGTTATCACTGGCTATTTCGATGAGTTAGTTTTCATATCTAGTTGAACTAATACTCGGTGGTATTGTTGCATGAGAATTAAAGTTAGTTTTCCAGTTTTCGAAGCTCTCAAAATATCAACTTGCTCTAAGTTACAATTGAGCCAAGGCTCAATACTTCATTCTCAACTTACTGTTACTATGCACCTTGTGGCATCGATTCCGCGTTCCCTCAAGTCCATATTAAGTGGTGTCTTCCTCCTTTCTCTCTTTGGAACGGCTTTGTTACGGTTAGGGAGGTTTCAACTAACTTCTGATCTAATCTTCCCCTAATGAAAGCGATAATTAAAAATAATAAAGTATACTTCGAAGTCAACAGTTAGCGTGCGCTGAGACCTGCTCCCATGGTTGTGTTCCCATCGCTTTTTGGTGTTTGCTACTTCGTGTCACGTTCGCATTGCAGACCTCAGTGGGACTTCCAATCAAATTTCGTCTTGTTTGTCGGCGTCTCGTGGGTTCCATGCGAATGAGGAGGTGTAGGTGTTAGTCTCTATGTGGGTTGGTTTCATTTTGTTGCGTTGGAGATTAGACGGTAACGTGGATTTAGAGAAGAACTTTTTCAGCAATGATTGTCGAGTTAATGTGTTGCTTCGTATGTTGTTGGAACTCGTATTAATTTAGTTGAATTTTCGTTTTTATCTTGCTATGTCGTTCACCTCACAAATGCGACAATCTCCGGTATGAACTGAAACATTCCTGCAGGTCTTCGTCGAAAGTTTCGTTTTTCTAAAACAGTTACTTCTGTTGTGATCTTCCCAGGGGAACCATGTGAGGGCCCGAGCTAAAGGTTAGGTAGGCTTCCTTTTTGTTGTAATTAAATAAGTTTTTGTTTTGTTACGGACCATCTTTTTTCGGTTCACTGCTGTCCTGTTTTTCAGCACCTACTACTTTCTTCTTCAACTTTTTTCTTGTTTCGTGAACTTCTTTCCTAGCTTACTGTTTCTGTGCACCTTGTGCATAGATTCCACGTTCCCTCAACTCCATACTAAATGGTGCTTTCCTTTTTCCTCTCTTGGAACATCTTTGTCGTGGTTAAGGGAGGCTAAAACTTTCTTATATAATAATAATAACTGTCGTGATCTGCCTCCATGTTGAGTAATGGCGGAGCGTGATCATTATTATTAGCATCATTTAACAGTGAGAGTGGAAGACTTAGATTTTCCAGCTTCGTCATCGGTGAAGTATACTGAACGAGGAAACTTTCTTTATGTTTTTCAGATTTAAGTGCCTTCATACAGAATGCTGAGCTTTTACTAGTGAAAATGTTCGCGTTTCAATAGCAATGTAGCCAAGTTTGTTAACCTGTGATACCTGTGAATGTTATCGAGCACTCCTGGTCACCATTGAAGTTCTGTCCATCTTGACATCGTCTTGTCGCTACGCTTCTTAACGAGATGGTAAGATCAAGATAATATTTGTTATTTTTAGAGCTTAGTACTCTTTAGTCCTTGCGCTTTGTACGAGTTGATGTGGGTGCTGAGCATCTGCAGGGGCCTCATTTTGTAATCGTTAGTTTACAGTAGTTTCACAATCTGAGATAATCTTGGCAGTTCTCTGTTGAGTAACTAATCATTTCCCCCCGAATGTCAGTAGCTAAGCAATAATTTGACTAACTTCGAGAATGATAGCTTGACCTACAATACTTGAGTGTAATCTAAAATTTTCTATGTGCTTTATGTTTGAAAAACTAGCCGGCCCAACCTAAAGAATTTTTTAAGCATGACGAGCTGTACTGGGTTCAGTCCAGATATATCAAGTGTGCATCGTTGGCATATGTTAATTGTTTTCTAGTCTTAACTTTTGTACATCACGCAATCAACAATGTGCTAACGACGCACCTGCTGACAAACGTTTTTTTTACAAAGTTTGTTCTGTGTTTAACAGGCAGTGTGAAGTCCTCGACGATACCGTCGGTTCAATTAGAAACTTGATATGTCATTTTTATCACGTACGCTTTAGCTTTACTCTCCCGTGCGGCTTTCGAATTCTACGTCATTCGGGAGCTTTTTTAGACGATTGTACACTTCCCTGGTAAATTTTCACCTGTTCGGGTGAACTTTGTGGATAAGGAACTAAAGGATATTTTATTCCTGACAAGTTGAGTCATCTCATATCATGCATTCATTGGGTTTTCAAATTCCTTATGATTGATCTCAAACTTGATAAAAAAATTCCCTTTGTGGAGATGGTATCTTTAATTTATTTCTTACGCTCGCGTCGAGGAGGTTTTGTGCTATTTTTCTTTTCCCGATGAGAAGCAACACCGGGCTCACATTACAGGATCTCTAGTCTTCATTCAACATCTAGGGTTTCTTCGCTTGTTATCTACTCGCTTCCCTCACTCTCTTGGCCTTTGAGTGTGGGACTACAAAAGCTCATTTATGATTGTAGTGGTCTGTGATATTTAAAAGATCTCGTTCCCGGTTTGCTTTACTCCTTGAAAATTGAATGGAAACCTACCGTGAGAGGTATTTCTTTCGTAAGAAGTAGTTTTAGTATTATTTGAGATGTTGTGGTGTGTAGCGAAGTTCACGAGGGTTGACAATATTTTTTGATGGGCCTTTGCATTTGAGTTAGCTATTAACGTTCACTTGACATTGACTAACATGTGGGAATGACTAATACTACATTTTAAAGACTTCGAATGTGCTGAGTAGAGTTAAAAAAAGCCAACGTATTTATAGGGAAAATGTCACGAGTAGCATCATTTCTTTGTTAGTCGGTGTGCATGATTTTCAATTTGGGAAAACTAATTAAATGGCTTTTATAATAGCAAATTAATCTTTAAAGTTCAATCAATGATAGTATGATGTAATTATGTGGCGAATTTTGTTGCATTATCAAATTTTTTTAACGATCGATAATTTAACGGTACAGGATGAAAATAAAATTTCGATGCGTCTGCGGCAAAACTGGAATCACTTAGGCATTTAATTCTCGGTTATCTAGCGCTTCATGTTTTTCAGTGTAAGGTGT
The DNA here is from genome assembly GCA_030386875.1 of Morinoia aosen. Lineage (NCBI taxonomy): Eukaryota > Metazoa > Arthropoda > Malacostraca > Amphipoda > Talitridae > Morinoia > Morinoia aosen. The sequence goes on along the minus strand of CM059559.1, from coordinate 10,025,891 downwards.
TGGGATTGTGATTCGACAATGCATTGTTCGAAACCCATAGTCGCAGTTTCCTGAAAACAAATAACATGAATATGAGCGATAATAAAGTGGCATGCTTTTTGACTGATAAATGCCAACATAGTTTGCTGTTGCCAAAACCACCCAATTCTTTCACGTGAAGTAATCGTCATTATTCGCTTGTGCTTTTTGACTGATCTAGCATGTTTTGCTGTGGCCAAAATCACTTCACGTGAAACAAATCGTCATTATTCACTTGGAGGTGTTGCTGCAGATGTTACCCGTTCACTGGGTGCAGACATTCGATAGCCATCAAGCAGAGAAAACACAGACGAAAGCTTGAGACGACGGCCACAGCTGTGCGGGGGGATGTCCGTCGCAGCAATGGCGCGTGCTATTGATTGCCTGGCGTTCTCATGTCTGGACCGCCGCACCCTCTTGCCTGCTGCTGCATCACTGAACCTGCGCTCGCCGCTGGCACGACTCGCCACGTGATGCCTCCTATTTAGCCTCGTGCGCTGAAACTGGGTTGATGAGTACGAAATGAACGTCCATTGCGACGTTGATCACCCGAACGAAATGCTTTTGGAAATGAACGTTCGCTGGAACGTAATTTACATTATTAAAATGTTCAGGAAATGAAGGCACACCGGAGCGTTGTTGACTTCAGCCAAAGCATTGGAAATTTAGGAGCATTTGAATTATTTGTTGCAGCCAAGTTGTAGCAATTGTATTCTAAGGTTGCTGTTAGGTGAAGCAAATGTATTCAAAATTCGGGTACACTGTATCCTGGTTGTAGCGTAGTCAAGTTGAGAAACGTTAATTTAAACTTTTTCACGGGAAATTATTTGTTACATGTTATTGTAATCATAGATTTCACTCATTTTGTACAAAATTCTCGGGTAACCCGGAGTTGTTATACTCAAAATTTTGTTTCAGCAGCAAAAAATATAAAAAGACTGTTTTAGGGACTTGAAGGGAGGAAGAAGGGAAGTTAATGAGTTTGTTTGCTTTCTCGCGAAATAGCGCTCAAAGGGGGAAAATTTAAGGGCCTAAGTTAAAGGTTAGATAGGCCAACCTTTTGTTCAAAAAGAGTTGGATTTTTTTTTGTTTCATTGCCGTCCGTTTTATTTGGTTGAATGTTCTTTTTTCCGTACCTATTGTTCTCAACTTTATCTTGTATCATAACTCTTTTCAATCATGCTGTTTTTGTGCTCAAGTGTGGAAATGCGTCTTACTTTCGAATAATTTCATACTAAGTGGTGCCTTCTCCCTTTCTTGTAAACACCATTGTTATTATCAAAGAGACATGAACTGACTAATAATCTAATCGTTTAAGTGCATTGTAATTAGAGAAAAACTTGGGGGCTGGCATTAGGAGCTATTATAATCTTTTGGTCGTCTTTCCATGTACGAATTTTAGGGCGCTTCGAATTGGCAATGATGTAAAAACTGAGGCTGATCAACTGTGTGAACAACCTCCTGTTAGGGTATTATTACACCTCTACATCGATTTTGCATTTCTTGAAGTGTTTCTAATGCTTTGGTGAATCCTGTTAAACTGTTTTCACTCGATGCTGGACATGTTTAACACTTTGGTTGCGTTGGTAAGACTAAAGTTTAAAATTTAACTCAAATTCAAAGCTAATTGTAGAAAGCAATGTAGAAAATGACAAACTTTCCCTGGATAGTGCCTTCATTTAATTTTGATTTAGTATTTATGAAAATTGAGTTTGTGACTATTGGTCGGTCAGCAGCATTATGAAAACTCCCTCACTGATCACCGGTGGCTCATGTCGCAGTCGAAGTGTTGATTGAGAACTGGTGATAATACTTTTACATTATAATTTTTATGGAAATGATAGCTCCATTTGATAAATATCCTTTGAATCCACACTTGATGTTAATTTTTCGGTCTGAAAAAATCGACCTCGTTGAGTAACATTCTCATTCTCTCATGCCCTCTCACTTATGAGTCGCGTCGCACCAGCAGTTCCCCTCAGGGGGATACAAGTATTGTATCTATGGGAATTAGCGCTCCCAGGGGGACAATGTGAGGGCCCGAGCTAAAGGTTAGGTAGGCTTTCTTTTTATCAAAATAGAATAAGTTTTTGGTTTGTTACGGACCATCGTTTTCGGTTTACTGCTGTCCTGTTTTTATCGGCACCTGCTACTGTCTTCTTCAACTTTGATCTTGTTTCATGAACTTCTTTCTCATCTTATTGTTTCTATGCCCTTTCTGCATAGATTTCGCGTTCCCTTTACTCCAAACTAAATGGTGCCTTCTTCCTTCCTCTCTTTAGATCGCATTTGTTGCTGCGGGTAGGGAGGCTAAAACTAACGACTAATCTAACTAATCTAATCGCACCAGCAGTGTGGTTCTTCCAACCCTAGCTTCGTTTTTCTTCTGCCTGGACTTCCCGAACGTGTCCCTTATTAGTTCGATTATCTGCTGTGTATGCGCCATTCCCATTAGTTGCCTTGCAATCCTGTTGTCATGATCATTGGATTGGAAACGGCTTCACCAAGCCAAGTGTACTTATTCTGTAGAGTTATAAATGACAAACCGAATGGTTGAGCGATGCCATTTCCAGTTCTAGGGAAAATTTTGGTATTTGATGAGACGTAAGGAATGCTGTGACGGAAGTGATTAGCATCATCGATGTAATTAGGTAACTGATCCCAAAATCGCGTGCTCTCTGTTACCATTCAAAATATTAGAAATTGAACAAAAATTTGCGAGTTCTTTAGGCTGTTGAATGCATAGGCTTGTTGACGTATAATAGATGAATATCTTGCGCTGAGACTAACCAGGGTGGGTAGGTCATGGTGGTTTAGGATGAGACGAGTGACTTGGTTTTTGTTTGCTTTCACTCAGGGTTAATGAGGAGAGGTCATCAAAAATCAGACTATTGAATAGAATTCATTCGATTAAAATTTAACGTTAAAGAAAGAAATAGGAGATATTGCGGAAAACTCTTTTTCGAAAAGTTTTTTGTTCGAACGGAAAATTTACCCAATTAGGTGGTATTGTTATTGTTGGTGGTATATTAGGTGGTGGTATTGTAACGGAGCTAACGGTATTGTTCTTGCAGCTGTGGAAATTTGTGTGGTGATTACTTCTTTCCACGCGATAATTCGTCGCTTGTAGAAGTGGTTCCAGAAATACAATTGGAAGTCCAAGCAGTTGAAGTTGAATCCGTTTTGGCGGTTAGAAAAGAATCTTCGATCAATACTGTTCATTTCTAAAGCTATTCTATCAACCACGCTGTATATTGACTGTTGTTTCGAATTAAGCTCGTGTTTGATCATTCGTATTGCAGTGTCTCTGCTATAGGCTGAACTGATATCTGTTGTTTGATCTATCTATGGGAAAGCACTTCCAGGGGAAAACGTGTGAGGGCCCGGACTGAGAGTTAGGTAGGCCTCTTTGTTGTAATAAAATGTTTTTTTTTCTGCAATTTTAAGGTCCATCTATTTTCGGTTCACTGCTGTCCCGTTTTTTAGCACCCACTAATTTCTTCAACTTTTATCTTCTTTCATGAACTTCTTTCTCAACTTACTGATCCTATGCGCCTTCTGCATAGATTCCACATTTCCTTATCTCTATACCTAATGGTGCCTTCCCACCTCCTCTCTTCGAAACGCCTTTTTTTGCGGTTAGGGAGACTTAAACAGACATATAATCTAATCTAATCTGATCTGTCGGATGTTACTTTCTGCCGTTGAAAGCTAATATTGGCAGCCAAGCAATGTTTGGCTAGCGTCCAACATATACTCACTTGAATTTCCATTCTTTATTGCTTTGTCCAGTTACATGAATTTCCAGTCGTCATTGCTTCGTCCAGTCCCATGAATTTTCAGTCTAAATTGCTTCGTCCAGGCACAGGAATTTTCAGTCTTCATTGCTTCATCCAGTCCCATGAATTTTCAGCCTTCATTGCTTCGTCCAATCGCATGAATTTCCAGTCTTCATTGCTTCGTTTAGTCACATGAATTTCCAGTCTTCATTGCTTCGTCCAGTCCCATGAATTTCCAGTCTTCATTGCTTCGTGCAATCACATGAATTTCCAGTCTTCATTGCTTCGTCCAGTCCCATGAATTTCCAGTTTATTGCTTCGTGCAGTCACATGAATTTCCAGTCTTCATTGCTTCCTCCTTTTACACGAATTTCCTGTCTTCACCGTTATGATTTATTAAGAGTACCATTAGTGATTTTTTTGAGTAACACTAGCCATGAGTTTCTACTATTGGCACTGTATTTGCTGCCGCTCGATCGATACGATGCGTCGCCGCACAGCTGTGGAAATTATAGCGGTGCTTCTTTCGCTCTCAAGTGGTCGATACCGATTGTCAACCTATCCGGGAGGCGCCGTGCTGCTTGTTCCGTTCCCTGCCTATGGCGCCTAAAGTAGAGCATGTGGTAAGTACAGGAATTTAAGGAGAATTCGTTGAGAGAAAAAGAGAGCAATGTCGTGTGTGCTGTGAGGTGTGTGTTTATTTGAATGTTGCTACTTAATATGTTCCAAATATGGCAAATTTCCCTTTTTTCCCCTGGGGGACACAACTATTATGTCTATGGGAATTAGCACTCCCAGGGGGAAAATGTGTGAGGGCCCGAGCTTAAAGTTTGGTAGGCCTTCTTTTTGTTGCAGTAAAATGTTTTTTGTTATGTTAAGGGCCATCTTTTCTCGGTTCACTGCTGTCCTGTTTTTCAGCACCTGCTACTTTCTTCTTCAACTTTTATCTTCTTTCATGAACTTCTTTCTTAACTTACTGTTTCTATGCCTCTTCCGCATAGATTCCGCATTCCCTTAGCTCCATACTAAATGGGGCCTCCCTCCTTTCTTTCTTCGTTACGTTATTATTTGTAGCGGTTATGGAGGCTTAAATCTTCTGATTTTCGTAATTTCTTTCATTTGTAAGCACGTGAAAAAATTTCAACGAGAGTAATATGCTTAGTGTAAAAGGTGCGCTCTGATTACCTAAAGTAATGGAGTAAGCGGAGTGTTTGACGAAATACTCGTATGCAGATGTTGGAAGAAAATATCCACGAGCGCACTGAGTCATGACGCGATCATGAGGGGGTCTGGACCGTCTTGGGCACGAGTTTGATCAATGTACGTTATCGTCCTAGTGAAGATGGTGCCTTAAGTTTCTATTCAAGTGGACTGTCGCTGCCACATGTGCTGCTGCGGCGGCGGCGACGTGAATTATTGACAAATTCGCCGCCGCCTCTCACTTAGCATATAGAAAATCTGGAGCTAGTCGTTCGTTGCCATATGAGCTGCTACGGCGACTTGAAATGTGTAATTATTTGGTTAATTCGGCGTGGTCTCGTACGTAGCAAATAGAAGATCTAGAGCCAATCGGGGGAAGGGGAGCTTCATCTCGCATCATGTGGACATACGCTAGCCTCTGCTGACTGAGTTCATGTCGGGTCTGTCGCCTCCATAAATGCGAACGTGTGACTTAGTGGGACAAAATCCATGGGAGGGTATTCTTTTCCACGGGAAAAATGTCGAGATGTGTATTTGTATGAATCTGTAAATCTTCATATCTTAAGTGCCCGAGGATATATTTTACCTACGAGCAAACCTGTTAATTGAACTCGTGAACTGTGGAGTGTTCTGTAGCCAAACTGCAATACTAGTATACTTGATATCTAGGCTGTTCTCGACCCGCATAAACAAAACGGTAAATGCTCTACCGTGAATTGCATGTTTGAAACCCTGAACTCCTTGTTAGTGTCAATCATATAAAGTTTCATTCCTACCTTTAGGACGCATGTTTATTAATATGAAGCATGGATAATGTGATCTTGCAGATGTTCACCGAGTTCAGTTGATAACTTGAATGCGTAGCCAGTTACTATGTATCATAGATTATGATATAGGGAAAAATTGAGCTCAATCTCAGGCTGCTACCTAGTTCTTCATTCATCAGACGCCGATAACGCCCAGACATTAGACTATGAATAGGCAAGAAAGTCAGTCAATCATTTCTCTTCCCGTACAGACTCCAGTTGATTGCAACAGATGGGAGCAGTTGTTTCAAAGATACATGATCTGTTGTGCTATGTTATACGTTGCTTCGAATCTTATGTAGCCTGAGAGGTCGCCTAAAGGTAAAAATTGTACATCTTCACACCGGTAACGCATTTGACACGACCACGCCTGTCAGCCTTCAATGACGTAGGTGAATTCCTATCTTGGTTGCCAGATTGGCCTTTTTTATTGCCAAAATTTTATAAATTATGCCTTGTTTTAAGAATACCTTGAAAGATATATCAGCCTCCAACTGGGTCCGAGATGCCGATAGGGTTTTATAACTACATTTTATTCGGCCCAGGCCGAATTTAAGAATTTTGGTCTGGAAAAAGCCATCTGGCAACCCTGTTCCAAGCATGCGGTGGTCAGCTGTTGTCTGGGCGCTCAGTCTTCTGTTGCGCTTGTTGCGTCAATGAAGCCAAGCTACCGTGTCTGTCTGTTCCTAGTGTTGATATTCATTCAAGTTTTGCCAGGAGCATTGAAACTCGTGATCTTTTGGCGTAGTTGGTTTGGTGTCGTGTGCTCAGCTGCGTATTTTATCACTGTGCGCAAACTCCTTCTGTAATTAGCAAAATAATTTGCCATTACTGGATCACTTTAGCAATAAACTCTGATTTCTGTTATTGTCAGCAATTTTTCAGGACTTCGGTGGCAGGATTTGAGAGTACCGAACTGATATGTTGCTAAAAGCCATCTTAGATTGCGATTGTATTCTAGTTTTAAGTTTGATTACCATGTAATAAAGATCTCACTTCGAAGAGCTCTTGTATAACAACACATGTGTGAAGTACGTGTGTGATGTTTTTCTGATAATCTTGAAACAGTGTCACGTTAAGATTAGATTACCGTACGTGACATGGTTTCCATTGTTCATGTTAGTGAGGTGTGGATGAAATGTTTACAGCACGGTCATGTTTATGTTTAAAAACACTCGGCGTGATTTTTATTCATAAAAAGTTTAATATTATTACAAGTGTTGAAAACATGTCGCATTCTATCTCCAGTCCGCTATAACAGTGACAACTCCATCGATTGAATTGCTATTAAAGTCGCGTTATTCATTGTACGAGTATCAAAAAGAATGGGAAGTCATTTATTTTATTAAGATTTTCATTGGTTGCGCTAATGAACGAATTATTTTATGTGGGGTTTGCTAAAGAGAATCCGTTAGTGGATTGGTCGACTGGTTCTGTGAATTTTCAATGCTTAGTGAATTAAGTGGTCCGATTCTTCATGTTAGCGAAGGAACAGTTCGTGGATTGGTCGCGTTGTTCTGAGAATTTGCCACAAATATTGCCAAACTCTCTCCGCTTTCCTGTGCAGTTCTTCACGTTGCTTTCAAATGTGCGACTACTGGAAAGTCTGCAATTAGTGTTGAACTGTTATGACGTTGGTGTTGAACTTGAGGTCGAAATTTGTTCAGATTAATTGAGCTAAAAGCTTTATGTGAGAAACAAGTCCTTTTAAGCCATCGGGAAAAATCGTGTTCAAATCCCCTTCCAAGTTGAAGTCCCAACGTAATCGCGCACCTGGCAAAAGCTGCAACTCGTTAAAGAAACTTGACGCCAAAACTGCACCTGCTTCCACTCCGTGAAACGATGCAGAGCATGAAACCGACATCGGTATGCTTTCCAAACCGACATCGATGCTTGCGTTTAGACCGGCATCGATGCTTGCGTTTCAAACCGACATCGATGCTTGCGTTTCAGACGGACATCGATGCTTACGTTTCAGACGGACATCGATGCTTACGTTTCAGGCGGACATCGATGCTTGCGGTTCAGACGGACATCGATGCTTGCGGTTCAGACGGACATCGATGCTTGCGGTTCAGACGGACATCGATGCTTGCGGTTCAGACGGACATCGATGCTTGCGGTTCAGACGGACATTAGTTCTTAACGTAATGCGCAGGTTCTTTCAGCTGTGCATTCGGACCTAAACACGCAGCGGCGTGCGCACCTGAGCCGAAGTGCTCATACTTCTAGCAACCTGATGACCTTGACGATGACGTACTTGCTGCTCCCTCCGCCGGGTGCCTCCGATTGTCGTGCGGGCTGTGCAAGGACTTCGTACTCTCGTTATCGTGGTACTCTTCATGTGCCCTCCAAAACAGAGGAGGTTGAAAGGAATGTTGAGGTGGGGCTCTTGCTACAACTCATACTGACGCGAAGTTAGATATTGCTCGAGCTACATCTAACTTGGTGTTAGTGCGAGTTCACACTGAAAGATGTTTTCCGCCGGCCGTGGACTTGTAAAAGCGAGTTGTCTGAATCTTTACGTTGCCGTATGTGGTGGGCTGCATTCGTGTCATACTGCTCATTTAAGCTTGGTCTGTGTGGGATTTGGCTTTCAGACGAATTTATATGGTGTATTTCCGGTATAAAATTTTCCCTGGAAAATGTTCGTCTTGTATAGCCTAAGCTATTATCGATTATGCATCTATCCTGCCATAGAGAATTTTCGTATATAACTTGGTGTAAAATTAAAAATTCTGATTTAAATTGGAAATAGGAAGTGCTATTTAACGAGCGATATTTTATGAGTCAGAGTAAAAGACCCCGTCATTGAGTCTTCCTTTAAATTTACTGCGTAAAACCATCAAGTCGACCACAAACTTCTGTCTTCATTGCTCCACCTATCACCTCCGTTGATTTTAGTCTCAGTTAAAGTTACTAAATATCCATCTAATTGTCCTGAAAAGTAAAATAAAATTTTGGTTGTCCGACCATTATTCTTCATTCTTGCCGCAATTTGCTCGACCAGCCAAGCCAAATCTCGGTCGTAGTCTCGTCGATTCGAGATCCTGGCTGAATAGTTCGCTAGTACCGCACTTCCTTTATGACTTCCTCATTTTTTGACTGAGAAATTTTCGCGTGGAAATTTTTGGTTTCCCGATTGCCATACCATTGTTTCTGAGAATTCGGTTGAGGAATTTTCGAGTGCTAATTAAATATTTCCCTGCAGTTTCTTGACGTAAAACAGACCGTCGCCCTCAATTGGATAGAGCTCGTTGGGGAGCGTATAGATCTTTGGCGTGTGCTACATATTCTAAAGGGAGATGTATGATACACTCTTTGTCGTGCCTTAAATTTGTTGCGTGTGATGTTATGATCAGTATATCAACATTTTTTCTTGCTTCCCAATCAATTTTGTTAATTTACGAGACTTGCCTAGTCAAACATCACTCTTGGTTCACTAGCAACCCATCGAACGCTTGTAGGGTCGGATTTTCAATCAGTTTACATAGTCGAGGCGGAACGACCGGCAGCGTAAATTATTTTGTTAACCTGGTTATGTTTTTCTAGAGAAAATTCTCAAATTTTAAAATAGATCGAACTTTAGTATTTGAGCTAGAATAAATAGCACAAGTCGTAGCTAAGTTGAGAGAAGAACTTACGCTGTCGGTTGTAACGCTTTGACGTCGTGAATTGACTGAGAATTCGGCTCCCAGCTTTTGCTTTAATTTTAATGTTTGGTTGCCATATTATAGATTTAAATCTTTAGTTGCGTAAATGTTAATTGAGTGAAGTTGTACGTTGTTATATTTTACTTTTTCTCCCTTCGATGGAGTTGAGGAAAAACATAAACCTCGTAACTTACGTAGATTGACTTTTTGCAAGTGATTTAGTGTAACAAATTTTTCACCAACTCTTTACTTTAATGCTCTCATACGCGTTGGTGTGGTAGACCTGCTTTACAACATTATTTGACTTCTGTGTGGTATTGAAAGGTGCAATCCAAACCTAAAACTACTTCGCACTGCTGAGCAAGCTCATTTATGATGCTCTAAAGAGAATGCGAAGCCTCGCATGAGCACATGTGCAAATAGAATTCTCATTTTCCTCACGTCTTGGTGCGCTGCAAGCGTCTAAATTGTTTTCGCATGCACTCGTCTAGCTTTCCTAATCCTTGTTCGGAGTTCACTTTCTGACCCCTTCCGTTCGTGTCTGGCTTTCCCAAGAGATGTTAATCAGCAGTGCGTGCTGACACTGACATTTGATAACCAAGGTAATCTTTTCTTGACATGGTTGAGCTCCACAGTTCGGAAGAGAAGCGTGAAATAGCCTAATACTGGACCGATGAACTCGTGACGCACTCGTCGTATTCGGTTTTGATGTGGGTCGCTTTGAACCTCGTGCTGTTGTCTAATGCTCGAGTGATTCATTGAACTAGAACATGGGAATGCAAGAGATAAGTTTCGGTTCATCTGTGAGGTTCCGCTGCTAGGTAAATATTTGTATCAAATTCGATATCACTGCTTCCTGATTTAAAGTTTTTACTCGTAGGGATCTCGTTTGGAATAACACCTTGTGCATAGATTCTCCGTTCCCATTACTTCATCCTAAATAGTGCATTTCTCTTCCTTCTCGTAGGAAGACCTTATAGATTTGGTTCTGCAAGCCTAAACTAACTCATTAAATCTAAGACGTATTTATGAATAGCGTATAATGATTGTTTTTATTAGAATATTAATCACTATCAATTTTAATGTTTCTTGAGGAACTTGATATTTGATTTAATGAACTTGATCTTCATTTTGAGGAACTTAATCTTTACTTTAAAGAACTTAATCTCTGCTTTAAAGAACTTAATCTCTACTTTAATAATTTTTACTTTCAGGAACTTGATTTTCAACTGGAGAAGAGTGATTCTAACTCTGACCCACATAATTGAAATGCATGTGCAAAACTGTTTTCTTTGAGAGTTGAGTAACTTGAATATCAGTTGGAAAAATTAAACACAAAAAGGGTATATATAGTGCATTTATTTGTCGTTCCTGTAATTCCATACTAAATGGTGCTTTTTTTCACTTCGGAACACATTTTATGTTGTTAGAAAGGCTTGAACTATTTCATCTAAGCTAAAAATATGCGATTTCAATTCCTCTTCAGTAGAAGCAGTTTGAGTGTCGCAGACTCGGAAGGCTGAGTGTGTATAGAATACGTCTTGACAGTTATATGGGTTATAAGTTCTGAATATCCAGGAATGGGTAGTTCGTTTGTTGCAATGACTAGAAATTTAAATTAGCCTTTAATCTCGAACTAGAATGAACTGTGAATGAACAGCGGTATACTTGCGCAAAGATAGCTCTCCATCAAGCAATCGTGGACGTGGAGTCTTGAAAAAAGATCTGTCCGATAAAAAGTAAATTGAATATCCCGGTGCGCGGCTGCTCATTATTCATCCGAGGCAAAGACTGGTTTTCCAAAAACGCTAATTGCATATCCTCTCTACTGAAGTTACGAGCCGGAAACTTGAACGGGAGTGCGCCTGCGAATACAAGGAGCGGTGTCATTATGAGACGAGAAATTGTGTGTTTTCTCCTGTAATTCTGAATTTGCCTGGAAGTTTTATGTGGTGATCGACTGCCAGTTTTCATACAGAGAATGGCTTGATCGAAATGAAGAGACGCATTCACTTAGACCATATTCCCCTCAGGCAGGGGCTGTATAACGAATGCACTTAAATCGTCTTCCCCTCAGTTGCGGTATAACTATTTAATGAGGATTGACGCTCTGAGAGAGATGTGAAGTCCCCAGGTAGAGGTAAGGTAGGCAGGCCTTTCTTCATCGAAATCGAATAGGGTTTAGGTTGGGTTGCAGACTACCTTTTTCCGATTTCCTCCTCCCTGTTTTTCAGCTCCTACTACTTTCTTCTTCAACTTTTATCTTGCTTGCGTCATAAACTCATTCCTTGACTTGCTGTTCCTGTGCACTGGGGATCTTGTGCGTGAACACATCTTGTACTCCATCCTAAATGGTGCCTTCCTCTCTTTGGGACATGTTTGTTGTGGTGAAGGTGGCCCAAACTAGCATTAAACCTTATCTAATTTTTCATGTTTGGCCGTCATATATTTGAGAGGTTCAAATCATATTATTCATAGAAGAGGTATTCAGTAGGTTGAAATCACTTTGAATGGGGATGAAGTGTTGCATTGTGGTTAAGGTTTCAGTAGTGTGACGTTCAACACGAATCTCATATCATTTTTTCTTATTTGTTTTTGCAAAATATTGTGGATAATAAACCTGAGTACTATACCAGTTACTTAATGCGCTTATTTCCTTTCCATGAGCTCTTTCATGCGCACATGCTATCTTTAATGTTTTCTCACTCACGACTGAAGTCCGTCATAACATGACTTGACCTAATTCAAGTGAGCAATATCGTACTCAGGAATGTATACCTTACTCGTGTAAAGGGCAGGAGCAAAATTTTGAATCAATATCCTTCTGACTGAAACGAGCCTAACAAGCACCGATTTAATTAATAGTTTTAGACTGAAGACTTGGAGTAACGTTCAAGGTATTAGTCCTTCACTTTAATATTTTAAGTTGCTGTCTCCTATAGGGATATCATAGATAACTAGGCGTCGTATGCTAAAAATACCTGTCCTCGTGTTAGCAACCTTCCATTAGCACTCAGTGTAGTCAGCAACGGTTGTTAGTTCGTGTTGTAATTAGGTCGCCCATTCCATCTTCTTCCTCTTTCCTGGAGGAGGCCGCTGTTTTTTCTTTAATTTTTTGTCGACCTGCTCATGGGTTTGCGATTCATTTTACGTCTATTTCTTGCCATCAATTTTTGAACCCTTAAAGTATGCGCTTCTTAAACTGATGAAACGCACTTCGAAAGAATGCTGAGTGAATCTATCATTGGTAGTAAATATGCTTTTTATTTCATGGAAATACTCTACTTGAGTTGTAAATGGGAGAACTTTCTGACAGAATCAAGCGTTAAAATCATGTTATGTTAACCTGGACAAGCTATAGATTTTACCTCATCCACCGCAGTGACCGCAATCGTGGCCGACTCCTGACAGCTGACTTGTGTACGCTGGTAGGAGGTATTCCAGTAGGCCAATTGTGTCCGGTTCTCAAGTCTCCTCTGCACTGAGTGTAGTTATCGTTACAATTTGCAGTTCAGGTTCCTTCATCGCTCTTCCCTCAGGGGGATACAACTGTTGTATCTATGGGAATTAGCGCTCCCAGGGGGACTGTGTGAGGGCCCGAGCTAAAGGTTGGGTAGGCTTTCTTTTTGTTGAAATAGAATAAGTTTTTATTTTGTTAAGGACCATCTTTTTTCGGTTCACTGCTGTCCTGTTTTTCAGTACCTACTACTTTCTCCAAATTTTTCTTGTTTCACGATCTTCTTTCTTAGCTTTCTGTTTCTGTGCCCTTTCTACATAGATTCCGCATTTCCTTAACTCCATACTAAATGGTGCCTTCTTCCTTCCTCTCTTTGGATAGCCTTTGTTGCGGATAGGGAGGCTTAAACTAACTAATAATCCTTCATCCTTCATCGCGCTCTCCTCAGAGATGCAACTATGGTATCTATGGGAATTATCACTTCTAGGGGAAAATGTTAGGTTCCTAGCTTAGAATTCAGTAGGCCTTCTTTTTGTTGAAATAAAAGAAAATTCTTATATCAAGGATTAGCTTTTTTCGGTTCACTACTGTCTTGTTTTTCAGCAACTCGGACTTTCTACTCCAACTTTTATCTTATTTCATAACCTTCCTTCTTAAGTAACTGTATTTATGTGCACGGGATCCTGCACAATACCGGATCGCCTTGCGAGCAGCCTTGCTGCCTGCTCACCGAATGTAACGGAAAAAAGTGAAACTCAAATTTTAGTGTGATGAAACCATTACCCTTTTTCTCTTAGTCAATTTTTCTAACTTTTTATCGAAATTTTAAGGGGGATTTTAAATTACGAGGGATAGAATAATACACTTAACGTAATAATTAGAAAATAATTTGATAAACGCTATAAACGTAAAGCATTGGACCGTCGATAATTTTAATGGGTACGAATGCACTCAGATGCTTGTGGTCGAAAGTGTTCTGTATTTGATGCGTTAAATATAAAGTTCAAGTTGATGGATGTAACAATTCTATTCGCATCTTGTTGTGTGCAGTACTCAATCAGGTTTCAGAATCTGACTGCATTAATTTGGCAGTGGAGGTCACTTTTTGCCTGCCAGCGGAGTTCAACGAATTGCTTTTGTCTTCCCCGTACGTGGCATTTTTAGGAGGCTTTGTCCGTGCATCTCTCCATTAGTAGCGGCATCCACTGTTGTGAGCCACGTACAGCCTTTGTCTTTGTAATATGGGGTTGTTGCGCTTTGTAGGTGGAGCTACCGCTGAATTGATCCTGTATCCAGATTTCCTCATTTTTTCTACATGTCACGTTCTAATATTGTATAACTCGAGGTCGGGTTACGTACACAATAACGGATATATTTTACTTTGAATATTTGTGACTTGCTTGCTTCTGGCGAAGAATCCTTTGAGCGACTCCTACCAAGCTCAAGATTAGACGTAATATTTTCAAGCAGCCGAGATCACGGATGCCACTTCAACATGAGGGCGTGCTGAATGGGATCGTCCGTCAACACGTGATTGAGATTAGTACTGGTCGGAGCTGTGCACTATTCTCGTCGTTCCTTCAGCGAGCTGTAGCGTTAGTTTTCGCAAGCATGCTCGCTAGCTTTAGCCCTCATTCAAAGTGTCTTCTATTGTATTTACACTAACGAAGAGTACTCAATTATTCTGCAAGCACAAAAAGTTCAGAGGGAAGAGGATCCGCGATATCGCCGTTTTCACACCCTGATATTTCCATAGAAGCAGAGCATTTCACTCGGTTACAGGGAGGCAAGCATCCATGGCCAGTTAAGCTGGTCGCCCCTAATCTCGTTAGCAGCGTTGCAGGGCTGGCAGCTGAGGAAAGTCAGTCCATTGCATGGCTAAGTGCTGGCGCGAAGTGTCTCTCCGAGTTCTGCTGATGTGCCGGCCGTGTTGCAGGCTGCAGCAGCAGGACGATCAGCAACAGCAGCTCTGGTGTTGCAGCGATACTCCCTTCCACTGTCGCTGCGAAGCACAGCTCCAACGGCAGGCTAGTGTAACCGTGCTACCCGCAGTCTTGCAAACGTTTACTGCGCTATTTTAGTGCGGAGAAATTCATAGTGCCATTAGGTAACGTTTATTGGTAAATTTGATACACGTTGTCTTGCGAACATTAACTGCGCGATTTTATTGCTGAGAAATTTTTAATTTTCCTGAGTTACGTAAATCGGTAAAAGCGTCAGTGTAAGGGCGGTTTATAATGACACAAGTATGTTATATGTTTTAAGGCTCTTTTCAAGTGAAGGCATCTCTGATTAGTTTCAACCGTTGTCATAATATGTTGAGTTGTTTTCAGTCACGTTCGTTGCTACCTGCTTATATATGTAAGTGCAAGCGATTCAGATACACGAAATTATGGTGTGAATGATACCATGGTTTCGCTGACATCCTCTTCATATTATCTTGAAACTTTTGACTCATGCAAACGAATGTATTTAATTTGTAGCAAGATCACTCATTGTTTATACTGTGTCAATGTATAATTTTTTAGTGGGTTGTGCTAGGCGGTCCCGCTTTCGACATGTTCGTTGTATGGACTAAGCTTTCCTTTTCATCCTCGAAAAGCCACATGGATGGTCAGCTCGTAGCCACAAAAATCTCCTTTCGCTGGAGGCAACGTCAGAGTGACTACTTTTGTCGGGAGTCTTTTGTTCGAATCTTATATTTGTTGAGTCACGGAACGCTAAATATTACTCAATGCCTAACTTCGTTTCAATTGCCGATATCTTAGTTGAGCCTATGCTTTTGAAATTATTTCTAGGTTAATTTTCTTCAGTGGACAGAAGTTGTGCAAAGAAATTGCGGAAGCCTTGCGCTGTGCCATACGTTCCACTGAGCGTTCTTTCACCACAATCAATACTAGTGCCAGTATATTTAACTGCAGTGCCGACTTCCGCTCCTGAACACTGAACGAAGTTAGATCGCCATTCGCAATCGACGTTATTTTAGTTCATTTTCGCAATAAGGCTATACATCAGTTGTTCCTTTGGAGTCAAAGTCTCATCGGGAAACACTCGGAGTAAAGTATTCGTTGAAGGTTCTTCATAGGTAATTTACAACACGCCCGTGCTCGTTTGATGCGGAAAAAGCGTAAGGGAAATCATAAGGCAGTAGTTTCTTCGATATAAAATTTATGTTAAGATCATTGGCCGATTGTCACATAAGTTGGGATACATCAGTTGTCTCCGTAGAGAAATTGCCCATGTTCTGATATAAGTAATTTGATCGGAATGAAAGCGATTTTGTACATGCTCACTGATTTTAGCACTGTTTAAAAAATTGACCTTTTCACGTTACAAATACGGCGCATTAGCCTGTAATAAATAAGCATATTTAATGCATTGCAACTTTGGCTTGTATTTTATCCGAGCTTTTCCCGGTTATTGTGTGAAAATAATTACAGATTAAATTGAGAACAGTTCTTGATTTTCGTAGTACCAGCCTTTTAATTTCTTCCTGACCTTGTGTAGCAATGTTTTGATTATTTCTAATGCTACTTTCACTTTTAATTCAAAGTTAGTGTGTGTTGAACATTTTATTCTGAGCTTTTAATTGCTTATTACTTTGCCCAACGCTTCCATAATGGCTTGAGGTTGATGTTTATTACCCGAGTATTGTGTAATTTCTATTTTCTCTTCGTTCTGATTACTCAAATTCAACATTTTTATACTTGGTCTTTTTTCAGTGCTTTGCTTTTCAAACATTTTCAGTTAATCAATTTTAAGCGAAAATTTCTCATTTTTTCCAGTTTCGTTACATTCTATTATAGCCATTTATTCTGGTAATGTACTTATTTTGTTGTTTTCTTAATTCGCTTCACGTTGATCTTAGTCGAAGTGCTTAAGAATTTCTCCATGTTTTGACTTTTGAAAATCTGTATTAAACGTTTAAAACCTCGTCTGCACTCTCATCACGTGCGTAAGTTGATTTCCTGTAGAACTTGAAAGCGGCAACCGCACTGTGGCCGACTTTTCGTTGCTAAGTGATGAGTGCGAGCTCGAGTGTAGAATACCACGGATGAGCTGGTGTGCGTGCTTCGGCAGGGTAAGTACTTGTGTCCTCAATGTGCAGTTTCTGAAGGGATTTCTGGCGGTGCTTGTTGAGAGGAGTGTGGGATTTCTGTTGATAATGTCGTGCAAGCAACTTTGGTTACGTTGTATGGGAACTTGGCTTGCATTCTATTTAAACCATCACCATATTTTTTAAGTTTATTGCACTTTTTTCTAAAACCGATGACCAAATTCTGTTGAACTTGAGGAATGTGTGTATTTGGGTATCTAATTACAATTCATAGTGTTAAATTCAAAACAGTTGAGGCTCTGCTGATTCTTGCGGTGCAGTTCGACAAAATTTCTGAACTGAGGTTTTCAGGCCTTGTATTAAAACACGAAATAGTCTCCTGATGGTTGAGATAGTTTATTTTGACTCATTATCTTGAGCTGATGTGCCTTTTGAATGCCATTACCTGTTAGTCGGATTTCGGTCTGGACATATTTTTGGTGTACCATGCATAAGGGTTATTACAATATGACATTACTGTGTTCAATCAGATGTCAAATAGCTTCATGAATTTTAATTTCTACTCACCTTCACCTGCACGTGCCATTGTAACTTCTAGTACGTGTCATTGTATCAGATTAGATTTCTATTACCGGTTCATTGTTGATTTTAAACAACTGCTTTTATTTGTGCTAAGCGTCTATTATTTTTCCTTCGTTTCATTTTCATCGCTTGGTTATCGCAGCGTAAATCATTTAGACTGCGTTGTTCGTGCGTGCTAAATCGTTGTGAGGCTAGCTGGCAAGCATCTTCAAAAACTTATGAAATGAAGGTAATTAATCACGCTATTTTAGTTGCCTTAAGTCTGTTTCTCAATGAGCTTCTTTTGAGACCTACTTTTTGCTTTCCATGCAACAATTATATTGCGATGACTAACTACCCGTTGTTGTTGGTTTAGCAATTTTTTTATAGCTTTTCAAGTGATGTTACAGCGGTGATTCGTTGCATTTTCTGTCGGTGCTGTTCCTCACAACGCAACGAACTCGCGTCCTGTTCAATTTCTTTATTCACAATTTCTTCACTAGCATACGTTTCTTGCAAGAATCGGTGTTCGTGACAACTGTTTGTATACCATCGCATCATAACAGCTCATGCAGAGGGGAAGAAAATATTTCATTACCTCGCATCCTAATCTTTTGTAAGCTGTTTACATTCCGACATCTGATTCCCTCAGCGACGGCACCTTGCGACTGAGCTCTCGGACCGAGAACACTCAGGTCCATTCAGCTGCCGACTTGCTTCACGCACAGCTAGTCAATTACCGGCACTTTCTGGGCCCGGGTGCTTTCATTTGAAGCGTGCTGCGAAATTCTTCGCTTGTTGAGCTTCATTATTTGATGTTACCCTGAAGTGAAGGCGCGGCTGCTCGTTCTCCCCATTACCCAAGATGTGGCAAGCTTCTGGTGGCCTCCACATGTCTTACAAGCTTTGTTACTCCTCAATTTTTTATTTCTTTGTAATAAGCACGCTAAAGCACGCATGCAACGTAATTAGGGGGAACAGGAATGAAATAACTCTTGAATGAGTTATAAATTGCACTTACTCCGATGTTGCGAAGGCAAATTTGATAAATGCGTTGAATGGGTTTGTTTTAGAAGTATTTTTGGTTCAATTCAGCTTTCATGCAGTATGTTTACACTCGTGAAGAAATTTCAAGGAATGAAGTGGTGACAAAGAGCAGCGTTGAGATCATAGAGCATTTATGTGCTTGCTTCTTGGCTTACGGCAGATTTGAGTCTTACTTTACCACCATGGTCTTGATTCAACGTCTCGATGAGTTTCACCGTCACGGTTCACCGTTCTCGACTTGCCGAGTTGCCGTCAGTCTATGATTTGCTGCGGTTAGGGTCGGTGTGGTGTAGTGCAGGCAGTGCGGCGCGGCATGCGACGACTGACGAGGGCTGCTATACTCGTTGGACATTTTCGCAATGAACAGTACTCCGGTGTCGATCTGATTTTTATGTATTTTGAAGTAATGTACATTTATTAAAGTATTTTGGTGGTATTTATTCAATATTTTGGGTTTGGTTTGACTTCATGAATGAATTTTTTTCAGATTTTGGTGAAAAATTTCGTAGTTGCTCAGTGCCACGTTTACTAACCTTTATTGTACCAGATATATCTCCTTACTTGTTTTGTTTTTAATTTTGGCTGTTCAACGTGTGCTATTTTGATGATACGTTTTTGGTGTTTTATTGTAAAAAAGTTACTAAACCGGAGGGAATATGACGAGGCTGCCGACTCAAAAATTTCAGTTCCATTGCGCCGGCGTGGTGCTAATTTATTCCAAGGAATGATACTGAAAGAATGTAGACTGGCTCTCAATATTTCTGCCCGATGTCTGTGAGCGGGATAGCTGAGCAGTCTCTTTGGGTAGGGTTTTACATACTCCTCGTGTAACATGGTCGCTTCCTTTCACTGGGGATAATTAGAAAAGTAAGATGGTTTTATAATTAATGGTTCTTTTGCCGTCGTTACTTGTAGACGTTTTAAAAAGGCAAGTTCAGAGCTTGAACTATAACTTTCTCTCAATAATCATGGTCGCTTCTTTCACAGGGTATAATTAGAAAGTATTATTATTTTATAATCAATAGTGTTTTTGTTAAGTTAAGACTTTGATAATTAACCTTCTTTGCCCTCTCGCTCCTGAAGTCTAACGCGCTAAGTCTGTCTACCTGACCTATCCGCTACAGTTTTATTTTACCTGGAGCATAAGAAACTATTTTGGCCGAGGAGAGAAATCGAACTCTGCACAAATTACTTCTATGATGCGCTTTTTGCCACTATTCGTTAAAATGATAACTTTTACCTAGATAGGGTGAATTTTATTTTTCTTATTTCAAGTGTTATCATTCTAGATACATATTGCTTTTAATAAGGAAGTTTACTGTGATGTATTAGCTAAACGATCAGAAGCATTTTAGTTATCTATTCGTACTTACTGCAGAGCTCAAAACCATATTACCTTGTCATTGCACCTCTCCTCAGAAAAATATAATTATTGTATCCAAGAGAATTAGCATTCTTGGGAGAAAATGTGAGATCCCGACCTAAAGATTAGGCAGGCCTTCTCTTGTTAAAATAAAATACGGTTTTCTTTTGTTACGAACCATTTTTTTTCCGATTCACTGTTAGGTTCTTCAGCGCTTTTACTTTATTCTTTCTTTAACTTGTATCTTATTTCATAAATTTATTCCTCAACTGACTGTTTCTATATAGTTAGTGTATAGATAGTGAATTCCTTTAATACCTTTCTCTCTGTGGGACACCTTTGTTGCGGTTAGGGAGGCTTAAACTAACATCTGATCTCTTATTGCGCCATTTACCTACAAAGAATATTTTTTCAGTTAATTGGAAAACGTTTTCAAATTCGTATGATTCTTCAGCTTTATTTGCTTTAAGAACTTATTTTCTGCTAACGCTCACCTTCGCTCAAAGCGCTTGTAGTTTCACGTTTCTTGCCAGAATAGATTGCTATGATTTTGTATGTTAATTGTGGTTGTATTTCCTTTTTTCGCTTGACAACGTTCATTTTCTTATTACGCCACCGACGATGACTGGATGTCTAGTGTATTCGGGAAGAATTTTCTGTTGATTTTCAGATTTTCTATGGTGTACTTTACTATTTTTTGGAGTATTGGTGGCTTTGAACACCCAATGCCTCAAATTATTTCAGATAGGATTACGCAATGCTATCTATATTTGACGCTAAATTACGCTTAAAATTTTCGTACTCTTTGTTTAATACATTGGAATCAAGGGAAGCTCAATTTAGATTGTAATCAGTCTATTGGGATGGAGCAAGCGCTTCGCTTATTTGGTTTTGTTTATCATGTTTATGTCAAACAAACATTTTTAGCGTGAGGCGCGATGCCGTTGCGCTTTTTTATGTGTAGAGTAAACATCACTAATTGCGCTTGGGTGCAACATGTCGATGGTTTTATTCAGGAGTCGGACCAGTATTTAAACAATATAGGACCAACGTCGATTGAGAAGCGATATCTTCAAAGTATGAATTTCATATCTCCATATGCACTGGGCGATCGAATTATGATTGTGAAGAAGGGCTGTCGCTATGTGAACCCTGAGAACCTTATCAGTACAGCTGTGTCAGGTATCTTCTCAGCTGTAGAGTTTCGATGGATGATGTGATCTAATTTCTTGTCATCGATTGATAAGAGAGATTCTACATTTTGTGATGTGGGAATCTTCCTGGTCCGGATGTCGGATGAAAGAGCAAACTTATTGTGGAACTTGAATGCCAATTTTCCAAGTGACCTGTAGTTTCAGGATGCGTTACAATGCGTTTGATTCGTAGAAGTTCGGCTAGTTAATTGGAATTCATCTTCTTAGTTTTGAAAGCATTAACGTTTTGCTGTTTTTTTTTATATTTCAAGACAATTTCATACTTTTTTCGGCCGAAGTCATTTAGCTCTTAGTGTACTTTAAAATCGTTACGCTAATGGCAGCTCTGTCTTATATTAACGAATTGAGATTCATAAATAAATGGCATTGCAGGAAATGTTCTTTAAAATTGTTTCTTGGTTTTTGTGCAAATCTGCGCCCCTAACGACAAATATTCACTATTTAATGGCTGGTTAAAAAGTCGTAAGTGAAGGCCAAATACACTTAATTGTTAGTTTTTGAAGTTGTGCGATATTTTTATCTACGAAAGTCATTTACATTTTATCCCTTGTTCAGTTTAATTTGTATTTCATTTTTAAAGCTGAGCTAAATTCGTCTGCTTTCTTCACTTAAACGAAAACAGGTCTCCAATGAAACTTGAGGAACAAGTCCAGATACGATCACTGACGCAGTAACCACTAAGACTTCTTACATGAACAGGGCCTCGAGTGCTCTGAGTTGTTTTTAAAATCATTCGTTATTAACTGTAATTTGCAAAAGTGCCAAATTATTTTAATAGTTATGACAAGTCGGTCAGAACTTAAGACTGTGCTCACTGTTCTGTTTAGCTAGCTAAAATATATGAAGCTAATGTACGAGTGGCGCGTTTCTTCACTTATCTGATTTAAGGTCTTTATTTAGTTCATATCTTTGCCCAGTGGAGCTAGGAAAACTCGGGTAGTAATCCTGGTGAGATAAACATGTCTCTGCTGGCTTGCGATTCATTTCAAAGAGTCCGGCAGTGTAGACTTACGTCTCTATCATTACGTTTGGTCAAGTTCAGTTTCAGTTGGTTTAACTACACTACAGGGTAGGGCCTGCGTTGCGAAGCATCAATGAAGCCTTGACGAGAGCACCAGCTTCTAGCTCGAACGACTAGCTGGCCACCCACGATTAGGTCCTGCTGTCAGCGTCTGGAGTACCCTCTCGTACGGTTTGCCCCCACGCAATGCTTCTTTCATTAACTCGTTATCTGTGGCGGACCTATATTGCAGTTTGGTATTGTACTTGAGGCTGATGGACTTATGTTATTTTTAACAAACGGGCCTTTATTTCGTTTCGGATGGAAAAAAGCCAACGAATCTTCATTTCGTTTCAATGAAGAAGTATATATGGAAATTGAATTTGTGACTACGGGTGAGTTAGTCTCATTAACCAGATTCTGACCAATGACTACCGATGGGTCGCCAAGCGGTCAAGGTGTTAAGTCACTTGCCTGGTGGTGTTTTCACCTCCGTAATTATTTGTGTTGCGAGTAGTGAGTTCAGTTTTTGTACATCGAAATCGTTTGACGCACACTGAAATAGTTTTCTTACCAACCTTGTAGGTGTGTGCTCGATCGGATTGAAGTTGGTAGTTCAGTGGTCAATTGGTCGTGTCCGTGTCAGATTTGTATGAAGTTTTTTTACCTTGGTAAATCTGATGAAATCGATGTCTTAGCTTAATAAAAATGTTTCAACAGTATATACTGGGACTTATGGAGAAAAATAAGCCAAAATTAGTGAATTTCCAAGCCAGAATAATTTTGAAGCCAAAATACCCATTTCATAACGCGGGGCAACAGACCAATTCAATTCCTTCTTTCTACTCGTGATGTATGGCACATTTTATTGGAGACTCTTGAGTTCGTTTTTGTTGTGGTTGTCTATGCGTGCTGCTGGTACAGTTTTTATATGTATCGCAATGTTATGTGTTCTCTTTCAAGTTCCCCTCAGAGGGCATACAACTATTGTATCTGAGCATTAGCGCTCCCAGGGGGAAATGAGAGGTCTTTTGCTGCGAGTTAGGTTGGCCTGCTTTTTGTTGAACTAAAATGTTTTTCGTTTTGTGAAGGACCATCTTTTTTCGGTTCTCTGCTGTCCTGTTTTTCAGCATATCTGACTTTCTACTTCAATTTATATCTTGTTTCTTAACCTTCCTTCTTATCTTACTCTTCTATGCGCACATGATCCCTTGCGGGAACACCCTTTGTGCCTAGATTCTACGTTTCCTCAACTTCACACTAAATGGTGCCTTCATCCTTCCTCTCTATGAACTTCTTTTTGTGATAAAGGGAGGCTAAAATAGTTTATAATCAATAATAATCTATTTCAAGTTACCCACCGCTAATAAAATTTCCCATTGATGTTACTAGTCTCATTTTGTTGTATCGTGATGAAATTGAGTTGTTATCGCCTTTGTCAGCTGAGTTGGTGCAAAAGCTCTTCGTAGTACTTTGAGGCAAATATTAAACCTGAAAAAGTTTGAATTTTTTAGTTTTCTTTGTTTCTTCTAAGAATTTGGTACATATTAATTCTTGAAGATAAAGCAGAAGGTTCACTCCACAAATAAACATGTGCTCTGATGAGAGACCACGTTAATGGTTCTCACAATGGGAGCTGATGGACCAAATATTTTAGGGTTTTCATTTTTTACGGAAGGGAAGTCGTGTTGGAGCCTCGTGGACACAGTGTAGCTACTCGGCAAAGGCGGTGGCGTTGCTATGTCGCTGTCGCGGTCCATTAGGACTTACCTTCAGCCCTGCGTTTTTTGTACTGCTTGCTTCTCCTAATTGTTCGTATTGTGTAGCTACGGTTATCTTGTTCTTGAAATAATTTTGTGCGGACTCGTGCGTGTATTCTTCTTTGCACTGAAGATGCCTTTCGTGTGTTCAACATTGTCCGTTTTTCTTTTGTACTGAACTTTTGAGGTTGCCATATTAATGCAATTTTCCTTTTGCTAGCCGCACTCCACTATTCTCCTCGCGGTGCTATTTGTCTGGCATGATGATCGTGTATTTTCGTGGGGTTGATAACTGTTATCTTTTAGGAGTCTATCGAAAATGACTAGCCTTCGCTGTCTCATGGTGAGATGTTGTTTATCGAGTGATGAGTTAAAATCTCGGCTTCATTCGAGGTACACGTGTGCTGATAATGTCTGTACTTGTCGTTGTATCATAGAGACTTGTTCATAAGCGGTGCTGTGTGTTGAAGTAAGCTCGCCGAGTTTCGTCGCAGGGATACCACATGTCAGGCGTTAGCCGCGACTCAGCTTTGGTTGATAGCGTACAAATTTATAACCAAAGTAACAACGATCGCAATACTTCAGCTTGTGTCGTACTCCAGCCAATTATTGGAGGATGTGTCGAGGTATGAATGACCTCGTTTTGTGAGAGAGGAACCAATACGGAGGTGGTGCACCGCATAAGAAGGAGGTATTTTTGGGTGTGAGTCGGTCAGCGCGCGCGCTTATGTAGTGCTGCACAAAAGCTCGCGTTCAATGCGTGAGAAGCTCTGCTATGGCTGTTGTTTTGTATGTTTTAGTGGAAAAGAATCGGTTGAATGCTACTCAGAAGCAATATTTTGCGCTGAAGTGTGCGTGCCCGTTGAGGTTTGAAGTATGAATTTGTTCTAACGTAAAGAGGCGTAATTATACAAGAGTTACAGATTTGTGTCTCGTGCGGTTTTTTAATTGCTCTCAGTATTATACTTCCATGATACTCCATGGTTAACAAGATTTAAAGAGGGTTGAATATTCGGCTTGATAGTTCTCAACCGGATACAACTATTGTATCTATGAGAATGAACGCTCTCAGGAGAAAAATGAGAGGTCCCGACCTGAGAGTTAAGTAGGTTTTCTTTTGTTGATATAAATTGTATTTTGTTTTTTAAGGACCAACTATTTTTTTATTTACTGCTGTCGTGTTTTTTAGGACTTTTAATCTCCTTCTTCATCTTTCATTGTATTTTACGAACTTCTTTCTCAACATCTTGAAACTAACTCGCGCGGAAGATTTAGATTGCGATAGTTCAAGGAGACCCCAAATGCAGGTTGTGCGTCGCTTCACGCGGTTACAGGACGACGACTCACAGTCACGTTCTCAGCTGCATTCATTCCTTGTGCCAACTCTTTGTTTTCTATTAATAAGCATTAGCTCACTGTTTTTTTTATGAGATCTAAGTCAGCATTTTATTTGAAGTTCAACGATTCAATTAGCCTCTATGTGTTCCGTGAATGTACGATGAAGATGCGCATCATGAGAGTCGTAGTGCTCACCCGAAGATATGCAAGGTTACTAGCGTTGGGGAAACTGCGCTTCTTGGTCGCATCGTATCACGGATACGATCAGCAATGCTTGTGGCACATGTTTGTGCCGCCTATTTTCGCTTGCTGCTGCTGGTGCTTCTGCTGCTACTCCTATATAGTGCCAACCTACATAGACTCGCTAATGTTGCGCCCGCCTGTGCCACTTACGTGTTAAATCTATTGAGTTTCACGGGGGTCACAGTGAATAATTTCGTGTCGGTGACTGAACTTTCGATGAATTCTCCGAGCAATAGTTCCTTACTTTTATTGTTGTAAATTAGTTGTTCACCATTATCGTCGTTGAATAGGGTAGAGATTGATGGCGCTGTATTACTGCAAGGCTAGTAATTAATTTCCTATAGAGTTGTTCATTTCTTGTGCTCTAGTTGCATTGCCTGCCAGAAATATTTCGTTATTCGGTGACCAATTTTAAATATACGTCGTACGATCCAATCGTATGCCTTCAATACGTTGCATTAGCTATATATGCTCAATGCTTGAGTATCATGCAAGTATCAAGCGTGTTTTTTTTTAAATATTGGCGGGCTTTATTTCGCTCCAGGTCCATGATCATGCACCCCTCAGGGGGATACAATAATTGTATCTATGGGAATTAGCGCTCCCAGGGGGACAATGTGAGGGCCCGAGCCGAGAGTTAGGTAGGCCTTCTTTTTGTTGTAATAAAATGATTTTGTTATGTTAAGGACCACCTTTTTTTGGTTCACTGCTGTCCTGTTTTTCAGCACCTACTACTTCCTTCTTCAACTTTGATCTTGTTTCATAACCTTCTTTCCCAACTTACTGTTTCTATGCCCTTTCTGCGTAGATTCCGCGTTTCCTTAACTCCATACTAAATGGTGCCTTCCTCCTTCCTCTCTTTGGATCGCATTTGTTGCTGCGGGTAGGGAGGCTAAAACTAGCGACTAAACTAACTAAACCATGATCATGCACGGGAAAACATGGAATACATGTCATTTTACGATACAACTTATCCTTCTAACTGTTCTATTGAAGCATGAGGTATAGTAATTTCCCGTCGTGGTCAAATGTTTCTTTAATTCAGTCTTGAGCAACGCTTGCTTACGTTGGGCGAATTTAGCTCGACTTGCCTTCAATTTCTGTCAGCTTATTAACGATGAACTCCTATTTTCATTTTCATATTCACAAGTCAAAGCGATGCGATAATGTTATACTTTATCCATATCACCCTCGTTCTGTCATATGTGTTGTTCAAAAGCAGCGTGCATTTTAGTAAAGAAAGATGGTTCAGGTAGGTGATCGTTGAAGTTAGTTCAAGTGATAGATGGTTCAAGTGAGTGATAGATGGTTCAAGTGAGTGATAGATGGTTCAAGTGAGTGATAGATGGCTCAAGTGAGTGATAGATGGTTCAAGTGAGTAATAGATGGTTCAAGTGAGTGATAGATGGTTCAAGTGAGTGATTCATGCTTCAAGTGAGTGATTCATGCTTCAAGTGAGTGATTCATGCTTCAAGTGAGTGATAGATGATTCAAGTGAGTGATAGATGGTTCAAGTGAGTGATAGATGATTCAAGTGAGTGATAGATGGTTCAAGTGAGTGATAGATGATTCAAGTGAGTGATAGATGGTTCAAGTGAGTGATAGATGGTTCAAGTGAGTGATAGATGATTCAAGTGAGTGATAGATGGTTCAAGTGAGTGATAGATGGTTCAAGTGAGTGATAGATGATTCAAGTGAGTGATAGATGATTCAAGTGAGTGATAGATGATTCAAGTGAGTGATAGATGATTCAAGTGAGTGATAGATGGTTCAAGTGAGTGATAGATGGTTCAAGTGAGTGATAGATGGTTCAAGTGAGTGATAGATGGTTCAAGTGAGTGATAGATGGTTCAAGTGAGTGATAGATGGTTCAAGTGAGTGATAGATGGTTCAAGTGAGTGATAGATGGTTCAAGTGAGTGATAGATGGTTCAAGTGAGTGATAGATGGTTCAAGTGAGTGATAGATGGTTCAAGTGAGTGATAGATGGTTCAAGTGAGTGATAGATGGTTCAAGTGAGTGATAGATGGTTCGAGTGAGTGATAGATGGTTCGAGTGAGTGATAGATGGTTCGAGTGAGTGATAGATGGTTCGAGTGAGTGATAGATGGTTCGAGTGAGTGATAGATGGTTCGAGTGAGTGATAGATGGTTCGAGTGAGTGATAGATGGCTCGAGTGAGTGATAGATGGCTCGAGTGAGTGATAGATGGCTCGAGTGAGTGATAGATGGCTCGAGTGAGTGATAGATGGCTCGAGTGAGTGATAGATGGCTCGAGTGAGTGATAGATGGCTCGAGTGAGTGATAGATGGCTCGAGTGAGTGATAGATGGCTCGAGTGAGTGATAGATGGCTCGAGTGAGTGATAGATGGCTCGAGTGAGTGATAGATGGCTCGAGTGAGTGATAGATGGCTCGAGTGAGTGATAGATGGCTCGAGTGAGTGATAGATGGCTCGAGTGAGTGATAGATGGCTCGAGTGAGTGATAGATGGCTCGAGTGAGTGATAGATGGCTCGAGTGAGTGATAGATGGCTCGAGTGAGTGATAGATGGCTCGAGTGAGTGATAGATGGCTCGAGTGAGTGATAGATGGCTCGAGTGAGTGATAGATGGCTCGAGTGAGTGATAGATGGCTCGAGTGAGTGATAGATGGCTCGAGTGAGTGATAGATGGCTCGAGTGAGTGATAGATGGCTCGAGTGAGTGATAGATGGCTCGAGTGAGTGATAGATGGCTCGAGTGAGTGATAGATGGCTCGAGTGAGTGATAGATGGCTCGAGTGAGTGATAGATGGCTCGAGTGAGTGATAGATGGCTCGAGTGAGTGATAGATGGCTCGAGTGAGTGATAGATGGCTCGAGTGAGTGATAGATGGCTCGAGTGAGTGATAGATGGCTCGAGTGAGTGATAGATGGCTCGAGTGAGTGATAGGTGGCTCGAGTGAGTGATAGGTGGCTCGAGTGAGTGATAGATGGCTCGAGTGAGTGATAGATGGCTCGAGTGAGTGATAGATGGCTCGAGTGAGTGATAGGTGGCTCGAGTGAGTGATAGGTGGCTCGAGTGAGTGATAGATGGCTCGAGTGAGTGATAGATGGCTCGAGTGAGTGATAGATGGCTCGAGTGAGTGATAGATGGCTCGAGTGAGTGATAGATGGCTCGAGTGAGTGATAGATGGCTCGAGTGAGTGATAGATGGCTCGAGTGAGTGATAGATGGCTCGAGTGAGTGATAGATGGCTCGAGTGAGTGATAGATGGCTCGAGTGAGTGATAGATGGCTCGAGTGAGTGATAGATGGCTCGAGTGAGTGATAGATGGCTCGAGTGAGTGATAGATGGCTCGAGTGAGTGATAGATGGCTCGAGTGAGTGATAGATGGCTCGAGTGAGTGATAGATGGCTCGAGTGAGTGATAGATGGCTCGAGTGAGTGATAGATGGCTCGAGTGAGTGATAGATGGCTCGAGTGAGTGATAGATGGCTCGAGTGAGTGATAGATGGCTCGAGTGAGTGATAGATGGCTCGAGTGAGTGATAGATGGCTCGAGTGAGTGATAGATGGCTCGAGTGAGTGATAGGTGGCTCGAGTGAGTGATAGGTGGCTCGAGTGAGTGATAGATGGCTCGAGTGAGTGATAGATGGCTCGAGTGAGTGATAGATGGCTCGAGTGAGTGATAGATGGCTCGAGTGAGTGATAGATAGTTAGAGATGGCTCAAGTGAGTGATAGATAGTTAGAGATCGCTCAAGTGAGTGATAGATAGTTAGAGATGGCTCAAGTGAGTGATAGATAGTTAGAGATGGCTCAAGTGAGTGATAAATAGTAGTTAGTTGAAGATAGTTGTCTATCGCTGGTGCTGGTACGCGATGGCTCGGTTGTGTTCATTTAGTGGGTTCTCACTATGTATAGCCTGCGCCTCCCACATGATAAGGTCGCTGGGCTCCATCGTGGGACGCGTTACCTTCGTGTGGGCCCACGCTGTCACTTTGTTGTCTCGTTGGCGTGAGTTATTTGTCACTGCTCGCACTCGTCTCTAATTGGTGGGTGGTCGGTCTTCATCTTCTTCTCGGTGGATTTCTGGAATCTCGTGTTTTCCGCACACTGGTGTAACTCAATCTTTTTTGTGTTTAACACTTCGACTGCGACTACTAAGTATTAGGTTCAATGCCAAGCTCAAATTTGAAGTCAATTATAGTAAACTGATTTGAAAATACCAATTTGAACTGGTTCGTGTCTTTATTTAGCACTGATTAAGTATGTATGAAAGTTGAATTCGCAACTATTGGTCAGTCAGCAGCATAATGAAAATTACCTCCGTGTACCACCGGTGGCGCACGTCGCAGTCAGTGTTAATGTGGCTTCGGACTCGGACGGATTTGGCTGAATGCTCACAGCTATCCTTTTTTTCTTAATTTCACATTCACTTTTAATCTGATTGTGTGAATGCTTGCTTGTAAGAGTGAGGGAAAATTTTTACTATTAGTGGTAGGGCGTGCCCTATGTCAGTAAAATTATGGTCTATCGCAGTCGTGTTTAATCTATACTATAATAAGAGCCGCGTCCGTCTGTCCGAACCCAGCCGATAGTGTTTGATGAGCGTATCCTCCAGTCCTAATATTTTGACGGGCCCTGTTCACTCGGCCTCATCAATTTTGGTTTCCTACGATCTTTCTATCATTTTGTCTACTTTCTTATTTAAAATAAAGGGGGGGGGGGTGGACTAGTATTAAAAATAGGGGGAAGTATGATACCGTGTAATTCATATCCTTTTTCATTTGTTTGGTCATGTAAGCATGGCTTGTTTCTCGTGGTATTTTAAATAGGAGTATGTACAAAATGTTTGAAACATGTTCAGGAAGTTTTGAGTTTCTTTCTGCTTTAGAAAATGCGTTATTGTAGCTTTTAAGTCGCGCTATATCGAAGTTAATTTTAAGTAAAGGTTAATTAAAATATTGCTGCTCAACTGTGTTCACTATAAGTTTAATTATAAGGACAATTTACGAAAAATTCTCTCAATTTTGCCTCGCTTTCTCCCACAGAACGTCTCCAACAGTTTTTATTATCTGATGTTAAAAGTTAAGCAGTTAATGTTGAACTATTAAATGAATTTCAGCGGTGGAAAGTTATACATCGTGGTTCTACTTCTGTCAGGCAAAAATTCTGACACTTTTTAACGTTCACTGGATAACTGAATGACGACGGAGTGCTCATCTTACTTCTACTTCAAACTCGCTTCTACTCTACATCGTCTCACTTCTACTGAATAAATATTCAAAAGTGCCAGTAAAATCTCAGGATTCGTCTTACTTTGGTATCTTAAATTGAGTGTTTCTTGATCGTTACTATCGAATCAAACTGATTCTGTGTGAGAGCGATTCCAGATAGCCTTGGTTTCAGCTCATTTTTATTGAATTTTCAATTTCGTCTGAGACATCGGAGTGCTAGGATGGTTCACCAGATCTCCGCACCTCCGAGGGACGTGATCCCTCTGAACCGAAAGACGAGGCCTCGCGCTTACCCGCACATCCTCTCATGGGGAGCCCTCAAAGAGGAAGTTCAGAGGGACAGTCTTCATTCGCCAAAAAAGAGCCCCAAGTCAACTCGCCACTCCCCTATCGGACCCAACAACCGGCCAACTACGCAGCAGCACAACCTTCCTTCCCCGAAATTGAGTCGTCACTCACCGGCTTTGCTCAATAATCGGTCTGAATCACGGCAGCGCGATTTTCTGGACGGGTCTGCGAATCCTGTCATCGTAAAGAACAAGCACGACTCGACCAAGCTACGAGATGAGGGTCTTATAAATTTGAAAAGTGCTCCCCTTGAGGCCGTTGCGAAACGCAGTCCGACCAGCTGTTCCTCCTCCGGTTGCTTAGGGTATCCCACGTCTCCTAATGTCAATACTTGTGTCAACGTAAATACTCCTTCAATAATGGCTTCAATCTGCCCACTTTCTGATATTTCGAACTGTTCTGAAACTAATCAGCGTAATGTTGAGTGTACGTCTCGTTTATCAACGATATCATGCAATAACGTCCTTGACTCTCTTGCTACAACAACTCTAACTCAGAAAAGTGGAGTTACTTCTCAGCTCTTAGTAACAGCGTCAAAAGCTGGTCAAGTGTTTGGTCCTCAATGTAACTCTCCATGTTTTGATAGGAACAACGGTCGTGACTGTATCGAAGCGTCTTATAATCCCTTTCTGTCTCAGACTAAGTCCTCTTGTCTAAGTATTCTTCCTAGCAACTATGGAAGTACGACTATTAAATTCCCCTCGGGAAACTCTTCTGAGTCGTTTTCGCAGCAAACTTCCATTCTTGAACCCAAGTTGAAGAAGACGCATGAAGAGAGTTCAGTCTACATTAGCCCTGGGGAGTTGGAAGAGAACACTGCTAGCGTTCACGGTCACAAAGCTCCGGAGAATTCTGACAACTACGTTGGCCCTACATCCCAGCAAAGGCTACTAATAAATCCGAATTCTGTTTTTGAATCGAACGATTTTTTCGTTTGTTCAACGCCTGAGGATGTAAAATTAGCCCAAACAGTGTCGCTCGATTTGCTTCATGCCACAAATACCTGTGGATATTTTGATCTCAATGACCATGGCAGGTTTGCTTCAAACTCATCTGGCAAAGGACATTCTAATCTCACTCATCCTTTGCCTCGCCAACTATGCAGGGGACAACGACCTAGAGCTAGCTGCAATGCAAAGCCATCTTCAAAATCGCCCGCTCCCTACCAACTAGTTTCGCATGCATCTCGTGGTCTCGCGTCGAAGAGCATCATAAATGGGCCTCCTAAATTGCAGCCGCCTCAAAGTCACTCAGGTTTTGCCCCGCCACCTGGTACGCCTGGTTCTTCACGACGAACCGAGAGCTCGTCGTCCGCATTCCCGCTGTTCTCGTCCATCTCGCAAGGTTATCGAACGAAGAATAGCAGTGGCTTGCGAGGCCCCTGCCAGTTTCAGAATAGTAATGCAATGCGAGGCTCTAAAATCAATAAAAGTGACCCGCCAGCATACCATCAGTCAGAAAATACTACCAGCTTTCGAAACCATGTGCTGTTTGAAGATGCAACTGTCCAAAGAAGCACCCCGTGTCAGCACGGCGGTTTTAGTGAGTTGGCAGCGCTTCCTCGTGAGCCTCAAAAAATCAACGAAAAATTTCCTCTTACTGTCAATTTACCGCAATGCAAGACTACTGGTGATGCAAGGCACAGGGTTAAAAACTCAGATTATCTCAATTGTGGTTCTCTGCTCAATGGTATGCGTCCTAAACGCAACGATACTCTAAATTCAAATGTTGTTCATGATTACAATGACGAAAATTCAAAGCAAAGTTTTCAGAAAAGTCCGTCGCTTTCTCGAGAGACAAATGACTCTCTCGGTGCGGTAAATCATCCTGTCACAACTGTAGCTTTCTCCAGATCAGATACTTTCTGTGTGAACGATTCACCAAGTTCTAAAGTCGATGTTTGTTTTGGCAGTCGATGTCTTGAAGAAAGGGGACGAGAGCAAGAGATTAGCACGTCTCAAGTCTATTATGACAGTGTTGTTGTTAGCCGGTCCTCGACAGGCCAGCAGCTGCTGCCGGGGAGACCCTTCGCTGCTCTTGCCTGTCCAAATAAATCATATCTGAGGAGCGAGCAGTTCGTAAGTGATAGCAAAAACGGTACCATTGCTGCTGCCGGGCACCACTCGGCGATCCTACCAAGCAAGCGTCCAAAAGCAGGTACCTGTGATGATCGCGTCTGTGACAGACGGATTCGGTACGGTCGTTTTTTCTCGGACGACAAAAGCTCAGGCATGTCGTCGGACTACGATGTGTCACGGGAGCAAACGCCGCTCCTCAGAAGGTTTTGCACTTCGTCTCAACGCATGAAATTGCGCAAATGCGTGATAGAACATTCGCTGTTGGCCAGCACTAGCAGCGAAGAGGGAATCGCGCCTGTTTGTTTTAAAACAGAAGAAATGATGTTGCTCCAAGAGGTTTGTCGCCTGATGTTACTGCTATGTTTCCCTTTATAAACTGTGTACATACTTGTTTCTGGGCAACGTCTCGTCTCTTAAAAGGATTCCTTGCGTATTTATGTGGACCAAACCCACTAACCCATTAACGGTGTGTTTTAATATAATGTTTGACGATGTGCACCTTGTGGAGTTTTAAGTATCAAAATGTGTGTTCTTTCCTAACACTTGAATTGTTTTTATGATTACAATTGCTCGTGTCCCGTGTTCCAATTCGGCTTACTCGATCTAACGCCCTGTAATGTAGATATTTAATCTGTTCTAATACTAGAATTTATGGACTGCGTCTATTGAAATCTTCAAAATCGGAACTAATTTGCGTTTTCGTACACCTGCTGCTCGTTAATTTCTTCACAAACGCAGTAAAGTGCCGTCACTAGTGTTTCTTCATTGCCCGTTAATGTGCCTTAAAATCTTGAGTAGTACTCACCCCTGATCTCGTTCGGGCGTGTACCTCAGATACTGTTTTTGCTCACTAAATTATGCCGCGACCGCCACCATCTCATGTGAGTTGCCAAGCTTCCGTGAGTATTCTCAGCTCTCCTCCAGCTTCCGCCGTTTACATCGATGAGTGATAGATTATAATGCGATGCTTCAAGCGGCTGTTGCCGAGCTGGTTAGAGTCAAGAGAGGCGGGTGGTATATATTTTCCTATTGGTAAGAATCAAAGTTCACTTTTCATAGAATTTAAAGTGCATGTAGGAAAATAGCGCTATGTTGATCAAGTGGGAACTTCATTGAAGCAGCATGCGTGGGTATTTATAACTTTCTCTTTCACAGTGTTGATCGAAGGTATTTGAACTCGAGCCAAGGAGGCTCAGTGACGTTCTCCATAAACTCTCAGCCATGAAGCTAATGTGTGCTGCTCGAGCTCATGTCGCTCTCAACTCATACGAGAGCGCCTCTTCCTGCACAAGTAAAATTCCTTCCCTTGAAATACGAGCATGATGGTCTCTAGGTTTCGATGTTCCTTTCCCGAGCTCATTTAGTTCGCTGAAGAAGCGATGTACGTGACAATGTTATTGAAATAGTCGTGTATTTTAGGCGCGCTGTAATTTTGAGTTATTTGAACGATGATCGCTTACATTTATGTTCAATAATAAATGTACCATTATCAAAGAAAGACTTATCCAGTAGTCAGTCATTGAATGAAATATTCCCAACGTATTGGTGAAAAGAAGAGTTTTGTTTATGTCTTTTGGTAACCGTTGTTAGTTCTTTACACATCAGCATAAAGGAAAATTTTTAAAATTTACCTGTGCTAATTTCATTGCTTTATTATGAGGAGTTTCAATCAACCAAGGGAGTTGCACTGCAAGGAATTGTATTTCAGCTCATTTAGGGGACTTGTGCTCTTTGGGGATGATTAGAATATTTGAGTTACATTCGGGGAAGAATGGGTACATAGATAGTGTCTGCCCTCGTTAGTGTATCTTAAGGGGGTAACGTACCGCAGTGGTTGCCCAGGCTACCTATCGCTTGATCGGCAACACTTGATCTCGAGTGTTTGTCTCATTAGACTGGTGGCAGCGGATACGAAATAAATGTTCAATTAAATGATTCCTAAAAGTACTTAATTTCGGTCGGAAAAATATCAATTCCAGCGTACGATACGAAGTCGCATTGGGACGAAAACCACCCTAAAAATTTAGCGAATGATGCCGAAGCAGTGGAATATCCTCCGAAAATGAAACATAACAAGAGTCTGTTTTGGGTTCCGATTTATCGCTAGGTGACTTCCGATCCGTAATTCCGTATCAAGTGGGGCCATTCTTTTTCCTCGTGTCGGGACACCTTTGTTGTCGTTAGGGTGATTCGAACCAAATTATGATCAATAAACCAGCGGTGCGTATTCAGTTAGCCAGGCCCATTTCTCGAATTTGCTCCCTTTTTCACTGAAATTATGGGGACTTCCTTTAGGCAATAAGCGTGTCAAGTCATGTTCAAACCCGCATAGAGCTTGGCAGTATCCAACGACAGTACATTATTCAACTCCTTCACTCCAGTAGTCTGTTCAGTGTCACTTTTAGTGCGTTTACGTTGGCAAGTGGCGTAGTGTCGCTCACTGTGCGCGTCTTGCATCTCTCCCTACTGCTTGTGGTTGAGGGGCACAGTCATGACTTTCATACTGATGCAATCATATGTTCTCAGCACCTGACCTGTGATGTTGCTTGTTTTCAACCAGAGATGAAATCTCTTATTTTCATTACTGATAAGATACTTGTTTTCAATTCCTGGTGAGATCGCTTGTTTCCAATTCCTGGTGAGGTCGCTTGTTGTCAACGTCTGACATGTGAAATCGCTTCCTCTGAGCTCCTGGTGCAATCTCTTTCTCTCAACAGAAATAACTATTGTTGGCCTTGTCTGCGTATTTTGGGTCCCATATCTACATTTTTCTTCCTTAATATAATATTGGTCAATAGAGACGCTATATTTTGTACAGTCTGGCTTTCTCTTATTATTTTCTATGCATTCACCAATGCGGTGTTTTCGTTGGGTTCACTTCAGGTGCAAAATGGGAGGTCCTGAGCAGAAGGTTAGGTAGGCCTTCTGTTCTTTAACCCCTCAGGGGGATACAACTATTGTATCTATGGGAATTAGCGCTCCCAGGGGAACCATGTGAGGGCCCGAGCTAAAGGTTAGGTAGACTTCCTTTTTGTTGTAATAAAATAGGTTTTTGTTTCGTTACGGACCATCTTTTTTCGGTTCACTGCTGTCCTGTTTTTCAGCACCTACTACTTTCTTCTTCAACTTTTTTCTTGTTTCATGAACTTCTTTCCCAGCTTACTGTTTCTGTGCACCTTGTGCATAGATTCCGCGTTCCCTCGACTCCATACTAAATGGTGCCTTCCTCTTCTCTTGGAACATCTTTGTCTTGGTTAAGGGAAACTAAAACGTTCTTATATAATAATAATAATTCTGTTCTTTAAAGATGATAGGATTTTAGTGTTGTTACGAATCATCTTTTTCGGATCGTTGCTATCCGTTTTATCAGCTCCTACTACTTTCTTCTTCAACTTTTATCTCTTTCTCAACTCATTGTTTCTATGCACCTTTTGCACATACTCCTCGTTTCACTGGTTCTTAATTAAATGGTGCTTTTCTTCTGCCTCTTATGGAGACACTTTCGTTGTGGCTACGGAAGCTTAAACTATCTTATCTAATCATTTAGTTCAAGTTTATGATCAATTTCTATTTTTCTAGCATTTAGACAGTACAAAAAGTAATTGCCTTTGACGTATCTTGAAAACTTGCAACCGTAGGTGGTGAACCTCTTTTATAAAGAATTATTACTTCTTTATCTTGTCCTCCTCAAAAGGCCGAAGTTTTCTCACGAGGTATTCTAAACGGAAAACAGTAAACGCAGGTTGTAGAAAAAAATGGTTTAAATCGCTATTGACGTAAAGTACTCGTTCGTTACGAGGTATGCTTGTGTGTCATTCGTATATGCATGATCATCTCACCTAAATTTATAACTTGAAGCCCTGCAGATGTGTTTGGATAAACCAGCGTGTTGGGAGAGACGGTGATTTAGTCCGTCCTCGTCCGTATACCTCAAGGTGTGAACACTCTTTTAGTTTAAGTTCTTCTCGGTCGAGTGAGCAGTCCTTGCTGACGAGCTGCGCTTTTGCGCGGGTCTAGTATTTACTAGAACATCTGGTTTATTTTGCCTCTACTTCTTTTCAGAAACTAATGCAGGCATTTCGTGCGTGTTACTCTCTGGAGGGGACAGCTATAGATTTTTAGGAATTAGCGCCCCCCAGAGGGAAGATGTCATGTCCCGAATTATAGGTCAAGTAGGCTTTCCTTTTGTTCAAATAGAAAGGGTCTTTTTGCTGTGAATCGTTTTTTTTTTTTTTTCGTTTAACACATTCATTGCGGTATGACCCACCGGTGGGTCGTAGTTAGGTTTTTCCTGCTGCGAAACGACCCATCGATGGGTCGTTTTGAAAAATTCTAACAACCTTTCTAAATTAATGATGTTTAACAGGCCCAGTTAATGTTTGATATTTACAAATTTGCTTATCACTTTTGACTTTAAATTTAAGTTGAATGTTGAACTGTAATTTAAGTCATCGCAACTAACGTGTTAATGTTGTCTTTTTAAGCACATTACTTCAACTTTTATCTTGTATCATGAATTTTTCCCAATCCGTTTCTATACCCATGGTGGAGGAACACACCTTGTGCACAGATTCCCCGTTCCAATTATTCCATGTTGAGTGATGCCTTTCTTGTCCTCTCATGAGATCGCCGTTGTTGTGGGTAGAGAGGTTTAAAACCAAGTTATAATCAAGCAACCATGCGTATTCGGTCAGAGAACTTAATTTCTTGAATTTGCGACTTTTTCTCTGTAATTTTGACTCCGTGTATGCATTGAGCGTGATAACCCGTTTTATAAGTCCCGGATAACTTGGTGTCCAGTGAGAATCCATTATTAAACTTCTTGACTGTTACGGGCTGTTTGATTTCACCTGTGCCGAGTGCTGAATATGCGGCTGACTTCTGCATGTAGCTCTGTTGATTTATTCTATACTTCGTGAAGTAACGAAATCGGGTTGAATAACTTAACTTGTGGAACTGTTTTCATGTGTGATGTATTCGTGAGACGTAGAGTTGTATAATACAATGGCAAAGTAGTGTAGTTCTGTTTCTACTAGCTTGCTGTTGATACTATTTTCGTGAGTTTTGTTGGTTTGTAGCTTGCTGCTAACTTCAACACTACTAAAAATAATCTCGAACGGTAATACCTTCGTCTTCCAGTACTGTGCTGCAAGTAGATAGTTACATTTTACCTGCGTAAAGTTGCGTCAGTAATTTCTATGTGGTTTTGGAGATTGTATTCTGATCATTATGTAAGACTTCCTCTCCCTGTGGACGAATAGAAGGTTAATTTTTTCGTACTCGCAGCAAAAAACATGAGATGTGTACCTGTGTTGTATAAACTGAGGCGAAAAAGAATGAGAGCTAAGCCTATTTGGAAATAGCAATTTTATAATATTTGTGCATGCAGTTTGTGTTTTGCATTTGTAAATAAGCGATATGAGAGTTGCGTAATGGGGTAAAAAGTCTCTGGTAGCGGAGGAGGCTTAACTATGACTTCAAACGCGTGTTTTTTTTGTACTCTTGGACCTATGATTGAGAGTGAACATTTAAATTTTGGCGTGAGTTGATCGTAAAGTCATTGATTTTTTGTGATCTTTAAGGTTCTCTCAGCCTCAGACTTCTGTTGATTCTAATGTTGCTTGAGTGGTAAATTACGTAATAATGTGCTTAGCTTATACGATTTGGGAATAATTAGAAAATTCAATTCAATGTCTCATGATGTCGCTCGGCAAAGTATGAATTAGAGTCAGACACTGATGGCGCTTGATAGTTTCAAAGCGGCCTTCATGCATGTTTTAAGCCCTTAAACTACGAGTCATTTGTAACTTTTCTTCGTATTTCAGGGCACGAAAGGAGGCAAGGCTGGTCTGAGGAAGAGCCCAGCCGAGGTTCACAACTCATCCTCATCGCCTCGGTCGAAGTCCTCGGTGAGAGTCGACGACGATTGTAGCAGCAAGAGCTTGGCTTCCGTGAGCAGCGCGAGTTTGGCCTCCGCTCATCCCGTCCCCAAGTCTTCAAACGAGAGCAAGAAAGCCTCCAGTGACCCGAAGGCGGTTTCACATGAAGTCAAGAAGCATACGAGTGACACTAAGAAGTCGTCATTTGAGAACGGCAAGAAAGCCTTCCACGAGACGAAACAGCCTGGAAGCGATGCGGGGAAATCGAATGGTGAGACGAAAAAGTTCACGAGTGAGGCGGCAAAGCGGCTCAGTGAGGGGGGTCGTAGGCCTAATGTCGTTGCCGGCATCCAGCCGGAACACTCGAGGAAATATGCAGCTTTCAATATCTCTGATAGCGCCGTTTATGGCTCCAGGAAGAGCCCGCCGAAACTGGATGCTGGGGAGCGAGTCCGAGGCAGGAGCGCGTCTAGCAAGGGAGCTTTGGAAGTGAGGGACTACTGCCGCCGGCCTTCTGCGGGACACAAGGACTCGTTGAGGAGGTAACAAAAATGTGTACTAGGGTTGGTGAATGTTTGATGAAAATGTCTTCGTGTTTCTTATCTTAATATCTTCACCTCGATCTCAAATCCCCATTATTTTGATGCTTCTTATCTTAATATCTTCACCTCTATCTCAAATTCACATTATTTGGATGCTTCTTATCTTAATATCTTCACCTCGATCACTACTCCATATTATTTGAGTGCGTGAGAACTCTTGCTGTACGTATATTTCCTCGAGAACGTATATTTATCGAGAACGTATATATCGAGAACGTATATATCGAGAACGTATATATCAAGAACGTATGAGAACGTATATTTCCTCGACAAGTGGGAAGTTTGAGAGGAAAGCTTGCGCTTTGAGTTGCTGACAGTTCACTGAGGGGCAAAAACTCCATTGTAGGGGCACTTCGAAAATAAGAGTTTTGTTCAGTGTTCAACTCTCCACTTTTTCGAGGGAAACAATTTCGAACCTCTGTTTTATGGTCGCTCATGTTTTGTGTCTCATTGCTTTGAATGTTGAAACAATAGTCAAATTGCTTAAAAGATCAAGTACGCCTTCAGAAGTTATGAGGTCGCTCTTGTTAATGGAAAGTGCCAGTATTTAAAGAAGCGAAAAAAATATGTTATAAGGAGGTTTTTGTGTGAAGAAGAGAGAATGAACTCGTACGAAAAGACGAGAAACTCATTCGTCTTTCGGGTATCGTTATTACATTCATTTCGCTCACTTAGAAATTTGATCGCGTTGAAATAAATCAGGGGACATCTCCGAGCTAAAAAAAAAAGTACACTTATATTTTGCACGCTTTGCACTAGAACTAAGTAGGTGATGTTAGTACTACGGCTTGGATATTCCTAGTGAAATTTATTAATTTTCTTTTATTCTTCGCTTTAGTCGAATGTAAAATTTTCTAAAACTTTCCTTTTAGTGTACGTCAGGGGTTTATTCCTTGATTCTACTCGCTGACTGAAGCCATCGTCTATCTCTATCGAGGCTGCTACAGGCATCTCGGTGACACCGAGGGCTATTTATTCCAACGACAGCCGAACGTTTTAACTAGTCTTTTCATTAGTGCTGTTTTCATGTTTTTCCTTCTTTGTGGTATTCAGATTGGATGGCTGTGTTTCTCAGAAAGCGACTTGAAGATCGCAAATTGATCATTCCAATGCAAAACAATTTTTCTTTAATTATATTGTCTTAGAAAGCGAACATGCACAGATTGTACACTTTCATTTTTAGAAGTGGAGAAGATAGAATTCGCTCGTGTTTAAAACGTTAGTGCTATTTATTTCCAACTGGTAATGAAGGACCCAGGGAGGACATTTATAACCTTCTAAACTTGATTGTTAAAGGGCAGTGTTCGAAAAATTAGTGTTGAGTTCAGAAATTTTGAAATATGTCAATTCAAAACTTATCCAGTGAAATAAGCGTATTAATGCGTGGTTTTTGTTGCGTTAATTGAAAAAGTTCGGTATCGCCGATTTCAACAAAGAGTGAAAACTCATCCTCGGCAATGGCTATCATTTCTGGCATTTGTTTTCTATTTTCTATTGTAAAAACGAGCATAATTGCGTTTAGTTTGTAACTACGAACGTTGATTTGATGTCAAACAAAATTCACGTTAGTGTATGGAAACGATACTTTTTTCCAGGAAATTCCTAATTTTATTCTGCGGGAACATCTATGATTACGGCGCCGCCGCACTTAGCCTCTAAAATCATTGATGCTCGGGGAAAAAAGCTGGACGGAGATCTGCCGATTTATCTCTCGATTCAGCTATCTATGCATGTTAGTGCTGAACGGAATAGTGAGGTGTTGTTACTGAAAATAATGTTCAAATTTACGGGATTCGCTTAGGAACACAGTCGAAATGTGTTTTGAGGGCTTTGAGAAGAAGCTTTTCTGCGTGTAACAATGGTTTTGAGCTAAACTCAGTATTGTGCGTGTCCTTGTTTATGAAATACCATACGAAATTAGTTCACTTCTGTGAAATGCTTTACTAACCTTGGCAGAATCAATTATTTTCATTGTAATTCCTTGTTTCTTAGTTGAATTTTTGATAAGCTGACCTTGATTTTCCCATTGTTTTGTAGTCCTTTGACCTGTCGATGGATTGAGAACTTGCATGAGTGTTCTCGATTCATTCTTGTTCTCATTTCAGGTTTCTAGGCGTTTGATAAGCTCTCTATGCGGAGTTAGCTGATTTTTAGCGCAACCCTAAAGTTAGTCCTAGAAGAATGGACCTCACTCAGCGTTGGGAATTCAGCAGGGTGGCGAGATACTGAATAGTCTTTATTATTTAATTGTGATTGAAAATAATTCCCAAAATACGCGATTTCTCTCGAAAAAAACGCTTATCTTCCAATCCTCTTGCGAGCTATGCTGAGGAGGGCAAAGCAGCGAATTAGGAAGTTTTGCTGAGAAGATTCCCAAAGTTTTGCGTAAAGCATTTCAACTTGAAGTACAAGTAGTATTGTATAGTTGTTCAGGGACATCCGAGGAGCAACATCGTATGTTTTTACTGAAGGCTTCTTTTTTATTGAGTTCTTCAGCGTCTCAATTTATTTCCGCATTTATTCAAGGGTTCTTTTCATAATGCATTTTCTGAAATTATTTCATGTTTATGACATGTGAAATAATTTACCTGTTCATTTCAGGACGAGCGTAGGAGGCAAGCAGTCATCGAGCTTGCCAAGGTACTCTGGGTCTACCTCTTTCTCTGCTACCAAGTCCCTCACAAAAGACCCTCATAACAAGTCACCAAAGGACGATAAGGTTACCTCCAAGCGAGAGACTGACACTAAAAAAGGTAAAGGCAACGGGTCCAGCTATCGAAATGGAGGCCGCACGGCCACCGTGACGCCGTCTGAAGTAACCGTCAACAAACGCTCCTCACTGCGGCCACTCACTCGATTTGGTTTCAACGACGCGAGCGTTCGCTCCAGCGACAGCACCGAGAGCCTCAACTCCATCCTGAGTGACGCGAACACTGTTTCCGACTCCAACTCGAACATCCTCGAGTTCTACGAAGAGCATCCTATCGCCAATGGCGAACAAGAGTACACAGGTAGCGATTTCGTCCACATGAAGAATCTCAAAAATAATCTTTCGGTTGGTAACAATTCTCTGAAAGGTTCCCAAGATGTGATCATACATTGCGCTGATTCTCCGAAGTCACCGACGAGCATCAGCCAGGCTTCCTCAGGGGTCACGTCGTCGTCCAATGCTGTGACGGCGAAGCTTAAAGCTCAAAGCCGCGTCCTACCCCAGCTCCAACTGCCTTCTGTCAAGTCACTCCATTCTAGTCAAACTAATAAATCTCGTAAGTCTTCACCGAACGACTCAAGCTCTTCAACTGCGTGTAAGAGTGCTAAGAAAACCTCGTGTATTAGTCTCGGGCAAAACGATTCTCAAAATACCGTGAATGTAAACTCTTTCATGCCTCAGCCTTCCTCAGCTCAAAAAGCGTCTCAGAGCCTTTCTTCTTGTCCTGTGACATTCAAGGCAATTACAAGCGGAATGATCTGCAAATCGACGACACCTTCACCCGTTGAAGAAAAAGAGAATGCCTCCCCTAAGTCTGTCGCCACGGTTGACTCTGGTCTTGGTTCATCAATGGAAGGCGACAAGTTCAAAGTAGCTGAAAGACCTCTTGAACGATTGGAAACTTCGAGGCAAAGGACTCCAAGTGTTGGTCGGTCAACAGAAGTCATTGCAGCTCTTCAATCGCAGCTTAGAAATACCTCTGGTCAGCTCGTAAAGCCTTCTTCTTTCAACGGTCGGCTCGATGTTGTTGTGCCTGCTAGCGAGTCAGTGCAGCTTACACCGTCTCCTGACGATGATAGCATGAAGTCATCAATTATTGACGAATCAGACAAGTGGCTCAGAGAGAAAAAGAACAGAATGGGTAAAGCTTCGAAATTGCAAACTGGAAGTCTACTAAAACCCGCCACAAAATTGCGCACTATTTTCCCAAAAGTTGAAGTTTCAGACAAAGCACGCGCTGGTGAGCCGTCGACGAGTGATATTCACCTTTCAGAAAATTCGAGCGGTGAACCGGACGCAGATCTCAGCTACGGTGCAGTCCGGCAAAAGTTTGCCGCGTACGACAGAAGTAGGTCAATTCAAAGATCAGAAACCGCACGTAGTTTTTCAAGCAACCAAGCCGGAAAAACTAAACTGCACAAATCACCGTCGGATCCTGGTCGTGTTGTTCCTGAGTTCCGTGATATAGCTGATTCTAAGTTATTTCAAAGTCACGGAAATAATAGGGTCACAAATATCCGCCCTACGTCGTTAGTGAAGAATCCTATTCTTGTAACGCCGGTATCAAACGAAGTAGTTGAATTAAGTAAACCCA
This sequence comes from Morinoia aosen, assembly GCA_030386875.1. Taxonomy (NCBI): domain Eukaryota; kingdom Metazoa; phylum Arthropoda; class Malacostraca; order Amphipoda; family Talitridae; genus Morinoia; species Morinoia aosen. The sequence goes on along the minus strand of CM059559.1, from coordinate 9,981,973 downwards.
TTTTCAAACGTCTCGAATACACTGAAGGTCTTTCTTCAAAAGTTGATAATTCTGAATTTGCTGCTGGTAAAAGGATGACTCACAGGAAAAATTCTACCGAGGATCTTCTAATGGTTTCGTGTAATGAGCTGCAAGGAAAGGATTCTATTCAGAATAGCGAGGTAAACTGTAAGACTTCAAATGATGCGAGGGATATTGAATTTAACAAGAAGCTGAACCACAAGTCTAGTGCTCCGTCTTTCAACGTCTTGGAAAGCCCAACTTTAGAAATTGTCGATCCTGGAATAAGCTCTTCAAAGTTAAGTGTTCTGAGCCTGGAGTCACCTAGTGGACGTAACAGGGAAGAGAACAAAGTGTCATCTCCGGGCTCCGAGACGTCTTTTGAGGTACTCGACACTCCGAGTGAGGGGCTAGAGGATCCTAACGCTTGCAACTTTGTTTCGTACCAGGACCCGAGAGGAGAGGAAGACGCTACTCAAGATTTACGGCAACAAATGTTAGATTTGCAGTGTCATGAAATGGGACCTGACGCTCTCGGTAGCCATTCGTCTGAAGAACGTGCACTCATCAATTCTTTCATTGGAAGCATCGAACCAGAAACTGATAGCAATGATGATCCGAAAAATACTGAATCTCAAGTTGAATACTCTCAAGCAAATGAAGTCTGTGGAGACATAGCAGCTTTAAAGGACGAGAAAAAACTTGCTTCATCGTTAGAGAAGTCTGTGCTTGTTGAGTCTCTTACGAACGCTGTAATGTCGGAAAGTTTAGAGGAGTCTGCCACAGCCAGTATGTCTTCTTCCATCACGTTGCATGAAGCCGCTTACACTAACGACCCAAGTTCTTTCTACAACCTTACTGCCACTTCTCTCAACTTGCCCGAGTTGAGTGGTGATAAGGATCCACAATGTGAGGAGAACCCGCTTGAGTCTGGTGAAGCAGAGGTTGTTGGTGAAATGCAAAACTTCATGAGCAATCTTTCCAGTTCTAAATTAGAGATCGCCGATATCCTTAATAATGTATCCTCTGAGCAGAAAGATGACACCTCTACCATTCATGAAAGCGATTCTACCCAAGGCAAAGAATCCACTCCAAACGGTTCGAACGAATCTCGCAAACTGGTTGAAACTGATCTTAATCTATCTACAATTGATTCACGTGCACAAAATTCTGACCAAGCTCAACCAATTTCTACTGAAATGTGTACTAATCCTATTGAAACTCAAGAAAACGTAACGACAAATCTAAGTCCTGAAATATTGATGAACACCAGCACTGACAGCGGTCCGTTTTCTTGCACCTCTCCGACCAATTCGAGACAAAAGCAACCAGGGGTATATTCGTTTTCAAATGGAGCCAACTCATCTGGCGTAGACATGGATCAAGACTTCCTCATAGATGACGAGATCAGTGATCAGCCTGACTTGACGTTCATCGGTGGCGAAGATGCGTGCACTGACCGCTCAGATCTTGGGTTCGGTTCTGAGAATCTTCATTACCACGGCACACACCAGCGCTCTGGACTGAGTAGAAACGACTTCAGCTGCGAAAGGAACAAGTGTTCTTCGCGACTGAAAAGTGCCGTTTCTAGCACACCTCAGGATCAAGAGCGGTCTTCTCGAGTGTATCGCTCCAGGGAAGAGATGGTGGTGTCGGTCGCGAGTGATGAGGGTATCTTCGGAGACGACCTCGAGGCTCCGTCTCCGTGTCATGCCGTCAGGAGAATTGGTGAGTTCTTAGATTTTGTGGTCATTCGAAGTTTCAAGAGAGAGTACAACCGTTAGGCTAGGACAATGCTCCTTCCATTAGAGAAGTATGCAGTGCTTTTAGGGTGGCCAGTACTCAAAGGGTAGATTTTTTTTCACAGAATTTTCTTGACGGGACCCCCTAAAAAGGTGAGGTTGATAGAAAAAATTATACTGGTAAAGTTTCAGACCATTTGAACATCGTTAACCCGTGCACCAGCGGCCTCAAAGTTATGGAAAATGGCGGAAAATGCCATTTTTCAGAACTTTGGGGCCTAAGAGTGAACTAGTGCTAAGAGTGATGATTGTGGCCTGCTGTCAGCTACCCTCCCATAGGGAGGAGAAGCCTGGTATATGTATGTAGTATTTAAAAGCAAAATTCAACTTTCTCATAAGCTGTATTGTTGAAACATTCTGTTACTCATGTCGAATTCATGAAGAATATTTCCCAATAATTATTGGGGAATATTCTTCACGAAATCGATATTAGTAAATTAGTACAGGCTCTGGTTCCACTAATTATAATCAGTGGAACCAGAGCCTGTAAGACCATGCAGTGATTCTACAATTGGATGGAAAATTTTCAAAACTTTGAAGTATATTGAATGTAATTTCATTTACTGAGACCATAAAGATCTTATTTTGATTTCGACCGCCAATAGCGGATTGTTAATTCTGTTTTAGAAGTTCTCTATAGTCAAGTTAATCATGTCCATTGGAACATTGGTTTCGTGAGTTATTGCTGCAGTTGTATCGTCGATATTTCACGTGGTAATACATACATATATCGGACCTGAGAACACGTCGCATAGAATTCCGGGTGAACATCGAGAGGGATGCGATATTAGATCCTGTGTTGGAACCATCGACTATCGGATCATCACTAGTACTAAATACGACGACTCGAGAATAAAGACAACTCGAAAACATTTCACAGATATGGTCCGAGATCAGTCACAAAAATGTAGTCTTCGTAGAAATAAGAAACCAACTCGTCGAAATCTCCCATAGCACTCCCGACTGTGAACTTTTCAATACCTAGTATGATTTAAATCTGACAAATTACGAGCTTGTCCTCTTCAAGTTCATCCCGTGTTGAATTGAAACGATATTCACTCGACATTTTTTATTAGAACACTGTCAATTTAACACGTGATGAACTTGAACCGTTTCGAAAAGTTGAAAAATTAGAAATAAAGAGCGTGTCCTTTTGTGATTGAGGTCGTGCAGTGTCAGAGGCGGAGGAAGCCTCGTGTGCAGGCGCAGGAGGCCGCTCCGACAGCGTGTGTACCCTGGCGTCCAGCCTCGATCCGGACGACTTTATGCTCGACTTCGACGTCGACGACTTCTCTACCAACGGGTGAGTAGCGTATGCGCTTCTCTACCAACGGGTGAGTAGCGTATACGCTGTGTTTAGTCATTCTAGTGTTTTGACGACGACGACTTCTCTACTAACGGGTGAGTAGCGTGTGCGCCGAGTGTCTAGTCATTCTAATGGTTCGACGTCGACAACTTCTCTACGAACGGGTGAGTAGCGTGTGTGCCAAGTGGTTTTGTGTGATGGTGGGGCAGGGTTTTTGTGGTTCGTTGATCTCTCGATAAATGTGAACCGACTAGTTGAATTCTTGCTACATGAAGGCAATTTTGTTACCTATCTAACAGGTAAGTTTTGGTTAGTTTAACGACTGTTCTTTTTTTTGTAGTGTCTTATTATTTTGCCTTGCGATCTGAGATATTGTTACAACGTTGTACTGAAATACGAGGGTTCTCTATTTTTCATGAAGTACCATGAGATACGCACACTGGGTAATAATAGGGTATGAGAGATCCTTGTATTGGGTTAGCTGAAGCAATTAAAGTGATGTGGAAATCAAAATATCAATTAAATGAAAGGAACAAATGCGTCTGGATCTTGTGGGAGTACAAAAGAGTGCTTGAAAATATGTACTTGTATTTCCTTTATCGTTGAAGTTTCACGGGTTCTGTTAAGCTAATGGAATTTGAATGGACCTGGAGGCATCCTCTTGTGTCAATCGCCAAGCTGTGCTGTGGAGGTACTATTTTGCGGCCACGTCTGTATACGGGAATCAAATACCTGAGGCATTCAGAGAAGTTATAGTGTAGGCTCAATGTAGTTCTCAGTGGTTCAAATTTTGTTGTTACGTATGTCCGTATATAACTAACGTGTTGTTCAGAGTTCAGATATGCTGGAGATATGAGTTTCCATACTTGGAACACTTGATTTGTCTTTTCTGAAACTTTTATCTGGCTTTATTACGACAGTTTGTTGTTATACAAAAGAGTTGCGTTGTTTCATTATTTAATATAGTATTGATAATTCATTTGAGGTAGGGTTTCACGGGCGTAATATAAGGTTTCATTTTCAAATCTAAACTAAAGCAGAACTGCGCGTTCTCTGTGGAAATTGATAATTAATATAATAGATCTGAAATTTGGCATTTATACGTTTTTGCTCATTTATTCATTTTTCGTGGACAGAGTTCAGAGAACTCTGCGAACTATAGCTCTATATAACCCATGTTTTGTCGTTTATTCAGATTGAGAGTATCGCTTTAACCATTCCAAAGCAGTCTGTTGATGAAGTGATGATAATTTTACCTTTATTAATTTCTTATTCGCATGTAGTAACGCTGATAACTATAGCGTAAGAACCTACGCAAATGAACTTACATCTTCCGTGTGTAGCTTTCCCTGTACGTTGCTCATGCAAGTCTGTAATTGAATTGATGTGTACTTTAATTTTTCGCGTTACCATCTGTGATTTTTATTTTATTTTTCTTTCTGTATGTTTATTTTGTTTTATAAGTTTCTTTAAATTTCAGTGTTTTGCAGTTTATTGCGCAGGGTATAGGGGACACACCTAGTGTATAGATTCTAAATTCCTTTCAATTCCGTATGTAGTACGTCGACTGTAATGGGTAAAACTGGAGTTCGCTGTACAACATAAATTTAAAGTCAAAAGTCGTTATTTTTTTATTAAAATCAAACATTGCCTGAGTATATTGAATAGCGTTAATTTATAAAGATCGTAAAAAAATTTCAAACGATAAATCGATGGATCGTTTCGCAGCTAGAAAAAACTAGAGCCCGACCCACCGGTGGGTCGTATCGTGCGTAACGTTTTAATGATGCCTTCATCTTTCCTCTTTTGGGAACACCTTTGTTGTGTTTAGAGAGTCTTGAAATAACTTATAATCTAATGTACTTGTTATTCGTCTAATTGCCAGTGAGAGATTGTTTTTCTTCTGGTCTACCACAAGTTGTTTGTACGAGTCTTTCACAGTACGGAAATCTTAACGAATTTTATAGCTCGTTCCAAAGGCGTCAGACTCCGAGGGTAAAGGCTTTTTGCGTGTGTTCCCCAGCTCCTTTTTACAAGTATGGGGAGAGTTTAAAAATGAGCGTATTATTAGTTGTCAACTCCGCACATTTCGAAAACCCATTCCAGTATCTGCGCAAATTTTGCATGACTGCTTCTCAACTGGCAAGCTAGCATATTAAATAAAATTTTAAGTATCGTCTTCCATATTAATTTCAAGGAAAAATTAGGACTAACAAAAAACCGCATGTGTCGTTTGAATTTGTTACTTATATTCTTGAATAACAAATGGCTATCAACTTCGCGTTTGATTCGATAAATATGTATATCACGGAACAAAGAAGATAGCTTTTGCGCTTCAACTCGTCCATTTTAATCATCTTGACCAATTCAGCATTGTTCAGAAAACCGGTAATCATTAGCAGCGGCTTTGTTACGAATGAATTTGGTGTGCCAAGCATGAATTTGTTCATACGACAACGGCAGCATCAGTGGCACAACGTGCGCGTGCTTGAGACCGTGGGAAAATCAACGCAAGTGTGTGTTGTGTGCGACTTTGCCGTCCCCACGCCCGTCTCCACTCTCACCCATGTGTTACGATACGAGCATGGGCCTGTCGGCTTCTCGTTACCGAAAGAGGAATTCAAACCTCTATAGATGAAGGATAGAGGAAAATTAAGACGGAAATACACAGGAGGAGAATGGGACAGGAAAGAAAGAAATTATAATAGTAGTGTTCGCATAGTGCACCCCGAGTCTCCCTTAGTCTATCAGCATGGATAATAACGACAACATTAAAAGATTAGACATTTTTTATTCTTAACCGTAGAATGTTGAACACGTGAGTTAAAGGTGATAATTGGCAACAAACACTGACACAAAGTGACACACACCATGAAAAAACTTGCGCTTCGAATCATGATAGGCGCCTGCAACGGTTGCATGTTTTAACGTAACACAAAAATTTTTATGATGACTATCAAAAGAAGATCTACTCACAATAAACCAGAACAAGAAAATAATTAATAGCTGGGCTAGAGTACGCCCGAAATAAAAATGGGGATAATGTAAAACAATGAAACCCTTGACTCACACAAGGTGTTAAATGCGGAACACGTAAATTTGCGCTACGGACAATGTGAAGCTCCACACACCACGATAGACAAACAAAATTGAAATTACTCCAGATAGCGCGCCATTTCCAACACTTTCCAATGTGCTGTTTGTACCTAAGCTTGCACTTTTATTCACCGTTCAATTTCTCAACTCCACTATGTCATCCTAACTCTTCTGTGATGCGTCGTTGAAGTGAGGCGAACTCTGCTTCCACTTATGGCTTGAGGAATGTACGAATGTTCAGTTGATCAGACTAACATCCGCTGATGCCCCACTGCCGGGCGGCCGGCTGGTGCTGCTCCCCTGTCTGCAACGCGTTTACCGCTCTTGAGTGCCGAAGGAGCTTGATCATCGTGGCTTGCGCGGGATCGATGTTGTGTGACTGCAGCTTTCGTAAATGCGTGGTTCCAAGGGGCATGCTGGACTTTCGTAAATGCGTGGTTCCAAGGGGCATGCTGGAGTTGCCTGTGAGATTGGAACTGGCGTAGACAAACTGAATGCTTTCGCTGCAGTTGTTGACACGTTTGCACTTGACGATCATTGCTGTGAAGCTGATGTGCTTCGAGTGGATTTCTGCCGCACGTTGATACTTCGATGGCTGCTGTTTTCCCGACTTTTACTCGCGAGACTTCAATGTTGTCACCTCACACCGATGTTAAAGTTTTGGTACTCTTGTGCGAGGTACGCCGGCAAAGCCGGAGTACTCTGTTTGCGTGCGTGTCCTCACTCTCTCTTTGTTTCGAAACCCCACCAAAAGACCCCGATTATTCTTGTCGCATCCTTATATGTGCGTGGCTCGGATCCTTCTCGAATGTTCACGAATCTTCGCAGGGACAATGACAGCATTTTACAGCTGATTGGAGGAATTCTTCCTTGTCCTGACGTCTCGAAATTTCATTGGCTAGGTGCCCGCTTTCTTGTGCCACACCTTCGACGCGCGGCCTGTTCATTGGCCGAGATGTTGCGGCTTTTGCTAAGGCCAACCCTCGTATCGCGCCTTCGTTCGAGGCCTGTTCCCATGCCCAAGCGACGGCCGGCTTAACGGTTTGAACATTCCAACGTCTACCGCAGCTTTTACCTCAAACTGGCCTCGCAACACATCGTATTATATAAGATATAAGATATTTCACTACTAGTATATAAGATATTTCACTACATACCCCGCTCGTCCCAGAAAAATTTGAGCCAAACTGCAAATTTGGTTCAAATTTTCTATCGTGATATAAATTTCGTACCGTCAGGTAACTCCCCACATTATAAAATTTTTTTAAAGTGTTCACCGATAATCAATACCTTCAATTTCATTTTAACATCAAAATTCCCTTACATATATCTCGTTGTGATCTGCATACTGCGATACGCTGAGGGTTATGCGTTTATTCCTACAAAGTTTTTATTTGTTATTACCTGACACACTAACCATTGGTTTAAACCAGATTTCTCACACACATTATTATACGACGCAAAGAAAAGAACACAGCAAACATAACACATAAATCGGACACCTAGACACAAAGTAATGAAATACACGCATACATTTATTATTCACGGCTTGCCCTTGGCAACCCAACGAAATGGCTAATCATTCAAATAAGAGGTCGTTCAGTAGACGGATGCGTTACACAGGGACATCATTTCCGCATCCTCGTTTGCAATCCACATGACAAAATATCAAAGATGGAGGTGATTTTCAAACCTCAAATATTTCTTCAATTCATTTTCAGTTCAGTTTACGTGCACATAGTCATCAAAGTAGGCCTTGCTGAGAATAGGTTTTTCTTTTTAAAATACATAAGCTATTTCAACTGAATCCATCCTGCGTCGCGTATATCTCGTGGAAAATTTGTAGTACATCCATCCTTTTGCGTCGCGTATATTTCGCGGAAAATTCAGTAGGTTTCCATCGCCGGGGCTCGTCAGCCCTTTTATTATTATTCGAGAATGTGAACTCCACTCTCACATCGTACTAGTAAATATACCTTGCTACATGCCTGAATAAGAATATATGCAATTCATCATTCTCAAACAATTGGGATCTTTGGTTGTAGCTCCTATTGCAACCGGTTTCAGTGATAGACTATCAATCATTTCTCCCAACTCACAGTACCTTAGCCCTACTTATTAAATGTAGAAACAACCAACTACACTGAATGAGGTGCAAGGTACCATTATTGGCACGACGGAAGCGAGACAAAAAAAAAGGTGCTCTCTCATCTGCGCTCGCGATCGATTTTCTCGAAACCCTTTTCTCACGTTTTCTGAGGTTGACGCACACTTTACACGCTCGCGGTAATGACTGACACGTATGAATATTTTTATGTTATTGGCAATACTTTTCACACGTTTAGGCTGTAATGGAATTGAATTATTTTTGTTTTTAATTGTAAAGGAGTGTTTTGCCTATTTTTTTCCTCTGATTTCATTATGATTTTTACTCATCTTTCTCTCCCGAAAATGGCGCTGTGTTTCTTACAGTTTTTCTTAAGTATGCATTGAAATTGGTTCCATATCGCGTCAAAACGCTGCACTACTGTTCAAATCGCGTGCCTGCTATCAGATTTTCGCAAACCCCTTCTCACTACTTTTCAAGGTTTGTTTCCTTTCCCTGGCTTGAAAGGCTCAGTTTCTTGGGTCGGAGTCTAGAATATTGTTTTAAGATATTTCATTCGTGTTCATTTTGAAGTTTTGCGCTGCTTGCACCTTGTCGACGGCACCAATGGTAATCGCTTTCTGAGGGCTTACACAAAGAGTCTCCAAACTATGGCCCGCTGGCCACATCCGGCCCACCAAACAAATCCCTGTGTGGTGGCCTAGAAAAATAATCATCGTACGACTGATTATCGTCGGCCCTGATTTTTTTCATTTTTTATTCTTTCGGCCTGATTATCGTCGGCCCTGATTTTTTTTTCCATTTTTTATTCTTTCGGCCTGCATGAATGTGGGAAACATATAATATAATGCGGCCCTTACATTTAAAAGTTTGCAGACCCCTGGCTTACACCACTGGGGGGAACTCTTTCTGAGCTACCCAACCCATGTTTTGGGGTACGACGAGCGCCTTCACGAACCTTGAAGCAGTTTCACCTGTGCATGTTGTACTTTTTTTTTAAGAACCGAGCCCAACTTCGCCGAGCTCCAACTCCATGTGTAATTTTTGAAAATTCAAATGGCATGGTAAACCCAATAAATCGTGAATTTTCTTCTTTATTGTTCAAGTTGAAGTAACAGTTTTAGACGCCTTATTTTGTTTGACGGTGAAATGATCTGAAAGATACGCTCGGTGTTCACAACGTTTTGCAATGGAAATTTCGCTGTGTTCGTTTCGTTCCAGTTCAAAGAGCTTACGTTTGGCAGGTGTGGGTGCACTTGTGGGCCGACGCCTGCGACAGCTGTGTTGAGAGCGGGGGTGGTGGGTTCAGTTACTGCAAGTGCGGGCAGTGTTGGCAGGTTTGCCTTTTCTGGCCGGTATTATCTAATTTGGCCCTTTTCAATCGAAATTTACTGTAACCCTACGAGTTTAGCAGCTTGCTGAGTGCTTTATCGGTAGATTTTCTCTCTTTTGTCAGCTGATTAAGTGAATTTTGGCCACTTTAGGGCAAATTTTGCAACGCTGGGTGCGGGTATTTGATCACTCGGCAATGACGTTTTTTGCACCTCTTGTCTTGTACTTTTTTGCGTACTTTTTTGTCTTTGAGCCACAGGTCTCCTGAATTCTGCATCGCTGTTATAAACACGCCACGCCGTTAGTCGCGTTGTTTATGCGTTATTTTCTCAGTTTTCGAGGTCATCATTTGTTACTCCGTACAGTAAATGTCGTGTGCTCGATGTGTGTTTTCTCGGTGTTCTCATTTCTTTCATTACAACTCATGTTTGACGACTAGGTATGCATTTTTGTCCGCTAACTGTTGCCCCCGCTTTTGGGTCTTGTGTCGGAACACATCTTGAGCGAAGATTCCGCGTTTCTTGAAGTCCACACTAAGTCCTCCTTCCTCGGTGGAACGTATTTTTAGCGGTAAGGGAGACTCAAACTAACTTACAATCTAATGCAATTCAACAAGAGCGTGCAGTGATGGCAGCGAATTGCAGTGGCAGAAGCGTAGCGAGCAGTGGTGCAGTGAGTTGCTGATGACGCTGCGGTTGAGTCCTTCTTTACCTACACTCTCGCTCACCAGACACGGCCAGTCCGCCTGCAGCCGCGTGCGTTGCCGCGTCGGTGCTTGTGTTCGTTCCCTCCGCTGATAGTAAACTTGGAGCATTTTGTTGTCGATGTGGCAATACTCGAGTGTGTTGCATCGTTTAGCGAGCTTTTTTCGTTCGTTCTCGTGTCTTTCATTGTAGTTGTACTGTGTGATTTTTATTTTATGAGTGATTTTATAATCGATTATAGCATCCATGACGTGAAGAATCCGTTAGGCTCTCAAGTTGGACTTTTTGGACTTGACTGTTTTGTGTTGACACGCTCTTGTTTGCATGGTCTCACCTGCACACTTATTGGGAAATTTAACACCTGCTGTGCTAGTTTCATGGATTATTTAACGTGTTCGATCAAAATTGTGTAACAAAGATGAATGGTGGTTTCCTGATGGTGTTTTTTCTGTGTCGAGTGTTCGTTTCGTTGAATTTTTACGTGAGAAACATGGTTGAATAAATTAACATGGAATACAAAAAGATGTCTGAGTGTCATTCATTTATTACGCTATGAAAATCATGCATTGTTTAATGATTTGATGTTATTATCCGAGCGGTTGATTTTTATTTGATGAATGGGCTTTTGACGGAATGAATTGAAATTTAACACAGTCGTTCAATTATTTTCCTGAATTACCTGAAGATTTTTAACAAGAATTATTATTTCACCAAGGCGAAGATTTTGAGTCCAAGGTGAACTCGTGCAGTTTCCACTCGAGGCTGCTTGCTAATATGGCACACTGATAGCTTCTCTCCTGTTTACCTGTAGGTTCTTGTTCCCTGCCTCTACTTTTTTAAGTTTGCTGGTACTTCATCTCAGGGGACAGGTTCCTTTGTTCGTCTCTATATTTTTAAGTTGCCGTGCCTCAAGATTCTTAGTTCTTTATCTGGTGCGAGGTGAAGCCGCGTGACCAGTTCTACACAGTCGACCTGGCCTCTCTTTGTATCCCTCTCTCGGGCAAAATTCTAAGAAATTCTCATTTTTTGCCCTGCAACATTTTTTGTGTATTTTTCTTTTGCTGATCATTAGCTTTTCATTGGATTTAATTAGTTTTAGATTCGAATTATTGCTTTTGTAATCCGCAATCATTCCTATCCGCGAACGTGTTCACTGATGACGATTTTCTTCCTGCGCTTTTAATCATGTTGGAATGGAATATTATTTTCCCAAAAGTTGGGTCATTATAATAATTATGTCACCTATTACTGAGTAACGTTTCATAGGAATTGAATTATTCGAACATTCTAATCTTACCCCCATTTATTATCCCCATCGCTAATCACGTTTCAAGTAACTCAAAGCCTCTCTTAATGCCACAGTTTCTTTGCTCGTCTTTGCCTTCCGGGCCTGGGAAGTACGCGTCGAGACTCTACATACATTGAGTTGAGTGATAGCCCCGATGCTCTGTGATCAGTTTCTTGTCTAGTTGCACTGCGTTTTTTTAGTAATACTTTGATCGTGAAAGTGATTTTTTCCAGTCAATGGATTCCATGTATAAATCGCTATTGAGAACGTTCAAAAACAACCTTTGTGTTTGTGCATTGGTTAAAAAAATTTGTGTGACGATACGTTTTCTTTTCAAGTCTCACATCAATTGCGGAAGTTAATTTGTAATCTTAACTATTCTAATGTGGTTTAACAAAGGAATTCCAACCACTTTGCGTTGGCTTCTCTTACGTCGTAAATTGCAATGGCCTGGAACAGAGTGGCTCGAAATTGGTGTTGGTTTGTAACTCCGGGTCAGCCTCAAGGAGATTGGCGGGTTGGTTGCTTGCGACATTCTCTTGTGTTGTAGGTTTTTTCGCTGAGTAAAACTGAGACCTTTTTTTGTCTTGCTTCGGTCGTTGCAAGAATGGTACCTTGTACCTCATTCCGTGTAGTTGGTTGTTTCTACGTTTAATAAGTAGGGCTAAGGTCCTGTGAGTTGTGGGAAATGCTTGATAGTCTATTGTTGCTGGAACCGGTTGCAGACAATTAGGAGCTACAACCAAAGCTTGCAATTGAGAATGATGAAATTGTATATGTTCTTATTCAGGCATGTATTTATCAGCACGATGTCAAAGACTCAAGTTTATGACGTTGTAACTTCCAAATTTAGGACTGTGTTTGGGTCTTTTTTCGGTATTATTAATACTAGTCTTTTTCTAATAGAGTACCACCTTCCTCTTTGTATTGAAGACTGACTGACCCCAACTAGAGAGGAAGCATATTCTAATTGCATTTCAATTTTCTTGCGTTCTTCAGCGCTAAGAAAAACTCTGAAGTGTTCGTCGTTAGCGAAGGAAGATGCGTTGTTTTTTTATACACGATTTGTCAATTGACTTGCGGAAAGAAGTTTGCTCAGCATCTAAAGTGCCGCGTCACTGTGTTATCGACATTAGAAAGTATCCCGGGGAAGAGCTTTGTTACGTCAAGTTCTCATTGATGAATCATGTTCAGAGTCATTGATTTTATCAGGAATGGAATCTGACGAGTCGAAAGTAACGCTTCAAGTGAACTTCGAACTGGCTGGGAATGAACTCCTGGGGACTCAATTTGATGAATGCATTGATTATGCTTGGTGCAAAGAGGTATGTTAAAGGCAGTAAGTAGTGTAAAAACAGATATTTTAAATTGACGATAATAAGAAATTCGTGCTTCTAGCAGGAAGATAGGTCCCAAGTTAAAGGTCTCAAGTGTGGGTCTTTCTCTTCTTGAAATCAAATAATTTTTGTGTTGTTTCCCCACCATCTTCTTTTAGTTAACTGTTATCCTTTTTAGTATCTGTTTCATCTTATTCCATCAACTTCAATTTCGCTGTTTCCATGCGCACCTCTCAGGGAGATACAACTATTTTATCTATGGAAATTAGCGCTCCCAAGGGGAAAATACGAGGTCCCGAGCTGAGAGTTAGGTAGGTCTTCTTTTTGTAAATAAATATTTTTCGTTTTGTCAAGGACTAACTTTTTAGGTTCACTGCTGTCCTGTTTTTCAGCACCTCTGACTTTCTTCTTCAACATTTATCTTGTTTCATAATCTTCCTTCTTGGCTTACTGTTTCTATGCGCACGGGATCCTGTGCGGGAACTTACTTTGTGTATAGATTCAGCGTTCTCTCAACTCCATACTAAATGGTGCCTTCATCCTTCCTCACTCCAATCAATCATTGTTTCCATGCGCAGGATGTGGAGGCGCATCTTGTGCCTAAATTTTTCATTCTACACCAAATGGTGCCTTCTTTCTTAGCACATATGTTGTAGTTAAGGTAGCTTTCCCTAACTCATGTAATCTAATAAATTTGACAACGCGGTGGAAACGTTACGAGCATCATTCTACTAGGTATGAATCGAAAGCTACGCATTTTACTAAGGTGCCGGGAGATAAACTTTTTTAAACAGCGCACCTTTTACTTAGGCACACGTCAACAATAGCTCTACGTCGTGGTTGTATTTATTCGATGCAGAGGCGGAAAATAAAGCCTTAGTCCACGTCATTGAGGGAGTAATGTTGAGCCGACTGATGTATTCTGTACGTGCAAGGATGAAAAGCTTCCGTGCGTGCAGATCCGGCTCATTTATTTCTTGTGCGTGCAAATCGCGCTGTTTGAGGCGTTGGCTGCGTCGTGAGACATTTTTCCTTTCTATTTTAACTTGGGAGTTTGTTTTTTAAAGCTTCAAACATTATAGTTTTTCACAGCTGTCCCTGATTTTAGTTGAAGATTTGTTTTGTCTTTAGTTTAAAATAGCATCTTCAGATCGTTGGGAGGATTCATGCATCAGTATGGGGAATAAGTAATGGAATCAACTGTTAAAACTTATTTATCAGGTAAACGCTGTGTTGATTCCGAAGTACCAGTGGTTAATTGAAGCAATAACTTACGTAAGAACCGGAAGGAGATAATTTTTAAAAGTCATTTTATTGAGTGAACATAAGACGCTGAATTGGATTGACAGTAAAGAGGAGTCGTATTAGAATACATGTCTAGTACAGAGGCAGAAATTACTAGTAAGTAAATTTTCGCTTAAAGATTGTATCATTATCTAATCACTTATCCAATTAACAAACGATGTGAAACTCGTTAGGGAGATGAAACTATTGCATATATGGGAATTGGTACTTCCATATGGAAAAAGTGAGGTTCTGAGCTCAGAGTCAGAAAGGCCTCCTTTTCTGTTGAAATAGAATTTTTTTGTTATGTTAACATTTTTGGGGGTTCCATGCTGTGCTGTTTTTCAACTCCTCAAACCTTTCTTCAACTTTCATCTCGTTTCATAGCCTTCCTTTTTAACTTATTGTTTTTATGCGCTAGAAATTTTCCGTGGGAACTCATCTTGGGAATTGATTTCGCGTTCCCTCAACTCCAGTAAAGTAAAATTTTTAATGTTTACTCGTCAGTAACAATCTCATTTGCTGATATTTCTTCATGGTTCTTGGTCTACCTATTCCGTGGTCACTGAAGAATTGCATCGCCTTCTCACAAACTTATGTCTTCGTTTTATTGTCTGCTCATTCTAATTTCAAATATTGCACCACTTATGTTCTCAGTGTTTATCACAGCATTAGTTCAGTTCAACAACTGTCAATAACTGTTCACATTACTGCAGCAGCAACGCGTGCCTCATCGCGCAATATTCAAGAACCCGCATTGCCACGATTCAGTTCGAAGCCATGCTCAGTCTAGACTCCTTCTCTGGGTGTCCAGTGACCGACCTAACACCTGTGGAACAATTCGAGCCTTGTGATGATGTCACGTGGTGCTCTAAACCTCAGGTGGTGTGCGACGATCGTAGTGTTGCTCACCGCTCATGCGCGCGTTACATGATAACGCGTCTGTGTACTGTGCTGGCCCCGCACGCCATGCTACGAGGTCGCATTCTCCTGTGTACCTCTGGTCTGATCTCACACTCAAAGGAGCTGATGCAAATTGAACTTGATATTGTAGGGGGACTTGATTGAATATTCTCAATGGGTAATTGTTGGGCAACTAGGTTGAATGTTTTCAATGGGTGGAAAACCAGGTTGAATGTTTTCAATAGCTATTGATTGGAAACTAGGTTGAATGTTTTCAATGGGCAATTGTTGGGCAACTAGGATAAAGGTTTCAATGGGTAATTGTTGGGCTACTAGGTTGAATGTTTTCAATGGCTATTGTTGGGAAATTAACTTGAATGTTTTCAATGGGCAATTGTTGGAAAACTAGGTTGAATGTTTTCAGGTCAATAGTGTCACCGAAGTAACATAAATTTTTGAAAGAAGTAGCTGTATTAACGCAATTTGAGCTCAGTGTGGTGTCGGAATTGCATTGGATCTTTTCTATGTGGGAAAATTTTACTGAAATGGTGTTTTTTTTATTTAGCATAAGTTGCTGTTCTCACGTTTCTTGATTTTGACTGCCTTACTTCGATTCCCTGAAGTTGTTTTGCAACAGGCACAGGAAAAGTTCATTAAATATAAAGATGCCCTCGTGTACACCTACGTACAAAGAAATTTCATTTGTTATAATTACTTCGTAGTTTTTAATTATGGCGTGATCGTTGTTATCGCAGAAGCCGACCTTACATTTTTTAAGAATGTAGAAAATTCTATTTCAGTGAAAGAAATATTTTAACTGAATTAACCATACGTTTTCCTGTTCATTAGTTTTGTTTGGCAGTTTTTTCTTGGTCGCGTAGTTCATTGAACTCGAGCTCTTTCTTCCAATTCCGTAACGCTCTGCACAATTAGAGAAATGAATGGGTAGATTCACTATGCTTTTGAGGTCAATGCGAGTCACTGCTCGTTATTAGGCGCATGAACATTTGCACTGCACAGCTGTCCTCTAGGCGCGCGTCATCATCACCTATGCGTCACCAGCTAGTGTGGCAAACTGCTCGTGCTTTTTCATTGCTCGTCGGTGCATCGGCCTCTTTGCTCGATCGTCCTCCTGCTAGTTTTATCTTCCCCTTTCATGCGTTTAGTCCTAGCGAAATACTTCGCTTGACTTTTTGCGGGCGATGTAACGGGTGGGCTGGCAGCGTGTCGCCTTCTAGTGCCACTTGATAAAGCTTTTGCTGCCGAGCGTCACTTAGACGAATGCGATCGAAAATAGTTAGGGAGCCCTTTGCGTTTTGATTAATTTTATTAGGAGCTAAGCATGATGCCATAGTGAAATGCGATGTAAATGTTGAGGGAACTTTATAATTTTTTATTTTCTTTGTTACATAATGAAGAATTTTAAGATGTTCAACCCATTCGCTATGAAGTCTATGGGCTTCCCATTTGCATTGAAGATTTTCAAGTTTCAGTAAGTATCTACTTGAGCGATTTTCTAGTGTTGAATTTAATTTATGTTTTTAAAGGTTTCGGTATTTCATCGTGCATCTTTATTTTTTGGATTCGTTTTTTATAGCTTTAAAGCTCGGACATTCAACTTAGCTTAGGAGTTAGTTGGAGTTGAAATTGTTCATATTTATTCGTAGAATCAAAATATCCTGTTTCCTGAGTGATCATAACGACCGATTTTTATTTAGGTCGCACTGACTTTAATGGGGGATTCAGGTTTTCAACTCGTTTTCGTCAACGGACCATCATGTTATTCTGTACTCATGTTGCTCACTTCTCATCATGTTAGCCGCGGCTTTTACTTCAGAAGCTCATGTACTCGGAGTGGTGTAGTTTCACGCGTCGTGCTCTCTGTATGGGTCACAAAAGTGAAGCTTGGATCAAGTCGCTGCATTCTTTGTGTGTGCGTGGTGTTGTGGGTGACTGCCGTGCGTGCGTCTAGGCGCAACGTGCTGTCACGCTCTTGCTGCTCCCTTCTGATTTTGGTGCGCCGCCTTCCCTCCCTTCCTGTGGTGTTAGGTTCTGCTAGGTAAAGCCATTTCTGGTCTTGAGAAATTGCTGTTTCTCGAAGTGGTGTGCCACCCTCTCTTTCTGTGGTGTTTGGTTCTGCTAGGTAAAGCCATTTCTGGTCTTGAGAAATGACTGTTTCTCGAAGTGGTGTGCCACCCTATTTTCCTGTTTTGTTAGGTTCTGCTAGGTTAAACGATATCTGGTCTTGAAAAAGCTGGTCAAGTTTTTTAAAATGCTTAAAGTGCATAATCTCTGAGCAATTTTAATTAAAACTACTTCATTCTTCTCCTGAACTATATAGCTAATAATTTCGTCAGGACTTGGTACATATGCATGAGTCACACCTTTTTGAGTTGAATATTCTGTATGAAATATCGCTGTTCTAAAGTTCATTGCCTCTCTATTTGTATATGGTCTGAAAGAGACCGCATATGAACCCTGGCTTATATGGTTGATACAATCGCGTGTCTAGAAATGGAATCAATAGCATTCGAATTTCTAATTATCTAATTACAAGGGTTCTCACCCACTAGGTTTTTACTCATTATTGACCTAAATCACTATTTCTCTAAGCTGTACTTATCTGTAATCCCTCCAGATCGGAAGCATCTGTTCAAAAGAACTCTTCAAATATTCTTAGCGTATGAAATCTCTGCCGAAAAAATGCGTTCCTAAACCGTGAGCGGGAGCATGCGCCGTCGCTTAGCGATTGCTTGTCACGCTGTTAGAGCACCGGCGGTGACGTTGTGTTTCCATTGATGGGGAAAAGCACGTGACGACTTTCATGCTCAGTGTTCCTGGTGTCTAATTACCGATGTTATGTAGATCGTTCTAAGCTCGTTTTCCGTTGCATTTTTTTCTTAAGAGTCTAAGATTCAAGTTACGGTCTGAATAGTTTCTTTGCGAAATTGGTCCGTGTTTTGTGCTGAATCGTGTGTATTTTAAGCAGTACTTATGAATGACGGTTTTTCATAATGTCATCTTTCATTTTCTCGATTATTTATCATTATTCGATTTCGATTATGATTACCGCTTTACGGTTTGCGGTAGTTCTTCCTTGAAGTTTTTTGCGGTAGTCCTTCTTTCAAGTTTGTTGAAGTTTTTAAGACCCGCCTGAGAGTAGCAGCTGCGCACTTTCAGTACTGTCCGGGCAGCATTTCCTGGAAACTGTGCCTACCTTATGCGAGTCTTGGCATGCTTACTCTGGCCTTCACCTTTGCTTGCGAAATTGCTCCCTGTAAACAGATGTTGGTATCATGTTGGTATCCCTTGCGAAAGTGATATAGTTTCTCGTCTACGTTTTGTTCATGCTCGTGCTGGAGATGACAAATCATGATGTACGACGTTATTCTTGTGCTTCATCGTGCCTTTACCCCCTCAGGGGGATGTAGATGTAGTGTCGATGGGAATTTACGTTTCCAGGGAGAAGATGCGAGTTCCCAAGCTAAAGGTTAAATAGGCTTTATTTTTCTTTCTTGTTTTGTTGTGGACTATTTTTCCAGTTCTGTTATTTTTCGAGTACCTATTTTTTGTCTTTTCTAAGAGCAGGAAACACTGCTCGTGCAAAGATTTCAGGTTCCCGCAATTCTGGTGCCGCCCTTTTTTCTCTTATAAAACACCTTTGTCGTGGTTAGGAAGGCTTAAACTGACACAATTTATTTTAATCTTGTTTCTGTCTTATAAATAAAAATTTATTTACTGATACGTTTTTGATATTCACTAAACCGTCCCTTGTGTTAATAAGTTCAAAATAGTGAAACAAACAACTTCTAATTGTTCTGGTCCAGTAAAAGTTATTGACACCGAGATACATTCTGTCGAATAACCATTTTGCTTTTTAGTAAAAAACTGCTCGGTAGATCAGATTCCTTTTCAAATGAATTGGCAGAGACCTCCTTGTTTATTTCTTGTAAAGAATTAAAATTAAAATTGTCTGTGTGAGCAAACTTTGAGCTTGAGCGCCATTGTGCTGTGCAGCGTTACAAAACAAAACATTCCGCTGCCAAGATTACCTCGGGTTCGTTGTCAACGTAGAATGGCACTTCTGAGAACGTCTGCAACACTAATTGTGTTGGACTCGACTATTATTTGTTACGGAACACCAGTCTTCCTTCGTACGAGTTCACCTTCAGTCTCGCTGGCTCGCGGGAATTCCTTTGATCTAATTTTGATGGTCTTCTACCGTTAGTTCGTAGACCCCCTACTCGTCTTTTCGTGAGAGCGTCTTCATTGCGTAGCGTTACTCAGAATCGGCTCAGTTTCATTTCTGGGAGCCAAATCTTTGTTTGGGTTATATTTCTAAGAATGGATTAGTTCTGCTTTCTACTACTTGTGTATTTTTTTTCCTGCGTACGCTAGGCTATTTCTGCGGTACATTCCTATTCTGTCGTAACTTCAATGACAACTTGCGTGTTAGTTTGATCCTGTTGTGGAGTTGGCAAATTCAATTGCTATGAGTTGTTTCAAGTCGAAGGCGACTCACTCAATTTTGCATGGTTGGTTTTGCTAGAGCTCTACTACAATTCGAAGACGAAATGAAATTTTTTGTTTAATCAAATATATTAATGAATAAATGTGTTTTACAATATCAATTTACTATCTATTATAATATATTAAGTTCATGTGAAACTGTTAGATTTATTCACTACTTTAAAATCGATCTCACGTTGAGGATCTGCGCTGTGGCAAGCTTCTCATATCATTTGATCTTGAAGTTCCGGAAAAATCTATACCTTCTTTTCATGTCCTGTACTCTGTGTGATTTTCCGTGTGCATTTGCGGCATTCTAATGTTATTCTTCTGATCATTATTCTCATTCGCATTTTTCTTTCACTTTAATTTTATCGTAGTGCTGTCTCATCACAATCTGGCATTGACTTGCTGCGTGTTAAAAGTTCTATTCATATGTCGTACATAACTTTATTCTACTTTCACTTTATCCGATTGCTGTCCGCGAAATTTTGCCTAAGTACAGAGCGCGCCGTAACTACGTAACGCGTGCCGGCGCTTCAACCGCAAGTGACAGAAGTTACCGTGCAGTACCCCATGTTTTGGTCACCTAAAAAAAGTGTTTTATTGGCGCTTATTAGTTTACCGCTCTGCGCTCGCTCGCTCGCTGTTTATAGCACACTCAATTTAGAGCGGGCAGAAGTTCAGCTTAATTTAAGTTACTTTCTGGAAAGTAAGTGCTGTCAGTCGCTGTGGTCCGCAACTTGACGTTGGTTGGTCGTGTCGGAAAAGAGTCACGCTTACTTCCCTCCCCTTTTTTTCGTGAGCCCTGCAGTTGTACTTCCAGCTTTCTCTTCCTTAGTTAGTGATAACGAACTGAGATCTGTCTTGAATATTCACTTCGTGTTAAACATCGCTTATGTCTTCCTTTATAGTGGATGGTTTTTCGTTTCGCAAGTACCGACCAGAAACTGGAATCTTGTACGCGTAACTTGAGGCTATCTCCTGAGCTATAAAACACGTCATTTCAAATGTTTATGGGATCAATAATCTTTGTTCATGAGACGTTTCAATTAAAATTGTTTCATTCTTCGTCTCGAATTGCTCTCGAATTGCTCGAATTGAATCATGCGATGAAGTTGCCAACAATGCGAGCTGGTGACGCGGTTGCGCAAACATCCTCGTCGGGAACTCATTTTTTAAACTGCGTCGTTTGTAGCGGTAGAGCAGGCAGCGTGAGGTCTTTCAAATCGACTTGGGTATTCAGCGTGCTGCAGCACGTGGCGTAGCTAAGTCTACTTCAGAAGTACTTCAGTTTTCTGTTATGCAATAACGATAGTGTAAATTGTTTCAAAAATCAGGTTCAGTCATGTTTTTTTTCTGTATTCACTTGAACGCGATCTGATGCTGCTGCCTGTTGAGGTTACGTTTCATGAGAACAACGTCTGACGTATCGTGCTCCAATTATTATCTAGTGAGCATGCATTAGGTTTTACGGTGTAGTGACGATTTTGAAGCGTGTTCTGTATCGCATTCGAGTAGGCTGTGAAGGAAATTCGAGAGTTTTGAGCGTAATTTACGCGGTGCTTGTATGGATACTAATGTTCTGGCACAGACAAGTATTAGTGGACAGTTGCAGTGTAGCCTGACAACGTTATCATTGGTTATCACGGCTACTGGCATCCTAATCACGCAAATTATCTACCAACCTCCATTGTTCGGAAATTTATCAGCATTTACGATTAGGAAAGGCTTTGTGTGCAACATCGTTGAACGTTTTTCCCTTCAGTACTGGTTTTAGACGTGCATTCGACCGTATTCTAACTCTCCTACGGGTTTCAACAGGTAGTTTCTTCGATCTGACTATTTTGAGCGGCTCTGCGAGAGGAAATTTGTAACCGTGATCTATTCTGATGTGAAAACATAAAAATTACGGCATCTTCTTGATTTATTAGGTTTTTGTCTTTCTGAAGCTTTCACCATCGCTAATTCAGTAGAAGCACTCATTTTATTTTAAAGTAATGCGTATCAATGAGCATTACCAATGTGTGCGACCGTCTTTGTATAGAGGCTGACAGTATTCAATTTTTCGTTTACACGAGCATAAACATAGAACACGCGTGTTGTGTTGATCCATTACGACGCTGTGTATTGTGATCAACGTTCACTATAAATACTTGATATTCACTTCATATCAACTGTAAATACGTATCTGAGAAATGCTCTTAGGTTTGTGTTAAGTCATCGGGGCCGTATTAGGCATTGTGATAGTGGAGGAAAATTTCGCTGTGGGTTAACGCTTTCCTTTTCCTGTCGATGGCATCGCTGGTTTTGGCGAAGAGCGTTGCTGTGAAACAGCCTCGTCACGACCGTCGCATTGTGTCCTGCAAGTCGGTGTGAATTTTGGAGCCGCTGTTGTCGTCGAAACTTTTTTTTGGGGTCAAAGAAGGCAGTGACTCATTTTTATATTCTTTTCTTATTGTGGAAAGCTCAATTCTTCCCTCGTATGTCTCAGATTTAATTAATTGGAATGCTCTTATGCTTTGGAGTCGAGTCCAGGTTAGAAGCTTTTTGTTTTCACTCAGTTCCTCAAAATTAAATTGGTTTACCATCTCGTTGTTCCTTTTGCGTTCTGTCGTGTAGACGCCAAGCTATGAACTGTTTGTACAAATGCAAGTTCTTCGTCGAAGCATCTAGCATTGTAGTTCGCTATCTGCGCGAGCGTACGCGTTTGTTGTAGTGCCTTTATTTCTGACTAGGGAACAGAAATATTTCTTATGTTTAGTGTGCGCATGAGCCTTTTTTTATTGCTGAGGGGAGTAACAGTGTAACTTATAAAAGTTTAGTTGTCACGAAACTGTTCAGCAACCAAAAGAATTTTTTTGGTAGATCGCCAAACGAAGTAATTGAACATTTTTTTCAGCTCATATGTTAAATCCTACTACATTAATAACCGTAATTAAGTATTATTTGCCTGCTGTTAAATCGCTTCTTGAGAAACTATTATTGGGATTATTTGTCTCGATTTCGCAGTGGCATATCACTAAGGGGCTCATCTTAATAATTACGCCTCTACGTGACACGACATTTAATTGGATGCGGTGCTGCTTTGTTCGCGCCTGTGGCCCCTGCAGCCTGTGAATAAATTGCATTAGGAGGTTGAGTCGCCGTGAAGTTGGCGTTTTGTTCCGGTAAAGTCGCTCGTCATCCTCGGCCTTAAAGAAGTATACACGACCCTCTCGCGCCTACACTTTCTCAGGGTCCTGGCTTGAATGCCGAGTTTGGCTTTGTACTCTGGGAAATGGCAACGGAGCTGTCCTCTCTTACCTTCTTTGCTCAAAACTGCTTCAGACTTGGCTTCTGTCGGAAATGTTCCAAGGTATTAGAAAGTTGTCAAGTATTGCGTGTTCTAAAGGTTGTAACCTTTGGTGTACGTTATTTGTTGTGCCTACACATTTCTTTCTTCACGAAGTTTCTTTGCTTTGACCCGAAAGTGTTGCATTTTTTCTGAAATTGACTTGGAAGAAAATGTTTCTTCGTTCGTATGCGTATTGCAGTTTTAGTGTCCGGAGGGAATTTTTTTAAATATTCTTCATGAGGTTAATTCTTCCCTTAATTGTTTTTCGATGTGACAATTGTCTCTAATAAGTGTCTTCGTATTTCACTATCTAACTATCCTCGAGTAATTTAACTATCTAACTATCCTTTAATAATTTGTGCTCACACAAATCTGGCTGGCAAAAATACCACTTTGGGTATTTATGTAAATTCCAGTAAAACGCTTTACTCACCGATATAGGTAATAAAATGCTAAAATTCGCAGTGATCAATACTGATTGAGAAATCAATCAGCCCATAGAGCGTAACAAGTGTTTCATACCGATAGTTCAACCAATACGTAATCTCTGATAATTTAACCCTCGTAACCTTGATATGCATTGAAGATACAACAAAAAATAGCTGCTGCGATAAGAGCGTGTTCAATGCATGAGTCAGACGCAGAAGTCTGCCGTCGTCGCCACGCTTCGTTGAAGTAACCGCAACTTGCGCGCGCTTCGTCTTGTTGCGCCCCATACTGCTCTTACAGAGTTAACATAATACCTCAAAATAATCGCTCGTTGACGCTGTGAAATCAACACTAAAGTCAATTTTTGAAGCTCTATTCAAAAGTAATCGGCATATGATAAAACTGATCATTTTCGCTTGAACATTCAAGGCGTTTCTGATGGCCGCCGTCAATTTGAAGAGATTGGCCGCCGTCTTATGTTTGTTTGCTTGGCTGTGACGTTTCTATCGCTCGCTCCTGTCTGACTCTTACTTCTTCTGTGGAAGTTAGCTGCCAAATTCTTATTGAATTAAGGCTTGAACTATTGAGTTCTTACGTCGTTCAAATGATAACTAGGTGATGAAATTAGTGGTTCAATGTTTTGAAATATGAGGAGTGGTAGGGAAATATATGCCAGAATTAGTTCGCAATTGAGGGAGGTAACTTTGCTACTATGATCGTTGCGTCAAGTTATTTGTTGTGCCTACGCGTTTCTTTCTTCACAAAGTTTCTTTGCATTGACACAAATCAGAGTTAGATTTTTATCTTGGAAATTGACCTGGAAGAAAAATCGATAGAAAGCGTCTATTAAACTGATTGCTGTACTAATCATGTTCCTGAAGCTGAAATGGCGAGTGGCTCGGCGATCATTTTTCCGACGAGACTCGGGCTCAGCTGTGATCGCTGAATGCCCTGGGATGTATCGCGACACCGAACCTCGGTAATTGATCAATTATAAAGTTTTCTCCGTAATTATGAGGTTCGTGTACGGTCTTGACTGCAAATTTGTAAAATGTTTGATTTGTCCTTGTAAACATTCGTGTCCGTCGCAAAAAAATATTATTAGCATGGTGGTTGCATGTAAGATTCTGATATAGCTATTACGTATGTGAAACATGCGTTTTCATTCGTACACATTTTGTGTTTGTGGCGTTGCGTGAGTTGCGATCTCAACTTAATGGTTTGCATGTTGTAGAAAATAGCGATGTCAATCGTTTCAGAAGAGTAATTTATTAAATTTTATTTGAAGAGAAATTTTCCAGAGTTTCTGAAAATGTTGGCAAAAAAGTTATTGGAAAACCGTATGGACAGCTGCTATACATTCAAGCTCCGCATTTTCAGTTTTGTGTTCAATTATTTATGCAATATGCATGCAATTTTGTTCAATTATTTTATGCAAAAAACTTTTTGTGTTTCGACCAGTTGGTATGCTACTGAAACAACAGTGAGTTATTTCCCTGATTTTGCTTGTGTTTATTTATTAATCGTATTTTCCTTTTTTCTTCAGTGATTAGCTTCCTCGAAGTGAGTTTATGAATATTTCATTTTCAATTGTGCAAGGTTTTTGCTTACTTGTCAATAGTTGGTTTGTATAAGCTACCTTTGGTAAGTATGTGTGACAATATAAGTTCAAATTTTATTTTACTCAATTTTCTGACTTACATGTGTAGTTTCCTAATAAAATGAAGCGTTGCTGGTTCAAAAGAATTAACTGGCTTGATTCACAATCGAATTTTTTCAAGTTTATCGTGTTGTTTCCAATCAGTTGTTTGCCTATGCCTATCGTGATGTCACATCACGTGAGATTGTGAATATCAAGCTGTGATCAGACCGAACTTCGACTCCGTGGAAATGTTTCATGCGCTATGACGAAGTGGTGTTTGTGTCACTGGAAAGAGTCGTGTGGCGATCGTCTGTTTGCATGAAAGTCGTCAATGTCCAGTTGGTGTTTTGCGTGAACCTGCCGCGCGTGCCATCGTATCTGTGCCTAGGCTGCTCTGCCCCTCCGCCCTCGGTAGGCAGGCATAGCACTCCCCTCACCGCCTCTGCCCTCTACGCCGCCATGAGAGACAGGTAGTCACTTGTGCCTATGTTGATAATGTTGTGTTTGTTGTTGCCCAAGGTTAATGTTGACAGGTAGTTACTTATGCCTATGATGTAGTGTTATGTTTCTTGATGACTAAGGTTAATGTTGACAGGTAGTTATTTGTGCCTATGATGATAATATTGTATTTCTTGTTGAATAAGGTTGATGATCATCCATTGCATGTAATAACGTTTGAACTCATCAACGAAGCATTCATTGCCAAAAATGGTATTTGAATACCTATAATGTCACCAACAGCTAGAATGGTCTGTATGATTTGAGGATTTTAATTTGGTATCAATGTACTATGGTTGTCACGTACTATGTTGTGGCACTTGTTTTGAAATATATAAGCCCATTGTTAGGTTAATTTGTTTTTTCTATAAGACTTGTAATTTTAGATGTGCAATCGCTAGATTTATTTCACGCACGGGAACTTGGTTTGCGATATGGGTTCTGTCTTCAATTAAATGCGAGTGATAATTTGTGTCGAATTTTAAAACACCTATTTTATGTTAGCTCGTATAAATTTTAATTTGTGGCATGCAGTTGTTAACAATTTCACTAATTTATTGAATATTGATGCCGTTCCTTTTCCATGACTTAAATTTGAAGTTTTCTCTGTTCGGTGAAAGGATTTCGGTTTGTGCTTTTATCTCTGATAATGAATTTGCTGTTTGAAATATTTTTTTCGAAACATGCATTAAAAGAAATTGACTTTTTGTGATTATTGCCATAACCGTGTAAAATTTCAGCGTTTCGAAATTTTAACATTGAATTCATGATTCGAAATATATATCCCGGTTGAATTTCTCCATTAAGACCGTATTTAATGAAAATACGGCTTATGAATTGTGAAGTTAGTAACCGTAAATTTCTCTGCTTAACATGCTCACGAATTCGTAGCAGGTTCTTTAGCTAGTTCGTTCTGCAAATCTATATTTTACTTTATGGTGTTCAGCTAATTCAGTTGACTGTTCTTTCTTAGTACACTCATTTTTATCAAAAAACTTCTACCCAGCGCAAGTTTTTATCTTCATGTTGTAATATCCATAATAGGTAAAACTCCCTTATTACTAGTCCAAAATAGGCATACCACTGTCACTTCAAAGCAAGTGACATCTACAAAGAAAATGATTCTGTATCAATGTAGAACTGATACTGGCGGTAATCTTCCTGAATACTTCGTCTTAGTCTATGATATTTCCTCGTTAAGTGGGATGCTCATGTTGAGTAAATAGGCTTACTTGATCATAACACACATTTTGCCGTATATGTTGACTCTTCTGGTACCTATTGAATTTCCTTCTGGGAGATACAGTTCTTGCATCTATGGAAATTAGCGCTCCCAGAGGAGAGAGGCTATGATATCCCGAGCAGAAGGTTAGGTAGGCCTTCTTTTCGTTGAAATAGAATAATTTTTTTTTATTTGTTTCAAAGCATCTTTCAGTTCACTGCTGTTGCTTTTCAGCACCTATTTACTTTCTTATTAAAATTCTACCTTATATCATAAGTTTCTTCAAACCTTGCCCTTTCCATGCTCAGGGTGTGGGAATGTACATTGTGCATAGATTCTCCGTTCCTTTAATTCCATACAAAATGATTCCTTAATCCTTCTCTTGGAACACCTATGTTGGGATTAGGAAACTAACACTAACTTATACCAACTAACTTATAATTTAGTCTTCTGTCACTGAATTGCATGTGAAACTGTTGCTCAAGAAGCAAGTTCTGCTCGCAGTTCTTTGTTTGAATAACTTCAATTAAAAGTGCAATTATAACCGGGACCAACAACTTTACCCACAGTGTATAAGAAAGAATACAGCATGCAATTTGCTCTTCTCTAAATCTTTTTCTTCAGTGTCAAATTGATGAGAAATTCAACTCTGGCATTTTGTTGCGTATAATCTGACCGAATTACGTTTCGCTATTAATGAGCATACTTACCTACTAAGCTCGCACTCGACTGCCACGTGTCTTGTTTAGTGCTAGAACGCGTTAAGAATCTCCCTCTCGCTCGTTTCGACCATCACCAGCGTTCAATTTAGGGTGCTGCGTAAAAACCTGTCGTGGTCCATACCGGAACTCTTTCTCTTATGATCTTCGCAGTGCCAAGAGGTCGTTGCCTTTCACATCTATGTGAGTGTGTCGCATCTACTCCCTCGCAATGAGTCAATGAGTTATTTTGTAAAGCATCTTCCCATGTCAATACACAAATAATTTTGAGTTTCTGCAATATTAAGGCATGTTCGAATCTTACCATTTTGCCCTTATGGTATTGTCACACCCCATCGTCATTCAAGCCCTCAGGGAGGATACTGTTAGGTTAACTCGGCTATTAACAGGCATTCGAAACTTATGCTTTTTCCGGGCCTACTTAGCCTTCATCAACGGCCAGTCTCCTGTACGCTGGAAAGCGTCCTCGGAACCACTTAAAAGGGAGTCGTGGCCTAGGCTGACTACTGTGCTACTTGATAGGTGCGACCTGCGAGCTGCTTAGCTCTGAAGAAACGCCAGCTTCCTGGCATTGTTCATAGCCACTGTATCTACGGCAGGGTTGCGGAGTCGGAGGAATAAATTTGCGACTCCGACTCCGACTCCGACTCCACCTTTCCAGAATTTGGCGACTCCGACTCCGACTCCGACTCCACCTTACCAGAATTTGGCGACTCCGACTCCGACTCCGACTCCACCTTTTCAGAATTTAGCGACTCCGACTCCGACTCCGACTCCCCCTTTTCAGAATTTGGCGACTCCGACTCCGACTCCGACTCCACTTTTCCAGAATTTGGCGACTCCAACATCGACTCCGCCTATTCACAGTTTTGTGACTCCAACTTCACCTATTTATAATTTATAAGATGAATATTTTATTTCTTAACTAGTGTACACGGACCGTCAAAAATGACGGGATTCAATACCTTTCTTCAACAAATTTTCGTT
This sequence comes from Morinoia aosen, assembly GCA_030386875.1. NCBI lineage: Eukaryota > Metazoa > Arthropoda > Malacostraca > Amphipoda > Talitridae > Morinoia > Morinoia aosen. The sequence goes on along the minus strand of CM059559.1, from coordinate 9,953,471 downwards.
TGAGTGGTGTTTCCATGCTTTCAGCTTATGCCAAAGGTAACATAATTTTCTTATAAGAATAATAAACACTCAGAACACAGTATTTTTGAGCCGCGAGAGAAGTAGTTATATCCATTCGTGTCGTATCCAAGATACAGAAATTCAGCATTACTGAATGAAAGCAACTACGAACTTGTGTATGTATATTGTAATATGCAATACAGTACATTGTAATACAGTATATTTTAATATACAATACAGCATATTGTAATATGCAATACGCTACATTGTAATATACAATACCCCGCCGAACTCGGTTTTCACGATACAAACTCGAGTATATAAGGCTCTGGATCTATCTAATTATTTTGAAAGTGACTTATTATAGAGCACTTGCACAACGAAAATAAGTGTATTAATTGACCGTGAACTGAAACCAAGACTGCCAGTGCTAATTTCTTCCTATCAATTATTCTTAACAGCGTGGCACAAAACGTATAAATAAACCCACGACAGTCATACTTAGTAGTAAACGGTTGCAGATGTTGAAACCTGTGCATATGTTCATTATATTCTTTATTAGCGAACGACTTTTAAATTGACCACAGAATGTTAATAATCAAGATAATAGTGAACATGATTGGTCAAAAATGACGGGATTCAATGGTATCGTTTTAAGAAAAAATCTCAAGATAAAAATGGCAAACAAATACGTCCATCCTAACAGTACCCGCGATTAAAATACAGTATTCTCGTATTTGTGCACTGGTAAAACTCGTATCACAGATACGGTCATTAAGCATCTTTAAGAACGTCACAGACGCACGCAACAACCAAGCAAGCAACAACTGTGCATTATAATTTAAATTATTGTTAGCAAAAAGTTTTTAAAAAATTTGCCAAATCTTGCATTTAAATGCCTTTTAAATTTAAATGCGATAAGCCGCATTTTCTTAACAGTAGATTCGATTTTCAGGCAATGTTTTTTGCTTATAAACATAAGTGAGCAGATGCCAGGTTTTTCATGATATTGCAATGGTATTTATGATACTGTCCAAGCAAGCAGATTCCCATTGTGATAACATAGGTGATATTACGCACGAGAACATATACTTATTAATAAATTGACGGACACCTGGTTTTTTATTATACCGGGTGTCACATAAAAATGTCCCCGATTTTTAATTAATTAAATCTCAGCTTTAAATTAACATATTTGAATTGCCTTTTTTCACAGTGTAGTAAATTTAGTTTCTTTCTCGAATAATTGAAGTTTTTGAAAATCGGTTGAAGAGCCACTTTACAATGATCAATTTACTGAAAGGAATAGAAAAACTAATTGTTCAAAGGAAAAGTTTTTAAAACAATATTGATATTCTTCCATATTTTGTACTTTCCATAAAACTGAACAAACAAAAATTTTAAAGAGTAACAAATCATTACCTTAAATAACGTTTAAATAAATAAAGTAATTTAGTATCCTTCGGCATACCCTCCATTTCTCTCAAGGGAAGTATTACTTCTAGCCACCATTGAACGAAAAGTTTTACCCAATATTCCAAGGTTTTCTATCAGTTCTTGAAACGCTATTGTTGAGAACACTTTAAAATTGAAACCTCTCAGAGGGTTTAAAAACTTGGTGGTATGTAGGATACATCGTTATGAAATTATTCTTAACAGTAGGTATTGAGAAATGAAGAAGAACACCAGTGTTCTTTTTAAAACTTTCCTTTTGAATAATTTTTCTATCCCTTTCAGTGAATCGATCATCTTAAAGTGGTTATTCAACTGATTTTCAAAAACTTGAATTATTTGAAAAAGAAACGAAATTGACTACATTGTTAATAAAAGACAATTAAAATATGTTTATTTAAAGCGGAGATATAATCAATTAAAAAGTCCGGAACATTTTTGTGGGACACCATGTATATTGTTGATTGCAATTGTTCTTATACAATAAAAGGTCAAGTGTCTCCTTGAAACGAATAAATTAATAAGCAAGTCATTAACAATTAACATTAAGTTTAAGTCATTAACATTAAGTCATTAGCAAGTCATAAATTAACAGCAAGTCATTTCCCGAGATGCGCAAAAAGAGAAACCGTACTTAAGTTAGGCGTATCTTGAGGATTCCAACAGTACGCACAGCAGCGTCCTCTGTAGTGTTTTTATTATTAAATTCCTTTAAAATGGAGACCGAAGGCCTTCTTTAACGTAAGGTCAGTTTTTAAAACAAAACTCACTAAAAATAGAAGACAACCAATGGACGCGGCCGGTCATCCGCACGGTACTCCAGTAGGAAATTTTAGAAGCCTTCTAAGTAGAGAGATACAGAGTTTTAAGATGTCTGGTCGCCGACTAGCTGGATATCGTATCTTATTGCAAGATTGCATATAGCACTAAGATTTTAACAATTAATTGACAATTTATTACCTTGAATAATAAGTGCCTATTCAAGAGGCTGCCGATCCGGGTCGAGGAGTTCAAGTCGCAGAAAGAGACTGCTTTTTACGCGAGAGAAATAAGTTAGAGTTACCAGGCCCACTTTTATTAAAAGGACGACATGCTGCCCAAGCAGAGCAAGCTCAGAGATAATTTAATGAGTGAACGCCAAAGCGTCACGAGTTATGTTAAAAACAGCGATTTAAGGTTAATGCAGGTCTGCTAGAAGCTCAACATGCTTAATTATAGAAAGTTAAATTTAAACACGAAAAACGGAAAGAAAAGATGCACCTGCAGAGCAAAAAACAAAGAACAGAAAGAACTAATTTCAACAATTTCAAATTCTTGTCAGTGAAGTAAGAGAGGCCAACTGAAGAAAACTTTTTCTTCCACAAAGCCGCCATCAAAAATACGGAAGAAATTCAACAAAAAATTTCATTGAACAAATAAAATTGGCTGTCCGTCTTTGTTGGTTGGTCTGTCTCCCTTTCACGCTCTTTAAAGATGCTTAATGACTGTATCTGTGGTGCGAGTCTCACCAGTGCTCAAGTACTAGAATCAGAAATTGCGGGTGCTATTAGGATGGAAATATTTCTTTATGATCCACATCTGGAAGATTGGAAGATTTGTATACAGACAAAATCGAATCCCGTCATTTATGACGAGTCGTGTACACAATTATGTATACTGAGTGATTCAGAACACGAGGTACAAAATTGCACGTAAGTAGAAAATGGCCAAATAAACACTTTTTGTTCTATGAAATTTTCCCCAAAAAATCGGGGTTGGGAAGTATTAACTGTTTATTGTTTCAACAGATGAAATTGAATGGCACAATTACTCGCAATATTTATTTTGAATTTACTTTACAAAAATTGTTCTAAATGTGTTCCACCTACATCAATGCACTTTTCGAATGTTAGCCTTAACGGCTGCCATATATTAGGAAACACGTCTTACTAAGGCATCTCACCAGCAGCCACTGCAATTCTGGCTACAAGATCTTCCTCATACTCAATGGGTGTAGCATAAACAAGGCTTTTCATGTGTCCCCAAAAATTAAAATCGAGTGGAGTCATGTCAGGAGATTTAGGAGGCAACTAGAACATTTCGCACGATCAACGTAAATTTAAAATAAATATTGCGAGTAATTTAGTCATTAAATTTCATCCTTTAAAACAATAAACGGTTAATATCTCAATGTATCTTTCTCCGGAAAATATCATAGAAGAAAAGTTTTTATTTAGACATCTTCTACTTGGTGTGCAATTTTTTGCCTCATATTCTGAATCTGAAACTCCCTGTATATTACTGACAAGTGTTTTCTGAGTAGATAATGTAGGCACTGTCTACACTGAGACGCATAGAAATGTATCAACAGTTTTTTATTACTAAGTAAGCACTAATTCAGTGAAATTATAATAGTTAATTCAATGACTATGCTTCAAATCCCGAAATTATAATATACGGGTAGAAAGGTGGGCCAAATTTGTACACTGCCTTTTCGTCTCTGTACCTACACTATGCGGGGTAACAATGCAGAAAAGGTGTCATATTATTGCTCAACTCTATGTTACATTTCGGCTATAATAGGGAAAAGTTGTTCTGCTTTCGTCGCAGGGGCCTGAGGTTTTCGGAACGTTTTGTTTACGAATAAAAGTCACTTCTAGCTTCTTTGCGTGTAATATGATACTATCTCTTATTTTCGTCTAACTTTTTACTTCGTATTTGACACTTTCTTATTTTAATAAACGCCCATGTCCTTCTCATTTCGTGTTTTTTTTTTTGAGCAATTTGAAACGTTTCCAGCATGAAAATTTGTGCTATCGCATAACTGCAACAACCATTGCAGCTGAGATAGTGCATTGCTTTCAGTTACAATATGTGTGTGACTATAAGTGAAGTTTTTGCTAGTGTGTGTAATTATTTTCATTGCAGCTCGTTTACATTCTATTTTAATTTTTTTCAAGTGTCTCAATGCCGATATTGATAACCTTACAACATTTCCAAATCTTCCTTAACAAAAAGGAATTAATTATATAATGCTACAAAAAGGATACTATTTCAGTTTTTAAAATTGTATCAACATAATTATAAAATTCTCGATTTCAGCGTATGCTTAATTAGAAACTGGGGAGTGATACGAAGATAAAAATTAAACATGATGATGATATAGTGAAATACAATATAACTCTGAAAGAACCAAACAACATTCAAGGAATGAGTTAAAAATGAGCAGAAATTTTCATTATTAATGCATGTTAACTTGACCTAAAGACAAGGAAGCCATTTCAATTTTGATAACATAACCTGAAAACTAGAAGTCTTTATGCACCAGACCATAGCTTCAGGTTTTGGCAAAGACTACTCATTGGCAATGAATCATAACCTAAAGACTAGAAATATTTATGATCACAACATAACTAAGTTTCTGCAAAGACTAGTCATTATCAATCAACGCATCATTAAGAGCGTACAAAGTTACCACTCCTTATGGGAGCACAATGAATTACATCAGCTGAAATGTTCTACCAGTGACTTGCAACACATTCACTACTATTTTCTAGTTCCTATGTATTAATTGAAGGAGTAATGAACAAAACAGAAATATACAGAACGAATTTGCAATGCCTTCAATTACTAATTCTTGCTTTTTAACTGCAAAATATGCATTATTACTTCAGTACAATCATATTTCTTTCTCGTATGTATCATATATATATATAGGTATGCAAACCCACAATGAATAGATAACATGACGGTATTAGGTGATAGGTATAAATGCGCTGTTTCAAACTTTAAAAAAAATAACCAACAAAAACATTGCGTATTTTTTAGATTTTTCACCAAAGTATTATAACTCTGTTTTGTTTACTTTTGGTTTTAAATAATTATAAAAATTTTTAGCAAAAATTAGCATCGAAGACACCAAAAAATAGCGACTCCAACCACGACTCTACCACATCTGAATGAACGACTCCGACTCCGACTCCGACTCCACCACATTCGGAGAAGCGACTCCGACTCCGACTCCGACTCCATCACACTTCAGAGTAGCGACTCCGACTCCGACTCCGACTCCACCAAACTTCAGAGAAGCGACTCCGACTCCGACTCCGACTCCACCTAAAACATGCGACTCCGGCGACTCCGACTCCCGACTCCGACTCCGACTCCGCAACCCTGATCTACGGAGCTGGGACAAAAAGGATTTGAGGTGTATCGCCCTCCAGCTCGCTGCGTACGAGTGGTTGGTTGCCTTCCTTCTGTCTGCGATGTAACTGTACGCGTTGCAAGCTAAGTCTTGTAAAGAAAGTACATTTCTCACGATATTCTTGAGGCAAGCTATAGGACTGAATTATAACGGTAGACTTATTGTCACTCCTGTACTATCGGGGATGGCCCTAATGCTGCAGATTGCTCTTATTTGTTGCATGTTGCTATTAGAATGTGTCCTTATCTGAAAGGGCTTGACAATGAGTATTGATGTTTGCTTTATAAAATATTTATTGGTTATCTGTTATACTCACCGTTTAACTTGAATAGGATGTGGTTGAAGTCTTAAAAAGAGTCTTTCTGATGATTATTTTTAATGGAAGAAAGCTTGGTTTGCGTTGCGGGTCGTTCGTTTAGCGCACCTGAAATCTTGTTTTTGGGCATAACGATTCATTTCAAACATGTTAAATGATGACATGGTATTGCATTCATTGAATTTTAGCGTATATTGGGTATTCGGTGTTCGGAATTAACGTGTTTATATGCGTGGATGTGATAAGCTATCATTATTTGCCCTTCAGGAGGTTACTTTTCTGATGGTTTCTGTCCTTGTCAGGATTCATTGAGGCCTTCACATTCTTCGACTTTCGAGTCAGCTGTAGTGACTGTCAGTTGTTTGTATTGTTACAGAAATAGGCAAGCCTTGTTCCACTCTGCCCTGCTATTTTCTCGTCAGAAGTGGCCTGTTCGCCAATGCCTCATGCAAGTGTTTTCCGTTGTGCGTCCTATCATATCACGCGTGAGTTCATCCTTACTCCTTATTTGCAACTAGAGCGGATATTATCGACGAAGCTACTGTACTATGCACTTTTTGAAGCGATCAACTTTTCTGCCGAAGTATATGCAGACAGTATTTTTTAGTAATCTGATGCTGCAGTTTTTTGTAATTCATATCTTCAAACCCATTACCTAATGATGAAAATTTAACTTAAAATCCCTCGGCATTTGGCAATCTTACATGGCTACCAAATACAGGCAATTTTAATGACCAAATTTTTATTGAAAAAACTGAAACTGGGGAATTTTCAAGCCTGATGCAATCTTTCAAAATAACTGCAAGGCTTGTTATCGCTACTAGCAGCGCGGCATTACTAAAGGTTAATGTTAACTTTACGTTATCATTTATGATTAGATATAAAAACTGCCTCTTTTATGTTCTGACCGCTATCAGAAAAGCGAAGATGTTAACATCAGTTGAATTCCACTGCGTGCCGAATCTGGTCACTGGTGCGTGAATTCTAATTCTTGTCAGTTCTCATAAATATATATAACTTTCTAATCTATTCCTGTAATTCTATCAAATTAGAGAAAGCATTGTGAATCAAGTTAAAGAAATTATAATGCGTGTAGGTTCTTATCGTAATTGCCGTGTGCGTCGGAGTTGCTGAGTTGGTTCTTTGCTCCTGGGAAGCATATCACCTTGAGCTCTCACCTGCTCCACGCTGGTCTATCGGAAGCAGCTATTTTCTTCACGCTGCAGTGACACAGATTGCGAAGCCTCACGGTCTCTATCTAGTTGAGCGAGAACCCAAGCTCGAATTGCGATGCGTGTTCTTTCAGCTTGCTCTGTGAGTTGCGTTCGTGAAATTCTGTTTAGGTATTTTGGTGAGTAATGCTTTGTTAATTAGGCCTTTGATTCATTTGTGTGATCTACCAGTGTTATTCATTTTCTAATCGAAAGCAGCGATTTCTTTTGCGATTTTTTTTATTAATCGATAGTCAAACAATCAGCGCATGAAAACTTGGGTCACTTGTTAAGCTCATTGTATACTATATAGTGGGGCGAAAATACATATACGCTTAATTTTTCCACCAATTTTGACCTGTAACTGGCTTGTTACAAATGGATCACTACTCGGTTTTATTTTTTAACATATACGAGACCAAAAGTGCTTATTAGCTGTTATTTCTGACGCATTCTTTCCAGTTATGTTCAATTTATGGACTGATCTATTGAGCGACAGCTTTAATTGTCGTCATAACAGTATGCTATAAGAGTAAATTCGATGGTGCTTGTTCATGACCTACTCAATGCAAATGAAATAAAATGTAACTGAAACATCCGGCATTAGCGGTGTTGCTGATTAAAAGTATCATTTTGTTCATGTAACTCATTTTGGGGTATAAAAATAAAGTATGACTTTTTATGCACCGTTCAATTCCACATACATTTCCATTTTTATTGCCTCTATTGCGAAATATTAATGAAACATTTGTCGCATTTCTAAGCTTTTTTATACGAGCGGACAATTCGTCCTAGACAATTTACAATTCCCTTGACCATGAAGAAGCATGCACAAACCAGTCCTCATGCCTAACTGATTGCGTTCTTACGCTCTTCAGCCCAGCTGACGCGGGCCGAAGGCTCGTGCGCCTGCGCTCCCCACAACATTCGCGGTTGCCCTCCTTCTATTGAGCGCCGCCAAAAACCGCTGACCTCAATTATGCTGCAGGCCCTCCCTCCTCTCTCTTTACTGGGCTGCCTTGTGCTGGTAAACCGGGTTCACCGCATGCGATAGTTTTCACTGGGAAGTGATGAGCCCTTCAGAGTTTGTTAAATATCCTGAACTGCTTGCTTTTCTACCGTGCCTCGGTGATGTTCGTGAACGCCGTAAGAGTTGCTCCGCGCTGTGTTACTGGCCTTTAGTGCATTGCATCTCAATAGCTGCTCTCGTCTGAAACTCTCCCATATATTGGGAGAAGGAGAAGAGTTTCCTTATCTTTACACCGATCAACAACGTTTCCTTTTCCCTGCTTTATCTGAGTTGAAGGTTGATATTCAGTGATCTGAGCTGAAACTAATACTTTCTAGTATAGAAAAATTGTAATTATTGATTGATTTTTCTGACAGAATTATAGTTTCTATCGTGATGACGTGATTTTCTATTTTTGAATAATTCAGCTGTGTTCTATTAAACGCTTGAAGGGACTGAAATATTATCGTACGCGTTCCAAAAGTATGAAAAAAGAGAAAATCTGAGACCTGATAGGTTATTACGGTTTGATCCTTGAATGTGATTCTGTTCGGTGTTCAACAATGCTAAAACGAACGCGGCAACAATTGCGTTGTCATCAATGTACGCTCTAAATGAGTTGACTCTTCATAAGTTGATTATAAAGTCGTTATTTCCCTTACAGCAGCACATAGTTTAGCCTCAATTTACCGGTTCGTTATGTCGAGACTGATAATAATTGTAGAACTACGCATACGAGCGAATGATTCGCTTCAAGTGTGTCCAGCCTTCCATCGTTGAGTCATCTTTGATCATGTGAATGTGTCCCGTTTAGTGATGCAAAAAAAACCGGTTTTATTTGATTGCGTTTTTTTTTTGCAAAAAAACGTGTTTTTATGCGTTTTTTTGTTTTTTTTTTGCACACCTAAATTTTGTTAAGCATATGTCTGGTTTTTTTTTGGACACCTGAAATATATTAATATCCATGTTTTTTAGTCATTTCATTGTTATAAAAACATCAAAAAGAAACCATACAGTAAAAGTGGTGGCAGATAACCCACAATTACCTAGAGGCGTCTAAGAGGAACAGCAGGAGCCACAGAACTTACATTGATGGAGTCAAAATTCAGAGCTTACTATCTCTACTATGCCTGATTTTATTTTTATGTGACCAAAAAAATCAGACTTTGCAGAGATAATAAGGGTAAATCTGAAGGATATGTCAGTTACCGATTTTGTAAATTTTGATGCCTAACCTAAGCATAGTTAATTAGATCGAAATAAACAAGTTTTCTTCTATGCACTTTCCGTCTCAAATGAGTATTTTATTAGTTATAGCGGTAAATGACTTACCGCAACTCCTGTGTTTGAAGCGGCAAGTAATTCAAGGAGCACGTCGGACAGCAACACTGCAATGCGCACTCGCTTCCAGCGCGATCGTCATCAAAGACGAAACCAAACCTACCGCTATACCTCGTTAAATACTCTTTTGACGAGAAAAGTGTATAGAAGAAAAGTTGTTTATTTCGATGTTATTACCATGATTCAAGCAACCAAAATTCGAAAATCGATGAGTAGCTGTTTATTCGAGCGCATTCGTCATCAAAGATGAAACTAAACTTATCGCTATAAATCGTAAAATACTCATTTGAGACGGAAGGTGCGTAGAAGAAAACTTGTTTATTTTGATTCAATTAATTAAGTTCAGGCACCAAAAAGTGGAAAATCGATAACTGACATATCCTTCAGATTTACCATAATAAGCTCTGAATTTTGACTCCATCAATATAAGTTCTGTGGCTCCTGCTGTACCTCTTAGACTCTAGGTAATTGTGGGTTATCTGCCACCACTTTTACTGTATGGTTTCTTTTTCATGTTTTCATTACAAAACAATGACTAAAAACCATAGATATTAATATATTTAAGGTGACCAAAAAATATGCTGTTTTTTTAAAAACGTGTTTTTTTTACAAAAAATTCTGGGTCAATATGAAGTTTAATGCAATCAGAAAATAATAATTAGCGATCCCAGGAATCACTAAAGGAACCCATTTAAGAACGTTTTACACGAATGACATTCTGCTCGCTGATGCGTTATTTTCGAATAATTGAACTTTGAAGTTGGCCTTTGCGCCAAAGGAAGCGAGCGCGTGAAACGGAATTTCATTTTAATTAATAACGGAAGCTATTACAAACGTAAAGAGGTTGGGTCAGGAGGGGGAGGCACAGTTCTTTTAATGAAAATTATAAATAAAGCTTCTAACCAACCCATTTGGGTGATGACCGCAATCTTGTTGACATCGACTCTAAGATGGCAGCGCCCATGGTGGTCGCCATCTTTGAGCCGATGTAAACAAGATTGTGGTCGTCACGTTAATGGGTGGGTTAGAAGCTTTATTTATAATTTTCGCTAGAAGAACTGTGCCTCCCCCTCACGACCCAACCTCTTTACATTTGTAACAGGGGGTTAGCTTCCGTTTTTAATATCACGCTCCTTCCTTTGGCTCGGGAAGTCCAACTTCAAATTTCAATGATTCGAAAATAAAGCATCAGCGAGCAGAATTTCGTTCGTGTAAAATGTTCTTAAATGGGTTCCTTTAGTGATTGTTTGGAATATAATTATTAATTTCCATGATTGCATTAAACTTCACATTGACCAAATTCTGACTAATAAAAATGAATATTAATATATTCTCTGGTACCAAATATAACCATGCTGTTTTTTTTTACAAAAAATCATGACTAAAAAACAATATATTTTATGTGACCTAAAAAGCCCCATGCAGTTTTAAAAAAAAACGTTTTTTACTAAAAAATCATGACTGAAAAAACATGAATAATATATTTGAGACCAAAAAAATGTTTTTGTACTAAAAAATCATCCCTAAAAAACAATATATTTATGAGACCTAAAAAACCCCATGCTGTTTTTAAAAAAATTTTTTTTTACAAACAATGATGTATAAGAAAACCTGGATATGAATATATTTTATGCGACCAAAAAACCATGCTGTTTTATTTTATGTATTTTTCATAAAAATCGTGTCTTAAAATCATGGATATTAACATATTTTATGTTACCAAAAAATCCTTGTGTTTTTAAACATGTTTTTTTATTAAAAAGTTAATATTATTCATTTTTTGGTCACGAATTCTTTGTAAAAAAAAAACACCCCTCAGGGGGATACAATTATTGTATCTATGGGAACTAGCGCTCCCAGGGGGACAAAGTAAGGGCCCAAGCTGAGAGTTAGCTAGGCCTTCTTTTTGTTGAAATGAAATGTTTTTGTGATGTTAAGGACCACCTTTTTTTTGGTTCACAGCTGTCCTGTTTTTCAGCATCTACTACTGTCTTCAACTTTGATCTTGTTTCGTAATCTTCCTTCCTCTCTTTGGATTGCATTTGTTGCTGGGTAGGGAGGCTAAAACTAATGACTAATCTAATCTGTAAAGAAAACATGGATATCAATTTATTTTATGTGACCAAAAAACCATGTTTTCTGAAAAAAAGATTTTTTACAAAAAACATGAGTGTTATTAAATTTTATCTAACCAAAAAAAAATCACATTTTAAAAACCATGTTTTTTGCACCAAAAGTCATTAATATCCATGTTTTTTAGTCATGATTTTTTTTGGTTAAGAAAACATGATTTAAAAAAAACAGCATGTTTTTTTGGCACATAAAATATATTAATATCCACATTTTTTAATCATAATTTTTCTGTAAAAAAAGATGTTTATTTTAAAAAATACAGCATGGTTGTTTATGGTAAAATAAAGTATATTAATATCCGTGTTTTTTAGTCATGACTTTTTTGTAACAAAAACATTCAAAAAACAGCATGGATTTTTTGGTCACATAAGATATATTAATATCCATTAGAACCGTCCTAGGTCTTCGAATAAAATATCCACAAAGAATCTATTCACTCTATAAAACCTTTCGGAGACTAGCTCCATCCTCAGTAAGTCATTCAGTCAAATGTTTTTCAAAGGAACAGTGAAAATTCATTGTCCATTTCACCAAATTATACAGAATGACTGAGGATGGAGCTGGTCTCCGAAAGGTTTTATGGAGTGAATAGATTCTATGTAGATATTTTATTCTATGACCTAGTACAGTTCTAATAAACATGATTTCAATATTAACAGCATTCTTTGTTTATAAGTTTCTAAAGACAATTCGATTAAAGAAAACTAACTTTCCTGATATTTACATCCGTGTTTTTTTAGTCATGATTTTTTTTAATTTTATAAAAACAACTTTTTTGGTCCAATAAAATATAATAGCCATGTTTTTTTAGTCAAGATTTTTCTTTTAAAAAACAATGTTTTAAAAAAAACAGCATTGGATTTTTAAGGTCACAAATATATTAATTTCCATGTTTTTTAGTCATAATTTTTGTATAAATAACATGTTTTTTTAAAAAAAACAGCATGGTTTTTTTGTCACATCTCTATCAATGACCATAAGTAAAGATATGTTATTATAACACACCATTTTGGGAGTTTAAGGTCATTCACATGTATTGTAAAATAAATGAAATATCAAAGCATGAAACCGCAGAAAATGAAAAAGTTCATAAAACCATAGAAAACCATCAATTAAGAAGTATGCTGTTTTATTTTGTAATTTGATATGAAAACAAATAATTTAATGTGGTTCTTTTTCTTGCCGAGTTATTTTCAGACAAAATATTTAAAAAAAACCAAAATATCCACGTTTTTTTGGCCACTGTTTTTTTTTGTAAAAAAACGTGTTTTTTTTTTAAATAAAGGCATGGTTTTTTTTTGAGTCACATCTCTAGTCCCGTTAGCATCCCTTACACTTCATGGCAGGCGACACTGTGGCCATCGTACCTCTTTACCAACTTACCGTTAATTTATTATTCATCAGATCTATTCGGAGCAGCTTTGGTCTTGTAGCACAGCTCAGGTGTCGGTCAAGCTTCTCTGTCAAGACGGTGACGTTTATCTTGTTTTTGTTGAAGAGGTTGCATAAAGAAAGCTAACTCATTACATTCTCAGCCTTCTTGGAAATCTGTCACTCAAAATTAGTGTTTGATTTTGTTAACTTCATCTTGAATTAAACATTCATAGTGTATTGTAAGGGTTGACGTGTCATAAATTACTTTCTATCGGGAAAAGTACTTTTAAGATCTTGCGCCCAGCTCATTGTTATTCGTTAATCTTTTAAATGTGCGGACTAAAACGCATTATGTTATCGTCGTTCATTTTTTCCCTTTATCGCTTACGATATTCACTTCAAGAAAAGAACTGGCAAGTATCGTTCAATACATTACAAAAGAGTTGTTTTGTTTGTTGTACTCTGTCTCAAATGCCTTGCTGAACAATCCGTCACTTTGATGTTGAGGATGTTGTCAGTTCGGGAATAATCCCTCACTGGCCCATGCACTCACGGAAAAATTTGGCCTCTGGTTCTTTACGAAAGAATCAAACCTTGAAATGTTTGAAAAGCGAAAAACCCTAAATTAACGGTGAGATTGATGCACTGTGATGGTGATCGATCGAAAGAGTTGGCGGTTGGGGTTATTATTCCTCATTGCGGCGTGCCTTATGACTCCTACTGTTGCTTTGCACCCTTTGCTTAGTCCAAATTTACGACCTTTTCATATATACGAGTAAAATTTTGTTTTAATTTAGTTATTTTAACGATTCTTTGGCTTGCGCGACTAGTCGAGACGCACGCCTCAACGCTGAATGCTCGAGTAACAAGCGTTGAGAATTGGTCCTTGCTCAATAATACGCGAGCCGGACGTGGTCTTTACTGCTGCCTCTGTTTCCGGCTCCCCCGCTGTACACAGATTTATGTGCTGAGGGCTTGGGAGGCTCGTAGTGAGTTTGTGCTGCTGAATGCGTTGTGTCTATTTTTCTTGAAGAGTGTTTCTGTTTGATTTTTTATTTTGCGAATGGTATCAAGGTTTCTCACGGCAATTTAAGCCATATTTTACCTCAAATTGTCAGTCTCCTCAAGGAGATTCAAGTATTGCATCAATGGAGATAAGCGTTCCTAGGGAGGAAGATGCGAGGCCCCGTTTCGAACGAAATATAGACCTCCTTTCTTCAAATGGAGTTTGTTTTTTGCTTTGTTATGAACGATCTTTTTAGAGAGGCACTGTTGCCATTTTTCAGCGTTCAAAAATCAAAGTGTCGTGTTACTTTTTCATGTCATAGAATTAGGGCATTTATTTTCAGCGTTTGGTTTAGAATACTGAAAAGAATCGTAAAATTAGAAATTTCTATCTTGTTTAGCTACTTTCCTCCAGGTTATGCGTGATATTTCTTAGTTTCATATTTCCGTACCGCATTGGAGGAGTTTCGATGCGTTCATTGCGTAGCTATGTTGCTCGATATCAGCTAAAACTGCCTTTTTACAGCTCTGTATTGAAATTTTTATGTTAATCGAAGTTTAACGTACATCAACATCTCGGTTCCAGTTAAAACTTTGCGTACGAATGAAATTCATAGTTTCTCATATTCAGCCATGACTCACAAGTCATCAATAGGGAGAGATAATTTTTACAGGGTTCAATTAATTAGCAATACAGTCTATCCTGTAGAGTCGTAGACGATTTCTGCTTCGTACGTGCGTGGTGCACATGTCAATGTTAATTGGGAACACTTGTGTGTGAAGACGCTGGGTCTACAGTTGACTTCATCTTTTACTTGTTTATTCTTTTTTTAGTGACATGGATGCTTTTTTATATTGTTTATGGGATAACAATGCGCATGGTTGTTTCATTTTCGTTATTATTTCATCTTAAGCGTTTTCATTTTCACAATTGAAAATAATCATTTTTTCCCATGGCCTTGCAGATTATTTTTTCGTACTACATATATAGCGTCTCTCAAATGGTGGGCCTTCCCCTTATTATTCTCGACTCGTTACCACGATGGCTTGGCGTGTAACCTGCGTTCCTTGTTAAGTTGGAGAAAATGATGCGCAATTTTTTGTCTAGTTCCAGAATGTTTTTAGGGCGTATTAATTACATTTTTACTCCTATGTTACCTATTGCACATGAAGTAACATTTTGTTTTCATAAGTACAGCTTGCCTCTATTTTGTTGTACATACATATTTTCTCCAGCGAGCCAGTCGCGTTGGATGAATCTCATTATTTCTGAATTTGCATATTTTCCCATTCTAACTTAGGTTTGATCTGTTTTTAGGCTTTCATCAGCTGTAGAATTATGCTGGATTTTTCGTTAATTTAAAACATACATTTTCTACTTGAATTTCAACGTACTGTCTTGTAGTATTCTACCATTTGTGAGAGATATTGACTATTGTATTCATTCTTCATTTGACAAATCGGAGCTGCCACCGCGTTTGCTGAGAACATTTGATTCCGGAATCCTGATGTTTGTTGAGTAATTGCGGCAAGTCAAGAATCATTGGAAGTAAATGAGAAACCTTGGCTTCAACAGCAGCACTTTTTTCACGCTTCTTCATTTACTAGGGTGTAATTTAGGCCTGATAGGAAGTATAATAATACATTTTAACGACCGTAATTTATCCGATTTGGGGGTTGCCTCTTTTTTTGGGGGGATATGCTTACGGTTATGTCATCTAGTAATTGTAATGATAGATATGAGATGCGATGCAGTTACAAAAATGCTGCATTTAATTTTTTTTAATTTACAGTAGTAAAATATGCTGAAAAAATTAAGAGCCTGAAGAATTATCAACGCATGTGCCTCGTAGCCGATTTTTTCCTTTGATTATAACCATGAAAAACTTGTTCCTTAAGCTGAGTGCATTCTGCGTATATTTTGCATGAATTTTTTCTCCTCATTCCTCACGTATTCTTAATTGTGTACTTGAAGCAACGGTGACGAGGCTAAAGAGCCGGAGTTCACACAGCGACGGTGAAGGTCGAGGCAATTACACTCATAAGAAGCTGAGGAACCGAATCTCCCCCACTCGCTTGATTTTCGTCCGTCATAGTAACTGTTGTTCGCTGCTGTTTATCGTTAGCTTTGTTAGGAGCTATCCAAGGTAGAATGCGGCTGGTGACTGCGGGAAAATTAACTGTCAACTTTTTTGGACGTCTTAGAGATCCTGTGTGGACGTCTAAGAGATCCACATTTTGTTTTTATGAGCACTGTTTGCTCTGTTTGGTTTTATATGCACATTTTCTCCTCTGCGAGCCAATTTAGATAACAGTGACATAGTGAAGCTCGAATTTTGCGGGAGAATTTGGCTTCAGAGAGCGTCTTTTTGAGCACAAGTGTAGGTTAGGACGAGTTCAATCGCGTATGATCATTTTTTAACAAATTTTCTAAATTCATTTTTTATTTTCTAGTTACCCAAGTTACCAGTTGCTATTAACTATTTGTTATCCATGATTGTTATAACCATTTTTTGAAGTTAGCGGCGTTCATATCCTTAATGTTGAGATTATTTTTGCCGCTGTTGAGTCCTTTCTAATACAAGTGTAAAAATATGAAGTGAAATAAAGCATATGGAAACGGGGAAGAACCGACCCTAGTTATCTGGCAAAGGTAGCCCTACGCGTTCGTTCGAAGCGTGTATCAGAGGTCTTATCTCCGCCGCTTGGTGTATGAAAGCGTGCTGGCTTCGAAACAATGGGCAATTGCTTCATGCTACCCGCTCTCGAATTATTTCAACCCCATGCAACTTCGTGCAAAGTTCAGGGCTGAGACAGGCGCTATATATAACATGCGTATTCTCTAAAATGCCGTTATCATCATGCGCGACACGCATACGCTTTGTCAGAGGTCGTTTTCTCTGCAATTATGCTCGTCATGCAACGTTTTATTTTGTAATTCCGTGTGGTTGCTGACTACCAATGAGTTCAGGAATTGAGAATTTGATTGAAGGTTCTTTTATAAGCATTACGATGCAAAATCATCGTATCTTGCATGTTGTGTCAATTAATTTCAATGAAAGGATTCCTTTTTTTTTTGGCGAGGATTACATTTGTGGTTCTCAGGTTAATGTTCTATGCTTAGTGCTTACTTTCAGACGGTTTAAATAGTTTCAAAAGGGTTTAAATATACGAAGCATTTTTTGGAAGTACATTCCTTCCGGGTGGCTCTGAGATTTATTTCAGATGCAGTTTTTCGTTTTTTAGGAAGAGACACGAAGCTAGTTAGTCTAGTTAACGCTTCTAAACCTTATGCTGAGTCTTGATGAATCTGCACTCCTTTTGAAGAAAAGAATTCCGGTGTTCCATTGGAACTTGAAGCCGTATTGACATGACACATAAAATCTGTCATTGGCAAAAACCAGGCACACTGACATCTTTCTCTGATGCGGGAAAAATACAGGAACAAAAAGAGCTATTATCATTTATACAGAACTTTCTTGGATCTTTCATTGTCAAAGTCCAGGGGCCAGGTTAAAGTTGAACCCTGTGCTTGACGTAATTTACGATTTTACCTTAATTTTTAAATTTTTTAGCAGCCACAAAATCCTTCACAAATTTTCCGAAGTTTACTCACGTTTTTGTTTGATCAACAGGAAGTGATATTCCTTAGTGACGTCTATGAATGTTTCTAGCGATGTTAACAGCACTTTGTGCTTGGTCTCATTTATTGTCATCGTTCAATATGTAGCACACGTTAAGCTTGCGCTCATACTGGCTGGTCCAGCTACGCAATCGTTGGAAGCACTTCAGCGTCCGTCGTCATCGCGCGTTGCTTGCATACGTGCGTGTCCGACAGACGTAATCTCTCTCTTTTGCTAACGGATCGTGTCAGCATTTGTAAATCTCTGTTTGGCGAGATCCGTATCGTTTGTGCGAGTTCGAAAAGTAAGAACTGTTTAATCGAAATTTATTTTATTAGACTGTTTTGTGGTTGTGTACCCCATCAGTGAGCAAATCAAATAAAATTTTAACAGTTGCGTTGTAAGTAGGGACTTCAAAACAGAAAATACCAAAAAGAGATTTAGACCACTTTTAGGGGAATATAAATACAAAACCGACAAGAGCTCAACCGATTTGTAATAGTTCGCTTTGGAGAAATAAACGAAGATTCTAGAATTACGCAACGTTAAGCACTAGATTGACCTCTCTGCTTTGGCTTACTCATCGCGTAGTGGCTTTCGTTCGTGGTACTTGACGGTTATTGTTGGTGCGTCTTCTGGCCGCACAGTTGTTAGTTCTTGTTTTACCGGTGAGATGCTTTAAATTCAAGAGTAACTAATATCTAAATTTTAGTGTCAGGTGCGCTACTTCTTCGGGCGGTGTATTAACTGTTATTATTGGTGCGTCTTCTGGCCGCACAGTTGTTGATTCTTGTTTAACCGTGCGATATTTTAAATTCAAAAGCAACTAATACCTACATTTTTGTGTCAGGTGCGCTACTCCTTCGGGCGGTGTAAACAACAACGGTTGCATCCCTGGGAACTTACGCGGAGGTACCAGCACCAACAGCAGCAGCCTGCACTCATCGCCTCATCACTACTCCAGCAAAAGATCAGCCAGAAATGACAGTGGCAAACCGACGCGCCTTCCGGTTCTGCGACCTCAGGCTGACGAGCAAGCAGGTGTCATGGATAAAACACTGCAGCAGCAGTTGATGCAGGACTGTCACGCTGCCAAAACCATGCTGCTGCAGCTCAGAACTCTGCTTCTCAACTCCGATAATGGTGCTTCTGCCACTTCGTATACCCTCACTCATAAGGTAGGCCTGGTTACGTTAGCATGACAGCTTCACATTTCGTGGCGTGATCTGTAATCGCAGCCTCGAATTACTCGCCTTCGGATAATTCGTAGAAGTGGAAAATTTGTGAACAGTTCAGTGTACTATTGCACGTATGAAATTTGTTGGTGAGTTTGCTCAAGTTACTAGGCAAAATCCTGATTGGTTTTACATATCTAAATTTTTTTCTTATGCTCACAGTACAGTTATAAAGTACTTCTTGTTTGTTATTTAAATTTAATGTGATTTGACGAGTATAATTAGCGGACTCATTTCGCTTTTGTGCATTGGAAATTATTACCTGTTGATTGGCTAGGATTCATGAAAAATTCGTATGAGAAGGTTTTTCTTCGACGAACTTGTTCCGATTAAAATACGAGCGCAAGTATAATTGAATTTAATAATACGTAGGTCAAAACTTCATAGTTTAATGGCTAATTTTTTGCGATCGATGACATGCTTCTGGCAATTCACATATCTTCATATATCACTTATGGTAAATGATCTGAATTTAAGGTTTTCTGGTTGAGCTCTATTCTTGAAAGAGTACTTGCGGAAGCATATCATAGCTACACAACTTTCCCCCATTCTTAGCGATTGGCTTTCTTATATTTTACGAATACCAGTGGCGAGTGAAAGTTACAACCGGAGAAGTAGTACTATTCTGAAAAAAGTAAATTTCGTCGATTCTCGATGAAGAATTTTACTCTAAAGGTATTTTTCTACAAAGCACTACTGACTCGCAAATCGTTTTCAGGGTATCGAGGATGCCAGTTCGGGACCACAGGGCGAGATTGCCGGGTCGCAGAGCGGAGCTGACCTTCCACCTGCGCAGTCGCTCGAGTGCCTCATCGCTCAGAACAGTGACCTCAGGAGACAAGTGAGTCGCCTAATTTGATTTTAGTTCACATGCGTTTGCCGAAGTCGCCCCCTTCGCGTTATTTGAGTCCATGTCACCCACGCGTTTACCGAAGTCGTCCCCCTCGCGTTATTTGAGTTCAGTTCACACTCGCGTTTGCCGAAGTCGCCCCCTCGCGTTATTTGAGTTCAGTTCACACTCGCGTTTGCCGAAGTCGCCCCCTCGCGTTATTTGAGTTCGGTTCGCAATCGCACTCGTCAGACACATCCGGAGATTTGTTCGTTGACGTGAAAGAGTTAATCTTGCTTGACCTTGCTTAGTGCTTATTCTGACTAAATCAGCACGTTTCATGAAGAAAGTAACTTATGTTTTTCTTAGGTATTTAATTGGAAATAATGTGAATTTGATTCGAATTTTGCGTAAAATTGTTCCGATCATGTTGAGTATCGCGCATACTTCACTTTTTTTGTTCAATTTTTTTTTGCTTTTCGATTTTGTTAGTTTTTCTTTCCATTTGTAAAGATTCATGAAGTGCAAAAAAATTTAAGAAAGACGTGAATCTTTAAATTTTTTGCATATGAAGAATTATATGTTATAATTCTGCTGAATCTTGCTTAATTTGAATCGAGTGGTGTTGATCCCTTTCCCCAAAATCATTCAACAAGGAAATGAGAGAATTTCGAATTTACCCTTCTTAGTATACTGTAAATGATAAAAATTCAATTTTTGTTCTCGCTTTCACTTTCAATTTTTATCAATGAATAAATTTTGTTTCTCCTAAAACACGTCTTCTCAACGATGCTTGCTCAAAGCTTTTGTCTGAGGTCCCTCTCGCCATTTATCTTCAATCGCTTTGCTCTGTAGACCGTCTAGGAATTTCCAAACAACACACGTGTATTTTTAATTAATTTTAGCTCTTCAAAAAACAATGTTTTAATCAACTTATGACATTTTATGCAGAATTATCTGTTTAGAACATTTTTTTATCATTTTCATATGTTCTTAACCTGATTACATCTCTTACACATTAGCAGTTGTAATTTTTGAGGGTAGGGTAAGCTACTAGCTTTAGCACTAAATGCTCGCTTTATTCATCAAAAGAAATTAATATCAAGTGTCCATCTCTATGAACTTGAGATTAATGCTGTTCTTTTCCAGATTGCTCAGCTGCAGCAGCAGATAGAAGAGCGCGACAAAACAGTTCGGTCGCTACAACGTCAGTTGAACCAAAATTCTGGCGAGAGCGTTAACGGCCTGTTTAATAAAGACCTTAGCAACCAGCGTCTGGTTCGCAGTTTAGTAGAGCCTGGAGTGTTGGGCAAAAATAATGCCGCCACTCAAACGGACCGCACAGGGAGAATGTTTGGCGCATCGTCTCTCACTAGACAACCGTCTGTTGACGATGGACTTGGTCCCACTGTCAGGTAGGGTTTTAAGATTTACTCTGTGCATATGATCCTTTTAAAACGTTCTGTTTTTTCATTACGAACAAGCTTTATCATATTTAGCCGTCTATACGGTCAGAGTTTTCAATGAGCAGATGTTCTTTCGATAAACGTGACCCTAGATTCACGTATGTCTTTTTTAGAGAATTAATTTTCCCACTAACTACAAATATCTTCTAGGTGTGCTAGGTATTATATAATAATACGAGAGTATTCCGCGTGCGGTATTTTCGCTCGGAATTACACTATTAGTATAGTCATTCATTATTAATTAATTTTTTAGTCACTCTTCTTACATGTTATATACGTCTACACCTTTTGTTATCCAATAGATTGTACGTGTGTTTGACTCACAAAGTTGGCTTTAACTAGCATGTCGTTTGTGGATATTTTTTGTTTATATTCTCTATTATTGCATTAAACATATAAAACTTGTGTACAAACCTACCGTGACTACGCTCTCATTTTAATTTTACTTCTTTTTCTCCTCAAGCTTCCGACTGGGCAAGGTAATGGTTATTGTCTCCCGAGAGCCTTGGTTGAAGCTATGCTTTTTGGACTACATTTTTGGTTGTGTAACAATGTCGGGTCCTTTGTTGATTCCTTACCTGTATTTGTCTTATTACGCTTCCGATAATAACGGCTCTTTTTCTAAGTAGAAGAGTGCTTTGCTGTGTACGTTGTCTCTTGGAACTGGTGGACCTATGCGAGAGGAAGGTGTGGTGCTATAATTAAGTTGAATACAGGAGCTTTTGCTGATTTGAAAGTCATGTTCCATTTCTTCTCAAAAATGACAGAGTGAGCAGCTGTACGCTGCAGTGAATCACAAAAAACGGAATTTGAGCCAAAACTTATTTCCTGACTTCCTGATAATTTCAATGTTTCGTGAACATGTTAAGATTTTCAGAACTGTTTTACCTCACGAGTTAGCACAATGCCATGAAGTACCCATTGTATCTATTTCCAAAACACTGCGCGTAAGGAGCTAGCTCATGTGCCCTGGCAACCAAAATAATAGGATCGTTTTTGAGCGTATGTTTCAATCTACCATGCTTGTGAATATTCTAAATTTCTTTGTATGTTAAATTGAAACTTCATTGCAATTTTTGCCTACATATAATGAATTGATCAATACGATTTAGTTCTAAGGCATATTTAGATCATAGAATTCATGAACATGCAGCGTCTACCCCAGCATTTAATAATCGGCAATTGAAATCGACTTACGTAAGCGTTAATTGATGAAATTTCTTTATACACACTATATTTCAATTTCACCTCGACTTTGTCGTAGTTGATTTGATTTCATTAACGTATTATATTTCTTAGCGCTTTTGACCGCGCACCAATCTTGAGTGATTTTAGTTTAATTGAAGACTATATTCCTGTACATTTGACTGTTCAGCGCATGACTAAATGCAGCTGTTCAGTAAGTAAATGTAAATGGTGGTGTATTTTATCACAATTTGATTTATAGGGGTTATCTAGTTCGTGGGAGTTACTGGCAGTTTATTTTATTTATATTATTTATATACACTTTGTTCCCTCTGCGTGGAGCAAAATTCATTTCAGGGGATAAACGTACGTGATAACTGTCAAATGACTAGATTTTCAGTCGTCAACATACCTCGCATTTTGAGTACTGAATTTTTCTTTTTTACACGCTTGAAGGTTCACGTGGTGAGTACAAACTCTAAGGTGTGATGGTTAAGAATATTGAGGTTCTGACTTAGATTTTCTCTTGTCACCACTTGTGATAGTGGATTCTCTTTCGACTTGAATTCTCTTCTACCTTTTCATTTTCTTCTTTCTTGGGTCATTTCAAGTTCTCAAATGTTAAATGTTTGTTACTTAAACTTTCTCTATTATTAATGAAGTTCATAAAAATTCTATGATGTTCTGAATGCATTAATTTTTGTTCTGCCTTTTCTTGCACACCAAAAAGTTTTCGTTTATTTAAAAGGAAGATTTCTGTTAACGAGGTACTTTCTTTCTCTTTTCTCTAATCACTGTGATATAGAATTTCATTCTAAACATTACTACTTCTGAAAAACGTATTAATTGCTCTGTGTCGTAAAATATCAAATGCTTCTGCGAGTGCTGAAATTTTAGTTTTTTTCATAATTAAGTAGCAGGCATTGCTTTTGATTATGCCTCATCGGTAGCCAGTTACAAAAATATCTCATAGGCTGTCTTAGTATTAGTACAGTGCGAATAAAAATTTAGATTAGTGCTTGAGTACGAAAAGATCTTCTGAGTGTAATTGCCGATAATTTTAATCAGTGCATCAGTGCAGTGTTTTAAAATCAGAGGAGATACAGCACAGTGAATGTGTTACAAGTGTGATGGAAATGTTGAGTACACCTGTGCATCGTGTTGCTTCTGTCAGTAATTACCTCGCACGATGCGTGCTCAAGAAAATTTTTGATGACTTTACAGAAATCTATAGTGAAGTTTCATTTCATTGTTGGAAATTATGATTGCCACATGCATTTTTTAGATCTCTGGGTTAGGAGAGATGGGTAAATGTTACTCATATATCCCATTGTTGATCCAATCGATGGAATGCACGTTATTTAATGATATTGATAATCCGGTTATTGGGAAGATAGTTTATCAATATTTTTTTTAATTTTTCGATTTTATTAGGACGGAAAATGACCATTTTCCGTTTTCTCCAGTTCTGAGGAGAGCGACTGTGCCACACCGAACAGAAGCCGATCGCTGTCTCGCACTTCTTGTGCCGGAGCCACCGACCTCAGCGGCAGCAGCAGCAGCTCCAACCCTGACGATCACACCTCCAGGATAACACCTCCATCCGCTCGTTCGTCGCCTTTTTCTGAACGATCTATAAATTTGAATGGAAAAAGTTGTAGTTCGGACCAGAAAGAGCGATCTGCAAATTTTGATAAAAAAGGACTTCTTGTTTTAAATAAGACGCAAATTAAGGGGATGAAAAGTACGTTGCCTCGTAGCAAGAGCAGTTCTAAATCCTCAAGTGATCGTGGAGTTAAACACGCTAATTCGGTCCCTGATAGGCGAATTTTTGCTGCTGAAATGTCGAGTCTTAGGAAAGGAAATAGTTTAGGTGTGCCTGAAGTACGAAATTCTGATGCTTCTTTTAAAACCTTCCAAGAAAGGAAAGAAATTTTTTCGCTTGCTCATAGTCCGGCACGAAACTCAAGCGCTGCTAGGACTTCATAATAGTTACATCGGATCATTGTCTAGATCTTTTTAATGGTAACGTATTGGTTTTTAACTGATGAATTGTTAGTCTGAAAACTGGTTTTAGCAACTTGGTAGAAAAAACTATCTCAATTCGTATGTGTTTTATTATGTAAAAAGTTGTATATTGGCATTAGCATTGAACTCAACGTGTTTTCAAAAGCGTAAGGTAGAAGTAAAATTAAATGACTGGACAGATAGCAAATGAAATTAGATGTATTCTGTGACGAGTGCATGGCATCAGGTATTTATTTTTGAGAGTTGTGCTAGATCTCGACCTATACTTAATGGCCTTCAACTTAGTTCTCGATGTGCGGTCATGGCATCTATGTGCGTTGTGTGTCGGTGTGAACCTGTTAACCGTGTGTGCCCGTTCTTTAATCTACAAGTCCTTATGTTTTGGGCCAACAAAAAAAGTAAATCAGCGTTGAAGAACTGGCTTTGCTGCTCTTCACAATTTAACTGACTTGGCAAGAATCCCACGTAGAGGTGATGGATGTTGTCACTCTAGCCTTCCTTACCTGCCTGGAGTTACGTTCGCTCAATTGCTTCATCTTTAGAATGTTTACTCAGATTATTTTCTGACGCAACTGATAGAAGCAGATTTGACTGTCAATATTATCTGTGCGGTTAATAATACTTTTTGGCCTTATTGTGCGCGCCTGTTCCGCTCTCTTTGGTGTATGATTTTTTTTATGAAGTGGCAGCTGTTTTGATTGATATCTCCAATTGAGCTGTGCACACATATGTTCCTAAGGATAGCGGTCGCTGTTGTAGCTACTATTGAGCCTACACACCAAAGATTAGGGTAGAGATTTCTTGTGGGTGAGATTTTACATTAATTTTACTTTAACTTCATTATTATTGTAGATCCTAATTAAGTTTTCTGTAGAAAACCTCTTATTGATTTTTTTCCTTGATATGGAGGATTTTTTCAATCTAAATTCTGTTTTTTCAACGTCATTCCATCCATAGAATTGATGATTTTCCTACAGTTCCCAAGCCCACTCTTTTTAAGCATCTGATTTTGAAAAATCCTCGACACATTTTCTCATCCAGATTGGAGTTCATTGTGGGACAACTAAACGAATACTCGACTCTGCAAGTTAATCTACTTCCATTTTAAAAAAAATTTCCGTGTAAAGTGCGTAGGCACGACCTTTATTTTCACAGCATATGTTTTAAGAATGTGTACAAAGCAAAATCTATTTTGGCATTCTTCCCCTGAGGGTAAAATTATTCTATCTATGGGAATTAGCACTCCTAGGGGAAAAATGTGTGAGGGCTCGAGCTGAGTTAGGTAGGCATTCTATTTGTTGAAATAATTTATTTGTTTTGTTAGGGACCATCTTTTTCGGTTCTCTGCTGTCTGGTTTTTCAGCATCTCAGGCATTCTTCATCAACTTTTATCATGTTTCATAACCATCCTTCCTCTTACCTTACTGTTTCTATGCGTGCGAGATCCTTTGCAGAAACGCCCTTTGCGCATAGATTCCATGTTCCCTTAATTCCATACTAAATGGTGCTTTCATCCCTCCTCTCTTTGAACATCTTTGTTGAGATAAAGGGAGGCTAAAACTAATTTATAATAAATCAATTATTTATCCCAGAAGGAAGATTTTAGATTCCGAGCTGCTTGGGTAGTTTTTTGTTGTTGAAATAGAAAATAAAAATATTTTTTGCTATGTCAATGACTGGTCACTAATGTCATTTTTGAGTGCCTATTATTTCCTTCTTCAACTTCTATCTTGTTTCATAAACTAACTTTACAACTTGCTGTTTTTATGCACTGGGGATCTTGCGTGGGAATACACCTTGTGCATCGTTTCTTGCTCCCTTAAATCCATACTAAATGGTACCTTCCTCCTCCCTTTCTTTGAAACACCATCATTGTGGATGAAGAAGTCTAAACTAACTTCTAATTTAATCTATTTTGGCATTCAGAGTTTGTCGTCAGTTAATCTGCTTTCCCTCAGAAATGTCAACGTGCTCTTAAGCATCACAGTATTTCTTCTCTGTCCTTGCCAAACGTATAGAGTTGGTGTTGATGGCTTCTTCTGCTTCAAAACATAAAACGTCCTCTTACTGCTCTGGATGGATCTGATAATAACAATATTAATAATAATATAATAGCTATCTCCTTACGCACTTATGTCCTTCACTCTCATCGTGGCTTCAAGCTTTGTAGGTGCTATGTTAGCTTCTAGCTCGCTGAAGCTATAAGCTATAATCGCTGGTTTTTTGACTTGTGTAATTATGAATGGGTGAGAGTGTAAAAATATATTCTATTTATCATTGCCTAGCTTAGATTGGTGTTATTTATAAGGTGTCTGATAATAGGTCACTTGATTGTCGGAGTATGCTTGTACTAAATTAGAAACTTTCTCATCTTCCTTGACTAATCCCAGAAGATTTGTTTTTGTATGTAAGGTATGGACCCCAGTAAAGTTTGGCTTACAAACAAAGACAAGCTGTAAATTCTCTGTACTATTTATTTTTACGTTTCAGTTAAATTCAACGTGTCTCTTAATCTTAGAATCTGATTTCAAACTGGTCTCGAATTCCAGTTTTGTCTCTCGGTACTTTCTCTGCTTTGGAGGAAGAAGCTTAGGACTCACCTCCTCAAAGAAATCCTTGGATGTCTTTGTTGGTTCTACGTTCAGTAGGATTCTGTTGCAGTTCGTTTTGTAGTGGGAGAACCTTAATAAACCTTCACTCTTCTCATTTCGAGTAAAGTATGGGCGAACGTTTTAGACAAATTATCATCAATGGGCGTATGAGTGCCGTTTCTTTTGGCTAAAGCTTCTTCTTTATCGGATGAAAAACTCGTTATCGTTAAAACACCATTGTTGCTTGTGAAGCTTGAAATCCATTTCATACCTGTTATACGTCGAGTATCTGCTGCCAGGAAGTTTTTTCTGTTTTTCCAAACGTGTCTTGAATGATGCCAATCACCAAAAATGAACTCCTAATCTTTCGTTGGCGCGAGTTTCCTCATGTGTTTTCTACAATAATTTCTTACGATAAATATGTGAACGAAATGTGTCGAACGTACATTGAGTCGTGAATCAGAAGTTCTGTGGCTATCGATTTAACGTTGTTATTGTTTATTTGACTGAGATAAATGAAGCAATGTTATTACTGCACAAACCACGTAGAGAGAGAGAGTACTTTATGCAGGGTGGGTGCAATATTTACCTGTAGGTGAATTATTTTGTATTTGATATCTAACCATCCACCATATTCTCATAACTCTTTACGATCCGTTCTAATGAGTTATCTTAGTGTTTCTCTAACTCTTGAGTACATTCATCATTTCTTCCTTGTTAGTCATCTTAGAAGTACCGAAGTTCAGTTCTCCATGCTTTCTTTTCATGTCTTTCTTGCGTATGGAAATATGAGACTTCCGAGCTACATGCTAGTGTTTTCATGAACTGCTCGACTGTGATTTTATTTTAGTTTACGTCCTTCACATTCCTCGTGTTTTTACTTTGGAACGTGGTACGATGTTGAATATTTTTTTCATTTTTATCCGTATTTGAGGTTGCATCAGTTGGTCTAGCTTATACGTATTACCTATGAGGGCCAGGCATTCGAATGTATTCATCTATTTCTCGCCGTGTTATGAATAAATTTCTTCCGGCACTATTATGTATCATTCCTGCTCTGTTCGGTTTTGTATTCGTTATGTCTGAAATGTGTTAGGGAGTATAATGGTTAATTTATCTACAATTTACCACACGTAATCAGCTCACCGTTTCGTCATAATGGTCGTTATTTGCTGTCATTATCTAGGCACAATTATCATTGTTCATGAGTCAACATGATAGATGATGCCTGCCACTACACGATATCGTCCATATATATATATATATATGTATATACATGTCATCTTCCTTACAATATTCACTATCTTACATATGTAGATCATTTTCTAAATCCTATTCATATATCAGTCATTCATACAGGATCTTAATCCTGACATCTCCCATACATGGATCATCATCTACTATTCATTGTCACTATCACCATGCAGTATTATCTTCTTATCGGAAATCATCTCCCAGGCATGCGTCATAATCTTCATCCGAGCATCAACATCATCCACAATTCGTTATGTATACAGACGTACATCATTCGTACCAACAGCTTGACATTCATGCATGTATCATTCATGCATCACCAGCGTAATCTAAACGCCACTACTTCATTCACTCAACATCATTCATGCACCAATATTATTCATGCTCCGCTATCATCCGACACTATCATCCATACAATACCATCATCACAATTCTTACACTATCATCGTCCCTTCATCATCAATCATCCGAACATCACCACCGCAATCGGCCCATGCACCATCACCACCACAATCGGTCCTTACACCATCACCACCACAATCGGTCCTTACACCATCACCACCACCACCACAATCTGTCCTTACACCATCACCACCACCACCACCACAATCTGTCCTTACACCATCACCACCACCACAATCTGTCCTTACACCATCACCACCACCACAATCTGTCCTTACACCATCACCACCACCACCACAATCTGTCCTTACACCATCACCACCACCACCACAATCTGTCCTTACACCATCACCACCACCACAATCTGTCCTTACACCATCACCCCCACCACAATCTGTCCTTACACCATCACCCCCACCACAATCTGTCCTTACACCATCACCACCACCACCACAATCTGTCCTTACACCATCACCACCACCACAATCGCCCTTACACCATCACCACCACCACAATCGCCCTTACACCATCACCACCACAATCGCCCTTACACCATCATCACAATCATGCACCATTTTACATGCTCTATCCATACAACACAATCATCCATATACACCATCATTTATACTATCATTCGCGCACCGTCATCTTCCATACAACATGATTCTTACACCATCATCCGTATGCCACCATTCGTATACAAATCCGTCACCACCCTAACACACTTCACGGCATGTGCACGAAATTCAATGTCTGAAGATTTATTCATCAACACAGAGCTTCGCCAAACAAAAATACTAAAACATAGAATTAACTTAACTGCCATTATCACGAACAATACGAACTAGTAGATTCGAACAAGCGTAAATGAAAATCCCTTTAAAATACCAAATTGTATTTACACCTTTGTTGAGAGAAAATGACGGTCATTCAATGCAGTCAATTTGATAGAAATTCGTAAATTGGAGGTACTTCAAACTATTATTGGTTTTGCTGTGTGAGAAGCATGAACATAAGAAAATCACTATCATTTTATGCTCTCGTGATCTTAACTAATTTTCGTACGCAAAGTAAGTGGTTCAACTATAAATTGAGTTAACATACATTATTAAGTAAAAACACGAGTTGGCTGCCAGCAACCACTTTTCTCAATACTAAACTAAAGAGCATTAAAAAAATTAAGTTCAACAAACTACGAATATAAACTAATGTCATCTGACTGAAGAATTATGCAAATAACTCAATGAATTAGAATGGTCTCTTGTGACATTCTCGTGAACAGGCTGAGTTGACGAATAAGGAGTTCGGTAACTCAACTTACTACAGGAGTCAGTGAGCGACCTGCGTGAACTTGATGACTGAAGAGCTAGCGGTCGAAGTCCACGGCTGCGGCTCGTATAGGAGTAATTTGAAGAGGGGTTACTTCCTAAGCCGATACCATGAGTTCTTTCAGAAGAGAAGCTGCTGTATACTGACTGGTTATTCACTCTGTTCAAGTACCCGTCGATGCTTCCAGAAGATCTTGAAGAACGAAAGCTAGTGATGGCAGAAGATTTATCGACTTTTGGCAATGACACGGGCGAGACTTTATGCTGAGAATATGAGAGCGTTGCATGGCTGGGAGATCGCATCCATCGAGGTCGCAATGGACGGTTTTGTAAAGGCGATAAACAACTTTCAGAGACACTTGGTCGTAAGAATTGTGGCGAGTATGAGTTTGGCCGCATTAAATTTGATGAGACGAGGGAATAGGATGAACTGCGAACTATATAATTTGATGGACCCCGACTAGTCGTGTTAATGCTTCTTGGAAAATGATTGCCAGAACGGTCAAACGAAGTTCCTCTCACCGCATCCAAGGATTGCGTGGAGAAGCTTTCAGTTTCTGCACATGGTCGAAGTAAGCGTTTAGCTTTCGAATCGAATGAATTTGGCTGATGAACAGTAGACAAAGTACTTCTATCAAGAGCACTCCCATAAACTCCGGTTATTTGTTGTGGTTGTGCTAGCCTGGATCCTAATCGGAGCCGATCATTCACGCACGTTGTTTCTCTTCCACTAATAGCTTGATAAGTTTCTGAAGTTCTGATTTTCACATTCGGCATCGACACTCTATTACGTGACTCGCATGACGATGCGAGCTGGTGTCTTTGAGAACGCAGTATCTCTTTTAGATTTCGACTCGTATCTCGAATTTCTGATCCGTTAACCACATCAGGGTATCTTGGCAAAGGCCGCAATTTCTGACTGCGGTCAAACTTAGAACATAAATTTGCTAGACGTCGTCGTTCAACTTCTACCGCTTTTCTAACTTCATCGTAGCCTGCGGACGACACAGGAGACCTCGATCGCAATGAGTCGAATGAGGTGTACATCTTCGATCGATGTGATCCAGGCGTGCGATTTCCGGAATAATTCAAAGAAACAGAGAAAGCACTAGTGCCTGAAGTTGTCAACGCTGGAGAACTTGAATATTTTGAGCGATTACGCCGCATTTCATCACGCTTGTCACTCATAGACCGTTGAGCGCGGTTTGAAATTATGGGAGGCGTATCCGAAGAGTCCCAAACTGGTGAAGGCTGCAAGAAAGAGGTCCTTTTCAATTTTTCAAGCAGAAGATCTGCATCAGAAATTATTTTAGAGAACACGCTTCGATCTGAAGAACTATACTCCAAATTAGTTTCACTTTGAAATTTCTTAACTGATTTTATGTGCTTCACCTGATAGGTTTTACAATGCTTTGGCGAAGGAGGTGCGGATTGCGTTGTAGAAGGAAGGGCCGGGCTAGGGTTGAGAGATTTCTTGAATTTTTTAATAAAAATTTGAAGCTCTCTTTCCAAAACAGGTGACATCTCTGTTTTTTTCTTTCCTTTAGACCCACTACGTGGTATTGTTCGAGTAACAGGATGCGGGGAAGTTTTTTTTATGATAGACTTCGGAATCAACGAGTCACTCAGCTTACATAGTTGATGCGAGATTTCTTCATCAGTTTTAACTCCATTAGTTTTACGTACGTCACTCCACGATACCGACTTTGCCTGAGTAGAAGAAGTCAGGCTTGCGTTGGAAGAAAATGAAAACGGAACCTGGGCATCCCCTTCTTTGCCTTGAGTATACCCCATTATCAATTTTTTCAAATCCATCCACCTCTCATTTTGTTCACTGCTTTCTGCATGCGATGGTGATTGGCCGCTCACTATAACTTCGACATCGTCGTCGCCGTTACTACTGTGACCATCTTTATTTGGTATATAATTCAAATAATCTAGCTCTTTAGCCAGTCGCTTCAAGTCATCGAATGTACAGTTGTCTGCAATAATCTGACCAACATCACCATCGCTTGATGACCTTATTTTACTGGTGCATGAAGCATTGCATAATAGGTTCAAAGATTCAAAGGAACGTACCTTAGTTTTCAACGTATGTTTTGAACGTTGAAGTTCGCAAAACTCGTAATCGTCACAACCGTCATCAGAGTCGATAAAAATCAAAGTGAGATTTTCATCACGGGAATCGTTTCGGGAATCCACTATGATTTTCTTTTCAACAACGCTGTTTTGGGATGCAAGTTCGGAGTAAGAATCATCCCATTCGTTCTGCATTGATCGATTTGTGTCCCCCTCCGCAGGCAGATCGATTTCCAGATCCTTAGATGAAACAACAGCTTCACTTTTCGGTACCTGCACTTTTGAAGATAGTGCTTCGCTTAAATCTGTGCATCTTGTAGAAACACTGAGGTCGTGTTTGTTCCTGACAGTAACTGGCGTGGCAAATTCATGCATGTTTTCCGTCGTCGAATAATCCGAAATCGATTGAGCTTTCACTGGAGGATGGAATCGAGGATGAAGTTCTTCCGCTTCGTAATCACGAGTAGCTTTTTCACAAACGGATTTCAAGTGAAACGGATTGGTTAGCTCCTCATTTATATTGGAAAGGTCACTCTGTTCTGAGAGTTCTAAATCAGTCGACGGCTGATTCACGGAGTGATCCGCCACGACTGGTAATGTAGACTGATTGTTGTTCACGAAGTGCTCTTGCATGCTCATCGATTTTGCACTCAGAGCAGAGACTGTTTCTTCACAGAAAGGCAGTATTGAATAATTAGCCGTAGTCGCAAGTAATTCTAATCCTGCGTCTGAGTTAATTTTTTTGTTTTCAGTACCAATACTTCCAGGTATTTCGTCAATAACAGCGTGCTGAAGTAGATGTTCTTTAGGGATGACAATCAGTTTCGCAGGTAAGTTATCTTCTCTTTGCGCTCCTTGAACAGTGTGACTGTCTTGGACTTGGTTCATGTCAGATGAATCCTGAATAAATAGTGATTTCTCGTACTCAGTGTGTTCTTCGTTTTCCAAGGTGCTCGGCATTTGAAGTTGGGTGTGACCTTCATTATCTCGAATCATATCAGACAACTCGTTATTCGTATCCAAGACTGGTACTTGAAAGTTTTCATTTTCTTTATTCTTCAGGATTGATGGCGATTCTTGCTGATGTTTCCCCGAAGAAAAGGATTCGTTTCCACCCTCTGAATTGATGTCTTTAGCAGATTCCGCACATAAACTGGTGCCTCCTGATTCATGAATAACACTTTTAGCCTTCTCATCAATTCCGAGAAATTGTGCTTCCTCGCATTCTTCCACAAGATTTGCAATATTATTTACGCTAGCTTTATAAGGCTTTAGATTTACTGCAAAATTGCGGGAATGACATGGTTGTTCTACGTGTTTTCTAGATAAGTTTTCTTCAAAAGTAGCGATGGATTCCGAGTAATTTTTCCTATCTTTCATAAACGTACACGTGTCACCAGAAACTGATACTACTGTTGTAACAGGTTTTGGTTTCTTCAAAGAATTTTTTGCGTCTTTCAAAAATTCGTTGATTTCAAACTCTTTTCCAAGCGATACTTGCTCAGCATACTTAGGAGGTCGAAGTTTTATAGTTTTCAAGTCTGTTAGAAAGTCGACAGGTGTTTCTCGAGGCCTTGTCGAAACGTTCACCCTCTGAGTTTTCTTCATAGGATTGCACACAATTGTTTTTTCTACGGAAGAAACTTCAGCGTTGCATTCATTATAGTTAGCTGAAGCCTCCAGTTTCTTGAGAACATGTTCTCGCCGGTTGGCAAAAGGTAAATTTCTCACGAATTCAGATTCTTCGTCTCTAAATTCATTTGGTTTATTTATAACAGGTGGTTGAGGCTCTATTACTTGCTCAGAGCAGGATTCATTTTTTAAAACTGTATTCAAATCAATACGATTAATTTGTTCAGTTGCAGATTGTGAATGCTCATGAATAACGTTACTTTTGAAGTTACTGAGTCTATCACTCTGAATTTCTTGGCTAAATGTAGGTTTGCCATGGCACAGAACTAATTTCAGCTCTTCTAAGAACGAAGCGTCGCTTCGTTCATTTTTATGCGTAGTCGATTCTTCTTCGTCATTGCTAATGTTTTTATTGTCATTTTTTCCTAAAACGGAGGATGAAGATTGATTCATTTTTTCGCACACAACTGCAGCGTTATCAGATTCAAATTTTTGAACGGCATTAACAACTGATTCATGAAAATCACTTTCATTACTCACACATCCATAAATTGGTGTGCAGGTGTCCTTCACTGTTTCAACCAAATCATTAGGGTTTTTGTCTTTGCTGCATACAAATAATTCATTTGTTCTAGAGAAACTTCCAGGGCTACAAGCATCATTGGAACTCAGAGAATTTGGTTGACAACCATCCTGAGTTGAGTTGATTCTTGAATCTTCACAGGAAGCCATGTTAACAGATGAGATCGTTTCACTATTTTTATGAACAGAAAAGAACTCTGATGCTTCAGTCTGTTGTTCAGCAAAAATGGCGGTTTTCCCACGATATTCTTCCGATGAACCTGTTCCTGAAGGAGTAAAAGAAAAATCGTTTAGTTTACCCCCTATACCTATCTCATTTTCCCTCTGTTTATTCGATGGTTCAGATATATCAGAAACCTGTTCTTCAAGGCTGTTATTTAGTTCTCCAACCTTACACAAATTTAGTTCAGAAATTTTTAAGTTCGTTTTAAAAAATGTTTTAAGAGTATCATCAGAGTTGGACAGATTTGTTTTATAATTTTCATTACCTTTATATTTGCTACCCTCAGCTTGGTCCTTGCAATGCTGAGGTAAAAGAATATTCTTCGGTCCGCGCTCGGGAATGTTTGAACGAACTCTTAGAGATGAAGAAGAACAGGGCATGGTGAATGATGAGGGTAGATCGTAGGAAGGAACAGTATTGTCCATCGACGAATTTGATTCCGCCGCCGACGCTTCTAGGCCAGAACACAGTTCTTGTGTAGGACTGCTGAATGTTTTCTGAGTTACCACGCTAGAAATAGAGGCCGGAAATTGATCCGAGTCGTTCCCACTCAATTTTAATTCATTTTCAAACGCCCTCCACTGTCCGGACAACGGAGATCCCACATAAAATTCACGTGCTTCAGAATAATTTTCAGATCCTTTGAAAGTATACTGATGAACATCACTCGCAGTTACAGAAGTGTTAACATCTATTTCTTGGGGAGCAGTTTGCTTAGTACTCGAAACTTCATCCATTTTAGAAATGATCTCATTGACCCCAGATAATATTTTCTCTGTAGATGAAATCTTCGTAGTCATAACCAAGGCATTGTCGGAGCCACTGAATTCACCTTTGAGAACACCTGATGCGTTTTCTGAACGACATGAAGTAGGTTGTGAACCACTGGATGTAATTTTAGAACTACTCAAAGTCACACCGGAAACACCTGAGCCAATACCGAGAACACCTAAAGAAACATCGGACCCTATGGAGACGTTTACGAATGAGGTCGGAACATTGTTCGCGTTACATGAACCAGTTGCAGGAGCAGCCGAAAAAAATTCATTGTCACAAACGGCAACGTCAGAGTTGACTGAAGATATTCTATCAGCACGTAAATTAAATTCAGACGGGTTCGAAACCACTTCACTGGAACTACTTAAACCATTTGAAGTTGAAACGCCTAAAAAAAATTCAGATGCGCTTGAAGTGATTGGAGTACAGAAGTCGTCAATTTTAGGAGTATCACGAACAACTTCAGTAACGCGAGCATTTGATTCAGGAAAGCCGGACGTAATATTAGAGTTTGAAATAATTTCATCGACGTTTGTAGCAGTTTCAATGGATGTTGAAATGACTCCTGTGACAACTGAAATATGTTTAGCCGCTTTCTCATTTACAGCTGTGCTGATGTTCCTTTCAATGGCGTTTGAGTTTATTTCAGACGCGCTTGCGCAAAATTCAGAAGTGTTTGCACTCATTTCAGCAGTGATCGGACTCAATGCAGCGGTGCTCGCACTCATTTCAGCGGGGCTAGCACTCATTTCAGCGGGGCTAGCACTCATTTCAGCGGGGCTAGCACTCATTTCAGCGGGGCTAGCACTCATTTCAGCAGGGCTAGCACTCATTTCAGTGGGGCTAGCACTCATTTCAGCGGGAGCAGCAGCACTCATTTCTGCGGGAGTAGCAGCACTCATTTCTGCGGGAGTAGCAGCACTCATTTCTGCGGGAGTAGCAGCACTCATTTCTGCGGGAGTAGCAGCACTCATTTCTGCGGGAGTAGCAGCACTCATTTCTGCGGGAGTAGCAGCACTCTTTTCTGCGGGAGTAGCAGCACTCATTTCTGCGGGAGTAGCAGCACTCATTTCTGCGGGAGTAGCAGCACTCATTTCTGCGGGAGTAGCAGCACTCATTTCTGCGGGAGTAGCAGCACTCATTTCTGCGGGAGTAGCAGCACTCATTTCTGCGGGAGTAGCAGCACTCATTTCTGCGGGAGTAGCAGCACTCATTTCTGCGGGAGTAGCAGCACTCATTTCTGCGGGAGTAGCAGCACTCATTTCTGCGGGAGTAGCAGCACTCTTTTCTGCGGGAGTAGCAGCACTCTTTTCTGCGGGAGTAGCAGCACTCATTTCTGCGGGAGTAGCAGCACTCATTTCTGCGGGAGTAGCAGCACTCATTTCTGCGGGAGTAGCAGCACTCATTTCTGCGGGAGTAGCAGCACTCATTTCAGCGGAAGTAGCAGCACTCATTTCTGCGGGAGTAGCAGCACTCATTTCTGCGGGAGTAGTAGCACTCATTTCTGCGGGAGTAGCAGCACTCATTTCTGCGGGAGTAGCAGCACTCATTTCTGCGGGAGTAGCAGCACTCATTTCTGCGGGAGTAGCAGCACTCATTTCTGCGGGAGTAGTAGCACTCATTTCTGCGGGAGTAGCAGCACTCATTTCTGCGGGAGTAGCAGCACTCATTTCTGCGGGAGTAGCAGCACTCATTTCTGCGGGAGTAGCAGCACTCATTTCTGCGGGAGTAGTAGCACTCATTTCTGCGGGAGTAGCACTCATTTCTGCGGGAGTAGTAGCACTCATTTCTGCGGGAGTAGCAGCACTCATTTCTGCGGGAGTAGCAGCAGTCATTTCTGCGGGAGTAGCAGCACTCATTTCAGCGGGAGTAGCAGCACTCATTTCAGCGGGAGTAGCAGCACTCATTTCTGCGGGAGTAGCAGCACTCTTTTCAGCGGGAGTAGCAGCACTCATTTCTGCGGGAGTAGCAGCACTCATTTCAGCGGGAGTAGCAGCACTCATTTCTGCGGGAGTAGCAGCACTCATTTCAGCGGGAGTAGCAGCACTCATTTCTGCGGGAGTAGCAGCACTCATTTCTGCGGGAGTAGCAGCACTCATTTCAGCGGGAGTAGCAGCACTCATTTCACCGGGGCTAGCAATCATTTCAGCGGGAGTAGCACTCATTTCAGCGGGGCTAGCAATCATTTCACCGGGGCTAGCAATCATTTCAGCGGGGCTAGCAATCATTTCAGCGGGGCTAGCAATCATTTCAGCGGGGCTAGCAATCATTTCAGCGGGAGTAGCAGCACTCATTTCTGCGGGATTAGCACTCATTTCAGTGGTGCATGTACGCACTTTGGCAGAGCTCTTACTCGCTTCAGCGGTGCTTGCACTCATTTCGGTGGAATTTGCCTTTATTTCAGAAGTGGTTGAGTTCACTCTAGCAACGCTCGGGCTTAGTTCAGCCAAATTTGTCGCTGCCGAGGTATTAGCATCTGATTCTGTCATTTTTGCGCTCCTTTCTCTTGCCATCGTGCTCATTCCAACGATTTTTGCCCCCATTGCAGCAGAGACTTCGCTCATTTTAGAAATTTTTGTTATATCAACAGTGTTTTCGCTCATTTCAATGGCTTCCCCCATTTCAGCACTGATTTTGCTTATTTCAGAGGCTGTTGAAATTTCAGAAATATTATCTATCATTTCAAAAGCGTTTGCTATTTTGAATTCAGAAGAAATCCCAGTGGCAGGTGGGTCGACCTCTGTGGTTGTAGAAACGATTCTCTTTAGCACTACATTGATTGCAGGGTCAGATTCAGCTTCTCCAGAAGTACACGTAGGAATATCAGTAGCAAGCGTAAACATTTTAGGGAGACGTGGAAGGATTTCTGCGGCTTTTGATGCCATTTTGGCGATTTTTGGAGCCATGTCGTAGTCGTCTGGAGCCATCCCGATGACTCGTGAAGTCATTTCTTGACCGTCTGAAGCAATTATACGGCCGTCTGAATCCATTTTACGACCGTCAGACCCAACTTTGCGACCGTCTGAGGTCATTTTGCGACCATTTGAAATCATTTCGCGATCGTCTGTAGCATTTTTGATATCCTCTAAGGCAATTTTGGCAGTGTCTAAAAAAATTCCAGGAATAATGGAAGTAACTTTAGTGGCACCAGCAGCAATTTCAGTGGCACCAGCACCAACTTCAGTGGCACCAGCAGCAACTTCAGTGGCACCAGCAGCAACTTCAGTGGCACCAGCAGCAACTTCAGTGGCACCAGCAGCAACTTCAGTGGCACCAGCAGCAACTTCAGTGGCACCAGCAGCAACTTCAGTGGCACCAGCAGCAACTTCAGTGGCACCAGCAGCAACTTCAGTGGCACCAGCAGCAACTTCAGTGGCACCAGCAGCAACTTCAGTGGCACCAGCAGCAACTTCAGTGGCACCAGCAGCAACTTCAGTGGCACCAGCAGCAACTTCAGTGGCACCAGCAGCAACTTCAGTGGCACCAGCAGCAACTTCAGTGACACCAGCAGCAACTTCAGTGGCACCAGCAGCAACTTCAGTGGCACCAGCAGCAACTTCAGTGGCACCAGCAGCAACTTCAGTGGCACCAGCAGCAACTTCAGTGGCACCAGCAGCAACTTCAGTGGCACCAGCATCAACTTCAGTGGCACCAGCAGCAACTTCAGTGGCACCAGCAGCAACTTCAGTGGCACCAGCAGCAACTTCAGCGGCACCAGCAGCAACTTCAGTGGCACCAGCAGCAACTTCAGTGGCACCAGCAGCAACTTCAGTGGCACCAGCAGCAACTTCAGTGGCACCAGCACCAACTTCAGTGGCACCAGCACCAACTTCATTGGCACCAGCACCAACTTCAGTGGCACCAGCATCAACTTCAGTGGCACCAACACCAACTTCAGTGGCACCAGCACCAACTTCAGTGGCACCAGCACCAACTTCAGTAACACCAGCACCAACTTCAGTAACACCAGCACCAACTTCAGTGGCACCAGCACCAACTTCAGTGGCACCAGCATCAACTTCAGTGGCACCAGCACCAACTTCAGTAACACCAGCACCAACTTCAGTGGCACCAGCAGCAACTTCAGCGGCACCAGCAGCAATTTTGAAGGAGTTTGATAGTGTAAAGGTACCTGAAGTAATTTCAGAGATGCATGAAGTAGTTTTAGTGGCATATGATGTAATGTCTGCAGAGCCTTCCGTAATTTTACAAGAGCCTGAAGTAATTTCAGTGACACCCGAATGCGCTTGAAAGATGGCTGAAATAACTTGGGAGCCACTTTTAGTTATTTTAGTTGCACATGACGTAATCTTAGAAGAGTCAGGAGTAATCTCAATTTCATCTGATGAAATTTCGGTCGAGTCTGAAGTAATTCCAGTGGGTTTTGGGGCAATTTTCATTGCTCCTGATATGATGCCGGAGGCGCTGAAAGAAATTTCACTGCAGTCTGCAGCAACTTCGGTGACAAAAGTAGCAATTTCAGTGGCACCTGGAGTAACTTCAGAGGCCCTCAGTGACATATCGGCAGTAATTGCTTCAATTTCAGAGGCACCTGAAATTGTCTCCCTGGAGGATAAATGACTGCAAATTTCCCCGACATCACTTTCAACGAGGACAGCTTTAGTTTCAGATGCGTCAGCAGCAGTTTCAGATGCGTCAGCAGCAGTTTCAGATGCGTCAGCAGCAGTTTCAGATGCGTCAGCAGCAGTTTCAGATGCGTCAGCAGCAGTTTCAGATGCGTCAGCAGCAGTTTCAGATGCGTCAGCAGCAGTTTCAGATGCGTCAGCAGCAGTTTCAGATGCGTCAGCAGCAGTTTCAGATGCGTCAGCAGCAGTTTCAGATGCGTCAGCAGCAGTTTCAGATGCGTCAGCAGCAGTTTCAGATGAGTCAGCAGCAGTTTCAGATGCGTCAGCAGCAGTTTCAGATGCGTCAGCAGCAGTTTCAGATGCGTCAGCAGCAGTTTCAGATGCGTCAGCAGCAGTTTCAGATGCGTCAGCAGCAGTTTCAGATGCGTCAGCAGCCGTTACAAATGCGTCAGCAGCAGCAGTTTCAGATTTGTCAGCAGCAGTATCAGATGCGTCAGCAGCAGTTTCAGATGCGTCAGCAGCAGTTTCAGATGCGTCAGCAGCAGTTTCAGATGCGTCAGCAGCCGTTACAAATGCGTCAGCAGCAGTATCAGATGCGTCAGCAGCAGTTTCAGATGCGTCAGCAGCAGTTTCAGATGCGTCAGCAGCCGTTACAAATGCGTCAGCAGCAGCAGTTTCAGATGCGTCAGCAGCAGCAGTTTCAAATGCGTCAGCAGCAGTTTCAGATGCGTCAGCAGCAGTTTCAGATGCGTCAGCAGCAGTTTCAGATGCGTCAGCAGCAGTTTCAGATGCGTCAGCAGCAGTTTCAGATGCGTCATCAGCCGTTACAAATGCGTCAGCAGCAGTATCAGATGCGTCAGCAGCAGTTTCAAATGCGTCAGCAGCAGTTTCAGATGCGTCAGCAGCCGTTACAAATGCGTCAGCAGCCGTTACAAATGCGTCAGCAGCCGTTACAAATGCGTCAGCAGCCGTTACAAATGCGTCAGCAGCAGCAGTTTCAGATGCGTCAGCAGCAGTTTCAGATGCGTCAGCAGCAGTTTCAGATGCGTCAGCAGCAGTTTCAGATGCGTCAGCAGCAGTTTCAGATGCGTCAGCAGCAGTTTCAGATGCGTCAGCAGCAGTATCAGATGCGTCAGCAGCAGTATCAGATGCGTCAGCAGCAGTTTCAGATGCGTCAGCAGCAGTTTCAGATGCGTCAGCAGCAGTTTCAGATGCGTCAGCAGCCGTTACAAATGCGTCAGCAGCAGTTTCAGATTTGTCAGCAGCAATTTCAGGTGCGTGTGCTGCCATTGCGTGAGCGCCAGCAATGATTGCAGGAACACCATCAGCAATTTCTGGCGTGTCGGCAGCCACTTCAGGTGTGTCGGCAGCCAATTCTGGTGTGTCGACAGCCAATTCTGGTGTGTCGACAGCCAATTCTGGTGCGTCGACAGCCACTTCTGGTGCATCGACAGCCACTTCTGGTGCGTCGACAGCCACTTCTGGTGCGTCGACAGCCACTTCTGGTGTGTCGACAGCCACTTCTGGTGTGTCGACAGCCACTTCTGGTGTGTCGACAGCCACTTCTGGTGTGTCGACAGCCACTTCTGGTGTGTCGACAGCCACTTCTGGTGTGTCGACAGCCAATTCTGGTGTGTCGACAGCCAATTCTGGTGTGTCGACAGCCAATTCTGGTGTGTCGACAGCCAATTCTGGTGTGTCGACAGCCAATTCTGGTGTGTCGACAGCCAATTCTGGTGTGTCGGCAGCCACTTCTGGTGTGTCGGCAGCCACTTCTGGTGTGTCGGCAGCCACTTCTGGTGTGTCGGCAGCCACTTCTGGTGTGTCGGCCGCCACTTCTGGTGTGTCGGCAGCCACTTCTGGTGTGTCGGCAGCCACTTCTGGTGTGTCGGCCGCCACTTCTGGTGTGTCGGCAGCCACTTCTGGTGTGTCGGCGGCCACTTCTGGTGTGTCGGCAGCCACTTCTGGTGTGTCGGCAGGCCCAATTTCAGGAGCTCCAGGCCCAATTCCAGGAGCTCCAGGCCCAATTTCACGAGCTCCAGGCCCAATTTCAGGAGCTCCAGGCCCAATTT
The DNA here is from genome assembly GCA_030386875.1 of Morinoia aosen. Classification (NCBI taxonomy): domain Eukaryota; kingdom Metazoa; phylum Arthropoda; class Malacostraca; order Amphipoda; family Talitridae; genus Morinoia; species Morinoia aosen. Next base: position 9,911,555 of record CM059559.1, on the reverse strand, counting down.
CAGGAGCTCCAGGCCCAATTCCAGGAGCTCCAGGCCCAATTTCAGGAGCTCCAGGCCCAATTTCAGGAGCTCCAGGCCCAATTTCAGGAGCTCCAGGCCCAATTTCAAGAGCTCCAGGCCCAATTTCAGGAGCTCCAGGCCCAATTTCAGGAGCTCCAGGCCCAATTTCAGGAGCTCCAGGCCCAATTTCAGGAGCTCCAGGCCCAATTTCAGGAGCTCCAGGCCCAATTTCAGGAGCTCCAGGCCCAATTTCAGGAGCTCCAGGCCCAATTTCAGGAGCTCCAGGCCCAATTTCAGGAGCTCCAGGCCCAATTCCAGGAGCTCCAGGCCCAATTTCAGGAGCTCCAGGCCCAATTTCAGGAGCTCCAGGCCCAATTTCAGGAGCTCCAGGCCCAATTTCAGGAGCTCCAGGCCCAATTTCAGGAGCTCCAGGCCCAATTTCAGGAGCTCCAGGCCCAATTCCAGGAGCTCCAGGCCCAATTTCAGGAGCTCCAGGCCCAATTTCAGGAGCTCCAGGCCCAATTTCAGGAGCGTCAGTTGTGATTTCAAGAGAAACTGGAATAAATTTAGGAGAAATGGCCGGAAATTCAAAATCATTGATAGTAATTTCACGCGCACTTGCAAAAACATCAGAAATAACTTCAGGAGTGTAGGAAATAATTCCAGAGCAATCTGTGCTAATTTCAGTAGCTTTAATTTCAGCAGCGTTTGGAGTAAATTCTGACGTAGGTGAAGATTTTTGAGCGATGCAAGTAGTAATTTCCGCGGTGTTTGAAACGACTTCGGTGGTACCTGGACGACCAATATCGAAGATTTTTTCCGTAAAGCTGAAATTGCTTAGATAACTTCCCGTCGTGACTTCAAGTGCAATTTCATCTCCTAAGGTAAAAATTTCAGCAGCCTCCGGCGCAACTTCAGCAGCCTCCGGCGCAACTTCAGCAGCCTCCGGCGCAACTTCAGCAGCCTCCCTCGCAATTTCAGCAGCCTCCCTCGCAACTGCATGAACCTCCAGCGCAACTTCGGCAGCCTCCGGCACAACTTCGGCAGCCTCCGGCGCAACTTCACAAGCCTCCGGCGCAACTTCACAAGCCTCCGGCGCAACTTCACAAGCCTCAGGCGCAACTTCACAAGCCTCCGGCGCAACTTCACAAGCCTCAGGCGCAACTTCACAAGCCTCCGGCGCAACTTCAGCAGCCTCCGTCGCAATTTCAGCAGCCTCCGGCGCAACTTCAGCAGCCTCCGGCGCAACTTCAGCTGCTTTAAGTGCAGCTTCGGGCGCAGTTTCAGCAGCATCGGACGAAATTTCAGCAACTTCGGGTGCAGCTTCAGCAGCTTCGGGCGCAGCTTCAGCAGCTTCGGGCGCAGCTTCAGCAGCTTCGGGCGCAGTTTCAGCAGCTTCGGGTGCAGTTTCAGCAGCTTCGGGCGCAGTTTCAGCAGCTTCGGGCGCAGTTTCAGCAGCTTCGGGCGCAGTTTCAGCAGCTTCGGGCGCAGTTTCAGCAGCTTCGGGCGCAGTTTCAGCAGCTTCGGGCGCAGTTTCAGCAGCTTCGGGCGCAGTTTCAGCAGCTTCGGGCGCAGTTTCAGCAGCTTCGGGCGCAGTTTCAGCAGCTTCGGGCGCAGTTTCAGCAGCTTCGGGCGCAGTTTCAGCAGCTTCGGGCGCAGTTTCAGCAGCTTCGGGCGCAGTTTCAGCAGCTTCGGGCGCAGTTTCAGCAGCTTCGGGCGCAGTTTCAGCAGCTTCGGGCGCAGTTTCAGCTGCTTTCATTGCAGCTTTAGCAGCTTCGGGCGCATTTTCAGCAGCTTCGGGCGCAGTTTCAGCAGCTTCGGGCGCAGTTTCAGCAGCTTCGGGCGCAGTTTCAGCAGCTTTGGGCGTAGTTTCAGCTGCTTTCATTGCAGCTTTAGCAGCTTCGGGCGCAGTTTCAACAGCTTCGGGCGCAGTTTCAGCAGCTGCGGGCGCAGTTCCAACAGCTTCGGACGCAGTTTCAGCAGCTGCGGGCGCAGTTTCAGCAGCTGCGGGCGCAGTTTCAGCAGCTGCGGGCGCAGTTTCAGCAGCTTCGGGCGCAGTTTCAGCAGCTTCGGGCGCAGTGTCAGCAGCTTCGGACGCAGTTTCAGCAGCTTCGGGCGCAGTTTCAGCAGCTTCAGACGCAGTTTCAGCAGCTTCGGGCGCAATTTCAGCAATTTCGGGCGCAGTTTCGCCAGCTTCGGGCGCAGGTTTGCCAGCTTCGGGCGCAGGTTTGCCAGCTTCGGGCGCAGTTTCAGCAGCTTCGGGCGCAGTTTCAGCAGCTTTGGGGACAGTTTCAGCAGCTTCGGGCGCAGTTTCAGCAGCTTCGGGCGCAGTTTCAGCAGCTTCGGGCGCAGTTTCAGCAGCTTCGGGCGCAGTTTCAGCAGCTTCGGGCGCAGTTTCAGCAGCTTCGGGCGCAGTTTCAGCAGCTTCGGGCGCAGTTTCAGCAGCTTCGGGCGCAGTTTCAGCAGCTTCGGGCGCAGTTTCAGCAGCTTCGGGCGCAGTTTCAGCAGCTTCGGGCGCAGTTTCAGCAACTTCGGGCGCAGTTTCAGCAACTTCGGGCGCGGTTTCAGCAACTTCGGGCGCGGTTTCAGCAACTTCGGGCGCGGTTTCAGCAACTTCGGGCGCGGTTTCAGCAACTTCGGGCGCGGTTTCAGCAACTTCGGGCGCGGTTTCAACAACTTCGGGCGCGGTTTCAGCAACTTCGGGCGCGGTTTCAGCAACTTCGGGCGCGGTTTCAGCAACTTCGGGCGCGGTTTCAGCAACTTCGGGCGCGGTTTCAGCAACTTCGGGCGCGGTTTCAGCAACTTCGGGCGCGGTTTCAGCAACTTCGGGCGCGGTTTCAGCAACTTCGGGCGCGGTTTCAGCAACTTCGGGCGCGTTTTCAGCAACTTCGGGCGCGGTTTCAGCAACTTCGGGCGCGGTTTCAGCAACTTCGGGCGCGGTTTCAGCAACTTCGGGCGCGGTTTCAGCAACTTCGGGCGCGGTTTCAGCAACTTCGGGCGCGGTTTCAGCAACTTCGGGCGCAGTTTCAGCAACTTCGGGCGCGGTTTCAGCAACTTCGGGCGCGGTTTCAGCAACTTCGGGCGCGGTTTCAGTAACTTCGAGCGTGGTTTCAGCAACTTCGGGCGCGGTTTCCGCAACTTCGGGCGCAGTTTCAGCAACTTCGGGCGCAGTTTCAGCAACTTCGGGCGCAGTTTTAGCAACTTCGGGCGCGGTTTCCGCAACTTCGGGCGCGGTTGCAGCAACTTCGGGTGAACTTTCAACCACTTTCTTAATAATTTCAGCGGTAGAGAGTGCAATTTTAGAGTCTCCAGAAATAAATTCAGCATCACTGGAAGCCACTTCAGCATCACCGTATCTCTGCTCAGCTGAGCTGACACTCAATTCCGTTTCACCTGAAGCAATTTGCCTCGCACCGTCAGTTGTGCTTTCAGTAATTTCAGCGCAGCACGAGCGAATTTCAGTGGTGTACTTTTCGATTTCAGGAGCACCGTAATCGTAGTCTGCTTCATCGATATTTATTCTAGTTTCTACAGAAAAAGTGATTTCAGCATCCACTGCAGTGATTTCAGCTTTCCCTGCAATGATTTCAGCATCCCCTGCAGTGATTTCAGCATCCCCTGCAGTGATTTCAGCGTCCCCTGCAGTGACTTCAGCATCCCATGCAGTGACTTCAGCATCCCCTGCAGTGATTTCAGCATCCCCTGCAGTGATTTCAGCATCCCTTTCAGGGACTTCAGTATCAGTAACAACAATTTCAGGAAAGCCAGCAGTAATTTGTGTAGCACCTGCAGTGTGTTTTGTGAAACCTGACGCAATTCCTGAGATACCCTCTGTAATTTCATTGTAACTTTCTGTCACTCTAGCGCCACTTGAAGTAACTTCTGAGTCATCAACTATAAGTTCATTGATGACGTCTGTAACGTTATCAGTACATGAAGCCATTTCAGCAGCGTGTGTACTGATTTCAGAGGCATTTCCTGTAAATTCAGTGGCATGCTCAGTAATTTCCTTAACACCTGAAATACTTTTGGCGGCGCCTGAGATGGTTTCAGTGAAGTCAGAAAGTTCCTCAATTGTTCCTTGATCAATTCCAGTGAGCTCTGGAGCAGCTCCCGTGGCGTCTGGAGCAATTCCGGTGGGCTCTGGAGCAATTCCGGTGGGCTCTGGAGCAATTCCGGTGGGCTCTGGAGCAATTCTGGTGGGCTCTGGAGCAATTCTGGTGGGCTCCGGAGCAATTCTGGTGGGCTCCGGAGCAATTCTGGTGGGCTCTGGAGCAATCTTGGAAGTAACAGGAATAATTTCAGTTGTACTAAGAGCAATTTCAGTGTTTCTTTGAGAAAAATCAGAGATGCCGGAAGTAACTTCAGAGGCAGCTGAAGGCTCAGTGGGAACGTAAGAAATTTCAGCGGCATGTAGAGCAGCTTCAGCAGTGCTTGAAGAAATTTCAGAGACACTTGACGCAATTTCAACACCTGGAGAAATTTCAGGGACACTTGACGCAATTTCAACATCTGGAGAAATTTCAGCGACACTTGACGCAATTTCAACACCTGGAGAAATTTCAGCGACACTTGACGCAATTTCAACACCTGGAGAAATTTCAGTGACACTTGACGCAATTTCAACATCTGGAGAAATTTCAGCGACACTTGACGCAATTTCAACACCTGGAGAAATTTCAGCGACACTTGACGCAATTTCAACACCTGGAGAAATTTCAGCGACACTTGACGCAATTTCAACACCTAAAACAATATCTCTTGCAGCAATATCAAGGACACCTGCATTAATTTCAGAGGCGCTCGACGTGATTTCAGCAGTGTCCGCACTTACTCCAGCAACGCCTTGAACCACTTCAGCAGAACCTGATGGAATTTCATTAACGCCTGATGTAATTCCACGCGGGGTTACAGCTACTTGAGCGGCTCCTGTGCCAAATGCAGCATTTCCTAAAGTATATTCTGGGGTCTTTTTTTGAATGATTTCCATGTTGCGTGGAGCAACTTCAGTTCTGCATGCAACAATTTTCCTCGAGCCCGAAGTTATACCAATGCACCATTCAGGAGCTACAGTGACGTAAGGAGTACTTTCAGCGACACTGAAATCAGATTCAGTTTCGCTAGGGGCAGATTTAATAGCACTAAAAGCAGTTTCCGCGGCGCTGGAGGCAGTTTCAGTGATGCTGGAGGCAGTTTCAATAGCACTTAAAGCAGTTACCGCGGCGCTGGAGGCAGTTTTAGTGGCGCTGGAGGCAGTTTTAGTGGCGCTGGAGGCAGTTTCCGTGATGCTGGAGGCAGTTTCAATAGCACTGAAAGCAGTTTCCGCGGCGCTGGAGGCAGTTTCCACGGCGCTGGAGGCAGTTTCCGCGGCGCTGGAGGCAGTTTCCACGGCGCTGGAGGCAGTTTCCGCGGCGCTGGAGGCAGTTTCCACGGCGCTGGAGGCAGTTTCCACGGCGCTGGAAGCAGTTTCCGCGGCGCTGGAAGCAGTTTCCGCGGCGCTGGAAGCAGTTTCCACGGCGCTGGAAGCAGTTTCCGCGGAGCTGGAAGCAGTTTCCGCGGCGCTGGAAGTATTTTCCGCGGCGCTGGAAGTATTTTCCGCGGTGCTGAAGGCAGTTTCAGTGATGCTGGAAACAGTTTCAATAGCACTGAAAGCAGTTTCCGCGGCGCTGGAGGCAGTTTCAGTGATTTTGGAGGCAGTTTCAGTGACGTTAGAAGCAGTTCCAGAGGCACTGAAGGCAATTTTAGCGGCTTCAGAAGCAGTTCCAGTGCCACTGTCGGGTTCACTAGTCCTAGACGCAGCTCCGATGGCGTTGGAATTAATTTCTACGGCTGTCGAAACAATTTCAGAGGTCCGTGAAGCAATTTCAGAAGCACAAGAGGACATTTCAGAATCATTTACAACAATTCCATCCGTGTCGGTGGCGCTCTCAAGAACGCTTCTCGTCACTTCAGTGTTCACAGCAATATTTTCAATAATTTCACAAGCATTTGCTTTTATATCAGAAGTAGCTACAAGAATCACAGCAATGCTATCAGCAACTTCAGTCTTAGCTGTAATAATTTCAGTTGAGCTTCCAGTAATGGCAGCATTGCCTTCCGCAATTTTAGCATTATTTGCAGCAATTTCAGTAATATTTCCCGTTATTTCAGCACTGCCAACAGCAACTTCAGCATTGCCATCAGCAACTTCAGCATTGCCATCAGCAACTTCAGCATTGCCATCAGCAACTTCAGCACTGCCATCAGCAACTTCAGCACTGCCATCAGCAACTTCAGCACTGCCATCAGCAACTTCAGCACTGCCATCAGCAACTTCAGCACTGCCATCAGCAACTTCAGCACTGCCATCAGCAACTTCAGCACTGCCATCAGCAACTTCAGCGCTGCTTTTAGTAAATTGAACAATGCCATCAGCAACTTCAGCACTGCTTTTTGTAAATTCAGCACTACCTTTCATAAATTCAGCACTGTTTTCAATAATTTCAACATCGCCTCCAGTAATTTCAGTAGCAGCAGTAGTTTCAGCAGTATTTGCACTCATTTCAGTAATGCCTTCTCTGATTTCAGGAATACCTGTAGTAGCTTCAACCGAACTTGAATAAATTTCACTAATTTTTGAATAACTTTCAGGAATTTCTAGCGTTGTTCCAGTAGAAATCCGAGAGTTACGTTCAGTAGCAGACGAAACAATACCAGTCGCATTAGAAATAGTTTCTTCAGTAACCTTTTCAGATACACCTAACGCTAGTTCCGTATCGGTGATCAAATCTGAAGCTATTTCAATAATAACTGGAGACGTTTTATTCTCACAAATCATTTTTGACGTGGACGAAGTCGAGTTGGCTACATCTGATTTAATACCTTCCATTCTTGCAACCCCTTCTACAGATCTTCCAGGCTTCTCGGTCACGCCTAAAGGGAACGTGAAGCGAGATGCAGTAGGGGCTCTTAACGATAGCTTCCTCTCTCTGGCACGGAAAGATGGTCTAGATTGACCCGCTAGAAGTAGCTTTGCTGATTCTGACGAAGGAAAAACGGAAATTTGTTCTCGTGATGCGACAAGGGCTGAATTATTGGGAGAAGATTCTGAGGCGATTGGATCCTGCAAAACTCCGACAGATCCCTCTCTAGGAAAGTCATCCGACATACTACAGCGAGATTTTGACTCGTGAATTGTTACATCTTTGAGAATTGTAGTCAATTCTGATATTTTCTCTCCATTTCTATTTATATCTGGGAAAGTACCGGAATACTCTTCCAGCGCGGGTCTTCTGACCGACTCATCTTCGGATAATGATAATTTTCTTTCATTTTCGGGTGGAATAAAGCCAGGATTTTCTGATAATTTCCCTGCAACTGCTATTGCAGAGGACTCTTGCTCAGTCTTGTTAATGTCTATAATTTTTTGAGGAATTTCATAATCAGCCTCAATATCTGAATTAACTGTAGACTCATTAGCCCGAATTACTGCCGTGTTGTCTCCAGCTGTTGGAAGACCAAAGTCATCACAAATTTGAGTATTGCGATATTCTATAGAGTCGGATGCTTTATTACCGATTAATTCGCTGCCAGTCTTACATGTAGAGAGTGAGTGAAGCGGAGAAATATCTTCCTCTTGTCGGTCTTCCAACTGCTGGCACTTTGGGATAGATATCTTTCCAGGTAAATTAAGCCTAGAAGAAGATAGGGACGTGAGAATATTTTCCAGATCTGCAGTCGATGAAGCACTCATAAATGAGGGCTCGGTCTCTGAAAGTTGAGTCGGAGGATTCAGAGACAGCATTTCCCGGGTGGTACATGGAACACTGCACTTATCAGCAGTTGGACACTCAAAAATCGATTGTTCCAACAAATTTGAAGACTCTTCTCTGCTAAGCACATTTCCACAATTTGTGGGACAAAACAAAGCTGAAAGCGCATCACCTGCTGCATCAGTTGCATTTTGATTTGGGGGAATAGGTGACCGCTCTTCACTGATAACGTGAATTGAAGAAGAGCCACAGTCCCTCGTATTCATTTTTCCTTCTTCCAAATTAACTCTTGAACTTTTTCCAATTTTTGCCTGATATTCATTAGATCCCCAGTTATACATCGGAGGAGATATTACTGCAGTAGATGGATTGCTTGATTGTGACGTGCGGCTGCCGTACAACTCAAAAGAATTAGCAGTGAGAGACGCACTTATTTCCGGAAAATTAGGAGTATTTATGTCTTCAATCTGTTGCTCTACCCTTAGTTTAGTAGGCAGTACCGGGGAATCGGATGAAGGCTTCTGTATAACATTGGCATTCGATGCTAGACTTCCGTTGTCAGAGTTACTCCCATGTATTTCATCAGGAACAGAAGCTTGCGAAAATACAAAGGATTCTGGAAGTTTTTTTTCAGCAATGGCGTCCACGCAGAGCTTCTCACATTCTGAGGTTCGAGCTATGAAGGGGGTAAACAACTTAGCCGGTAAATGCTCACGCTGCTGTGCCTCTTCAGCAACTCGATCCACACCAGGGAAGGAGAGCGATTCTTGCACTTCACTGGTGTAAGAAGCATTCCCAACCGCAGAACAGGTTTTGTAAGATCCCTCAGCACATTGTATCACTGACGCTTTAGAGACAGAATGAAGAAAGGGCTGAGCCAATTTAAGAACGTTACCGGCAACATGTTCATCAGAAATTTCAAAAGCACTCTTTGTCTTCAAAGCATTGACAGGTAACCGATACTGAGATTCTGGCTCTTCTCGTAAGCATGAGGTATCAGTTACAGGTACGCTATCTGATAGCTGACATGCGGTTTCAGAGGATGTCTTCCAGACAGCTTTGCAACTTTCTATGCATTCATCATCCCCTGAATTTGGAGTAAGCAAGACTATTCCAGTTTCCAATTCACGGTTTTCCACGGTAACTGTGTTTTTTGATTCCCTCGTATTTATAGTGGTTTTTGTCTCAGTCTTTGAATCAAATGGTCCAAAATCATAACCACCTCCCATAACGTAGTCAGGCAGACAAGGTACTTGTGACTGGAAACCAAGGCGAATCGTCTCTGGGCTCTTTTTGCCATCGACCATCACTGACGAGCGATATTTTTCTTCCACAGAACACCCTTCATCAACAATACTCTGACGTAGCTTTGTGCTTAAATCAGCGCACATCACATTACTCCCAGGATTCAATTGTTCAAGCTGGAAGTTGTCGGATGAATCCGTTGGACTATGGATATTCTGTTCAACGTAAACATGCTCGTACTCTTGAACGTTCAAAGGTGTCTCATTGCTTGATCCTGGGAACCATTCTTCTTGAATTACGCTGTCAATTGCAACTTCAGAAATTTCCACCTCAATTTCATTCACGATTGCACACTGGAATGAATTTTCAACAGTAAGTTTATCTTCATGCATACTTGGGGAAATGAAAATTTCATCATTGTCCGTTTTCAGTTCTGACACACTGACACTTACACTTCCACCGTTATTTTTAACGACAGTTCGGAAACCAAATATATCTTCAGTAGAACTAATACTGGAAAATTTATTTTTATTTTTTTCTACAATGTTATTACTTTTCACCATCTCAATTTGTTGATCACTTTCATGCGTAGTACTTAGATTCCGCGGTGGTACCTCAAAATTAGTGATGTTCACGACTGACGTTTCATGTGACATTCCTGAATCAGTGATATTGAGTGAGATTTCCGCTTCATCTGCACCAGAGAATAACTCACTCTGTCTGTCAATTCCAGCGTTTGTAGAGAATGGCATATTACAACATCGTACGGCAGTTTCGGTGATACTAGAGGATGCTGATGTGTCGGTTTCGAATGTTGAGTTTTCATTTTCACAGATATTTTTCGATGCCGAGACTCGCTCATGGTATAATTTACCTCCTTCAATATTTTCAGATCTATCATCCATTTCGATAAGGACAGAATGAATGTCGCTATCTGATCGCGTTTTTTCAGCGAACGGGACCAGACCTTGACCCTGTAAATTTAGCGGGCGGAATGCTAAATTCGTTGATTCTAGCATGAATTCACCATCCTTTTCTTCGACCTGAAATTCATCAAGTGAAGCAGTAGCGGTAACACATTCGTCGTCTATACTCAAGCTTTGTAGAACCGTAAATTTAATTGATGTTTCAATTGCTTCATTGTCAGAGAGTATTTCTCGGTCAACGTCCTTTACGACGGATGAACCTGAGGTAACTTCTGTAAATTTTCCAGACCATGGAGCGACTGAACAGATCAGGTCTGTCTCTTCGATTTCTTCGGAGATATTCTCGTCTGATTCTGCTTCGTCCAACAAGTCCTTTTTACGAGCTCTCTCACAAGACATCGACACAAATGGTACTTCAGGCGCTGTTCGAATTTTCCCTTCGGCTGAATTTATTACTCGATGCGTAGTTTCATCATTGAAATAGCTTTTATCACTGATGGATTCCAATTCATGCGGTTCTTCATTGAATAGTGTCTTATGCAGCACTGAGGGTAAAACAGGCCTCGATTTACACGTTTTTACCCCACACAGAGCTTCAGCTGAGCTCCATGGTTCAAGAATCTCTTCCTTATAAGCAGTTGCACTAGAGTCTTCGTAGGCTGAAGGCGCTGCACAATCTCCTGGAAATATTTCTCTATCAAAGGCCGAAAACTTCTCTTCAGCTGATTCATTTTCAAATTTATTAGAGGACCAACGATTCGCCCATTTTCTTTTCTCCACTTTCTGCTCATCCAAACTTGAAACAGAGGTTCCTGGCATAGTTTCAGATGAAGTATGCGGTTGTCGAACATCGATTGTTTCGTCAGCAAGCTTTGTCTGAGGAACCGTTAAGGATGTTGAATGGCCTACGACCGTCTCTTCAGAATGAGTTAACTCTGCAAAGACAGTGAATGGAAGAGTTGTCTCCCGAATTTTAGGCGCTGAGGGCATCAGTTTCTTCGTTTGTTCACTCGAAATTTCATGAGATAAAAACTTCTCATCAACATGTACCGTAGGCGAACTTTGCCTAACTGTGAACGAAACAGGTGCCGCGATATTAAAGTCTTCGGAAGCACACGAAACGTGCGCCACAGAGTTGATAGATGCATTTTGCACAGGCTTATCAAAAATCTCTTCTTCAGCGAACGTACTCGACGAACCTATGCTCTCGGCAGCTTCGCACGCCATAGATGGGGAAGAATTGCGGGTTAGAAGTTCTGCTCTAAAATCTTCATCAGTTGAGTCGTCCAAGTATTCTGAGCCCAGAAGTGAACCTGTATTGTCTTTTCCTTGAAGAAGTTCAACCGGTGTGTCTTGATTCAAATTAATTTCTAAGTAAGAAACGTCTTCAGGGACCAACTTTAATTCCCAGTTGTCCTGATTATAATCCGCTGTTGAGCCCTTCACAACTAAATTAGACTTCTGCTTTAGTTTGTAACGTTGTTCTCGAGTTGAAATGTTCGAACGGTTTTCGATGAGTGTGTCTGCAGAAATCTCAGACAATGAACTTGGTTTTTCTGTCACCCTGGTCAAAACCATCGATCGCCCTTCACAATGATCATCATCACCAGTGCGTTCTTTATGACTATAAGCTTCAGAAACCTCAGTGCTCAGAGCTTGCATAAGGTCGTTGTTTTCCCCTGACACGTTATCAATTGATTCGATTGAAAGCGGTACTTTGGGTACGATAGGTGCACATAATGCGGAGTTTTCAATAAAAATTCCTGCAGAAACATCCTCTTTAGGCTCCTCTGAGTGACGCAATAGTGAACTCGCATTTACAACTTGAAAATTATTATTACCCTCATCGTTGTTCGTCGAAGAAATGTTCTCATTTACTGTTGAAGCTTCATGGAATACGTGTTCTTTAGAAGCTCTATGCCAGGTAATTTCATTTGATGCCTCAGGGTGCAGAATGGACTCAGTGCAGGAACATAACTCAGGCTCTAAACCTCTCTGGTCATTTCCGTCAACTGCATCTAAGTGTCTCTTTTCATCAGCCGAGTTCACATTCACCTCACCACCCTGCAGAGGAAACTCTTCACTGGCAGCAGAATGCAGCCCCATGTCTCGTCGGATTTCGCTCGTGGACAATGATAACGAACATGACTCCAGCTCAAAATGACTTTCGGTCTCATCTTTTTGATTTCGGACCACACAATACTTGGATTCTTGATCGTCTGTCCCTAAAAATGAGTAATTTTGAGAACAAAAACTTACACGTTCGTTTAACTCACTTTGATCAAGCGCTGTTACAACTGAGTAACGCTCGCGAGGAATTGCTTGAAGAAATACTTCGGTTAAAGCTTCGGTCGAGAGAATACTGCTCCGTTGAGGCCGTCGAAGTACACTTGGTTCCGACGGTTGATTTGAAGTGAATTTTGGGTACAGTTCCGATTCACTCAGCGATTTTTGATACAGAGGAATCTTGTGAGCAGAATACTCCAATTCCGCTGGCTCTGAAAGCTCTTCGTCAGGGCTAAATAAAAGTTTGGGATGTTTAAGTAGAATTTTTTCATTTATCGTTAGTCCGCAAGATGTTTGTGGATCAGTTTGACGCGCGCTTTGTTGAAATAGATCAGAGGAATCCAGAGCAGTCACAAGTGTGAGATCTCCTTCTGATTTTGATGATGGTCTTACAAGAGGAGCTACCTTAGGTCGCTCTGAGTTGCGGGACATCAATTGGTCAAACAGTATATTGTTTTCCGCCATTTTAAGGACTGCTGTAGCTTCATGCGATACATCTTTCTTTAGCATTGATTGCGGCTGGTGATCTGTTAACGAGTTAGATGTTTCAGAGCATTCTTGGTTTCTGGGTAGCCCAAACTCTGAAGAAATCTCGGACGTGAGGAGTATAGGTTGCAATGCATCTTGGGAAATTTCGTTTGCAGAGATGTTGGCAAGAGTTGGAGGTTCGTTTTCTTTAACTTCGTACTCGGATGCACTTCCTGAAAAAATTGTAAGCGACGCTGTTTTGGCAGGACTCTCACGGTTGATAGATGTTTGGATAGAAGTAACAGGCGGTTCATATTCTTGATGTTCCTCACACTCAAACGGTTGAGAACTTGCTAACGATACTTGATCGTGAAACCCCACAAGAGAAAGTGATTTTTCAGGATAAATTCCAAGCGGGACTAATTCTTGAAATATTTCTTTCTCTTCTACTGCTTCAAAACGAGCTACAGACTTAACTGATTCTTCACACGAACCCACGGAAGGCACTATCTCTTGTGTTTCCCTTTCGGCTGTCGTTTCAAGAGAAGGTACAGACGATGATACTGTTTTTTCAGATATCGAAGATTTTTGAGTTGGTTCAGATTGATGAAGAGACGATACTCTTCTTTGGAGACACTCATTTTCTACCTGTGTTTCACATATGGGACCACGCAATACTGGTTCAGAGAATTCTTCGAGCTCTTTTATTGTTTTAGAATGAGCTAGAGACAATGCTGATTCTGAAGCCATCTCACAATCAACAGTGTTCGCAAAAGACGTTTCAGGCAGAACCAGGTTTGTAGGCATCTCAAGTTTCCGTACCGTTCCAGAAACGGCACCGAACGATGAGTCTTCGAGAACTTCACGCTGCAATTCAGTTTCAACACCACCGTGCAACAATGATTCATGAGTAACATTCTCCACAGCTGTTTCTGTAATCCCCGACGACGCTGTTGTTCGAGGTTTCTTGGGTTCACACAGAGTTGCAACAGTCGCACACGACTCTGCTTCTTGAGAACTATTCTTTTTCTTGGTTAAATTCAAAGGAACCGAATACAGTGATGTTTCGTTCAGGATTTCTTGTTCCATATTTTTTTCATTGGGACTTGAAGACATCATTGAATCGCAAGAAATACGTCGCTCGAACATTGCCGGTGGCGTTTCAGATGGTGAAAGAATGTCTTGAAGTTCGTCGTTTAATTTTGTTTCCATGGGAACCACACGATGTCTGAACTTTTCAGTCACTGTCGGTCCTTGCATCAGTTGATCAGCAGAGCGATGTAACGAAGGTACTTGTCCACATGTCTCCACCTCGGACAAATTTTCAAGTACTGAGGGGACTAAGCAGGGAAGAAATTCGCGCTGTGCTGACTGTTCGGGTAAATTTACGTGACGCGTTGGTTCTTCAGATGTATTTTTCACAGCAGGCATGGGCGCAACAGAATCATTATGCGCAAGGTCGTAAATTATCTTTCCGGTTGCCGGTCTTTCAAATATTTCAACAACATTATGAGCAGGGTTATGAAAAATTTCTTGGTCAACAGGCCTTCCTAATATTGCTGGAGATATAACAAACGTATCACATTCGTCAAGAACTTGTGTCTTGGGTAATTCAATAATGGTTTCAACCTCAGATGAACCAAGAAAATTTTCGAAACTAAATTCTTCGCGCAGCGAACTCGATTGTCCGTAAGATGGAACTCGAGATGATTTAGCAGTGTTAGAAGTTTCACAAGCAACAGTACTAGCGGTAGCAGTAGCAGCAGCATCAGGAAATATTAATTCAGGAAGTACTTCATTTTCTGCTGAAGTTTGATAAGTTGCTAGGGTTGTTTCAAAACAACTCTCAACTGTGGTAAATTCATTCAAAGTCGAGTTTGGCTGCCGAGGAAAAATATCAGAATGAACTGAATACGGAAGAATTTCAGGTTGAGAAATAAATTGAAAATTTGGGGTAAAAGATAAATTACTTTCTGAAACAAATTCGTGCTCAGGGAGCGTTTGAAATGAAGCAACAGGTAAGTGTGTTCCAACACGGGGTTCATACTTCAGAATCTTGTTTGCTGACGCCGCCGATTGATGCATTTCGGTACGGCATTCCTCTTCATGAACTGGTCTAGAAATGAACTCTAGCGCTTGTGCTTCAGTAAGTGATTCAGCATGCACTGCTTTTGAACACTCGTCATGTTTCTGCTGTGCCGCGGAAGCAATATCAGAGGGTCTGAGTTCATTTTGTTCCAACAATTCTGACGTTATAGCACGAGAAGGATGCGTTGGCGAAACAGGCAATCGAAAAGTCTCATCAGGCAGTCTAATGGTCTCGTTATCATCAAGCATGAATGATGCATTGGGGCTTGGTTTCGTTGATGTTGAAGGTCTTACTGCAAATTCTTCCTGTGTTACCTGCTGAGCTGAGAGTAATTTGAGCGGAGGGATTAACGATGTCTCATTCGAGATTTTCTGTTTTGATATATCTAGTGAAGGAATCGATGGAGATACGAGACTCGGAAATATTTCGGTATCTAACTGTGATTTCCGGGCAGATGGTAAACTCTCACTGTTAAATTTATCTTCGTTAAAAATGGTATTCGCAGTCTGTTCCAGTTTTAGTTCAAGAGTTTTTGAACTGGAAGGTTCAGATTGAGAGGCTAAACGGGACACATCCTCGCGTAATTCATCTCGCTCCGAAGTAAATGGATTCATAGAATCTCCCTCACACTGCATGGACACCAATGATGAACTGAGGTGTGAACCAAACCGTGCTGCAGCTGTTGCTGACGAAGGCCTTTTAGACAAATGTAACTCGGAATTTTCAGCAGAATCAGATGCGCAAGCATTGGATGCACGACTTGTGAAAAACAGCCTAGAAATATTCTTCGAAATTGTTCCTCTTTCCAGTTCCTCAAATGCAGTTGATTTTCTCCGATTTCGCTGCAAGTGTTCAAAATTTTGAGACTGCTTTTCATGAAGTTCTAAAAAAGAAAAAGAACCCGAGGCACACTTCAATTTTGCTTCAGGCTTCAAGCCCTTCACTTCATGGTCTGAAATTCTAAATCCGATGTTTCCCGTCTTCGTTAGGGCTTCACACTCATGTTTCGAAATTTGTTCTTTCACTGCGGGAGTTTGGAAAATATCATTTTTCACGATATTTTCAAGTTTCAAATTTGAATTAGAGCTGGTCAAGTTATTTTCATTACACGTAAAATTCACAATATTGACAACAAAAGGATACTCTTCAGGAGTATCTAAACAGTCTTCGCTAGAAAAGCTATCGAAAACTATTCCTGTTGCAGGAAATGATAATCCACTCATTGGTTCAGAAGAAGGAAGAGAGAACGTATCGTGTGCCCGACTATTGTTTGAAGAGTCGACTTCGTGATTGATTTTACGATATGAAGCCTCGTTCGAACAGACCCTGTCATAATTTTTCAGAGCTGTTGATGCTGCACTGTGACAAACGGCAGAGTCTACTTGACTTGATGCTTGTGCTTCATTTACAGAGTATTCCTTCTCAAAGAGAGATGCAGATGTTTCAGGAATCGTTTCTGTCTCAGGGAATGCCGAAAATACACAACGGCTTTCATCCGTTGACCGGATAGACGCATTATGAAGCGGTTCGTTTTCTAAAAAAGGAGACGATTTGGTTTGGTGTCGTTCCGAGCCAGATAGGGAAAACTCTCTAGTACTACTTGGCACACAGACATCGCTTCCTTTTTCAGTTGCAAATTTGAATTCAGCCAAAGCTCTCTCCGGAATCCATTGAACAGGAAGCTCTTCCATGGACTTGGAGTGCTTTTTGTATGCAAGACCGAATTCATCTTTTTTGTGCAGAGGCGGAAATGAATCACGCCTACGGCGTAATGTCATTCGCTCAGTCTTCAATTTAGATATTGAAGGTAATTCAACATCTCTGTTCAAGTCTCCTTTAGCTCTGCTAACACAGGAGATATGAACCGATGAATCTTCACTTGTTTTACGATCTTCGATTTCAACGGGCTTTGAAAGAGGTGACTTGAAGTGAACGTTGACGTCGTCATCATTCGATAAAACCCTTCGATCAATATCTTCTTTCTCAGAGGGCGTGGAAGACTCCGGCAATTTTTCTTCGCTCATCAGGCCATCAGGAAACAGTGAAAGCGTATTTTTCAACAAAATTTTACGCTCTTCTGGAGAGTCCACATGAATTGGTGACATGGCACAACACTCCGGATTATTCATTGAAATTTTCGTTGCGTCCTGGAACGATAAATTTCTAAGATACAGTGATTCTTCCTCGCTTTCGAAGCTTTTTGAAGAGATTTTTTCAGGCAAATATAAATCAGCTTCGTCTGGCTTTTGATCCACTGAAATCGCACCACCTGAGCAGACGGTGGTTTCAGAAGAAGAGGCCGCGGGTGTCTCTGAGGAAGGAATCCTGACTTCGGATAATGAAGAACCTTCAAGTGTTCCGAACCATTTCCAACACGAAGACTCCACCGCAGTCATTGATGGTGGAACCGACGTTACACTCAGATGTTCAAGAGTTTCGGACGTGGTTTGGCAGCGTAGAGGGTGGCAAATAGGAGACGCCATATCTACGTTCAACAAGCTCTCATTCAAATAAGATGAGGCATTTTCAGTACTACACAGATTGGAATGAATATCTAAGGGAATTTCGATGTACTCATCAGAGCGCGAAGACGACTCAATGAAGCTCTCGGGACACCTCAGTTCTTCGTCAGTGGGCAGCCGAGGCCACTCTGGATCGCTATCTATAAAGGCAGAAACATCACAAGATCGCAAACCTGGCGGTGACGGCCAGTCTTCATCGTTAGAGGCCACAGATCTTAGAATCTCTCGCTCAGGGGGAGTCGATGGCATTGCCTCACGCACGACTTCAGAGAAAGTGATTGGTTCCACTCCACTAGCTTCCACAGAGGATTCTTTCAAATGGTCATCCGTAAGTTCACAACCTAAAGCGGGAAAGTCTTTAAAATATTTGTTAGCGTCTGTGCTTCGCATAGTTTTGGTCACACCAGAGTCAGAAAACGATTTTATGCACTTAAACGATCCTGTTGAAATATTTTCACTCTTTTTTTCGCCAGCGGTTCGATTGTTTTCGGAAATAAAAATGTATCTATCACAAGTATCAATGCTCGAAGGTAACTGAAGAATTTCTTCTTGAAAAAATTCCGCGTTTTCAATTGAAGTAGCTTCGCCTTTTCCTACACTCAAAAATTCTTTTTCAGATACTGTCTCTTGTTCGTCGAGAATTTGAATATTTGACAAACTAATGATGTTTCGCGCCCGTCCTGTTGCATTACTCTCGAGTCCAATGTGACGTTCAGAAGCTTGCGGATCAAATATTTCGGAACCGTCGTGTAAATCAAATGCTAACTCACCTGTAGCACCTGATACCAGTGGGCTTGGATCATGATTCGAAGAATTAGTGGCCACGTTATCGTTTGAGTCAAACGAACCACTGACAAATTCAAAAGTGCTTTTTGTGTCAAAATCCTTACCAGACTTTGTAATTGTTTCCAAATTCAGTTCTTCAGATGAGCAGCTAGGAGACGGCTCGATTGATTTGTCACACACCGAAGCAAAATAATTACTTCTGAGTGTCATTTCTGGTGCGGTGTCAGCTATTTGAGTTGTTGAAAAACTGGTCGCAATCTCACAAACGGTTTCCGATTCTCGCGGGTGTTCTCCAACTAAAGTCAGATCTGTAATATCATTCCCTGTAGTACTATATTCACATGTGGAAATCGACGAAAGTGCCGTCAGTGTCGCACATTCTGCTCTACCAAACGCCAATGATGTTTCTGAACTTATGCTTTGAGTTTGTCCATCATGAAAACTAACTTCAGAGCTTTCTCGACGTGAAATACTTCTTTCAATTTGAGTTGAAAAATCTACAAGCACATCCTGATCAATAACAGTAAAATCTGGAACTGATTCTGAAGATGAGCACGTGAGGTTTGATTGTGCAGGAGAGGACAATTGCGACACCACGTAATGTTGCTGTTCCACGTCCTGCTCTAAATGACTCGTTTTATCACGTTCAGGTAAATTGCTGTCAGAGAGTTCTGCAGAATGAGAACCCATTTCATGAGATTCTGTACAAAAATATTCTATACCAGAGTTCATCTTGTTCCCGGTACTAACTGACCGACAGCTTTCACTGAGATCTGCAAAACCTTTATTTTTAGGCTCATGAGTAGAAACCACACTTCTTTCTTTGTGCGACATAAAATTGGACTTTTCGGAATGGTCTCCTGTCTCAAGGCTCGACGCATCAACAGGTGTATGAGATTCATACCGGAATAACTCTTGAGGTTTGATGCTCAAATTAAATGTACCTTCCACCATAGGACTCACGGAACAAGATAATTCGGCCACGGATGGAGTTTCGCGATTTTCATTAATACAAACATTTTCTTGACATGAGTCCATCATTGACGCGGCAGAACATGGTACCGTAGAGGCCACGGCGCAATCGACTGCAGTAGAATGTTGGAAAAATGTTTCAGTTGTGTTGTGAAGGCTTGGATCAAATTTATCTCCAGCGGAGTTCCGAGTCAAAGGCTGTTCGTCGTCGGAGTTATTATCCGATTCAAGCGCAATGGTACTGGGACTTTCTGTTAATTGAGTAAAATTTTGACCATTTTTGATGAGCTTCAAAGCTTTTGCACAAAAATCTGGCTGATCTTTCTCAGAACTATTACTTGAATGTTCCTCAATTCGGTAACTGTTCAAGACATTTGAAGAACTTAGAACTTGAATCTCATCACTGGTATATTGAATGTCAGGAGATTTTACCGGCACGATTTCATCTTCCCTAAGACGAATCTTTACACCAACAGAAAAGTCGGATA
Source organism: Morinoia aosen (assembly GCA_030386875.1). Taxonomy (NCBI): domain Eukaryota; kingdom Metazoa; phylum Arthropoda; class Malacostraca; order Amphipoda; family Talitridae; genus Morinoia; species Morinoia aosen. The sequence continues at coordinate 9,892,022 of CM059559.1, read as the reverse complement.
GAAACTCATGAGTTACGGATGAAATCGGTTTCATTTTCAAGACTTCAGCAGGACAGATTTCGAATCGACTAAAAGCACGATGGCTCTGTAATGGAAGCTTGATGTCGTTGAAATTCTCACTATCCGCGAAAGGGCTTGGATGAGGACGACAAATCAATACAGATCCGTCCTGAAAATTCCCATGCAGATTTTCAGAGTTTGCAACAGCACTGGGGAAATTGAAAGGTAAAACGAACGGGTGAGATTCTAGCGAGTGAACATAAGATAGTGGCATGGCAACCGAATCAGGCTTTTTTTCCTGGTTCATTACACTTGCAATTGCGGTGGCTTGTGATAGACTTACAGCAACAGGCAACTGTGTTGATGCTGCATCATGAACCATGGTTTCAGAAATTAAAGCCGATGCCTTCGTTGGAACATCAAGAGGCACAGAAGAGATATCTTCAGAAACCGACATCCAGTCGTCACTCGTTTCAGTGCGACACGCTGAAGAACTGATAGCTTCTACAACATTGCGCGCAGGTCCGCTGCTCGAAAATGAATCCCCGGTTTGAAAAATATCCTGAAGCTCTTCAGCGCTACGCTCAGTAAATTCAACGTCGGAGTCATCTTCGCTCTCAACCCTTAAAACTTCGGATTCTTCGATTCTACTTACGTCACGAAACATTTTTTGGACAATTGGAGCGTCTGCAAATGGAGTAAGTTCAATGTTTTGAGCACTTGACGAAATAATTTCCGATCGAGAGCCAATTCCTGAAGTGCACAACACCTCACATTCACTTGCACCATCACCTTGCACGTCATCAACAGACACGGAATCACTTTCAAAGACGGAGTCATCCCAAAATTTTGAAACGCAATCGAAATAAGCCCAACTTTCAAGGGACGCATCAGTGAAGGTTTCAGAGGATGTCCTACTCGAACGTTTTGATGAACCTGTTTCTGATAACTGATCTCGATTATCAAGCATCAGTGAGTCGTCCTCTGTTTCGATGTCACATAGAAGCTCATTTTTTGATAACTCGCCTTGCGAACCTAAAAACCAAGGCATGACTGTTCTAAACACTGTCCGTACTAAACCAGTTGATATCGTACGAATATCTTCAAGAGAGAGAGGGTATGCTTGGCTGTCGCATCTCTCTAACTCGCCAGCTTGTGGAAACAAGGGCTCTGCAGCAGGACGACATTCTTCAGAGCGCGATAGTCCTGATGATACAGCACAGGGTTTTCTGATTTCAGCGGTTTTCGAGGCGCACACGTTCTTCAAGTGATATTCATCAATTTCACAAGGTAAACATGATGAAAACTCAATGTTCTCTTCGGCATCAATACCGATATCAGCATCGAGTACTTTTACAGGTTTAGCAGCTATTGTTGATAAAGCAATATCTTCGGCTTGAGAGGGTAGAAAATCCGCATCTAATTGCAAAAGAGAGAAAGAAGGGACGCCAGCAGGGATCTGGTCAGCAGAAATTTCGATTTCTGAAGTCGCTCGGGAGTTTAATGGGAATATAGAGGAGGTTTCAAATGCCGTTTGAGTAATTAGACAGTAATTATTTTCAGCAGGTTCAAGATTCGACTCAGGAGAACATACGTCCTTGTTTCTTTCGGAAACAGATTCTCGAATGTCCGTGTTACTGCTCTGGTGTTCTGCAAAAGATGAAGAAGAAATTGTTTCATTTCCAAGCTTTAGTTCACGGCTATCATATTCTTCATGTTTCACGGCTAGATTATCTTCAATGGTCACACGCTCAAAAGCTGGTTCACCACTGATGTCAATAGACTTCATGGGACGCGTAGGCATTGAGTAAATACCACCATTCTTTTCTAAATTTGTGCGATCATTTCTTTCAGCGGTAAAATCAAAATTATTTGCACTGTCCACTTTTGGCTCCAAGGCGAGAGATACTGTGGATTTTTCATCCCCCTGTGGTATAGGAGCTGGAATCGATGGCGTCAACACATCTCGCAGAAATTCAAAACTCGTGTCTTGAGAACGATTATTTGAATACAGCACTTGAGACACTGCTCGGGAATTTGCATCAAGGTCTGAAACGAGGCTTTCACAGTAATGAGTCACGTCTCGAGATAGCACAGATGTCTTTCCAAAATTTAAAACACTATTTGTTTCCCGCTCAGACACTAAAGAAAGATTTGATGATTCTCGTTTGATTCCAGTGTCAATATCAAGATTTTCAGGGAGACGTAACTCTTGATTACTGGATGCAGTTTTAAGACCTTTACATTCAAGACTCATGACACAAGTTGAGCTTGGGGCAGTCTTCGAAGCCGAAACTGGAATGTTTATTTTCTTTTCGGATTTTTGTTGCACGAGAATTACAGGATCATTAGAAGTGACGCTATCGTCAAACTGAGCGGTCGAATCACTAATCCCGCATTTATCAGCTTCCGTTGGTAACTGCAACTCTGATCGTTCAGTAAGTGAATCACTTTTCGGTGGGAGCACTTCCGTTTCATTACTACGCAGAGTAATGAACGAAGTGTCAGACTCAATGTTCAGAGGCATGTCTATCTTCTCCTCAACGCCTGTCCGAGTATCACACTCCAGGTTCAGAGGCTTGTCTTTCTTTTCTACAACAGCAGTCGGAGTATCCAACTTTAAGTTCAGAGGTTTGTCTTTGGTCTCTTTAACATTAGTCAGACATCCAAATTCCGGGTTCAGAGGCCTATCTTTCTTCTCTTCAACGGAAGTCTGAGTACCCAACTCCAGGTTCAGAGGCATATCTTTCTTCTCCTCAGTGGCAGTCTGAGTACTCAACTCCAGGTTCAGAGGCATATCTTTCTTCTTCTCAGCGGTAGTCTGAGTACCCAACTCCAGGTTCAGAGGCATACCTTTCTTCTCCTCAGTGGCAGTCTGAGTACCCAACTCCAGGTTCAGAGGCATATCTTTCTTCTTCTCAGCGGTAGTCTGAGTACCCAACTCCAGGTTCAGAGGCATATCTTTCTTCTCCTCAGTGGCAGTCGGAGTACCCAACTCCAGGTTCAGAGGCATATCTTTCTTCTCCTCAGTGGCATTCTGAGTACCCAACTCCAGGTTCAGGAGCATATCTTTCTTCTTCTCAGCGGTAGTCTGAGTACCCAACTCCAGGTTCAGAGGCATATCTTTCTTCTCCTCAGTGGTAGTCTGGGTACCCAACTCCAGGTTCAGAGGCATATCTTTCCTCTCCTCAGCGGCAGTCAGAGTACCTGACTCCAGGTTCAGAGGCATGACTTTCTCCTCAACGCCAGTCAGAGGAAATTTGGTGACACAGAAAAGACTGTCTTGGGTCGAAGTTGTCACCCGAGACTTGGCTGAGTGAATATTCAGAGGATAAGAAATGTCAATAGAAGAAGGATCGCCAACGTTGTACCATCTCCCATCGTCGCTAGATATCGATGTTACATCATTTTCTTCGCGGATATTTTCAACGACGGGCGATGAACTATTTCCATGTTCCTCGCAATCACCAACTCCCTCAAGTTTCTTGGAACTTTTTTTCCAGGTTACCTTACCGATTATCTCGGATGTACTAGACTCAAACTCTTTATCCTCGACACCCGCTTTATTTTCACGCAAGTCTACTGACACTGACCTTGGCGCGGAGCAAGACGGATTCACATGATCATTTTTTTTCGCTTTTTCACCACTCGGAGAAATTTTCTGACAATCATCTGCAAATTTCTCTCTGTGGCTGCTCTCGTGATCTTTACAACTCAATGGCAACGGATTAACTACGGAGCCCGCATTGTGCGTAAACGGACGTTTTTCATCGCGCTTGAACTTATGTTTACGACCTTTCCTGAAAGTTGCAGAGTTGACAGGAGTCTTCACGCACGTGACGCTTGGGATGCAGACTGGGAGACACACAATGGGGGAGTCGTGAGTTTCGTGAGCTCTTTCCAAGACAATTGGGTCCTGAAATTCAATCAATTCGTCGACGCTGACGATTTCAGCAAATAATGTACGAGCAGCGGGCTCACTGTTCAGCGGGACCGCAGCGTCCAGCGCGGCCTGGGAAGCAGGCGAGACGCTAGGGGCAGGCGAGACGCCAGGGGCAGGCGAGACGCCAGGGGCAGGCGAGACGCCAGGGGCAGGCGAGACGCCAGGGGCAGGCGAGACGCCAGGGGCAGGCGAGACGCCAGGGGCAGGCGAGACGCCAGAAGCAGGAGAGACGCCAGAAGCAGGAGAGACGCCAGAAGCAGGAGAGACGCCAGAGGCAGGAGAGACGCCAGGGGCAGGAGAGACGCCAGGGGCAGGAGAGACGCCAGGGGCAGGTGAGACGCCAGGGGCAGGTGAGACGCCAGGGGCAGGTGAGACGCCAGGGGCAGGTGAGACGCCAGGAGCAGGTGAGACGCCAGGGGCAGGTGAGACGCTAGGGGCAGGCGAGACGCTAGGGGCAGGCGAGACGCCAGAAGCAGGAGAGACGCCAGAAGCAGGAGAGACGCCAGGGGCAGGTGAGACGCCAGAAGCAGGAGAGACGCCAGGGGCAGGTGAGACGTCAGGGGCAGGCGAGACGTCAGGGGCAGGCGAGACGCCAGGGGCAGGCGAGACGCCAGGGGCAGGCGAGACGCCAGGGGCAGGCGAGACGCCAGGGGCAGGCGAGACGCCAGGGGCAGGCGAGACGCCAGGGGCAGGCGAGACGCCAGGGGCAGGCGAGACGCCAGGGGCAGGCGAGACGCCAGGGGCAGGCGAGACGCCAGGGGCAGGCGAGACGCCAGGGGCAGGCGAGACGCCAGGGGCAGGCGAGACGCCAGAAGCAGGAGAGACGCCAGGGGCAGGCGAGACGCCAGGGGCAGGCGAGACGCCAGGGGCAGGCGAGACGCCAGGGGCAGGCGAGACGCCAGGGGCAGGCGAGACGCCAGGGGCAGGCGAGACGCCAGGGGCAGGCGAGACGCCAGAAGCAGGCGAGACGCCAGAAGCAGGAGAGACGCCAGGGGCAGGAGAGACGCCAGGGGCAGGCGAGACACCAGGAGCATGTGAAGCAAGAGCAGACTCGAGAGTATGAGCATCACTTTGCCCAGTTTCAGCTACCAATTGTCGTGCTCCAGTTGTTGAGAATTCATCGAAAGGTAACGTCATCAATGTAGATCTTTCAAGGGGATTCAATGTCGTCTTTTCTTCCTCGATTTCCTGCAAGTCTTGGGACACGGGCTCGGTATATTTGGAAAATTCACGTCGTTCAATCGAGGTTTCATCCAAAAGAACACTTAAAGCAGTTTCCTCAACCTCTGAATCAGTTCCAATATTAAGTGTTCTTTTGAATGTTTCGCTCTTTGGTAGCTTCCGAAAAGTAGCTGAGCACTGAGATGTTTCGCAGGAAGAAATGCCAGCTGAAGTGGGCTTAGCCTCTTCACGAGAGCTCCGTACCATAATATTAGGTATTATTTCTACGGACTTTTGGGAGCAAATATTGGAACTTAATTCAAAAAACGAAGGAGAATCTGTGGAAGGACTAATGCCAGGAGGGAAGCTCTTACTGTTTCGCCAATCCTCCTCGCCCTGTGGACTGTCACATGAGGTGATAGAGCAAATCTTGACCGTCTCATTGATAGGCGGTTCAATAGTCTCGGTATTTTGATCGTTCATTACTGCGATATTCAGAACGACTTTTTGGATTTTTGGGTCGTCGATATTTTCTTTGTCCGAGGAAGCATCGTTCAATAAGCCGAGACTAGATGCTTCCTCAATATTGTTGAAATGGTTTTCGGGTTCACTCACGAAAGCCTTTGAGGGAAGATCGCTTGAAAACTTCATTGACGGCGACTCATCATCAGCAACACCAGTAGCGCATTTTCTGGAATCTTGATTCATGGAAATGTCAATGATAGAGCTCGAGGTTATCTCAAATGGAGAACAGCGTGGGAAAAATGATCTTTCAGGAAAATTTGAATCAACACTCAAAATAAAGCTGGAGCTTGACCTCTGTGCCCCAGATAGAAAGTTCAGGTCATGCCGTTCAGAAATGCAAGGGTGGCGGTAATTTGAAAAAATAGGACTTTCACACAAATGCTCGACGGCAGATCGGTTCCAAGCGGAATGAACATTCTCCGCGTCGTCCATAATAACAAAAGAACCGTCATTACCCTCCATCCAACTAACATTTGCAAACGTGGCACTGGGCTGATATGAGTCTGCAAACACCAGCACTGATCTGGGTCGTGAGCACTCAGGAAACTGAAGACAATCGCGAAGATCTAAAGAAAAAAGAGATTCATTCAAGTTCAAATAATTTTCAAAACTTTTATTAAAATAAAACGCAGAAGAACACTCCCGCCTTCCACAATCGTCACTTGTGCCAATGAAAGTAACAGGACCAATTTTTTCAACAGTGGAAGACCGTTGTAAGCCAGGCCAATTTTGAAAGCATGACAGAAGAGTGGTTGATTTCTTCAAGAGCACACCTTCTTTGAAAGGCAAATGTACATCGGCAGTTGATTCGCTTTGGAAAAGAATTGAATGTAGTGTCGTATTCAAAATAGGCACATTATCGGAAGTTGACACGATTTTCACTTCAGATGAGGCTTTTTCACCCGCAGCATCTCCAGGTCCTCCTTGATCAATGGGCTCAGACGTGATCTTCTTCTTGACTGTAATTTTGGGAGTTACTATTTGGGTCTTAGAAGGAATATTACTGAAATCAAAAGCAGCTTCAACGTATGATAGAGTCACTTTAGAAGCATGTTTGCGTCGGCTGATTTTATCAGGAAACTTGTCAGGAGGAAGTTTACATGTATTAGATACTGCGCCAAGACACGGAAAAGTTTCTTCTACAACGAAGTCTTCAAAATTTTCCTCGGGGATACTGGACAGCGAATCAGGCTGATCAGCAGAGAACACATGAACCGTTTCTAACAAAGTATCCTCTGAAGAACTAATGATGTCCTCCATACTCGCTGAGCAATTCCCGGCATCGCTCTCTGAGTCTTTCCAGTCACTTGGAATGCAATCAGACTCGCGCCAATCATCGCCGGTGGCGTCCGAGTCTGACTGCCCACTGCACGTATGGCTAAGCTCAGAACGACTGCCTTCGCTACACTCCACTATTGTGTACAGAATTCGACGCATATTGGCGTGATGGCCATGTTCTTCGGGTATCATTTCATCAACAGATGCTATGGTCGATCCTGAGCTATTCGGAGAGTCCCGTTCAGATTCACTGTAAGAAGTTTCATCATCCGTATCGCTTCGCTTGTGGCTGGAGTTGAGATTTTTTTGCGAGGCAATCTCAGGGTCTTTCACGCCAGCCTCAAAGAAAGAGGTTTCACTATGAGCATCAGGAGAAAGAAGAAACGCTATTAATTTTTCTGAAGACTCTTCCAAAATTTGAGTAACATTTTCTAGTAAGCTGGCGTTCTCAGGAGACTGAACGTCTACGCCAGCTGATTGAAGAATTTGACGACTGCTTTCCTCCATGTCTTCTGGTGGGATTGGCCAACTCACTTGATTGATGGATGCATCCTTACTGGGTTGGTAAGCAGAGTCGATTTCTCCCTCAGTGAAATTTGCAGCATTCCTGTTCAAACAATCTTCAACTTTCTCAGAGCTCACTTTTGGCGAACCGGAGTCCACATCGACGTCACTGGCCTCGCAGCCGCCGACGCCATCAAGAGTTTGTTTATCCCCAATTTGGGAGTTCTCACTTTGCTCACCAGACGAGGAAGACTTTTTGATTTTTCTCTTACGACGCAATGGGCGTGAATTTTCCGATTCACTCTCATCGGATGACGAAATGTCGACAACTCTTCGCTGAATGCGCTCTCTTGTGATTTTTCGGCTACTCGTGGGAGAGCCACCGTTCTCGCTGTTACTTCCTTCAGAAGACTTGGGCGAAATTCTCCTCACAGCAGACTGTCGTTCACCACCACATTGTGATAAGTTTAAACCAACCGCTGGCCTAGAAGTCTTCTGCTGGTCTACAGCAAGAGATTTTTCAGTCGTTTCGGAAACTTGAAATGAAGGAAAGTTGTCGCCTTCAGAAGCGAATAAAGTACTTAACTTCGAGACGTCTGAACCATTAATAGGAAAGCATGCGTTGCGGGACAATTGACCATCGTTTGCTTGACTTTTGCACGATGCTGAGGTTCCCAAGACAGACGAAACATCCCTTATGAGACATTCGTATCTATTGACATCGTCAGAATCACTGCCAGAATTCTCTAAAGAGTCTCGACTAAATCTACCGGGCGAAACAGAGTCGCTTTCTTCAATGTCACGGGGCTTTAAACATTCTATGCCCGCGATGATGCCCCGGGCTCCATCCAAACTGTCATCTGAAAATTGCTCTTCGCCCGAGACGTGACGATATTCAATGGGAAGAAGATAAACAGGCTGAGTTTTGTCCTCATCCCCAGCATTAATGACAAACCCTGAATCTTCCCCATCTTGACTGCGAAATTCGTCGGATCTTAATCGTTGTGTAGACTCAGGCACGTGCGGAGGAAGTTTTTTATAATACGTGAAGTCAATATCATCTAAGTATGATGGAGTTTCGTAGTGGACCACACTTGATGCGCATCTCCAGTTTTGCGAACGAGTTTGAGTTACAGACGTCGAATTATTGCTCTCAGCAACGGATTTATTAGTTGAGTGAGAGCGGCGCTCAAATTTAAGTTCCTGCGGTTTTAAGGTTTTTAATTGGACTTCAGGGCTTTTAGAATACGTACCTGGCCGGGACTGAGAATCGAGCGTTAGTTGTTGTGGTTTTTCCATAGAAGTCAGCGTACTAGTAGCATTGCTTGCCTTGACGAGGGGTTGCGAACAGCGCGCGTGAAGAGATGACCCTTTCGACTTCCCGGGGTACAGTCTCCGTGTGACGTTCTCGATGATTTCTTGACGTGTTAGCTTTGTGGGGGAATGTTTTTTTGCTAAACTTTCTTTGATGGGCAAGATAGGTTCACTCCGATTGCGGCGGAGCCCTTTCTCTATTTCAGGCCAGATGCTCTTGTTCCACCGACGGCGCGACAAAGGGGAATTTGGACTCGTCAGAGAACCAGAACTTGTCGAGTTAACATAAGCGGGCAAACTTGATCGTCGTGCTTCGCAGGCTTTAAAACTGAAAGAATCTAAACTGAAGAAAGAGGAGTGACTCGCAACGGACTCAAGAGAAGTATTCGAATCAAAGATCTGGTTGGTGATTTGCGAGTACTCTAAAGAGAAATCATCAGCATCAAAGTCAGTAACGCATGTGCTCTTCGTGCAGTAATTGGAAGTTTCGCAATTTGAAGCCCCCAAAGGACTTTTACGTTCTGCTAAAGGGAAGTTCAAATCTACAGTGTCTAAACTTTCACCTTCACTCTGTAAAAGGCATGAATCTACTCCTGGAAGCGACCGTAAATCACTAGATTTGTCGGGGTTATCTGGACATAAGTTTACACGAGTCAAAGCATTTGAGTCGAACTCATCTTCTTCATCGTCTACAGTTATTTTGTAGTGATTTTTGTACGCCTGTAAATTGTAAGAAGCACTGGAGAGGACAGGCAAGCAGGACGAAAGTTTTACCCGATCCAGCAGAGACTGATTTTCGGGACTGATGTTAATGCTTTTGGAGAAGCTTTCCTGGTCTAAACTGCAGCCAGAGTCCTTGCTGACGAAAGCGCACCGCACGTCTGACGACCAGCTGAGAGCGCTCTCGCATCCGCCGCTCGCTGAGTGTCCGTCTTCAGGATCGTCCACTCGCCTGGATGGAGGTCGGCTTTTGAAACATGGAAACATGGTCAAGTCAAGAGAATGGCGTGCATAATCCGATTCCAATTATGTAAGTGAATTTAAATGTTTTTGTTACAATACAGCATGCTTTAAGTATCTTCATTAAAGTTTGGATAGCATTTCCGTGTTTAAGGAAGTTATTTATACATCGCCTATCATGAACATTAAGTACATGCTCTAGAACAACATAAATTTAACGAATCATTGACTTGGAACAAAGAGGTAAGAAAAAATAGAGGATTTATTTCGTGTACAGCAAATAACCCTACAAATAGCTGCCTTAATTTACGAATGACACTTCGATTTATTTTCATTTCAAGCAGTACAATACGAAGAGTCAAATAAAACCAAGAGTCAGGTACTTAAAAGCGCTCATTGCTTAAGAGAACCATTTGTCTTCAAGTCTGATGACTGGCACGAGAAGACCCTTTTCAGCAAAGGTGAGAGGTAGCCATCAGCTCCAAACAAATACCACTACTAACATCGAAAACTCAAGCCAAAGTCCTATGTTCAACGACTCGTTTACGAAGGTTTTCGACATGACTTGGAAAAGCACGATCACAAAGGTGCAATCGGCGGCACAAGTTAGACATCCTTTTGCAATTACCGTCTGTTAGAAAATGATTCACTAATATACTGTACTGTTTATAGATTAGATTTTTTCCCGATACGTTCTAATGGGCCTTAGCCTGAACAACTGATGTTCGCGCCTCTCCTATGTAATTCGTTAAGAAAAATTACTAGGCAGTTCTTTCGCATGATATGACGGAGTAATGCCAGTAGGATTTACATAAGTTCTGGAAGGCTGGGAATGTAATTAAATGGAGACAGTATTCAAGAAATTGTCGATTCGAAACAATGCGATAGTGATATCTGAGAAAAACAAAAACAGTTTCACATGCTGCAAATGCCCAGGGAGAAAATCAATGCTGAAGTGTCCGTATTAGTAATCCCTCTCATGGGATTGGATTTTCGGCACGATCCCTCTGGACGGATTACGTAACGATAAAATTAAGCGTTTTCTTTTTAATTCTGTACTCGATTCTGAAATTATTCAATATCAACATCAAGTTTTACAGTATGTTTTCTTAATTCTGTTTGTAGGCACAGATTTAAGATCATTCCCTATTTATAAACTCGAGAACCGTCAATGGTTTTGTTTCGATGACCAGTTTAAAATGATCGATTGCCGTTGATGAATTGCTCTTTTTATTGGAGGAATTTTCAGGAGATTGCATTTGCGTAGTATTTCATACAGCTAACAGCAGCGTCATCTTACGGCCTCGCTCTGTCCGTGACCTCAAATTCACCTTTAACTTTACTTTATTTTTTATATTTTTCACACTTTATATGAATAACTCAATCTGGAACTTCAAAACACATCATCACATCATTATCGCGAAGTGTACAATCAATTTTTCTCTCCTCAATAATCTAAGATGATGAACAGCACAGTTGGTTTTACTTTAGATTCGAATTGACATCCGTCGAACTCCTACTCTATGGGCAACGACCTGTTAAAATAACTGAACTTCCATGACTATCCGAATTGTTGCTTCCAAGTCTGATATTGTTACTTTCATGACCATTCAACGAGCTGATTCCGTACATATTGGGACACTTAAATTCTTACAGCAGACTGTCGAATATAATATATTTATTGTGCATTCGCTGACTTCTGACAACACAGTAGCTAAGTCTTGCGCACGAAAAGTATCATTAGAACGTCTGAATCTACAACTAGAATAAAGCGGAAGAGGTCTTGAGTATGCAAAGATCTGAATAGAAAAGAAAACATAAAAGCAACTCAAAGAAGAATCATTTGCAACAATAAAAGTACTAAAGTTAAATCTTAGCATGCATTATTAACACAGCCCTCTAACATGGTGTATATTTTTTCAGACTAGACGTAAATCTTCACTCAGTTTAAGCCACCCTAACCATGTGAAATGTGTTATCTAGAGGGGAAGGGGAACATTTTGTATGGAATTAAAGGAACTGGGAATCTATGCACAAGTGTGCTCCCACACCAGAATCCTTGCGCATGTAAGCAGCAAGTCAGCAGAAAAGTTTATCAAATCAAGTAAAACTTGAAGAAGAAAGCAATAGGTGCTGAAAAAAGCAGTGAACCAAAAAAGAATGGTCTGTAACAAAACAGAAAACCATATTATTTCAACAAAAAGAAGGCCTAACTATCCACCAGATCGGTACTTCACATCTTCCCCCGGGAATACCAATTCTCATAGATGTATTACTTGTCTCCCCCTAAGGGAATTATATTCTATAAACGAATTACTCAGTTGCGGAGAATGTTATCACGAGGCAATTTTTTTTTGCCGATGTGAATTCATTTGGAAGTTAAAACATGAAACAGTGTTTTTGCCGGCGCGAATTCATCCGGATGTTAAAATACGAGGCAGTTTTTTTTTTTTTTGCCGGGGCGAATTCATCTGGATGTTAACAGCCCACTTACTGTGGATGGCGAGCGTCGGAGAACTGATGAGGGCGTCTCTGAAGCTCGTCTTGTGAAGTGGCAGAGCTCTCTTCGCTGATCAGAGGGGCAGAACTTTGGTCCACAGCCTGCAAAAAAGCGCTTCAATTACTTCCAATGTCTACAACGCAATCACAGCCAAAACTGAACACCGAACATACAGCAAAATACAACAGCGGTCAACAAAGGAGTGCTGTCTGCATTTGAGGAGTTCCTCGTTGAGAATTAGAATACCACACTCGGCCAGATAAATAAAAGTAAATAAATACGAACCGCTTACAGTACATCATTCAATTTTTGACAGGACTAATGTGCTACTAGCTCATTAATTGGAACACGTTTTCATCGTTTTATATACGGATACACGGTAAAAGATGGGAACTTCTGAACACCATATCGTTACAGCAAAAATCATTGTTTATCAACACGAGCTAAGTATGAATGCGCCGTTTCAGAGCTTTTAGCTTTCCAAGCCATTTTCAATAGTGGACTTTAGCATTATTAATGAATAAAAAATACAGAGCATGCTGAAAGCATTGAAGACACACTAAAAATTTCTTATACAAAAGCGAATAACAAAAGAGGAATCCTGCAGGCCATTCTTCACTTCAACTATCAAATTCATCTCAGTGAATTCGAAGCAGGAAGAAAAAAGTTAGCGTTTCAATTGCAACATCAACCACCGGAGTCCACTGAAAAATTGATTTACAGCTTAAAACACGAAAAAATGAAATTTGATAATTAAATTCATTGAAAATAAAAAAACAATTCCAAATTATACCATTGCCGCCCAGTTTTCAAATTATAATCACGTCGTTTACTTCACAGTAAGTTGCTTCTACCACAAAAAATGAAAAACGACAAAATGCGTTATGGTAATGAAATTCATTGAAAATAAAAAAAAGGCAATCCCAAATTATACGAGTACAATTGGCGCACCCTTCCAAGTTTTCAAATTATAATCATGTCGTTTACTGCACTGTACGTTGATTTTACCTCAATAACTTGTGCACACGGGGCATCAAACTTCAGTGCCGTCTTGGCTAAGTCCGTTCCATTCTCAAACCAGAAGACTTGTGAATACATGACAGATTCTTAAATAAGAGTTCGTTGCGCTGCGAGAAGTCGAGGTACTTCAGACCAATGAAAACACTTTTGAGATTAGTGTACGTACACTCGATTACTTAGCGCTGCTCACAAAGGCCATCCCAATTAAAACTTATGAACAGTTAATGACCACACTCAGTTGTATGCAACCAACATTTTCCTAAGAAGATGTTCCTTTTTAGCCTATTATCTTAGCCAAGTAAAGTGCACTGCTCTGAGACATGCATATTAATTAATAACATTAGACTGAAGTAATATAATCCTATTCAAAAACATGCGAAGAGATTCGGTCGTAATCATACAATAAACTGGCTCTATCATACATTAAGTAAAATAATACCCTCCATAGGATCCATAGGACCAACACTCAGGGTTTCAACCAAAAGCGTGTTTAAACATACTGAAATTAATCAAATTCCAGCACAGTTCCTTCGGAAAAAGCACAGGCATTACCATCTCAATGATAATGTTTGTGTTGAAGTTGAAACGACAGAAAATACCATACATCATTGAATATTACTTAAAAAAAATTGCACAAATTCCAAAATATTCGTACAATATCCTAACGCACAAACGCTTGACAGTGAAGATCTTTATTCCCTGAAATTAAGAGAACCGATACTTCAACGAAATAACAAAAAGCATATTTAAAAGCGCTGTGAAGTGTCAAGTTTTTCGACGAATTGAAACACCCTTACTTAAAGCGAAAACAGTTCACTAGCCCACAACACTTGATAAAACATGAACGTAAAATATTATAAATGAAATATATGAAAATCTAGACGATAAACAAACATATAAATACAAACAAGCTTAAAAACTGTATAAGTCGTATTTTCCTCTCGCAACTTTCTCAATTCAGCGGCAGGGCAACATACCAATGTGTGGAGAACGAGTTTCCTTCACTACGTTCCTCAAAAACCTCGATTTCAAAGAAACGCAGCACAACCGCTGGACCTCACAGTTGTGCGAGCTGGTTGAAGACTGGCGTATCAGAGTTAGGTAGCCTGCTATAATCTAGCTGCAACTATTTGGCTTCTCAGTCGTCCTCGGCGCGTGACTGTCCATGAACGCAACCTACATCTATGTCGAGAACCGAGGAAAGCAACATGCACTTCCAATGCATGAGCGATTTCAAGCGTCGACTAAAATTAAATTCGTAAGAAGTGAACTGTAAGAGCCCCCGGTAAAAGTTCGAATCGAGGATTTGTTAACAAATAACAAATGAAGAAAGATGAAAATTTTACAATTTTCGAGTTGTAAGAACATCGTTGAGAAGTTTAATTCGGTCTATATTTGAGCTTGATGATGTACTTGATGTACACAATTTTAAACGACCAATCGTTTTACACTAAAGAGGGATAAACTGCGTCAAAAACGACGAGCACAGACTGCGAAAACCACCAAACACAGTCTTCTTTTCTAGTGTTGTCTCGTGCTTATAGGGAACAGGAAAACATACGTATTAATGAGATGTGCCAATGGGGCAACTTTTCAGTTTTATTTCAGTTTCATAAAATATTGGGCCCAGTCTTGCAGCGAGTAATTTCAAGGTTTAAAACGTTAAGAATTAAGAGTAAGGAAAAACGTGATATGTTCAAAAAATATGAATAACTCAAATTACAATCATTCTAAAAAAATCTATTCGTAAAATCTACGTTAGGAGTCATTAGGCACAACACGAGTTTAAGATTTCACTCATGCTGCAGTTCAGATTTCAGAACCAAAGAACAACAATCACTCAACACGACAGCACAACGACTCACTCCCACACAGGAAATCAACTAAATGAGTCAGTCACCTGCAATAGGAAAGCATTCGTCATCAAATTCCAAGATTAAAGTGACAATGACAGAAAACTTAGCCGTACGAGATCAAGAATCTTGCCAAACTCACACAAAGAGTGATGGCAAAAAGGCAAGTAAACACGGAAAACATTCATCACCAAATTCCAAGATGACAAAGAAAACTTCACGAAAGCGAGAATCTTACCAAACAAAAGACTGACGGCAAAGAGGCAAGCAAACACGGAAAACATTCATCACCAAATTCCAAGATGAAAAGAAAACTTCACGAAAGCGAGAATCTTACCAAAGCGAGAATCTTACCAAACAAAAGAGTGACGGCAAAGAGGCAAGTAAACACGGAAAACATTCATCACCAAATTCCAAGATGACAAAGAAAACTTCACGAAAGCGAGAATCTTGCCAAGCACACACTGGGTGACGGCAAAGGGGCAAGCAAACACGGGAAACATTCGTCACCGAATTCCAAAGTGACAATGAGAGAAAACTTCACGAGAGCGAGAATCTTACCAAACACACACTGGGTGAGGAAAAAGAGGCAAGCAAACACAGCGAAGTATTGCACACAACTGAGCTGCGCAGAGACACGAGGGAAGCTCTACGCAACAACGAGGGCAGGCAAGGTCATGTGTCGGCCCGTGGGATGATGAGCCTGTTAAGCCACTCGAGCTCTTCCCTCTACCGCTCCGCGATATAGTCTTCATTTCCGAGCTTATTAGATACTTACGATGTCCAACATCAACCAATGTGTTAACGAAAGAAATGTTTTTGATAATTCATCATCAATAACGAGAAGAGCGATACATGAAAGAAGCATTATTGGGCTCTCTCTACTACCGATGATTGACCTCACTGCCTTTCTAATTATGGTTGTTCTCGTGCAAGAAGATCTTCACTCACCTCTAATGTAAGCAGCAAATACTATAGTAGCAAGACGATTGACACATACCAACGAAAATATAAGATAATGATTACTCACTCAACTAGACACCTTAACACCAAAATATGTTATACCGATATTCCATAAGTAATGAGCCTAGATACGCGTGTCAGTACGGATCTGCTAATGACAAAATCAAAACTATTTGAGCATTCATTAATGAATGCTTAAATAAATAGTGACCAGCATAACAGATAGCAAGACCTCCATGAGCTTACGATGAAAATGAACAAAGTATGAGCATTATTTTTTTCGAGAGAAAGTGCAATTAGTGTTGTGATTTATTATTCACTCTAGTGCTCTTCTCTGTCAGTAATATATTTCTGCACTTAATAAAAACGGGAAAAAATATAGAAATAAATGCAACCAAACTAATACCAACAGAAAATAACTTAATCAATAAATCCATGACCAAAAATGAGGCTGTAACTTTTCAATCCTTAGAAACATAGCTATTCTGACCTCTAAATACCAACCAGGGTGCTAACCAATCAAATAGATTGTATAATGCCTTCTCCATGAAACGCGTGAACTACACTTGACTCGCTACAGCGAATTTGATCACTGGCTTCTTGTTCGTATCAAAGAGGTCGTGCGCACATCGTTGTGAAGAGCCCTTTAACGGTCACTTCGAATTTTATAAGTCGAACTAGTGGTAAAGGATCTTATCCGTCTATTTCATCCTATATTTATAATTATTTCATATTCTATATAGAGTAAAGTTAATTAATCTACACAGACTCTTCTTCGTGGAAGAATTTTTTCATAATCAAAAATTTCTCGTTTTTATTTCACCTTAAATCCCCTCAACCTTATTTCATCCCACACACAACACTGCAAGTCCACAAGCTCATTTTATCGAAAATAAAAAGCAAGATTTGAAAATTCTTATCAAGTTTTCCAAATAAAGTGTATATCAGATGCTAAACTCTCACGCAAAATCAAGACCAATATAGTCCTGGATAACAAAACAGAGCAAATCGTTAACGGGATGCCTAGCGGCCACTAGACAGAACCCTGTGGTACCCCCTGTGCTTGTCAGCCCGCATACGCCTACATGGTTCTGAGGGTGAGTCATGAGAGCGAAGCAAAGATGACTTTATTCCTTGCTTTGCTTACAAGCGTGTGAATCAACTGCGTTAGACAAAACTACCCGTTGGCCTGCGACACAATTCTCTCAGACTCAAACTTCATTATGATTGTACGTTGGTTTGACAGCGTAACGAAGTAAAATGCTAAAACCTCAATTTAAATTGCGTCCAATATTGAACAATTCTATTTTATTCAGGATTTGACTTAATATGGTTCCACAGCCGTTCTCAGAATTTTCATCAATTCAATGCACTGGAAAATAATTTTATGAACTGTAAATGACATATTAACATATAAAAACTACTCTTTTATGCACTCACACGAGAATCCATACTTTCAAGGTTAAAGGACAGGTATGAAGCGTAGATTATTAGTGACTCTACGTATGCTAAGCAATTATGTGGTGTGCGTCCTTGAACAGTAATTTGGTGAATGAAAATCATTAGAGATATTGAGAACTTTCAATATGCTCATAGTCTCTGACATATTGAAGTCAATTCAAACTGTAGCCACCTTGAAATGAATGAAGAGTTGGTTTGCATATCACATCAAATAGATGTACTTTTGCACGCAAATTTTATAAAGTCAATATAGTTTAAAATAGTCGCAAAAAAACAAGGCATGGAGGGCAGCAAATTTAAACAGCCTTAATCCCAACCCCAGTGGCCCGCGGATAAATTTTAAGCTGCTGCATAAAACACTACCGCACAAAGCGAGCTCAGAACCAATTAATTCGGAAAACAAATCACACACGAGCAAGCTCGGAACCGATTAACAATCCAACTAAATTAGCAGATAAATTAGGAAAAAATCACAAAGAGCATGTACAATAAAAACCAAGCCACATTCGACAGGACACGATCACGACAGGACACGATCACAACAGGCCCAGTTCCACAAGAGGTCTCTTGATACTCGTAAATTCCTCACCTCCCATCACCGTCGGAGCTTGCACTCATTTCAGCTTAGGTAGCCGCACGTAGAGCATTTTGCTCGAGCACGTGCAGTGGACAGCCACGGTAAAGCAAAGCATTATACAAGTCATGACCGAACAGGATGCACAGGCACGTCACTTGTTGATTTTGCATTCGTTCTGCAGTGCACAGCTCGTGATCGAGTAAACGTGATCGAGAATGGATTCGCTCTGCGTGCAATAAGTCGCCTGCGTGCAATAAGTCGCCTGCGTGCAATAAGTCGCCTGCGTGCAATAAGTCGCCTGCGAGCAATAAGTCGCCTGCGAGCAATGAGTCGCCTGCGAGCAATGAGTCGCCTGCGAGCAATGAGTCGCCTGCGAGCAATAAGTCGCCTGCGTGCAATAAGTCGCCTGCGAGCAATAAGTCGCCTGCGTGCAATAAGTCGCCTGCGTGAAATAAGTCGCCTGCGAGCAATAAGTCGCCTGCGTGCAATAAGTCGCCTGCGAGCGATAAGTCGCCTGCGTGCAATAAGTCGCCTGCGTGCAATAAGTCGCCTGCGTGCAATAAATCGCCTGCGAGCAATAAGTCGCCTGCGTGCAATAAGTCGCCTGCGAGCAATAAGTCGCCTGCGTGCAATAAGTCGCCTGCGAGCAATAAGTCGCCTGCGTGCAATAAGTCGCGTGCGAGCAATAAGTCGCGTGCGTGCAATAAGTCGCGTGCGTGCAATAAGTCGCCTGTGAGCAATAAGTCGCCTGTGAGCAATAAGTCGCCATCGTGAAATAAGTCACCTGCGAGAAATAAGTCGCCTGCGAGCAATAAGTCGCCTGCGAGCAATAAGTCGTCTGCGTGCAATAATTCGCCTGCGAGCAATAATTCGCCTGCGAGCAATAATTCGCCTGCGAGCAATAATTCGCCTGCGAGCAATAATTCGCCTGCGTGCAA
The DNA here is from genome assembly GCA_030386875.1 of Morinoia aosen. NCBI lineage: Eukaryota > Metazoa > Arthropoda > Malacostraca > Amphipoda > Talitridae > Morinoia > Morinoia aosen. The sequence continues at coordinate 9,873,025 of CM059559.1, read as the reverse complement.
TAAGTCGCCTGCGAGCAATAAGTCGCCTGCGTGCAATAAGTCGCCTGCGTGCAATAAGTCGCCTGCGTGCAATAAGTCGCCTGCGTGCAATAAGTCGCCTGCGTGCAATAAGTCGCCTGCGAGCAATAAGTCGCCTGCGCGCAATAAGTCGCCTGCGAGCAATAAGTCGCCTGCGTGCAATAAGTCGCGTGCGAGCAATAAGTCGCGTGCGTGCAATAAGTCGCGTGCGTGCAATAAGTCGCCTGTGAGCAATAAGTCGCCTGTGAGCAATAAGTCGCCTGCGTGAAATAAGTCACCTGCGAGAAATAAGTCGCCTGCGAGCAATAAGTCGCCTGCGAGCAATAAGTCGTCTGCGTGCAATAATTCGCCTGCGAGCAATAATTCGCCTGCGAGCAATAATTCGCCTGCGAGCAATAATTCGCCTGCGTGCAATAAGTCGCCTGCGAGCAATAAGTCGCCTGCGAGCAATAAGTCGCCTGCGTGCAATAAGTCGCCTGCGAGCAATAAGTCGCCTGCGTGCAATAAGTCGCCTGCGTGCAATAAGTCGCCTGCGTGCAATAAGTCGCCTGCGTGCAATAAGTCGCCTGCGTGCAATAAGTCGCCTGCGTGCAATAATTCGCCTGCGTGCAATAATTCGCCTGCGTGCAATAATTCGCCTGCGTGCAATAAGTCGCCTGCGTGCAATAAGTCGCCTGCGTGCAATAAGTCGCCTGCGTGCAATAAGTCGCCTGCGTGCAATAAGTCGCCTGCGTGCAATAAGTCGCCCGCGTGCAATAAGTCGCCCGCGTGCAATAAGTCGCCCGCGTGCAATAAGTCGCCTGCGTGCAATAAGTCGCCTGCGTGCAATAAGTCGCCTGCGTGCAATAAGTCGCCTGCGTGCAATAAGTCGCCTGCGTGCAATAAGTCGCCTGATACAAAAGCATGAGTGGCAGCAGCTTGTTGAATTCGTGGAATTTTTGCTCAACCCCCACTACTACTAACACAGCGTGTACAAAGAAGCACTTAGCGTGGGCAACTCACTGCTCTGTGCTCTCATTTCATTTGTGGTTGGTGGACTCACGAATAAGAACTTCGAGTTAAGACAACAAGAGACTTGGTGGTAACCCAAAGAATAAGACACTCGGCTGGGTTTCTGTTTCCGCTGTTTATATGACCGTATTCACAGGATCCTTTCTGTAACCGCAGTTTATATGACTGCGCTCGCAGGATTCTTCCTGTAACCGCAGTTTATATGATTGTACTCACAGGATCCTTTCTGTATCAGCAGGTTATATGACTGTAGTCACAGGATCCTTTCTGTAACCGTAGTTTATATGACTGCTCTCACAGGATTCTTCCTGTAACCGCAGTTTATATGATTGTACTCACAGGATCCTTTCTGTATCAGCAGGTTATATGACTGTAGTCACAGGATCCTTTCTGTAACCGTAGTTTATATGACTGCTCTCACAGGATTCTTCCTGTAACCGCAGTTTATATGATTGTACTCACAGGATCCTTTCTGTATCAGCAGGTTATATGACTGTAGTCACAGGATCCTTTCTGTAACCGCAGTTTACACGACTGTACTCACAGGATCCTTTCTGTAACCGCAGTTTGTACGACTCTACTCACAGGATCCTTTCTAAGGGCGGGGGGTGTGAAGTGCGGGCGGGATGGAGGATGGAAGCTGAAGCAACGGTTGCCCACGCTGAGGACGTCGCCAGCTCTCAGTCTGAGCGAGTCGCCCTCGCTCAGCGCAGTACCGTTCACAGACACCTCGCCGCTGCACACGCTCCTGCAAACGATACAATATAACCAATTCGATCAGTGATTTTCCATGCAAGAATATCAAATCAGTAAGCTAGAGGTCACGAGTATCATTACCTGGTGGATCCTCATGATTACAGAACGTTATCATTTCACGATATATTTCTTAAAAATATATTTTTTCAGATGTTTTTGCTAAGACTCTTTTGGATATTATCATAAATGAGTTGCAGTTTGAATTTATCAGTTCTCCTACGCGATAATATATAATATGACAGAAAAAGATTTTAGTCCTAATGGTTCACTGTCTATAAGCTCTTGATATTAATTTTTATCAAATACAGAAATTTTCCTACGGAATGTATCATGAAGCAAAAAAAGTCCAAATTTACGACCACCATGGGAGGGCAACAGCCGCACATTCCACTCCACCTCAATATGTAATTGTATTGATTACTCATAAACTCGTATTGTATAAGATTAACCTCAACATTGACTGAAGTGACGAACTACATGGTAAAATTTGACGACAGAATCATCCTCCGAATGCCGCTTTCAACATAATTTATCATAAGCCCATTTATCACCCACGTCATTTTGCCTGCATAAGGATTTATGAGTCAGTCTAAGCCTTTCTAACTAAATAGAATGTGCTTCCAGGATAGGAAAGGGGAAAGCTCTATTTAGTATGGAATTACGGAACGAGGAACCTATGCACAAATTGGTTCCCACCCAGGATTCTTTGCTCATAGAAAAAGCATTGTGAAAAAGCTTATGAAACAAGATACAATTTTAAGAAAAAAAAGCAACACGCACTAAAAAAGCAAAAGATTGAACCGAAAAAAAGATGGTCAGTAACATAAAGTAACAAACTAAAAACTACATAAAAAAAGAAAAGCGCACCCAACCTTCAGCTCAGGACCTCAAATCGTCTCTTTTGGACCTCTAATTCCCACAAGCACAGTACCTGTTTCCCTCTGACTGACAAATTTTCACAAAAAAAATTTTAATCCTAACACGCATTCACCATTCACCTACGATCAAAACGGGATTGGTATTTCTCACTTCTGAGGTATGTAAGATACTGCACTTTCTTTAAGAGCTACACACAAGTGAGTTGAGGGTGACTGTGCTCCTGGATGAGGTGAAATGATAATGGTAAAGGTGGAAGGATTCGTATTACTCACCTCCGAGGTATCTATGAAATATTTCTCAGGAACCAGAACTGACTTGAGGGTGACAATGCCCCTGGATTAGGTGAAGTGACAAAGGCGAAAGGATTCGCATTATTTACTTCGGAAGTATCTAGGATACAATTCTCAGGAACCAGAACTGACTTGAGGGTGACAATGCCCCTGGATGAGGTGAGGTGACAGTGCTGCAGGTGGAGACGGTCTCCTGGGAGGCTGATGTCGCACTGCTCGCTGGTGCCCAGTACAGACTCGCCCTCCTGTCACGGCACGCAGGTGTTATGTTCAGTAATGTACGGAATGTAAATTTATGTCAAAATTATATGCAATTAATAATAAGAATAGAAGGATGTGATAGCAATAACATCTCGTGAAATAATACGATGCACCACAGAAAACGACAGGCGAGTCAATTGGCTGAATGATGATACACAATCTGGATGAGCTACTACACCATTACTGCAGGTAAGACTGTCATATTTTTAATAATTTAATACTGAATAGACTACGTCAGGGATATTCCGTCGTTGAAATGATACTACTAGAGTACGTCAAAAGACATTATGCTTCGGAAAGTGAACAATTGCAAAATGTTACGTTAAGAAGAATATTTAATTCAAAGATAAAAAGTAATTAAAAAGACCAAAACAAAAAATACGCTCATTTTTCTCAAAAACCTAATGGCAATCCATTCAATTCTCATTTTTACATTCATCACTTTGTAATTGACATAAATAACAAAAAACTTTATTTTGTTTTATTCACCATCATGAACTAATAGGGCAAAGATGAAAAATTTACTAATGCGTGCACATTCGTACTTTTCTTCCAAATAGTGACTTTAATTGAGTCTCGAAAAATAGTAAAAATCATTATCTTTACTCGCTGTATAAACGCGAAACACACACTCTAGGATATTATTTACACATTTCTCAAGTACGACAAATTTCTACGTCCACATACAACACTGAAAATAAGAATTTTTTCCCAGTTTGAACATCGTTGGCAGAATTGCTCCTTACCTTGATGTGGTAGATGAAAATAGTGCTCGCCATGGGATCTTCGGAGGTATTGATGAGGTACGGAATCTCCGACTCAACCACAACGGACCGCTTTTCCTTGCTTCGCTCAGCTGTGTCATCAGAAGGAACTTTCAGCCCTCGTGGCTGGTTCGTGCCTTTTTCAGGCATGCTACAATCTACATTGAGAATCCTAAACTTCTCACTAGTACGTAGGTTAATTTGAGAATTTTTGTGCGTGGATTTCAATTGTACCGAAGTTAATTCGCCTTCTTCATCGTTCTCACTCTCCACCTGATTCTTAGGAGACGGTGTTTCCGCATCACCATGGTAGAGGCGCTCATGGTCATCGACATGGTCATGGTGGAGGCGCTTGGAAGAGCCAAGCGCAAGAGCTGCTCTCCGTCGTCTGGTGCTACAATCATAACAGCCCACTGCCAACGAGCTCATCCTCTTGCACCTGCATCGAGTGAAAGGTTCATCAAAAGACGACCCTTTCTTTTGCTTCGACTTGAGCCCCGAGCTGCCGCAAGCGTGGGATCTTGCGGAGCTCGTAGACACAGAAAGATCAGATGCCTGTGAGCGAGTGGAGTGAGCCTTCTTCTTTACCTTCTTGAATACAGAATGATCGTCCCTGTGTAGACGGCGGATCACTTGACGAGCGATACGAGGTGGTACATCGCGCAGCAGGCTACCCAGAGACATCTTGAACTTGCGAAACGGCCCGAAGAGGTCCGTCTGTAGAATAACAAAAACACACATACCTGGAGTTGGTACATTTAACATCGGGTAATTATGTATTTGTCGAGGCTCTGATGACTTAACACAAGGGATTACTCCCATTAAGACCATCAGTGATCTGGATTTAATCCATGATCACATTACAATTAAAAAAAAACAAGAATTAAAACATATGACGCTGAGTTAGATTTCACCGCAGCAGACGCAGATTTCTACCTCGAACAAAAAAATCAAAACTAAATATCAGAATAAACTTTCTGTGTTAATGACGGTTCTGACATTTGCAAGCCGCTCACCATACATCAATGAAGGGTCACGTTTCTCGCGAACGTTACTTAGGGAATTAAGAACCCGTTGGTAAACTTTCAGTCAAACGCATCTTCTTCGAGTCAAAAAGAGGATCTAAAACTTGCTGAACAATCCTCATCAACCAAACCCATTCACCGCAAATTCATGAATCCATCAAAAATTCTATCAGAAATCCATCATGACGCACGATTTTCAACTTTCACCACCCGAAATGACGCACAATTCCAACTTTCACCACCCGAAATGACGCAAAATTCCAACTTTCACCACCCGAAATGACGCACAATTCCAACTTTCACCACCCGAAATGACGCACAATTCCAACTTTCACCACCCGAAATGACGCACAATTCCAACTTTCACCACCCGAAATGACGCACAATTCCAACTTTCACCACCCGAAATGACGCACAATTCCAACTTTCACCCCCCGAAATGACGCACAATTTTCAAATTTCAACATCCAAATTGACGCACGATCTCCAATTTTCACCACCCAAAATGACGCACAATTTCAACTTTCACCACCCGAAATTACGCCCGATTTTCAACTTTCACCACCCGAAATGACGCACTATTCCAACTTTCACCACCCGAAATGAGGCATAATTTTCAACTTTCACCACCCGAAACGACGCACAATTCCAACTTTCACCACCCGAAATTCCGCCCGATTGTCAACTTTCACCACCCGAAATGACGCACAACCCGACGACACACCTTCTCTTTCTCGGTGAGGATGCGACGCAGGGAGTTCACCTCTCTCTTGAGGTTGTGCAGGGCACTACCGCAGGGGTCCACGTTCACCACCGGAGTGCTGACGATGCAACGGGCGCGCGTCGCGTAGCGCAGGGTCGCCAGGCTCTCGCTGTAGCACGTGCTCGATGCTGAAAGCGCTGTGAGAAGCCACAATTATTTCTCAGTAACTCTTAATATTTAACATGTCAGTTATTCCTAATATATGACATGCCAATTGTTAGTCAGTCATTCTGACATGTCAATTCTTTGTCAGTTATTCTTAATATCTGACCAATGAATTATTTGTCAGTTACTCTTAAAATTTAATGTCTTATTTTTCAGTTATTCTTAACATCAGACACGTCAATTATTTGTCAGTTACCATTAACATCTGACATGTCAATATGAGGAAGAATTTTGTCGACAAAGGTAACACATAGGGGAAAACTAATTCAAAAGATATTCGGCTTGCCTATGACATAGGTTGTATCAAGTATCGATATCTCGTATCACCTAAACAGACAGATTTGTCATGAAATGATTTTCGATTCAGTTAATTTCAAGACCATTTGTGGTAGGTACTCTGAAATGAAATCGGCAGCATCTGCAAATTATTGAATAGATTTTAACCTATGAGTTATGCGACCATTAGGGTAACTAACAAAAGACGGCTGTTTCTATTTTCCCACTTATTCAATTCAGAAAGAAACCCTCGGGAAAAAACTATCATTCAAAACCCCAACTCACCAACAATTTCGGCTCGAAAATCGAAAAATTTTTCTTCAAAACTCCATAGCTATCAACAACCACGATTGACCCCTAAAACATATTTGCCACGACTACACTTCCCATTAAAACAAGCACAACTCACTGGCAATCATGAAAGTGTTAGCGTTCCCGCCAATGGTGTCTTTGAGCAGCCACGTGAGGACCGAGTCTCTGTAGGGGATGAACGGCAAGCGGGGCGAGTGCTTCAGAGGAAGCGTTGGTCGCTTCACCTTCGCCTGGAAAATTTTGGCAGCAATCGCGTCTCCAGATCGGGTCTTCAGGCCTGCAGTTACGTCCTGTGAATTTTGAAAAAGGCGCGAGGTCTCGCACTCGTATTTCGAAGCAGCTCCATCCGTTTGACCAACAGAAAAACCTACATCATTACTGAGTTCAAGAGTCTTTGGAACACTTTCTGTAACATATCCTTCTAGTCCACACGAGGTTGTGGACTCATCAGCTTTCTTCGTGAAAACATTTCCCCGTGGGTGTTCAGTACCATCACCACACAGACCAGTCTTCCGCAAAAAGGAAGATTCGCAGTCTTCGTTGTGGCTGCCGATATGACCGGGAGCGGACGACCGACGTTTGCGGCGATAGTGCGCCGAATTCAGGTTCGGGAAATTGGGTCCTCGAGGTTGACCGTTGAGGCCACCGTCGGGTTCTCCGTCCAGGGTCCCGTACGTGCCGTTGAAAGGAGGACCGGGCCCAAGAGTGGCCGATGGGCCTTGAGCGCGTTCGGCTGACGTGGAAAATAGACGGTAAGTACCACGAAAAAGTGACAAATGTAAGCATGAACTGTTACGGTGAAGCAATTTCAACTTTATTTGGCGCTGGTGATGGTAACTATGAAGCTGTTATGTGCGTAATAGGAAAAGTTAAAGCGAACTGATAAGTTTATTAATTCACAATAAAATACTAAATAAAGTCAATATAGTACAGCGAATGCGTCAACGTTTGCAAAAAGTGAGAGCTGCTCAACAGAAGCTAGTGCATTTATTGGCGAAGGTGATCACGAAAATATTTGGTACCAACCCCAACAGTATCTGCATCGCTTCCGGAAGTGCACTCCTGGATCAGCAAAACAAATTATATTACAATCAATGCAATGATGACACACTCAAGCGAGGCCCTAGCAATAAGTTACGAGACCGACGTTTAACAGTATTATTTTGTACGTAAATATAAGAATAAATGTGTTCTACTCAATGCTATCATCGAAACCGACGAGCTATTAAAGAATTACGATGCATATGAGAGAGAAAGATACTGAACACAACACCAAAAAGGGGGTGAAAACACGCATTATTCCTTGACAAACGTAAAACCAATACCTCATTTTATCTTTGATTAACTTTGAACTAACAGTCAGACACAAAATTGGAGCGCTCGGGTGAGGTTCTGAGCAGGCAGTGGGGAATTTAGGCTGACGCTCACTGTGTTTCAAGACCAACTACTTGTGCCAAACTTCCTGGTTGGCACATTTATGACCAAAATGCAGTATTTCTTCGACGAATGCGAGGCCATATAAATCCATCTTCAACACCTTAGATTAGATGTTAGTTTAAGCCTCCCTAACCGCAACGAAGGCGTTACAATGAGAGAAACGAGGAAGGCACCGTTTAGTATGAAGATAAGCCTCACCGAGGGCAGAGATGACGTTGCCGAGGGTAACGAGGGAGCGGTTGATGCTGGCGCCCTCTGTGAGACGCTCCTTGCAGCTGTCCTCACACGCACGCTCGCTGGGGGGAGTGTAGGGTTAGAGGCGTGTGCGTTGTGGAAGGGGCAAGCATTTATGGTGTTACACTTCGCCAAAATGGTTGGTGTTTAGGCTGCAGCACGCGAAATGAAGCGCTGTTCGTTAATCTAGATCTTTTTTTACGGGCGTTGTTCGTTAATGTAGCTCTCTTTGACGAGAGCTGATGTTAATGCAGTTCACTTTTAACACGTTGACTCCTTATTGGTACATGTGTGTACCACTAGGTAAATTGCTCATTTACGTACCGGTGTGCATGAATAGCATTTCAATTGTTTCACTACCTCATTTTAAAATAGATAATAACGTACAATTAAAAATATTATAGTGCATCAAACAACATCACGCTTTTAAGCGCGGATAAAAATGAAATCGAGCAGTAAAGATGGTTTTTCAATTCAGCTACGTCCAACCTAACCAAATCAACCATAACAACCGTGCAAACGTAGTCAACGTGTTAACGAGCGCTGTACGTTTAATGTAGATCTCTTTTGACAAGCGCTCTTTCTTTGTTGATGTAGATCTATATTAACGAGGGAAAAAATGTAGTGCTCTCATTTGCGAATCATGATACATGATTCAAAAGCAACCTGATACAATCAAATGTAACGATAAAAATTGCAAGCAGTCATTTTTAAACCTTTTAACTTGTAATAAAAGAGAAATTTTACTAATATCACCGCGTGTTTGTGAAGAAAAGCAAGTAGGGCTGCAGAAAATAATTCTTACTCTGTAGCTTAGGCGTGTTCGACAAACGCCAATACATAGAGCAGACCCTATACGTAAACTCCACCTCGTTTAAATCTATAGAGTTATCTATCGATGAGCTTGAAATACTACTAGGAAACTTCAGAAAAAAATGATAGCCGCGCAACGTCACGAAAACGCTGACAGTGTACAGTGTACTGTACTGATAGTGTACTGTACACTGTACAGTGTAAGAACAAACTCATCATTTTACATTCCACGAAGCTGTAAGTTGGACTGGAATATCTCTCCACGACCGACCATTCGCCGAACTCAATTTTTGACAGAAAGCAATAGATTCCGAAAACAGCATATAGATAAAAAGAAGAAACTTTAGGCGTTCCTTGTGAACAATATACATCATAAAATGGAACATCAGTTCTACTACGTACAAAAAAACTTTACAGCTTGGTACAAAACACTTTTAGGCATTTACAATGTAAAACATGAATCTAATCATAATCTGATGCCAAATATTTAAAACCGTATTTACAATTCAACAGAAATCTTACACAGACTTGCCACTTGAATGGGTAACGAATGTATTCACAATTCAAGATAAAAATTGACAGAATACGATATACTTAACAGATTTAATTTGATTAGATTAGATGTTAGTTTAAGCTTCCCTATCCGCAACAAAGGGGACCCAAACCTGGGACGGAGGGAGGCACCATTAAGTATGCAGATAAGGGAACGCGGAACCTACGAACAAGGTGCGATATACTCAACACAAAAAAAAGACCCAATAACACTAAGCTCGGAAGCAGACACTAAGCTACAGAGAAAGTCTAACTTGCCGGTGAGATCTAAGGTGTGATTTGCTACACAAAACAAAAAAACGTGCGATATACTTACAAAAAAAGGTGCGATATACTCAACGTACAAAAACGTGCCTTATACTCGACGCAAAAAAGGTACCACATACTCAACACAAAAAACGTGTCACATAACACAAAAAACGTGCCGTATACTCAACACAAAAAGTTGCGATACACTCAAAACAAAAATTGTGACATATACTCAACACAAAAAAGCGTGCCAGATATTCAACATGCAGCAAAGGTGGCCTATACTAGATTAGATTATATTAAAGTTCGTTCAAGCATCCCTAATCGTTACAAAAAAGAGCGTATCGAAGATAGGAAGGAGGAAGGCACCATTTAGTATGGATATTAGGGAACGCGGAATCTATGCAGAAGAGGCATAGAAACAGTAAGTTGGGAAAGAAGTTCATGAAATAAGATAAAAGTTGAAGAAGAAAGTCAGAGGGGCTGAAAACAGGATAGTGAACCGAAAAAAGGTGGTCCTTAACATAGCAAAAAAAAGAACATTTTATTTCAACAAAAAGAAGGCCTACCTAACTCTCAGCTCGGGGCCTCACATTTTCCCCCTGGTAGTGCTAATTCCCATAGATACAATAGTATCTATGGGAATCTATCTATCTATCCTTCCCTGAGGGGAAGGTGGCATATACTCAACACACAAAAAAGACCCACTAACGCCAAGCTCGCCATCAAACACAAAGCGGCACAGAAAGTCCAACCTGCCGGCAAGGTCTACGAGGGTGACGGCAGAGCGCACCCTGGCGGCGGGCTGGGTGACGAGGAGCGTGATGAGCGCGTGTGAGCGTGAGGAGTGAGCGTGGAGGCCTGAGGACGCCACGCTGCGCTCCTGGCGCCCACGCTCCAGCAGCGCCCACGCCTGCGCCACGCTCACGATGGGGTGCCATGTCACTCCTGCAGGGGGTGTGGGTTTGAAGTACTATTTACAATTTAACAATTTGCATTAAAAAAACAATTTGCATAAAAAGGAATGAAATTGGTGTTTTGGTCATGTACGAGATCAAGGGCAGTGTCACGCTGAAAATTTTTCAAGCACGCAGGTGCATGAACTGCGGTGTGTAGTTGTATGGCAAAGCTGAACCAGATCGTAAAGTTCTCGGGATGTTTTGATGCACCACGCGCTTTGTGCCGTACGACCGAGACCATCGTTAAGGCTCGAGTTGAGGCGTCGCTCGAGTTGAGGCGTCGCTCGAGTTGAGGCGTCGCTCGAGTTGAGGCGTAGCTCGAGTTGAGGCGTAGCTCGAGTTGAGGCGTAGCTCGAGTTGAGGCGTAGCTCGAGTTGAGGCGTAGCTCGAGTTGAGGCGTAGCTCGAGTTGAGGCGTAGCTCGAGTTGAGGCGTAGCTCGAGTTGAGGCGTAGCTCGAGTTGAGGCGTAGCTCGAGTTGAGGCGTAGCTCGAGTTGAGGCGTAGCTCGAGTTGAGGCGTAGCTCGAGTTGAGGCGTAGCTCGAGTTGAGGCGTAGCTCGAGTTGAGGCGTAGCTCGAGTTGAGGCGTAGCTCGAGTTGAGGCGTAGCTCGAGTTGAGGCGTAGCTCGAGTTGAGGCGTAGCTCGAGTTGAGGCGTAGCTCGAGTTGAGGCGTAGCTCGAGTTGAGGCGTAGCTCGAGTTGAGGCGTAGCTCGAGTTGAGGCGTAGCTCGAGTTGAGGCGTAGCTCGAGTTGAGGCGTAGCTCGAGTTGAGGCGTAGCTCGAGTTGAGGCGTAGCTCGAGTTGAGGCGTAGCTCGAGTTGAGGCGTAGCTCGAGTTGAGGCGTAGCTCGAGTTGAGGCGTAGCTCGAGTTGAGGCGTAGCTCGAGTTGAGGCGTAGCTCGAGTTGAGGCGTAGCTCGAGTTGAGGCGTAGCTCGAGTTGAGGCGTAGCTCGAGTTGAGGCGTAGCTCGAGTTGAGGCGTAGCTCGAGTTGAGGCGTAGCTCGAGTTGAGGCGTAGCTCGAGTTGAGGCGCAGCTCGAGTTGAGGCGTAGCTCGAGTTGAGGCGCAGCTCGAGTTGAGGCGTAGCTCGAGTTGAGGCGTAGCTCGAGTTGAGGCGCAGCTCGAGTTGAGGCGCAGCTCGAGTTGAGGCGCAGCTCGAGTTGAGGCATGGCTCGAGTTGAGGCATAGCTCGAGCTGAGGCATAGCTCGAGTTGAGGCATAGCTCGAGTTAAGGTATAGCTCGAGTTAAGGCGTGACCCGACTACAACAGTAGCTGCTAGTGTGGAGTAAAGTCATCAGCAGCGGAATCACACCACGAATGCCAATTCCTCCCTCACTGGACGGGCTGCATCTCGTGGAGAGCGCATCGATTGGGTCGTCTCAAATTGAACAGAAATGCAGATGCCCAAGAAACTAAATTTTTCGGCTATAATGTAATGAAAATCCTTTTTTGTTCATCAGCTTCACAGGACTGTGGTATCTCTTCACAACTGTGGTTCTCAATCGAGAGGTGAGAGAAAAATTCTCAATCGAGTTTGAGATGCGTTCTTGTAACGCTCTTACATGTCACATGCAAATATGATAAGCAAAATTTAATTGAGTACTGAAAAAACAACGAAGAAATTCGGAACATTCCATGATAACATTTATTGTTCTGATCCACGCAACATTGAAGCAAGTTCTCTGAATTTATTAACCAAACCCGCGTCGCAAAATGAGAGGGAAGTGAATCGTGCCTGAGCTCAAAGGCACGAGCAGAAAAACAAAAATTAGCGACCGTCCTCATGCAACTTCGAGGCGATAGTACAGCCGGCGCTCACTTGGCGCACCTCCGTAGTCTGGCATGCTACATTCACCGTATCCAGTTTACGGGATGGAAATGAGAAGAAAATTAAGCGAGTGTCCTCCATGGTTGGAGGAAATCAAGACAAAATAACGTTGGAATTGCCATGGAAACTCGCAGGTGAGTCAAGAAACGAAGTGCCTTCTGTTGCGTGCAGCGAGAGCAGAGCTGCGCCACACCATCACGCGGGGTGCTTCAAAACACCGAGAAAATCAGGAAACATATGGTCAGTGCAAATTGAGTCACGTTTCCTGGTGGCTACCGCGTTAGGTCCACGCATTATGTTATCCCATGATAGCGATAGTGCCATAAACAAAGTGGGTACAACCTCGATCGAATTTAGAATGCGGTGAAATTTCGAATGGCGATGATAATTCGGAAAGTTCACTATCTCCAGAGATAAAGTTTCCGCAAACACTAAAAGATCTCAACTTCAGTCTTAAAAATACAAACGCAATACAAGAATAAACTATGAATCCAAAAACAAGAATTTAATTATTCATTTCAGAGATGCACTAGTAGGAAATACAAATATGGGCTCGGCATCATCACTGAAATAGCGTAGTTCAGTCTACTACCCCGGGGGACAATACAGATCACTCATGTTCTCATCCCAGTCTAAATTTTTCGCCGGAGCATGCATATTTTTCGCCGCCCAAGCGATTTAAAAAATGGGGCGGTGAAAAACGTGCATGCAGGCGGTGAAAAAGTAAGGCTGGGCTAGCATGCAATTTGACAACTTCAGTATACATTCTCGAGGCCAAAATACAGAACGCTTTCATGATCACTCGGGACTTAGTTATCAACCCAAGCTCGCACACTTGAGGGTGACAACAGGCTTCGTTACTACAGGTCCCCCGGTGACTTCTTTCAACTTTAAGTCTAATAAACCGTAATATGAAATTTGAATCATAAATATGCAAGATCAAATTACCAGGTCTGATACACGTGTCGGAGCCGGGATGATTTTAAATCCCCAAATTTTCTGAATTGTAGCGAGTCGTATCAGTCCTATAAAATATAAGATTAAGATTATAAACTAGTTTAAGCCTCCCTAGCCAGCCGCTGCAAAACCGAGCGTATCGAAGAGAGGAAGGAGGGAGGCACCATTTAGTTTGGAGATAAGAGAATGAAGAATCTATACAGAAGGGGCACAGAAACAGTAAGTTGAGAAAGAAGTTCATGAAATAGGATAAAAGTTGAAGAAGAACTACAACAGACGTGCTGAAAAACCCGACAGTAGTGAACCGAAAAAAAAGCGGTCCTTAACTTACCAAATGAAAAAAAAAATTATTTCAACAAAAAGAAGACCTACCTAACACTTGGCTCGGGGCCTCACATTTTCCCCCTGGGAGCGCTAATTCCCATAGGTACAATAGTTGTATCCCCTCTATCAACCGCATTCAGTTGAGAGCCAATAAGACACATTCAGGGAACGAGTGAGTCACAGGAGATATTCAAGGGACAGTTCTAGTGGTTTTTGAATGGTTGATTGTGGTTTAATGAATATTGTGGATTGTGATTAAATGCCAAAATTGTGATAATTAGAAAGGTGATTATGTGGGTGAAGGTGTGAGGCGGTTTTGGAGGTGGGCGTGGAAGTGTGGGTGGAGGTGGGAATGTCATGCCTTTCTCCGTCTTTAAAGCCATTTGGGTTTTATCTCGCCATTTAATTGAACCGTTTCCCATTTGACTGTCCTAGCAGCTTCCAGATCAAATTCGTGATTTGAAAGGAGCGATTTTAGGTCAATAACTTAATTCTATCAGCGAAATTAATCGTTAATGTCACTGAATGTCGATTTGTGAAGCCGATAATATCTTTATTTAAATTAAGAATAAAAACTTCGATACTTATCAAACGTTCTAATTCTATCCGCGTATGTAAGATTAATTGGCTGAAGTTCTCTGCCAATCTTGATTTTAAGTTTGTGGGCTGCGCATTCTGGGGTTTTTATCCGCGGATCTGGGTTTTTATCTGTCTCCTGGGGTTTACAGTCATGAATTGTGTTGGCAAAACAATTAATTTCAAGGAGCTAAAATGATTTTACTATTTGGTAACCTCGAAAACAATAGAAAAGTGTAAGAAAATTTATTCATTAACGTCTTTGTCGCTGACCTGGGTTTTTTCTTAATCGTGTGCTGGGGTTCTTTGGCAACATTCTCTTAGCGTCTGTTGCGGCTTCAGCTCACGCTTCGTACTTGAGCAGGAGCTCTCCCGAGAGTAGTGTGTGACATTCGTGCTCAGGCTACCTACCTAATAAGCCTTAAATGTGTGTTTGAATCCTTTTTTAAGTGATGATCGAACTTAATATAAATTACAGAACTGAAGTGAAAGTGTGCCTTATATCTGTAAAAACGGTAGATAGCCATTCTACCTTTGAGTGTGTCAGTTTTCCCGTGCGTGCTTCAGTAGCTTCAGAATGCTTCTCTGTGCGTTTTGTCTTGTTCGAGTGATTTTTATTTCTCTGTAAGTTTTAACCACTGAGTCTCAAAACCATTGGTATGATCGAAGAAGTGCGTTATTTATTGAAGGGGCCGAGATGCTTTGATTTGCAGCATGACTAATTGAAGGTCATGTGCATATTACGAGTCTTCCATTGCAGTTGTCGTGTATTGCTGCGCCTCGAGCGCCATATAAAAAATGGCCGACGTGAACCCTTTCGTGTCCTTGTAAAGTTAAGCCTAGTCTGGGTTGTAAATCTCGTGTGCGCTTGATAACAATTTAATGTGATTCTTTTACTTTACAGGCAATGTAAACGTGCTGATTAAGGTTAGGATATGTGTCATAGCGGAGGTCTCGAGAAATAGATGTAAGTATTTAAGTTAAGACGTACCATCTTGTTTTCCGTCGTGTCAAGTGATCTGAGCTCTAGTAATAAATCGAAGTCGATTAGAAACTTCTTATTTAAATTTACATTTGTTTCTCGCGGTGCTTCTTATTTTTCTTGAAATCTGCGTTGTTTTCGAAACTGATTCGCTCCTCGTTGAACAGCTATGGCTGCTCTGTAAAGTTGCTGTCCTTATCTGTAGAGTATTTTTTAGAAAATAATTTCGTTGTGGAGTAGAGCTTCTCTTCTGTATCGTTCGAGCCCCAAAATTATGGTGATGTTTTTTAGCCCTTTTTAGGTATTTCATTTGTTCACGATAGAATTCATGAGAAATATTGTATAAAGATACATACATTGATTAGGTTTTCGATTCCCCCTCCTTTTCTGTTTATTACGGAAAGTTTGCGTATCGTGTAACTCATAGCCTTGTTTTGTTGCTTTCGTCTCTATGACTCAACTTTTTTAAACCGTTTATCTCTTACTGAGAAGTCCGTGATTGAACTTGTGTGCAATCTAAATTTCACACCCTTTCGATGTCATTATAGTCTAATCTTTACTGAGTGCGTGAGTAAATAAAAGCATTTGTATCTAATTGAAATCAGTGCTCCAAGGAAAAGATATAAAATTCCGAGCCGAAGCCTAGGTAGTGCCTCCATTTGTAGAACTAAATAACTCTTGTTTTTGCAGTGACGTATTCAACCGCGCCCAATACAACCTCCTTCTTCTTCCGGTGTTTTTCTTACCTGGCGAAGGGGAATAAGGGCGCGACAGTCAATCTATTTGGAGTGGCGTACTCCCGAGACCTCTGCTGACACACAGCTGCATCGCTCCTGAACGAAGTAAGTGCCATTAGACTTCGCGGCTTAGGGGCCGTTATTGATAACTATGGATTCGTGTAGGCCACGGCAGGACTCAAGAGTCGTGCGGCTTGATCACATGACCCGTCTTCAGGAAATAATTAAATTAAAAACGTCGAGCTCCGGAAGGGAAGCCTGGACTGAAGAAGAATGGAACCAGGAATCCCTCGAGTGTCTTCGCCATTTTCAAGATTGGCGAAGACTCGTGGAAAACGAGTTAGAATATCTAAGAAAAGTTGGAGCCGGACAAGAAGCTAAAAAACTCATGGCTGACTACCGGCAATTAAAGAGGCAAGTAAAGTGCTTTCTCGACCCTCGTGTGAACGACCTTTCCAGCGAGAGCTCCACGTCAACTCACTCAAGAAAGGACGGTCGAGGATCGGGGCCAAGGCGAAGCACCTCCTCTAGAGCTATGTCTGTGGCGGAGTCCACGAGGCTGGTGGACCTGGAAAGTTCTATAAAGAGGATCAACATTGCACACCAAGCAAAAGTTGCGGAGCTCAGGTCACAGTGTGAGCTCGCTGTGAAGCTTGCTGAAGTAGAAGCTAAGGCAGAGAAAAGTAAAATCTCACTTGAAATAGACGAAATCAACAACAGAGGTCTCTCCAGCCCGGACGGTTCGATCGGCGCACTCAGCGAAACGGAAAAAT
The DNA here is from genome assembly GCA_030386875.1 of Morinoia aosen. NCBI lineage: Eukaryota > Metazoa > Arthropoda > Malacostraca > Amphipoda > Talitridae > Morinoia > Morinoia aosen. The sequence continues at coordinate 9,856,087 of CM059559.1, read as the reverse complement.
CTAGGCACACCGAAGAATGGGTCTCGCGGAACCACGGCAGTGTGGTTTATTGCGCCACTCCACCTAACCTTCGTGACTCTCAGGCACAGCAGCGGGACGCTGCTTCCCAGTTTCAAGATCGAAAACGAAATACGGCCTCCAAAATGCGTCAAAATGCCCCGTGCTCATCGACGAGTTCCGACTCTAGTTTTTTGAGCCGTTCTGAGGTACGTCCCCCACCGAACCTGGAGAGTAGAGGAATTTACAATGCTGGACTTCGGAGTTCTCGCCCACGGAGAGTTCGGGAATCAAGACCCACTCGAGCCGCCGACAACAATCAAGGGAACTCTACCAATTACAACCCTCAAGACCCGCTTTTGTGCTACCTAGAAAAACCATTGGCCAGCAGTGACTACTGCGCGGGAAATGAACTTAGGCTCGACGCCGCTTCAAGGCATCTAGTTTTAATGGAATTGAAAAAGTCACCTCCTAACCCTTTCCGAGGCGAGCCTAAACGGTACCATACTTGGTTCGCTGAGCTTCGCAACGACTTAAAGAACCTTTCTTTAAATCCGAGCGACGTGGTCGGCATCCTAGAAGCGCGCACATCTGGGGAGCCTCGCGACACAATCGTCGGATTGAGGACTTCATTCGGGAGTGATCCGAAGCGAACTTTGGACGAAATCGTCTCTCAACTAAGAGAACGATATGGCTCGTCGGAGCAAATCACGGCGGAGTTCAAGAAGATGATCGAGAGATTCGACCAAATAAAAACGACTGAATTTGATCCCAAAACCGCTCAATCGCTGCAAAAGTTGGGCGACCTCTGCTACAGCATCCAGGGGCAGATGAGGGAGGTGAGAGACTTGGAATACTACAATTATGCTCTGGGCCTCGAACCAATTTATGAGAAGCTCCCGGATTTTATTAAATGCCGATGGAATAAATCCAAGCTCAACTACCAGAGATCTCATAAGCGCCATCCTCCTTTGGAGGAATTCTGCAGGTTCTTGCGCGAGAATGCTCAGCGCACGTACTCGGGAGTTCTCACCAAGTTGGACAACGACCAGCATACTGGACCTAAGGGCAAGTCCGGCAAGCGAGCCACCGTGCTTGCTGTTGAATCCTCGCAAGTGGAAAACACGAGAACCGAATGCCCCTTACACCATACCTCCGGGCATTCTCTGGCGTCTTGCAATAGATTTTCTCGTTTGAATGCTGAGGATCGTAAGGCTATCGTTGTGGAGTGCGGTGCGTGTTTCCGATGTTTCGGAGCGCACCGTATAGCTCAATGCACCGCAGATCAGAGGTGCGAAGCCTGTGGTTCCCGTTCTCATCACACGCTGCTTCATTCGGACGGGTCTGAGGGGCAGAGGCGCAGCCACTCAGAAAACTTCGGCGTACGAGGAAGAGGTTTTGCTTCGAGGGGAGGACCAGCGCCTCGAGGACGCTGGGCCCGCAGGTCTCCGCCGCTCAACGAGAGACGCGACGCTTCAGAAATGGGAAACCTGTATACGGAAAAGTGACAACCATCGGAAAACAGAAGCTGCTCTAAGATGGTCTTGGTGGACGTGACGGCGCCCGGAAGAAGCAGTAAAACTCTCCGCACCTACGTCATCCTGGATGACCAAAGTACTAACTCTTTCGCCACATCTTCCTTGCTAGATTTCTTTGCATTACCTCACAAAAGGGAAATGTATTCCATCACCACGATTTCAGGTTCTAAAATTAAATCCTACGGTCGGACTACGGAGGGCTTTCGAGTAAAGGGCGTAAACCGCTCTGAGTCTTATGCTCTTCCCCCGCTATTCGAGCACGACGGCATTCCTCATAATAAGTACGACGTGGCAACGAGAGAAGACGTCTTGAAGAACCCCGACATTGCTCATCTTGCATCAGAATTTCTCCCTCTGGACTGCAATGCTCCCGTGAGTCTGTTGCTGGGCCGAGACGCTGAAGATGTGTTAGTTGCAGATCTAATCCACCGGAAGCCAGCTGTCTACAAAACACCTTTGGGATGGGCTGTTGTTGGAAGAGTCAACCCTTCAGAGCCTCACCCGTCGAACATGCAGATGAGTGTGTATAAAACTCAAGTCGAAGATCACTTTTCGGCTCAGCCTTGTTTCGGTCCTCTGGCTCCAGTCTTCGACACCAAAATGGACGACGAGAGTCCTGGACCGTCCGTTGAGGACAGGAAATTCTTGTCGCTGATTGACGAGAATATAGTTGTAAATGCTGAGGGGCATCTAGAAACTCCGCTGCCATTCAAAGATCGCATGTCTAAGCTTCCAGACAACACGAAGGCCGTCTATCGCCGCTCCAGAAACACTTTGGCGCGGTTAATCAAGGACCCCGCCAAATTACAGCAGTGTTTGAAGATAGTCCAAGACTACGTGGATAGTGGACACGTAGAGGTAGTGCCTTCCCAAGAACTTCAACCGGCCGAAGGACACTTTTGGTATCTCCCGGTTTTTCCCGTTACACATCCCAAGAAAAAGAAGGTGCGCATCGTCTTCGACTCTGCGGCGCAGTATTTCGGACGCAACTTAAACGGAACCTTGCTTCAGGGGCCAGATGCCAACAACAGTCTTCGTGGAGTGCTCCTTAGATTCCGAGAGAACAAGGTTGGTTTCGTTGCCGACGTGGAAAAGATGTTCCACGCCTTCTATGTCCGTCCCTCCGACCGAAATTTTCTCAGGTTCTTCTGGTTCAAGGACAATGATCCTTGCAAAGGAATTGTCTCATACCGGGCAAGAGTGCACGTCTTCGGAAATCGATCAAGTCCGGCTGTCGCAACTCACTGTCTGCGCCACGCCATTAGGGAAGCTTCAAGAGAGGAGAGAGAAAACGGAGACAGACTTGCCTGGAAAGCTCTGAGCTACGTCGAGCGCGGATTTTACGTTGACGACGGACTGGGATCCGCAGGTTCAGCTCAAGAGGCCGTCGACATTCTAGTCAAGACACGAGAGTACCTGGAGACGTTCAAGGTTCGTCTTCACAAAATCTCTTCTAGTCATCAGGAGGTTTTGAACGCATTCCCGGAATCGGAACGCGAGGAAGGAAAGGTGGAGTTTTGGGAGGATGGTTGTAGTCAGCGCACCCTGGGAGTGACGTGGAATACTACGACCGACCGGTTTGACGTGCATACCGAGGTGGTGGACCGCCCGTTCACGAAACGAGGTTTGTTAGCCACCGTCAATTCAATCTTCGATCCAATCGGCTTAGCTAGCCCCGTCGTATTGGGAGGCCGACTGATCATGCGCACCTTGATCCCTCCCGTAAAACAAGACCCAGAAAATTTGGCAAAGTTGGGGTGGGACGACCCTCTTCCCGTCGCTCATCTTGCGACGTGGGAATCGTGGAAAGAGTCGTTGCGAGGACTCTCCGACCTGTCGTTGGACAGGTGCCTCATTCCTGGAGACTTCGGGGAGGTTCATTCACGAAGTTTGCATTCCTTTGCCGACGCCTCTGAACAAGCCATAGGACATGTCACCTACTTACGATCAGTCGACGTGAGTGGACGAGTACACGTGTCTTTTGTAAGCGCTGACAGCAAGGTGGCTCCCAGAGCTGCCACAAGCATACCACGTTTGGAACTCTGCGCGGCCGTCGAGTGCAGCGAGGCCTCAAGAAGAATATGCGAAGAGATGAGCGTCGAGATTAACGACGTAGTGATGTACTCAGACAGCAAGGTAGTGCTGGGCTACCTCAACAACGAAACTAAAAGATTTTCAAAGTATGTGACTAGAAGAATTGAAGCGGCTACGAAGGTTCGTCCCAAGGAACTCTGGCGGTACGTAGCCACAGAGTGCAACCCGGCGGATATGGCCTCTCGTCCTACAAACGCAGAGAACCTGAAGAGGATACGCTGGTTGACGGGCCCTTCCTTTCTGTGGGAAGATCATCTGCCTGACGAGCAAGAAGGCGCAGATATCTCGCTTTCAGTGAGTTTGCCCGAGGAGAAACTCGTCCAGGAATGCTCGAACTTCGTCACCTCCCTTCAGACCCCAGAGCTTCAGCGGGAAGTTCCTGCCTACTTAACTGGTGACTTTGTCTCTGTTCGTAGAGCATCAAGACTGGCGACGCACTTCTATTTCAAATGGAAGGACCGAACTCAGCAAAGAAAAGGAGTGGCTCTGGCCATCAGACCCTTGGAATCGCTAAACTTCGGGGGTGAGAAGTTAGCCATCTCTGACGTTCAACACGCAACCTTTCAAGACGTGATCAGTAATCTCAAGAAAGAAAAGGACATTCCTCTGCGCCACCCTTTGTCTTCTTTGAGCCCCTTTATTGATGCTGACGGTCTGTTGCGAGTAGGCGGACGCCTCAGGCGCGTCAACTTGCCCGGGTGTATAAAGCACCCCATTGTGCTTCCCGAAGACCACCCGCTCACCTCTAGCATTGTGTCTCATTATCACAAACTCTCCGGGCATCAAGGTGCTCACATTTCTCATGGAGCCGTACGAGATGCAGGCTATCATATAGTGCACGGAAAGAAGGTCATCCGTAAGTTCGTAAATGACTGCGTCGTCTGCAGAAAATTGAGAAGGAGACCCGAAGAGCAGAAAATGAGTGACCTACCGGAGGACCGACTTGCTTGCACCGCTCCCTTTACGAACACAGGTTTGGACGTGGCAGGCCCGTGGCAGGTCGTCGAGGGAATCTCTACGAGAAGCAATAAGAGGACTTCTAAGGTATGGGCCTTGGTGTTGACCTGTCTAACCTCTAGAGCGGTGCATGTGGAACCGCTGCCTGCCATGGACACTTCCAGCTTTCGAAACGCTCTCAGACGATTCATGTGCGTTCGTGGATCGTGCAAAATCATAAGGAGCGACCGCGGTTCTAATTTCGTCGGCAGCTATAACCAGGACCTCGACATGAGGTCACTCTCCAAGACGCTGCAAGACTTCGATGTGCAGTGGATCTTTAATCCCCCTCACGCACCCCATTTTGGTGGAGTTTGGGAACGTAAAGTGGGAGCTATAAAGAAGGCCATGTTGTTCTCGCTTTCCCAGTGCGGCATGCGAACACCTAGTAGAGATGAGCTCTACACCTTTTTTCAAGAAGCAGCATCAATCGTCAACAACACGCCATTATGGTCCCTATCGAGCGACCCTAATGATCCGCAACCCCTGACTCCAAACATGCTCCTAACGTTGAAAGAAGCGGGCGACAACCCTCCTCTCTGCGATACCTCCCCTGCGGACCTCATAGCCTACGGAAAGAAGCGCTGGCGTAGAGTCAACCATCTGGCAGAGGTCTTCTGGCAGAAGTGGAAAAGCGACTACATACAGGAGCTTCAATCGCGCTCCAAGTGGACGAAGAGGACAACCAACTTGAGCCCTGGAGACATCGTCATGCTCGTCGAGCCCGCTCCGAGAAATAAATGGGCGATGGGTAGGGTAGTCAGGGTCAAGAAGAGCGGGGACGGTCTAGTGCGTTCCGTAGTGGTATCTCGGGCCGCTGCTGCGGGAGGTACGATAGCGTGCGAACGTCCGATAGGAAAGGTAGTAAGTTTAGGTCTCCGAGGAGACAACTAGATCTCATAGTGTCAGATTCTCGAATTAATTTGATTAGCGTACTCTATCTATCGTGCCCGTCGCAACTGTGACGCGTCCTTCCAGTCTCCCTGTCGAGCTTACCTATTTTTTAATATGCTTATTTCAAGCGTTCGGCGGAAGGTGTCTCACTGCTGCTGATGGGGGGAGGTGAAGAGCTGCAGACTTCTCCTTCCTCTCCCGGTAGTGGTGTGATGCGTGAAGCACGTTCGTTTTTCTTCCCCTATCTATCTCTCACTAACTCAGTTTGCGGTTTGCCTACTATAGAGTATTAGATTTTGAGTACTGACGAGGTGCGCCTCTAATTTTGTATTATTCGCGCGTAACGTTCCTAACACTAGTCACGTGCGTTGTTTCTTGTGCCTATCGGAGTAAGGAACATTGATCTCTATCTAGATTTAAGAAATTTCGTATTGTAAACGGAGTGATGTATGGTCTTTTAGTATAAGCGTAATGTTACTGATTATCGTGTACCAAGCTAAGGTACTCTTTACGTGCTCTCTTCAAGCCGTCGCAAGGATGTTTTCCTGTGTATTTTTCAAAGAAAAATAGGGGGGAGTGTCATGCCTTTCTCCGTCTTTAAAGCCATTTGGGTTTTATCTCGCCATTTAATTGAACCGTTTCCCATTTGACTGTCCTAGAAGCTTCCAGATCAAATTCGTGATTTGAAAGGAGCGATTTTAGGTCAATAACTTAATTCTATCAGCGAAATTAATCGTTAATGTCACTGAATGTCGATTTGTGAAGCCGATAATATCTTTATTTAAATTAAGAATAAAAAACTTCGATACTTATCAAACGTTCTAATTCTATCCGCGTATGTAAGATTATTTGGCTGAAGTTCTCTGCCAATCTTGATTTTAAGTCTGTGGGCTGCGCATTCTGGGGTTTTTATCCGCGGATCTGGGTTTTTATCTGTCTCCTGGGGTTTACAGTCATGAATTGTGTTGGCAAAACAATTAATTTCAAGGAGCTAAAATGATTTTACTATTTGGTAACCTCGAAAACAATAGAAAAGTGTAAGAAAATTTATTCATTAACGTCTTTGTCGCTGACCTGGGTTTTTTCTTAATCGTGTGCTGGGGTTCTTTGGCAACATTCTCTTAGCGTCTGTTGCGGCTTCAGCTCACGCTTCGTACTTGAGCAGGAGCTCTCCCGAGAGTAGTGTGTGACATTCGTGCTCAGGCTACCTACCTAATAAGCCTTAAATGTGTGTTTGAATCCTTTTTTAAGTGATGATCGAACTTAATATAAATTACAGAACTGAAGTGAAAGTGTGCCTTATATCTGTAAAAATGGTAGATAGCCATTCTACCTTTGAGTGTGTCAGTTTTCCCGTGCGTGCTTCAGTAGCTTCAGAATGCTTCTCTGTGCGTTTTGTCTTGTTCGAGTGATTTTTATTTCTCTGTAAGTTTTAACCACTGAGTCTCAAAACCATTGGTATGATCGAAGAAGTGCGTTATTTATTGAAGGGGCCGAGATGCTTTGATTTGCAGCATGACTAATTGAAGGTCATGTGCATATTACGAGTCTTCCATTGCAGTTGTCGTGTATTGCTGCGCCTCGAGCGCCATATAAAAAATGGCCGACGTGAACCCTTTCGTGTCCTTGTAAAGTTAAGCCTAGTCTGGGTTGTAAATCTCGTGTGCGCTTGATAACAATTTAATGTGATTCTTTTACTTTACAGGCAATGTAAACGTGCTGATTAAGGTTAGGATATGTGTCATAGCGGAGGTCTCGAGAAATAGATGTAAGTATTTAAGTTAAGACGTACCATCTTGTTTTCCGTCGTGTCAAGTGATCTGAGCTCTAGTAATAAATCGAAGTCGATTAGAAACTTCTTATTTAAATTTACATTTGTTTCTCGCGGTGCTTCTTATTTTTCTTGAAATCTGCGTTGTTTTCGAAACTGATTCGCTCCTCGTTGAACAGCTATGGCTGCTCTGTAAAGTTGCTGTCCTTATCTGTAGAGTATTTTTTAGAAAATAATTTCGTTGTGGAGTAGAGCTTCTCTTCTGTATCGTTCGAGCCCCAAAATTATGGTGATGTTTTTTAGCCCTTTTTAGGTATTTCATTTGTTCACGATAGAATTCATGAGAAATATTGTATAAAGATACATACATTGATTAGGTTTTCGATTCCCCCTCCTTTTCTGTTTATTACGGAAAGTTTGCGTATCGTGTAACTCATAGCCTTGTTTTGTTGCTTTCGTCTCTATGACTCAACTTTTTTAAACCGTTTATCTCTTACTGAGAAGTCCGTGATTGAACTTGTGTGCAATCTAAATTTCACACCCTTTCGATGTCATTATAGTCTAATCTTTACTGAGTGCGTGAGTAAATAAAAGCATTTGTATCTAATTGAAATCAGTGCTCCAAGGAAAAGATATAAAATTCCGAGCCGAAGCCTAGGTAGTGCCTCCATTTGTAGAACTAAATAACTCTTGTTTTTGCAGTGACGTATTCAACCGCGCCCAATACAACCTCCTTCTTCTTCCGGTGTTTTTCTTACCTGGCGAAGGGGAATAAGGGCGCGACAGGGAATGACGATGGGAATGGAAGAGACGATAGAAGTGGAACCTCAATGCGAAAATAAAGATGGATATAAGAGAGATTAGAAAAGTATGAAAAGACGCGCGGCATAAAGGGAAGTGTGACTGTAAAGAGAAGTGTTAGCTGCTACCTCATAATGAAACAAAGTTGCGTTTTACAGCGCAGTATCAGGAAAGAAGCGACAAAAATAGCTGGCAGCGGTGGGATTCGAACCCACGCCTCCGAAGTGACTGGTGCCTTAAACCAGCGCCTTAGACCGCTCGGCCACGCTACCGATACGAAACACTAAAAGATGTTCTCTAGAATATTAATACTTTCATTTGCATTTGCATTTTAATACTTTCAATTTCTCAAACATTGCACTTACAATTTCATGCTTACAAATCATGCAGCTACTAACACATCTAACGAACTCATGAAATGGTTTCAATAAAGTGAAATTAACACAAGTGTTTAAAAGCGCCAACACCGAACCGTTTCTGCCGAAAAGCGCATTCACTTTATATAAGTTTCCGTACTTCCATTTTGACGTTATTTTTAGGTTCCTTCTGAGCATTAGAAAAAATGGCTTGTCAGACGTTACATGATAATGAAAAGTAAAAGACTTGCCCCGGGTGAGGATCGAACTCACGACCTTCAGATTATGAGACTGACGCGCTGCCTACTGCGCTACCGAGGCTCCGTATAGGACATATGCTGATAAATTTGTATTTATTCATATATTTACACCAAATTATACATATATAAGACATTTTAGTACTTAGACACTTCAAAAACATCAAATTAATCGAGAATCTCAAATTAATCCGGGCAAATTCACTACATGTTTCAAACTTTCCAAATCATGTAGCGAAAGATGAATTCTCGAACACTGGACAAAATCTTTTGTGAACAGAGTTTAATGTAATGCATCTAGTATAATGGTAGTGAATGCAAACTCTTATCCACAACACAGACCAATAAATTAACAAGCAAGCAACAGCAGCAAGGAAAGAGTTCCATTAAAAGTTGGGCTCTGCGCCAAGTAGCACCATTCTCGGGATCATGTCCAGTTTGGCATCAAGGCGCACTCTAATTATTTGCATTGCGATTTGTGATGCTAACAATTGTGGTGGCTCACAGTTTGCGATACCTGAACTACGTCCAATGGCAGGTACGTAATCTGAGCGGACTTCAAACAGAGCAATTTGAAGAGGATGGCATGAGAACATAGTGTGACTGCATCAAATGGCCGAGAGATTCTCGACTTGAACACACGTGGCGCCTCACGTGATGGAGAAGTGAGGACGCGCCCCAAGTGATGGGGACCTGACATCGCTCACGAGGTGAGAGGGACCTGGCATCACTCACGAGGTGAGGGGGACCTGGCATCACTCACGAGGTGCTGGGGACCTTAGAACCCTCCCCAGGTGCTGGGGACCTTAGAACCCTCCCCAGGTGCTGGGGACCTTAGAACCCTCCCCAGGAGCAGGGGACCTTAGAACCCTCCCCAGGTGCTGGGGACCTTAGAACCCTCCCCAGGAGCAGGGGACCTTAGAACCCTCCCCAGGAGCAGGATACCTGATATCACTCCCAAGGTGCAGGGGACCTGACATCACTTCCAAGGTGCAGGGGACCTGACATCACTCCCAAGGTGCAGGGGACCTGACATCACTCCCCAAGTGCAGAGGACCTGACATCACTCCCCAAGTGCAGGGGACCTGACTTCACTCCCCAAGTGCAGGGGACCTGACATCACTCCCCAGGTGCTGGGGACCTGGCATCATTCCCCACGAGCATGGGACCTGACATTACTCCCCAGGTGCCGGGGACCTAACATCACTCCCCACTCACCGTGCACGTAGGGCCCGGAGGTGGGATGCTCCCTGACGCGGAGGGAACGCGAGGCGGAGGAGCTGAGCAGGTCCCTCACGCGCTCCTGGTATATCTCCACCACGCTGCACACGTCCGGGAGTGTAGGCAACATTTAAACAATACAAATAATAACATTATTCTCTTTAGTGCCGGATTTAAACAATGTTAATCACTAATATAAAAGGAGGGGGCCCCGTCCGTCCGTTCGTCCGTCTGCGTGGCCCCCTCTTCTAATAAACAGCTTTGATAGCAACAAGGATAAAGCATAAGAAATACCAGAAATTATTCTATAGCATTTTTTTCCTGTGGCGATTCAATTCCCTTTCACTTGCATTATGGTATCCAGAATACGCAATCGGCTTATCTTTACAAACATAAATTTTCTATGGAGCTTGTTCTGTTGAAATTCATCATGTTGCTGTGATATTTTTAATTGCTAGTGCGAAAATAAATGTTTTAAATTCGTTTGACCAGTAACCTGGCTACCACTTAGCATAAAGCCCAAGATTTTGGAACTTGAGTTATCGTTTTCAAAATTGTGATTTTCTTGAAAAGCTCCGAAGAGATGATAGACGACATTTGAAAATGGAATTCCAGCAAAAGAGGCAACCATGGATAGAAATGTGTCCCACCGCAGGAGAGAAGTAGCATGACTTCGACAGCAAGAAAAACCCCGAAGACGATAGGATGAACAACGCGAAATGGCAAAACGAAGCCATGCTACTCGCCAACGAGAAGCTAGAACTAAATTGATCTTTGAACGGCGTTTGGAAATTCTAAGGAATAATGCAGATCAACACCGAGTAGCTAGAGAGAGCTTATAACACATGAAAGAAGCAAGGAAATTCTTCGGCATAACGCTGGACAACATCGAGTGGCACGAGAGAATTTAACTCAAGAAAGAAGGGATCAAATTCTTCAGATTAATGCCGACCAGCACGTGTGCGCTAGTAATAATAATATGCTCTTTAGCGTAGGATTTAAAGAATGTGAATAATAATATAATCTTCAGTGTCGATGTTTTGGCACTCACATTATCGTTATTACAACCACCGTTCGAGCGTGAAAAGCTTTACCTATATTTAACAACGTATGAGTTTTTACCTCACATTACCGTCATTTCTACCACCGTTAGAACGTGAGAACAATGTAAATCGTTCTAACCATACCCGTCGTTAACGTCTGCATTTTTGCTCTTATATTACCGTCATCACAAGCGTCATTAGACTGGCACTGGCGTCAGGTCGTCATTGACATCACAATGAGGAAGGACCAGGCACTCCGCAGCCAACTCTAAACAACATTTTACTGAACAAATTGAGCCATAAATGTACTATATTGAAGTTATTTTTTTTAAAGGAAACGTTAGGTTCTCGAAGGCCGTCCCCTAAATATGCTTCAGTCTTAATACTAAATAATGAACTTTTAGATGCATTTTAAAAGGCAAGTGAGTGTGAGTAATGTTAATTGCTGCGCGATGGATACGCATCAATCAAAGAAGAAGCCAATATTTTCAGTCCCATCGTGTTGATCACCAGCAAAGCGAACGTTGGCGTCCAGGACGCAGTGCGACGACTGCAAATTTGGAAGTCGAGAGCAGCTTCTGATGTGCGAGTGTTTGCAGCGGCCGCTAATGGGAAATACATCGCCTCACTGAACACGAAAACTTTGCAACAACTGCGGCCAAACACGTTACAAAGAAGCAATAAAAACGCGCAGGAAATGTAAAAATTAGGTCGATTCATATGCACGTGCTGTGTAGCAACAGTGCAATAAACACACAAAAAAAAAACAAATATAAGAAAACGAGTACGCAACGAAAGCGTAACACATACACAGCAAAGACGCAACATAAACCACACACCACACAAGACCGTCACACACCACACAAGACCTTCACCACCCACACACGCACACCCACACCCACCTGAGGGAGAGGGAGGAGGGAGGCAGATGGGGGGAGACACAGAGGCGGCGCAGCAGACCCTGGCATATGAGGGGCGCCAGGCCGGGGCACACCTGCGCAAGGCACGAGACTCAGATTAGCTAACCGCTAAACGCTAAAAAAGCGTTCCAAAGAGAAGAAGGAGGAAGGCATCTTTAGATACGGGAACGTGGAATCAATACAGAAGGGGCATAGAAACAATAAGTTGAGAAAGAAGTTTATGAAACAGGTTAGATTATATGTTAGTTTAAGCCTCCCCAACTGCTAAAAACAAGCGTTTCAAAGAGAGGAAAGAGGAAGGCACCATTAAGTAAGGAACGCGGAATCTATGCAGAAGGGGACAGAAACAGTAAGCTGAGAAAGAAGTTTATGAAACAAGGTAAAAGTTGAGGAAAGTAGTAGGTGCTGAAAAACAGGACAGCAGTGAACCGAAAAACGATAGTCCTTAACATGGCAAAAAACATTTTATTTCAACGAAAAGAAGGCCTACCTAATTCTGAGCTCGGGACCTCACATTTTCCCCCTGGGAGTGCTAATTCCCGTACATACAATAGTTTTATCCTCGTGATCGGCACACACTCGTTACGGGATACAGCTGGGGGGGACTGGGAGGGAGTGGCAGGAGAGTTGGGGAGTGGCAGGAGAGTTGGGGAGTGGCAGGAGAGTTGGGGAGTGGCGAGAGTGGCGGGGGAGTGGCGAGAGTGGCGGGGGAGTGGCGAGAGTGGCGGGGGAGAGGCGAGAGTGGCGAGAGTGACGGGGGAGTGGCGAGAGTGGCGGGGGAGTGGCGAGAGTGGCGGGGGAGTGGCGAGAGTGGCGGGGGAGTGGCGAGAGTGGCGGGGGAGTGGCGAGAGTGGCGGGGGAGTGGCGGGGGAGTGGCGGGGGAGTGGCGAGAGTGGCGGGGGAGTGGCGAGAGTGGCGGGGGGGTGGCGAGAGTGGCGGGGGAGTGGCGAGAGTGGCGGGGGAGTGGCGAGAGTGGCGGGGGAGTGGCGAGAGTGGCGGGGGAGTGGCGAGAGTGGCGGGGGAGTGGCGAGAGTGGCGAGAGTGGCGGGGGAGTGGCGAGAGTGGCGGGGGAGTGGCGAGAGTGGCGGGGGAGTGGCGAGAGTGGCGGGGGAGTGGCGAGAGTGGCGGGGGAGTGGCGAGAGTGGCGGGGGAGTGGCGAGAGTGGCGGGGGAGTGGCGAGAGTGGCGGGGGAGTGGCGAGAGTGGCGGGGGAGTGGCGAGAGTGGCGGGGGAGTGGCGAGAGTGGCGGGGGAGTGGCGAGAGTGGCGGGGGAGTGGCGAGAGTGGCGGGGGAGTTAGGGGAGTAGCAAGACGGGGAAATTATGTTACCCTGCCTTTGTTTCCCGTCACCGTGGTAATGTCTCACACATTACTTAGTAAATTAACACATTGACAACGACATGACCCACCGGTGGGTCATGCTCAATTTTTTCTGCTGCAAGATGGTCTTTTTTCCTGTTTTCCTGCTTTTCCCATCGATGGGTCGTTTGAAAAGGTTTTAACAATATTTTAAAATTAGTGGTGTTTATTGGACACAGTTTATGTTTGGTATTTATAAAACTTCAAACAACTTGTGAATTTAAGTTTGAATTGAATACTGAACTTCAGTTTAACCTATCGCAGTTAATGTGTTCAAGTCACTGTGCGTCGCTGCATTCATTACTCACCTGGTGGGAGCTTGAATTAAACAAAGAACATAATAAAATAAAACATGTTGAACATAATTTTTTCTACAGACAAGTACATCAAAATACAGTATCTGTGGTAGACTTGATAAATATTAAGTCCGAAAGAAACACACTTGCAAAACAATAACAATGATGGGCTTTTAACTTGGTAAGCCCACATTTTCACAACTACATGACGTACACTTTGGGGCGCATATTAAGTCTACGGATGTTGAACAGAGCATTCGAATGCTTGTGGGTACAAAAGGCGGAAAAGCATACGGATAATAACACCAGTATTTCACTCATTTTCATTTGCAAACGAAGGAGTCGTAGACATGGAGGAGGACGGACGCTATTATTTCGTTCCTGAAAATCCTTCTGTAAATTTTAAGACACTCGAAAGAAAAACAATTTCGCCCTTTAGAGTGCGTCCATTCGTTACTTAGTATGTTATTTAGCATTATTTAAAAACATCCGAGCCACTACAAATGAGATCCGCAGGGAGTAAAGAGAAGAAACAATTTTTTATAGATTTAGAAAACGGGGAATCAATGCACAAGGTGTGTTTCCAGACAGTATATCGTGCATTAATGAATCAAAAGTTAGGTAGGATGAAAAGACAAAGAATGAGAAGAAAGAAAACCAAATAGCGATGATACCCTGAAAACAGAAAGAAGCACAGTGGAAACGAAAGATTCAAGTCCCGAAGGCCTATCTTGACCTGATGTGACCTAACAGTATCCCTCTTGGTGCGCCAGTGGCCATAGCATATGATAAAGAAACTAAACTAACCTAAACCTATTTTTTGCCCCCTGAAGAGCAGCTCATTATACATTCAAAAAAGTCTCTTACATGTGAGTGTATACTTTTACCTGCTTTAGCGTCACCAAAATTGGCGACCCACACCGATAAAAATGTATGTTTCCGAGATAACACACATTTCAACACTTTGACTGCGACTACTAAATATTAAGTTCAATGCCAAACTCAAATTTAAAGTCAATAGAAGTAAGCTATTTTGAAAATACCAACATGAACTTGATCGTGCCTTAATTTAGCTTTGATTAAGCATTTATGAAAATTGAATTTGCGATCACTGGTCGGTCAGCAGCGTCATGAAAATTACCTCCGTGTACCACCGGTGGCGCACGTCGCAGTCAAAGTGTTAAAGAATATAGTTTATTTCAGCAGGGCGTCCGAGCTCTACTAAACACACCCAGAACATAACTACCATGCACAAAACGCATCATGCCTATTTCGATCGACACTGCTAATTCAAATCAACATTTTGACTGCGACGTAAGCCATATTTGGTCAATGAGGGAGTTTTCATTACGTTGCTTACTAACAACTCGTAAAAACTCAATTTTCAAAAATACTTAACAAAAACTAAATAAAAACACGACCCGGTCAACGTCTGTTACTGTCAACATTGCTTACTACAATTGACTTTAAATTCTAATCGAATGATAAACTTCAGTTTTACCTTTTTCATTATAATTATAAAATAAATTTTTAGCCTCCCTTTACCACGACAAAGATGTTCCAAGAGAAAAAGGATGAAGGCACCATTTAGTATGGGAACGAGGGAACGCGGAATCTATGCACAAGGTGCACAGAAACAGAAAGCTAAGAAAGAAGATCATGAAACAAGAAAAAGTTGAAGAAGAAAGTAGTAGGTGCTGAAAAACAGGACAGCAGTGAAGCGAAAAAAGATGGTCCGCAACAAAACAGAAACCTATTGAATTTTAACAAAAAGAAAGCCTACCTAACCTTTAGATTAGGCCCTCACATAGTCCCCCTGGGAGCGCTAATTCCCATAGATACAATAGTTGCATCGCCCCCCGGAGGGTTTCAGTGTTACCTGCCGCAGTCAAAGTGTTAAGTTGATGCAGGATATGGGCTATAAGGTCCTACGACTCGCCTTGTTTCCGAGGACGGTGAAGGTCTTGCCTGTGCCGCTCTGGCCGTAGGCGAGCACGCACGTATTGTAGCCGGCCACCGCAGCGCCCTCCACGGCCACGCCCACTTCGCGGTACAGCTGCGGCGACGAGATGATGCAGAGCAGGGTAGATTAAATGTTAATTTTAAGCCTCCCTAACCGCTAACAAAAAGAATTCCAAAGAGAGGAAAGAGGAAGGCACAATTTAGAATGGAGATAAGTCAATCAGGATTCTATAATCATGGGAACAGTAAGTAGAGAAAAAGTTTATGAAACAAGATGAAAGTTGAAGAAGAAAGTATTATTATTATTATTATATAAGAAAGTTTTAGCCTCCCTTAACCACGACAAAGATGTTCCAAGAGAGGAAAGAGGAAGGCACCATTTAGCATGGAGTTGAGGGAACGCGGAATCTATGCACAAGATGCACAGAAACAGTAAGCTAGGAAAGAAGTTCACGAAACAAGAAAAAAGTTGAAGAAGAAAGTAGTAGGTGCTGAAAAACAGGACAGCAGTGAACCGAAAAAAGATGGTCCGTAACAAACAAAAACCTATTTTATTATAACAAAAAAGAAGCCTACCTAACCTTTAGCTCGGGCCCTCACATGGTTCCCCTGGGAGCGCTAATTCCCATAGATACAATAGTTGTATCCCCCTGAGGGGGAAGAAGAAAGTAGTAGGTGCTAAAAAAACAGGACAGCAGTGAACCGAAGAAAGATGGTCATTAACATAACAATAAAAATAAACATTCTATTTCAACAAAAAGAAGGCCTATCTAACTCTCAGCTTGGGCCCTCACACATTTTTATCCCTGGGAGCGCTAATTTTCATAGATGCAATAGCTGTATCCCCCTGAGGGGAAACGACACTCAAATTGAATCACACTATTGATAGGTAAAAGCATCTAATACAAACCTGTATGGTTTAAAGCATCACCAACACAATAAATACGCTTCCCTCTGTGTGTTAACTGATTGACTTATCCACTGATTGAATGGGTGCGGAATAGAACAGTTAGTGAAGGCACTTGTAATGCAATTTTACACAACTATCCACAAAAAAATTAGAAAAACCTATATTATGGGTATTAAAGAATTCTACATGAAACATAGAAGCACAAGTCTGTAACGTAGTTCCTCAGAGCTCTGTTAGAATCGTAGCTATTTAAAACCACACAGAAACACGTCTCAGTTCTATCCCAAGTTCCTTAGGGCTACGTTACAAGATTCCTCAGTGCCTTGTAACCAGGTTTATAAGGGCTCCGTAGCATGGTTCCTCAGGGATATCTCTAGCAAGGTTCCTCAGAGCTAGATAAAAAAGTTCCTCAGAGCTCGAAAAAAAAATTCCTCAGGGCTCTGTAGCAGAGTTCCTCAAGGTTCTGTAGCAGAGTTCCTCAGGGCTCTGTATCAATGGTCCTCAGGGTTCTGTATCAATGGTCCTCAGGGCTCTGTAGCAGAGTTCCTCAGGATTCTGTAGCAGAGTTCCTCAGGGCTCTGTATCAATGTTCCTAAGGGCTCTGTAGCAGAGTTCCTCAGGGCTCTGTAGCAGAGTTCCTCAGGGCTCTGTAGCAGAGTTCCTCAGGGCTCTGTAGCAGAGTTCCTCAGGGCTCTGTAGCAGAGTTCCTCAGGGCTCTGTAGCAGAGTTCCTCAGGGCTCTGTAGCAGAGTTCCTCAGGGCTCTATAGCAGGGTTCCTCAGGGCTCTGTATCAATGTTCCTCAGGGCAGTGTAGCAGAGTTCCTCAGGGCTCTGTAGCAGAGTTCCTCAGGGCTCTGTAGCAGGGTTCCTCAGGGTTCTGTATCAATGTTCCTCAGGGCTGTGTAGCAGAGTTCCTCAGGGCTCTGTAGCAGGGTTCCTCAGGGCTCTGTAGCAGAGTTCCTCAGGGCTCTGAAGCAGGGTTCCTCAGGGCTCTGTAGCAGGGTTCCTCAGGGCTGTGTAGCAAGGTTCCATAAAGCTCTGAAGCAGAGTTTCTCAGTGTTCTTTAGGCACGTTGCTCAGGGTTCAAACGAAGTTCTTTAAGGACCTGTAATAAGAATATTTGGAAGCTTGCAGCAAAGTTTCATAGGGCTTTGGAGCGAAAATCTCCGGGGTCGGTTCCAAGACGCATCGCGTGACCACGCTATTCCTGCCGGACGCTGTAAAGCTCTTAGGGCTGCTGCTCCAAATGACAGTAGTAGCCGCAGTAGCTCGTCAGCTTTGAAAGCCAATATAAATGTTCAGATAGCAATAAATGTTTTCATAAGGAAGCTTAGCACCGTTTTTAATAGTCAGAAATTATCAGAGATATTATTCAGCATTTATCCTAGCAAAATAAAATTTGAATATACCCATTTTTATACCAGTCTTTTTTGTTTCAACTTAAGTCCGCAGGTCTAAGATGTAGCACATGTCCTCAACATATTACGCGCGTTATGCTTCACGCATGTTACACGGCCAGCTGTCCCTGCATCCTAGTCGAACTTTGTTCGCCGGAGCATGCATTTTTTTCGCCACCTAAGCGATTTAATTACTTAGGCGGCGTAAAACCTGCATGCTGGCGGCAAAAAAGTTAGACTGGGTTGTGTCATGTACGGCAGTTGGTTAAAGCTACGGTATGCGGTAACGCTGTGAAACGCGAGAACCGTGTATGTTATTGAGAACTGAGAGAATATAGAGAACAACAGTTATGGTTGAGAATATTGAGCACAAAATCAATTAACATTATAACGCCACATAAGGAACTACCGTCTTCGCTGACTTAGACTAGCACTCCATTTTGCATGCAAGTTTTAAAATTAGGTGCAGGCACAGCTTGTCTGTCAGATTTGGAGATAAAGTTAAAATGTTAAAAAAGCGTCGTAGGATTGCGCAACCAATCATTTATGCACTGCCTGCTGTATACGGCTGTATGTAAGTATCTTTCAACATATGAAAGCGATGACTTCGAAATACATCTTTAAACGGCTCAAAAAGATAATAGCAGAAAGGCTCTTCATTTGGACGGACCAGAGTTTTCCAGTATTTTTTTTTAAAACTAAATCAATGTTTTCGGCAGTCAGTCCATACAAGCACATTACTCTTACACATCATATCGATGATCTATAAAATAAAAATTATAAGGCGTATACAGTGAGTTCCAAGCTGCAACAGCCTTCGATATAAAGTCTCGATATTTTTTCCAGCTTATCAATCCGGATCAGTGCAATTAGTTTCTTCTGCGTTTTAGTTTCGTTCTCTTCTTCTGACAAACGTGGAATCTCATGTCCAAAAATATTTGTTTTGATGCAAGATAATGGGCATCCCATATTGGCAATCTGACCGTGCAGACTAACAATTCTGTTCTGAAGTAAAAACCTCAAACATTCTGTCCATTGTTGAAATTTTCTACGGAAATTCCTCCCATCCCAAGCAGAAAGGTCATATTTTTAAAGAAGCCACCACAGCAAGAAACTAGCGCAACGAAACTCAAACCTCGACTATGTGACTGAATTATCATTAACTACGGAAGCATGAAGTATATTAGATTAGATGTTAGTTTATGCCTCCCTAGCCGCTAAAAAAAAATAACGTTTCGAAGAGAGAAAGGAGGAAGGCATCATTTAGTATGTAGATAAGCAAACGCGAAATCTGTGCAGAAAGTAAACAGTAATTTCAGAAGAAAGTTCATGAAACAAGATAAAAGATGAAAAATAAAGTAGTGGGTGCTGAAAAACAGGACAGCAGTGACCCGAAAAATGCTGGTTCTTAACATAGCAAAAACATTTTATTCCAACAAAAAGAAGGCCTACCTAACCTCTAGCTCAGGACCTCATACAATCCTCCTGGGAGCGTAAATTCCCATAGATACAATAATTGTTTCCCTCTGAGGGGAGATACAAAGAAACAAAATGAAAATGCATTACACACGAATGCAGGATGAGATTAGAAAATAGCACTGTGTCGTAACGACAAATGAGAGCTTTTCAAAAGTGATAAAAAAATGTGCATAGCGGACGCGTAATATGAATGAAACACGAGGGAGACCTCACTGTTGAGACCTTTCTAGGGTTAGTATAATAACTCAAGATGCCGTCTTCATAAAGCATATTTCCACCAAACACGCTGAATACTTTAAAAGGTTGTATAGTATAATAACTCAAGATGCCGTCTTCATAAAGCATATTTCCACCAAACACGCTGAATGCCTTAAAAGATTGGATTTCATGTTAGAGCAGAGCCTCTCTGACCGCAAAATGGATGTTCCAAAGAAAGAAAAAAGGCAGGAAAATTGTTGGAAAAAGGCAACATGAATATGAGGGAAAGGGCAAGTCTTGCACAAGGTGTGTCCCCCACATACTGAGCCCAAAAACATCAAGATAGAACTTTGTGCAACAAGATAAAAGTTAAAAAAGTAATCAGCGTTAAAAAAATATACAGCAGTGAACCGAAAAGAAAAAATCTGATGCAAAAGAAAAAAACCTTTTGTATTTAACAAAAAACCACCTAACCTTCAACTCGCAACCGCAACCTTACATTTTCCAACTGGAAGCGCTAAATTCTATCGATACAAAAGTTTTACCTCCGATGAAAGGATTGAAATCCTCAAAAAAGGTTTTTCCATGGTAAAAGACTATTATCGCACAGGCTGTACGAACTACACTAATTCCAGGTGCAACAAATGGTTAACACTAAGGCACTAGAAGGGCAACGAACACAATCCTCTCTGGAAGTGCGAGAGCAAACGAACAACAGAGAAAAACAGTTTCCGCACAAGTTCATCAACAAGATGAGAACGATGCAGTTGGTGGAGTGAGGTCAGCGAGTTCAGAAACCGGGCCTGCTTAACTACAGACCGAACAGAACCGCATTTTGTCCGCATTTTGTCCGCATTTTGTACTCATATTTCCGTTCTCACAACCGCCATCATTAAACTGGCACCGGCATCATGTAGTCACCTACATCACAACGGGGAAAGTGACTGCTACTCCACAATGAATTTCGAAGAACACATTAGGGCACGAATTTCACAAGGAAAAAAATATATTAAAGCTGTTCATGAAGTGGATTCTGAAATGCACTCTGACAGTAAAGGATTATGTCTTGCTGCCCTCAACGTTCTCCACTGCCTTCAAGAGTGCTGAGACCAGCGAAATTTTCCAGCGTTCACGAGCCTGTTTTGTTCTCAAGATGCCTGGAATTATTCCACATGCGGCATCAACAAGCGCACGATCCCCTTTAACAAACGGTGTACCAAAACGACGGTCATAAAAATAAGAGAGTATCAACATCTCCCAACATCACATCAAACAAACTCGGGTTCATGAACTCTTTTGAGCCTCTTATTTAAAGTCCGTTCCCTGGAGCCTTTACGCTCTATAGTCTTCCGCCCAATGATTACAGAGCTCTCAGGAGATTCTAGCGTTCTTCTTAGGATACAGGATTAATCCAGATGGTTGAGCATGATAAAAAATACTGCATTAGTATCAAATGGTAGACACACTAGGCGTAGCATGCCTGATTAACTAGATAGACACAGTTCAGGCATACTACAGAATGAAATAGTTTTACCGCTTCACAATCATTGCGTGTTGGGAAAAAAACACTCGAGGGAAAGGCTCCGAGGTACAAAGAAGAACAATCACGCTCCGCACACGCATCTCAGAGGTGGCTAATTAGAGGAGAGAGCAAAACTTAAGATTTTTAACACATTTCTGCTCGTCAAGTTAGGGCAGTTCAAAGCTTTCAGCGTTTTTTTATGCGAGATCAAGTATTTAACCCTTAACAGCCCCACGTGCCATATATGGCACACTAACTTTAAATGCTAACACCATTTTTTTCTCGTCGAATTTGTGCCCCAATGTAATTTTTTAAGCTTTCTGGTGGTTGGCAGTTTCGTCCTCATTCTGATGTTGGTTATAACCTGATGTCAGCGTCAGTCTAGTAACAGTGGTTGTAATATTGGGAAAACGGTTAAAAAAATCCTTGGGCTGAAATGGGTTAATAGAGCAACTGACCGCATTTCTAGATCGCTCTACAACAACATCAATCTTTTTCATATACATGCGAAATTCCAGTGTTAGCTACAAGATGCATTCAATTTGATTTACTTTGAGCAAAATCAACGACAGAATGATAGCTTTAGCCAACCCAACGTAAACATGTACACTGAACGGTTCAATCTCATCCGGGTGTAGATTTTATTATTATTATCATAGCGTTCACCTTACACTTCACTCAAGGAAGGAAAATCAGCATTTAATTAGCGCATGTTAACTCCGATTCTACAGTTCTTCGGTGAACTGTATCAGTGCAAGTACTGGTTGACTACGAGGTGTTGCTCTCCAGCTACACGTAGACGTATGAGTTTATACAATTAGAATAAATAAACACAACATACGGAAAAAATACAAATACAGATAGCATACTATGATAGTTACAGATTTGATTTGGTGATAAGTTGGTTTAAGCTCCCTAACCACATTAAAGGCGTTGCAAAAATAGGGAGGCACCGTGTGGAATGGAACTCAAGGTAAGGAGAATCTATACATAGGTTGCGCTGCCCTACTTTGCGCATGCACTGAAGCAGCTTCATTGATAAAGTAGATGAAGGAAGATAAAAGTTGAAGAAAAACGTAATAGGTGTTGAAAAGCAACCAGCAGTGAACTGAAATACAGATGATCAGTAACAAAACAAAATACCCTTTTTATTCAAACAAGCGAAAGTCCTATCTAACCCTCAGCTCCGGGCTTCACATCTTCCCTTTAGGTGTGCATTACTAGTTTTCTATCGTACTAACTGCACAAGGAAATAACTACACTACGTGCCAAACTAATTACTTATCGCTCAGACTTTCCAAGAACATAACAGCACAGCAAATCGTTACAACACCATCGCTCGTGCAACAGATCTCTTACGGGACGAACTCCGCTCTAAAATAAGGGTACAAACTCTACTGAAAAATAAGGGTACAAACTCCCCCCACAAAATAGTACGAGGCAAAACTCCCCCACAAAATAAGGGTACAAACTCCACCACAAAATAAGGGTACAAACTCCACCACAAAATAAGGGTACAAACTCCACCACAAAATAAGGGTACAAACTCCCCACAAAATAAGGGTACAAACTCCCCCCAAAATAAGGGTACAAACTCCCCCCAAAATAAAGGTACAAACTCCCCACAAAATAAGGGCACAAACTCCCCACAAAATAAGGGTACAAACTCCAATACAAAATAAAGGTACAAACTCCAATGCAAAATAAAGGTAAAAACTCCAATGCAAAATAAAGGTAAAAACTCCAATGGAAAATAAAGGTACAAACTCCACCAGAAAATAAGGGTACAAACTCCCCCACAAAATAAAGGTACAAACTCCACCACAAAATAAGGGTACAAACTCCACCACAAAATAAGGGTACAAACTCCCCCACAAAATATTATTATTATATAAGAAAGTTTTAGCCTCCCTTAACCACGACAAAGATGTTCCAAGAGAGGAAAACGGAGGGCACCATTTAGTATGGAGTTGAGGGAACGTGGAATCTATGCACAAGGTGCACAGAAACAGTAAGCTAGGAAAGAAGTTCATGAAACAAGAAAAAAGTTGAAGAAGAAAGTAGTAGGTGCTGAAAAACAGGACAGCAGTGAACCGAAAAAAGATGGTCCGTAACAAAACAAAAACCTATTTTATTACAACAAAAGGAAGCCTACCTAACCTTTAGCTCGGGCCCACACATGGTTCCCCTGGGAGCGCTAATTCCCATAGATACAATAGTTGTACCCCCCTGAGGGGTCCACCACAAAATAAAGGTACAAACACCACCACAAATTAAAGGTACCAACTCCCCCACAAAATAAGGGTACAAACTCCCCCACAAAATAAAGGTACAAACTCCACCACAAAATAAAGGTACAAACTCCACCACAAAATAAAGGTACAAACTCCACCACAAAATAAAGGTACAAACTCCACCACAAAATAAAGGTACAAACTCCACCACAAAATAAAGGTACAAACTCCACCACAAAATAAAGGTACAAACTCCACCACAAAATAAAGGTACAAACTCCACCACAAAATAAAGGTACAAACTCCACCACAAAATAAAGGTACAAACTCCACCACAAAATAAAGGTACAAACTCCACCACAAAATAAAGGTACAAACTCCACCACAAAATAAAGGTACAAACTCCACCACAAAATAAAGGTACAAACTCCACCACAAAATAAGGGTACAAACTCCACCACAAAATAAGGGTACAAACTCCACCACAAAATATGAATTAGAGCTCAAACTCCCACAAAAATGAGGGCAAAAACTCCCCCACAAAATAAGAATAAGAGCTCAAACTCCCCTCAAAAATGAGGGTACAAACTCCCCCAAAAATGAGGGGACAAACTCCCCCCCCCCCAAAAAATCAGGGCAGAAATCCCCACAAAACAGGAGTACAAGAGGTCGGTGAATTGCGCCACTCGTGGCAGCCCCGCCCTCTGCCCCATGCCCAGGCCGCCCTCTCAACCCTCCTTAACGCGCTCCCGTGATTTTGTTCACATGCAACCCGCGCTCAAGATGAGGACGGAATCGATACACGGCCCAAAATAAATACGCGGGATGCGAGCAGCGACTTCCGACCTCCGAGGCTCACGTGTTACGCCGCCGCTCTGCTCCGCATGCGTCGCTCCGCCGTGGCTGCTCATGAGAGGGTGCTGCTAAATTGTGTTTTGCGTCTCCACACGTACAGTACGTGCCAATGTGCGTGAAGGGGGGTTTGCTCATGATGGAGAGCTGCTAAATTGCGTTTCGTACAGTACGTGCCTATGTGCGTGAAGAAGAACAAGAAATTTTCAGCGCCTGAATTAATGTGAAATAAAATTAACACATTTACAATAATTTCTAGGAAGTTTTACAAAAAATCCACAAATGCGAAGAGTTTTCCTGGAATTTAAAGCAACAGAAAAGAAATGAGACTCCCAGCAGTGTATAGAAATCGTTTTTAAATAAATTTCAGAGCTTTTGTAAGCGTTTGAAAGGTTGGGGATTCGCACGCTTCTTATTATGATACATTTCCCCTTCAACCACTCCAATATTGTACAAATTATATTTAATATTACATTACTCAGAAGCAATAATAAACATTTCTACACAATGCACCACAAATGCGAGAGCAATGAGGACCTCAAAATCGAGGAAAAAAAGGTAAAAAATGATTGACTTATTTCAGGAAGGAAGCGCTGGAGCAAGACATCGGCCATTTCTGTGTCTTTGAAAACGAGAGAACTAAACTATCAAAATACAAATTGAGACTACGTAACAAAACCCCCAAGATTTTCACAATCAACGCTGCAAGCCGATCAAATTATTCGGAAAAGAACAAAAACATATTTCGGGTCTCAAAAGTATGGCGAAATTTACAATGACAATCCACGAATAATGAAACAAAAAATAATGGAGAAAAACCAACTGTAAAAAAGCTCTCAAAAAGTATTCATAACACAACCCTGAACTTCATTAAGAAAGATTGATTGATTGTAAGAAAGTTATAGCCTCCCTTTACCACATTAGTCGATTAGTCGTTAGTTTTAGCCTCCCTACCCAGCAACAAATGCGATCCAAAGAGAGGAAGGAGGAAGGCACCATTTAGTATGGAGTTAAGGGAGCGCGGAATCTATGCAGAAAGGGCATAGAAACAGTAAGATGAGAAAGAAGTTCATGAAACAAGACCAAGTCGAAGAGGAAAGTAGTAGGTGATGAAGAGCAGGACAGCAGTGAACCGAAAAAAGGTGGTCCTTAACATAACAAAAACATTCTATTTCAACAAAAAAAGAAGGCCTACCTAACTCTCAGCTCGGGCCCTGACATTTTCCCCCATGCAGGGAGCGCTAGTTCCCATAGGTACATTAATTGTATCCCCCTGAGGGGTCCCTTTACCACAACAAAAATGCTCAAAGAAAGGAAGGATGAAAGGACCATTTAGTATCGGATTAAGGGAACGCAGAATCTACGCACAAGATTCATAAAAACAGTAAGCTAAGGAAGAAGTTCACGAAACAAGATAAAAGTAAAAGAAGAAAGTAGTAGGTGCTGAAAAACTGGACTGCAGTCAACCGAAAAAAGATGGTCCGTAACAAAACAAAAAACCTATTCTATTTCTAAAAAAAGGAAGGCCAACCCTTAGGCTCGAGACCTCACATAATTCTTCATATAAGATAGATTATTTTCCAAGTTTATACCTCAGCACTTACACGAGGAAAAAACGTTCGAACAACTGACAGGGATCGGAGTTTCACGACCTCATTTCCATCTGATACGGGTAACTACACACTAACAGTGCATGTAAACAGCTGGAGCAGACAGAAACTTGAAAATTAACGTAAACATTTGCCATTCCAATGGAATTTTAAGTAGGCTTCACAATTACCAAGCGTCTGCCGCAGAAAAAAAGATGCAGACAAGAAAAAGACAAAGGCTACATTTGAGCTGTAGCTAAAACTCTATAATTAAGGTCGCAACTGACTCATGATTTCCAGGAGCAAAGATAAAAATGCCAGAAATATTTATCAAACGCCATAAGGTGTTAGTACAGGAACAGGATCGACATACTCGCAAAAACTCCCACGGATTTAAAATCCACATACGAAGTGAAAAGACAGAAAATTTTCTTAAAAAGTTTTACCGAGTATTAAAGATTGTATAAGAAGACTGGGCTGTAGAACATGAAAATAGAACAGATTGCGCGAATCGTCGGTTAGTAAAATCAAACACTGTTTGACACCCAAAAGAAACAACCACCGACTGACTAAAACGTTTTGGTCAAAAATGCAAAACGAAAATCACTGCGCGCGAGCTTCTTTCCATATCATACAGTAAATCAAAATACAAATGAATTGATGTAACGAATTATCCATGTAAAAAAATTACCAGTATGGGAGCTTTCTAAAATATTATTAAATGATGCTTTATCATTTGTGCTAAGGTTGCTAGATTTTCTTTTATGGCTACGATCGAGTTCGAACTTTTGTCAAACTAAATCTGACCGTGAAGTCCACACAATATCTGACAATCACCCAGAGTTGCCAGACTCCGAGTGATCATGACGGACAAATTTTAATTTAAAAACAATCCCAAACTTGAGGATTTTAGCGAGAAAAATGGCGATCCAGCAACCCTGCCCTGGACGATCCTTGGGGGCTAATTCCCCGTACACGCGATCGACGCAAAATGCAAAGCAAGACTCGACGCAGAACGCCAAATTGAAGTCCACACTGATTAACCAAAACACATCTGCGTCCAGGCTCCATACTTGGAAAGATACTCAAATTTAAAGTGCGGACACAAGATGCAAGAGCCGTGCAGGGAAGCCAAGGAAGCCAAACAATGTGACTTTAAAATATGAACTAGACAGATAAGCACCAATGAGCAATACTTTGAACTCTGAATTCTAGAAACAAATTACGAATAAAGCCGAGGCGCAAAACCCACTGACATAGAGGGCTTAATAACCAACAACAAACAGAATCACTAGCAAATTGGTGAACAAAATCTACAAAGCGCACAACAGTTCACGTAAAACCAGGAAATCTGGGGAGCTTAGAGTCCAGGAGTCAGAGGTTGGGGTAAATCGCGCGGTGTTTCTGCCGTAGTTCTGGGTCGCGCGCACTTCAAAGAGCGCCTCGCAATTACACTTTCAAGGGCACATCCGTCATCATCATCATCATTATCTGGTGAACAGCACGAGTGCCTAGGAGACCTACGCAGAGAGACTTGTCGCCACTCTCACGACTATAAGGAAGCACCTGAATATAAAAAGGCCGAGAAGTCATCGTGCAAGATGGAGCGCCACACCACACGTTGCCATTAGACCGGTGGTTCTTAACCTTGTTGGAGGTACTGAACCCCACGAGTTCCATACATGCATTAATCGAACCTTTCGTAGTTGGAAAACTGAAATACGCTTTTCTTTTAATCATCTTCAAAACACACCAATTTTACAAATTCAATGGGGTGAACCAAACCGCCGAATCCCTGAAACTGACTCACCGAACCACTGGGGTTCGATCGAACACTGATTAAGAACCACTGCATTAGACAGTATTATGCGTTGAAGTACTTGAGCAATGAGGATTCCTGGGGTAATGCCTAACGTTGCTGGTCATATTTCAATCCTATAAAATTAATAACACCGGCAAACTCTGATTGCCTTCATCTTATTATTTTGGTAAACGAACATCTTATGTAATTTTATGATAAATATTTTGGAATACTCAAAGCTATGTGTTGTCCTAAAAATTACACACATAATAGACATACCAAAAAAATACCTTTGAAATAAAAATTGTTATAGTTGAACGTACTCTCAGTAATTCAACACGTTGACTCCGTGATGGTATGTATGTGCATCACTAGGTATATAGTGCTCATCTACGTATCTGTATAACTGTGTAGCATTCCAATTATTTTACAAAATTTTTTATATTAGATTTAAGTGCACAAGGTAAAGTAAAATCGTTCAATTTAATTTATATTTTCACAATTATTAAAATCAACAGACATCTGTTCCAGCATTGAAGGCGATCTTTTCAGTTCTGCTACTCACAACCTAACCTAACCAACTGTAATAACCGCACATACGTAATCACTGATTTATTATCTGAGTAAAATATTGCTTTGTGGACAGGGCAGCTGCAGCCAGCACTCGCGTGAGGCGCCTTCACCAAAAAATTGAGCGCATTTATTTTCCGTGAACTTGCCCGAATCTTAAAAGAGGTGCAAGCAAAACCAGAAAAACACGCACATGAGGATGAAAATTGAAGTTTTAAGTATACGTAAATGTCGTAAAAACTAATGGCAGTCACGCCAGCGGAATGCGAACGTGAGAAGATAGTAGATTATAGGTTAGTTTAAGCCAACCCTAATCGCTACAAAAAAGAGCGGGTCGAAGAGAGGAAGGAGGAAGGCACCATATAGTATGGATATTAGGGAATGCGGAATCTATGCAGAAGGAGCATAGAAACAGAAAGTTGGGAAAGAAGTTCATGAAACAAGTTAAAAGTTGACGAAGAAAGTAGTAGGTGCTGAAAAACAGGACAGCAGTGAACCTAAAAAGGTGGTCCTTAACATAGCAAAAAAAAACATTTTATTCCAACAAAAAGAAGGCCTACCAAACTCTCAGCTCGGGCCCTAGCATATTTTCCCCCTGGAAGCGCTAATTCCCATAGATACAAGAGTTGTATCCCCTTGAAGGGTGCTGACGTGAGAAATAGAGGAACCAAAAGTTAGAATGAAATGATACCTAATCATCGATTCTTACATTAGGATTTTCTTATACCTAACTTTTTTCATATTTAGAATACTTTAAACTCGGAATTCCTAACAACTAAATAATTAGTTAAATCGAATAAATCAGATTAAAAGCTAGTTTAAGCCTCTTTAACCTCATAAAATGTGTTCCCATGAGAGAAAAGAGAAAGGAACCTCCAAGATGGAATTGAAAGAACGGGGAATCTATACACAAGGTATATATTTTTTTGAAAGAAGTTTACGAGACAGGATATAAATTGTAGAAGAAAGACATAGATGCTAAAAAATGACAGTAGTGAATAAGAAAATATAATCCATAAGGAAATAAACTATTCTATTTCAACAAAAGGTACACCTAACCTTCAGTTCGAAACCTCACATGTCTTCATATACATATACACTACATAGATCCGATAGTTGTGTCTCCTTGAAAAGAGTCGCCTTGAACTTACCTTCTCGGACCTAATATAAATTTGCTTAAAAAACTTTCTGCAATTAATGCTATCAGAAACTAACCAAAACAATAGGACATAACTTGGGCATGTAATAAAAATTTCACCCCAAAAAACTGGGGAAGATCTTCATTTGCGGTTTTCATGTTCAGATTTTGATAGATCGGATGGAAAATTACTATATAAAAACCGATTTATGCTCACCACTGGGACACGTATGACTTGGAAAGGTTGAAATTCTAGTTACTCGGAATAAGGAAAATATAAATAAAAGAGAGGTCAGAGGAAGTGGACGCATGAATTCAAACTCAAAAACTCCAGTTCTGGTGCTCGGGGACGCAGCGGCTGCGGCAGCCACAACGTATTTTGATTAACCCATAAAGCATATTCTAGAATTCGACTGCGCCAAGACAATACAGTAACAGACACCCGCAATTTTAAAGAATTCCTCATGATGTATTTTTAATATTTTTGCCGATATTTTACACGTATACTCTTTGCGTGCCATTAAATATATTCGAAAATATATATGCTTATTTTCAATAAAAATTTAATGAATAATAAGCTGGTATCAGACGATGGCAGAATATCAATAAATGTTACGAGTGTTGAACCTGTTCACCTTGTTTTGAAATTTAAAACACTCTACGGAATTCAAAACCAACTTTCAAGTACAAAATTTCGAGTGTAAGCCCACATTAGATTATAAGTTACTTCTCAAGCCTCCCTTAACCAAGAAAGTTGTCCCCTAGAGGAGAGTGAGGAAAGCAACATTAATTACGGAATCAAAGGAACGAGCAATCACAAGGTGCGGACGAATGCCCTGCGTTTAGAAACAACATTGTACGATTAGATTAGATTCTAAGTTAGTTTAAGCCTCCCTAACCGCTTCAAAAATAGAGCGTATCGAAGAGAGGAAAGAGGAAGGCACCATTTAGTATGGAGATAAGAAAATGAGGAGTCTATGATGAAGGGGCATAGGAACAGTAAGATGGGAAAGAAGTTCATGAAATAAGATAAAAGTTGAAGAAGAAAGTGAGAGGTGCTGAAAAACAGGACAGCAGTGAACCGAAAAAAGGTGGTCCTTAAAATAGCAAAAAAAAATTTTTTTTCATTTCAAAAAAAAGGAAGACCTACCTAACTCTCAGCTCGGGCCCTCACATTTTTCCCCTGGGAGCGCTAATTCCCATAGATACAATAGTTGTATCCCGCTGAGGGGCAACATTGTACGAACGCAAATTCTGTACGAATGCGTACGAACCCCCTGCGTATAGAAACAAGTTGATGAAATAAGGCAAAAGTTGAAGAAGGATTAACTGCTGAAAAAAGAACAGTAGTGAACCTAAAAAAGACAGTCTGTATAGCAACATAGAGCTTTTCATTTTAATAAAGGAAGGTTTCCCTAACACTTAGCTCAGGACTGCTCCTCTTCTCATGTGAACGCTAATTCCTATCGATACAATAATTGTATTCCCTTGAGAGGCTGTGTGTATGCATTGAGTAGATAATGAAAATTTCAGCGATGACTGGAAAAATTAACAAATATAGTACGTTCAAGAAGTGGTTTAAATCTGTAACAGAGAAAGCAGTTTTTTACACACGCATTTAGAATTATAGTGTGTGTGGAAAACTTAGAATTTTCTACAGCCCTTTAACCTTCGATTGAAGTTCAAATTAGACCGAAAATGTGAAAGAACCAAGTTGTAGAAACATGCAGCCGACATCAGTAGAACAGCATTGCAGTACGTTATCTCATAAACATAGCATAACAGTAAAATACACCAAGAAATTTAATTTCATCAAACTCTGACAACCCCACTTGATACAAACTGCCCCAGAAACCAAAACTGGACGACAGGACCACCAATTTTCCTTGCATTTCTGCACCAGATTCTAGCACTAAAAAACATTCCGCGGTAAACAAAGGATCTTCACTAGGCATGACCCATTAAGAGTGTAGGTCTGCGGAGACGAGTGATCTCTCGTGCCGCTATTGTGGGACGAACATTGAAGAGCTCGTCATGAAAAGCCGCTTCCAAGAGCAGCATTTTAATTAAAGGACACACCATGTGAGGCTCTCTAATCAACTTCCGGGTGCAGGAGCTCTCTTCTAAGCCGGGCCGGCGCACGGTACCAACGCCAGCAAGTTCCTGGATCCTTCATGGTATAACTTTCTGTGTGCTCCGTACCGTTGATTTAGTTAATAATTTAACGACATTGTTCGTTATTTATGTGAATTGTGCAGTTTTTAATGATGATGAACAGATCTCCGTTGTAGGTCTTTGAAGAAGGAATTTATGAAATTGGTTGAAAATGTTATCATTCTTCACTCTCGTGAACTGTGTAGTTTCTGACGACGTTGAACGTCATTCTGAGCTGCATAATGATATTGCAACACCAAAAATTATCCAGAGAGTACTCATAAATAACGATGTCGAGTGATTCAACAGCGCAATAACTAAGCATAGCAAGAACTTTTCCACCCCAAGACGATGCACATAAAATTGATCTTCACTGGGGAGATAATGAACTTCACCTCCTCAATATTTCAAATATCAATGCAAACTACAAGCATTCAAAACTAAATATGTAACTATGCTACAATTTTTGTATGTTTGAAATCG
This sequence comes from Morinoia aosen, assembly GCA_030386875.1. NCBI lineage: Eukaryota > Metazoa > Arthropoda > Malacostraca > Amphipoda > Talitridae > Morinoia > Morinoia aosen. Next base: position 9,824,257 of record CM059559.1, on the reverse strand, counting down.
AAATAGAAATTTATCAGTTTCTCAATAACACTTCCACAAAAGTTAACTCTTCAACACTGATCGCAGCGCGAGCTACCGTGGTCACGGAGGGATTTTCAAAATGCAGCTGACCGACCAGCACTCACGAACTCAATTTTCACAGATACTTAACCAAAGCTAAATGAAAGCACGATTCAGTTAATATCTATTTTCGAAACTGCTTGCTACAATTGAATAAACATGTCACTTGCGATACGCCCCATCGGAGGGTGGTGCTCAAGTTTTCCCAGCTGCATGCATGCAAAACGACCCATCGATGGAGCGTTTGAAGTAATTTTAAAAGCTTTAAAATAATGGATGTTAATGAACCCCGTTAACATTTGGTATTTATAGAATTGGTAACGACTTTTGACTTTAAATTGAAGTTGAATATTGAGCTTCAGTTTAACCCATCGCAGTTAACGTGTTAAAATTCAAGTTGGAAACGGAACTTCAGCTTAACCAATCGTGGTCAACGTGTCAAAGAACCAAAAAGCTTCCTCACTAAACACAAATCCCATACTTCCGGCAAAACGAGCGCATAGCTCAAGTGGCCAGCGAGTGCTTAATTAAACAGACACTCTCACCCGCAAAACAAACTTAACCAGCGGAAAAATTCAGAAAAGGTGAACAGTGTGCTTCCAGTGTGCTTGTATTTCAACCGTCACGCTGATACCAAAATTTAAAACTAAATTTACGAGAAGTAAATATAAAATCCCTGCAAGTACGAACTAGAAATGAAATCCGACTCTACCGCAAAAAGTAGCAGCTCACTACGACATTAACACGAAACCGAAATACTTTGACCGCGCAGAACTAATACTCGAATCGCACATTTCTGCATCAGGTTGCCAAGAACGAGCAATCCAAGTTTCTTCTAGATGACTTTATCTCGGCAGTAACTTCAGGCGCCATTCATCATTTTTTAGGTTGCTCGTTACCGATGAAACGTGAACCTTTCACCGTATCCGAAGATTGGCTGAGGAAGTGTGCCTGCGTAACTGTCGGGAAGTGGATTTCATGCGAAGAAGATCATGTAGTAACGATTTGGAAGGAGATAAGGGATATTGAATGGATGCTTTATTACGCCATGGCTGAATACGATTGAACAATTATTGCTAATCTCTGCTCTTGTCAATTTCGCTCTCCGAAGTGTACTGCACATCGTAAATGAGTTTTAGGTAAGAAAGGGGTGTCATCCCTCTTGATAAGCCCTATAGGGAGAGATTCATCATGAAATATTCGTGCGTATAATACTTTTTTCTCAAAATGGCCCCTTCTGGTTACCCTCAGTTTTAGAAAATATGTAACTATGGTGATTGTCTAAGCTTTAACAAAAGAAGTGAAAAAGCACGAAAATAATCTGACTCAAATTGAGAGGGACATTTGGTGTTGGAGAGGGCTATCTTCCAATGCTTGAGGAGCTATTCAGTGCTTGAGTGGGCATGAGAAAGTCATTGAGTGCTTGAAAATCAAGCCAATGCCTAAGAACGACCTCAAATACTTGAGAAAGCATATCATTGGATCAGAAATTCCATTTTGGCCGATAGGACCATCGGGTCTTGCGAACACTTGAAGCACCTATTGGTCAAGCATTCGAAGACAACCAAGTGCCGAAAAGACAAACGCGAGGTTTATAATTTCCCGTCAACAGTTGAGGAGGACTACAATCGATACTCAAGATGAATCAGTAGCAGCAGAGGCCACAACAGGATGCAAGCAGCGAAGAAAGAAGAAGCTCCGGAGCGGACGAGGCCTATAAATACGGGCGCAGTTGCTCTCTAATCTTCTCATTACGACGTGACCTCGACTGACCTGATGCCCGTATTAGCGGCACTCACTGCGCCGATCTCCTGCGCCCACACGGTCATTGTCTTGTACCCCACAGCTCGAAGGTGAAGGTTGGCCTTCCGTGGAGCGAAGGCTCAAGATGAGGCAAGAACAGTGCCGAAGAAAGAACGCACAAGTTCTTCAGAGTGGTCACAGGATCCAGAATTTCGCGTGAACAAGATGAGGCAAGAGCCCCGAAAAAAGAACGTACGTAATACATTTGTCGTGAACACCCTACATATAATTTCAGTCGTCGACGAGTGTACTCGTCTATAGTTCATCATACACATCGCTAATATAACCCTGAACGGTCACTGGTTTTGTGGTAGACGCTGATTTTACGGTACAAGAGTCAAGGTTTCAGCACCTGAGAACGGGAACTAAAACACGAAGTAAAGATTTGAACTTGTCGAAAGTAGGGTATGGTGTTAGTGTGTAGGGCAATTCATTGGTTCTAGGATCTAACCCTTTTAGATCGTCTATTCTGATGCTCCCTTTATTAGAGACCATAGCAATAGAGTAGGGCACAGCGTAGGGAATAGAGTAGGGCGTAGCGCACAGAATAGAACATGGTTTACCGTAGAAAATGTTGCAGGGCTTGAGTAAAAAACGGAATGGGGCGTAGCGTAAATAATAGAGTAGGGCATAACGTAAAAAAAGAGTACTATATAGCGTAACGAGAATGTAGTGAGATTCACAGAAGTGCTCATCGTTATAGTTCAACAGGTCATGTAACAAAAGGTAAAAAGCTCTAATTCCAGCAGTCTACGCTTTCATCGCATTTGCAGAGTAGCTACAGAAAAAGTCTTTTGTGTTTTAAATTAAAATATTACAACAATTATCTGTTTCGATCAGTTTTTTGCATTAATTTCTGTGGAGAAACTCGTTACACTCGTTATACGCGTGCAAAGGCGAAACTGAAGTTTGGATAGAAAAATTTTCAGTACAGAAAGGTGCGTTTCGTACACCTTACTAAACATTGTTTAGTAGGGCTCCAAATTTCAAATTTCTCCAGAGTTCTCAGAAATAATTTTTTAGGTCATACGCAGATGTTTTATTTGAGAGTACCGGGTCTCTCCAAAATATGAACTCATTTAGTTAATGATTTAATTTATTACATTTTTGATTTGTAGTTTTCGTTTCAGGTGGAAATAAATTCTTTGTGACATTTATTTATTTTAAATTCCACGTTTTCTTTGCCAGTTCAACTGATTAAGCTTGTCTCCAAGTCTCGTAGATAAACACCCATATAAAAAAAAATCATGAGTATTGACTGCGCAGTCAAAGAGTGAGGAGTACATTTCATTTGGGACACCCTGTACACACGAAGTGTTACCCACTCTCACAAGACTTCATGTCAGTAAAGACCATCAGATGTGAGCTACTGAACAACACAAGAATGCCGCAAAAACTCCAGTAGTATTATTATTATATAAGGAAGTTTTAGCCTCCCTTAACCACGACAAAGATGTTCCAAGAGAGGAAAGAGGAAGGCACCATTTAGTATGGAGTTGAGGGAACGCGGAATCTATGCACTAGGTGCACAGAAACAGTAAGCTAGGAAAGAAGTTCATGAAACAAGAAAAAAGTTGAAGAAGAAAGTAGTAGGTGCTGAAAAACAGGACAGCAGTGAACCGAAAAAAGATGGTCCGTAACGAAACAAAAACCTATTTTTTTACAACAAAAGGAAGCCTACCTAACATTTAGCTCGGGCCCTCAACATGGTTCCCCTGGGAGCGCTAATTCCCATAGTTACAATAGTTGTATCCCCCTGAGGGGAACTCCAGTAGTAACAAAACAGGCAACTCACTCAGAAAGCAGAGCTATCTCACCGAAGACGTCAAGGCTTTTATTTAAGAACTTACTTTTGAAGCGCTATTAAGAAGCTGGTGAGGAAATCATTAAAAATTTAATAGAGTGAATGATGTTTAAAGACCAATGAAATTTACATTAAAAGCTGTACCATTGTTTCCCTTAACACGTAGATATCCCATCCCCTCTTGAACACTTAAAACATTAAATAAAAGCTAAAACACGAATGTAACGAGTAGATACACAGAACCTACAGAATCTAAAAGCACATCCCAATTCCGAAGCGCAGCAAGCGGTGGGGAGTGAAGACAGGCGGCCAGCGGCTTGCTTGCGAGCTGTGAGGGGAGCGCAAATAGCTCATAAAATCCTAAGGGAGCGACAGCTCTTTGGCCTCACCTCGTCTTGGCTGGCAGCGAGCCAGTAGGCCTCCTCCGGAGACGGCGGCAGCACCCAGTCGTCGCACGGACGCAGTTTTCTCCGATCCAACGACTCCGCGTCGATATTCCCCTCAGCGGAGTTGGTACGAAGCTTCACCCGCGGTGGCAGGCGTCGAAGGTACGGGGACTGACTGAGGTTGCTGCGGGAGGTGCGGGCTTTCAAGGGCCTGGGTACCGGCGTGCCGGGAGGAGTTGGTGGCAGAGATGAGAGAATTCTAGGAGTGGTGGGACACGTACCTTCCGAAGCGGTTTGAGGAAGGGTAGATGAAGACTGACTTTGATGCAACGGATGTGCTGAGCTCAGTGAGAAATGGGAAGGACACGTGAAGGATTGGGGAGAATCGTGCGTAGAGTAGGAAGACGAACATGACATTGACTGGAGAGGATGTCTAGATGTCAGGGAAGCCCATTGAGAACGCAAGGCATAAGGTGCTGGCTGACGCAGATCTTGTGAATACTTAAACTTCAGGCAGTTATCAGCCTTTCCATCCGGAGAGACAGGGCGTTCAGCTTCTATTGACGAAGCTCGTCGATCAAGACAGAATTCAGACGTCTGTTCTAGATTTTCAGGAAAAAATGGCGGGAGAGATTGAGGTTCAGAGCTCCGGAAAGGAGAGATTCGAGGTGCTGACCTATCAAAAATGTCGTCTTGAGCGTAAGTGCGTCGCCTTCTCAGCACGGGGCTTCTTTCGAACATCTCATTGCGATGCCCTGCATTTCTCGAGTACGGAAATCTCGCCCTGTAGCTGCTCTTCACTTCATTCCTGATGGTTCTTGGAACCGCAGCATCTAATTTAACTCCACCAGACCACCGGTAGAGACGACGGTCAGAATCAAAACGAGCGTCTTCAGCGTTATCAAGGGACGAATAATCTACGTTGAGGGCAAGTTTTTCAAGAGGGAAGACTGGCAGCGAACTATAAGGGCGACTAGAGCTGGGGGCTTTGCTAGGTGCGTTGTGCAGGACGTAAGGGGATGAAGCTGTCGAGTACAAAGGTGTACACAGAGGCTCTCCAAGATCAAAAGAAGCCAGGGAGTCTCCAGATGATGGAAGACTCTCAGCATCGGTCTGCTGCGGGCCCACGGCAGCAGCGTTGTTGCCGTTGATGTCCGACGTTTTGGAGCCCTGGAGTTTCGGGATGGGCCCACGTTTTGTGGTGTACGCGTAGTCGTAGACGAAATGCTTCACGCGTTCCCTGTGGTCCGCACCCTCGCCGCATTCAGGAACCTGCAGTTTAGGTGAGATGTTAGTTTAAGCCTATTTAATTGCAACAAAGGCGTTCTAAAAAGAGGAAAGAGGAAGACACTATTTAGTATGAACTAGAGAGAACGCAGAATCTATGCACAAGGTGCATAGAAATAGCAAGTTGAGAATAAAGTTTATGAAATAAGATTTAAGTTGAAGAAGGAGTTGTAGGTGCTGAAAAAACAACAGTGAACCGAAAAAAGATGGTCCGTAACAAAACGAAAACCTATTCTATTTTAACATAAGGACTGCTTATGTAATTTTCAGATAGGGACCTCACCTATTACCCTATGAGAGCTAATTTACATCGATACAATAGTTGTATCCCCGTCAGGGATTTAGGAACTTGTGAACAATGAACAAAGTGAACTTCCAAACAGCGGAGACTAATGTTCACAGGCAATGAATATGATTTCACATGTTCAGTATTCACATAACTAGATCAGTGGAAGAAAATGAAGACACGCCATTAAGTATTACACACTTACTGTAAATGACTGGGACACCTCTAAGCTAAAAAATTAAGGATAAAACAAAACGGACTAAAAAAGAAAAGGACTATACGTTCGAAAACGTTAAGCGCGGCGAATTAAACTAAAGTTCAATATTCAACTGAAATTAGGAGATTATTTTAGAGATTAATTTTGAAAATAAACATTAAATAGATTGTGCCTTCATTTAGTTTTATTTAGGATTATAAAAATTTAGCTTGGAATTGCTGGTCGGTCAGCAGTATTATGAGAATCCCTTCAGTGACCACCGGCGGTCACGTCGCCCTCAAAGTGTTAACGAAAGAGAACAGGAAATACATGAATATTTTTCGACTACATCCAGTTAATATTTTGGCTGTACATGCATGGATTGGCGCACGATTCTGTTCGAAGCAATTTGTCGTACCAAGTCTCATGCTCATGGGTAACCCAATGTCAAATTTGACGCAATAGTGAAAATTCAAATTTTTTCAAAAGGGAATGTACTCGCATGTTAACTACAAAAGGTATGGTGAATTCAATCGCGATACTTCGCCAATCATCATCTGCACACGTAAAAAAATCTACGAAAAGTTACGCATTGGCGTAATATGACTAACTTAAATGCATGCAAGCATATTTACAAGAGTAGTTAACAGGAATACACTAGCTGAGCCTAGCTATTTATCACACAAGGTGATTCAAAAAAATCCATAAGCTTCGAAAAAAATACCGAATGCTATGATAATCGAATTTCATAAATTACACGTCAAAAAGTATAACCATAAAATATCATATCTAAAAATAAAACAACAGACCCATCGAAAACCCAATCATGAAAGCACGCGAGCAAGACACGTCTTCCTTTTAGGCTTGAGAAGCGAACCCCAGCGGGCACTAATATTCCTCGTAAAATAAGAAAAGGAACACTCGAAAGACCTTAAAAATAATCGGAGGCACGGGCACCGCAGCGAGAGAAGTAAATACGCGCACGCCGGCTCGATAACATCCCAAAGAATGTAAACAGGCCATACAAGTCTGGCGGCTTGACATCTGCGCTCTAAATGTTGCAGAAAAGTCAACAACCTTCCTACGAACGATAAAAAATCTTGTTAAGTCGATGAGCCGGACGGAGTAGCAATGAGAGTTTTGCGTAAGCTACAGATGAAATGCTCACGAAAATAAATTGATCCCGACGATGAATGTGGTTGAAAATATTCAAAATGAATAACTTATGGACGGCGAATAATTAAGTCTCTAATATGCCGTAACGTGGTAGTCCTACTCGAAAATGAACACTATAATCAGACGAATTAATGTAATGCGCATTAATGTAATGCGCATGAAGCTGTATTGTACCAAATTAGGAAGCACCTGGTGCATAGTAAGACTGAAATTAAGCGATCCTCAAATTCATCGGTGCCGCCTCTTCAGTTCAGAACTAAAATCACACAACAGTGAAAAATTACATGACGATAGAAATAATTTGCAAATAATTTTACGCGAAACACTTGCCATAACACACAGGTACCATATATAATAACCGAAATATAATTTAAACATTTCGTTAGCTTAATACTAATAACTTGCTTAACCCTTTAACGTCCGAATTTTTGTACTCATATTACCGTTAACACAACCACCGTCACTAAACTGGCGCTGGCATCAGGAGGTCACCAATATCAGGATGGGATAGGAACTGCCACCCGGCAGAGAACTTCAAAGAACACATTAGGGAACTAATTGAACAAGAAATACAATATATTGAGGGTATTTTTGAAAGAGGACACTGGTGTCCTCTGGGGCGTTAAAGAGTTAAGCAAAGGTAGTAAAATAATTCAAATTTTTTTAATTAAAATACTGTAAACACAATGAAGGGACAGGAAACAAGTCAATATTTCCTTACTGCATCAGCAAGGACAGGAGTTTTCCCTTCACAAGGCGCATCGAAACGAGCGCTACATCTCCAGTGTATAGTATACTCAACTCGAAAATATTTTCATGTTTTAATCAATCTTCTAGAAGAATTTCATCAAAGGCCAGGGACTGCAAAAACGAAGGGTTCATTTAGGAACAAAGTCTAACCTTCAGATGTCTTCCAGTTCACTGCTGATACACTTTCGTGGCTGGATAAACAAATACATGTATGGCTATTATTATGAAATTTTCAATCAATCTTACAAAGATCCTTCAAATTAATTCCTTACAATCACTTTTTCGGTAATCAAGTTCCCAAAGAAATGTTAGAATGAACAACTCTTTTGAATCTAATCACGTAAATATAAAACTTTAACTGCAATGATCACACTGAGTTGATGGAAAAAAAAGAGCTCATAAAATCTAATTTGTGTTATATTTATAATCACGGTTCTCAAAAAACTAACACAAAACTTCCAAGAATGGCAACAAGAAATGAGGACTGGACAGGTGAATTGAAAATGACCGTATCACTAGATTAGATTAGATAAAATTAGATTAGATTGTAATTTAGTTTAGGCCTCCTTAACCACAATCAAGGTGTTTCGAAAAGTGGAAGGATGAAAACACCTTGTTGCGAAACCACATGAAAAGAGAAAGAAGAAAGCAATTGGGGCTGAAAAACAAGACATCACTGAGCCGAAAAAGGTGGTCCTAAAAAATAAATGAATAAATAAAGCCCGTTCAGCTTTCACATCTGCACCTCACATTTCCCCCTGTAATTGTTGATTTCCCTATATACATACAATATCTGACGGGATCATATCAACCAAGGACAAAAAACCAGCAGACACCGCGTGCTACTCGTTTCTACAACGGCTGTACGGTAGAAGAAAGCGAGAATGACGGTACTAGGTCTAACTAACTCCATCTAAATGAACGACCCTCTAATCAGTCACCTGTATGATCCAAGAGAAAATATCAGTTGATCACAAACCTGTACTGAAAAATTGCTCCACGATTTAAATATTCAAACATTAAAAAATTGGAGAACGCGAACCTGCAAAGGAAAGAAATTTTGCAGGCAATTTTGAAAATGGGCCCAAAAATGGTAAGTAAATTCTCACGAAAAACACATTTATTCAATATGCACAAACAATTACAAATTTTGCACAAAAAAATCTTCAAGCACTAATAACTCGTTATATTTTACAGAATCGGTAATTTTTCTAGGACAATACCCTTGATGTTACCACTGCAAAGTCTTTTCTGCGCTGAGACAATCCCTTTGATGCTAACACTGCAAAGTCTTTTTTGCGCTGAGACAATCTCTTTGATGCTAACACTGCAAAGTCTTTTCTGCGCTGAGACAATCCCTTTGATGCTAACACTGCAAAGTCTTTTTTGCGCTGAGAAAATCCCTTTGATGCTAACACTGCAAAGTCTTTTCTGCGCTGAGACAATCCCTTTGATGCTAACACTGCAAAGTCTTTTTTGCGCTGAGAAAATCCCTTTGATGCTAACACTGCAAAGTCTTTTCTGCGCTGAGAAAATCCCTTTGATGCTAACACTGCAAAGTCTTTTTTGCGCTGAGACAATCCCTTTGATGCTAACACTGCAAAGTCTTTTTTGCGCTGAGACAATCCCTTTGATGCTAACACTGCAAAGTCTTTTTTTGTGCGGAGACAATCTCTTTGATGCTAACACTGCAAAGTCTTTTTTGCGCTGAGACAATCCCTTTGATGCTAACACTGCAAAGTCTTTTTTGCGCTGAGACAATCCCTTTGATGCTAACACTGCAAAGTCTTTTTTGCGCTGAGACAATCCCTTTGATGCTAACACTGCAAAGTCTTTTCTGCGCTGAGAAAATCCCTTTGATGCTAACACTGCAAAGTCTTTTTTGCGCTGAGACAATCCCTTTGATGCTAACACTGCAAAGTCTTTTTTTGTGCGGAGACAATCTCTTTGATGCTAACACTGCAAAGTCTTTTTTGCGCTGAGACAATCCCTTTGATGCTAACACTGCAAAGTCTTTTTTGCGCTGAGACAATCCCTTTGATGCTAACACTGCAAAGTCTTTTTTGCGCTGAGACAATCCCTTTGATGCTAACACTGCAAAGTCTTTTTTGCGCTGAGACAATCTCTTTGATGCTAACACTGCAAAGTCTTTTTTGCGCTGAGACAATCCCTTTGATGCTAACACTGCAAAGTCTTTTTTTGTGCGGAGACAATCTCTTTGATGCTAACACTGCAAAGTCTTTTTTGCGCTGAGACAATCCCTTTGATGCTAACACTGCAAAGTCTTTTTTGCGCTGAGACAATCTCTTTGATGCTAACACTGCAAAGTCTTTTTTGCGCTGAGACAATCTCTTTGATGCTAACACTGCAAAGTCTTTTTTGCGCTGAGACAATCTCTTTGATGCTAACACTGCAAAGTCTTTTTTTGCGCTGAGACAATCTCTTTGATGCTAACACTGCAAAGTCTTTTTTGCGCTGAGACAATCTCTTTGATGCTAACACTGCAAAGTCTTTTTTGCGCTGAGACAATCCCTTTGATGCTAACACTGCAAAGTCTTTTTTTGTGCGGAGACAATCTTTTTGATGCTAACACTGCAAAGTCTTTTTTGTGCGGAGACAATCTCTTCGATGCTAACACTGCAAAGTCTTTTTTGCGCTGAGACAATCTCTTTGAAGCTAACACTGCAAAGTCTTTTTTGCGCTGAGACAATCCCTTTGATGCTAACACTGCAAAGTCTTTTTTTGTGCGGAGACAATCCCTTTGATGCTAACACCGCAAAATTTTTTACAAGCTGAACTCATGATTTTTTAACGTAAGAAAGTAACTAGGAGAGGGTGAAAAAAATCCCGTTTACGAGACACAAAGCAAGGCCGTTTGTTTGAAGTTTAAGCAAGGAAGCCATTTCACGCTCATCTGCTCGCCCATTTGCGGGGCGGAACAATTTTTAGTGCGATCGTTATCGGGGCAAGTGCGCGAGCACGCGACTGGGGCACGGGTGCCGCGGACGGGTGGACACTGAGCGGGTATCAACGTAACAGGGTTACTAGACTGTTCATGCTTATGGTCGATATTCTCAAATTTGGCCTTTGTTTCATATGCAACTTGCTTATGAAAATCCGTCAGGATTTAAACTAGATTTGAAAAAAGGATGTTTTGAGAATTTTGCCCAGAAAAAGGAAAGGTTTGAAAATTTTGCCCAAAAAAAGGGCAAGTATGAGAATTTTGCCCAGAAACAGGGCATGTTTGAAAATTTTGCCCAGAAAAAGGGCAGGTTTGAAAATTTTGCCCAGAAAAAGGGCAGGTTTGAAAATTTTGCCCAGAAAAAGGGCAGGTTTGAAAATTTTGCCCAGAAAAAAAGGCAAGGTTTGAAAATTTTGCCCAGAAAAAAGGGCAGGTTTGAAAATTTTGCCCGGAAAAAGGGCAGGTTTGAAAATTTTGCCCAGAAAAAGGGCAGGTTTGAAAATTTTGCCCAGAAAAAGGGCAGGTTTCAGAATTTTGCCCAGAAAAAAGGTAGATTTGAGAATTTTGCCCAGAAAAAAGGTAGGTTTGAGAATTTTGGCCAAAAAAAGAGGAGGCTTGAGAATTTTGCCCAGAAAAAAGAGTAGGTTTGAGAATTTTGCCCAGAAAAAAGGTATATTTGAGAATTTTGCCCAGAAAAAAGGTTGGTTTGAGAATTTTGCCCAGAAAAAGGGCAGGTTTGAGAATTTTGCCCAGAAAAAGGGGAGGTTTGAGAATTTTGCCCAGAAAAAGGGCAGGTTTAAGAATTTTGCTCAGAAAAAGAGCAGGTTTGAGAATTTTGCCCAAAAAAAAGGTAGGTTCGAGAATTTTGTCCAGAAAAATACCAAAAAAAATTTTGCGCAGAAAAAGGCCAATGAAGCAGTCCGGCTGCAAAGCCTTCAGGCTCCCGTATAACTTGTCGTCTGAGGGACAGTACGACGATGATCAGAGGTTGGTTACTTGAGTCGGTGCAGAGGGAAGCAAGGCATGCGGTGCGTACTTTTCTACCTACCTTCATAGAGCATACCTTGGTACCTTCATAGAGCATGAATACTGTATAATTCATTAATTTCCCGGATAGAGCACGGGGCAGAACAATTAAGAAATCAAATTCACTGAAAATGATATATATCAGGCTTCAAAATGCAAAAGAAATCAGGCAATGCGATCGAAGACATAAAAACATGAAGGCAATCTAACAGTACAAACGCAAGTTAGTTCAAGATCATCGCTAAAGAATTTCGTTGGCATTCTATTTTTCTTGCATGTGCATACTTGACAACCTGCTAGCAGCTACTAAAACCATATTTCGAATCAATGACGATATGAAGAACTGACATGAGGTAAATCACCAATACGAAACATTCATCAGTAATATACAGATGGCAGATACGAAGATTTTTTGTGAAAATAGTACCGACTCTCAAATTCAACATGCAGAGAGCGAGACTTGAGATCAGGAGTTGAGGGTCCAACAAATACCTTTTCCAGTGATGATTCATGTATAAAATATAAAAGAAAATATCCCTAAAAGCAAATAAATAAAGCTTCATACAACTAGATGAAAAAACATCACTGCACAGATTCTTCTCTCGAAATAATGTTGTGGAAGTTAAGAAACTGCTTTCAAATTCCTTTGAAATGCCCCGGCACCTGAAATGGATCCCCGAGGATTGAGGATGATAAGAAACAGGTCGAGGATGAGTCGAGGATTGTCGAGACTTCAGCAGAATGCAAGGCCGAAAGGGGAAAAAAGCTCAAGCAGAGAGCGGCACCACGTGTGGACTCCTCAGTCTAAGGAAAATGTGCAGATATTTAGGGGTGTATCTGGAGACTAAAACACGAAACTTAGATGGATGAGAAAGAACGACAAGAACCAGAGTAAAGAAGCAACGCAAATTAGTGGAGGAAAAACTGTTTTAAATGAAAACAACTGTGATGAGAACTGAAAATTGATAGAAAAAGGACGTGAACTTGCACTAAAAGTACCCCAAAAATGAAGCACAGTTGAAATATTTCTCCGAGGGATGCGAGCGAGTGACAACTGTGATTAGAATAAAGAAAAAATAGTGAAAAGGAGAATATGAGGAACAAAGAAGGCCACTAACAATGAGTAAACATAAAAAATACTTGAGTGCAAAGCGATCTTGCACAGACAAAAATATAACCGTGAACAACAATCAAAAATTTGAAAATAAAATGTTCCAAGCATTAAATTAAAAAATGATGAATAAAAAGAAATATTGAAAATCACACCAATGATATTTCAAAGCATTGGACAAAAGCATCCACTTAACAAATATTATTTCATACGTCACTTCACTGAAGTCAGAAAGAAAACGGAGTACGACTGAACTATAGAGGCAATATTAACACGAGGGAGTGAGTGAATGCAAAACGTATCATGGAGAAAAGTGTACGAGGGACGTCAGCTAAGAAAAACACTAGACATTTAAAGCTGGGACCGGGAAAAACAAGCCTTTGACGAAAGCGAGGGCAGGAAGTGAGGGGAGTGCAAACATTTTTTTCTGGCGAGACCCAGTGAGTGACAACCTACCCTCGGGAGCGGCCTCTCAGCGCCGTCCCGCACCTCAGAGAGCTAAATAGAGCAAAAAAGGAGAAAAAACATCACCGGAAGCTCAGGTTTGGTGGGCGTGGTGACTAAAAGGAACTAAACAAATCATGACTAAGAACTACTTTACGCGAGGACTAAATTATATCTTCCGAGTTTTTTTCAGAGCATCATGGTTAGCTGTAGATTAAAAGAATCGTTAATACCAAAGAAATTGGATAATGGAACTCACACAATACACAAGTCACTATTAAGAAAAAATTCTGTATTATCAATTTTATTCAGTGTGGGCATTGAATGAACGGGGAATATATGCACACAGTGAGTAAGAACAAGATTGAAAAAACTTTGTGAAACAAGATCCAAGTTGAAAAATTAAACAATAGGTGCTGGAAAAAGGAGAGCAGTTAACCGAAAAAGATGACTCATGACAAAGCAAATGTAGTGAAACTATTGCAAGAGCGCGAGACAAAACGGCATCGCTTAGAACGAAGATAATACTACGAGGAGCAAAGGGTGAGAGGAATGCGAGTTACCTCTAGGTTAAGAGAGGTGCGCTGTATGTTGGGGTAGCTGGAGTGGAGAAACGTGATAAAGGCTTCCTTAACGCGTTCACTGCCGGTTTGCTTCTAGGTAAACTGCGTATTATTATCATTATTACACAAGATAGTTTTAGCCTCCCTTTACCTCGACAAAGATGTTCAAAGAGAGGAAGGATGAAGGCAGTATTTAGTATGGAGTTGAGGGAACGCAGAATCTATGCACAAGGTGCATATAAAAAGTAAGTTAAGAAAGAAGTTCATGAAACAAGTAAAACTTGAAGAAGAAAGTAATAGGTGCTGAAAAACAGGACAGCAGTGATCGAAAAAAAGATGATCTTTAGCATAACAAAAAACATTTGACTTCAACAAAAAAGGCTTACCTAACTCGCAGCTCGAGCCCTCACACATTTCCCCCTAGGAGCGCTAATTTCCAAACATACAATAGTTGTATCCCTATGAGGAGGTCTAATATTCAATTCAAATTTAAAGTCAATTACAGTAAGCAATGTTGAAAATACCAAACATAAACTGGATCGAGTTCTAATGTAGCTTTGATTAATTTCGTTTTTACTTGAGATTGTGACTGCTGGTCGGCCACTAGCATAACGAAAACTCCCTCAGTGACCAAATTTGGCCCACGTCGCAGTCAATGTGTTCAATTAATTAAAATTAGGGTTACTGAAAGACCGGCTTCCCTCATGCACCGATGCCCTCACATGGGATTCCGTCGTTTTAATTGAGTTTGTGACTGCTGGTCGGTCACTAGCATAACGAAAATTCCCTCAGTAACCAGATATATGGTTCACATCGCCGTCAAAATGCTAAATTAAAATGAGGGTTGCAGAATGACCAGCTTCCCTCATGCGCCGATGCCCTCACATGGGATACTGTCCAGGGCCCGCATCTACCACAGAGCCCTCATACGTTCGAAGGGCCCTGTCTATATGATGACAAATTGCTCATCGCCTTCATTACAATACCCGCCGCACAGGCACTCATTGCGCTTACAATTGACGGTTCCCCCAAATCAACAGCTCTCATAGATACTGAAATTAATGATGGGGCTAGCGAGAAGCTCAACTAACTTTCCAACTCCCCGATAAATATGGTAAGAATTCATTATTTATTTCCACTCTTGTACAGAATCTGACGATCATTTTCTAATTAAAACCAAGTAATTTTCTTAGTATTAAAATACTCCGCCTCTCACATTCAATACTCAGCTCCTTCAGTGCATCACCCCTCACATTCAATACATCACCCCTCACATTCAATACATCACCCCTCACATTCAATACACCACCCCTCACATTCAATACATCACCCCTCATATTCAATACATCACCCCTCATATTCAATACATCACCCCTCACATTCAATACATCATCCCTCACATTCAACGACCCACACACTAACAGCGCGCGCACTCCGCCGTGCAAATGTAAATACGCCGTCCCTCTTATGTTGCCATTGCGAAAAGAACTCGGCACGCACATTAGAGGTGAGCACTCAGCAGCACGACGGCAAGGGACGCCACGCACTCACGTGCAGAGCGTGCTTATCAATTAGATCTCGCTGCGAAGTACGCAACATGCACGACCATCCTCTGTTTATTTATTCAAGGCATCGCAAAATAGGAAGTGGCATCACTCCAGTGGCAGAGCTTGGGGATGTGTGCAGGCTACTGTGACACTGTACGCACAGCTCTTGTACGGTAAGCAGCAGCTACAAAACTCAAAAGCTGTTCATTACTGGAACAAAACAATTTAAATTGGACGTGAAAAAGCACCTGCACATTATTCAGATTATTTTACTCGTAGTAAACTATGCCCAGTTTAACTTTTTCCCCGCCTGCATGCATGTTTTTCGCCGCCCCAGTTATTAAATCGCTTAAGCGGCGAAAAACATGCATTCTCCGGTGATAAAGTATGATTGGGTGCATAAACGAAATTCACTATTACCGCTGTTAGATTAGATTATATTATATGTTAGTTTAGGCCTGCCTAACCGCTAAAATAAAGAGCATAGCGAACAGAGGAAGAGGATTATTAGATTAGATTATTAGTTAGTTTAAGCCTCCCTATCCTCAACAAATGAGATCCAAAGAGAGGAAGGAAGAAGGCACCATTTAGTATGGAGTTAAGGGAACGTGGAATCTATGCAGCATGGGCACAGAAACAGTAAGATGAGAAAGATGTTCATGAAACAAGGTCAAAGTTGAAGAAGAAAGTAGTAGGTGCTGAAAAAACAGGACAGCAGTGAACCGAAAAAGATGGTCCGTAACAAAACAAAAGCCTATGTTATTTAAAAAAAAGCCTACCTAAACTTTAGCTCGGCCCTCACTTTGTCCCCCTGGGAGCACTAATTCCCATAGATACAACAGCTGTATCCCCCGGAGGGGAATGTTACCGCTATATGAATTCAAGAAACCATTCGCATGACTACGCATGTAAGAAATTCACCACAGCCATTCCAAAATATGTCCGCAAAATTATACGTATAAAAAATTCGTAGTAACCGCTATGAATCCTTGAACCGTCCCGCATGTAGGCGGACTTGTTGCACGCACATTATATTGGGTTAGCCAAAAATTTCGTTCGTTATTTCAACGTCATCTTTCCGACGTTCGAAGGATCGTTTCATGTGCTTATTCTCGTATTCGGTATAACGAGATTGTTTATTTCAGTGTGCAGTTAGCCTCTAAATAGAGAAGTTCTGACATTTCTGCCTGCATAAGAACCCAAGAAATGGTGGACCAAGTATGGCACTACCGATATCTAATGCTTTTCACTGCAGAAAGGAAAGAAAACAACAGTAACTTACACAAATATATGCCATGTGCATGGGTAGTTTCTGTTGCTTTCCTTCCAATTTTGAAGTAAAAAGCATAAGATGTCTGTAGTACCCTGCTTGGTCTAGCATTTCAAGGGCTCGAATGCAATAAAAAATATTGTACTTTCTGTCCTTGGAGGCTTACTCGTATTGCATTCTGACGTATGCATGCTCGCTGAACCAAATACAGGATTTAGAGAGTAAAAATATATAAATAATATTTAGGAGGTCGGAAAGATGACATTCAAAAAATGAACGAACTTTTTACCAAACCCAATAATTCCTCTCAGCATCAAACGTTCGCAAGCAGTCAACAGCAGCACCAAGTCACCGCCGTGCTCTGCGTGTTGCTCACTACAGCAACGCCCCTTGTAACGTGAACACCTGGACTCAAGTGAGGGGACGTGTGGGTTGAGGGGACGTGTGGGGTGAGGGGATGTGTGGGGGTGAGGGGACGTGTGGGGGTGAGGGGACGTGTGGAGGTGAGGGGACGTGTGGAGGTGAGGGGACGTGTGGAGGTGAGGGGACGTGTGGAGGTGAGGGGACGTGTGGAGGTGAGGGGACGTGTGGAGGTGAGGGGACGTGTGGAGGTGAGGGGACGTGTGGAGGTGAGGGGACGTGTGGAGGTGAGGGGACGTGTGGAGGTGAGGGGACGTGTGGGGTGAGGGGACGTGTGGGGTGAGGGGACGTGTAGAAGAGAGGGAACGTGTGGGAGGTAACGGAAAATCTTCTATACTTCAGGTTGCATTCACTGCCACTGTTAGTGTTCTTTATTCAGCGCACAACATGTGGCGCTTTATTCAGCGCTCACATAGTTTCTTTGCTGATGAAGATTTTAAGCTTATAGCGTGAATGTTATTAATTTCATGTTACTTGATTCATCCAGCCGATAAATGGTTGATGACCATGTCGTATACGACCAATTATAGTTAACGTTACAGAATACATTTCACCTAATGTCGTTTATTTCCCGGCAGTGATTTCAAGTCGCACATTTGATCCTAAAGCCCAGATTCCTAAATATCTAATTCAGTCATTTCAATTCCAGTGACTTCATCCCCACGATCCGTTAACAAAAATTTAAAAAAACATTGACAACACTGTCACTATTTCCAAGCAGTCATTTACCATCTATTTACTCGTATCACAAAAGCGGTAAAAAAAATCAAACTACCTTCACACGCTATTGTCATTCACTTCAAGGCTGTACACTTCAAGCCTGTACACTTCAAGCCTGTACACTTCAAGCCTGTACACTTCAAGCCTGTACACTTCAAGCCTGTACACTTCAAGCCTGTACACTTCAAGCCTGTACACTTCAAGCCTGTACACTTCAAGCCTGTACACTTCAAGCCTGTACACTTCAAGCCTGTACACTTCAAGCCTGTACACTTCAAGCCTGTACACTTCAAGCCTGTACACTTCAAGCCTGTACACTTCAAGCCTGTACACTTCAAGCCTGTACACTTCAAGCCTGTACACTTCAAGCCTGTACACTTCAAGCCTGTACACTTCAAGCCTGTACACTTCAAGCCTGTACACTTCAAGCCTGTACACTTCAAGCCTGTACACTTCAAGCCTGTACACTTCAAGCCTGTACACTTCAAGCCTGTACACTTCAAGCCTGTACACTTCAAGCCTGTACACTTCAAGCCTGTACACTTCAAGCCTGTACACTTCAAGCCTGTACACTTCAAGCCTGTACACTTCAAGCCTGTACACTTCAAGCCTGTACACTTCAAGCCTGTACACTTCAAGCCTGTACACTTCAAGCCTGTACACTTCAAGCCTGTACACTTCAAGCCTGTACACTTCAAGCCTGTACACTTCAAGCCTGTACACTTCAAGCCTGTACACTTCAAGCCTGTACACTTCAAGCCTGTACACTTCAAGCCTGTACACTTCAAGCCTGTACACTTCAAGCCTGTACACTTCAAGCCTGTACACTTCAAGCCTGTACACTTCAAGCCTGTACACTTCAAGCCTGTACACTTCAAGCCTGTACACTTCAAGCCTGTACACTTCAAGCCTGTACACTTCAAGCCTGTACACTTCAAGCCTGTACACTTCAAGCCTGTACACTTCAAGCCTGTACACTTCAAGCCTGTACACTTCAAGCCTGTACACTTCAAGCCTGTACACTTCAAGCCTGTACACTTCAAGCCTGTACACTTCAAGCCTGTACACTTCAAGCCTGTACACTTCAAGCCTGTACACTTCAAGCCTGTACACTTCAAGCCTGTACACTTCAAGCCTGTACACTTCAAGCCTGTACACGTCAAGCCTGTACACGTCAAGCCTGTACACTTCAAGCCTGTACACTTCAAGCCTGTACACTTCAAGCCTGTACACTTCAAGCCTGTACACTTCAAGCCTGTACACTTCAAGCCTGTACACTTCAAGCCTGTACACTTCAAGCCTGTACACTTCAAGCCTGTACACTTCAAGCCTGTACACTTCAAGCCTGTGCACTTCAAGACTGTACACTTCAAGCCTGTACACTTCAAGACTGTACACTTCAAGAATGTACACTTCAAGGATGTACACTTCAAGGATGGACACTTCAAGGATGTACACTTCAAGGATGTACACTTCAAGGCTGTACACTTCAAGGCTGTACACTTCAAGGCTGTACACTTCAAGGCTGTACACTTCATTACACTTCAAGACTGTACACTTCATTCCATTTCAAGACTGGACACTTCATTCCATTTCAAGACTGGACACTTCATTACACTTCAAGACTGGACACTTCATTACACTTCAAGGCTGTACACTTCAAGGTTGTACACTTCAAGGTTGTACACTTCAAGGCTGTACACTTCAAGGCTGTACACTTCAAGGCTGTACACTTCAAGGCTGTACACTTCAAGGCTGTACACTTCAAGGCTGTACACTTCAAGGCTGTACACTTCAAGGCTGTACACTTCAAGGCTGTACACTTCAAGGCTGTACACTTCAAGGCTGTACACTTCAAGGCTGTACACTTCAAGGCTGTACACTTCAAGGCTGTACACTTCAAGGCTGTACACTTCAAGGCTGTACACTTCAAGGCTGTACACTTCAAGGCTGTACACTTCAAGGCTGTACACTTCAAGGCTGTACACTTCAAGGCTGTACACTTCAAGGCTGTACACTTCAAGGCTGTACACTTCAAGGCTGTACACTTCAAGGCTGTACACTTCAAGGCTGTACACTTCAAGGCTGTACACTTCAAGGCTGTACACTTCAAGGCTGTACACTTCATTCCACTTCAAGGCTGTACACTTCATTCCACTTCAAGACAGTACACTTCATTCCATTTCAAGACTGGACACTTCATTACACTTCATTACACTTCAAGGCTGTACACTTCATCAGAAACGTACTAACTGCCTCAGTGAGTTATAGGAGCAATAATGGAACCAATACCGCATGACGCACACTGAAGCAAAAATAGACTAAGAGCTGCGCAACACTCCTCGTACCGACAGCGAACAAAGCTAGAACAAGTCAATGCGACACGCAGATGCTGATTAACGGAGGCGGCGTTTGTTCTCAAATCAGGCAGCGGTGCTGTAATCGGGATGTCTTCGCGAGTAAAAATTTCGAACATGCAAAACAAAAAGTGGACACAGATAAGCGACCATATTAGTGCTTGAAAATACAGAGCGCCATCAAATTAGCATGATTGATACGGAAAGAAAATGCAGCCTGAATTCAAAATCAGTCACGCATTGAGATCACGGGAGTGAATCGAAGCGAACGTTTGATCCAGGTAGCTCCGAAATTCAGTGAAAAATCTGAATTTCCTTGCCAGTTTCATCCGGTACAAAACCTGAATTTCATCGCCAGAAAAGCCAATGAAACAAGACTAAATGAGATTACTGCTCCTTTGAAGGCAGAGGAGCCTATTACGGCAAAACCAATCAGAAATGATCGTGATGTTGAGCATTCACCTTCCCCATAATCATCCTTGCTCTTTTTCATTTATTTGTACACACATCTTTCTCAGAAAATTAAATTAAGGCTCTCCATCAGCACAGTGCAGTTTGGTGTAGTTGAGTTTTATTGTTAACTTACGAATGTTGATCAGATGCGCAGCTGGAACCTACTAGAATGTGGCACCTCACACAGCTAGAATGTGGCACCTCACACAGCTAGAATGTGGCACCTCTGTTGAGAGTCTGTTAAGAATAATCAATTTTTCGAATTAAAAATGAGAATTTAGGGAAAATCTTAACCATGTGTAATAAATTCGAGTTTTTTAATTATGTGTAATAAATTTACGTGTAACAAATTTTGTACTTTAAAAAATAAAAAAAAATACTTCATTGGGTTTTGCTTTATGTGTTGTAAAAACATTTTAATAAGTTGTTTTGAGCCCGTAAATTAAAATGAAATTAAAAAAATGTCACGTCTATTTTCCAGAAATGAAAACATCGTAACCAAACTGCAGTATATGAAGTACTAAGTTGAACGTCAGTTGGGCGGGTAAGGAGTGTTTTGGATCATAAGATATGCAGTTCCCTTTTGAAAAGAAGTTTTGAAATAAAAGTCATGAAAAATAATGTCACATTAACGTAAAGAGTAAAATAATTTTGAACACAATTTTTGGCAATTAAAAGATGTAACGAGCTGATAAATCGTTTGCAGGCAGGGCGGTCGTCGCAGATGTGTAACGTGATTGGAGGTTACGCGCTAGAAGTCAGAAGTGGAGATTTGGAAGGTGGTCGTCATAATTTTTTTGAACTGAGAATCACTCGTGGAGACTGAACTGAAGTTATGCCTTTGAGAAGGAACGTGTGAACGAACGTTATGACCACATTTGTACTGCTGAATGCCACAATAATTGAGGGGTATTCTGTCACATTCATGTGTGGGAAAGTGAGGGAAGGGCTGGCCGGCCAGATTTACTGGGATATCAATTGTGTGTAAGTCAGTAGGGTAGGGCTTTGAGGCAGGTTGTAAAATTGAACTGTGTTCTAATGACATGTTCATAGATGGTGAGTCAATGTTATCGTATTGTATCAGTTCTGCCGTAATTATAAATTCATGCTAAATTCATATGGCGTATATAAATATCCGTCAACGCAAAGGCAGCTCATCGATGCAGGTGCGCACAGAATCGCGCGGATGTAAGTCGTGTATCAACTCCTCGGTGAGTACCTTTTCTTTTTTAGTATATATACTGTAGTGTCAATTATTTTCCATGAATTTTGTGTCGTATATGCATGCTTTGGAGGTGTGCCATTCCTCAATTCCGAGAGCCGGATCTTCCTGTTAATGAAATGTTGACAAGGAGGTGAAGGGCCCATTTCTCGTGACACCTCACACAGCTAGGAAGGGACACCTCACACAGCTAGGAAGGGACACCTCACACAGCTAGGAAGGGACACCCCATCCAGGTAGGAAGGGACACCTCACACAGCTAGGAAGGGACACCTCACACAGCTAGGAAGGGACACCCCATCCAGGTAGGAAGGGACACCTCACACAGCTAGGAAGGGACACCTCACACAGCTAGGAAGGGACACCCCATCCAGGTAGGAAGGGACACCTCACACAGCTAGGAAGGGACACCTCACACAGCTAGGAAGGGACACCCCACACAGCAAGGAAGGGACACCTCACGCCGCTAGGAAGGGACACCTCACACAGCTAAGAAGGGACACCTCACACAGCTAGGAAGGGACACCCCACACAGCAAGGAAGGGACACCCCACACAGCAAGGAAGGGACACCTCCCACAGCAAGGAAGGGACACCTCACACAGCAAGGAAGCTCGACACAGACGCGCAAACGATACAACAAGGAAGAGCGGACGAGATTAGCGCGTCCCCGCAGTTCTGCACAGCTGGCCTTCAGTAAAGCGGCAGACGAGGTCACCACAGCGGTTCTCATCCTCCATTTGCGCACATTATCGCATCTATTCAGAAATTAGCCCTATTGAAAGTAGAACTCAAACCAACAATCTTGGTGAGTCAAAACTCGACAGGCTGTGCGACTATTATTCATTCGAGGACTTGGATTCTACGCGTGAGTGGATTATGTTTCTTGTTTAATGTTTTTTCTTTCATATTTTCAGTATTTATTATTCACTTATTTCGATCTTTCTTTCCTTACTTTATAATATAGAGGAGCGCGGCGATCCTCAATAACGATTTCACAGCAATTGGCTCATCAGAGTTTAATTATACGACGGTGAACAGTATGCGAGTCAACCGGCTGTATTTTGCTCATACCAGACAAAAATTTAGCTAAGAGGTAAAATTATGAACAGAGCGACACTTTTACACATCAAGCGAATTTTGCATAGAATTTTGCTAGTCGGGGAGTAAACCCGTGAATTTTCGACAGCCACTGGAGCACTGGAACAAACTGTGGCACTATCAAGCAAGTCCAAGATCTTAAAATCAACAAAGCCATAAAAACGTCATAGGAAACACAGGCACAAAAATAGCATAGAAACCACAGATCACAAATCATGCAGGGGGGCGGGAAAACATGGCTGCGAAAAGTTCAACTCGCAGTGAACTGAAGCTACTGTAAACCAGAGGTCGCATTTCTAAACAGTGTGTGTCGTTCTCGCCTATAGAGACATTCTTCTACGTTGTTTCTACGCCGACTTGAAAGAACTTGCGCTGCTAGTTATGTTGCTACAACGACGTATAATATTTGGAAATATATAGCCTCTGGCAGGCTTACCTTACAAATTAGATTAGATGTTAGTGTAAGCCTCCTCAAGCGCAACAAAGGCCATTCAAAAAGAGGCAGAAGGAAGATACCCTTTAGTATGGAGATAAGGGAACGCGGAATCTGTGCACAAGGTGTATAGAAACAGTAAGTTGAAAAATAAGCTCATAAAACCAGATAAAAGTTGAAAAAGAAAGTATTAGGTGCTGAAAAACAGGACAGCAGAGGACCGAAAAAATGGTCCTTAACGCACACAAAAATTCATTTTTTTAATTAAAAAAAAGGCATACCTAAACCTTAGCTCGAGACCTCACATTTCCCCCAGGGAGTGCTAATTTCTATCGATACAATAGTTGTATCCCTTAAAGGTGGGCTCACCTGACACTACGGCTGCAGAAAATCAGTCAACTCTGACCCTCGGAGAAGTTTGGGTGCACACGACAACGTACGATTTGTTGAGCAAAAGAACGTAATCTAAGCCTAAACGCGCAGTGTATTTCAGGCTCGCGTCACTCAAACGCGAGATAAATGAGAACTGCAATGATGCCATCACCAGACAAAAGCGATTGTCCATTTCCTTTGAGCGTCTTTATTTTGGTAACGAAACCATTTCTTGATCCAAGGTAACCATGGCAACTCGCCATATGGTGAAACGCTCAATACGATTCGATGAAAAAACAAGTTTGGAAATTACGTGGTTTACAACCTACTATTTTTACGTAATAAACCCCTGAGCATTGCATGACTGTGTGAAGTTTTGGAAAAAAACTCGTGCATCAATGCCTTGATGTTTATACAAGAAGCTAGGACCAGTCCTTCAACCTACACGAATGTGAGACATTAAAAGTGCTTTTCCCGTCAAATGCATTAGAAAATACTGCGTTTCTACAATATTGCTTAATTTGATGTGCTTCACGTCCTTTTAATAAAAAAAAAAACATTCTGATTCAAGAAATGCTATTTTCTCAGACGCGCATTGCGGGGGCATGACAAGAAAGATCATAGATTGTGACTATATAGTAAAGCCAATACGACCAGCATATAATACAGCTACTTTTCAGCGCTGCATTAACACGTTGCTTGCGATACAAGCCAATTAATGAGGGGTCGTGCTTAAGTTGCAAAACAACCCACCGATGGGTCGTTTGAAAACTTTCAAGAATCTTTGAAAATTAATGGTATTTAATGGACTCAGTTAATGTTTGGTATTTACAAAATTGCTAACAACTTTTGCCTTTAAATTTGAGTTGAATGTGGAACTTCAGTTTAACCCACCGCAGTCACCGTGTTAAGCGCATAAGTGATCATGTGAGATATGAAACGAGTAGTCCCAAAATCTGACTGTGACAGGGGCCTCTTTGCACCATCATGAAGGCATGCAAATAAGATGAGCTTCTTTTCACCAAGCAACTTTGTAATGATCCAGTGAACAAAACCGTAGTTAGTAACGTAAAGTGATTTGGAAACTTTATTACACTCAAAGAACAAGCAGATACCCTACGTTAGAAACCTACTCATCAACAATTATTTACCAATAATTAAGATTATAGATTAAGATTATAAGTTAGTTTAAGCCTCTTTAACCGCTGCAAAAATAGAGCGTATCGAAGAGAGGAAGGAGGAAGGTACCATTTAGTATGGAGATAAGAAAATGAGGAATCTATGCTGAAGGGGCATAGAAACAGTAAGACGAGAAAGAAGTTCATGAAATAAGATAAAAGTTGTAGAAGAAAGTCAGAGGTGCTGAAAAGCAGGACAGTAGTGAACCGAAAAAAGGTGGTCTTTAACATAACAAAAAACATTTTATTTCAACAAAAAGAAGGCCTACCTAACTCTCAGCTCGGGCCCTCACATTTTTTCCCTGGGAGCGCTAATTCCCATAGATACAATAGTTGTATCCCTCTGAGGGGTTACCAATAATTCGCAGTCATTTAAGCAAAGGAGTAATTTCCAGACAGTACAGTCAGTAGTGATACAGAGTACTGCATGAGAACCGTAATGGCGGGGTTTAACTCAAGTTGCTCCTCCCAAGCAATAAGCAGCACTGACTTGAATCATGCTCTAATGGAGCCCGACTCTGACGTCTTTTTGAGAGTATCGTTAAATTTTGAAGAGAATAATTACACTTATGCGCCCTCTTACGGGACGGTGAGTTAAAAATCACTGGCTTCGAATGTCAGTTTGGCTGCAAGTACCCGTCAAAATAAATATATTTGCTGATATATACACTAAAAAACATGAGGAATCCTTAACCCGAAGCGCTGACACACACAAGTATTCCATAATTTGACAAGTCATCTTTTAATAGCAAACGTTACAATTCAAACCAACCGAAAACGCAAACCTACGTAGACCGTATTGATAACACATCCGAATTCTCTAATTGGGATCAAAATCTGAACATTCAATTTCAAAACAATTTTACACTTGAAGCCCACCTAAATAACACTATTGCCACGTTCACCCCCATAACGACAGCAACTGCCCATCCTCGAACACCATCACAAGCGTGACACCCTGGTGACTCGAGTGGCACCGAGAGGACTCTCGTCAAGCAGCCCCTTCCCTGCAAGAGGCTCTTGTCGATACCAGCCAGACTTCGTTAAGCAGCGCCGGTCTCTAACAAGGTAGTCTTTTAGGCCGGGCCCTGAAGTGCTCTACTTCGCACGGGGCGCGCGGCAGATAGCAGCGCAAGCGAGATACGATGTTGTGTGCTCACGAGGTCGGGTGCTTCTAAGGCCGTGTGTAACTCCTGGTAAACTGCTTGCCTAAATCAGGGAGAGAGCTTTCTGAGGATGTATGGTATTGACCAAGAATACATACGAGTAGTATAGCGTCGTGTGTAAGCAAATTCAGTGAAGCTAAGGCAGGTTTTAAGAAAAAATTAATATGTTCACACTATTTGGGTCCAAGTTTCGTCTTCATCGAGACCAAGTATAAGGTTAAGTTTAAGATTTAACCACTGTTTTTGTTCAAAGGGTTTTTAATAGCGGTGAGAAACATTTAAAAAAATAAAGTAGAAAAACGACTATTTAGATACAAAATATAGATTGAAAGATAGTCCCTAAGATTCAAGTAAATAGCGTGCTGCTAATACGTAACGAGTGTTACCGACTTGTTATACGTTGCTAAGGATGTCGATGGTAGCGCTAATATGTAGAAGTATACTGTAACGAGCACACGCAATACCCTTCAGAGCGTCGTTCGAAAATCCAATTTATTCTGCTTGTGACGCAAAGTTCCCCAAAAATAAGGACATCTGTCTTCTGCATTCCCCCAGACGCAACATTAACGAAACCGTAATTTCCCAGGGGAATAAGTGCACTGTCAAGCAAAGCTCATAAATCACGTCAGGAAATATTATTCATACCAGATACTACAGTCGCAAAAATAGAAACTGAATTTTTTTATTTTCATTTATTTCCCTTAACTTGAGTTTCGCATATTATGAATAAAAACAGTTTCATACGAACTCGTTGGTACTAAGCATGTATAAATTATTTTGTGCAACACCAGCAATGTGCTACGAACTTGAAACCTTTTTCGGTATAAAAATGGCGATAGAGTCCGGAATGGAAAGGAATCGTACATCGAAAACTCGTGAAGTCCACCTGCCCTTGCGCAACAAATTATTTCGGTTCAAACACAGAGAAGTTGGTAAATAAAATGGGTTGGAGTTCACGAACCTACATTGATTTCTGAACGAAAAATTATAGTAGGACCGAGTGACGAACATAGTAAAAACCGGCAAAAGTTTGCACGTTTTTCGTTATTCATTACACCTGTCGATCTGAGCTGATTCATGATAAGCAAATCGATTTTCTACACAAAACTAATAATTTTGTGGTTCTCACAATGTCAGAACACAAAAACTCTGATAGAAGAAGGGAAAAAGGTTTTTGTATAATCATTCGTGAAATATTGTTTGCCAGGTCAGCACTTGGAGACAACTCTAAATAAATATTTTTCTCATCTTTTCTAGTCTTACCAAAAGAACTATCAAAATGAAAACAAGCAACTCAAAACGGCGAAGGGTTGTGGACATATTCCGGCTAATAAACAGAGACATTTTGAACCACCATTGCCTAACGCAAAATTCAATTTGGCGGACAAAAACCGTGAACGTAAATCTAGAGGATTGATCGCACGGCACCGATGAGAATAAAGAGCAAAGTAAACAGCCCGCATCATTAGATAAGGCAAGATAAAGCCTTCACTATCTAGCACAAAGAGCGTAATTAAATTCGGATAGCGTGATGGCAAATTCAACGTTCAAACGTCGCGGAGAATATAATTGCGCAAACCTTCATTAAGCGGCGAGATAAGTTCTTTTATTGAGACCAATTTAGCACACATTATTAATTAAAAATGCGCATGAAACGTCGCACCAAATAGATTTGAAATAAATGTCACGGCTTCAAGTTTACATGAAATAATATGGTGCCAAGAGGTTACATTTTTCGTATGTCGAAGCCGAAAATAAGAAGTCAACATTCGATTTTCACATAGATAAAAATTTCCCTCTCCAATAAGCTGAGTTGTCAATAATTGTTACCTATAAGCTAAAATTTTCCAACGAGCTTTTGAATACTTTTAAAGCAAGGCAAATGACACGTTTAATTAAAATAGACGGTCATCTGAACACATGGCCTTTGTCTCATACATCAAGCCCGCTTTACACAACAGATTTTCTTCCTCGAGACTAATTTTGAACAACTTCAATTGTGAGTTAATTTCAATGAAAGATGGGAAGTCCTCCACCTTAATTTATATTTGCACAACGCCTCATATTTCAACAATAATGAAGTTGTTAGGTTCATTTCTGGAGAACACCATAAGGTCTCTAGTTTTTGCACTCCATTATTCTTTAATAAAATCACGCTGACAATGGTCCCTTCAGCACTTGAAAATAAAACTCCCTTTCAGAAAACTTATCTCAAAGTCTCCTAAAAATTGCCTCTTATTCATGAATGTCAATTATAGGAACCTCTACTGTGATACCTAAATTTCACAAGGAAAAATTTCCGAAAATTTTTGTAATTTTTACGAAGACCCCAAAAAATTATTCGTTGACATGCGCTTATTCTTTTCCATGTTTTCTTAGCGACAAAATTATGTTCCATTTTTGCTCAATTTTTACGAAGGCCTTAACAGAGAAGATTTCTATCCGCATCCTCGAGCCCCTTCCCCTGTTGTACAGGTCCTAAGGCTTTCTCCCCTGTCGCACAGGTTCCTCTCGGACCCACGTGCGCTAACAGGTTTTTTTCAGCCCCAAAATTTATTTCATGCCTTACAGATTCTTCTCGCACCCTCGAGGTTTCCTCGGCTCCCTTACAAAGGAACCAGAGGCAGCGTGGTGGCGTTGCGAAGTGTGGGGCGTGTGCAACATGGCTGCCAGATGCGACTCCCGCCATGTGTTCGTGAGAGCGAGCTCAGAATTTAAAACCAAGCAGGCCACGTTAAAACTGAAGCATCGCTTCGGTAACCGCCACGGTCCACATGCACCGAGCGTCCCGGCCGCTCCCTCGTTAACCATCACCAACCGTCATCCTTCCCGCCTATTTGAGGGACGGCATCGCGAGGACTGAAGACACAGCGAGAGTAATGCCTCCCGTGATAATTGCCTAGCGAGCTCATAAATTACAGAAAAACTTTCCAAGCGAGCGATTGGTCACAACTAAAGTCGAACCTCGAGTTGTACATATGCGACCTTAACTTGCACGGATGAATATTAGACCCAGTTATTCATAACTTGGCTTAAGCATCGTATCAATAAAATAACTGGGAGGAATTTTAAGTCGTAAAGTTGATGTTCTTATGATGTAACGTCGTATGAAATTCTAGGTTCATCTGTAGCACAATTTCTCAATTCAGTGTTCAGAATAAGTTAAAACATATTACCAAACATTAACGAAAACAAATATCAGCAACCGTTACTCTTTATCGTCGATTAAATTCTGCTCTGAGTCCGAAGATTGTTCGCTCTGTTTCTAGTATTAAGCTTCAACAAATTTACGTCTCAAGAGCATAGATTCAGACACGTGAATTGAGGACAATTGAGATATATTTCCACAACATACCTAAACTTCATACATTGAATTTTTCTCATCAATCTCTGTCAATCCAACAGCATGTTCAGCCTGTTTACATACGCTCAATATTTAATATATTGAAGTAGTATCATTCACTTAATATCTATTCGGTACATTTTTAATAAATTGAACATTCAAATCCAATTCAAGTCTACTCATTTCCCAACTATTCCATGTGCTGAATAATCTGTTCAATATACCCAAATTCAAACGATAACACATAATTGTACTCTTCTTAGTATGTCCATGCGACTTAGGTATGGCATACCATCAAGTATTTAAAGCCATACATGTACACACGTATAAACTTGATACATAATACATGCAAAGTTATGTACTGCTTTGTTGAATGAGTAAGTGGCGTATCGGTCGCCAGTTCAACAACACAATGAGAACAAATATTGACACATAGGCAGTCTAGTGTCAAATATTGATACATAAACGCTGCGTTTTCGCATGAATTTTCACACGTTCAGATAAATGTAGCGAAAATTCTCGGTAACTCGCGTATTTATTCTATTGACAAAGAAAACTTGACCTCGTCATGCCTTGCTTGTTTAGGATTACAGATGGCTTGAAGTTAGGAACGTTCTGCGAGGGAAAGGCAAAAGGGTTTCTTACCCACGCTAAAAGCGAACAAATTAAGTAACGTGTAAAAGTTGAAAAACATAAAAACTGCACAGCAAGAAACCAGCATTTTATAGACAGAATTTAATTTTAAACGAATAAATTTCTCACTTTGAGCTAACAGAAGACGCAGTTAAAATATGTGATTCAATAAAGATCAATTCATAAGTGCCGCCTCAAATGAAGAACGTTGGATCCTAGAAATGAAAGCAACAGCTCATTTGAAAGTTACACTCTAGGTAAAGCCGGACTCCAATTCATGGTCTTAGACAAGCGAGTGTGTCCAATCCCAGAACGCAATCTTCTCACAAAATGAAATTCTGAGGAATTTCATCACGGAACAAAATTCTGAGGAATTTCATCACGGAACAAAATTCTGAGGATGTTCATTTGCCCCCATCTGCATCAAGTGTTGCCCGTCTCCCTCAGATTCCGAAGGACAAATCACTCCCAGTAAAGTCGCCTACGAAGCGTCTGTAGCGTGCGTCATGAAAGACGCCACTGTGCAGAAGGGGAGCCATCCTCACCAGCCGGCAGCATGGATAGTTATCTCATGCTCAATATTTGGGGTAAATAAGGCGAACCACCGCACATAAATGTGTGGGTGCCGAAGTTGAGGGAAATTCCCGAATGGTGATGCTATTAAAAGCGTCATAAGTTATGCATTACCTGCTGACATTTCCATGCACAAGTGTTTTTATAATTCAAGAGCTGTTTGGCATCTTTTGTCGGCTGGAAATTTAACACATTGAATTTGCTTGATGGGCTTAATATCAATTCAATAAATTTTTAATAAATTGAACGCCCATCAAATCTACTTCAAATCTAAGTATTTCACAACTATTCAATTTGTTCAACATTTATTATGTTTTTCCTTTATTTATAAAATCAGCTTCACTGAATCATGATCATTAACACGGATATCTTCACATACTAGAACGCTCAATGAATTATGTATATTTTAGCGGATCCCAAGTACGGGGTTTTGAAGTTTCTTCTGCATCGATTAAATCACCGAAGATTACCAAAAATTAAAATTTCAAGTCATAATTGCCACTCAAAGTTCCAATCCAATGCTCTCGAGCTGGTCCCTTCTTATCAAGTTATGCACATAAAGTGGGAAAAACACTTCATATTCCCTTCCGTATCTGAGTCTCCTTCCCTGTCTAACTTTTTCGCCGAAGCATGCATGTTTTTCGCCACCCAAGCGATTTAACCCTCTATGACCCACCGTCCTTCCTGAAGGACATTAGAAAAATGTTATTTATATTTGTTACGGTGAGCGTTTTCAAGCAGTACGGCATGTTAGTGAAGAGAAGAAACGTTGTGCTTTGATAAATGAGCGTAGTGTGTCGTAATATTTTGCTCACCAAACTGTCACGGGCATTTTAGTTTGGTGGAGCGTGAAATGCCTGTGGGTGATCGTACACTCCATATATTTGTGGTAATTCCTTTGCTAATAGCAAACACTGAGTGCTGCAATAATTCAAACACGTGTAAAAACCATTCAACATACTTTTGAAAATACTTTTCAACCAAATAACTTTGTTTTGTAGAATTATTGAGTAAATTTTCTAATGTCCTTCATATAGGACAGTGGGTCGTTACGCCAAATCTATTATGTAATAATGGATCCACTCATGTTCTATACTACCTCTCCTATACGTTGCATTGCTTTAGTTATTGCTGAAGAAACAGGTGCTGGTGCGATGTTGAAGGTGCTTTTATGACAATGGGACGAGCTGGGTCTATTATAAAGTAAATTTATGAATTTATCATTACATATTAATAATTATGTGTAATACGTCAGCAGAAGGAACACCTTGAAGAATTGAACATGAAAAAAAATTCACTTGGAAATGACAATTGAGACAGGCTCTAGACATGGCCCACTAGATTTCACCTGATTTAGATAGTGTTTTATTTCATTTTGATGTTTTCTTGTCCATAAGTATTTCTGACATATATCTATAATTTACCTTCTCATACAAATTCTACCAATATATGCATGTACATTCATTATTTTTAATTTTTTTATGGGTAAATTGTGCAGTCCAAACTAAAACTTACGTATTTCAACTGTATTTCCCGAAGTTTTAGCTGGAAGAAGCGTTTGTTACCACTCTGATGAAGTCCATTCGGCATGTCCTAACGACCCAATGTCCTTCATGTAGGACGTTAGAATAAAAATAAAACCATGCCAAAAGTTTGTTTTCCAGGCATTGAAATTACTTTAAGTGACTATAAAATACTCATTAGAAGCAAAAATTAAAAAATTTTAATGGTGGAAATTAATTTGGGTCATAGAGGGTTAATTACTCGGGCGGCGAAAAACAAGCATGCAGGCGGCGAAAAAGTTAGATAGGGTTGCACTGCACCAAGTTGTATACTCCAAACAATTTGGCAGTTTCATCATTCCTCAAATGCGTTTTTGTAATGGTTTTAGCTTAGACAAACCGAAGAATGGGCCACTCTTCTCATTTCTGTTGTTATGTTCTTCATGATTGACACGTTTTCGATTGAGCATTACAAAGCATTAAAAAAATACATGAAGCTTCACCAACAACCTACTGCTATCATTAGTACAAAACAAAATTCCTACAAATTAATGGCACTCATGCTCTACTTTGACTCTTACGTGCAACGCTCACAGTTAACCGCATTACGCAATGAAAAATAACCGAATGAAGAAAGAATATTTATTATTGGAGACTCTTCAGCAGGTCGAGAGAAAGAATTTAAGACTTGATTTAAACGAGACTAAAATAGGAAGCAAATGAAAAAGCCAACCACCATCTAAACTCGAAACGACCATCTCCAGAAAATACGAATTCTGTTATGAATATTCAGAGGAGAACTCAATCACCATGACGAGCTGACGGAGAGTTATACAGTACAGCAATACTGGCTCTCAAAAACGCGACCAACTCTAGTCCCTGTTCAGCCCAAGCAGAGAATGTTAATATAGAAAATACATGCAAAACGTTTTTATAAAAGGCTATAAAATGTCGCCACGAAAAAAAGGCACTGCTATGATCTTGCTAACCCAAGTCAACGAATCACAGAGCTGCTCAGCAAATTGAGCTCAACAGTAGGAATTATTACGAAACGGCGCAGCAAAATTGTTGAGAGCTTCCAACCGCACATTTGACAGTAATATTCTGCAGACATACTTTGCCCGTTAACGAAACTTCAAATGTGAGTTTATTCCAGTAAGTTAAACGAATTACGGAGTTGCTCAGCCAATTGAGAGAAATAATAAATATTCTAAATCAGTGTAATTTTGCAGACTTTCTTTGATGATATTGAAGCTCAAAAATCACAAATGTAGGCTGAGATCATACGGAACTCTATGTTCGAACCTGGTCAATATTCACGACAGAGGAAGTTCAATTTGGAGACACTCAGTTGCCATCGACAGTCATAAAGTACTAAAAATAAAACAAAATTGATAATGAAAACTTGCCTTGAGGTTGGTGATGGATACCGTAGTGCCGTTGACATCCACAACCTGACGGCCGCCACTCAGCACTTCCCTATGAAAAAAGAGATGACCGTAATTACAACATTAGTATCCAAACGCTGTTCGTAACTACCAGCCCTGTAATACATATGATAAGCAACAGTAGTGTATTGTCATGACTCTCCACAAGGTTTCAGTTTATTAATACCTGTGTTACGAAATAAATCAAATAAAAGATGCGTTGCGACAGACCTGCGTAAATACTTCGTTTCTCTGAAAAGAACTGCGTCATCCCAACTTGAAGATATAATTCGTCTCAAGCTATCTACAATCTTATCTACGCCCATACATCGATTATTCTATAAGTTTTCCTCTCAAATCAAAGCATTTCAGAAGCCTCGTATCATCTATGTTGGGTCTTACGAATCACGCTCTATACCACTACTTCGAATTCCTATTCTCAAGGTGCTATCCAGATTTCATTTCTCTATTCATCGTCATTAGAAATGAAGATTAGATTAGATTAGATTATTAGTTCGTTTAAGCCTCCCTATCCGCAACAAAGGCGATCCAAAGAGAGGAAAGAAGAAGGCACCATTTAGTATGGGGTTAAGGGAACGTGGAATCTATGCAGAAAGGGCACAGAAACAGAAAGCTAAGAAAGAAGATCATGAAACAAGAAAAAGTTGAAGAAGAAAGTAGTTGGTGCTGAAAAACAGGACAGCAGTGAACCGAAAAAAGATGGTCCGTGACAAAACAAAAATCTATTCTATTTTAACAAAAAGAAAGCCTACCTAACCTTTAGCTCAGACCCTTAGTCCCCCTGGGAGCGCTAATTCCCATAGACACACTAGTTGGATCCCCCTTAGGGGTGTATAAAATTGTAACGATGAGCTTAGTTCAAAAAAATCAGAAAGTAGTTGAAATATCCTCTGCATAGACCAACCGTACAATCTGTTCAACGAAACAGATTTAACCTTGAAAAACACGGTTCCTACACAACAACAAATGAAAATGTTATGAATACGATTAATCTTGGATATCCTTCTTGGTAACACGCATGTTATTCATAGCAAGCGAAAAACAACTTAGAAAGAAAAAACCGTCAAGAAGGAAGTGTAAACGAATATAATTTTGAATTAATCCCAGTAGCTCAAGCCAGCAAATACCGTCTACCCTTAATTAATTTAGTGTAAAATTCTCGATGTTTGAACTTTGCTAAGTTGCGACAGAATTCTACGAGCGAATTCTCGTATTCGCTTGCCCAAAAAATGTTAAAAGTTCGTTAGTCATCGCAAAATCTTGCCAAAAAATGTTCCTTTCAAATTTTTTACATGAAGATACAAGAAAGCTTAAGACAAAAGTGGTACTTCGCAAGTCGAATTATAGGTTTTAAAACATCGAATGTAAATGAAAAGAAAGACAGAGACCTTAGGTGACCGACTAGAGTCATCTCTAATTCTCATGCATATAAAACGTTAAGCTACAAACTATCTTAAAAACCACTAAGTACATGTTATTGAATATTGCAAAGTATACAACGGAAATTAAAAGACTGAGTGCTTTTGTTACCTCTGCTAAATATATAATGCTCTACATGAAGATATTGAGCAAATTCGAAGAGTTGCAACGCAAATATACGTTCAGATATTCTACTGTCAAGATGTAAAATCACTCAAAATCTCATCGTTAGCACATAAGGGAAGCTAAAATCTGAAGTCCCTTAAATTGTCATTGCTCTGAAGATAATAGAGTAAAGATCAGCAGTCACATTCTTCATACAAAAAGAGAAATTAAGAAAGGCCAATTATTCAATTAACCTATTTAGCGTCCTTTCATAGGGAATTTCAACAAAGAGAACACACGAGCTCTTCCAACGTCGTATTCCACTGTGCTGTCATTCAAAGATGGGGACAGAAAGTTCTAACAACAGATATCCACAAAATCTAAGGAATGATAGGTAACGTGATGATTAGGTTAGATTAGATTATTAGTTAGTTTAAGCCTCCCTATCCGCCACAAAGGTGATTCAAAGAGAGGAAGGAAGAAGGCACCATTTAGTATGGAGTTAAGGGAACGTGGAATCTATACAGAAAGGGGATACAAACAGTAAGTTGGGAAAAGATAATGAACAAACAGTAAGTTGAAGAAGAAAGTACTGTAGTACGTGCTGAAAAACAGGACAGCAGTGAACCTAAAAAAAGATCGTCCTTAACATAAAAATATTTTACTTCAACAAAAAAGACCTACCTAACTCTCAGCTCGGGCCCTCACATTTTTCCCCTAGGAGTGTTAATTCTCATATGTACAATAGTTGTATCCCCCTGAAGGGAAGTAACGTGAAGGAAGAAGAAACCTTCCGTGTTCGATGTTTCAATAAAACTATGAAATACAATTAATTAAAAATTAAGCACAGCGCAGAAAATACAAGTCAAATCAATTAGAAAATCAAAACCGTACTAAAAGCTCCGCGACACATTAGTGAATTCACGTAAAAAATTATCCGTGATGCAACAGTGAATTTATGCTCCGCGGTACAATTATTGTGAGGTCATGTAAAAAAATGTTCCGCGATACAATTGTGAAGTCATGCTCGGTGTTAGCTTTCCGCCAGGAGCTCGAAATCTGGAGCCAATAATCCCGCGAAGCCGCGGCGAATAATCTCCGATGGCGCTTAGACAGCACGCGTAGCGACGGCAGATCGACATGGAGTCGAGAGCATTTGCAGAAGGGAGGAGTTGGTGCTCCTAGGGGAAGTTCTGACCGAGAGAAGCCCTGTATAAGTACGGATGCAAGTGACATGAGAAGCAGGGTAAGAAGCGAAGTAAACTGTTCCATGAAGCGCCGCTGTGGCTGAGTTAGTGACATATATCAAGCGATGGAGCAAGAATAAAAATACAAGTGAAGTATGTTTTGCTTGAATTTATGACCAAAATAACAATCAATCATAAACTCGAAAGAAAAATTTCATAGAGTTCTATTGTTATTATTATATTATTATTATTATTATTATTATTATTATTATTATTATTATATAATAAAGTTTTAGCCTCCCTTAATTGCACGACAAAGATGTTCTAAGAGAGGAAGGAGGAGAGCACCATTAAGTATGGAGTTGAGGGAACGCGGAATCTATGCACAAGGTGCACAAAAACAGGAAGCTATGAAAGAAGTTCATGAAACAAGAAAAAGTTGAAGAAGAAAGTAGTAGGTGCTGAAAAACAGGACAGCAGTGAACCGAAAAAGATGGTCCGTAACAAAACAAAAACCTACTCAACAAAAGGAAGCCTACTTAACCTTTAGCTCGGGCCCTCACATAGTCCCCCTGGGAGCGCTAATTCCCATAGATACAATACCTGTATCCCCCTGAGGGGTAGAGTTCTATTGTAGTGTGAGAAATACGTTATGAACAATAATAAAAGTGCATCGGAAAAATAGAAAAGGAAAAGATTACGTGCTTATGATTCATTTGAATCCATAATTCTAAAGGAACACAATTTTCTCATGTTACGTGACTATGTGACGAGGTACTCGCACCACAAAATAAACCATCCAGAAATATCAAACGGCACTCCATTCTAATTGCGTTTGATAGATTGGTTAGACCTTCCACATGAGGGGTTGCGTGAACAATTCCGGCCGTCCCAGATAGAGGAGAACTTTTCCGGCCGTTCCAGATAGAGGAGAACTTACAAAATAGCGATGATTGAAGTCGGAAACACTTGCTGGGCATCGTAAAGGCTTGAGAAAAGGTGATTGGGAAACAGGAAATGGAGTAGCCTACTTATTAAGTAGACCCACACAAGGCTCCAACAACCACAATTCCCATAACATTTTCCCTCGTCGTAGCGTACAGTATTACACGAAAAGGAAACATTCTAATTCTTCATCCAGCGGGGCTTTCAAGTAAACTTGGCGGCTACGCTCAGCGCGACAACGCGTATCGAGGCCAAATCGACATAAAAAAGAACTCACGTTGCCAGCCATACTCTTCACCGACGTAAATCAACAAGAAAATACGACCCCTGAGCTCGAGACGAGTAACAAGGAACACCTCTATATGGGGCACGCTTGATGTCGCTGTAATTGCCCGAGGTAGGCTGAGAGGTCGGACGCATTCTGTGCACCGCCCCCTCACGGCCCACAAGAATTACCACGGAACGAGGGACCATAACCGCCCAGCAGAAAGGAGGCAAACGTCAATTATTCAGCAGTTTATAAGGCTCTTAGGCAACGAAACAAAAGATAGAACAAGTTGAAAATACAGCTTTAATTTACGCTCGTGAGAGTACATTGGACGAAAAATGGAGAAAAAATGGATTGTAACCTCCTAACCAAACCATCATTATTATTAGTCAAGCTTTACCATAAGTCGAGAAGTTGTTAACAGGGAAGCATATTGTGGAAATATAGGTGTGAGGTAAAGTTATAACTCGGTAAAAATGATTGTATTTGATTCGGGTTTCAAATCGTGGTTTTTTATACCGAAGCCCCTACCATCTATTCTTGTTCATGAGATATTCCAATAAAAAATTTGAAAAGTAGAAAAACGAAAACGCATGCTGTATTTTAATTCACGTTTAAATTACTGCTTCATTCCCAAATGAATTAAAATTTCTTAGGAGGTCATCAAAAGATTAACTCGTTAAATAAAAACAGTAAATAATTAACAAGCTCTTATTTATAAACGTGAAACAAAAGAAAACAAAATACGAATACGTACTTTGGTAGTGACATTGTGGGACCTTATTTTAATTAATAGAATGAAATAAATCGCAGTGAAATTTAGTGTAGCGTTGGTTTGGGGTATCAGCGAACCAAATACGTGAGTATCTTTGCCTAAAAGCTGAATTTTCTTAAAAACGCACATGAAATGCCATGAAACATTTTAAACCTGTGAGAAAGCGACCATTTATAGCGTTTGAAGAAGTTACTAAAAATATTTAGCGAAATTTAAGGACTGAACATAAAAATGAGTGTTTCTTTCATACTTAGCGCTGCGACAAAATGGAAACCCATTACGAATTACCGTTAAATTAGGAATGAGGGATAGAATAGTTTGGGTATCGTAAAAAATATATCTAAACGCACCAACTTTGATTGAGCGCAGTTGATCTATACTCTTTATTTTCAAAAATATTTATAGGGAATATTTAAAGCGACCCCCATGAAAGAGATATGAGAATATCACATGTCCGACACCAAGCATGCATATTCAAAGGATGCTAAATGCGTACGTTTACCAGGTCTTCTCGGGAATCATTTGAATTTTCGCAGATAAATGTCATAGGCATTAAAAATCCCTCCAAAATCAGACACAGCTTTTAGTACTTCTTAACCTTCCACAAAACACTGAGAATGAGGCACTTGGCATTTTAACACAAGGCAAAAAATCTCCAAGCCCGTAATCTGCATTCATAACAGCAGATGCAAGCAGCCCCAACCCAGCTCTGCCTCGTGAAATAAATCAAGCGATCTTTGAACTGAGATAGCCGAGCAGAACGAAAGCTTCGCAGTCGAAATAAGGCCAGGCAATGAGCAGAATATATAATCCTCAGGGATTATCGATTTTTTTAGGTCGTCCATTGACGGTCATGTCCTCGCTTTCCACCTCGCCACTCTAGATGGATTCTCTCAAGTGGACCCGCATCCCGGTTGCAGCACCAGCACTGTAGTGCTCGACTTTTTTTGCACTGCGCATTCTGCAGTGATATTTCCATCAGCCATTAATTTCGAACAGCAAACAATAAAAGCTCTCGACTTTTTTTTTGCACTGAGCATTATGCAGTGATATTTCCATCAGCCACTGATTTCGGAATAATAAACCATAAAATAGATTTGCAAGGAACGATTGTTACAGAATAGATCATGACAAAGTTATTTCATGGGAAAAAAATTTTCAAATGAGAATTTTGTTTCAAATTCAACGCATGTCTCAGATTTGTGTTCACGGTGAGCCAGAATGACACGTTTTAGTGACGTAAAAATACCGACTGTTGCATTTCTAAACAAATGTAATTATTACTTACATCAGTCCAGGCACTTTTGAAATGAATTGGTTTCACTGTTGTAAATAAAGTGGGCTGCTCTCAATTTTCCTCCAGTAAATGAATAGTTATGAGTCGTAAGTATAATCGAATTGAACGAGTTTCACTGTACCTTTAGATAAGGTAGATCGCTACCAGACATTTTGTCTGCAACTAACCCTCTCCATCTGAAATAACTTCCATTCCAATAGCTCCTTCAAGTTAATTTTGTTGCAAAGAATAAATTTCTTCCTTTTCCTTTAACGATACCAGATACAGAGTTAAAAATAGCTTCAGTAAATGGCTAATGATAGAAAAGGAAGCTCTGGTATTATTTTCCCTAGTATTGTTTGTTCACTATTTTAAATTTCAAAGAAGATAAAAATCTCACAGCTATCTGTGACAAATCAGGACTCACATTCAAAGCCATGGGAGTGAACATTCAAATCCAATTAAAACTGAACAAATGAAATTAAAGTGAATTTAGGACGAATCCAAGTGGCCATGGCAGCCATTTTCCTTGGATCTCAAATTTAAATATTATAGTTGACCGCTGCCTAGCTATGCACTACATTATTTGATGTACTAATCAAGCGAATAACTGACACAATTTAAACTGCATTGCGTGAAATATTTAAAGTCATTCAACTAAAAGAACCACAGTAAAGAAATACTTTGTTACAACTCGTTGGCGCTGGTTTTGGTATTTTAATTGACTTTAAAATAGAAATGGGTGTTTATGGACAATGAGTTAGAGCTAAGAGGCGAGCAACTAAAAACTAACAACTTATACAGGTGTGAATGCAAATTTTGCGTCGTAAATAAAGTTTGATCAGCAGCAATGAACATTAACGACCAGCACTATAGGGATCGATGACTACACCTTTTTCGATTCGAGTTAAAATATCTGACATTCAAGTTAAAATACCTGACATTCAAGTTAAAATATCCGACATTCAAGTTAAAATATCTGACTTTCAAGTTAAAATATGTGACTTTCCAGGGTTGGCACATAAAAAACCCACCCAAAAAAACCCACCCAAAAAAGCCCAAAAAAACCCACACTAAAAAACCCACTAAATAGTGGGTTTTTTTGGGCTTTTTTGGGTTTTATTATTATGTAAATTTTACTTGTTTTCAAGCTTATAGAATCATAACGAGCTAAATATTTATCTTGTCAAAATAAGTATCTAAGTCATGTGCATGACTATGACAAGAAAACATTGAAAAACAGAACACCAACCCTATACAAATCAAATTAGAAAAACCTTAATCACAAAAAAACTGGAGGGACTAATATATTTTAATAAATTCCATTTCCAAACTAAAAAAACAAAAATTTAGAAACAAATGCAGTTTGACTACTTAATATAGAAACTTCTGAATTTTTACTGTCTTCTAGACTAGACTGCTACTACAATACTACTGTGTTTCTCTTTCTACATCCACTGCCATTTCATCGTTGTCATCCACATCATGATCATTCGTGAGGTGGCGATATACTGAGACGATTTATGTGCGCGTTCTGATCCTAATCTAGTTCTCAATTTATTCCACACAATTCCAAATGTTGAGAAAATTCTATCAATGGATCCTGAACTTGCGGGGCAAGAATGAAGATTGCTTATAAACTTGCAGCAACCCTCTGCCAGTGTTTTTTTCATGAATATGCATTTTCTGCTGTTTCATGTCTTGAATATCCCACCATCAACAAGGAGTCATTGTCTTAGTGATATTCTCATTGAACATGTGTTTTGTAAGATGTTGGAGTCCTTCAATTTATAGGAGTAAAGCGCACCGATGAACTCTGGATAGTACTCAGCCAACCACTCTTCAATATCAGTCTCCTGTGAGAGCTTTGCCTTAAATGTTGTAAAATGAAACATCAATATCAAGTTCATTATCTTGTTGATCAGTCTAATGTGAAACTAGGCTAAGTGAATTCGGTTAAAAATTATTGTACACCCTAGAATAATGTAATGGTAGGATGCCCTAGAAGTCGCTGAACTTATTTAACTTATTATTTATATATATATAAAAAAATTGCCGCCATAGCCATGTGCTAGAGGGTTCTGCCGCCGTGCGGGAGACCCGGGATCGAATCTCGGCGCTGGCAGTGGCGATTTTCTCTGTTGGGTATAGGAGAAAAATTCCAAGCACAATACCCCTCTCTACCCAGGTGTCTGAAATGGGTACCGGTCTCGACCAGGGGAAAGCGTCATGGCGTCCTGGCGTTAGTTATAAGGCATTTGAAAATCCAATGTACAAGGTGATATGTATCAGTCTTGAAATTGGAAATATAGCATCCGTAGATGCCTTCATTATATTCGGGCCCACAGGTAGCTATACTCAAATTTGACCATTGTATTAGACTTAAGAAACATTCTACCTCTGTATCACCTGTGGTAAATAAATTGTTTAAATTGAAATAAGTCTAACTATTATAGTCAGATGGGGCAAGACAACCGCAGCCATCATGAGGTGAGAAAGTAAAGAAACTACTGGCCTTTGGGGAGCATTCAAGCTGCACTGGAACAAATTTGACGATGGAATCAGTTAGAGCATTTACTTCCAATCATTTTAGTGTTTGTTGCTATCCTGTACTGCGAAAAGTGAATTTTTTGGCAAATAAAAAAAAAAAATTGGCATGTCACTACATGTTGTAACATGTAACAGTGTGGTTGACTGACTTGACTTGCGCAGTTAAGCACTCCAGCTCATACAATACACATGTTAAGTTGTTAACAGCATGACTGCTAAGTGATGTGCAGCTGTCTTGCTTCAAGTTGCTTGTGGTGGTTACGTATGATCTGCATGGTGCTTCCCTCTCACATGACTTGCGTCTGTCTGCTGCTAAAGCAACTTACTATGAATTGACGAGCATAGCAATTCTCTTTGGACATCTTATTACTTTGCACAGAGCTGTGTCTCTATGCATATGGTAATTGGTAAAGGGTAATTGTGATGGACAAACTTAATTCATGTGTTGTTCATATAATGTAATAATTCATATAATAATGTAATATAATGTTGGAAATAAAGTAATAAAATAAAAATA
Organism: Morinoia aosen; assembly: GCA_030386875.1. NCBI lineage: Eukaryota > Metazoa > Arthropoda > Malacostraca > Amphipoda > Talitridae > Morinoia > Morinoia aosen. Next base: position 9,781,624 of record CM059559.1, on the reverse strand, counting down.
TTTACTCAATAAGTGTATGTATATAAATCTGAAATAGGGGCAACATGAGTTGTGTGAATAGCTCTTTTACAAAAACAGGTATTACAAAAAACCCAATAAAGCCCAAAAAAACCCAATTAAACCCATAAAACCCAATTTAACCCAAAAAAAACCCAGGTGGGTTGGGTTTTTTTAAAAAACCCTGGGTTTTTTCCATCCCTGTGACTTTCAAGTTAAAATATCTGACTTTCAAGTTAAAATATTTGACATTCAAGTTAAAATATCTGACGTTCAAGTTAAGATATCTGACATTCAAGTTGAAATAACTGAATATGCAGATGAATTGACATCTAATTTACAAATTTAAATTCACCACAAAATATTTTATAAAACGATTTAAAAATATGAACTTTAAAATATTTAATTGCTCATTAAATTATATTGACTAAAAAAAATCATAATTTAGGAGTGGTTTGTATTCACATGCGTAAATGCTTCCGGGGATATAAAAACACAAGGCGAGTACACATGTACATAGTTTAATGCAATAATAATAAGTTTGTAATGCTCCATATTACAATATTTCGTTTTCCTCTATCGTTTTCTTTTTTTTCCTTTTCTTTTTCCTTTAATACAATAATAAGTCATAAATGCTCCATTAACACGTCAGAAGTTTTTTAATGTAATCTATTTTATGTACAAATATACAGATGTTTAAAATATTTCCATATATATTTAAATTGCATTCTCTACAGAAGAATGAATATAATTTCTTTGATGAATCCTTAAATTAAATAATCTAATAGATTTTGAATGAGAATGCGATATATTTATTAAGAACTACATATGTATAATTTCATGCAGTTGGAATGTCACCCATGTTCAGACCTTGCATTAACAAAACTGCTGGATAGTGTTTTTGCACATGGTTACACGTTTTCATACACAAAGTGGGAGTGATTTTTCCCATAGATTGATCTATTATTCCTTCCAAATGTTGCAGCCGATGTTCAGTCTGGGTCATGCCTGGAGGAGGAGGTCTCAAAATATCTTCACGAGTTGTGTTGAGCAGTTTCTTTGCCTCTGACTTAACAACGCTCCAACACTCCTCGATAGGATTAAGAGGAGCACTGTAAGGAGCAAGTCTTAGAAGTGCGGCTCCCTGAAATTCCTGCTCTTGCACAACCATTTCTAAATTAACATGGATTGGAGCGTTGTCACAAACTACTACTACATTTTCCATTGCCTCTGACACTGTTCGTAGTAATCTTCTGACCCATTCGCAGCAGTCTTCTTTCTTATAACTTCCTCTTCTTCTTTCCCAGTACGTTAACCCTGTCTGTGAGATCCCTGCTATGATGTGGACGTTCTTGCCTTTCGAAGTTGGAGATTTTACACTGCAACGAGTTCCCTTCTTGGACCTTCCACAACTTCTTCTTAAGAACAGATTGCAATTCGTTTCATCGATGTACACCAACGTTTTGCCGTTCCCAATAAAATCCATCGCTTTTGACACGTAATCTGATCGTTTTCTTTTGTTACTTTCGGAATTCATCTCTGATGGCTCCAATCTAGCTTTTTTCACAGAATAAAGTTGACAGTCAAGATGCCTATGCACTGTGTTTGTAGCTATTGATACTCCTGTTTCTTGCAATAATTTATTTTTGATTGTTACTAAAGTAATAAGAGGATCTTCTTCAAGATAACTAATCATTTTCTGCACATGTATGGGTGCAACCTTCGTATTTCTTGCACCTCCGTGTTTGTTAACTTCCTTATCAATTTTTCGAATCCAACCATATGCAGTTGCTATTGGTACGCCATGATTGTTGGCCACTTTCCTCCAGTCTCCGTCGATATCTTCCGCTGCAGACAAAACCATTTGTTTTTCGTATGTGTTTCTTTTATATCTTCCACGCTTTGTTCCTCTCTTCACTCCTCGTGTTGTAGGTTGATCTTCAGATTCTGAATCACTGAGAAGGTTGCTTACTTCGAGTTTTTCCATTGTCATGATGGGTGTTAGAATGAAAATAATTCAGCAAAGAAAATTCGAGCTCTTATATACGCTACATACAGTAGCTGGTATCATATTTACAATCCATTCTACTGCAAATTTTTTATGATTTATGATTATGTATATTATGTAACTTAGATGTCAGTTATTTCAACTTGAGTGTCCAATATTTTAACTTGAAAGTGAGATATTTTTACTTGAAAGTCAGATATTTTAACTTGAATATCATATATTTTAACTTGAAAGTCAGATATTTTAACTTGAAAGTCAGATATTTTAACTTGAAAGTCAGATATTTTAACTTGAAAGTCAGATATTTTAACTTGAATGTCAGATATTTTAACTTGAATGTCAGATATTTTAACTTGAATGTCACATATTTTAACTTGAATCGAAAAAGGTGTAGCTGTAAAACCCTCAGGAAATGCGACTCAAAACGTTCTTAAATACGAAATATCTACACGTATTTCCTTTCAGTTGATATCAAACCACTTCTGTTTTTCTAAGTTCATTTAGCGTAAAATTTTCTTATTAGTATCGGTCTTATGCTACAAAAAGACTACCTAGGTTAATAAATAGACGGTGCTCCTCACGGCATACCACACAAGTACACACACACTACCGACCTCTGAGTGAGCGGCCTCACTCGGACGGCCACCTTGATGTGCGACATCCTCGGGGAGTCGAACGGCATTTTGTGATGTTATTCACTCCTGAAAAATCTCATTTCGACGTCCGTCATTTCTATTTGAGTTCAACACATGGATGGGACGTCACGAGTTCCTCGCTTGCTAGAGTTATGTTGTTTTTGATAAAGTTCTAAGCAAAACAACTCAGGAAAACACGTGTACGGAGTGAAGCAACACAGAACCCTGGGCACGAGAAATAAACTTGTGTAACCTGAATCAGATTATTTGGTGTCAGTAAAAACAAAGTGGTGGTAGCTACAATACGCATTCATCTTCAAATGAGAACCCTGGGGGCAGACAGACGGACACACTCATCAGAGTCACAGAAATGCTCAAGTTCACGTGGCCTTCTGACATCACCCTCTCTGGGGCTCAAATCAACAAATTAGGGGAAAATTGAGTCCAGCTCGTCACGCACTCAAGGCAAGAATCCGCCGATCGCACGAAATGAAAGCAAGAATATCCACACAGAGACAGCCCTCGTCGAAAAATAGGAAATGTGATAGGGAACAAGAACACGTGTGGATATCGTGCCCGTGCGTCTGTTGTTTCACCGTCAGCTCATGTGATCAAGCACTCGCTCACGCCTCACTTCAAATTTATGGCGTAATAGCACTTTTACTGCTACTTTAATTATATATATATATTTCAGAATGATATAATTGCAGGGAAAATGGGACGTAATAAATTAAGTAGTAACTCACATAATAATCACGGAGTATAAGTTGCGCACAGATTCCAAACACTACTGAAAGAACAACCCGTGGGTATAAAATTGAGAATACAGAAGGGATTCTCGTAAGAAAACCATGTTATAGTGCTTAAAACCATTGAATATTTTATTCAAACGAAACGTTTTACTATTGACACACAGTGACCCAGATAGAGGTCCTTTCCCAAGTACTATGATAAAACCCGATTCAAGACAGCAACAAACTACAAGAGAGCAACGAAAGGCCCTCGTCAGCTACCGACGCACCACAAAAACACCCATTCAGCCTAATTTAATGCAGAAGATCGTATCTGTGTAGTTCACAAAACCGCTGCGAAGCATAAGTCTATTAGGAAGAGCAAGGCATAAATAACCGTGATCCTACGCTAACACATAACGCGCCCGCCAAACACGCGGCGAGCGGAGCGTTTGTTTTTGCTCGGCAGGGCTGTCACGGAGCCCGGCGGCCGCGACCGATGAGGGCACAGTAATGCGGGCGCTACCAAGACACGTCCCTCTGCCCACGGGTACAAGAGGACAACTGAACTTACTGAAGCTTGAGAGCTGCACTCAGCTGCTCTGGTCTCTCAACTCATAACCGTCGAGTGGCACACGGAGAGGAAGGACTCCCGCGCGACTCGATACCCTCAAGTGACTCACTCGTCTGTTTTAGAATGGGCGAGAAAGAATCGCCTTCATTGAGTGGCTCCCTGCCTGACTGACTCACTCACTCACCAACAGTAGGAAACTACTAGCGTCTCTTGGATGACACTGCAGGAGTAGGAAAGATGACGCGTGTCTTCGTTAGAGTTTCTCAGAACGACTTGGGAGCTGACGCAACGTAGAAAAAAGAGAAATAGTTAATTTCCAATAAAAATGATACGTTTGAATTGCGCGGTCATTTGCTTGTCGATTTGACACGATCAGTTAGATATATTCTGAATATGGCTCATAAATTTGGATTTTAGGTTATACAAGATAAGTTAGTTGAAGCCTCCCTAACCACAACCAAGGTACTTCAAAGAGAATAGGGGTGGAGGCACCATTTAGTATAGAGCTGAGGGAACGAGAAATTTATGCGCAATGTGTGCTCTCACACAGGAAGCCATGGTAGAAACAAGGCTCAGGTACATGTAACTGATAAGCGTTCTCTACTCCTTACACATGGTAGCGCGCGCTCAACACTGAGTTGGTTTGTTTATCAAAGATATCTTGTTATACAGCACCTCTATTTCTTCCCACAGGTTTTACCACCCATATCTTCGTCTACCACACGCACTAACTTTTACCAATTTCCTCGTAACGTCACGTTTTAGACAAAAACAATGTCCGTACATTTCATATGCATCAGCCACCTTCATTCTAAAGCTTTGCCATTCATTATCACGCTAACAATATCGCACATCATTCGTAACAATAAACAAGTAGAGCCTCGAACGAAACAAGAAGTGATTACACACTTTCAGTAACCCTTCCTTCACCCATCAGCTAAACTCGAATAATAATCAATTCAGTTAACGACAGCTTCGGTCAGAGACTATTTAGTTGTTGCTTAGGTAATTCTCCTGCAGTTAATTTCGTAGTACTGCAATGATGATTTGATAGTCTCAATTCGAAGTAGACACCGACAACCATAAAACCACGCTGCCTTCCAAGGCTCGAGTTTATTCCATCACAATCTCTACAGTTTTTCTCTACGTACCACCCTACTTTCTAATCCAATTAACCCACTGAATTAATCCTCGTTTATTAACCATAATTAAAAAAAAACTAATTGCATTATTACAAAAAAAAACTTTGGAACAGCAAAACAAGTCAATTATCTTAGACACTCACGATCAACGCAGATTGTGCGTCAAATCGAACACTGTACTTCTCTCAGCAGTCGCATATACCCTACACTAAAAAAAAGAATGATTTCCATTCATCAACAAATCTTATTTAGCTCGACAAAGATCTTGCAACACAGCCTCAGATTATGATTTGATCAACAGTAAGATACATGACATCTTCGAAAACTTTACTTGCAATTGATTCACTTTAAATAATGATAATAATTTTACGGAAACGTTTCTACCGGGGTCGCCAGCGCAACGCCAATGTGGACCCCCCCGGCGATGGCCGGGAAAAACTCAGATATTCTGATTAAGGCAGACAACAGCAAGATACAAGAGATTCACGCATTATGATACGTCGCACTGGACAAACAAGAAAGACAATTAGCGAGTAAATTTTGATGATGCACGGTTTGGGTTAGTGGAGGGTCGTAATTTTTAGGAGTTTGAGCAGTAGTAGTAGTAGTAACATGGGTTTGCTAGCGCTTCAGTTACTCAAACTATATTGCACCGAAGGTCACACATTTTAATTCGTATCTGACTCTTCCAGATAAGCACACACACTTTAAAAACACTCCAATTCAATGCGCTACAATTAAATTTCCTTTTTATCCATTATTTGGTATTTCACTCATGACCATCCCAAACAAGAAGAAATTCAAATTTGATACTTTGAAAAAGAACGGCAATTGTAACGAATAAGGCGAAAAATGGTATTCATTATTTTGTAGAAATAAATTCTGACTAAATTCAGGTAACTACAAACAGCCCCTAAAGACCTATTTTTTAAGTACAGTCAGAATTGGTCGAATATAATTCAGCGCGGAAGTTAAGTGTATGTTATAAAATTTGTTCGGTTTTCAATTTTCAAGAGAAGGCCTACGGTCATTCAACTTCTCATACCGACAGCTTGAAAATATCCAAGGATAAACAAGAAACATGATATTTCACATTTTATTACAGAGAGATTGCAGCATTTCCAACATTCTGTTAAGAACGTAAATAATTCACAATATCAATACGAACTAGCTAACCAACATCTCATGCAAGCAACGCTTTCCCGAAAACAAAGACTGAAAAATACTCACCAAGACTTATTACCTCACCGTAGAGTTCTGCCGTAGTTCTCCACTGTCACACATATCAGGGTCTCGACAAAACAAGAATTAACATTAGCCTATAGTTTAAACATAATGCTGAGCTAAATATCAGTAAAACATATTGATGAAGTCACTCCAACGATAGATAAATCCTTTACCAATCCCTGCAAGACCATTAACTCGAGTACATGAAATATTTTAGCGAATGCACGACAGCCAGGTGAGAAGCACGCCAGATTGACCATATTCCTGACAAAAAGTCTCCACTTGGGCTTTTTTAATACGTTAACGACGTTTGTGCGATTGCTAAGGTTGGTTCGGATAGGTTGTGGGTACAAGAATTGGAAAACCCACAGAACTACCCAAATCCATTCATATCCTTTCTAAAATAAACCTAATTGCACGGTAATATTTCACCTCGTATGCTAAAATCAACTTTTAAACGGTGTTGAAATAATTGAATTTGATTGATTGATAGCATCCTTTAATCACAACAAAGATGTTCAAAGAGAGGAAGGATGAAGATACCATTTAATGAGCAGTTTGGAGAACGCGGAATTTACGCACAAAGTGCATAAAACAGTAAGCTAAGAATGAAGTTAATGAAACAGGATAAAAGTTCAAGAAAAAAGTAGAAGGTGCAGAAAAACAGGACAGCAGTGAACTGAGAAAAGATGGTCCGTAACAAAACAAAAACCTCTTATTTCAACAAAAAGAAGGCCTACCTAACATATAGCTCGAGACCTCATATGATCTCCCTGGGAGCGCTAGATCCGATACATACAATAGTTGTATCCCCCAGAGGAGGAAACAATTGAAAAGCTATTCATTTATACCGGTATACAAATGAGCAATTTACCTAGTGGTACGCATGTGTCCCAATACGTAGTCAACGTTTTAAATGAAATTAGGCCTTAAAGAGCACTCAGTATCAGGCTGAGTGCACTTTGAGAACTTCGGCCAGAAAAAAAATCGGGCAAACTGAACAACACGAGATCATCACCCTCCTGTGTGTCGGGAAGATACAGAGTTGAACGAAATGAGATTCATGGCTCCGAGGCTTCCCAACTCTCTTCCAACTTTATTAAAACCATACCCATGTTTTTGAAGTCAAGAAAAAGTTATTTAATTAAAGATCGTTTATCACCGAATTGGAATAAATACATTACCCCTTTCGCTACTGACGGTATCCGCAGGGAGCAAATTGGTCAATGTTTACACTTCACAGAAAAACATCAAGTACGAGACGGAAAAATATTAAAACTGTGGTAATCAGCAGTATCCTCGAAGCCTCATTCTAGACCCTGACAATTTTTAGACTGGAACTTCCTTACAATCTCCCACTTCGTTTCACTTAATTACCGAAATGTGCTTCACATTTTATTTGTATAGCTTAATAAACTCACGGTACTGTGTTCATTTTTACTATATCAATTCAATTTACAAGACTAAAACTTTCAGTAAATATTTTAATACATTAAAATTTACCAATAGAACTTGGGACTATATTTTCCTGACATCAAAAATTTGTATCGCTCATTAAACGTTTCTAAATAGCATCAAATTTCTCAATTGAAAACGAAAATACATCTGCATGAGCAGAGAAAAACCCCCGTTAGGGTAATTCTAAGTACATTTAAGGGTGCTAAAAACATTTTTCCTTAAATTCATTCCCCTACGACAACACTGATCTCTTTTTGAAGAAAAATAAGCTCAAAAAATAGTTCAATGACTCACAGTTCTATTTCACCACCTGAACATAAAACAACAGATTAGATTAGATTAGATTATAAGTTAGTTTAAGCCTCCCTAACCGCTGCAAAAATAGAGCGTATCGAAGAGAGGAATGAGGAAGGCACCATTTAGTATGGAGATGAGAAAATGAGGAATCTATGCAGAAAGGGCATAGAAACAGTAAGATGGGAAAGAAGTTCATGAAATAAGATAAAAGTTGAAGAAGAAAGTCAGAGGTGCTGAAAAACAGGACAGTAGTGAACCGAAAAAAGTGGTCCTTAACATAACAAAAAACATTTTATTTCAACAAAAAGAAGGCCTACCTAACTCTCAGCTCGAGCCCTCACATTTTCCCCCTGGGAGCGCTAATTCCCATAGATACAATAATTGTATCCCCCTGAGGGGACATAAAACAGCATCCTCACCGAAAACGATGTTCAAGTCGTGATCACGTTTGAAGTATTGAAAGGTTGGACACTTGACGCAGAGTCACTACCTCAATTTTGAGTCACAAATTACCGGCTGCCTGGATAGAATGCATGCAAAATTAACGGAAAATTACCCCAAATTAGATTTCAACAAATGTATGCATGCGTGTAGAGTTGATACTTCAAACTTCATTAAAAATAGATCTAAGAATTTCTCAAGAAATTTTACACTAAATTAAAGCTCGATTATTTTTAGATATTTTATAATCAAGTAAGTACCTTCGGCAGAAGACAGTCATTCATTACAGATTGGCCTGCACCTCCCTGGTTCTACATAAAAATGAATGAGAACAAAATGCATGCAACTTGAAAAGAATAAAACCATGCCTCAAGAACACAATAAAAGAACACAAAAACACTAAAATCCGAAAACGAAAGCAATACAAACAAAGTAAGTTCAGTAATGATCCCTTGCAAGATAAAATTCAACCTTCAAACTAGAGTACACAATTCAAAGCAAGAGTGCGAGTCGGCTGAACAGTCCGCATCGGAGACACTCGCAGCACTCGAACTTTTTTTTAGCCTCCGACCGCCAAAGGAATAATTAGGAATGTCTTTCGCACACCTGCTCCCGTCAAATTAATCATAAAAACAGTACATTCTGATACGCTTACCATAGCAACGCTTCAAGAAACCTTGCTGTCGCTTTTCATTGCCTTCCTCCATCACCATTCACGCCTTAGAAAACAGATATAAATAGTTAAGAACCAATCGCCTCATTTCAGTCGGAAAAAATGGAGTCATTTTAAGGGACTATCTCATCTACAGGTAAAGTGAAAAATAAACTCAAGCTTATCGACAGAATCAATGAATTAATGCAATATTTTCATTCTCATCACAAACTCTAGCCCCGAATTCACATTCATCCTCTCACAGTGCTATAAAAATCACTTTTATTTCACTCTCAGAATTTGAGTTAAATTATTCGCAGACACACCAAACACTACGTAACCACAGTCAAGATTAGTGTAGATCAACTATAATATTTCTGGCAATTTAAAAACAAATTACCAGCCTCAGCGCCTACTAAAACTTGACAAGAACACCTCTTACATAAACTGGAGAACCAATAAAAATCTTTGCAAAATTATTTGCAAGAAAGAGAGAGCCCAGATGTACACTTACATATTCCACTGATGAATTTATCTGATAGGGCCTTCAATTACAAAAATTCTTCTCTTTGCCACATCGTACATGGTTTGAGGGAAAACCCATCTAGTAGATGTTTGCAATAAAGTTCAAGTGAGCGTGAGGTTCTAAGCTCTCGTAAGGCCTTCACTGAGCAGCCACGTGAATTTCTTTGGTTGAAACGCATCTTCTGAATTACGAGGCATAACTTGAGGTATGGTATACAAGTTCAATGTAGAACTGTGCCCTATCTCAATATTTCCATGCATTGTGCATGGTATCCTTCAATTAAAACACAAGCTCATAACAGCTCTCGTTCACACAGATGCGTGTGGTCAAACACGCGATAAAATTCAGGTAAATGAACAGCGAATCCAAAAACAACCCATCCAAACACCTATAAAACTGTGGAACTTCATGCCAACATTGCACAGCATTGCCGTCATAAAACGAACACCTGTGAGGTGGACAGAGTCGCAAAAATTTAACCAATACCATCACCAAGCCCACAAATAGAATATTGCCGCACTTCTACCAAAAAGCGTGATACATCTACAACATATTAGCGTCAAATAAGTTAAGGCGATCGACAAACTCGTATCCCAGAAGAGCAACAGAGCTTAGCGTTACCGCCATATGCCGGCGTAGTGGCCACGCACGGACACGGACAGGGGACCGCCAGCAGCAAAAAGCCGCGTGCCAGACTGGTCGTAGCAGTGAGTGTAGATGGTGGGCGAGTAGTCTACATTGGGCATCTCCATCGCAGCCTCTTCCAGGTGCACGAATCCTCTCGAACACTTCAGCATTACAGCTCGCCCGCTGGTCAACAGAGTAACGCTCATTTTAAAAGCTTTACAAGAAGAAGAAATGAGTTTAGGAAGCACGGCTGCAGTCATGAATGTGCAGCAAAGAAGAATATTATAAACATCGAATGAGTTATAATAGTGCTTGTTTAATCAAAGTCAGACAAGGAAATTTGCACAGAAACTTATATTTAGAATGACTCAGACCACATCACACTAATGTAGCAAGGTAAAATCCAACAACTACGGTAAAATAAAATAGATTTTGCCCGAAGCTAAAACTTTTCCACATCATAGTCATCGTGTACAATCAGTAAATAACAAAAAATTGCTAAAAAATAGAAAAATTAACAACTTACAACAAAACAATGTCCGCGTACCTCATACTCATTCCATGCCAACACTCAGATCTGAGTAAAAATTTCATCAACCAACCTTTTAGAACGCAAGCCAAGCCAAACAGCACATTACACAACTTAAATAAACACGCAACAGCACAAAACAATGCCTTCAAAGCAACGCGCAACAGCACAAAAAAACAATTTCAAACCAACACGCAACAGCACAAAACAATGACTTCACACACAAAGCACACAACAGCAGAAAAAAACTACTACAAAGCAACACAGAAGAGCACAAAAAAGACAACTGCAAAGCAGGATTAAAATAAGCCCCGGTGCCGAGACAACCCACCTGTTCATTGTGCTCTCCATGTACTTGCCGGCGCGCATGTCGTAGAAGAGAATGGCACCAACCGCCGTGCCGATGGTGAGGATGTCGTGGTGGAAACTCAGTGACTTCACACTGCAACCGTTGATGCGCGCACTCACCTTCGGCGGGGACATTTCAATTCAATTTCAACTATCAAATTTACCGGTATATGAATACAACTTATAGGTGCAAATGTTATCTGTCAATTACAAATATTTATGGAAATTGAATCAGATAAATTCATGAAAAAATAAGAAATGTGCGAGCACGGAATATACGATATTTCACTGCCAATATATTTCAGCAGAGACCATCAGCACGAAATTTCAGAACGTAGTACAGCAGTCAAGTGTTTTCTCCAACTCTGTACAAAAAAAATGGTATGTGGAGAACACAACATGGCAAGGCATACGTGGCATTAGCTGCGACAAAGGGCATATGGTGAATGCTGTAGTAAAAACCGAGAACATGGGGTGCGGGTAACATGAGTGAAATATCGCCTGAAGAACTTGAAAGCTTAAAAACAATGTAACTTCTGAAAAGTTCATGGGTATTTGCAATAGCAATGTTCAATGCATTCGGGTTTTATCCTTCTGGAAAGTTTAAATTTCAAATGTAAAAGAAAATAGCCAAATATTTGGTGCAGGCTATAATGGAGGAACCGAAGCTTTCCTGAATTATTGCAAATTAATGTAAATATATCGACACGTCCACAACTGTGCAGAGATTGCTGGCTAATCTAAACAGCATGAACTATCAAATATAAGATTACAGTTCATATCGAAATTCCGTAACAGGGTGAAGCTTTTGTGAAGCCCTCTTTAAAAAGAAAAATTAATATGCTTTTCTTTACGCTAGTTGATCAATTTCCTGCACGTTCGAAAATTAAAAAAGAACATCCACTAAAATATAATATCAATGACCAACATTGCACAGCCAAAAGACCACTCACGTATTGTCATGATACGCTTTCTCACTAGTAGTAGAGGCTGAGCATACACGAAGAACGGCAGTACCCACAGCCAAACATTAAAACAAGCTTTACGTTCTCGTATAAGCAGCAAAGCTCAATAGCTCCTACTGGTTTACTACTGAGTCAACGGGTACAGAACCTATTTCACATCAGTGCCTTTAGAGTGAATTCACAATGCGATACAAGCACCAACTGTATTGTGGTAACAATGCCAACAATCCCAGCATGCACGCCATCAGCCTCAGGTCTGGTACATCACAATTTAAATTCCTCACTTAAGCCTCTCACTCCAACTCTATACTCCATATAAATATTTAGCTACATAGCATAAATTTCATTTTTACAAATGAATGATATTATTATTCATTTATAGTGTCCACATGTTCATGTCACCTAAATACAGTAGTTAAAATGTCTCACTCCAACTCTATACTCCATATAAATATTTAGCTACATAGCATTTCATTTTTACAAATGAGTGATATTATTCATTTTTAGTGTCCACATGTTCAGGTCACCTAAATACAGTAGTAAAAAAGGATCATTGAGAACTGTCCCAGGACATCCATCTATTTTTCTGGGTTGTGTGTCTAACGCACCGGAAAACAAAATACCAGAAACAATCAACCTCATCGCATTTTTTCAAATTAGCGAGTATGTCAAGGAATTACTACTGCTAAGCTGCCCGCGTGTGATGGGGTTGACCTGTCATGTGCGGGGGGAGGGGCTGCACTCAATGAAGCGGTCGGGGTAAACCAGCTGTGGCTGTCGGGCCTGACTGTGGAAGGTGGTTGTGCTGGGCTGCTGCTGATCCTGGCAGTTCAGGTGCGGCCAGTGCTGCCTCTCTCGCCTCCTAGTGACTAAGTGTGGTGATTGTGGCCTGCTGTCGGCTACCCTCCCATAGGGAGGATAAGCCCGGTATATGTATGTATGTATGTATGTATGTAAGAATACAAGGACAGGAGTTACGCTACAAGATTGACTCGTTTTCTGACAGACCAACGCAAGTGCTTACCTTCTTAACATGATGCAGTGTCCTGGGATCAAGCAGAGTGAAATGCGACTTCGAGCCAACAGCATACAAAGAAGAATCATTCATCTGAGTGAGGCATACATTCTCCATAGCGTGAGGTAACTTCCGTGACATTTTCTGGAAAAATCTCTCCGGGCTCCAAACGTGAAGATATGCGTTGGTTGAAAGGGCTACAATTTCACTATTTCTTTGGTTAAAAATAATAGCGCGGACTTTGTCAGCACCAAAACATTTCTTAATTCTAAGGGGAGCAATAGCTTGTAAGGGCGGCACCTCTTCTGGAGGCTTGTCATTAACTATAGATTCACTAAAAACAGACCTATGATCAAAGCCATCTATTCTCCACAGAGCCATCCGTCGGTCCATGCCTCCAGAGACCAAAAAATTATCGTCTAACCAGCACAGGTCTAAAATGCCGTCGGTGTGAGACTTGTACCCATAATACAGAGGCTCGAGACTCGGTAGTCTGTAAATAGCAACGTTGCGCCCGCCTTGCGTTACGGTAGCGAGCAGCGACTGTGAAGGGTTGATTTCGATGGCGTACACGCCGTGGGGACTCCCTGCTGGAGACAGCTCAGGCACTGGAGGAGACAGTCGCGGAATGTCGTGCAATTGGCACGTCTTTGAATCGTAAACTTTTATTTTGTTGCACTTGGTTCCCATGATTATCTTGCTGCTGCTCAACCACTGTGAGCAAAATACCTGCACAAACATGCACATAACTTTACTAAAATTAAACATAGAATCTAAATGTTAAAATAAATGTATACCAAGTAATTTCAAGCAGAAGTATTTCCAGTAAAAATGCTGTTCTGTTAAAAAATTATTCTTCAAGGTGAATGGCATCACAGAATACAACTAAAATACAGGAAAAAAATACTTTCCCAGTTCAAGCTCAAACAAACCCCAAAAAACTAGCAGATCAATATTTTGTGCCACAACAGAGGAATGCATTCTTCACACCTGTTGCTTGTTAACCAACAGGAGGGACAAGTTATAAGAGAAGAAGGTAAGTATGCTTTTCAATATTCATATGATGAAATTTATCCACAAAAATTACAAAATCACTGAGCCTCTACAATCATTATGAACTTTTAGAGAGAAAGTCGTCAATAGCACTTATGCATACAGACACTATAGAGGCTTGACTGCATTTGTGAATATAAAATTACCATTCCAAGACGAATTTATTTGAAACATCATAGCTACTATTGAGATGCATCAGTTGGAGTTTTCACACATAAAATTCCTATGGAAAAGCACCAATCCCATTTTTAAGCACAAAGAACGCCAATTCTCCTTCGAGCTTCACTAGCAACACATTGACGTATTTTCCTTAAGCAGAAAATAAATCTTTCACACCTTATCAACAATGCTATTCCTTAAATTTTTCACACCTTATCAGCAATGCTATTCCTGCAGTTGGCCTATGGAAATGCACCAATCCCATTTTCAAGCACAAAGAACATCAATTCCACTACGGGCTTCACTAGCAGCACACAGACTTGCTTTCCACTAGTTTTACCCTTCTGGAAGGTTTAATTTCAACTGTAAAGAAAATAGTCGAATTTTTGGTGCAGGCTATAATATAGGAACCGGAACTTTCCTGAATTGTTGCAAATTAATGTAGATATATCAACACGTCAACAACTGTGCAGAGATTGCTGGCTAATCTAAACAGCATGAACTATCAATTATTAAGATTACATTAACGTAGTACAGCAGTCAAGTGTTTTCTCCAACTCTGAACAAAAAATGGTATGTGGAAAACACAACATGGCAAGGCATACGTGGCATTAGCTGCAACAAAGGGCATGTGGTGAATGCTGTAGTAAAAACAGAGAACATAGGGTGCGGGTAACATGAGTGAAATATCGCCCCAAGATCTTGAAATCTTGAAATGGTATGAGGTATGTGGAGAACACAATAGAAGCGCTATCCTTCTTAGAGTCCAGGACGTGGCGACGGGTTAAAGGGTTCAAGAGGTACTGCATCGCTTGCACACCCTCCAGCAGGCAACACGCCACCAGACTCTAGATCACACGCATTGTCCAGTTTCCTAGTCCCCTTTTACACAAAAATCAGGCTCAACTCCTGTATAAAAGCTTCACCAAAGTCAAGATCAGATGCATTGTCCAGTTTTCTAGTATCCTCGTACACCGAAATTGGCTTCAGCTTCCATTTTATTTTCAAGTTCATTTTGTGTATAGGCTGTTATCAAGCAGTTTCATTGCTTGTAAAGAGTTTGATATGCATAGAACTTTTCCTCCCGAATACAATGGTGGTATTATTTTTTGCCTAGGAGTAAATCTGTGGATTTGGACTCCCATTTTTGGAACAAAAAAAACATAGAAAAATAAAAATGATGGCGACCTTCTAAGAGGCAGAGTGTGCGCTGGTATGCCTCAGCTACACTGCTGGCCTTCTAAGAGGGTGTGCAGCGCCAGTAGCTACACAATAAGTGTGACGTACTTTATCAACAATGCTATTCCTACAGTTGGCCTATGGAAAGGCACCAATCCCATTTTCAAGCACAAGAACATCAATTCCACTACGTACTTCACTAGCAGCACATAGACTTGCTTTCCACTAGTAGATAATAAATGTGACGCACCTTATCAACAACGCTATTCCTACGGTTGGCAGCAGCAGCAGCCACATGGTCGGCGTTCTGCATGTCCTGGCGATATTGGAGCGGCGAGGGAGCCGGCACAAGCGATATGGGCAGCTCCCTGAACATGCCTGAGGTGAGCATGTGACGCGTGCTGTACTCGGCGCTCAACACTATTGACTCGTGCCGACACAAGCCCAGAGATCGGGTGAGTGTGTAGTCTGCCACGTTGTAGCTCACAGGGAGGCACCTCTGCAACGCATGCAGTGACATCAACATCTGTCATACTTAATCCAAATGTAGATTTAAGTCAGACATCTTAGAGCGTGTATTAAAAGGATGTAAAATGCAGGAAAGTTGGTCATAAATAATAAGATACTGGGAATTTTTCCAACAGCTTTAAATCGTGAGTAGGAGGCATAAGAATAAGTGATGAATTACAGACAAGCTTACTTAAATGTAAATATGAACTAAGTTCATCAATTAACAAAAATCTTGCACAGATCATGTGCTAGCAATTACACCTTAACTTGAGAAACTCAAGGAGTCTCAATAAGTATTCAGTCTGGCTGAACATCTTGACCATGTACTCATGCCTAAGGGGATTTAAAAGCATTAACTAATATGCAAATATTAGTCATTTTCATCACATTTGCAAAGACCAAAGAGGGGATACTCCATGACACATACCTTTCATGTTAGAGCTATCAGAGTAAGAAAAGCTACATCAAAGTACTGTAATTTAAATTGGAAATAAAACATCACAAAATGGCACTCAAAGCCCTTGAAGATTTCAACAAAAACACCTTATGCAACAACCCAAATGATGCAAATTGATTGTGAGACTATAGATTCCAAAGTTACACCTAAAAGGAAGAAGTAAGTCTGCATTTCTTCCTCTTTCTGATATGAGCATCAATTTTTCAAATAAAATTTTATAGAACAACTAATTTGAATACAGAAATAAGCTAGTATGATATTCATAGTTGAATATCATTGCAGTAGCTTACCAAAGACAAAATCTGCTTAGATTAGATTATTAGTTAGTTTAAGCCTCCCTATCCTCAACAATTGAGACCCAAAAAGAGGAAAGAAGAAGGCACCATTTAGTATCGAGCTAAGGGAACGTGGAATCTATGCAGAAAGGGCACAGAAACAGTAAGATGGGAAAGAAGTTCATGAAACAAGATCAAAGTTGAAGAAGAAAGTAGTAGGTGATGAAAAAACAGGACAGCAGTGAACCGAATAAAGATGGTCCATAACAAAACAAAAACCTATTCTATTTTCAACAAAAAGAAAGCCTACCTAACCTTTAGCTCGGGCCCTCACATAGTCCCCCTGAGAGCGCTAGTTCACATAGATGCAACAGTGTTATCCCCCTGCAGGGGACAAAATCTGCCCAAACAATATCATTCCATATTGAATTAAAAGTTTTTGTAGGGTCTCTTTCTGGCCTACGATATTATAGGGAAATAAACTTCCCTCTACCACACGATTCAATAAATTGACACTAGCCCGTTACGTGCTCTCATGATTTATTTCAGGAAACATGAACAAAACAGTACAGTCTTTTCAACGGTAGCACTAATGATGGCAAGCAAGCAAACAAAACAAGTTTCAAAATATTGAGAAATTGCGATGTGTCTGGAAAGATAAAGAATAAAACTAAGTAAATCGGTAATACACAAAATAAATGAATTTGCACATGTCATCAATTTATGCCTCAGTATTGTCAAATTAAATATACCTAGAAATAAACAAAGACAATTCAACAGTGAACTACACGCTGGCCGATTGTCACGCATCTGGCGCCTAGAGAATCGACCTAGCATTAGTACGCTGGGATAATTCTTTTAACTAGCTTTTAAGAAGCATAGACGGCGCCAACAGTTTTGAAGGGTAAATTTGGATCACCTACACACTAGCGCTAAATTCATGGCCATCTACTCAATACAACACTTCACAGTAGCAAATTAGAAGCCCACACAGTACAGGCTTCTGATTTACACTAGCCTGAATGGTTTTGGCGGCACTGCATTGCTTGCACTTCCTCTGACACCCTTGCCTAAAGGGTTCGAGAGGTACTGCATTTCTTGCACTTCCTCTGACACCCATGCTTAAAGGGTTCGAGAGGTACTGCATTTCTTGCACTTCCTCTGACACCCTCGCTTAAAGGGTTCGAGAAGTACAGCATTGCTTGCACTTCCTCTGACACACACTTGCTTAAAGAGTTCAAGAGGTACTGCATCGCTTGCACTTCCTCTGACACACACACTACCCTGGCAGGTATGAGAGGTATTGCATGGCATTGCCACTGACACAAACCTGCCTGAAGGGTTTAGGAGTTGCATTACTTGCACTGCCACGGTCATCCGCAGCAGCCAAGATTTGTGCTCTGTGGTGATGGAGGCCATCGCCGCTATCCTCCCTGTCAGAGTCGTCTGATGCATCCTCGTCATCTTCAATGTCACTGTTGATGCGACTGGCTGCCTCTGCTGCCCGCTCTGCTGCTGCTGCTGCCTCTATAGCCTGAGCATCGAGTTCCTCCTCTTCTTCCTCATCAGGCTCGCTGTACAGCATGAAGTCTTCTATCTGCCAAAATAATCGCTAGCACTACTTGAGCTAAGCTTGCACATTGCTTGCGATAAAATTTGCAAGGAATGGTTGGGAAATATACAACAATGTTTTCTGATTTCCCATTAGTGGGGCTAGAGAGCAATACTAGAAAGCATTGGTAACCTCTGTCAAATTACCAATGCTATCTAAAGCTCAATAATGAAGCTTTTTTGCAGTTCTTGAAACTCAACACATTTCCTGCAAAGTGACCCACCGGTGGTCACTTAGGTGATTTTCATGGTGTACAGACTCACCTGCAGTCACCAACTCTTTTTTTATTAATACTGTATGAAAGCCAAATGAAGGCCCAATCCAGTTAATGTTTGCTATTTTCAAAGTTGATTAAGACAATTAACTTTAAATTTGAATTGAACTTTAGTTCAACCAATCGCAGTTAACGTGTTAAATGTGCAATCTGGAAGCAAAATGTATTGGAGTGGAGAATGGCTCATGTGAGTCAATTGGCATTGAAAAACCAGAAAACGTTGAGTGTTTTTCTATTTTTCTTTTCTGAAGGAAAAAAAATTATACCATTATGTGAATCAAGAAATGCAAGTTAATTTTTCACCTATTTATTTTCCCAACAACAAACATCATTCATTATCAAAAAAGCCAAAACCAACAACAAAGGCACATCAGCTTCTATTGAGAATTTCTAAAATCGGTATTTAATGCACAATTAAACGATGGGAAATTGTGAATAAACAAAAAATGAACAACTTAAGTCATGTTAGGTGATAAATGTGTAACTTAATTATCTATTACAAATGTAATTTCTAATACTGTAATCAAACCAAGTATTGTTTCTTCTGTAAAATATCAAGCAAGAGTATTATTAATCATTTCTTGACCACAATCCCCAGTGGATTTAAATAAATTCAAATAAGCTTTTGGGCTTTACCAGCTTCAAGTCTAATTTGTATTCTGCTCCAAACAAAACTAAATGTGAAAGATACCTGATCAAGTGAAAGGAAAAGTTCTCGGAGTGTATAAAGCTACAGAATGAATTTACAAGAACCTCTTCATACTGTTTCTGTGGGTGCTTCCCTTTTTTTTTTTTGTTAGATTAGCCTTTACTACTTTTAGATGTCATTGAGAATAAAAGTAAATCACTGAGCATATGAGAAACATCTATACAACATTCACTAAATACACTGCTAATATTCTGGATATGATACAAACAGCTCTAACTACATTAACTATAAATGACAGGAGTGTTTTTTATTCTTTTTCTAGTATTTACCAAGTATCCACCATTTTTATTGTATTCAGAAAAATTTAACTGAATCACTGCAAATGTCTGTTCAAAGAACTGATTATTAAGGCATAATACATGATACTTGATAAATATAGCCTATTTTAGTTGTGTTTTCAAACTCAGCAGTCAAATTTTCTTAACACGAGATAAAATTACTCTGATAAAAGCTTAATTCAAGTTATTTTCTGGCAAGTTTTTGAAAGCTATGCTTAGCAAGTACTTGGTAGCATCTAATACGATTGATGTTCAGAAAGTATTTAAGTTCAATAATGTAATAAACATTTCAATGCATTATATTTTATATAAGTATTTAGATTCTAAGCATTGATATAGCAGGAGTTGCTCATGTGAACAAGCAATCAAAACACCTTCATAGCAAAAACTAAAAACTAGATCAGTGGGTAAATATATTTTGTCACCCTAGGCTACACTACAGTGGCATGCACTCGGTTAGAAGTGATGCAAGTAGTACAGAACATTTTCTAGACAATGACTCTTGTACCATCTTGTACACTCCAATTTTTTTGACAGTGTGTTGAGGTTTCCTGAGACAAGAGCAAATCAAAGACAATAACATCAACTTCAAGTGCATTATAGAAAAGCATCCAAACATTATCAAAGTTTGTTACATTACAGTTGAAAAATTTTCATTTGATTTTGCTTCACTTAAATGAGAATATAAGGAAAATTGTTAAACACTTCTTTTGGTAAGTGGGGTTTTCAAAATAATGATGCTCTTCTCTGTCAACCCATAAAACCTATGGGCTGGATCACTGAACGCTTGAGAAGCATCTTAACATAAGACATTCATTATATACACTGCTAATATTCTGTACATAATACAAACAATACTAACTGCATTAACTTTAAATGTCAGCAATGTTATAGCACTCTAAGTCCAAGATCACCTCAGCTAACCGGACACATGGCCAATAAAAAGCTTTACCTCACCAGACACACGGCCAATAAATACCTTTAGCTCATAAGACCTATGGCCAACAATTACCCCTTTAGCTCACCAGACACAAGGCCAAAAAATACTTTTAGCTCGTAAGGCCTATGGCCAACAATTACCTTTACCTCACCAGACACACGGCCAATAAATTCCTTTAGCTCATAAGACATATGGCCAACAATTATCTTTAGCTCACCAGACATATGGCCAACAATTACCTTTAGCTCACCAGACATATGGCCAACAATTACCTTTAGCTCACCAGACACATGGCCAACAAATAGCTTTAGCTCACCCAAAACGCGGCCAACAAATAGCTTTAGCTCACCCAAAACGTGGCCAACAAATAGCTTTAGCTCACCAGACACATTGCCAATAAATAGCATTAGCTCACCTGACACATGGCCAACAATTACCTTTAGCTCACCAGACGCATGGCCAACAAATAGCTTTAGCTCACACGAAACGTAGCCAACAAATAACTTTAGCTCACTAGACACATGGCCAACAAATAGCTTTAGCTCACCCAAAACAAGGAAAACAAATAGCATTAGCTCACCAGACACATGGCCAACAAATAGCTTTAGCTTACCCAAAACGTTGCCAACAAATAGCTTTAGCTCACCCAAAACGTGGCCAACAAATAGCTTTAGCTCACCAGACACATTGCCAACAAATAGCATTAGCTCAACTGACACATGGCCAACAATTACCTTTAGCTCACCAGACGCATGGCCAACAAATAGCTTTAGCTCACATGAAACGTAGCCAACAAATAACTTTAGCTCACTAGACACATGGCCAACAAATAGCTTTAGCTCACCCAAAACAAGGCCAACAAATAGCATTAGCTCACCAGACACATGGCCAACAAATAGCTTTAGCTTACCCAAAACGTTGCCAACAAATAGCTTTAGCTCATCAGACACATGACAGACAAATAGCTTCAGCTCACCTTAGGCTCTGGCTCCATGAGCATGATGGGGAAGTGGCCCACACGCTGTCGGTTGAAGCAGTTTATCTTGACTTTGCGCTTCTGAACAAACCGAGCAGGCAGGCGACCTCTAACTCTACACCTTTGTGTAGTGACCAGAGCCATAGTGTTTACTCCTGAATTACCTGAAACATAACATTTCAGATCAAGAACACATGCTTTATTATGTAAATAATATATGATTTAATGAATAAAATGAATTACATTTGTTGTGATTGCATAAAAAATTTCAGAAAATAAGAAAAATTATTATGTTGAAGATGGATAGGTTCATACCCACTGCATTTCTTGAATTGCAAAATTTAATCATGTCTTAGCATTAAACTCATAACTGATAAGAAATGCAATAATTCTGAAACAGAAATTTATTCACAAGCTGGCTGAGTAGGCAAGAAACTAGAGCATATATTTCACAGCAAAATAATATTCATCAAGTTGTAATGAATGAATATCAACTTTTCATATTCAATATCACATTGCACTGAAAGAAGCTCTCATGTTTGAAATATTTTTAGAAATACTTTAACTTGTGTAAAATGAAATTTCAGTATTACATTTAATTAGAACAAAATAAATACTATTTGAAAAAAAAATTAATTTTCGAGCTATATATCTGGGCATAAGCATACAATTGGAGTTAAAATATAACTACAAAATTGAAGAAAACTGTCAAACTACAACAGGTAACATGAGACCAACACCAGACTTAATATTAAGGTTGAAAGCTAAAGAAGAGGTGAAGTTCAATTACAGCATTAGCAGGTCAGATCAAATATACGCTCCAGGAGGTTCAAGTCTTATTTAGGTGATTTAACACATTTCCTGCAAAGGGACCCACCAGTGGTCACTTAGGTTATTTTCATAGTGCTGCTGGCCTACCTGCAGTCACTAAATCATTTTTTATTAATACTTAATGAAAACTAAATGAAGCCCCAATCCAGTTAATGTTTGCTATTTTCAAAATTGATTACCACAATTGACTTTAAATTTCAATTGAATATTGAACTTTAGTTTAACCCATCGCAGTTAACGAGTTAACAATGTTTTTCAAAACTTTCAGCAGAGAGACACTCTTCACCATGAACTAATACAAAACCCAAATTATTTCCAGTAAATAAAATGTTAACAGAATAATACAAGGTTCCCAACCTTTTCTTCATCCTGCATCACTGAAGAAATTTTATTCAGACCTTACATCCCAGAAATAAAAATGCCAAAATATAGCCAATGTCCTAATTACGGTATATTTACGGTTAAATAATTTTCAATTTAAAGTTGGATTGATACAGCAACTGGGTGCTCTTAATGACCAACCTACATTAAGAAAAAATTAGTTAGGAATTTTGGCTGGAACAAGGACAATCTTGGAACTCGGTTAAAGCCTCTTAATATACCTATTCCTTCAAATTAGAAACCAAATATAGCACAACAAAATTTTGTACTTTATCATACATATCTATCTTTTGTTTCTCAAAAATACTGTAAAAAATTAGGGCTGAAAAATTATATAATTTACCAAGCAGAATGCAATAATATCAGATGTAGCATATTTTATCTATAAAAACAGGCCTTTTCTCTCACCAGTTATATTACAAATAAAAAATTTCATCATAAAGTTAAAGAACTCTATGATATGATGCTTTAAAATATAATAAAACTAAGCTGTTCAATGAACAGAGACAACCATCCTGAAAACTAATATGAGTGCAGAAAACATTCAAATAAAAAAAATCCTTTATATTTTTATATACGCAGGCATTATTTAGCTTTTTAGCTTTATTTTTTTTTTTTAGAGTGCTACATTTTGCAGGTCTAAGTCAACTTATTTCACAAAAATATAGATATGTGCTAGCCTATAAATTTTTACCAAAAATCTTATTTTTAAGAACAGCCATTCTTCATCATTTGAAGCTTTTCTTTGAGCTGTAAATTTCGAAAATGTAATTTTACAAATTTTGTAGAATGGTTGAACTGAAATGTGGGTAAATGTTGAGGACTTGACCATAATTGATTTTCGAATTTTCAATGCCTAAATATTGTTAATGAGATCAAAAGAAACAAGTTTTCTTCAATGCACTTTCCGTCGGAAACGAGTATTTTAAAAGTTATAGCGGAAAATGAGTTACCGGAACTCCAGTGTTTGAGGCGGGATTCAATAAACAAGGGAAGCATCACCCTATTACAAACGTAAAGAGGTTGGGTCGTGAGGGGTAGCCATAGTTCTTTTAGTGAAAATTATAAATCAATTGAAATTCTACTATGCATAAACATAGTTAATGAGATGACGAGTTATATTGTCGATGCAAAAGACTTAATTCAAATGTTCCCAGATACGTCAAACCCACACTATACCGGGGTTGAAGTCACGGACCTGCGGTCATCTCAAGGCTGCCAGTTACGTCGAAGCAGCGATGATGGCTACATGTGCTTTGTATCATTTGACGTAATGGGTCGGTTACAACCTTTCTTTATAATTTTCACTAAAAGAACTGTGGCTACCCCTCACGACCCAACCTCTTTACGTTTGTAATAGGGGGTTTGCTTCTCTTATTTATTTTTTCCCGTCTCAAACAGTGGAGTTATGGCAAAGTCGGCTTGGTTGGCGAGCGGCAACGCCTGTTTACTTTCATATCGGACCGCACAGTACATTTTTTCCCACCTCAAACACTGGAGTTCCAGTAACTCATTCACCGCTATTACTTGTAAAATACTCATTTCCGACGGAAAGTGCATTGAAGAAAACTTATTTAATTTGATCTCATTAACAATATTTAGGCATCCAAAACTAGACAATCAATTATGGTCAAGTCCTCAACATTTACTGAAACATGAAAAGTATGATATAAATTATTTACTTTTGGTGTATATCATACATTACAAATGTGACCAAAATATACCCAAGCTTTGATACATTATAGGGTACCGTAACAATTGCCGCCCACTATCACACTACCGCCCCCATAAATTCAAAACGCTCTTAGTTTCTTTCAGATCACAGTGTCTTGAGTACGTACTTGCTGGTACGAACCTTACAAACCCCAGTTTCAGGAGATCTCCTCAGATTTCATGTAAGTTTTATGATAGAATTGAAAAAAATAGTTATTGTATGCAACTACGTATCAGACCGCATTAGAATCGAATCGTGTATAAAACTAGCTTGCGTGAAAGTAAAATTAAACAGTCATTCACTATTTTCCCGCCATGCTGCCTGTGGCGAGACACCGATCGAAACGTAAACGTTCGATGAGAGATACTAATTTTACGCTGAGTAATTTAGAATGCTAAATTATTGGGTGGGCGGTAAATGTAGAAAGAAAATTGTCATTCTTTAAAAACCGCCCTGAGCGATGATTGGTGGGCGGTGTTTAGATACAACTAATAAAAATACTGCTGTCTTACAGAAATACTGCCCATAATTTATATTTATTTTTTAAGAGTAGTCTTATAGTCTTTACTATTACTTGTTTTCATGTTAGTATTGTTTTATTTGTTTTTGTGTTTGTTTAGCTAAATTTTTCATGTATTAGGGTTGTAGCCTCATCCATTTTTACGATGGCAGGTTCTGATGGAGGAGGATAAGAAAAAACGCAAAAATTATCCTGATCAGAACATCATTGAGGCAGTTGCTGCTGTGAAAAATGGACTGTCTTTTAGAAAAGCTGCCGATAGGTATAATGTCCCAGTAAAAAGTGTCAGAGACAGATATCATGGAAGATATACAGATTGGAAGCACCTCCATGGACCTGCATCTACACTGTCTTGTGAGCAGGAAGGAATACTGAAAAACACCTTTTAAACATAGATAAAATTGGCTACGGCATTCCAAGAAAAGATGTTTCATTGCTTGTGAAAGAAATTCTTGATAAAGCGGAAGTGGATGATCCGGTATCTTACAATGAGGACACAAGGAGATTCAAAGAAAATAAACCCTCAACGGCATGCATTTACAGGTTCTTGAATAGGAAACCCCGTATGCAGCCCAAGAACACCTGAGAACTTGGGTTATCAGCGATCCTATGTCACTGAGCCTCAGATAAGGAAGTGGTTTTAGAATCTTGAAAAGTTTTTCCAAGAATAGCATGGAATAAATGCTGCTGCCTTCTTTTACCAGGAAAACTCAAGAATTTTCAACCTCAACGAGAGCGGCTTCTCGTTGGGAGGAAAAAACGGAAAGCTAAAAATAATTTCTGCAAGAGGAGCTAAAAACGTCTACAGACTCGCCCCGGATACAAAAGAGCAAGTCACAGTTTTGGGTTGTGTGTCAGCAGCCGGTGACTTCTCCAATCATTTCGTCATTTTCCCTGGGATTCGGCCAAAGTTCAACTTGGAAGACGTCAATCCCTGGGATTATGATCTTGGCACTTCCCAAAACAGATGGATATCAGCCGACTGTTTCTTCGAGTGGCTTGCAAACATCGTCTTTCCTAGTTCCCAAATAGTTTTTTCATTGATTCCTCTAACGCTCATTCGTAACGCACTTATATTTTATATTCGATTCAAAGGGTGGCATTTGAAGAACAGTGGGCAATAACCAGGCGATAACTATAGAATTTGCGCAAATACTGGGCGGTAACAGTAGAATTATGCAGTTCCAAATCTTTCGCAATAAAAAATTTATCGCATTTATTCTTTGCCATATGATAAGGTTCTGAGAGTAACGTAGCTAAACATGAACCTTTGAGCATGTTGAAATGTAGTCTGCTCAGTTGCGTACATTGGGGATGATATTAGATGGTGTTATAGGTCGAAGGTCAGTAAGTGGGCGGTAATTATTACGGTACCCTACTGAATAATGATGACTGCCCAAGCAGCCTAATACCATACATTGAAATAACATGAACATTCTTTTCTCCTAAGTTACAATGTTGTTAAAAATCAAAATTTGGAGAATTTGTTAATTTTTTGCTTTGACGTTGTTAAATTTTAGTACAAAAATCATTTCCAAGCATAATAATCTAGCATATGCTTGAGATATACCAGCAAATTGCTTGAAAAAATTCAACTTTATAGTCATACCAAACTCACAGTCCATGATAAGAAAAAATGATGCTATCACTATATCATAACATCTTGACATTCTTTTGCATGGTAACTTGCCTTAGACAATTTGTAAATTACATAATTTAATTAATTACCTACTAATAAACCAGCAGTAGCATAGATTTTGGTCAAATTTTTATTTATTATTGGATAAAATAATTTTATAATTTTGTATTTTAATAAAGTTTAAGCTAGATACTAAAAAGTGATACCCTCTCAATCCAAACTCAGTACCAAACTATTTCCAGGTTTTTCAGAAATAAATACTCCAAAATAGAGAAATTCTCATACCAAAGGAATGAAAACAAATTTATTCATATACTCATCAATATCTGAATAAATTCAATAAATTGTCAACACAATGCAAATAAAACAGTACAAAGATTTAATCCTACTTACACACATCCTGAAAAAATATTTTGGTTCAATCAATGTCACAGTAGAAGTAATACATACAGAAAATGAAATCTAGCATGAAAGTTAATTTTGAATGGTTTAATAAAAGTAATGAAATAATTACTAATGAAATTAGGAATAAAATCTGAATGAAATTAGTTTATATTTTGCATCTTACTGGTGTAGGTTGCACTTGGATAGCCAGGCTATTAAGGGGCCTCTAGAAAATTAATGAATAACCTTCCATTTTAAATTCCATACAAAATTGCAAAAAATAAAAAAAAATCGATAAAAAGTCAAAATACTTACACTAAATGCCACAAAAATAATCACATATGAGCATGAATAAAACAGACTTCAACCAAGCGCTCCTGCTGAGGAGAAGACCCAAGCAGCTGCACAGGTTTGAATAAGGTATTCACCCGAAATGTGACCGTGAACATACGCTAAAAAATTAACATGAATGAAAACATTACAATTGCTGCATTTGATTTTAAACGTTAGCTGCTATAGATTTTATAAAATACGTTTATTGCACTGTGAAGTTTTTCATATATTTGAAGTATTAGCTATAATTAGAATTAAGATTGCCATCCGCGTAGACGTTTGGTAGAGACGTAGGATAACAGTACTCCCTGATTATCACAATGTTTTTTTTTTATCAAAATATACAGCCATTCAAAGAAAAATTTGAAATTTATATTCCAAGAACACGAGAAAAGGTAAAAAACACTAAATATTAATTGTATTATTGTCTTTTAAAACTTATTTGTCTAAGAAGTTTGTGCAAAACTGTTTTGAACTTGATTGTGAGTTAAATGCTGTCGTTTAAATATACATATTTTTGGCTCGGAGATAATACTGCTGCGCGCGTACCCTACATCCCGAGTTTAGCTTTTTTGAAGCAATAGTGATGAAGAATTTTACAGGAAAACAAGGATACATTTTCGAAAATTTTCATCTCAGGTTATACCTAGAAAATTCCATCTGCAAAATTTGTATTTAAGTGTGATTTATTTGTAAAGAATTTTGTTGTAAGTTGTAACCTTACTGATTTATTGAGGTTTTATTTCAATTTGAGCTATATATTTTATATTGATTGATAATGCTAAATAGACTATTTATATCATCTCTAAACATGATTTCTGTTTGTTAGAGCTCAATCTTTCATTCATTCTTACGTTACTACTTTAATGGCAAATCAATGTTAGTGTAGTTATTGTCAGGATTTAAGCAACTCTCTAAATCACGACTGTAAATATTAACAATTTGGAAAACAATTGACTTCACAGAGAAGTAAATTGTGACGCAAAAGCCCTGAAAAATACATCAGTGGACAATAGTACTAACAAAATTTTCATTCAGCAATTCAATACTCACTTCTGTTAGTTGTCTTATCTGCGAATATTTTTAATATTTCAAGCTTAATAGAATAACTCAGATGTTTTACATCTGTGTTGTTTTACATCAGCCAAATGATTAAATTAATGTCATTGGTTTGTCTGCTATATTTCACGTGTCGCTTTCGAAATCGGGAGAGATATTCTTGTTTACGAAAGCGTCAATTAAAAATCTAATGTAAAGTGGTTTCATCGAATATTTTAGTTGAAATAATTTAATGGCCGCGAATGCTGAAAAATAATTTTTGTCGAGAACAACATCAGAGGCGCAGTTACTCGCTGACTCATGGGTCATAAGATGTAAAATCTTGATTGAACACTTTTAGGTCCTTTCTATTGTTGTTCTGCCGCTTAATTCATTAGCATCTATATGTAGCATTCGCTACAGAGCGTAGGAATTATAAATTTTCCCATTCGTACTTAAATAAAATAATTATTAGCATTAAAAATCTTACTCTAATTTATTATTAATTATTTTCTACTTCTAATTCGTAATCATTGAAGTTTTTGTGTAAATGCATGAGACAATAAAATAACACTCGACATTTTTCGAGAGAGGAGCCCCCTGGTGGCAATACTGCGCAAGGCGCGTCTCTTTTCAAAAAGGCACTTTCACATTGGCGTTCACTCTAGCTCGGTGTTACAGCAATCCTCACCTCAACGTCATCACCAACGCCACACACCAGTTTTCCCCTGGGCTTTTCTTGGATTAGTTTTGGTCTTTGTTTTGGGCCTTACCTGAACTGGCCTTACCTTAACTGGCCTTACCTGAACTGGCCTTACCTGAACTGGCCTTACCTTAACTGGCCTTACCTGAACTGGCCTTACCTGAACTGGCCTTACCTGAACTGGCCTTACCTGAACTGGCCTTACCTGAACTGGCCTTACCTGAACTGGCCTTACCTGAACTGGCCTTACCTGAACTGGCCTTACCTGAACTGGCCTTACCTTGACTGGCCTTAACTTACTAGGATTTACCTTTCATGGGACTACCTTTTCTGGAACTAGTTTTGGGCCTCTTTCTCTTGTGGGGACTTTGTTGTGGCCTTGTCTGGCCTTAACTAAAAAAACACAAGTTATTACCTCAAAATTCAACTCCCTGCTTTCACTACGATAACTATATTGCCTGGCTTGAAATTAAATAAGCCGATACTTAAATTGAGACTACCGACGTCACGGGTCTTTCAAAGTCTTATAAATTGGGCTACGATCACTTTCAAACAACACCCACACTGTCGACTTCGTCACTAGCCGGAGCCGTTTCGCCTGCACGGACTGCGAACCATCTTCAGCCAAGTTCTTCAGTACGCAAGACTCGGCGGTCCTTTCCGGCTCCCTCAAATAAACCACAGACAAAAAGCTGAGTTTCCAGAGTGCCTCATTATCCCTTCCTCATGTTTCGCAAATACTTATCGTTTTATGTTTAGGTTTGGCTATACCCACGGCCAATCCAAACACTGATGACCCAGAGTTTTAAAACCCCAACCTTAAAATTTAAAACTTAAAAACTATTCAACTCGATAAGTGTTTGAGAAATTGTGAGAGGGGTTAATTTTGGCATATCATTGTAGTGATAAGTTTCCCATGTCGTAGTCTTTGAGAATTTCTATGGATTTAACCGTGTTAATGAATGTTCTCTGAGCAGCTCTAACAAAAATTTTTTTTCATCGCTATCCTGTCCTTGTTTGTTTCATGTGCCTTAGTAGGTAGGAAAAATATTTTTTCTCCTATTTCCGTGCTTTACGCTTATTCTGACTACCGTAAAAATTCTCGTTTCCATTCTCTTTTTTCTCTCCGTTTTTCAACGTTATTGATCGCGTGAGTAGGTAGAAAAATAATTTTTCTCACCTGTTTTTTGTGCCTACGCTAATTGCCGCATACCGCATACATTTTCGTTTCCAATTTTATATTTTCTTCTTTCCGTTTCAACTTTATTTGAATGATTGAGTAGGGAAAGTAATAACGCAAACTTGTGACACCTTTAATATCAAAAGTTTATTAGGCGTTGAATACGTAATTCCGAGCAAGCATAGTTTAATTTTCGCTTTCGTAGAAGAAAATTGCTAGCATGACTGGCTCAGATAATGAAGATCGAGCCCGCACAAAACCTCTTAGTCTGCCGCCCTTCATTCCGGAGGACAGCCACACTTGGTTTAACCAAGTGGAGGCCATGTTTAGGTATCATAAAATAAGGGATGAACATGACAACTTTTACGCCCTTGTGTCCGCAGCTCCCACAAAATTGTTAAATGACTCCAATCAATTGCTAGAAAACCCTCCAGATGCAAATCCTTACGGAATTTTGAAAGGCAAAATTTTAGCAAAGCTTCAGATGTCCGATGCGGACAAATTCAGAAGCCTTGTAGACGCCTCAGCAATTCCATCTGTCTCTGTCTCTTTCTCTCCCACTTCGTTGGTTAAAGAGTTGCGCAAACTCGCAGCGGGTGTTGCCGTAGCTGAGGGATTTCTGAAAGAAGTGTATATGAGTAAACTTCCGTCCCATGTGCGTCCATTTCTATCGCTAGCGAGCCCTGATCAAACTTTAGAGAAGCTTGCAGAGTCCACTGAGACAGTGATGCGCAACCTAAACGTGTCACAAGCACCGCAGGTAGCTGCATTGAATGCATCAGCTGCAAATTTTAGCCCCTCAAATACTGCTCATAACCAATCCTCAGCCACAATAGATAAGATGCAGCAAGACATCGCTGAGATAAAGCAAGCTCTCCAGAATTGCCAGTTAGGTCAGAGTGTAGCTCACATTCAGCAAGGCCCAGGGAAATTCCAAAGCCACCAAAATGCCTACGACTATCCCTATGACTATCCCTCCAACTATCATCCTTTTCCTCCTCCTCAACGTTTTGATAGAGGTAGATCTTATGATAGGTCAAATCAAGACCGCCGCTTTCGGTCGCGCTCTCGTGATGCCAGTAGTAATTTATGCTGGTATCACCAGAAATTTGGTGACCAAGCGCGCAAATGTGCCTCACGCTTTTGCCCTCGTTATACCGAAATGACTTCGGGAAACGCCATCAGCGACGCATAGTAGCGAGTACTGCGTTGCCTCATTCCCAGACTACTCGCCTCTTGAAAATTCTTGATCCCACAACTAAATATCGATTTTTAATCGACTCGGGTTCCAGTGTGTCAATTATCCCAGCCACGGGTAAAGATAGAAAGAACCACCTCGTGGCGA
Organism: Morinoia aosen; assembly: GCA_030386875.1. NCBI lineage: Eukaryota > Metazoa > Arthropoda > Malacostraca > Amphipoda > Talitridae > Morinoia > Morinoia aosen. The sequence goes on along the minus strand of CM059559.1, from coordinate 9,749,962 downwards.
CACTACGCGCCGCAAATGGCACTCCAATAGCTTGTTACGGGGAAAGGGTATTAGAGTGCTGTCTGGGATTGAGGAGAAAATTCACATTTACCTTCTTGATAGCTGAGGTTCAAGAGCCCATAATAGGCGCGGCTTTTCTATCCAAGTTTGGCATTCTTGTAGATGTTAAAAACCGTAGAATTAGGGACGAGGAGACACAGATCTCAATTCCCGCTTGTAGCATAACTAGAGATAATGTCTTGCATTCCTTCTCTATCGCCTTCAAGGAAGAGTGCATGTTCGAGCAGGTACTAAAAGATTACCCTGCACTGACAAATCCTAACTTAGTTACTAAAAAAATACAGACTAGCACGAAACACCACATCGAAACTACGGGACCGCCCGTCTATTCCCGAGCAAGGCGACTACCGCCTGATCGATTGGCTTTAGCCAAGAAAGAATTTGCGCTAATGCAAGAATGCGGCATCATCCGCAGTTCCAAAAGTCCTTGGGCTAGTCCTCTTTTGCTAGTACCCAAGGCTAACGGTGAATTCAGACCGTGCGGGGATTTCCGCAGGTTGAATAACGTTACTCTACCTGATCGCTACCGTATTCCTTATCTTCATGATTTCAGTGCAAATTTAGAGGGAGCACAGATTTTCTCAAAAATTGACCTCCAGCACGCCTTTCATCAAATTCCACTTGATGAGAGTGCTATCGCTAAGACCGCGGTAATCACTCCGTTTGGTCTCTTTGAATTTCTAAAAATGCCGTATGGCTTAAGGAACGCTCCTCAGACGTTCCAAAGGCACATGGCTGAAATTTTCTCTGATCTCACTTTCGCTTATGTCTATCTAGACGATATCCTAGTGGCATCCACAACCCCGGAGTTGCACAAAGACCATCTTAGGGTCGTTTTTCAAAGATTGTCCGACAATGGACTCGTCGTAAATCCTGCAAAATGTGAGCTCGGAAAGCCATCACTGATTCACTTAGGTCATGAAATCTCTAGCCTAGGTCTAAAACCTTTGCCTTCCAAAGTAGAAGTGATCAAAAACTTTCCTCTTCCACAGACCCAGAAGGAACTAAGAAGGTTCCTAGGTTCTGTTAACTTCTATCATCGCTTCATACGCAACTGTGCTCAAACCCTAGCTCCTCTTTCTGACTTGCTCGAACCGAAACGAAAAGGTAAATCTATTGAAGTAAAATGGACGGAGGATGCGCGAAAAGCGTTTGAGGAGATTAAGCACAAGTTAGCTACCGCGACTGAGTTATCCTACCCTATTGCTAATGCTGATTTCAGTCTAGTAGTGGACGCCTCGAGTACTGCTGTAGGTGCTGTTTTGCAACAACAAGTAGGTACTAATATCTCTCCGCTTGTTTTCTTTTCCAAAAAGCTGTCGCCCACTGAGCGTGCTTATAGCGCGTTCGGTAGGGAACTCCTTGCTATCTATCTGTCTGTGAGACACTTTCGCTATGCTCTAGAGGCAAGGGAGTTCGTGATCTACACAGACCACAAACCTTTGACCTCAGCGATTAAGATGCCTTCTGAAAGACATTCCCCAAGAGAAGCTCGACACCTGTCATTCATCAGTCAATTCACCACTGATATCCGATATATCAAAGGTCTCGACAATACTGTCGCTGATTGTCTATCCCGTATCAACTCTGTCCAAACCAGTGGTGAAATCACTTTCGGAAATATAAGTAACGCTCAAAAGGAGGATCATGAACTCCAGGATCTTCTCAAACCTTCTAACACTTCCTCTCTGAAATTAACCTTGGTTGACGGCGTGTACCGCGATGCCGAGCGACTTTCTCGTTTGTATCTTCCTGCGACTCTCCGCAGAGTAGCTATTCTTCACTACCATTCCTTCTCTCATCCTGGTATTAACCGTACATTGCGTTTGATTTCCGATCGTTTCGTCTGGCCAGCGATGCGTAAGGAGGTCAAGAAAATTGGGCAAAATTGCCATGCATGTCAGAGTAGTAAAGTGGTGAAACATAATCGTGCAGCGTTGCAGAGTTGTGCATTCACAGGTCACAAGTTCGACGCGGTCCATCTAGATTTGGTGGGTCCTTTGCCTTTGTCGCGCGGTCATTCTTATTTGTTGACCATCATTGATAGGTTTACTCGATGGGTTGAGGCCGTGCCTCTTCCTGATACCCAAACTGAGACTGTAGCGCGCGCTTTCATGAGTAACTGGATTTCCAGATTTGGTGTTCCCTTAAGTATCACACATGACCGGGGATCACAATTTACCTCCAAATTTTGGAGTGAGCTTAGCACCGCTTTAGGTTGTACTAACACCAGCACTACCGCTTACCATCCGCAGTCGAATGGACTTATTGAGAGAGTCCACAGAGACCTCAAAGCTGCACTGCGTTGCCTTAATTGCAGTCACGATTGGACTGACAGACTTCCAGTAGTATTATTGAGCATCCGCAATTTGCATCGTCAAGATCAGAAATGCACAGCAGCAGAGATGCTTTACGGGAAGACGCTTCGTCTCCCCGGCGACATTGTTGACCCAAAACCTTTGCCTGAATTTTCATCCGCTGACCGTTCCGCATATGTAACCTGTCTCAAAGATTGCATGCGTCAGATCAAGTATGTTGCTCCACGAATGAGTCAGACAAAAGACAAATTAGATCCTGCTTTGCAAGACTGCACACATGTGTTCGTCCGTAATGACGCCATCAAACCTACACTCACGCGCCCTTATGATGGCCCATTCAAAATACTCAAACGGACGCCAAAATATTTCGTCCTTGATAGATCTGGTTCACCCGATCCTGTGAGCATTGATCGACTAAAGGTCGCATTCACCTCCGATAATAGTGTGTTTCCTAACCCTTCAAGTTCTCCAAAGAATTTCCCTTCCACTGAGACTCGACCATATCTACCATCTCAGCTTCCTCAGTTGGCTGCATTGTTGCCTAGCCAACTTGAGTGTAATCCTTTCTATGTGCCTGTACATTCAAACCCTATCCCTAAGCCTATCGTAGATTCTAATTCTAGCCCTCTTACTGAAACAGCGACAAGTCTGGATAGACCAGACGAGCCCGCTGCAGTAACTCGTGTTCCTAGAACTCTTGCCGATCTAAATTTGCAGACCCGGTTGGTGAAACTTCCCCGCTTAGTAAGATTTTCCGACCGCCAAACCCGGCATGGTCGCGTTGTTCGAACTCCTTCCCGCTACAAATGATTGCAGCGGGTGGACCTTTCGGTCTGCGCCTTGGGGGGTAATGTATCATTCGCTACAGAGCGTAGGAATTATAAATTTTCCCATTCGTACTTAAATAAAATAATTATTAGCATTAAAAATCTTACTCTAATTTATTATTAATTATTTTCTACTTCTAATTCGTAATCATTGAAGTTTTTGTGTAAATGCATGAGACAATAAAATAACACTCGACATTTTTCGAGAGAGGAGCCCCCTGGTGGCAATACTGCGCAAGGCGCGTCTCTTTTCAAAAAGGCACTTTCACATTGGCGTTCACTCTAGCTCGGTGTTACAGCAATCCTCACCTCAACGTCATCACCAACGCCACACACCAGTTTTCCCCTGGGCTTTTCTTGGATTAGTTTTGGTCTTTGTTTTGGGCCTTACCTGAACTGGCCTTACCTTAACTGGCCTTACCTGAACTGGCCTTACCTGAGCTGGCCTTACCTGAACTGGCCTTACCTTAACTGGCCTTACCTTAACTGGCCTTACCTGAACTGGCCTTACCTTGACTGGCCTTAACTTACCAGGATTTACCTTTCATGGGACTACCTTTTCTGGAACTAGTTTTGGGCCTCTTTCTCTTGTGGGGACTTTGTTGTGGCCTTGTCTGGCCTTAACTAAAAAAACCACAAGTTACTACCTTAAAATTCAACTCCCTGCTTTCACTACGATAACTATATTGCCCGGCTTGAAATTAAATAAGCCGATACTTAAATTGAGACTACCGACGTCACGGGTCTTTCAAAGTCTTATAAATTGGGCTAAGATCACTTTCAAACAACACCCACACTGTCGACTTCGTCACTAGCCGGAGCCGTTTTGCCTGCACGGACTGCGAACCATCTTCAGCCAAGTTCTTCAGTACGCAAGACTCGGCGGTCCTTTCCGGCTCCCTCAAATAAACCACAGACAAAAAGCTGAGTTTCCAGAGTGCCTCATTATCCCTTCCTCATGTTTCGCAAATACTTATCGTTTTATGTTTAGGTTTGGCTATACCCACAGCCAATCCTAACATATATTTGGAATTTTATGGATGTTAGGTAGCCAGACGCAAACACAGAGAATACTTCTAACGACGAAGTAAGAAATCCATTAATAGGTGCTTTCCCATAGCACTGGTATCACGGTGCAAAATTGTTAGCGCTCTGCAATAAAAATGAAATAGGTTACATTTTCGATGCGTCATCAATTAATATATTCCATAGGCTCAACACTGATAAACACTATGCTTTTAGTAAGTTGATGCATGAAAACTCATGCTAAACAATTGAAATCGAAAATAAACTGAAGCGAAGGATTTTTCATTTCTTTTTTCATCTTTGTGGCTTCACTATCAATGATGCTACATTGGCGTTTCAGCAGTGTTTCCAAGTTCATCACTTCGTCTCTTCTTCGAATAATCTAATTAGTTCTATAAGAGCTGTTCGTTACAGAGGGCTGTATTTAAAAATGAATGCTTATCAAGGCTTGCATTTAGGCTCTGCTAGGAAGACAGACCATCATTTAGGCTCTGCTTGGAAGGCAGACCTTTATCCAAGGCTGACATTTAGGCTCTGCTTGGAAGGCAGACCTTTATCCAAGGCTGACATTTAGGCTCTGCTTGGAAGGCAGACCTTTATCCAAGGCTGACATTTAGGCTCTGCTTGGAAGGCAGACCTTTATCCAAGGCTGACATTTAGGCTCTGCTTGGAAGGCAGACCTTTATCCAAGGCTGACATTTAGGCTCTGCTTGGAAGGCAGACCTTTATCCAAGGCTGACATTTAGGCTCTGCTTGGAAGGCAGACCTTGCTCCAAGGCTGGAATTTAGGCTCTACTTAACCGGAAGAATATATGTGGAGGAAAGAGAAAGGAAAACTACTCGACATGGCTCGGCTTCACAAAATGTTGAAGCATTCAAAGTAACCATAGGCACGAAGCGAGAGCTGACGAGGTTGACTACTTCCATCGTTCACGCGCCCAACTAGTTTGCAAGAACAGAATGTAGGATTACAAAAGTAATTAAAATAGAACGGTCAGATAATGCTATGGGGAAACGAATGAAATAAATTTGGTGACAGCGTTATTAAATCGTAGTTAGAGTGCACTATTTAGTGGACAAAACCATACGGAGAAAATTGTTGAACAATGTTCAGTTATAAAAGTTACAAAATTTGCACTACTAGTAATGTCTACGGTCCAAGGCATTATTGTTCCTCTTGGATGGACATAGACTAGCAAAGAATTTAAAAAGAGTATAGTGCACATTTGGAGAGACCAGAGTTTTCTCAATTTTCTGATAAATCGTACGATATTTCTCCCGTATAAGACTACGCATCTAAACACATTTCATTATTGAATTAGATAATTTGCGAAAACCATCATCAAATGGATAACAGTGATGAGTGGTTCGAAAGAGGATCCTACACAGTAAAACAAGTGTTAAATTGCACCATTATTAGTCTCCAGCTTAGGATTAAATCACATATCTTTATTATCTCTATATTATGCATCTGAACGTTAGTAGACAACGTACTGTTACTATACATCGAATTTGAACTTGAAATGCATTCCTAAATTATGTTGAAGAAACTATCACTATGGTGGCCTTAAGAAGGCATGCTGACGGTGGAGACACAAAGCCGTGTAGTTGGCTAGTCATTTCACATTTGCCAACTGAAGTTCAGAAATTCTGTACGCAATACAACCAGATTTCCTCGGGCCAATCCTCAACTTTATCGCTGACAGATCGGATGCAGTCCCGTATTTTACCAGCCATGTGACATGTTCTAATGCAGCTCTACGACAGAATGGTTTACCTTCAATACCGGTGATGAAAGAACATTCTAACATTAGCTTTTGCATCATTTCCTTGGAAAACTTCGACGCTACATAGGTATCTTAACAACGTAAAACATTCAGACGCATTCTCCATGTGAACACCTATTTAGAGATAAGTTCACAAGGCGAACTCGGACTACACGAAGTCTTAAATAAAGATTCACAAATTGCAAGTTATCTTTAGCGACCCTAGTCTGATCAGGATGCATTCAATACCGACGTCGAAGCCTTGCAAGGCCGAAAAGCTTTCTATTATTTAGACGAGCACACTAGCTACCAAAGATTCATGCATTCTATTTATTTTATGATTTAATTGAATTCCGTATAATTGATTAGTCAGTCAAGCTACGAATGAAGGAATGTCAATATTTTATGTGTTAACAAATTACTCGGTAATGCCTAAGTAAAAACTTTCATGCGAACAAGTACAACGCTCATCAATTAAAACTAGTAAAGGAAAAAATACAGTAATAAATACATGGGACTTGGGCAATACAACTGCTGAAGCTAACGATTAAGAAAAATACGCTTTGGAGGGGAAAGCAGGTATCATATGTTCCAATGAGTTTCCGCTACAATATTAGAACATTTTTCAAAAACGAAATTTGATAATTTCCAGGGAAACAAGTCGCTTAAGAAAATTCCATAATACGTAAATTTATTTTCAAGCTGAAAACAGCCTAATATAGGCAATTTAGAGTAGAGGATCTGTAAAATATTAAATTTGGCTGAAAATTACATAACTATGCACTGCTAAACAATAAAACATTTAGGCAGATAAAATAAGAAAACATGAAGCATGAAAGCTTTACTATTTCTTCGGAAAGAGAAAGTCGCATTTCAACATCCCGCTTTGGGCACCAATGACTAGAACATCGCTATATACAGAGAGTAGCTAACAACCCATGCTTTCAATGCAATAAATCTTCACCAAAAATTTGACGCCCAAACAAGCTAACAATAATTGTAAACGTTTCTAGGATGAGATCTACATTAAAAAAAAAAACAGTTCGACGCCATTAATCGATATTTACAGACAGACAAATACAGCACTCAAGTTGTGTGATGCAGCTCAGACGCGTTACAAGTTCAACGGCTTGATGAATTTTAACAATGTTTTCGAGATAATTTTTGGTTAACATCTCACCAGAAGAAAATCCGGCTTTCCACGCGTTATGGCACGACCTGAACAGGCTCCATCTTTTGTAAACGTGCACAAACAAAGCTTGAATGCCATCACGTTAACAAGAATTCTCAAAAAATTGCACTTTTAATTTTGCCTGAGCGACCTCTTCTGATTGGCACTTCCAGTTACTACAGTACAACCAGAAATTGGATTGTTCGGCGTCGCCTCCGTGGAATCAAGTTCACTAGCCATTACGCTGTTAGGAATGGAGTCTTTGGTTATAATTTGGTCACTCGAATCGGTGCTTTCAGATTCACAGCAGTTAGAGACGAGTTCAGAAGGCACCATGGCCTCTCCAGCGCCAACGGTCGACACCCACTCGGCAACGGGCGATAGAGAATCTCCAACTCTATCACAACTCTCAGCCAGGCTGCTTTCTTCTTCGCTTTCTGAAGTCAGGCCAGCTTGGGAACCACAGTGGGACAACTCTGAATCACTTGGTGAACTCGATGATGCGTTCATCAAGTTAACAAGAGGCGTTAAATCTGATGGAATCCCGGAGATGAAGCCTTCCTCATTCTCTTCCAAATTCTCTTCATACTCGTCCTCTTCTGGCTGATGTAGATGACGCAAAGAAGAAAAACAGCCTCGAGATGAATCCAATTTAGGTGAGCGAGGTGAGCTGGACGAGCAATCGTCAACGGGTACAGTCCAAGACATACCGTGAGGAGAGACCCTTTCAACGGACTCCGCTCCACAGCTGCTTTCGGAAGTGGTGTGCTCTCGAACAACTGATCCATCTGACTGCATTTGCTGATCGCCATCAGAGTCGGTCGACAGTTTCTGGGGGTTAGGTTTCACTTCCTTCGAGCGTAATCTTGAAAAAAAATTACCCGTACTAGTGCACTTCGACAAGGAATTACTTCGACCAACTTTAGTTCCTGGTTTCTTTTCGAGGGAACTGCTGCGGGATTTTTGGATACCTCTACGGCCGAGGACGGGAGTAGCATGCTTCATTCTAGGAGACGCTGGAAAATCAAGATAGCTGTCATCTGATAATGAATCGTTCAAGTCAAGGACGAAAGACACTGAATTGGACTTTTCAACAACAGCCTTGACGCAAGGAGAAGAGGGAGGTGAAAGGCCATCAAAGGTTCCCCTCATTCTGTAGTGCTCGTCGTACGAATCTTTCGAATTACATTTCACAGAATCCCGTTTACCAGCAAAACTGGCATGGACTGGAGAACTTGTTAACGGTCCCTTCTCTTCCCTGATGCTGCCGGACCGGCTCAAGGACTGTTGCTCCTCTCTGGAAAGAAATTTACAATCCTGTTAATGAAAAAGGCAGAGCATTGGCATACATACATTTCAGATTAGGAAAAAATGGAAAGAACTTTGAAGATAAACAGTATTCGTATTATAATTTAGCCACCGTAAACGTCTCAAAAAGTCATACTTGACAGTTTGTATAGGGAATGTGATATTCAGGGTATTAAAATTCTTATCTAGCTAAGCAAAGTTGAGAATAGATTGACATGTGTTGAATCGTAGTAGTGGTGGTAGTGCCATGACCATAACGCGGGAGTTCCAGCTACCCACACAGTCTTTGACCGAGCGTCTTAGCCATGCTGGAACCCCCTCTCAACAGGACGTCGAGTTCAATAGCAATGTACGCTCGGCCATTTGTTTTACATATTCGATCAGTGTATCATTCCTGGTTCAAATTCCACCAAAATTTAGAAGAAAACGAAGAGTTGAGGCCGCAGCTGATGCTAAAATATCTCTGAGAACATACGGTGGGGCTCCGGAGTAAAGTCGTTATTCAAGAGTGAAGGAGGGGCAATCCACAATATTAAAGGATTTACTGTCAGTGAAACGATACAATCGTCACAAAACGGGATAGGCCTTCCTGCCATTAGATGGCCATCTATTAATCTCGTATACCCGCCCTATTCACAGACAGGTCAATACTATTTTCCATGATCGGTTTCATTGACGTTACGTTTGATGGAGAGGTTGTATCTCCAGTTATCAGTCTGTATTTATTATTGGCAACAGTTCCCCATTGGTGTCTACCTCAACGTCAAAACACGCTTTACGAGGCATTGAACATGAGGACGAGGGTAGTTGGAATAGCTCTATTCCTCCTCCATGAGTGGCTTCCCGAGCTAGTCGGTCTACTCGTTCTTTGAGTATTATGCCGTTATGGCTAGGAACCCAGCAAAGGTTAGGGATCAATTTATTAAAATAAAACGACATTGAATCATTTCAACCAAACACTTTTTTGGCAGAAGTATGAGTAATTACATCAATGGCACTACGAGAGTCAATATAAATTGTGACAGAGTTTTCATGTCTTGTGGTGTAATGAGTTTAAAGCACTGTTAATGGCATACAGTTCTGGAGTATAAACACTGGCATTATAGGAAGTACGCTGGAAATTTTGGGTATTTTTATGTACGTAGGCAAATATAACTCCTCAAGCAGTTTTTGAACCGTCTGTGTATACGCCAATAGAGTTTTTGTGTTTATTACGATGTTGTAGGAAATATGCTCTAGGTTCATGAGCTGTTACCGAGTTCCTAGATGTTTTATAAAAGTGTGCATTGCATAATTTTCACTATTCACAGCGAGTAAGGTGAAGGTACTTCCGAAAGAATACAAATCATAACTATACGTCGTCCTCGTTACTCCCAGCGTCTTTATAGGTCATCAGGTTGTGTAAAGGGTGGGATGGATTTACTGCAATGCGTGAATATGTATTAAATATCTTGACACCTCGATATTATTCTAAGAGCTTAATTCCGGAATTGGCAAAAAGGCGGTTTAGGGGGAGGAACGAAGTGCGCCTGTCGCAATACGTATAGAAGCGTTGTAAATGGAGACTAGTTATTCTAATAGTGGTCGAAGTTATCGAGAAATATACTTCTCATGGGGTATATTTCGGAGCCATGATCTAGCCTTGGGCTTATGAGCATAGGATAGAATTAGAGTAAAGTTAGACGAACCGCTCCTCATATTTTTACTGGAAGGTTCTGGAGTAGGTTCGAAATGTTGATATATGAAGTTCTTAATGTTAGTATATGTCACTTCCAATTTGGCCGATCATACTTAATCATTCCCAAGAATTTGTAACGATCGACATTCCGGATAGAGAGAAATTATTAGCGAGTTAGGGACAGGTACGGTTTTTATAGATGTGCATGGCTACTCATTTTTCCGTCGAGAAAGAAAAATCGCTGCGGTTGCTCCAGGTCGTAAGCGAATTAAGAGTTAGCTGGAGTCTACGTTCTATGCTTGCGAGTATGTGGCCAGAGGACCATATAATAAAATCGTCTACGAAGAAGGAATGACTTACGTTAACTGGTAAATTTTCAGAGTTTATAGCCATTATGAAGCAAGTCAGGATAGTATGCTGCCCTTCAGAGTTCCTTCATTGATCAGAAATGGTGCGGATAACGTGCGGCAGGCTACTCGTACTCTTACGAGTCAACTAGAAAATTAGTCATGAATTTAAAAAGATTTCCTTGGATGTTCGACGTCGTGTTTTCAATAGCCCAAATCGCCAGGCCGTATCATAGGCTTTCTTTATGTCAAAGAAAATCGCTATCACATAGTGCCTATTCTCAAAGGCAGTTGAGACATCCTGCTCAAATTCTGTTATGTTGTCAATGGTACATCGATTTCATCGGAAGCCCGACTGTTTTTGAAGCCCGATTTGTCTTTTTGAAATCGGGATATTTTCGGATATCTTTTAGTATCCACGTTAGTCTGACATTAGCCATTTTTCCAAGAGATAAACAGTTAAAAAAGGAAACAATGAAGGTCATAAGAGTTTAAATAGGAGAGAAATGAAGATCATAAACAAAAGAAAAAGACGCACTGAAACAAAATGATAAAAGAAAATGAGATCAAGGAGAAAGCGAGAAGAAAGATATAACAAGAGTGCTGATAACATATGGAATGAAAACAACAGGAGTAAAACAAGAAACATAAAAGCTATGGCAGGTAAAACAAGAAAATAAAGAACAAATGCAAAGGGAAAAGTAATTTTTTTATCACAATGGAAACAAGAAAATTAAAATTCCATTTCAGACAATTAAAAAATAATGTACACATGAATGGAGCTAACGAGACATGAAACTAAAGAAACAAATAGGTGAGAAAGCTAAGCATGATTATTATTTTCGTTATTTCAGCTTCAGACTCCCTAGCAACAACAAAGGGGATCTCAATAGAGCAAAAAGAAGGGGCCACTTAGTATCGACTGTATAAAACAGGGGATATATGCGCAAAGTGTGTTCTCACGCAGGATACAATGCGCTCAGAAACACGAAGTCAAAAAATAAGAAGAAAAGCCAAAGAAAAGGCAGTGAAGAATGCATGGAAAGTAATAGAAGTAAAGTGGCATGAAAGATAGAGTGTCCGAGGCACTGGGAGCTGAGGTACTTAACAGTATCTCCCCTGACGGCGTCCCCTTAGGATGGGAAAGATAAAGTCAACTAAAGGGCCGTTTACACTAGGGGACATTTCGGCCGTGAGGCGCGACACGTGTATACGAGGCTCACCACTGAAGCTAATTTGTGGTGTTTATACGAAGTTCCCTATTCGCTCTGATCGAATTCGTAATGCGCGACACTCAAGAGCCTCGTTACTACCGTGGCGAATAGGGAACTTCGTATGAACGCACACAAATATGAGACTCAGTAGTGAGCCTCGTATACACGTGTCGCGCCTCACGGCCGAAGTGTCCCCTAGTGTGAACGGCCCTTAAGTTAACCCTATTGTCCGTCCTATGCCTCCTGAGGGGACACGAGGCAAGAAACTATATTTTGAAACAAGAGGGAGGGAAACAATGGTGAAAGTGGCCGTTGTTATATGATGAAAGGAAACCTGAAAAAAATGAACACCAAAAGCGAAATTAAACACAATAGAATAAGAAGAATATAAATCGATCCATAATTTAATGGAGAGAAATAAATTGTTTCAACACTCACCAATTTAAAATCAAAGATTGAAAAACAAGAAGAAAATTTGCAGAAATATGAAGTCCTCTTAAAAGTCAAGACTGAAATACATATTTGCTATTTATGTTTCTCAGTCGTCCTTTCCCTGTATTTTACCCCGCTATACGGAAGCATAAACCGTCGCATTCGAAGACACCGAACAAATAAGAAAAATTCAACTTATTCAAGAAACTTTGCGGGCGATAGTAAGAAGATAAGCAAAGAAATAAGCCAAACATGAAAATAATGAACTCATCAAACTTAGGTAACACAAGAATAAATACAAATTAGTGCAACGGCCAAGCATTCGAAAGCAGGAGAGAAGACTGTTCACGCTACATAACTCAAGCTGGGACTGAGAACACAAAGGAGTGGGTAACTTCTACTGCACGAAACTGACAACAAATAAGTGTGCCATAGAATGGAAGGAACCTCACCTGGAATTGTAAACGATACTAGAAGTCACTCCGAGGTTATTGAAACACTCTACGTAATAAATGCAAACGATTTTGGACTATCAAAACGTTCTCATGTGAACTTTTGAAAGAGTCAACTGTAACGGTGGGCTTCGTACGTGCCTAATGAAACTATGCCAATATTGTAAGTTTTCAGGTTAGATATGGATCCACTCCTCTTAGGGTCTTGTATGAAAAATTTCTCAATTCGAGTGAAAGACTCGAGTTAACTACACGTGAGCAGTTCATCATCAGGAATCCGTAAATTTACACTCAACAAACATCTTCTATTTGAGCACGAATTGATATTCCAGCGAAAAATATCCTCACACTACATTTCTGCAAACAGATGAATTATTTTTTTTTAATGAAACTGAAACTTTAGAGCCAATATTCAATATTGAGACTCCGCTATATTAAACGCAGTTGGGTGAGCATACAAGGCATACAACTTGCGGTTTTGGCAACAACGAGCTTCCCGATCCTTAAACTTCATCTCTTAAATTTTCCACTGTGGTGATGGCAAACCATTCTTAGACACAGCAGCAATTATTGAAGCTTTCTTTGCACGAACGATGCACTTACCAAAAGCAAAAGCCATTAGAACTATCCTCTCAGAAGCAGCGACCACTCGGAAGCTTGGCGTTATGATATTTACCTGAAAACATGTTGTTGATGATGCAAGGAAGCAGGTCGGTCTTGCCAAGAGGTGTTCAGATGGGAAATCCTCGACATGCCATCTGCAAGAGGTGCGGGCCCGATGTAGTGCGACACTTAGAACACAACAAAACACGAGAAGCCAATGCTTGGATAGTTGGTTGGTTCGTTCATGGCTTGTGGTGACGTTGGGGGCACAAGAAGTGATATCAAGCAAGAAAGATAAATAGAATAGACCTGAATCGTACAACACAGGACGATCACAATACAAAAGTTGTCTTCAATTTATTTGTTTTTCTCGTTGAGAAAAACGAATGGTTTTAATCAATAGCGAGCGGACTTGAAAAATAATTTTTAGAGACTTTAGTTCCCTAAATTTAAATAATTTTAATTGACCGGTTGGCTCAAACCTCGGGTAGCTTTAAAGAACCATGCAAAGGATTCTCGGTGTGTGACTGTAAGGTCTGAATTACAGCGCACACATCATGCGTTACAGTCAAACGGTTAAATAAAAGACATATGTAAAATACCATTAGGGTGGAAACGTTTCTTCTGAATGCTAAACAAAAAACCGTTTGTCACAAATTAAAGAACCTGAGAGTATAAAATTTATTCGGAACTATATGGCGTACATAATCATCTCGAACGCACATTGCGTCGCAGTAGCCGAATTTTTTCTCGGGAAAAATGACCATGTATGCATTTTTTCACAAAGCGCAACAGCGCTCGATTCAGCTGCTTATTTACAAAGATTTCAAACGATGATATCGAAAGGCTTATAATTATCGTCATCTATACGGAGTGCAACCGACGAAACTTCAAGTAATTAGCATCTTCTCGGAATTTCATTGAGGCTCGAAGATGTCTGGTCTTGTTGACGCATAGCTACAGACACTTAGTTGAATATAAGGTCAGGGAATGACAGTACTTCACTTACGTCACTTAAACGATCTTGTATGTTTAACACATTCATCGCGTATCCGAGTCTGTTAAGTCTGTTAACGGTTGGTTTAGTTAGGCTGTGAGTAGCAGAAGACGGAAATCGACTCTCGAATGCAATTTTTATCATCCCCAAGAAATATGAAAATACAATTGCATAATATTTCACCTTGCATTCATTGATAAGGTCGCGAAACAGATGAAATGTCATTCAATTATATCAGAAAGTGAATTAGAAATTTACCGATAGGGACGCATATGGAACGCGACGAACGTGATAGTTAAAGAAATAAGCCAAACAGACGAGGGTACGAGCAGGGGGGGAGAAGTGGAAGCATTGTGAAGCAGTAAGGTAAAGGATTGGTACTACGGAATGATTGCAGGAAATGTGCATTATTTAAGGACTAAATAAGGTTACACTTTCAACTAAGGTAGTGAAAACTGGACATTAACCGAAATAAAAATGAAAGAGAACAAGCTGGAATGTGTTGAAAATATTCTGCAATAAAACTTACGAACAGGGATAAAAAAATTACTGGCTGATAATCAACGCTATAAAAAACAGAAGCGAGCAGATGACTCATTAAGAATCAGAGAAACAAAAATTAAATTAAATCTTAGCTCTAAATAAACTATCAAATGAAACGTGCATTTGTCTTACGCTCATATAAAACTTAATAATTATTTCTCAAGAAACTATATTCTCCTAGGAGTAACTGTGGTTAACGATTAAACACTTTAAAAATTGAGCTAAATTTAATTATTTATTCAAAATTATTCGTTACAAAAATCAGAGTCAAGAGACAAGGAGATACATCCACTGGAAAAGTTACGGAGACGTCTTACCTTTACACGCAACCGCCCACCGCAACTGCCTCAAGATTTATTAACAAGCCAGCTACGCAAAAAGTATACTAATCTAAACGAAATCCCTAGACACTAACAGCGACTACTCGTTATAAACCTGTGGAAACGAGAATGGCTTAATTAGAAGAGGTAACAATTGTGTTGACTAAAAATATCAGGGCGACTAGGAGAATTTTTACCGAGATATTTTAGACAAATTTTACCTGAATTTCTTCCTTTGTAATTTAATTCAGTTCCTTCTACTGTAAAGTCCAGTCCTTACGGAACATTTAACCTTCATTCTCCCATGTTATTTTTATGCAAAATATTTTTGAATGTAACATCGATCAGTTTACACGTACTAACTGGTGCAATTACTTCTTTTTCAGTTCGTTTTCATGAGTGCTTATGAATGTAAAACCAAGGCAAAGGAAAATCTGAATCATTAGTAAGACCAGCTAAAGAACAATAAATACTAACTCATTGCAGATGAGCAAAATAAAAAAAATGTGGTGGAGTCAGTGAGCATAGAGTAAGAGACACGATGCAAACGTGCAGTAAATCACTGGGAACTCAAAACTTATTGGTTATATCTAAGTAAAATTGCTTGCTACGAAAAGAGCTTTATCAAAATATACCACTGAAATAAACTGAACAAAATTTAGATTTTCCCCACGTCTCTTACTAATCGACTCGTGGAAAAAAGTATTAAAATTCTCCAACATCAGTTCATACAAATATAAAGGTACATTATCAAATAGCCTACACTTTGAGGCAGATGTAACCATAATCAGGCTCATAATCTTTTTCACCACGAAGTTGAGAGCAGCACGAAAACGATTTCAAGAAAGCTAATGATCAGTACTGTTTTAAACTAGGAAGGGGCTAGCTGCCAACCCACGTAACTCGAATCCAGAAACCATAATGTAATCTACTGTGTGCACTAGATAGTTGAAAATTCAAACCTTCCTAAAAAATTTACAGCAACCCAATGATCCAAAAATGATCTTCTGCCCAGCAGGAAACCGTCCTAGATTCTGCACGTGACATGTTCTGTCTCGGATCACCTTCGAGAAATCAGTGACTATGGCCACAAACAAATCTACAAGATGTAAAGGAGAAATTCCAACGCAGTCTTACCGAGGGATGAAGGTGGCAGAGAATGCGACAACTGCTCTCTCTGCCGCAGCTTCCACTGTAGCTGTTCGTTTTCGAGCCGCAACTGCTTGTTGGCGCTGCTCTCGCGATCCATGGTCTCTTTCAGCTGCAGGTTTGACTGCATCAATTGCCTGAACACAAGAAATTAGATGTCTGTAAGTCTCGGGCTTGAGTGGTAGAACTACGAGGTGAAGCAAGCACATGAAATCGTAAGACACAGAACTGAACTTTGAAAGGATAACTTAGTTTCAAGAAGAGCACAATCTCTCATTCATGGAATAAGTATAGAATATTAAATAACCGAAGAAGAAATAGACATGATTCGTAGTAGTATAATAAGTTTAGAGCGATGAAAGGCATGAAAAATTTCGGTGAAGTGACACTGAATTTGAATACGTAATTCCAACAAATACAAATAATAATCTAACTTGGTGTTGCTTAAAGTAATCATTTATGAACTTGAGGCAAGAGACTATATTCTCCAGTCACCTCAATAAAATCGAAATTTTATTTATTAACATTACACAGTAAAGTTCGGGCGATTTTAGGCTTGATTGAGCAGGATGCTAGAAGCTGAAGCTGATCACCTATCACCACCGTATTACAACCATTTCGCCTATCAGCCTCGCTTCCAGGACACGGAGAACGAAAGGAATTTTAAGTTTTTTTCTCGTTTAATTATCTAATTCTTAAATAAAAACTACAGCAACTCAATGAAACGTGAACCTAATTTAAATTCATGCAGAGGCACGAGCTAAGAAACTATGAATGAGATAATTAAAATACCAAGCATTTTAAAAACAACGCTACTCAGAGCCGACTCTTAACTCGTGTAACTCTGAACTTTTTCAAACATCTATAATTATTTTTGATAATTATTTTGTAATGAAGTGCATCACATTTTGGCCAAAAATTTTTCAAAATTCAGTGATTTAACCTATACTATATCTTTTATCGATATTTTATTGTTTCCAAACATATAACTCGTACTGTTATACCTGTCGCGGCATAAAATTGCGCTTTTTGACACTAAGCTATGCTGTCAACTTCGCTGGTGTTTACTGGGTTGGAGCATCATAAGAAAAGTAACATTAGCTTTCATTGCATCCCTGCAGAACAACGATCAAAATGACACTTTCTCGTTGCTTCCATCTACAAAAGAAGTTGAGCCGATGAATTTATCTTCCAAGTCGATGCTCCATTGGGAGATACAAAATTATTCATTACCTCAGGACATGCTTAACTTACGTAACTATAAAGTTAAAAAATTCCTGCTTATTTTTCTGCTTTCACATCAACACAACAACGGGGCAACAAATTCCCAGAGCTCAAAATTCTTATTTAGTATGAACTGAATAAAAAAGAAAGAAACCGTTCATTTGAAAATAATGGATTTTAAACTCTCGAAAAAAAACTCTTGTGCTTCTCTAACCTCTCTCTCTGTCTGCTCCTTGGTGTTCATCTGAGCTTGAAGTAGTCTGAACTGACTGAAAAAAAATCATTGTGCTTCTCTAACCAACCTCTCAGTCTGCGCCTTGGTGTTCATCTGAGCATTGAGGTCTTCCGTTTTGGCCTGGAGGGTTTTGGCGAGGTGGCGGGCGGCCTCGAGGTCCCGCTCCAGCTGCTCCATGGTGAGCACCTGCGCCCGCAGCTTGTGCAGTTCGCAGTTCCGCATCTCCACCACCGACTTCAGCGAGTCCACCTGAGCACACCAACACAAACTTGAACCCATAATGGATGTGAAAATTAGAGGGAGTCCACCTGAATACACACAACGGAAAGATGAACCCATAATGGATATAAAATATTCACATGGAAAGATATTCACAGGGATATTGCTGAGTCTAGCAAATGGGCTGGCGTAGAACACAATATCTAAGTTACAACGAATGTCGAAATAAAGAAGTGTGAAATTCAGAATATCTGAGTGTGTAATAGTGTAGCTTATTACGTCTACTGAAGCTAAAAACGTAGCAAATTTTATACATCCAAATAGGCCAGTTCGTACATCGAAGTTTACACACAAAGAAACATGAAATGAGACCATTTCCAGAGTTGTGGGTATCCCATCAAATAAAAAAAATGAAGTTTCTAAAGAGTCAATTGGTTAGTTTTCTCTCAGATGAGGCGATCGTAAATATACAATGCTTGCAGTTACTTAACTGAATATTTATAGAATGCTCAACTCTAGCGTAGATTCTACTATGTTAAATTAATAATATAGCTCGTAATACTCTCTGTAACTTTACTTCTGTCCATGAGATGAATACTTTGTAAAATGTTACTAAAACCGGCGATTTTAAATCAGTCTTGGTACTTCCCAGGTCAGCTCATTAAAAACCGACGAGATATGATAAGGAAATCACTTCACTCGAGGTGGAATCGGCGAAAGCTGATTCAGGAAACACATTTAATAGAGTAGCACAAACACCCTTTTGTCAACTTCATGCGGTGTCTCTTTCATACCAGAATGAGTACATTCAATTTATAATCTACCATCAAGTACTACACGGACTTTTTTTAACTTCTTTGCGTTAGCAGTACTTTTCACAGGAATCATAGCAGAACAACACTTCATATACAACTAGACCAGGACAAAAGACCAATTTTCAAACGGTAGGCTACAAAATCCGTGAAGAAACACAATGAAGGAAACAAGCTGTTTCAACGCAGCCTCTTATTCCGTAAGGACAGAGGCTAGAACCGTGAAGAAGAAGTAATTGCAAATGAGCAACGCGGCGTGTCGCACTCACCTCCTTCTGCAGGTCGGAGCAGTGCTGTCTGATGCCCACAAGTCTGTGGTCGGTGTCACTCAGGAGAGATTCGTGCAGCTTTTTGTTCCGCTCCTTCAACTTCTCGCCTTCCTTCTGCAGGTTGAGGCTGTGGGCCTGCAGTTCCTGCTCGCGTTCTGCATGCGCTGCGCTCAGTTCTGACACCTGGAAGAATTAGGGTCTCTTAGTCACAGCCTTCTTTGCATCAATATGAGGTAAATTTCGAGGCACTTTTTATCTCGTATTTATTATGCAAGTCTCGTCAGACTCAGTAATATTAAATGCCGCAACGCCTACTCATATCAAACAACTGAGAACTTATATAAGTACGTTAGAATTCTTCACCATAATGGATGTCACACATTACCATCATAAAGTATAAATTCCTCAAAATTTGAATATTTTTTATGAAAGAAAACTTCTCCATAGCTTAATTTGAGCATTAAGAAATGAACTGTTTAAAAATGAATGATTTCCACTCGTATGTCATACTTGAAAAATTGTAAAAATCTCGTACGTATACAAATGACCTTATAAAAGGATAACTACAGAAGTGTGAATACTAATTTTTCCCGCATCCAAAATGTGCGTACATATCATTATGAACACGCACTTACGTGATATACAATAAAACAAGACATCAGTTTATGAAGGGGAAAATTAAACGTGCAAGACAAGTTCAACTAAAAAAAAATAACAATGAGGGTTAGGAATAAAAAATTCTAAAATACAACCATTTCGCGAAAGACCAGTCACAGTTAAGGAAAATACTCATCAAGAAAGCAGAATGAATGTTGTTAGCTTTGACGCAAAATCATAAAGAATCAACTTCTTATACAGCTAAAATATACAGCAAGCTTTAGCTCCACATTCTTGTTTCTATGCCTTCAAATAAGCAAACGACATCCTTACAAGCATGGCAAAGTTTGATGTAGCATCGATCCTAGAACTTAACCTCACTGTGTAAAAAATATTTGAACGGAATATCGCATTTTTAAATTCGCCAGTTTGTTTATGCAGACATTACGCCCACCTGACGTGGACTAATGAGCACAACTGAGGTCAAAATTCGAGAAGAATTTCGCCCAATGGGACTCATCTGGTACCTGAGAAGAGACATCGTGACAAACGCCGTTCTGCGGGAATTTCTTGAGGCGGTCGACATCGTCACTGAGCGCCTGCAGCTTCTCTTGGTGCTCGTGCACAAGCGACGTCAGCTATGCATGCACCAAAAACAAAAACGCACTGAAGTAATGGCAAAAAAAAAAGAAAACGCGACTCAACCGAGCTATGATAAACACATTGAGGGTATAGGAAATTTGTTAATTAAATTTATTAATGAATAAATGAAGCAAGTGAAACCAATTGTTAAAAATGAGAGAAGTGCTTACAGGAAGCAGTTTCAACGTGAATCAAGCAGATCGCAAGCACTGTAACGTGCAATGAGTTTCTGCAACTCAAAATATGGATTTATGAAATAATAAAATAAGGAGCATTAAAATAAGGATCATAATAAAATAAGGAGCAAAATAAAACGTTTATATAGTAAGATTTTGAAAGATTTCTTCATACAAATAAAGAATACTTTTAGGAAAGAACCGTTTACGCAGAACAAATTATTGAAACTCCTCATGAAATGATGGAATAGTTTCACAATTACAGAGTAATAGTGCACGATAAAGAAGTGTTATGCGCACAACTCTTTAGCTCAAATTCTTCAACAAAATGGGATAGTCATATTCTTGATGTCAAATGAGAGCTTCCCACACGAAAAATGAAACTCAATTTTTTTGTGTTCAGAGAAGAAAGATATTTTTGTTCAGCAACTGATGAATAAAATTACATGTGCAGTATGGTAGGCAGCACATTAAGAAAGACATTGAATAAAATGCAACGGGAGAAAAACTTTCATACGATATTTCAAAACTTACAGTTTTCACTACGGCAGTCACACCAATAGCTTTACAGTATCAGAATACAATCAAGCTTCGAGTTCTATATCATCGTATGGGAACTTCGATTTTTACTGAAAAAATTGGCACCAGTTACTCAAATATAATACGGAAGTTGAGTTTTGTTTCAGTCGGCAGCGATTGAGGCTCGCATGAAATGATGTATAATAACTCGATCATCTGAACGCGATTGAAAAATAAAAGACTTCATCGACAACCATGCTCTTGAAGACTCTCGTACAGTACGTCGTTTGAAACAAGGTCTCCAGAGGAGAAAAGAGAAAATGAAGACTACAAATTTTGACAACAATCCCCGGTGATAGACTCGTTTAATAAATTTCACTGATTCTGTGGCAAAAAAGTGCAGGTTTAGGGAACGTAAAGCGCCACGACTTGCTACTCCTTGAGCTACATTGTTATCCATGAAACGTGCGATTCGTTCGTTGACAAAATCATTTAATGCCTTCAATTCTTTGAGGCAGACTAGAAAACATCTGCAAATTTAATAACACGTAAAAAACAAAATTTTAATGAAATACGTGCATTCAAATGAACAACCTAAGAGTATATCAAATAAAGAATTGACTTGGAAGAAAAGTATGCAAAAAATGCAACATTGCAAACATGCATATTGGGAAGAGCAACACGGCAATCCTGTGCTGATTAAAAACACCGAGACATTGAGTACACAAGGAGGATCAAAAATGAACAGCTGCACGATGTAAAAAACAAGTAACAACTCCCTGCCACACAAATGTTGAAATTACCTTCTGCTCGTGCTCCGCTCGCAGCCGCTCAACCTCCTGCTGGTGTTTTTCGCGATCTGCTCAAATTAAGATGACGGGGAAGAGTTAGAAGAAATTAGAGTAGCTGATCCTCTAAAAGATTTCTAAGAATTACTATTTATGCAGAGATGCTTCAACGGCTGAAATGGAAAAAGGCGGAATCTTCCAGATAGATGACATCGTGAAATTTTTCAAGCCATATAAACATAAGGCTAAGGAATGCTTCATTGAAGAAAATGATATCTAGATACTAAATAATATTCAGCACTCCCCTAATTTACGCCCGTTTGTCGGGTAAAAAAAATCATTAGAAGAAGCGACATTAACTAGTTTCCCCTATAAACATTCACTGTTATCGAAGATTTGTTCGTAAAACGTAATTCTGATCCGACCTTTTTTCATGAGAGGTGTGGACAAAAAATCATCTACCGCTGTTTTCGGAACGTTCGTTCGACAAGTCCTTTATTGAGAATAAATACTACACCAAAAAATGAATTAAAAATATGCAGAATCCGTTAATAACGGAATATACGACAGTAAAACAACCCCTTGCCTCAAAATACTGCATTAGAGACCACGCACAACCAAGGAAATGGCTCTCGTCCCCACAAAGGTTAAATGCTTCGGTGAGAAATAAAGCGAACAACTCGAGATCCATAAGCGATGATCATGAACTCGACATTACGTCTCACAAGGACATCAATGCTCAAATGCGAGTCATAGAGACACGTAACTACCTATTCTTTTTGAGCTTGCACACGAAGAAAAGTAATACGATTTAAGCAACATAGATTTAAAAGCGATAAAACAGAAGCCACATAAATTCTTAGAGTTAAAGTAACGTTCATTTTTTATATTTATTGGCGACGAATTCATGAATCCAAGAGTCCATTATCAGTACGATAAAGTACTTATAGTGTAGACCACAAATACATTTTAACTCAAATCAAAGACGAAGCTGTAATGGAAAGAGAATACATTAGCTCCATATTATAGTCACAATGCATTAGTCCTGACGGTTTGATTAGATATGTCCTAATGTCCTCATTAGATGCATTAGACATGTCCTAATGTCCTCATTAGATGCATCAGATATGTCCTAATGTCCTCATTAGATGCATTAGACATGACTTAATGTCCTCATTAGATGAATTAGACATGCCTTAATGTCCTCATTAGAGGCATTAGACATGTCCTAATGTCCTCATTAGATGCATTAGACATGTCCTAATGTCATCGTTAGATGCATTAGACATGCCTTAATGTCCTCATTAGATGCATTAGACACGTCCTAAAGTCCTCATTAGATACATTAGACATGTCCTAATGTCCTCATTAGATGAATTAGACATGTCTTAATGTCCTCATTAGATGCATTAGGATGCATTGGACATGGGGCTGGATGCATACATGCATTCATAGAAAATAAAGTAACTTGAGGCATAGGAAATAAGGTAGCTCGAGGCAAAGAAAATAAAGTTACTGGAGACATAGGAAATAATGTAACTTGAGGCACAAGACATAAAGTAACTTGAGGCATAGGAAATACAGTAACTTGAGGCATAGGAAATACAGTAACTTGAGGCATAGGAAATACAGTAACTTGAGGCATAGGAAATACAGTAACTTGAGGCATAGAAAATAAAGTAACTTGAGTATAAAACTCACCAGCCACAGCGTCGCCTTCATGCTTCTTGTGGAGCTCCTCGAGCCGCAGCTGATGCTGCTCAGTGAGCTGCTGCTGCTGCTGCTCGTGCTGCTGCCTCAGCTGCTGCACTGCACCTTCGTGCTCCTCGCTCAGCTGCTGCTGCCGCAACGCTGCACTCGCCTGCTCCTCGCTCAGACGAGTCTCAGCTGCCTCCAGAGCATTGCGGCTTTCGCCTGTTAAATACAGGCAGAAATTAATTATCAACTATGTAATCAACCACTTCTTTATTATCATGAAGCTTTCGGTTATGCTTGTCTCGGTTTTTGTTTTCGCATGTTAAATACAGGGAGAAATTATTTATCAGTTATTTAAAATATCAAGTGATTATTATCATAAAGCTTTCGGTTTCTATTTATTCATTAATAAACTTATCAGTTATAACAAGAAGCAGATCATATTATCAGTCTTGTTCTTTCTTAATCATTTATTTTTTTAAATACTATTTTCTTTACCTGCTACAGATAAAATTTGTCACAAAATTCGACAGTACATTTCGTGGACTGACTTGAGCTCGAAGTAAGGGATTGACTAAATAAATCATACGCTGGAGAATTATTAACAGAGATTGTCTGATTAGACGAGATAACGTTCTTGGCGATAAACATGATAGAGTGCTGAGAACATAACGAATAATGAAATACAAGACCTATAAATTTAAACCAGTAAGTGAATACATTGCAATCGTGCAAGACACAACCCTGAAAACTTGCACTACCAAAAAACAAATGAAGTCCCATTGAGATTTTATACTCTAAATGTGAAACAGGGACATAAATCACAGGAGCTCATATGAATAAATGCACCAGATAAAGCAAATTTAGGCTACTGCTCATACTGGAGCATCTATGATTTTCAGCCGCTCCTGAATTGCTTCTGCTAAAATCATAGGTTGATTGAAAAGTTAGGAAGTTAGTTAGTTTGGGGTTAGGATAAGTGCGCCTCTCAACCCCAAAAAAGATGTTCAAAGAGAGGAAGGATGACAGCACAATTTAGTATGGAATTAAGGGTTACATTATTATTACAGATTATTATTAGTTAGTTTAAGCCTCCCTGTCCTCAACAAATGAGATCCAAAGAAAGGAAGGAATAAGGCACCATGCAGTATGGAGTTAAGGGAACGCGGAATCTATGCAGAAAAGGCATAGAAACAGTAAGATGAGAAAGAAGTTCATGAAATAAGATCAAAGTTGAAGAAGAAAGTAGTAGGTGCTGAAAAATAGGACAACAGTGAACCGAAAAAAGATTGTTCGTAACAAAACAAAACCCTCTTCCATTTCAACAAAAAGAGAGCCTACCTAACATTTAGCTCGGGTTCTCGCATAGTCCCCCTAGGAGCGCTAATTCCCATAGACACAATAGTTGTATCTCCCTGAAGGGTGGAATTAAAAGTACGCAAAATCTATGCACAATGTGAGTTCCTGCAAACGATCCCGTGTGCACAGAAACATTACGTTAAGAAGGAAGGTTAGGAAACATGGTAAAAGTTGAAGAAGAAAGTAGTAGGTGCTGAAAAGACAGGACAGCAGTGAGCCGAAAAAATATGGTCTTTAACAATACAAAAAAGATTTCATTTCAACAAAAAAAGGCCTTCCTAATTCTCAGCTCGGGACCTGTCATTTTCCCACTAAAATCATAGGTACTCCGGCAAAAACGTTAGACTGGGTTATAATTCATTAACACAGCACTCCATTTTCAGTACGAAAGTGAAGTACACGCACGAGTTTGTTCAAGCATGCACAAAGAAGCTCACCCAACGCATGCTCGGCCTCTTGAAGACACTTCTGAAGGCGGGCGATCTCGGTCTTGAGCAGCGGGTTACTGAACGCCTCGTACTGCACACAAGGATCGCCATTTTAGGGTGTGCTGTTACAAACTGGGCAGCGAAAATTGGGCGACGAAAACTGTCAACAGTTCTTGAATAAAGATTTTGTTTCAAAAATACCTACGATGTTGACGTAAGAGAAAAAAAAACAAAATTCTTTTAATTATAAAATTATGAAAGGCTTTCGAGTACTGAGTTTAAGTTTGGTTTTAAGAACGCCAGCACCGATACAAAATAAGAAACTTATATGGTATATATTTTCTAAGAGCCTTAGATTTTAAACAAACGGAAATCAGAATGGCACCTGCAACTTAGAAGCAAACGTTCATGATGACGTAAGTACTGCAACCCTGGAAATATAATCATATGCTAAAAATACATCATTCACACTTCACGAGAAACCAGGGATTACAGTAAAACCTACACGGTGCTGTTGATAAACGTGCCTCGATGAGATTCTACTGTTGTTAAAACGACATAAAAAGAATTGAAGAGAATGACATACGAAGCGTACACATTTTTTACTTACGAAAATTCGTGGCATACAAAATTCAAACGAATAATGGCACACGAGTATGACAAATGCATGCGATAAAAACATTTTTTCTCTATTCAAGTTAAATTTTTCAGCGTAAAAGGAGATCAATAATAATAAATAAAAATGCAACTTTATTGAAAACTAAATTTTCCATTCATATCAATCTGATCCAAAGGTGAAACCATTAAGTATTGAACCCTGCGTAGTGTCTATCCTTGACCCAAAAAACACGGAGACTTAGTGCTGGGTTTACAACGCAACATAACACGATATCGAGCCGGCTCTAGATTATACAGTAGGTCGCTGAGGCTCGCTTTTGATGCACAGGGGAGTGAAACTGAGCACATGCGTGAGTGGCAACGGAGGGAGCAGGCAGAGCGTCTCCACGGGAGAGGCGAACACACCTCGTCTGTCTGCCCGCAATACTGACGGTGTGTTGCCCTCACAACTAATGAAAGTAATGCGAACTTGCAGGGTGTAGAAATACGTATAAATGTCGTTTTATTCATGCGTGAGTGGCAACGAAGGCAGCAGGCAGAGCGTCTCCACGGGAGAGGTGAACACACCTCGTCTGTCTGCCGCAATACCGAGGGTGTGTTGCACTCACAACTAATGAAATAAGATTAGATTATTAGTTAGTTTAAGCCTCCCTATCCTCAACAATTGAGATCCAAAGAGAGGAAGGAAGAAGGCACCATTTATTATGGAGTTAAGGGAACGTGGAATCTATGCAGAAAGGGCACAGAAACAGTAAGATGAGAAAGAAGTTCATGAAACAAGATCAAAGTTGAAGAAGAAAGTAGTAGGTGCTGAAAAACAGGACAGCAGTAAACCGAAAAAAGATGGTCCGTAACAAAACAAAAACCCATTCTATTTTAACAAAAAGAAAGCCTACCTAACCTTTAGCTTCATTCATTTCAAAGCTTTCGAACCCGCCTCCGTGCAGGCAAACCCGGGTTCGAGTCTCGGCTCTGGTGGCGATTATCTTTGTTGGGTATAGGGGAAAAATTCCAAGCACAATACCCCACTCTACCCAGGTGTCTGAAATGGGTACCGGTCTTGACTGGGGGAAAGCGTTATGGCGTCCTGACGTTAGTTATAAGGCATTTGAAAATCCAATGTACAAGGTGATATGTATCAGGCTGGAAATTGGAAATAAAGCATCCGTAGATGCCTTCATTATATTATTATAGCTCGGGCCCTCACGTAGTCCCCCTGGGAGGGCTAATTCCTATAGATACAACAGTTGTATCCCCCTGAGGGGAACAACTAATGAAAGTAATGCGGACTTGTATGGTGTAGAAATACATATAAATGTCGTTTTCGAAATATTAATTGTAAATTAACGTGAACTGTGAACTTGTAGAAAGTAAACCACAAATATTTTCAAGACAGAAAATGTTTTCTCAAGGCCAAGATGAGAACTGAAAGTCTAAAACGCAAATTGGATGATTCGGAGAAATTCAGTGAACGATGAGGGATCCCCTGAATAATTGATAAATGCACTTGCATTGAAAGTCTCACTGGGTATAAACAAGGTAAATCCCGCTCATGATTTGATTTTAAAACTTAACCTGACGTAACTTTTTATTGATTAAATTTAATTGAAGTATACTTATGCTCTTCCAGCAGTAGGCGAACCATCAGTTTAGAAAGAACTGTAAGAATTAAGAAACAATTATTTATGGAAATTTGTCAGGTGTTTGCCTTTATTTCATAGTAAGTTCTGAATGCTCTAATTACTCTCACCAAGGGGACACTGCCAATGAAAGTATTAGCATATCGTTAAGTTCTTTTCAACAAACAGTATTCTCAACTCCTTGGTTTGCGGTATATATGTACTTCTCAGCCACTTGAGAACTGGTAGAGAAAGTTGCTGTACACAATTCAAAATTAGCTAAAAAATGCGCCTGCAAAGTCTTTTGAAGCCACCATTCTTACGAGATTGGCTGAGTAATTCGCTGCCTGAACAAACTTCATGAATAAGTTGTGCCAACGAGTCGCAATTTTTTTTTCTTAACACTTGCCATAAATGAACATTTGTCCCAAAATCAAAACGAATAAAAAAGTGATGTCTTTTAACATTTTCATTGATTCGCGCTTTATTTTACTACTGTGTGATTAAGAGAAAACTCGACTATAGAAATATTAACAAAGTAAATTTGTGTGATGCACAGTTTCATTTAAAAGTTATGAACTGCACTGATCAATCAACTAGCACAACTTCAGGCTTAACAACCAACGTTATTAAATGAATTATTAAAGTTTTGAAGATAATTTTACACGCTTTCATAACGAAAACAAGTAAACGAATTTTCAGAACTGGGAGCGAGACCAGTAAAGAATCGACAAGACTCAGATACGTAAAGTGGTACGGTGTTCGTCGGTCACGGTACACAAATCTATTCGCGGAAGAGGCGATAAGAGGGGATTTATAGAGCCTTACTAGAACTACAAGAATAAATCCACACGACCATCTTGCAGTGAGCACGGCTATGATGTAGTGAGTGTGGATGAACAGCTAGCTCGCGTGGCGTCTTCAGGGCACAAAGACGAGGAAGTGTCCGAGATATGATAAATAACTCACTTAGCGCAACTCTCTCTGACACATTGCCCTTTACTACTCGCTCATTAAAGCAAACTTATATAGAACTTGAAATTCGAAAGCACAAGAATATGATTTGAGACGACGTCGCGTGTGAGCAAGATTCATTAGCTGCTCTCAGAGATCTCATGGTGGTAAAAAGTACACCCAAGACGGGCTTGAATTGCATGCTTGTCGTAAAAACGGAAACGTTGCCACGTCAGCGACCGACACATGCGGGCGGCATGGGTTCCCCGGCGGTTAGTTGTCATATATTATTTATTTAATAATTTATTACATATAAGGACTTTGTACGCGGCTGCACAGAGTTTCCTTTTGAGAGAAGAATATTGGTTACCCCATGGTTGCAACTTATTAGTTAACTCTGGTTCATACATGTCGTATGTTATTAATTTACTGGGAATTATTAAGTGGGTATTTAAGCCGAAAAATATAAGGGATGATTCACAGAAAATAGTAACTTCATTAAACTGAAGTCCTAAACACAATAAATTTAGTTTTATGTAGGAA
This sequence comes from Morinoia aosen, assembly GCA_030386875.1. Taxonomy (NCBI): domain Eukaryota; kingdom Metazoa; phylum Arthropoda; class Malacostraca; order Amphipoda; family Talitridae; genus Morinoia; species Morinoia aosen. The sequence goes on along the minus strand of CM059559.1, from coordinate 9,721,054 downwards.
TACAAAGCACTCGAAAAATTAAATATCACTTTTTCAAAAGGATAGAGGAAATCTTATCAGTTTGCTTTGTTTCACACAACCTCTGTAGAAATAACCAATGGAAGAGGATTTGGATGAAATTTTCTTTATCTCAACGAGAACAAATTGCGCTGAAGAATTCGTAGTCACAGAGATTAAACACGGCATTGACGACATCTATTTTAAAAAGTTAATTAGATGCTGCTAGCGCAAGATTATAATATACCTAAAACAAAACACATTTTTCACTCGAATACGACGCATCCTCGGATTAATTAGATTAGATGGTAGTTTAAGCCTCCCTAACCGCTAAAAAAAAGCACTATCAACGGAAGGGCATCGAGCAGGCGTAAGTTCTGGCTTTTCGACTAGCATAGCCCGCTGCGACAGCAGACGAGGTATCGCAAGTATCTTGGAGCAATAAAACGGAAAATATGAAGATCAACAGAACCAGCACACTCGTGAAATTCAGAAGTCGGCTGCACGGTATGACGGTCACTCCCATGCAAGAGACTTTATACACCAAAAAATATTAACAACTATCAGCAAATAGCGATTTTTTTGCAGTACGCGGTAAAGGTTTCTCTGAGAATAGTTGGGGTCGTGAATGGGAACTGCAATATCTTAACAAAAAAATCTTAAAAGGCCTTGTCAAAAATCTTCCTCTCTCTCAACAAGAAGCTCAAAAATTCGGTTCAATTATAGAGGAAGGCTACGTCTTCAAATTTTAACCTTCTCTAACGCAGCTCGTGGAAAAGAACCGGAAGAAAATAAAAAAATAGCTTTTTATGGGAGCAAGTGGAGCAGTATCCCTTGCGTTAGGTAACTCGATAGCTGAGCGGCTCAGTTATTAGTGAGTGAGCAAAGCACCAGCACAGCTGCGTGCTCAGCTCCATGTCTATGTTCATGTCTTGTAGAACACTTGATTGTTTATAAATTAGTTTTAGCCTTCCTTTACCACAACAAAATGTTGAAAGGGAGGAAGGATATATTATATATATCATACATTATTAGTTTTTAAGCCTCCCTATCCGCAACAAATGCGATCCAAAGAGAGGAAGAAGGAAGGCACCATTTAGTATGGAGTTAAGGGAAAGTGGAATCTGTTCACAAAGGGTATTCCCGCAAAGGATCCCGTGTGCGCAGAGAAACAGTAAGATAAGAAGGAAGGTTATGAAACAAGATCATCAAAGTTAAAGAAGAAAGTCAGAGGTGCTGAAAAAACAACGGTGAACCAAAAAAAGATGGTCCTTATTAACGAAACAAAACAAAACCAAATTTATTTAACAAAAAGATGGCCTACCTAACTCTCAGCTTAGGACCTCACATTTTCCCCCTAGGAGTGTTGAAGCAAAATTTAATTTGATTTCTTTAATTAGTTGAACGTTTTATCAAAGAGATTTTTGTACACAACAAATTTCCATACTTTCCTGAACTTTATAGAACAACCTAAAAATAAAGTTCTTCAAATTATTATTATTATATAAGTTTTAGTCCTCTTAACCACGACAAAGATGTTCCAAGAGAAGAAAGAGGAAGGCACTATTTAGTATGGAGTTGAGGGAACGCGGAATCTATGCACAAGGTGCACAGAAACAGTAAGCTAGGAAAGAAGTTCATGAAACAAGAAAAAAGTTGAAGAAGAAAGTAGTAGGTGCTGAAAAACAGGACAGCAGTGAACCGAAAAAAGATGGTCCGTAACAAAACAAAAACCTATTTTATTACAACAAAAAGGAAGCCTACCTAACCTTTAGCTCGGGCCCTCACATGGTTCCCCTGGGAACGCTAATTCCCATAGATACAATAGTTGTATCCCCCTGAGGGGACCCCTGGAATATCGTCTCGCACCACTGGAATATTTTTCTCGCACCCCTGGAATAATATCGTCTCACACCCCTGGAATATCGTCTCGCACCCCTGGAATATCGTCTCGCACCCCTGGAATATCGTCTCACACCCCTGGAATATCGTCTCGCACCCCTGGAATATCGTCTCGCACCCCTGGAATATCGTCTCGCACCCCTGGAATATCGTCTCGCACCCCTGGAATATCGTCTCACACCCCTGGAATATCGTCTCGCACCCCTGGAATATCGTCTCGCACCCCTGGAATATCGTCTCGCACCCCTGGAATATCGTCTCGCACCCCTGGAATATCGTCTCGCACCCCTGGAATATCGTCTCGCACCCCTGGAATATCGTCTCGCACCCCTGGAATATCGTCTCGCACCCCTGGAATATCGTCTCGCACCCCTGGAATATCGTCTCGCACCCCTGGAATATCGTCTCGCACCCCTGGAATATCGTCTCGCACCCCTGGAATATCGTCTCGCACCCCTGGAATATCGTCTCGCACCCCATGGAATATCGTTTCGCATCCCCTGTAATATCGTCTCACACCCCTGCATGGAATATCGTCTCGCACCCCCTGGAATATCGTCTCACACCCCTGCATGGAATATCGTCTCGCACCACTGGAATATCGTCTCGCACCCCAGGTTGGGAACCCCTGTACCAGACCCACGGACGAGCCGGTATCACACAGCCACTATCGCGCCTATCATGGCGAATCGATCATGTTCGCTCACTCAGGCCGCATTGTCACGTCTGACGCGGTCACGACAGCGACCACAAGGAACATCCGTACATGGCGCGATTGCGTGGCAACGTCTCCCACGTGCAGAACTCGGCGCGTGCGCATTATTGCGACGCATTATTGCCTGCGTATACGCAAGCCGCTGCGCGATGCGTCATATTGCGTTTGCAGCTTCAAGATGAAGCTGGAGGCGTAGGAGTTGAAAGACCGACAATAAAAAAATAATTTTTTTCTTGCTTGCCATTTGAATATGAATTTTTCGAGTTTGATAACTGTAGAAATGCTGAGGCTGCACTGTAAGTACGTACCGTGTGCTAAACAGGTGTGTACTTATAACGGCATTGTAAGAACATGGGACTAAAAGCAATACTCTTTAGGGAACGTGGAATCTACGCACAAAGGGTGTTTCCGCAAGGGATCCCATGCGCATAGAAACAGTAAGATAAGAAGGAAGGTTATGAAACAAGCTACAAGTTGAAGCAAGTAAGAGGTGCTGAAAAACGGTACCAGCCGTGAACCGAAAAAAAGATGGTCCTTAACACTTTAACCGCAACTACTAAATATTAAGTTCAACACCAAACTCAAATTAAAAGTCAACTGCAGCGCGCGATGTTGCAAATAGCAAACATGAACTGGATCGTGCCTTCATTTAGCTTTGGTTAAGTATTTATGGAAATTGTGTTTGTGACTACTGGTCGGTCTGCAGCGTTGTGAAAATTACCTCCGTGTACCACCGGTGGGTCACGCTGCGGTCAAAGTGTTAACAAAAAAAATTATTTCAAGGAAAAGAAGCTGAGCTGAATAATTATTTCTAACTTTCAGCTCGGGACCTCACATTTACCCTGAGAGAGCTAATTCCCTTAGATACAATAGTTGTATCCCCCTGAGCGGGCACAACTTGCATACCTTCTCCTTACACTTTGGCAGAGTTCAGAACTCATCAAAAGGGATGAATTTAGGGTCACATCACAGTGAGCGATATCAATCCTACAGCGCAAGTTGCTACGAGATCAGTTGAAAAGAAATTGAAGCTTTCTCTTCAGCGAATCAGCGAGTACAATCAGAGTTAAGCGTGGAAGTCAAAGCTAAAATTGGAGTGGATGAAGCAATTAGCCACAGCGAGCAGACCTTATGAGGCCAATTTATACATTATAAGCAGACCTTATAGATACACAACACTCGCGCGCCCTCCAGCAGCTGAGTGTAAAACAGGAGTTTTTACTCCGAAGATAACTTAATTACTAGTGCGGGACGATCTCCTTTCAGCAAACTAGTACTCTCGTTCAATTTTACAGTTCGGAGTCGTAAAATTCCAAAAAGATCGCTTCGCAGAACAAAGAAAATCAAAGTGATTGAAATTTCATCTGGGATTCAGATTTTATTCGCTCAAAAACATGAATTGATGAAATTATTCCACGGTTCCTCAACCGATCAAAAAATTGAGTGACAAGGTCACTTCAGTCAAGTGAAATATTTCAAGAGGCTATTGCAAATAATTCATTCCCGTAGATCACTATCCATTAAGAGGAAGGCGTCTTTACTCGTATACGCCGTATAGGGGAAGGCGTCTTTACTCGTATATGCCATATAGAAGAACGCGTCTTTACTCGTATATGCCTTTTAGAGGAAGGCGTCTTTACTCGTATATGCCATATAGAAGAAAGCGTCTTTACTCGTATATGCCTTATAGAAGAACGCGTCTTTACTCATATATGCCATATAGAAGAAGGCGTTTTTACTCGTATATGCCATATAGAAGAAGGCGTCTTTACTCGTATATGCCATATAGAAGAAGGCGTCTTTACTCGTATATGCCTTATAGAAGAACGCGTCTTTACTCGTATATGCCATATAGAAGAAGGCGTCTTTACTCGTATATGCCATGTAGAAGAAGGCGTCTTTACTTGTAGATGCCATGTAGAAGAAGGCGTCTTTACTCGTAGATGCCATATAGAAGAAGGCGTCTTTACTCGTATATGCCATATAGAAGGACGCGTCTTTACTCGTAGATGCCATATAGAAGAACGCGTCTTTACTCGTATAGGCCATATAGAAGAAGGCGTCTTTACTCGTATATGCCATGTAGAAGAAGGCGTCTTTACTCGTATATGCCATATAGAAGAAGGCGTCTTTACTCGTATATGCCATATAGAAGGACGCGTCTTTACTCGTAGATGCCATATAGAAGAACGCGTCTTTACTCGTATATACTCGTATATGCCATGTAGAAGAAGGCGTCTTTACTCGTATATGCCATGTAGAAGAAGGCGTCTTTACTCGTATATGCCATAAAGAAGAACGCGTCTTTACTCGTATATGCCGTATAGAAGAACGCGTCTTTACTCGTATATGCCATATAGAAGAAGGCGTCTTTACTCGTATATGCCATATAGAAGAAGGCGTCTTTACTCGTAGATGCCATATAGAAGAACGCGTCTTTACTCGTATATGCCATATAGAAGAACGCGTCTTTACTTGTATATGCCATATAGGGGAAGGCGTTTATATATGCCATATGGAGGAAACTAAGCACACAGGAAACATGTTGGAAAGCTAAGGCATAACAATATGGTCGGACGAGGTGCTCTCAATACTGCACTCCAGGAGAGGAGTCGCGGTGTGCGGTTGTGTGCACAAGTGCGCAGGTCGTACAGGAGGGGTCGCACTCGGCTCAACTCGACTGGCTAAAACTGACAGTACAGTACACGTCCGGATCTGGATTGATCTTAACTGGTTGGAGAGTTGCCATGATCACCAAAATAACTTCAGTCATTCTCTCCTTGAGTTGCTTTATATGATTTTTAATTTGCTGTTTTCTAAGTGAACATTAACGTATCAAGAAGAAGAGGACATCACCAATATGTACCAGTTGATCACTAGGGTGAATCAGTGCTGCAAGTACAATCATTTTACATTTCTTGTGCATTCATGAACATGATGGAACTGATGGCTACAACATCTCGGTCTATACGAGCAATCGAAAGAGTTGATCGAAGATGATGCTTGTGAATGCTATTAAATGTTTTAAATTTGGTGCTTTGAAATATAAGAAATTATATTCAAGCTTTTAGTGAAGGAAAGCGTTAAATTTTGCAAAATGGAAGCCTGGCTATAGGTAGAGATATCGTTCCTTTTTCAACCTATTTTCCCAAATTCCTCTAAACTTCAGCATAACTATTTTCGTCCCCTGGGTGTGCCTTCGAATATTTTTTCATTTGCGTGAGTTCCTGCATAATTCTCATCTGAATCGTTAGATCTGTACCGCTTATGTACATTTCCTCTATTTGAGAGATCTCGCCTCAAGTAAACCTTCAACTTTCAGCAGAGAAATTGGTGGCAAAGCTAAACAAGGCTTCTTTGAGTGGGAACGAGAGAACTACAGCTAGGAGAAGAAGACTGCCTGGTCGGTCATTGAAGGTTAAACTCTACAGCACACGCCCTACTCCTACACGTTTGCTGGCGCAAATTTTTTGCATTACGAAATACCTTCATTTTCCGACTGATATTCCCACGCATAGGTTTTTTGACAAACAAAATGAAATTCAGAACGGTGGGCGTAAAATACTAAAAAAGCTACTCCAACATAATCATTCGTAGGAGCATTAGTGACAATTCCAAGATCACAAAGCAGCGTATGTTGAATGTTCCTCCTACGCCCGGTTTAGCCGAAGCGATTTTTTATTCTACGCGGACGCTATACTATGGCAGTGACCATGAAAGGATGAAATTCTTGAATAATCTGTACAGACACAGATTGCCTCCTGACTCAACAAAGAGTAGTGGCAAGTATTCATTCACACAGCCTGCGAATATTCACGTACAAAGAGAAGCTCAGATTAAAACACATAAATGTTGAGCATGGGTATGTTGCGAATCTCAATTAAGTGCCCAGGAATATCCTTGCAAAACGAAGTTCGTTACACGAGAATTATGCGGAGCAGTGAACACTGTTTGCTAATTAGTTCGAGACGTGAGGAGAGCACTACTCAGCGCATGCATCTTTGAGCGCGTGGCACTGCAGGTATAACGTAGGATATCAACCAAAATTAGATCAGAACGCAGATACTATTTACCTTGCGTTGTTACGGCTATTTTTCTCTATTTTCAGTTGCTCAAGGATGGATGGAAATGAGATTACCGATCGATTGATCAATAAAATATCGGCAAGGCACGTTTGTTTCATATAATCCCACACGAAACTATTGAATGTTTCATTCTAGCATGCTAGCACAACAATTATAATTTCAAATACAGTATGTACTTTACAGCTTAAAAAGTAGCTGACACTAATAATACTAAGACCATGAGAGTGAGGCTTCAAAGTAATTCTCAACGAAACACATCGTTCGATCAAATGCCGAACAGCGCGATCCAAACAAGTACTACTGACCTTCCTCAGCTGGCACGAGACTTTTATCAACGAGTTGTGAAGAAGATAACTTGCCGAGGAGTAACTGGAGTACCCTACTGAGGGAGGTATGTGATGCATGACGGCACACACCTCCCATAAATGCTCCCTTAACTCAAGTGGTAGCTATCCATAAATGACGGCACTCACCTCCCATAAACGCTCCCATAACTTTGGTGGCAGCTATCCATAAATGACGGCACACGCCTCCCATAAACGCTCCCATAACTTTGGTGGCAGCTATCCATAAATGACGGCACACACCTCCCATAAACGCTCCCATAACTTTGGTGGCAGCCATCCATAAATGACGGCACACACCTCCCATACCGCTCACATAACTATGGTGGCAGCTATCCATAAATGACGGCACACACACCACCCATAACGCTCAAATAACTTTGGTGGCAGCTTTCATTGTATGAACAAACGTCACAGGAGTTGCGTCCACTATTTTTTTCATGGTTTTGTGGCAGCTCCCCAGGAATGACGGCGCTCAATTGCATGAGTGCAGTCAAGCACGTCACAAAAACAGCACAAAATACAGTCCGGAGCTCCAAGATATGCCCAGGGACGCCCCCTCACCGTGCACCCATGACCCTCGTGATCCCAGCGCCTGCATGAGGAAGTCTCGCGACCTCCTTGCAGCTTCAAGCTTAAAATTTGAGCAGAATTGTGATGCAGCACCGCGAAAAATTAAAGGGAATTTTACAAGTGAAACGTTAGGAAATGTTTCATGGATAAATAACGAAATATATATGTTTATTATAATCACTAACTATACTCATGCATCCCTTAATCTCATACAGTTAGATAGCATCATGCGATGCAGCGCTATTACGTACTTAAAGGGAATTTTACCAGTGAAACAGTTGGAAATATTTCATGGATGAGCAACAACCTAGATAAATATATTACTTAATCAATTACTAGACTTATACATCCCTAAATCTCACACTATTGGATAACATCATGACGTTTTCAGCTCAATAAACAGAGATGTGAAAAGAGCTATGGTTAAGCTGTACAATACCTTAAGCGTTTACTGCTGAGCCGTGAAAATGAGATGCGCACGCGAACTCGCAATGTCAAAAATATTTCATCCCTGCAAGCTACATACATCGATATTTCATGACACACTTTTACGTCATTCCATAAGTCCAAGTGAGAACTTCGCGAAGACTAGGACCTGCACTGAGCTGAATGTCCTCCAGCTCAAATATCCATTTACCCAGTCCGCTGTTAAATTTCGGCTAAAATTTCAATAAATTAAAATACATTTTTCTACAAATTAAGAACGCTACAATGCTACCACCTGCATTATAGCTACCACCTAGTAAAGAGGTTACTGTTAAAACAGACTAGGCATTATAAAAGTGAGCTTTAAATTCACTTTACCTAAAAAATAAATTCCACTTATTAGTTCGGCTATTAGTGAGCAGCACCACAAATTATTTATTACCTTTTTACCTCACGCTAGTGACAATATTTTAACATAAAACCTATTAGTTCCGCGCGAATAAAGATACATATAGCGTTTGAGCTGAATACCTGACCCTTGGCAGAATAGCATCGAGTTTCGTGCTTTACAATGGAAAAATACTTATTCAAAACGTGTTGCTAGAGTCCTTCAAGTGTGTTGTGCCTGTTACGTCTCTTTTATTTTTTCTTGGAGCAAGCAGCAGGGCAAACCTGAAGAGCACAGTGAGCATCAATATCAACAGGATTCATAACTTGAAGGTAATACGCAAACCTGTTTAGTAAGATGATGCACCAAGACGGTGAGAGCTTGGAGACCTTTGCCAGCCTCACACGCCTCATTTCGAGCCTCTTGTGCCTCTCGTTTGGCCTCCTCAACCTCAGAGCTCTTAGCAGACAAGGCCGCCTCCAGTCGCTTGAGCTCGGCGGTGTCAGAGGCAACCGCTGAGGCGCTCCTTGTGCTGCGCGCTGTTTTCACGGGCTCTGCAATGAAAAAATGAAAGAAAAAGTTTATTCCCAAAGAAGTTGATACGTGAAACGTAATACACTGGTTATTAATATATCTCAACATTGAGATCCTTAGTTGATATTCACATATCTGTTTCGCAACACCCATGTCAATTGTCGAAACAAGTGATTGAGAGTAAAGCACGAAAAAATGCACTCAAATAGCTTAACATTAAGATCCTTAGTTAATATTCACATATGGGTATTGTAATACCCATGTCAATTGTCGAAACAAATGATTGAGAAAAAAGCAAGAAAACAATACGCATCATAAAATAAAATAAGCATTAATCATTGAAGGGTGCATCATAAAATAAAATAAGCAATAATATCATGAAGGCGCGAAAACGATTCTCGCAAATGGAATGTCCCGTAAAATTTAAATCTCATCATGTAACAGCGTGTGGACTTCTCAACGAAACGTTTAGCGAATAAGAATAATGAATAATTAATGATGTCCATGTGGAACTACTGTACAGAGTGTTGGGTGAACCCTTCTTTTCGAGATATTATATGTAGATTTGATTACTAGTTAGTTTAAGCCTCCCTATCGAGGTTGGTAAAATTTACATACACTTGAGGGATTCTAATTTCAATGCACTGCAGTAAAATGCATTAATTCATAATAGGAAATTTTCGTGAAAAAAAACGAGCGCAACAAAATTTAATTACGACAGACAAAAACACTCAACGTACGAGTTTAGCAAAAATAGTTTGCGCCGCAAATCCAACGAACAGATCGAAAGTAAAATTAACAACAAATTGTTGTACTGCGTGACACTGCAAATACAACGCGTGGAAAAAATAAATAAATAAATACGAAGCTTCCTTAACCTAAGCAAATTACATAGTTATCTCTCCACAACGCTCTCACAATCAGCACTGCTGAATCCATACCAAGCACTCAAGATACCTCTTTGGATACCTAAGTTCAAAAATAGCATATATGCAAACGGTCACAAGGCATTTTGAAGCGAGGTCAGGATTTCTACCGCCTCAGTAGTGCGCTAGTCGTACATGGTAGCCGATAGCGGCTTCGTGTCGCAGGTATGGCAGTTGAATACGAAGTAAACGTTCACGACTCGCGTAAATTTGAAGTAAATCTCGCAATAAGAAGAAAGTTTCGATCAGTTTAAACATTGCGTGGCGTTTCTAGAAATTGACCCATTTGATCGGCAATAAATATTTTATATTCAATGGTTGGTTAGATGACTTTTCTACCGATAAATTACTACGAGTATATATGGTACGATTATTATTACTAACATAAACTTGAAATACGGTGGATAAAAAAGATCGGACGGTTAGTCACATGTTCTAAAGAATAGGACGACAAGTAAGCCTACGCAACCGAGGCATTCGTCGAAATATTTCTCAGATACTCCCGAGCAGCGATTTACTTTGGAACACCCACGCGCCAGACAAAAACGAGGAATTCGATAAGCGAAGCGTTCACTCAGCGACAAATTTCCCTGAGATTTCTAACAAAATGAACATCAACTCGCGCGCGCAGTCAGGTCATGCGGCAACACAATTTGTTTCACAAGTGCGCATCGTGTAATGGGGACACGAACACGTGGCTGATAAAGCGGCACGTTTTCCTGACACCAGCGCACATTGTAGCCACAGCAGGCACGCCCAAGTGAGGCACAGCGGGATGGTGCCGCGATCTCACGGATAGGTCAACAGCAACAGGTGACATCTGTGTAAAGAATTGGGGATGCCACGGTTGAGAACATAATACATGCAGTTTCTTGTAAGCGCATCAGTATAACGGAGCATTAACTATAGAACACACCGTTGTGAAATATCGTCTATACATGGATGAATATTTTATAGACCCGTCAAATTTAACAAAACACTGGTTTCAGCTCGATCCGATAAGCTGTGTTCTTGTCAAGACTCAGAAAATATTGAAGTATAGCTTTGAGGCAGGCGTGCTATAATTTTATACACGCACAACCAATATTTCGAAGTGATTATTTCGAATGTTAGAACGAATTAGAGCGAGAAGCGCCGAAGTCAATCTCTACGCATGAAAGTTTAGAATGAAGTACAAAAGGAATAAGGTAAGCAGATATTTCCATCATTCAGTAAGCATTCATTGAAAAATAAAGGCATTTAATGCTTCCTTGAAAAATTGTGGAAAGATTTTCTCGCCAGCTGAGCTGAAATTATAGAAGTACTGTGGATATAATAAGTCAGACATAAAATATTCTATGAAGAACAGTGCGATACGCACTGTACACTTGTAAGCGAACGTAAAAATGAACATATGAAGTAGAGAGCGCAGATATGGTAAATCCTGCTCGGTTAACGTAATAATAATTTATCATAGAAAATTCTCCATCGACCCATATATCAGAATTAGGAAATCTGGGGCGTAGCCCAGAATGGTTCTTGAATCGCACACCTTGTATGGGGACAAGGGGATTAATAATCTTTCAGCATAAAATTACCCCTATGGTTATTGCGAATATGGCCACCAGAATTATATGAAAAAATAGCGCCAAGATGTGCTACGATTCAATGCATGGATATTTAGCATTGAAGGTGGCGCGAGGGCGTGTGCGCACGAGCTAGTTGAAGCACTCAGCATAATTAATGGCGTCCAGAAAATATCTCACTCCGACACGTACAAACGGGCAACTAGAAGCTTGAAAATACCAGTTTACCTCATTGACCACCCATAGATCTCTGAAGAAACCTTAGCCCCTTGCATTAATTTTCATCCTCATCTCCAGCAGATGTAGTTTCCTAAACCCTAATTTTTGAATACATACGCCAAAACGCTACATCTACCAATAGCACATGCTACAAAGTTCTTTTTTTAGAATCCATTAAATCCAGGAAAAAAGGTACACTAGACTGAATAAAACGCGTAAACTAAAAAACATTGATTTTGTACCCCTAGCACAAAGCTGGGCGTTACCGAAGGTTGAGTTGGAGTGAAAATGAGGGCCCCTAAACTCGCGGCCACTGAGCTCGATGAAGATGGACAGCACGAGAGCCAACAATTGACTGGCGAGTCTCGCACACCCCGGGACTAAACAACAAAGAACTTTTCTGAACCTGGTACTCGTTCAAAGCTCTTTGTCCTCGTTCAAAACACTCGAACCTCCTTCAATGGATTCTGTAAATTAATTCAAGTGAAATGATAATATCAGAGTGAAGAAGTAATCATTGCTTCTTTTAGCAGGAATCATGGCTATAAGCCCGCAGTGTTAATTTAACGTTCACAGTTGAACATAGAAAATGTACGGGGTATGATAAGAAAAGTTTCTTCGGTGACGAACTTTGTCACGCTCGTATTTATCTATCGAAACTAACATCAGCTTTCAGTTGATGTAATCAAATCCAGAAAATTATGAATTAAATACACTTACTAGAAAATCAAGGAGTAATAGTTTGCATCACTCGTAAAACCCTGTCACAAAAATATTTCAGCACACACACATAGTTCAAGTGAATAGCACAACATTTCATTTTCGCATGCACTCACCAATTGGCTAAACTCGCGTCTGTGCATTCACAAAAAATTCCACCTCGTACGTCCTGTATAGAGAAGCATTGCTTGCGACATAAAACGGTATTTTGGCTCAGCAAAGCACGCATTAAACGTATATTTCCAACTCCGCAAGGCAGACAACGAAGCGGAGTGCGCTTCCACAAGGACACCAGCTCCAGAAGCTAGCAACCATCACGTCTACTACCTTGTCTAGGCATCGATGGCCTTCCTCATCACAGCAGCAGCGAGCCAAGACTTATCTCTGACACGAGGGCATGGGGAAAATAATTTCCACGGCAAGTTTGGACAGGAGCTCCATAAAAATCAAACTTAAAAAGGAAAGATGGCAGCTAGAATGGTTCGCGCAACCCACGCCTTCGTGGGTGAAGCTTTTACGAGAAGAAAATCTGCATGAGATACTACACGATGAGATAATCCAAACACACGCAGCTAGAAAATGTGTGTCAGAACAACAATGTTATGTTAATTTTACTCGGCACACAATGAATTTTTTTGGAATAGCATGGATAAGTTTCGTAAAAATAACAAACCTTTTTTGTAGAAATATATATTTATTTGCTTTCAATGAATTCGAGCTAAATTCGAGAAAAAACCCTTGCAATAAGTGAATAAGAATTAGTTTTCAATTACACCCAGAGGAGAATTTTCCTAAAAAATTAAGCTTTCTTATACTTAGCAAGCCATTGAAAATTATTGGGCGATGACCATATTCCGGTTGAGAGAGCCAAAAACGTTTAACTGTGATATAATGCCTACTAAAATAGGCACAAGTCCTTGAACTTTGCAAGAGATTCAACTCTATAACAAAGCTCAAGGCTAGCGGGAAAGTATGCCAGTTCAAAGATTATGAGATGTCTCTCCATATATTCGAGCAATACCAACATGGACTCGTGTCGCTAACACAAATCGAAAGAACTAGAGAAGTCTTCAAATATGCATTCTTTGGACGCACATGAACATCCTAACTAAAAGTGCACGAATTTAAAACTCAACGATAAGCGAATACATTTTTGAAGCGGCCAAGACAGAGTTACTCTGCTGTCTGTTATTAACCTTCGACAATATTAGATTAGATTAGATCATTAGTTAGTTACCACAGACAATATTACCTGTAAATCATTACTAACACACACATGTAGCTTGCAGATATGTCCCAACTCCAAGTGCTACATGGTTAACACAGCAAAAGCTATGAACTCGGCTCAGTCCAGCGCGCTCTCTCTCCACCGCGCACACAAAGAGCCATGAAGTTCCATTGTTTCGAAAAGAACACTCCCCAAACCCGGACGTATTTCAAATGAGGAACTAATGAGGAACCGAGGTTCATGTCGTGACAATCAAGGTCAGGATCAGTAAAGTCGTTAGACCTGCCAACCGAACCCAATTACTGTAACCCAGCACAACACTTTCGGCTGCTCAAAGAAAGTGTGGCGCCAGCTTTCACTTCCATAAACAATTAGACAGGAATACACCTAAGTTTTTAGTGTTTTAAAACAAAATAAAATGTATGTATATACATGACAGTAATTCGAACTTCATTTTCTTCGCTTGCATCAAATGCGAGTGAAAAGTGAATTCCGTGATACTACCGATCAACATTTTTGAAGCAATACAATTATCATTTCAATCACATATTTTGAATTAGGATTAATAAGTTTGAAAAATTTAAAGTTCCGATCATAACAGTATCTCAAAATTAATCCCGCCAATTCAACTGAGAGCTTTCGAATATCAGGTAATAAAAAGCAGACAATCCTGGTTGCGACAACAAATTCAAATCTAGCACATGAGTTTTTCAGGAATAAGGCTTCACATTTTCCGAACGTCAATCAAACTAAAGAGGTGAAAGAAATTAGCGATGACGCGTATTGACGTGAAACACCCGTCTTGGAACCAAATAACGATTGCAGAAAAATACGCCAGACCAAACCCATAGATGCATGGGAGATGCTTGCTCATATGCGTTTAGACACGCATGAAAAGAATCAAGAGCGATCGCTTTCAAAGATAAGGACCTACGAAACTGTTCTTCTGCAACCACCGCTTAATGAGCATAGCTTCGATCATGGCAAAATGAAACAGTAAGAAAGGAGGGCGGGAGACGAAGCAATAATAATTATGAGGGATGTTGATAAAATTAACATTAAAGCACGGATACGGGTCCTTTACTGCTCTCCTCTATACGCATGTCGTCTACGACCGAAGTGAGACGAAGCAGACGGTCTCAGAAGATACCCGTCTGCAACCACCGCATGATGAGTCTTGCTTCGTTCATGATAAAATGAAAAAGTAAGGAGGGAGGGCGAGAGACGAAGCAGCCGAGTCTCAAAAGAGACCCGTTATGCAGACCGGCGCGGGGCCACAGACTCCGTGCTACCTCAGGTCAGGTGCGGGTACGGGTCTCGGTACCAGTTTTGCAGAACAGAACCACCATTCACCAGGTTTTAAGCCATTCTTAACGCATTAGGTGCTTTGCGATAAATTTTAACGAGTGAAAATATATGGGGGAACCTCAGAAAGTTCGCCAGATGCTTCATTTCTAGGTATTAATGAGGTATGATGAAAGCTAAGAAAGTTCGCCTGATGTATTATTTCTGATTAAAATGAAGGAATTATATATCAGCGAGTGAGCAAGTATATTGAAAAGAATAGCGTTTCAACTGCAATCAATTTTTCCAAGTTTTTATTTTGTGACTGAACCTTGAAGTAAAGCAGCAGCGTTTGTGTACCCCAGAGAAACGTCCATGCATGGAATGCGCTCAACATTGAACACAGTTCGTTCGTCACGTTATATTACGATTACTTTTCGAACTTAAAAAGGGATAGAAGTTGTCACGCCTGTTTTCAGAAGCCTGGATGTAATGAATTGAACATTTTGAAAACTGAAAAACATTATTATTTTCTGCGTACACAACATAGTGCTATAAGAAACATAAAATATTGAACTACCTAGTGGGAAAACTGGCATTTCATATGGATCCCTGAAAATTTCTTTTACGAAATGCTAAAACCCTTCACTAAAGCTGATCAATTTAGACACTCAACTTGAAAAAATAATATTATGAACAAAGAATAAAGTGGTCTAGATGAAGTACCTGCAAGTGTTATAATATCAAACGAATTGGAACTTACTTTTTATACTTGGCTGTAAGTAGTTCATTTATATTTAAGAAAATTTTTCGGTTAAATATCGCATGTATTATCGCAAAATTGCGCGTAAAATGAGCCACTAATATAACCTCAAGTTTCTTACAAACTAAGAACGATAATTATCAGCAATAAACACAGCATTTAGCAACATATTTCATCTATATTCTGACACAATGCATTAATTGCAACATTTTCCGCGTAAGCGTCTTCAAGCTGACAGACCTGTACAGGCGCACTTGGGGAAAGGTGTACTTGGAATGAGCCTAAAATTGCCTAAAGTGGCCAATAATGAGGAAAGTACGGAGTTGCAAGAGAGAGAACACAACGAAGGGACGGAGCTCTAAGAGAACACCCCGGCAGCAAAGGGGGCCAATTTCCGCTGCTAGCCCTACATGTAATTCCTGCGAGCTTATAACCACTGCCTGCGACCGCGCCGCTCTCAAGCGATTGATAGGTTCAATTAATTTCAAGAGTAAATTGAAGCAAGCCATTCAGAAAACTAGGAAATTTCCGCTGTACAGGAAAAATTGTTGAAATAATAAAGCTGGGTTAGACTTTAACCAAAAGATAACATTTGAGATATAGTTTACAAGTATTTATCACGATAGAAATGCCAAATTTGTGCTACGAAGTATACCAATACTCACGATTAACAGCCGATTCAGAATCATTCTGCTTGCGTTTCCTCGTATCGGGAAAGATACGAAACGGAGCAGCAACAGCAGCAGTTTTATTTGGTACAGACAACTGTTTCTCACACTCCAACAACGTCGATCTTGAGGTTGCAGCAGAGGTCGAATGTATCGAGGGGATCTTGCTGACCTGTTTGGGCTGTTTCTCGTTCAATTTATTGGAGACCCGCTCACTAGTAGGGCTAGTAGGAATGACATCGTCTGTGTCAATTAAAGGTATTGATGAATCGTCCACGTCCATCAAGCACAGAGTTTTCTTTTCGCAGTTATGATTCTCGGGCGATTCGATTTTAGTTGAAGAAACTTGAATGATAAGTTTATCGGAAGAATATCCGTCCGTTTTTTGAGAGACACTTGAGTTTTGAACGACACAATTCCTGACAGAAGGCGTATTTATTTCAGGCTTCTCAGGAGAATGGTTTTCTGTCGATGACACAGTTTGGTCACAAATTGCTGAGGCTTTTTTGTCTGATGCAATGGGAAGCCTGGAGTACGACATAGGAGATAGTGACTCATAAGGCCGGGGAATTGTTCTGCGGTAAGGTAATTTAGAAATGATCACCTTCCCGTCGGCCGGAGGTCTCCCACCGCCAGATGTATCATTTTTCCGCTTTGCGTCGTCACTTTGAGTACATTTTTTAGGAAGAGCGCTTTTCGAAATTTCTGAAGCATCATTTGGGAGCGGAGATTTAATCAAGGCATTTGAAGAACTTTGGCCCTCTAAATCACAGGCGGGAGCACCAAGCGAAGATGATATTTCAACTTTTTTCGCTTCGTTGGGAAGAAGAGTTGCCGTGTCATTCATGACACCAACTTTGATTAATCCATTTTTACTCTGAGGGAATAACGGAATCTTGGATCCAGTGAAAGCAGAATTTGAAGTATCGTTAAGAGGCGTTGCTAGCTTTTTAGGCGAACTTTTGAGCAGGAGATCAGACTCACAATTTTTAGAAGTCACCGCATCATCGTGCGTCTTCTGTGCAGTCAAAAGTACCGGTGCTTCTTTCTTCAGGGAGAGCGAACTGTCCACATAATCGTCGGCGAGGCCCCGCGGCATCGCAACCTCTGACGCAGCAGCTTTCGATGCAGAGTCCGGCGGCTTCGTCTCATCTCGCAAACTTTTGGGCTCATTTTCCGATAGTGAATTGATATTAGAGTCTGAAATTGAAGCCGGAGCAGCATGGGTGGCGCCAAGTCCCTCAGCTTCTTGTTTTTGTGTAGCATATGAATCTAAATCAGTAGGAGACAGACCACGGCTCTGGGCGGCTTGTTTCTTGAGCTCTTTTTTGAGTGCTTTAGCTAATGATTTTTCTGATTTTGAAGATTTTTTATCAGAAGAATATTTCAACAGATCAGATAGGCTGTTTTTAGAAATTTCCGTCTCTAACTGATTGCTTGAATTCGCCTTAGTGACACTTACCTTTTGAACGTCAGTATTGCTGAACAACTCTGAAAGACGAACATTTTTCTTGTTTTTCCAGTTCCCATTGCCTATCTTCAGTCCCTCAAAGTTTTCGATGCTTATATTTTTAGGCAAGGTGTGAGATTGTTTCTTATTTTTCTTGTGATTGCCGTATTTTTTGATGAAATCAGCTCCGTTACTGACCATAACGAAGTCCCCATTACACTTGATGATGTCGGTCGTATTGTTGTCGATGTCCGTAATTTTAAGTCCTTCAGGGTCTGCATCGTTCGGGGCTGAGGAAAAATTTTCGCTCTTCGATCTAAGCTCATCACTTTTCACCGTTTTGAATGAGGAGTCTCCACTTCCACAGCTCGTCTGGCTGTTTCGCCTGCTGGAGTGGAAACTCGTGCGTTGCAACGTGTTATAATACTGGAAGAGAGCGTATTTGTTGTGATGGTTGTGGAAATTTAAAGGAACGCCATCTTTCGGAGTAAGTGGCACACGTAGTTCGCCACAATCAGAAAGAACAGAAGAATTTAAAGTTTTTTGTCGAGAACGCAGGCCAAAGCACGAAAACATTATCAATCTTGGAATCACAACATTAAGTCATTTAAATCTTATGTGAATATTTCATAAAAACTTTGAAAAAGGGAGAATTACACACTACAGTAACTGAGCAGGGCATCAGAGATATTTTAATTCACTTCGTATCGACAGGACACACACTGTGTTTTCGATCTAGCATTTCTTTCGAGAGAATTGTAGAGAAAACAAAACTATGAAAACTGAAATAAACAAAAATTCACAGAGATTAGAATTGTACGGCAAGTTTACCAATCAACAGAATAAATAACTACACCACCTGACGCTACAAATACGACCATTGTGGTATCATGCAAAACGTGTATCGTTTCCACATTTTTCGATATCTCAAGCAGAATGAAAAGGGCATAAATTTAAGTAGTAAAAATTATCACATAAAATTAAGAACGTCAATGAGTCACGGAAGAATTTTAAGGCTGAAAGAAATCTTGGAAAATAATTAAGCGAGAGAAAACTGGTTTTACCAGAAGGACTCTGTTGCAAAAATATTCAATAAATAAATGCCACAACGTATAAAAACACAAAGCCTCTAATTGGCCGCAAACTTTATTGTGGGCATGACCACAATGCTTAAAAACCACAAAAGAATAATGATTGAAGGTTATAAATTAAAATGAAACGAGAAGTTTTACACATGGAGTGAAAAATGGCAATATACCTTCATATATGATTTCACACAAGAATCTACATGCACAGGTTTTCTTTCATTTTCCCAGCAATCTTCCGCAAATAAGCACAATTAGAACGACCAAATTGTTTAAGAATCTCTTAAAGCATAATTAACACATTCAGTAACGAATACAGTCAGAACCCATACACACACTTCAGTAGAAATCATTCAGTACATCTGGACGAAGTTTACAACTATTTCTACAACTGCTTTGCAAATTTATACTATGAAACAGTTGAAGTCTCTGTAAGCTTCTACAATAACTCAAGTGTACGAATTTACAACCAAAATCTAAGACGGAACATGTACATTTCAGGAACGTGCATCAACACCTCAAGTGCGAAGTGGCAGACAAACACGACGACGTTGGAAGTTTCTGCCCGTAGCGACGAAGAAGCAAGCACAAACACTCGAAGACAGAAGAGTCGCCCAATGGTCGGTGCGTAGTCGGACGTTCAAGGTCTGACGGGCATGATTCTTGCGAAAAAAAACTACCAGAAGGTTATCACGGTTGCACAGGCGAGCAAGAAAATGGCAAATTAAACTTCCAAACATGGGTGGTACCCGGACACCACGGATAAAAACAAAGCATATTTGTTGCCAGAGAGCTTTCACATTTGGGAAATAAGCGCAAATACGAAAGTTGGTCTCGCTTGTTCCAAGTAAGTTCATAATTATTGCGACTTTTGGGAATCGTTTTACTGTGTATTTCAATGTATCATAGTAATTCGAAATTACAGAGCCATAGCACCACCACCACGCACGTGAGAGGTCAACTCAATCATTCGCCACACTTCGACAAAAAAAATCGATGCAATAAAATTGTGAAACAATAAATCATTGCAGCTCTTCTAACCATGAAAGCATAAGCATAATTTACGCAATATTTCGACGCATCGCCATTAGAATATGATCATTTTAGTTGTAATGCTGTTTTTTTATATATAGTTCAGCTGATCTTTTAGAATGACTAAAACTGATGCCATGTGGAAAAAATTTAAGAAAAATCGAATTTGCTTTTACCCCATCCGATTCAGGGAGTTATATTGCAGTGAACTTTTCATTTACTACTTTAGAAATAAGCCCTAAATTCGCACTTGAAATGAATTCTAATTAGTCCTACCGAGACAATAAATATCTCTCATAACACGTTATTTTCATTTTCTCGCGTTTCTATTCGATCCACTTCCATTCAGTTGAAGCAACACTTCCTCTACTTGGGAACTTAAAAACGAAGAAAATAGCCAATATTGAAATCATATTTAGATGAATAAATATGATTTCAATATTAAGCATTTTCGTCATTTTCAAGTTTCTGAAGATCATTCGATTGAAGAAAAATAACTTTTTTCAGAATTCCCATACTTAGAAGCATAATCTTGCTAAGCACTATTTGCTCCTACTTTATCCTCTACATTTCATTCTGGGACCTGAGACTAAAAGGAACGGCAGATCACGACCAGACGCAGCGCGTCTCTTCCGGCGCGGGAATCGCGGAGGGCAGAGTGACGCCAGCAGCCCCACACCGGGCAGCCGAGCTAACAAAGAACTTCGATCCTGTCGGGTCGGGGTAGTAGGGTGGGCTTGCCCTGGTCGCCAAAATTAGATGGTCCAAAACTCACGCGAACGAATCAGAGTGAAGATTCATTGTAAACCTTTTCTCTACTTATTTAGAAAGATCAGCTGAGATATTCTTGCCTAGTGGGTAGTGAAGCATGACCTAAAATCAAACGTGAACCTGGCCACCCTAGGTTGCAGGAACCCAATGAGCCGTGAAGAGGGAGAAGGATGGATGGCTGGCGTGTTGCTCTGCTGCCAATTGTTTACGCACAACAGATATGTGAGCGAGCAGACAAAGGAACAAAAACCAAGTCTTGGTAGTGACTGAGCTTCAGGAACCAACCATGAACCATGCAGCCAATGAGCTTTGCAGTTCGCAAGCCTCAAGTTTAGAGTCGCAGGCTACATAAAGAAAAGCCGTTTCAGAGTGGGATTATAGACTCGTGAAGTGATAAAATTCAAGCTACAAAGGCATAGGCGACAAATACAGCACTCTTCCTCAAATAAAAAATACATATAAAAACTAGACAGTTGTCCAAAAACATCTCTGAACCAGGAACTGTTATTAATTTCAGAATCATGAATTCAGAATTTACGAATGCCAGCCATAAATCATCTCCGAAAAAGACTTGTCTGTCTTTGCTCAAAATACAATTTAAAAGCCACTTTATATGATTTAAGAATAATACTATTATCAACGCACAAAGTAAAAATGAGAAGTTAGAAAGTTTAATAAAAAATCCAGTTTAAAAAGTATAAAACGTTATAACTTTTTTAAAAGTATAAAAAGTTAGAAGTACTGTGACACCACAAGCTAAATGACACGTTCATTAAACCAAGGTCGATAATACACTTCTATTGCAAACTTGAATTTTGAAACAGGAGATAAATAAAATTGCGAATAGACGAAGATAGCAGTCGCTCTTATGCAAACCTATCAGTCCGAATGAAGAGATAGCTTCGCTAAATGCCAAAACTGCTAAAAAAATTACACACACGTTGAACTGGCACAGGAACCGCGTATTGTCTCATGTACACGATTGAATGTCTGGACAAATCTCCAAATAACAGCAGAAAAGGCTACGGAATTAGCTGGTGTAAAAATATCGGGTGTGGTTTGCCACATGCGAGATTCACTGGACATTTGCGCGTTGAAGATGCTAGCTGTTGCTGGGAAAAATGACCGACCGTTTTCATTTTCCCAGCCATACGCGCAATTTAAGGCAATGATGAGTTTAATAATAAACAAGATGGCAACAAGAGAACGAACAGAAAGGAGCAGCGGTACAGAAACAGTGAATGTACACTGACCACAAGCAGCAAGTGTAAGGAAAGGAACAACAGCATAAAAATACCAAATAGGAATAGAAGCATGAGTAACAAGAAAAGAGGTTTTATTAAAAGTAGCTTACTTGTCAAAAACACGAAATTTAACATGCTACGATCATAGAAAATATTAAACACCTACATTCTTAGTAAGCGTAGAAAACAATACACACATCAAGCATCTCACTCCAACACAAATTAGTTCTCTTTGATGCACTTAGGCACTTCGAACTCAGGCGTGAAATATACAGTAACATCAAGTCGCAGCTCACAACAAACGTGGGCTGAATCCCCCAGCGCGTCAGAACGTACTCGGCCTATGCCGCAATGAGAGAGAACCGGTAGAAGACGAACGTCAGATGCAACGTGCCTCGTCACTGCGTTGCGAAACGTTGTGGGGAGGATGACTCGTCTTCGGTAATTATTCACGGTTCAGACTTATCCGGTGGACAGTCACGACTTGCGTACATAAATTTCAAGTGACGCGTTAAAAGGTAAAAATTTATCTGTTGATTAACGAAGCCCTCCATTTCAACAACTTTCATATTCATGTTGCATCATTTTTAAGCCCGTAAAATATGCTTAGGGAACAATGATTGCTGATGTAGTAAAAAGTATAACTTGGAGAAAAGTAGATTATTTGTTTAATGAAACACTTCAAACATAATTATAATTATTCACCTATGAAACGGGCATTAAAGTGATTTAGGATAATTTTACCGGGCTTAACAACAAATTCGTTAGACTTATCACCTGAAGTAGTGATATCCAAACTACTCTTAACGCCAAAAGTTGCAAAGACGTCATTCAAATTCCAGTTGGCAAGCCGTTCGTTCATATATCTCGACATATTTTCCAACGAGATATCAAAAGTGAGAGGCTGTGCGTTATCAAGTCTCCATTTCAAAGACCCATCAAAATTCAATTTCCCCGTAAGTGCAACATCTCTGAATAATAAAATAAAATAGCGAGGAAGACCCCAACCAGCACGCTGCAAGCAGCCCGTTCCGAGCCTCCAAGGGACCCGACGCAGAGGTCATGTGAGGTCGTCGGTCGCGAGATCAGGGATCTGAGCGCAGCTCTGTTCCATGTCTCTGAGTCTCCTGAGCATCAAGCAAAAATTATCTAATTTTTGGGGTCCTTCACGATCTTGGAATGAATTTTCAACACGTTAGCAGTGGCTGATCGAACTGAAGTACAAAGTGCAACTCTATTTAAAGTCAATTTCAATACCTGAAATTAAAATGAACTGAGATTGATTGAAACGTAATTGTTTAGTTTTCGTTGTGCACACACAAAAATGCAATTTCTGATCACCAGTAAGCCACTCGCATCATGGAAATCCCGTCCCTGCCTACCGGCAGCTCACGTCGCGGTCAACACGTAATAAATCGAAATAGGTTCACAAGTGTTACGAATTTTCAATTCAAAGAACAATATTATTTGAATATCAATTTGCTCATAAAAACATCAAATAATAGCAAAACTCACATCAGTTATCGCAACTTCTCATATTTCAAAGACAAGCGGAACTTAACCAACTTTAATGACCGGCATCAAAGAGACACTTTTACCTTCAACAAGTTCATGTAACTTCAAACTAGCAATGTACATGTATTAGCCAGCGTATAGACCCAATGGAAGCAAATTTAAAACACTGCGGAAAGAGTACATATGTACTATAAGTTATTACTCTAGTTTTTGAGTCCATAATCAGTATCGAGCCACACACTAGTACTGTCTTTCAGCGAAGGTCAGTACTCTCAGACCACAGTTCCCACTCATTCACAGAACAGGTCAAAGCGTCTGGGCTGTACACTATATAGTCTGCGCAGGGCCCGAAATCGACGAGTGAAATTTTGGAGCGCCTTGAGCCGTAGTCCAGGTGAGTTGTGACCACTTATTACGCTACAGTGGCCAGCCCGAGGGGCAAAAGGATAAAGTTTGGGGTTTCAGAAATCAGAATCGACAATGTAGAATAATCAAATGTGCAATTTTGTGAAGTTTTAGTGAAGTACGAACTATGGGCATTTTAGATTAATTAATATTAAATTGATAAGCTAGTAAATAAACTACATACATCAGTGGCTTACATCGATAACAAATTTACACACAATTTCAACATATTTCGAGCAACACTTCGATGCATATGACACTCGCAATAAGTACTTTGCCCGGAATACGCCGTTTTCCTGGAGTGTGTGAGAGCGCGCGCGCAAAGCTTTCACTGCGCTAAGTAAAGCCAGCGCTCGTGTGCGACGAATCGTGTTACCATCCGCCTTATTTGACGGACACTGAGGAAAGCGTGGATGCTTGGTTTCGCCACGGCTACCATGTGGGAAGGAAACGCCATAAAACTTGTGGTACTCTCGTGAAATGAGTCCTTGAACTCCTAGGGACAGTTAGATGGGCTTGTGCAAGAGCGCTTTAGGGTATGGGCGTTAGGGTATGGGTTCAGATTCACCCTTATTAATTTGAGGATACTTTTGCACAAAACATTTTCTTGAACCTTCAAGTGAACAACACAATCCCGTAAAGTAGTCAGATCATCATTGAATGGCGGTTGAAACAATTAATTCAACTGATAATTACATACTCTTTTTCTCATTTTTTTACATTCAGCTCATACATACTCACACTCTAATTACCTTACATACTCAGGTCGTGGGAGTATGGTCAAGTTTTGAAATAGAAACCGCACTTTATAGCGCACCATTATCGTGCTCCATAACGTACGCGGGAGCCGGACTCTTTAATGCTGACTACGAAACTTTTTCCGGAAAAAGGAAATACTCGTTTGAACTACGGGCGGCAAGGGAAATTCTCGAAGTTGAATAAACTAAGCATTTTCAGGGGAAAAGTCACCTTAATGGTGTACAGGCTGCCATTTCGGGTCAGAAGAGCGGGCAATAAATCCAGAGCGAAGAAACTTTCTTGAAGAGCTATGGAGCGCTGAGGGCAAAACAATAGCAAGCACTCGTGAAACGAGTAAAGTCGAGCTCGCGTTCGCATATGAAAACAAATTAGCTCACTGATTTTACTTTGCAGGTAAAACACGCTATGAATTAACTGCTAAACCTTAGAACATTCCTATGTTAAATAATAGAGACGTTCAACTAACATTAGAATTTTTTTATTAAGCTCATCGGAGACTCTTCTCTCTAAACGTTTAGCCCTCTGAACACACAATTCTATCTCGTGTATAAAATATGCGGCTTATTTTAGCACTATGATTGTAAATGTTCACAGAACGATTGAAACGTCATTTTCATAAACCTCATTGGAGACACCATCCTCAAAAGGCGTTTAGCCGTCTGAATGCACATGATTCTGTCTTGTACGCGAAATATGCCGTTTATTATTAGCACCATCCATAATCATAATTGTACACAGAAACGATTGAAACTCTTCATTTTCACAAACCTCATTGGAGACGCCATCCTCAAAAGGCATTTAGGCCTCTAAATGCACACGATTCAGTCGAAATATGCGGCTTATTGCGCTTGTACGCAAAACATGGGGCTTAGATATTATTAGCGTTATTACTATAAATGCACATGGGGCGCCACACAGTCGCTCCAAAGTGAAATTTGGCTGCGAGCGGCGGCAAGCCATGAAGCGACCACCCACCCCAAAAGCTGCGCAGGCTTTCACCGCCCATGACTTTTGCAGCGTCTTCGCGGACTGCCCGGCGCTGGGCGGCACGCGTCATGGATTGCCAAAAAATACAGTGAAATCTTGATGGTATTGCTCCAGAAAAGTTTTCTCGAAATGGACTGGACCAGCGTGCGCTTTGAGTTTGATCGGCGTCTCGATTCTCAACCAGTGCGTTTGCGTAGAAGTTACTTTTGGTTGAATAGGATTACCAGTTAGATTTGACGTTGGTTTAAGCATCCCTAACCGCAACAAAGGTGTTCCAAAGCGAGGAAGGAGGTAGTCACCAATTAATATGAAGTTAAGGGAACGCGGCATCTGTGCACAAGGTGCACAGAAACAGTAAGCTGGGAAAGATGTTTGTGAAACAAGATATAAGTTGAAGAAAAAAGTAGTAGTTGCTGAAGAACAGGACAACAGTTAACCAAAAAAAGACGGTCCGTAACAAAAGAAAAACTATTCAATTTTAACAAAATTATGGCCTACCAAACATTTAGCTCGGGACATCACATTTTCCCCTCGGGAGCGCTAATTCTTATAGATACAATAGTTGTATCTCCCTGAGGAGGATAGGATCACGAGTATTTGAAAACGAAATTCGAGAACTCTGAATTTGGAACAACCCCAGAATACAAGAAACCAAAATTTAAATCCCCCGAATGCCCGCCAAAGCATTAACTAAAATCCGCATTTTTACCAACAGCCTTTCCCACAGTTCTTTTCAATTTTAGAACGAGCGCCTAAAAAGTAAACTCGAATGAGCCCACTAAAACACGATAACTCGAAACCAGACAAAATTAGAACGAGGCGAAAGAAATGAAGAACTCGAGAAAATAAACAGCACGCGTGCGCCGTGCGTTGTATATGACGGAGGCCTCTAACGAACCATCAACAGCAACGTACGCGCTGATTGTGTCATTTTTTGCTCGTTGCGACCGCGCTACAAATCGAAGTCTCGCTTTGCTTCAGCTCCTCTGAAGGTGTTTGGTTAGCCACCATTTCAACGAGGCTCGCGTGAGGGAACGAGTCACGTTTCTCCTCATCCTTCTCGTCATCTGAACACATCAACTTTTTTCCAAGTCAAGCAATTCGTGTTGAATTTCTAAAGAAAAAATTCATGATTACTCCTATCAAATCATTAACACGTCACTCGGTTCTAATATAATACTGAATTCTTCAATGAAACTCATGGAGTAATGAAAATAGGAAGAAAATTCGATGGAGAATTTGAGAATCGATCAAAGGTCCGCCTTGCTTTCATCCCATGCAAATACTCCATCAAACCTCACAAGCGTGCGATTTACCAAAACATAGGCAAAGGCATAGTTAACATATCCCATGCACATCATTTACGTGCACATGTGTTCGTAGCTTCACTGATGAGGCAATCAAATGCAAGTTTGAGTAAAAACCTCCACGCTCGACGTCTGCTGTATACCTTCAGGTAAACAATGCCGGCAGTACGTAAGGTACTTGGCACCGGTCTACGGTATATCAAGAGCTAAGCAATACCATCAGCGCAGCTAACAGTTGTGACCGGACAAAGACCAGTATAGGTGGTCATTGCCACGGTGTCACCGAGCGTAAGATGCACACACACCTTACAATGAGTACACAGCGGACCCCTCTAGTGCTGCAAACGATAAGCACAATAGCTTTGATGAAGAACATGAGCGGTCAAGCCTGCACAGATATATCTCCAGTGGAGCTGGGGCATGCAATTCTCAAGTCTTTCAAACGAAGAGGGCTAGCGTGACTTCCCGTTGGTAGGCTACATAAAATCGAGGGGTCTCCATATATGTACTCGCTCATTGGCGAGAGGAATTGATGTGAATACCAGTTTTTAATTGAGTACCAGAGGCACCAGCAAACGGAAAATTCCATTCACGATATTTAAGAAATACGGAAGCCGTCGAGCTGTACGGATCATTGTGAGGTTATTAGGGGCAGTGTTTCATAAGTTAACTCCTGAGCTTTACATAGTAACTGTTAACGGAGCACCAGGCGTATTTTTTTACAGATCTTTACTCTAACATGAGTGACCTAAATATACGCAAAGGAGAGGTGCTATGGATGCATATTACCAGTCATCAATGACACAGTTATAACAAATAAAAAAAAAGGAGCAACGGGCACATGTCACCAGCCTGCCACGGATAAAGTAACGAAAAATACGATGAAAGTGTAGAGGCTACAGACCACCAGACGGCCATGGGTAAAGTAATGGTAAATTCAGCAACGGCGATGCCTATACTCACTACTAGAGCGCCTCGCACAGCAACGATAATAAAAATAGAGGTGCAATGAAAACAGAAGCAACAGAAATTTAATGTAAAGAAACAGCGAAGATAAATTCAGCACAGAAACACATAACCGGCTTCTTGTGTGTAAAGTAATGGCGATGGTAAATTCAGTGTAGAAACATAATCCTGTCTTTCGTAAAGTAACGAAGATAAATTCAGTGCATAACCAGCCGGTAGCCGCTCTTATGTAAAGTAACAGCGAAGATAAATTCAGCACAGAAACACATAACCGGCTTCTTGTATGTAAAGTAACAGCGAAGGGAAATTCAGCGCAAAAACACAAAACCAGCCGCTCTCATGTTAAAGTAACGGCGAAAATAAATTCAGCACATAACCAGCCGCTCTTATGTAAAGTAAGGGCGAAGTTAACCCATTAATGTAATGACGAGAACTATTTTCTAGTCTTTTTTCGTTTTTCCATGAAAATATCTCACTTGTGATGGTAATATACCAAACATGTGTTCAAATATTTCCTTACCATGAGGCAAATATCTGTGAGACTTATGGAAGCATAGTAAAACGAAGATCGCGTATACGGTTCAAGGCCAGATAGCCCAGTTAAGGACGTTACTATGATACTGTGAACAAAAGGTCTTAGACTATAATGGGGGATAGCGCTCCAGGTGCTTGTGCAAGCTTGCACACGGTATTCTTATTTCCAAATATTTATTTTTAGTAATAGAAGAAAAAATATCACTTGGTTCCAAATGGAACCGCTCGTCATTAATGGGTTAAACTCAGCAGCGGTACACTGCACAATGTGCACAGCACCAGGCAGCCGTGAGCAACACAACGGTAAATACGGTGCGACGGGTACACCACCGGTACTCTATGGCCAGAAGGAGCGCGCTGGCCTAGCGGGCATGAAGAGTTGACCTGGATACACCAGCCTCCGGTACTCAACCGGTCAGAGCTGGTCAGCGCAACATGAGTTGTGAAAATCAAGATCTTCACATGAGTAATGTAGCGTAAATTCAATAATTCATTTGTAAATAAAGAGTGAATTTAAACTCATTTGAATTTATGTTACAGGAAATGTGGTCAACAAGATATGATTGAGGGTTTTTAGGGTTGGTTGAAAAAATGCTGGTCACTTGATTTGAGCTTTGAGTGCGATGCGAAGCGAGATTATAAAATGTCTAATTTTTATATACACGGATCATGCATGATTCAAATATTGGAAAAAATGCCAAAGAATCTAGTCGTAAATTCAACTCGATCAAAATTACGTTTGAAAACTATTGCTACCGACGCTAAAAAAGCCTTGAAACAGCGTAGTTAGTTAGCTTAGTTAGTTATTTTGCATTCTAGCCAAAAGAATGAGAAATGCTTTTCCTCTTCAATTTTCTCCGCATAGGTGCCCTAGAAGAGATAACAATGAGCACAATAAAAAGTAAAAATTAATAAATGCTTTTATAATTGTTGAATTAAAGCTGGAATTAAAGTCTCGCCGACCCTACCTTATGAAAATGAAATGAAGCATAATCGACCATCAAAAACGCTCCAAACGACTCAAAATACTCGCACACAAATAGCAAGGCACCGCCGGCTTCACATCAGGCAGGTAGTTCCTCACAGACTCCACATTGTGTGCAGACGAGGATAGACACAATCATTCCCTTGGTAATTTGAAACACAGATATCAGAGATAAAAATGTGATTTCACTTGTTCGGTCAGAACCTGAGATGTTGAGACATCCAATGTGAGCCTTCAAATTCCCCAACTGGTTGGTTGAATTCTAAACATCTCTTTCAACACGGCGAGTAAAAACACAGCGAACAAAAATGCAAGAGTACGTGCTATAAAATCTGCGGGCCGTACAAGAGTAGGATTTTTTTGCAAGGAACCAGCTCCGTTTACCTCGGAGAAAAGTAGCCGTGAAAGAAGTACGCACAAACCAGATGGAATAGTCCACTTGAATTTTCGCAGAACACCAGGCTGTTTGATCTACTTTTTTATTCGAAATTTATTCACGCACTATTTGTGTTCTAATATTGTCCGGAAACAGCCTACTATATGTGATAACTTGTACACGACACGAATAGAAGTTCCATATTTCTAAGTACATAAAAGTCACTGCATAACACGATTTCGTACTGGCGTTGAACGTCTGCTTTCCGAGCGAGCAGCTAGAAATTGCTTGCTAATTCTCGGACATCAGGTAAATCCGTAAAAGGAAGTGTGCAACCCAGGTCGGTTTGTCGCCTCACGTTGCAACACACCTTACTACATCAAGGCAATATACTGACTGGCGATGAGTGTAGCCATTAGCCAACTCAAACACAATCAAAAGTCTTGAAATTAAAGTCTGAATGAAGCATAAACATATTACACGAGTTTTACGTAGGAACTAGCGCACTAAGGTACTGATACTGTATGATCATACAGGGTAAAGCAAATGTGAACAAAAGGCGAGGTTTTGCATGAAGAGTACAGATCGAATTACAACTTCAAGAATTTTCTGAATAGTTGGCAACACTGTTGACACAGCGCTCGGCTCACTCAGAGCAGCAGCTGGCGAGTTCAGCATCGGTTCCGAACATGAATAAAAACCGGCATGAAAACAATGAGAAGCAAAAAGCACTGGGAAAGCCTGTTCTTTGCCCAGGGTGGCGTTTACAGAGCTGAAGTTTGCAGTATAAGCTCATCGAAAAACGATGAAAAAATAAGGACAAGCGAGCATCGAACGTGAACAGAACACGAGTGACATGACAATGTTTCTCACCAAATTATTTCGGTGTTTTGAACGCGATAATTGAGGCTGTATTAAATTTTAATCAATGAACAGTTTAGAGATTTGATTTTTTCCAATACGGCGACATTCCAGATCAGACACATCCTGGAAAGACGGTTGAAGTTAAGATTCTCCAATGAAACTGAAATTTAGCCATCAAAATCAGTTTCGCATAAGCCCAGGTGACACACGCATTTTTAATTCTCAACCTTTTATTCAACGTAAAAATAATGAATCGATCAACATACATGTTACACGTCTAATATGAAAGTCTTTTGGATGATGAGTTAAAATGGGAGTTAATGCACTCAAACAGCCACAAGAAGGGAAATTGTTAAAACTCGTAGGCTTATATAGCATAGTTCTCGATACACAGTAATATGAAAAACTCGTAAAGAAGTTGAACCATTATCAAAGAAATAATTGATTAAATGTTTTGACACCAGCAACTAACGCATCCCAACAATTTTCAGCGCTTGCAAAAGTTATAAGTATTTTTTCTGCTCCATAATGAATCCGTAATGTGGAAGTATGGTTGTTGAGCTTAGAGGTTAGATACGGAGCAGATATGGCCGGGAGAAAACACTTCCGAATTGACCCACCTCAACCAATACCATTTCAACTTATATGTAGATTTTATCCATCCACTATTGAGATGAATGCTAGAAGATAAAAATCCTCTACGCTATAGGGTTTCTCAGACCGGCTTATAGCATCTGAATAACGTAAGCAGTACTGCAGTGCATGTGCACAGTGGCCAAAAATCGGAGGAAGACTGAGTCAGAGTACGATTAAATTTATGTGTCACTACGCAAACTGTCCGCATGCTCTCCTATAACCATTATTTCAGGCTTTGCTTTTCAAATAAGATCATAAAAAATTCATTCTGTTAAGTATATCGAAGCTAAGCGTTTCTAATAACTACTAACATAATACACTTGGAAGAAAATTCGATTAATCCTGCGGTTTTAAAGTAAGAACAAATGGGCCACTTTGAAAAGCTCGACATGCCAAATCATTCAGAGCTTCAGGCTAATATTAACCCGTACAAATAATTACTTAATTAGGATCAAACAAAAAATGAATAATTTTCACCATGAGTAGAGTAACTTTGAGCAATAATGTAGAATTTGACAAAGGTCCTTTAATAAAACTTGATCCACATAAAAATGAAACACAATCGAGTCTAACTTACCGAATTGTCATTAGAAAGTTCTAATATAAAGAATATGATATATTATACACAGAGCATTCATTTTCGAACAATGAGCGAATTTAAACTTTCGGTAAAGAAATATCACGCACAGTGATATTTAAGAAATTTAAACTACGAGCACTGGTGTACATTTAAATATCAGTGTGATCGACGTCTCCAGCAGATACCTGATGCCTTCAAAAAACTTTAGAGTGTCTTGAGGCCATTGTAATGTGATATTAAAGGCAGAACTACATCCATTAATTGGGACAGGATTCTAAACAGGATTTTTGAAGACAAAAAATTATTACTCGGCTATTCGAGCATGTTCAGCTCAGATCTTTTAGGGTCTGTTGCCGATAGAAACTCAAACATCGACTGATTAGTTGCTATGAGCATTCAAAAAACAAAATTAAAAACGATGTCCAACAAATGAGCCATCGACGTATTCGTTCAGCAAATCAGCTGTATTGCGCGATGATCTCACCTTTAAAAAAGAGCTCAAATAAAGGAAATATAAGGAACTGCAGCAGTCAAAGAGAAGTATTACTCGCTCTTATGACTGGGAGCCGTCCGGGATTACTTCAGAAATATCAAAAAACAACGGACACACATGTACGATCAGGATCGATAGACGCGCCTGAAGAGAAAAAAGAAAAACCGTTAGTTTCAAAAGAAAGTTGATACATGAATTGTTAGACAATAATTGGATTTTAAATATTTCTCAATATAAAGGTCACTGATTGACTGATGGTCAAACCATAAGAGGTCGATACTAGCCATGCCAAGGGCTGAGACGTTTATTGGGAGAAACGATATGAATATATTCTCTCGGATATTTTACCCTAAGCATGAGGACTGAATGCTTCTGAATGCTTTAACTACTCTTAGAGAGTGCCTCGGAAGATGTTAGCTGTTAGAGAAAAAAAAATTAAACACTCCACAGAACAGACTAATATACCGTCCGAAATGATTTTGAAGTAATGAGCAAAAGCTGGCCAAAATTAATTTACCAAAGAAAACTGCACGAACACGCACGAATAAAACAAATAAAAATGAAAAAATACAGAAAAAAGCACACGAATCCAAATCTACGAGTATATATCTTCAAGGAGCGCAAGTTCACATGCAGTACGCCGAAAAAGTGTCACTGTTTCAGACTCTTTAAAAAAATTCAACGATTGCATGTGAACTATAGAGATTTTATGCCAAATCGGACTCAGATATACCTACTAAAACCAACAAGTGCACAGCAGGATAGGTACGTGGCCGCATTGCAGTTCCCACAGCCTTGTTTTCTCAAATAAACATTCCCACTTCATATGACTCCGTTTTACCAGTCAAGCATTCAACATCTTAAAAGACAAATATGCCCATAAATTCAAGAGTGCCTCTATAAATAATGTTTGATTTTAGTTAACAATTTTCGAAGACAAACGAGAACAAGGCATAGCAGTGTACGCTTAAAAATTTGTCGTCTGGCATAAAAATTGCTCAGCAAAATTTACAAAACTGCACGCACAATTCCTTACATGAAGTCCTCATTGAAACTCACATAATATTTTACAATATAATGAGGAAAATAATCTTGATGTTACACCAAGCAATGGAATAAATGCTCTCCACTAAACTTAGCAATCATAACTCCTAAATGTTCAAAAGAATAGACAAATAAAAACTCATTAGAAAAAAATCTGCACAGAGCCGAAGGAATAATGAGCAATTTCTCGTGATGGGGAAAGAGCGCTCGAAATATTCGAAAGTGAGCATGGCAGTGATCATGGAAAACAAATGCAAGATATTCATCATCGACACAGGAACAATTTTTCCCTAGAGTTGTAGAGTAGTTGAAAATATTGCAAAGCGTGCTAGCTAAGCCTCGGTCATGCAGAAGAAATATTGGATCATAAGTGAAAACCCATGTTTAAGTGACTTCAAAAAGCCTTTCTTGCACGCTCCACTGGAATGTGAATGTAAGATCATGCCCGTGACGATCGAGGAAACAAATGAAATTTTAGCGGCACGCACTTTCTAGGGTAACGGCAATTCGCGGGCGCCGCAAACGTTGCATGAAACTGCGATCATGATATTAAAAAGGCTCAAACACGGAGGAGAAAGGCGACCAAAATCCAGGGCTGCCAGAATGGCTTAATTTCTGGCCAAAATGTTCAAGTTAGTACTTTTTCGAATGAAATGTTACCATAAGATTACTCCGCATCTGGCGATCCTGCAGGGATCCCCACCGTAAAGATTACTCATGGATTTATCCTAATGTCGCGTAATTTTAATGGTTGAATTCATCATGAAAATAACGTAACATATAGATTTTGGCCACAAAAAAAAACAGTCCAGCAACCCTACTAAAGCGATTCCATGCAAGCAAGCAGCGCAACTGAACTTCGGCCTTTCGGACGAGCGGAAACGTGACTAAACGTATATCAAATGCTAAAAAATATTAAGACTTTCAAGCCAACACATCTGAATTAGAAAAAGTTAAAATAAGTACGAAGAAAGAATCGTGGTTCTTTACTCTGGTTTCTTAGTAAAAACTATTGACCTGAAGCTTCGCATGCATTGAAATTGTTTTTGTAATAAATAAAAGACACTTGACTCGCATGGGGGCAAAAAGTAAAGGCTATCTTTACTGCTGGCTGACAGCGATATATATGCAAGTTTTTCTTGCAAGACGGAACAGTGTTTTGACTCATATCAGCAACATCATATGTTACTCATGATACGACAATATTCGACTCATATCAACACCAGGATAAAATTCGACTCACGTCAACACCACGACAATATTCGAGTCACCTCAACACCACGACAAAATTCTACTCACGTCAGTAACATGGCGCAGACACAACAGGTGCGCAACAAGCAGTGATTCGAGAGAGCTATAAGCAGCGCGACACAATTCCACGAACCTGGAAAGACTTGCAGGAAGGAAGTGTAATTCCAGCAAGAGCTTCGAGAGCTGTGTGCGCCGCAGCTGCGAGGCGCTTTTTAGCGTTTCAGTTCTCGAGCTCATATAACAGCCATGGATAACGCCTGGCCCGAGAGCATATTGAGTTATTTCAACGCCCTCAAACTTCAAGCATGGAGACGTACAACTACCATGAGTGATATAAATGGACCATTAATTTTCATTTTGGCTTTGATTTTTCAAGTACAATTGCAAGTGACCGAGTTTTCACAGTCGAGAAACGCTCGGCATTTTCAGCGTACGATTACGGATACTGGAAGCCAGATATTGATAAAAATAATATAGTAATTGCAGGTAGTGGTTGCCACCTACGAAGAAATTACTCGCTTTTCAAAAATGGTACTTGCTGCGTGCAAGAAGTGACTAAGTAATAGTGGTTACCTCCCCTAGACACGCGAAGTTACGTTTTTTTGACAGCTATAGCAGACTTTCCTTACCGCTGGAGCTGTAAGCAAAGCGTTTTAGGCTGCTCGACTGATCGCAGTTGCAGATCAGTTCTGATCGAGTGCTCGCACTTGAATCTCGTAAAAGTGAAATTACTTTCCAATTTGCTCACGAAGGTAACGCTTACGATTGCAACAGAAAGGAAATATCAGCGACTTTCATCTCAAACAGGAGGCAGTATTTCCACAGAGCGAGATCAAAATGCATATAGGCTTTCAAGGCGGTGCGAACGTAGAACGGTCAAAAGGAAGTTCTTAAAATTCCAAATGGAAATTGAGCAGCAATGTA
The DNA here is from genome assembly GCA_030386875.1 of Morinoia aosen. NCBI lineage: Eukaryota > Metazoa > Arthropoda > Malacostraca > Amphipoda > Talitridae > Morinoia > Morinoia aosen. Next base: position 9,685,509 of record CM059559.1, on the reverse strand, counting down.
AGACACTATTAGTTCAGTACATTAAAGTCGAAGCATAATTTCAAAAGAATCTTTACAATTTTAAAATTTTCTTAAATATTTGAAATTTGTAATTATTTGATCCAATAGAGGACGTTTAAACCATATATAGACAATTCCATTTCCACGAATACGTAATGGAGAAATGATGCAAATTTTGCGTAATTAAGCGCCTTCCACTCAGCGCTCTCACCTCATTCGCTCAGTCATGGTGGCTATGAAGAAATTTGCTGCTTAGCTTAAAACTTTTACCGTTATCCTCCGGAGGAAAATATTAAACTTCAATGCGTTGATGGGCAAAAAGTGAGTACGAACTGCTTTGGAGGCACATGTGGAGTTCACGTGCTCGTTGCTGCTATTCTAGGCCATCGAGGAGACCAATTTACGAGATCAGAGTCGACGAATCTTACCATTTCTGGGCAATGAGCGTCGAAGTGATGTGCATAATAAAAATGTGAGGAGGTTAAAGCTCAGTGAAGGATACTCCACGATTTCAAGATTTACGAATGACATTTGAGGGTTACAGGATCAGAGTCGAAGGATCTCACCGAAAGCCATTTCTTGGCATGACTGTCGAAGTAAGATATTAAAAATGCTGTAGAGCTTGACGCTCAACGAAGGTTCCTTCTTCAAGATTCAGGGACCATTTCAAGATTAACAAGAATTTTGACGCAAATAGTCGACAATAAGTGGCTACCAAGAGAGCTTCATAAAACAGTCACAACAACTAGCAGAAGATGGGAACTACTTTTTATCAAGCAAGCTGTATATGACTAATAACGCTTGGCAACTTTAAAAGTAAACCTGTTCGTCTGGTTCATTCTCATTGACACTCCCCTTAAAGTTCAGTGGAACAATTGTCGGCGAAGCACACATGTTAATTCACAATTACACCTAAACTTATGAAAATCCATTCGACTGTTCACTTTCATATTCAATGTAAAACTCCTCAGTCAAATATGTATCGTTTCATTCGAAACTGTACTGAACAGATGTTTGTAAATCTTATAACAGAAATTAAAATATCAAGTGCGAGACCAGTTCATGAAATACAGAAGACGTCGATCTCATGCAGCGATTGAACATCACAGAATAGCATAAAACGAAGCTCAAAGAAAATATTAAATTTTCATGACACGATTTCGCACAGCTGGCAATGAGAGCAACGCAGCTGATGGCAGGAACAGGAAATGACAGAAGTTGTACGGCAACCAAGTAAATCGAGCTGAGGAAATTTCTCGAGCTCAGAAGCTAAGGGTTATGTTACGCAAACAACGCGTGAAGTATAAATTTTCTGCGATATGTTATTTTTAAAGAGCAAAGGTTTTACTCAATGTGACTGCAACTTTTAACCTTTCCATAAATTCTCAAATTAGGAGTAATCTCAACTTAATTTTAAATGACAACTCAGGTTCTCAGCCTAGATCTAAAATTCAGCCTCTATTGCACTATTAAATCCACTTGCAATGCTGCTGGAGGATCAAGACAGCGAGTACCTAAGGTGAAACATTAGCGAGTTTTGCAGACCACTTCTGATAGTCTGGAATGAAAAGAGCTCTCTTCCGAGCGCAGGGGCTGTTTGGAAGCAAGTAGCTCCGCCGCTCGAAGCACAAACCGTCAGGTAACAAACACTGGCTGTTCAGGCAACAGATGACTAATCTATTTCTCGATACCAAGTAGTTTGTAAAATAATACAGAATCTGACCACGAAAGGAATACTGCAGCGTACTCTTAAAAGATTAACAGAATCCATTGCAGCATTTCAAATCGAGCTACCAAAATTATTGATACCTACAGCATTTGAACTTCGGTTTGAAACAAAACATGAGGAGCTTCCAAATAAGCACTATGCTAAAAAGCCATTAAAGGATCAATTACGAAATCAACAGCCTCTTTTGAATTTCTTCCCTCAGTACAACCAGGAAGTTGAAAGCAAAACAATTCACCTGCGAAGAGAAAACTCAGAAATTATCGAGTAGCCAGGCCAGCAATAGGAGAAAGACTCCGGTCCATACCTACACGGCAAGCGACATTTGCATGAGCGCACTGCAGGTTGTAATCTTTAATGACAGCCCTACGACGGGGGACATTCAGGTGGGGAGCAGGTAAAGAGGAAATTCTTCTGCAGAGCAGTTATGCAGAGCAGTTATGCAGAGCAGTTATGCAGAGCAGTTATGCAGAGCAGTTATGCAGAGCAGTTATGCAGAGCAGTTATGCAGAGCAGTTATGCAGAGCAGTTATGCAGAGCAGTTATGCAGAGCAGTTATGCAGAGCAGTTATGCAGAGCAGTTATGCAGAGCAGTTATGCAGAGCAGTTATGCAGAGCAGTTATGCAGAGCAGTTATGCAGAGCAGTTATGCAGAGCAGTTATGCAGAGCAGTTATGCAGAGCAGTTATGCAGAGCGGTTATGCAGAGCAGTTATGCAGAGCAGTTATGCAGAGCAGTTATGCAGAGCAGTTATGCAGAGCATTTATGCAGAGCAGTTATGCAGAGCAGTTATGCAGAGCAGTTAAGCAGAGCAGTTATGCAGAGCAGTTCTGCAGAGCAGTTCTGCAGAGCAGTTATGCAGAGCAGTTATGCAGAGCAGTTATGCAGAGCAGTTATGCAGAGCAGTTATGCAGAGCAGTTAAGCAGAGCAGTTATGCAGAGCAGTTCTGCAGAGCAGTTCTGCAGAGCAATTCTGCCAGAGCAGTTCTGCATAGCAGTTTAGCAGCTCAGTTTTACAGTGAAATTTTGCAGTGCAGGTCGTCTCTTTCCATTAACGGCAGACACCGCTCAGTGGACACCGTCCCTACTGGAGCTCAACATATCGTGCATTTATCATTCACCTGCCAAGATTGGGTCAGGATCACCAAGACTTCGATGGGATTTTACCGTACGCAACGGACTGTTGCGAAAATCACAATGACGGCTGGAAATACTCCCTCAGGTACGATAGCCGAAGGATAGAAATTTACACGAACAATTTAAAAAACTCCTTCCAACAGAATGAAATGAATTGCTGGGAAACACACAAAAAAATATAGAGTGATAACCTAATTTGCGCAGTTCCTATGAATTTAAAAAAAGTAACGCTACGAATTGTGCAGCTTTAATTTAATCATGCAAGCATAGTGATGACGCAACTTACAAAAAGAAATCGAGCTCTATTTGGCAAGGGACTGCAATCATTATTTTGAAAGTTGATGGGTCACCAGCGATGAATGCGAAGCGTCCGGCCAGTTCAACAATATTTTTTACACTAGACACTCATTAACCCTCATTTAAAATCTTTTTTGGCTTTAGTAAACGCATTTCTCTGAGAAAACTCGTATAGAACTGAATTTTTACTAGTCTAGTATATTTCAAATGTTAAGAATTGAAATGGGCTTTTCGTTTTAAAATAATTTCTTACTAAAATCGAACTTTCAAGTCTAAACTTTATATCTCCATAAGAATACGTTCAAAAGTTAGTCGAGAAGAACTATACATTACAGGCGTAAAAATAGTTATAGATTATAGATTGTAGATTATAGGTTAGTTTAAGCCTCCCTAACCGCTACAAAAAAAAGAGCGTATCAAAGAGAGGAAGGAGGAAGGCACTATTTAGTAAGGATATAGGGAGTGAGGAATCTATGCAGAAGGGGCATAGAAACAGTAAGTTAGGAAAGAAGTTCATGAAACAAGATAAAAGTTGAAGAAGAAAGTAGAAGCTTGGTGCTGAAAAAAAGGATATAGCATGAACCGAAAAAAGTTGGTCCTAAACATAACAAAAAAAATTTTATTTGAACAAAAAGAAGGCCTACCTAACTCTCAGCTCGGCCCCTCACATATTTTCCCCCTGGGAGCGCTAATTCCCATAGATACAAGACTTGTATCCCCCTGAGGGGGCGTAAAAATAGTCTCCGGGAGTTTATTCATCGTACGAATTTAGAAAAAGCAGTCTACATCAATAAGCATGAATTTTTTCGCAGCTATCTTAGGATTCTATACACTTTGAGCAAATTTCAACAAGCACCAGTTCGATATTCGCGGCACCACCAGCACCCGCAGCACAATCAGTACGACCAGTACCACCATCACAACCAGCGCCCGCGGCACAACCAGCACTTACAACTCAACCAATACCACCACCGCAACCAGTAGCACAACCAGCACTTTCACCACAACCAGTACCACCACAACCAGCACCAGCAGCACAACCAGCACCAGCAGCACAACCAGTACCACCACCACCACCACCACCACCACCACCACCACAACCAGCACTAGGAGCACAACCAGTACCACCACCGCAACCAACACCCGCGGCTCAGCAGCACAGGATGCCCGCCACGAGGATGTGGGAGCCGCCCCAAGCTATCGAGGAAGCCGCGCGCCAAAAAGAAAACCAGAAAAGAAGCCTCGACCATCGACGAAGATTGCGCCGCCACCGCCGCAGTGACTCACGAGGCAAAGTTTCTATTTCTCTGGAAAATGCGGCAATGAAGCCCCATTGTTTGCTTCTAAATTCTGTGGCCGCCTTGAAAAGTAAAACAAATAATGGTGTCATGAATGTTGACGTGTGCAAACATGCGAGCTTTAAGACAGCTCTACAGAGCTGAATTACGTAAAATTTTCTCATTTTTCAATTTTTTCTAGGTCTCGAGACAGTTCGTGTGATCAAATACAGAGACGATAAAATACAAAGATAAACATATAATGAGATACTATAATCAATAATTATCTTTTAAAACAATTTAGAGGATAAGCAGACCTGCTCATTGATGAAACATCGATAGTGAGACTAATTTAATAATAACTCCCAGACTAATTTTACATCAGCCGTAGCCTTCACGCTGCCAACATAACTGCTCTAATGCGTCTACGACAATTCCAGACACTCAAGGCAGGTGGAGCGGATACGGACTCTGTGATCAGCGTGAAATTTGAATGAAATTAGAGAGAAATGTACAATTTCCTTTCCAGAGGCACACATATTCAGCTCACTTCCCTACCTCGTCAAATCTCGTTAAACAAATAGTATTACGAAAGCCTCATTGAGTCATATGCCACAAGAGGAACGCAGTACATCTGACACGTGGTCAATGGTTTTTCATGGCAAGGGTCTCTCCCAATCGAAATGAACTTATACACTTCTACCAAGAATCATCAAATAATTATAAACACTCAAATTTTTTTATCCGAACGAATTTTCGACATAGAAGTCGATAGTATAGGCGCTCACTTAGTAGCAGTACACTCAGAAAGCCCAAGATCCGCAATGAAAATATTGGTCACCTCTAACTATCAATGACCGTTAGATTTCAAACCTAGTACAATAATACAGGTTTGAAAATCATCGATTTAACTTTGTTAAATAAAATTTTTATTTCCATACTGAAGCAGCAATGAGAAACACCTAATTTTTCAAACGACGTGTGTTGTTTTTCCAACAACGCCGTTGTACTGGAATTTGGGATGGTCTACAGTACACCGAGGTGCGCCAAATCAAACAAAATACATGGATGAAATATCCGCGGTAACTAATGGGCAATTCATGAAGGTAATGACATAAGAAGGAGAGATTAGTACAAAAGAAAAACAAACGAAGTAGGCCATAACGCTGCCTAGCATCCTGCCGTTGCGCAGAAGCAGGCCGTAAAGCAGGTCTGCTTTCTGTCGACACACAGGTAAGCGCGTACGCGTTCTCTCCTCATTACCGATAAAGAATGTGAGCTTGCCACTCTTCATTGCAATGGCTTCAATGTTTCGGAAATAACACACGCTTCCGTATTTATACACACACTCACGTTCACTTTACACACCATAGTAGAACAACCGGCAAAAATTTCTACGAAAGCTCTTGTTCGTTCTTTCGAAGCGAATTAATGGTTCTTTCAAACTTTTGAACTCGGAAGTTCTATCCATGTTGTAGTGCTTGCACTTAATTGTTCTAAAATGTAGTACGCTGACTCTCTGATCGAGTATAGAACAGTCTATTAACATGTCTGTGGTTATTAGGGCCATGTCGCCTACACAGGAACGCCAAGGGATTTTTGAGTTATTTATTACCTAAATCTATTGATTTGAAACAACCAACTCTGTAGCAATTTCAGTAGCAAATGATATGCATTACAAACAATCCCCTTAATGAATAATATACGAGATTATTACAAACGGATTGACAACATTTGTGTCAGCAATTAATAAGATCCACTGACGAGTAACAATCAAGTGCCATAGAGCAAACAATTATCGAGTCACCCGACAAGATTAGAGTGACTCGGAGCAGGCAGATGCAGCTTCTCTTTAATTAGGACGCAAGATAAGAGACAATGGTGAGCGTCAGCTTGACTTTGGCTTAAGTGATAAATTCATAACCTTTGTTCTGGTGTGTGAGCGAAACGACACCTCAGGTCGCGGGTGCTCTTGCGAAACACGCAGTATAAATAATTATACATATAATTGACGACCCCGCCATCAACACCAGAAGCAACTAAAGCGGTAGGCTGACATTTCAAAATAAAATCACATTTCTCTTCTTCAAAAGTGAAACCTACAGATGCGGGGCAGTCGTATGTTTAACGAGATGATGGTATAGAAGATGGATGAGCTCGAACTCAAATAGTCGCGCATACAAATGGTGAAAATTTAAATGCGAACTCAAGTGAATAAAAGCGCAAATTGCAAACGTACTCCAACAAACAACTTTGTGGTACGTAGGAGCTCAACTTAATTTAGCTCGCACATTATTCTATGAAGAAAAACACACTAAAGCCACATACTTTCCCATTTGTCATCGTTAAATTATGTGCAGCACACACTGAGTTTTTCCACTTAGATCAACGCACGAGCTGGGAGTGAAATATGTCTTTCAAATGGAAAAGATTTCAGTTTTCCTACCTCTCTCCAACTCTTCCATTCTACGCCACACTGTGTTAGCCAAGCGATGTGTTACAGGAAAATGTACATACGTATGCTCGTTTGATTCACTTTACTACAGGGTACTGAAGACAATAGACAAACTTTAGACATCATTGCCGTGATATGGTAAAAATTTCACTTCGTTATATTTCCGAATTTATCTCGACAAACGCTAGTTTACATGGGTGCAGTACGTTTACAATAGTATAAATGCAAATCTTTGCATTGAATCATTTCTGAAATGACAAACGAAAAATTTATGAAACGGAGACAATGAGCCAGTAGTAACATCAAGTGTTGAGATAAAAAGAGGGAGGCGCACTACTGTAAATTGGCGCCAGATAAAGGAAGGTCTTTGTATGCGGCTCACAACAATACACGGAGACCGTTCCCTAGCACAAGCAGGATGTACATCCTTCCCTGAGAGCACATGCGAAAGAAGGCAGAGCAGAGCAGTAAGTGCATTACGAGACGTACAATCATTCTTTCTCAGACGAAGGTGAATGTATCTCTCGATGTAAACTTACATTCACACAACCGAGGGAGAAACTTGAGGACTCGTGTATGAGAGCAATGGGCTTACTGGAAAATATACTAAATACCAGTCGCAATGCGAATTAGTCATAGTTCAATGGTAAATAATGAGAACAGGCAATGGGTGTAACAATACTCCAAGAAAATCCATCCACCACTATTGAAGTCCCGTCTGAAATGTAGTTAAAAGACCTCAGTGTCATAGAAGTTTGAAGACGTCACAAACATTACGACCTCAGTAAAGAATACTGCACTGACCTTGTCGCGAAGAAAGAGGTACAGCTCCAAGGTAACTTCGTGCATATAACAATCACTGTTATATATCAGAGTTTGTACTCACTACACAGGCGAGGTGGTTGATTGTGGGACCCTTACTCACCTGAAAGAATAAACAAAAGTCAATTTGCGTTGGAAAATTAATCGTACATTGATAAAACATGAAGTGATAAAGTCGAATAATGCAGAAATAAATCATCTCAGCACTGAAAAGAACATCAGGGCCAGAAACGGAACTAGCTACATCCAGCCTTATCAATCACAATAAACGGCGCCTGCAATACACAAAGGTAAAGATAAAATGAGCATCGTAAATAGATTCAGTTTAGTTACAAATCAAGACCAAGACAAAATTAGTTTATGCTACTAGCAAAAACCAACGCACGGAGTCAATTTAGCCATGAATATAGACTAACACACGGTATCAGTTTAGTCACGGGTACAGACCAGCTAAACGACGTCAATGTAGTCACAGATTAGATTAGATTATTAGTTAGTTTAAGCCTCCCTATCCGCAACAAAGGCTATCCAAAGAGAGGAAGGAAGAAGGCACCATTTAGTATGGAGTTAAGGAAACGCGGAATCTATGCAGAAGGGGCACAGAAACAGAAAGCTAAGGAAGAAGATCATGAAACAAGAAAAAGTTGAAGAAGAAAGTAGTAAGTGCTGAATAACAGGACAACAGGGAACCGAAAAACGATGGTCCGGTACAAAACAAAAACCTATTCTATTTTAACAAAAAGAAAGCCGACTTAACCTTTAGCTCAGGCCATCATATAGTCCCCCTGGGAACGCTAATTCCCATAGATACAATAGTTGTATCCCCCTGAGGGGCAATGTAGTCACAATTGTATGAAGTCAATTTAGTCACGAATGTAGACCAGTCGCACGAAGTCAGTCAGTTTGGTCAGGAACCAAGACCAGTCGCACGAAGTCAGTCAGTTCGGCCAGGAAACAAGACCAGCCACACGAAGTCAGTCAGTTCGGCCAGGAACCAAGACCGGCCGCACGAAGTCAGTCAGTTCGTGCGGCCGGTCGCACGAAGTCAGTCAGTTCGGCCAGGAAACAAAACCAGCCGCACGAAGTCAGTCAGTTTGGCCAAGAACCAAGACCGGCCGCACGAAGTCAGTCAGTTCGGTCAGGAACCAAGACAGGCCGCAAATAGTCCATCATTAGCGCTGGGAGAGGACACGAAGCTCCCGGCGATCAGCACAGGATCTCATTGCTATTTACGGAGGCTGAGTGCAAGGCTTCGTGAGAGATCGCCTTCATGCACACGCCTCTTAAAAGAGATTCAGCCCCTGAATAGACCGGAAATATAACTCGGCAGGATCAAGCTAAGAAGAAACAACACAGGAGTGTGCGCACTGCCATCAGCACTCGAGGGGCGGATGGAGAGACAACTTCGATGAACGTCCGCAACGTGCAATAAGGAATCCGTATGATGACGTCGCAATGAACGCACACGACGTGCAATGAGGAACCCGTATGATGACGCCGCAATGAACGCACACGTCGTGAAATAAGGAACCCGTTTACTGACGCCGCTCAATTTCAGAGTTTTTTCACGTTATCTCAGACGAGTATATCATAATTTGGATTATTTTATCGGCAGGTGGTTTTGAAAGTGTGTAATACAAATACATTGAGAGGTGCCACTTCAGAATGAATTCAACCGCGACTGTTGCACGTGGGTGAAAAGTTAATGAAGTTAACACAATAGATTGTAATAAATGTGGGCGGTTGAACTCTTGTTTACGTGAGATTTTTAAACCTTTCGGGCCAATTCCTAAGGAGTTTCGAAAGGAACGGATGAGTTTCTAGAAATATGAAATCTCAGTTGTAACGGCCAGCAGCATCATACAAACGGGAAATCTTCACAGTAATGGTAAATAGTTTCATGAATTGTACGAAGAGGAGAGAAGTTCTCTCTACAGTTCGCGTAAAATGTGTAGAAATACAAGCAAGTACCTCATTACCCACAAAATTTTTCTGATGAAATTCGTAATTTAATTTTTTCACTAATATAAAAAACGTAAGCTTTAAGTTATGTCTACACTACACACTACAGACGTACATGTCAGTTTACATGCACAATTTATGGAAAACGCTCTAGCGATTCGATGACTGCAAAGCTCTCTTATCACCCCCAGATGTAACCACACGCATTTTTATGTCATAATTAACATATAAGGTTTGCTCTCAAATTCACTCTGCCTTTCTCTTCAGTGCTAACCCTTCAGGTCCAAATCCTGCAGGTGAAGCTAAAATAAAAAAGTTTGAACTATGGCGTAGATTTAGTTTTATTAACAGTTACCATTATAATTTCATCCTTCAGTCGTACGAAAAGAAAACTTAATTAACCGGCTAAATATTAGTTAATTTATCAAATGAAATGATTTTCGTTCTAACATTTAGAATTTCCTAGTCTCGTGTTACACTTGAATTGCGCACATTTGACCAGAAGGTGTGATGCAAGTTAAATTGCAATGCCACACCGCAATTAATGAAGCACGTGGAAGACCCTCTGTACCTTTCACACACGGAGGGTAACTTACTTTCACCGCATGCAAGCGAAAATACGAACGCTCGATAAAAACCAGTGCAGAACTCGCTCAACGACATCGAAGATTAACAGACAAATCTCAAAATCGATGATTCATCTCGTTAACAACAGAATCCCGAAATACAAGAGTATTACTTCAACAAATATGAAGAGACCGTCAAGATCTCGCAGTCGATCGTCTTAAATAAAAAATAGGCTCGTAAATCAAGTAGCAGCCGTCGTTGCTGCCATGAGGCAAAAACTCTGGCACAGAAGCTCCTCAGAGGGAGCGCAGGCAGCACAAAGGCAGCTTTATGCAGGGGATCATGCAAGGAAATAAAGCGGATATTGACGTCCACCATGTTTGCCTTCAGTGGACAAAGCGAAGCAATGATGTACAGAGGGTCTATTCACACTCACTATAGTAAGTCACCGCGAGTAGGAGAAATCATCGGGGAATAGATATTGATCCCTAAACATTTGGGCATAATTTGATCCGTATCAGGGAATGATTTCCGTGCCTTGACCACTTTCGATATACATTTCGACCTATACGGCGTATATAATGGCTGGGATGGATCCAACCTTTGAACAATTAATACAGCCTGAAAAAAAACGGAAGTTTGAGCACTGAACTGGTCATTCGTCTTTCCAAGGCAAAGAATTCGATCTATCAATTAAATATCGTTTACATGTTCACATAAGCCACTCACAATACGACAAAAATACAGAGCAGAGGAAGAGTGGGTAGGGATTATTATTATATAAGAAAGTTATAGCCACCCTTAACCACGACAAAGATGTTCCAAGAGAGTAAAGAGGAAGGCACTATTTATTATGGAGTTGAGGGAACGTGGAATCTATGCACAAAGTGTACAGAAACAGTAAGATAGGAAAGAAGTTCATGAAACAAGAAAAAAGTTGAAGAAGAAAGTGGAAGGTGCTGAAAAACAGGACAGCAGTAAACCGAAAAAAGATGGCCCGTAACGAAACAAAAACCTATTTTATTACAACAAAAAGGAAGCCTACCTAACCTTTAGCTCGGGTCCACACATGAGAGCGGGTAGGGATGTTAGTGTACCTATGCAGTCGTAGAGATGCCTTCAGTCGGCCAAGAGTATTGCTGGAATTTTACTCGGCTGCTGCACATGCCGAAGGCGGTCAGTTCACGAGTTCTAAGTTCAACAAATACCAGAAATTAATATCTCAGGAGTGGATAGCCGGCCGACAACGAAACGTTCAAGATTTACCTCCATTGAATAGGTATTAACTGAAGCCAAAGAAAAATGAATCAAATCAACAGGAATTTTTCGTTAAATCTTGATGTTTAACTGATTCTACCGTGATTGAGCCATATTTAAATCCAACCATTTCAGACAACATCAAGTTTGAAACTTTAAAATTCAGTTTTATGCTTCTATTCCTCTAATTCTCTATATTATTATTCCTTGAATATTCTATTTTCAATTCGTATAGAATTGAAAGTGGAATTACACTAAAAATTCAGTCAAGAGTCATTTTAGGACAGTAATTAAATGAGCAACATCAAAAATATTGGAGGGGCACTTGTGACCAAAGAGCAAAATTCCTCGACCAAAATATTTTCTAGCATGTTCATAACCAAGCAATAACCATCCTTAGGACCAAAATAAAATTGTTTGACAAATTTCAAACGTTCAACAAAAGCAGGGAGATCAATGGAAGCAAATTCCTTGCTAATTCTATAAATTCGTAACACCCACTCTAAATAAAAGCTGAAACTCTGATCATCTACCCCTCGAATACCGTTATTTAGTCAACTACTCATTGACCCTCACTAAACATGGCAGAAACAGAACCATAGACACTCCAAGAAATAAAAGATACGTAAAAAACATGCCGGATTTTTGACATTACCCCGCCAGTTCCAAGGCAATATTTGATTCGAATATTTTCCAAGATTTATCATCATATATTTCATACTTTGATCCTATGTCCAAATATCGCTACTGTATAGAATTCAAACTAGTTCCACATAAATTTGGCTGAAACTCAAGTTGAATTTTGAGTTTATGATCATTTTGATCGGTTGTACAGAAGCGTCCCTTACGAGTGAACCTAACATTTGAACGGCGAACGTGCAAAATTCAAGTTAGGTTCCAGCAATAACTTTACGTCTAATAGAATTTTAAAAGGGTGATTTATGGGAAATCTAATACGTAAATGAAAAGAAGAACCAATATAAAAGGGAACATTCTTTTAATAGCAAACGTTTCGGAATCTCTGATTCCATCATTAACTCTACGTCAGAACAGACTTGAAGAACGACTACTTGTCTGGAAACAATTCTACGGAATGTACTTATCATAAATCATTAGACTCCTAACCACGATGAGACTCCAGCCTCCTAACCACACGAAAAGTCTTCCTACAAGAGAGGAAAGAGAAAGACGTCATTTAATAGGAAATTAAGGGATCTAGGGGTTGGGGACCCTAAATTTATTGAGAAATACGATTTAGTAGGAAATTAAAAATGGAAAGAAACAGCAAGTTACGAAGGAAATTTATGAATCACTATTATAAAAGGAGCCGCGTCCGTCCATCCCTCCGACTTCGACAGCAAGCAAAACGCCGAAGACGATCGGATGAACAACGCGAAATGGCAAGACGAAGCAATGCTGCTCGCCAACAAGAAGCTGGAGCTAAATTGACCCTTGACCGGCGATTGGAAATTCTACGGAATAATGCAGAGCAGCACCGAGTAGCTAGAGAGAGCTAAACACATGAAGGAAGCGAGGAAATTTTTCGGCACAGCGCTGGACAACATCGAGTGGCACGAGGGAATTCAACTCAAGAAAGAAGGGGTGAAATTCTTCAGATTAACGCCGACCAGCACGTGTGCACTAGTCAAAATAAAAGTTGAAGATGAAAATAGTAGGAAAGATTTGTTGGTGGCGGATAAATTAAAATTAACTTTAACCTAAAAACACAATTGCTATTATTACGAATAACCGCTCAGCATACCCCCATTTTTACGGGTTCTGTGCGCTAGCTCATTAATACGTTTTTATTTGAAACTTTAGATCCGTAACACGGATACATGAAGCAACTACCTTGCTGCGAGCAACTACCATGCTGGTCCGTAACAAAATATAGAACTTTCTCAACATTTTAATGAAAGGACAACCTACCTAACCGTTTGCTCGGGACATTACTTCAAGTTACGCCTACTGTGTCGAGTTGTATTCCATCAAAACTTACGAGTTAGTACAATAAAAACTCAATGCGGTTCATAAAAAATGCCCCCATGCAGAGAAGCGTACACTGCGTAAACAGAGAAAATGCTGGCATTCGATGGAAAATTTTAGATTAATAGATGATAAGAACAAATCTATAATCGCTCATAAGGAATGAAGTGCAGACTTGATTCTCAAAGGTACGTTGCCTAGCAATAGGTATTAAAATAATTTTTACACAAAATAATTACCATATATATAATTCAATCAGTCGTCTTTATCATGAGTGCGTGCATTGTCTAGCAATAAGCAACAAAATAACTTACCGTAGTGAATATTTCTTTAACAATAATTCGGAGGCTGAACTCAGGAAGATATTTAAACTAACAATCGCCAAGAAAAAATTAAAAACTCATACACATCACCGCAAAATATCAACTTGCGAGTACGAGCGGAACAAAAATACAAATGACTCATTCTTCAGCATCCGAAGAGTGAGTGGCCAACGCCTTACAAGTGCAGAAATAGATATCAATTAGGAATCATTCATAATAACCGAAGTTTATCTTTATCTATCGAGTAAACCCTCGCGTTGAGCTGATGTCGCCGTTCAATTGAGTGGGCTGTATCGAAGGGCTTAGGCGCCCGTAAATCTGGTGCAGCCGAGTAGGTGCTTTGAAATGTGTTGACTATCAGTCTGTTTCAGTCGATCTGACGCTGGCAGCGGCAGGCTTTTTAGGAACATAGCAGCTTCTGCTCTACTCACGTAAAGACTAGCAAAGCGTAGCAAGGGAATCATTCCTAGGGCGATGCGAAAATAAGAAATAATACAAAGCTGGCAAGCGAAAAACTTAACATCACCCGAAAGTTTTGGAGTAACAAGTAACAGTCCTCGAATTGTTGAGGAACTAGATGCAATGAAAAAGAAAGGGTTCGAAACGAAGAAGTAATTATACTGAAATGATTCAGAAACCAGAATCAATCAAACATGCACTCGGAAATTCATACTCGAGAAGGCTCTAGTCCCCTACCAAAAGGAAGGACGTACTAGTATTCTTACACTCCAGTGAACGTAATTGTTCATCTTACCTCCGGGCCATTAGTCAAAGTAGCAATTTACGCTTTTCAGGGGTCGAAAAAATAACAGGCCTGGATACATTTCGTTTGAGGCTATAACGGTTGTTAATTCAATACATGTGTGGTTATGGCCATCTGTTGGTCGTGGTTGAGTTGATTTTCTGATAGGAACTAGCTGTACTGCTGAATTGCTTACAAATAACATTTTACACAACTAAATATGACGGCCATGAAGTAAAGAAAACGATGCGACTACAATAGAGTAATTCTAGCCTGTGTCAATTTCACGTCGATATCTAGAAAATGATATGTATTGAAGTACGAACAACTGAATTTAGTTTTCATGGTTTTTATCCATCAAAATTGGCAACAAACTGATCTCAGGTGAACAGAAGAAATGCTTACATGCTTTTCACTTTCAGCGTAAGCAGCGTCATTGCAAATTATGCACTGACTTTACGGATCCGGATGCATGTACGACAAATTAAGCGGATCTACAGTGCATGAAAGAGACGTATAGGCGGCTTTGAGACACCTGCTCGCTCTCAGCGACCTGCTGGGAGTGAGCTATTCTTGTGCGAAGAGCATCATCGACTTATATGCAATTGCTGTCATCCACGTCCATTTGAACTCTGAAATATATGTATGTTCAATCGTCGTTTGACAAAAATGTGTTCAAACTCAGAAAATACCTCGACGATGCTTAGTTATCAACTTCCGGAGACATTCATTTTCTTTCTCTCGCTTCCTCTCCTCGAGTCAGGGAGCTTAAAAAAACATTTTTACAACACGATTGCAATCGCGAAAAGATTATCGAAGAGATATATGCATTTTTAAAGAAACGCCATGGAAAAAAAATGACGTACTGAGTTCGACAGTGCATGTTAAAGCGAGCTCAATATGGGGGCTTCCGCAAAGCGTCACCTGACGTTGTGGAGTAAGTTCAAGCCGACAACCAGGTATGTCGAGAGAGACAGCATGCAAGCAAGCAACAGCTTAAGTGCATCACCAGGAAATTCACTAACCTCTTGTGATTAGTGAAGAGGTAACAAATTTGGCGGCAAATAACAATTGATGTTCATTGTGAATATGAACCTTTTCCGCTTTGTTCTAGGAGATGATGTGTAGTTCTAGCTAGGGAAGCTTAAAAAAACGAAATGAGACCTTTTTTTTTAAATGCAAAAACAGTTAACAAGAGTCAAGTTCAGTTTGAACTCTCACGATATCACAGCATGCGCGCATAACGTAAGACACATTTCAATCCCTAAATTCGTTCCTTTGAAGTGAAGTCAAAGCGCATCCTCGTTGCGAGCAACAGATAGTGATTGCGCCAGCAACAATCTCATCCGCAAGCGAGGACGTGCTGTGTGAGAGTGAGCTCACACACACACGTCCGCACCTCCTATCTCTGCACTCAGTAAGGCGGGGTAAAGGAGTGAAGAATAGTAGAGGGAAGATCACACGTGTCAACTACAAAAAAGATACTGAGGATTACACGTATAAATTGTAAAGAGAAAGTGATTACATGTGCGAGTTTTCAGAAAAAAATTGATTGTACAATTCCCTGTTTATTAATGATGAGGTACGCTAAGTTTGTTCTCAGGAAATCACCATTGATCATAATACTTGAAGTATTGGTTTGTGGGTGATTACGCTAAAACAACCAGCGCTGTAACAAAGAAAAAGAGAAAAAAAATTATTTACAGAGCAGACAGAAGGCATTGTATATTAGAAGCTACAAATGCCTGAAAATTATTTGGGTATTCAGTAAAAATTACTAAGTTTGCATTAAAACTCCTCACAGTTAGCTTGCACAAAAACAAAAAAAAAATATATAGTACCAGTGATCAACAGTACGGTAGAAGTCTACAAAAAAGCTATCACGATGCGCAATTTTGACTATAAGTAATAAATGAACGATAAAAGATGGACTAACGATTGGGTCGAAATGAAATGGAAAATAAGCATTAAACTTTGAGAGCAGTTGAAGTTGGCTCAGGCGGGGATTATCTCTCTCCTTGTTGGGAAAAGGGAGAACTGGTCCGCAATTCCCCACTCTACCCAGGCGTCGGAAATGAGTACCGGATGTTCCGGAGTCACTGCCATTGCGTCCTTGTGTTAGTATTAAGGCAGTTTAAAAACCAATGTATAATATGTACCAATGCACAAGCTGTACCAATGCACAAGAAGTACCAATGCACAAGAAGTACCAATGCACGAGATGTACCAATGCACGAGATGTACCAATGCACGAGATGTACCAATGCACGAGATGTACCAATGCACGAGATGTACCAATGCGCGAGATGTACCAATGCACGAGATGTACCAATGCACGAGATGTACCAATGCACGAGATGTACCAATGCACGAGATGAACCAATGCACAAGAAGTACCAATGCACAAGAAGTACCAATGCACAAGATATACCAATGCACAAGATGTACCAATGCATGAGATGTACCAATGCACAAGATGTACCAATGCACGAGATGTACCAATGCACGAGATGTACCAATGCATGAGATGTACCAATGCACAAGACGTGCCAATGCACAAGAAGTACCAATGCACGAGATGTACCAAAGCACAAGATGTACCAATGCACAAGATGTAGAAATGTACAAGATATACCAAAGTTCAAGATATAACAATGTACAAGATTGGAATAAAAATCCTACATCTCCATGGCCCAATGTACTTCAAACGTTGCCGAGCGTCGCGGTCGAATTCTTGCAACAGCAGTAACTTCACCATGTACGACCCGAGGCAGATGCGCAAGCATCCCGTGGAGCCAGCATGGCTCGCACGCAGCTCATTCATCAACTTTTGAGCGAATTAAATTTCACCGCTCAAAAATAGTCATTCATAAAAATACCTCGATTACAGTTAGATTTTATTTCTTAAAAAATCATGCAAATTAAAGTAGAACCCCCGCCACATGCCCATGCAGCTGTCATGAGAGATGTGATTCTGTTCCTCATTTTATCAAACGAAGGCACATGTTGCCTTACTTTGGACAAGGTAAGAGATACCCCTCTCGAGTGGAACTGAAACTAAAACTTGATTCGCCTGTTCGACTACCACGGTAATGAGCATTTAAGTAAAATATTCCTTTCATCTTATGAGAGCAAATGACAAGTACTATTTCACGAAAATGATGATGGTGTCAAAAAAAATTTATAAGAGGACATTTCCAAATAATCACACATAGAGGAATATTGTATAAACCGTCAGAACTTTTAAAATTAACTATCAAAAGTAAATCAACAATTTAATAACTTAAAAATGAATAGTTTTTGGACAAATATAACCAAACTACTCCAATCCAAGCATGGTCCCCTCTAAGTAAAAGCTACGTTTTTGTTCTCTCAAATAACAGCAGGAAAAAATCTATCCCGGAGAAATTAAGGTTGGCAGCGCGAGAGCTAATTTAGGAGCCGTGAAACTGAAGCCAAGCAGAAGAAAGCCTGGCGGGACGGACGTCTCCTTGGGACTCTACTAGCTGTCGTGGGAGGAAGCAGGAATGATTTAAAGCACAGTCGCGTCAGTGACACGAAAGCCAAACTATGAAGTGCTATTGTGGGTGCGAGTGCAGCGGATGTGTTCCATGTTAAAGAAGAAGTACTGAAAATATGACCATTAACAAAATATTTCATCCCGTTATAATTCAGTTAGAAGATATGAAATCCACGTAATAAAGATAGGTAAATTAATTTCATTGGTAATTTTTTAATGTAAATTCTCCAAAATATACTTCATTCAACTCGACATTAGATAAGATTATTAGATATTAGTTTATATTAGATTAGATATTAGTTTAAGCCACCCAAAACCGCAAAAAAACGTTCCAAAGAGAGGAAGGAGGAAGGCACCATTTAGTGTGTAGATAAGGGAACGCGGAATCTATTTAGAAAAGTAACAGTAAGTTAAGAAAGAAGTTTATGAAACAAAATAAAAGTTGAAGAAAGTAGTAGGTGCTAAAAAAACAGGACAGCAGTGAACCGAAAAAAAGTGGTCCTTGATGTAATAAGAAACAATTTATTTCAACAAAAAGAAGGCCTACCTAACTCTCAGCTCGGGTCCTCCCTCATTTCTCCCCGGGAGTGCTAATTCCCATGGATACAATAGTTGTATCCCCCTGAGGGGCTTCATTCAACTGGACAATTCAGGAATAAAGAACCTCAATTGAGAGAACACATCAAAGAAAGTTGCAAAAGAAAGTTTGCTTCAACAAATATCGAACTTGCTTGCCATTTTAACAAAATAAGATCCATGCCACCCTGTCGGTTTTTGACGAAGGATCTAACTTGCTTGGCATTTTAATGAAATAAGATCCACGCTATACCCTGGCTGCGAGAGTGAGAAGGAAGGCCTTGATGTCTTTTGCAAGCGGAGCAGCACCACACAAATTAATGGGACCGGCGCCTCTGTGAACAGAACAAAGAGCAGGCACCATGCCACTGGGTGCAAAAACGATGTGCGATATGAAAACATGATTAAAAGAAAAAGAATTATATGCCAGCCTTTGAAGAGAGACGCATCCTAGACTTGTAAAGTTAAAAAATGAAGTTACCTTTCCAATAGATCGATTTATCTTACGCGTGGAAAGATGAAGGTCTGATAGAAACATACAAAAATTGGTCTCGGTATAAGTCAAGAAAACTGACTAACTGCATTGGGGGGGCGGAACGAGTTTGGATGCACAGCACGTCTGGTGGGGCTCTCCCGAATGTCAAATACGACAATGAAGCAGAACTGCACTGGTTCAGAAGGTACCTGGCATTTATCAGTGGACAGACGTGTTGCTCAAACCTTACAACCCGCAGATCTCGCAATAAACTTACTACCAATCAAGTTAATTCGCTGCAGATGTTAAAGCTTATTTTCTACTAAGTTAAACATGACATATGTTCAATTCAGTATTTCATATATTGCTTTTTTGAATTTTTTTAATCAATCCGAGAAGACACGAGTTGAATTTGACTAGAGCAACGTGATTTATTCAAATAAACAATTTTGCATAGAGCTTTTCGATTCTAAAGGCTGTATCAATGCTAGCTGACAAACGTATGCACTTATTTATAGCAAAAAAATTACATCCTAGCTAAAAAAAATCAAGAAACACGTAAGTGATCCGAAAACTTGATAGTCTGAACATGCGTTTCTTCGATATAGTGAAATTCTCCTTAATCCATCAGTTATTAGAAATCCAAGTTGGAAATTTCTTATTTAATATCATCTGAAAAAAATGACACTAATTACACATTCTCTCAAGCACACTAGTTAAAAGTTCGATGCTTCTCGAAAATTTGCAAAACTCGTCATTTTAACAATCCTATTACATGTATCGGTTATAAAAACTGAGTAGCTCGTACGAATTAGGATCCTTAATTTAGCCCTAATACGCGTTGGAATCTTATTCGTTACAGGAACGCGCTTCAATCAAGCTCACTTGAGACCAATTTTACCGCCGCGTTCTGCACAGTATGTGCATTAAGGAAAGTATTCACGTAACTGCAGCAAAATTATAAGAATAATATTGTAAACTACATCAAACATTGTTATTTACCAAAACATCCTCCAAAACGTCACTTCATGAAAATTAAACAATGCACATAATCAACATGCAGAGAATTGAACATATGGATATTAACCATCACGGTAACATTTTAAGCGCATCGATTCATCGAGTAAAATAGAAATGAGAATAAAGTACGCTTGTAGTGATGACTGAGGAGTTGCGAGCCATTGTGGTCCCAAACAAAGGTGTTCACAGCAGATCGCGAGACGGTCGCCTCATGAACGGCTCTAATGGCCAAAAAAACG
Source organism: Morinoia aosen (assembly GCA_030386875.1). Taxonomy (NCBI): domain Eukaryota; kingdom Metazoa; phylum Arthropoda; class Malacostraca; order Amphipoda; family Talitridae; genus Morinoia; species Morinoia aosen. The sequence continues at coordinate 9,665,128 of CM059559.1, read as the reverse complement.
TCCACTGACAGCTGGCATTCATCACCAAACTCTTTTCGAACAGTTAATTATGGTCATCTCCAAGAAACAGCATCGGACACGCTATGCACGGTTGTTGCTCAGATAAGATTGTGAGTGGGTTTAAGTACCTCTAACCACAACAAAGGCGTTATCAAGAGAGGAAGGAGGAATGCTCGTTTCAGTATGAAATTGAAGAACGAGAAATCTATTCACAAGCCCTGTGAATAGATGTGAATAGCCCATACCCTGCTCATAGAAACAGTTATATCAAAGGAAGCTAATGCGATGAAAGTCGTGTGGGAAATAATAAATACTAACAGATTAACGACAACCAACTGAAGAAGATGGTCCGTATAAAAACTAAGAGAACCTATCCAATTTCAGCAAAAAACTACCAAATTTTAAGCTTGAGGCCTCACAATTTTTCTTTGGGTCAACAGTTGTTAGTCTGGAGATCAATTACCGCAAACGCTTGAAAGCAACAATAAAGCTTCATGGTAACGTTACTGTTAGATACATGCGTAAGTAATAAAATTTGAATAGCTCGTACAGTTTAAGATTCTAAATATAACATTGGTGAACAATTGATAATAAATGAAACTTATTCGAGTAAGATAAGCCATATAACTTCCAGTTCAACCGTACATAACGTAGGGCAGCAACAGCTCTTCACTACAGCGGGCGAATAAAACGCATCGTAACACTCAAAGTGGCTGCATCCGTGATCCTAATAAAAGGGTAATAAGACCTAGTGCTATCATACGAGGTGAAGTGTGAACGTGGCTTGAGCAGTTTTTGACAAAGGAGAGAGAGGCCCCAACCATCAGTCATTTGAGGTAGACATGCGAACGTAATTCCGTAGCTCAAGGCATTTGCACCAGTTGTATTCTTCTAAACTCAGGCGGAGTAATCTATTTAACACACTGACTGCGACGTGCGCCACCGGGGGTACAGGGAGGTAATTTTCATACCGCTGCTGACCGACCAGTAGTCGCCAATTCAATTTTCATAAATACTTAATCAAAGCTAAATGAAGGCACGATCCAGTTCATGTTTGGAATTTTCAAAATACGAGTAGTTTACTACAATTTACTTTAAATTTTAGTTTGGCATTGAACTTAATATTTAGTAGCCGCAGTCAAAGTGTAAATGTGCAAAAAAACTTCAATTTGATTAATTGTGTAAACATTTCGGTGAAGTTTCTCAACCTTAAAACAGAAACTGTAATAAAAAGCATTATTATATTATTATATAAGAAAGTTTCAGCCTCCCTTAACCACGACAAAGATTTTCCAAGAGAGGAAAGAGGAAGGCACCATTTAGTATGGAGTTGAGGGAACGCGGAATCTATGCACAAGGTGCACCGAAACAGTAAGCTAGGAAAGAAGTTCATGAAACAAGAAAAAATTTTGAAGAAGAAAGTAGTAGGTGCTGAAAAACAGGACAGCAGTGAACCGAAAAAATGGTCAAAACATTGTGAATGAAAAATTCACTGGAGTAAAACATGAACACTTGAAAAAAAGACACACGTTAAATTCCTCATTGAAATCAGCGCACAATTATTCGATTGAAAACAGTACTCATCAACAGACAAAATTTCTCGAGTACAAAGACAAGTAATGTAAAATAATCATGACTGAGCACAGTTCGCAAATCCTCTACATTCACTTAGGGTGTAAAAATTATGGCTGACACAGGCATTGGAACCTCCCCAAATCACACGAAAATGGTTTTACTGACAGACAGGAACACCTTTGCTACCTTCATAACTCACTGAGCAGGTGCCGTCGACGGTAACTAATGTATTATTATTATATTATATAAGAAAGTTTAAGCCTCCCTTAACCACGACAAAGATGTTCCAAGAGAGGAAAGAGGAAGGCACCATTTAGTATGGAGTTGAGGGAACGCGGAATCTATGCACAAGGTGCACAGAAACAGTAAGCTAGGAAAGAAGTTCATGAAACAAGAAAAAAGTTGAAGAAGAAAGTAGTAGGTGCTGAAAAACAGGACAGCAGTGAACCGAAAAAAGATGGTCCGTAACAAAACAAAAACCTATTTTATTACAACAAAACGGAAGCCTACCTAACCTTTAGCTCGGGCCCTCACATAGTCCCCCTGGGAGCGCCAATTCCCATAGATACAATACTTGTATCCCCCTGAGGGGGTAATAAAAAGCAACGCAAATCGTTCCCCTTAAAGATGGTACATGACTAACCGAATCAACATTCAAAAATTTGGCGGCTATATCTCGAAACAAAGAACTTAAAAATAACACGTTCTACCGCCCGCATCATATCGTTGAGAACAAAACCTCAAAACGGAAGTTGAAAAACGATAAGTTTAAAGCGCGCTCAGTTGAAAAGCACAACTCGACGAGCACTTTTCTCCCCCTTGCGTACTTCATTAGTGATGAAATTACGCGAGCTAACGAGTCAATGTGGCGTAAACGCTCCTTGCTCCTGCGACAGCACTACTTCCTTCGCATGCTTCGTATATCAGTTTAGGCGAGTATAAGTTTTATGAAGTACAGCAGCACGCCTTGTGACAACCCAGCACGCCTTGCTGTCACACCTGGCAATGGATGTTAAACACATGCTGTTGGATAAAACCAAAAACGAGGAAAAGACGCCTCCTTGTTGGAATGGTATATTTACGCAAAAATTAATTTTTGTGACATCACATCTACGGATCATCAAACGGCGACATAAGGCTCAATGAGTAATTTTTGAAAAATGCAGCGTATAAATATGAATTGAGAATTAGCATCTCCACTCAAAGTGAAAAGAGTTTAAAGTATAACCATGTTTGTGCTCCCAAGACTAGAAAAAAAGTAGAACAGATCAATAGAAACGAAGAGAACTCCAAACCTGAGTCCATGCTTCAGTAAGGTATACATATCTGGAGAGTCGAAACTGACAATTACGTCTTTATGTAAAGCAATTATGGAATGATGAAATGAAGCAAGCAATTCTCCGTGTCATTTGTGATCGACAAACTGAGCACGTGATAGAAATTGCACTTAAAATTACAAGATTTCAATATTTCGTGTCGAAACTAAGCCCATGCGATTATTAGACTGTGCAGAATGACAATTTTTAATTATCTCGTGAAACGAAATTCAATTTTGAGATAAAAATCAGCTAGTGAACAAAATTAATCTCGGAAACAAATTTTAGTGTGTTAACAAATTTCAGTATGGATACTTTTGAACAGGTATATTCTATTTTTCCACACCTGAATAAATTCCTTTTATAAGTATTTTGAAACTCAGTCAGTAAACTTAATAAGATCTTCCCACCCACAACACACAGTTCAGAGGGAGCAGATTGAATCCGATACTCACCACTTGCTGGAGTAACAATAAGACTTCGAGCGACAAGCACAGCCTCATCACAGAGGGTGGCAGGTACATCTTCCCAATCCCTTGGGTGAAATAGCATAGCCACACAAAATATCACCGTATTTAACCAAACACTAAAGAAAAGTACAGGTACCATCAGAATCACTGGGCACCAGTACAGCGAAAAACATCTCACAATTTCACTGTGCGTAAGCGACTTGAAATTTTGGAGTGCCATTACGTAAAATTTCGCTTTTAAAAAGTAAGTAAAGACTGAACATTCCATGACGGCGCTAAATGATAGGTTAACTTGCAAACGTGAAAGACGAAGTAGATCGCACAAACGTGTAAACAAGTGTTGTACCACACTCACGCGCTGTTTGAGTAGCATGTAAAAGAAAACGCCTGTCAACTCTAGGGATCCTACGGAGTCAAGAGCCACACAAGAATAAAGGCCCAAACTCGTTCCGTAACGTGATAGTCTCAGAATATCAAATTATGTTGACGCACTAATCGCAGCGAGGCGCTCATGCGATTAGACACAAGCGAACAAGTTCCGGAAGGATGGGTTACAAATGCGAAAAATGACAGCACCGAGCACACAAAAGCCTTACAGAAAATATGCCATTACTCCCATAGATTACTGAAGAAGTTATGCGTAAAATGTCACGCGAAGATCATAGTTCTTCATAAGTGACAAGAAATGAACAGGTAAATAGACATGATATACATTCATGTAAATCATACATTTACGAACATCATACGATGGAAATATTCTTTACTGAATATATCTGTATTTTATTTGAATGCACTGTATACGTGTATTCAATATTTCAATATTTATTATATATACAGAACACTATAAAAGTTTTCTCCTATTTCGACTTCTGGACAATTTTGTGCGGAAGTAGAATACAATTTTTAAATTGATATCACCGAGTTAAATTCATACTCCCTTTCACAAAACCCGATCTCAATGCAGTTTCCACTTCATCAGAGTTGAAACTTGGTACTCGATGCCTTATAACATCAGTGAGAAAAACTGTCACCGACCGTTTTCATCGTCTTGAATGTTATTTTAATCCGTGCATTGATACAGAAGCTGATAGTGACAATTTGGTGCTACAATAGGGTGGTGTCTACCGCCATATGTCGCCTACCCATGTACAGTTTGAGATGTACAAATGAAGTGTTTACCGTCAAATTAAATGTAAGGGAATAGTAATATTCATAAGGAACTAAACCTAACCTCACGCTATAGTACTAGACAGAGGTAGATCTCATGCTATAGTGTGGAAGACCTCACGCTATAGCAGCACCGAAAATTTTCTCTTTTGTGTTAGAAGGTTCAGATGGCTCTAACCTGACACTAATTACAATTCTTAAGTAGAACTTGAATATTTTCCTTGAATAACCAAGAAAGAACTAGCGTAAAATAGCCAAATTTTCTTATTTTATCCTGATAAATAATGATTTGATTAGGCTATTTTAGGTTTAAGATAAAAATGTTAAATTTAATGAAATTGTATACATACACAAGCGAGGGTTTCCATAGAATGTTATATAAGCTATATAGTCCCACTCACAAGAACAAAAGAGTGAGAAAATTTCAAAGATTTCACGTTGCACAAACTCGTTTTTTTAGCATAAGCAACTTAAAAATAATTTATAAGAGACTTTGAAACTTGAAAAATGAGCAAAAATTTATCATTCACTCGATGAAGTCCGCACATATTTTCAATAACTGCGTACACATATCAATGTCCCCCAAATTTATTGAATCTAAATCGTTTACCCAGCATTCATGAAAGGAGCATGAAATATTTCTTCCATTGATATAGGATATCTGCGATAAACTATAAATTCGATAAACTTTAAACGCAGTGAAACGCAAATCGCTTAGTCATAAGCTCGTAAGCACGAGAGGTTTTCAATCAAAATACAAAGTAAGCCCTAAAAAGGTCTTTTACGGCACTCACGTTTTCTATCAACCTTAATTTCAAGGGGTTCTTTCTTAGATTTCGGCTTGCTCTCATATGCGAGCTGACCTATTTTATATGAAACGTTCTGAAGGGCAAAAAATTTGCATATTCAATGAGAAGTTATACGTAACAATTTCAGCAAAATCGAAGCAACTGAACAGATACTCTGAATTTTTAGGCAGGTACTGTAAAAATCAATTTAAAAAATGGCATTGAATCAAACGAACAATAGAAGTCTTCGGAGGAGTAGAAATTGTGCTGCGTTATAAAAACTGAAATTATAAAATATGCAATTTTCTTACATAGAAAAATGTGTTTGAAAGAAAAAATATTTATTAAAAAACTGCGAGTAGTTTTCACAAGCAAAAGCTATTCTACTATGGACTATAATGAAACATTTAAAACGACAGGTTATGATAGTAACAACAGGATCATGCAGTGATATTGTTTGTATCGTAACTAAGTTACGTGCTACTCGAAATCTCGAAAATATGAATACAAAATATAAAACCACTGAAACTAGAAAATATCTAATAATGTTTCTGGTGTACTCAGATGTTCATTTTAGAAATGAGTAAAGATATAAAATGTGAGATGGAATATTCGTTATTATTAGGCATTTTAACTTATATTTGTAATGGTGTACATCAAAAACATCAGTGAAACCAAATACACGAGCCCAGACGTCTGGCCTTCTACATTAAGCTCATCAAATAAGAGGTTGGTAGTTCAACGAATTGTGTTAAAGCGTTCAACACTCAAAACTGTTCGGCTCTAAGCGTTGCATGTAGAAATAAAAAATGCAACCCTTGTCAGTAAATATCTGTACGTTAGAACACAGTATAATAATTATTCGTAGGTTAGAACGCAGTACAAGATGATTATCCGTACGTTAGAATGCAGTACAAGATTATTATTCGTACGTTAGAACGCAGTACAAGATTATTATTCGTACGTTAAAACGCAGTAGAAGATTATTATTCGTACGTTAGAACGCAGTACAGGATTATTATTCGTACGTTAGAACGCAGTACAAGATTATTGTTCGTACGTAAGAAGGAAGAGAAACCTTGCGCAGGCGCATACCGTCGCAAGTTCATCATTTAGGTTCAGATAAGTTGACGCTATTTGACTGGTGACGACAAAGAAGCGCCGCTGCGTGACAACAGAACGACACAGCACGTCTCGCTGGCAAGACAGATGTTGAGGGACGAGGGCAGCTACAACATAAGGGACCCGAACGACGAAGTTTACTTTTGTCAAACGGCCCTTGGTTACGCTTCTGAATTATTGCTGGGACATACGTTGCAAGTCTCGAAATTCAGTAAGAAGTGGTGCCAAATTGTGCAGACTTCTCACGCGTTAAAAGTGTACTCTAATTAATTGCTTGATTATAACAAAGTTTGAGCCTCCCTTTACCGCAATGAAGATGGTCAAGAGAAAAAAGATGAAAGCACCATTTAGTATGGAGTTAAGGGAACGCGGAATCTACGCATAAGGTACATGAAAACAGTAAGCTAAGAAAAAGTTCAAGAGACAAGATAAAAGTTGAAGAAGAAAGTAGTAGGTGCTGAAAAACAGGACAGCAGTGAACCGGAAATAGATGGTGCATAAGAAAACCAAAAAATTTATTTCAACAAAAAGAAGGCTGACCTAACCTTTAGCTCAGGAACTCACAAAATCCCCCAGAGAACGCTAATTCCAGTGTACTCAAATATTTCGTAGGATTTTCTCTTCCATTTTTCCAGCACACGGCAATATTTTCACGCTTCAACTTAATAGATATTATTCTAAAGGATTCATTCGCAACGAATAGAAGAAGTTAATTGATACCATTTTCATCGCTGAAGTCATTTCAGAATATGCACGAGGATGAAAAAGAGGGTCATGTATGAATGAAACACGTTCCTACAATTGATTGACAGTTGAGCAACAAAAAATTTCTTTGAGGAAAAGGGTTTAAAAATAAAGCAAGCTTCAAGTTTTATGGACACGTAGTTCTTTTTCACACTATAATTGAATCGTAGGTAAATAAGCAAGTTTAGTTAGCGCTCTCTTCGAGTTGCGGGAGTATTGCTAAGGAACGTCTCACTTCGAAGCAAGATGTGCAGGATCAACGGAACTTTTTTGGCATGACAAAGTAAATTTGCTCTGCTTTGATTGAGCAGCTTTTTCCTTTACTTACTTGAAGTCAACAGGGCTAATGACCAGAAAAGAATGGTCACCTTGAGCACCCAGCACAGGGCACCGCCACAGTTCTGAGCACACAGGACCTGTATCAAATGTAAATGTGAGACTAGCAAGGAAGGATGAGACCGACCAAAACATTTTCTCCGTTTCATGAGCGCAAAAAAGTAAAAATAGCTTAAACCTGAGCACCAGTAAACACTATGAAAGAATGACTTTGACCTTTTGAAAACTACAAATGCATACCCACAGAGTTATTTGTCGCTGATATTATACGTATCAGTGAGAATACATTATAACTGAACGGGTATCTCGTAAATGTGTCGAGCGTCCATGAGGACGTAAGCGCCGCAAGTATCAGATTTGCAAGATTAAATTGAATTCCAAAGAAGATGAAATTCAAGAGCATTACGTATAGAGGCTCAAACTAACGAATCTATGAAAAGGACACCTTTCACAACGCACGAAAGGGGCGAAATTTCAAAAGCTGATGAAATTCAAGAGAAGAACTGCAAAGACAATTGCAAAGCTAACTCATGTCTCAGCATCACACCACACGCTTCGCAAGGCTCACGAAAATAAACGATCGGGAGATAAATAGGTATCGATCACATCGCTCTCGGTGTGTAGCGCTCTAGCACGGTCTTTCTTAATCTGGGTTCGATCGAACCCCAGGGGTTCGGTGAGTCAGTTTCAGGGGTTCGGCATGGTACAGTTTGTGCACTAATGCAATATATAATTATATACACATGTTTGAATTTGAAGGAAAAAAGCATAATTTATTTTTCAAACTACGAAGGGTTTGATAAATGTATGCATGTATGGACCTTGCGGAGTTCAGTGCCTCCAACAAGGTCAACATTTTGACTGCGGCTGGTAAAAACTGACGTTCAATATTCAACTCAAATTTAAAGTCAATTATAGTAAGTAATGTTGAAAATAGCAAACATGAACTGGATCGTGCACTCATTTAGATTGAATTAAGCATTCATGAAAATTGAGTTTGTGACTACTGGCAGGTCAGCAGCATTATGAAATCTCCCTTTTTGTACCACCGGTGGCTCACGTCGCAGTCATAGTGTTAAGAACCACTGCTCTAGCGTATGAGCTATAACACTGAGAGACGCGTCTCCGGTGCTGGCGTATCGCTGCAAACGAATCACACGCGCTCAGTTCACAGGACGCGTTCCCAAGCAGTTCGTCACGCAACCGTGCGATTAATGCTCTCTTAACTATAACAACTTCCTTCTCGATGATACAAGAACGATCTCTCTCTCGCTTTCATTGACTGCTTATCAGTGAGACAGCAATAATTAAATGCATGAAAATACAGAGAAATAAAATAACCGTGGTACTCTGACTAAATACCGCATCCGTACGGCGCATCCGTATGACCATAATGTACGGCGATTGTGAGAATAAAAGACGCATGAATTAATTACCTATCGCCCATTAAATAGTGAGTTTCCACATGCAGGAACTTCTAATAATAACGTATTTACTGCGTTGGTCAACAACAATACAAGAAATTTAATCATGATAAAATTGCTTGAAAGTTCTGAATGCGTACGACTAGCGAAAACATGAAGAGCTCTGATAAGATTATTATTACTATATAAGAAATTTTTAGCCTCCCTTAACCACGACAAAGATGTTCTAAGAGAGGAAGGAGGAAGACACCATTTAGTATGGAGTTGATGGACCGCGGAATCTATGCACAAGGTGCATAAAAGCAGTAAGCTAAGAAAGAAGTTCATGAAACAAGAAAGAGTTGAAGAAGAAAGTAGTAGGTGCTGATAGATAGGACAGCAGTGAACCGAAAAAAGATGGTCCGTAACAAAACAAAAACCTATTTTATTTCAACAAAAGGGAAGCCTACCTTGCCTTTAGCTCGGGCCCTCATGTAGTCCCCCTGGGAGTGTTAATTCCCATAGACACAATAGTTGTATCCCCCTGAGGGGAGCTCTGATAAGAAGCAACTAGTAATTATGCATAAAAACCGCACATTTCACGATGCAATACATCAGTGCTCGATAAGCACACTCTTTAATTAGGTTCTTTGTCAATTGACATTTGCGCTTAACTAAATAAATAAGTTTTCACGTTTCAATTAGTGTTTCGTTTGAATGAAAATGGAACGACCATAGTGAAAGAACTGATAAGATAAATGTGTGCTCAAGCCCTTCGTATGATCCACTGCTCCTTGTGAGTCTCTACCACCAGTTATGCGATAATTTTTTTCAGCATTGCTCACGACCGCGCAATAATTCATGCATAACAAATAAAAAATAGAATGAATTTTATACCTTACGTACAGGTTACCACAAGCTCACAATACGTTCCAACAATACGTAGATTAGATTAGTCGTTAGTTTTAGCCTCCCTACCCGCAACAACAAATGCGATCCAAAGAGAGAAAGGAGGAAGGCACCATTTAGTATGGAGTTAAAGGAAACGCGGAATCTACGCAGAAAGGGCTTAGAAACAGTAAGTTGATTATGAAGATTATGAAACAGGGCCAAAGTTGAAGAAGACAGTAGTAGGTGCTGAAAAACAGGACAGCAGTGAATTGAAAAAAGGTGGTCCTTAACATAACAAAATCATTTTACTTCAACAAAAAGAAGGCCTACCTAACTCTCAGCTCGGGCCCTCACATTTTCCCCCTGGGAGCGCTAATTCCCATAGACACAAGAGTTGTACCCTCCTGAGGGGTCCAACAATACGTAACGAATGATCAAGGCTCGAGAAGTTTAGGAAAGGAGCTCAATATTTAACGTCAAGAGTGCTGTGAGGTGATAGTATTTTTATCAAACAAACGTTGGGGCTGATCCCACCCGACGGAGATAAAAGCTTCGTCGCACCGCCGTCAAACACGCCCGTGGTAGACCGCGGGACATGGATTAAAGAGCTCGGTCTAATCTTGATGGACGACGCGTCTGGTGCAATCACCTCTACAAGTGGAACGCATCCTTGTAATCGAGGAGTACCCATGAATTTGGCGCACAATGTTCTAAAATACACGAGGGTGTGTCTGACGTAGACATTGTCACTGTAGGACGTACACGAACTCCTGAGGAGAGTGGAAGGCGTTTCCTCATGTCTAGGAAGGTGTAAATTTCTTGTCTGGAGGTCGGTAACTGATGCCAGCGAAGGATCCGAGTTTTTTGAGGCAGTTTATTTATCCTCGGACTAGGTATTCTTCGTCACAATGAAAAAAAATTAGGAGAAATTGAAGGAGGCTAGTTGGTGATCGCTCATAGTTGATAATTTTCAGAAAAAAACTCGATTAGTAATTAAAAAATACAACTAACTATGGATTCACAAAATTTTCTAGTTCGCGAGTAAGGAGATAACGCTAAAAAACGCAAGATTCGTTTCAACATACAATACGTTACCGTAGCAAACATCACACAACAAATAACGAAGCAGTCTGGACCTAAAGAAGAACATCGAGTCATAAAATACGACATACATATCATGATTAGCCGGTTTTCCCCGAGCAATGAAGTAACCTCATACTATTCGCACCCAAAACCATAGTAAAATGTTACTCTCTAACAATTAATTTGTTCTGGAGTTAAATTAAGACACAAAATATAACTATATATAAACCTAACACCATAATTCATATCTGCGATGCGTTTATTTAACATTGACCAGAAAAACGTGATGGAAAAACCCAAAGATTTACTTTAAATCGAAAAGTTCAAAATCTAAAAAGAGTTGGAGATGCGTCCCAATCTTACCAGCGGCTCGGCCATAGAAATCCTGAACACTACAAATTCGATCCCCCCACACACATCAGACCAATGAAATTTGAATCACAGAAAGCTTAACTACACTTGCAGGCAGCAAGCGAGTTATTTCCAATTTTTACTACACGCTCAGGAACAATAAGCCCGTATTTTAGAGCCAGACAATGTCCCACTTCTGGTTCTTCAGCAAACGGACGGAATTATGTACCACTGCTGTATAAATAGATTGGAGAATCTTTGATTGGTGACAGGGTTCTTGTCTAATTTCTGTAGGCGTTAAAAAAAATTTCAACTCGACACCGCTATTGAGACCAGCAAAAAATTCCTCAGAAATCAATAAAGACTACAGAAAATGAAAATAAATATTCATGAGAGGAGCATTCCGGTTTACCAAACGGTAGTCGATAAGCGCTAACGGCACCTCTGCGCACCATGGGAGAGATGAACGATTATGGCAGCTCGATGCAGGCGTCAAGGGAGAGAATATATGGCAGGGAGAGCAAAGCGAACGTTTGTCAACGCGGAGACGATGGGAAGGGAGATATTCTGGGCCGATGAACTCCATACTAGTATCAACGGAAGAACTCCGTATGCAAAATCGTCGGGGATATAAAAGGAAACAGTAAGGGATGATCATTTGACGAATGGTGACCAAAGCCAACGGCCGAGCAAACCTTGGCACAATATTCTTTCAACCTGTACGAATTAACAAAATTTGATCCTTCAATGTCAATTTAGTGAATAAATTTAAAAAATAGTGAAATTTAGGGCAACTTGAACAATGAAGGCGTTTTATCTATCACAATAAAATGACCGGAGAGCTTCACTGAAGTTGAAAAGTCAGCCCAAGTCATCAACATAAAAGTTACCAACACCCAATTGTCCACGAGTGGTTGTTCGAAGTTTCAACTTCACGCTGGAACAAAACGTGAGTCACAAGTTTAACTCTCGATCTCGTTTAAAAAAATTATATGTACTATTCATACTAATTTGTAAAAATTCTAGGCAAATTTTGAGCCTTGGTAACAGGAAGTGCAGTCAACACCTCTATAGTGAAGAAACTTCAAAACTATCATACTCTTACATTTAAAATTCATTTTTTGCCAGAAAATAAAATTAAACCAAAAGAAGCATCTCACTCTACACCACAAAAAAAGCTGACAAGAACATCTAAGCATCTTGCTCGGTGAAGCTCGCGAATTATCGGAGCCTAGTGACTCGATGTGTCAGTCCGCTATTAGTCGGCGAGACACCTGAGCGTTGCGCGCTGGCGGGTTGCCACCTCACCTTCTGTCGTGAGTGTCGTCCCGCACCTGCATTGCGGGTTGCCGCCGTGGGATTAGGCTCCTGACGCAACATCTTATACAGAGCGAGAAAAACGAGATCTAATCTACGTATTGGATCTTAAGTCTAATTTTAAATTACTCTTAGTATTTTGCTAACTGTATATTTTATCAAGGAACAGGGTGAAAATAGAATAACTGAAGCACTTTGTTTAATGGAATTGAAGAAAGCTTGTTGAGTTGTAGGTATGTTCATAAATGATAAGTTAAATAATTTTCCATAAAATTCATTTGGAATAATTGTATTAAAGACCAAATTAATTTTTGATCTGACATTTAAGGCGTGTGAAATAAGGGATTTTACGTGCCTTCAAACGAATTCGAATTTTGTAGGAAAATAGAATCCCTGCATCAAGTATTCACAGACATGGAATTTCTGTATGCAACACTAATTCATCAGGCCTGTTTTTTATAATTTTCCACGATAATTGGAAAAATGAAAATAATTCAAGCGGTAACAATAACGTGAAAAATATTTTTCAATACGAGGCTTGTCAACACTATATGATACGCTTATTATCAATAAATATATTGACGGTCTCACGTCTGCTTCGGTTTATGAAGGCAACCTCAGTTGAGAGTGAATTCAAGAATTGTCAGAAAGACGCAAGGCAGTGGCGCAGTGACGCAGAGACGGCAGTGACGGCAGTGACGGCAGTGACGGCAGTGACGGCAGTGACGGCAGTGACGGCAGTGACGGCAGTGACGGCAGTGACGGCAGTGACGGCAGTGACGGCAGTGACGGCAGTGACGGCAGTGACGGCAGTGACGGCAGTGACGGCAGTGACGGCAGTGACGGCAGTGACGGCAGTGTCGGCAGTGACGGCAGTGTCGGCAGTGACGCAGAGACGCAGTGACGAAGTGACGCAGAGACGCAGTGACGCAGTGACGCAGTGACGGCAGTGACGCAGTGACGCAGTGACGAAGTGACGCAGAGACGCAGTGACGCAGTGACGAAGTGACGCAGAGACGCAGTGACGCAGTGACGCAGTGACGCAGTGACGCAGTGACGCAGTGACGCAGTGACGCAGAGACGCAGTGACGAAGAGACGCAGTGACGCAGTGACGCAGTGACGGCAGTGACGGCAGTGACGCAGTGACGGCAGTGACGGCAGTGACGGCAGTGACGGCAGTGACGGCAGTGACGGCAGTGACGGCAGTGACGGCAGTGACGGCAGTGACGGCAGTGACGGCAGTGACGGCAGTGACGCAGTGGTTGGCACAACTCGCCATAGCCGAACGAAAGCGACAATCAAAAGTGATAATGCACGATGATATATGAAACAATAGGATACAGCGAGCAATAGGACGACAATGCATCAGTAACTTCACGCTTTATGCAAATGAATGAAGAAGCAAAGGAAGAAAAATTCAGGTCTACTAAGCAGTAAAGAACTATTTAAAGACTTCTGGAACAAGGGTTTCTGATTCAGCGACTAGTAACAAAGGATATAATTGAGGAACTCCATCACCGTAAATGCCGCTGATGAGAATAAACACTGCTCATTACCCCTTAATTGAGCGGCGTTCTTATGTCCATCAATTCCAGTAAAGTTCCCAAGATTTGCCGGAGGTCATTCCCTTCAGCGTGTAAACAAGGTACCTGAATTTTAAGCCAATTTAAAGACTGCTAACACAAGCGCAGAACTGAAATTTAATGTTATAAATAAAAAATAAGACTACGTAAACAATCAATGGTGGATCTGAGAGTAATATTAAAATTATACGTTAGTTTAAGCCTCCCTAACAGCTACAAAAAAGAGCGTATCGAGAAGAGGAAGGCACTATTTAGTATAGAGATAAGAGAATGAGGAATCTTAGCAGAAGGGGCATAGAAAAAATAAGTTGAGAGAAGTTCATGAAACAAGATAAAAGTTGAAGGAGAAGGTAGTAGGTGCTGAATAAACAGGACAGCAGTGAACCGAAAAAAGGTGGTCCTTAACAAAACAAAAAAAAAACATTTCATTTCTACAAAAAGAAGGCTTACCTAACTCTCAGCTCGAGCCCTCACACCCCCTGGGAGCGCTAATTTTCATACACAATAGTTGTATCGCCCTGAGGAGGCGTGGAACTGAGATTTAACGTTATATATCAGAAGTAAGACTACCTAAACAATCGAGCGTGGAACAGAGATTTGATGTTATATCGTAAATCAAAAGTAAAACTACCAGCAAAAAATAAAAAAACGCAAAACTGAGAATTAATGTTATAAAACACTTGCAAAACAATGGAATAGCCGCGCTCGAAGGTCGCCCTCACGCTCCACCTGGCCAACGTCCAAGCTTAATCGGCCAAACACACAAGCCTTTGTCCTTGTCATTCACCGCAGTCCAAGAGAGGGCCATTGGGTTCACTGCTGAATTGCAAATTTTTTAAGAATTAACAAATCCTTATTACGATGGGGTTGTGATAAGCAATTTTTAATAAATAAAAATCTTGATAAATAATTAATTAACTTTACTTGCAGTGAATCGCAGGGTATCAAAATTGTCAATTTCAGACATTAAAATAGTGCAGCTGAATGTGGAAACTCCGTAAAATCAAAACTAAGAGACATTAGTCTGCAGAGATAATTGAAGAATAGATTAGGTAAGCTAACCAAAACGAAGGCGTTCCAAAGAGAGGGAGGAGCAAGGCCCCATTTATGATAGTGTTGAGTGAACGTGGAATCTATGCACAAGATGTGTCCCCACACTCTGTGCAGAGAAACAGTAAGTTAAAAAGGGAAATTGGAAAACAAGATAAAGTGCAAGAAGAAAGTAAAAGGTGCTGAAAACAGAAGAGCAGTGACGCGAAAAATGGTTCTTATCAAAACAAAAACCTATTCTATTTTGACAAAAAACAAGCCCCATCTAACTCTCAGCTCGGAATCACACATTTCCCCCTAGGAGGGCAAATTCCCACAGACATAATAGTTGTATCCCCCTGAGAGGAAATCACTCAAGATCATTTAAAGATAATCCATCAGTTCACAATCTTTAACGCAGCCATTCTCAACCTTTCCTCCATCATTGACCCCCTTGGCTTTATGTATGTATTAAGTACACACGGCCGAAATTTACCTTAACCAGGGATAAATTAACCTCTGGTTGACAACCTTTGCTTTAACTGGAACAAGGTAGCGAAGTGAGTCCACACAATCACAAATGCAGATGGAAGCACTCAGGTATCGTATTTGGTATCGTATTTGCGTGAACTTTGGTATCGCATTTCACGCAACCCGCAGTAGCACCACGCTTCGCACTGTGAAGTGAGGGTAGCACACACTCACATCAGCTCCGGATCCACGACTCAATTCTCCCTGTAACAACTCATGAGTTTTGAAAGACGCTATCAAAGTCACCTATTAGGTCTACTGTAACTGAATCCAAATGAGATGATGCTGTCCAACAAGTTTTCTGTAAAAGCACATCACCTACTGAAACCATAAAATAAAGGGTAAATATGGAAACATGTGATAATTTTTTGACTCGTGAATGGCAAGGCATAGTCAATAAATAGATTTTAGTATTTCAAGAGGCAGATTTTCAGCATTCGTTGAAGGAAATTTACTCGTGAAACGCGAACACACTCACTGCAGCGTTAAGGAAAATGCTAGTTAACTTCATAGTAAGGACGCAGCTTTGTACTGAAATATGTTCGACAGCACACAAGTTCATCTCAGGCCTGCCTGTGCTTGATGCTCGTTATCGTCGCCGTCACCTCTAAAGCAGACGTATTAGCAGACAAGTCGAGCGGCTCATAAACAACATTCCAGCAACAACGTCGGATGTTGTCCCAGGACCTGGGAGCTGCTAGCGGCCGCACGACGCCCTCGAAAACCAAGTTTCAGCTCTGACTGTGTACCAGAAACAAACAGAGTCTGCGCTGCGAGTGTTGATTATGTCAAGCGAATGTTGACTAGGTCTTCTTTCTAAGTGGCAAACCGAGACACTCAAGTTTAGCAAACTGAGAGTCACAGCTAAAGATTTCAACATTCACAACCGCCTCGAAAAGTTTTAAAAAATAACGATAGGAATGAAGATTTATCTGCAATGTTTTTCAGACAAACAAGAATTGTAATGCACTAGCTCTTAAAATTCACAAACACTACTAACATAGAAGCGAGTTGAATTTTCGAAATACTCTAGAAATCAATAAGCAATAGGCGCTTCCATCACTTGCATAGCATATGTGAAATACGCATCGAGGAACAAATAATCAGAATGTTTCAGAACTTTTTACTTCCACTTTGAAGCACTTAAATAGAAAGTAGAAAAAACAAACGCACGGCTAATATTAACCCCCTTTGAAAATCAGACCGAAAGACGAACTTTATGGCGAAACTCCTACACAACCGAAGTTCAAATACAGGACATGGAAAACCTGAAAGTTTGAGCTTTCATTACATCGGAGATAGAAGTTTTGGACCAGATAATGTCAAAAATCTCCCGTTGATAGAATGACCATCACAAAATCTACCCGTATTTTATCACGTTAGAAACACAGAGGAGTCATAAAGATATACATTCGGAGCACACCAGAAGCGCTTTTTTAGTTTGTACAAAATAAAAGTGGGAGTCATGTTGTGGGAAGATTGAATTCAGAATGACTGACTCCTACACTTCCATCTCGTTGCAATGGTTGGTATAGCTAATTCTGCAACATGCGAAGCAAAAAAATCATCAAATCTTGAATTCGAGATTTCGTTACAGTAATTCTCAAGTAATTGGACATCGTCTTGCGCGAGCCTCAACTAATATGGAAAAATTAGTCCCACTCATTGAACTAATATAGATTGGATATTAATTTCCGCTTGATTGGAGTTATAAGGAACTGCGAATAAATGAAATTAACTGTCATCCGTATATGTGTTAACTTCGCATAAAATGATGCACAACTCAAGGATCGACTGCATTAGAGTTAGAAAACTTCGTACTGTATTACCGTAGGGTACGATCGGCAAAAATGCACGTACAAGCTTTCATACGCTGACACAAAATTTTTCCTGTTCGAAAAACAGGTTTCTCTGAGAAGATACCTTAAAATTTTCCTTCACCTTTACGGTGTTTATAAAAATTATTATTATTATTATTATTATAAAAGAAAGTTTTAACCTCCCTTAACCACGACAAAGATGTTCTAAGAGAGGAAAGAGGAAGGCACCATTTAGTATGGAGTTGAGGGAACGCGGAATCTATGCACAACGTGCACAGAAACAGTAAGCGAGGAAAGAAGTTCATGGAACAAGAAAAAAATTGAAGAAGAAAGTAGTAGGTGCTGAAAAACAGGACAGCAGTGAACCGAAAAAAGATGGTCCGTAACAAAACAAAAACCTATTTTATTACAACAAAAAAGCAGCCTACCTAACCTTTAGCTCGGGCCCTCACATGGTTCCCCTGGGAGGGTGTTTGTAAAATGTTGCAAGTTAATGATCAAGGCCGCACTGGTTAATAAATTTCCAGCATAAATGAAATGATGAATATAAAATTTTACAACATATACCCCTGACATAGAAACATATATCCATCAGCAAATCACATTTTTAGAAGT
This sequence comes from Morinoia aosen, assembly GCA_030386875.1. NCBI lineage: Eukaryota > Metazoa > Arthropoda > Malacostraca > Amphipoda > Talitridae > Morinoia > Morinoia aosen. The sequence continues at coordinate 9,646,986 of CM059559.1, read as the reverse complement.
ATTTTCGCTTGCAAATCAAGAGATTTTCTATCTTAATTCACTGAGGAAACTTTTATAGAAACCACTCCTATGAGTCGTGATCATAGTACACGAACAGAACAAACGGAATGATGTCTCATATAGTCGGTAACCGTGTGAATCCAGTAGCATTTGTAACCACCAAACTCTCCCACTTATCCAGCGAAGACATTGTATAACTCTTATCACCGTCGCCAAAGTGTTCAATAGATTATAAATTTGAAGCAGGAAGTGACAGCTGGCAGAGACAGGAGCACAAACAGACCGAGTCAGACCTGCCTCTCAGGACAGCCTGGCGCTCTACCAAGTATACTCGACACTCTCACTTGACAGCCCAAAGGAGTCTCGGAAAAATAGTCCGGAGTATAACTGTATCAAGTGACACTATCATTTGCACAATGTTTAAGACTCGTTCTATTGAATGATTCTTTGTTGCTCAATTTTAAAGTAAGCGCATGCTCTGTATCCGCCGGTGGGACGCATGTCAGCGCCAACGCGCGCCGTGTACTAACAAGTTGCACATTCCATGCAGTATTGTGCAAATAACTCATGCTGATACAAAATACACAGCACACGTACGTATGCAGTGCACGATTTACTGGTCATACGAGAAATGCATGTTTCATGCTTGTGAAGGAATATGGAAGAGTCAATTACGTGATACGTGAATGTAGAAAGAATACAGAACCAATAACCTTTAACGTCCACATTTTGTACTCACATTAACGTAATCACAACCACCATCATTAAACTGGCCCCGGCGTCATGTAGTCACCGACATCACAACGAGGAAGTGACTGCCACTCGAAAATGAACTTCGAAGTACTCATTAAAGCACAAATTTCACAATGCCTGAAACATGTTAAAGCTCTTTATGAACGTGGATTTTGAAACCCACTTTGACGGTAAAGGGTTAATCAAGCGTTACCGTCACCTGCCGTATAAACCGTGAGCACGTCTTGCCCCCACCAATCAAGTGACATGCGCTCGCTTAAAAATCGAGCACGCCACACATGCTTGGAAAACCTGCACATAAATTTATGATATTACACGGCCCACTTGCCAGCAACATGCGCGCTTCAGCCGGCACTATACGAAACTCAATCACAGCGCCAGAACGCAATGAAAGTTCCTGATCGCAACTCGGTACACGATCACGGAAGAGGTACGCTTGCGAGACAACCGGTGTGGTTATATAGAGCAACCTGACTTCCGGGGCACGGTAGAGTCGGCAGGAGCAGGATGAGCAGCAACTTGCTCTCAGATGCAGCAAGGCAGAGAAAGCTTCAAGTTATGTGGGGGGTTCCTTGTATGGTGTCATAATAGTTTTTCCCGGCCAAAATTCATAAATTTTGCATTATTAAAAGTAATCGGCTTACGGGCCGAATTCCCAATTTTTGCGTCAATAAAAATCGAGCAACCATGTAGTCCTACATGCTAGACGAAGCGTACCGACCACTGTCACCAGTAAAGGAAGATCGTTTAGTTCCCAACAACGAAACTTCATGTGGGGACTTGGACTGACGAAATCAATACAACACAAATGGAGTGAAGGGTGTCGTAGCGTCAATAAAAGACTTCATCGTTGCTCTCCATGTAAACCTAACAGCTATTTCCCATAATTTTCACCGATACCACAACACACTCTCAGATTGAAAATGACTAACTTTCGATTCGTGTTATGTAATTAGGAGAGAGGACCTAACTATATGCGTACTCGAGTGAGAATAGAAAAAATCGGGACGCGTCCGAGGGACGCGAGGGTAGAAGAGCATCTGTTTGTTGACGCTGCGACCGGAGGAGGCGACAGAAATGGTGAAGACCTCAAAAAACGGTAGACGAACAGACAGATGAGAGGAGGAAGAAGAAGAGTCAGCGATGTCCGATGGTGGGGGAGATAAGTCGTTCAGCATCGCGACAGTATCGCGTAAAGCGCGGTGCCGATACGGTGCGCTTGCACGGCCAACACCGTACAAAGCGCACACGGCATCGCAACGGAAAACATCGTAAACTGTTAAGAGAGTTTCTTCGTTCTTCGCGACATTGGCGAAGAACGAGCCATTGTATCGGAGAGCTTGATAAAACGGGGAAAATTTTAAAAAAACTGTACTTTACTTTGACAAGGAAAAGTGTTCTACAGAAATCGAATTCGAAGTGACCCTTAGATCATTTAAAAACAAAGAACGTAAAATCTGTTATTCAACTACAAAAAAAAATGTTTCAAGCATGAAGTTGTTGCATCGTTACTATCATGAGAAAAACTAGTCTCAGTAGAAAACCTACATTTATTACAAACAGCCTCAATCCCTAGCTGTCACTAAAACAAACACCAATTCGGCAGAGGAAGTACCAACAATGTTCATCATTTACGCTACCGCAAGTCTCCGATAAATGAAGAGGCTCGGTAAAATAACGAGCCATTTGAACGGAATGCGCTCAGCGGCGCTCTGCTGCTCAGTAATAGCACACAAATCTAAAAAACTTTGCCGTCATGAAGGCAAGCATACAAAAAACACGAAAAAGTACGTCTGACAAGAAATAAACAAATTACGCTTGGCATGAAAGTGCGGAACGAAGCGTAAGACCGTGTACGCCGAGCGTGTTTACTGCCCGATATATTGTTTCAAAACAGTACGAGACAGTCCTTCAGAACGGTAGTTTATGCGAACTAGCTACGGTAAAATAAAAATATGATGGGCACGCCCGAAAAACCCCTCATTAGCTATAAACAGATTAACATGCTTGTTGGTCACATTCCTACAGTGAGACAAAATAAAACACATCCTTCAAGTCACGCCACCTCAAACTTCTACTTTTTTCGTGTTAAAACTTTGAGTTAGCATTCGACACTTCGTAGAAGAAACTTTTTCTCGAGTTCCAAGGATCCCATTTTTAACTACTGAATTCACGTCTGATTTATCTTCCACAGCTTGTCATTTTCTCAGACGAGTTTAAGCTTCAGCGCGACTGCTTGCGGTTACCGCAGTAGCTTGCAATGTGATCATAAGGATGTATAGATCACAGCAAAAAACTGATCGGCAGTAACCCTTCGGGGAAGAAAGTCTCCATTAGACGTCACCTTTCTCGTGATCGAGGTGCGCTTCCGGCGGATACGGCGCGTACACTAAATTCATGTCGCTGGGTGCGCACGACCGTGTAATGACGAAACTGTGATCGACGTTCCCAAAAATGACTTGGCGTCACCATCTGGCTGCAACAGTCAGATTGATTTACTGTCTTCATTCATCTCGTATTCGTGAGAGCAAATCTTGATCTAAGTTAGAATGAAGTATTTCGCAACGAGGATGTTTTAGCCAGCTCTGATTTACTATTTTCATTCATCTCACGTTCTCCATAGCAGCTTTTGATCGAAGTTAGAATTAAGTAACTCGATGTGGATTTAAAATATAAGGCCCTGTTGCCATAGTTCGTAATAGCCGGTGAAATAAATTCAATAAACTGATAGAAAAAGAAAGCCATAAATATCCAGCAATGAAAAAATAACTTAGAACTGACTACCAAAAAAAGGAGACATGCAGGTATAGGCTTACAAACGTGGAAAGGCATAGGAAATTTCACACAAAACAACGAACTCTTAAAACTATAGTCTCTAAATTTGTTGAACCATACTTTATTCGATTGAGCGACATGAAAAATCTAACACATGAACCACAATTAGTACGTTGATGTTTTCAAAACGAGGCTATTTCAAACAAAACAAAGAACACGGAAAACAATTGTATCCATAGATGTTACACCATCTATGTTACACCATCGTTCGTGCGACGTGAAAAATCCGGCAGTCAGAACACAATTAGTACATTGATGTTTCCAAAACGAGGCTATTTCAAACAGAACAAAGAACTCACAAAACAATCGTATCCATAGCTGTTTCACTGCATTTTATTCGTTTGTGCAACGCAAAAAATCAAAGTCAGAAGAGCATTTATTAACGAGTCGAGGTTTTCTACGCAAGGCTCATTCACATTAACCCTATTATTCTTTGCACAGAGTCACTCGAGAGTACTCACCTCTGGCATCGATGATCATGTCCGCCAGGAGGAGGAGAATTTCGACGGCCAGCAGCCCCAACATGGAGGCAGGCGCTCACGCAGCTCGAGTGACTTCTCGCCGACAGAATTGACTCAAGAATCCTATGATAATAGTTCTTTTTGTCTCCTACCATAGGAGTTTTGCCATCAAAATATTAATCACAAGTTGAAGTCCCATGATGAGGAATAAATTTGTCACAAATAACTGATGTGTCACAAATTACTGATGTGTCACAAATTACTGATGTGTCACAAATTACTGATGTGTCACAAATTACTGATGTGTCACAAATTACTGATGTGTCACAAATTACCGATGTGTCACAAATTACCGATGTGTCAAAAATTACTGATGTGTCAAAAATTACTGATGTGTCACAAATTACTGATGTGTCTCAAATTATTGACGAGTCTCAAATTATTACTACAGAACATAACTTTACACTCTGTGAACGAAAATTTTACCGATGCACTTACAATTTTCCAAGAAATACGATCAGTGAGGGTACAGTAAAAAATAAAAAGTTTAAGAAAATCCGAATTTGCTTGAGGCTCGCAGACGCTAGATCACGATCAGTTTTCAGCACATCACCACAGTGTTAGACTTTTGGACAGACGCAGTCAAGTTTCAATGACGTGAAGAATTAATGCAAATAAAAATTTATGATTGTTATATTGGAATCTAGTATGATATCTGTTGCACGGTGTATCAGCCGAATACAAAAAAAAGGGAAACGTTATGTTTTTAAAACTGCGATATTAAACCTACAAGTAAGCCTCCATACAAGAAACGCAACAAATTTTGCACTGCAAAATCATTATTTCCAGAAAAAATGCAAGTGCCTCGAAATAGATCAAACAAAAACAGTCAGGAATATTCCTATTCATTCTCAGTGGAGTCCTAAAACTCCATGGCGTCCTAATGGACAAGGCTCTACAGCGCACTCCATCTCGAGACTCTTACAGTTCGGTGTTCAATGAAATAACTTGAAGACAGCCTTCTTTAAAATCTTTTTACAGCTCAACGCAGCTGGAAGAAACCGTATGAAACGCAAATGTACCAACGAAATAATTCGGTTAAAATAATCGTAGAATAAAGCAAGGACCGGAAATTTAAAACAACCTAGGCCGAGTTTTGCCAGTGAAGTCAACACTTCTAAGAAAGTTTAGCAAATATACCCTCACTCGTGTTACTTCCTGAGCGTTGCAAACTTCCAGTCACGCAGTGAGAAAAGTTAGGAGAGCTGAAGCTGAAATCAGTACTTCACTTGGTTAACTAGATATCAGAAATTTTACCACACTCATTAAAAAAAATTCAATAAGCTACACCTAAAGGTACAGGCATTAGCAATTCCATCGAGAAATGATTAAGGACAAATTTTTTGCATCAATACTCTTGCCACGTAACGGCGAGGTAGTTTAAATCATATTTTTATTTTTCAAATTCTGAAACCTTTGAAAGTGTAATCATGTCAAGTATAAACACTTGCCTGATAATAGCTAGAAAGAAACGAGAACAGGAAACGAAAAGAGTAGCTTTGTTTCCATCCTCAAGTTCTGAGAACTTTCCATTAACCAGAGCATGGCTACAGCTTCTTACCTTCATCAAGAGCATGGCACTGGCTCTTGAGAGCACATCTGACCACACTTGCCACCCCCATGGGCATGGCACCAGCTCTTAAGAGCACAACTGACTACGCTTGCCATCACTTGACAGAATTTACTTTGTCCCCTTTGCCAAAAGTTAATTTTATAAATGAACTGTCAGCTTAATAACCGATATTTTCAAGTACGACACCGACTCTTGAGACCACAACTGCCAATATTTTCCACTACCAAGAGCACAGGATGCACATATAGGAGAAGCGAGCTGTCACAATGAACCCCCTACTGGACAGACCCTCATAATTCGTTAGCATAGGGTGCTCAAAAGTCAGTCCCAACGCATCCCGAAAGACGCGTTTTATCATTTGCCTGTTAGTATCTTCCTCTCCCCAGCGCCGCATAAGGCAGCTTAGTCCGTTGTCCAGTGGCAGTCTCGTAGCCTCCACTAATTAGAGAGTTTTGAATGCAGAGCGAGATCTTGAATTCTTAACGAGGTCTGGTGAGGGGTGAACGCAGTTTGCAAGTTGCGAGAGGAAGCGTGTTTCGGAACACAGGCTCTTCACAAGCGAAGTGGTTGAAGTTATCACCAAGGAAGTACACAAAATTTATAGCATATGGGGGTCGAAAATCTGTGCTACGATAAGATTATGTCGACAGACAGCTGCCTTTCATGTCAATAGGAGTTAGCACGTAAAACAGATTTCAGAACACGCAATGAGATTAGATTATTAGTTTGAGCCTCCTCAACCACAAGGGAGGTGTTCCCAAGAGAGGAAAGAAAAAGGTACCAATTATAATAAAATTGAAGGAACAGAAAATCTATATCCAAGTGTGCTCCCACTCGGAACTTTTTGTGCGCAGAAACAGCAGAATTGGCCGAAGTCTATAGAACAAGATAAAATTGAAGAAAAAATAAAAGAAGTAGAAAAAAGACAAGAGTGACCCAAAAACGTCTGTTTGTAAAGGAACAAATTTTTTTCTTCAAAAAAGGCCTACCTTTCCTTCAGCTCTGAACCCAACATCTTGACCATGGGAAGAATACGTTGCGATCAATTACGCTCATCAAAATGCACAAATATGTCATTGCCTATGAAGAATGAACCCATGCATGCTGATGAAACCGTTACAAGCATTTTTCTCTACTCACACGCCACTACTACGCTCACGAAAATCGGAATTCCCCAAAAAGAAAACTCTATCTAAAATATAAAATAATTTTCTAAATAAAAATTCAACATTATATAAGGTACAGGAGGGATTAGATTAGATTATTAGTTAGTTTAAGCCTCCCTATCTGCAACAAATGCGATCCAAAGAGAGGAAGAAGAAAGGCACCCACCATTCAGTATGGAGTTAAGGGAACCCGGAATCTATGCAAAAAGACATAGAAGGACATAGTTAAGAAAGAAGTTCATAAAACAAGATCAAAGTTGAAGAAGAAAGTAGTAGGAGCTGAAAAACAGGACGAAAGTGATCCGAAAAAATGGTCCTTAACACAACAAAAAAAACTTTTATTTCAACAAAAAGAAGGCCTACCTAACTCTGAGCTCGGGCCCTCACGTTACAGGAGGGAAATAATGAGGTACAATAAAGAACAAACCTGAACAAAAACGAATCGGAACTACAAGGTAGCAAATCATGGTCGGGAACACTTTTGTACTGACAAGCAAGCCGGGAATTAGTCTCTTGCAATTTATTGCCCGTACGAAATTGAACCTGGTAGCCACAAAAACACCTACTGATATGAGACAAGAACTAATTTTCTTCATTGATGGATCATGGTACTTTATAATTTATGTACAATGTGAAAAATATTTTGAAATAAATAAATTAAATCATTGAATTACCTTTAGAGCCTAATTATCTCTATCTAGAGCCTAATTTCTGCTCTAGATAGAGCTATGGAATTTGTTAATTTAGAATGAACAAAATTTAGATGGCAGAACTATTTTGTTTTCTTATATACTTTCAATTGAAATTAGAGCTTTCGAGTGAAGCTACACACATTTTCAGTACAAGTAAAACGTGGTTAAGGAAACCGTGAACTTGTATTCTTCTTTTGAGCAAAATTTATTTATTATAAATGATGTGTTAACTTCAGAGCCGATAATTTTAAGCAAGTCAGTAAAAACAATCCAGACGCAGATTTAATTCAAGATGCGATCTCCTTTTACCTTCCAAGAAAACATAGCATTCGTCCAATCACTAACAGTTGTTGGCTAGAGGTTGGTACAAAAATTCAGATTTTCTATCATTAAACAAGATTCCTGACATAACAAGCAGGGCAACCCCCTCTGCAGTAGCCAGGAGGTACCAGGGCCCATGAAATAAGCCACCGCAAAAACAGCCCGGTATTCGGAATGCCGTGAATGCTATTCCATGCTCTCCTATAGAGGAGATTAATAATAGACCTTGCAGCGGAACCGAGTACTTATTTCGGCGCTCTAAATGCCCCGCATTCCTTTGCTATAGAGACAAGTGACGGCCTCTTCTGGATATCACCTCCCGCATCTCTTTATACGTATGTCCTGCATCGCAAAGTACAATAATAGAAGCGACAGTTCAAAAGATAAAAGGAAGGTTAAAAAACTGAATCAACTTTAAAAATAAAGTTCTACTTTTGATCTTCAACTATCCATGCGTACATCGCGAGTGAGAAAGGTGCAACATACATGTCATCACAGTAAAAATACCGCGACTCTCGCAATATCTCACAACTAAAACGATACATTTACTACAACTGAGTTTGCTCAGCATCCTAATTAGGAAACGAAAACCGTAACCTTCGTTTTACAGCTGCTGTAAACGCTGGCAGTTTTCCTAGGGGGCTAGTTAAGGTTTTTTTGAGGACCAGGTAAGCGAAAGAGGAATTTTGTCTTGTTAGAGTGAGCTATGTGTTGGAAATAGGATTTCTACATTTAGAGTAACGCAATATACTTAACGTTAGCGATGCCGTGGATTATTTTAATGGAATTTAAGAGGAAGGTTCGATAAAACCCAACAAAACCGATGCCGTACAAATTAAAAGTTTGTTCTAAACGAAATGAAATTATGCTATGTTTTAGAGGGTCTGTAAAGGTCACTCTTATAAAAAATAGGAACTGGATTTACTTCTATGCTATTCAGATTATAACTTTTAACAATCAATCATATCGAGCAATCCCGAGCAAAAAAGAAAAAGCCACATGAAAAATTCCAAGCAAAAGAAAAAAGAAAATATGGAAAACTCATTTTGAATTTCAGAACGAGGTTCACTGCAAACCATGGGAAAACTAACACTCATTTCAGCAATTTGTGGAGAAAACCAAATACTTCATTGTAGCACTTTTATAACTATTTTTACGCTAGAGTCTAGGAAGGCTTACAAGGCTACATTGCAACATTAGCTCAAGAACACTTATATCATCCAATGACGTTTTTGAACACAAAAAGAAGGGTAATTTTTCCATACAATGGCATTTCTCGTAATAAAAATATCATGAACTATACGTAAATTTCAGTTAACCTTTCGAGGACAATTAAAAGAATGTCGAATTTTACACACAGTAGCGGTTAAAAATTTTTAAATGTCTCACCGAAAATATTCTGCTGAGGATTTTTTCGTGTTATAATAAAATTCGATGACACCATGGGGCCAAAGCCATTTAATAACCGACGAAATAGTTTTACCACTTGTTCAGGCGTCCTATACATTTCTTTAATGACAATTCAATTATCCAGATACAATTACACTTTTTCGCTGTATCAACAAACCACTCTACAGAAAACCGTGTAAAATACATCACACGATCCTTAAATTATTTCAGCCTAAGTGCTTTCTTGTAGGTTATTTATTCATCATTTGGCGTCATTGATTGACGATTAAATCCTTCAAAGAATTTGACAAGAGTTTATTTCCAAAATACGTTTTCTAGGTTCACTTCTTAAAAAAAGCTATTCACGGGCGAGATTTTCTCAGCTGCGAGCATTGTAGAAAAGATATTTTGAAAGGAATCTATGAGGAAGAATACCAAATGAATAAATTCAAGCGACTGAAAATAAATACTAACATTTCCATCGACTAGAGAAATAGATACGCTTAAATACGATGAAAAGTTACCATATAAAAGCACGGTAGAAACCACTGAAAAAAATGAAAAACTGACGCCTTGTTATGACGCGCACGCCAGGCAAATAATTTCATGTCACACACCGCTGGTGCTCCACACACACGTCACTCGTGCGTCAGGCATTGGGAGCCCTGACCGGCATGCAGTACACTAGAGCAGGGCTTCACAGCCACTGTTACTGCTGGCGGAGAGAAGCAGTCACCCCGCAAAGACGCCGCTTTGCCCACCCGGCCAAAGCAATGAAGAAAAACTTTCAGCAGGCATCGCATCGCATCGATTACGAGCAAAGCTGTAGGTGTAGACGAATTGTCGTCACAGCAAACCCAAGAACTTACGACCCAGTAAACGATTTAATTTGCAAACATTGGGGTTCGGTATGCAAAACGAATGAAGAGAATTTATTGCACAGCTTTTGAAATATCTCATCAGATTTCGATGGAAACTTCGTGAAAAGATAACAAAATTTGAAATTTGTCGGTATGAATGGTGAAGTTTAAAAACTCGCTGTGACTAACGAAAATGAATTTTAAATCATAACCATACGCAAAAATATACAGGGAAAGTACGTACTAATTTTCAAACTCTGCGCTCACTCAAAGCCCCATTCACGGATCACCAAAAAAAGCAGTATTCGCAAGATTCGAAAACATTATTCCCTAACGCTGTCGAGTTTTTTATTCGTTTAATTTCGAACCACGTGCAGCAGTTGGCGCACTTCGATATCAATAGACGCATACAACCGGGTACACGAGACAACGGTGCTGCACGCGATACAGTAGCTGCTACGGCATTCGCCCTCTGCACCAACTGTTCTTGAAGCTTGTTTGACTAGTTTGAGAAGCAGGCTAGAGTTGCGAAGTTTGGACGACAATGTCATCCAATCAACATTTGGATGACAATATTCGTTAACATCAATGACAGGATCTTCCAACTAGAATTTCGAAGATATCAAATGTTATACTCGAACTTTAGGAAGACCATCCTAGACGAGTAAGCATGCAAGAAAAATCGCGATGAGAGTGGCTCACTATTAACATAGCGGAACAGATGTTGAAAATACCCCTAAAAATTAGGGTGCGTTTAAGAGCCAAACATAAACACACATTGTAGAAGACCCTAATTAACTTGAAAATTAAAGTCATTGTTGTAATCAAAAAGCCACGAGATGAAGAAAATTTGCATCACGAAATACTAGCTTAAAGAACATTTTCTCGCCACTGCTGATATTTGGCTGTTCTCAACCCTCTACCAAACACCACTTCTAATGAACCTCAGAACACTGATATTTCTAAAAAATGACCATTCGTTTCGACGGTATTACGACCTTTGAGTTCAACTTGACTTTAAAGGCGATATAACATTCTCAGTGTTCATCAAGTAAACAAACGTGACCGGAAACAAATTGCCATACTCAAATTCAAGATAAATACGAACCAACAAAATCAAGCAGAGCTGAAGCAGGGTGGAAACAATTAACGATATAAATTCATAGCAGATTTCGATTCACGGAAATTTTCAGCAATTATCGTTATTTTTTATAGAGGCGCTGGCGAAGTCGAGTTTTTTATGTTGTCCCACATCCAACAACGCAGTTGTTGACAATACCGTAACTAATTATACACCTTAGAACAAATTTGTGGTACTCACCGAAGCGGTTCTGCAACACCGGAAATAATCACTAAAAAGTTGACTCACCTGAAAGAAAACGCAACACATTAAATCCTTTGAAAAATGCATTTTCCAATGCACAAAAATATCTTTCACATTTATTGCGCTCCCGTTGTTGAACCTTTAAAAATTTCATACAACAGTAAGATATCTAACGCACCAGTGACCCAGATGACAAAATTATAGCGTACATTGACAATTAAGATGTAACCGAATTTGAAAGAAAGTATACCAAGCAACGACAGAGCTGCATGATGTTATAAACAGAAGTAAAACAATGAAACCACTACTGCATGAGATTCAAACGTAAGACACATGATCGAAGAGGGTGATTCATGAATCAACACAACAACTAATGCGGAAACGAAAACAGCAGCCCACACATTTTAGATCAAATTTAGTGTAAAACATTTGCAACTTTAAACTCAGTATACACGCATGAATCAAATAAATTCAACCAAAGCACGAATCGACCCTATGATTTAAAAAATCGGCTCAAAAACAGGAAATAAGTTTAGGCGAATAGAAATTTTAAAATTTAAAATTGTTAAGGAAAATTTCCTCAGATTACTAAGAATGAAGCTGTTGCAACTCACCTGCCGTTAGTTCAGGCTTGGCCGTCATTACTGGCCATGGCAAAAAGCCGTAGCAGAATCTTATGCCGCACTCGGTCATATTTGATTATCGGGCGAAATTTGCTTAACCCTACTGACAAAATCCCTTCACTTAGACAGCTGAGGTCGAGGCTTATTCCGAATAAGAGAGATTCATTGGCGGCGAAATACTAACACGGCCAGGAAAAAAATCTCGCGTCAAGCTGACATCGGATAAAACGGACCAAAAAATGTCTAAATCTACTAAAAAGGAGGAGCGGTAACATCATCAAAACCCAGCAGTAGCAGTCAGAAATTGAAGGCAGATTTATATTAAGGAATAATGACATGGAATTCCCAACTCCATCAGGAGAGCTCGGGACCTCGCATTTTTTCCCTCGGAGCACTATGCAAACTTAAAACTCAATCCATAATTTTAGCTCAAAAATTTCATACTAAAATCCTATTGGTTAATCGATTCAGTTTTCCACGCAAAAATTTCGGGACTGCGTGCAGAAAAATATTCAAATCGAGAGTTCATCGTGTACTAAGTAGAAGAATTCTTCTACTTAGTACAACAAGAAAAACTAAAAGAGAGAACTATTCGTGTACACTGTAATGTATGTAAGAGAGGGTGATAAAAAATATCGTGCATGATACTTATTTTACGTAATTATATTATACGAGCATGAATAAAATGGAATCATGTACAGTTTAAAATGAGCGTAAAACGATTGAGAATATCTTATGAAATCTAATTACTTCTAGAATTGAAAATCAATATCCAAGTTATTCTGGAGTAAATTTCTGGTAAAAACCTTTTGATCAAGTGATCATAACTTCAAATGTTTCATTCCCAATAATTAGAATGATGATAGATACTTAAGAGATTAGATTAAAAGTGAGTTCAAGCCTCCCAAACCACGACAAAGATGTTCCAATGAGAGGAAGGATGAGGGCAAAATTTAGAATGGCATTAAGACGACGGGGAATCTATGCACAAGAGGTTCGTTACCACACGCAAAATTCCCTTCGCATAGAAACAGCAAATTAGGAAAGAAACAAATGAGAGAAGATGAAAGTTTAAGAGGAAAGTTATAGGTTCTGAAAAATGGGACAGCAGTGAATCGAGAAAAGGTGGTCCGTGACAATAAAAAAATCATTGTTTTTGAACAAACTGATGACCTACCTAACCCTCATCTCAAAACCTCACATTTTCGCGGTAAACAAACTTTAACTCGGAGCGCTAAACAAACTTTAACGTTAATTCTTTATTTTAGTTCAAAAATACCTTACCAACGTCGTTTCGTCAATAATTTTATACTCGCTTATTTTCACAAACATATAAAAGATATGGCGCCATCCATGACGGAAACAGAACGATATAAATATTTAATACCTAATACGGCCGACATTACACGAAAAAGCCAAAACGAACGCAGCTTTCTACATTTTTGCAACATCATATCACAATGCATGAGGGTATATCGGTCACGCCAGAGCTCGTAGCAGGTGCACTCCAACAAAGGACAAAGTCTTCCGACTGAGCAGCCTAGACGCGGACACCCTCTACAGGAAGAAGACGCGTAGCCCAAGTAGGCTTGGCGACCTCGGAAGCGTCGTATCGCGGTAACGGCACTGCCGAGAGCGCAAACGATATGCCCGTACAGAGCACACTTCATTGTAGGATGCGTATTCAGAAAGATGTACAAAATTCATTTTTTAGTTTTTCCCCAAGAAATTTTGTGCAGAGAACACGCTTCGCTGGAGGATACGTGTAGAGAAAGATCTAGAAAATTAACGTTTTAGCTGTCCCGAGAATTTTGTACATAGAAAACGCACTTCGCTGAAGGATGGGTGTTTTGAGTTGAAAAATATGTAGGAAATAAATGTTTTAGTTTTCAATGATCGTTAAGGCATTTAGTGCATTTAGCAATGATCGTTAATGCATTTAGTGATGGGGCTAACCTATTATACTCAAAAATTGTAGTGATACTCAGCAAACGTAATATCATACACATTACTATTTCATGTATATCCATTGAATAACTACTCGCTCTGATCTCATGAAAACTCTGGCAATATATGTGAGCATTTCGAATGTCCTCACTTCAGTCTCCAGTTAATGTAACCTAATGTATTTCGCTTAACGAGCTTCAATGATCTTTAAAATACGTATAAATACAATACACACTAAAAAACAGACATTCCAGCAAGAGATTGACTCAAGTTTTCTGGATTCCCCTGAGAAAGAAATAAAAAAGAAGAATAACTAATGAAATAAATCCACGCGAGCGGCTCTTTAAACAAGCTTTACTGGCTCCGTTGCGTCTAGCTTTGTATTCCTGAGAGTTTCCACCAAGGTACACAAAATCAGCGTACCCTTGAATAAATTACGATCAGTAGAAAAATGCGTAATAGGATCTTGCCAATCAGCGCAATCCAAGTATGAGACCGACAAAAAAGAAAATCGCTTCACAATTTTTAAGTGCCTAGCGATGAGCCGAGTTCAGAAGCAACTTTTTTTTGCCATGAGTTAAGCAGATTTACCGGCATTCGATTTTACGGGATTGAAATTTCTTTTCGGGATTATCATCACAAGAGACGGTCATTGATGGACCATAAAAAAAAAATTTATAGACATAAATTTGGAATGCTGATTTCAAGTTCCAAGTTCATTTTCATTCATTTTCTTATCGAGATGATCATGTGCCCAAGTACAGAAATATGAACGCAAACTGAAGATCTTTAATTTATTTCACAGAGATGAACAACTCAAATATTCTTACAACAATTTAAACACACAAAATGGATGCATGCTGTTACATAATTTACAAGAAGAACTACGTATGTGTTCTCGCTGGAATAGTTTGTACTTTATCAAATACATGTGAAAAAAATGTAATAGCAACAGTGTTTAAACATGAAGAGGAGCATAATCAAGGAGCGAATTAGGCCAACTTTCGGGAAATTTAAAATCAACACGTCGTCTGAAATTACATCAAACGCAAATTCTTACACTCGCTCCAGGGTGCAAACTAGTCTTGACCATTTTCGTCAGTGCCAACGAGTTGCAACTTTAAATCGAACGAGCTTATTTTCCCTCAAAAAAACACATGAAAATAGCTATGTTGAATGGTGTAGTTCAAATACCATTATGTTCCCACTACTTCAACAACAAACGAAAGTCATCCGTCAGGAGCATAAATCTGTCAAGGAACTGTAGTGAAACCATAATTCAATAAAAATTTTCAGGGGAAAGAAAAAAGCCCAATAGAATTGAAGCTGGGATAGTATGTTTTTGAGCACTCGCTCAAAAATTCTTGAGTCATAAGATGCTTTTTGATGTTCGGTCATGCAAAATGATTTACATAAATCACAACACAAATGCGACGCTCAATCGTAGAAACCCAACAGCTTTTCGATGGTTTTGCTGAGAGCGAATATTTGCGCATGATTATACTACGTACAAGCGATACAGAAAATAAAATTATCAAGTTACGTAAACGTGTAGCAAACTAACGATGTTACTAAACACTTTGCGTCTACTACTACGACTCTTAACCAGAGTACCGCTAATAAAAACAATCCACTTCGGCCAGTATCAAGTGCCATAAAATTTCCGTTGGTCCACTACTTCCGCACTAGAACGGAATTACTGGCCCGCACGTCGATAAAGGAGTGTTGAATGAGTCACAAAAGAGAGCAAGAGACGAAGTAAGTACTCCAGGTTGATTTCAGATGAACTCTTGCGCAACCATCTGTGCGCTGGCAACAGCAATCGCTCAAGGGTCGCTTGCAGGAGCCGAGGGTCGCAGACCCAAATTAGGCTTCTGAAGCGACGGTGCCGCTACAGAATCAGGAAGCATCGGTGGAGCAACTTATGAGACCGACCTGGAAGATCGTACACCTGACGCGCTTCCTAATTGGTTCCTCTCCAGTCAATGAACTTGTTGAAAGAAAAACACGATGTTGGTTGTCGGACATGGCTTGAAAATATGAGTGAAAACCTATACTTTTGGGAAATTCTTAGCACGACTTGAAATTACAGTGATGTGAATTTAGAACATGTGTACAGGTTAAACTTTGAGTAACGAAAGTTTGTGAGCTTGTTCCAGATAAACAACGGAAGGCTATAAGCGATTGAAAACTTGTCAGGTCAGAGTGATTAACCAAGCTAATGAAATGATAAGAGAACTGATGACTGTATCAAAAGCTGTATAACACAAGCCTTTTACCAAGCCTGCACGTGATTGGTGCCTCACAGCACAGGAATTGGGGATAACCCGAGAATGAGACACTTCGCTCGTTTCTGTTGGCATATTCTATTCCATAACCTGTAAGTGAACGATGATGATGATGATGATGATGATGATGATGATGATGATGATGACAAAAAATTCTTTCGTCTCTCATTCTGTTGTCCAAGTGTGATAGAATTTTGTTTTCTGAAATTACTATTCCCTACCATAACCCTATCCTCAGTTCTTCAGGAAGCTTAAATTCTTAGAGGCTTAAACTTGCGGTATCTGGGAGCACACACATACTGCAGGAGAACAAAAACTAAAATGAAAGTTCGATCTTGTTTTGCTACGATTTTCATTGAGTGAACGTTTCCTCCTTTCTTCTTATCCTCCGCACGACGTGGTATGTGCATCGCATCAGTGACCATAGACTCTTATTGTTAGGTTTGACCTGTTCATTTCATGATTCAATTTCATTCGTCACATCCACTTTCAAGATGACTTTGTAATCTAACCCATGAGAACAGTAAATATTCACTCCCAAGTGCCATTCATCAAAATTTAACTAGCTGCTCCTAAACTGTAATAATCTCGTTTTGAAACTAGGACTGTATTCTAAAAGGTTACGAATGCGGCTGCTCATTTCCTACTTCTATGATCAACCAAAATCGTTCTCAACAGCTGTTTATTTTTTAGACATGACTATCCTCCTCAAACAGAGATTAAATTTAACAATTCCTTATTCCCGTGACCCTTAACAGTGACCATTATATCCGTGTTCCGTAACAGTGATACAGTGAGGTCATGTGCCAGGTAGGATTGGCAGCCAACACAAAATATGCTCTAGTTATTTCGATGGTAATTATGTACCCAACGCCGATTTAATAACAGCTTACGGATCTTAATGGACAAGAAATATTTTGACATTTATTCGTAGCTCAGAATAATTGAACTGTGAAAAAGTTGCGGTGAATAACATAGGTTACACGAAGTGCAATTGAAAATAAGATAAGCAACAAGAAATATGAACGAATAATACCAGAAACTCTGAGTTCAAATGGACTTTGATACATGTACTATGTAATAATTTCTCTAATAAAATTATTTCGCGCAAAAAATGGAAAAATATCCCACACATGAGTAATTCAAATAGGTACATGTGTCGTCTGACTAGCCAAATCCTGGGGGAAATGTTTCGGCAAACCTGTTCTATTCACATAAAGTAACCTATGCGAGATGACTAGCAACTGTCCCTATGGATGATGAAATTATAAGCAGAAGCAGAGAAAGGGTATTACAAAAAGGAGTCACATGGGAAGAAGGCACGAACGCTTGAAGAAGCGAAGTGAGCACGAAAGATGGAAGTCCCGAAGGCATACCTATAGCTGAGGTAACAAACCTCAATTGGAAGTAGTCACATCATTATCTCCACAAATGAACGCTGTTCAACTTTCCAGCAAGAGAAATAAGAAATTAGTTCGCAAGATATAGGCGGATTAAGCTTTTGAGCTAGTTCCTCTTCAAATGCTTGCATAATCCAAAGAAAACGATGCGCGATATACCCAGGCAATATCACAAGCTACAGAAAACGATATGTAGCATGCCAACACCAAAATAACATATGTTGTTTTTCTGGAAACTGAACCTTCGTTTCTCGGACAAATGCAGATAGTTATACACTCGAATTTTACATGAAATTAAAATAATTCATTAATTACGAGAAACGATGAAAAATTCCGAAGCAAGATTTGTGAAGCCTTTTCTCCGTAAGTGGTTAGGAGCATAAAATTAAAACAGAACAATTACTATTATTACTATTCGTTAACTTAAGATACCCTAGCTACATCAAAAGCAATCTCAAGAGAGCAAAGAGAAGGGACAATATAGGATGACTGAAACAATCCGGGGATCTATACACAAAGTGTGTTTGCGCACAGCAGACCCAGCCCATAAAAACAGCAAATTAGGAAGGAAAATGAAGGCAAGACAAAGGTAGAGAAAAGAAAGTATGAGCACTGAAAAAAGCAATGTGAGCGCGAGAAAGAAAAGTCCCGAAGGCTTATCTATCTAAAGCTGAGGTAACATAGCAGCATCTCCCCTAGGAGCGCACGTTCCCATATCGTAGGGTTGACAAACCCAACCTGAATTTTCTAAATACAAGATCGAAGTTGCCACGCACAATAGTTAACACGTTGAATGCGTATCGGGACATGTGTACTACTAGGTAAATTTTTCATTTACGTTTCGGTGTAAATGAAGAGCATTTCAATTATTTCAACACCATTTTTGAGAAAAGATTTTAGCATACGAGGTAAAATATAATCGTGCCATCACATAATTAACACTTCTTAGAAAAGATACAAGTTTTACAAGTTTTTTCGAGCAGTATAGCAGTTTTTTAAACGCTACAGCTTATAACTTAATGTCCAAAATAGGAGGTTTTTTTCCAATCAAGCCTGGCAACAACCGTAGCAGCCGCACAAACGCAGCCGAAGTTAATCCTCCCCATCCCCATACTGTAATGGAAGAAAGTAACGCCTGTGTACGACACAGGGAGAGATGATGTGACCCGTGAAGGAGATCGAGTCATCTCTTCATTTCCTACGTAGCGTGTGCGGCGACAGAAATACAGGAAAGATGATTTCCGCAATCTACAAGTCTCATACGAATAGAAATCTGGAACAGAGACATAAAGGGAGTGTTTGTAACACTAGAAAAGAGGTAGTATTTGAAGCATTACGTTAGTGTCAAAAAGAAACTGTAAGAAAACAAAGAAAAAGAAATCAGCTTCTTTTCTGGTAAACTTCGTCCAGTGAATCGTTTATTTTCTCAAAACAATTGAAAATATTTTTCATGGCACTACGACTGTATTTCATAAAGAATATGAGGCAAAGCCTTCAATTTCCACGAGTCAATAACGTTTTAGAATTTCTGTCACAGACGCACAAAAAATTCGATAAATACCAAGTCTGAAATCCGTCATCAGTTTAAGACTAGTCACACAATCCCTTCTAAGCCCAAACATTAAATTCGGACAATGTTGTGTAAGTAACGTCTTTTATCATTCTAAAAACTTACGGCGCTGATACAAAAACCGTTCAAGACAAATGAAAAAATTAATAGGTGGAAGAATGCTACTTCGTTGAGGCGAACAATTGCCATAATTCGAAACAAAAAATAGTACAACAAATAAGAATATTTAAAACTATCACAACATTATTGATAGTACAAAAAGCTCAAAACATCAGAATTAAGAGGCAAAAGAAATTGCATAAAAATCAGAAAGCATTCAGTTACATACACTCAAGTACTTCAACAGAATGACCGCATTGACCTATACAATATCCATCTCAGTGTCCACCAGCCTTTCCAAACTTTAGAGATATCAACCACCCCAGAGACATGTAGAGGAACTATCTTTCTTCACGTGAAAAATTTCGACAGGAAATGATTTTCAGCGCCACCCATTTCATCTCGCAGGGAAGTAAGTGGGCAAATAGGTGCAAAGTGTATGAACCAAGTGGGCAAATAAGTGTAACTTGTATGATCCGAGTGGGCAAATAAGTGTAGCGTGTATGAACCGAGTGGGCAAATAAGTGCAGCGCGTATGAACCGAGTGGGCAAATAAGTGCAGCGCGTATGAACCGAGTGGGCAAATAAGTGCAGCGTGTATGATCCGAGTGGGCAAATAAGTGTAACGTGTATGATCCGAGTGGGCAAATAAGTGTAGCGTGTATGATCCGAGTGGGCAAATAAGTGTAGCGTGTATGAACCGAGTGGGCAAATAAGTGCAGCGCGTATGAACCGAGTGGGCAAATAAGTGCAGCGCGTATGAACCGAGTGGGCAAATAAGTGCAGCGCGTATGAACCGAGTGGGCAAATAAGTGTAGCGTGTATGATCCGAGTGGGCAAATAAGTGTAGCGTGTATAATCCGAGTGGGCAAATAAGTGGAGCACGTATGAACATCAGCAGCGCCAATTAACATGAGCCATACCTGCAGCTCGAGAGGTCACTCCAGGGCGTCGCGTGGCCAGCGGCTGTCCGGGCTTGAGGGCATCGGAGCGCAGGACACGCGAAGCAGCAACCGAGGGCTTGTCGCCTGAGGAATACACGGAATTTGTGTGAGAAGATAACCGTAAAATAGAAGAGACGATAACCGTAATACATAAAGACGTTATCCGTAATACAGAAGAGACGATAACAGTAATACAGAAAATATTTGTGGTGTGTACTCTGTTAGTAAATACCGTAGTACGCTGAATGTGTACTATGTGATTGTGTAGAATGTGCTGAGTAAATTAACACCGAATATGCACAATGTGCACCGTAAGTTAACGCCGAGATCCCCAGAGAAGGTGTAGAAATATATGCTCTGTAGGTAAACACTGTAATGCTCTGAATACCAAAGCATCTGTAGACTGTGTTTCGCGAGTAAAAATTGAAGTACACAGAACAAATGTGCATAATTTGACCTGAAGTTAAAAATAGCAATGCACATTCGTGGTACGGTAAGGAAAATTTTACGACAATAATAAAATTCTAGAGTAAGAATGATCGCGTGACTCGAGAAGGACGCGTAACCTGGTTAAGTGAGGGTATGGTGAACAATTCAATGGTGCAGCCCCGAGAGAATGAAGGAAAATCACTTGAACTTCAACACAAAAATATATTTAATTTTCAATAGAAATCATTAAGACAAGATGCTTTAGCATTTTGTATTAACTCATGCATCTCAAAATAATAGCGTTATAAATTGGTTGCTGTGCATACATTGTTATTCATCAAGCAAGGAATGTAAATTATAAAGCAAAAATTCAACTTATCAATCATAAAACATAAAAAAGCAGGTGTGCAAACCAATAAATTAATATTTTTCGGTATACCGTGGCACCTAAATTTTTGACGCAGCATATCGACTCAAGCTGCCCTACATTTTCGCTATTCAAAATGCTCCTTATCATTTTGAAAATTAACTTGAAAGTTTTTCAACACTAAGGAGCTAACACTGGCGAACCACAACTAAATTGATGAAATGCATCACAGGATGACGGATGGGATACATACTAACAAAATGTGTGGTAGTCATTAGTGCGGAGCTACTTCAACACTCATACCTTAACATGAAGATAATGTGCGACAGACAATATCTATATAAGATTCTTAATCATAATTCATGTTACAATAAAATATAATTGTAATTAAAAAGTTCATAATAGGAAATAATAATATAATAAGATTATTTATAAAAATAAGATTTATAATTGGAGGGCAAACATGCAGAGTGTCACAAATCAGAGGTCAAAATTGGCAGAGTGGATTAAGTGATAATTTCACCTCATAGTGGTGTAGATGTCTTTCAAGCACGGTGGCCTAGTTCCTAGTTCAGTTCCTAATTAGTAACTTGGCTAGGAAAAGCTAGTTTGGCAACTCTGCGATGAACACCACGCTTCTAGCTTGAGTGCCCTAAAATTCTGTGTTTTGTGGGTTAAGATCTTCTGCATATTTGCCCTCCAATCATATAAAATAATACATGATTTATGAGTTACAAATGCAAAATAGTGGAGCAGGCAAGGGGCGAATTTCACGCACAAGAATCACGGATCGAAATCAGTCGGCTGTGTGCAAGGAACGGCGCGTCAGCCAACGCTCGAACGCTCTGATGCTCGGCAGAGAGCATCAGAACAAGAGCCAGCCGAGCGAAACAGCGTAATTCTCTCAAGCAGTCGGCAAAAACTTGACGGAAGCCTACGAGTGCGTCATTTATCAAGCAATCTGACGATCCGCATCAGGGACTAGAAACAATTCGTTTCATTTTTACGTTAATTCTGCCAGACCGCTGCACCGATTTATCGGTGTGTTACGAATCTACCGCTATGCTGTTTTGCCTAATTGGTACTTTGCCTTGCACGTGAAAAAAAAAATGAGTCACAAACTAAAAATAACCGACCAAACGGGCTTCTCATGGCCTCATGGTTCGCCATTGCAAATGTCTGCCTCCATGTGTTTGAATTGACGTCGTGTGTTCAACGTTGAGCAGTTAGGTTAAAAACCTCAGGTATGGTAGGGTTAATTACTCCGAAAATCGTAACACGTTATCTCTGACACAGTGAACTTGCAACCAATTTGTACTACACTGAAAAATTTAAGCATATTTCTACTGAGCTCTCCTGTACGTACAACTATCCCATTGTCGAGGGAGAGCAACATTTGAAGCTCTGTCGGTTTTCAAGATTTGCAAATTTCCACCAGTCTCCATTTCTCAAACAGAAAACGTGTGCTTTTTGGGTTTCCGAAATTCACGGTCTCTACTCGCAACTGAACAACGGCCGTCGCAAGAAGAAAAACTGGCGCGTTAACCTCCAGCGAAGCCGAAAATGAGCTTTGTGCGCAGACCTTGCATCATTTAAGTTGAGGTGCGGCATTCAAACGAACTTGAAAAGAAACGCTAATTTTTTTCGTCACGAACAAAAGTTCGGAGTAATTAAAGAGGGGTTTACCGCTGAGACTGTGTTTCAAAGACGGTGGGTAATTGTTCGGCGTCTTAATAACCCACAGATTTAGTCATTACGTTTCTTTATGAGCAGCACGTGCGAACGCTGTGCTGACGTACGTACATCTCGGTGGGTAAAATTAAAACCTCACAAAATTTCACATTAACTTTAATGTGATTTACGTGCAAACCTAAACCCAGATTTGAAGATAAACAAGTGCTCGCACAGAAAAGCATTTTCAATAAATTATACATTTTCCTACAAGCACAGTGATAATTGGTGAAACTAAACCACCACCATACTCCCAAGCAGGCTTAAACATCTGAATATTTTACAAGAACGGTAGAGCACAAAAGATGAGCAGCGATCATCTCTTCAAGTAATTGCTCATAGGAATTCATTAGACTGCTCAAGAAATTAAGCATCCCAAAAATATCGAAGTATCGTCAACAAATCGCTCGGCATTGAAATATGTGATGCAACATTCAACCACATTCGACTCATATATAATTTATATTTGATTAAATTAAAACTTTGATTAGGCTTCCCTATCCACAACAAAGGTATTCCCAAGAGAAAAATGATGAAAGCACCATTTAGTATGGAGTTAAGTATACGCGGAATCTATGCACAAGGTGCGTTCCCACACAATTCCCCATGCAAAGGAAGAGTAAGGTAAGAGTGAAGTTTATGAAACGTAAAAAAGTTGAAAAAAAGAGTACAAGGTGCTGAAAAAAATGAGACAGCAGTGAACTGAAAAAAGGTGGCCCCTAGTTAGACAAAAACTCTTTCGACATGACAAAAGCCTATTGAACTCGTACCTCGTGATTCCACCGTACGGTAAAGTTTTCAATCAAAGGAAATTTTCCGAGGTTGAGGTTAGGAGGCATAAGTTTATCAATAATATTTTGCGAAGTTACCAAACTCATCCTGAAAGGGTAACCACAGAAAAAATCTTTAGTGACGATAAACGTAAGTTGAAGAGTGTGTTTTGTCAAGATTCTATAATGTTTCACGTATTTTAATAGATTTAGTGAGACCGTAGCTACTAGAGAAAGTTCTACGGCTGCATCATTTCTAAATTGTAGTTTAAAACTAGTAATTAGTTAATTAACGTTCGTCTACGTGTAACATAATTAAAGTTCAGTATTAGAGTTACCAATAAGTAAGCTCCTCACTTCTCATACTAGTTAATTTTTAAACTACTTAACACTTCTCGTAACTAGTTCATTCCTGCCAGTTACTGATCGATTAACGCCTGTTTATTCCGAAACTCGCTAAGCAACGCTAATTTCTCATTAAGGCTAAGTCATCTCTGACAACACCGTCTCGTCTTTAGAACTTCGTCAGTAAGAAGTCACTCACCGGCGGAGAGGACGGACGTGCGGGGCACAGCACGGCTACCTCCCGCAGGAGTGGCAGGCCCCCCAGCCGGGGCTGCGGACCCCTTGGTGGCAGGGGACGCGTCTGTAGGAGGTGCCCCCGATGCCACTTCGCTTCCCCGTCGGCCGCCATTAGACACTGTCGAGCCTGACCGAGAAAGAAATGTTATAGCACTAAACGAAAAAATATTGTGGCAATTAACGGAAAAAACGTCCTGCAGGAATATTCGAAATTAAAACACGTTGAAAATCACATTATACATTTAGAAAATATAAATTTCAATTGAGTTTCAAAAATCTCACTAAGATTTCAACTGAGTTTCAAACATCTCATAAAGATTTCAACAGAGTTTCAAACATCTCTAAGATTTCAACTGACAAAATCTCACTAAGATTTAAATCGAGTTTCAAAAATCCCAAAAAGATTTCAATCCAGTTTCAAGAATCTCAAAAATTTCAATTGAGTTTCAAAAATCTCACAAAGATTTCAATCAAGTTTCAAAATTTTTATAAAGATTTCAAAAAAGAATCGCTGGACCACGCATGCTGTTAAAAATTTTCGCCGATGCAAAAATAAAAGACAAATGAAAAATAGAAAACACATTTTCACCGATGCTGTAGTTGAATCACTATTGCCGAAGCATTCATAATAAAATAGCCCAACACCGCCAAGTTCGACGCTACTTCACCGGGATTAGAACACTTCGACGTAAAGGAAACTGTGCTGGCTAAGAAGAGAAATTAAATTTTCAATGCCAGTCTGCTCTTGTCACTCGTTTTAAGTCCCCCTCATTTGAATTGCCACCGCAATTGTGAGAAGAAAGTGACCTTCTTGCCTTCAAACAATGCAAAACCGGCTTATCTCTCACAACAGAGTTGCTAACGCCAAAACTCCCACACTTCTATCCAGTGGTACGCCAAAATCAGAGCTGTGACCGGGAGAAATTACAAGCGTCGCTTCTAAGAAACCAACAAAAGTGCGGCACCACAAAGGCATGGTGACTTTTAGAAGAGATTGTGCACTGAGACCACATTGTTCAGCCCGAGCCTCGTCACTGCGCTATTAACGTAGGAGAAAATCCAACACCAGCCACTCCGTGTCACGCTGCTCGTGCTGCGCCTGTCACGGGAGCTTCCTGCAGCGATGCAGTGATATCTGCCAGCCGTGCCTACCACACAGCCGTGCCTACCACACAGCCGTGCCTACCACACAGCCGTGCCTACCACACAGCCGTGCCTACCACACAGCTGTGCCTACCACACAGCCGTGCCTACCACACAGCCGTGCCTACCACACAGCCGTGCCTACCACACAGCCGTGCCTACCACACAGCCGTGCCTACCACACAGCCGTGCCTACCACACAGCCGTGCCTACCACACAGCCGTGCCTACCACACAGCCGTGCCTACCACACAGCCGTGCCTACCACACAGCCGTGCCTACCACACAGCCGTGCCTACCACACAGCCGTGCCTACCACACAGCCGTGCCTACCACACAGCCGTGCCTACCAAACAGCCGTGCCTACCACACAGCCGTGCCTACCACACAGCCGTGCCTACCACACAGCCGTGCCTACCACACAGCCGTGCCTGCCACACAGCCGTGCCTGCCACACAACCGTGCCTGCCACACAGCCGTGCCTGCCACACAACCGTGCCTGCCACACAGCCGTGCCTGCCACACAGCCGTGCCTGCCACAGCTGTGTCTGCCTAAATACAGTATTTAAAACGAATACTATAGACTTTTTCCCACTCATTTCCAACAATACGCGAAGAATGCAGAGCAAAGCGATTCAACCCTTTTTCGTTGATTTTTTAGTCAAATTACCAGGCATTAGACTAGACACTAGAAATGAAGTACGTGAGCGAGGACATCAGTGTCCCTTCTATAAGGGATAGAAATAAGGAGGTTAAAAGGGTTGAATATATTTCCTACCATCGTCCATTTGATCAAATTATTTTGATCACCAAGGAATATTGTCATGAAATCTTACAGCAACAGACTTCATGGAGAATATTTTACGCAGCCAGAGAGATGAAAACCGAAGGAAGCTCCAACAGGACTATGAAACTTTCGTCCCTTGAATGATATCGTGTATTTACCTTCCCTTTGCGCACGCAGCGAAAATCTGGGAAAACTGAAAAAACACTGATAGTACCATGAAACTTTCGTCTCTTGAATGATGTCAAGCATTTACTTCCCCTTTGCGCACGCAGCGAAAATCTGGGAAAACTGAAAAAACACTGATAGTACCATGAAACTTTCGTCTCTTGAATGATGTCAAGCATTTACTTCCCCTTTGCGCACGCAGCGAAAATCTGGGAAAACTGAAAAAACACTGATAGTACCATGAAACTTTCGTCTCTTGAATGATGTCAAGCATTTACCTCCCCTTTGCGCACGCAGCGAAAATCTGGGAAAACTGAAAAAACACTGATAGTACCATGAAACTTTCGTCTCTTGAATGATGTCAAGCATTTACTTCCCCTTTGCGCACGCAGCGAAAATCTGGGAAAACTGAAAAAACACTGATAGTACCATGAAACTTTCGTCTCTTGAATGATGTCAAGCATTTACTTCCCCTTTGCGCACGCAGCGAAAATCTGGGAAAACTGAAAAAACACTGATAGTACCATGAAACTTTCGTCTCTTGAATGATGTCAAGCATTTACTTCCCCTTTGCGCACGCAGCGAAAATCTGGGAAAACTGAAAAAACACTGATAGTACCATGAAACTTTCGTCCCTTGAATAATATCGAGCATTTACTTCCCCTTTGCGCACGAAACAGAAATCTGGGAAAACTAAAAAAAAACACTAGTAGTACCATGAAACTTTCGTCCCTTGAATAATATCGAGCATTTACTTCCCCTTTGCGCACGAAACAGAAATTTGGGAAAACTGAAAAAAAACACTAGTAGTACCATGAAACTTTCGTCCCTTGAATAATATCGAGTATTTACTTCCCCTTTACGCTCGGAGCAGGGGAGTTGCGAACTGCGACATCGGCTGAAAACTCCGCGAAACGCTCGTTCAAACGAAGCGATGTGTGTGATTTTAGCGAAGAAAGGCACCTTACGGTCATTTATCGCCGCGCCCGACGACCATAAAGTAATCAACTGGGTTGCGTTATCTCGACAGTTCGACAGTTGGATAGGCAAGCGTAGGGCTCGAAAACACCCACAACAAATATTTACACGTCGGATGCGTGTCCATCGGTTTTTATTAACTGATGAAAGTCATGAGAGTAATATGAAGTGCGGATAAGCATATGTTCGCATGTCGCGGAGATGAGAACGTTGGCATCTTCATGGTATGAATGGTGATACAGGAAATATTTATCATAGTAGACATCATCACACGAGTTTTTCACAGATTTGCTTTTCATTTAAAGTTCCTGAAGACAAACGAACTCATTATAGTTTAGTAAAGTTTGAAGTTTTAAAATTCTATGGGCCACGAAACACCGTACTTGTATACACACGCAGGTTATAGGCTCATCCAACGAAAAAGTTACTTCATAAGAGCTACAGCATGAATAATAAATGCCTAGGCCTAGTCTGTCGAATAGTCATAATTCATACTGGCACACGAAGGTACAAAAATGATGATACTGAGCTATCCCACATCCATTCCCTCTTTTGTGTTATTGTTGCTAGTCAAATATCAATTCAGATTTCGTTGAGTATAATAACGGTAGTGTAGTACTGATAGGGACTAAATGTAGTTAAGTATGACATCCAGTACTTTCAGTGTGTTTGGCTTCCCCATTATCAAATAGTTTTTGCCCACAACACAATTGTTCAACTTTTATACGGAGAAATGGTTACTGCGATTCAATCATTATGTAGGTACGACACGGATCAAATTAACGCCTTTCGCATGAAGGTGAAATAATCATTATATTCCTTCAGGACACATGAAACGTGTCCCATTTCTGCAAATTGAGGATCATCAATGATCGAAGAGGTGTTACTAAAAGCGTTCCTAATCTTATGTGACTTGAGTGGGATAAATGAAAACACGATAACTAGTATAATCGAAAATAGACACAACATCTGGCGCGTTTAAGAATAGACTCGACATCTCGTATGACTGAAAATATGCACCTCGTATGATTGAGAATGGACACGTCTAGTATAATTGAGGACAGACACGAAATCTACTGTGACAGAATAGATACGACATTTAGTTTGAATGTAATAGGACAAACGACAGCGTGGCATATGGCCCACATACCGAGCACCTGCCACCAGAAATCCCTGCTCTAACAAATTCAGCATAGGCGCGAGATGCTCGATTCGTGTACGTAGGCAAGACAGGTGTGGGCAAGACAGGTGTGGGCAGCACTCCCACTGACGATAAGCCCCCATGAATAATAATGGTCTCGCTTTAATGCTAATTTATGGATAAAATGAAGAAAATGTAGTATCTGTGCACTAGGACGACATTTTATAGGACAGTGACTCAGACAACTCATAAGTTGAATCTGAGCCCGCCTGCTGACAAGAATTTCGACACTAGTCTTTACAGCGCATGCGTCAACCATCTTGTACGGGAAGACCGAAATGTTGGTTAGTTTTTGTGTTGGTCTGCGTTACATACAACCAAGCTCACGAAAAACCGTAATTCGTATCACGTTCCATGATTTCTCAATGACAAAGCAAGAATTTATCTGGTTTATCTTAAACATGCTTAGGAAGAGTATCCAGCAAACGCTGTTTTAGCTACAGGCCCACACTATTAATTTCCACTCGAAATACGCTTCGAATGCTGCTGGAATGTAACTGCACACATGCATTTGTTAGTTCTGGAGTACAAATGTTTGGGAGCGTTAATTTTATGCATACATACGTTACTCATGCAAAAGGAGGCAATATTTTAGTTAAAGATCTGCAAACATGAAAGACCTGGATTCATGTACTTGAGATCTGTTTAAACGCACGCAAGAGTATCCTACACATGTGCATACATATGCATCGTATACGTATACACCATCTGTATACCTACACAAAAATCTGCGCACATGTGCAGAAGCATGTGAGATCTGCGCACACGTTTATTACGCATATGAAAATTCTAGAGCACACAAGTAAGTACATGCACAAGCGATGTGAAGTTATGTTATATAAAAGAGCAACAAATCCAACAAGTTTACAAAAACTAAACGAATTCATTTCGCAAACCCGTACACTTAACAATTGCACATCAGCGGGAACTTCAGTCGCATTTCATACGAAATAACTAAATGTATCTGACATCTGAGATAATTATTTTTTAAGCCGTTCAAATACAACAAAAAATATACACTTGCGCTTTATTGAACAATTCTGCGTCTCCAAAAGATGGAATTTAAAAACGTTCGAATAAGAGAGTTCAGAAAGAGAAACGACTCTGGTCGAACACATGAAGAGCAGGGACAAGGTGTAGAAGCAGGGGAGGGGACTGACAGCAGAAAATCAAAGCTAGAGAGCGATAACAGCACACAGACACACCGAGGAGCACCTGTGGAAGGGCTCCAGTGTTGCAACACTTGTGAAGGCCGACAGCACCTGGAGAGCACACTTTGCGTGTCTGAGGTTGCAAACCGCAACGCGCTGCGGACGCGAGCATTGATGTATCCATGCTACTTTCGTGGTCTGATACAGGTAATGAACGGAGGCCCTGACACCTAAATTGTTGTAAACCACTAATACACTGCAAGGCCAGCACGAGCAGCTCCCATTAATGACTCGCGCTAAAATACCGCCCAGCATGCGTAAGAACGCCTGCCGATCGGTTGGTGCACCACTTGAGAGCTCATAACTTGTACTGGAGTTAGAATATATCGATTTCATAGAGTTTTGAACTATATAGTTTAGATTCGATCTTAGAATAAGAAATGAAATGAAAATATTTGTTATATTCTTGAAAATATTTCAAGAATATGGCAAACGTTACACAGTTACTTGCAAACGTTACAAAGTTTCATCATAACTGAGTGTAATAAAAATCTGATGCTAGCTTTATTTATTTTTTTCACTAACACCTGAATTGACCATAGAAATTTCAGAGGGAAAATTTTACATTTTGAGATATAAAAGGTATTGGAGCATAAAACTGTTGAATATAAAGTAAGTTGATATCTGTAGGATTTATGTTATTGACGTGAATCCCAAGGGACAGCGGTAGGCTCATTTAGAAGGACACTTTTAGTCACAAATGAACGAGTTTCAGTTTTCCGCAAATTGACGATAAATTACATGTGTCGAAAGAGCATGTCATGGCAATCAAATCAAGCGACAAATCAATCAGGGTGAGACAAAAACATCAACTTGTTCAAAAATGTGCAACAAATTCCTGAAATTTAACAAGATGCCTAGACAAATTTTACGGTTTGTTAACCACAACATAGTTTGCAATGTTATTAGACATTCAAGAGCCATTCAATCAGAGGGGTTAGAAAAAAAAAGAAAAACAGTTTATTTCCAATAGAGATGGTATAAAAGTACCATCATTGGTTGGAAAGACGCAACATCCGAGGGCAATAACTTCCACAAACGAAGCAAATGGCAGTACGTCAACAACACAATCCGACATAGAAAGTGTGCCATAAAGCACCTCGAAGGAAGCGGTGACGCGTGAACACGCCGCACGACAGCGGGATACCCTCGCGTGTACCCGCCTGGCCAGTCTTGAGTGGATTAGCTTTTGTCAAGTCATTGGTATAGGGTGCTGGGACACCAGCGTCCAACACGGCGCGCAGCCGGATCTTCTCCGACTTAGAAGCCGCACAAAATAGACTGAGAATGGGTGCATTGTACGTACACCAGTGTACTGCTCACTGACTTACATGGCGACATTCGGAAGAGACAGTAGAGCAGTTTGTGGAATTTAATCAAATATTGTCACAATTTTTTCTACTGACCGACACACATATAGATAGCAGAACAGTTTGTGGAATTTCATTATAAATTATATAGTGGCGTCCCAGACCTACTGTCCGATGTATAGTTCGATATTCGGAAGAAACAGCAAAGCAGTTTGTAGAATTGCATTAAACATTGTGGTGTCACAGTACTGCTGACCGACGTATAATTATTACGAAGAGACGGTAGAGTAGACGGTTGTAGACGGTAGACGGTTGTTACTCTTTGAATATTGTGTCACAGTACTACCCACCGATGTATTCTTCGATATTCTGATGAGACAGAGAGTAATCTGGAGAATTTCATTAGATATCGTGCAGTCAGTGACACCATCAGAACTTCCTGTTGTAGGATAGTATAGAGTCTTCCTATACACTCGTCTCTTCAGAACAAGAGCGCAATGTGTTTTTTAAGAAAAAAGACAGTACATTGGTTCTGACACAACTTGTTCATCTTGACACATCCTCAATGGCACCATAAATATTTGAAACGAGAATGCAACCGAATTACGACCAAAATTTGACATCTTGCGCTGCATGTAAGGTCTTATATATTCGTGGTTCACTGCAGTACAGCAATGAGGCAGTATCAACGTCAGCAGGATATATTTTCGGGAAGAAACTACCGTCGTTTGTAGTTATATATATTATTATACAAGAAAGTTTTAGCCTCCCTTAACTGCACAACAAAGATGTTCTAAGAGAGGAAGGAGGAAGGCACCATTTAGTATGGAGTTGAGGGAACGCGGAATCTATACACAAGGTGCACAGAAACAGGAAGCTAAGAAAGTTCATGAAACAAGAAAAAGTTGAAGAAGAAAGTAGTAGGTGCTGAAAAACAGGACAGCAGTAAACCGAAAAAAGATGGTCCGTAACAAAACAAAAACCTATTCTATTTTAACAAAAAGAAAGCCTACCTGTTAGCTCGGGCCCTCACATAGTCCCCCCTGGGAGCGCTAATTCCCATAGATACAATAGCTGTATCCCCCTGAGGGGAGTGGTTTTTCAAAACAAAAGTAGTAATCTCACAACGGAAGATACACAAACAATGATTAAAAACCGTGAAGCACGCTTTACCAACGATATTGTGGAAAACAGCAACATTGGTATCATTAATCCAGTTACCGTTCCATGCAAAATGGATCATGATGCATCACTACTGTCACACTGCAGTTGCAGTAGATTCAACGACAGCCTGCGATCACCCGCTATATCAGTCCCATTAATCGAGTTACCGTTCGATGCAAAATGGACCATGATGCATCACATACTGTCGTACTGCAGTTGTAGTAGATTCAACAACAGCCTGCGGCCTTACTGGTATCATTTATAGAATTACCATTCCATAAAAAATTAATCATAGCACTTCATATACCGACACACTGCAGTTGCAGTAGATTCAACGACAGCTTGCGGTCACCCCGCTATACAACCCAGGCAGTCGGCAAATCATGACCCACTGTAAGGAACAAAACAGACATCTGCTGCGGGGGCAGTGTACAATACGGTCATGTATACTCCTGCTTTGAACGCGCTCTGCCCACAATACACACCAACCTAACGTTTCATAAACGCCTCACCCAACAAAGACCTAACGGACTAAGGGACGATCACAAAGAGAATCTTTGTAGTTGAACTGACCCTAAATAAAATGATCTAAATACGTGAGTTCAAAAGCAAAAGGAAGCTGCTGCAGAGGCGCTAGCAATCAAAAAGAGTGGAACAATCATGATTTGAATTAATTCATATTTTAGTACATATATTCGGATGAAATGATACATATTTTTTAAATCGACTGATTTCAATGAAAAAAGTTTCAACTCCAACATATCACTGCATCTCGAAAAAATTACACGGAAACCTAGAAAAATACCTTTTAAACTTGGTCCCAATTAAATAGCGTAGATACCAGAATAATTTTAAAGTGTATTTCTTCCGCTCTTTTAAATCTCCGCTTGATGATGAAATCAGTAGAAATTTCTTGAACAAAACTGCCTAAACTGCCCTGTAAAGCCGAAAGAATTAAACAAACT
Organism: Morinoia aosen; assembly: GCA_030386875.1. Classification (NCBI taxonomy): domain Eukaryota; kingdom Metazoa; phylum Arthropoda; class Malacostraca; order Amphipoda; family Talitridae; genus Morinoia; species Morinoia aosen. Next base: position 9,613,879 of record CM059559.1, on the reverse strand, counting down.
CTAAATACTCTCAAAATTTTATTAGAAAAACAAGAAAATAAAAATCACACCAAAAAGCCGTCTGCCGTAATTTTAGTTTGAATCGTGTTAACGGAGGGCATGAAGCTGATATTAACTTTGCTCAGTGATAATATGCTAAAAATAAACAGGATGAGATGGACTACTTAAAATCAACCAAATAAAAAATTGAAACCAAAATGATCCTCAATGTAAATAAAATCTTACTTCAATCTTGTTCTCATATATGAAGAACTTTATCTTCACAAAAACCTGCTCTGGAGTTGAAGCAAATTTTTGTTATTACCTTGCAAATTTTTCACATTCCTGTTTTTACAGAATTTTGTAAACAAGTTTTGGAAAATCAAAAAATACAACGAATCTACGGCATGGCAGCTCAGTATGATGCATAAATCACGCACAAAACTTTAAAGGACAAAATTTGGAAACCACGAGGACTTCAGTCCAACCCCTCTCAAAGTTATGACCGTACTCCGATTTTTTGCGAGCAAAAACGATTCTGCGCGAAAGCTACAATGAACTCGATGAAACCAGTTCGCAAAATGACCATTATTTTCGAGCCTAGGTTTGATTGTCGATTTCCGCAACTGCTCGCAGCCGCTTTTTAAATGCCTTTGGAATCACGTGCACTTCTTTGGCGTCTTCACGCAACGTTCGTGGAAACAGAAGCGACATTCAGCTACACAGATCACCAAAATGGGGAGCGGGAGGTTCGCCAAGTCCTAACGTAACTATATAATTCTAAAAGCACTACGCAACAAAAGCGTGACCAAGAGATGAACTAATTGCATTATCGATGCTTTTAGAAGCAATTTCAATCATCCCTCGGAATCACGGTGAAAAAATATATTGGATACGCCAACGCAACTGGAAGAAGTGTTTTATACGGCACGTTGCGTTTTTGAACGAAACGATCTCAAAATCGCTAAAAACAATTTTCAACTCGGAAAAGTAAATTAAACGACTATCAGCTGCGTAGTTTATTTTTCTTGCATACTAAAACACACTTGGCCACAGTGTTATAGAGTACAGAATGGCAACATGAACGAGCAAAGTGGTCTACTTTCGGGTCGCTACCAAAGTCCCATGCGGTCAAACTGAGTCAAAAGAAAATTTTCAAGCTATGCATGGATACATCGTAAATATTTGAACGCAGAAATCGTTTTCCTTAGTAGATTAAGACAGGATTTCAGAACGGCATCAACGTGTGCAGCTCGACGATGCCCCTCTGGACACGCCAATGCGACGCTTGGGGGCGACGGTGGCGGAAGACCATTCGTTCAATTACAGACGAGAAACATCGGTGTGAGGACGGAACAGCGACGCAGGAGTAAATTAAGGGCGATTAGTAGAGACTTTCGAACGTCATGACCTTGTCCTGGCCCACCAGCAGCAGTACAATCGCGCCAGGTGCGAACACTCGGTCTGTTTTTGCGCAGCCGGCATGCAGGTGACGCGAACAGCAGGTCTGCGTACGGCCTGCTTCCTATCCTAGCGTAGCTTCACAGATACCTACTAGATTAGATGTTAGTTTAACACACTGACTGCGATAGGTTGCGCTGAAGTTCAATATTCAACTTAAATTTCAAGTCAAAAGTTGTTAAAATTTTCTAAACAGCAAACATTAACTCGGTAAAATAAATACCTATAATTTGAAAAAAGTGTTAAAAAATGTTCAAACGACCCATGAATATGTCGTTTTGCAGCTGGAAAACTTCGGCACGACCTACGCGGTGGGCCATACCGCAATGAATGTGTTCAGCCTCCATAACCGCTAAAAAAAAGCGTTCCGAAAGAAGGAAGGGGGAAGGCACCATTTAGTATGTACGCGAAATCTATGCAGAAGAGGCATAGAAATAATAAGTTGAGAAAGAAGTTATGAAATATGACATAAGTTGAAGAAAAAAGTTTAGAATAACAGGACAGCAGTGAACCGAAAAAAAGTGGTCCTTAACAGAGCAAAAACATTTTATTTCAACTAAAAGAAGTTCTGCCTAACTCTCAGCTCGGGCCCTCACGCAACTATCTTCTAATGCATGCTAAAGCTAGCTGACTTAACGTGTACTGCATTCACACCGTCATAATAAAGAGGGTAATTTATGAAAGATCTGCACGTTATCCTATGACCTTATTATTCTTTCCTGGAAGTTGTGACACCAGAAGAGTTATTAAGACATTGACTCGCACGTGCGTGTTTATTTGTTAAAATCGTTAAAAAACTTAATTTTACACTGAAATCGTTTTCATAACGCAGCAGAAGCAGAAAGTTTTGAGTATATTTCAAACTTATTCCTACACGTTCAATACGAGGAGCAAATTGTATGAAATACACAGCCTGGCTAATGCGCTGGTGAAAATAATTGAATGGATCTAATTTAATTCATTCACAAGGGTTTCAAAAAATTTGCATAGAGATCACAGTTGCATAAAAGCTAACTTCGGCATGTAAGAAAATTTGTGACCGTTTAAAAGGCAACCTGTACGAAATAATATTGTTCACTTATGAACAGAGACCAGCTTCCTAGAGGCAGCCCCGAAAGAATAAAAATATGATTAAATTAAGCGGTCTTAACCGTAACTAAAGTGTTCCGAAGAGAAGAAGGTGGAAGGCAAAATTAGTTTAGGGTTAAGGGAACGCAAAATCGATGTGCAAGATGCTTAGAAACAGTAAATTGAGAAAAAAGTTCATGAAACTAGACAAAAATTGAAGAAGAAAGTAGTAGGCGTTGAAAACAGGAAAGCAGTGAAACGAAAATGATGGTCCGTAAGAAAAAACCGATTCTATATAAACAAAAAATGAAGACCTATATATACGTAACCTTTAGCTTGAGACCTCATATATTCCCCCTGGGAGGTAATGAAAATAAACCACTCTAACCTCAAAAGCTCTAAGCTGTGTCGTGAATCAATGGGATGTTCCAGGAAGCCATTCATGTTTGATTCAACTAGGTAAACAGACATGCATATTACACCATTTCGCGTTTCTATGCGTGAACCACGAGAAAAAAAAGCTAACACAGCATAATGACATCCCCCAAAATGAACACATAATCCAAACAAACTTCTCAATTCTCCCATGCGCTGTGTAACGTATTAAGTGTACAAAACGGGCATAAGGATCTGGTTAGGACAGCCACGTACGAAGCTGTAACGAAAACATCGGGTGTGAAAAAAGAATCACAAGAATTAGTCACGCCAAGTTTCAAATAATAAACAAACACAAATACACGAACGATAATTGATATTTCGGATGCAAAAAAGCAATAGAAATCACTTCTTAGATGAATATAGAAAACTTGAACTACGACAAAGACAGAATAACATACCGCATTTCGTCTTGCTTCGTAAAAAATTTTATTGAAGATGTGCTCACATTAGGTCGACGTAAGGCAACAGACTATTCAAGTTTCACACAGCATTCATAGTGTTGTCAAAATCACCACAATAATGACCTATAAGTAAGAATTACGTGGGGAAAACTATAAAAACATATACAAGAACAACGAGAGGGTTGTCATCAAAAGAACGAAGTCAATCATTCAAAGGCTTGACCGTCGCAATAAAAACTCGTGGCAGAAGAAATTGCGCAAGTTACGAAGCTATAAAAATCGACTCTAAACAGACTCGCACCTCTACTGCACCTGAATCAACCATGAGCCGCAAGGCGTACATCTGTGGAGTGCGAAGTCTGGTAGAATGAATAGCGGGCTGACTAAAATCAGTTTCAACGATTTATATTCTGATCCACAAACAATGTAATTATAAACAAAATTAATTACTCTGGAAGCGTGTAGTCAGGAGCTCAGTCAACAAGGATTTCCATAAAGCTTTATAAATCTCGAAAAATGGAAACTTTTAAACGAATACTCATGGATGCAATCTCGGCCATCTTATCCGTAAAGAACAAAAACCTGTATGAGGTTCAACCATAAGCACACCTCTAGGCTGCATTAGAACAAATTGTGTTAATATGATAACAAAATAGCACAACTCTCACAACAAGACTCGATAAAAAACGTACACAATACGATTAAAAACGTACACATTCTGTCAGGTGTCCGCAAAAATGCCCATACACTTTATTCGAAAATGAGCTCCATTGAAATTTTACTGTATTTTATTCGTAAGATTTTATTCGTACTTAATGAACAAAAAGCACTAATACATCTTTCTAAATCGATTACTGAAACGTTACGTAAATTCAAAACTGCCTAAATTATGAGATTCATGAGTTCTATTGAGTCCACAATTCATAATTATAAATGACTGAAGGGCATTGCAGAGGTTAAGCCTAAGCCTCTGCTAATACGTCAAGCAAAGGTAAGGATGATTGATCATATTGTTCGCTAGCAACTCGAGATGTTGTTCCCTGCTATACGAGAATGCAGAGAAAGGCGGTCCGCGTTACTAAAAGGCATTCACAAAAGGTTTGTTCTACCTCATATAAACGTGAAACAAATTTTTACAATTCATGTTGCCTCAACTTTCTTGAACTTGGAGACCGAAAATACTTTCTTTTTAGTTATTTCATTTACGAAAAAAAACAGTATGAATTATTGATGAGGCTTGATGGATGGCTAATACTTGCATTATCATGGAAACTAAGAGCACGTGAATTATGACACTACCAAAATTAAAGGTATCTTTTTTTAGCAGAATATGTTACAAAACTGATGGCAGATCGGAATTTTTTCTATTCGTTTTAGTGAAACTTGTTTTCATTAAATTTTGCATGATTCGACTCCTTAATTGATTATGTATGGACGACACACGGCAGTGCCAAAAAATATCCCCGAAACATTCATTAATGTTATAACAATTATATTATAGTCGAAGCTTAGTTTCTGCTCAGTTAAACAAAAAAAGTTAAAGTAATGGATGGAAAGTTAACAAAGCATCCCGAGAACGGAGTAAAATTTGCGAGTCTTGGTAGGCGCAGCTTGCTACGCTGGCAAAAGTGAGCGCACATATCCCAGCAAGACGAAAAGAGGAACTGATAATGCAGAATGAAAGACCCAGACGCTCGTCCATGATGTTGGTTGCGCGGTATGCCAGCCTCCGTCACATGAGAGACAGTGAAGAGAAAAATGAAAGAGAAAAGATACTTCTGCAGCAAGTGTTGCTGTTGCTAATTTTGTGGTGCGTAGCTGTGGTACGAAATATTTCAGAAATTAAGATGCCAAAAGAAGTGTTGATATTCAGATTTCAGAATTCAAAGCCTCTGAATTATGAAAGGTGAATTTTGACGCTGTTCTTATTTACACCAAAAAGTCTTACGTTTAATCAGTATCCAAAAATAAATGACTAAACTTGAACTCTTTAAAACATTCTACAATAGAACGTGTGTGACAGTACAGTAGCCAATGAAGCCGACTATCTATTGCCGAACAATCCACTAGTGGACGATAAGCGGAAGATTACTATCTACATCATTCTGATACTAACGTTAGTTAGCCATGCTTTTAGGCGATGGTTTTCTTTAAACTGAAAAGAACATCTACCCTTAGCTAAAAATACAGTGAAAATTAACTCTTTAAATAATCTAACCACAGAAAGTGTGACAAAGTACAGTAGCCAAAGAACCCCACTATCTGTTGCTGAACAATCCACTAGTGGACGATAAGCGGAAGATTACTGTTCATATTATTCTGACACTATGGCCCTTTAGATAGGCCATGCCTTTAGGCCGAGCTTGTACGAGCACAAAGAGGCGTGTTGAAGACACGGCACCCGGCCGCCCATGCCGAGCTCGTGCGCTTATAGGGCAACCAGCTGATAACGCCAACGCTGGCGTTAATTGAACACGAAGACTTCTATGAAGACGCACCACCTCTGAGATAACCAGACTTTTTGTGGTCATGGAGCTAAGACTTTTTGTGAGACATTATGAGACAAAAATGTATCAAGAGGTTTTCTTTGGAATAAACTTAAATAACTTCGCTCTCAAACACCGATATTTGTATTGGTGACATAAATCACTTATATGCCTGGTCGCCTCATCACTCACGGTCACGAAAGTCGCGTTCATTTTTCCTAAATATGGTGCGACCACAATATCTTCAGACAAACCAAGCAGAGCTCCGATCTATCAGCCTTATTCGAGCCGTTATTTAAAAAATACTGGTACAGACAGCGATATCAGCAACGACAGAAGCTGAGCTTTACCGAGTTGCTACTCGGCAGCAGTTGTCTCTGGGGAGGAAAAGGAGAACGTGATTTTGGAAAGAACGATCCCAGGCCAGGAAAATTTCAACCTTTCTGCACTAGACGAAGCTAAAATGAAGCTCTTGTCAGCTAGATGCTTCCGGAAGGCACTAAAAAATTCCAGTTCATATTTTCTTGAATGCGTACACTCCAACAGCAGGCACAAGCAGCCGCATGCAAGATTCAGGCTCGGTAGGGTACGGAAGGAATTTCATGGGTTAGGCGGCGATGGAGCGAAGGAGAAGTTCAGTAATTATGTCAAGCGCCGTTGACAAAGTGGACAAGAATGTGCCTTGTTAGGCCAACTTCTCGCATCAGTAGGGGGAGCTTGAAGGCAACACCTGCTCGGCGAATAATTAGAAATATGCAAGAGTTGCATCACATCTAGATGAGGGGATTTTTAATGGACGAGATCATGAGAGTGACGCATACAGAACAGACTTTCGAGGTATTAGAAATAGTAATCCAGTGTCATCGCACACAGACTTTCAACTAATTAGAAGATTAGATTAGGTGCTAGTTTAAGCCTCCTTAACCGCAACAAACTGACAGTAAGTTGAGAATGTAGTTCATGAAACAAGATAAAAGTTGAAAAAGAAAGAAGTGGAAGGTTAAACTTAGAACTGAACCGAAAAATGATGGTCAATAACGAAACAAAAAATAAAATAACTTATTCTATTTTAATGAAAGGAAGGCCTACCTAACCTTTACTTTGGGAACCTCACATATTTCCCCTGGGAGTTTACTCATTAGAAGTATTGAGAAGATAACTTATCGAAGGCATGATAAACAGATTACACTGTTTAAATAACAATAAATAGGAATTTCCACGAGATCCTACAGCCCATTAATAACGCAGACTCGAAATTCCCCAAAAAAACATATTTTGTAGAATGACATTCACACTTCACCATACGATTGTTTGCTTCTAATCTTCCCTCTAATCTCGTCTCATTCACTGATCCGTGACATAAAAGTAATTTATCGATGACGCGCTTTCATCACGACGAAGTACAAATGCACAAATTTACTAATGATTAACAGCTTTTCCTTCGTCTTGCTCATAGCCCACGCGAGAGGCCCACCAGAGTACCTGCAGTGAGTACACACGCAGTGAGTACTCACATACGCCTACTGTGAGTACACATGCAGTGAGTACATACGCCTGCAGTGAGTACACATGCAGTGAGTACACATACAGTGAGTACATACGCCTGCAGTGAGTACATACGCCTGCAGTGAGTACACATGCAGTGAGTACACATACAGTGAGTACATACGCCTGCAGTGAGTACATACGCCTGCAGTGAGTACACATGCAGTGAGTACATACGCCAGCAGTGAGTACACACGCAGTTCGAACAAGAGGAATTACTACGTACGCTCATGCATCTGCACAGCGAGGCGTGTGTGAAGTTGTGAACCGCGCTCCCCGTCGCAACCAACGCGGCAGAGGCATTCTTCTCTCGTCATTTCTGTCTCCCTTTCTTTGAGATTGTAGTCGACCTTCAGACTAATCGCGTGTCGTCGGAGGCGCGCCATTCATACTCGGGCCATGCCACGACCCGAGCGGGGAGCTCCTACAGATCTCGGATGCACCGTAAAGTTTGCAGAGGATCGCCTCCGCTGAATGGATGATAGGCCATCAACGTCATGCACCTTATTGGAAATGGCACGCACCTCTTGAAGATCATGAGACGGGGTCACGGACGTGGAACTTCGACGAAAGGTACGTTAATTTTTAGAAGTGCGTGTGAAATATCAAGCTATCCGCATTCAAAATGAAACAACTTTCTCTATCCTGCCACAATGGGAAAACGCATTTGCATTGGTGCTGCCTGAAACAAACTTCGATGTTAATGTCCATGTTAGGAACAAACTCGCTTAGCTGAAAAATTTTTCGCATTGCGTCCACAAATGAACAGTGCTTGAAGAAAATAGCGCCAGGAAAATAAATTGTTATGACTAATATAAACTCAAATTTCCCTAGCCGCATAAAATGCAACCTCAAGTGAGAGAAGGAAATGTATTATGAGACACAATAGTGAAAGTAAAAGAAGTCAATTCACGTGTGTTCCTACTCAGGATATTCTGCATATTGAAGTAGCGAGTTAGAAATAAATGAGAGGAAACCGCAAAAGATAGACAACGGACATGATTTGAGTGCTAAAGAAAGCAAAATAAACACGAAAGAAAAAACGGTCCCTAACAAGCAGGAAAATAAAGAGGTAAGTTTGTCGTAAGATGTCATTTTCATTTCATAACAAGACCCAACAGGGAAATTCATTCTCTTATCAGATAAAATTAAAAGCAATATACCTAAAGAACGTGCTCTAAACTCTTAACTAGTCCCAGAATGTACACTACTTGAATAACGAATAATAACCCAGGCACATCCGTAGCCAATCTCAATGAAGGTCACGTCGGCCTAGAGGACAGACGACACTTTGACTCATAAGAACCACAAATGATAAAGCACCTTCTGTTTCATCCGAACAATAATCGAGTGAAAAAAACGGGAAGTGAAAGTTATTATAGGCAGGCATTGTTGCGCTAGCGCAGGCCAAGTGCAGAAGGTTTACGATCGTGTTATTTTACCACAGCGCCACTATATCCAGCAACCCATTATTTATGAATGTGCAAACAAATCAGGAATCGTGAAATAAGAAGCAAAATTTATACGCCAGACCAAGCTTCAAGACTTGCGTAATAAAGAAACTATCTTGTTCAGGCCAAATAATTTTCCCTTAAATTCACACGCCGTGAGAATTTTCCTAAATTTTAGAACGATAAATATCTTGCATAAAATTATACTTCTACGATGAACAGATAAACATCACTACAGATTAGATTAGATTATTAGTTAGTGGAAGCCTCCCTATCCGCAACAAAGACGATCCAAAAAGAGGAAGGAGGAAGGCACCCTTTAGTATGGATTTAAAGGGAACGCGGAATTTATGCACAAAAGGCATAGAAACGGTGAGTTGAGACAGAAGATTATGTAACAAGATAAAAGTCGAAAAAGGTAATAGCAGGTGCTGAAAAGCAGGACAGCAGTTAACAGAAAAAAATGGTCCTTATAACACCAAAAACATTTTATTTCAACAAAAAGGAGACCTACCTCTCAACTCGGGTCCTCACATTTCCTCCTAGGAGCGCTAATTCCCATAGATACAATAGTTGTATCCCCCCGAGGGAATATGTTATGGAATGAATTTTCACCGAAGACTGACAAATATTTCATCGCTTATTTCCTGGTATCTCCTATGCATTTTCTCATTTTATAAGCACACAAAATGAACTCCAATCTGCTAAGGAATGAACTTACACCAAATATAGACAATGATTTCATCTCTTATTTTATCTGTATCTCCTCCGTCTCGTCTAATTTTACGCTATGGAATAAACTTTTACCGAACGCAAGCAATGATTTCATCTCTTATTTCCTATGTTATCTCCTCCGTCTCGTCTCATTTCACCAAGTGTTCCCAAAGCTAAATCAGGAGCAGCCTTTGCTGGTGCCCATACACCAAAGCAGATAGCTGGCCCCTGAGGGGCTTGTTTGTGTCTACACCGAGAGCCAGGGCACAACTATACGATCAAAGTCTTTGTGTACGTAACACCCATAGAGTTTCTTTTCAACTTTCCTTGGATTGGAATGTACAATCACTAAAATATTCACTTCAATTTTAAAGGCAGGGTTTTATAAATTGAATGAGAAATACAGCAATGATTCATGAAACCCTTTAAGCTGAGGAATTCCTAACCCAAATGAATTTATCCATTTAGGAGCGTACAAATTAGTGTAATATCCAACCAATATTTGAGTCCCGCCGATGGAGGTCAAAAAGAACTGAAGATACTAGGCTCTGACCACCTACCCGGCACAAGGCTCGTAGGAGTGCGCGGTCAGTATGCTAATTATGAATGCAAAAATACAAGCATTCAATTTGTTCTCACTCGAGATACACCGTCGTAAATATTTTACGTAATGAGTTACCATGTTGAACGATATTTAAAATATCATACCAGATGTGATAAGAAAGTTTTCAATCGAAGTTTGAGTGAATGATGTTTCAGTTGCGTTTGTAATCGTTAGTGAACCTTTCTTTCAAAAACTGGAATTATGTACAATCACTGATATTCACGAAGGAATTTTGGGACCTAAAATTCATTCATTAACTTCTTTTATCCCGTTCCGTCGTGACATACACGAAAACGGCTACACGTAACACAATTTTCTAAAACAAGCCTGCTTAAATGTTTGAAACCCTACAACACGCGATGAATACTGCACTAGGTTCAAAGAAAACAATTCATTACTCGCCAATCCATATTCCTCGTAGCGATCAGGAAAGCAAAAACAATCGCAGGCGCAAGCACACCGCGAGTGAATGGAGCAGAGAACGTGCGAGACGGGCGCGCTTACGCAAGGGTGTAGCCCATCAGGCGGCTCATGCTCCCAACTGCAGCGCGGCCCATAAACCTCTGAATAATGACCGTAAAAACGCGAAGAAGCATGGTGCATTATGGGGGACCAGATCAGTCGAAATACTGACGTGTCGAGACAGTCCGTGCACTGCGTGGTCGCCCCCCAAAAAATGATGTTTTTCTGAAGTTGATAAGATTAACTAATTCAACCTGCCAAATGAAGTGGACTTCGTTTAGAGAAGGGAGCAAAAACGCAATTCTAAAAAAGTAAACATCTGTTTTAGGAAAATTGAAAAACTGGACTCCAGATACCATATCTGCAATTTACTTGAAAACGGGAACATAAATTCGACCGTCCAACATCAGATCTCGTTTGCTCTACAACTCGTTTCATCAAACTCTTATGACCGTTCAGTCTCCAAGTTCACGCGGTAGAGAAAGAGAATACGATACGCCATTGGTTGGATTTTATATCGTATAAAATGAGAGAAAATAATAATCAACTACGGTATCGTCAATTTATTTCTTAAACAATAAAAAATACACCTACAGGGTGCAAAAACATGTGGGCCCGCTGCTAACACGCGTTGGGCAAGAATTTAGCCATAGCGGCTACGCGCGCGTAACTTGAAAATTCGGCCGAACCGTGGAGAAAGTGCCATAATCGCCAAGGGGAAAACAACTCCATGTGAGGGAGGAGGCTAAGGCCGCTCAAAACAAAGGGATTTATGAGCACAGCTACACAACTAAACAACGTGACGCCGTACAGCGGTGTCTTGCCCTGCCTAGGCTACGACCTTTTGTTCGAGCCAAGATTCTTTGCTCGTGCCTAAATTCGCCCCGTTCTCTAGCGTAGGAGGTATTGTTACTCTTGTTCATGACTACCGAGAAGGTGTAAGACATTAACAATAGAGCAATAGTTTATCCTGCAAGTATATTTACGTGCATCATATTGAGATTACTACATTCAGTTACGAAGCGCGTTGAACAAAGAGCAGCCAACCGTTTCCAGGAATTTTTTCCCGGGATGTAAATATTTTAGGGTAATTTATAAAGATATTAACAAAATCAAAGCCTACACGAAGTTACACTAAACACGGGACGTGAATATGTTTCGATAGTTTACAAAGAGATCAACAAAATCAAATCCAGTGTAACTACTCGAAGTTACACTGGACAACAACATTATCATTGCTTTCATTCGACGGGTCGTAAGGAATTATCGAATTACCCGCCAGCATTACGCGAGATGCTCACCGCCCAAGCAAGAGATGCCGTCAGTGCGCAGGACGCACAGAGGTGTCCTGGCGAGTGTCAGCCACACGTATGACATCACAGCCCGAGATAGAAAGCAGGTGACGTTACACGGACGCGTTATGGCGCACACAACGGAACTCTAAGACACGCGTGCAGTATTTACATTAATTTTAGGCCTGCATTCTGCTGTACTTTTGTGGTTCATGAAAGTGTGAGGGACATTTTTTAGAATCATAACCAATCACACTAAACGAAACTTCAATTCAATGTGACCTGTTTCACCAGAAAAAAATTATGAATTGACCCAGTGAAATAGTGTTAAATTTGACATGCAAAGTGTAATGTTTTAACAACAGAAGCAAATATTCTGTTTTGACTTCATATTTCGAAAATAGTTCGTGCAATGAATCAAACCACGAAGCGGAAACCGATTTCCTAACGTAAGGAAAGAATAATAGTGTTCTTTTCAAGTAAACTCATGAATAAGGGAAATCCCTATTAATTTTACAAAATCGAACTAATTCGTTTCTCAAGAAATCAGAATACCATAAGCTATTCTACGTAACGGTTGAATGTTGAAGGAAAAAAGTGAATTTAGTTTCCTGGGAAGCAAAACGCGCAGGTTATTTATGTTCCTAATTCGTTAATTGGACACTAGTCATTATATTAAAAATCAAGTTTCGGTGACACGCGCAAATTTCGCGATAGACATGCATTACTCACACCTTGTATACGCTTCGGAACGTTTTAATGTTGCTCACATCAAACTCCAATAACAGTTTGTGTGCGTTTGGCAACGTGAATATAAACAACATCAAACTGCAATACCAGCTTGTGTACGCTTTGAAACGTTAATATTACCAACACCAAACTCTACAATATTGAAAATGTCGTCGCTGTGACAAGAATCGATGAAAGGCTGGCAAGCGACGCATACCGAGAACGGATGCCGCCTACGTGCTCTGTCACCCGCCGGGAGATCAAAGCAAACTTTCTACTGTAACTGGCGCGCACTTGCGCTGCACCCGCTCGCCCACGCACCTCATAACTGCGCGAAAGTTGTCAGAAAACCTCGCAAAACCTGACGGCCAATCCAGTCATAAATGATCCGAGCTTCCGTCGTCTTAGGAGTGTCTGTAAACCCACGCATGTTGGAATCTTCCCCTTCAGTAGTGAAAATTGAGTTCATTTTTCAAGATATTCGAATGTGTCTTTTAGCAAAAAAACAGAAAAGGCTGCAACTTTACCGAGACTCCGTTACTCGCAACCAAGCTAGTACGAATTGCGAACAACAATTTCTTGGAAGTTCAAAACAAAACACTATTGAAACAAGCTATAATTATTACACTTGACGCCATTTGATATGACATCAAACCATATTTCGCACCAATATGCGATAAACCAAGCATCAAACAGTACCCTTTCGCATTACAATACTCGTACTTAATACGACAAAAGATGTCGCTAGCCTGATGAGAATGCAATCAAGGGAACACCAGTACGATGCAGCCTCGATTTAGATAGCGCACTGCTTCCGAAGAAGCAAGCTTTATCAAGCCACACAAAGAATATTTGAGTATGGTACAATTCTACCCGAGTGAATACCATCACCGCGTGATAGCGCTAATCAGAAGCCACAAGATAAGGTGTAAATAAAGTAGCGCAAAATTATCAGCCCCAGACAGCGTGATCAGTGTTCTGGATGCCGCTCCATTTTCTGTATGGCTCCTTAGTTGAATGTCTTAAGCGATCGTCAAAAATGCCTGCAACAGAGCAACGAAAGACGTCGCCAGCGCTTCACGACTTACAGGGTTTCCCTTCTCCTTTCAGAGCTGACTTTCAACCCTAGATTTTATCGTATTTTTATGATCAAAAGCTTAGAGTGGAGTTTTTCGCGCTTAGTTCCTTAAATGACGGGTAAATAAATGGTCATGTTTTCATACCTCAAACTTGAAAAGAATTGTTTTACTGGAAAGAACACCTATAAAAGTAAAGCTCGATCGGAGTATACTTATTGACCGAATATTTATTACAAGTTTGAGTATTTACCGACATCCTGTGTTACGAAACTCCTTTTTTGTTTTCTAGAGTTTCTCGTTCAGCGGGATCAGGTTTAATACTGAATCTATATACACTGCAGCGAACAACATAGGTTTCACAGTACACAGCATCAAGTAAGAAACGTTTCACAGGCCTTTCATTGGAATGGATTACATTTTTTAACTTATTAAGTTATAGTTTAAGACTCCCTAACCACAACAAAGGTGTCCCAAAGAGAGGAAGGAAGAAGGCACCATTTAGTGTAAAGTTAAAGGGAACTAAAAATTTATACTCAAAGTGTGTTTCCACACAAGATGTACACAGAAACGGTAAGTTGGAAAGAAAATTTATGGAACAAGATAAAAGTTGTAGAAGAAAGTAGATGCTGAAAAACAGGACATCAGTCACCGAAAAAGAGTGATTTGTAGTAGAATAAAGAACTTTTTTACTTCAACAAAAGTAAGTCTGACCTAACCTTAGGTTCGGGACTTAACCTATAGAAACAGTAGTAGTATTCCAATGAGGGGTTAAAAACACTTCATTGCCGTTGAATTAAGGGTGGTTTAAAGAATTGAAACACTTCGACTGATGAATTTCATCTGATGACAAAAGCATGTCCCAGACACAAACTAAACAGCACCGTATTGCCGACGTTGTCGAGCAGACCAATTAGGTACGAAATTCACACCGCATTCAACATTACACAACATTCAGAAAAGAGCGCAGAAAATCAAAAAAGACTGGGAAATTCGACGACAGTCGTGCAGGCAATTACCGATTCTAATTTACTCTGAGTGGCGTTTTCTTGCGACCCCAAGAACGCTCCAGGATGCTAGGAAGTTTTGCAGGTGTGGTGCGAGAGGTCGCCGTTCCAAGGACGACGTCTGTATGCATACACTAAACGAGGCTCATCGCGTGGGGCTGTGAACGACGCACCCCTTGTGGGGACATGACCCACCGTCCCTCAAAGAGCAAATAAGCTGGACATTTAACGGATCCTGGGATGAAATGAACCTTTTAGTCAAGATCAAAAGAATTTGGAGGCGACATTGACCGTGTTTTGTTTCTGTAGTTCATTTGAATAGATTATGCTGAAGGTTTTAGGTTCTGTAGAAGTGTAAGGTTATTAGTTATATTTTAGTTTTGTATTTGAAGTATCTTTTTCAGATGAAGAATTGCTATTGGAGCCTTAATAACTACATCAATTAACAGCTTTAAAAAAATATTAGGTAAGAAATGAGATGTCTTTTTGCGAGTAAACCAAACAAAATTTTAATCAAGAGTTACCATTGGATCAAAAATAAACACGCCCAATTCATCGAGCAATTTTCCCAAAATGATCGTTGCTACTAATCATCATGACACATACGTACGTACAATTCGACATGCGATGAAAATTGCGCACGTTTTCGCAGCGTAGGAGCAAAACACAAGCCGTGGATTTTCGGATAATAAGGGGCTCAGTTTGGCTGCGCAGGTGTCAGTGGAGTCTGATAATCAAGCCTGATAATACAGCGATAAAAATGAACGAGCCGACACCAAGGCTAGTCGTCGGAGACTTCGGGTGGTCACAATCTGTTGAAGGCCACCTCGAGTGAGCCGCAATTACAGACATAAAGGACGGTAGAACGTTCATTCTACTGCTATTGTTCATCAGAAACAATCAATAAGTAGTGAAAATCTCGCGAAAAGGGAGTAAAATTAGGATCGGGAAAAATTACGCGGTTTATTTCAAAATTCCACTGACTTCTCTTTCCATTTTTGCTTCATCGGAAAATCCTAAATGAAGGACGAATTAAGGGGAAACTGTCGATAAAGACTCCCATGGCCATAGGCACTTCGGTCCGTTGGACACATTGTCAATTGACAAGATAATTTTTTTAGAATCGAGCTGCTATTAATAGGACCACCGTGACCAAGAGGAATAGTCTTCAAGAGGTAAAAGGAACAGTTGAATGATACTAGGAAACGATAAAACAATGGAAGTTCAGCACGGCGTCCAAAGCACCATTTAACCACTACGCAAGCGAGGGAAGCCATAAAGATCGCTCGCATTTGGTGCGAGGAAACTTTACCCGAGACATTTCCAGCGTAAAATTTCTCACGTCAGTGAACGTTTCTCACGCGGTCTTGGAAGGCTAAATTACAGGAAAATGTCCCGCTCGAAGATCGCTAAGCGATCAGAAACGAATGTAAAATGGCGCAACATTATTTTCACTGGCAGCGGTCGCATTGGAACATCAAACCAAACATTGCGACTTTCCTCCTGTTCAACCCTGCCAAATTTTAATGCGCTACAGACTCGGCAAAATGCGTGAACGCGTCAAGAAAAAGTGGATGCACATTACGCTTAGAGATGCGGTTTTGGCAATCTGTGAAACCAGGACTTCACTACTCAAGAAATTACTGCATGCAATGTCAACTTGAGCACTGTTATAAACATGATGATACTACATGAAGGCAGTCTAAATATCTTGCAGCGTGTTTCCTAAGCCTTGAAGACTAGGGAAAAGCTCTCACGTAATCTCGCATTTGAACTCAAGCACTGAGCACTACATAAATTACAGCGAGAATGACATAATGACACAGTGTTTCAATTTAGGTCAAGCAGCGAGCACGGGTTCAGGGGAGCATGTAAGTGCAACTGTGACCCTCAAATGAACGAGCGACTCATTGAAAAAGTGGCAAAATAACTTCAATTTAGGCGGCGTAACGAGTATGGGATCAAGAGAGCAATCAATTACAGCACTCACTTAAGAGTGATGCCATGAAATAATCGTATAAGTTGTTAAACTGAGGGAAACTTCATGCATATTGGAGTCAAAGGCGCAACTTTGAGAAGATTTCGTAGTTAGAAGTTTGAGCGAAAAATTTTATGATTCAGACGTGTATCTGCTGCAAATTATTGACACTGATATCGCTATTACTTAAATATTGGGTACTTAACCCTTTAACGCCAATATTTTTATACTCATATTACCGTTATGACAACCACTATCACTAAACCGACACTGGCATTAGGTAGTCACTGTTATCAAGATGGGGAAGGAACTGCCACTCGGCAGTGAAGTTCAAAGGATACATTAGTGAACAAATTGAATAATAAATACAATATTTAACGTTAACGAGCACATCGCTCATATTAGTTCTAAATTATCAAAATCCATCGGAATCCTGAATAAAGTTAAAAATTACATGCCTGAAACAGCTTTACGAATACTCTACCGAACGCTAATTTCACCATACTTGCAATACGGAATAGAAGCATGGCACGGAACTGATAAAAATAAAACCCATAAAATTTTTACTCTGCAAAAAAGAGCCATCAGAGCGGTAAAGAATCTAGCATATAATGCTCACACAAATGATTCATTCAAAAATTTACAAATACTTAAACTTTCGGATCTCTACAAAATCTCCATTTGCAATTTCATTTACAAAACATTATCAATTGATGGCGACAATAGCCTAAAACAATTATTAACTGCGAAAACTGGTCATCACGACCATTTAACCCGAAATAGAAATAAATTCATGCTTCCTTATTACTCAAAGGCCCGGTCGCAACACAGTATCCTCTTCGTTGGAACTAAAACGTGGAACTCAATACCTGTGGAGATCCGTGATAGTAATTCTTACAAGGTATTCAAAAGAAATCTTGAGTCTCACTTCCTATCGAAATATTAGTCGTGTAAGATCACCAAGTCAAAATCTTGTCTCCTACATGACTGCTTCCAATAATGTAATATGCCATAGGTAATATCGCCGATATTCAATCTACTGTTAAATCGTTTATCGAGTGTACTGTTAATACAGTCCATATATGACCTATATTGTAAAATGAAATATCTGATATCGAGTAAATTATCTCACTGATCAGTCTAATGCGAAACTAGTTTAAATGATTTAGGTAAAACAGTATTGTAAACCTTAGAATAACGTGATGGTAGGATGCCCCAGAAGTCGCTGAACTTATTCGGGCCCACAGGTAGCTATATTCAAACTTGTCCATTGTACTAGACTTAAGAAACATTCTACCTCTGTATCTCCTGTGGTAAATAAATTGTTTAAATTGTTTAAAACATATTTTATTTTTGAAATAGGACCGAATAGTCCAGTTGGGCGTTAAAGGGTTAAGCAAGGTACGGTAGCATAAAATCTAATGCGAAACACCGCTACAATTTTGCCGATTCCGTTGTCATGTGAACCTTAATTGCACAATCCGAATGGAAACCTGCATGCACTTCTTTAATTGCGTCATTTGAGTCATTGACAAACTATCTGACACTCATAGCGATAACCCCATGTACACTCAAAACACCATATTCTCGGCAAAACGTTGAACCTCAAACATTTACACAGCGTCAAAAAATGGCAAGAATCCTCAAGAACCACCATTGCAAGAATACCATAGAATCGCCATTAACAGTAGCGAAACTTCCAGGCATCGAAAACTCAAACTTCTCTATTCGAGACCATCACACGCGTCACCAACAGCATTATCGCCTATTAAGATGTCTGAGCCGTCGTCACAATAAAGCTCCTCATCTCCTACACGTGAATCCAAGCACGCGAGAAAGGCGTAGTGACTTCAGCAGACATGCACGGTGGACCACAGCACGCCAGCGACAATCGCGCTATCGCGATCTGTCACCGATAACGTAGCATTAGAGTTCTTTATTCTTTCCTGGATAGCACCCAACTTGCAGCGGCTTCCATTAAATAATTCTTCGCCTCGAGATTAGTGAAGACTCTGCACGCACGTCACTTCACGCGCAGCAACACAGTGCAAATGGTTGATTATAAATTAGTTTTAGCCTCCCTTTATCGCAAAAAAAAAAAATTCAAAGAGATGGAGGATGAAGGCATCATTCAGTGTGGAGGTAAGGAAACGTGGAATCTATGCACAAAGGGTGTTCCCGCAAGGGATCCCGTACGTGCGCACAGGAACAGTAAGATAAGAAGGTAGTTTATGAAACAAGATAAAAGTTGAAGAAGAAAGTCAGAAGTACTGAAAAACAAGACAGCCGTGAACAAAAAAAAGCAGTTAAATATCGAAATGAATTAAGAAAAAGCTCAGTTCGGCTTAGCTCACTGTCCATAGAAATCAGAATGAAAGTTCGACAGCAAAAGTATGGAGTACCATGGCAGAAATACCCTCAATTCAGAGGATCTTAGTGATGAACGAAACTCGCACTCGATGAAAACGATATTTTAACGATATTACAATGATCGGACCTTAACAAAACAAAAATTTATTTTATTTCTACAAAAAGAAGGCCACCTAACTCTCAGCTCAGGACCTCACATTTTCTCCCTGGGAGCGCTAATTCCCATAGATACAGCAGTTATATCCCCTGAGGGGAGCAACACAGTGCAACAGCAATTGGTATTCAACACCCAACTGCATGGGCCGCAGTTCTATCCCCTGAGGGAAGCAACACAGTGCAACAGCAATTGTTATTCAACACCCAACTGCATGGGCCATCGGAGAACTGGAATGCATTCAGTGACACCCCTCCTAACCCCGACCGGTTGGTTGGTTGGTTGGTCGAGTGCACCGTACGGGCGAGCAAGTTGTAGTACTCACATGAAATGCTTCCGAACTACAGCTAAAGCGTCGTGGAAAATATGTTTCTATTCCCAATAAATGCTTATAGTACTTAAACGGTTACTACCTATTTAAATGTTTTCCTGTCGCCGATCTTGAAAAACATCTTTGAGCAGCAGAAGCAAAAATTAACAAACACACGACTTGACACGTTACTTGCGATACGACCCATCAATACGTCGTGCTTAAGTTCTTCTTACTGTGAAACAACCCATCGATGTATAGTTTGAAAAACTTCAAAAATCTTTCAAATTTAATGATTTTTAATGGAAAAAGTTAATGTTTGATATTCATAAATTGTTAACAACTTTTGAGTTTAAATTTGAGTTGAATATTGAACTTCAGTTTACCCATCGCAGTCAGCGTGGTAAGTAAACGTGCGGCGGGAAATACGAGACAAATTTGCAAACGTATTTCACAACTTTGGAATAATTAAAAGTGAACTCAACGTAATGATATCGCTGCCTATAATGACCCTTCACCCGTACGGGCAACAGCTTGAATACCTTTGTCTTTTGGAAGCTCACATCGCATTGAATAATCAATTATCGAAGCAGACCACAGAATTTCGCCCACCGCAAAAACTGACAACACAGCATAAATGGGCAATACATATCGAATATGATCATCATTGACACATCAATAGACAGAACTGGTCCCACACTCAATAAGCACAACTGTTTCTCTATCATCACGAATTCAGAACCGTACACCACAGAAACACAACGTAACGAAATGAAGCTATTAATTACACGAACCATTTCTCGTCAGCTCCTCTGAAGCGCTAAAACCATATACCCGATTTTCGCTCACAACATTGAGAACGGCTATACGAGCGTATGGGTGTTATCGAAAGTTAATGATTAATTATGACGCTGGTAGCTAGTAATACAAATAAAACACGACGCAAGAGCGCTGTAGACAACATCACGCGAAGGAAATTGAAGTAATTGAACACTCATACGCTACCAATTCATATCAAAGAAATACCTAATGAAGAGCTTGCACATGGCTACGTAGATCATGTTGTCTGTAGAAGCCCATAATTTCCAGAGTAGAAAAATCGTTGTAAGGAAAAAAACTCCTACCGATCTCACAAGCGTCGTTTGAAAAATCATTTACAGAAGAGGTGATCTGTACTTCTGTACACATAATAAGAGCTCTAAATTCTTAATATCAATAGTGGGCGACATATTACATGATGTTCTATACGCGCTTCTAATATGGCAGGACCTGTGTTCTGAGCGCAAGTATGATTTGTCGCCTAGGGGGAACTCGGACACGGTGCTTCATACAGGTACGCTTTTTCATGTACGCTTACTACATGGCATATCTCCACCATAAATTACTACCTAACATCTCATAACTGAACCCATAGTATAGTTCGTGGTGTATCATAATCTGCGTTTCGAGAATGTATCGCCGAATATATTTTAATGTTATCATGCTACTGACGACGCTTGGTATTTTATTCTCAATATATTCGAGGAAAAAATTAAGAATATATTAGAGTCAGAATATATTCCAAGCGAGAATGCTAAATTAAGGACATAATTCAATGAATTATTGAATTAAAGACCCCTATTTCATTGGAAATTTTCCCCGTAAGTGGATAATGACTGCCTAATAGGTCGAGTCAGAACTTAAGAACCGAGTGATACAGTCCTCACATGAACGTAGTCGATCGAAGGCTTTTGACCATCTAAAGACTGTAAGAAAATAAAAAGAAAGAAAAAAGTTTATTTCCAATAAAGGATAAAGGATATACACATGCATTATTTAATTAAACAATTTTAAATGTGCGCTAGAAATTTAAAAAAAAAATTTGGACGAAGGTATTGCGCTCTCAACAATAGTTTAGAATTAACAAGCAAAGGAATCCAAGCCATTAAACTATTTTCTGAGGTAGTCACAGTAAAGTAATCTTGAGACTATAAACCCATCACAAACAAAAAATATTGAAATGAATTACTGAAAAGCTCAGCTCGGCTTAGCTCACTTCACTGCCTATAGAAATCCAAGGGAAGGTTTGACAGCGTAAGCACCGAGTACCACGGCAGAAATAACCTTAATTCAGAGGATCTTTGTGATG
Source organism: Morinoia aosen (assembly GCA_030386875.1). Lineage (NCBI taxonomy): Eukaryota > Metazoa > Arthropoda > Malacostraca > Amphipoda > Talitridae > Morinoia > Morinoia aosen. The sequence goes on along the minus strand of CM059559.1, from coordinate 9,592,226 downwards.
AACGAAACTCGTACTCGATGAAAATGATATTTTAACGATATAAAAATTATCTGCTTTTAAATATGTTCACATGTGGATTGTAAACTTTAGCCAACGAAAATGTCTGGAAATTTTACAACGGTCTTAGAGTTAAGTTTCATCAAATGTCCTAATGAGGACGCGCTCGATGGGCATTCCTAAAAAAGAAAATGTCAATTACGTCAGAGCAAATTTGAGAGTCCAAGCCATTTCCTCCATATTATAGGACTGAGCAACGTTTACGTTTTACTATTTTGATTCGCAAGGCAACACGAAGCAATGACTAGAGGCATCATTTCTGATTCATGTTTGGCTGAGGCTGCGTTAATGAAGCCTGCATGCAGCCATGCAAAAAAGGAAACACTAGGATGACGGAGAACACAATAGTCTGAATAGGGAATGTAACGGGGTCTCCAATTAGCTTCATTTTTTTCTCAGTTGGTTAGGCTTATTCTCAGAAAAAATTATATGAACAATAGCTCTCATGCATCAAAGAATCACTTACGGAAGCGAGACATCACACAAAATTATTTCATTTCCACTTTTAGAGATTGTTATATATTAATATTTCAAGTTTTCATCGTACCATTGCAGCAAAATATCATCATTGAGAACGTAGACACGAGTCCAAAAGCAATGCATATTATAATGAATTCAACAACTACAATATTGTGTGAGTTTGCCAGCAGAGCGATTCCAACTGCGTAATTCTCATTGAAAAAAAAGAAAAAGGAGGAAGCGAAAAGCAAACGAAGGATAACTAACCCATAGATACTGAAACTATGCTTCAGTGCTGCAAATAAACAAATCCTAGACGCTGTAAAAACGCCGGAGTGAGCAGTACTGAATCGCGCAAACACAAATCAAATTTAAATCCTGTATTATAACACGCCGATAGTAACCACGCAGGAATCATCGTGAGTTTGAGAACAGATCTCAATCCTACATCCTGTTATCTGGCATATGAATGTTATTGCATCCACGAGCACAGATTATGGTCCATCCACTGTCCAGAGATTCCTGGTTGCTCATTCCCTGACTAAAATTTTAAAAATTGGTCTTTTTCCCCAGTAAATTTTGTCACAATGACAATTAAACAGTAGTTGTAAGAAAGCAGACCAGTCTAGCAATCCTGATCGTGTGACACTCGCCCTGACTCTGCCGGCCACGCAGAAGGCGAAGTGCTTCCGTGTAGGTCTTTGATTTTGTTAATCTCTTCATACATTATCTTAACATACTTACATACCGTGTTGTCCAGTGTAATTTCGTGTAGGCCTTCTAAATTGTCGATTCGTTTGACACAACCAGCACATTCAGCCGACGCAGATACGCTCGCGTACACATGCGTGTGAAGTTTATACGTACGCTCATAGCCTGGACTTAGCGATGAATCACATAAACGAGAGCGGGAAAACCATGAAAATATACAAAATAGGAAATTTCCCGATAACATCAAACTAGAGTTTAAAGACGATAAAAGAGAACTACACAACTAGTTGATTAACAGCTCGCTGCGCTGATTTAGCATGTAGCTTTAACGGGACTAACCTCCTCAAGCTTGTCACGTCTCAACAATATTATGTTTTCTCTAATCAGAATTAATCTAGTAGTGCCCTTATCGTCTACGTCCACCTATCACCTTACACTCTCGTTGCCTAACAACACTTATCTATTCTCAATTTTAACATAAAGTGATAAACATTACCGTCTCCAAATTTGAAAGATTTTATACTGATACAAACACGAATGACTGGAAGACGCGTAAGAAATTATAGGATTAAATTAGATGTTAGTTTACGCCTCCCAAACCACAACAAAGACGTTCCAATGAGAGGAAGGAAAAAGGTACCATTTAGTGTGGAGATAAGAAAATTTGGAATCTATGCACAAGGTGCATAAAAACAGAAAAGTTAAGATATACTGTAAGTTCATTAAACAAGACAAAAGTTGAAAAAAAGTAGTAGGTGCCGAAAAACATGACAGCAGTAAACCGAAAAAAGATGGTTCTTTTTAAAAAAAACTATTCTATTTCAACAAAAAGAAGGTCTGCCTAACTTTTAGCTCGGGACCTCACATTACCCCTCGGAGCACTAATTCCATATATGCATATATACAACAGTTCTATCCTCCTGAGGGGTTCCAAATTTAAAAGCCTTTATACAAATACAATCACGAATGACAGAAAAACGCGTAAGAATCAATGGGATCCAGAATAAAATGTCGCCCTGACGTACTGTTCCGCTTCCGCCAAACGCATGTGACCCTGCGTAGCAGTGATGGTGGTTCCTATATAAAAAGAAAGAGGCGTTCCGCTCTGCAGTTCACAATGGGGTCGAGCGCGCGCCTCGGGGACAAAACATGGCTTGCCCACTGCTAATTGACATCAATTTACCTCCATAATATGAAGTCTGGCAATGCAAACGTTCCAGCATGCACACTTAACACGGGGAAAACAACAAACTACTTTTGAAATGGAAATGGGCATTCTAAGCAAAGATCTGTAGTTCATGTATAATAAGAAGCCTGGAAATGTAAACGATCCAGCGCGCACATTTAACAAAACCCTTAGGAAAACAACAAACTACTTTTGAAATGAAAACGGGCATTATTAACAAAGATTTGTAATTCATGACTGAAGAGCATTAACATTTGATTTTTAAACGAAACGTGTTACAAGTTCATATCATAAAAAATAAATAAGGCAAATTGAGTGGAAGTGCTTATACAGGTTTTATTATTATATAAGAAAGTTTTAGCCTCTCTTAACCACGACAAAGATGTTCCAAGAGAGGAAAAAGGAAGGCACCATTTAGTATGGAGTTGAGGGAACGTGGAATCTATGCACAAGGTGCACAGAAACAGTAAGCTAGGAAAGAAGTTCATGAAACAAGAAAAAAGTTGAAGAAGAACGTAGTAGGTGCTGAAAAACAGGACAGCAGTGAACCGAAAAAAGATGGTCCATAACAAAACAAAATCTATTCTATTTCAACAAAAAAAGGAAAGCCTACCTAACCTTTAGCTCAGGCCCTTACATCGTCCCCCTGGGAGCGCTAATTCCCATAGATACAATAGTTGTATCCCCCTGAGGGGTATTCGGGTTTTAAATCAAACGAAAACCGCAAGATGAACGATTTCAAACGGGAACGACAAAATAAAAATCATGCAAATAAATATTCATCTTCAGACCTGAATAGATACCCTGGAACTCTACATTAAAGAATTCAGTTGTTTTTGGTTTTCAGATCTCAATAGTTTAGATGCCCGCAACAACCCTGTTGCCCATGTTGATAATCAGTCAAAAGGTCTAAGTTCACCCAAGCAACAGCTTATATGGAATTGGCGGAGTGTCTAATACTGTCAATAACGAGCTACAAGGAAACAGTGTACAACACTATATACTAGAATATCAGAGACATTACGCAAATGTGTCCATGACCAGTTACCTCACAGCAATTAAGATACGAAGGAAAGTGATTTGCTTGACTACAAGCATCGAAATAACGTATACATCAAGAGGCCATAAACCTCACCGATATGAGCTCCAATAGCTTATCAGGCAGGCATATGGTTTACCGTATTAAGATATCGGGCGAGCAAGAAAGAGCTCCGAGGCTGACTTTTACTTTCTATAACATGGGCCCACAGAATATGGTAATGATTACATCGTAACATTCACACAAACCATCTAGAGCGACCTGTATCGCGTTAAATCGGAGATCCCTAATCGAATTTGCCCCTTCTCCGAGGGAGGAGAAATAGGAACCAATAATCTTGTTTCCATGTAAAAAATTTAATACAGAATTGAAATTTGTCCGAATGAGAGCAAAACAAAATAACTTCACTTCAGACTTTTACAGACGTGGGATAGTCGTGAAGATTGAATTAGATGCTAGTTTAAGCCTCCTCACCGCAACAAAGATGTTCCGAAGAGAGGAAGGAGGAAGGCGCCATTTAGTTTGGAGATAAGGGAACGTGGAATTCATGCAAAAGGTTTATAAGAAAAGCGAGTTGAGAAAGAAGTTTATGAAATGATATAAAAGCCGAAGAAGAAAGTAGTATGTGCTGATATGGGGGATAGTTGGGGGATACAACAACATCCCTCAGATGGCAAATAGGCGGGTGCCACGCATTGAGCAAGTAATTTCATTTTTACCGTTGGAAAACCCAATCCATGATTGTCATAATACATATTTCACTAATTTCTTTTAGATCGTGCTACGTACAATAAGTAAAAACACTCCTTGATCGATTAGTGAAAATTTTATGTATTACAAGTACATTTAAAATCGAGAGATTAAAGGATTGTGTTAAAACGAACTGTAAACGCTTAACGGATATCGGCTTATTGTTTTGAGGGTTGCGTCAAACGCTCCCAAATGTTTTAGCTTTAAGGATTGTAAAACTATTGGCATAGCTTGAAAACGAAGCTGATTTCGTCGTTTTCGGTCATAATTAATATCAACAGAAATATCATACAACCTAAAGGGAGATGTACCACCTAATGAATGAAATAAATATTAGTCAGTTCATTTGGCGTTCCCTCCCCCAATTATTTCGTCGACACACCCACAATACTTTTAATATTCTTTCTAGTGAGGTATTTCTTCATTTTTAATCAGCAGTAGTGATGCTATGAATCTAATTTATGATGCGCAATTTCAATGTTCTAAGTTCTCTGAAATTCAGACTCTCCGGCTCAGTTTTACGATTCAGTTCTCCAACAACAGCAATTCAATATGCGCCCTTCTAACAGAGGCCATACTATCATACTACGCTATCAGCACACCCTCAGCATTTGTATTGTACCGGATAGAATCCAAATTAAAACTTGAACTTATCATCAGCATTGGTCGGCATCGACAAGCCTTGACGGAAAACTTCGCTAAGATTTAAAGCAGTCAGACCCAGGCCAGCGGTGTTCTAAAATGGACTCTTTAACGACTCGGAATGAGAAGATGCTGTCCCACTGCTGCACGGGAGGCCCACGTGAAAAACGACCTTAACAAAGCAAAACATTCGGCTGCGCAGAAGTGCATTTCCTAATGAGAATATAATGAGGAGGATGCCGAAGCTCATCAGGGTTTTTGCCCCAAATAAGGCCTGTGCAACAGCGTGTAGATCAAACAGCCATGCAGCAGCTCATCGTTTGCAAGGTCTCCTGTCTGAGGAATTATATGCTAAAGCGATCGTCATATTAAAACGTTTCCTGCGATCGGTTAAACTAAATTTCAGTGTTCAATTTGAATTCGAAGTCAATCGTAGTAAGCAATTTTAAAAAAAACGAGCATTAACTGGATCGTGGCTTCATTTAGCTTTCATTAAGCATTTGTAATAGTTGAGCTAGCGACTGCTGGTCGGTCAGCAGCATTATGAAAATCCACTCAGTGACCATAGGTGGGTCCATTCGCAGGAAACTTTAACGTTGTAAAACTCGATTATTTCATATCTTGTAACATTTCAGTGAACGAAGAACAATAATTCGCTTTCTATTCAAAAGAATATTTTGCATGGATATAATGCCAATATAGTTGAGTTGCGACATAATGCATAAATTTACATTGAGTTATCATAACAAGTAGCTGAAGAAGCATATTTACGAACCTCAAACCATATAGTGCATAACTATATGGTTTGAGGTTTCCAATTTTGCATAATTAACACTACACGCTGCACTTTTATAACTGCACTTTTTAGCGTAATTTATATAGACCGCAGAAGCATCAACAGGAAATTTGAAGAACACACATATACACTCTGTATCGGGAGGGAATGGACACACGAACTTTAAAGAATAAATACTATAAAACTACGACATGGGAGTACTGCAGACAACACACGCTAGCGAGCTTCCTGAAGCAAAACGCTGAGAATTACGTGAGCCTGAAGCCCTTCAAGTGATTTTCTGGAGTGTCCTCAGAGAAATCACTATGACCTCACATATGAGAAGCGGTCACGCGCTCAGCTATGTGCACTTGTTCGGCTCAACGTATTCTCGTCCACGACGAATCAGGTTAAATAATGAGCCCAGGTGAGAAGCATCTCGTGTATGTATACGATAAAAGTTGAATACCGGCGTTAGATTATGTTTCAAGCTAGTCTAAGCATATCTAACCTCATAAAATGTGTTTTAAAGAGAGGAAAGAGGAAGGCACCTTTAAGTATAGTAATAGGAGAATGAAGAAATGTACACAAGTGTGTTCCTCCTCAGGAATCCTAACGCGTAAAAACCGCATGATCGAAAGAAGTTAATGGAACAAGAAAAGGCTAGAGATGAAACTAAGAAGTGCAGAAAAAAGGTAGAGCCGTGAAATGAAAAAAATGGCCAATCCCAAACAAAATGAAAAACCTTTTCTACTACCACAAAAAGACGGCCTACATAACCTATAGCTCAGGACCTTTCATCTGTTTCCTGGGAGGGCTAATTCCCATAGATATAATTGTTTTATCTCTCTGTATGAGGGAGATTGAATATGAGCAAATAGTACTGCCGTAATTTTATTCGTGTGGAACTTCTTCAAAAATATAACTTTTACAATGAATGCAAAAGACTACACAGGCCCAAAGACTACTCAACACACCAATTTAACAATGTCATTCGCTGTACAGCCATGATTTCCACCTCGATAGTTGCGTTTTAATTCGTGTACGATTAACCACCAAAAAAAAGCTTACTTATATTTTTGTCGGCACAGCCTATTACAATTAGCAAGAACAGCATTTGGAAAGCATCAAAATGGGATTCCTTGGATTCCTTGACAGGCCTCTATGCTCAACTATTATAGACTACTGGAACAAACGCTTCCGAATCCTCCGACTAACTTAGGATACGCATGATCGAAGAGCACCGATTGATATATTGATTATAAGTTATATTCAACCCCCCTTACCACAACAAAGATGTTCAAAGAAAGAATGAAGGCATCTTTTCGTATGGAGTAAGGCAACGCGGTATCTATACACTCAAGGCGTGTTCCCACACAAAATCTCCTGCGTAATGAAACAGTAAGTTGAGAAGTAAGGTTAGGAAACAAGTTAAAAGTTAAGGAAGAAAATCAGAGGTAAGACAAACAGCACTGAACTTAAAACAGATAGTAAACAACACAAAAAACTTAAACTTATTTCAACAAAATGAAAGCCTACTTAGCTCTCAGCTCGGGACCTCACGTTTCCCCCTAGGAAAGCTAATTCCCCCAGATACAATAGTGGTATCTTATTGGGGCTGAAGAGCACAGATACACCAGAGGTAGACTCACGAGGGTAGACGCAGTAAGCATACAAACTTGAAACTCGAAATTTAACATGTCAGAGCGATTCGACGTATCAACGAGTTCACAAAAACCAAAACCAATGCCTCACACCGAGAAAAGCAAACACTCGTGAGTGGGCCTCCTTGCCATAAATGTAGTTCATTCTACTTAAGGTAGCTTTGGATGCACTCAAGTGCGATGCCAAGGACAATTGATAAGGAATGACGATTCTAAACAGCACACCCTACTCCAAAGGAAGCTTTGAGAGCTGTATCAGCCGCCAAAAGAAATCAACTCCTTCAAGAAATATCGTTCATAAAATCTCTCTAGTGCATCCCCTTCAGTGATTCTATTCATCCAAGTGATTGAGGTGAATAATGGTGATTAGTTCAGAAATTTAGTGACAAAAGAATATGACAAAATCTATTTTTATCAAGCTAAATCATAAATACGGTTTTTTAATTCTTCGTAGTTTAGTACTTATTTTGGATAATAATGGAATTATTTTTCCTGATACAATTCCAAAAAAACCATTGTTAAATTTTATTGTTCCTTAGTTTAAGCCTCCTACACAACAACAAAAGTGTTCGCAAAAGAGGAAGAAGGAAGGCCTCATTTGAGTATAGAATTACGGGAGCGGAGAATTCGAGTCTCCACACGTTGCATATAGAAACAGCAAAATTGAAAGATTAGATTAGATTAATCATTATTTTTAGCCTCCCTACCCAGCAACAAATGCGATCCAAAGAGAGGAAGGAGGAAGGCACCATCGAGTATGGAGTTAAGGAAACGCGAAATCTACGCAGAAAGGCATAGAAACAGTAAGTTGGGAAGGAAGATTATGAAACAAGATCAAAGTTGAAGAAGACAGTAGTAGATGCTCAAAAACAGAACAGCAGTGAACCGAAAAAAGGTGGTCCTTGACATAACAACTGCATTTTATTTCAACAAAAAGAAGGCCTACCTAACTCTCAGCTCGGGCCCTCACATTGTCCCCCTGGGAGCGCTAGTTCCCATAGATACAATAATTGCATCCCCCTGAGGGGACAAAATTGAAAGGGTACAAAACAGGACAATAGGTGAAAAGAAAGTAATAATAGCTGAAAAATGAGCAATGATCTTGAAAAAAATAGTTCGTAACAAAACAAGAAATCTTTTCTATAAGAGCATAAGAAAGGCCCACCAAACTTTCAGCTCGAAATCTCGCATTTTTCACTCGGAAGCGCTGATTCCCTTAGGGAAAACAATGATGTGAATGCACGGTGTGACAAGAGATACGTTATCTACGCATCACAATCGAGGAACAATTTGATTGGCATGAATAACGATGAGGAAATTCGTCCCAGAATTTAGACTTTTTTCGGAACAGACACAAGTTCAAGAAGTAACCTTTTGCCTTTAATTCAAAATCAAACACAGCACTAAAGACATTGGTGAGTCTAACTATATTGTTCCACCTAAGCCAACTACATAGGAATGAAAGCATTAAATTTCTGTGAAAGTATGCTCAACCTTTGATCTATGACGACCCCAATTGAAACTAAATTTACATTTTTATCACTTCTCGACCTCTCTTCAAAGTAGTTCTGCAAATCGGCTGTTTTTTTACGCTGTCCATTTTCCAGCATCCGTGAGCAGGTTTTGTGTCAACACATCATCACGTCGTCAATCGCATGCAAATTTCGGAGGATCTTTGTGTTCTCGGCTGACCTTCAAAGCTGCTGTATTAGCATTTTTCCTGCTCAAAGTTCTCTAAAGTGTTCATTTTTTCAGGTAATTTTTCCTGAAAAAATCGCGCGACGTGAAGCAACTCTGCAGGGCATTGCCTATAGATGTTAAGGCTCATCGTTAATTTTGTTATTCTTTCAAATAAGATTTTTCCATGAAGACCATACAATATTAGGTTACCCTTCTGGCGTGAACATCGACTAATGGACTTAGGCACAAAGTTTTATAGAACAGAAATCAAATCTCAGAGAATTTTTGTTTGAAACAAAATCAATCGTGCAGCGCTGCTGCTTTTTTGCAGAAAGAAAGAATTTCTGGGCGTACAATTTCTATGTTATCTCATAAAATATACAGTACCAAGTTTGGAAAAAATTAATGATAATATTCTTAGTAAAAAATCATTGGAGCTTAATTGCTATACGAAAGAAAAAATTCAAGTAGTTCAAACAATGAAATCAAGAAGAGAATTGAACCGCCAATTGCAGTACCCTGATTTTGACTGGGTTGGGTGACTCATAGACCATGTGCACAGCAAGCGCGTTTAAATTCGACTGCAAAGAATAATGTTACCAAAATACCCCAGTAAAGCTGTTCAAATGTTGACTCTTTACAAACGTATAATTCTTGTAGTGCATATATTCATCACACGACAGAAACCACAAACACACAGTAGAGATTCTCAGAAGATATCTGTCAACACTCTGAAAAATGACACCATCACCCAGCACAGCACGTAGTTACCAGACAAAATATTTGTGACGAACAACACCGTTGTGTTCAAGTAACTGAGAAATTCGGGCAGAAACATCATGACTGTTAATGAACAAGACCATTAGTCTCGGATCGCATCATGACTGTTCTAGAACAAAAACATTAGTCTCGGGCAAAAAGTCGTCTAAAAGCAGAGTGGCGTGCAGCTCAATTCAACTTTGAAGCCGATATCAAAGTCCGGACATTATGAATGGTTAATTAGGGTGAGATAATAAACCAGCAGCGCGGACGAGATCAAAGCTCTCCGCAGCGACCGCGGGAGCAGCGCCTGCCCGTAGTGATGCGCAGCAGCAGCACCACCACCACCACCACCAAGAGGTCTGACGGGCCAACAAACAAGCTGTCTACCTCCACAACTGGGCCGGACGCACATAAAGCCTTATAAACGACACGCATCATACTTGAAAGAATGATAAACATCGAGGCGAAAATCGCAGCCATGCAATAAAAAAATCCTGACGGGTACATTTGCTCAGACGATCTACGCTGTAAACGCACACGCAGAAAGCACGTAAACGAAGCGCCGTGTTTGGAATTCTATTCTTTGTTTTCACGCTTTCAACCGTTGGCGTTTGCACAGCAACTCGGTACTAGCTGTTGGTTTCGCGCAGGAAGATCCTGTTTCCAATTGCGATGCTGAGCTAGAGAACATGCACTCGGATACAGACTAACAAACTCTGTCGGAATCTTTGATTACAGCAAGTGCTCTGGAAAATCGCAGCAACTAAATTACTGAGGGAATCAGTGTTTGAACTCGTGCATTAAATTCTAACGCTTATCAAAGCATAGGATGAAATTGTGTAAGAACTGTTGCTGTCAGAAGTTCATTTCCTTGCTGATTATTATAGGCGTGACGTATATTAACAGCGTTTTTCGTCTCATGGATCCACTCTGAATACTTCCTCTGCCTCAAACGACTTCCTATCACGCATAGCATACTCTTACGCGCTCATGCAGAGAAGCATGAGAACCAAAAGGCGAGTCGACGCATAACTTCGATCACACCTGTTCTTAACCAAAATTCACACAACAATTATCTTGAATTGTAATTTAGTTGAATCCTCAAAGGTGTTCCCAAATGAGGAAGGATGAAATTACCGGTTAGTACGGAGTCGAGAGTACAGGGAATCAACGCACTACGTGAATTCCCATACAAGTTCCCCAGTACATAGAAACAAGTGAAGTTATGAAGGAAGTCTACGAAACAAGATTGAAGTTGAAGAAGAAAGTTTTAGATGCTGAATAAATGACAGCAGTGAACCGAAAAGTGGTTGTTGGTAACAAAACTTTACAGATAAAAGGACAGCAGCGAACCGAAAAGTGGTTGTTGGTAACAAAACTTTACAAATAAAAGGACAGCAGCGAACCGAAAAGTGGTTGTTGGTAACAAAACTTTACAGATAAAAGGACAGCAGCGAACCGAAAAGAGATTTTTGTTAACAAAACGGTAAAAGGAAAAATTTTATTTCAAAAGAAGGGAGGCCTACACACCCTTCATCTCAAGACCTTACATCTTCCCTTTCGGAACACTAATTCCCATTAATCCAATATAGTTCCATCCCCCCTTCCTCTGAAAGGACACAACGTTACCTACCCCTCTGATTGCAACGTTACTTAATAGAAATACCATAGGAGGTAAATACTCAAGAAACGTGCACCCCCCACAAAATGATGAGTGACAAAAGCAGTAAAAATACCCAATTTTACTCCTAAGAAATAGTACTGCAAAATCTGCAAGTAGTGAATATTAGAGCTACAAAATAATATGAAGAAAATCGGACCTCATCAATAGTAATTTGTTCTGAAACTTTTGGACTAAATAACGGAAGAGAAGTACTAACTAATTCTGAAACGAAGGAATAAGTATTAAAAGCTTTTAATTTCTTCGATAGTCAACTATAGACTGAGGCAGTCTTTCAAGAATTACATGCCTCACATTTACTTCCACTTTTCTTTGGATGAAATAGGAAGAAAATGAAAAAAAAACAAAATTGATGCAGTTTTCTAGCGCAAAATTAGAAAGTTGAGACCTTCTCCGTCAGAAAGGGGTTCCCAAATTAAGCCCTAAAACAACAAAAAATAACTATAGAAAGCAAAGCATTCCACAAGGAACGCACAAAACCTAACTAGAACTTACGGGAGGGCAAAAAATTATTCCGTTCTTCCTTTTAGGGCGTTCAGCAAACCTCCTAACGAAAAATGTACAACAATATCGTTTGGGAACATTACGTCAAAAAATTTGTTCATTGAACTTCTAAAAAGTTCCGCTAGACACGTATAAAAAATTCTACGCCACGACAACAACACGTAGCTACTGAAGCATCTAATAATTAAATAGTATTAATCAAACACTAACGAATCGTTTTCCATCAGTAGCTCTTTCCCTTCACTTAAGTACTGTATGACGTAAGCGTTCTTACTCACGTTAAAAAATTACTTTAAGAAGGGAAATGTGCAAAAACATTCAAGAAGTAACGAATTGAAGTTCTTTAACTTCGTAATACACAACACTCCCAGAGAAAGGCAAAACCGTAAAGTTGCGCTGATTTAGACTCCACGCAATCCACAGAAGACCATGAAACGTGGCACTCAGAACATCTCACTCAAGCGCCGACAACCAGCGCACAGAGTACGCCTTTCTAACACTTCTTATCAGGGGAAGCTACGCTTTCAATTCCCACGTCTTGGCGCTCAATGCAAGCCGCGAGAGAGAAATATTGCATTCTATTAACGGAGAATTTGGCTCGAGATGAACTTCAGGGTACCTCGATATCAAGGGTCATCGGCCGACGAAAGGTGAGCGCGAAGCCATTCAACGAGTCTTGGCACTCGACGGAACAAAATTACCGACAACGCAGGATTAAATGAATCGAGGCCACATTCATGGAGCCAGCATACATTATGTAGCTTAATCGTTTACTCGGAACGTTACGCCGTCAACATAAAGGGATCAATATTCAAAATTTAATGTGCTTAAATGAACTGGAGCACAACGTGCGTAAGCGCAAGTAAAAAGCTCAAGATATAGACTCAGTAAGGCTGTAATACGAAGTAGAGTTTGTAAAAGCATAAGATTTATTAAAAGAACGAGTAAATGAACAAAAACGCTGCCGCCGACTTGAGTTACAATATAAGCAGTCAAATGAATCCCAGCTACAATAGCAGTCATGTTATGCTGCACGTATACTCAAAAGGAAAAGAATAGGTTTGCTCTTTGCAAAATAACCTTTTTGAATGCACACTCGAGTCAACTCTTTCTACTCTCTCTTTGATATCTTAAGGTTGAGAGCGAATAACCTTTCGAGAACCTAACACTAAAGGTCCTGCGAAGGAAAACAAAACGAAGCGAAAAAATAGCTACTTTCGAGTACGGACCCACGTGTCTTTTCCGTCCTTCATTCGCGGAGGCGAGATGCAAAAATACAGTGAAGTTGAATACGAAATATATAAAACAGAAAATTGTTCTTGTATAATAAGCTACAAGTATAAAAATGATAGTGGGTTTTATTAAAACCTTTCAAAAATAATTAATGGGCAATAAAACACGATGAACAGTTTCATCATTTAACGAGAGGGGCTCCTAAATTTCAAGTGAAAAAGTTCCTCAGTTTTCGTGCTCTTTCCATAATATTATGCTGACGCACCAGACATAATGAATAATTAATAAAACGTTTCCAGGAATCGTTTCGCACACTAGCAAGTCAACTTAGTAGTATAGTAGTTATACTTGGCAGGTCTTCAAGGAGATTATTTTACAAGTTAGTTTGAGCCTCCCTAACCACAATGAAGGTGTTTCCAATAGAGGAAGGAGGAAGACACTCTTTAGTGTGGAATCAAAGGCAAGCAGAATCTATGCACAAGGTGTGCGAGTCCCCACCCTGCGGATAGAAACAGCAAGATGGAAAGGAGTTTATGAAAATAAATTCATGTTGAAAAGACAAAAAAGAAACTGAAAAAATTACAGCAGTGATCCGAAGAAAAAGATTATCCGTAGCAAATCAAAATCCCATCCTAATTCAACAAAAGGAAGGAAAAACTAATCTTCAGCACAGGACCACACATCTTCCTCCTAGGAACTTTCACCTAAATAAATAGTTGAATCCTATTAGCTGCATCTCCCTGAAAGGCGACGTACCTTTGAAAGAAAGTCTGATTTTTATCCAAAAAAATGTGAATTTTCTTTATTGCAAATTAACAAACATCTTGACGATCGTTCGAGACTTGTTTATCTTAAAGTATCTGGATTAAATTTCCAATCCTACAACATAAAAACTTATCGTAATGCACCAGTTGATAAAACGACTGGTATTGCAAAATCACGTCCAATTAGAAATGCACAACAGATTTAAAAAAACATCAAAATCAACCAGCGAGTCCTCATGGCAACTGCTAAAATTTCCTTGCATAGAAATAGCTGCTCGATGTTGAACCGCTTAAATGGAACTTATCTACACTAAAAATTATGTACTAGAGGAAGTGCGTTATGGCTGCTGCTGCTGCCACTCTATGCCGGGCACCTCAATGCTGCTAATTGGATAAGCACTTGATTAGCAAGAGAGCAAGCTGTCCTAGATACAGCAGTGACTGCCAGGTAATTGCAGGCAACAATTCAGCCTGCGTCGGACACGAGCGTTCGACAATTTCACGGCGTGCTACCGGTACTGTCAAGCTCATGCTAGCGTATAATCAAACAATGAAGTGCTCAACAATGCGACAGCGACCTGATTTCCGCGGTTGAAAGAGGGGCGAACAATCCTTGGAGCTCAGCTTAGTAACAACTATCAGCAATCACTCGTTGTACGTAAGGTTATTTAGGGCTAAATACTGTAGGGAAAATAAGGCTCAGCGTTGTACTATATTGAACGTTGGCATCTGTTAACTGGAAATTGTTACAGAACACGAGTGGAACCACACTCAACATTTGAGTGGTGTAACGAACCAGATATGACACACAACACAAAATTGGACGTAACCAGCCAACTGAATCCTGGCTCTATGGAATGAACTACGAAATAACACATGTCACGCCCCGTTGGAGGCTTGCTTTGATTCCAAGATTGTTAACAGAAATACAGCAGCGAAACAGCAGCAAAAAGCCCCGAATATTGTTTTTTAATCTTGTCTTCACTATTTCAATACTTTAAAAATAAAAAAAATCAACCAACATATCACCAAATTATGCAGGTATAGCTTCAGTAGCCAGACAGCCAATGGAAATCTTTGCCGAAAAAAATAGCAGAAAAAAGGGTTTTCAGTGCGAGTATTAAACAGTTCTTCGGAAACAAAGCGAATTATGTTCCAAGACGAGAATTTCACAGCTCACTCGCCATATTAACTCGGAGCTCAAACGCGAGCATGCCAATTTTAGCTATGGTTATTTTTTTAAAGAATTTAGCATTAGGTCCGGATATTACATTACCTCTTATTACGTTCACAAGAACAGCCCATTTCCTGTGTTTGAGTATGCGCGGTAATTTCACCGAGTAAGTAGGTAATTTTGGTTCTACTGGAACGAAGAGGAGTAATCACCTTCTCGTCCACTCATTACGAAGTGGATAAGGACAGCAGTTGAGTTCACGATGTGATACAAGACCACAGTAATATACAAAAAAAATTATACTTTGTATAGTCGCTTTCGTCTTTTGTGATCCAAATATCTGGTCTGTATTACTGAAGTGTTAGTTTTTGCATTTTTCCAATGTGACTGAAAATTATTCTGTATATATAATTTTTTTCCAGCCTGAGGATGATGTTAGATACGTTAAAACATTGCACTTTATAATTAGACAAAAGTATGTATTTTAATTAATTGCTGTGTTTTTGTAAAAAAAATGCTAGGAGCATTCCTGAACCAACTTACACGTTAAGAAATTGGAACATACAACTCAAATAGTGAAGGAAATCTTCAACTATTTCTCATTCTGAGGTATATGAAGGTGAATCGCTTAACGCAGGTGAAATCAAAGCGCTTTCAAAAAGTAATTCTTTCACGAAGTTTAATCAGTTATATCGCATGTGCCACATTCAACTAACAAAAAAGAAGTAAATCGATTTTTGGCGAGGTATGTCGGAAGGTAACAAGTGATGAAACTAGTCAAAAAAGAACTAGATGGAACTAGGAACTCGATGCACTTTCACCTGAAGAACATACTCGTGATCAATAACACATTGTTACGCATGTATTAACTTGAAAAATTCACAGTTAATCACAAAACTGAAGTGAAGCGTTGATACACAACAGCGCTTAATTGCGTCGAGTTAGAAGTAGAACATCCGTCAGACGGAGGCGAGCGAGCAAGCAAGCAAAGCACAAGCATCTGACAGATTAACGATCCGTACACCCGGCCATCACAGATGTTCCGAGGTTTTTCAGCGCGAAGCAATTTTCTCAGAAAATTTTGCTTGTTGTAAAACCTAACACGTACCAGCAGCTGTTCTCTCACTAACCTCCTTGTTTCGCAAGACTGGCGTGCAAGTCATGCCACGCAGTGTCTGGCAAACAGCCTTCGTTGTGGCGTGCAATAGAGAGTTCCGCTGAGCGTCCTTAAAGCTTCAAAATAGACTTTTTGCTTTCAGTATAAACTGAAAGCCCGAAGCATGAAACGTCGAACAGTGTAAACTGAAAGCCTGAGCGAGAGCAATGAATAAAAGATGGAACATCACAGACTAGAGACCTTCAAATCAATATTAAAATTTCATATCGATTGGATTAGATTAGATTAGATTTCAAGTGAGTTCAAACCTCCTTAACCACAAGAAATGTGTTCTCAAGAAAGGAGAGAGGAAGGTAACAGTTAGTATAGAACTAAGAGAACGGAAAATTTATGCAAAAGGTGCGTCCACACACCTGAGCATAGACACAACAGAATTAAAAGAAATTTATGAATTAAGGTGGAAGTTGAAGAAAAAAATTTCAAGTGTTAAAAATGAGTGAGCTCAAAATACTGTCGGGAGCATAACAAAAACCTATTTTGTTTTAACCATGGGAGGCCTACATGACCTTCAACTCGGGACCTCCCGTTATCCTGTGGAAGCGATTATTCCCATTAAAAATAGTTATAACCACGACGAGATGAAATTTCGTATTGACACGAAAAAAGCGGGGAAAATAACTCCATTCAGACCAAATTTCAGTGAAATTATCACCTGCAAGTGATCCAAATCGGTCTCAGATGATCACCGTCCATTATGATTTATGGATATTAAACATCAACTTGATATTGCTCTTAAGATGAATTCTACGCTCTGTGATACGTGAATGCCATTATTTTTTCTTGGATTTCACCCAAGCATGAAAAATAAAATCTGAAAATGGTGACTCAGAAGGACAGATCGCAAGTGCGTGCCCTCACAACGCTGTTTTCTGCAGTAATCTGACAGACTGCTCGCTGTGCGCCATGGAACCCTCACAAAAAGCCGTAGAAATAAACTGATATAATGAAATTCATGTTCAGCGCAGTCAGTACCTCAGACGGCATAACATTAGAAAACTCCTACATCCATTGCATAATAGAAACCGCGCAATGAGACTCGCTTCCCGACTTACAGTGAAAATCGGCATAAAACAAATCGGCTGACCCGTGGATGCACGGTGGGGTCAAAATGAACCCAACTCTATTTTAAACTCAAATAACTGTAGGTTTTATCCATAGATTTAAACATGGCTTTGTGACTTTTCCCAAATAACTGAAACTAGTTAACCTTCATGTGCTTTGTTACTTTAGTAAAAAGGTTTGGGTCAAATAGACCTTACGGTTTAAGTTTGTTCGAAATAATATCGTGCGTCCAAAACACAATGCGACTCGCTTTCAGACTTACGCTGGAAATGGGCATAAAACAAAGCGGTTAAGGAACCAGAGCTGCACAGCTCAGCCCGCACACCCTGTACTTTCGGCTGCCTCCACGGCGCCTTCCCTCCGATTTAGAGCCACCCATCCTTGAACCGAGAGTCAATACGCCCAAATTTACGACACCAATTTTCACTTCCCCGCTGATGGACGCACGAAGAAGGGTCACCTTAGCGAAGAAAATACGTGTGCCAAAATTTTAGCGTTTTCCCGGTTTTCCAAATATGTTTTTCAACCTTCCATAAATGTTATTTAATATATCGATGTTTCGATACTAAAATTGTTACCGACATTGATACTGAATTTTGAATAGTCACCAACTGAATATCAACCGATAGCGCTAGCTGATGCAGTTGAAAGAGGCCATCAAAATAGCCAATGCAGACTATCGACCGTAATCACACAGCTACCTATGACTGATTATAGTTATACTAGAAACGGTCTCCAAAAGAGTACAATAAAACTACCTACTTAGTCCAGTATTTCTGTGATACAATTTAACAGGTTCAATGTTTCCGTCTCGTGAATGGCTGCAGCCCAGCAAACCTGGCAAAGGCTTTATGACCAACGTGAAGTTTATAAAAGGAAAGCGAAAAGAAACGGGAAACAAGTATTGACTCGAGAAATCCACAGAATATTTTGAAGAAAAGAATTGAAGTTAGAGGTACTGAAAAACAGGACAGCAGTGGGCCGAAAAAAATGGACCTTAACAAAAAACAATTTTTTTTATTTCAACAAAAAGAAGGCCTACCTAACTCTCAGCTAAGGACCTCACATTTCCCAAGATCAAGATGCATTGAAGAACATTTTTTTTAGAGGTCAATCTCAAACGACTAGTGTGTAACACAGATGACTATTCAATAAATCGAGCGATACTGAAAGTTTCATTTTCTATTACTACTCAACCTGATCCTAACGCCCTCATCATGACGCTGGGATCGTTGTATGCTTTATTCCACGAGCAATTACACATCACACAACTAGCACGTATTTCTGGCGTCTTCATAAAAGTACCATTGAGTAAACCAAAGAGGTTACTTGACACCATTGCTCCTCATCTTCAACTAGCAAGTCGGTTTTTTTCTCACCGGATCATAAATCGTTAACATCCTGACCGATTCCAATCGATTTCACCCTGTAGCGGAACAAAAAATCACTTGCAGGTGCATGCTCCAATCCATGTCGAGATACACTACGTGCACCTCGATCCTCATCGTCGGCACATTTTACTCGAGGAGATAATCCACCTATTCACGTTGCCAGCAAGAAAACAAACATCGCCTTGAGCGGCACATGGAGGAGCCCTCGAGGTAATTGAGATGCGAGTTTGCAGCGGTGAGGGGAGCTCGGCCACTCGACCGCAGCAGTTACTTGCCTAGGTGAACATGTCGCAATATTCCGGCAAGCAAATTCGTTTAACAAGTGTAATGTGCGATGACACCTGATGAGTTGCGAGGAATTTTTGAAAGACAGTGGGTTTATAATGATAAGCTTGAATCGTGAGATTTGCTTAGGTGAACGTGGCGCGATATTCCAGCAAGCAAATTCGTTTAAAAAGTGTGGCGTGCGAGTGACACCTGATGAGATGCGAAAAATTTAAAATGACTGTTGTTTCAGCATTGCAAGCTTGAATCATGGAGGTATGAAATAGGTGATGTTTCACTGTGATAGCTCATATTTCAAATTAAGACTGCATGAAATACATTAAAACATGGCTTGGATACGCCAACCAGTCAAAGTTTTGGGCAGTATTTTAGCTACACTAGTATCGAAACTTTTGCGCAAGATTCTAGTACTTATTTTCAATTTTTATCAAAAATGAGTTCTACTACTGATCTCATTCTTGAGAATTCACATGGTTTTGTCACTGAAACAATTGAAAACTAAGTAAAATGAAGATAATCATCTTATGTGAGAAGTAACAGAAAGATGAATACAAAACAGAAAAAACAGAAAGATGAATTTAACTCAAATTAAAAGATTTGAAAAATATGGGCGGCAGCACGATGAGAGGACCAAAACCCCTAAAACGAGTGACGTAATGCTGGAAAACATTTTTACCCGTTTGAAATATTCATCATCTCAACCCCATGCAGAATGTCCTTCTCCCCTTAGCTTGGACTTGATAAAAGCATTTCAAACGCCCATCAGTCCATGCATCTCAAGTCTATCACTTCGACCGCTCCACTGTCAAGCTGATGACACTCAATGTACTCCTCTAATGGAATTCAGAAGTTTTAGCTGGTGCGACTCTCCCACTGATCGTGCACTGCGAGTACTCGTATAGGCAATGCAGCTCGAGGGAACTAACCATGCAGCGATCGATGGACACAAAACAGCGTTTTAACAGCAATGAATCGAAGTGTGACACAGTAAAAATATACTGTATCTAAATGAAAGTAGAATTTGAAACGTCTTTCATTGCTGCCAAGAACTTGACACTTTAAAGCCGTTTCTCATCAACCAGTGGAAGGATTCAAAACAGGGTTACATCCGAATGAAATTCGATTAAGTTCAGTGGACAATAAATGCATCGCTGTCTCTAATCAAAGAAGCATCAAGTTGATTCATTATTAGCATAACATTTCAGTATATCACTTCAAACCCGAAAAAGTTTCTCAATCAGCCAGAAGGGAGCTACTGAAGCGCTTCTTGCACTTGAGGTATGAAAAATCCTTCAAAATGACATAGCTTAAAATGCGCACCGAGAGAAAAATATGCAATCTTCGGTTCCTTGTGTTAGACCAAGTCACGCTCGGTACATAGAGCGATGCGTGTTGGTGGCAGGTAGCGAAACTATCCGAAGAGCGCCAAACGTCAGGTATGAAGGTAACCTCCGGCTGTAACTGAACGACGTGTGCAGTTATGTAAATGTAATCAGGTACAAGGTAGCTGTGAACAGAGCGGAGTTTAGTAATTCTCAAAAACTATTCCCAAATATTGCATGAAATCTTCACAAGCAAAAAAAAATGGCGAGAATTTCAGTTTGATTAAAGAAAATTACTACAATCCATAAAAAATGATCAAATAAATCAATGTACAAAAAACAAACTATATATTTCCTTGCTGAAACGCAAATTTTTTGTGAATAAATGCATTTGTCTAAGACCATCACGATAGACTTCATTGCATAGCTAAGGCAGCAAATTTTAGGATTGGAACTCATTTCAGCGGACAACAGGATCAATACAACAGGACACCACCAAGAAAAAGTCTCATCATGTCATCTTTACTTAGCGTGTTTCATAGTTGAAGCTCAGCACTACTCAAGCTGCTCTACGTAGTACGTCATCCTGGACACACAACCCCTCAACTTAGCTCTACCTGGATAGCTTTTTCCCAGACCGAGAATTCTTAATCGTCGATTTTTTTAAGGCCAATCTACCAACCCCGATCAAAAGTACGGTATTTCAGTAATTCTAAGCGCACATGAGCTAGTACGTCAACGAGAAAAAAAGAGAGTAAATTAGTGTACTTGGGGTATAAACATGATTCTTCAAAAATATAGTAATGAAGGCAATTAAAACACAGTGTAAAATCAAAAATTCAGTGTGCTGAAAATGTCTATAAATTTATCTCACCTCTAAAAATAGTAATGACATGAACATAAGTGACACTCGAACCAATCGCGTAATGAAAGTATTTCAACAAGTCTTAAAACGATATAAATAAATCCCAGCCTTTTCCACCGAAAGAACAATGCAAATTACTTCCACTGCCTTTTATTGACATGAAAATAGAAACAGGCGTTGTGTACAATAAATATGCTCAAAAAAGAACTTGGTGCACGGGATCTTGGTTTAGGGTAATTAAAATGCGCTGGAATCCAAGGAAAGGAATCTCCTGCATGTGCCGTCACATTGACCACTCAGGGTCGTAAATACGCCTACTTAATATCAACCAGAAAAAGTGCCTCGAGTTCAATAATGAATCCCACAGCTATTTAAAATGCCGATATTAAGAAGAACTTTCGCTCATTACGCTGACTTTCTAGACGTGTCAGTCGGCAGATATGTAAGTAAAATTATTAGGTTTATCGAGAAAAAAGATGGCGGAAAATGAACTGATTAATTAAAATAGTCCTTCAAGATGATGCCAAATTTTTAATGCAAATTTTGAAAGCGAAGCTCGCATCATCGTTTGCTCTAACGTAAGTTAGCACTGTAAATATTTTACTGGTAGTTATACAGTTTTAATAAAGAAGCACCGCCAGAGCATCGAATTTCCCTTCGCTAATTAGTTCAGCACATGGCAACTGGCGCAAAATTAAAGGGAAAATCTCAAAGATGGGCAAGAGAAGCGAAAAAGTCAACAAAAATAAATACACTCATACAAAAAGTCGGGAACACGGCACACCGCCCTCCTGTTCCAGAGAAATAGGAAAAAAGGAAAAGAAAAATAAATCACACCAACTATCTTCAAACAGCAGATTCCTGTCAGGAGCATTAATGATTGATCATATTTAGTAGCTAAGGCTACCAGTAGTTGAACAAAGCTACTGCCACACACATTGATAAAAACCGACACAATCAGTGTGCCTGAAATGGGCCCAAGAAAATCAAAAGCGATCATAGTTCCTAACATGTACGATAGGATTGAAGCAACCCCCAACCCTACAACCTCAGGAACCACTAACGGTATTTTTTGACCAGTGAACTGTTTTAAAATTCGAACAATTTCAGTTTTACCTAGCTCAAATGTTACGTCAAGATCACCCACCTAGTTAGACCACACAAACTTGCCATGGTAAAAACTTTACACCTGAGTCATATTTCCAGTAGAATGAATAGAAAACGACCCATTTCAAAATTTATAATAAATCAAATCAAATGAAACAAATTATTTACTTTGAAAATCAGAGCCGGAGGGTTTGTGTAAGAAAAATATTTCCGAGTCAGTATAAATTCAACGTATACAAATAAAAATTTTCTAGTAAAACTAACACGTTTTCTGACCGACAGGTGTTTACATAAGAAACAAGAAGTACCGTTTAGTAAAAATTCACAGGGCGAGTTTCTCATGGGGAGTTGTGAGATTTCTGTCGAGAATCTAAACTCAGATTCCTTAAGTTTACAAGCAATTAGATCGGATAGACGGAGTAATATGAGCACAGTTCAAGTTTGGCTGATATACTAGCCAAAACCTAAGGCCAGTTTTCCTGATATACTTATGAAGACCTAAGATTATTATTATATAAGAAAGTTTTAGCCTCCCTTAACCACGACATAGATGTTCCAAGAGAGGAAAGAGGAAGGCACCATTTAGTATGGAGTTGAGGGAACGCGGAATCTATGCACAAGGTGCACAGAAACAGTAAGCTAGGAAAGAAGTTCATGAAACAAGAAAAAGTTGAAGAAGAAAGTAGTAGGTGGTGAAAAACAGGACAGCAGTGAACCGAAAAAAGATGGTCCGTAACAAAACAAAAACCTATTTTATTACAACAAAAAGGAAGCCTACCTAAACTTTAGCTCGAGCCCTCATATGGTTCCCCTGGGAGCGCTAATTCCCATAGATACAATAGTTGTATCCCCCTGAGGGGTGAAGACCTAAGAAACGGCAATCAATACAAAAGTAGAAACAATCGGCAACTCCGTAAGACGTCTACGAAATCGAAAATGGGCAACGAGAACTCTGGAACGTTAAGTTAGTTTATGTTAGCTTTAAGCCTCCCTTACCGCTAAAAAACGTTTCGAAGAGAGGAAGGAGGAAGGCACAATTTAGTATAAAGATAAGGGAATACAGAATATATGCAGAAGGAGGCATAGAAACAAAAAGTTTAGAAAGAAGTTTATGAAACAAGATAGAAGTTGAAAAAGATAGTAGTAGGTACTGAAAAACATGAACAGGAGTGAATCGAAAAAAGGTGGCCCTTAACGTAACAAAAAACATTTTACTTCAACAAAAAGAAGTCTTGCCTAACTCTCAACTCAGGCCCTCACACATTTTCCCCCTGGGAGCGCTAATTCTCTAAGATACAGTAGTTGTATCCCCGTGTGGGGGCAAAGACTCTGAAAGTTATCTCTGCTACTCTTCGCACAGCACAACCTTCCGCCCTGATGCGGCTCCTGCCTGCGCAACACGAGCAGTAGCCACGACTGCCACCTCAAGGTGAAGGCCTCGTACGCCATGGCCACGTTATGCGCAGGGGGAAAATACCAGGCGGCGCAGTACGTCACTAGGACACTAGTAGTATTGTTCGCTTTGCCTAAATTGTCGATTCACTAAAAACCTTCAACCGCAATTGGTTGAATTGAAATTCAATATTCAACTCATATTTAGAGTTAATTGTAGTAGGCGATCTCGAAAATAGCTAACATTAACTGGATTGTGCCTTCTATTAAGCTTTATTCAAGTTTTTATTAAAATTGAGTTTGTGACTACTGATCGGTTGGCAGCATTGTGAAAATCCTCTCCTTGTCCAATGGTGGCGCACGTTGGGATCTAAGTGTTAAAAGTGAAGAAAATGCTAATAAAAGTCATTTTATTAAAAAACTCAAAGCGTTTCGGAAACCAGCTCCATCATCTGTTTTTTAAAATAGAAAGTAAGATCAATTCAACGTAAGCATAAAGCACGATCGATAAAAACCGCTCGAAAATTTTGACTATGCGGTCGTGTCAGGAATATTGGGATGTCTTCTCGTCCATCTGAGAACATCTATTTGAAAGCTCACAGTAATTGGAAAGAACCGTTTGCAAAGCAAAAAGAGTTAGTGGATCTGGAAATAATCAATATGCGAAAACATGAAACTTATAATGAATTTCTGACTAGAATATTTCGACAAAAAGCAACTATGGCGTTAGGATACATGTGATAATGAAAGGAAGACCTCATTAACACCCTTACACTCATACATTCCTGAGTCACATCCAGCCAATTTACACTCGGAAGAACGCCGATCCTGATAGATTTAATTTCAAACAAAGATGTATAAAATGTCATACGTTGCGTAAACATTAGTCACTGAATATGTGATACATTAATATGTGCTTAATGACTCTTATCACTTCTGATGGAAGGTATGAGAGCGCTATCAGTTATTTATTGATATGCCTTCAAAGGTTTGCGGCAGCGGACACTATTGAGTGCGAACGATGCCGCATCTTCAAATGCTTAATTTTGACTCGAAATAATACGGTAAAAACACTATTTCATGGGATTAAGGTACGTGTGCATTTACTATAGTTAAAACAGTGGTCCGAATATAGATAAGCCTTATTCCCTGTTCTTGTCGAAGAGTAGTTCTTTACGAGACGATGTCTATAGGATCGCCTCGTCCTCAGGGCTCTGAAGTCAGAAATTTATGCCCATTCACTGAAAATTTTATCAATATATGAAGTAACCAAGTAATCATTCAGGGAAGGTATCAAAGATGAATCGCAAAACTTGTACTTACTCGTAAAAAATAGTAGAGAATCGACTTGAGATAATTACTTAATACGCAACTAAGCGCTTATATATCGACATAAAAAGGCGCTCACATAAGACCACGCCGATCTGTTACCACAGACACGTGCGTTATTATAAATTCTCGGAGAGATGAACGAGCGCTGTCGCCGGGGGTGGTCTGTGTTCACTCGTGCGTGAGGAGCTGGGAAATACGATAAGTACCTTTGTTTTTTGACTTCGACTCGTGAACAAAAACGGCGCCTCCATTATTGCGTAAAAAGATTATCCTGCGAAATACCGTATAGAGAGGCTCATGATTTAGGCGCAGCATGCAGTGCGGCAGTTATGATAGATCTCTGTTATGAACATCAACGGTGCAGTGCTAGAAATGAGTTATCTGATAAATGAATAAATTTAAAATCGGCGATTCTTCGAATCTACGGAATGTCTAAAAAAAATTCAGGTGAACTCTTATTCAAAGAGTTAAACCTGAGCAAAAATCATGATTATGGACCGTTCATTTAAAAAAAATAGCAATTGACATATATACAAAGTTGTACCAGCAAAGCACCACTCTCAAGAAGGTTCTGAAAAAAACATCGTAGAATTTTTCCATCTGAGAAATTCTAGCGATTGTTTCGATTGTAAGCGCTTCACTCGTAAGATTCCGCCGTAATTTTCAAGGATTTAAGGGCGATGACTTCAGCAGATGATACTCATTCAATGAGCTCATGCAGCGAGTCATACGAGCAGAAGCGGAGACGAATGCGTCCATTGCACTGGCTGCAGCAGTGCAGCAAGCAATGTCATTCATCTGCACAGCACCAACCTACCATTTCACAGCTACATTACTAGAAAAAAATACAAATTATACACATCACTCGCCAACAAAGAATTTAATGGCAAAACTTAAATTTATTTCGCTCCCAACCGGCATTGAGAGGAAGGGAGCATATGTATTTAAGCAGACAGTACAATTTTTGTAACGCTATAGGGTTGGCGACCTCCAGAACAGCAGGTCACCGTCTCTTTCGCTGCAAGGAAATACGTTCGAGGTTTATGCAGAACACCATAAGCTTGAACTGTAGTATTTTTTCGTGAGAATGGAGTTCTCCAAAGAACTTGAAGTATCACGTATACGGGCAAGTGTAACAGTATCAGTCGAGAACAGTGTGTTGGTTACTTGAGAAGTAATAACTGAAAAACAGACAATAGATGTGAAATTAGAATTACTTATGTAAGTACAGTTGTCTATTGAGTTCGTACCGAGAAGGCTAAGAAGTGGAATGCTCATAATGTAGGGTTGTGTTGTTTTCATTGTTGCATTGCTTTGTTGAAAAGTAAGAGGATAGAAATAGAGAACATGATATCCAACGAAAATCAATGAAAAATATTTTTTTGAATGTGAAATAGTTATTTAATTTGCCACTTTGAAATTTCATTCGAAATATTAGATTTATGAGAGCAAGCCAGTTCCCCATTTCTACAAGACAGATGACATTGTTATTTGTTGCGCAACTTTCCGAGGGAAATCAAGGTAGAGTAAAAACACCTTAAGCAGGAAAAATAAATTCAGCCCGATCAAACCATTCACTTCACAACGTATACTTCACATTATAGGTGCGTGATAATTCAGACGCAAGATAAAAATAGCGCTCTAATATTAATTGAAGCTCATCCTCACCGACTGAATTAATACCCGATCGTACTAATAATTTTTTCTAATTCTTCGCGAGGACCACGAAAACAGCAGCGGCTTCGAACCCTCTAATTGAGTTCTGAATACGTCAAGACAGAGCTCATTTTAGGAGAAAATTATCTCACTTCACATTTGAAGCATAAACGGCACTGTTTCGTTGCAAGGAGAAGTCAAGAAATTTTAAATATTGCAATGGGAAGATAACATGAGTTGGAAGAACGAAAACAGTTAAATTTTATAATCGAAACGAATAAGATATGTTGCCGTGTGCTGCAGCCGATAAAGAGAAACAGTTCATATAAGTATCATGAACTGAGATCATGAATCAGGTAAGAAGAATCAGTGTGGACGGCTCCTCTCACCAGCGTCAGGTTGCGGCAACGGGGCCCTGTGTTGCAACACTCACTTCCAGGCTCCAGACCCACTCGGCCTGTGCCTGCCCTGCTGCCCAGCGCACACATGTTCACTCTCGTGAAGAGCGAGCGCGCTTCGTGCATTCTCTTTCCGCTAAACCTGATATTTCCCTACCACATGAAATATGATGCTTGATTAATCTCTTGTCCCTTAATATTAGCGCAAAGTTAAGACGGAACATCAGCAATTGAAGTTATATTCCAGATAAAGAAAGAACATTCTCAGAGGATGACATCACGCGATTAGAATTGATAAATTAGTTTAAGCCTCCCTAACCCCCAACGAAGATGTTGTAAAGAGAGGAGAGCACCATCTGGTATGAAGTTTAGGGAGCTGGGAAGCCAAGATTGTACGAGACTTCAGCTTTTTCACATGCTAATGTTTCAGCCCATAATCATGTATTCTCCATAACTCGTGGTATTTTAGCAGATATGCGCTGAAACGTACAAAAATGAAGTAGAAAACGACTATTTTGAAGAACATTAAGTGTACTCCAACAAATTTTGCAGGAGTATTTAAAGTTTCAGATGTTCTCAGCAAAAATTATGAAGAAAAACTTCACAAGAATGTGTGAAACTTTCGGTATACAGTATCTACAAGGCCTATATTATTACGCACCCCAATTTCCTAGGTTATAGGGAATAAATATTTGACATTCTCGAAAGGTTACTTGGATAAACTTAATAAAAAGAATTCGAATTCAGAGCACTTGCGATGTGTCCAGAAAAAGTAGCAGTTATTAGGCTCTCAGCAGAGAGACGTGGCGTAACTCGCCGAGAGCTCACACGGCCATCCTTGTAGGAGCATGCAGAGCAAATAGCCGCTTCGCGTTTCCTGTTCAGTTTGGTGCACTGTCTAGCGTTTGGAATGCGCACACTTGTAGATCAGAATGCAAAACACGAGCGGAGCGCCGAGTTAGGGTTATATCTTGAACGCTCTTCGGAATGAATATGAACATGTCAACACGGAGATACAAACGCGCGAATACACAAAACCATCGGTTGCTGTGTTCGTTCATGGCTAGAAATACCACATTCAAACATGATAATTCACACAAGAAAATTGGCTCTCGAAGAACTCGAGAAAAAACCGTCATTAACTGCGTTACCGCTTGTTGTAACGAATAAAGAGTATTACGAATGCAGATAGGATGTGAAGATCGAATGGATTAAACTACAGCGACATGTCATACGTTACCTTTACTTCGGGAGGTTTTACTCTGGGTTGCGCTCCTCTTCTTGTCGCTGCACTCCACTGCTGTTAATTTCCTCTTCGCTTGCCGGAACGAAGGCTTGTCTTGGCTTCCGGTTTTTTCAGAAGCTACCAACACAGAATTTACTTGATTGTTGGTAGGAAGAGTGTTATGAACCTTCAAATGATGGAACGAGTTAGGGACGGTAACAGTCCCGCCGTCACGAGTTCCACTAATTTTCGTCGAACTTGAAACCTTTTTCATCTGAGAAGTAGATTTTACACACTCCAATTTACCGACGGATTTAGAATTCGATTTTTTCAGAGTTTTAGGATCTGCCTGTGATGGCTTAGGGTAGCTCAACTGTCTTGGCATTCTCTGCGTAGTCTTCACTGAGCACGGCTTTTGAAACACAGTTGCTTTCACTTCAGGAGACTCGGCCTCATTTGTTTCACGTTCCCGATTATTTTCGACAGGTGACGAAGCACACTTTTTCTCACAGGCTTCCACGACGAAACCAATGTCTACTGGAAGTGACAGAGGTTCTTGCTCCTGGCAATCCATTGGTAAACTATAAAATTGAGTTGCGCTATAAATATCTTCAACTGAAAATGGTCTTGAACGATTATCCTTCAACGGGGAGAAAGTTTCATTTCTTGAAACTGAGCCATCACCGCGTGTGGGTAAAATGCCTTTACCTGCTTGAATAAACTTTGAAAATGACGCAGATTTCCATAGCATCAACTCCTTGGTATTGTTAAACCAACATTCTTCTGAGGCTTGGTTTTCATTGGAACTCAAAGCACGCCGCCCAAGTAGCTTCGACTTATTTTCGTTGAAATTCACCTCATCAAGATCAGTCTCAGCCTTGTCTTCCTCCTTCAGTTGCGCAGAACTAAGATCAATTCCAATAACATTTTTAGATGAAGATTTACTGCAACTATCAACACCAGATTTATTCGCAAGACCTCTGCTCTCCACTGCCCCAACGGAATTACAATGATTGGTTACGTCAGTGGACTCTCCTTCACATTGGTCGTCCTTTAGAACCTGTTCAGAATCGCCAAGGCTGGATCTGGAATGAGAAGCATTGAGGCCTCTTTCTGTGTCGACGGGAAGTTGACCACGAGTGGGTCTCGAATCGTCAGTTGCTGAATCTGCTGAATTTTTAGATGAAGTGCAAAGACATTCTATTTCAGAAGTGGATTTCAAATTGGTTTTACTGGCCGAAGAATCGACTTCTCGAGCATTTTCAAAAGACATGCTGCTATTCAAATCAGTAATAGAGCAATTTTCAACAGAATGTAAAAGCTCAACAGAACTATAATTAGGATCAAGGTGCAAATTTGAAAGATTGTCCCCCATTTTCAGCACTCTTACTTCTTCTCCTTGTCCGGTCTCACAAAACATTGTGCAGTCATTTTCAAGATTGAACATTGTTTCTCCTCTGTCTGAAGAGCTTTTCTTTTCATATTTTATTTCTTCAAAACTATTCAATGAACTTTTATCTGATTGAATAGGTGGGGTTACATCGTTTACAGGACTGGAGACGGAATGCAATTGTTCATCAGGAATAAAGTCGGTTTCTTTTTCTTCGGTAGCTGGATTATAAGCGTCCGTTTCCTGGAACACTGAGTTTTTCTCTCGATTACTATCAATAACCTTATCACTGACCTTTTCGTACGCATTTTGGGAACCGATTTCATCCGAATTACTTTCTAAATAACTTGCACCCTCTGAATATTCGGATATACTTTCACACTTCATTAGACTACCATTTCTCGCGTACACAGAATCATTCTTCATGTATCCCTCGGCTGCCGATTCAGGGCAGATCAACTCGCTGTTAATTTTGCTCACGTGAACTTCATGGAGCTCTGACCGCTCCGTTTGCCGTGATTTGCTCGAGTGCACAATGTCTGGATCAAAGTGGAGGGTTATGGCTGAGTCACGTTCTCCGGGTTTCGTGCTTGGTTCCGCTAGAGTTGAAGCAACCGGCGCCTTTCTTCCGGTCACTTCTGTCAGTGACATCGCTTGTCCTTCAGGAAAATTAAGCGTTGACCTCTCCTGCCCTCTAAGAAAGCTTAACGTTGGACTCTCATGTCCACTAAAATCATTAAGCTCAGGAGACTCCGTTTTTTCAGGAAAATTTTCAAGTCCAGACAACACATTTAAGGACGAGCTATCCTGTCCGCAAAGAGAATTCAACGTTGAATTTATACTTATATCTGAACACTCCAAACTCGAAGGAAACAAGTCTTCGGTGTCATCAGGACTGACTGTTTCTTCAAGTAGACTGACGTTACAGCTGCTATCCGGAACTGGCGTGTAGCTGACTCCGTCTACCGGAGAAGGTGATAGTAAAACAGAGTCCCCGTTGTCAGCAAAATTTCTACCATTTAGTAAATTCTCATTGTTAGAAAGGCAAACAAAGTCGTCAGGAGAGATAACGTCTAATCCACGACCTGACTCGAATTGGATCGACTCTCTAATGTCTGGTTGTGAAAGTTGCATCGCGAACTGTGACCTATCAAAATCCCAAGCCAATTCTAAATCATCCATTTGAGATTCTCCATCAACCGTCAATGCCTTCTGTTCAGCAGCTACAATATTGTCAAGAAGGCTAATACCATCTTTGGAGTGAAACAAAATTGGTAAACCATCATGCTCATCCACACCAAAATGATCACTGACAATGGCCTGAGTGGAATCGAAATGAGGACTCTTCTCATTCGATTGGATCGAGTTCTGATGCTCATACGAGTCGTTGACAATTCCCTCGATGTCTGCAGAATTACTGGTTTTATTTGCTTGTGATGGGCTAGAATTGTCATTCAATCGATCTGCTGATTTTTTTTCAATGGGTCCAGCACTCGGCTGACTAAGAACTAAATGAGAACGGTCCTTCTGATTTATTAAATTTTTTAGCTTCACCTCATCCCTTTTTATTCCAGTTTTATTTCTTAATACTGGAGAACAATTCTTATTCTCCATTCTGTGATCTCCTTCGCTAAACTTGGCATTATTTTTATCTTTGTTCAATATCACTCCATTTGACTCATCAACATCGATGTTTTCAATTGCACTGCCGGGTAACGTTTCCATATTCAACTCGGGAGCACGGTCTGTCTGTATCTGATTCGCACTTGAACCATTACTAGTGTTACTGTTTTTTCTCGCCTTTTTCATGTTGGCCAAAACGTTAGAAGTCTTCCGTTTTTGCACAAACACCAATTTCCCCGAGTTTTGAGCGTCTGAAGCTTTCCCATTAGAACCAGAATCCTCTTTCGACCTAGAAGAAAGAACGGCACAAGATGCTCGTCTCGTTGTAGGAGACATGATTTTAGTAGCGACTGGAGACTTAATTTGGCCGGCAGAATTTCTTCGGGACTTTTCAGCGACGCCAGTGGGATGACCATCCCCAGAGATGATGCCTGCGCGAGAGGTCGTTGGCGATGCCACGAAAGGCGGCGTTCCTGGGGTCGATGCAGGAGAAGAGAGAGGTGTGTCTTTGGAACTTCGGTTTCCATTTCTGAGATTAGGGGTCGACGCTTTCAATGACCTATTGGACACCATGGGTGAGGCACTTTGGGGCGAAGAAAGAGCAGGTTGGCTGGATCGCACCCCACGGGGAGCTGTGGCCAGTGAGGAGGGGCGGATGACCCCTGTGGGCTTGCGATTGAGAGTCATAATCGCGTTCAGCAGGAGATACGGTCACGTTTATCAGAGCTGCAATGTTGCAGTATTTGCACGTCCGGCTTCATCATGACGGCGCCAGGCCGAGATAACAGGAACTGAGATCATAAATGCCCGAGGTCCGAGTTCCTCTGAGATCCATTCACTATTGTCAAATAATAGCACATGTTTTCATTGGAAATCGCACCGGATTGGAAACTTAGGAGAAAATTTTCAACTAAACCTGATTAATTGTTGTTACAAGCATCCGCAATTCGTGAATTGATCAACCGCACACTGTGAGGGAGGGATGAATTTCACATAGAAATCTATTTAAAAGTCCCCCCCATGAATATCAAGTGTCACGACACGAAGTACTTTTCACAAAAGCGTGTCACGCACGATCCAGGATAACACACTTGATTAAATATTCACGTTTACAAAAGCGTAATATCACCAACAAAGTACACAAATCGGTAGCACTGTTTCATGCAAATCCCAACTCTACCCACTGTATTTCGGTCTCATTCGATACCGATGCACAAAAAAACAGCAGTACTGAGGACGCAGTATCGCTGCGCTTCTTCGCGTCACCTTCTCACCGAGCACGCGCACGCACACTGACCGTAGCTAGCACGCAGCCAGCGCGCACGTCTGAGGCGCTGAGCAACCATGACGAGCTCAGCTGTGTCTGCCAAGCCACGTGACCCAACCTCAACGCGGGTCAACCGCTTTCGTAAAAATACGCTCCATAATATACTTGTTCCGACATTTTTGGGTCGTTAAAATACATGTTCCGATATTTTTTCGTAAAAATACTTGGTTACAAATTACAACATTTTATTATGGTTTGGCTTGAAGTTTACTTTGGTTTTGGAATTTCGCTAGAGATTATTGGATTCAAGCTGTTGCGATCATACTGTCAATTTCGTTCGAAGGTGTCCCGGATGTAGCATGAGATCTGCTCACACCAAAAAACATAACCCGAGAGAGATGAAATTAAAACTTTTTAAATTGAGACTGCAATTTCCACGACGTACAAAAGACAGAAGAAAGAAAATACAAGGCTAATCAAGCTTCAAATCTGAATTGACGTAGGAGTGCCACTATTTTGTTGGAATACTAGGTATGGAAGACTCATCAATAACCTCCTATACGCTGACATCCATCATTATAACTTCAAAAACCATTAAGTTTTGATCGTCTTTCGCAGAAATAACTAGTTTTACCGGCTATTTGATGTTTTTTCTCACGTGATGTTCAACTCAAAAGTACGCAGAATGTCATGCATTATAAGTAACAACATGTAAATATCTGCTACTGGCTGTCGGCATCAAAAGATGTCTACCTGTATGCCACATTTTCGGGGAAAAACAATTGCGCATGCAATAGCTAACAACGGTAATTGATAGTTTTTAGATTGCAGGCCATACTTTAGATTAGATTAGAGGTTAGTTTAAGCCACCCTAACCGCTACAAAAAAAGAGCGTATCGAAGAGAGGAAGGAGGAAGGCACCATTTAGTATGGATATTAGGGAATGGGGAATCTATGCAGAAGGGGCATAGAAACAGTAAGTTGGGAAAGAAGTTCATGAAAGAAGATAAAAGTTGAAGAAGAAAGAAGTAGGTGCTGAAAAACAGGACAGTACTGAACCGAAAAAGGTGATCCTTAACATAGCAAAACATATTTCATTTCAACAAAAAGAAGGCCTGCCTAACTCAGCTCGGGCCCTCACAATTTGCCCCTGGGAGTGCCAATTCCCATAGATACAATAGTTGTATCCCCCTGAGGGGCAGGCCATACTTTAATGGACGTAACTTCAACACTTATTGTTTCCGGAAATGAAAATCTAAATTGATGCAACGCAAAAAAAGTGGTTAGATTAAACGTTGGTTTAAGCCTCTCTAACGCAACAGAGATATTCTAAAGAGAGGAAAGAGGAAAGCATCATTGCATGGACTCGAGGGAACGCAGAATCTATGCACAAGGTGCATAGAAACAGAAAGTCTATAAAAAATCATGAAACAAGATCAAATTTGTGGAAGAAATTAGTAGGCGCTGAAAAACAGGACAGGATGGAACTCAAAAAAGATGGTCCACAACAAAACAGAAACAAAATACTATTTCAACAAAAAGAGTGCTTATTTAGTTCTCAGCTCGGAACCTGACACATTTCCCCAGGGAGTACAAAAGTAATGTAACCCACAAACAAGCGAGTGTAAGACGTTCTGTGAGGTGTCGGGGGGCTGAACTCAAGGACCTATATATGATGGGCCGTTTCTTCGAAGCTACACAAAATGTTATGAAATTTTATCCTTCGCTACAACACACAGCACATGTGCAGGTCACCGCCATACTGAATGCGATTTTTTCTGCAAATCAATGTAATAAAATTCATTTAATTTTCTGTTCTTGCACGTCGTCTCTCTCGGTCTTGTCTTATTAATTCCTTACAGTAATGTTTAAATTAGATCAAACCGTGAAAATTTCTTTAGAAGACTTCAAAATCTCACAAGCGTTGGCAATGTCCTAATGTAGTACAAGAAAAGTGCTCTGAAATATAACAGAATAGACAACCGTCACTTATCAGGCACAATATTTCTGTTCATAAACTCTTATAATAAAAAATATCAGACAAAAATTTTTGCTTCCTGCGGGAAAACTCGCTTAATATCCCAAGAAATTGCAATTAGGTTAGGACAAGACATTGATGATCACGCACGTTTTATAATTATCAATTCTTGTGTTCAAGAACCTACTCCTGATGAACAATATTCAAAGTCCTTCACAATGAAACATGATCCACTTCGATTTCAGGGTCATATAGATATTTTCTGGTAGAATAGGAAGGGCACGTGACAATGCGGCTTCAAAAAATGTGTATATGGTAGGGGCTCCAAAAGTTGTAACGGTTATCTCCGGGCAGCTGTGTTAACTTGAATTACTACATAAAATTACGTCTCAAATTTCACAAAGGTTATCTCCGGGCAGCTGTGTTAACTTGAATTACTTCATAAAACCCCATCTTAGACTTTGTACAATCATTCATTGGGAAGGTTAACTAAATTCATAAAACTCATTTGAAAGTAAATTGGATGAGCTGACAATTACGCACCCTTAATGTTTCACCTGAATGAGACGGTTTCCGACTTTCAGAACCTGAAGAATAGGCACCCTAAACTTTCTGATGAACAGGTATTGGAGAACGAATTTAGAAAATACTCTATAATATTTTAAATCCAAAGAAAAATCATATTATATAAAATGATTATCATTGCTAAGAACGTAAGAAAGAATGCACCCAGAAAGATCTAAGGTATTTATTTTGTATGTAATAATAATTACGAATGGAAGTAGCGTAATGCCGCGTGTTGGTATAGAAAACCTAGCGCACCGTGGGAAAACATTTTGCGGCACATAAATTCACTGGAGTATGACTCCAGATATTCGACCTCATTTCATCTTACCTATTAATACCCTTGGTGAGTTTATTTACGGTATATACTGTATCTGTTTGGTGTCCGCTTCCTCCGTCTCTCTGCCACGCTCATAATGATGCTTAATGACCGTATCTGTGATCCGGGTTTTCACCAGTGCACAAGTACAACAATCGCAGGTACTATCAGGATGGAGATATTTGTTTGTCGTCCACATCTTGAAGATTTATTTAAGGAAAATACCGAATGCCGACATTTCTGACGGGTCGCATACACTATGTAGTTTAATATAATATTCATGCTTGTTAAAGTAGATGCAAGCGCTTGATTCACAGGGTATGAGCCTCTGTATTAGAAGCGGAGAACAATTTTAGCAAACTTTGAAGCAGAATTTTCGCGGAATACGAACTAACGTTATCTCATAACTTGCACATGAAAAAAGGCGCCCCATTTCATATCAACTGAAAAACAAGCATTCCAGCATTAGTTGGGGAAGGGTGCTTATTTCACAGGTGGTTCAGATAATTAATTAAGAAATTGATTTTAAATAGGAATAGCGAGACATAAACAACTTGACGAAACATTTAAAGCAAGTTCATTGCATTCACTAGTGAACTTGTCTATCAAACACAAGCATGACAAAACTACGTGCACAATTTCATGAAGCATTAAAACTCGTAATAAATAGAAATATCACAAAGCTGTTCATGTTTTTTATGATATAGATTTGCAGCCCAAACAGACCTTCATGTGAAATCCTGTTCAAAACATTCCAGCGGACCACTGTATTTTAGAACCAAATTTTCAGATATGAAGAAAGGAATATTTTTTATTATAAAATGAATACAAACACTTGAAACTTTGAATACTCTTTTAGCTGGTAGAACTTTATTTCTTTCGTTTCTACTTTGTTAGGAAATTTATTTCTCTCGGCCGATTTGAAGAAACGAGATCTCTGAAACTTACAGAAGTTATGCTTTAAATTATTTTCTTCAATTTCTCACAAAGAAAATAAAGTCAACAATTGACGACTGAAAAATGTTGTGTAATCATGGCGTACACAATTGACCGATTTGCACAGCTGTAACCCTCATACTATTCTATAAAAAATAACGCCAATGCGTGATACTCAAAGCTGTTGAAAGAGACACTCGAAATACTTTCCTGAGCAAAAATTCTGGCAACAGAGCCAATAATTATTGTGTAAAGATGGAAAAAAATCCAACATCCCGGATTTCGGGTGCACACATATCAGCGGACGAAAATAATGTTAATTTTTGATAAAGTAAGCAATGTACGAGAAATAAGTGGTTCATAAGTTCATTTCCTCCATAAGGTTAGGATGCCAGACATCAACTCAAGAAGAATGTCCTTCACGAGTCCGGGACACCGAGCAACATCTGATCACTTGCAACAAAACCCTGTTGCGAATAACGAATTTTAACTTTAACCCAATTTAAATTCATTTTGCCCCAATTTTAACCCTATTCAACACTTCTCGGCGATTTCGGCGGTGCTTTATTCATGAAGCATAATCGATTAAATGAAAAAGATGGCGTAGGTATCGACAACGGAATAATTTTGTTTGAAAACGAACATCGTTTTGAAATTCTTTCGTACTGGACTTGAGCAACAATCTACAGCTGTAACACTTGTGGTAAATAAATTGTTTAAATTTATTAAAATTAAAAGGAAAGCTCAAAAGCATGATGCTCTCGATGCGGTAACCCAAATGAAGGGGAGGGAGGAATAAAGATCGGAATTTATTTTTTTTCACGCATGAAAAAATCTTATCTTATTTAATTGGAGGAGTACTAACTCTCAAAGTCTTCAAACACTTTATGAAAGATCATGAAGGCAGCATGTTCACCTCTAAGCACAGAGAAACATTAAGAATCAGCCAAGTTGTCTTATGAGTTCGCAACTCGCAAAGTAGTTGAAATTAAAACCATGGTTGATGATAAAGATCACGTCACTCAAAAAAGGTAGAAAATTTTTACTGAATCGCGTTAGCAAAGTAAAGCAAGTTTGAAAATATAAAAAGTATGATAATGTAAGAAATAAGATTTTCATATGTTGGTAGAAAAATAATAGAAAAAAAATCGATGGAATGGCATCAGGCTTCCTCCTAAAATTCTAACAAACCCATACTTACCGAGTGAGGAAAAAATAACACATCTTTAAAAAAAGTTTGAAACCATTACGAAAAAAAAGAAAAACAAACTACCCATACACACCCAGAGCAATGAAAGCTAAACTTCACAGAATTACTACAACACACCCACAGAATCAACTACATTACTATTACAGTTACTCAATGGGAGACCAAACGACACAGCAACGTGACAACACGCACACACTTCAAAATCCCTTACCCTGTTCAGGAAAACATGATCACTCGTCACTGCACAAAAGCTCCGATTATCACAGTTTGATTAACTCACAGGAGCGATGGGAGCCGAGGGAGGCGTCTCTGGAGGAGTCAGGAGTGTCGGGGCGGCTGCCGTCTTGGGCTAGGGAGTCCACAGACGGCGCGCGGCTCGTGCGGTTGCTCCCGCGTGTGCTGGTGCTGCTGTGGAGGCAGTCACGGTCACACATCGGGACGAACGATTATATTAACACTTTGATTACGTTTTGAGACATATGTATACTACTGGGTAAATTTCTTGATTATGTTTTGGGACATATGTGTGTTCCAAACCACTGGGTAAATTTTTTGATTACGTTTTGGGACATATGTTTACCACTGGGTAAATTTCTTGATTACGTTTTGGGACGTATGTGTACCACTGGGTAAATTTTTTGATTACGTTTTGGGACGTATGTGTACCACTGGGTAAATTTCTTGATTACGTTTTGGGATATATGTGTACCACTGGGTAAATTTCCTGATTACGTTTTGGGACATATGTGTACCACTGTTTAAATTTCTCAATTACGTGCTGGTAAAAATGAACAGCATTCCAATCATTTCATAACCTTTTTTAGTATAGGTTTTAGCCTACTAGGTATCGTCCTATTACGCTTTTCACGCTTTTTAGAAAATATAGAAATGTATTCAAGCAGTGGAGTTAATTTTTCAAATCTCCGGTTAGCAGGACAATTTAATGAACAGTAGCAACCGCACAAACGCAGTCAACGTTTTAACGCTTTGACTGCGATGTGATCCACTGAGGGTGCTTTTAAAATGCTGCTAACCGGCCAGTAGTCACAAATTAAAATTTCATAAGTAGCTAACTAAAACTAGCTGAAGGCACGACCAAACTTATGTTTACTCTTTTCAACATTGCTTACCACAATTGATATAAAATTTGACTTGAATATTAATCTTCAGTTTTACCCGCCGCAGTGAAAGTGTCAACCCGTTGCTTGCGATACGACCCATCGATGGGTCGTTTGAAAAATTTAAACAAACTCTTAAAATTAAAGATATGTATGGAATCGTTTATTATTTAGTATGATTATAACTGCTGACAACTTTTAATTATAAAAAATTTGAGTAGAATATTGAACTTCAGTTTAACCCATCGCAGTTAACGTGTTGAATAAATAATTTTAAGCCTCCCGAAACACAACAAAGGTGTTCCAAAAAGAGAAAGGGGGAAGACGCCAATTAATTTGAAGTCGAGGGAATACGGAATCTATGCACAACGTGTTTCCACACAAGATCTGCTCTGCGAGTAGACACAGTGAGTCAAGGAATAAGTTCATGAAACAAGATTAAAGTTGGGGAAGAAAGTAGTAGGTGCTGAAAAACAGGACAGCTGTGAACCTAAAAAAAGTTTTACGTAACGAAACCAAAACCTATATTATTTCAATAACAGAAAGGCTAACCTAATCTTCACTTCGTGACCTCATATTTCCCCCTGGGAATGCGAATTTCCATAGATACAATTGTTCCATGCCCCTGAGGCATTGAGAGTAATAATATTTGTATCGTATTAGGGAAGCATTGTAAGGTACGGAAATATTGTACGGTTCCTGTTGTATAATGCTGTAAGAAATACAGAGTTGAAAAAATGACACCCACTGAGACCATGAAATTTAAATGCACAGTGACCTCCATCGCATTACAATTCCGAATGCCAAGCATTTTTCCGCCCACACTCTAACTTTCCAAAATCTTTCTCTTCGTGAATCTTGAATGTTGCTGTAAGCCTTTTTCAAGTCATTAAAACGTCTAACAATTTGTACCGTTTGCTAAGTACATCATAAGAATTCATAGAACTTTCCTGGCTCACAAATGCGCTTAGTTCATTTTGAAAATGTGTTTTTTATTTTTGTGGCAGCTTGCCCTGTATTTAATTCAAATCATTGATGAGGGCAAGTTGAAAAGGACAAAATTCATGGCACACAGACAGCATCTCCTTGGGAACACCCAAGAAGTCCAGTTCTCGGCGGTAGCAAGGGAAGTCCAGCTGGCTGAACTTTAGGCCCTTTGTGACACTTCACGCTTCCCTTCAGGCTCCGTCCTTCTGCGGCAACACAGCTCACGTTTGCCCTGTCCCCAGGAGACCATGTAGCGTTCCCTTTTTTCCCGTTGGCCCACGGTATACCGTGCGTTTGCGCACTATCGCTAGAGACTATTTAGCGTTCCCTTTTTTCACGTTTGTCCACGGAATACCGTGTGCTTGCGCTCCATCGCTAGGGACCATGTAGCGTTCTATATTTTCGCGTTTGTCCACGGTATACCGTGCGTTTGCCCCGTCCCTTGAGACCATTTAGCATTACCTATTTTCACGCTTGCCCACGATATACCGTGCATTTTTCCCGTCCCTTGAGACCATTTAGCATTCCCTTTTTTCACGTTTGTCCACGGTATACCGTGTGTTTGCCCGTCTTTGGAAACCATGCTGCATTCCCTATCTCTCTTGCTCTTCTCCTCAATTAAATAGCGTGAGCATTTTGCACGCTAATTCTGTCTTGTGACAAGTGGCCTCCGGTCATTTTTTCTGTCTATTTGATTCTATGTAAAAGCGCCAGCGATGAATGCTGACCATATTCCGATAACATAATCAACCAGTAGCTGGAAGGAAACTTAGAATGGCTACTATAGATTCAAAACCTACACAGGTTTTTCTCAGTCAGATTAAAAGCACTCCTTACCACAACAAACGTATTCCCAAGAGAAAAAGGAGGTAGGCACCATTCACAACAGAAATAAGAGAACGGGGAATCTATGAACGAAATGTTCCCCACACCTTGCAAAAGGAATGAAATTGATAAGAGAATTATGAAACAAAAAACAAAGTTGAAGAAAATAAGTAGAAATTGTTAAAAAAAGAACGGCAGCTAGCAAAAAAAATTATTCGTGAGAAAGCAAAAACCTATTTCAATTTCAACAAAAGTAATATCTACCCAATCTCCATCTTCGCACCTCGGATTTTCCCTCCTGGGAGCGTTAATTTCCATAGGTACAATAGTTGCATCTCCTAAGGTAATCAATCCCGAGTCGCAAACCATCAGTCCGACTTATCTCAAACCTTAACTCATCTCGAGGCATGTAATTAGCACATTGCGGCATTTTATAACTGCAGAATCAACGTAGCTTATTCGGACATTAAGTTAAATTTTTTCGCTTACATCTGCACCACTGCAATACTTTCTGGAAAGTTTTCGGGGCCCTTGTAATTTCTGTCGTCTTCAAAAGAAATGGTTTGAACATGGGCCAGGTCAATGACCTTCTACATGAATATCCTTTATTCCCTTTTCCTTCCTAACTAATTAGTTCTTAAATTATTCATTTCAGTCATCTCATTAATGCGCTCGCCTCGCTATGTTTAAACATCTAAAGACGCCTCGGTCCAAATGCTCGACCGAATTAAAAAATGCTAATATTTTAATCACGAGAGCTTCCAAGAGGCAAAACGAAATTTGAATTGAATACATTTATCAATATTTTATTGTTACAATTTGGGAATGAGTTACAATTTCGGAATTTTCTTAGCTCAATGCTTGGAACTAAAACAAATGTAAAGCCGTTTGACATGAATCATTTTAGTTGGACTTGTCTAGCCAGGCAAAATATAGTTTAGGTATTCCATGCAAGAAGCTTTGGTCTATGCGAAATAATAACTTGTGATCTCATGCTACTTTGTCGGATTATCGAGTCTTGCACACGTCCAGCGTGACGGTTATCCAGCGCTCCTACCCAGTTTAACTTTTTCGCTGCCTGCATGCATGTTTTTCGCCGCTTAAGTAATTAAATCGATTAGGTGGCGAAAAACACGCGTGATCCGGCGAAAATGTTTGATAGGGTATCGAATGGGCTTTACGTTATGATTGAAAAAAAGGCTGATGAAATCTACAGGTTCTTCTCAGTTCTTATTCAAATGATGATTAGAGAATGGTGCGCCAAATACAACAGCCGCACGCACCATTGAGCTTTGACTTGCGCCATTTTAACACGTTTATTTAACATTTCATTTCCCTAGTCAGAATTAACCCCCACTTAGATAATATGGCCTTCCAGCATGAGTCATGGATTAATATACTTAAGATCGAATAAATGATCAAGTGAAAGATAGCTAACAATACGCTGTTTAAGTCTCTCTTTTAAAGTATTCAAAATGCCGAGCGTAGAAGTTTAAGTCCACATATCTGCAAGAAATACCTCAAATCTAAGTTGTTGGCGTAACACAAATTAAGGTAGAGTGGTAAATAGTCATTAAAATTGTTATTAATTATCGGTACGTATTTGATTTTTAGTAACTGTTGAAATTATCGTCTACTCCAAAACTTGATAAAATGTAAGAACTGAAAAGGAAAGATGGAGATGAACAATTTTGTTCCAATTGGAGGCACGTACCAACAATTACTGAAATAAATTCCAACGTTCCGTTTTCAAAGTTATAACATCTCACTTGAGAGACTGAAAAATTAAAAACGCAGGCGTCCTTATAGTGCGTATCTCATTAAACACTTTGACTGCGACGTGAGCCAGCGGTGGTCATTGAGGGAGTTTTTATGATACTGCTGACCGTCCAGTAGTCACAAACTCAAATTTCACCTGTAGTTATTTAAAACTAAATAAAGGCACGATCCAG
This sequence comes from Morinoia aosen, assembly GCA_030386875.1. Taxonomy (NCBI): domain Eukaryota; kingdom Metazoa; phylum Arthropoda; class Malacostraca; order Amphipoda; family Talitridae; genus Morinoia; species Morinoia aosen. Next base: position 9,549,764 of record CM059559.1, on the reverse strand, counting down.
CTAATGTTTGCTCTTTTCAACATTGCTTACCCCAATTGCCTTTAAATTTGAGTTAAATATCAAACTTCAGTTTACCTGCAGCAGTCAAAGTCCTAAAACTCGATCGAGTAGGAGCTAAACGATTCTCAGTGTTCCAACTTTTGTAAAAGTTATAAACATCTTGGTATGCTCCCTGACGCACTATTTCTGATTGAAAGATATTTACACTAATTTTAAAACCAGCTACAGAAGTTAGGCTAAAATTAATCATCATAAATGTGGAAAATATCGACACAAACATGATAAAAACATTTCACACATGAGAGTGAACACCCTATGCTGAACTGACAAACATCGCACGAGCGCAGGAGCAATGACTCGGCTAACCTACAGCGTTAGCTGGTCGTCTGCAACCATTGACCTCGTGTTGGTTACGATTTAAGTACGGGAACGTGTCGGTCTGTGATGAAATTATTCGTTACTTTTCGCAAGCGTTAACGAGCATGAAAGGCCACACACAATGTAGGTGCGGTGCTGACTCGTTTAACCACAACCACAAATGCTTGAACAAAGCACCAAATAACTTTTGTAAGTTTCATCGTCTTATGACCAAGGCTTCTTGCTCCCGATTAATTTTTCAAGCTCGCTAAACTGCTTTACTCAATTAACGATGTTGTTAATTATGCTATGAATAGATTCGTATGAACACTGGGATAATTTCTATTTCCTCTTATCTTATATATATATATATGTCCATTTGGATTGTTTTTAATGACACAAAATAAGCATAACTATCAAGGGATCAAGGGAACTTAAAAGTCTTATGGAACTGTCTTTGTTGATTTGGGAAGAAAAACAAACGAGACAAATTTATCTAGTAACTGATTATTAAAATCAATCGAGACGTCCATGGTAATCCTGAACCAATAAAAGAGTTTATATGGAAACACATTGTTCAAGGCTCTCGATGTAATCCCAAACTATAGGTAAAATCAAGTTCACTCCCTGTCTGATCTACGTTTATAACCTACTGTTAAAAAAATACTCCATACCGACCTTAAAAATTAGAATTTTTTATTCAGTATAAAAACTAGAATCATTCAAATGTTCAGGTACTACAAAAAAACTTGATGAAATTGGGTCAGAAAAAGTCGAAGCTCACCTTCTTTTCCTCTCGGCGCGCACTGCATTCCGTCGAGCGGCAGCAGCAGCCAAGGCCTGCCTCTCCCTCCTCTCTCGTCTCTCGCGTCGCTCTTGCCTTATCCTCTCGGCCTGCGGGGACAGCGTCTGTTGGGTTTTGAGGCCCTCGAGTAAGCGGCTTTTGACTTCCGTCACTTTCGGTCGCTCCTTGTCCGCCTCTTTTCCTTCAGCTATTTTATTCATCACTTCATCCCATTTGTTCTTCTTCACTGATTGTTTGGGCTTCCTTTCTTCGCTTGGGGTCTCCATGCTTGCTAGTATAGCTTTCAGTTTTGACTCGACATTTTTTTTCGGGCGAGGTGGGGGTGGTGCTATTACTTTCTTCGGAGGTTCTGGCTTACGCAAAACGGGTTTCGATAGCCATGGCTTTTCATAATTTCGAGGCTTCTCGGTATCTATGACACTTGGAAGCGAGTCATTTTTCGCTTCCAGTTCTGCATTTGAGTTACGGGAATCGCCTCCTCTGGACAGTTTTATAGTCTGCTCAGATGGAGCAGGAGACGTTTCAAGCCTTTCGGAACCGTTTGCGTCGGTTCGCACAGTACTTGTGCTCTTTTCTTCTTCCTCAATGGGAAAATCTGTTAGAACATCAACTTGGATTGATCGACTAACAGACGTTCTCTTAACTTCAACTGGGATATCGGATGCAGTATTAACAGCAGCTGCTTCTAACGGGTCAGAGTCTTGGTGAGCTTCTTTGAGGGGCTGTAAGAAAGGGGGATCAGGACGGCCATTTTCTTCTTCACGCGGGTCGAGATCTGAATAGAAGCCCGAAGAGTCCATTTCAGAAGCATGCTGATCTGCTGCTCTTATGTGCCCCTCTTGGGCTCGGAGCATCAACTCTCCGTGGCTGTGATACAACTTCCCATCAATGACTCGAGCAGTTCTGTTCGCTACGAAGCTAGACTCTGACCCAGCATCGTCTTCTTCCTCGCGCTCGTCGTCTCCCAAGCTTATATCAGCTTCTGTTGCTACTCCTGACGACGAATCCAATGGGATCTGAACAACATCAACGACTTCTTCATGAATGTTCGACTCCTGCGGGTCTTGAGTTGGAGTTCCAGCGCTGCCAGATCCTAATTCTGATGGAACGTCAAACTCACCATCTCCTTGATACCCAGGGTCGAGACTAACAGAACTCAGAGTCATTGAGCTGGGGTGCCAAGAGCCGTCCGAGGGTCGATCCTCAGTTGAGTGCTCGGACGCCCGGGCGCCTTCCAGAGAATGTCTCGCCCCTCGTGAAGCAAGAAGCCGTCTGGCAGCCGTGGGTGTTGTCTGCCGAGCAGCGTATGGGAAACGATGAGAGTCGACGCTGCTCTCCCCTGTGCTGCTAGACGCAACAGAAGTTAGCTCATCGTGAGGAGACTCGGCGCACACGCTCGTGCGATACTTAGGCTTGGCTCCAGTATATTCAACTGTTCTGCAATCATCGTTGTCTTTTTGAAGAATGGCATTAGAGTTAGATTGCTCTTCAGATATTCCTACGCTTCGCTCGCAAGTGTATCTTTTCTCCTGAGCGGTGATTGGTTCGTGAACGCCCTGAACGTCCTCTTCGTTTTCTTCCAGGGTATTTGTGGCGTAAGGCGTTCGCTGATCAATGAAGCTTACGCTCTTCGGACTAGGAGAGGGCAATCGATGAGCCGTCACGTCTTCTGCCTCGTTCGAACGAAACCGTTCTATTTTACCCTCAGACAATGCTTCCCGAGCACTGAGGCATTGTCTTTCCTTTGGAGGTTCAATGTTCTCTTTATCGAACGCGCGAGCTGTTTGCTGAGCAGGCGATGAGCTGCCGGAAGAGCTGCCCAACTCTTCGCTAAATTTCTGTAGTTCACTGACGACAGCGGAAGCGTCTTGAGAAAAATCCCATTCGTCATCCAAATCTAAGGCAGTCGCTCCTTCACACACATCCATCGGAAGATCCACCACTTCGTCCATTGGTGACGGTTGTACGGAATTACTTGTAAAATCTGGCATTTGATTGGGAGTGAGTATACCAAGAGACGAATCATCGTACGTGAGCTCTTCAGGTGACATATGAATTCCTCGATTTATGCCCTTAGAATCTATAAAGGAAAAACGGTTGCGGAATTGTTTGTTCGAAATCATTGTTTCCCCAGATTTTCTCAACGACGAGAGATAACTCACTCCTTTTGAGAAAGACGAATGCTCATAAAATTCATCTGGGTCATAAGCGTCTCGCGAAGGTAGAGATGACAGTCGGTTGTCACTGCAATCGCTGAATCTGTTGGTTCCAACTTTAGGATGCCTGATTCCACTGCCAGTGGGATCACTTCTCCTGTTCGCAATAGGAGATCTTTCACTTTCTAGCACGCGTGGTCGTTTGAGTGACGGATCTTGGTAATTATTGCCTTCAGAAAGTAGAGTAACCTTGCTGACAGGAGCCATGAGTCCATACCCGGGTCGACATTTGAAGTAAGCAACCCCTTCTACAACTCCATTATGTCGGCCTTCCTTTTCATCCAGTTCTACACCGCACCATTCACCGTCAGCAAATTCAGTGCTTCCAATGTACCTCAAAAAGCCAGATTTTGAACCTCCAACTAGAACTCTGTGTCCGATATACTCTGAACTCAGCTCAGACGGAGACTCATCCCATGCAGGTCTAGGAATGTCGTCGTATATATCATCACTGACGATCATTTTCAGCTGATGAGAAAATGAGTTAAACTTTGGGATTCCTATCCGACTCTCCGGCCAATCTACGGGACTTTTGATGTTCGTTTCTGGAAAACTCTTCTGATTCCACCGGTCTGAATCCATCGCTAACGTTTCTGGCCGACTACCTAGCAATCTATTTCTGTTGAACCCATCACGAGTGCATTGGTCCCTCGGAGACGTTGGCGGGCTGTGGCTGAACTGAGTCACTTGGCCATCTTTGGTGTACCACGTCGAGCCCGTCGAGTATCGTGTGGTCGCCGCAGAGAGTCGCGCAGAATCGCTGGTCTGGCGATATCGCGTGAGGCTGGAAAACAGTCTCGGCAGCGCAGACGACGGTCGAGGTAATCCTGACCGCCGTTTTGAGGATGAATTGTCAGGTGGACCCTGCGCAGTAAAGGAAACCAGGTTAAAGAACATTAAAGCTCATAACGTTGTACGAGGTAGAACTTCTTCGATCATTATATAACTATATAAATTACCGTCTCTTATTACTCACATGAAAATCTAGTCTCAATTTCCCAGAAGGAGACGAACGTACGAGGAGGGTGATAATTCTGTATCAAAAATATCTTGTTCTATAGTTTATTTATGTTATATTAAACTAGGTGTTAGTTTAAGCCTACCTAACTGCAACAAAGGTGTTCCAGAGAGAGGGAGGCGAAGGCACCATTTAATATGAGTTAAGGGAAAGAATCTATGTGTAAGGTGCATAAGAACAGTAAGTTGAAGAAGAAGTTTACGAAACAAGATAAAAGTTGAAGAAGAAAGTAGTCGGTGCTGAAAAACCGAAAAAGTACAGTGAAGTGTTACAGTTCGTTCTATTCGTTCTATTCGTTCTATTTCAACGAAAAGTAAGGCCTACATAATCTTTAGCTCGGGACGTCACATATTTCTCCTACGACAGAGTTGTTGCAGGTAACACAGGTAACTATTAAAACTTGATTTCACAAAATTTACAAGCATATCGCTAAAAATATGCAGCGAGGGTCATTTCAATTTACTCTATAATTTAGCTTCAATAAGGATAATTCTGGAACAGCAACGGTGTTTCCAAAGCTTACACTTGTTTTAATAGCTGGGAAATATGTCCCAATGCTTTCACCCTTTCCTTGAACATATGAAAAAAGCAATTCACGACATTTTGTTTCAATCGAAATATCTCACCAGTCAAAGTGCTCGCACGTAACCGGATTTGAAAATAACAATGGCGTAGTACGATAAAAATTTAAAATTTTTATTAAAAACAGGGCAAAAATGAATGCATAAACCTTGTTTAATTAACCAAAGTCAAGTAATATTACATCAAGGTATCGCACCGCGTCTGGCCAACAGAGGCGTCTGTCGCAATTGCGGTCACCACGCGTGCGAAAGAGACCAGAGAAAACAACGCAGCATCTCAAGTGCTCCAGAAAACGATCGCTTGAATGATGCATAGGCGTTCCAATTCATAGATAAAAAGCGATCTTGGACATAATCTCACCCACATTGGAAAACCATATAAGAAGCATATCCTCGAATACATCTAAGATAGAAAAAATTTCTCGATCGCTTTGGCCGGGGTTCACGCAAATAACCAATTGAAGATTGAAAGAGCGCCAGCGCTTTGGTACGCTGGATTATCTCCTTCGCCACGTGGCATCGGATATCATATGTAGTACCTCATAGTAAAACGCCTCACCCCACCCCACCCCACCCCACCCCACCCCACCCCACCCCACCCCACCCCACCCCACCCCACCCCACCCCACCCCACCCCACCCCACCCCACCCCACCCCACCTCACCTCACCTCACCTCACCTCACCTCACCTCACCTCACCTCACCTCACCTCACCTCACCTCACCTCACCTCACCTCACCTCACCTCACCTCACCTCACCTCACCTCACCTCACCTCACCTCACCTCACCGCACCTCACCGCACCACGCCGCACCACGCCGCACCGCACCACGCCGCACCGCACCACGCCGCACCGCACCACGCCTCACCTCACCGCACCTCACCTCACCGCACCTCACCTCACCGCACCTCACCGCACCTCACCGCACCTCACCGCACCGCACCTCATCTCACCGCATCTCTTGTCTTTCGCAATTTATACGGTGTTGTAGAGAGCTTTCATCGTAATCGCCTGAGTGAGTTTTTCAGTACTGAACTTACCATACTTGACTGAGCACGTTAGAAACCTAGCCATACATATATTATTTGGCGTGAAATGCAAAGCTTGCATATATTTATTTATAATGAGTTGCAATGCTGAGATGACGACGATGTAAATTGGCGAAATATATATTGGAAATAATTGGGACCTGAAATTTTACTTTTGAGGGACATGAAAACATGACTACGATGACTTAGTCATACATAGCAGCGAGGAGGGTAGTATAAAAACAAGACTGTCTATCTGATTAACAGCACTTAATTATGAAGAAGCTAATAAAAAAACTGGATCCGAGAGATCAATGTTATTCCTGCGTAGCTGTAAAATGTTAACGCAATGAAGACCCTATTCCACCAAGCAATTATTTTTAACTTGCGTAAAATTTTACGAGCTATCTTCGTTCGTTCCCGCTTACACAATCCATCCGAACTATCCGTAGCGGTAAATGTTAACGCAATGAACGTCCTATTCCACCAAGCAGCTAGCCCCAAATTTTAAGAACTATCCTCGCTCGTTCCCGTTCACAGTCGAGTCAGGTCACTCCTTGCGGTCCCTCAATAATTGAGGCTTCTGTTCACCGCGACGCGTTACGTAGGCTTCCGCATCACGGATACGCTCGCCCCCAATCAGGAGGACGTGGCGCAATCGGAAATTTTACCATGCATGGCTGGACAAAAACTCGAACAAATTCAGACGCGCGAGGAAAGACGAGGTGTGATGCTGCAATAGAAATAATCTAAACAACAGTTCGACGACATGCTACTCTTTCTTCACTGTGCGGGTGGCGTTAGCGTGCAGGAATAATTTTCACATTTCATATAAAGGATGGAGTTTTAACAACATAGTGTAAATGTGAATATCTCTCATTAGGATGTACTCATGAAGCGTTTGTTATATAGAAAGAAATAATACCAAGTTAGATTTTCGTGACTCTCCCTAGTTCTAAGATTGCGCATGAGTCAAAAAAATCCTCAACTACAATCAACCTCAAGTTTCCCGCCCAATATGATCACCACAGCGGCTGCTAAATCAAGCTCTTGTAGCTGTCCAACAGTTTCCAAGAAGGGAAATAATTAGAACGAAGCCATCTTTGGAGCCACGTCGGCATCAACATTTTGAAGTCAACGCAAAGTATAATTCCAACATTTTGAAGTTAACACAAAGTATTATTCTAGCATTTCGAAGTCAACATAAAGTATTATTCGAACCCATGTTTGTGACTGACTACACTAGCTAAATTTTTTTTATTCGATGGACTACCGGAAGTTTGCACAAAACTGAGCCACGCTGCGGCGGACAGATGAAGGTGAGGAGCATCGTTACGGACGAGGACGTCATCACTTTCTGACAACGCCATCAGTTATTTGAGCTCTGAATTGCTTGGCATAAACCACGCACAATTATTTTACAGTCGAAAATAATTAGGATATGAGCAAATTTTCGACGGAATAAACTATGAAACAAATAATATTTTTACAGACGAAAATGATTTTGATAATCGCAAAGTTTCGACGCATATACGCGATAAAAATGAACTACTAGCAAGTGAGACATTGCCAGAAATATACTGCAGGATTGGTTTCAAAGTAAATGCATTATTTCGGCGTCAGGCTAAAATCCCATTGATTAACTGTGCAAACGGCACAAGTTGAAGTTATAGTTCAGTATTGATACCTAGATACACCGACTCACAGTGTTAAGAACCAATTAAGATGCGTTGATGTAATGAATATAAAATCTAGACAGTTTATCTGAAAATAAAGATCAGAATTCAGTGCTAGATATACTACTGCTCGAGGTAGCTGCAATTCCATATTGAAAGCTAAACAAGCCTCACTGTTAAATGCTGAGCCCTGTGAGAGGCTGTAGCCATGAATTAAACATCTGAAAAACGTACGGTTTCGTGTATTAGAATGTTTTATTTGTGATAGAAAAATAGTGTTATATTTTGGAGAAGAAATAAGCATCGCCATTAACTCACTTGTCTTCAAGTTCAAATTTAACCATTCATTAACAACAATTATCTACAATTCAAACATTGCTAGTTCAATTAATGTTAAGCCCGCAATTAAAGTCCTTTCAGTGATATTTCAATCAATTATATAGTTACCAAAGCTTTAGTCAGAGAATCAATACGCCAACTTACTTTTAAATATTTTCGCTAAATCCTCCTTAAATGAAGAAGCTTCCGTGCGTAATATTGATTTAGTCAACACCATTGGATACTATTACGGAAAGAACTTCATTCACACAATCCGCGCATGGTTAAAAACACTAGTAAGAAAATCACGACACCGGGATTCTTTTGGACAATTTCGCAAAACTTTCCTTATATCATCAACCTCATTCATACAATCAGCAGTTAAAACCCCATTTTCCGTAACAATGATACAAAAGTCAACATCCACGTACAAAGAACTGCACTTTCCCGGAAGCGTCAGGAGGTGCGACGTGCGGCGGAGCAGCGCACCGCTCCCTGATGAGGAGCTGGGAATATCGAATACGCTCATAAAATGCCTCTGGAGCGTCTTCGATGTTGAAAAATCGTATATAATATTAGTAATAATATTAATGAATGAAAATAATGTATATAATAATAGTCTAATAATAATGTTATCAGTAAATGAAAATCTATATACTATAATAAGAGCCGCGTCCGTCTGTCTGTTCGAAGCCAGCCTGCAGTGTGTGATGAGCGTATCTGTGATACAAGCTTCATCAACTCTCGAGAGGTTGACATTTTCATTTCTTACGGCTTTTCTTTCATTTCGCCTTCTTTATAATTTCAAATAAAGACGTTAGACTAGTAATAATAATAATAATAATCCCTGATAAGGAGTCATGCGGAGCATGTTCTCACGTAGCGGGCAACGAATAGATACTTTTCAGTCCTAGAAATTATTCTTGCGCCCTCCACAGACGATTTGTAGATTAGTCGTTAGTTTTAGCCTCCCTACCCAGCAACAATTGCGATCCAAAGAGAGGAAGGAGGAAGACACCATTTAGTATGGAGTTAAGGAAACGCGGAATCTACGCAGAAAGGCATAGAAACAGTAAGTTGTGAAAGAAGATCATGAAACAAGACCAAAGTTGAAGAAGACAGAAGTAGGTGCTGAAAAACAGGACAGCAGTGAACCGAAAAAAGGTGGTCCTTAACATAAAAAAAACATATTTCAACAAAAAGAAGGCCTACCTAACTCTCAGCTCAGGCCCTCACATTGTCCCCCTGGGAGCGCTAGTTCCCATAGATACAATAATTGTATCCCCCTGAGGGGCCTCCACAGACGATGTGAACGACTGAACGTTATGGTGTTTTTGAAATACAGGGTGTCCACAAAAAATGTATCCTCTGACCGACGTGTGTATACAACATACCGGAACTGTACAACTGCTGTACCGTTCCGGTATCATATATACAGTACATGTATCGGTCAGTGGATAAATTTTTTGTGGGACATACTGTATATCAGCTGATTTTCTGGGCATAAAGAATCATTATTTCAACACATCTTCCCTCAGACTTGACTAGCTATATAAGATTGTTTCAATAAAGAAACTTTACAAACGCTGAGTAGTTCGTGACTAGTATTCGTGAGGATTATTATACCTGTAATTATTTATATGGATTAGCAACTGTTTTCGCTCAACTGAGCGATTACCACATAGGAAACTGGGTAAGTTGTAATTTCAAGTGGCTTCACGAGGTTAAAAACGTGTGTTTGGGACGGCACGGCCTGCTTGCTACACGAGCAGACTTCTATTTTTCGAACCCCCTTTCTTTTAGTTTTCATACCTTCTTTCGTTATCTCTTAGTCTTTCCTTCCTCTATCTTCCAAACTTGTCATTTTTATGCGCAGGTTGTCCTATGAGGGAACACGCCCTGCGCCTAAATTTCACGTTTCCCTTTGTACATACTAAATAGCTCCTCTTTCCTTTATAAGAACATTTTTTTAAATGGAAACGAAGCTTTATACTAACTTTTATACTCAAGGATTCCCCATATTATCAAATCATTTCTGGAACGAGAAAACTGATCAAATTAGCTTTCATTCAGTTACTTGCAAACGTTCTTCTCTTCAATTACGGCAAAGTTCGCTGAAGACGCTTGTTGCACCAGAAAACCTTTACGGAATGTTGATTATTTCCCCGCAGAAAAAAGTCAAACCAATAATGATGTAATACTTGAAACCTCTGAACTCAAAACAAAATTCCATTTTTATAAGCTAAAATGCGTTGAGTACTATCGAACAGCATTCCAAGAACCACATTTTCTTCCATTTCTGTTCTGAAACATAAAAAAAATTCTATTGCTAATGGAAAATATTTTCCAAAGCGTTGCAAGAAACGGTACGGAGCAAAGGATCGAGGCCCACCAAAGAATTTTGAAGCGAGAACCGTTCCAGGAAAATTGCCCGACGCTGTCTCTGATGATAACTAATCGGTTCATGGAAGTTCCCTCTCAATTGCAGGACAAGTTCAAAGAGAGAGGGGAATAGACTCTGATTGAGAAGACGCTTTTCCAGTAATTAAATTGAGGTGATCGCATTCCGCTTTGAGTAGGACGAGCTTGGAAGGCGATGTATGGGAGACAATAATTGAGTCCTACGGAATGAAAATTATAAGCAAACCCGAATATGTCCCTCTGAGAGGAGTAAATTAAGCTCACTAAATCCTGGGACAACCCGAATGTATTGGTGCAGAAATCAAAGGAAAAATACTATTCGTTTGGATGAAATATCAAAAATTTTCTACTAGAAGACTACAAGAGGAGAAAAACTATTTCGAAATGTTAACAGCCAGTAAGCATACCGTTTCTGATGCGCTGAGTTATTGATAAATTTGTTGCTCCTGAAAGCTGAATCTACTCCACAAACGAAAACTGTTCTTAACTCATGTGTCATAGTAAAACAAAATTCAGTGAAATTCCAGCCATTAAAGGCAACTAGGCTTTTATTTTATTTTGACTACACGATAAAAACTCGAGTTGCTCACGTACGACACTTCTCAAAAAACGCTCATCTCTACCTGTATTGTAATCTCATAAACAACACGAGCGTATTCCTTATCTCATTTGTATAGTTTGACAATAGTTCCCCGTTCCATTCATGACGTGAAGCAAGCATTCCCTGTTGCGACACAATAGAATATCTGTTAGGCTAGACGCACACCAAAAGACGGCAAGCTACAAAGCAAGCGAGAGAGAAAGATGTTTGGCGAGATCTATCACACACCAAAAGATAGCCAGTTTGCTCCTAAATGTCATGGAGAGAGGTTTATAACAAAAATAAGCGGAACTAGCATGTGTTTGTAACGTTGAGTATCATTCATACTTTGTCCCATTGCTTTGAAACATGTTATCTGTCATTGTGCTTTGGATTTTTTGACTTCCAAAGGCACAGTACAGCATAAACTTTGGATATAAGGAGTTCAGTCTTTGCTGGAGAAATTGTGTAGCACACCTCTCCCTTCGACATCTCGCCGCGGACTGCCAGACGCAGCGCTGCCACTGCAAGAGGCTTCTCACTGGAGCTTTCAAGCGTGAAACCTTCTTCAAGTCGCTTTCTCGCTGCAGCCAATCTTCAATCTTTCTCACTCGCTCGCTAGCTTGCTTGTGGTGTGCGCACTCCCATAGGAATACATGTATATCGATTCAAGCTTGCTCGCTTTCTCGCCTGAAATCTTTTGGTGTGCGTCTACCCTTAGATCGAAGCACAGGGTTCGTCACAAGTCTGTCATTGACAGTTAGGGTAGCTGCACACCAAAAGATTTGAGGCGAGAAAGCGAGCAAGCTTGAATCGATATACATGTATTCCTATGGGAGTGCGCACACCACAAGCAAGCTAGCGAGCAAGTGAGAAAGATTGAAGATTGGCTGCAGCGAGAAAGCGACTTGAAGATGGTTTCACGCTTGAAAGCTCCAGTGAGAAGCCTCTGGCAGTGGCAGCGCTGCGTCTGGCAGTGCGCGGCGAGATGTCGAAGGGAGAGGTGTGCTACACAATTTCTCCAGCAAAGACTGAACTCCTTATATCCAAAGTTTATGCTGTACTGTGCCTTTGGAAGTCAAAAAATCCAAAGCACAATGACAGATAACATGTTTCAGAGCAATGGGACAAAGTATGAATGATACTCAACGTTACAAACACATGCTAGTTCCGCTTATTTTTGTTATAAACCTCTCTCCATGACATTTAGGAGCAAACTGGCTATCTTTTGGTGTGTGATAGATCTCGCCAAACATCTTTCTCTCTCGCTTGCTTTGTCTCTTGCCGTCTTTTGGTGTGCAGCTACCCTTAACGAGCTACTGACACCATGATCGCATCTGATTTAGACCTCATACATGCAGCGCTCAGGGCAATCCCGTTGTTTTCTTTGAGGGAACATCGACGTCCTCAATTAAGTCCCCCATTTATTATTTAGAAGTAAGGCAGAAACACTCCCGTGCTGCAATTTAGCATTTGAAAATTACATTCGGGGAATGTTTACTCCTCAATTTCATATAGACACCATCCCCTTCACATAATTCCGGTTGATGGGATTCGAATACGACAAAGACAATTCTAAAAACATTTTATCGGTGTATATTAAGCATTGTAGTAAAAAAAATTAATGAAAATGAACGATATACATGCGTGTTCAGCTCTATCAATGCCAAGAAAAAATAAAATTATAGCGTTAATGAGAGATGATTTGTTGGGCGGAAATTTCTCCATTAGAATTGGACGTAAAATGTCTTCAGGTAGAATATCGAGTGCATCCTTCCAACCGATCCACTAATGAATACTTCTTAGCAAATTACTCGCAAAAATAAACAATAATGATTCTAGAGAAGCCTACCTTGAGTCAAGATGATCCTGAAAACAAAAGGAACCTTCCTATGCATTGGAAAGCTCCAGCAAGCTTCACTCAAGCAACAATTTTCAATTTCGGTAGCCACAGCCAAGAAAATGAGCGCAACGCCAGAATTTTTTGTCTGCTTTAGAATCGTCCGGTAAAAGTGCGGCTGAGATGCGGTCTCACTCGAGCCGAGCTTTCTGAACGATTGGAGCCGCTCACGCGCGCTTCGACAGGGAACGAGGATGAAAAAGCGGCATGGAGGCTGCGCAGCGAGGCTTGTTTTGCTCTCTCCTGCAACAGGAGTATCATTAAGAGCAGTTAATTACAATGCGATGTCATCCTATGGCCCTCTCTTCCCGCCGCCGTCCCGTACATACAATGCAGGACGTCCTGTTAGCGTTCGCCGCCACGCCCCGGTGTTTACCTCAGCTCCCGGCCTCAGGCACAAATGTAGTTTCTAAATGCTGGAATTTCAAAGCTGATGATGCAATGAAATCCTGGTTGCAATATGCTTGAAGTACTGGAAATTTCAGAGCTGATGGTGCACAGCACGCTAAGTTTCTAAATAATCGAAGTACAGAAATTTTCAAAGCTGATGGTGCAATAAAAACTCGGTTGCTGCATGTTTAAAGTACAGAAAATTTCATATCTGAGGGTGAAATAAAACCCTGGTTGCAGTGTGTTCAAAGTGCAAAAAAAATCAAAGCTGATGGTGCCATAAAACCATGGTTGCAGTATGTTTGAAGTATAGAAAATTTCATGGTGCAGTGCAAGCCAGGTTTCTATATATATTGTCTTGAGGTACAGAAAATTTCACAGTTGATGGTGCAAAATCGAGTCAGGTTTTTATAGTTTGAAGTACTACGATACTTTTACTGAGTTTACACTGATCAAACCGACGAGGCATGGTTGTTACTTGATAACGATTGTTTTTAACACTTTCATCGCGTATCCGATGCTGCTAACGGTTGTCTTGTTTAGGTTGAATAGGTAGCACAACAGGGAAATCGACTCAAGTACTGGAAAACAGTTTTATCCTTTCCAAAAAATATGAAAAATACAATTGCACGATAACATTTCACCTTGTATTCATCGGAAATGTCGTGAAACACATAAAATGCCATTCATTTATATCAGAAAGTGAATTAGAAATTTACCGATTGAGACACACATGGCCCAATACGCGACGAATGTGTTGAATGATTTATATGTACATTCCACGGTTACACTTCGCTTGCAATTACGATTTAATATTTGTGTTCCCGAAATAATAGCCAAATTTTTATCACTATAAAAGATATGCAGAAAATTTCAAAGCTGAGTGTACTATACATACCAGGGTACGAGTTGAAGCAAATGTGTGAAGAACAACAAATTTGAGAATCGAGGACACAGTTTATACTTAAGTTGTATACCAAAAACTGGGAATAAATCCAACACAAATGAAAATAGAACAGTATCATATTAATAAAATTGTTTAGAAAATATGTGAACTTCAAATAAACAGCTGCGACGTCGAATTATATCAATTGCTTAATAAGGAAATTTTTATTTTTTTTTTGGCAAATTTTATTACATTTAAAATTCCATGGCACGTATATTTTGCAGCAAAAAAAACTTCAACCATTACAGAAAAAAAAACAGTGCATCAAGTTTTTTTCTGCACCGCCGATTCTTCAGCCCCACTTTTAATTAGCACTATTGTTGCCACCCCTTTTTGTCGTTTTTTTCATTACCTTTATTTTACCATCACGGTTTTTGGAATCGATTCATTTATTTTGTATTGTTTTTTATCAATAACGCTCTTCATGCTTTTATTATTATTTTATTACGGAAATTGTTACTACTTTCAACAACATGGTAAAAGCAATCTTTATCACGGTAGTTGAAAGTGTACTCCAAAAAATTGAAGTTTTAGAACAAAATGCTTTACGTTGATCACCCGCACGGTCGTCGGGGTGCACAAGCCTGATGAGTTGACATCACGCCGTGAAGCAATATAGTTGTACAACGCTTCGAACATTTATTACAAGTAACATTGATGGAGGCATGAAGGATTGTCACTTGACTCTAAAAAATAAAAATAAAAAAATAAATCAGTAAGCAAAAATAAATAGAAAAGCCCCTACATATAGAAAAATTATGTTAAAGAAGTTTATGAAGCGAGATAAAAGTTGAAGCTGGAGGGAAGCCAAAACTATAGAAAAACAGGAGAGCAGCAAACAAAAATTAATGATTCTCAGTAAAACAAGAACCTATTTTATTTCAACAAAAAGAAAGCCAACAGCAAAGTGCCGGGACCTCCTCCAGCTAGTTGGGACCTCACATCTTTTCCATGGGAGTGCTAAGTCCCACAGATACAATAGTTATATCCCTTTGAGTGGTCATGGTAGTCGAAAGACCGAATAATAGTTTTCATAAAAAGCCTACCCTGCATGCAGCTAAGACGCAAAATAAGTAGAGATTATTTGAATAATGAGATTCACTGAGCCAAAGTACGTTTTCAATCATGCATGCTATGGTTCTTAGGAAAAGTTCATGCTTTGGAGTTCTACTACAGAATTCCAGGAGTGCGTTACTGCACACACATCAGTTAGTTCCCTCCGTGCACACTGATACTTTCGCGCAAGCCAACCGCGTCTAAAAAAGAGGTAATTCCAGAGAGATTGCCAAGTTTTCACTGAATAGAATAGTTTCAAATGAACTGAGCTGAGCTTTACAGTTACATCTTGGATAAAAACTTTCCAATGGCCATCTTGGGGAAAACTTATTGAGAAAACAAGACACAGGTGAGTGCAATGAGCTGGCATACGATGTGATAATGTTCAGTAGCGAAAACAATACAAAGCTCTATTTTTCCTGGGTAACTGTTCAACTAACCCATTTCACCACAACCCATAAAATAATAAAAAAATCTTCGAAGAAGACATAATAACGTAAGTAATGTAAAATGTAATTTCATTGAGGAGTTCCCCTCACGCCCATTTAAGTCCGCACACGCAATGAAAAATATTCCCAAGATCAGATTAGATGTTAGTTTTAGCTTCCTTAATTGCAACAAAGACGCTCCAAAGAGTGGAAAAAGGAAGACACCATTTAGGCTGCGTTTTATTTCTCGGCTGTGAAGATAAGTATCACAGATAAGGGAACGTGGAATCTATGCACAAAGTGCATAGAAACAGTAAGTTGAGAAACAAGATAATGAAACGAGATCATAGTCGAAGAAGTAGTAGGTGCATAAAAACATGACAATGAACCGAAAGAAAAATCTTTAAAATAACAAAATACACACCATTTAGACAGAAAGGAGGCCTACTCAACTCTCAACTCAGGACGTCATATTTTCCATCTGGGAGTGCTAATCTCATAAATACATTAGTTTTATCTCCCTAAGGTGGAAATATTCCCAAAACTACACTTGACAGCCAAAGCGATCAATGCAAGGCGTGATTTGATTTAGAAATACCTCTATTGGAGCACCCAGGACGCGATGAAAACGAATATTTTCGGAGGTTTGCCACACGTGGCGACGGAAGTGACGCAAGAGCCCGCAATTAATTGCCTCGCTCGTTAGGGGGAGTCTTATGAAGACGAAGGTCGGGAGATGAGCCTGCGATCATGAAGAGGCAATGACGGTTGATATCATCTTTGGCATCAAGGTACACAGCGGCACGCAATAGTGTATTCAAGATGTGGTCTTCTAATTGAAATGGCAAAAAAAAACTTCTCTTTGCCCTCATGCGTGACAAGAGTTCTGCACCTGAAAATATCTGGTGCGGTTGAGTCAGAGACCATCAAGAGACAGCGACGGTTGATCGTGTCCTTGGTGCCACGGCAGACAGTGGCACGCAGCGGTGTATTTAAGATCTTATCCTCCAATTGAAAACGCAGAAACCTTTGCGTTGCATTCATGTGGCTGACGAAGAGTTGAGCACCTGAAAAGATCTCGTATGGTACGTGGAGGTGGTGAATTGCGAGACCGTTGTCAAATTAAGGCAGTATCAAAAGGGTTAAAGGACTTCATTTGTTCGTTAAAAGTTTGACTTGTGATTGTGCACAGTTAACGCAGTTATTACAAAAAAAAACACAGAAGTTGAAGTTCAAATAGCCCCAAAAGGAGCGAAAATTTCAGTGTCTAGATTGGAACAGCTCGCTACGGCGGTAAATGAAATCGTGAACATCGCGATGAGATGGATGGATGAAGCAAGATAAACCTGTCGATTTTAAATGCAGAGTGTAATGAATGGCGTTATTTTTCTCCGTTCGTAGCTGTCGATTTCAATATTAAAATGCCACTACTACAGCATGTGTAACTGCCGACTTCAGTTCTGCATTGTCTCAAAGAAGCGAATTGCAAAATTCGGCAGTAGTTACGCTACGTTTTATCGCATTTTCTTTTCAAGTTGAAACAACATTTGAACAGAAAGAGGACGCTTTGTGCTCATACGCAATCACCAGGAGTGACATGTAACAGGTTAATGAATGAAAAAGGAACACGATCTTACAACAGCTTAGTTGCATGGTCTCATTCTCACGACATGTTGGGAAAAATACAAAAAATGAATGAGATTAAACGTGCCTACCTACAAACCTAAATCCACGACCACTGACTCCAGCAACAAGGGTCGCTGTTTCTGACTGGGTGGCTAGGATTTTCGATCAAGAGCGTTGGTTACACAAGGTTCACTGACGAAGATAGCCACCATCTGACCGCAAGTGCGGCTTGAAAGAATCCTCTACAAGTTCCTTGAGATACGTTTAACACTTTGACTGCGGCAGGTAAAACTGAAGTTTGATATTCAACTCAAATTGAAAGTTAATTGGAGTAAGAAATGTTGAAAATAATAAACATTAACTGGATCGTGAGTTCATTGTGTTTTGATCAAGTATTTATGAAATTGAGTTTGTGACTACTGGTCGGTCAGCAACATAATGAAAACTCCTTCAGTGACCACCGGGGGCTCACGTCGTAGTGAAAGTGTTAATCCCATGATGAACAAGAGGATAATCTCTTTGACGTATAAATATGTAATGGACATATTGAAAGATATATATGAATTAAGCAAGCTAGTTAAAATTTTTTTTGCTCGTCATTTGAGCGCAATCAGCGTTGGGTTCAGTGTTATTTCTGAAAATGAGAACTTTATTTCTATCCATGTCTTATAATTTTCAACGGAATAGAAAGATAGTTTGATGTTCAATTATCTTCCTGAAATAGCTCACCATCATGAAAGATAATCCTCTAAAATTGCATCCCAGACAAGGCGTTAAAATTGAATTAGAAAGTAATTTCTAAAACTCATACAAATTAAAACTGCAAAATCTCGAGTTCATGAAGCACTTGTTCAACTGAACACGGCACTGTCACCATATCAAAGTCAATCACACCTTCACCCACGCAGACGCTTTGATTGGCTGCGTTTTATTGTTCGGCTGTGAAGATAAATATCACATTGCACAATGACAACAATAGACCATTTTTGGTCTTATGACTCGACATGGCTCTTGGCTTCACAATGGAACGCTCTCAGATTAGTTGGCCAATTTTGACTCGTTTGTAGATTTCGATTATCTTCATTTCCTTAATTTATGCGCGAGAAACTATAACAATTTAGAGAAATGAATTAAAATAAAAAATACCATAATTAAATCTCGTCATTTTACAGAGAACCAACCAGACTACACTCACTCTCAGAAAACAAACGCACAATTTATAACAAAAGAGAAAGACGTCGCGATCAACAACTCACTGAATTCACAGCTGGCGACCAATATTATCTCGTTCACAACTCAAATTCACAGCAAAATGACAAAAAATCCGACTACTGATAAGAAGAGAGGAAGACGTCGCGACCAACAACTCGTTAAATTCACAGGTAGTGACCAATATCATCTCGTTTACACACCTCAAATTCACATGGAAATAACAAAAAATCCGACCACTGAAAACAAAATAGGAAGTACGTCGCTAACAACTCACTGAATTCACAACTAGCGACCAACATCTACTCGTTCACACCCGTCAAATTCCCATGAAAATGGCAACAAATCCGCGAATGTCCCAACTCAGAAAATACTCGACGACTGGCGCTGCAGTGGCTGCTGTAATGAGGAGAGCGCCAGGGTCGTCAGCTAAGCAGAACATCGCAGCGCCGCTCTCGCCAGCTACTGCAGTGTAGAACCGCATCACGCAATGCGCTCTGGGACCGGATTTTTTCAAGCAGTTCACGTCGTCGTAGCAGTACAGCTTCCAGCGTAAGTTCTGCTAGTGGCCTTGGCTACGTACGTAGCACCAGGATTGTGAGATTTATTGTGTTTACTTGCAAGAAGGTTTGAATGTATTTGAGAGAGAGCAGCTCGTCAATTGTTCAAAAAATGAAATAAAGTTAATTGGAAAATGCATTTCAAGATGATAATAGCGGTGGAATGGAGAAAGGATCACGTTAGCTATCATTTTAAAGGATGATTAAAATCAATGAGGATCTTTTTTTTTGCTTAAAAAAATTACTCAAAACAATTCATTAGAATTTTTAACCGTAAACTTCCTTGAAAGGGTTGTTCCTGGGAGCAAGTTGGACAATTTTTAAATTCTCAACAAGTGAGCTATGCATAAATCCAAACAAGGTTAATTTAACATGAAACATCGTTTCGTTCGAACCAAAGTAGATTTATTCAATGTAAATTCCTTAAGAAATACATTCCACTCAGAACTACTATTTGCTTCTTTGATCAAGGTTTATTCGCGTTGTTTAAAAACACGTCAAAAAATTCGTTATATAATAGGTAACCCAACTAGGATGTAGTATTCAAATGAAACACACGCATAAATAGAAATTATACACAACGTTTCTTACATATATCTAAAACCAACCAAAAAAGCGTTTCGAAATTAATTTCCAAAGACAAATACTGCTAAAAAGCGAATATGTTGCTCAAAACATTCTGGCAGAAATATCGATTTCAACACGGCAGCTTCAACAGCAGCAACAGGAGCAGCAATAATAGCAGCAACAGGAGCAGCAATAATAGCAGCAACAGGAGCAGCAATAATAGCAGCAACAGGAGCAGCAATAATAGCAGCAACAGGAGCAGCAATAATAGCAGCAACAGGAGCAGCAATAATAGCAGCAACAGGAACAGCAATAATAGCAGCAACAACAGGGTATATTTTCGTGTGTAAACATGGGAAATCGGGTAAAGACATAAATACGGCATGATAGAAAAATTCAAGGCTTCCAGGCTAATTTAGGTAAATCCACAAAAGACTCACTAATCGTTTCTTTCTCTCTGCTGTAGAGCGGCATTGATTTTCCTTGTACCTATGAAGGCTCGATCAAAGGGGCCCGCCTTCAGAGAGAAGAGATCGGGACACAAGCAAGAAACGGTATGTTCTCCTGGGGTAGCTGCAGGGAAAGCAACAGCTGAGGATAACCTTCGAGTCAAAAAATTTCGCGTTTTAAAAAATTTCAAGTCTTTACAATGTGCAAGTATTGGGCTCAACACTATTGATTTACTGGCTTAGTATACGAAACCATGAGAGAAAACTTTGGAAGCATTGCTAGAAAGCCTCAAGTTTACGCGCCAGATTTCTAGAAGATGTCTGAGAAAACGATATTTCCGTTAACAATGAAGATGAAGTTCACTTCACGTGATACAAAAAATTTCCCCATACGATCGAAAGAGAAGCACCACTACGAATCAACCATTTTGCAAACGTTTCACAAATGCCGTCAAAAAATCTTCTGTTTGTTACCGAGCACAGTTCACAATACGTGTGCACAGAGAAATTAATCAACCATGAGAATCACTCTACGATGAAGTTTCGAAACGGTACTGCTGCTTAACCCAGAAACAGAATCACTGTAAATCATTCTGCCATGAAGTATCGACACACCACTGCTACTTTACACCAAAAAAAATACAACAGGCACTCACCATCGTGTACGCAGGTACGGCTGACCGCCTCTTCACACCAGGGATGGAATAACTGTTCACATAATATTCACTTTGATACGAGTACCGGCGTGAGTCCATACTGAACAGCAGCTTGTGACACCAGCACGATAAAAATAACCTGGTGTTCTGCGGACAATAGGTGATCACAAACAGAAGCACTTCAAAGCTCGGGCCGAAGGCTTGCTGAGCGATAACGCAGGATATATGATAAAACTATCGCTTACACCCACTTGTATCGGAAAAACAAAAGTTATAAAAGAAAAAGATTCCGGTAAAAATTTGACACGTTGCTAAGAACAATAAAAATACCGTTCTATTAAAAAGTACCATTACAGTTGAGGTAAAGGTTTACACTTACGGCACGCCGTATTGTTGACTTCACCGTTTAAATACATGGAGTTTTACCATCGGAGACGCTACATTGCATGTGGCAACGGCAACTAAAATGCACATGATTTCAATTTAAGACGAGTCGGGTAAACTCACAGAGGTGTGCTCAGTCTGAGTGAAATCATCAGACACGCATTTGACCACGAAAAGTTCCTTCGATTCCAATTTCCATTCATGCTCTTAATAGGCACATTTTCCAGCGACGGATGAGTCACCCAAGTTACAACACGCCAGTCAGTGAACTACTGCAACCAACAATTAAGCTCAGTTAGTTCGGTGGTTCCTCCACCCAAGCACAGCTCCACCTTACTCCCTTTGAGCAGATATTTTTTGAATTCCAATACAAAGGGCGCAGACTTCATTTATACGTATTCAATCACAGCACTAAATTCGCAGTCCTTCAGACCAAGTGGAGAGTGACACACCGCGTTACGCACGAAGCGAAACGTTACTGATGTCACGGAAGCAAACCACCCTCAACTTTGCCTGCCACGGCCACTTCGCTGCTGGATACGAGAGTAAGTGGCAACCGTCGGGTGCTGGACCGCAGGCCACGGGATCGTGATACGCTGGACCGCAGGCTACGGGATCGTGATACGCTGGACCGCAGGCCACGGGATCGTGATACGCTGGACCGCAGGCCACGGGATCGTGATACGCTGGACCGCAGGCCACGGGATCGTGATACGCTGGACCGTAGGCCACGGGATCGTGATACGCTGGACCGTAGGCCACGGGATCGTGATACGCTGGACCGTAGGCCACGGGATCGTGATACGCTGGACTGCAGGCCACGGGATCGTGATACGCTGGACTGCAGGCCACGGGATCGTGATACGCTGGACTGCAGGCCACGGGATCGTGATACGCTGGACCGTAGGTCACGTGATCGGGATACCTTAAGCCGCAATCATGATAAATTTGAACGCAGGATGCTGAATCGGGATGCATTGGACCGTAGGCCACGGGATCGAGATACACCGGACCGTAAATCGTGAAACACTGGGTTAATATATTATAGAAGCATTTTAAAGACATTCAAACCAATAAGCCAAGTTTACTCCAAAGGCTAGAATTCCACTGACCTGTCATCCTAAATATCTGGTCTTAAGCTTCACTATCACTGTATGAAGCCTAAAATTATGTAAACTAAATAACAATGACATCTTAAAACGAATATCAAAATTCGCTGAGAAAAACCGTACTTGAGAATCAGGATTCCCCTCATCAAAGCGTCAGCAATTCACGCTTGACTACCACAGCGAAAATATAGTAACACGGATTGAACGATAATAATAGGAATGACGCTCGATTGACCTCAATAATGCTATAAATCTGAACAATGAGTTTGCATTTACGATGACGGTGCTTGAATGACAGTGGCGATACTTCAACAATGACGGAGACGATAAGCTAGCATCAAACGTGACCAGAGCGCGTGCAGGAAATGACTCGTGTAGTGAAGAGCGGTAAAAAAAGTCCAATAATCTCCAGCTGCAGCCGTGACGCAACATATCAAGTGACGTTCCGTGCAACGGCGCTGCTCAGTATGGCCGGTTCTTGCCCTCTTGTGTTCTGAGGACGGAGATTGCGTTTGGGTAGTGGCGCTAACTGTTGGGGGAGTGTTTCTTGGAAATATGAATTCACGAGTTTGGGGAGCTTCGCTAACTATTGAGAGAGTGTTTCTAGAAGATTATTTTATCACGAATGCAAACTTTATCAGTTCCATCACATGAGTTTGGGGAGTGCCGCTGTTAGGAGAGTGTTTCTAGGATGTGTGAATTCAAACGTCGTCAGTTTCAGCACACGAGTTAGGGGAGTGGCGCTGTTAGGAGAGTGTTTCTAGGAGATTTGACTTCAAATGTCATCAGTTCCATCACATGAGTTTGAGGAGTGGCGTATTTGGCTCACTAGTAGGAAAGTATTGCTAGAAGACATAAATTCAAATGTCATCAGTTCTAACCACATGAGTTTGCGGAGTGGCGCACTTGGTGAACTTCTAACATGGTGTTTGCAGGAGGTATGAACTATAAAGTCGTCAGTTTGATCGCATGAGTTTTGAGATGTACGGTTTTATTATTAGATGAAACAATTATATGAAACAGTATAAATCACTGTCACCGGGTAATTCACTATACTGGACACACAAAATGCAATACAAAAAATATGTGTATACAGCTGATGCACTTAAAGCGCTGGTTGCACATAAATATGAATTCACGACCCAAAGTTAGTGATGTTTCCACGACAACAAAGAAACGCAGCCGCCATGTTAAAAACTCCATTGGAAATTTTGCCGGGCTTTTATTAGAGCTTTTCCCGAAGTTAAAACTTCAGCCGAACTTCTTCGACCGTTTCTTTTTTCTCTTCAATGCATTAGATTTTTCAGCGAGTATGTGGGATCCATTGACATCCTCAGAGGAGCAAATGCGTTTTTTACATTGTCATTTCACATACAATGGGCCTCATACATTAAAAATGTATCAACAATTGTCATCCCTCACAATAATTTTATGATAAATAATACATTCACACGCAGAACTATGCGCTTTGCCTAATTTAAATTCGCCGAAAAATCAGTCCAACATAAGATGAAGCAGTCAACGGAAGCGACACGAAAGAAATAAACATGAATAAAAGATGAACAACCGCAGAAACTCAAACCTTCAGCGACCATTTCCAGAAATACTTGAGGTGTCAAAAATTCCTTTTAGAATTAGATTGTAAGTTAGTTTAAGCCTCCCTAACCGCTATAAAAAAGAGCGTATCGAAGAGAGGAAGGAAGAAGGCACCATTTAGTATGGATATTAGGGAAAGCTGAATCTATGCAGAATGGGCATATAGAAACAGTAAGTAGGGAAAGAAGTCCATGAAACAAGATAAAAGTTGAAGAAGAAAGTAGTAGGTGTTGAAAACAGAACAGCAGTTAACCGGAAAAAGATGGTCCTTAACATAACTCAAAAAACATTTTATTTTGACAAAAAGAAAGCCTACCTAACCCTCAGCTCGGGCTTTGGTACATTTTCCCCCTGGGAGCGCTAATTTTCACAGATCCAATAGTTGCATCCCCCTCAGGTGGCATGGAAAATGATTGAAGCAAATTGGGCACGAAAGAAGTCCCAGAGCCCTATTTATCGCCGGGGTAACCTAACAACATCCCGCTGGGTGCGTCGGTTTCCACAGCATAGGAAACGCAACTCTAACTAACCTAAACCTTTTGCCCAGCCGATGCTTCCTGAGGAGTTTCTTCCACGTAATCAAACATAACCTCTAAGTTCTTCCTATTGATTGCACTAGATTTCTATTAGCAAGTAAATCACTTTCTTGAAAACGAGAAAAACAGCATTAGAAAAATAAGAAATACCATCAGCTGCGGCTGTAAATAATAGTTTGTCAGCGGCTAGTACTGGGAATGACCAAAAAATATTATACGTTGACTGCGATGGGTTAAACTGAAGTTCAATATTCAATTCAAATTTCAAGTCAAAAGTTGTTAAAAAATTTTACAAATACCAAACATTAACCCAGTGTATTAAATACCATTAGTTTCAACAGATTGTTAACATTTTTCCAACGACCCGTCGATGGGTCCTTTCGCAGCTGGAAAAACTTAAGCACGACCCATAGATTGCACTTAAGTAGTGGGTCGTACCCCAACCAAAGTGTTAAATAGCTCTACCAAAGTTCCTTCCACAGTATGAGAAACCCAGAAATAATTTAGCAGCAGTGGTATTTTCAACAAGTATACGTACAGACGTGGGCAAATTTTTTGAACCATTACTTTTCAAGATTTCGTCAATTCTTTGCGATCAACTAACTATGGCTATTTTATTAATTCGTTAACGAACTCTCAATTGCCACTCGAATAGCGAGAATAAACAAACAAAACAAACATCGGCATCTAAGGATGCTTTATTCCCATTCAAAATTGATACATATTACCTTGTACATTGTTTTTTCAAATGCCTATAACTAACGCCAGGATGTCATGACAGTTTCCCCCGTCGAGACCGGTACTCATTTCAGACACCTGGATAGAGTGGGGTATTATGCTTTGAGTTTTTCCCCTATACCCAACTGAGAAATTCGCTACACAGCACCGGGATTCGAACCCTCGACACCTTCACGAAAGGGCGGGTACTTTGACCACACGGCTACGACGACCATAGATAACATGTTATAATTCATCACAATTCTTTGCAAGCAATCAACTATCCATGGCCATTTCATCACCGGTTATTGGTTCGACATTTACTGCGTCAACCCGCATCACCCGTCACTAGTGAAACATTTACGCCCCTGACATTTTTCACCCGTCACCAGCTCGATATTTTGGGTCCCAGCCTACATCATGCACCCGTCACCAGCACGACATCACGGCCCTGACCATCATCCGTTACTTGCATCATTTGAATATGACCAGAGCCCTGAAGTTCATTGCTCAAGGTCGAGTAAACGCGAAAAAATTAACTAAGCCTTAAGAATTTCTTCCCTAACTTCAGAACATGTTATCCGCGGCTATCTATATACTTAATAGCAAAACTCAAAATTTGTGCGAGTCCGTTTGGAAAATTGGCTGAGTCTACATGGTCGAGTGAGGTATTAAATTGAAGCCACTGGTGTCTATATTTGCAGAAAACTATTTATTTAAATGTTTTTAATTTTTTTTTTTTTTCTTTTCTTCTTTATTTCTTTATTTTTTGATTATTTACTTTTTTTTTAATTTCATTTATTTTTTATTTATTTATTTTTTTTCCATTTTATTTTTTATATTTTTTTTTATTTATTTTACTTTTTTTATTTTTTATTTTTTTTTATTTTTCTTTTTTTTATTTTTATTTTATTTATTTTATTTTTTTATTTTTAGGCAAGTCGGACAACCCGATACTCGGGTTGAACCGGCTTAAGCTTAGCCGGTTACCGGAGGTAACCGGCTAGTTATACGCATCATACTAAAATTAGAATAAATTAGATTAGATTAAAAGTTTGTTGAAGCCTCCCTAACCGAAAAAAAGTGTTCCCAACTCCAAAGACAGGGAGGATCACGGCATCATTTTGTCGATCAGACAAAAAGTCTTTTACGGAGTTTTATGAAATTGGAGTTTTTCATTACGCAAATAGCACATCCCACCACCACAACAGAACAGCGACTGAAAGTTTAGAGGATGTCTTGCATCTAAGAAAACCCAAATCTGTTAAAAAAATAAAAAATAATATTTCGAGAGTTGGCGCTTTTTTGTCTGTTTAAGTTAGTTAGTTTAAGCCTGTTTAAGTTAGTTAGTTTAAGCCTGTTTAAGTTAGTTAGTTTAAGCCTCCCTAACCGCTACAAAAATAGAGCGTATCGAAGAGAGGAAGGAGGAAAGCACCATTTAGTATGGAGATAAGAAAATGAATCTATGCAGAAAGGGCATAGAAACAGTAAGATGGGAAAAAAGTTCATGAAATAAGATTAAAGTTGAAGAAGAAAGTCAGAGGTGCTGAAAAACAGGACAGTAGTGAACCGAAAAAAGGTGGTCCTTAACATAACAAAAACATTTTATTTCAACACAAAGAAGGCCTACCGAACTCTCAGCTCGGGCCCTCACATTTTTCCCCTGGGAGCGCTAATTCCCATAGATACAATAGTTGTATCCCCCTGAGGGGGGGGGGGGGTTAAGAGAACGCAGAATCCATGCACAAGGAGTGTTCCCACGCAAGGTCCTCTGTACATGGAAATTGTGAGTCACGAAGGAAGTTTATGAAACAAGACAAAAGTAGACGAAAACTAGTAGGTCCTGATAAACAAGACAACAGATTTTAAGTCAGTTTAAGCCTCCCTAACCGCTACAAAAAAGAAGCGTATCGAAGAGAGGAAGGATGAAGACACCACTTAGTAAGGAGACAAAAGAATGAGAAATCTATGCAGAAGGGACATAGAAACAGTAAGTTGAGAAAGAAGTTCATGAAATAGGATAAAAGTTGAAGAAGAAAGTCAGAGATGCTTAAAAACAGGACAGTAGTGAGGCAAAAAAAGAGGGTCCGTAACAAATCAAACACCTATTCTGTGTCAGCATAAAGAAGGCCCTCATACGTAAGCTTCAGTTCAGGACCTCTCACTTTACCACGGGAAGATTGTCAAACAAACCCTACAAAACCAAGTAAAAAAATTATTTCTAGTTAACTTCATATGTGAAAGAGCTCACGATGCTGCGTAAGTAAACAACTTCCAACAAGAGTTCAGAAGGAAAACCTGACGTAAAAAATGCTGCGAGATCAGTGAAGGATTGCAGCACCGAAGAGCGCTCGAAGCGATCTCGCGTGTCATGCACGTGCTGCAGACCAGCGCGTGTCATGCACGTGCTGCAGACCAGCGCGTGTCATGCACGTGCTGCAGACACAAGCGCGTGTCATGCACGTGATGCAGACACAAGCGCGTGCCATGCACGTGCTGCAGACACAAGCGCGTGCCATGCACGTGCTGCAGACACAAGCGCGTGCCATGCACGTGCTGCAGACACAAGCGCGTGCCATGCACGTGCTGCAGACGAGCGCTTGTCATGCACGTGCCGCAGATCAGCGCGTGTCATGCACGTGCTGCAGATCAGCGCGTGTCATGCACGTGCTGCAGACCAGCGCGTGCCATGCACGTGCTGCAGACGAGCGCGTGTCATGCACGTGCCGCAGATCAGCGCGTGCCATGCACGTGCTGCAGACGAGCGCGTGTCATGCACGTGCCGCAGATCAGCGCGTGTCATGCACGTGCTGCAGACCAGCGCGTGTCATGCACGTGCCGCAGACCAGCGCGTGGCTGCACGTGATCGTATGGAGTAGTAGATCGCTGCACGCGACGCTCATCCAGCAAAGTTCATGTTTGATCCAGTATAGCTGGATTTTGAAGTTATTCCAGACCCTTGTCCAGACCCTCGTCCAGTAATGGGAGATCCTCGCCCAGTAATGGGAGACCCTCGCCCAGTAATGGGAGACCCTCGCCCAGTAATGGGAGACCCTCGCCCAGTAATGGGAGACCCTCGCCCAGTAATGGGAGACCCTCGCCCAGTAATGGGAGACCCTCGCCCAGTAATGGGAGACCCTCGCCCAGTAATGGGAGACCCTCGCCCAGTAATGGGAGACCCTCGCCCAGTAATGGGAGACCCTCGCCCAGTAATGGGAGACCCTCGCCCAGTAATGGGAGACCCTCGCCCAGTAATAGGAGACCCTCGCCCAGTAATGGGAGACCCTCGTCCAGTAATGGGAGACCCTCGCCCAGTAATGGGAGACCCTCGCCCAGTAATGGGAGACCCTCGCCCAGTAATGGGAGACCCTCGCCCAGTAATGGGAGACCCTCGCCCAGTAATGGGAGACCCTCGCCCAGTAATGGGAGACCCTCGCCCAGTAATGGGAGACCCTCGCCCAGTAATGGGAGACCCTCGCCCAATAATGGGAGACCCTCGCCCAGTAATGGGAGACCCTCGCCCAGTAATGGGAGACCCTCGCCCAGTAATGGAGACCCTCGCCCAGTAATGGAGACCCTCGCCCAGTAATGGGAGACCCTCGCCCAGTAATGGGAGACCCTCGCCCAGTAATGGGAGACCCTCGCCCAGTAATGGGAGACCCTCGCCCAGTAATGGAGACCCTCGCCCAGTAATGGAGACCCTCGCCCAGTAATGGGAGACCCTCGCCCAGTAATGGAGACCCTCGCCCAGTAATGGGAGACCCTCGCCCAGTAATGGGAGACCCTCGCCCAGTAATGGGAGACCCTCGCCCAGTAATGGGAGACTCTCGCCCAGTAATGGGAGACCCTCGCCCAGTAATGGGAGACCCTCGCCCAGTAATGGGAGACCCTCGCCCAGTAATGGGAGACCCTCGCCCAGTAATGGGAGACCCTCGTCCAGTAATGGGAGACCCTCGTCCAGTAATGGGAGACCCTCGTCCAGTAATGGGAGACCCTCGTCCAGTAATGGGAGACCCTCGTCCAGTAATGGGAGACCCTCATCCAGTAATGGGAGACCCTCATCCAGTAATGGGAGACCCTCATCCAGGAATGGGAGACCCTCATCCAGGAATGGGAGACCCTCATCCAGTAATGGGAGACCCTCATCCAGTAATGGGAGACCCTCATCCAGTAATGGGAGACCCTCATCCAGGAATTGGAGACCCTCGTCCAGTAATGGGAGACCCTCGTCCAGCAATGGGAGACCCTCGTCCAGCAATGGGAGACCCTCATCCAGTAATGGGAGACCCTCGTCCAGGAATGGGAGACCCTCGTCCAGTAATGGGAGACCCTCGTCCAGTAATGGGTGACCCTCGTCCAGTAATGGGTGACCGGCCCAGTAAGCGCCGCACATTCCATGTCCCGTCACAACACCCTCAGAGAGATAGCCTCGTTCATCACACACCGCAGAATGATGGCAAAGGTTAAAGAAGACCGCATAATTATGCCTGCATAAAAAAGACAGCAGAAACATACTTTACGTATATACGTAGATACGTATATATATATATATATATATATATATAAAATATATAAAAGCGTGGATACATATATGGTTAAAAATACTAATTTTTATATAACTTTTCAGTATTCCAAAAATTACTGATAGTCTCAGGCTCAAAGAATTTTTAAAGAATGCAAACATGTCTAAACGAAGGACTGTTCCATAAACATACATATATGTACACGTGTAAATATATATACATACACACATGTATTTACGTATGTATTTACGTACGTAAAGTACATATTTGCATTTTGTGCGCCAATGTCTCATATGAGTGACATAGTACTATAAACGTCTTTAATTCTATACATGACCTATTCGATCATTCTAATAAAAGCATTCAACTAGAAAAAATGTAAATGAATTCCTTAACAATGTACCAAGAAATCAGACTTATGCTCATCAGTTATTAATATGAGTATCAATGAACTAGAACTGCATTTATTTCAAGAATGTTGTTAGCATGAATATTTGAATGTAATTTTTACTGAAATGAACGTCTTAAAATATTTCAAAAGAGAGTTCTAATTTATTAAGCAGAACTATCAGGGAGAATATTAAGATTATACGTTAGTTTAAGTCTCCCTAACCGCTACAAAAAAGAGCGTATCGAAGAGAGGAAGGGGAAGGCAACATTTAGTATGGAGATAAGAGAATGAGGAATCTATGCAGAAGGGGCATAGAACAGCAAGTTGAGGAAGAAGTTGACGAAATAAGATAAAAGTTAAAAAAGGAAGTCAGAGGTGCTGAAAAACAGGACAGTAGTGAACCGAAAAAAGGTGGTCCTTAACATAACCAAAAAACATTGTATTTTAACAAAAAGAACGCCTACCTAACTCTCAGCTCGGTCCCTCACATTTTCCCCCCTGGGAGCGCAAATTCCCATAGATACAATAGTTGTATCCCCCTGAGGGGACTATCAGGGAGAAACACGGAACTCTATAAAAATGCCAAATAATTCCTTTACAACTGTAAATCGGTTAAGAGGAAGATAAGTGTAACGTCAACATCTCCCAAATGCGTATAAAGCCAATGAAGCGAAGAAATGATTGTTTTAACCCAACTAGGTCACTGTACCGATCTTTCGGTAATTTTCGAATCTGCCGCTACACCGCTGTACCTCACTCCCGGTACTTTACTTGGTTCGGGAACAAATGAATTACAAACTGAAAATATATAACCAATCATAACCAAACTTCATGGTTAGCTATTGCAAATGTTTTCCCCCATGTGTTTGAATTAACTTTATGTGCTTGAACGTTTAGCAGTTAGGGTCAAGGTGTAGAGTCTGGTAGGGTTAACTAATCGCCTGGCAATTATGCTCGGGTTAATTTTTTTCTTCATCTATTTCGTCCTTTTGAAAATACGACTCGTGAGATCTTCCCAAACATAATGAATCAAATACAGCCCACTGACAAATTAATACGTCAATTCAAAGCATTTCTCAGCTGTCAGTCAACGAGTTCAGTATTAAAGATACTATGAAATTATGTGTGTAGTAATGACAAAATGAACTGTTTCCTCCAATAAAATTCGGCAAGGAAGGGGTTAAGAGCGATGCGACAAAATCAAGGTATAAGTTATAAGCCAACTACAAACAAGTGCTGGGATTTATGTGGTAAAAACCCCTGGTGTATGCATAGTACGTCTACATCATGCAGCTTAATGAAGTATTTCTCGGCAGGGGCGCGCTTAAACACACGCATTCTCTTTTTCATTCTTTTCTATCCGCTTCAACTGAATGACATTCAGTAAAACTCTATACATATGCCAAAATATTAATCGTAATTAGCTAAACATGTCAAAATATTAATTGTAGTTGGATAAACATGTTAAAATATTAATCGTAGTTAGATAAACATGTCAAAATATTAATCGTAGTTAGATAAAAATGTCAAAATATTAATCGTAATTAAATAAAAATGCCAAAATATCAATGGTAGTTAGGTAAACATGTCAAAATATTAATCGTAGTTAATCACGCCATAATATTAATCGTAGTTAATCACGGCACAATGCATTGAGGTGAGACCACTTTAAGGTCAGGGGTGCGTGTGGGTTTAAGTCAATTTCAGTGTCATGCCGCAGCAGACAGAAGTTGAGGAATCCCTGCCTCGAGTGAAATTTGCGAGAGCACGCATTGCACCGTGAGAACAGTCGAGGGTAGCCTGATGTTGTTTCTAATTCCGAGTTTAGTTTATTAGTTAGTTTAAGCCTCCCTATCCTCAAAAAATGAGATGTAAAGAGAGGAAGGAAGAAGGCACCATTTAGTATGGAGCTAAGGGAACGTGGAATCTATGCAGAAAGGGCACAGAAACAGAAAGCTAAGAAAGAAGTTCATGAAACAAGAAAAAGTTGAAGAAGAAAGTAGTAGGCGGTGAAAAACAGGACAGCAGTGAACCGAAAAAAGATGGTCCGTAACACAACAAAACCTATTCTATTTTAACAAAAAGAAAGCCTACCTAACCTTTAGCTCGGGCCATCACATTGTCCCCCTGGGAGCGCTAATTCCCATAGATACAATAGTTGTATCCCCCTGAGGGGTTCTAATTCCGAGTAGCTCGTGCTTTCAATACTCTGTAGGTACTTACATTGAGCATCCGTCACTGCAAAATGTGGACTTGTGAACCGCAAGCATGCGGAATCACGGAAATCTAATAAAACGCTAAAAATAATTAAGCTTTCGAGGCATTCTCTGGTAGTATTTACAAGCTTTCAGTCATCTTGCAGCGGATAAAATAACCAAGAGAATATATTTTGTTTGTTTCTCTCAATAATATAAGTAACCCCTGACGCGGATATTGTGCAACTCGTATTGTCTGTTATCAAATAAGGATCTTAATAAGAAATTTTTAAAATCCAATGTGATCTGAAACATTTTATGTATAATTTTTTTTCAGAAATAAGCCGTTTTCATTTTTTCCTCTCTTACCCTGCTTTGCTAAAAGTACTAAGCAGTCATACTGATTATAATGGACAAATAATAAACAACGGCTCAGCCCAATGAACCCTCAGATGGACAAATACTACATAACCTCAAAGTACTCAAAAATGTTTCTTACATTTTACGACGTAACAATACGGAGAAGTATCATTCTGTCCAGCACAAATTTTATGGCTTAAAAACATGGCAAGTTACATCATTTCCAGCTGATCCTATAGTGTTGCACAGGACACATTTGCGACACGTCAACCAAAGCAAAAGAAGCAGTCCCTCACCACATCGTTCTGGGCGAGATTGGAGACGAGCTCAAGCAGCTGAAAAAGAAGAGCCCGCAGTGGCTTTAAAGGGGAACAGACACCTCCGCGCTGCAGTCGCGCTTATCAAGCGACTGCGAGGTTTTAGTCAAGGGGTAACCTTGCGTGTTAATGCCCTCATATTTTGCTCATCGCAGCCCTAATCTGTGACGAGAAGATAGCACGTTCATTGATGGTTGCGCTTCCAGGCTATTGTAACTTATGGAAGAGTTTACAGCAATTCCTGAGGCAGCCAAGACCAATAGGTTCATTGTTGAGCGTTCATTGAGTTCAGAGTGTAGCAACAGCTTTTGTTCAATGAAGGTGACCATCACAGGGAAAACTCAGCATAAAAGTGAGTTCAATTGCATTATAAAACAGCATAGAAGATCGCGTTGTGATTCAAGGTTAACTTGGGAAGAAACGCGACAGTCGGAAGCGGATCTCGAAGAAAAGCAGTAGAGTACAGGGCAGAAAAAATATATTTTAAATGATTTTAAGATTCCCTGGCAGTAACAAAAGCGATCTCAAGAAAGCGGAGAGAAGGGACCGAGTAGTCCTGACTACGGGAAACTGTGAAACAAAACAAGAAGAAGAGACAGCGATGATAGTAGAAAATCAAAAGAAGCAAAGCGGTCATTAAAGATAGAAATTCCTAAGGCCTATTTACAGGTGCGGTAACCTAACAGTATCCCGTGAGAGCGCCATGCTGCCTCCAAGCATGGGATAGACAAACCTTACTTACCTAAACCTATTGCCTATCGTATATCCCCTAAAGGGGTATATTCTTCTATCAAAATCCATAGTGCAGAAGATATTTTCTTTTGTCTTCTCATTAAGTACTACCCTATTTATATAAAACAATTTATGACATTAGACTCAACGCGTTACAGGTAGTCTACTCTATATAAAAACTTGATGCATCAGCCCTACAATAAAAATGTTACAGGCCCTAGTTCTTTAGTTTATAAAAACAAAATGAGAGAACTAAAAAACCTTGCGACGAAAAACTAAGCAGGCACACACCCTTGAGAAGTAGTCCAATAATCCTTTATAAACCCTTGCCTCGTACCAAGTGCGTGAGGCTCACTCTGGAGTCATCCATTCAGCGGCCCCCTCTGCGATAAAAATTCAATTAATGAAGCTCGTTTACATTAGCGCCGCTTTTGATAGCACAAGCGACGACAAGAAGAAAAATTGCGAAAATTAACGACAATGAAATTGAGTTCATAACTCAGAGTAAGGTTCACTCTTGCGTTCTGAGGACCCGTGTCGCTTGACGTGAAAGCGAAGTGAAAGATGAGTCATAAACCCCTTCCTTAGCTCGACCGTCGATGAGGAGGGCTTATGAGACAGAAGAACAAATTTTGTAATTTTATGAAAGGTCTCTTCGTTGTGGAGAACGAATTTCAAAATTCTTCAGTCTACATAAGAATTTTTCAGTCTACGTTCCTGCATTGAATGCGGATACGAAACTGGTTTTGGTGTCAGGAAAACACATTCACTTGTGTACATTCAAAGACAAAGCTCGTATACTTTAGATTACTGCATGACTGCATCATGGTGGGACTACATTTAAGATTTCTTGTCAGGACGTAATCATTTCGTTGAAGAATATATTTCTTTTTCACCAACTCTGACCAATGAGTGACCATACTGATGGAAATTGTCTGAATTACAATTTTTGTAAGGCACTGCGACAATATAATTCTACGCTACATTATCTTTCAAGTTTTTAGCTACGCAATTGAGTTCTACGCTCCAAAGGATTTCTACAAATAATGAGACTGTGTGCACCAATTTTCCAGCCCTTTGGATCATGCTAGTCCCAACGAAATACAGTTCACGGAAATGAGATTTCCTCATCTAAAATATTCATTTCATTAATCCAAAAATTTTTCTCCTAACAAGAATAGAAGCAATTTTTTACTACATGATTACAGGTTCATGATTGTGAAACTTGACAGCGTCACCCAAGTATCCATGCGTAAAAAAAAACGTTCTACCCGACTGTATAGGCGAAAACAGCAAATAAATTCTCATCGTATCTTACAAGCCGCTATGTCAACAAAAGATTGAACAAAAACGAAAATAAAAATAAGATCAATTCGTTCGTAAAAACTTCCGAGCTGCCTTACGTAACTATCGGACTGGACTCTTATACTAATTTAAACGAGTCGCCAAAAATTTGTGAATAAAATTATTTCCTCATAAATATAAACACTTCCGGTGTGAAGACTGGCCGATCTTTCTGTTATCGTCATGGTTTTTAAATGTTTAACGGATCCTAAATCATTATTTCTAGCATAAACTTTTATTATCACCTCTAGTAACTGCGAGTCGGAGCGTGAGCAAGTTCAAAGAGGAAAATATCCACAAAATTATTACCTAAAATTGCTCGTTAAAACTAATAACTTTCGTGCTTGAACTTTCTTCAACTTAAGTTGAACATTGAACTTCAGTTTATCCCTCCGCAGCCAACAAGTTGAAAAAAGAACTATTCATTTTTTTTGATGGATGAAAGCTCATTTCATTCATTTTTGCGGACATAAAATGGGCGGTTATGCCACACACTGTACGCTGGCCACAGAACTAAACGAAAAAATGAATAATTTAACAAACCTACGACGTTCGCTGTTTAAATAGATAACGAATAGGCATGGATCTATGGCCTCTGAAAACGAAATGCTTTTACTGCTTATGTTTGATGGATTACACGGGTTGATTTGTCTCCCCAACCACAACAAAAGTATACTTTTCCTGATGTTCTGCGACAAATGCATGCTAGAAATTGAAGCACAGCGAAAACATCCTGTTCCACAACAGTTGATTTAATTTTTTATTTCTTCGACGGATTTTTCGTAGTCCAGAGTTTGTTTTCATCATGATTATTCAGTCGTTGGCTTTTTTATCGCAAAAAGAAGACAGCCATTGGAAAGAAATATACCTACATTATTCTTGAAAGACGGAACGTGTACTATTTTAGCATAGACATGCAAAACGTTTTATTTAATAGAACAAGTATGTTATACGAAACGCTGTTTTGTCATTACATTTATTATTAAAATCGAAGTTTCACTTCCGTGGTTCGCCAAGTGGTATCATACAAAACTCGACGATATAAAACTATGTTATCATTACTAATGTTATTAAATTAAAGTTCAACCTTCGTTTTATCCAAGTAGCGATTAGCACGCAGAAATTCGGTGCTATGAAACTTTATACTATCATTCCTAGTATTTATAAATTCTGAATTTAACCTCAGTTTTCGCCAAGTAGCGATTGCTACAAAGAAACTCGGTGGTACGAAACTTTTTATTACAATGTTATTGTCATTTAATTCAAAGCTTTACCTCCGTTTTCGACGAACAGCAATTCTCACAGGAACATTCGGTGGAACGGAAACTTTATATTATGGTACTAATGTCATTGAATTCAAAGCTTTACCTCCGTTTTCGACGAACAGCGATTCTCACAGAATAACCAGGTGAAGTTCCAGTTCCAGTGGCATGCACAACAAGGGAGCAAAATTTAGAGGCCTTGCTCGTCACAGGTCGCTATCCTGGCAGAAAAGGCTTAGGAATTTTGATAAGACGATGAAGTGAAATAAGCATTAGGAATAAAAAACCGAGACTGTAGTGGATGAGGTTAGTTGCTCGATACGCAACCGAAACCCACCAAAAAAGAAAGTAAAGAACGAAAGGTAGATCGCCTATACCTTGCTAAAATTCTAAATCCACAAACTGAAAGCTACCGCTAAGCTTAAAGAAAAACATAAAGGAAAAGATGAGTAGTTTATTCCTAACCAAATTGCTACACAAAATGCATGATAAATTGGTTAGAATACAGTGCTTGCTCCCTATTGAAAATTCAGAGCAAAAACTATAAATGTAACATCAGGGGATTACTTTTACACTTTGAATGCAAAAAGTCTCAGCACTTACATATAAACATCAAGCCACAATATTCATACTTTCTTGACATTAAAAACCAAGAGAATACCTTACTTTTAGAACGCCTCAATTTTCTAGAAAATTATCAAGAAAATCGAAAAAATTACCTGAATAAAATGCATTTTAAATTTAATTTCACATGTACAGAGCAACTTTCATTAGAATTGGACCATAAATAAAAAAGAAACGCGTGGTGTTTACAGTTTAAGAACGTCAGTCAAAAAATGGAAATTAAAGTAAGAACGTAGGTAAAAGTAGTATGCTTTGAAAAGTGACAAGCAGCCCTAGCCTAACGTAGATCTCGCGTTGTGCTCTAGACATACATGAACTGAAAGCGAGCGGCGTTAAATCTCTTTTTTCTGAAAATATATCAAAAAAATCGAAGAACTACCACGGATAAAATGTGTTTTAAAATGTATTTTTCATATACTCTGCAAGTTCCATTACAATTGGAGGTAAATCTGAGGGATATGACAGTAATCGATTTCGTAAATTTCAATGCCTATACATAGTTAATTTAATCGAAATAAACAAGTTTTCTTCTATGCACTTTCCGTCTGAAATGAGTATTTTATTAGTTATAGCGATAAATGACTTACCGCAACCCCAGTGTTTGAAGCGGAAAGAAATTCATCGATCGCGTGCTATGGCAACACTGCAATGGAGTCCCGCTTCCAGCGCGCTCGTCATCCGAGACGAAACCAAACCTACTGCTATACCTCGTTAAATACTCATTTGACGAAAAAAGTGTATGGATGAAAAGTTGTTTATTTCGATATTATTACCATGATTCAAGCAACAAATTCGAAAATCGATGAGTAGCTGTTTATTCGAGCGCATTCGTCACCAAATATTAAACTAAACCTACCGCTATAACTCGTAATATAATCATTTCAGACGGAAAGTGCATAGAACAAAACTTGTTTATTTTGATTAAATTAATTATGTTTAGGCACCGAAAAGTGGGAAATCGATTACTGTTCTTTCCTTCAGATTCTACCAAATTGCCAACACCAAAATCAATAATGAAGTAACTGAGCTCTAGCTTCAACCAAACCTAAAGAGTTATAATTTGGATAAATATGTAAAGATTCGTGGAGTTTATCAAGTCCTAAATTCATCAACTACAATGATAAGTTCACTCATTAACCCCTTCACTCAGCCAAACACTAGTCAAGTAAATAAAAAAACTTCGGTCAATATTGAATATAATGTTGTCAACGATATTCAAAATTCCGTGACCAAGAATGTATAGAGGAACCCGTTTTAAAACGTTTCACA
Organism: Morinoia aosen; assembly: GCA_030386875.1. Taxonomy (NCBI): domain Eukaryota; kingdom Metazoa; phylum Arthropoda; class Malacostraca; order Amphipoda; family Talitridae; genus Morinoia; species Morinoia aosen. The sequence goes on along the minus strand of CM059559.1, from coordinate 9,511,617 downwards.
AAAACGTTTTTCCCGGAAATGCTTAGTTTTCGAGTTATTTAGATTTGAAGGTATAGGAACGGCGCTCCTGAATGGCCTTTTTTCCGCAAAATCATTTATTGTTATTTGACAATAACGGAACTAACCCCCTATTACAAACGTAAAGAGGTTGGGTCGTGAGGGGTAGCAACAGTTCTTTTAGTGAAAATTATAAATGAAGCTTTCTATTTACATTTGTTTAAATCGACTCCATGATGGCTGTCCCCAGTACCGAATGGCACCATTGCGACAGCCACCTTCGATTCGATGTGAACGGACGTTGCTAAAAAACTTTATTTATAATTTTCACTAAAAGAACTGTGGCTACCCCTCACGACCCAACCTCTTTACGTTTTTAATAGAGGGTTAGCTCCTTTTCAATTCTAAACTTATACGAACGACGTTCCTGAGTGGCGTTTCCCGCGCAAAATGAGTCATTTAAAACGTCAACGGCAGTTTCGGTATGGCTGTTGCAGTGGAAGGTTCATGCAAGGGATGTTCTCCCACACTATTTGAATGCATCAAACAATATTTTAATGACGATACTGCTAGTTTAAAAATATTCAGTTCTCATTCCGTTATTCATTCCAAGGAAGAAAGTGAGATACCTATGTGCCCTAACTGTGGCCACAAATTGGTGTATTCGGAAAGTAGAAATCAATTATCTTGTTGGCATTATCAAAAATTGAGCAAAAGTAAAACCCGGAAAAAGTGCAGCTTTGACATTTCTCTCTATAATGGCTCATTCTTATCTGGCTCCCGTCTTACTCCGTCTCAAATACTAATTTTCATACGTTGTTGGCTAGAAAAGGAATTTTGCCATGAAATTGCATTGAAGAATTTGAAAATAAATATTCGCACTAGTGTTGATTGGAGATCATTCTGTAGCGAAGTGACAGAAGATTGGTTCCATAACCAAGAAGCAATTGGAGGAGTCGGAATTTCTGTTGAAATAGACGAAACTCTTCTTGCGAAGGGAAAGTACGATCGTGGACGAATCAAGCAGCAGGTTTGGCTTTTCGGCGGTATCGAAAGATCTTCGAAGAAGAGATTTATTATTCCTTTACTAGACGACGACGACAACCCGAAACCAAGGAATAAAGAAACGCTAATTGCGATTATTAAAAAATTTATTCGGCGAGGTACCACAATTTATTCCGATTTGTGGAAAGCCTATGATACCCTTTCCGATGAAGGCTATAAACATTTAGCTATCAACCACTCACTTAATTTCGTCGATCCTGATAATCGAAACATTCACACGCAAAACATTGAAAGGTTGTGGTTGGATGTTAAACAATTCATAAAAAAACCAGGAATTCGTACTCAATATTTGAAACAATACTTAGGGCGTTATATGTTTATTAAAGAACATCAGGATAACGCTTTTCATGCATTCTTGTTGCACGCCGCTAAACTTTACCCGCCATCACTGATTAAACGAGATAAACCGAAACATCGAAATCGTCCTATTCCTGCGACTGACGAAGACGAAGACGAAGATAGCGACGTCTATGAAGAGGTTGTAACAACACCTTAGTTCATCTCATTTTCAGGTAAGAACAATAACATATATTGCGTAAACAGTTACTTCTCGCACTGTTTTTGCCCGGCCGCGTGGTTGGCGGGCGATTTATTATTGCAGCTGATTGGCGCGGAAACGAACACTTCAAAGGTTAATAACTCAAAAACGAAGCATTTCCGGGAAAAACGTTTTGGTGAAACGTTTTAAAACGGGTTCCTCTATACATTCTTGGTCACGGAATTATCATAATCGTTGACAACATTATATTCAATATTGACCAAAACTTCTTTCAAGCAAGAAATTTTGGTCAATATTGAATATAATGTTGTCAACGAATTTCATAATTTCGTATGTATAGATAGGTAATATAGTCGATTTTAAGACGTTTTACATGAATGACAATGTGCCCGGAAATGCTTATTTTTCGAGATCTTTAACTTTGAAGTTATAGGAACGTCGTTTATAAAATTGAACAAACGGAGAGGTAAATAAGCAGAAATCCGGTTCTGACGTAACGATAGGTAAGGTTAGGTTTGGTAAAGTTAATTTAGTTAAGTATCCTAACCTAAGTAAGCCTAAAATATCTTAATTTAACTCAACCATACCGAGGCCGATGACTCCCGCCAAAAAACTTGGCGTGGTCCGCGTCCGCAAAACGCCGGAAGAGCCATATCGAAACTGCCGTTAATGCTATTCTTACCTGGCGTTATTTATCCTATATCTCCTAAACTAAGCATTTCCGGGCACATTGTCATTCGTGCAAAACGTCTTAAAATCGACTATATTACCTATGTATACCTACGAAATTATGAAATTCGTTGACAACATTATATTCAATATTGACCGAAATTTTTAACATAATATTAGAAAGCTCCTCCATTTGAGGTCTCCCACTAAAATAAAGCAGTATTTCCATTTTAAAAGATCCTATTGATGAAAATATCATAGTTTCACTTACAGGAATCTAAAGGAAATTTGTCGACCAGTATAAAAAAATTATGGAGGCATTACTTAGAAACAAGAGAGAAACATTTCAGGAACTAGAACCACTAATATTATTCAAGCACATATCTGAATGAAGCACTAGTGATCTCACTCGGAAAGAAAATTCCGTCACGCTGAAAACCTCCGTCCAAACTTCCACTTTGCCGCATGATTTTCTGGCAGATAATAAAGTGGGCAGCCAAATTTCTCACAGCCGGCCAAATTGAGGGAGCAAAGCAGCACCCAACACACCGTGGAGCGCCGCACTGATGCCGAGGGCCTAGCACTTTGCTTCGAGAGAAGACAAGTTGGACGGCACGGACCTGACAAACACAGCTTCTGTTCTGTGTTACACGTCAGTTAATTAATTAATTAATTAAGCGGTGTGCACCTTCAACGCTTGCCACCTGCACCGCACAAATACGCTTTGGGTTACTGACCTGAGGAAGGATTTCCTAACAATTTCCTTCGTCGCTGTTGCGGTGTAGATGATAAGAGAAAGTTTTCTGCTGACTCCTTATGCTATTTCTGTCAGTAAAAATCAACAAGTTTGCGTTTTCTCCTTACGTCATTTGATGGATGCTCAGTGCTCAAATTTTGTTTGATAAAAGCATAGACCTGGAGATTTTAGCTGAGAAAACAGCACGTAACGTAGAGTCAACAATCAAATTTTTGCTCTAGTTATACCACTACGACGACGTAAATTGTTTCAAAGTCCTATCCCTGTCAGCCGGTGCCTAGGCTCTTTTACGTGTATTTTTCATCCAAAAATGTAATTTACACTCTGTGGAAGTTACTTGCACTTTTTATCCTGGGCCTGAGGGAATAAGGTGTTGCTCTTACGTAAATAAATTCATAAAAATAATGACAAAAAATAAGTAATGTAGGTTTATTAAACTATTTATCAAACTTATATGTTTTGCACTAATATTTAGTCTCCTTTCCTCTAGCTACACGACCATGTTGAATTAATTTTAAAAAGTTGTACAAGATTATATTATACAGGAATGAATCACAAAATGGGATGAATTCAGGCGTCCACAAGCCGTTCACACGGAACTGTTAATTCATGGGATTTTACCCACTTTCGTGGAATAATATCTTGATACCATTTGAAAATTTATCCGTACTGAATGAAACATAGACTTATATCTTGATCCTAGCGTTTGAACGAATATCAAATAAGGATATTATTCTTCTCGGTCATCGCTGATGCACGTAACAAATTTTTACTGCACTCATTTCTTCTTATTCACTGTTTCAGCATTCAAGCATGATATTCATCTATTTTTATTACTTTTATGTGTATTTGAATTTTTTTCAGAAAATATCGGCTGGACCAGTAAATTAGCTCCGTGGAAATTACCAAAACAGCAGACATTTAAACAATTCCATTTTAAGAGCATGCTGTCGAACATGAATTATCCGACGCAAAATCATTTCACCAGGAGGCGACACGCCAAGCAAAATTATAGTACAACTGAAAAATTGACACAATTTCTACTCGTGCTGAAACCTTATTTTCGCTAAATAAGAAATTACAACAAGGATCGAATGTTATTTTTTCAACAACTTCATTTATAACTTTCGTAAAAACTCAAACGTAATGCATGCTGAACTCAAACGGCTTGAAACATGTTCGCATTTCCTTTCAAACGCAGTTTGATGCAGGCGAGGAAAGTCCAAGACACGAGCGACTTCACAATGCAGTAAACTGAACGGACACCGCCGGGTTTCCCTGTGTTCGCATAACAGCTTGAGGAGCGCGCCAACCTCGACCGAGGTCGTCGGATGTTAATAATAGAGGCCAAAATTCGCACGAGCAGCGGCTTGCAGTCTGGGCAGTGGACAAGGGAGCGGCCTAGCGTCTGGTGAGTTGTTCTGGATCAATGAAGGAAGGCGGTGCAGCTGTAGGCCTCCTCTGCACTCACGCTAAGCAGCAGGCGGTGCAGTTGTAGGCCTCCTCTGCACTCACGCTGTGCAGCTGTAGGCCTCCTCTGCACTCACGCTGTGCAGCAGGCGGTGCAGCTGTAGGCCTCCTCTGCACTCACGCTGTGCAGCAGGCGGTGCAGCTGTAGGCCTCCTCTGCACTCACGTTGTGCAGCAGGCGGTGCAGCTGTAGGCCTCCTTTGCACTCTCGCTATGCAGCAGGCGGTGCAGCTGTAGGCCTCCTCTGCACTCACGCTGTGCGCAAGACCAAATATATACACATACACACGCCGATCGTCGGCTTTGAGTTTGCTCATTTTTGATAGAAGCCGCTTCCTAAGTCACGCACTGTATGCACGTAGCGTATCCCAAGTTCATGTAGAGTAACTTACACTACCCGCTGTACAGTTACGACCTCGAAACTGTACAGCAGGTAACCCAACTTCAAGTAAAAAATCTTACGCTACCCGCAGTACAGTTACGACGCCGTAAAAGCCGCCTCTTAACCGCAGCCTCCATGCCTATCGACAAGTGGGGAGGCAGAGCTCCTTCGACTGCAGAGGCGCCAATTTTTTTTCGTTTTCCCCACTGACGTCACTGCGCCCGTCTGGCCGAGCCGCCTTCCCTTCTGCTCCGTCGCTCCGGAGTTTCTCCCATTAATTGACTTAATAGAAAAATACAATAGCGGTGCACCATATTTCCCTCGCTCTGAATGACCCCCCAAAAAATGCAGTTCGTCCAAAGGAACGTTTTACTTTTGAAAGTTGCAAAAGTCGTTTGTTACAGAAATATTGAAATATCTGATTATACTTTTGCAGTTCAATTTTTAGAATGAGTGTTTGAAGAAGAGGGTTGTTTACCTACGAACGTTGTCGATGCCTCTTTAGGGATTAATGAATGATTACATGAAATGCGAGTTGCGACAGATTTCGTAAACGCTCACATACGTCTTGCATTTCAACATAAAAATAGCTGATTTTCTTGAGATATTTCGTTTCAATTCACGAGATAACTAAGCAAATCTCTGTTATGAAAATCGAAAATTCCCTCAATGATATTCAAAAAGCATTTGAATATGTTCTTACGTATGTTAACGATACATGCATCAACATTTGATTCATTTACTTCCTCTTGGACGTTAGACCTGCCTGGCGTAACAATGCAGTAATCACTTTTTCTAAACTCAATTCAAAGAAACTCGGCGATGTTTCTACGATATGATCTCTAACTGTAAAATTCAGAAGGATCAACCGATAAAGCAGTGACAATGTGCAATTCAAGCCGGAGCATACCAGCAAAAAAAAAGAAGTATGAGGGCAAATGAAGTTGTAAAAATAATAACATTTAATCGCTGAGTTTCGAGATGGTATTTTATCAGTACTCTCTCTTATTCAAAAAATGTGAATAATTCACTAGAGATTGCTACCGTGCACAAACAAATCACACTTTCCTTGTACAAGACTTGACCCTTTACTGTCTGTACAAGTTGACTCTTTGTACCGTTATTAGACCCATTGTTTTATTGATTGACTCTGGCATCAGGTTGTCACGAACATCAAAATGGCACTCGGGCAGTGACTTTCAAGGAACACCTTAGGTTAAAAATTGAATAAGTAAAATCAATTAGCGCTGTTCGTAGAAGTTGAAGAAGAAACACTCAGACAGTAAGAAAACAAGAAAAAATTAGAAACAGTTTATTTCCAATAATAATGAAGAGGGTATGGTAAGGAACATGTCCAACTACTGCACCGACGAGGACGATTTTCACTTCAAAAATGACAACAGTTAGTAAGCCTCATTTTATACAGTGCAAAGAATGCACTAAACTGCGATACGCATAGCATTTCTCAAGGAAATTCCCTAATTGTCAGCGAGTACCCAGCAAACAGAAGTCATTTACGAGCACCTGGAGCAGAAGGCGCGAGTTGAGGGTCAATGGACGGTCGCAAAGCCAAAACTGCACGCCATTTCTGCCCCTAATGCACCGCTATATTCCGCTGGAAGTGGGGCACCCGGCAAACAACCCGAGTAATGATGCTCAAAGCCGGTATAAAAGCTTCTTTCATGTCACATCCACTCTACAGGCTGTGTTTATCACCTGGTCACGGCAAGTCTTGCGTCTGCTTCAGGAAGAACTGAGAAAAAGAGTGAGAGATATTGTGCTTGCTATGTCCCAATCATGTCGTACTACATTTTCGTCACTGATTCCATGGTGTGGTAGTCAGGAGAAAAATCGGGAACGTTCTGTTTGCGTTGTTGCATGGTATAACATTGGTCTTCTAAAGAGCTATTCGAATTTGAGCCTTTAGCAGGACTATAAATATGTTAAACTATGAGAAACTTTCACAACTTCCGTAACTGTAATACTGCACATCGAAGGGTATCACAAACTTTACTGTAATTCAGCCAGTGAACATTAAAAAATTTACCTGAAGAAATTTGTGTCTGCTTTGTTAATAGTACGGTGAAATCTTAAAAAAAATTGCAGCTATAATGCGATGAGCGAAGTTAATAAAATTCAAAAATAATAACTGAATACAAATTTCTAGAAAGAATCAAAGATAATCGAGGTAAAAAATGAGATATTCTAAATTGGTGCATTCGTTAGTCAGAGCCGGCCAAAGAGAAGGAAAGGGCCAGCCAAAGAGAAGGAAAGGGCCAGCCAAAGAGAAGGAAAGGGCCAGCCAAAGAGAAGGAAAGGGCCAGCCAAACTCAAGAAACAGCAAAGAGTGTTTGAAAAGTGAATGATAATTATCATTACTTACAATGATCATTATAATTTTAGAGCTTTTATAAATGAAAATAAAATGCGGTTTAGTGTGCGAAAACCAAAAAAAAACTACAGGTAGTACAGTGCTAGCAGGTATAAAAACAGTAAAAATAATAAGTCCATTATTGCTCGTAAATCGTAGATCTATGTCTAACGTGAAGTACTGGAGAATGACAGCGTCGGTGAATCAAAGCGGGATAGAGTGCCATACAAAGGATCTGGCAGCTTAAAATATGGAAAGACGGTAGCTGGATGCACGCAGTAGAGGAGGTAATAAGAGTCGAATGTGAGTCAGAGTATGGGAGCTGCAGAGAGAGGGTATACGAGTAAGAAAGTAGCAGAGAGAGTGAGGGTAAGTAGTAGAGAGAGTGAGGGTAAGTTGTAGAGAGAGTGAAAGTAAGTATAATAGCAGAGAGTGAGGGTAAGTAGTAGAGAGAGTGAAGGTAAATAGTAGAATGAGTGAGGATAAGTAGTAGAGAGAATGAGGGTAAGTAGTAGAGAGAGTGAGGGTAAGTAGTAGAGAGAGTGAGGGTAAGTAGTAGAGAGAGTGATAGTAAGTAGTAGAGAGTGAGAGTAAGTAGTAGAGAGTGAGAGTAAGTAGTAGATAGCGAGGGTAAGTTGTAGAGAGTGAGAGTAAGTAGTAGAGAGTGAGAGTAAGTAGTAGAGAGTGAGAGTAAGTAGTAGAGAGAGTGAGGGTAAGTAGTAGAGAGAGTGAGAGTAAGTAGTAGAGAGTGAGGGTAAGTAGTAGAGAGTGAGAGTAGGTAGTAGAGAGTGAGAGTAAGTAGTAGAGAGTGAGAGTAAGTAGTAGAGAGCGAGGGTAAGTAGTAGAGAGAGTGAGAGTAAGTAGTAGAGAGTGAGGGTAAGTAGTAGAGAGTGAGAGTAAATAGTAGAGAGTGAGAGTAAGTAGTAGAGAGAGTGAGGGTAAGTAGTAGAGAAAGTGAGAGTAAGTAGTAGAGAGTGAGAGTAAGTAGTAGAGAGTGAGAGTAAGTAGTAGAGAGTGAGAGTAAGTAGTAGAGAGCGAGGGTAAGTAGTAGAGAGTGAGAGTAAGTAGTAGAGAGTGAGAGTAAGTAGTAGAGAGCGAGGGTAAGTAGCTGAGAGAGTGAGAGTAAGTAGTAGAGAGTGAGAGTAAGTAGTAGAGAGTGAGAGTAAGTAGCTGAGAGAGTGAGGGCAAGTAGTAGAGAGAGTGAGGGTAAGTGGTTGAGAGAGAGTGAGGTTGTAACAGCAATACAAAAGGGAGAGTAACCACATGAGCGTTAGAGCGTGAGGGTAAGTGTATGAGAGAGATAGTAAGTGTATCAGAGCAAAAGAGAGGGAGTGGGTGTAAACTTATTCGAGCAACAGAGAGAGAGAGAGAGCGTACTAGTGTGAGAGCGAAGGCATACGTGCATTTGGGTGAGCGACCAGATATTGACGTGCACCAGTTAGACGAGACAGCGTGGCGACGGCTTCAACTGTATACACACACTCACACTTACACACAGACACGCACACGCACACACACACACACGCACACACATACAGCGCCATGTGTTTTAAGTCGTAAACGCATGCAGAAAATTAAAACTAGAAATGAGTTCTTCAAGTGATCATTAAAGTGGTCTTATGATTCAGAAATTGGCAATAGCAACCTGCTTCATTTTTTGAAGACTTTGTGACAGCTCAAGGTGAGCCCTTACATGAGAAACAAACAGCTAAATAATTAAAAAGTCTGGTTTACAAGGAACTTGGGTTTAAAAATAAGTGAATTAATATTCTTGTTGAGTACGTTTAGGCTACGAAATGCTATCGTTGAATGTATGGCAAATATGACGACAAGTAAAAATGATGACATAATGACTTCGACTACGTAATTATTTTCAATGAAAAACGTAATTGTAACAATTAATTGTATTTAACAACATACAATTGTAACAATGAAAAAAGAACCAAGTTATTCCTCGTACTCTTAAGTAACTGGTAACTATAAAGCATTCAAGGGCTCATTTTGCAGAATCTTAATAACGATAAAAAACAAAAAACAATTCTCTGGAAGTTTAAATTATTGCTATAAAACTTCTTCCACCCCCAAATATTAATGCTATTAGAAGTCCCCAGAGGGTAATACTGCATAGGACTTGCAAAAAAACGAATAAGCCCCAAAAAATTAATGCTATAAGAAGTCCCCAGAGGGTAATACTGCATAGAACTTGCAAACAAACGAATGAGCCCCCAAAAAATTAATGCTATAAGAAGTCCACAGGGGGTAATACTGCATAGAACTTGCAAACAAACGAATAAGCCCCCAAAAAATTAATGCTATAAGAACTCCCCAGAGGGTAATACTGCATAGAACTTGCAAACAAACGAATGAGCCCCCAAAAAATTAATGCTATAAGAAGTCCACAGGGGGTAATACTGCATAGAACTTGCAAACAAACGAATAAGCCCCCAAAAAATTAATGCTATAAGAAGTCCCCAGAAGGTAATACTGCATAGAACTTGCAAACAAACGAATAAGCCCCCAAAAAATTAATGCTATAAGAAGTCCACAGGGGGTAATACTGCATAGAACTTGCAAAAAAACGAATAAGCCCCCAAAAAATTAATGCTATAAGAAGTCCCCAGAGGGTAATACTGCATAGAACTTGCAAACAAACGAATAAGCCCCCAAAAAATTAATGCTATAAGAAGTCCACAGAGGGTAATACTGCATAGAACTTGCAAAAAAACGAATAAGCCCCCAAAAAATTAATGCTATAAGAAGTCCCCAGAGGGTAATACTGCATAGAACTTGCAAACAAACGAATAAGCCCCAAAAAAATTAATGCTATAAGAAGTCCACAGAGGGTAATACTGCATAGAACTTGCAAAAAAACGAATAAGCCCCCAAAAAATTAATGCTATAAGAACTCCCCAGAGGGTAATACTGCATAGAACTTGCAAACAAACGAATAAGCCCCCAAAAAATTGATGATGCGAGCGAAATGATAAGGCAACCTCGTGCCTCATTAGTTTTCACAACGGTTACTAGACCAACACGAACGTTGTTCTGACCGACTAAGTTTAAGATTAGTTTAAAGCCTTCACTTACATATATGTGTGAGCGCTTGATGCTGGCTCCAATCAACGTGATTTAAAGATAAAATTTGGCTATGCCAAAATTAGACTATGTGATTAAAAATGTTTGGTATCGTGACACAGGCAAATTTCCTCCAGAAGTGGACATTTTAAGCAGTATATAGCATGACACATCGAGTTTCTCATTGCCAAAGATGTGCCACTGAACGATGCTAAAGCATTCACTACACAGATCATCTTGGGGGGAGAGAAATCCATGACAGGTGCTGTCAGTAAAACCCTGATTAAAAACGATTAAACGCACGCATGTTTTTACAACTGTCCTTCGAAACATTTAGTTATACATAATTGGCATCTCCACAACAGTCAAATTCGATAAACTTAGCAATGCATCATTTGCCTACCCATTACAACCAGTTTCGAGGAATTTCGATGCATCATATACGTCTCCACACCAGCCAGTTTTGAAAAAACAGCAATACATCATTTGCCTCTCCACGACAGCCAGTTCCGAAGAACTAACGATACATCAGTTACGTCTCTACAACACCCATTTTCTAAGACCAAAAGCGCATCTCGGTTTCGCCCATCTAAAATTGAACACGAAGTGAGCGCTGAGGCGCGTGCTGTGAAGGGCTTGAGCATCATCGACCGCGCGGCGTAGTTGTGACGAGTTAGTATCGCGTGACTCGCGCGATTGATTATCGCAAGGAAGGGAAATAGAACGATGACCGTCACTACTGCGCATGTGCCTTATGTGTTACACTAGCGCGGCGGCAAGCTGTCTAGGCTGCTCATACCATTCACTGGAAATACTGCAATTTGGTGTGTTTCTCTACGTAGTATAAGATAACACACAATACACGGGTATTAGATATAGCAATTTGGTGAGTTCTTCTACGTAGTATAAGATAACACACGTATTAAATATAGCAATTTGGTGTGTTCCTCTACTTAGTATAAGGTAACACGCAAGACACGGGTATTAAATACTGCAATTTGATGGGTTTCTCTACGTGATATGATAACACACGAGACACAGGTATTAGATACTGCAATTTGGTGTGTTTCTCTACGTAGTATAAGATAACACACGAGACACGGGTATTAAATACTACAATTTGGTGTGTTTTGATATGAAAACACGCGATTTTTAATATAAAAATGATGTACGACCATTCAAAGACGATGGTACATTGTAGGTTTGTTAAATTTGCGTTTATTTTAAGGATTTTCCCGTGGATTCATGTGTTCACGATGGATAAAAATCATCTCGCTTTGGGGAAACCTCGCGCGACGATCAAATACAGCATTCTATAATATACATTCAAATTCAAATTGAGATACCATTAAATGGACGAAACAAAGAGAACATTTCCCTGACATATCTCGATTACAGTGTTATTAAAATATCACAGTTGCAAACTACATGTTTATTAGAAAACACACTTATGTCACCCGCTTCGCAATCAGAGCATATACAGCCAATCAGATATCGTATGTGATGAGAGAAAATAACACCTAAGCATTTTCATCGTTCAGGCTGAATAATTTAGAGTCCAGAAAAGACAAAAGTGAGTGTCGTGCATCAGGAGAGAAAACAACATCAAAGCATTTTCATCTTTCAGGCTGAATAATTTAGAGAGCCCAGAAAAGACAAGACTGAGTGACGTGCATCAGTTCTCAGCGTGTCAGTTAGAAGCAGGTGCCCAGTCGAGCATTTTTGCCGTCGCATCTATAACAGTTACTGATACCCTAACTCCAACGTTATCATCTGCATCTCTCCGTGATACTGTCTTCAGTAGGTATGCAATAGGTCCATGCAAAAATTTTCACTTTCTCTAACATCTCGAGTCAAGTCTTTAGTCAGCATGCGGTGCGTTTTAATTTAAGCCAGTGTTACTCAAACTTTTTCGCCGGAGCATGCCTATTTTTCGCCGCCTAAGCGATTTAATAACTGGGGCGGCGAAAAACATGCATGCAGGCGGTGAAAAAGTGAGACGGTTATTTAGCATCTGCATCTATAATTTTGGCCGCCCTATGTGAACGCTATACTTGGACAGCTAAAATCCTATAGTTGACACGGCGAAAAACTTGGACCAGGTGACTAGGGCCTGATTTGCAAACGTCTTACGTCGTCGTAGCGGTGAGTGTGGCAGCGTATACCGCTACGCTGTGTGCTTACATTAAATAGCGTGGCTAAGTTTACTAAGAAGAACTTGTGCTGCTTGGTGTTTTGTACGACGAATAAAATAATGAAAATCCGACTCTTACTCCATTAAACCGCACATCTGCAGCTGTTCTGTGAGTACTTCTGATTGTTTTTTTCAGATTTGACGCATCATTTAGCTTTCGTAGGCTAAATAAGATCGTACTAAACAACTGTGAACAGGCTGCCTGTTTCAAATATTTCACACTATTTCACCATGGTGCGATTTCACCATAGTAAATTTTTACAATTCTGCAGCATGTCAAAATCTTTGTCTCAATATATTTCTCGTGGCGTTTTTCGTGAAGTAGGAAAAACGTATTTTCCGAAATTGATGTAAGAAGCCTCACCCAATATACTTTGTCAAATTAATTTTCATCAAAGATTGTAGAATTGGCCCCTGAAATTATCTTGTTAGAATGAAATGTCCTATATTTAAACATAGTTCTCTTTTAATTTTCTACATAACCAGGAGCCTTTAAAGGTACTTTAGCAAAAGTACATATCAAACAACAAATGTTGAAAATTCTACACAAATGTTAAGTAACACTGGCTTAAGACGCATCGCACGCGAAGTGAAGGATTGATTCGGATGTTAGAGAACGTGATCATTTTCATGAAGACCTATTGCACAACTGCTGCAGACAGTCTTACAAAAAGATACAGACGATAATGTAGGAGCCAGAGTAACAATACGAGCAACAAACTGCACGGCGCACACTTACGACAAGAACTAACGAGAAATGGCTCCATTGAGAACGTAAAAAACGGCTTGCTTCAAAGGATTGAAATTTTGAAACACTTAACTCACGTCAAAAATTAATAAAAATTAACCATCAAATCCAGCTATGAGAATGAGTTATTCTTGAACAATACGTTACTGCAAGGCCTATCTTCCGACGAGGTCAGCCGCATGAGGAAAAATTGAAGCAAAAAATGCGGCAAGTGAGAAATGTGGCAAGTTGTCCAGATTCCAACGTTTGTGGATTACAACGTAACCGCGGATGAATGATTTAATCCAGACACCCAAAGCCTCTACTTCATCACTTGGACCGGACACATTACCAACTATTCACAAGGGTAATCATCATTCTTAGATTAAGTTCAAGTGCCACATTTAGATTTTGGTGCCACGAGCACAGGTTCCTGACAGACGGTTCCACAAAGGCCCTCCTTTGATCCACACGCGCAAGTTCACAAAATTTCAAGGGTGGCGCCTCAATCCTGCATCGCTCCTCATGCGAAGCAGCGAGAGGCTTCGAAACTTGCATTCCTAATGTAAGGGTAGGGCTAGCATATTCAAAAATACGTCTCCATACCTTAGACATCGCAGGGATTCCTTATAGCCAATGTGTCGAATTAAGCACTGCACATGTTCGTCTCGTCACGGTCTGATCAATACTGGCGGCTAACTCCCCTAGAGTCTTGGCAAAGGGCGTTAAAGACAGCCATTCAGCCAGGCCAACTGGACACATCGAACTCTCAGCCACGTGGCTGGAAGCAAAGCTTGAAGAAGGGCTTGAGAGGGAACAGGCTTAGAGTCGCTTGGGAGGGTAGGCTTAGGCTGAGCCGTATGGTGAGTCTGAGAAGAAGATGGTTCGTAGATATTATGATGCGTGTCGAAGGATGAAGCAGGAAGGAGAAAAAGAAGGAAACAATAATTTCCTCATAAATACGAGTGTTTTTGTTTGTTTTAATAGTACACAATGATGCCAGCGTTAAAGGTTATGTTGGTGATTATTTTTGGACTCAACAGCTGTGCTTCTTTGGTATAGAGTTGTTCCGTCACTCTCATTCAGACGGTTTCCGTGCAAGCTGAAGCCCGGTTCAGAAAATGTCCAGGTCAATTTCAGGCCAGTTTATTGAAGTTAAACCCTATCTTAATTCAGTTCACGAATGTTGAAGGATATGAAGGCAGAGAAAGAAAAAATCGATTTATTGCATGAAGATATCAAAACAAATCTAAATCTTTGTAGCATTATCCGTAGATTTTTAAAGTCACTTCGTGTGGACGTCTCATCATAATATCGAGCGCTTGTTTTAAGCGCAATCTATTTATAATGGATGAGAACATCTTTACACCAAAAAATTGCAAGCATAAATTCCTATCCCGATAAAATCGGATAATATGAGAGACTAACTACTTCGTAGACAACTTATTCTTATTTGACACTATTCAGTGGGCTTTTTGAATGATCAATGTTCACGAAGAGGCATCAAGTATTGGGTAGCACTTCATTGTTAAAGCTACGCCAAATTGATTTTGTTCTCAAAAAAACGCATGAGAGATGACCAAAGCTCTCAGACATCACTACCTTTGAGTTCTGCATTTAAAACACGTTCCGCTCAGACGTATTCAACTCCACCAGCGTAGGACAAAATGGGATTCAAACCTCCCAATGTACCTAAACTAGCAGCTGAAATGCCACGAGTGCTCATCGATAACAGTGCTGACAACACAGTATCATGAGTCATGAGCTACGCACGAACCTAGGAAAAAAAAGACTTAAAATTTCAAATTCTTGATAAAACACGTTGAAGATCTTGCATTCGAAATGGAAAACATGCAGAAAGTTCTATCCAATACATATTTATACGAATTGTCTTTACCTTCACACTCAGCTGAACAAAAATTAAGAGAGATGTAGATCCCCCAAACAATGAGATGAAAATTGTACGGTGCTACTGTAGCGTGAGGTCTACCGCCATGTATTTCGCCTACTCAGGTTCAGTTTGAGATGTACAAATTGAGTGTTTATCGCTAAATTTAATGTATGGAAATAAGTAATTTCCACTAGAAACCTAACCACACCTCACGCTATAGTACTAGCTAGAGGTAGATCTCATGCTATAGTGTGGTAGACCGCACGCTATCGCAGCACCAACCACGCTCGCTATGATTGTCTCGAAGCATCGGCTCTTTCTCGTGAAGCGAGCGCTGTTGCCCACTGCCCACGGTGACCTCAAAAAAATTGTCACGCTTGCAAGTGAATTATTGGCTTCTAAAGTACGCGACTAGGAGCTAATTTCAGGGAATGTAAACAAAAGGTCGACTTTTTAGGATCAACAGCTGTTGAAGTGAACACAGTTTACGTCAGTTCGCAACACCAAGCAGGGACTCGTAACACAAGCCCTGGTCGCCTTCACTGAAAAAAAAACTGAACGTGAAAAATATTTCTTCAACTTCGACGAAAGGTTGTAAATTTCTGCAGTTCTAATAGTCGAAGATGTTGAGTATCAAGCAGGGCAGAAAATCAACATTTTTTGAAATGTTAGTATCGGGAATAATTGAAACAGATCACATAAGGCATAATTTGTACTGTAAAATTTAAAAACTGTACAAGGAAATAAAAATTGGTAAAAATTAACTGATAAATAGAAATATAAGTAACGGTATTTTCTACCACCACCGAAATCAAACTCGCTTTCCGAATACAACCAGTAAATATTTTGCTATGTTGAGTAACATATCAACTCAGGCGTCAGATTTAGGTCACACACCAATGGCAAGTAATAATGCTAACGATGTTAATTTTCATGCAAAGCACGAATATACTTCCATATATTCATACGATAAACTTCGACATGAATAAAAACCCGTAAAAACACAAACTGACGCACAATTTACAAATCGCTACACAAACAATAAATAAATAGTTCTAAGCCGTACTTGCTTTGACTGCTGCATTCATTTTAATTCAGAAATCGAGATCTTTATAAATAGACGTTTCTTCTGTCCCAAGCAAAATACAAAGTTCCTTCGTTTCATTCTTCATACTTGGTGTTCGTAGTAACAAACTGAGCAACAATCGCGCCAGAGTTGCTCATGCATATTATGATCATCATCGTACATTACAGGCCGAAAACTGGCTAAGGATGCTAGAGCTGCACATTTCTGCATCCTGTTGCCCATGGTTTGAATGCGGTATTACGCTGCTAGTGTAATATTTTGACAAACAAACTCATTTTTATCTGGAAACGCAGGCAAACGAGATGAGAAAGAACGATACAGATTCAGCATCCTATATCACCTTTCCCTTTCGTGTAGTGCGACTTCGGCACTTTACTTCACGACCCCGACATGTGATTAGGAGTATCGAATTGGTATAGCCAGCTCGTCCGACAAATGTCAAGCGAGATTAGATTATTATGAGATTATGAGTTAGTTTAAGCCTCCCTAACCGCTACAAAAAAGAGCGTATCGAAGAAAGGAAGGAGGGAGGCACCATTTAGTATAGAGTTAACCCGTTAAGTGCGGCGGGTTAAATTGAAGTTCAATATCCAGCTCAAATTTAAATTCAATTTTAGTAAGAAATTTTAAAAATAGCAAACATTGACTAGATCATGCCTTCATTTAGCTTTCAGTTGGTATTTTTAAAAATTCAGTCAGTGACTGCTGGTCGGCCAGCAGCATTATGAAAATCACCTAAATGACCACCGGTGGGTCACGCCGCACTTAACGTGTTAAGGGAACGCGGGATCTATGCAGAAAGGGCATAGAAATAGTAAGATGAGAAAGAAGTTCATGAAACAAGATCAAAGTTGAAGAAGAAAGCAGTAGGTGCTGAAAAAACAGGACAGCAGTGAACCGAAAAAAGATGGTTCTTAACATAACAAAAACATTTCATTTCAACAGAAAGAAGGCCTACCTAACTCTCAGCTCGGGCCCTCACATTGTCCCCCTAGGAGTGCTAATTCCCATAGATACAATATTTGTATCCCCCTGAGGGGGTTGATACTACTAAAACTTCATACATTAGGCTACTAGCCCAAAGGTCAGACGAAATTATCAATTCTAGCGCTATCATAATATAATGACAAATAGGAAGTGCAAATCCTGCGTTGTTCTCTCTACATGCCCACCAAATACCAACAAAGAGAGAATTTATACTTTTTGGGGCTACTTTTATTTCAAACAAGTACTGACATAAGCAACATACCCACCAGGAAACAACATAGGCACAAGAAACCAAAATTATACACACACTTGCCCTGCCTCTTTGCCTATAAGGCACAGACACCAGCAGGCCTGGAAGCAGATTAGATTAGATTAGATTAGATTAAGTTATAAGTTAGTTCAAGCCTCCCTAACCACTACAAAAAAAACGTATTGAAGAGAGGAAGGAGGAAGGCACCATTTAGTATGGAGATAAGAGAATGAGGAATCTATGCAGATAGGGCATAAAAACAGCAAATTAGAAAAGAAGATCATGAAACAAGATCAAAGTTGAAGAGTAAAGTAGTAGGTGCTGAAAAAACAGGACATCAGTGAACCGAAAAAAGATGGTCCGTAACTAAACAAAAACCTATTTTATTTTAACAAAAAGAAAGCCTACCTAACCTTTAGCTCAGGCCCTCACATTGTCACCCTGGGAGCGCTAATTCCCATAGATACAATAGTTGTATCCCCCTGAGGGGTGGAAGCAGAGCAATTGTAACACCAACACAAAGCAACATAGGCACTAGAAACAGAAATTGTACATCCTTGCGCTTCCTCTTTGCCTATAAGGTGGGTCTTGAAGCAGAGCAAGTGTAGCACTAACACAAAGTATCAGCTACGACAAAGCCTTGGAGAGACGGGAGTGATGTGGGGTGCGGGACTGGGCCACGGCGGCCTCAAGCACACTGGACACGTGACGGAGCGTGGCGGCATCCGTCTGCAGCACCAGCGGCGGGGCGGCAGCGCTGCACAGCGGCACGGGACCTACGGAAGTGTGGAGTGAGATAATGGCATGGTACCTACAGAGGTGTGGAGTGAGATAACGGCACGGGACCTACGGAAGTGTGGAGTGAGATAATGGCATGGTACCTACAGAGGTGTGGAGTGAGATAACGGCACGGGACTTACGGAGGTGTGGAGTGAGATAACGGCACGGGACTTACGGAGGTGTGCAGTGAGATACCGGCACGGGACTTACGGAGGTGTGCAGTGAGATACCGGCACGGGACTTACGGAGGTGTGCAGTGAGATACCGGCACGGGACCTACGGAGGTGTGCAGTGAGATACCGGCACGGGACTTACGGAGGTGTGCAGTGAGATACCGGCACGGGACTTACGGAGGTGTGCAGTGAGATACCGGCACGGGACCTACAAAGGTGTGGAGTAATATAAAAGTAGAGTTAAATAATAAAGGTAACATAGAGGCACTGGAAATATGGAGTTGTGGAGTGACATGAAGGCACGTGATCCAAGAGGTTGTGGAGTGATATACAGGTACAGAGCTTGCGGGTTTGAAAAGTAAAAAAAATGGTACGTACGAGGTGGCGTAATATATATAAATATATATATATATATATATATGTGTATATATGCTGGACTCAAATACTAAAAGGGCACGGGACCTGTGTGATTGTGAAATAAAACAAAGGCACGGAGCTAACGGAACTATGAAATGAAATACAGGCATAGGACCTACAGTAGTGCTGAGGAAACAATATTTATGCATTGAATCTGCTGAGTTGCGGGCTAGAGGAAAAGACATGAAATCAACGAGAATGTGAAATAATGACAAAATGGAACGGGAACCAAGGGATTCTGTAGGGAGGATAGTATCAAGGCATTAGATAGGACGAGTTTTAAACCTGGTGATAAAGTAAATACAAGTTACGATAAAACCAAACTATACGAACCACACATGACACATAAAAGGGATATGTTATGTTATCACATGTTAAGACAGAATGGCAAGACAAAAGATAAAACCGAAGCACCTGAAGTTTTGTGTTAGAAACTGCAAAATTCTACTCTTCTTCAATAAATAGCTGCAAAGATGAGGCTTATTTCTGCGTATTTGTCAACTTACTTTGAATCACCCTGAATTTCGCCGGTTTTCTAATAATATTCAACCTTTTTTCAGTTCTTGAAGCTGCGAATTCTTAATTTCCATTTTACCAAGTTTATTTAGATTCTATAATAGAACCCCTACGCCTTGCTCAGACTCGAAAACTTCAACTTATAATTAAATAATATCAAGAATATCGGCTAATACCATGAAGGTTTCATCATTTTTTGCCGTCTAAATATTGGCTATTTGCCTGAAATTTTGAGCAATTGCTTCTTAAACTTTCCCTGGTGAAACTTGAACAAATCTTGCTGCTTCTTGAGCAAAGGAGCTAACATAAATTCTCTTTAACCATTTAACCCACTATAAGCGTCTGTTGAATGGGATCAGTATTATAAGTATTAAATTAATTTTTCAAAATTTACGATCACTCACAATTGAAACTATAAATATCGATATTTACTCATGGTTGATTTTGGTTTAGCTTCAGCCTCCCTCATCACAACAGAGTTCCATGAGAGGAAGGATGGAGTCACCATTTAGTATAGAGTTAAGGGAACGAAAAATCTATGCACAAGGTGTGTTCCCACACAGGATCCCGTGCGCGCAAACACAGTAAATTGAGAAAGCAGGTTAGGAAACTAGATAAAAAAAAGAAATTCCGATGTAATGAAAAACACGACTGCAGTGAACCGAAAAAAAGAGAAAATGGTGCTTTAGAGAAGAAAATTTTTTTCAACAAAAAAGACCTACCTAACTCTAACCTTCGGTACCTCATAATTTTCTCCCTGGGAACGCTAATTCCCATAGATACAATAGTTGTATCCCCCTGAGGGGACTTAGGCTTAGGACTCCCTATCGCCCAATCTATCAATTTAGAAAAAAGTATTCAATGTCACCGGCTTCAGCACGTCCTAATTATAAACTTTGGGAATCTTGAGGATAGGTTGCTGCAGCATATTTCTAAGATAAATGATGCTCTCAAAATTTGTTTCTTGACTTTACGGTTCCCAACAGGAGCAACTCATCGAAGTGACACGCCTTACATTTCCAGGAATGGAGAGGGGGAAGTAACGAATTAACATCGTATCCCCTTAGGTTAAAACACACAACTGACTCTTACCAGGAAAAGAATTAACATCGTGTCGCCTTAGGTTAAAACACACAACTGACTCTTACCAGGAAAAGAATTAACATCGTGTCCCCTTAGGTTAAAACACACAACTGACTCTTACCAGGAAAAGAATTAACATCGTGTCCCCTTAGGTTAAAACATACAAATGACTATGACTGGGAAAAGAATTAACATCGTATCCCCTTAAGTTAAAACATACAAATGACTCTTACTGGGAAAAGAATTAACATCGTATCCCCTTAGGTTAAAACACACAACTGACTCTTACCAAGACTGCTGGACCTACAGCAAGAAAGAAACTACAGGGGGCAAACGCCATCAAAATCCCTTGTAACATACAACACCCTTTGAGAGAGGCTTAGAAATCTAATTAGCGATTTGGAAGCAGATTTCCAAGGTACACCATGCAATTATCTATTTTTCCACTGGAGCATATATGCGTTAAGTATAGAGAAATACTCACTTCAAGACATCGTAGTTTTTTAGGCCTCGACAGCCATTTTTCGTATCTCCATCAATAAACGAAAAACGTCAATTACGAATTCTATGCCATGAACATCGTACTCAACATTTAAGCACCTTCATCACAGAAGAGGCACTGATACACAACCATTATATATAACATGAGCATTTATCTACGAACTGAACACCACCTCACAGAAACACTTAGAAGGCATTTCTACTCCCTGGAAATAAGGAACTGGTTATGCACGCAGCGTAGTTCAATAATGAATTGCGTTAAATCTTTAGGTGCAGAGTTACCATATAACACATTACCACTGACAAAATCCCGCTCAAATTTAGAAATATCTGGAACTAATACATTTTCAGAAATATTAATAACTTTGATGGTACCGGTTTGAATTCAATCGCAGATAGAGAGCAATGCGTGATCCTTAAACCTAGCGGGACCACGCTCAAGACCACGGCTTACACGGTTAACACATCAGACTAATGTTAAACGTCAGACGAGCACACACAGTGAAATACAATAAAAAGGGTGGCATTTCTTGCATTCTATTCAATTTAATCGTAGAACGCATTTTTTCAGAATGAATTTCAATATTGTTTTTGAAACACACTTAGATATGGTTAACTATGAATTTATCCCACTGCTCTCCGCATTTGCAGAAGATATTACAATTTTGCTATTGAGCCGCGTGTAGATATGGTTGACCATGAATTTGTTACAATACAACCCTCATTTGGTCACTCCTTACAATAGTTTAGTTGATCCATTGAGCCGCACTCACATACTTGTCACGATGAGACTATCTCAATTCTGAAGGCGTTAATCAAGCATGCATTGATCGACATTACCAGCACATCTCCTAAAAGGAGACAGAAATGTACAGCGCATCTCATAGGTTAACGCAGTCTCTATAAACGCCAGTGAAGGGCCCGCATCAACACAATGATAGCTTTAAAACCTACCTGAAATCACCACTTATTTCAATGAACACAAACGACTCAAGTACATGTGAAACAAATCTGAAAATCGTAACGTAGCGAAAGTACTTGACGAAGCCAGATAAACATTGCTTGCACTGCAAACGACACGCAAAATTCAGGATAGGCAGCAAAGACCAAAAAAAAGAAAATGTTTACTAATTAATCAACATGTCTGACAATAATTTCGTTCTCTTTTCTACGTTTGAATAAAATTTACTACGAACAGGAAACATCAACTATGTTCTAAAATCCTACCATAAATGCATCGACAAGTTCTAAAATCCAATTGACTATTAAGTACATAATTATCAAGAAAATTAGCTCCAGATTCAATTTTCGTAATTGGTGAAGTTCACATATAAAATTGTCAAGTCGAAGTTTCACTCTACCTGCCAGAATTTTACCTTGAAATGGTCCTCCGCGAAGTATAACCAATGGCTAGGGAGAGCAGCGTGATACACACATAGAAGAGGTACGCAGGGAGGTACAAGATGTCCAGTTCTCTAAGATTCTTTCCCTCGATATAATCGAACACTCCATTGATGGAAATGAACACGTTCGCAAAGTAGTGGCCATCAGTCGACTCTAGAAGAGGGACACACACCACAGCCAACACGAACATGGACACGAGGAATATGAAAAACACAGGCAACAACTACACCAACCGACTGCCCGTTACAGTCACCATCCACGACCACTTGTCGTAGAACAGCTACCGGCAGACAAGCATTCGGAGCAACAACAAAACGAACTATAAGGATATCAGTACCGATATAACGTCTTTAGTGCGTTCTAGACTTTACGCCGATATGAAGTTTATGCTGCACAGCTCAATTTCATCACCGGCCATCGCCGCCACGATCTCTTCACCTTAAATGAGCGCGTACGTGAGATGGCTCAGAGCCACCAAGAAATATGCAACATTCAGGAAAAAAAGTGGAGTGAACGATGACCGCTAGAATTTACTGACCACAAGGTTAGTCTCGGTGAAGATCAAAATAAAAGTGACCACGACAGAGC
Source organism: Morinoia aosen (assembly GCA_030386875.1). Classification (NCBI taxonomy): domain Eukaryota; kingdom Metazoa; phylum Arthropoda; class Malacostraca; order Amphipoda; family Talitridae; genus Morinoia; species Morinoia aosen. The sequence continues at coordinate 9,488,735 of CM059559.1, read as the reverse complement.
CGATGGTGTAGGCGATGTGATTAGCCTGCACTGAGTCGTCCCGCAAGCGCCTCAAGCTGTGAGAACATTGCTAGGCAGCATCTTCGACAGATCCTTGTTTTTCGGCAGTGAGCCTCGCTAATTTTTGCTCCATGAACCCAGCCAGGTACGGCCACAGCGGCAGAGAGGTCATGTCGTAAGAATAAGTCCAGTAGTTGCCTGGCACGTTCTCAAATCCAATTGCGACGGCGACCATCTCATGAAATAGTCTCGACTGAATGTTGAACTGAAGGTCGATGAGCCTCGTCCGATTGTCGAACCAATTGTGAGTCCACAGAAATGTCACGAGAGACTCCCAGTTTCCTTGCTCGACCCTGCGCAGCACAAGTGCGTGGCCTGACGCTGGATACAAGGGTCCTTCAGGTCGGTATCGTACTTCTCGTAGAGGTGTCTTATACAAGAAGAAATAGCCCTTGCGGCACATGCCCGGAGCGCAAAACGACGGGTAAAATTTCCAAGTGGCGTTGGGGATGACAGATTCATCTTCTCGAGGGCTAGCCGATGTATTGGAGCCAGCAGTTCCCGTTATATTAGAGCCAGCAGTCGCATTTGAGCTAAATGTAACATTCAGAAGAGGCTCGGGGTTTACGAGTGAACCGCTTGCCTGAGTAGCATTATCTAAGGACGTTGCATTGTTTTCTGGAACCGAGTCATCAGAGTCCTCTTCTTAACAAAGAAAACAACCAGTGAACACGCCGTCCTCTCTGTAATCGGCTGCACATTCTATGGCAGGGCCGTACTTGTGGTGGTAATAAGAATAGCAAGAATCGAGCTCCATCTTGATCTGCCGCAAAACAACGTCACCAACAAGACCAGTCGAGTCAACATCTTTGAGTTTCAACAGACTTTTGATCACGTCCACAATGTACGGCATGATATCTTCTTTCTGAACATCAACCGCCGGTACAGCAGGACGATTCATGGGCTTCAGATGTAAATGTTGGTGAGCTATGGTGTTGTAAAAAAGTTACCGGCCGTGCACGTTGCGGAAAGACTAGCTCTGGATCAGAAGTATGGGTAACAAGACCAAAAGCGTCATCGTCGGATGGAAGCTCGCACGCCACCACAGGCGCCAATCTTTCGACAACAGAAACCCTACAACTTGCTCAACGATGACGTTCTGCCACCACATTCTTCACTAGACACAAATACGCACTCTAGATTCCAGAACAGTACGTTTAATACATTAGTTACTAGTTGGAAAGCACTGTAAAAAACAATATAAGCTCTGAGCACAAACGTGGCAATTCGTGACGGTACAACTTTGCTTTTAAACTTACGTAATCTAGATACGGCTCCGGTTAGAATTCTTAAAGAGAAAATATTTTTTATAGATTTGATATTTCAAGATCATGCAGTCTAAATTGGTTTACTTCTAAAATTAGAAGGTAGCCAGTACATTTTCTATTTCGGAGTATGTACTGTAGAAATTTAAGAAACGTCTCTGTTTATCATTAAGTGCTATAAAATAAAATGCCAGGAGTCTTCTTAAATTTATAAATAAAGCAATATATTTTTTGTGCGTGATTTCTCTTATGTTAATACAATAAGAATCTCATAGAACACTATGAATTGGTTGGTCTGTCTTGGTTGGTTAGTCCATCTCTCTGTCACGCCCGTAAAGGATGCATAATGACCGTATCTGTGATACGAGTTGAAGATATTTTAATTGCGGGTACTATTAGGACGGATATATTTCTTTGTCATCCACATCTATATTTGTACACAGGATACAGCAAATTCCGTCGTTTTTGACGGGTCGTGTACACTAGTGTCTAATAAAAACCTCAATGAGCTCAACTTTCGAGTTTTGCGTATGCGTAACTCGCTTAAGCACCAGCTACTAGGAGGCATCATAAAAATACAAGTCAACAACTCAACTTGAACGATAGTTACATTTAAAATTATTGGCGTTTTGGAAATATCCATCCCACAGCGCGTATACCCTATAGCATGTCGGCCTTTACTAGGCAAATAAAGACTAGGATTTCAAGAATATGGCATAAAAAACATTCTATTACATCCTGAATACGTAAGTTTAGGAGTCGCTGGTAGTAAACAAAAGCATCAAATTCAGTATGGGCAGTAATATTTTGAATTTCTCAATGTATTGGGAGTTTATGTCATGGTAGAGGAAACAAGGTAGGATCATTTCTATGGGGAAGAATTCACCTACTCTTGTTCGGCTAGCTAATAGAAAGGCTTCATTTCGTACTCAATGGATAATGTCACCACAATGACATGTCGTTCGGCCAATAGTGGAGCCTGATTTAGGGGTAGCAGTGCTACCAAATGCAATATGAGCGCTGCTATTGGTTGGTTGCCATGACGTCTGCAAAACCACACCGTCAACAAAAAAAAGACTGGTTTGAACCTACCTTGTTTCCTCTACCGTGGTTCATGTCAATCAATAACCGCAACAGCGCACATTATGTTTCAAAAGGTAAACTTGCACAGAGCTCACTCCCATGTCATTAAAATCCAACTCGATTCTCGTGAAAAAGTTCAACCCTCTTCTAAGGAGTTTAACGAAATGTGTGGCTGTGACAATGCCTGTGAAAGCCGCCTCGTTGACAAAACTTGAGAAAGGTAGGTCTGAGAAGCCTCAAGGTTACCCCAATGTAGAATTAGCAAAGTAAGCCACAGAAAGTTACATTCTTGTATAATAAATATCACTCGTAAAGGTCTAATAACGTTGATGCAGGTATACATAACCTGGACACCCAACGCTTGCAATGAAGCCAGTGTCCATGAGGCTCAAAGGCTCAGGAGATAAAATGGCACTCGAGGAGATGCATATAAGCAGGCTTACCACCTCGCCTGAACACAAATACAGCTGTACCTGTCACACACTCCTTACCTGTCCACAAGAAGAATTTGAAAGATAGCCCGCACAAAGACCACGGAAAAATAGCTTGCAGAAAGTCATGGAAAGAAGTTACACACAAGAGGAGTAATGAAAAGATAGCAACACAAAGAATCATGAAAAGATAGTCTGCAAAAGGAGTAATGAAAAGATAGTCTGCAAAAGAAGTAATGAAAAGATAGTCTGCAAAAGGAGTAATGAAAAAATAGTCTGCAGAAGGAGTAATGAAAAGATAGTCTGCAAAAGGAGTAATGAAAAGATAGTCTGCAAAAGGAGTAATGAAAAAAGTCTTCAAAAGGAGTAATGAAAAGATAGTCTGCACAAGGTATCATGGATAAATAGCCTGCACAAGCCATCATGGAAAAATAGCCCGCACATAAGGAGTAATGAAAAACTAGCCTGCACAAAAAGTCATGAAAAGATAGCCAACAAAAAGTCACGAAAAGATAGCCAACACAAAGTCACGAAAAGATAGTCCACACAAGAGGAGTAATGAAAAGATAGTTTGCACAAGGAGTAATGAAAAGTTAGCCTGCACAATGTTTCACGGAAGGATACCCAGCACAAGGTATCATGGAAACCTAGCCCACACACAGAGCCCAGCTGAAAACATCAGCACAAGTGCAGCCGCACACCAGCTGGTGCAAACAAAGGCCACACTCACCCAAGGCACGAGCTGTGGCGCTACTGTCAGGGCAGCCGCTGGTGTTGAGGTGCAGGGTCACCAGGGGCTCTGCTAGGCCGTGTGCTGCTCTCGTGGCTGCTATCACATCCACTCTCCACTCCAGGCTCTCCAAAGTCGGCACCTGAGCAATCAACAATACTTGACTGTACAGAAAAAGTTTTTTTAAACATGCAAAAAAGGTTGGTGTGACCTGAGGAAACCAATAACACTTAGCTGTGCCCAAAAACCTTTTTTTTAATATGCTAAAGAGAGGCTGGTGTAAAGAAAGGACTTTAATAAAAAATATTATCCATGTCTGATAGATATGGATCTATTTCTGCTGAAAGAGTAATAATATTTAACTTGAATATTTAACTTAAAAATGTAAAAACTTATTTTTTTGGAGGACCCCAAAACGGTGACAGTCAAAAGAAAAAGCCATCAGAAATAATAAAGTATCTGACAGATAAGAATCTATCTCTGCAAATGATTAAATAATATTTTAATGTATAGGAAACACTGCTTTTTAAAAAATGCAGGGTCGGTCTAAAGAAAAGACCTGTACAAATATAACCCATGCCTACAAGATATGGATCTATTTTGGCTGAGGAAGCAATAATATCTTATTTTACATGAAAGTTATATTTTGGAAGATGTCAAAAAAGACTGGTCTGAAAGAAAAAGCCTCCAAAAATATAAACATAATGCATTCATGCTAGATACAGTCAGACAAGTCTAAGATATGACATTTCATCAGTTACATTTTATCGAGGTCAAACAAAATGAAAGCAAATAATGAGAAAACTGTGAACACAAATATACTGTTCCTGAAATGAAGGTTGTTATTGAAATTAAATTCTGAACCAACTGAGACACCAATGACCCAGAATAGAAGTTTTGAACAACCATCTTTCCATAACACCAGTCAAATTTCCACTAATAACCATCTTTCCATAACACCAGTCAAATTTCCACTAATAACCATCTTTCCATAACACCAGTCAAATTTCCACAATTAACAACTCTACGCAATGATATTTAAGCATATTCTATACTCTTTGGTAACAATACCACAACATTCAGATGAATGGCTTTATAATAACCCAAAAATTGTTATACCATTTGGTAGCGTACATTCTATTACTCTAAAACAACACCACTACATTCTGATGAATGAAAGTTTTTTACCATGGTGCAAAAAATATTATATCATTCAGCAGAGCTCATTCAATTATTCTTATACATAAACATTCCAGCAACCAAAAATTACCACTATAAGAAATTGAGACGCACTAACGCTTACAAACATAAGCATCACAACAAACCTGTAAGGCTTGTTGCTGAATGCAGTCAAGAAGAGTGGATTTGGTTTCATTATAGAGCTGCAACACAGGCTCTTGACTTGGAATAGGAAGCCCAGTAGAGGAGAGCAGCTCTGCAAGGGAGTCTCGGGACAGCTGGTGCTCCGATGCATGCTGCAAAACGCTTATAAGAGCACTCACTGCCGCACTCACCTGAGCAAACATATTTAACACTAGTAAAAAGTGCACTGAACAAACATATTTAACATAAGTAAAAAGTGTGCATTGAACAAAAATATTTAACATAAGTAAAATGTGTATTGAACAAACATACTTAACATAAGTAAAAAGTGTATGCAAAGGATTGTTTAATCCCTTCATACCAGACATAGGTTCTATCCTAGCCATTGCAAACAAATTCATTATCAACTGTGTAATCTGAGTGTGTGTGTGAAACATCAAAAAATAGAAAAAATGAGTTTGATGTGAATTAGATTCCTTCAAAGAGCACTCCAATACAACACTCAGCATCTGTTGATGCTAGTAACTGCAAAAATTAATGTTCTTTAGCAATCATTCACATAAAATATTTATGTACATGAAAAGTAAATTATCACTACATTTTAGAGGCAAAAACTCTAAAATGTGAACAAACTAAACAACTCTTTAACACACAGTTGAAGCTGTTTAACATATTTGACATCCTAACTAACTGAATTTAACTGATAGAAAATGAACACAATATGAATAAATAAATTACAATTATCCCAATTACACAATTTTTGAACAGTTAAACAGTGCAGCATTTCAAAATTGTAATTACATATTACATTAGTTAGTTTTCACATCATGACTATGAAAATAAAATACAGTATATCATTTGCTTTGTTGAAGCTAAAAACATGAACTTCACAATGTATGAGAACCATATAACCTGTTTTATACAGAATATATACCTGATGACCAAAAAGATATCAAATGGTATAGGTATTAACGTGAAAAGGTATCACAAGTAAATTTTAATGAATCTACAAAAATTTAATATTGTTATAATAAGAATGCAAGGAAACCCTTTCTTTGAACAATCTACTTCAGAACACGTGAAAATATTTTTTTAGAAAGTCAATGAGAAAAATTTTGACTATTTTCATACAACATGTTCACTCAAAATAACTACAGAAGTAAAGATGCTTAAAACAAGTTTTATAATTGATTCACACTAAAACTTTCCAAATTAAGTAATGGAAAAATAATTACAAGTTGGACATTTAAATGAGTGCCATATTAACAGCTGTACCACAGTAAATTTTTTTAAAATGAAGATTATAATATGGTCTTGGTATTGACCTTTGCCCATACACTTGAAATTCAATCATGGAAACTGTGAAAATTTTTGTGATAAATGACAGTAAACCCTTACTAAAACATATTGACCATTTCAATGAATACACTTTTTACAACTTGCTTGCATCATTTTGGTGCCATAACTGTAGCCAGCACAACACTGCATTTGATCTTGCAGAGGCACTTGGCTGCATCACTTTTTGTTTGGTTTGATGAGGTTTGGTTTCTACTTTTGGTGAAATTTCCAGGTTTTCTTGCTCGTAAATCATCAGCTACATATTGAAGAAAACAATTACGCACTAAATTTTGTGCCCTATGTTGATAATATGCTTATTAAAATGATAATTCTCTACAAGATTAATCATTTCTGAGTTTCTATTACCAAATCCATAATGTTTGAATAATCATATGTTGAGTATCATCTCAAATTTGCACTCCTACTGTAATTAAACTGTATCATTAATAGGATATGAAAACCCAGTCTAGAGCATAAGTTTACATATAATTTTACCTGGCTGGGTTGGAGAGTTAGTGTTTTTGCCGCAGATGTGTACATTTTGGCATTTATTGCTTTTCCATCAACAATGAATTTTTTCAACAGCAAACAAAACTGTCTTACAATCTGACAGTCTTGTTTTGCCAAAATAGAAAGATTATTGATTTCCTCTGGATATAAATCCATGTTAGTTATGCTGAATTTTAAACTGTTATGAACAACAAAATAATTATAACCTTTTGAATATCCAGAGCTGGAAACAGAAAAACTAACACTTTAAAAAAGTACAGTAGGCCTATATGAAGAAAATTTCTACTTTATATCAAACAGAAAACACTTGAAGAAGACGTCTACCCTAAATTAAGGAGATCATCCCGAGCCCAATTGGGCCCCACCGGCTCCCCCCACTGAAAATTTTTTTTTTGTTGAAAAAGGATCCTTAGGGGATGGGTTATTGTGCCATGAAATTTTATGGCCCTACAGAGACTAGAACCTCCCCCAGGGGGGTGAAAAGGGGACCGAAAATGCTGATTTTGAGGCCCAAATTTTTTTTTGTTGAAAAAGGATCCTTAGGGGATGGGTTATTATGCCATGAAATTTTATGGCCCTACGGACACTAGAAACCCCCCCCCCAGGGGGGGCTGGAAAGGGGACCGAAAATGACGATTTTTAGGCCCAATTTTTTTTTGTTGAAAAAGGATCCTTAGGGGATGGGTTATTATGCCATGAAATTTTATGGCCCTACGGACACTAGAACCCCCCCAGGGGGGTGAAAAGGAGACCGAAAATGACAAATCTGAGGGCAAATTTTTTACAATCAAACGGGACTCGTCCTTGAGTTTTGATGCTAGAACAAATCCAAAGACAGTTTTAGAATCCTTGGAACATTTCTAACAAACTCAAGTTTGGCTTTTTTCAAATTCAAATTTTTTCTATTTTTTTTCAAATATTTTTCAAATTTCAAAAATCAGCAACAATTTTTTTGGGTTTAGAGCTATATATTTCTTCAAAGAATTTGAATTTGAAAAAAAAGTGAACTTGAGTTTGTTAGAAATGTTTCAAGGATTCTAAAACTGGTTTTGGTTTTGTTCTAGCATCAAAACTCGATGACGAGTGATGTTTTGAAATATCCAAAAAAATATACCGAAATACTCTTTTTTGTCAAAAAAAATAAAAACTAAGGCATAAATCGAAAAAGTGACACGAATAAAAAAAGTTTCTTTTCACGAAATAATACACTGGCCAATTTTCAAACAAATCGGGCAGAAAAAATTGATAAAGTCTCATCATGGTGATTACTGAAATAAAATATATCATTTTTATTTACTCATAACTACAATATTTCTTAGATCTTTGCATGAAATTCACAAGGAAAATGCTGCTCATTGTTTGTACATCGAAATAGATCATGGAAACTGCATTCATGTACAAAAAATTTTCGTTATATTCAAATTCAATAGACATGGTTTGTTTTTGGGCTCTAGTGAAAAGTTGACTTTTTTAAATTCAAAACGGGACTCGTCCTTGAGTTTTGATGCTAGAACAAATCCAAAGACAGTTTTAGAATCCTTGAAACATTTCTAACAAACTCAGTAGGGCTTTTTTTGAAATTCAAATTTTTCGAAAAAATATACAGCTCTAAACCCAAAAAATTGGTGTTCATTTCAGAAATTTTCAAAATTTTCGAAAAAATCGAAAAAATGTGAATTTCAAAAAAAGCCCTACTAAGTTTGTTAAAAATGTTTCAATGATTCTAAAACTGTCTTTGTTTTTGTTCTAGCATCAAAACTGAATGAGGAGATACAATTTGAATTATACCTAAAATATATCAAAAAAATCATTTTTCATCCATGAAAAAAAAAAATTTGGCCTAAATCAAAAAGATGACTGGAGACAAGGTTTACATTCACAAAAGACATATACTGGCCAATTTTCAAACGAATCGGATGAAAAAAGGTCTCCAACCGGGATGATCCCCTTAAGGAGTGGCTGTCACATTCTCTCTATAGGATTTAGATCTATGAAATTTAGCATATGTATGTATTTTTTCAAAGTAAATAGGGGTTGTCTATATAAATTTTTCCAATTTTTGCCATAATTACAGAGCTAATGGGGGGGAAAAGTGGGTACTTTTCAAGAGATATCTTTTCAAAAAGAACTTGTTATAGAGTAATGATTTAGGCGTCATTGGATCCGCAAAAAGTAGCTGCATTATGAAACGGACAATTATTTTGACATTTATGATAATTTTTGAGTTACATAGGAAAAAATTATGTAAAGAATTACAGATTAGAAGACAGTTAATTTTACAAAATGGATGTAACTTCTTTCTATGCAATTTGGATCTTTGAAAATTGACATAGGTATGTATTTTTTAAATAAATAGGGGTTATCTAAATGAATTTTTTCTATTTTTTCCATGATTACTGAGATAATAGGGGGAAATAGAAGAAAATGAGATGGGTGAATGGTTATTTTTCTCCAAAAGTATTTATTGTAGAGCAGTGATTCAGATATCATTGGATGCACAAAGAGTTGTTTTATCGGTCAATGTGAAGTTTAATGCAATCACGGAAATTGATAATTACATTCCAAACAATCACTAAAGGAACCCATTTAAGAACGTTTTTCATGAACGACATTCTGCTCGCTGATGCGTTATTTTCGAATTATTGAACTTAGAAGTTGGCCGTCGCGCGCCCAAGGAAGCGAGCGTAATTTAATTAAAAACGGAAGCTAACCCCCTATTACAAACGTAAAGAGGTTGGGTCGTGAGGGGTAGCCTCAGTTCTTTTAGTGAAAAGTATAAATAAAGCTTCAAAACCATCCATTAGGGTGACGACCGCAATCTTGTTTACATCGGGTCGAACATGGCGAACACCATGGGCGCCGCCATCTTGGACCCGATGTCAACAAGATTGCGGTCGTCACCCTAATGGGTGGGTTAGAAGCTTTATTTATAATTTTCACTAGAAGAACTGTGCCTCCCCCTCACGACCCAACCTCTTTACGTTTGTAATAGCTTCCGTTATTAATTAAATTCCGTTTCACGCGCTCGCTTCCTTTGGCGCCAAGGCCAACTTCAAAGTTCAATTATTCAAAAATAACGCATCAGCGAGCAGAATATCATTCCTGTAAAACGTTCTTAAATGGGTTCCTATAGTGATTCCTAAGATCGGAATTCTTATTTTCCGTGATTGCATTAAACTTCACATTGACCGTTTTATCTAATGAAATGAGATTTTTTTAATTCAGAATAATAAATAATTACTTTTTGATCATATTAAAAAAATTTATAAAAAAAATTTTGGTAAATGTGTAGCGTTGGGTAAGAATCAATTTGTAACTTTTCAGTGCCTAAACGTCGTTAATTATGTCGAAATAAACAAGTTTTCTTCTATGCACTTTCCGTCGCAAATGAGTATTTTACGAGTTATAGCAAGATGTTAATTTTCAGCTTTGATGACGATTGATATTGAATAAACAGCTAACTACTAATCAATTCTTGAATTTTTGTTGCCTGAGTCATGGTAATGTAATAATATTGAAATAAACTTCTTAGCTTCAATACACTTTTTGCGGTAAATGAGTATTCAACAAGTTATAGTGGTAGGTTTAGTTTCGTCTTTGATGACGAGTCTGTCGGAAGCAAAACTTCATTGCAATGTTCCAATACAAGGTGCTCGATGAATTTCTTTCCGCTTCAAACACTAGAGTTGCAGTAAGTCATTTATCACTATAACTTATAACATATTCATTTAAGACAGAAAATGCATAGAAGAAAACTTGTTGTACTTGTAAAACACATATGCAACGAAAAGTGGTAAATCGATTACTGACCTTTCCTCCACAATCACCTTTATTTTTAAAAATATATATGTATGCCAATTTTCATAGATCTTGAGCTTAAACTTGAAATTGAGGGCCGACAGCGTCGGGGTTTTTGTAACGGCCTACATTTCCCTCCACAATTTTCACACAAAGAGTTCAGCCTGGTACCAGGTGCTGTCTATCAATCTATCAACATCCAAAAGTGTGTTACATCCATTTCCTTGATTCAGGTAGACATTTCCCTTAAAAGTATATAAAGGTAAATGAAATATACCACATAACGTTGAATTGAATGTTCAGAGTTTAGTATTCTCGAGTAAACATGCTAACACACAACTTCAAGCAGGGTGTAATTTCAGAATTGCAGGACATAAATTAGAAAAAAGTTCAAAAATTTTTTGATCAAACGTTAAAATAGTTCACTTTCTCACATATCTATTTGGTTTTGAAAAATTTCAAAATTTGTTCATGAAGAATAGTTCATTTCATTAAAAACCTTAGAAGTTATTCAAATATCAATAGTTGTTATTTTAATATCATTGGATAATTTATAAGGCTACCAGGTACATAGAAGTGAATGTTTGGATATTCCTGAAAGTTTTCAAGTATTGAATTCAGTTAAGTTTTGAAGTAATATAAGTGGAGTCACTGGAGTGAAACTAGCCTGCTAATTGTCTCACCACTAGGACGCCGATCTGTCAGGATGCCGACCAGGCAAGGGTTAGCTATTCAGGCTAAATAGCTAGGCCCAGACACTAGGGTAAGGTGCGGGATGGACAAGTAACAATGTATTTAAAACATGGCAAGTATAATAGCATAACACATAATCTCAGGACGTGTCTTGCGAGAGCCGTCTCTCTCAAGGTGGAATATCAGGGAACTTTATTATGACCAGACACAATGGCACATCTGAACTATGAGTAGCAGTCACACGAACTTTTGTGAACTATTTCTATCCTTCCTGAAAATTTCAATCGGCACCCTATTTTCGATCAATAGTGACCACAAATAGGTAATTAACATGTTATAATACGGGACAAATCATGAAAACGCTAATTTCATGCAGCTTTCCCATGAAAAGTCGAAGAATAAACTACGATAAGACAGAGCGTCGACATAATCCCCGTACGACAGTTTGAAGGTAACTGAACCGCTGTGAGCCCGTGAGTCCGTGACGTCAAAACGAACGTGAAATGAACTTACGTTCGTTCAAATGATTACACATCGTATTAAAATGCATTTTTACACCATAATTCTTTCAGTATTTGGGCGTATCCTAATGTCATTGGAAAGAAAAAACTTTCAGCTTTACGAAGAGGTAATTTTTCATGGAAAAAAAATATTTATAAGTACTTTTATTCGTTATTGTTCCCTGCACACCGTAGCAGACAGAATAAACTCCAGTCTTTTCAAAGGAAGAAATTAGCCTTGCGATCAAGTTCAGGGCATAAAAACCACTTGCTGAATGTAAATGAACTACGGAGTGCGGAGAAGTTCCTTTGACATCATTCCGATGTTTCTTTCCTGCAGCAACAATTTTTCAGTGTGTATGCGGTGTAATGTACTGACGTTAAATTAAGGATATAATGATGTATTGCATTGTAATGAGATATATAAAATTTGAATCCCATGAACGTGGTACGAAATAGTTGAGATGTAAATCAAGTTTTCCCCTTATATTGTTCGTAAAATCCCATAATATATATGTTTGCATTGAAGTGCTTAGATTGCGAATTTTTATTTATGAATAGAAATTCGTTATATCAAGTTAATGATAATCAAGATTTTGCCAGCCAAATAAATGACTATGTTTTAACATCATTCATCGGGAATAGAAATGTAAAAAGTTCGATTCGCGACTCATTCATCTAAAATAGCTACAAAAGTCTGTAAGACAAATTAAAACCATTTAATTTCTGTGCTCACATTTGTGAATGAAATACTCTAATTTTCTAGTGACATGAGCACAAAAACAATAAGGTCATCAATGCTATATATCCCACGGGCTACTGCATTTACTTAAGACAAAGTCTAATAAAGTGTAATAATTATTTTGTGATAAATACGACTACCTATTAGACAATTTTGGCTAGATTTTTATTTATTAACTACAAAAGAATAAGTTCACATGATGTTTTACATTAAAAAAATCTTGATTTGCCATAAAATATAAATGGTTTGATTTGACAAACATATTTTAATCAAAGCCACTTGATAAACTTCCACGAAAAATCTGTAGCTAGGCTATTTCATTTTTTCAAATCGTTTACATGCATATTTGATACGTAGGAATAAAAGATGTCGAATGACGACCTCATACTCATAAGCGCAGAATTTTTCAATCGATATACTATTTTCATTATTAACCCCTGATATCCAAGTTCCTAAGCTCATATTTCAACGTAAGTGCGCACTAATAAAAATGTTGTCAACAATGCATCGTCACTGGTATTATATTATTTTAATTTGTAGCTATACGAATTATGAAACCTCGACTACTGCATGAGAGCTAAAGCTTTTTTTACTCTTTTCTCTCAATAATTGTTTTCGACAATTGAAATGAGTATTAAGATACAAGCATGCTCATCTACTATGTATCTTTATTGCATGATATTTTATAAACAAAATGATCGTTTTGTACATTTTTTTGGAAACAAACTGCTCAGAATTATTTTTTGTCTCACATTATATTCACAAGTTACAAAAATAGAGGAGTGCCTTGCAAGTAATGGCCTGCAAATAACATTTTATTTTCCTATTTTTTGTTTTCTAAGATCGGAAATAAGTTTTTTCAAATGACGCTTTCCAATTTCATTTGGTATACATATGAATAAATGCAAATTCATGTTGAGAGCGAGATACTTTATAGCATACGTTGCACGTTCGTCCAACTAAATCAGGTTCGAAGACTTTTGCGATATTACAGAAATAATTGAAGATTTGTGTGCAGAGCCCATCAAAACTGAAGGCAATGGATGCTCGAATAGTTTGACAGAGCACGTAAAGATTTTAATTGGTGGAAAATATTATCAAATAGCATATCTTTCTGAACAATCATGTTTCGATTATGAGCATGTAATAATTACCTGCAATGCAGGATGCACCACCTTGTGAATTTACCCATCTAGATCTTGTGTGTGCCCATAAAAAATTTTTATTTCTACTACAATGATACCTCATTTTCAATATAATTCAAACAGTGAGATTATACAACTTTTTTACACTCATTAGTACTGTCACCGGCACCTGAGGAAAATTATATTTTAGCTACACGGGCTTAGCGAAAAGGGATGTCTCTATTCTTTTCATAAAATTAAAGTGTTTGCAAAATGCTATGAACATTATAGTTAAATACTCCAAATAACATGCATATATAGAATTGAGTTAGCAGCGAGACTATGAGGGAAATATTGTATTTTTTGCGCAATTCTGAAATGCGCTCTTTTTTACAGGTTCTCGTATTAATTAGAAATAATTAGAAATGTAAAATATAAGTTTTGCACCTCTATATCAATCCATCCAAGTTGTTCAAATTCATTGCTTCATTTGGTAATTTCCTCAACACTCATAAATATTAACGCCTTGAATTTATACCTCCTCTGGATGATTATTATTTTAGTGATTATTCAAAACGTATAATGGTATGCGTCTCTCAGACATTCGGATTTCGGACAGTCCGATCTCGAAAGTTGTGAGGTGCGAAGGCCGATACAAAAGCTCTGACGCTGTCGCCACTCGACTTCAAGTTCAAGCGATTGAGCTTGCAAGGGTTTTTCAACATTTGTGTTGTGATTCACTAGGTTTGTCACTGCTTATATTTTATGTTCATATTTTTGAGGTATAGTTATATGATGCGATAATTTGAGAGAAGTGCTAGTATTAAACTCAGAGTGAGGACATTTAAATGCTCTTTCAATGATGAAGGGTGTGTTTTACTTCGAAGGTAACGCAATTGGGTTTATTCGAAGAATATCCTTAAAAGACAAGAATGTTGAATTTTACAGAGAGCAATGGAAACTTGAAGTTGTTTAAGAACTCAAGCACTAACTAAACTAAATTCAATTTTTGAAAGTTTGAAATCCTTGATTATTTACTGATAAATAGTCTGAAAATTCACCAAATGACAGTGAAAACATTGATCAAATCACAATAAAAAATTTAAAACATGCAAATGACTCTAAATATTATTGTTCATATTAACCATCCATCATAAAATGGGGAAAAAAGTGAACTATTTTTACGGTCATTCAAAAAATTTTTTGAACTTTTTGCTAATTTGTGCCATCCAATCCTCAAATTACACCCTGGTCTCTCTACACGAGATCGTAGTTCTTCTGCCAACTAAACACTCCGCAAAAACACCTAAATTACAATGGGAAAAAAGGGCGCAGGATTACCCAAGCACGGTATAGAGACCATGGTACCATGATAGAGACTCACACAAGCGTCAGGCAAGAAGCCTAATTTAGCCTGCTCGTAGTCAAGTGCACTGCATGATGGTCTTAACGCAACAGTCGTGCAAACGTTAACTTTGGCTTCCAAAATCCGAATGGCTTAACCTGCGGTTGCAGTATGGACCGCTACGTACCGTACAGCACTACCCGCAAGATACAAAACACGTAGTGAAATAATTTCACTACTCAAAACAGAAAACAAGAAAAGAAAAACATTTTATTTCCAATAGCGATGGTAGAAAAGTACCATCATTGGTTTTTAAAATGTTGCTAGCATAAGCTAGCTGCTGAAGCAATAAATAGCTATTTTGCATCCATTTTGTTGATATTCTTTCTCATTATTACGATGTTTGGTAATACCATATTGTAAACCTCCGTAGAAACCATATTTTTTTTAAATAATGTTTTTAACCTCCGTGCACTTGGTTAAATTATTGTGCTTGTCTAAATTAGTCTCAAAATTAATTTACGTAATACTCAAAATTTTGAATCTTTCTTCAGCAATATCAATCATTTGAGTTCTATGAGCTTCAACACAATGTTCTGGAAAATATAAACATCTTACAACGAAGAGAGACCAGCAAAGCACTGATAATGATAGAATCTCAACTCTTCGATTACTCGTGCTTTTCGTGCACTGTACAACTTTGTCTTTGCTTGTCCTAGCCGTGTGTCAATAGGCCCTGCCCGCCGTGCGGGAAACGCGGGTTTGAAGTTCCTGCGCTGGTGGCGATTTTCTCTGTTGGGTATAGGAGAAAAATTCCAAGCACAATACCCCACTCTACCCAGGTGTCTGAAATGGGTACCGGCCTTGACCGGGGGAAAGCGTCATGGCGTCCTGGCGTTAGTTATAAGGCATTTGAAAATCCAATGTACATTGTGATATGTGTCAGGCTTGAAATTGGAAATAAAGCATCCGTAGATGCCTTCATTATTTATTTTTTTCTCGCAAATCCGGACGAATCCTTCAAAAGTTCTGAGCTTTCTCTCGTCGTTGTGTGAAACACAACAAAATTTGAAAATATATGCATTTATTTAAAAAAATTGATACTGTGTTATTGACATTTAAGCTGTTACTTACAAGAGCTTCTTGAGGACCAAACGCCAAAAATTACCTTTTTTACAACCAAATTCATATGCACAGTTAATCTTCTCATAGCAAAGAAAAACTATAGAGAAAGCATGGAAAATATAACTCTAAAATTAATTTTCTTACGATGAAGCGCTGTTTTGATGTAACTCAAACTACTACGACTGACAATAATGAGTAGTTGCGTGTTTTTCTAACAGGCCCTTTACGTGATATTTCATTCAAATCTTGTTAAAATATTTCACAGGAATAGAAATAACTAGCAAGCAAAACCTCATCTGTATTGCGTAAGTAACCGGTAAAATAATAATAATAATGAATAATAATTTTGTGGTCCTCAGAACGTTAGGCAATACACCGGCATGTGTATTTACTTATATAAAGACTACAAATCTTCAAACTAGTTACACAACTGCTGCACATTCTGCCGAATACCTTCTTAAAACATTGGTTACTTACGAATAAAAGAGGTAAAAAAACTACAATTGGCAAACTCACCGAATCAGAATAAAGGTGAGTAGAAACGCTTCAGCGCACCCACACTTTTCAACCTTCAAAATTTTAATGACATGATTTAGAAGTAATTAGCGTCAGAGCAATGACTGTGGATGGGTTGGTCAGTGGTCACTTAAATATCAAAGCACTGGTTGCTATTGTAAATGGAACACTCAATGTCTCCACAAATTGCGAAACATGTTTAGAGTCATTAATTGTATTTTTTCAAACAATTTTTCTCCTCTGGCATTGAACAAGAACAAAAAACTGTAATTTAGGAAATTTTTGTAGAACATTCAAAATTGAATTTTGAAATATGTTATCGTATCTTACATGTATCAACTGGCATTACTGAACACTAGTGTCATGTTAAATATTTTGTTTAACGATGATTGTGATTCATAATTTTATTATATATGAAATTGTTATGAGTTCAATTGAGGACGTTTTATATTAGGAAATCTTTAAACCCCAATATGTTTGTAATAAAGCATCTCATATATCACAATTTTTGGAAATGAACGGGTTTTCTTCTTTTCTTTTGTCATCTAACTTCATCGAGAAGTATCCAGTAAAAACTTCGGTAGAGTAATTTCATTGGATATCAAATAACTAATAAATTTGCAATGAATCACATATATCAATGTTGAAATTATCTGTGAGGTGGATTTTATTAATTTACAAAATTATCTTTGTGTATTTTATACTTAAAAACCGTTAATTGCATTAACGAACAACAAAAGAAAATCATTCCCAAATACCTGTTCATGACACCCACTGTCATTTCAAATGTCAAGCTTTGCTCACATTACATTTTTTAGCCCTAATGCTTAATATTTGATTTTAAGCCACCAAATTGGTTGGCAGAAATTGGTTTTCTTTAACTCCATGACGTGATTAATTAAAACGAAATTTATAAAGAGTATCATACAACTTACTCTAAGACAAACCGAAATAATATGTGAATATTTACGAACTCTAAAGGAAAAACGGAATAACCATATAATTATTCAACAGCAAATATACTCTACCATGCATAAAGCTGCTATAGGGTAGCTGCGGCGCGGAAGGAACAGCGCTCCGGAGCAAATGGAACTCTCGGAAGTTCATTTATCATGAACGAGCTCAATTTGTGTCTCGTACAAGGCCGAATAGCGAATCATTCTCGTAAGAATAGCATTAAGGTATTTTTCCCCGTCTCGTTCACAGGGAACAATAATGAATAACTATTACTCTGAAGGAGTTTTTGACTAAAAAATTTACCTTATCCTAAAGCTGAAAGTTTTCTTTTTACAATGAAATATCTTGAAGGCCATTTAAAGCAAGATATATGGTATAAAAATGTCTTTTAATACGATGAATGACGATTCCTTGCAACGCATTCGTTCACCAGCGCGGTCTCGCAGACGCAGTTCATTTCAAAACATGGTCTAAGGAGGTGTGCGACGCTCCTATCACTCGATCCAGTCTACGTTTATTCTTTTATGTATAAAAGGAAAAATGCATATAATAACGGTTATTTTTATGATGAAACCTTTTATAAATTAATTTTAAGTTATATTTGTTCCAGTTTATGGTGCCGATTTTGATTATAAGGTACTTCAAAATAGTTCACAAAAATTCTTTGGATTGCTACATCAAGTTCCAATTTGCCATTGTGTCCAGGCATAAAAAAGTTCCCTGAAATTCTTCCCTGCACACAAGCCAGTAAAAATTGCGTGCTTTGCTTAGAATTTTAACACTATAATTCATTACCCTTCTAATAATGAGCGCCCACAGACAGCAAAAATCTATAAAAAAATAGGATTTTTTGCAAATCATTCAAAATTGTTTTAGTTGCAAGCAGAGCGTCGTATTTGATGCAGCTTCCAACCCTCTAGCAATTGTATCTGCAGCGTGTTTTCAAAGCAGAGACTTATATAGATAAGTAGAATAGTCCGATATCTTTTAAAAATTTCACATTTGAACTACTTTTTGTTCACTCTAAAACCGTTAGACTTTTACAAGTTTTGTTGTTGTTCACTCGGGGCTTATCGAGGCATTGAGATCAAGCTCACACAGCCTCAAGTCTTTACCACTGTGAGTGAATGGAAGCTTGAGTCACTAATTCTCACTGTTATTCAGAGTCTTTTTGATGCAGAATATTAATAACTATACTGTTTTCTATTTTTGGATATTACAAGCTTTGTTCGCTAGAAAAACACGCCCCGCTGACGATGTTTGGACCGATCCAGGTTGTGATTTGCCGCATTCACGGATAGGAAAAACGTTTTAATCGTGTGTAACATTAGTTAATTAATTAACTACAAGGAATACACATAGAAAATTGTCCCTCAAGGCTATTATTTCGAGAGGATGCGAGTATTTAAAATCATTTAAACGCTTATTAAGGTGCGGAACTTGAATTTGAAAGTGAGGGCCGACAGTGTTGGGGCCTTTGTGCTCGCGATAGCCATGTGCTAGAGGTTCTGCCGCCGTGCGGCAGAGACCCGGGTTCGAAACTCGGAGCTGGCGATGGTGATTTTCTCTGTTGGGTATAGGAAAAAAATTCCAAGCACAATACCCCACTCTACCCAGGTTTCTGAAATGGGTACCGGTCTTGACAGGGGGAAAGCGTCATGGTGTCCTGGCGTTAGTTATAAGGCATTTGAAAATCCAATGTACAAGGTGATATGATTCAATGTACAATGTACAAGGTGATTGGGAATAAAACATCCGTAGATGCCTTCATTATTATTATTCATTATTGTAACGGCCTACAATTCCCTCCGCAATCCCACAATATTCACCCACATAATTCAGTGCTTTTGTACCAGATTTTTCCAATAGACTAAGCAGAATTTTGCACCCCTTGTCACACGCTACCATTGGATGGCATCACTGGGATAACTAGTTCGTCAAAAAAAATACTCTCAGGGATGGGGGATGTAGCATTCGCTACAAAGCGTGAAAATTATAAACTTTCCCATTCGCACTAAAATAAAATAATTATTAGCATTAAAAATCTTACTCTAAATTATTATTAATTATTTTCTACTTCTAATTCGTAATCATTGAAGTTTGTGTGTAAATACATGAGAGATCAAAATAATCAATCGACATTTCGAGTTTTAAAGCAGCCCGAAGTGGCAACATCCAAGCGCGTCGCTTGAACTGACTCACTCTTTCTTGTGGCTTGTTAGCGTGCGAACATCATCTCGTAAGTTCAAAGAAATTAAGTGTGAGAATAGAAAAACCCGGTAAAGTATACAGTGTAAATTCTTTTTGTGCATGGTGATAAACTTAAGGATCTGTTCATCGTCGTGATGTAGGGATGAACTCTAAAATAAGTGTTAAAATTCTTAGACTAGCATGTTCATTTTCGAGTGTTACCTCGACGTGACAAAAAAACGTATAAACTTTGCGTGTCACGATTCATTTCCTGTGTCGAGTCATTATATTAAACCAACTAAGTTGTGCCTTACTACAAAGTTATACATTTAGCAGCTGTCATATTAATTCAAGATCCGTTCACGAATACGGGTGATAGAGCGCGGCTAAAACCGCCGGCGTCTTTGTTTCCCAAATTCGCGGAGATTAAAACTGCCGACTCGTGTCATTACTCTGTGATTTAAAATCGTACTGTATGAACGTGGAATAATATTTCCTTTTCACAACATACTTGCAGTAGTTTTTCTGAAGTGTGTTTGACGTGAAATAATAATTGAAAATGTCTTTTAATAATTTCGTACGGTTTATAGATTACGAAGATTATTCATGCATATGCCTGCTAAAGTTTTAGTTTTTCTTCATCTTTTATTACTCCTTAAATCTCGCGTTTAATCGCACTTATTTCAATATAAATCACTATCAACAAATTAAATCAATTTTTCCTTATTCTTGCGGCAGAAATACATACTAGCATCTGCCATCGTAAACGCGTACTTTTCGCGTACAAAATACTTCGTGAACGCTTACGATGTTATGCCGGCGGTTTATTGCAAATGGCGTAACGTAAAAACAGCCGGGTCATTGTTACCTTGATTTTCATGTTTCGTCTTGCGAATATTTTCTTTCTGTGCTAGCAACGCGTTTAGTGTTTCTTTTCTCAGGTAGATATTATTCCTTATTTTCTTATCAATGATGCTTTGCCAGTGCTTTTCAGATGATTGATCTTAAATGAAAGTTAGGACTTTTTGTTCCCTGTATTTCTCGTACGGATATAGAAGTGTTCTAGAGTACACAAAAAGTTATTAATTCTCATCCTATGCATTTTAGCTATTTTCTTAATAATTCCGTCCGACTGCATAAATCCCGTGTATTCAGTCTCACGAATTTGCTATGATTCCACAAAATGGAACCACCGATTGTTGCTCTAAAAAAAAGTCTATCCTACTTTGAGCTTGACAAAAGAGAGATTTATTAAATTAGCTCGTGTCGGATCTGTAGGTTCTCGGAGAAGGCTACTTTGTGGGAGTTTATCATTTACGATGTTGGGGACTGTCAGTGGTGGAATTTTTCCTTGATGTCTCCTGGGACTGCTCATCCAGCGTTTCGACTTTTTGCAGGACCTCAACGACATCGCCAAACGCCACCACACAATCAGTTCCCTGGGCCTTTGTTGGGACTTGTTTTGGACTTTGTTTCGTCCTTGTTTTGGCCTTGTTTCACCTAGAGAAGATCCTCCAGTCAAGATCCCGCCAGTCCGCCGGGAGTTCTCCAAATAAAAGACCGAGCTGATTCCACTCGCCTTTTTACCCTTCTCTCATGGTTTACAAATACTTATCGATTCACGTTTAGCGTTTGGCCATACCCACGGCAAACCAAACACTGGTGACAACCCAGAGTTTTTAAAAACCCCAAACCTTCTTTAAAACTTAAAAACTATTCAACTTGATGAGTGTTTGAGAAATTGTGAGAGAGGATAATTTTGGCATATCATTGTAGTGATAAGTTCCCCATTTCGTAGTCTTTGAGAATTTCTATGGATTTAACCGTGTTAATGAATGTTCTCTGAGCAGCTCTAACAAAATTTTTTTCAGCGCTATCCTGTCCTTGTTTGTTTCATGTGCCACAGTAGGTAGGAAAAATATTTTTCTCCTATTTCCGTGCTTTACGCTTATTCTGACTACCGTAAAAATTCTCGTTTCTATTCTCTCTTTCTCTCCGTTTTTTTTTTCAACGTTATTGATCGCTTGAGTAGGTAGAAAAATAATTTTTCTCACCTGTTTTTTTTTTGTGCCTACGCTAATTGCCGCATACCGCATAAATCTTCGTTTCCAATTTCATATTTTCTTCTTTCTGTTTCAACTTTATTTGAATGATTGAGTAGGTAAAGAAATGACGCAAACCTTTGTCACTTCAATTCCAAGTCATAGGCATTGATAGCTTAATTTGTGCATTCCAAAGAAATTGCTAGCATGCCTGACTCAGATAATGAAGATCGAGCGCGCACAAAACCTCTTAGTCTGCCGCCTTTCATTCCAGAAGACAGCCACACTTGGTTTAACCAAGTGGAGGCAATGTTTAGGTATCATAAAATAAGGGATGAAACTGACATGTTTTACGCCCTTGTGTCCGCAGCTCCCACAAAATTATTAAATGACTCCAATCAATTGCTAGAAAACCCTCCAGCTGCAAATCCTTACGGAATCTTGAAAGGCAAAAATTTTAGCAAAGCTTCAGATGTCCGATGCGGACAAATTCAGAAGCCTTGTAGACGCCTCAGCAATTCCATCTGTCTCTGTCTCTTTCTCTCCCACTTCGTTAGTTAAAGAGTTGCGCAAACTCGCAGCGGGTGTTGCCGTAGCTGAGGGATTTCTGAAAGAAGTGTATATGAGTAAACTTCCTTCCAATGTGCGCCCATTTCTATCGCTAGCAAGCCCTGATCAAACTTTAGAGAAGCTTGCAGAGTCCACTGAGACAGTGATGCGCAACCTAAACGTGTCACAAGCACCGCAGGTAGCTTCTTTGAACGCAGCAGCTGCAAATTTTAGCCCCTCAAATACTCCTATTAATCAATCCTCAGCCACAATAGATAAGATGCAGCAAGACATCGCTGAGCTAAAGCAAGCTTTACAGAATTGCCAGTTAGGTCAGAGTGTAGCTCACATTCAGCAAGGCCCAGGGAGATTCCAAAACTACCAAGATGCCTATGACTATCCCTCCAACTATCACTATCCTTTTCCTCCTCCTCAACGTTTTGATAGAGGTAGATCTTATGATAGGTCAAATCAAGACCGCCGTTTTCGGTCGCGCTCTCGTGATGCTAGTAGTAATTTATGCTGGTACCACCAGAAATTTGGTGACCAAGCTCGCAAATGTGCCTCACGCTTTTGTCCTCGTTATACCGAAATGACTTCGGGAAACGCCAACAGCGACGCATAGTAGCGAGTACTGCGTTGCCTCATTCCCAGACTACTCGCCTCTTATCGATTCTCGATCCCATTACCAAATATCGATTTTTAATCGACACTTGTTCCAGTGTGTCAATTATCCCAGCCACGGCTAAAGATAAAAAGAACAATCTAGTGGCGACACTACGCGCCGCAAATGACACTCCAATAGCTTGTTACGGGGAAAGAGTATTAGAGTGCAGTCTGGGATTGAGGCGAAACTTTCTCTTCACCTTCCTCATGCCCTGGAGGTGTGTGCCGCCGCCCAATAGGATGATGGGGCGGCCGCTGCGAAACTTTGAACTGACTCACCGTCTGGCTCCTCCATGCTTTCCAACATCGCTCTATCTACAGTTAGGTTTGGCTACCTGAACTGTCACCGTGGACGCACGCTCCATGTTACCGGAGCTAAATTGTTTCAGAATGTGAGGGAAGAAAAACTCCACGAAGTACGAAATTAGAACTGTGTGTCCGTGAATGTGCCGTCTACCTAACAAAATGGTAAAAGTGAACTTTCAGTGTTTCGGTGATTCAATTATGATCATTTTAACAAGCAGATCAGAGTGGCGAGATGTGAAAACTTAGTGTTGCTCTCGCAGTGCCGGTGAGGGCAGCGCAAACAAGCTTACCCCTGGCCCCTCCATCCCCCCTCCATCTCCACTCCATCCCTCCAAAACACCTCCACTCTTAACGTGGAAGGACAAGTGCCGTTATCTCCAGAAACAAAATAGAAAGTGTGCTCTGTCAAACTCGCATCTTTGGAAAATAATGGTGACCATTTTTTGTGAACTATTTTTGTTACAATAGAGCATGAATGTTGAAAATTTCTAATGTACTCATTCAATTTTTGATTAAAAAAAATTAGCTTACCTCATGTTCTTTTGATGGACAATTTTGGTTAACTATTGACGTTAAATGTGAGAAGGATAAAAAACTTCTTCTTCTTTGAAGGAACTTTTAAATATAAAAATTAAATAAACTTGATCCAGCAACTTCGGGAAAAATTTACCATGTTAAACATAGTAAGCCTGTGTTCACAGACAGAGCATAATTCCACAATGTGAAGTAAACTTGAACAATCCGACGTTTCTCGAAAAGTTCACCAGAGCAATCTCCTGATGGAAGAGTTGAAGTTCTTTTTCTTCTTTTCTTCTTCTTTTTTTCTGTTCTCTTTTCTTCCCCAAGCAGGACAGCAAGCAACGCTGCTCTGCCGACCGCAAGCATCCTGCCCCCTCCTCCCGCTCACACTCTGTCCTCCTCTGTCTTACACCCCAAGCCCCCCCCCCCCCCCCTTTGCTTTCCTACTGGCAGTCTCTTTTTATCTACCTTTAAAAGGCGAGGTCTTCTACTTTAACCCAATGAACAAATTTTAATTTTTCTTCCTCTCTATCAACGTCACAATGTATCAATATAGAACTCGTTCAACTACTCGGAAGGTTGCTCCATCTGAAAAAACATCCTCCAGTACAGCTTCGCACGAAAAGCTCAGTAAAAAGCGTCAAGCACCAGCCATAAAGCGGAAAGGCAGACCTAATAAATCCGCCCATGTGAATCCAACTGTTCAAGGTCCTCAAACACTCAAAACGAAAAATGCTTCTCGGACGTTCGTGAAGTCTGGTATCAGCAAGTGTTTCTCAGCCCCTGAAGCATCACTAATGACTGCAAAATCAGAGTCATCTGACACGGGCGAAAATCTCTCAGGCGCTGCTTGTAATAATTCAGCTCCCAGTAATAATTCATCTTCTCAAGTTCTGAAACCTGCTACGGGCACACCCGAAGCGAGTTCAAGAAATTCCGTACAAGCAGCACTCGACTCTCAACCCCACGCTTTGGACTGTGTCCGAGAAGATTCATCGTCCACAAAGCCGAGAATCTTTAGTGAAGAAGATACGTCCTCACTGGCGGAAGCTGCCACAGCACTGCTAGCTCCTTCGTCTCGCCGAAACGATTGCGTCATGGCGACGTCGCCCCTGCCCTGCGTCACTGAGAAAGCTCAAAATCGTTCACCGCCGACGGAAACACCAACGTCATCGTTAGAACGCGATAAAATTTTGGATGTGTGCAACCAGTCAGAGAGTAAAAGGGGTAATTTTAATTATAATTTTAATGATAAATTGTGTGTAGACCTTTCAGATGGCGAAGTTATGTTTGAAAATGCATACGAAGCAGCTAATACTGGCAGTAAAATACCTCAGAGCGTAAACTGCGAGGATAACGTAAGATTTTCAGTGGAGAAAAATACAACCAGACCTGTTACCGCTTTTGATGGGTACTTACATCCTCTCCAAATGACCAGTTCCCAAACTATTCACGAAATAAATAACACGCTGTCTCTTACAGCTGCATTTCTCAATAAAGCTTTGAGACAAAATTGTCCCCCAAGCCCAGCGTCGATTTCTTCCACTGTATCAAATATTCAAGTGATTACAGAACAGCTTTTTGCTTTAAATTATCGTATCAGCGCTCATGATTTTACGCCAGTGGTAGCTGCGAGTAACCATCCATATGCGAAATCCCCTTTAGACACTTTTCTCGTTGGAGACAATAGTCTCACAAAAATCAACAGAGATGACATTGATAGTGCATGCAGGATTCAGACCATAACTTCGGAACGTCTAAATGATCTCTATGATGAGATTGAACGCGCACCTCCTTTCAGGAACTATATAATTAGTTTCAAAGGTTTGAGCCTCTCGTCCCAAAATCTCACGAAATTAAAAAATTTGATCAGGACAAAGAATCTTCTTTCTCGTATTTATGTGGCGAGTGCCTGCAGTGGGCAGCAATTGTACATGGCATTGAGCCTGTGCAGAAAAATTGGTCTTAAACTGATTCCGCTGCGAGCAAATGTAAAAACCGGTCCTGTTGATGAAGCTTACAACAATGTCCGCACTTGGCCCGTTACGCGAGAAGACACGCATCATTTTCTTCAACAAATTGCTCTAAAATCACCTTTGAGACTAACTTCACATTTTATCTCCTGTGTCAGAAACTCCCATGATCTGAATGAAGAAATTGAATACTCTAATGATTATTCAAAACAGCAAAATGAGTTGAATGATTGTTCTAAGTTGACCGCCTATCCACGTGAAACCTCCAGCAGCATAAACCGATGTTTGCCTTCATATAACAAACCCTCTCCTCCCCTCTCCTCCCGATGTTTGCCCTCATATAACAAGCCCTCTCCTGCATCCGCCACAAACAACTGCGGAGTGCCTACAAAAAATAGGTTTTCATTGCTATCCAATGCTGATGAAGAGGATGAAAAGCCCCTCTCAGACACGAGTATAAATCAACATCCAATCACATACTCGGAAGCAGTAAAATCAATAGGAAGAGAGAAATCGCTGCAAAATTGCAGTCGACAATCGATGGAAAATCCACTACCCAACGGTATGCACAATCATCACCAGAAAAGTATAATTGACACGAGCATTTCTCAGTTCTCTGCAAATCCCCATACGAGAAATTACCACAGAACAGGAATTCAGAGCCAGAAAAACGTAAATTCCCCGCACCTCTCAGAACCTCTTAACCCTTTCGGTCCTGACGGCTACTCCAGTGCCAAGTTGGCTAGTGCTTCCAGTTTAGGGCATCTAACCTAGTTTTAAACTAATTTAACTAGTGAGGGAATATTTTGGAGTAATAACAAAATTAGGGAAATTACAAACATTCATTAAACTAGTTTTTAAACAATTCCAGAAACCTGCACGCGTAAACTACCATAGGTTACCATAGGCCCCTGTAATTACCATAGGACCCTGTAGCACGCGTAAGTTCATGCTACAGAACCCGAGCAACATATTCAATACCCTTTCCATTTAACTTGAGCAAGTTTTTTCTGAACTTTGTTGATTTTTGGTAAATTCGGGCAAAAACGTATAAATAATTTCTTCGTAAATACGAAAACTTTATTATCAACATCAAAAATTTCTGTCACCAAGCATCGAGCTTCAAAGATACAAAAAATTTCAAAATTAAAATAATGAAGAAGGCACTTACTTAAGCTAAAAGCACCACACTAGGACAATTTCAATGACAATTCAGGGTAATGACAACTTTTTCCCCTGGAAGTTTTTACCCAAACAATTTGAATTATCGTACCGAAAGGGTTAATGATGAAAAAAGTGCGAAAAAAAACGTCTCCAGCCCCATTTGTGAACGCATGAATTCCACAATGGATGAATTGAAACGATCATGGAACATAAAACTGATTCCCACCAAAGCCGATGGACACTGCCTCCTCCACGCAGTAGCTCATCTACTTACAAAACAACCAGCATCAAAATGGAATTACAATTCCCTAAAGGCTGCAATCAAAGCAGAAAGTAAAGCAAACTACAGCACATATGCTAAGTTTTTTGACAAGAACAGTGGCGACATGCAAAACCTCATAGATAATTACATTGACGAAAAACATTTTGACCAAGCTGCTGTAGACCTTATACCACTAATCATTTCAAATGTGACAGGCCAAAAACTTCTCGTCCTGGATGAAAAAGATCATTGTGTTTTGAAAATATCAGTCGTTCCCATTTCAGAGTTATCAAATAATAACCCTCCACTACTGCTCCATCGTAAAAACGATCACTACAGTGCTCTTGTCACACAAGGCAAAAATCAGACCGGGGTTACCTCATCTTGACAAAGTGCCGCTGCCCAGCCAAATAGTAGACTTTCTTACATAGCAGATGCTGGGCCAAACACCCTGGGCAACTTAGACAAAATCGATAAATCCCCTAAACGATCCCATCGAGATAGTAACCTCGCTACCTTTAAAAAGAGTGCTAATATAGGTAAAATCAAAATTAAGCATGTAAATGCTCGAAGCCTGAATGGTAAATTGGATGAAATCAGAGTAATGTTGGTCACTGAAAAAATTGACATTTTGTGTGTCTCAGAAACATGGTTTGATTCACAAACCCAAAGTTCATTTTTTAACATTCCTGATTACGTGTTGTACCGCTACGATGGCGCTAAAACCAGCCGAGGTAGTGGATCTTGTATTTTTGTGAAAGAAATGTACTCAACATCTTCACTACTAGTGAATAAAGTTTGCGAAGGCATTGAAATGGTTTGGTTAGAAGTGCAAATAAATAAACACAAATCAATAATCATTGGCAGCCTTTACCGGCACCCATCGTCTCCCCTAAATCGAACACTAGATTTCATTGAGGAAACCTTCAAAGAAATCCTTCAGGCAAAAAGATCATTCTTTGCTTTCGGAGATTTCAATGTTGACCTAACGGATAAAAACAATCAGCTAAGCAAACTATTGTATAAACTAAGCTTATCACAAATGGTCAAAGAACCGACTCGCATCACTAAAATCTCTGCAACCCTCCTCGATCTAGCAATCACAAATAATCCCACCGCAATACTTAGTACAGTAATATCACCTTCTATTTCCGATCACCACTCTATAGAATGTGAAATTAATATTGCGAAGGAAAGACAAAAATACCGCTTAATGACCTATCGCTCGAAAAGGCACTATTCAGCAGAACTATTTCAAGAAAAACTACTCGATAGGTCTACCGAATTCCAGAAAATGATGCAATCTGACGATGTTGAAATACAAGTGTCAATTTTCAACGAGAACTTCACAGCAGCTCTCGACGAATGTGCACCTTACGTCACCAAAAAAACCAAGCCAAAACGAACTGTTTGGATCACTGACGAAGTTAAAGAGATGAGCAGAATAAAGAAAGCTAACTTGCGAGAGTACAAAAACAATAGATCAAACAGTACCTTATACAAGAGATATAAAGAACATGAAAAAATTCTTCGAAAGAAAATCACTGAAGCGAAACAAACTCACTTCCTCCAGGCACTGATAACGGCTAAAAATAACCCGAAGCGAACTTGGGAAATCATTAGTGAGGTAGCCCCATATAAAAATTTAGATCGCATAAGTAATTTTGAAAATCCCTTGGCAACAGCCACGGATTTCAACACATTCTTTTCAAAAGTAGGGGCTCAAGTTTTCAGTGAGGTGTGTACCAATCCAGATGAAACGACAATTGAAAATTCATGCCCCACTGCACCCTCGAGGACTGATGTCAAGTGGAGACCACGCCCTGTCGATTTACCAGAGTTACGAAACATCTTATACTCACTAAAAAACACAAAGGCAGTTGGACATGATGGTATCAGTCTTCAATATATCAAAGACAGTTTCCCTGTTACAGCACCATGGATTCGTCTGATAATTAATACATCAATAGTAACCAATACGTTTCCAAACCAATGGAAACACTCCATTATTAGACCGTTGCACAAAAGTGGTGACCTAAATACAGCATCAAACTACAGGCCCATCAGTCTTTTGCCTGTCATGTCCAAACTACTGGAGAAAGTGGTGACAAATCAACTGTCATTTCACCTGGACGAGTCAAATTTACTCCACCAAAATCAATATGCCTATAGAAGAAATACTAGCACTCAAGACGCTCTGCTCAATATATCTGAAAAAATATACAGTGACATCGATCAAAAGAATGTAACACTCTTGCTACTACTCGATCTCTCTAAGGCGTTCGATAGCGTCCAACATGAAAGACTTCTACGTAAAATACTGAACTTGGGAATAGACACGCAATGGTTTGAAAGTTACTTGTCAAATCGATCTCATGCAGTCCGCATAGAAAACAAATTGTCCCCATTCATTCAAAACAATTTTGGTGTTCCCCAAGGATCCATTCTTGGTCCGCTACTGTTTTCTATTTTCATTAATGATTTCCCTCCAATGCCTTCTAACACACGGATCTCTATGTATGCAGATGATGTTCAAATTGCAATAACAAGTTCTGTATCGGAAATACCACAGACGCAAATTAAAGCCGAAACTTTACTGACTAGCCTGAAATCATGGTACGACCGAAATGGTCTCAAATTAAATGCTAACAAAACACAATGCATCATTTTTGGATCCAAAGATGCAATTAAAAAAACTTCAGATCTTACTCTTGCAGTTGGAAATGATAAAATTAATGCATCAGAAAAAGTTAAAAATCTAGGTATCTGGTTCGATAGAAATATGTCCTTCAAATCTCACGTTGAGACTACTTGCAACAAAATCTACGGAACTTTAATGTTTTTTCATCGAATAAAAAGTATGCTAGAAGAAAAATCCAGATTATTAGCCATTCAATCCCTTGTGTTATCGCGCATTGACTACTGCAGCCTAGTATGGGGAGACTTACCTCAATACCTTCAAAGGGACTTACAAAAATGCATGAATTTTGCAGCCAAGGTGGTATGCAACGGTAATTTCAAAAGACGTGATCACGTAACCCCTCTCCTCAATAAACTCGGCTGGATCCCTGTCCAAGAAAGGCTCCTCATGCAGAAGGCCCAATACGTATTCTCCTCGTTATATCTTCCTCAGAGCAATGCTGAGATAGTGCGTTTCCATCCACCCACTGTAACCAATCAAAAACCGAACAGAAACAATAATGTCTTAGTCAACTATCGTTCAACTCACTTAGGGCAGAAGGCTCTGTCCATATCAGGCGCCTTACTGTGGAACAAACTTCCCCTGAGTATTAAAGTCCCTCAAAGACCGAGAGAATTTAAAGCCAAAATAACTCGTCATCTTGTGTCTCAATAATAATCCTTAGTTACAGAACATACTGAATGAGTACTGACGAATCTCATTTACCTGGTATCTCCATTGCTGAACAATCTCCCTCGCTCATTGTGTTATAATTCAAGACATCAAACAACAGTTTTGAAGTATGCGTAGGTATTATGATTTGACCGCCTATACGTTGTCATTTGCAAACATGCTTACTTGTATATGTGTGTACGTATATAGGTGTATGTGCGCATATGGGTGTGTATATGTGCACGTAAAACTGTGTGCACTAGAGTAGATGAACCAGTCGAAGGTGCATTTTATGTCATTCCTCACCGTTTCTGTGCAAGCATCAAACTAGACCGTCATGGTACCTATGTGTGTGTGTGTTGATCAATTACAGACATTCTGCACCATATTACAAAGATAATGTATTTTTTCTAATATGAAATTGTAAAGCATCCATGTAAAAAAAAATAAATTCGTTGTGTGATCATCCATTTATACTGCAGTAATATACTTATTCGGCCTATAGTTATATGCTTATAATAATGTGATACCTATGTTTGTTTATCAATTGACGACAATTTGCGCCATATTTCAAAGATAATGTGATTTTTTTTTCTAATATGAAACCATTATAGGACATTACGGTTTTCTTTCTTATTCACGTCCCACAATCGTTTTCATGTTTCTGACTTAAGTAGACTGTTTTGTGCCACTATTTTAAGTACGAAATTTTATAAAATTCATGCTATAATAAAAGATATTTTCTCCGTTTCCCTCGATTGGAATTCTGGTTTATACTGACTAGTTTACGCTGATATTTGCGCACATGCTTACTTGTGTAAATGTGTACGTGTCCACGCTATGCGTATGACACTCTGTAGAATGCGTATGTATTGCCTCGATGCATAGAAATGCATTTGCGTATGCTTACGAGTCAGGTGTAAATATGTGCGTGGGTATATGTGTGCATGTGTATGTGTAAATATTTACATGTATACGTGCATATATGTGTGTACTAGACTGACAACTAGCATTTTACTAGAGATAATGGTCTTTTTTTCAGTGCACTCTCAACTTGTAACATTACCTAACTCGTCATATCTTTAGTATTGTAAAGCATTCATGTAAAAACTATACATTTGCTGTGCGATCATCCATTTATATTTAAATAAAATGCTTGTTAACTAATGACCGTTATGTTAAAATTGTTGAATCAGAAATACAAAACCTATAATCTTCTTGGTCCTCTTGCTTATATGTACACACGTGTGTGTCCATGTTAACGAAACCGGTGTTTTTCGTAACCTAGGCACACACATGGCCGTAAAACGCGTGTATATATATGTGTGTGTGTGTGTGGATGTGTGTGAGTGTGTGTATGGATATATACACACATGCATACGTATATGTACATATGTGTGTATGTGGGTAAATATTTATATATATTTTTCTTTTTTTTATGCTTCCTCAAAATGACACTTGTGAACATTGACCGAAACAAGCGATTTCATATATTATTTCCTGGCGTCAAGAATTGCGAAGTCTTATGTCATGTACATGTAAACTGTCAAAAGTGTTTTCACCCCACAATGAAAATGCATCGTCCATGAAATTGTGTTATCTCTTACAATTTTCATTACATGTATTATCAGATGTAGATTAAGCTAGATTAGGAGTTCATTGCCCTCAATCATTTCTTTTGACTAGTGACACGAGTTTTTCAATACTCGTGTGTATGTATCATCTAAGTGTATTAATTTTAAGATATTTTAAAAACCAATGATGGTACTTTTGTACCATCTCTATTGGAAATAAACCATTTTTTTTCTTTTTTATGTGTACATATATGTGTATATATTTACATGTATGTGTGCACATATGTGAGTACTAAACTGACAACTAGCATTTTACTAGAGATAATGGTCATTTTCTGTTCACTCTCAACTTGTAACATTACCTAACTCGTCATCTCTTTATTATTGTAAAGCATTCATGTACAAACTATACATTTGTTGTACGATCATCCATTTATATTCAAATAAAATGCTTATTAACTAACGACCGTTATGTTAAAATTGTTGAATTAGAAATACAAAACTTATAATCTTCTTGGTCCTCATGCTTATGCGTACATATGTATATATATATATATCTGTATGTGTGTGTGTATGTATGTATATATGTATGTACGTATATATATGTATATGGATTTGTATTTATATTTTTTTTCATGCTTCCTTAAAATGACACTTTTGAACATTTGCCGAAACAAGCGATTCATATATTATTTCCTGGCATCAATAATTGCGAAGTTTTATGTCATGTACATGTAAACTGTCAAAAGTTTTTTTACCCCACAATGAAAATGCATCGTCCATGAATTTGCGTTATCTCTTATAATTATCATTACATGTATTGTCATATGTAGATTAAGCAAGATTAGGAGTACATTGCCCTCAATCATTTATTTTCGACTAGTGACACGAGTTTTTCAATACTCGTGTGTGTGTATCATCTAAGTGTATTAATTTTAAGATATTTAAAAACCAATGATTGTAATATTGTACAATCTCTATTGGAAATAAAGTTTTTTCTTCTTTCTTCTTCTTTCATCGCGGAAGTCCAAAAGCCTATCATTGGCGCGGATTTTCTAGCGAAGTTTGGGATTCTTGTAGATGTTAAAAACCGTAGAATTAGGGACGAGGAGACACAGATCTCAATTCCCGCTTGTAGCATAACTAGAGCTAATGTCTTGCATTCCTTCTCTATCGCTTTCAAGGAAGAGTGCATGTTTGAACAGTTACTCGCAGAATATCCTGCACTAACAAATTATAACTTAGCTTTAAAAAAAATGCAGACTAGCACGAAACACCATATTGAAACCACTGGACCGCCAGTCTATTCACGAGCAAGGCGATTACCGCCTGATCGATTGGCTTTAGCCAAGAAAGAATTAGCGCGCATGCAAGAATGCGGCATCATCCGCAGTTCCAAAAGTCCTTGGGCTAGTCCTCCTTTGCTAGTACCCAAGGCTAACGGTGAATTCAGACCGTGCGGGGATTTCCGCAGTCTGAATGCCGTTACTCTACTTGATCGCTACCCTATTCCCTATCTTCATGATTTCAGTGCAAATTTAGAGGGAGCACAAATTTTCTCAAAAATCGACCTCCAGAGCGCCTTCCATCAAATTCCACTTGAGGAGAGCGCAATCGCTAAGACCGCGGTAATCACTCCGTTTGGTCTCTTTGAATTTCTAAAAATGCCGTATGGCCTAAGGAACGCACCTCAGACGTTCCAAAGGCACATGGCTGAAATTTTCTCTGATCTCACTTTCGCCTATGTCTATCTAGACGACATCCTAGTGGCATCCACAACCCCGGAGCTGCACAAAGACCATCTTAGGGTCGTTTTTCAAAGCTTGTCCGACAATGGACTCCTGGTAAATCCTGCAAAATGCGAGCTCGGAAAGCCATCACTGATTTACTTAGGTCATGAAATCTCTAGCCTAGGTCTAAAACCTTTGCCTTCCAAAGTAGAAGTGATCAAAAACTTTCCTCTTCCACAGACCCAGAAGGAACTAAGAAGGTTCCTAGGTTCTGTTAACTTCTATCATCGCTTCATACGCAACTGTGCTCAAACTTTAGCCCCCTTGTCAGACTTGCTCGAACCGAAACGAAAAGGCAAATCTATTGAGGTAAAATGGACGGAGGATGCGCGAAAAGCGTTTGAGGAGATTAAGCACAAGTTAGCTTCCGCGACTGAATTATCCTACCCTATTGCTAATGCTGATTTCAGTCTGGTAGTGGACGCCTAAAGTACTGCCGTATGTGCTGTTTTGCAACAAGTAGGTACTAATATCTCTCCTCTTGCCTTCTTTTCCAAAAAGCTGTCGCCCACTGAGCGTGCTTATAGCGCGTTCGGTAGGGAACTTCTAGCTATCTATCTGTCTGTTAGACACTTTCGCTATGCTCTAGAGGCAAGGGAGTTCGTGATCTACACAGACCACAAACCTTTGACCTCAGCGATTAAGATGCCTTCTGAAAGACATTCCCCAAGAGAAGCTCGACACCTTTCCTTCATTAGTCAATTCACCACTGATATCCGATATATCAAAGGCCTCGACAATACTGTCGCTGACTGCCTCTCCCGTATTAATTCTGTCCAAACCAGTGGTGAAATCACTTTCGGTAATATTTCCAAGACTCAGAAGGAGGATCCTGAACTTCAGGATCTTCTCAAACCTTCTAACACTTCCTCTCTGAAATTAACCTTGGTTGACGGCGTGTACCGTGATGCTGAGCGACTTTCTCGTTTGTATCTTCCTGCGACTCTCCGTAAAGTAGCTATTCTCCAATATCATTCCTTCTCTCATCCTGGTATTAACCGTACATTGCGTTTGATTTCCGATCGTTTCGTCTGGCCAGCGATGCGTAAGGAGGTTAAGCAAATTGTGCAAAATTGCCATGCATGTCAGAGTAGTAAAGTGGTGAAACATAATCGTGCAGCGCTGCAGAGTTGTGCATTCACAGGTTACAAGTTCGACTCTGTACACCTAGATTTGGTGGGTCCTTTGCCTTTATCGCGTGGTCAGTCTTATTTGTTGACCATCATTGATAGGTTTTCTAGATGGGTTGAGGCCGTGCCTCTTCCTGATACCCAAACTGAGACTGTAGCGCGCGCTTTCATGTCCACCTGGATTTCCAGATTTGGAGTTCCCTTAAGTGTCACACATGACCGGGGATCACAATTTACCTCCAAATTTTGGAGTGAGCTTAGCGCCGCTTTAGGTTGTACTAACACCAGCACTACCGCTTACCATCCGCAGTCGAATGGACTTATTGAGAGAGTCCACAGAGATTTGAAAGCTGCGCTCCGCTGTCTTAATTGCAGCCACGATTGGACTGACAGACTTCCAGTAGTATTATTGAGCATCCGCAATTTGCATCGTCAGGACCAGCAGTGCACAGCAGCAGAGATGCTTTACGGAAAGACGCTTCGTCTCCCCGGCGACATTGTTGACCCAAAACCTTTGCCTGAATTTTCATCCGCTGACCGTTCCGCATATGTAACCTGTCTCAAAGATTGCATGCGTCAGATCAAGTATGTTGCTCCACGAATGCCGCAAACAAAAGACAAATTAGATCCTGCTTTGCAAGACTGCACACATGTGTACGTCCGTAATGACGCCATCAAACCTACACTCACGCGCCCTTATGATGGCCCGTTCAAAATATTGAAAAAGACGCCCAAGTATTTCATCCTTGAAAGATCTGGTTCACACGACCCTGTGAGCATTGATCGATGAAAAGTCGCGTACACTTCCGATCATAGTGTAACTTCTAACTCATCATTCTCTCCACAGAATTCCCTTTCTACTGAGACTCGATCATATCTACCATCTCAGCTTCCTCAGTTGGCTGCATTGTTGCCTAGTCAACTTGAGTGTAATCCTTTCTATGTGCCTGTACATTCAAACCCTATCCCTAAGCCTATCGTAGACTCTAATTCTAGCTCTTTTACTGAAACAGCGACAAGTCTGGATAGCCCAGACGAGCCCGCTGCAGTAACTCCTGTTCCTAGAACTCTTGCCGATCTAAATTTGCAGACCCGTTTGGTGAAACTTCCCCGCGCAGTAACATTTTCCGACCGCCAAACTCGGCATGGTCGTGTTGTTCGAACTCCTTCCCGCTACAAATGATTGCAGCGGGTGGACCTTTCGGTCTGCGCCTTGGGGGGTAATGTAGCATTCGCTACACAGCGTGAAAATTATAAACTTTCCCATTCGCACTAAAATAAAATAATTATTAGCATTAAAAATCTTACTCTAAATTATTATTAATTATTTTCTACTTCTAATTCGTAATCATTGAAGTTTGTGTGTAAATACATGAGAGATCAAAATAATCAATCGACATTTCGAGTTTTAAAGCAGCCCGAAGTGGCAACATCCAAGCGCGTTGCTTGAACTGACTCACTCTTTCTTGTGGCTTGTTAGCGTGCGAACATCATCTCGTAAGTTCAAAAAAATTAAGTGTGAGAATAGAAAAACCCGGTAAAGTATACAGTGTAAATTCTTTTTGTGCATGGTGATAAACTTAAGGATCTGTTCATCGTCGTGATGTAGGGATAAACTCTAAAATAAGTGTAAAAATTCTTAGACTAGCATGTTCATTTTCGAGTGTTACCTCGACGTGACAAAAAACGTATAAACTTTGCGTGTCACGATTCATTTTCTGTGTCGAGTCATTATATTAAACCAACTAAGTTGTGCCTTACTACAAAGTTATACATTTAGCAGCTGTCATATTAATTCAAGATCCGTTCACGAATACGGGTGATAGAGCGCGGCTAAAACCGCCGGCGTCTTTGTTTCCCAAATTCGCGGAGATTAAATCTGCCGACTCGTGTCATTACTCTGTGATTTAAAATCGTACTGTATGAACGTGGAATAATATTTCCTTTTCACAACATACTTGCAGTAGTTTTTCTGAAGTGTGTTTGACGTGAAATAATAATTGAAAATGTCTTTTAATAATTTCGTACGGTTTATAGATTACGAAGATTATTCATGTATATGCCTGCTAAAGTTTTAGTTTTTCTTCATCTTTTATTACTCCTTAAATCTCGCGTTTAAACAAAATAAAATGAAAACGCTTCAGGAAAGAAGAAGACTTGAGAAAGAGAACGCAAAGAAGAGCTAGAACAGCGCTATCTCAGGAACAAAGAGAAGAATTCAATCAGCTTGATCATTCCATAGTTACTTTGTCCGTCCGTTACACTTTCGCCTGAGTTTGCAGTATCATGGAGACCAAATTATTCCGTGCAACATTAAAAGATGGCCTTTTCATGCATTGATATGTTTCACATTTTATCAGGATAAGTTTGGTTAGGATAGGTTAGGATTGGTTTGGTTAGGTTAGGGTAAGTCTGATAGGTTTGGTTAGGTAAGGATAGGCTTGGTTAGGTTAGAATAGGTTTGGTTAGGTTAGGATAGGTTAGGATTGGTTTGGTTAGGTTAGGGTAAGTCTGTTAGGTTGGGTTAGGTAAGGATAGGCTTGGTTAGGTTAGAATAGGTTTGGTTAGGTTAGGATTGGCTTGGTTAGGTTAGGGTATGTCTGATAGGTTTGGTTAGGTTAGGATAGGCTTGGTTTGGTTAGAATAGGTTTGGTTAGGTTAGGATAGGTTAGATTTGGTTTGGTTAGGGTAAGTTTGATAGGTTTGGTTAGGTTAGAATAGGTTTGGTTAGGTTAGGATAGGTTAGTTTAGGCTAGGATAGCTTAGGAAATGAAAGATCAGAATATGTTAGGTAAGGATTAATTAGGATAGGTTAGGATAGGTTATTATAGGTTAGGATAGGTTAAGATAGGTTAGGATAGGTTAGGATAGGTTAGGATAGGTTAGGATAGGTTAGGATAGGTTAGGATAGGTTAGGATAGGTTAGGATAGGTTAGGATAGGTTAGGATAGGTTAGGATAGGTTAGGATAGGTTAGGATAGGTTAGGATAGGTTAGGATAGGTTAGGATAGGTTAGGATAGGTTAGGATAGGTTAGGATAGGTTAGGATAGGTTAGGATAGGTTAGGATAGGTTAGGATAGGTTAGGATAGGTTAGGATAGGTTAGGATAGGTTAGGATAGGTTAGGATAGGTTAGGATGGGTTAGGATGGGTTAGGATGGGTTAGGATAGGCTAGGATAGGCTAGGATAGGTTAGGATAGGTTAGGATAGGTTAGGATAGGTTAGGATAGGTTAGGATAGGTTAGGATAGGTTAGGATAGGTTAGGATAGGTTAGGATAGGTTAGGATAGGTTAGGATAGGTTAGGATAGGTTAGGATAGGTTAGGATAGGTTAGGATAGGTTAGGATAGGGTAGGATAGGTTAGGATAGGTTAGGATAGGTTAGGATAGGTTAGGATAGGTTAGGATAGGTTAGGATAGGTTAGGATAGGTTAGGATAGGTTAGGATAGGTTAAAATAGGTTAGGATAGGTTAGGATAGGTTATGATAGGTTAGGATAGGTTAGGATAGGTTAGGATAGGTTAGGATAGGTTAGGATAGGTTAGGATAGGTTAGGATAGGTTAGGATAGGTTAAGATAGGTTAGGATAGGTTAGGATAGGTTAGGTCAGGTTAGGCCAGGTTAGGCCAGGTTAGGACAGGTTAGGACAGGTTAGGACAGGTTAGGATAGGTTAGGATAGGTTAGGATAGGTTAGGATAGGTTAGGATAGGTTAGCATAGGTTAGGATAGGTTAGGATAGGTTAGGATAGGTTAGCATAGGTTAGGATAGGTTAGGATAGGTTAGGATAGGTTAGGTTAGGATAGATTATGTTAGTATAGGTTAGAAAATGTTGCCGGAATTTTTTCACAGGTTCACCTAGCTTAGACATTGTTCATGGAATTTCTACGGGATCTGCTACTTTAGTCTACAATACTTTTGGTTTATTTGTTTGGAGTCCGCTTGTTCCATTTCTCTGTCACGCATTTCTCTGTCACGATACGAGTTTCACCAGTACACAAGTATAAGAACATTTATTTCACCGGTTCTGGTAGGATCGATATATTTGTTTGCCATCCACATCTGGAACATTTAATTGTTCAATAAAGGTATTGAATCCCGTCATTTTTGACAGCCCGTGCACACTAGTTTATCATAATGTTTGGCGAATCATATAACACACGTTTCTAGTCCCTAAGAATTCACGGGATATTCAAACCTACTCGAATCTGATGGATTAATTCCACTGGAAATTTTGGAGTTGACGAAGCTTGTATTACAGATACGCTCATCCCACACTTTTGGCAGGTTTTTGACAGACAGACACCCCTCTTAGTATAATATAGATTAGTAGAATTTTTCTAGCAATTAAGGAATTTATAAGGATGGTTCAACCGATTTTAAAATGTTTTACTGTTGTATATAGTAACAAATTAATATCATAAATCGATCTATCTTGGCCCGGAAGGGCATTTCTGTGAATAGAAGAAATTAAAAGTATAAACAGACAAATGAAATAAAGCGCTCGGGCAAAAATTATCTCTATTTTTGTATGCATTTGCATGCCGAACAAGCCATGCATTTCATTTTTGAGTGTAAGTTTGTTTACGCATTCTAGATATGCGTGCTGTGTTGCGCGATGTTCTTTATAAATTACTTCGTGACTAACCTTTTCTCAATACTTGATTGTCATTTACGATGGTGTTTCAATCTGCTCCGGTATAGCGTTTTTTGTCTTTTTCTTACTTCGATAATTTCAACTAATAACTTGGGAGTTCCGAAGAATTCTTTAGTAGCATTCGAATTATTTATAAGTTGTTAGCCATCTCTTAAATATAAAATATCCAAGAGATGATATGTTTCATCTCTCATTCAACTACCCCTTGACAGAGTTAGACTATTAGTACGCCACGTATGATTTGTCTATTAGTACGCCTCGTATATTTTGCCTGTTAATATGCCTCGTATGGTCTATCTATTTTTACACCTCTGATAGTTTGTCTATTATTATGCCTCGTACGGCTTATCTAATTGTACACTTTTAATCAACTAATTAAATAATTAATTAAATAATTATTTAATTAATTAATTAATTTAATTAATTAATTTGTTAATTAGTACTCCTCGCATGGAATTTTTGTTTTGGGACGTCTTATATTAAGAAATTTTTAAAAGCCAATATGTTGGCATGTATCTCATGTGGCAAAATGG
Organism: Morinoia aosen; assembly: GCA_030386875.1. NCBI lineage: Eukaryota > Metazoa > Arthropoda > Malacostraca > Amphipoda > Talitridae > Morinoia > Morinoia aosen. The sequence goes on along the minus strand of CM059559.1, from coordinate 9,448,488 downwards.
GAATAAAAGGGTTATTTTCGTTCATATATATCTCGGGGTTTAAAAAAGCATGCAGGAATCAGTTGCCTACAATCGGGAGTTATTTTTATGCTCACTAATAGTGTGGCGATTTGAATAAATATAAAAGAGTGCATAATAAGGAAAGCAGCAGATCATGACAAAACTTGTGCACTGTGCTACTGTTATTACCTTAACTTAAAATATCAGGCTTGCGTACCAAATACGAGAATATATCTTATCAGGATAGGATAGGCAAGGATAGGTTAAATTAGGTTAGTATGGGTTGGGTAATGTTGGTGAAATTTTTTACGGATCGGCCTTTTTTATGTTTGATAAATAATCAGGATAGCCTCGGTTAGGATAGGATAGATTAGTATATGTTTGGTTAGGATGGGTGAGGTTAGAAAATGTTATGTTAGAGTTAGATTTTTTAGGTAATGTTGACTGAATTTTTTCACAAGTTCACCTAGCTGAACGATAACATTTGTTTAAATTAGGTTAGGATAGGTTGAGATATGTTAGGATATGTTAGGCTAGGATATGTTAGGTTAGGTTAGCATAGGTTATGTAATGTTGACGGAATTTTTTCTTTGCTCCGCGGTTCTTTATGTTTGCAATATTATCAGATCGATTTGGTAAGGGTAAGTTAGGATAGGTTATTATAGGTTAGAAAATGTTGGCGGAATTTTTTAATGGGTCCGCGTTTTTAAATGTTTGACGTATTATCTGGATCGATTCGGTTAGGATACGATGCATAATGGTAGGATAGGTTAGGCTAGAATATTTTATCTTAAAATTGGTATAAGGTAATGTTGCCCGAGTAACTAGCTTTTAACGATGGCATTGTCCGTGGAATTTCCATGGGTCCTGCTAGTTTTAAATAAAGTGTCATCTTGCTCTGTGTAACTTTTATTCTAATAACATTAGTTAGTATAACTGAGACATTTGTCTCCATTGCAGTCCTTGTTATATGAAGTGATAACTTGTGTATGTAGCATACCGCTACATAAGCGTAAAAATTAGAAATTTGCCATTCGTACTTAAATAAATTAATTAGTAGCATTAAAAATCTTACTCTAATTTATTATTAATTATTTTCTACTTCTAATTCGTAATCATTGAAGTTTTTGTGTAAATACATGAGACGATAAAATAACAATTTACATTTTTGCGAAAGAGAAGCCCTCTGGTGGGAATACTGCGCAATGCGCGTCTCTGTTTCAAATAGAGCACTCTTACTTTGGCGGTTGACTAGCCCGCTCACAGCATTTTTCTCGTGAGTAATCAGTGTTAGAAAATAATCGTGTTCTTTCTTCGTTCTCGTGAGTAATCAGTGTTAGAAAATAATCGTGTTCTTTCTTCGTGTTCAGTGAGTATTAATAGTTGACAGGCAGTGTTATTTGGATACGTAGTTATGCGTAGGAATTGTGATGTAGCATGTTCTCATTCAGTGCTTTGTTTTGTTTTTTTTCTCAACGTGACTTAGCGTAAAAATATTGCGTCAGATGTGCATTGCATTTCCGTGTCATGATTTTATTATCAAAACATAATCATGTTTCGTTCCTTTCTTCACTACAATAGTAGATACCTGCAGTTTTCATTCATGATTCGATACTCGGAACGAACGCGGCGAAATTTGCCGGCGTTCGTTGTCGATAGCGTCTCTGTGTAATGGCGGAACCTCACACCGTCGTCTCTTGTCACTACTCTGTGACTATAAATACTATAGGCATGTGTTATAGTGGCATTTATTCTTTTTTTTACAAACCGACTTACAGTAGTTTAAATTACGAAAAGTATTCATGTCTATGCTTGCTAAGTTATGGAATTTCATTTCTTAATTCCATACTCTTTGAAACCTTTACGTAACCGCACTTATTTCAATATAAAACATTTCAATAAAATTTAATTTAACTCATCGCATTCTTGTGACAAACACCCACTACCATCTGCCTATCTTGAGTGTGTGCAAATTGCTGGCGGCTTTGGCTGAGGCCGACGCGTAAAGCCGCGCGGCTAAATCGCCACACGGAACTTTCATGCTTTCGTTTTTCTTTCTTCGCGTAGTTTCCGCCTGTGAAATCAACGCTTAGGTTTTCCTTTTTCTTTTATCATTGGGGATATATATTATTCCTTAATTCCTTTATTATTGCAAATGATATCTACCAGGATTTTTCAGTAGGATTTATATCCATGAACTTTGGGATTTTTATGTTTGTTCTTACTGCTTTCAAAAGTGCAGTCACTTGATATTTTCACGATATTCCGTAGATCTCGTGTTTACTTGCCCGTAGTCTCTGTAAGGAATCACGATCTTTATTACCGGAAGTTCTTAAACCTAATACTCAGATTTTTTAAAGCCAGAGGCATTAGTGAACAGTGTTGAAAGCTAAACAGTTTAAACAATTCATTTATTGTTAAAATCTGTCAACCAAAAATCTGTTCTATCTCTTTGAGTTTGCCAAAAGTGAGAATCCTTAAAGTAGCTGGTGTCAAACCGGTAGGAGTTTCTCGGAGTTCTCCGTGTGGGAAGAGTTGTCATTATATGTTGGATTGCCAGTGGTGGAATGTCTTGATGTCTCTCCTGGAACGTTTCATCCAGCGCCTCTGCCCTTACAGGACCTCAACGTCATCACACACACCACTTACAACATTCTCCCTGGGCCGCTTTTGGTTTTTCTACTTGGATTGGATTTGGCTATGCTCTGGGGCCTTTAGCAGGATATATTCTCTAATTACGGGCCTTAATTCTCAACTGCCTAAAAGTACGGGCACCATTGAATTAGCTTTGCATTCGCTGAATTCCGCGTGCCTGGATCTTAAGTACTATTCAAACCAAGAGTCCTCTTCGCCATCCGGCTCGGCACCTTGATCAAACTCACCTGCTCCAAAAATTAAGCATGCTTTGCCCACACAAATAGCTACGCACCGATTGTTGTGCTTGTTTAAAAATTGCCCACAGTAAATTGAATATTCTGAACTCGATACACTTAAAATTCTCATCCACCGGCCGGAGCGACGCCAGCGCTCACCGAAGCTCACCACCGGCACTCCGGACCTCACTGGGATTTCCAGTCAAGCTCATCGAAGTCCTCCTGGTTCCTCTTCAAATAAAAACCACCTGAATAAGCTGAGTCCAAATCCGTTTTTCATTATCCCTCTTGTAATTTCCCACAACACTATCGAGAGTGGTTCGAGTTTTTGGCCGTCAAGAACTAACATTTAAGTTCAAACTACCCCAACGGTCACGAAAACCCGACATGTACTGTATTTCCATTTTTATCCCTGATATATCTAATAACAAACGTAAATTTAGTAGGAGCATAATGGCGGATGTATTTTAAAATTAATATACTGATAGTTATTGATAGTAACCATGTCGGGTTTTCGTGACCGTTGGGGTAGTTGAATGTAAATATTAATTTGAACGGCCAAGAAAAACTCGATCAATTCTCGAAGCGCATGGGAAAATTATGAGAGGGACAATGAAAAACGGTTTTGGACTCAGCTCGTTTTTAGGTGGAGTTTATTGGAAGCGGAAACCAGGAAAACTGGCTTGGATCTTGATCTCGGAGAGCTTGTCTAGGAGGGCAATCCTTGCCGGAGAGCCAGGCTGGCATTGGCGAAGGCCGTCACGCGATGGAGTAGGCAGGGTGAGTGAGTTGTATTTGGGAACTTGAATTAGGCAATTTGAGATAATTGAGCGAGGGTCAATGACGTAGTTCAGGTAGAACTAATGACTCAAAATAAGGTGAGGTGTGAGTGAGCAAGTTAAATCCGGCTCATGTGAGCAGAAGCAAGTCGGCACATTAGCACATTAGCACATTAGCAGGAGCTAGTTAAGTTACTGCTCATATTAGCATAGCATACTAGGATGCTAGTAAGCCCAGGTCCTTAGCATTTAGCATATTAAGTCACAGCTCATATTGGTAGGAGCAAGTTAAGTCACAGCTTATGTGAGAATAGCATTTAGCATGGCACTCAGGAAACCAGGGAGATTCAAAAACTGTGAGTGTTGCGTGTATGGCGATGATGTAGAGGTCCTGCACAGGAGTCCAAGACGCTGGATGAAACATTCCAGGAGAGACATCAAGACATTCCACCACTGACAATCCAAATTATAATGACAACTCTTCCCACACGGAGAAATCCGAGAAACTCCTACAGTTTTGACTCCAGCTACATTAGGATTCTCACTTTTGGCAACTCAAAAGAGATAGGACAGATTTTTGGTTGACAGATTGTAACAGATTTAAACAATAAATAAATTGTTCAATCACTAATGCCTCTGGCTTTAAAAATCTGAGTATTAGGTTTTAAGAATTTCCAAGAATAAAGATCGTGATTCCTTACAGAGACTACGGGCAAGTAAACACGAGATCTACGGAAAATGGTGAAAATATCAAGTGACTGCACTTTTGAAAGCAGTAAAAAAAACACATAAAAATCCTAAGTTCATGGATATAAATCCTAAACGTTGATTTCACAGGCGGAAAATACGCGAAGAAAGAAAACACGAAAGGATGAAAGTTCCGTGTGGCGATTTAGCCGGCGACTATACGCGTCGGCCTCAGCCAGAGCCGCCAGCAATTTGCACACACTTAAGATAGGCAGATAGTAGTGGGTGTTTTGTCACAAGAATGCGATGAGTTAAATTAAATTTCATTGAAATGTTTCTCTATTGAAATAAGGCGTTTACGTAAAGGTTTGCAAGGATATGGAAATAAAAATGAAACTCCCAAACTTTAGCAAGCATCGACAAGAATAACCTTCGTAATTTACTCATACGAGATATTTAAGAGACATCTTTAATGATTATTTCGCGTTGAAACATATTTATGAAAAACTGCTGCAAGTAAGTTTGTAAAAAAAAAGAAAATACTATTATACACATGCTTATAGTGCAATTATGGTCACGGAGTAGTGACGGAAAACGGCAGTATAATTGCTCCGCCATTTGAAACACAAAGACACGCTAAACAAAGAGCGCCGGCGATTTAGGCGCGTGCGTTCACGAGTCAGTTTATGAGTAATTCTCGATATGATACTGGCAATCACAATATAAGTTTTGCCGTGAGGAAGAAACAATGACGTTAGCTGAATATATAGTATGAAATTTTCAATACGTGAATTTGGAATGACACGCAATATTCACTCTATAAAAAACACATGCTAGTCTAAGTGTCACGTCTTGCAAGACGTGACAAAATTTAAAGAATTTTGATAGCTTGATTCCGGCAACATTCCGCGGATCCGCACTTCGTCCGCAAGAATGACGCCAACGTTTTGTTTGTTCGAAGTGCGTGGAAGGAGCAGGTTCCCGGATAATCTTAAGTTAATACGTCCTTTTAAACGTGAATTCGTGACAGGAGACTATTTTTTGAACGTGTTACCTTAGTGGCTACGTTTGTCAATCGCCTTAACGTATTTGTGTTCAGATAGCGGTGAACAGCCGGCTTCTGGAGCATTCGAGGATGTTTCCGGTGGCCGGTGAGCCACCCACATTAAGCTAGACTAGCCTCGTGATGTCGTTAGGCCTGGTGTTTTCTTTCGGTGCAGCCAGTAAGCTGCTGTGTAATGCTGGAAATTAGTCAGATTATAAGCTGAGCACTGCGATTTTACCTGATGAATTTTTCTATTTCATTTCACTGCTCCAAGTGATTCTGTATTAAAGTTCAAATGTTTCTTCCTTCTTTTGCTCAGCAACATTGCATAATAGTCAAGCCATGTCAACTATGTCGTCATAGAAAGTAAATACAGCGTTGTAAACAGTGTCATAGGCAGTAAATGTAATATGGAGAGACTGACATTTCAATGCTCTAGAATTGACACATGATTGTTTGAAGTTTATTGCATTTCATAGATTGACGCAATTTATATTTATTTGAGAATACAATTCAACCACTGCTTCACTATTTAAAGATTTGTGTATTAAAAAAAAATACAAATTATGTTGTGGTTCTTCCATGAATTAGACACCAGTTGTTGATAGTAAAAAGCACACAGCGACACAGCGTGCTAAACTTGTATCGACTTTGGAAACACGAGTTTTTTCTGTCTTTAGTCGTTTCGTGCGATTTACTGCATTTTTACATTTGTACCTTTTTGAACCTTGAATCCGTGTTTGTCTAATTGTACATTTACATTCATTTCTTATCTTCAGCGACATATGTCAGATTTTTGTAATAAGCTGATGATGGGTAGTTGCCCGAAACGGTCTCAGTATGATGAAATTTCATCAGTGATTCTGCTCTCCTATTCTTATGAAAGTAAAAAATACTTTGTCAGCTGCCTGGCTCCTCACCCATGAGCTGTACTGGGCAAGCTGCGCCAGTCAGCAGGTGGAAGCCTAAAAAGAAAAAAAAAAAAAAATTCTTAGGAGTAGACTGAGAATAAGCGCGGAAAATTGAGACCACCAGCTCATATGATTTGTGTTTTCAAGGCGACGCTGACAAACGTGTACTTGCCTCTCTCATTTCTTTTTATGATAGAATTTATTGATAATGGTTGATTGATAACCTGAGTGACTTGCCCCTACTTTAGAGACCTAATTTTTGCTGTCTCTTTTCCACAGATAGGGTAAAGAAAGCCAGAATAGGCACTTATTTTGCAGACTAAAATATGCTGTCACAAGTCTAAATTTGAGGGACCTTTCCCCATCGTCTGTAAGTATCTAGAGTACCCTCTTTCAACTTGTGATGTTACCTAACCCGTTTTCTTTGCTACATTGTGAAGCATTCATGTGAAAACTATAGATTTGTTGTGCGACTGTCCACCTTTTGTTCGAATAAAGTGCTTATTAACTGGTGACCGCTGTGTCAAGATTGTTGGATGCGGATGTACATTCGTGGATATATCTTTTTGTGCTTCCTTAAAAAAGACATTTTTAAACATCTGCCGAAGCAAGCAATTCTAACATTGTTTCCTGGCGTAAAGTATTGCGAAGTTTTATGTCATGTACATGCAAACTGTCAAAAGTGTTTTCACCTCACAATGAAAACGCATCGTCCATTAAATTGTGTTATCTCTTATGATTATTATCATTACATGTATTATCAAATGTAGATTAAGCAAGATTAGGAGTACATTGCCCTCAATCACCCCTTTCGACTAGTGACACGAGTTCTACAATATTCGCGTCCGTGTATCATAAATGTGTTCTTTCTAATGCGTTTCCTAGCAGTGTGTCCTTGGCAGGGTGTTCTCGGCAATGTGATCCTCGACTAGAGACTTGTTTTCTTCCCTGTCAATGCAGCAGAAACCTTTCCTTGTTTCAGGAACTTCTTTCCTAGCTCACTACTCCTGTGTGTCTTGTGCATAGATTCCGCGTTCCCTCAACCTCATACCAAATGGTGCCTTCTTCTTTCCTCCCTTGGAACATCTTTGTCGTGGTTAAGGGAAGCTAAAACTTTCCCATAGAGTGATAATAATGGAGTCATGAAATGTTATTATGCTATGTTGTTCCCATGAGTGTGCCTCGTGACCACTCTTATTGCCCTTTGGTCACTAGAATATCATACCTAGTTCTAACATTATTTAGCTGTTATCTGTGTTTTGCTCAAGATGTAGGATGCTCCTTTCTCGCCATGCAGCACCGTATAAATTAATTGTTCATTCGACTATAACCTTAAATCGGGGTTTTTGTCACGTAATTCCTAGCCCGAGTCTGAATCATATTTGTCTGTGCAGATATACGGCTCAACGGGATAAGAAATAAAAAACCTGAAGAGACCTCGTTTCCCTTTGGGCGTCCTACTGAGTTCCGTTCAATGGCGTGCCGAAGCGAAGATCAATTCCGCTAGCGCACGACATTACAGTATATAGACGTCAGCGGAAGGTGCCCTCCCACGAAGAAGCCCTCCAAAGAGGAGGCCCACAGCCGATTCTCAGCCGCCCGCGGCGAATATCCGAGACCACAGAAATGACCTCTCTCGGAAGAAAGAGTCAGCCTAGACTTCCACAGCTGGAAGAACAATTCCATACGGAGCTAGCAGCCTTGAACAATCTCCTGAATGGTGCAGTACCACGAGATCTCAAGACGCCCAGCGAGGCGGATCAAGTCCACGCTGGAATCCGAGCAAAGGCTAAGACCGTCAAGCGAATCGGAGACCAGCTGGTCCTAGCCCTAGAGGGCTCGGGAGCCACAGCAGAAGCGACAGCAGTTCGAGACTCACTGACGATCGCCAGAGCCCGCAGGAAGAAGCTGATGGGTTCAATGGGTCGCAGAAGTGAGGAGCTCCTGGGGAGCTCGTCACGAAGTGCGACAAAGGAACCCTCCCAGCGCAAGAGCTTGAGGTCAAAGAGGACCTCGTCCAAGAACCAGCAGCAAGGCGCTGCCCATCAGAACAAGCCCCCAAAATCATCATTGGCTGAGAACAGGAACAGACACCGTTCCAACCGTCGGGGCAGAGACCAGGCCAGCCCCAGCCATCGTCGTCAGAGTCACCAAGGTTCGAGCTATTACAGCCAGAGTCAAGACAGTGAGAGCGATCATAGCCAGAGCCTTCCCAGCGCCAGCTCTCGCCACAAAGACGGCGAATCCGAGCGCCGCGAGCCCCCTAGCCAAGGCAATAAGCAGATGCTTATTGACATCACTGAAGAGCCATCGGTACTGTTGGCGCAAATCGCCATCGAGAGGTCGAAATTGAGGAACAGGAACCAAACGAAGAATGATCGGCACTTCGGTGAGCAGAATACTGAGCGCAAAGAGGACCGCACAGGAGCATGGGTCGACCTAGCCTTCCAGCATCACGTCATCGAACCCGCAGGGGGCACAACGGCGGTTGCGAATGCTTCGCCTCGTGACACCGATCTCGCACCTCCGATGAATCCCTCCGCACCAGCATTCCAGCCCCGGGGTTCCACCGGCTCACCCGCCGTGGTCTTTGAAACGAAGCCACCAGTGATCGACGGAGCTATGAGGCTCTCAATGATCGAAGATCTGAAAAGGGCGCCAAGCCAACCCTACGCGGGAGAGGCTCACCTGTTCCACAGATGGTTCGATGCCATCAAGAGAAGGATGGAGAGGCTCGCCGTGGAGCCCATCGACGCCATCGAGATCCTCACGAACCACACCTGCGGCGAACCAAGAAGCCTCATCGACGACACCCTGGCAGCTACCTACCTGGACACAGCGGCCCTGCTCACCCTCATCGTCGAACAATTGAAGAATCGCTTCGCCTCTGACGACAGGGTAGCCGATAGCCTGCTCGAACGCCTCGCGCAGGCGTCAGACATACGGGGAACAAAGGGCGACCGCACGGTCGGTCTCAAGCTGCGGAAGTTCAGCGACGCCTGCATAGCGATTCATCACACAATGCGGTACAACAAAGGGCTCGCCTTCCTGAACACCGACGTAGGGCTGTCTCCCATCGTTGAGAGGCTACCCTTCTTCGTTCTGGACGCCTGGAGAAGCGAACGAACTAAGCACAGAAGATTATTTGGATCGCTACCTGATTTCGCCGGGTTCTGCGAGTTCATCAAAACGCTGTCAGACACCCAGTGTGATAGTTTTGGGGCATCGAACCTCAATTGGGTGAGTAATCGACTCGACACGGCCGCCCCGGCTCGCCCCAATCCAAGAACCTCGCGAGTTCTCTACACGTCCTCGGAGAATCGAACCGGCAGCTGCGTTCTCCACCAGAGTGCACAGCACGCGACAAACTCGTGCCAAACGGTAAGAAAGATGGAATCTCGGAAGAAGAAGGACTTCATACGCGAGCATAATTTATGTTACCGTTGTCTAGGCCCTCACTGGGCAAAGCACTGCAATGAAGTTGTGAAGTGCGATGACTGCGGAGCCAGCAGTCACAGCACAGCCGCCCACATCAACTGGCGAGCAGCTGGAAATTCGAGTGAAACCACTCGTCAGGAGAGACCCAGTCGAGAACCGAGCGACGACAGAGCTCAGAGCGAACTCGGGGAGAGATTGAGAGCTGTGGCCCTGGCCTCTCGCGTACCCACAGCCGAGGAGGGTGCATGCAGCAAAATTGTTCTGGCAGACGTTATCGACGAGAGCACGGGTCGGTCGTGCCGCGCATACGTAATCTTAGATGAGCAAAGCACCACGTCCTTCTGCTCTCCCAAGCTGTTGAACGCCCTCCGCGTGACAACCCCCAAGTCCCACTACGAGCTGGAAACACTGACCGACCAATCCGCCGCTCGATACGGCAGACGCGTGTCAGGGCTGAAAATAAAGGGAGTGTCCGAAGACCAAATCTTCGAGCTCCCACCGATGTTGGAATGCAACTCCATCCCCGATAGAAAGAGAGCGGTCGCGACCTACGAACGCGTCGCAAGAACCCCGGAGATATCGCACCTCGCTCGGCATTTCTTGCCCTTGGACAAAAACGCAGAAGTTGCGGTGCTCCTAGGGACGGACTGTGGAGACCTACTCTACAGCCACTCCGACAAACAACGTCGTAAGGCTCCGTTCGTCCACCACACCGCCCTGGGCTGGGCAGTGGTCGGCAAGGTGAACGACGACGTCTGCCCCGAAGGAGAGCACTCTTACACGGTCGCAAGAATCGTAGCCGAAGTCGCCCTCAAAACCTGTGGCCCGGAGGCGTGCCTTGAACTGTTTTCAGGAAAAGACGCTACTACCCAGCAGCACAGCGACGAGACCTCTCAACCGCGGCCCCCCGACGACCGCGGAGACCCTGAAAAGACGAAAAACACAAGGATGGAGGACGAGAATCAAGCGGGAGCCCCGCCAGCGACGAGATTTATCAACCAGTCAGCAACAAACGATGAAATGGACGCACAGTGCGATCCAGACAGCGCACCACCGAAGTCCAAGAAGAAACGGAAACGGGAGCTTCCGCACCTTGGCGATCCGAAGAGAAAGCACGACGCGCACCACGCTGAGCGCACCTCCGTTGATAAGAGAGCTCGACGGAACGGGCCAAGCAGAGGAGAAGGCTGCCCCGTAGCCCCCGACCCTCCAGGAGACGCCAAGCACCCACCTCCATTCTCCCTTAACCAGCCTCTCAGTACCGCCTATGCGACAAGCCGACGTCGGAATCCGAAGCATCGGGACGAGCACGACGCACTCGCTGACGCACGAGGAATGCCGGGCAACGTTGAGAGAGACCAGGAGACAACACCCGGACCCCTCCAGAGGTCCACCACCCGCCAGCGAAGGAAAGTGCGACGTTGGTCGGGGAAGCAGAGAGGACTCCTCTATGAGTCACGCCCGCGCAGCAGGTGGAAAGCCACCCACACGTCGCTGAAGACAACACCGACGCGTCCCGCGGGGCGAGACGGCTGCGATGAGCACGTAGTGGGTGGCGCCCCGCCACCGAACCAGCCCTTGACCAGCACTTCCCCCCCCCCCCCCCCCGAAGGCAGTTATTGGTGGCCAGAGCCACCAAGGGGGGGGAGTGTCACGTCTTGCAAGACGTGACAAAATTTAAAGAATTTTGATAGCTTGATTCCGGCAACATTCCGCGGATCCGCACTTCGTCCGCAAGAATGACGCCAACGTTTTGTTTGTTCGAAGTGCGTGGAAGGAGCAGGTTCCCGGATAATCTTAAGTTAATACGTCCTTTTAAACGTGAATTCGTGACAGGAGACTATTTTTTGAACGTGTTACCTTAGTGGCTACGTTTGTCAATCGCCTTAACGTATCTGTGTTCAGATAGCGGTGAACAGCCGGCTTCTGGAGCATTCGAGGATGTTTCCGGTGGCCGGTGAGCCACCCACATTAAGCTAGACTAGCCTCGTGATGTCGTTAGGCCTGGTGTTTTCTTTCGGTGCAGCCAGTAAGCTGCTGTGTAATGCTGGAAATTAGTCAGATTATAAGCTGAGCACTGCGATTTTACCTGATGAATTTTTCTATTTCATTTCACTGCTCCAAGTGATTCTGTATTAAAGTTCAAATGTTTCTTCCTTCTTTTGCTCAGCAACATTGCATAATAGTCAAGCCATGTCAACTATGTCGTCATAGAAAGTAAATACAGCGTTGTAAACAGTGTCATAGGCAGTAAATGTAATATGGAGAGACTGACATTTCAATGCTCTAGAATTGACACATGATTGTTTGAAGTTTATTGCATTTCATAGATTGACGCAATTTATATTTATTTGAGAATACAATTCAACCACTGCTTCACTATTTAAAGATTTGTGTATTAAAAAAAAATACAAACTATGTTGTGGTTCTTCCATGAATTAGACACCAGTTGTTGATAGTAAAAAGCACACAGCGACACAGCGTGCTAAACTTGTATCGACTTTGGAAACACGAGTTTTTTCTGTCTTTAGTCGTTTCGTGCGATTTACTGCATTTTTACATTTGTACCTTTTTGAACCTTGAATCCGTGTTTGTCTAATTGTACATTTACATTCATTTCTTATCTTCAGCGACATATGTCAGATTTTTGTAATAAGCTGATGATGGGTAGTTGCCCGAAACGGTCTCAGTATGATGAAATTTCATCAGTGATTCTGCTCTCCTATTCTTATGAAAGTAAAAAATACTTTGTCAGCTGCCTGGCTCCTCACCCATGAGCTGTACTGGGCAAGCTGCGCCAGTCAGCAGGTGGAAGCCTAAAAAGAGAAAAAAAAAAAATTCTTAGGAGTAGACTGAGAATAAGCGCGGAAAATTGAGACCACCAGCTCATATGATTTGTGTTTTCAAGGCGACGCTGACAAACGTGTACTTGCCTCTCTCATTTCTTTTTATGATAGAATTTATTGATAATGGTTGATTGATAACCTGAGTGACTTGCCCCTACTTTAGAGACCTAATTTTTGCTGTCTCTTTTCCACAGATAGGGTAAAGAAAGCCAGAATAGGCACTTATTTTGCAGACTAAAATATGCTGTCACAAGTCTAAATTTGAGGGACCTTTCCCCATCGTCTGTAAGTATCTAGAGTACCCTCTTTCAACTTGTGATGTTACCTAACCCGTTTTCTTTGCTACATTGTGAAGCATTCATGTGAAAACTATAGATTTGTTGTGCGACTGTCCACCTTTTGTTCGAATAAAGTGCTTATTAACTGGTGACCGCTGTGTCAAGATTGTTGGATGCGGATGTACATTCGTGGATATATCTTTTTGTGCTTCCTTAAAAAAGACATTTTTAAACATCTGCCGAAGCAAGCAATTCTAACATTGTTTCCTGGCGTAAAGTATTGCGAAGTTTTATGTCATGTACATGCAAACTGTCAAAAGTGTTTTCACCTCACAATGAAAACGCATCGTCCATTAAATTGTGTTATCTCTTATGATTATTATCATTACATGTATTATCAAATGTAGATTAAGCAAGATTAGGAGTACATTGCCCTCAATCACCCCTTTCGACTAGTGACACGAGTTCTACAATATTCGCGTCCGTGTATCATAAATGTGTTCTTTCTAATGCGTTTCCTAGCAGTGTGTCCTTGGTAGGGTGTTCTCGGCAATGTGATCCTCGACTAGAGACTTGTTTTCTTCCCTGTCAATGCAGCAGAAACCTTTCCTTGTTTCAGGAACTTCTTTCCTAGCTCACTACTCCTGTGTGTCTTGTGCATAGATTCCGCGTTCCCTCAACCTCATACCAAATGGTGCCTTCTTCTTTCCTCCCTTGGAACATCTTTGTCGTGGTTAAGGGAAGCTAAAACTTTCCCATAGAGTGATAATAATGGAGTCATGAAATGTTATTATGCTATGTTGTTCCCATGAGTGTGCCTCGTGACCACTCTTATTGCCCTTTGGTCACTAGAATATCATACCTAGTTCTAACATTATTTAGCTGTTATCTGTGTTTTGCTCAAGATGTAGGATGCTCCTTTCTCGCCATGCAGCACCGTATAAATTAATTGTTCATTCGACTATAACCTTAAATCGGGGTTTTTGTCACGTAATTCCTAGCCCGAGTCTGAATCATATTTGTCTGTGCAGATATACGGCTCAACGGGATAAGAAATAAAAAACCTGAAGAGACCTCGTTTCCCTTTGGGCGTCCTACTGAGTTCCGTTCAATGGCGTGCCGAAGCGAAGATCAATTCCGCTAGCGCACGACATTACACTAAGAATCTTAACACTAATTCTTACCCTCAACTCAAGACACTGAGCAGATCTTTAGGGTAAAACACAATACATATTAAAAACACAAGGCACATATACTTTACCCGTTTTTTTCTATTCTAAACCTAAATTTCACTCGCACTTACAAGGTGATGTTCGCACGCTAGCACGCCACAAGAAAGAGTGAGCAGTTCAAGCGACGCGCTTGAATGTTTCCAAATCGGGGTGCTTAAAGGCTCGAAATGTCGATTGATTATTTGGTCTCCCATGTATTTACACACAAACATCAATGATTACGAGTTAGAAGTAGAAAATAATTAATAATAAATTATAGTAAGATTTTTAATGCTAATGATTAATTTATTTCAGTGAGAATGGCAAATTTCTAATTTTTACGCTTATGTAGCGGTATGCTACAACCATAGAATCATAAATTATCTAATTTTAATGTATTACAGTCAGTCGTTACAGTAACCCAATCAAAATATTTAGCTAAGTAATTAGCGATTGAAGAGAAATTACAGCTTTGATCAACACCATCGAAGCAAGATAAAATTAGACATAATTAAAGACGTTTTTCTGTGCATTATTTAATTAGATTAATGCGTTTTATTTCGTCGCACAGTCAGCTAAAATCTACAATATAGCTATCAATATACAGTGAGGAAACGTAAACAAATGCATGTTCAAAACTTAGCGAAGTACTAAAATATGCAAAGTTTTTTCCTTTGTGTGCTCGGTTTTTGAGTTTTAGCCTAGTCATCACCGTGAAAAGCTTCCCCCGCCCCTGTCCGTTTTCAAAAGATGAAGCTTCATTGTCGTGAATTTGTAGCAACGTTTCACTCCTATGTAAGCTCTGGCATTGTGTGTACCACGTGACTGCGGTGAGGATCATGGCACTAGTGTCGAAATCAAATACACGAGAAACGAATGAGATCGCTCACGCAATTCACTCTCCTGATCAAGAAAATGACTTGAGGCATGAAACATGTTCTAGCGAAGGAGGTAAGCTGCAAAATTTGCATTTTATGTGATGCTAAGATATTATGTTGGTCGATACTCTGTACCCATGCCTCCGTGCTAGAGCCGGCTGATCGGAGCGGGCAACCTTCGCCTCTATTGGTCCCTTGCCGTAAGGTGATCTATAAGTGCCATGTGATATTGTGTACTTACAGTGCTACAATTGCTTAGTTTCAGAATCTCTTCCAATTAATTATTTATTTTAATTCGTAAATTTTTTGGGTAAAGACATCCGTTTGGAATGAAGAAATGTGGGAAATACCATTGATATATTCTTATAGTTTACCGATTTGTTGATTTACGTTGCCGTGCGCATGAGTGAAAAATTAAGCATAGGAACACTTGTTCAATCATTCAAAATTTCAGTTTTGACAGTCGTTCATCATTGGACGAATTGGAAATCCAACTGAAAGTATTAAGAGCAGCTCCAACAAATTTCTATCAAGAAGATAAAATTCATTATGTAACCGGGTGGACTAGTAATGTAGATACGATTTTGAAATTTCCATACGTCGAATATATACGCCGAATAATAAAAGCAGTTGTGAACTTCAATAGATTCTGTTAAAAACGAGGTAGACTTTGACAGTGCTTTATTATTTGGTCAATGTGAAGTTTAATGCAACCACGGAAAATAAGAATTCTGATCTTAGGAATCACTAAAGAAACCCATTTAAGAACGTTTTACAAGAATGACATTCTGCTCGCTGATGCGTTATTTTTGAATAATTGAACGGTAAATGTTGAGGACTTGACCATAATCGATTTTCCACTTTTTGATCAACAAAGATTGTTGATCAGACCAAAATAAACAAGTTTTCTTCAATGCACTTTCCGGCGGAAATGAGTATTTTAAAAGTTATGGCGTTAAATGAGTTACCGGAACTCCAGTGTGCATCACCCTATTACAAACGTAAAGAGATTGGGTCGTGAGGGGTAGCCACAGTTCTTTTAGTTTTATTGTTTTCACTAAAAGAACTGTTGCTACCCCTCACGACCCAACCTCTTTACGTTTGTAATAGGGGGTTTGCTCTTCGTCGGCTTGGTTGGCGCGCGGGAACGCCTGTTTACTTTCACGTCGGACCGCGCGGTGTATTTTTCCTCGCCTCAAACACTGGAGTTACGGTAACTCATTTAATGCCATAACTTTTAAAATACTTATTTCCGCCGGAAAGTGCATTGAATAAAACTTGTTTATTTTGGTCTCATCAACAATCTTTATTGATCAAAGAGTGGAAAATCGATTATGGTCAAGTCCTCAACATTTACCAATTGAACTTTGAAGTTGGCCTTTGCGCCAAAGGAAGCGAGCGCGTGAAACGGAATTTAATTAATAACGGAAGCTATTACGGTCAATGTGAAGTTTAATGGGTCAATGTGAAGTTTCATGCAATCACGGAAATTGATAATGATATTCCAAACAATCACTAAAGGAACCCATTTAAGAACGTTTCTCAAGAACGACATTCTGCTCGCTGATGCGATATTTTTGAATTATTGAACTTTGAAGTTGGCCGTCGCGCGCCCAAGGAAGCGAGCGTAATTTAATTAAAAACGGAAGCTAACCCCCTATTACAAACATAAAGAGGTTGAGTCGTGAGGGGTAGCCACAGTTCTTTTAGTGAAAAGTATAAATGAAGCTTCTAAACCACCCATTAGGGTGACGACCGCAATCTTGTCTACATCGGGTCTAACATGGCGACCACCATGGGCGCCGCCATTTTGGACCCGATGTCAACAAGATTGCGGTCGTCACCCTAATGGGTGGGTTAGAAGCTTTATTTATAATTTTCACTAGAAGAACTGTGCCTCCCCCTCACTACCCAACCTCTTTACGTTTGTAATAGCTTCCGTTATTAATTAAATTACGTTTCACGCGCTCGCTTCCTTTGGCGCCATGGCCAACTTCAAAGTTCAATTATTCGAAAATAACGCATCAGCGAGCAGAATGTCATTCTTGTAAAACGTTCTGAAATGTGTTCCTTTAGTGATTCCTGGGATCGGCATTATTATTTTCCGTGATTGCATGAAACTTAACATTGACCGTTTAATGCAATCACGGAAAATAAGAATTCCGATCTTAGGAATCACTATAGGAACCCATTCAAGGACGTTTTACATGAATGACATTCTGCTCGCTGATGCGTGATTTTTGAATAAATGAACTTTGAATTTGGTCTTGGGCTCTTGGCGCCAAAGGAAGCGAGCGCGTGAAACGGAATTTAATTAATAACGGAACCTATTACAAACGTAAAGAGGTTGGGTTGTGAGGGGGAGGCACAGTTCTTCTAGTGAAAATTATAAATAAAGCTTCTAACCCACTCATTAGGGTGACGACCGCAATCTTGTTGACATCGGGTCCAAGATGGCGGCGCCCATGGTGGTCGCCATGTTAGACCCGATGTAAACAAGATTGCGGTCGTCACCCTAATAGGTGGTTTAGAAGCTTTATTTATACTTTTCACTAAAAGAACTGTGGCTACCCCTCACGACCCGACCTCTTTACGTTTGTAATAGGGGGTTAGCTTCCGTTTTTAATTAAATTACGCTCGCTTCCTTTGGCGCGGGAAGGCCAACGTCAAAGTTCAATAATTCAAAAATGACGCATCAGCTAGCAGAATGTCGTTCTTAAAAAACGTTCTTGAATGGGTTCCTTTAGTGATTGTTTGGAATATAATTATCAATTTCCGTGATTGCATTAAACTTCACATTGACCGCTATTACAAACGTAAAGAGGTTGGGTCATGAGAGGGAGGCACAGTTCTTCTAGTGAAAATTATAAATAAAGCTTCTAACCCACCCATTTGGGTGACGACCGCAATCTTGTTTACATCGGGTCCAAGATGGCGGCGCCCATGGTGGTCGCCATCTTTGACCCGATGTAAACAAGATTGCGGTCGTCACCCAAATGGGTGGGTTAGAAGCTTTATCATTTTCACTAGAAGAACTGTGCCTCCCCCTCACGACCCAACCTCTTTACGTTTGTAATAGGGGGTTAGCCTCCGTTTATAATTGAATTACGCTCGCTTCCTTTGGCGCGGGAAGGCCAACTTCAAAGTTCAATAATTTGAAAATAAAGCATCAGCGAGCAGAATGTCATTCTTGTAAAACGTTCTTAAATGGGTTCCTTTAGTGATTGTTTGGAATATAATTATTAATTTCCGTGGTTGCATTAAACTTCACATTGACCTATTATTTTTCTCATTTATTAGAGTTGACATTATTATTATTATTTTTAGAGTTGACACTGTTTTATTTCAACAAGGTGACTAAGTTTGGCCTGTATTATGCCTAAACAATGTGTGATCCTTGTCTCCAATTTATGATGGTAATGGATGTCAGTGTAAACTACATGCCAAATTGTAATGAAATTCATTGTCTTTTCTAGATTGTAGCTTTTTAAAAATGGAATTAGAAATAAGTTTGTCACCAGTTACCTTTCTATTTTTCTTCTTTCATTTGATTTTGTGTGAAAAGCTGATGCAATATTGATAGTAAAATGTTTGAACTCTCCTAATTGCCAGTCCTGTTGTGTGTGGCAAATTCCATCTTATTTTTGCCATTTATAGATCACAAGAACTAGAAGAACTGCTTAGAAGAATGAACAGCTAGCTTAAATGACTTGATACTGCCATAGGTACAAAATTTGAGTGACTTGAGTGTGCCTAGCAATAATTTTTTTCTTGTCAAATTTTTAAAACCATTGTCAGGTCTTTGTGACTCATCAGTAATGTAATAATTATTAAATGACTGGCTTTAGACCATAGCTTTGTACAAAGTGTATCAAAATTTCATGCATTCTTTGATGAATCTCAAGATTGATACGACTGTTATTCTGTAGGAATTAGCACTCTTAGAGAAAGAGGTTCGAAATTGTGAGTTAGGTAAACTGGATTTTTGTTGAAATAAAACGAATTTTGTCATGTTAAGGACCATCTTTTTTTATTCACGGTCATGTTTTTCAGCACCTGCTACTTCTTCTTCAACTATTATCTTAGTTCATGAACATTCTTTATATACTCATTGTATGCATCTTGTGCATAAATTCTGTGCATTCAGATTAATTGAGCTTTGTTGAATTAACTTTTTTCATTTTGAATGATAGGATATTATGAAATATGTACATTATTGTAATAGGCAAAAGAGAACACAGTAATGTGCACTGAATTTTACATACATTCTGCAAGACAATGGAAATAGTGTGTTAATAATGGTATTTCTAATTTTCAATGGAATGCATTTTCAAAAAAAAATTACAGCAAGATTTATGTTACAGAAAGTCTCGCAGTATGTTCCAGTTTTAGGAAGTCAAATTGCCGGAGACCCTAGTGGAAAAGTAACCCTGAATTTGTTATTATTCAGGAAGTCTTTAGACTATGTTCTGCATTAGGATTTACAGTGCGCTGAAAATACTGTCAAGTGTTAGTTAGACTCAGAAGCTTTCAAAATTTTGTCATTGGTCCTATTCGTAGTTGCAAAATAGATATGTGAACAATTTTCCTGAATTTTCTGACAATTAGGCTAAACCAGTATAAATGAATAATTTATTGGGATCATTTGTTGTAAAGTGATATATATATTTATCAAACACAAATCTTTAACTTTATTGACCTGACCCTAAAATTCCACTTTTCCAAAGCTCATGTTTTTATTAAATGTTGAATATTCTCCCCATGTCAATGGAAAATTCAGTGAGCTAATTATGCTTTTTGAAACTATAAATCTATGTTTCATGTTGATGATTATCCTAAATTAAATGTGTTTTTAGATGATTCAAGTGAAGATGGGAAAGAGAAAGCTGAGACAGAATGCCAGGAGAAAGCCTTACCAAAGCAAGATGGTGGAGATGACAAGAGCAGTGCTTCTGATGCTACCAGCACACCAACCAAGTCAGCAGGTCAGTACCTCATCATATTTTATTTAAAACTAGTGTACATGGCCAGTCAAAATGACTGTGTTCAAAGTTTTCCTTGAATTCATTTTCCAGGTGTAGATGACAAATGTATTCATCCTAATGTACCCATGATTAAAATATTTTTGTACGTGTGCACTTGTGAAACTCATATCACAGATATGGTCACTAAGCATACTTCTAATCAAAGAAGCAACGGGAACCACGGTACAGGAAACAAGATAGGTTCAGACCAGTCTTTTTTTGTTGACGGTGTGGTTTTGCTGACACCACGGCAACGAACCAATAGCAGTGCTCATATTGCATCTGGTAGCAGTGCTACCATGGTAGAGGAAACAAGGTAGGGTCATTTCTATGGGAAAAAATGACTGGTTTGAACCTAACTTGATTCCTCTACCGTGACTGCTACCCTCAAATCTGGCTTAACAACATGGCATTTCACTGACGTCATAAAGTTTGTTTGAAATAAAGCATTTCTATTGGCCAGCAGAAAAAAAGGAGATGTATTTTCTCCCGTAGAAATGACCCTACTTTGTTTCATCTACCATGGTGGACACCAAATGAATGAAATAACACACGAAGTGTATTATTAGATGAGAAGATTTGTGGCCAAGTTGTGATACTTGTGCTAGATAGTATGTGGGCAAGAGTGAAATGAGCTGCTATTGTTTCTGCTTGACTGTTTTTTCATCAACTTGGATGTAATATACCTGTTTACTCAATCTTGGTTTGTTTATTTTGAGCCAGTTTACTCATTGTGCTTTATCTATCTTCTATTTTCACAACTGTTACACTAAAATTTCCCTGTATGTTTAAAACAGTCATGGGGCAGATGCTTACTTAGAAATTAAATAATTTTGCATATTATTTTGGAGTTTGACTGGTTATGCTCTGAAAGATTCATTTGTACTCCTGTTTTATTCTAGTTTTACATCCAAAGCTTATAGTACAAGAAAATAAGTATGGAACTACTGACTCAGTGTTGATGTTGTCTCGTCCACAGGAGGCACAAAAGAAGGGGCCTCGGCTTCCAAGTCTGCCGCTGCCACAGAAGAGGAGCTGCTTCATGATGTGGGCTTCTTTGTTACTATCAAGCCCCCAACTGGTGATTCATTTGAGATTCAGGTAAACAAAATTCTTGAATTAACAGCAGTACTGGGAAAGTGTAGTTATTCTTTCTGGGTGAATATCATCAGGCATAATGAAATTGGAATTGTAGCACTCAACGCACAATTAAGTGTAGCACATGTGCGTTTTTCAAAGGGTAATCAAGTAGAACCAGCATATTTTTAGAATAGTTTGCTTCTTTGAACGTGAATAGCTGAAGTAATTGTGATACATCCTAACTCAATTTATCCTGATAGACTTACTTTGAACTATTTAACCTATTCTAGGCTAACTTAATATATCGTAACCTAACCACAAATTTCCTATTTACCTAACGACATTTGATACTAAATTTAGTTACCTGATAGTTAACCAAAGCTCTGTTACCACTAAAAGCTTGAATTGCTTTTATATTTTGGCGTACATAATAACTCGAGATGCAACACTGTAAACAATAATACTCGGCAATACTTTCCAGGTGAGTAGCCTTGAGCTCGTTCAAGAGATCCACCAACTGCTGATGGACCGTGAGGACACCAGCCACCGCACCTGCTTCTCTCTCTACCTCAACGGAACCAAGCTTGATAACTTTGCCGAGCTCAAGACTATCTCTGGGCTCAAGGTCTGTAGTAGTGCCTTCTGGTCTTGGTGCCTTCTAATCTTCAGAAAAGTTATAGGAATTGATAGAGCTCGTATTATTGCCGATTTTGGAGCTTCTATTTTGTTTATTTTCTTGAATTTTGAATAGGTAATTTCTAAACTGAAAAATGTGGATATTAATGTAATTTATTATTTAGTATGCAATTGTTTGGCTTTAATCACCCATGTTGGCGTTGGTAATCCAGGAATTTAATAATTGTAAACAGTTTAATTTTAGTTGAAGAAATGCTAAGAAAGTTCCTTAACGTTTAGCAAGTAAAGTTTTTAGACCAGGATTCTCGTGTTAAGACTGCTACAATTAGCTTGACTCGATTCATTATTAAGATACTTGCTGTCAAACCCTTAGTTTGTGTATTGAGTAGGAAGTGAATTGAAAAGGTACCAAAATCATTATGTCCAAACAGTAATAAGCTAAACATCCAACATTTTTTTAGTTGTTCAACATCATCCCTAAACTATGTTGGAGCACAACGGTAAATTGAAAAAGGGGCTCAAAATTTCTCTGCTCTAAACATTAAGCAGTTTCTCACCTTGAATTTATTCCTCAATTGTGACACATAAACTTGGACAACAGGAAGGGTGTGTGCTGCACATCAAGGAGAACCCATACACCATCAGGGAAGCCCGCATCCATGTACGCCATGTGCGGGACCTGCTCAAGAGCCTGGAAGACATCGACGCTTACAACGGAGCCGAGTGCGCTTCTCTGGCCTTCCTCAATGTGGTTACACAGGGCGACATTGTTGGTGAGCTCTTCTAGCAGTGTTGGGTTTTTAGCCCCTTTACATTTTGACAATCACGTTTGAAGCTTGGGCTTATTTTTTAGTCCATTTACATGTTGACAGCCGCAATTGAAACTTGGGTTTATTTTTTAGTCCATTTACATTTTGACAGCCGCAGTTGAAGCTTGGGTTTATTTTTTAGTCTACTTACATTTTGTCAGCCACAGTTAGGTCTTTGGTTTATGTTTAATTAGGTCGAGAAAACTCAGTGAGAGTTTATTTATAGAGGGCAAGTTTCAAGAAGTTTTAAGTTTGATTATTTGAAAATTTAAAGCTTACAAAAAAGGTCTCAGTTCCTTTAGAAGCCCATGCAAATTCAAATATGGTGCACTCTCACTCATGCACTGTCTGAAAGCAATGTCTTCAATTGCACTTATCTTTGTAAATTGTAACGCATAAAGTCGTGTGACTTTTCTCATATTGATAACTCGTTCAATTTCTTATCAATTATTTTAGATTTAATTCTGCTCAATGAGAAAATAAATGCTACCTTTTTTTCACTAATGCCGAAGCGTGAATGATAGAATACCTTTTATGTTTCATGAACCTGCTTTCCTTCGAACATAATTAAAGTGTTTTTCTTTCTTTGATTTTCCACAATACATTACCTTAGGTGTTGTTGCATTTGATCCACCCTCAGGGGGATACAACTATTGTATCTATGGGAATTAGCGCTCCCAGGGGAACCATGTGAGGGCCCAAGCTAAAGGTTAGATAGGCTTCCTTTTTGTTGTAATAAAATAGGTTTTTGTTTTGTTACGGACTATCTTTTTTCGGTTCACTGCAGTCCTGTTTTTCAGCACCTTCTACTTTTATCTTGTTTCATGAACTTCTTTCCTAGCTTACTGTTTCTGTGCACCTTGTGCATAGATTCCGCGTTCCCTCAACTCCATACTAAATGGTGCCTTTCTCTTTCCTCTCTTAGAACATTTTTGTCGTGGTTAAGGGAGGCTAAAACTTTCTTATATAATGATAATAATAATGCATTTGATCCATGGTTTGTCCAGCTTTTACATCTAACGTTGTATTAACACATTAGTTGCGATGGGTTAAAATGAAATTCAATATTCAACTTAAATTTAAAGTCAAAAGTGATAAGCAAATTTGTAAATATCAAACATTAACTGGGCCTGTTAAATACCACTAATTTAGAAAGGTTGTTAGAATTTTTCAAAACGACCCATCGATGGGTCGTTTCGCAGCAGGAAAAACCTAAGCACGACCCACCGGTGGGTCGTGTCGCAGTCAACGTGTTAATTTGTCCCCTCAGAGGGATACAACTATTGTATCTATGGGAATTAGCGCTCCCGGGGGAAAAAGGTGTGAGGGCCTGAGCTGAGAGTTAGGTAGGTCTTCTTTTTGTTGAAATAGAATTTTTTTTTATGTTAAGGACCACCTTTTTTCCGTACACTGCTGTCCTGTTTTTCAGCACCTACTATTTTCTTTTTCAAATTTGATCTCGTTTTATTATCTTTATTAACGCACCATTTCTGTACTCTTCCGGCATAAATTCTCCACTCTATGATCCCCATACTAAATCGTGCCTTCTCCCTTCCTCTTTGATACGTCTTTTTGTTGTGGTTAGGGAGGCTTAAACTAACTTATAATCTAATCTAATCTAATCTGTATTAATTTGTCAGAATTGTTAACGAAACATATCTTTATCTTTCCTTCTTATTGATCTTTTTCTGTTCCATCGTTGCAATTGGTAATGTTTCTCCTTGCATACACTGCTTGATTAATTAATCATTCACATGGGTAATTATAAAGAACATCGTATACATTACTCAAGCTCAGCCACATTACTGTATCACGTACAAGTAGGTCTCAACTTAGCTTGATTTTCAGAGAAGAAGCGAAGTACTGTGGAGTCGGTAGACTGTACGCCTCCTGACTACATCCTGCCTGGCTGCAAGGACAGACCACTGATGCCTCTCCAGCCGTACAGCAAGGACTCCAGGACTCCTCAGTGCCTTAAGGTGACCCAGGCATGACCAGGTTGTTAGGTTATGAGGTTCAGAGGTTCTCAACTAGGGCTAAATTTACCCCTGGCTGAGGTAAATTTTAGCCTTAAGTATTTAGAGCTGAGAGGTTCAATGATGGAGGAAAGGTTGAGAATAGATGATGGTGCTGCTATAGCGTGAGGTCTACCATCTACCGCCATATATCACCTACCCAGGTGCAGTTTGAGATGTACAAATTGTTTATTGCTAAATTAAACGTACGGAAATATGTAATATCCAATAGTAACCTAACCTCACCTCGCACTATAGTACTACCTAGAGGTTGATCTCACGCAATAGCAGCACCGGTTAGATTCTATTGGGATCAAACGTCGTTGCCAAAAAATGCAATGTGCATATTCTGCCACTCTTCATAATCGTAAACTCTGCCTCAACCCCCTATGACCTTAGGACTTAAGTTTTTACATATTTTTAAATGATGAATAAAAATCTGCATTAACATTATACTATCTGCCCACGTTGTAAATAGTAAATAGATAGCAATGTTCCTAATTTCATTTTTCTTTGACAATTTTGTTTTCGTAATATCTTTTAACAACTGCCGTTGACAGTCATATTATTTTCAGATATACTGATTAGTATTTTTTGAGCTGATGCTACTAATGATCCTGATAAACTGATGAGGATGATGATGACGACTTTTTCTTATTGAATATGATTAATTTCCTCGGGATTTCCTTGTTTTTAAGGGGACCATATTGGGGGCATCTGCAGTCCAAAGGTCGATTCTCCCGATTTTTGTTTTTATTGCTTTAAATGAGTTAAAGACATGTCCCGGAATGTCTGTAAAAATATCAGGAACCTACCCCAGAGCTAACGTCCCTCCCGGGGGGGGAGGGCATCCCTCTTACGGACCTTTTTTTTCATTTTTGAACCTAAAGCAATGAAATTTGGTATACTGATAGGAAATGCAATTTTGAATCATTTATCATCAATGACAAAATGCTATTTTCTTGAAAAGAAAACGGGAAATCATAGAAAACGACATTTTTGGGGGGGTTTTCTAAATGCTTCTCCTCCTACAGTTTTTGAGCTACAGTAATGATTTTGGTATCATTGAATGCAGAATAACGTGGACAAAAAAAAAAAAAAAAAAAAATCTGAAATTTTTAATTTTTTTCCATTTCATTTTTTTATATATTTCATCATTCATATTCCTCATCCCCATCCGAATATTTTTTTTATTATTGAATCTAGAGCAATGAAATTTGGTATACTGATAGGAAATACAATTTAGAATCATTTATCATTTATGACAAAATGCGATTTTCTTGAAAAGAAAATGGGAAATCATAGAAAACGACATTTGGGGGGGGGGGGGTTTCTAAATGCTTTTTCTCTGATAGTTTTTGAGCTACAGTAATGATTTTGGTATCATTGGATGCAGAATAACGTGGACATTCCAAAAACTTGAATGCTTTTCCTCAAATTTCCAATATAAAAATTTAAAAAACTAAAAAGAAAAAAAATCAAAATATTCTCAAGAAAATTCAAATTTATGACGTCATAACTTTGAAACAAGAATGAATTTTGAAAAACTTCTCAATACATTGTAAAGCCCTTGTTTTTTTGCATCCAATGATACCAAAATCATCACTGTAGCTCAAAAAATGTAGGAGGAGAAGCATTTTGTTTCTTAAAAATAGGTTTTATAAAAAAAGTAACTTATCAAGACGTTTGTCGATATAACTCCGAAGTTTACAAAGCTAGAGCAATGTGGTTTGCTGCATTTGGAAGTGAAATATGTGCTCTAAAGTTGTATCGGCGTTGATTTTCAAAAAAATTTGTGAAAATTTTTCCGTAGACTTTTTACAAAAAAAGTACAAATTTGATACTCCATTTTTTCAAAAAAATTTATAAATTCAGAATGAATTCAAATCAAAAAAATGGCTCGATACGATTTAGGAGCACACATTCTACTTTCAAATGCAACAAACCGCATTGCTCTAGCTTTGTAAACTTTGGCGAATTTAGAACAAATGTCATAAATACATATTTTTAATTATCATGAATAAAAATTTTTCTATGGCCTAGGGCAAAAAACTTGTTCAATAAAAGTTGTTAGGAATCTAGAGACCTAGTAGTCTGCAAATTTTCATAGACGTAAGTCCAATAGAAAAAAATCTACGGTTGGAGTGGATAAGGTCCCCTTAAGTTCCTCATGAACATGCGACTTAGGCCAACTGCTGATGTGGTCAGATATATTCAATCGAGTACAATTTGCAAAGTGCAAAATTTTCTTGACGTTAGTCGATCACATTCTACAGAGGCTTTGAATCGAGATTTCTTCTCTTTGGAATGCCTTTGTTGCAGTTAGGGAGGCTTAATCTAACTTAATTGAATCCGAGATGTGAAAAATTTCTGGGAGAGTTGTAGACCAGATTGTACTGATGCTTTGGTTCAATGTGTGGAGAATTTTAGGAAAATTTTTAGTATTGATTGCGCAGAGGCTTGATGAGGACCCCGGAGGTAAATACAATTATTGTATCTACTGTATGAATCTTTGCGCTCCCAGGGTTAATATCAGTTACTGAGTTGAAGGTTAGATAGGCCTTCCTTTTGTTAAAATAGGGTAAATTTTTTGTTTTGTCCTGGGCCCTCTTTTTTCGGTTCACTGTTGTCCTGTTTTCCAGCACCAAATACTTTTTCAATGAGTAACTCATTTTATGAACTTCTTTCTACACTTACTGTTTCTAAGCACCTTGTGCATTGATTCTGTGTTCACTTGATTCCATAATAAATGGTTCCGTCTTCTTTCCTCTTTTTGGAATGCATTTGTTGCGATTAGGAGAGGCGTAAACTATCACGTGATATGATTTTTGAGAACAAATCTCGTTTGTCTCGAATGGATTTTTCATTGAGGGATAACCCCTCAGGAGGGATACAACTATTGTATCTATGGGAATTAAGCGCTCCCATGGGAAAAATGTGTGAGGGCCCGAACTGAGAGTTAGGTAGGGCTTCTTTTTTGTTGAAATAAATACTTTTGTTATGTTGACCATATTTTTTCGGTTCACTGGTGTTTTGTTTTTTTCAAGCACCTACTTCTTTCTTTAACTTTGATTTTGTTTCATGAACTTCTTTCTTATCTTACTGTTTCTATGCCCTTTCTGCATAGATTTCGCGTTCCCTTAACTCTATACTAAATGGTGCCTTCTACTTTCCTTTCTTTGGATAGCCTTTGTTGCGGATAGAGAGGCTTAAACTAACTAATAATCTAATCTAACCTAATCATTGAGGGATAATGGGAAGGTACCTCGACTACATGCATTCCTCTTCTTGTCTCGTAGCATTGACGCCATTCACACATAAATAGGTGGTTATGGGGTAGCCACATCCGTGCTATAAGTTCGCGGGAGTAGTTTTACCTCTTGTACCTTGTTGCGCATAATTAAATGGTAGTTCATCGGTATAGGCTTATTTATTTCTCCCAATCCATGACCTAATCAAAAATACAACGTAGGGATGCGTTGCTGGAATTCTTCAGGTTCACAACAAAAAGCCTTGAAGTTTTATTGAGGTGAGCAACTTTCTTTGCGCGTATGGTCTCCAGCCCACATTGTAACAAGTGTCTTGACTTTTATCTTACTAACTGTCCTCCAAGCTTCGATGTTTCATTGAGGTTAACAACTTTCTTTGCGCTTACGGCCTCCAGTCCACATCGCAAGAAGTTCAACTTTTGACTTGTTAGGCTCATGATGTGCCCGGTCTTGTCCAGATCCTGACGACCAGTGCATGGAACCCACCCCCCGGTCCCCGTAAGCTGCAGGGAGACCTGCTCTATCTGCTGCTCGTCACTGCAGAGAACTATCACTGCCACATCACTGCGTCTCCCTGGGGCTTTTACCTTAACCAGTAAGTTTGCCCTGCTCTCAATAATTGTTGGGGGAACGCTGCTCCGTTTTGTCTCTAAAGATATCGTCCTTGTGTTATTTTCTTTCCTGGCGGTGCGGGTGACAGAGCTCACTGTATACTCTTTTCAACCGGTGAGTTTGCCCTGCTTCTAATATCTGTGTAGGGAAACGCTATTGCGTGCTATCTGTAGATATCTTTTTATCATTTTTTCTGCCATTGCTGGACAGAGCTCCCTGTATAAAGTTTTAAAACGGATGCTAATTCCCCATTATTATTTGTTACCTTAATTCTGCTTGATGCTTTTCCTATTGTGCCTCGCCAAATTTTGTTTTATTTTTTATGAAAAGCACATTGTATGATGGACTCGTGTTGTTGTAGAGCTTCAAAATGGCACATTGCCTAAATTTATTGAATAGTTGACCCGTTGTATGTGTAGACCTTCAATATAATTTAGCTGAAGTTAATTATTAATTTTAAGTGTTTGATCAGTATTCGTAACTTTACAACCGAGAGTTATTAAAGAAAAAAAACTTACAATTTTGTTTAACACTTCAGATCCACTGCGGAGGTGTTTGATCCTAAGCCTGCCACCCCATGCTACCTAAGCCACTCGTTGGTGGACTTGCTGAACCAAGTTTCTCAGACCTTCAAACGAAACTTCGCACTTCTGCAGAAAAAGCGGCTCATGCGCCATCCTTTGGAGCGGGTGCCAAGCCCTTACCAGGTGTTCACTTGGAATGCTCCCTCTCTGCCGCACACAGTCGATGCAATCAGAGCAGAAGACGCCTTCAGCAGCAAGCTTGGCTATGAAGAGCATATCCCTGGCCAGACTCGTGACTGGAATGAAGAGCTCCAGACGACGCGCGAGCTGCCGCGCCGCACGTTACCAGAGCGTCTGCTGCGAGAACGAGCGATCTTCAAGGTGCACAGTGACTTCGTGTCAGCTGCTACCAAGGGTGCCGTAGCCGTAGTTGATGGAAATGTGATGGCTATCAACCCTGGAGAGGATCCCAAAATGCAAATGTTCATCTGGAACAACATCTTTTTCAGCTTAGGGTTCGACGTTCGAGATCACTACAAGGAGGTAGGTGGCGATGCTGCGGCGTTTGTAGCCCCCCGTAACGACCTGCAAGGCGTGAGAGTGTACAGCGCTACGGACACGGAAGGTCTCCACACGCTAGGCACCGTCGTTGTCGACTATCGTGGGTACCGCATCACTGCCCAGTCCATCATTCCCGGGATATTGGAGAGAGAGCAGGAGCAGAGTGTTGTGTATGGATCGATCGACTTTGGCAAGACGGTCGAGACGCACAGCAAGTACATGGACTTGCTGCAGAAAGCTGGGGAGCAGCTGAAAGTTTTGCCGCACAAAGTACTCAATGACAAAGGGGAAGAAGTAGAGCTTTGCTCATCTGTTGAATGCAAGGGTATCATCGGAAACGATGGTCGCCATTACATCTTGGATCTTTTGCGCACTTTCCCTCCGGATGTGAATTTCTTGAGCCTCGAATCTGAGATTGATTACCCAGCTGCCTGCAAGAAATTGGGCTTCCCGATCATTCACCAACATAAGCTGTCTACATTGAGACAAGAGCTTGTGGATGCATTCGTTGATCACCGCTACATGATGTTCTTGAAATTTGCAGCCCTGCAACTGCAGCAACTCTCGGCAAAAACGTCTGACCCTCTCAAGCGTCAACAACTCAAAGCTATTGATGAAGAAAAGAAGGCTGAAGTAGAACCCATTGCTGAGCGACCTCCGCCGAAAGAAACCAAAGTGAAGGACAATAAGGAGATCGAAGCTGAAGAAGCCAAGAAAATCGTTGAAAACGTGACTGAGAGCATTGCTGCCGAGAAGCAGGTTGAAGAAAATACTCGGGATATCATCAAGAAAGCTTCTGCTGCCGTCGGTTCGTTGAAAGAATCTGATTTTGATGTCCGCTTCAACAGTGATGTATTCTCTCCTGGAGTGAAGCATGCCGATGCCAATGGCACGCGCTTCAAGAAGGAACGCCAGCTTGTGGTAGATGCTGCGGAGTTTTTGGTTTCAGTTCAGCTGCCAAGTATGGTCCATGATCTCACCGACCATTCGTCTGCTCCAACTGACGGACCTTCGCTATGCGAAGTAATGCATTCCCGAGGCATCAATGTGCGCTACCTCGGCAAGTTGGCTGACATGCTCAGTAAAATACCGGAGCTTAGCTATGCCCACACGATTGCTGTGTCTGAGATCATCTTCAGGTCGGTGAAACACGTCATGGCAAAGTACGTCCAGGGTGTTGAAAGCATCACTCTGTCGAGTGGTATCACTCACTTCTTGAATTGCTTGCTTTGCACTAGCGTTCCTAGAGTCAATATTTCCAAAACTGATGAGCTTTTGTCAAAGAAAAAACGGAAGAAGAACGCAAATACTTTGCCTGAATGGTCTTCTCTGACCCCAAGATCACTGTGGCAGCAAATCAAACAAGAATGCAAAACTTACTTTGGCTTTGAACTTACAACTGACTCGATTGACAGCTGTGTAGACAAATACGGCTTGCAAAAGATTTCTTTGCTGCGTTCAGTCTGCCTGCGCTGTGGAGTACAATTGAAACTTCGTGACTACTTCTCTCGTAGCACAGACCTCTTCAGTGAAGATGACGTTATCAATGTCTTCCCGATTGTGAAGCATATCAACCCTCGAGCTAGTGATGCTCTGAACCTGTACACGGCTGGCCAGACAAAAATTCAACAAGGGCTTCTGAAAGACGGCTATGAGCTCATCAGTGAGTCTTTGAACCTACTTAACAACGTGTACGGTGCCATGCACCCTGAGATAGCTCAGTGTCTTCGCATGATGGCGCGCCTCAACTACATCATGGGCGAGTATACGGACGCCATGTGTTACCAACAGAAAGCCGTGCTCATGAGTGAGAGGGTCAATGGTATCGATCATCCGTACACCATCACTGAGTACACTCACCTGGCTCTGTATTGCTACGCTAACCAGCAGGTGAGCGTAGCGCTAAAGCTGCTGTACCGCGCCAGATATCTGTTGCTGCTCGTCAGTGGCCCAAAGCATCCCGAAGTCTCGCTCGTCGACTCCAACATCGGCCTTATCTTGTATGCAGTGGGTCAGTATAGCCTATCATTGACTTTCCTTGAGAACTCTTTAGCCCTGAACAAAATCTTCTTTGGGGAAAAGAGCCTCAAAGTGGCTTTGAGTTACCACTTGGTAGCTCGCACTCAGAGCTGCTTGGGAGACTTCAGAAGTGCCCTTCGGAATGAGAAAGAGACCTTCACAATTTACAAGTCTGAGCTAGGCATGAACCACGAGAAGACCAAGGAGTCGGATGAGTGCCTTCGCCACTTGACTCAGCAGGCTGTGGTCATGGCAAAAAAGCTGAGCGAGGCCTACAACGGCAAACCCAACAATCAGTTCGGGCTGCCTCCCATTCAAATTCAAGCACCCGCTCGGTGCTCTGTCCTCGAAATGCTGAATGTCATCAACGGCATTTTGTTTGTCCACATTTCTCCTGCGGAAATAGAGAAAGTTAAGGAAGAATTAGAGAAAGGTGCAGCAGACCAAAATAAGTTAGAGAACCTGGCTCTGCTTGGCGAGAAGGATGTCCTTGACAAGAGTTCATGTAAGAAAAATGAAGTTTGCAAACAGGAAGAGGTTCCTAAAGAAGACAAAGTCAGTGCCGTTGATGAAACGTGCGATAAGGAAAATGAGCCTCCTGTTCCTGTCGAAGTTCGGTGAAGCCTTGTAATGCCGACCTTTATTTGTAAGCTTAAAAAGTGTGTGCTTTGATTCCTCTAGCTTTGTAGGTCTGTACTTCTGTCTTGTTTGACGTATATCATTAGTTGACTACGCGCGCGAAGCTAACCCGTTATTTTGGAGATTTTTCATAGTTACAAAGCGTTTTTTGGTGTCACATTCCAGTCTGGTTCACTGCAGTGCCAATCCGTTGCAGCACAAAGTGCATTTGTTATTTCTTGATTTTTTGACGAAATTCCTGCGTTGTTGTCTTGGTGTCACGTATGAGCAGTTCGGTGGGTCAGGTCGTAAGTGTTGTAGCTAAAAGACACCCGCCTTGAGATGAGGCTCGACGTATTGAGCTAGGAAGGCAGTACTCTTCACTTTCTCCGTAGTACATTTGGAGAGGGATCTCTGAATGTGTTACTTTTCGCGTATGATTTCTTGGGGTTTCGCTCAGTAGGCTTCTCAGCTGATGGGGTAGCTTTACTTTTGGAATCGGTTGTGAAATTCCATGATTAATTTGCTCAATACCTGTGGTAATTGTATGGATCAGTCGCAATGACAGCAGAGTGGAGAAGCCGTCTGACCTGGATGCCTTTGTATATAAAATCCTGTATTATAGTCGAGTGTATAGAAGGGCGACGGCCGCCGCTGCTGTCACTGCTTCGATCTATTCAAATAATTACTTCTACCGATCGTTACAGTTCGGCAGATTCAATCATTTTTCAATTGCTGTAATCTTGATGGTAAATTTCCTCTGTTATGATCTAATGTTTGAACTTAATTCTCTAAAATCCTATGTGTACACGAAGTATGTGCCTAATTTCGATGTCTTTCAAACCAAACAGCCCTTTTTCGAGTTATCCATGCAAAGTCGCCGATATTACACGCAATACTCGTTGCAATATAGTTATAAATGTGGAGTGTTCCAAGTCAGATTTTGAAAGAATTACGTGCAGTTAGCAGGTGGAGACCATCTCGAGTTGGGCAGAGGATTTGAGTTGAAGTGCGGGTTTCAATCGTCTCACACTACTTATGGGAGGGTCGAGCGATCCCAAGGTGCTTCGGGATTTTCACTAAGACGCACCTGCGTGTTATCATTAGCAATCGTTTAATTGCTTGTTTGTGACATGACGGTCTTTAGATAGTACAGTTCATAAATTGTGTGGCTGTGTTGGTTGCCTTACCAATGCTGCCCTTTACAGAGCAGTGCGTCGCTGTGCATGCTGCAGCCATCGGATCACAACTTTTGATGCTCAGAAAGTGTACGTACGTAAGCTCTTTAGACATCTTCAACGCCGTGATATTCTGTCAATGTACTCGTTTTTGACATGATAGTGGGTGTGGTCGTTCATTTATTACAAGAAATATCTCTCTTGGTGGATTGTTGCCAAATATTACTTTCAAAATGTTTCCTTGAAGGGAAAATCTCCAGTGAGTCTCATTACAGTTCTTGCATTTATTCCGTTTAATTGTGGGCGGAGTTCGAATATTTTTCTCGTTTGTTTTGGAATGTTATAAGATCTGTTGCTTGTTGGTGTTGAATTATTTGTGATCTTGATTACGCATTTCAATTTCGTTCACTTACAGGAATTATTAAAGTGAAACGATATTGTTTGAAAGTTTTTTATTTAGTGTACTGCCTTGCGGGCCTTCCTGAGGACCGAGACTGGATCAAGGTAATGATTATATGGAGTCGCGTGCCGACGGCAGTTGTACATTCTGGTTGGAGGTGCATCCGTTAGACAACTGATTTGCTATATCGTATTCATTTCTGTGGCTGTGCACCAATTGTCCGCTTAGGCGCGGCCTTATGTAACGCTGCTTATTTTATTGCATAACCCGAGTGAACTTCCATAAACTCGCCAGTTTAAAATAGCTTCCAATGTTCTCCTAATGGTTACCCTCGAGTGCTGCTGTCAGTTGGGGTTGCCGCACAAGTTTATCGTGCCATAATAAGCGTTGTTGCTCGCGAGCTGAATCTTCGATTACATGTGCGGTCTTTACGAAGATCGTGTTGAATTCAGATAGTTGTAGGTTAAGGTGTGTCAGAGCTTTGATTTTTCTTCAATTCAATTTGCATTGTTCTTGAGTGTTGCATCTCCGAGCTACAACCGTCGAGCAATCTGGATGTCACAATCGCGTTTACGTAATTGGGAGAAGCTCGAACAAGTTCTTTAAATTTTGATGGAACTCTGGTGGAAGCAAGAACACTCTTCTGTTACGCGTTTTTGGCGTTAATTGTTAATTTTATCCTTTGCAGACTTACTCTATTTTGTGGCATTATTGACTTGCATGAGAAGTGCATGAAAGCAGACTGGTTTACGACAAGGGCTGGATCCCGTTGGTAGATCTGTGTGATGCGGGCATAATTACGCCAAGTTGCTGGGGTTGTCAAACTTTGGTACGAGTGTTCTAATTTTGTCTCAGTGTTGCTTGAATGAAATTACTAGTCAAGTTTATGTCGTATTTAATCCTCGGGAATTTTGCGAACTAGGTTTCATTGTAAATAATGAATTTGAAGCCTATTGTCGTTGTCAGTCTGTGAGAGGATGTTCAGAACTCGCACTGTTTGAAAAATGATGAAGCGGCTATACTTGTTTTTTTTTTGTCCAGTCTTGTTATTTTTGCTCCGATCTTCCCATCTTTTTCGTTTTAGCCTTGATACATCCATTTGTTCACTCCATCTATAGTAAGATTTTGTGAGAAACCTAGTCCGCGTTCTCTTTAATTCTGCTCGTCACCATAGTACGATTGTAGCAATTTTTAAATATGTTTAGATGAACAGAAGTGCTTCCCGTCGTTTCAATCTTCGAGAGTGGTATACTTCTAGACGTGCTTGCTTCTTCCATAGGTTAGCATTTACTGTGAAAACATCACTGAGATCTCAATTTTATTTTACCTGAATTATTTTTATTGCTAATTATGAGAGAAACGTCTACCCCAATAGAAATTGAGTAATCAGGGATCGTGGAGTAGCAATAAAGAAAATCAATTTGGCGTTCTAGGATCCAAGTTGTGAAAAGACACTAATTTAAGAATACAGTGTTCGTTGAATGTGGCCATACTGGTATGCCATGCTTCGTGATTCATGAGGTTCATAATTGAAAAAATTCAATGAGCTTTGGAAAATGACTGCTAATGCTAGCCTCTGATTTAATCTTGTACACGCATGTACATAGTTCAGAGATAGCATGCCGTAAGAATATCCCATCTTGCGCGTTCAACATCATCATTTCCTAGTTTATTTCTTTAGCAAGAAGTTTGTTGCTTTTGCTCTGCCTAATTAGGACGTGCTATTTCGGTCTCCATGTCTGCACTACCATCGTTGTGCTTCCATTTGCATGTTTTCCATAGTCAGCCTTTGGAAAATCGGTCGAGCCGCTTTGATCTTTATCAGCGGCAATTCGAGCATCCTATGCGGAATAGTACTATATTCTATTCCCAATATCACCTTGCTGAATAAGGATGTGTTGAGTGGTTTATCAGTTGGAAAAGAAGTTCATTAATCGTATTCAGTGGCCTAACATGACTCTAATTTTTTTTTAACGACACAAATTGTGTTCTCTGAACACTCGATATTTCTTGTTCCATCCACGCTTACGTGAAGTTCCGAAATTTCAGACGGTTGAAATTAGTCACGAGTATGAATATTACGGTGGCCAGTATTTCTGAAGCTCTGTATCTTGCGAGACCGGAACGAGTCTTGTGCTTCGTCAACCTTTTCCTTCAGTCAGCTGAGGTTAGAACACTGCTCAAAATATTTTTCTCCATTTCAATATCAACGTTCGTATTGCTCTTTTTCTGTAAGGATTTAGTGCCATTGAAGCGGTCGAGTCGTTCGTTACTTAATCAGACTCAAACCTTCTGGATAGCCCTTTGGGGGGATACAACTATTGAATCTATCGGAATTAGCACTTCCAGACAGATGTGTCGAGCTGAAGGTTAGATGGACCTTTTGTTGAAATGAAATATTTTCTTTACAGTCGATATTTTTCCAATGCCCTGGTGTAAGGTCACCTCTGTGCATGGTTCTCATTATTCCATACTAAATGCTACCTATCTCTCTTATGGACATCTTTGTTGTGGTTAGAGAGGCTTAAACTATATTATATGTATACTAATCCTCTTCCACATGGACAATGTGAGTTTGTTTGAAGAGGTGAATTATGTTTTCACAATTATGTTCAAAATAAGTCTTCCTTTCCACCGCTTTTTTGGTGACAAACCTGTTCCCATTTGAGTCAGAAACATTGTCGCAAAGCTATAGGCCATCAGTTTTATAAGGTCTATATTGTATTTGGTAAGAAATGGTTATTTTTCCTGAACTGTTCGGCGTGATAATTGCTGCTTTAATCTAATTTAACATCATCATGTTCATCGAGCTGACTTAACGTTGTTCAACTCATTTGGTTGAAGTTCAAATCGAAAAGAGTTCTCATGTTCAATAATGACATTTCTCCTATACTGTGAGTTGTCTTTAAGAATTTCACGTCTCAAAAGCAGCCTAGCTACAGTAGTGCTGTGATAACGCTGTTGCCGCTTGTCTAAGGTTAAGAATATCTCAGTCATAAATTGACTTTGCTAGAAAGGGTACATTCTCGAAGTCTAGTACGTAACTTTAATTTGAGAGGTAAATCTTAAATCAACTGAACATATCGCGAGTTTGCCACCATGGTATACAATAAGGTTGAAAATTGTGAGAGCAATTTTGTACGTAAGTGCATAATGGCCGTGTGTAACCTGTCCAAACGTTGAGTGTAAAAACCATTTTGAATAGAAATTAGTCAGGTAATGGTCAATGGGAAGTATTGCTGGATAATATCCCAGATAAACTTTCGTATCACATGGTGACTACGGTGGGTGGTTAAACCAAAATAATATATATAACTAGTGGTTGAGGCTTCATGTTTGTTGTGATGTGTAGTTTCACATTTCAACAAATGGTATTTCCGCATTATCATGAAGTTCAATACATCTGTACGGTCATTCAGGTTCGTTAATGATGTGCTGTCAAAAAAACGCGCTCTTCTTGCGTAACGTGCCATGAAAGACTCGTTTTCGAATTAAATAAAATCAAGAGTTCAATATACCTTCGCAAATATTGCTATGCTTCATCGCTATGTGTAAACGGGTCTTGCGCAACGATTTTCCTCAAATTATTTGTTTATTAGCAACCAATTGACACGCTGCTTGCGTGTAGGTAAGCCTTTCGTCAGTCGTGTTACGTCGCTCAAATTTGACTGAACAAGGGATGGTACGCTTGGTATTAATGTACTTGTACCAATAAAAAAATTACCGTTTTTCAAACTAGCACTGCTACTGCTTTACTCCTTTCTAAATCTATACTGCTTGTTGTAAGAGTGTTTTTTGCGCTTAGGACAGCTGTTGACGCTCCTTCCTCTCCGTAATCTCATGTTATCTGTACGATGACGGTGTTCAGTGTGGGTTTCATTTCATTCTTCACAAATCGCATCAATCTCCTGCATTGCTTGTCGTGACAAACGAGACGAAAGAGTTTTATGACAACTTGCATCTGTCATTGTAGGAGGTGAAGGAGGATTTCTTTCTTACCTCGCGTTCGCCTAATGCCGACTCGTTAAACACCGAATGTAAAGGTTCTTAGAACGTATGTTAGAAGTCTATTTCTGATACGATTTTGAGGAATTGTTAGCATATAACTGGAATTATTCATGCTTCGTTTATGGAGTGTAAATATCGAAACTTTAGTCACTGAATTTACATGAGCGGATAAAAAATAGGCGAAGACTGTGTGCTCAGTGCGTCAATTATAGCAAAATAATTTGTACGAGTCGGCTTTTTTGCTGAACTAAAACATTTGTGTATACTTCGCGTTTGTGGATCTTTTGCAGCTCGAGCTGTGAGTGACGTGCTGTGAAACTCTACAAAGATAATTATTTTTGAATCATCTGCGGGCCACGCTCTCCTCTGAACCTTTTCTTACTTGAAATTCGCCTACTCCATGAAATTTGACTCACCAACTGAAAATGAGTAACCTCTAGAAATAAAATCTTTTCCGCCTCATTTGAGGCCCAAACCAACGCCAGCGCGGATGCCCGCGATTAGAAACACCGTCGCTCCTTCGTCAGACCAAGCTGACACACCGCGGCACTAAAACGGGGTTGGGATGATTCTCACCCTCCGCAACTGCCCATAATAAGACCCAAATGTAACAATGCTACCAAATTACGCTGTGATTTCGTCAGAGTATCGAAAGCGGCGGGAAACCCCGAAAATAATAATAATAACAATAATAATAATAATTATTTTTGAACTGAACAACGTACTGTAAGAAGATCGACCAAATCAGACACAGAAAACTCCTTTTTGTGGAAATACGAAAAATGGAAAAATACAAAGTTTGTGTTTACTTACGCTTCATTTAAGCAATTTCTTTGGTTTCTGTGGGTCACCCTTTGCTAGATTCCCACTGTTCAGATGCCATTGTCAACATTAGACTGTGCTGTTACTTAACTTACGACGCGATCGTCCTGGCCAGGCCAATGGGGATTTGTTAGTTTCTTCATTTTTTGTATAGCAATTCTAGACATTCATTTCAGAAACCAGAAAGTTGTACCTCGCGTAGAAAGTCCTGACGAGAGCGTAGTTGCGTTAACGAAGTTTATAAAGAAAGTTTTAAAGTTTATAAAGAAAACTTCATGAATGATGTTTTTACCCTCCTTGATTATTTTGTTTTTATGTAGATTACGTTTTTCAAAAAGAAAATCAATAACGAAGTTAATTTGCAGCACTGCAGCTTCAGTTGGCTGACATGCGGGTCAACCCGTGCCGCCTTCGCGTAAGGCTGTCCTGCCACTTAGTCATGTACCTTTAATAGCTCCAGAATTTTATTGTCAAGCTTTGTAGATATCAATAAAATTCTGATGAACTTGCACCTTTTATTGTCCTTTTTATTTTTTTAGTATTTAACTTTTCTGAAATTTTTGTGTTCATTTTGTCTACTGCCGATCTGTGCACACAGCACTCGATGTTCAGATTCGAAAAGTAAACTGGGAAATTAACAAATTTCTGTTGTACTCGACTCAACTAAGCAATACGAGTGTACAGAGATCTGCAGTGCATCGGCGTTTTTTAATCAAACGTCAGAAAGGTCGACGAGAATTTAATCAAGAACTGCTGTGAATCGAATTCATTTTTACGTTTTTTGTCCTGTGCAATTGACGAGTACAAAATAGACTACAGTGCTCGCAAATAAGCTATTATTACTAAGAGTCTCTGTTGCGTTCAATTTTCCAGGAGTTATTTGCTCTCTAATAGTACATAGCCCAACACTATTAATTCGAGTGATGCCTTTTAATTGGTGCATTGGTTGCTTTTTTCTACGGTGTAATTCTGCGCTAGCGTAATTCAGATTAGTGTGCAACATTCAAATTCAACTAAGAGTGGACATAGCCTTGAGTCGAAAGTTTTCTGGTTACAGCGAACGAAACTGCGCCTCGGTCGGTGCAGGTACAAAAATGTGATGAATTCGCCACCAGCCCCGTGCCGTGAGAGCGAGCCATCGTGTAGACCTCAAGAGGGGACCTACAATTGTATCTAAGGGAATAAGCTACCTCTGTAGGGAAAAATGAAGTCATTTCGCTGAAATAGAAAAATTTTTTGTTATGTTACAAACCATTTTCTGCTTCTCTTCACTGCTGTTTTTTGATGAAGCGACAGCCGCAGCCACTATGTGAGCAGTGCCACGTCCCTCTGACTGTCAAAACACTTTCTTGTAGAGTGCCCTCGATATGCTGCTGCCAGGAATGTGGGTTTCCCTAGACTGCGAGGTCCTGATGAGGATGTAATGATCGGAATGCTCGGGGAAATCGAACGCTCAACTTTCAGTGTGACCGCGCTTAAAATGTTCCTAGAAAAGTCTAACTTGATGTCTGAAATTTAACCAGAAAAAGAACAGCGTAAGCAAGGAACTTCTTCACGTCTGAGATGTGGAAGACTAAACTGCAATATGGCCGGGCGCGCTGCGTAGATGCCTTTGGGGATTTCAGCGTGGGTAAGGCGCCCGGCCATAAATGGGTGGGCAGCTGAAATCCCCTATGGGGTTATTGGCTGCCGTGCTAGCAGATTGTGCGTGGCTCTGTAAATGATCTTTTCAAAGATCAACTGGGGCTCTTATAAGATGGCAATAATGTGGGTGGCAATTAGAGCGGTTTTTGTAACGGCTGTTGCTATGTTTCCATAATGGTGATTGTGACAAACTTTGAATAACGATTATATAATGTGCTTTTGCTGAAATGATGTGAATTTTGTATTTTTTGAACTGTGAGACCTTCGGCGCGATATAGTACGAATTCCTGAAGCGCTAGCAAATCGATGCTAATGCTACTACTGCTGTTCTTTTTTCAGCACCCATTACTTTAACTTATCTCAAACTTCTTTGATCCTAGCTATCTCTCTGCGGAGGGTGTGGTGACGCACCTTGCGCAGAGATTTTCAGTTATCTTCATATAGTGCAAAATGGTTCATTTCTCTCTGAGACTACTTTGTTTTTTTTAGGAAGACTTAAAACTAACTCATCATCTAATCTTTCTCATGTAAAACTCCAGACCAAGTACGTCGTGCCTATTTATGGTTTGGAATGGAGGGGAGGCAGAGAAGGACGTCTTGTCCTAACAATTTGAGCGATTGAGTTGAAGTCCTCAGCTTTTGCCCTGCTGTCCTTCAGGGGACATAGCATACGTAGTATGTTTAAGTTAGATTTGCCCATCCTATAAATGCTATGGGGGAGGGCACCACCAGGTTTGATACTGTCATCTCTGCCATTCATAGCGACGCTACCGGGACTTCTATCTTTCGTGGCCAATTCGTTTCTTTGAGTTTTCATGTCTTCTTGCTGTCTGTTCTTCATCTTCTTTACAACTTACTTAAGAACTTCTTGTGTCTATGCGCTGAGTGTCCTGTATGGGAGATCCCTTTTGTGCATAGATTCTACGTTTTCTTTAGTCTATGCTGATTGGTCTGGTCCCTTCCCTTTCCTCGGTGAAAACATCTCTGTAATGAAAATGGAGCCATCAACTAACCGCTATTCTACATTACCTTCCATGGTGAAGTTGGCCAAAATATTCGTGATTTTGAAAGAAAATTTCTTACGACGACGTTCAGGAAGGTTGAACCAATTTTTTCTTTGATCAGAATGGACTCTAACCGATCTTATAGTATTTAAAAGTTCTCCGACAAAATGAAAAATCCATGTCTGAGATAATTAACGTATCAACCTTAAATTTCCTCAGCATGTGTGAAAAAATGACACGCTTGGCGCTCTCATATTATCAGCCAACTCTTGGCTATCTTTCATTTATAATATTTGATCAAAGGCATCTAATTTATTTGACGCAATATCAGGTCGGCTTGCAAGTGACATTATAAATTGCTCGAGTAAAGCGATCGTTCGGTCTCATAGTTTTTCACGGCTTTTGATTCGCCGCAGTTCTCACCTTTAGGCGAGAGCAACAAGGCGGGAAGCAAAGCTTGCTTGTTTATAGGCATCATCTTCAAAGGGGCGCAAATTGCGAACGTGAACACCATAGCACCTGACTCAACCGCAAGGGAATCCCTGCTTCTTCTTTATTGAGAGCTCTCAGCCCACGTCCTCATAATTGAGGTCAGACGCTTCGAGTTAATTCAGGCCGGTAAATGTTCCAATAAATTGATATCAACGGGATTTGCGTGCAGCCGAATATTGCATGGGGACTTGGTAAGGCAAATGAGACAGTGATGAGTACGGTGGATTCTTACTCTTTAGAATGCGTAGAGAATAATTATCAATCATATTTATTGTTTAACGGTGGAACGCAAGTTATTTCCGTAATTATGCAACAAAGTAATACGAATGTTCAGAAATCTGTAGCGCATCGGCGTATTTCTATCAAACGTTGAAAAGGTCGACGAGAATTTTATCAAAAACTGCTTTGGAACTAATTCATTTATTACGTTTTTCGTCCTGTACAATTAACGAGTATAAAATACACTACATTGCTTGCAAATAGGCTATTAGTTTGAATAGCCTAAGTAGGTCATTGTCATTGGCGGTGGTATTTGACGTAAATTATCGCTATTTTTCCACAAGTGTAAAACGTTGGTAAATATTTATGCCCCGATTGACACTCAAATTAAAATGATGCATATGATAGAAATTCATACCCATTTCAATATTTTCTTGCATTTCATCCCTAATTATTTTCAGTTTTGTGCTTCAAACTGGTTAAGAAATAAGCAGCAACTTTATACAATGCACATTAGTATTTTTATTTCACAATACATTTCGACTGCGATTTTGCTTAATTTTTTAGAAATACTTTAAGATCAACTGAAATTCAGTTTAGCAAATAAGCTTCCATGCAAACAATGTTTCGCCGAAATCATTTGCTCGCTTTGAATAATATCACTTTGTTCTGTTGGTTATAAGTTGAATATAAACAATCCTACGTCAATCAATAATAATTTATTTAATAATCAATAATTAAATTATTATTATTAGTTAATTAATTGACGAATAATAATATTAATCGTCAATCAATAATGAAATTCTTTGCACCGCGTCTATACGTTAGTGCCCATCTTTTTAGTACAGTACAGTGTTTATTGCGTGTATGTTGTTATCATTTTTATTTAAGTTCAGTTGATTTGATGGTAGGATTACATTTAAGCTTTCTGTCGGCTTAGCAAACTTCAACATGCTTCATGGATTATTTTATTGCGAGAAAAGCTATTGATGCCAGTGGCGTA
Source organism: Morinoia aosen (assembly GCA_030386875.1). Taxonomy (NCBI): domain Eukaryota; kingdom Metazoa; phylum Arthropoda; class Malacostraca; order Amphipoda; family Talitridae; genus Morinoia; species Morinoia aosen. The sequence goes on along the minus strand of CM059559.1, from coordinate 9,405,605 downwards.
TATTTTCAGTAATCCATTTTGGATTCTCAGGAATAAAATTCACTCAATATTTACAGTAGCTACTACCCATTTCGCTTTTTTTTCAGCAGATAAATTCTATGAACTCAACCAAGTACCGTTGAATATCTAGGGTCGATGCTAAGAACAGGTCTATTTGTTACATTTTGAAATTTATTCAGGTATTCCTTACCACGCATGGGCTCCTAATGTAAACTTTCGCCCGATTGATGGATGGCCTTCTCATGTTCACGAATGATTTACTGGTGACTTTGCATACCTTCCTTTCTTTTGTGTTTTAGGTTTTTAACTTTCTCTTCCTTCACTCTTGCCATTTTTGGTCTTGGACATTATGTTACTTTGAGAGGAACTACAATAAAGATCGTACGTCTCGCCAAAAAAATACGAGTAAATGCATCTATTCAAGATAAAAAATGTTGGCACGATATTGCAGCTGCATAGAAACAGAAACAAATTACAGTACCATTGAAGAGAAGGACACACTGAGAGAAATTCATTTTTAAGTATTTCGTCACATCATGTGGCATGTACGCGCAACGTACATACATGCTTTCGAATCAACAAGAGCAATGCAGCTCGTCAATTTATGGTCACATCACACAATGAATCATTTACTTCGTTCTAATATCTTACATTTTCTTATTTTTGTGCATCATATGAACTATTATGAGCATGTTTTAATAACGCATACAATAATGCGGAAATTATGCAATTTAGTTAACGTATAGACAAATTTATTTTCCACGCAGAGCCACGGACTGTTTTTCAGTTAGACCTTAAACTTTGTGAACTTGCTCCTACTCCCGTCAGTTTGCAACATTTGACTTGTTGAAGTTTGGTCCCTTGTTTTTTACGTCTTCGGTTAGCACGTTTTCTTTAGCTTCTCTTGACCAGCGCATAGTGACGCGCTCATGGCCTAAAACATGACGATGTTGGTGCCCTGAATAAAACATTACGATGTTAGCCCAAAATTAATACCGCTTCGGCGCATATTGTAAATAAAGCGGCGTTAACCTTTGTCGTCATTGTCCCGGACACACGAGATTAACATTCTAAATAATTGACAGTTTTCACGGTGTATTTTTCAAGGGTGAATTACCTGAAATTTTAAAATGAATTTTTCCGAGACAATGGGCTATCTGTGCTTCGCTAATTACACGGATTTCATTACCTGAAGAGAGCATTGCGCACCGGAGCAGAAAGACAATGAGGGACACATCGCGGGAAAGATCACACGGACGCTGATGATGTGAGGAAGTGAAAACAATAACGATTATATTTCTGATCATAATGTTAGTCCTGAAGGACCGTCAGCAAAAAAAATAATCTGTTTTGGAAATTAAGTTGTCATTCTGACGGACTAAATCTGGAACCAAAGTCTTGAACTTTTAATTAAAGTTTCCCATGATTAATTGTTTCTTTCATTTTAGAAACAAAGTTAACGTCTAATATAAACCATTATATTTGCTCGGAGTAATTTACTCTCAGCTACCGTTTTCCGGTATCGGTGTTCTACGTATCCACTGTAGACACTGTTTTTCCTATTACGTCATGTTACATTACTATGTTAATTTATCTACCATTGAGTGAATTTTCTATAAATTGGTTAATTTTATACCATTCCACTCGTTTTCAAAGGTGTAATTTCGTTCATAATTTTATTCGGTGTTTATATCAGTAAAATGAATTATTATCAATCTTGAGTAGAGCCAATCGTGTACAGCAAGACAACTCGGATGTCACTTCAACGCCTCACAGACGCTCGCTAATATTAGCTCACGCTTCGTTTGTTGTTTGCTGGTGACGAACTTCGGAAGTTGAGGTCGCAGGAATAAACTTGTGAGTTACAGCACTTATCTTCTTTGCATTATTTAATTTCTTATCGCATGAAAGTATTTGTTTTGCATTATCAAACGAACGCTTTCAAGGATGTTTATGTTCAATGCTTAGATTACCTGCAACAATTTTGCGTTGTAATATCATCGTAACCGGAAAATGACGTCATTCTTCTGTACACACACACACACACCTTTATTAGTTGAAAAACGTGTTATGTTGACAAAAGCTACATCCAAGTTCCGAGCAAGGATTCAGAGTTACATAGTGACGAGTGGCAAGAGGTAGTTTACAATGCAGAACGTTTGGTACAAAATAACAATCTTTGTTTTTACGTTCAAGTGAAAAATTGATAAAATATTGTAGGGCATTAATATTTCGATGAACTAATATCTACTTTATCGAATCAATGAGATTTGGGTGAAGACGTTCTCTAAAACATTTTCTATTATTTCCGTAAAAACTATTCAAAACCTGTCGCTCAAGTTCCTACTTCTCGGTTCAATCACTGAATTTACGGAAGCCCTGAAATTTTCCATTCAACGCATTTTTAACTTCATGATGATTCCATTACTCCGTGATAACTCTTGAGGCACGCAAATCAGTTCAGTGATCGAAGTTCATAATTAAAAGTCCTAAGATTTTGTGTGCAACGCGTCTTTAATTTCACACTGATTCCATTCCTCAGTGACGACGTGAGGCACGCAAATCAAAGAAGCCATGCAGCAGACACAAGCTCTCACGGAAACAACTTGCGCGACGTACGTGCATTTCGCTGCGGGCGCGCGTGCCAAGAAGCGGCGACCGTTTGACGTCACGCCGTCTCTCGGAGTTCCCGTCTTATTTATAGCTGACGCAGAGCCCTGCTTCCTGGCTGGCTGGGTTCGCTTTTCTTCCCTTTTTATTACCAAGTTATGATTTGTTTTTCACGCGGGCGTGTTTAGGTTCCGGTTTGTTTATTCCCCTCATCGATCATACTGTTTCAATTCTTTTGAATGCTACACATCTTTGAATGGATGTAAATGCATGGTGATTTTTTTAACACGATTTGTTCCACCAGTAATTTAATTTAATTTAACGATATGGTATGATTCCTATGGCGTGTGAATATTTTGTGTGAATATAAAAGAATTATGCCTTTCATTTAGGCTCAGATTTTTTTATTGTTAACCTCTGCATTTTTCAGTTAAAGTAGTTTGCTGGTATTTCCATGTCGACAATTTGAAAGAAAATCTTGTCAGAATATTGTTTTGTTTTTTGATCATTGTCTGAAACTTTCAGCATGTTCTGACAGCTACGTTGTTCTCGATCGCTAAACCAATGTTGAGTGTGAATCTTTTTGGAAAATTACCCGTCATTTTGTGTGATATTTTTTCCTCGTGAGGATAGGATAAGCGAGACAGTATTTTGCACTGATCTATATAGGAAAATTCCGTTTTTCACACCATTTGGAGTCGTGTTTACCATTGCACTTCGCAGCGCTGCGCCAGACTGACTGCATGACCGGTTTGTGAGTGTGGCATATGTGAGATGCTCCACATGACTGCATTGCCGTGAGATGCTCCATACAACAACACAGCCATTAGATGTTGCACGTGACAACATGGCCATCAGATATTTGGCACGAATTCGAGAGTGCCGACATGGAGGGGAAGGGTAGGAAACATTCGTACACCCAGTTCTCTGCCTAATTCCTTCAATTTTCTTAACCCTTTAGCTGGCACCCCTAGAAATACTTGAGACATCAAAAATTCCTTTTAGGTTTGTAAACTACATGTATATATATAAGAAATTTTCATTCATGAGCATTTTTTCATTTAAATCATTGAGTGCGTGCAATGGTCCGTACTTCAAGCTGAGCCAGCTGTCTGGGGCTGCACCAGAGCAGAGGGACGCAGGCTGATATAATAGATCATGATATATTCACTCATCCACAGGTTTTCTCAAAGTGACATAGTTGTTGGTCAGTTCTCTAGCATCTCTAAATCGAATTTTGACACTGTATCTATGACGCTCACAGAAATTAAACGAAATATCACGCATGAGAATGTGAAACTCGTTTTTGCTAAAAAAAATTACGCTAATTCACTAAATTAATATCAATTTGATTAGCTGAAGTGACTACGTCTCTCATCACATTAGGAAAAAACATTGCATTAAAAATCAAGTAACTAAATAACCGAACACATTCAAATAGTAAACAAATTATGACATTTAATGTATTAATACGCTTGCACTTATCTACCTTCCTCCCTGTGTGTCACGTTCAATCATTGCATGTGTAAAATTCATGCTCTTAGTGCTTACACTCTGAAAAATGTATTCTCGCTTTTGAGAAAATGAATAGCATAGATTCGACGATTAAACCTGATGTGTTGCGATGAGCATTTTTAAAATTATCTTTATGAATTTGTTTCGGTAGAAGTTAGGTGAGGTTAGGATTAACATATGATACAATACGTCATGATAAAATTGGCTAGGCCAGGTAAGGTTATTTTAGGATAGCTTAGGGTATGATAAATTAGGGTAAGCTAAAAAAGGTAAGGTTAGGATAGCGTGCGTTGTTAAGTTGAAAAAATAAGAATCAAGATTTTAATGTGTACAGGGTAGATTAAGTTAAGATGGGTTAGACCAAGACCAAATAGATTAGGTTAGGTTAGGATCGGTTTGAATGGGCTAGGTTGGGATTGGTTTCAATAGGTAAGGTTATTTAGGTTATGAGAATCCTTGTGATTTTCTTGGGTTACCCTGCCAGTTTTTATTAATGCATTGACGCAACAACAAATCTCTTTGCCTGCGGAGACTTCGAACGTCAGACGTCATTCGTTAATCCATTTCTATTTTAAATGAGATTTCTTCTAGGCCACAAATGAATGAGGAACAAAATGTTAAGAGACGAATTTCAATGGGAAATTCCGTGACTGTTTTTCTCGCTAAAGTCGGTTAGGTTGAAGCGGCGCGGCCCTTTGATCGAACCTGGCACGGAGTTCGTGTTTCCTCGAATGGCTTCGGCGCATGCGCATCATGTACCAACTTTATTGAGACAAAAAGTAGACGTTTGAAAACTCGACTCATTGCTTTTGTAAACAAGCGAACAAACTTGGCTCAGCACACCGGGGAACCAGACGGAGTTCAAGAAGGAAGGAAATAATAATAATAATTCTTTTCTTTCAACGCATGAATAATAAAGAAAAGATTATTAATTTTTAATGAATAAATGTTTTCATGGAGAAGATAAAATGCACGTTGTTATTTCAAAGTAAAAATATTTGGTCCTGTAATTACTTTCTCTGAAGTACGTCAAAATTAATATTATTCCGAAATGAGGTACGGTATCACATGCATCAGTATATAGCAAAAAACTAATGATCACACTAATTACGAAGCCTTATTTTGAAAATACTTTCAATAGTGTTCGAAGGAAGTCATGAAGTTCTGAACTCCAAAACACGTAAATTTGTATAAGCTCATTTTCTCTCTGAAAAATAAATTACCCACATAAATCAGAAACTTCGATATGATATTTATCATTTACTAGTAAAAAGTTCATACTCTGTAAATTGTAGCGTATTGACAATTAGTAGAAACATTGATGTTTTTAATATGTATTGCCTATTTTTGCTCTTAAGCTACCGTTTCAATAGGTTAAAAAGGACGACAGCAGATAAAGTTGATTTTCTGTCAACACCTCAAGATGTTCGTCCATTCCTAGCGACTGGTGTCAGAGAGAATAACAATGCAAAAATCCAAATTTTACGCCCCTGTACCTTCATAAGAAAGATGCCTGCGTACGCAGTCATCTGTGTAAAAAACAAAACCAAGATACACCTGAGGAACGACATCATGGGGCTAAAGCAAGCAGTATTTCCACACTGTTTGAAAAAAAAATCCTGGAAAGATTAGCGGACCGAATTACAGAGCTTTCTTTACACAAGGTCTTTCGAGTGCATGCATTTATCAAGTTCTGAAGGAAAAACAATAACGAAAAATTTGGCATTTGAGAAAAAATTTTCTTTACTCTCAGTGTTACTTCATTTACATACCAATATTTTGAGAATAATTTATGCTCACTTAACTTTTTTTCTCTGCTTAATCAGCCAAAAAGCTAATGATGGAGCGTCGAATTAGACTCTGGAAGTTAAAAATACGAGCTGCAGAACGTGGTTTTAACAAACACTCAAGTAGCTGTACTTAGACTCTATTTTATGCGCGTGATTGCTGTGGTCAGCTCACATATCATACCGAAGTCCGATTTTGTTAACAACTACAGTACCGAGGCAGACATTCCACAGCAGAATTCAAAAGGACTAAATTGAAGCACGTGTCATTGACGTAGATGATTTACGAGTGTCGTGCATTGCTGTGCGCTTATGCAGGCATAACTGCGCCAAGCAAAAATGTCTCCTGGAACTTGGAGCGATAATAAACTGCGGAATGCAGACGCCGTGGCGCTCGTGCGGCGGCAGACGAGTTGATGCAAGCAGTTTTGTCGTCATCCTCTCTCTGATCCTAAGTCTGCCATACTTTTGAATCGAAAAAGAGACATGATGAAGAATCTGCTGAGGTTTGCAATGATCTCAAACAAAAGTGACAAATGTGAAAGAATTTAAATGCGATGAAATAAATGCCTAAAAGGATACAAGGTATGGTGAGATGCAGAATACTGCATGCATTGTCATGATGTACTTCTTCACGGTTATGTACGTGGAAGAGATGTACTGAATTATACGGTGTCAAATTATAAACTTCGGAGAAGAAATTTTTCAATTATCGGGTTACTTTTGTTAAATGTTTCTGGCTTCTGCGCAAAATCACGACGGAGAAAACTTTTACTAACGACCCTTATTGAATATCCGTCTATTTTGTCCCTCCTGAATGCCTGCAGCAAAGGTCTACAATGAATATCAATGGCTGTGTCTGTAACTTGACTAAAACCGCCGAGCGAGCCAAGATGTCCCAGTTGCTGCGCTACAACTGGGACTGCGTTTAAATTCGTTTCTTTCTTCATTATACTATGCATTCATCCTAAATTTTTAGGCAATCACCTCAGGTGGATTCATCTGTTGTATTTATGGGAATTGGCGCTGTCAGGAGGAAGATTTAGGAGCTCAAGCTGAAGGTTAGGGAGGCCTTCCCTTTTGTGTAATGAAATAGTTCTTTTATTTTGTTACGAGCCATATTTTTCGGTTCACTGCTGTCCTTTTTTCAGTATCTATCCCTTCCATCCTTAACTTTTATCTTCTTTCAATTATTTCTTTTAATTTTGCTGTTTCTACGCTCAGGGTGTGGGGACACACTTGTGCATGGATTCCCTTTTCCCTTAATTCCGTTCTTCCTCCTACCTTTTTAAATTGAGAACATCTTTGTAATGGTTAAGGAGAGTTAAAGTAATTTATGATCTATTTATTTTTCCAGGGGAGATTTACACTGTTTTAACAAGAATACTAATTTGTTTCTCTGACAGTCGATCGTAATTTTGCTGCAGGTTTTTCTAATGTTTAAATTAATTTGGTTAATTTGTTAGCGCTTGACGAAGGGACAAAGTAAGCTCGCTAATGTTGATAAAGGGTGTAGCATGGTTCAAGGTAAACTTTATTTACGTTATTAATACGAGTTATGTATTAATATATTAATACATAACTCGTATTTCATTCGTACTTCTATTCAGAAATGCCTCAGCATTATCTTTGTAGGCATGCCATATGCACTTTTTTTCCAGGTTTCTGAGAGTTTATTGCAGTATTGTAGATTGCTTTTTAAATAATGTACCATTGGAAAAGATCCTCAATCTTGACATTTCCGTTCACTCCCTCATGCCCGCATGCTCTGTGCCTTCTATAAATGTGTCAACACTTACGGGTATCTAAGCACAGTTTTGCTGTGTACTTTGCTGGCGAAAGGCAGCACCAGGACAAACGTCCGGCACCATGTCAACACTTGTACTCGTATGTATCATTAGTGTCTGTTTTTAATTCTTTCAAAGTAAAATCATGGTAAATCTGAAGGATATGTCAGTTATCGATTTTTCACTTTTCGGTGCCTGAACCTAATTAATTGAATCAAAATAAAGAAGTTTTCTTCTATGCACTTTCCGTCTCAAATGAGTATTTTACGATTTATAGCGGTAAGTTTAGTTTCGTCTTCGATGACGAATGCGCTCGAATGAACAACTACTCATCGATTTTTTAATTTTTTGTTGCTTGAATCATGGTAATAACATCGAAATAAACGACTTTTCTTCTATACACTTTTTTCGTCAAATGAGTATTTATCGAGGTATAGCGGTAGGTTTGGTTTCGTCTTTGATGACGATCGCGTTGGAAGCGAGTGCGCATTGCAGCGTTGCTGTCCGACGTGCTCCTTAAATTACTTGCCGCTTCTAACACTGGAGTTGCGGTAAGTCATTTACCGCTATAACTTATAAAATACTCTTTTGAGACGGAAAGTGCAGAGAAGAAAACATGTTTATTTCGATCTAAATAACTATGCTTAGGCATTGAAATTTACAAAATCGAGAACTGACATATCCTTCAGATTTACCAAAATCATTGCATGCCATACTGCATGAGTAAAAACAAAAGAAGAAATGAGAAAATAAGAAAATAAGAAATGAAAAAATAAAAACTGTGCACTAAATTCCACGCTATATTGGTGGGTACAATTTTTTTGAATAGATATAATTTCAAGGTGTTGATTGGTCTTTGTGGTGTATATTGTAATACTAATTTTTAAACAGATATTATGATGTTCGAAATTTTATGAAGTATTAAATTTTATGCGCTATTGTTAAATTTTTTAAGCATTTTGATAGTTCCCTGTAAAGTTTGAGCTTAAACATTTGCCTTCAGTACTCTAGAATCAATATTCTAGGATCTATCAACCAGACACTTCAACTGGAACACCACCACTATTGGGCACCATTTTTATTTGATGACAACCTTACTCCTCTGACGAAGCAGCTATATTTGGTACATGGAGAATGAGACGTGATCAGAACTGGTGAGATGCTGACGACATTTGGCTTAAGGCTAAGCAAGCAAGCCTGTCAAACCGGCCCATGCTGTAATATACTTCTGATCTGACGATCTGGTGTTAGACCTAACGTTATCAGCGACATGTTGTCTCCTCCCTAATTCTCTTTTAAATATATGTTCGCTAACATCGGAGATCTCCTCTAAGTATGACTGTGAGGATCTTGTATCAAAGCACAGTAGCAAGCTCTCAAGTGTTGCCCATAATCTTGCAGATGTTTTCAACTTCAGGTTGACCAAGTACATAACTTCTGAGTGTGCCGAAATGCCAAATTTGATGAGGCAGACTACCCACCGAACAATTTTCAAAGGTGCACTATAAGTGAGATGGTTTTGGGTTATATTGCGAGATCCATACATTGAACGAACAAATCTAAACTGATTAAATTCGTCTTTAAAAACACAAGTAGAGCACTTTGTGTGAAATCGATAACTGGTTATTTTGAAAACTGTGAAAGGTATAAATTTAGGATTATACATCTATTAGGCTTTGAAAAAATTATAAAGATAGTAGCAGAAACTATACTTAGCTTGCTGCAGAAATTTTAAAATGTGACATTGAATGTTTTTCGCCTAGACCATCATCGATAAAGAAAACGAAGCTAAAAATTAAAAAAAAAATAAAATGATGAAGTACCGTCTTCTTGAAGCCACGTTTTAACAATAAATTTCAATGACCGACTGTTCTTCAAAAAAATAATGGAAATGAGCCCAACACTCGTAACTTGTATTCTCGCTGCAATATTTATTAACAGATGAGTGCAATTTAAAAATACGGAGAAAAAGTTTACAAGCTTGAGATTAAGCTTTAAGTCAAATTCACCGGGTCTATTTAATGGGAGGAAGGTTAAATAGTTTTATATGATGGAATTAAGGTTTAGAAATTTTTCAATGGAAGACAACGTGCTCACATTAGTTTCAATCATGTGAAACTGGACAAAGTTTAGCGAGCTCGTAGTTCGTGCATTTCTTTCAATAAGTCATCTTCTGATCATGAAAACAACGTCCGCCGTGCGCAAAATGATTTTCCGACTTTCATCTCACCAACTAGATTTGCTTTGTCATCTTCTGTTCATGTGATACAATTCAAAAAATGAGTTCTCAACTTTAAATCATTGCGATAGAATATTTCATTTAAGATTTTGTTCGTGTATTGCCAGAGGCCAAGTGTCAACTATTGCCGTCGAGTTGCGCGTGCACGGTGCGAGTTAGGAGAATTTAGGAGCGTACGATTAAGGTCAACTCGAAGTGAGGCAACACTCCAAATCCGGAGTTTTCAGTGGAGAACGTGACTCGCATTCTAGTCGCAGTTGCGATTTTACGGTTCATGTCAAGGTGTCGCACGTAACCCGTCAAATTTTAAGGAATATAAAGACTAAGAACATAGAAACATCCATGATTATAATTTGTGAAAATGTTTCTAAAATTTCATCATCGTTGGTGAAGTGAAGAGTCTTAATAACAACTCAGGTTTAACCTAAATTATAAGCAGGCGAGCATCACGAGTTCTAGCTCATGAAATATTAAAGCCAGACAACATTGTTAAAGAAAGGTTGTTTTAAACAGGAACAGAGTTAAGTTGCGTAAACTTTTTTATACTCTACGCAAATTAAACTCACAGTACATGAGTGCATCAGTTCGAATTTTACATGTTTTTACTTCAATGAATCTTTACGAGCAAGATATTAATGTAAAGGGAACTTTTAAACCTTCATTAATAAAAATATGCTGAGGTCGATACCCATTCATAACATTCATTTCATTTAGTTCATGTTATATTGATTCCAAGTTTTCACGTTCGTCCAGTCTTGAGTAAGATAAAGCTGTGACAAACTCCCCCGTGTCAAGAAGGCCGTGTCAAGTTGGTTAATTGTAGTACTGATTCTCAGTATTCATATTTGTCCACTCTTGAGTAGAAAATAGATGTTAAGAAGTTCGCGTCAGGCTCCACCAATTTCAGAAGCGACATGCGGTGAAGGATTGGTATGAGCCACAAAACAAAGATAATCGATGAGACGCCAAGAACAACTTTCAAAAACTGACAGCAGCTTGAAGCGTGAATGGCCTCAGGGTATTGCTCACGAAATGCCGCCTCGAGTGGCCTCCGCTAGTTCGAGTCACAACTCTAGCGGGACGTGCATGGTTGTGTGATTTTGTAAGAAATACTTCATAACTTCAGAGCCCTGCGGCCTGAGTTGGCTGATGACAGTGCACATATCCGAGAAATGGATTTGTACTAAAAAACTTTCTATTCGATGTCTAGTGTATCCCTCGGTAAGTTATTTCGAAAATAAAAAATTAGTACCGTTACGTTAAAAATACTTCCTCAAAATTGAGGAGACATGCATCAAAACAAAATCATGGGAGTTAAGTGAATAATAACCGAAACGAGTACAAGATAAAACAAAGAAAACACAAACGCGCTATATTTCAGAAATACATCCACAAGAACGCAACATGTAGTGTGACTAGAATACTTTGCATCCTTTGTTTACTCCGGGTGTGCAGCGCTGAGGACACATGCATAAACAACTCAAGTTTTGTTTGTTTATGCCCACGATCGTACTAGGTTTGCTAGTAGAGTCCTTCCACGGCGCTTTATCAGTGCCGAACCCACGATGTAAACCGTCGGGCGGGTAACAATAAACGTTGCTAACATGCTGGGTGCGAAGGAGATAAGTAGAGTAAACATCCGTGGGTGCGGGTAAACGTTTGCAATTAAAGCCGCCACGACCGGGCGAGTACGCTCTGGATTTTGTGACCGAATTGTGGTCAGAATTGACGTTTTACTGAGTTCTACTCTAAACTATGCATTCAAGATTAAAGAAACTTTTCGCAAGAGTACTTCATTATAATTTTTTAGATTTTGTTATCGCCTAGCTAGCGTAGCATGTTGAATACTGTATGGACGAGCATTATAATATTTTAAGGATGGTCAGAGTATGAGACTGGTTCATATGAATTCGTGATATAAGATTCAAATTCATTAGCTGCACCACCTTTAAATGAAATACTTTCACTTAAGTCGTTCTCAATATGCGCCATTTCAACTCAAAACACTCCTTTCCAAATTCACCTCGTTTTACGCGATCATGTACGTACTTCAGCTTATAAGTTTCAACTAAAGAGATCAAAACGCATGTTGCGTCTCATTTTGTTGTTTTTATTTCTCACTGGAATATTTCTCTTTCATATTTTGTAGCCTAGTTCTTTTTAATAAATATAATGGACTCCTTCATATTGATTTGGGTTAGATGAGTGATTAAGGCTTCCTCCTTTCCGATTTACATGAGAAATTACCTTACATCGGTCAGCAGAAAACAAGAAACGGATCTCGTGGACTCATCATGGTCTGCACAGGTCTCCAAGGTCGATCAGGCACGTCACTTCAGAACGTTCATTGTGTTCCCTAAAGCTTCCTGTGAAGTGCAAATGTAAATACCATTTCTAAATTTTCCTTCTCTTCATAAAACAGGTAAAGGTAATTTCATTCACACCTAAGTTGAATCCATAAGACATTGAGCCTCACTGACACATTGACTTTACATTACATTTTCTGCTATTCAAAAACGAGGTCTCTTCTGCAGCCACGCGCCAAAGTTATTTCGGCGCTAAGATATGCATTCCTCAAACAATAAAAGTTTCAGAGGCCCGCGCTCACCATTAGCAGACAATCGAACTGAAAGTCGCCTGAAATTCTTGAAATTTTTTAGTGGGGTCGATTTGGGGTGTCTGCTCTGTCCGGCTTGGCAAGACCCACATTCCTGCGCATTCTTTACTGAAAGCCATGATCTCTCTCGCCATGATTAAATGGAAACAAAGACATTGAATACTGACATGATTAAATGGAGGCAATACATCGAATAGTGACCAAGAAATACTAAGTATATACAAAAACGAGTGACCAAGCATAGGACCAGAATGAAAAAGAGTGAAATGAAATACATTGAACCAATGATAAAAAATTGCGTAAAGGGTGGTAACAATATTATGAAAATAGTTAGGCGCAAAGTTTTATCCTCAACTTCATTGATTCAAAGGAATACTCAGCCTAAATTTATATTCCGTAAGCATTTCGACCTAGTTTGAAATGCGGGCTCAGACACCATGATCAAGTTAATAATTTTTTTTTTCAATTTAATATTTGAGGAGTTAAGCATTATGAATTCAGTATATTATTTTTATATTTGGTTTTATAAACAAATGCATGCGATGAAATTATGTATGTTGTGAGCATTTTTGCCTCATTTTCAGACACGTAATGCAAACTAACGTTAACGTCTGTACTATGCTTAACGTATTAAATAGCAAATATCCAATAAAATAATATAATTGGCTCAAGTGTTCGCAAATGTTCTGTTGTCTGAAACGTCAAAGCAGCTACTAAATTCAAACTAAATGATACCTTATAATCGACTCAAATGCTTGAACATGCCCTACTGCCTCACATGTTGAAACAGCTAATAAATTCCAATGAAACAATTCTGAATAATCGGTTCAAATGTTAGCACATGTTCTGCAGGTTCAAATATTAAAACAGCAGATAAATTCTTTCTCTATCGATATCCGCAATTTCACGCTCCTGTACAAATTGAACCAGAAACGCTCCTTGCAAATTTACATGACGAGTAAATATTTTTTTTAGTACAAAGGTGTGCGTAAAAATATAGATTGGTGAACAACCTTACTCGATAAAGTAAGAGACTTCATTCCGTTGAGTGATGCCGGTAAAGTGAGTCGTAAATCACTGGCAAGTAGAATTAGTCGCGGTAAAGTGCGTGAACGAAGACGGATCGGCTCTTGGCAACTAACGATATATGAGTACACCGGTCAAAAATTTGGTAACTCAAGTTCCTGATAGAGAATTACATTATTCAAAAGGACAGTACATTCAGAAGAAATATCTAATTCTAATCAAGTTGATGCATTTCGCGTCTCTTTTCAAGTACTTGTCTTTTCTTAAATGTGATAATTATTAATGCCATGGCGCCATAACGGATTATATGAGCGAGCCACTGATAATTTTATACACCAGGGGCTAGAGTGGGATTGTCGTTAACTTAGTTATTTTTCTAAACGAAAAGAAACACCGAGTTCATCATCCTGGACTCGAACTCACAACCTACTACTCGAAAAACGAGCACTCCAACGGTTAGAACGTGGTACCCACTTCTTTAGTTATAGTTTTTGGGTTGAACAGATATTAGAAATACCAAAGGTATACGAGTAGGTGATACATATGCTATACTTAAATCTACCTAGCAGTGTGTGAGAATGTTGTAAACGATATGGAGACTTGTTGCTTGAACAGTATTTCACGCGTCAGAACGGAACGTTGTGGATTTATTTGCGTCATTCGTGTCAAGGAACTCGACTGTGCGTTGCAAAACATTGAGTTTCTTGAAATTATCACACGTTTCAAAAACAGTTCATTTCTATTTCCATAACAGACATCAGTAAGATTCGTAAAATATTCTCGTCGTCTAATTTTATAATTATTAGTGCCTAGCAACAAAAGAACTGCATGACGGAAATCTTGACAGCTAAACAAATAATTACGAGGCAAAATTTGATAATCCAGCTATTTTCAATGCACCCATATCGACTTTGGTAACATTTTTCCAACAGTAACGACGGTGTTACATTCCTATTGAATATTCACTACAACTATTATGCTTTCAGATTTCATAATGCACCAACGTTCTTAACGATTCTTTGACGATTGCACGATTCTTAGATTGAATCAAAGTTTCTCAGCCTAGAGTTTGACAATGTAGAATATATGTATAAAAATTCTGATCTTACAGGTTAAATTTCAATCAACTTCAAATTATCAATTAAAACCAAAGTAGAATAGTAGCTTGATAATTGTGTTGAATGTTGAAAACATGTTATTCAGTGCTATGTTTTCAAAATTTTTTTATTGGTACATACTGTAAGTCAATAAACGAGTTACTGAGCCATGCATCTGCTTTAGGGTTGTCGGACAGGCTGGCATGCTATCTTGCCTCATTTATATGTTTTGTTGTGCTCACTGCGCATCGCTGTAAAGGTTTTGACCGACTTTTGATAGTCATTGGGTGAGTAATAATATCCTAAGTTCTGTGTTTCATTTTAATGCGTGATAATATACTACACTTTTTCAGTCTGATCAAGTTATCAAAATGGGTAAATGACAAACCGTTATAATACTTGAAAATTTCTGAAATGCTTTTGAAGCAAAACGTTTCGCAGATATACTTCCAATCAATTTATTGCGACAACGTAAATTCTTCAATGATGTTATGGGAAAAATTCTATGCCGTTGAGGGTCATCAAAATGTTAATGATGAAAAATTGAGCAGAAAGAAATGTTGCGAGAATCCTCTTCAGTGCAATAGTGTTTGAATTCGAGTCCTAACTCCCTCATGGCAAGTAATTAAAATAATGAGTAGAAAATTTTATTCATTATATAAGAGAATAATAGACAGGGGCGCCTTTGCCATAGTCTGTAAATAAACGATGCATATTTTAATTATTCCACGTCACATGATGTTATATTATTATTGGTTCATGCTGTAAGAAACCTCATTTGAAAAGAATCATCTCTGTAGGAGCACTAAAATATAAAATTTGAGCTAGTGTACTGAAGATATTTAGACTTTTATTTTTATCCACCAATGGTCTAAAATCTAACCTGACAGAGAAAGAACTCGAGAATAATCGACTGAATCAGCCAACTTATGAGCTCGCACTGAAAGTGCTACGTCATTTCTAGTTAAATCAATTTCAATAAAATGAAAGAGGGCTCAAGAACTCAAGAATCTTGAATTGGAGCGACTGACTTAAGAGCTCCTACTAAAATTGCTACCTCATTTTTCTAGTTTTATTAACTTCAAAAGAATGAAAAAGGGCTCAAGGACTCAAGAATCTTCGACTGAAAACCACAAGCTTATGAGCTCGCTCTGACAACGCTACGTCATTTCTAGTTTTCTCAACTTCAATAGAAGCAAAAAGGGTTCAATAACTCAAGAATCTTCAATTGGACCGACTAACATAAGAGCCCCTGCTATAAGTGTTATCACATTTCTAGTTTTATTATCTACTTCAATAGAGGGAAAAAGGGCTCAAGAACCCAAAGATCTTCGACTGAAAACTACCAGCTCATGGGCTCTCACTGAAATTGCCACCACATTGCTAGTTTTATCAACATCAATAGAAGGAAAGAGGGTTCGACACTTGCAGCTCACTTACAAATCTCTAACACAGATGTTGCTAGGCGGCAGGGACTATAGCTGCAGGGAGCGCAGAGACTGCAACTCGGAGATGGAGTCGTCTCTTTGAGTCGCCGACCTCTGAAGTGAAGGCTTTACGAGGGTCTGCGGCGCCAGCAATGATCACAATGCTACCAACGTTTTTATTATAATCGTAAATTTGAAAGCGATGAGCCAGCCCTGGTAGGATTTGCATGTTCTTTATGCGCGTTTCGTGATGTTTGCATATTCAGCGAATGAGTAACTTAAACTTGTATAGGATGCAAAATAATGTTGAAATTCGTTTGAATTTTCTGCAATATCCAACAATTATTCGATTTTGTAGATACTTTTGAAGGTTTGGAAAAAGTAGCGTTTCGCTTTGGTATAACTGGACTCGAATGTTTCTAGATCGTGCGCGTATCGCTTGAATGATATGCCGTAGATTATCCCCGTTGAAATAACGGATGTGAACACGTCTTATAGTTTGCACTTAGAATTTAGCGCAGTAGAAATTCTGTCCATCTTTGCAAGTAAGCCTTCTTTCATTATTCAGCCATGTCTTGTATAAAAGAGAACAATTTCTTCGGTAAAACTGAGCGAGTAGAATTTGTTTTCATATGTGGGATGATAAATGTAAGTTTTATAAGTATTTATATCATCAAAAAGTGTCAGAGATGATGTTATCGTATTGCTCATATACATCACTATTAATTTTTGAGGCCCCCAAATTTATAACTAACAATACATATGAATAAATACTCCATTTTTTGATGTTTCATGTTAGTTTGGAGGAAAATAAATCAATGATAAATGAAATTATTAAATTTAATTAAATAAGTAAATTATAAATAAATAAATAAATAAATTTAGAGGAATAAATAAATCAGTGGCATCGTAAATAGTGTCGAATAATTTTAACGCGGATCGCCTATCGATCGTGATCATCCCTTATTTAATAAAACGCCACGTGTCCCTTAAATTCCTAAATACAAAATAAATTTATATGTTTACGCTTAATTTCTCCTATGTTATTACAATTGTTATGCTTCTCCGCATAACTGAGTAAGGAATATCGCTAAGGATCCGAATAATCGTCCGGCCAACGACTTATTCATAAATGATTCAAAAGACCGAATATTAAGCCTGATTTCTGCGAGAAAGCATCACATCGTTGAATTCTAGAACAATCGACTCTTCAGGAACAACGTTCGAACGTCGCCGATACGAGTAGCGAACGATCACGCCAGCCGAAGATGCCAAGAACCTCAACGGATGTCTTCATTTGCTTTAATTAATATGTATAACATTGTTTGTGGGGATTTTTATATAGTAATGAGGGTAAGGTTAATGATGTATGTTTTCTATTCGATAGTAGGGATGTATCACGTTCTTATTGGTAACCTTGTTAGGTTGTTATTCAGAGTTGGCACCTCAAGGTGACGCCGAGCGCGGGTGCCTGAGGGCACTGCTGCCAGCGCTAGGTTTTTAAACCTAGATCTAGGGTTTTTAGCTCCAGGCTAGGTTTCTAGGTTTTTTCTTCGAGAAGCTAGCCAAATCTAGGTTTTTAGAATGAGAATGCATTAAATGCAAAAATCAAAACAAGATATGAGGCTTACAATACAATTTTGCTTATGAAAATTAAGTATCCCTACGTTACAGGTATACTATAATATTATACATGTCGAGAAAACGGAAATATTACTCGTTCCAGCCAACGAGTTTTAAACAGAGTGACCATTTAAACAGTGTCCCGGACGGCGTGAGTCGCTATAGTAGTCACTGTATTGTAAGGTGGAAGGCTGTCCGCACAGTTCGCAAGGGTAATATCGTCGTTGTGTTTTGTTAGCTTGTTTTTGCCTATTCTTTATTATTAGTTGGTATAAACAGTGCAGTGTGGAATCATGAGCGAAGAATCTCCAATGAACAAAAGGAAAACATGGTACGTACAGTCTTTCAGAAAAGAATGATTACGAATGACTGGTTGCAAAGAGACATAGATAATCAAGAATTGTGCTAATGTAAATGCCGCTCAGCTACGCTAAAAAATGCAACCAAGTCTATGCTACCAACTCACATCAATACCGAAAAACACCAAAAATCCTTTGAAATTGCCATATCTAACGCAAGTCTTAACGAATTTTTTTATAGTACTAAGTCAAACTAATAAAATTGCTATTGCCGAAGCATTGATTACAGGTTTTTCCGAGTACCATGTCCCTTTTGCACATATTGATCATTTTCTTGGAGCTTGCAAGCGAGCTTTCAGTAACAGTACTATTGTCAAGAAGATTGACTTTAAAAGAACAAAGCAAGATTAAATGTATACTTCAAGATGCAATTGCGCACTAAGAAAAAATGAGCTAAACATTTGTAGGAAACAAAAATTTTCTGTGACAATTTATGGGAGCATGAGTGTATCTGTAACACAAATGTTAGCTATTGTGGTGAGGTATGATGTATAGATCCAAGTGACAACAAATTTTCAAACCCCTAGAAGATATATTTCTAGGTGGGCGAACACTGGCATTGTTGGAGCAAGAACCCCTTCCCATTAATGAAATCAGCAAATTTAGAAAAAGACTGTGCATTTTTTAACAGCATTTTGTGTTCAAATTAAAAGAAGATTTTCATTGGATGAGAGAAGCATTACCACGCAAGTTAAAATCTTAAACCCTAAAGCTTTACCAGCTAATAATGCACCGATGTCCATTGCAACATTGGCGGCGCAGTTCAAAAATCTGGTACCTCAGAGCAAGTTAGATGATCTTGACGATGAATATCGAAGCTTCAGGATGACTAAAGACTTGCACTGCGCAGAGAGCACCGAAAATGTCAGTATTCCTGAATTTTGGTTAAATATTCGATTCATAAAAGATAGCCTTGACCAGCTCAGCTATGAAGAATTATCCTAATTTATGACTAGTTTAACAGTAATGCCGCATTCCTCAGCTTGCTCTGAGAGAATTTTCTCATAAGTTAATGGTGTAAAAACGTCGCAGACGAAGTCCATGAAAGCTATTACAACCAGAGACCGAATTCTGGCTAAACAATTAACATATGAAGACGCATGTCCAATCATGCCCTCACGTGGGAGCCAGACAGAAAAATGCATGAGGGAAAAGTCGTCATTTATGAGGGAAATGACGAGGAACAATACATATTGTGATAGGTAAACTGTATTTTTTCACTAATTTTGTATCATTTGTGTGTCACAGGTAAAAGTTTATTGTCAAAATATGCATTTTAAGAGGGTAGGTTTTTTGGTTCAAATCTAGGTTTATTCCCAAGTATGATCTAGGTTTTTCAAAAAGTAGTCGCTGGCAGCACTGCCTGAGGGAGAGCGGGCAGTAGAGGCTAGGACACGATCACAAGCAGCCGCATACGAGTTTGTTCCTCTACCTTGGTCCAGTTGGGCCGAGGCCTTGCCTCTTAAATTCACTACTCAAAGCCATCCTAGAATATCTGTGCCCTCATTCGCTCGAAAGTGATTAACTTCAAGAATACTCAACTGCAGTGCCAATAACGTAAACTAGAGATCGTCAACCTAAACTGCTACTGTCGGCATAGTCCCAGCCATCAACCTGGTCTCTCTGCCCTCAACCAAACATGGTGATCTTGCTCCAGCGCGCCAGCCAGGCGACATTCAGACTGCGAGACCAATCTCCAAATCTCAAGATAAGTTTCCCTCTGATTTCATGTCAAATCCCAGTCCCCACTCAAGCTTCTGAGTATATTAGGATGTGAATGCGTAGATCGCGTGCGTTCAATTAATGCGTATTTTCGATGATTAATGTCTCAATATTTTCCTGTGTCCAATAGCGAATTTCTTTAATGTCCTTGCGTTCTTCATATCCTTTAGATAGTTAGGAAAGGAGGATGATATGATTTAGAAAGAAAAGAATAATAATGTTTGAAGCCAGGAAACACGGCTAGAATGCACGATTAATTTATGGCCTTAAGTCGCTCGTAACGCTCACCGAAGATTGAATTAAATATTTACTCAGACTTACTCTGAGTTGGTGGCAGCTACCTTGATATTAACAAGTAGAAAATAAAAGAAATGTGACGAATAATCTTAATGTCACGACTAATAATATCACATGGAAAAATATCATGCATCGCAACAAAGAATGACGGCAGAAGAAAATGAAGACCGTGACCTCAGCGAGATATAAAATAAAGAGGGTCACGACATATAGCGGCTGAGCGTTGGGATTTGAGTTTTGCTTTAAATGTAAATGTTACTGTAAAATCTCATGCCTACCGAACTTATACCTCCGAAAAAAAAAATATATACGTGCATTCAAACATTCAAATTTAAAAATTGATATTTGGCCGACTAAAAATAATTTCTTTATCTGAATCATCTCGTCTCTCTCTTCCTAATGAATACTTATTTGCAGAATGTCATTTGGAACGATAAAGTAATGTTGTATTAATGTTTCATATTTCAATGTTGTCGATAGACTCATAATAGGTACGGGTGTGCAACGTATCCCTTTATCAAGTAATTTTAACTACCATGTATGCGGCATTTTCTGTACCATCCAATGTAAAAACTGAAATGTAACAACATGCTACGTTGGAGACGAATATTGAATCGAACATTCTTGGCACCCAAGCCACAGCCTCGCGTACCCCGAGCCGATGGAAGGCCAAATGTAAACAGATCGCTCGTTCGCCCGCAGAAATGGTCACAAAGCCACACTCAACAGCTTTCCATGATTCTAAACTTCAATAATGCGAACGATAAATGTTGTGAATCACGATTTTCTTAGTTTAGGCATGTAATATTTACGTTTTTCTAATGAAAAATAAATTTAATTACATGTGAGAACGTAAAAATTTAATTATTTCATCATTACTGCGTGTGAAATTTCTTATTCGACGTTCATCAAACAAATTCATGCGGATACCACGGCATAATTATGTCAATATCATGTGAATTTTTATTCAAAATTTAAATAATGATGACCAAAACCAGCTTATAGATAATTTTATTTCAATATCTGGAGTATAGGACTCCCGGCACTCGAGCCACACCCGTGTTCAGGCTGGCATCCAAGCACGAACAAAGCTCCTTTGTTTTCATCGTGGGAGCAGCCGCAAGGCTCACCACAGCTTTGACGACAAAAATTTCGTAGAGCACGAATGTAAAATCTCACGAACCACGGATTGGTAAATTTTAGATGTAATACTTTACGCTTTCAAATAAAATTTAATTTGATAACGTGCGAGAACAAAATTCAATTAAATTCATTATTGCTACGGGAAATTTATGCGATGTAATCAGTAAATACTAACGATCTTACACGAAATTTGTCTGAGAATTTACTACGGATGCTAGGAATTGCTATTACAATTTAAAGTCAACGTATAATAAATTTAATCTTTTCCCAATATGATGTGCGAGTTCTTGATCAATTATCTGGGTATTACGTACAGTGAATTCAAATCCAATTACCAATGACATTATTCCAATGAGAATGAATGTAAACTGGAGACATTTGTCTGCTATTAGAGTTACTAGTTAGTTAAGGTTTCCAAAATTTAATAACGGTTCCACGGATCGATTTAATTTTGGCAAATATCTAATGAATTAGATTTACTATTACTTTTAAAATAATTAGTTACCTGCGAGGTACGTCACATAATGATTCTAGCTATGAGCGATATGGATTAATAACGTGGAAACAGCTGTGAAGTCACGATAATCCATAATCCATCTGAATAATACAGTGAATTGGTAATTCAGAAATCTAAAACTTCATAAGGGTGATGATTTGTTTCAAACGGGTTTATTCAATCTCGACGATCTCGTATTAATATGTTTGCGCATACATGTTCTACTGGTCCTGAGCATAACTATGAACTTCATTGTGTCGAGTTGATCGAATTTAAATAATATGCATAATTTTTGTAATTAATATTTCTGCGTGGGGAAAATAGTTCAATTTTATTTCACTTTCATGTATTTCGATAATTCCATAAATGCGTGTGTACTCGTAGGATGTAATTAATTTTAAACTTTGCGATCTATACTTAAATAATTTTTTGAACCTTATGTTCTATTCGTAATTTGCTTATAATAACGTAAAACTCAAACGTAGGATGCTTAAGTCTTTTTGTAAATACTTGGGAGTTTGAGAGGGAAGGCTTGATTGATGTGATATAGAGGGAGGCTTGGGAAAAGTTAACGAAGAACATCAGAACAAACACTTAATGGGATTGACCTTTCAGGAATGGTGGATGACCTCAGCTGAGCGCGGCTGAACGCTTGCGCCGGCGCACCATCACTCGCCAGTCACCAAGAGTGGTGAGCGACTCCACCACAGACGCATCACAGTCGCCCTGCTCGGACGGCACCACTACTACGGGTTGGCCGCGTACACACGAATGCACGCTGCACCCTGCTCTCTACCCCACCATCTACCTCGACGCTTGAGGCACGACACGCAGCGGCAGACCAGAGCTCGCACACCGACTCGTAGAAAACGAGTACGCGAAGAAAATTTCTTATCAGCGGACTGGGTCGACGACCGCGGCTAATTTTCTACTGAGGCACTGTGAATAGAAAACGACTGGCATTTAAAATTTAAAGGACAGCTCAACATAGGGATTTCAATCACGACTTCGGACTTCGGATGGATTCGACGACGACGGCTTCAGATGTAATCAACGACGATGAAAATAATACGGAGGCCCAGATGAAAATCAACGTATCAACTCAAAGATCTCAGCATAAAGGCAGCGAATCCTACGCAACCCCAAAAAAAGATGATGAACTCCACGAGATAGTAGTCCACTTCGACCGACGACACACGGAATATATTTCGGAGATCTCTATAAGACTTCTGCAAAGTGGTGGAGCAAGTTATGCAGCCCAGGATTATACGACTTGGGTGTATTTGGAAGTGTTCGCTACACTCCCGAGGGTTTTCACTCTCAAGGATTACTGCAGTGATCCACGCAACGGAGGGAGAAGTCGGTGTCATCTATAGGACACGGTTCTGCCCATAGGACAACTATAATGACTCCTTTATTTGACGACTCTAAATCAGCGCTCGCCAGAAGAGCAAACTCCAGTTGTAAGCATCTTGACTCTTCCATGATCCACGCATTTAAGGCGTCGGCTGCACGTGTGAGCAACGTCGAAGATAAGCCTTTCGAGCACAAGCGGGAGCTTGTGATTTGTTCGGCCACGGGGGATTTGTTATGCTTCTCCGCATAACTGAGTAAGGAATATCGCTAAGGATCCGAATAATCGTCCGGCCAACGACTTATTCATAAATGATTCAAAAGACCGAATATTAAGCCTGATTTCTGCGAGAAAGCATCACATCGTTGAATTCTAGAACAATCGACTCTTCAGGAACAACGTTCGAACGTCGCCGATACGAGTAGCGAACGATCACGCCAGCCGAAGATGCCAAGAACCTCAACGGATGTCTTCATTTGCTTTAATTAATATGTATAACATTGTTTGTGGGGATTTTTATATAGTAATGAGGGTAAGGTTAATGATGTATGTTTTCTATTCGATAGTAGGGATGTATCACGTTCTTATTGGTAACCTTGTTAGGTTGTTATTCAGAGTTGGCACCTCAAGGTGACGCCGAGCGCGGGTGCCTGAGGGAGAGCGGGCAGTAGAGGCTAGGACACGATCACAAGCAGCCGCATACGAGTTTGTTCCTCTACCTTGGTCCAGTTGGGCCGAGGCCTTGCCTCTTAAATTCACTACTCAAAGCCATCCTAGAATATCTGTGCCCTCATTCGCTCGAAAGTGATTAACTTCAAGAATACTCAACTGCAGTGCCAATAACGTAAACTAGAGATCGTCAACCTAAACTGCTACTGTCGGCATAGTCCCAGCCATCAACCTGGTCTCTCTGCCCTCAACCAAACATGGTGATCTTGCTCCAGCGCGCCAGCCAGGCGACATTCAGACTGCGAGACCAATCTCCAAATCTCAAGATAAGTTTCCCTCTGATTTCATGTCAAATCCCAGTCCCCACTCAAGCTTCTGAGTATATTAGGATGTGAATGCGTAGATCGCGTGCGTTCAATTAATGCGTATTTTCGATGATTAATGTCTCAATATTTTCCTGTGTCCAATAGCGAATTTCTTTAATGTCCTTGCGTTCTTCATATCCTTTAGATAGTTAGGAAAGGAGGATGATATGATTTAGAAAGAAAAGAATAATAATGTTTGAAGCCAGGAAACACGGCTAGAATGCACGATTAATTTATGGCCTTAAGTCGCTCGTAACGCTCACCGAAGATTGAATTAAATATTTACTCAGACTTACTCTGAGTTGGTGGCAGCTACCTTGATATTAACAAGTAGAAAATAAAAGAAATGTGACGAATAATCTTAATGTCACGACTAATAATATCACATGGAAAAATATCATGCATCGCAACAAAGAATGACGGCAGAAGAAAATGAAGACCGTGACCTCAGCGAGATATAAAATAAAGAGGGTCACGACACAATGGGAATCTCATTAAACACATTATATTTGTGGAGAATTTTATGCACTTGCTAATAACTAATAACGTACTCTTACTGCTTTAATTGCTTGGTTGGTGTGCGTCTCTCTGTCACGTTCATTAGGATGCTTAATGACCGTATATCTGAGGTACGAATTTCACAAATGCACAAGTCCAAGAATATTTTAATCGTGACTACTATTGTAGGAGGGATATATTCGTTTGTCATCCATATCTTAAGACTTATTTGAGGCAACTATCGAATCCCGCCACTTTTGACGGGTCGTGTACCCTATAGTAGTTGATAATAATGATGCTGTAACAGAAGGTGTATGGCCGCAAAGACAAGATAATATCTCTGACGCCTATGCCGCTATTGCTCCCAGAATAATTAAATGCCGTTCGCGCATAAACTACCTGGGAATATTGTGCAGGGTAACAGATCACTATAGCCATGAGTCCAACTGCCTTTGTTTGAATAGCCTGAGATTTTTCAGTGCTGCAGCTGTGTTGATTACTCTGATGAATAACGGTTAGCCGTACTGGTGTCCTACATCTGAAAATTTGCTGTTTATGTATTTCGGGTATGTTAGCTCTTCACGTACGTAAACATTGGATGTGTAGATGTGGGCGCTTAGAAAAGAAGAATAGCAGCGCTGTTTTCTTATCTTTATAAATGGGAAGTGATCAGAGTCCGAGAGCAAAGCATCCTCTATCGCTCGAAGCAAATGTAATGTCTGTGGATATAATTAAGTAGAAAAAATGTTAATGGCTATTCAACATGATAAAAATGTCCTGCGGTACATAAGTGTGCTTTACGCTTGACAGGGTGATGGAAACACTGGCCTTTATGATACGCACTTTAGTTATAAAATGACTGGTGTCTTTGAGATTTTGAACCTTAATTTCCCTCTGCTGACCCTTTTTTGTGTTTGGCACTGTCCAACGACTCGAAATTGCTATGTATTTACGAATGCTTGTGAGACGTACGAATTATACTAAAAGAAATTCATCAACTCCCTCAGAGAAGGTGAGAAAGCTGTGTGTTTACGGTGTCGAGCTTTGAAGTTTTGTAGGGATATTTTCTGTTGAGAGGTTATGAAGGAACTTATGAATAGCGATAGCGTGAGCTCGTTCAGAGTGAAGAGAAGCGGGAGGGATATTTTAAGGAGACATTTCTGTTTTGAGGTAACAAAGAAACTTGTGAGCAGCGATAGCGCGAGCGTCAAATGTTCAGTAAAAAGGAAACTATCATTTAACAGCGTTTGCCCTGAAATCAATGTAATAACTGCTCGCTGGAATTATTGACTGACCGTGACCAATATAGAAATGCATTCTGTCACACTGTATTTCAGCCTCAGTGTTACTACACATCGCCTTCAGTTCATCTTGTTGGGTCTATTTTTCATGAAATTCGGTAAATAATTTTGGTGTAATATTGTGAGAAATTATTACAAAGTTTATTTTTACTAGTATGAAAACGTGCATTTTTACCGGAATGTTGTTACATTTTCAGCTTCGTCTTTGAAATTTGAAAGAAAATTCAATTAAAGCAAAATTGAAGTATGCCGTGCGTCTCACTCCACATTTTTTGTAGGTCTCCATAATGCACGTCATATGGAGTAACCCTCTTTTAAGATGCAGCAGTGTTGCTATATTGATTGGCATGCGAGCATTATTCCTCCTTGGTTCAGCACGAAGTGGGGCCTCGTACATCATTCAGAAAATTGCATTAATGGAAAATAGTTCATCTATAGTTTTGTGAAGGGTGAAGCCTTTTTCTACAGCAAAATTTGGGGGTGGAATTGCAGAGGTAATATTGGCTAAAATATCGTCTCATTTTGTGCTGCTGAAAATTTGACAAGTGCACTATAGCATTGAAAAACCGACCGCCGTTAAGCAGACGATATTTACTCAGCTATTGGTCTTTTTTGTGGGTTTTTCTACTACGACGTGCCATATTTCTCAGAATTGGAGTTTTCTAAATAAAATTAATCTTTTCATGTACTTCTTCCCTGCGAAAAAAATGCTGAGAAAATAGGCTTTATTCTAAGATGGTATTTGAAATAGATTTAAAAATCATGCAATTAAGTGAAAATTACTGACAACTAAATTACTTGTTGATTAATTGTCGATGATACTATTGCTTCCTATGGTTTTGCTTTCTTTATAATTGGTTCCAAGCTTTCAAAAGCTTGCTTCTAAATTCAAAGTATCAATTTTCATGAACGCAAGTTACAACGTTTGGAGGTTTCGTTGATTCATCAGAAACGCTGTAAGATTCGTGGGGAAAAAATATCGTTTTCTATACTTCATCTGCCAATTTCTAAGAATGCAATTCCACTGTAAATGAAAAGTACAAGAGCGTTTGTCCAGAATGTAGTTATCTTTGAGTAAACAGCTTTCTTCAGTACAATCTAAAATCATTTTTTGCCACCGTATTCATGTATTGTGGAGAGGGTTTCTTTTGACATCCAGCCTTGAAAGCAAGTCATTTTTTGCTTGCGTTTCGGCTATACCTGTGTACTTGTTCTCATGTTTCTACCTGCCTTCGACGTGACGAGACTTTTTTTAATTTATTCTAGCTTCCATTTTTTAGCTCTAGTAATATATTAGTTATTAATATCAGAGTCCAGTAAGGCATTTAAGCTCGCGTTTGAAAAGAATATAGCGAATGTATAATATCAAAAAGTCATGAAATTTAAATTCAATTTTCTTGGTAATTATATAAATAAAAATTGTATCTAAAAAATCCTAGTATAAATTATACTCTGCAGAATCGTATATTGAATTTCTTCAATGGGAATGGAAACCTCTCGTGCCATGTGCATGCTGGTGCTCTATTTCGCATAAATTTTATTGTTCGTTAAACCTTGTAGTACTCAGAGAGAAAAAAGTTAATGGTTTTATTTTTAATTAAAACACTTTATAAGGAGCTCAATGGTGAGCAAAGTAAGAACATGATAATTTCTCATCTAACTCGTTTTAAGTACTCAAAAGACGCGAAGTGAGCCAACCAAATCGTTTAGCTTGGGAAGGTGCAGAGAGGTTTTCCTCGTATGGCATCGAGAAATATGGCAAGAATGTGCT
Source organism: Morinoia aosen (assembly GCA_030386875.1). Taxonomy (NCBI): domain Eukaryota; kingdom Metazoa; phylum Arthropoda; class Malacostraca; order Amphipoda; family Talitridae; genus Morinoia; species Morinoia aosen. The sequence goes on along the minus strand of CM059559.1, from coordinate 9,377,902 downwards.
TAAATGCCTCGTCGAGCATCACAATGAGACATTTACCAGCAAAAAGGGAGTTTATGAGTCGACTGAAACATTCCACGTCCTGTGGCTTACCCCTCGTGGGAAAACTGACCTCCGCTCGATGTGAAATTCCCATCATGCCGATAGCTGGTACGAACATTTCTCAGACTCGAGAATGTCAGCACATTCTCCCACATAGAACAGGAACAAATTACTCGGCATTTTCGGTTCCGGGTTTCATGAAAATTTGTAAACAACTAAGCAGACTTGAATTCCTGGAAATGGGTCACCTATTTTTGCTGAAGCAGAAATTATTCCTTAGTTTGTAGTGTCAAATTGTGTTCATTCTTTGATCGTCCTTCAACAGTTTCATGATGACTAATTTATCGTAAATTCATTATTACATTTGCATTATTTAATGTGGTCTATTTTTGTGAATTGTAGCTCAGAAAACATTTTTTGTTAGGGGGAGAGATGTGAGATAAGACTTAGACTTGTAACGCGATTTTTTATGTGACTGCTTCTCCTAATGGAGCTGTAAGAAGATCCACTTAAGGTTTGATTCTCGCTCTCTCGTATACTGATCTGAATACCAAGCGGGACCACATGGGCACCGACAACCGGCAAAGCACACGACATTCTTACGAGTCTAAATGACATCATTTGACCCGCCAACACGCGCTTGCTACTCACATTTAAAATCCCTGATTGTAGTAGCTTAAATTTCCCATTAGTCTTCTAATACATTCTTCTTTATACACGCAGGAAAGATGAAACCGTTAAAATTCAACTTAAGCAAAGGAAAAAGTTAGCAGAAAAATGCTTCTTAATTTTTGACGCACACAGTCGCTATGACTCAAGGCTAATCATTTGTTCCTAAGTGATGAGTACTTCGTGTAACATCTTCATTCATGTATACATATAAATGATAGTGTTTTGCTCGAAGGACGATGCTCGGGTTAAGCAGGGTAACTGCAAAGAAAGAGATTTCATCACATGTTTGCGCGGGCAGTTGCAGACGAGCGGCGGGAAAGGTATGTCGTCTCACCGAGCTCTGGTATGCCAGCTATGCCTGGCATGGCAGGCACGCACCAATACAACGACGCTGGCACGGTTTTACGCGCAAGGAATGTACTCAGGACTTTCAAACGCTTCTTGGCAAAGGTACGACGGCTGTGGTATTGGTCGGAGGCAGTTTCTCTGGCTTACGATGGATCGATCGTTTGCCAATGATGGCTGCCTGTCAAGTTAGGAATGCTTGTGGTGTGTCAATAGAGTATTAAGGCATGACGGAGAGCTCATAATTATCCGATATGACGTACGCCCAACACTTCCTGGTCATATAAGCTTCAAGGACGACGATTGCCTCATAAGAAATTGCTCCTTGGATCCCTTCCGAAATTTGAAATGGGATACTTGACTGGGATAATTATATATAATGTTGACGTACATGTTACTGCTAACTAGTCTGGAGGTTGTAATAAATTAGCGTGCAAATAATGGAAAAATTTACATTACATGTTAAGCGACGATAAATTTTTTAGCTGAAGTATTTTAACAATTTTCTCACGCTCATTTACTAAGTGTATGTTTTCATTGGTCTTCACATTTCAGGTTTGCTACAATGTTTTATTTCGTTATGTGCTGCTGCTCTTTGGTTTTTGTGTGGAGATAATTTATACAAACTTTTATACGCCTGGAAACACGAGTTACAAATTAAGAAAACAACTCACGAACCCACAAAATGAACAATATGAATAAAATAAAATATGACACCTTCTTACATAGGTTTTCACCCTTCATAATTAGTTGAAAAAACAGAGAGTTCGAATATTCTTTCACAATATCGCAAGGCTAACCAATGCATGGGAAGAAAATATTTTCAGCAAAAAAGAATTCAACTTGCCAAGTGCGTGGGCAGACAATGTTAAGCCTCACACCCACACGTTTTTCATGGTATTGGTATCTGTTTTTTCCTTTACTTCAGCTTTTTCAACAGATATGCAGTGTGATTTTGTTGTCACCAGCGGGCACTAGTTTTTGCGACCGCTACCAGCGCCTGTAGAGCTTGGCGCTAGCCAGCAACTCTTGGTAGATACGATACGTAAAAACTCAAGATATTCTGCTGCTCCAGACATATTGTCCAACTATGTTTAACTTTTCTGGCACGATAGCCTGTGCTGCTGCTACATTTCAGTAAAACACTCAGAGTGAGTAGCTTTACCATTATAAGTATTGATCATGCTTTCAATCTATTTCGACTGTCATCATCATTACATTGATTTAATTCAATATTTGAGTGGATATAATGTTGTGAAGTAGGGGTATCTATGAGAGTCAGTTTGAAGTCTTATTTTCATTCAACCAATTTCAGTAAAACACGTTAGTGCTCTACGACGTCATTATGTATTTGTCTTCACATAATTATACTAATTCATGTGCAAGCTTTTTTTACAAGCTTTTAAAAGAAGGAACTTTTTTTCGGGTACTTTTTAGAGAAGTACCGTAATTGGTCCTTGTAATTCGCACTTCACAGCAGTGTGCACGACGATGAATAATACGAGCTCAAATAAACGAGTACTTCATGAACAACTTCTTCATAGCGTAATACAGTTATTTTACATGTGCTTCGACACCTTCAAATGATATTTCTACGTCTATATCAAACTTTTATGTCGTATTCTGCGTTTTCCAATTTTATCCGACGCTGGGTACTATTTAACCCATTATGCCCTTCTTTTTTGCACTGCTTTTTCCTCTAAAAACTGTTGGCTTGAAAATGGTCTCTTACTTCAGCTTTCATGCATGCATTTTTTAATTTAAAACTGAGGTAAATTTGTGTGGTGATCACAGAAAGCACAATGATACGCTTGAAAAAGGCACTTCGAGCAGTTTGCTAGGGGAACTTCTTAGCTTCGGAAGATTTTTTACCGACGAGCACTCGAGTTTAATTTTAGCGGCTCCTTCTATTGTCCCAGCGTGGTGGCTTCAGACTAATGTTGAAATAACTCGACACTGAAGGCTCTCATGAATTATTCCAAGAATGATCGTAATCGAAGGGTCAGTGAATATGAACAAAAGCAGAGGCTCTTTGGGCTAACATTGCTGGCATACCACGCAGTGTTGCCAACTAAACATTCATGTCTGGAAATATACTCGTACAGAATAATTTTCTTCGCTCACTGCAGGCAGTGGAGAATGCTCAAGAGTGGAGTGCTACTAATTGGAAGAATTCTTCGTTATTTTTAAGTTACTTGATGTATGGTAATGTTAACCAGTGTTCGTAAGCCTAGAACATACTTGTTTGTCGTTGATTTTACTTGCAAAATACCTTCCTTCCTGATGTGTGGTGGCTATCGCGAGAGAGCGACTTGAGGGTCCGTGCTCTACCGGCTGAACGCTCCGAAGGCACGAACGTTCCCTGAAGTATTTCATTACTGCCCTTCCAAGCTCTCGAAAAATTCCCATGAGAAGGGCGTCAACGATGCCGAGTATATAATTGAACTTCTGGGAAATGGTAGGAATTTTTCATAATATAACAAAGTTGAATGAACTCGCGCGTGGCCTCCAAATTTAAGCAAGTCCGGATCATACCTACCAAAAAGCTAGTGCAGGAGAGTTGTAAGAATAGGTAAATTTGTTTTTTTAATTTCATCTATCGATGGATAAAATCTGAAGCTAATCAACCCTTGAATTCACATTTTCCGTGATCATTTTCACATTTTCGTCTGTTTTATATTCAATATTTACTGTAAGGATTCTGTGTTGTCTTGGTGCTTCTAAGAAAAAAATACTATCTGCTACTAGCTATTTACCCGTCCAATTACAGAGATATTTTACCAACAATCGACTGTCATAATTGCATTTCTTTTTCAGAACAAATTCTTGCGAAGGAAGGGAGAGTCTAAGCATTCCATGTATAGAAACACAAACATACTCCAATTTGTAAATACCGAGGACATTTTTCTACATCGAATGACGTACTTTGGTTCAGCCTTGGAATTTCCGGTTTTTGCTACGAATTTCAGTCTCTTAGCCCCAATTTCAAATATTCGCCCCTGGGATTAAGCGAAGAGAACCTTGACAGTTTCATGTCTGGTCTGCAGGCATTCTTCTCATATCCCGAGAAACTTCGTGCTCGTCGTTCCAGACATCGTCCATCGTTATTACTGCACATGCCTCTCAGAACAAGAATTTGTTACCATCAAGCTCCCACACTTTGGTGGGAAATTAAACTTGAGACTTTGTTTCTTTTGAGCAATATCACTTTCGAAACACGTACTTGAGGAGTAAAGAATTTTTGTTTTTCTAAGCTCAGTACATCAGGGCATCCGGAAGCTTCGCCAGTGTAGGAAAGGAGTAAGCCATTTTGGTTTATGATAACGCTGTGAGAACGTTGGTGATATTTTCAACGTTTAAATTTCGTTCGAAACAGAAAATGAAAACCTGTCTAGTAAAGTATGCCGGTGGTCAGAGATGTTCTTTGAAAATAGATGAAAACTCATTAACAATTTTTTTCACACTGATAATTCTTCTATTTCACTTCTCATCGGAGATAAAAATGAATTGGAAGTACGTTGGCTTTCACGCTGGTGTCTGAATTGTTCTTTGCACTTTTACTTGCCCTATTTCTTGACTTAAGAAAGGTTTTAGAATCCCTTCTGGACTTGGGGGTAAACCGGCGGTGTCGACTTCCAGACGTCTCCTGTCAATAAAAAATGCATTGACCCCAAACACTTGAAGATGAGACGGGGACGTGTCTTTGTTATTCAAATCGTAGATGTTTTGTGCGCTCATCATATTGTTCTGACGTTCTTCCGACAGGTTCTTCTCATCCTTAATTTTGGTTCCGCATTTCCAGGGCGCTTTAGTATTAGCACAAAGCCTTTCTTCACGTTTGGAACTTTTTAAAGCATTCCCTGAGGATTACCCAAGACCATCAAATTTAGAACTCCATGTTGGTTCGTCTGTCAGATATATGGGCTGTGCTTTAATTTAAGCTATGCTTGCGCTGCGCTGTGCTGCTAACGATAGCGCTTGCATGATCCCTGTATTATGTTTCAATTATGATACCTGTGGACCAACTTCAACTTATTTCAAATCATGCCTCTTTTCTGGTATTCAACTTCAGGTAAGAGAAAAAAAACATGAGCTGTCGCATGAAATTTTAGTGCAATATATTATCTTCTTAATAAATTAACAATGTTGTAAATAGTTTTCCTTCAGAACACCCAGGAATAATGCAAACCTTAGTCAATTAAGGAATTCTAAAATTTGAAAATTTCGAGTTATTTCTTGGCAGAATATTAGACAACATTGCTGATATTGTCGTCGCGCTGTACATTCAAGCGACTGTCGAGTAAAAACCCAAAACTTGGACCAACACACAGATGAAAATTTGTATCCAGGATTTCTTGGCACGCACACCAAAGGGTCTTCGTGCATTACGTCATGGTACCAACCGGATCAGTTCAGTCCTGCCAGCATTTGAATTATTGTAAGCCATTTTCCATCGTCAGATCGGCACTCGAGCAAGACATGCTAGTAATTGCTGATGCAATACTGTACGTCGTGTGAGGTCTTCTGTGGTTTCTTTCCGCATTGCAGTTGCCAGTCTGAAGTGTCTGGAAACGAAATGTGGAGTGACTGAAAGCCAGACTCTAATTACGAATCAGATGATGTATTTTTTATTAACATCTCGGTACTCGTTGCTTGCCTGTAAATTATAAGCTCTAATGCGTCTGCTAGCCGTAGCCGCTGTGCTGAATGAGTTTAAATTGCTGAAAAAGTAAGTGGTAATCCTGCTCAACTGAATGGACTTTGGAACAGTTAGAAGCATTGTAGTTGTGAATTGAGAACTGCAGCCTAAACCCGATGGAAGTCAAAACAATATTAAGGACTATTAAGGACTTATTGAGGACTTATTAAGGACTACACAATATTAAGGACTAGCCTCATGTATGATTCACTAACAAATGTTGTCGAAGATAAAAATAAAATCGAATGAAAAATAAAGTAATACATTGGTTAAACTCGAAAGAATATGAATAGTGAAAACGAGATTTACAAATTTGTTTTAAGTATGTACCTTATCGGTATTGTAGATTTCAACTTTGTGTATGAATGCGAATTGAAATCTGTCGAATAGGAACTTCGTATTTCAAGTATTTAGAATTGTTTCTTCACTTACACGTGTTTAGTTATTTTGTCTCATTCTCAAATATATACACGAAAGGTTATAAAGTTTTTAATCCAGTGGCTGAGATTGTGTGTTGAGTAACTCTCATGCAAAATATTCTATTCTAAAGATTGAAACTACTCGCACACACACACACACACACACACACACACACACACACACACACACACACACAACACACACACACACACACACACATCCACTACAATGCGCCTATCTCATCTCTAAAGCATAGATAAGAGAAGATCCAATGCTTTTAGGTACGACAAACTGGGACCAGATAAATGTCCCCAGACTTAACAGGATCTTTTTTACTTAAAGAATGGTCTAACTTATGAATGGTCTAACTTATGAATCGTTGTTGAACCATGAAGTTTGAAGTAACTTGAATCATGATTTTATTCTTTATATATTTCTGTCACTTTGAGCAATCATTACTAATCTAATCTTTAGAGGCCCTGTAAAATTAGTACGAACAATTTCATTAACTGACTTCTCAGAGTTGGGCTAGGTGAAAAATAGACCCTACATCGGATTTATCCATTAAAAATGCAACTAAAACCAAGTCGGTTATGCACGGAAAACGTCGCAGTTCTCAATGCTGTTCTATCGATCCCTCTTGTATTGCAAAGCTCGGTAATTATTCATTTCGTATTCTTAAAGTACATCAGGTGGAGGATGGGAAGAAAACTCGCGTTATTGTCACTTTATACGCATTAATTATCGCTTAGAATTAAGCGGTGGTGTATTATAGAATCATTGATAAAATGATAACCAATGACTAAAGTAAAAAATTTATTCCTAGTGGCGGCTGGAACAATTTGTCGTTGACGATGCGGATGAATACAGAACTGCAATTAGGTAGGTCTCCAATTAAGAACATAAATTGTGATATACTTTTCTACCTAACAGCTGAACCTCACGCGCTATAATAATTAAGTCGTTTGTGTCAGTTGTGTGAATGAAGAGGGAACAAAAAAGGAAGAAATGTGTCTCAAAATACCGTGCGCTACACATGCACGAGTTTTAAATGGTTTTGTCCATTTTCCGATATTACATGGGGATTGAAAGTGACAACATTGTTGTGAATAGTTTTAATAATTTTAAAACCGATGACGGAAAGCAGCTCACAGCAAGGTCTGGCCGATACAAATTCAGACTTAATATGATGACGCAGCAATCGAAAGGCGCAGTAATAAAATATCGTAGTCATGTATTATTGATTTCAAGGGAAATGATGTTCCTTTTCAAGAGAAATGACGTTCCACCTTTCAGTATCAAAAATCGAAAGAAATGCTAAGGTTCATTTGGCTGCCAAAGGAGTGAGAAAAGATTCATTTGGCTGGCAATAGGGGTGAGAACCTGATGTGGAATTTTGCAGCCACCCTTTTAACGAAGATGGCGCTCATAAAATGTCATATCAGGTGATATGATCAATCCTATCGGCAACAGAATCAACTGAAAAAATTGCTTTAATGTATAGTATTTATAGCTAAAGCTGTTCCCTCATGAGTTATTTGTACTTCACTGACGAGTGGCAGTTGCTTTCCCATTTTGGTATCGGATACAACCTAATGTCAGCGCCAGTCTAATGACGGTGGTTGTGATTACGGCAATACGAGTGCAAAAATGCTGACGTTAAAGGGTTGAGTATCGCAACTGATTTTTGATATTGAAAAGTAGAAGGTCATTTATCTTAAAAAAGATCCTGCTTAAATTAATAAGCGTAAACAATAATCGACGAGGCGAATTTTAAATGTTATCATACAATATTTTCGTTCGTAGACCAAAGGGAACGACTAATCATAGGTACGATCTGAATTTCCAATTTATAAAGCCGAAGAATTTATCTTGGTAAAAGTTGTTCTTCTACAATTCTAACGACCAGCGATCACTTACCTTTGGTATTCTAAATTAGTGTACCTTAGTGTGCACGAAATGAAATCGATCCTCCCTTCAATTTGTCGACAATTTTCGAATTGCACTTCCGGCACTCCGGAATTATCGGCACTGTTTAAGGGCATCAAAGTTTGTAGCAGTTTACGTGAGCTGTGTCAAGTAAATATTTAAAATTTTGAAGCATCTAAAGAGCGCATACCTAGTTTTCTTGTGAATTCGATAATAAGCGTAACCAAGAGTTCGGCACGCTTAATTTTAGGTTATGGAATAACATAATTGTTTTAATGAGAAAATGTTCTCTTCTGTACGTTGTGCAAACTCAGTAAGCTGAGCGCAATACAGAAGGAACATAAATGTTAGAAAATATGTAGATTTGAATTAAAAATCGAGGTGAGCATGACACATCTTTCGAACCAATCAATTCAGCCCCGACTTCAATTGTTTCGAGCTATATTTCCAGTCTTCCAGAACTGAGTTCAGCATTTAACTTTCTCCCCAACAAACTCACCTGATGCCTTAGCTTAAATTGCTTCTTTGTGTTCGAACGCTCTAATTCCAGCGTAATAAATTCGAAGCGTCTCAGTTTAAATTCGCTAGAATAAATTCAAGCAATCCAAATATAAACAACATTAACCCCTCTCTCTTTCCGATTGGGTTCGGTATAGTCAATGTTCTAGCTTTCTTTGGCACTTTGAAAATGTAAATAAAGTTTTTTATCGTGCAGTGATTTCGTTTTACTCCAACTAGTGTCAGATATTCAAACAGTGACAGGTATCTGTGAAATGTTCGCTATAGCATCGCGTTGATTTCTACGTTCAATAAATTATCTAGTTGGAGGTATAACATTTTTCTAATAGCATTTTTTAATCAACCACCCTTTGTTCACTAGCCTAAAGTATGTTACTCTAACATTCAGTGATATAAATGGCGGTATAAACAACCCCGCCCTGTCCGTAGAGTGCGGCGTCTGCTTTGAACGAAAGAAAGAGGAACATTCTGACCGAAAAATTAAGATGCTTTCCATTGTTTAGGGACACAGGCCGCCTCAGTGGGGATCTCAGTCCGCGAGTTTCAGCGCGACCAGCGAGCGTTGCGAGCCTGACAGATTTTGCTTCAACAGAGGAGCTCTGGCTGTGTGTGGAGCAGGTTGTGTCGTTCTGTGGTCGTGTTTTTGTTTTGCTCCAAGTGTATGAAAATATCGTGAAGTTCGGTGGTTACTATAAAATGTGTACGTAGAGTTTTTTATTTGCGAACTCTTTCTTGATTTAGTGAATTATGTGTATTTTACCCACCTTTATACTGTGGTTTTCTTCCCCTGAAGTGCACTGCAACTGTTTTCGTTGGATAATTAAAATTAAACTAGTTTACAGAAGTTCAAATATTGTGTCAATAATTCTTTTCATTTTCAGTTTATAGCTGTTACAGATATTTTTTATGAATCATCGTTTAAATATATACTTTATACAAATAGTAGTGTAACTTATATACTGTTGCTAACCTACCTGCGTTCATTACGTGATTAGATTGGACAAGTTTACTTATTTATTTTTCGTATCATATCCGTGATGTAAATGCAGCTGGCCTTGCAAACAGCCAGACGATTTTTGTTGTGGATTTCAATGAATTGTGTTCCTGCTCTACCATTGCAATTGTTGAATTTATGTTTATGGGGTTATGCGGGACCGTGAAGAAAGTGAGAGAAATAATATGGCACTGTACATGCATGCTGAACAAGACAGACCTTTGCCTAAAGTTTGGCAACCCTGGTACATGGAAGGTAAGCAAATCATGATTCTATTTGTAGCTTAACTTGTATCCTGACTACCATCAACTTGACAGGGATTTTTAATGTTGGCAACCATCATAGAGCTCATTAAATGCAGACATTGAAACTTTGTAATGGTTTAAAATGGTTCTAAAGGCCTGCTGAGCATTTAAAGTAACAATTTCTAATGTGTGTTTGAAAATATTTGGCTGTCCTTTTATGAGTTAGTAAATGAATAATTTCTGTTAGCAAAATTTGTATTTTTGTTGAATGTAACTACAAGGAAATCTGTGTTGATATAAATACCTACTTATAGATGCATATATATTTTTAAAATTATCTTTTAATTTTAGTTTGCTTTACTGGATGTTATGTTGTAACATAATTAATAAAGCCCATGTAACAGTTGATGATTTATCAGTTCTTCCAATTTTGGATTCTAAAAACAATTTTATTTAGCTGAAAATTTGGTAAATGTGTAGCGTTTGGTAATAATCAATTTTTAAATTTTCGAGGCATGAACATAGTTAATTAGGTTAAAATAAACAAGTTTTCTTCTATGCACTTTCCGTCGCAAATGAGTATTTTACCAGTTATAGCAGTAGGTTTAGTTTCATCTTTGATGACGGATGCGCTCAAATAAACAGCTACTCATAGATTTTCGAATTTTCGTTGCTTGAATTGTGGTAAAGACGTCAAAATAAACAACTTTTCTTTTATACACTTTTTTCGTCAAATGAGTATTTAACGAGGTATAGCGGTAGGTTTGGTTTCGTCTTTGATGACGATCGGGCTGAAAACGAGACGGCATTGCAGTGATGCCGTCCGACGTGCTCCTTGAATTACTTGCCACTTCAAACACTAGAGTTGTGGTCAGTAATTTACCGATATAACTCATTAAATACTCATTTGTGACGAAAAGTGCATAGAAGAAAACTTATTTATTTAAACCTAATTAACTATGTTAATGACTCGCAAACTATAAAATCCATTATTACCAAACGCTACACATTTACCGAAAATTTAAATTCAAGTGTTCTTATCAGATTACAATTATGAAAAAATTTCCATAAAAAAGTCTCATTATCAGTACAGTGTCACACCATTTTGTTTATGATGTATGTAAAGTATTATCATAATTATCTTTTCATTTTGATAAGGAGTTCACAAGTAATTAAAGAAGCTTGTATGTTATAGCCCTGGAAAACAGAAATTTAATGTATAAAGTATAAGCTTTTTGGTAAGCTATGCAATAACTTTGCTATGCATTAAAAAAAACATGAGATAATTTTTACTCTAAGTGTAATACTATCCTGGACCTTCTGAGAATAGATTTTTTAAATTATGAAGGATAAAATGCAGCAAACTGTTTGAGCAAGTATTCTTATAATGAGGTTATAAAAATATTTCAAATTAATGAATGCACAGAACTTGAATGATAGAACATGTATTTGAGCACAATTTTTTCTAAAGCTATTTGCTGAAGTGTTGAAGCAACCATTCTCTTCAGTTTGTAGGTAATTTTTCAAATAAGTGAGCAGAATTTCAGCTGTTAAGTTGACCGTTGAAAAATCCTCAATTGTCGATTTCTCACCCAATCATGTAAAGAATTTTCTCATGAGTTTAACAAAATCATCGGCTTCTATGTATGTTTATTGGTTCATCTACCAGAGTTGAAGAAAGGTTTGAAAATAATATAAAAATTTTTTTAGGAAGATGGCTGTCCTGAAAACTTGCAGTTTTTGACTTTGAAGTGGATCTTCTCCCACAGTTTTGAGGGCACAGGAATGGCAAATATATCAATAGGGCTAGAAAAAAGCTAAAGAAATGCTTTAATTGATTTTTGAAATTTGATTTAGATTGAAAATTAAACAAGACATAAGATGGAAAAAAAAAAATTAAGTTTTCTTGAAAAAATTCCTGAAATCCAACAAATCAAAAAATAAAAAATCCATTGCTGCATTTCTCTAGGCAATTTATTTAGCTATCTAGAAAACATGTTGCCAGTTCTATGACTTCAAAATTGTAGGAGATGCATTCAGCAATGTGTATTTTTCAGTTTTTTCTAAAAATAAGAAAAAATTTCCAGCAAAATTACAAAAACATATAAGTCCTAAAAAATTGTGCATCACTTGTGATGAAAATTAAAAAAAAATCCATCAATCAAGATGGACTCAATTTTATAGCCGAATGATCACCTGGACCTCAGTAATCAAATGCAATGTACTAGCACCTAAGTGTAACTTCTGGATCAATAGACCAAAATTAATAGATTAGTTAAAACTTGGCTCTCGCTCATTAAAATAGTCAAGATTTATTATAATTTTTGTCCAGTTTGCCAGAGAATTGGAGAGCCTATATGTAGTTGACAATTTTTCTTGTGTCCAGACATGATACAGCTATCTCATATTCTTCTCTGGAAGCCTTGCACTTATCATTGTTGTCACAATTGATGATTGAAAAATATGTGAATTCAAATTGTTGATGAGTATTTTTATCTAAATGCAGATGAAATAAGTTATGTACTTCTCTCACTACGGTAAATAACCAATGATGAAAAAGAGTTGTATCTTCCTGCAGTCTAAAGATGGCAACGATTAATATTTTGCCAGTATTTTGAAACCAACTTCTATAAACTTATTCTTGTAGGCATATCAACTGCTGAGTCGAAACACAAGCCTACTTATTTTTTAAAACTGCACTCACATTTTTGAAGTACTGAACTGCAGAGCCATAAATTTCATTGCTTCATCAGGTATTGCCTTCAACAATTAATTGATCAGCTGTTGTTTTTTTAGGTGAAACAAATGAGAACATTAAAGCCTTCGAAATTTTTCTCACTCACCCATCCAAGTCTTACACCAAATCCAGTCTTGCTCGAAGTAAAGGTTCTACAACCTACATTTCAATCTGTATTGTTCTATTACTTTAAGTTTACTTATCTCTTTAGTAGACAGATCAGGATAAAGATTGAACAATTTTATGAGTTGCAAGGAAAACTGTGGGCATACACCTATAAGTGTGAAATTTTACAAATGGATTGATGTTCTTGTTCTGGGTATGTGTTAAAGTTCTCAAGTTAAATAATATTAAAGTTTGTCAGTTTCATTGCTAAGTATCTATGTAAATGTAATGCTTTGAAATTAATTATCTTGTGATCAAAATCAATGAAAGGATAGGGTTTTGTCCAGTATTGGGCAATCTTAAGTTGTTTCCAGTGAACTGAAGCCTTAAACAAGGACTATCCAAGGCTCTGTGATAGTTGCTTTAATTTTTGTTGTCATTATTATATTAAATTTGTTCGAGTTGACTTGGTCAATCCCACTCTCTCCAATGTAGTTATTCATTCTTAAAAAAAGGGACAAAATATTGTCAGGGTGTTTGGGTTTTAAGGTTGAGGGAGAATTCCTGTTTTGAATATTAGAGTATTTTTAAATTGAAATACTCGTAAAAAAAGCTATTTTCGTTGATCTTATGAATTGCCGTCACATATTCTATCTATGATTGTGAACTACAGAATTGAGCTGTGAGTTGTTGGTGTGTCGAATAACGATGCAAACATTTCCTAAATAAAAATTGCTCCTGGAGAAATGAGCGGTCTACCAGACACGCGCTCTACCTGTGTTGTGTTGACAGACGGGATCCTCATGGCGCGTTTAGTGTGGTGATAGAGCGACCAAAAACGGGTTAGGCGTCAGCCGAGACAACCGACCAACAAAATGTGAATTCGTATTTCACTGTTATTATTTTTAACGTAAATTAAAATTGAACGTAATTTAAATTGAGTGTTTTTTTTTCTTGCGAACTACAGACGAAGTGTTTCCTTACTGAATACTTCGAGTTCTAACGTCGTGCAAAATTACGATTGCAAAAATTGCTTCTTCTGGCGTAACTTTAAAATCGCAAGTTGTTCAACAGATCTGGCATAGCTCGTGTACGGTGATACCAAGTATACAAAACAAATTCCAAAGCAACGACATTAGATGCATTCAGGGTGAGGAGGAGTATGTTGGTGTTTGTTCCGTGTTCTTCGAGACGTAATATTTCTTCGTCACTCACAGGAAAATCAGCCACTTTTATATTGTCGTTTAATGTCATATTTTAAATCTTATATGTAATTTGTTCATATTCTCTCTTATTTGCTGAGGTGTAGCTATCTAGATGTCAACTCAACGTGTAGCTTCATAATTCTGTGAAGTTTTTGACTGACAACGTTTTCGACTCAAATTCCCGTTTGGATATTCTTGCACTTTTCTTATAAAGCGCATCAAGTTTTTGATTATGAGTTGTTTACATTCTTTCTGTTTATGGTATTGCTGCTGTTGTTTGTTTTTGTATTGTGAGCTCACAGTCTCATTGTTGCGGGTTTGTATTATTTATGATGTGCTCAAATAAAAATACTATCGATATCTGTAGGTTAGTGCTCGAAAAGGGAAAACGTAAGGTCCCATGCTGAGAATTTGGTAGGCCTTCTTGGTGAAGTAGAGCAGGGTTTTTATTTTTTTGATGATCAACTTTTTCTGGTTTACTTACTGCTGTTGCATTTTTCAGCACCTATTACTTTATTCTTCAAATTTGATTTTGTTTCGTAAACGTCCTTCTTAACTTCCTGTTTCTATGCCATGGGTTCTTTAGTGGGAACACACCTTGTGCATAGATTCTGCGTTCCCTTAACTCTTCACCAAATGGTGCCTTCATCTTTTCCCGTTGAAACACCTTTGCTCTGGTTAGGGAGGTCTAAACTTACCATCTAGTCCGTGAAGAGATTTTGTTATTTTACTCCATTCTGGTTTGAGACTAATTTGATTCTATTATTTCACTGGTCTTTAGTTCGAAAGTTTGAGTTTGTCACGCAAAATAATTCACTTTAAATTGGGTACTTTTTTATTTTTTCGCTATTTTCTTACGAATTTTTGTATTCTATTCCTTGCCATGCCTCTTCGAACCGAAATAAAATGTCACAGAATGTTGCGGGACTGCACAGTGTTCTTAAATCACTGCAGATTAGACGATATTTTGAATGAAATGCTAAGAGTTGACGAAACGAATTATACAAATAACATAGATAAACTAAGCTACACTATTTATGAGAGCGCTTCAACCGTTGCTTGGAAGCATAAAACCGCGCGTTCAACTGACGATTAGGGATGCAAAGGAAATGGAAGCAAAAGCAAATTTCATTGTCGATAATGTAGCCTGTTAACTTTTTTCATAAGTTGCTCTTTAGGAGGATAGCATTATTGTATCGTAATAAGCGCTCCCAGAGGGAGTGAGTGAGGTCCCGATCTAAAGGTTAGGTAGGCCTTCTTTTCGTTAAAAGTAATAGTATTTTTGCTTTGTTACGATCTTTTTTAGTTCATGGTTGTCCTATTTTTCAGCACCTACCTCTTACTTCTTCAACTAATATCTTGTTTCATGAAAGTCTTCATCAACTCACTTTTCTATCCTCCTTGTGCACAGATTTTGAGATCCCCCAAGTCCACCCTAGATGGTGTCTTCCTCCTTCCTCTTTTTGGAACCCCTTTGTTGTGATTAGAGAGGGTTAATCCAGTTTATCTAATCTAATTTTTTCATCCGTTGACAGTTGTTGGCTCAGATTATAACACTTACGTTATCCCGTCGAACTCATAACGAATGACGGACTTGTATAAAGGGGCAGTTAACCCAATAGACTCATCATGTCCGTACATCTGTGATAATGCCACAGAGTAGATGGTATCCAATTGCTTAGTGTTCGCTTTGCACTTACTTTTCATTCATTGATATACGTAAACCTACAGTTTTAAAAGGCCACGAAGCAAATGAAATGTCATTCATTTATACCGGTGCGTGAATGAGCAATTTGCCTAGTAGTACACATATGGCCCAATAAGCGGGGAACGTGTTTCGCGTCCAAACGACTCACAAGTAGCGTGCATCGGAGAACGCGCGCCTGTAATGGTACCAGAGAGGAGCCAGGATCAACTAAGACCCATTTCACACTGAGCTAGCAAAGCAACATCCAGCAAACTCGCATGAGCCATCTAACCTGTGGTCTGCGAGACTGTTTAAGTAAGAATAACATTTTTACCTCGCATGCTGGATAAAACGTGCGAGTTCAGTGCGAAGGAAACGACTCGTAATATTGCTATTCCTACCTACCAGTCTCACAGACCACCTTCTAGATGGCTCATGCGAGCTTGCTAGATGTCGCTTTGCTGGCTCAGTGTGAAATGGGCCTAAGTGGCCGCCAACGACTCATAATAGTGCTATTCCTACCTTCTAGTCTCGCAAATCACCTGTTAGATAACACATGCTGGCTGGCTAGGTGCCGCTTTGCTGGCTCAGTGTGAAATGGGCCTAAGTGGCCGCCAACGACTCATAATAGTGCTTGCTATTCCTACCTTCTAGTCTCGCAAATCACCTGTTAGATGGCACATGCGGGCTGGCTAGATGCCGCTTTGCTGGCTCAGTGTGAAATGGGCCTAAGTGGCCACCATCCCTGACCACGTCTGCAGCCCCGCAGTGTGAGTGACCTCCATGTTTGGACTCCCCAGGAGAGGCGGGCGGCGGCGGCGCGCGCGCTGAGGGGGGCGGTAAGGAGCTGCCGTCTCGGCACCACCGCGAGCATCGCGTCCGTGCTCGCCATGCGCTCCCTCGGCACCCCCACCTCGGCGACGGCAGGCGCAGGTACGTCTGTGTTGGTTGGTGTTGTACGTCCGTGTTGGCAGGCAGGTACGTCCGTGTTGGTTGGTGAATTGGTACGTCCGTGTTGGCAGGCAGGTACGTCCGTGTTGGTTGGTGTTGTACGTCCGTGTTGGCAGGCAGGTACGGCCGTGTTGGCTGGTGTTGTACTGCCGTGTTGGCAGGCAGGTACGTCCGTGTTGGCTGGTGTTGGTACGTCCGTGTTGGCAGGCAGGTACGTCCGTGTTGGTTGGTGTTGTACGGCCGTGTTGGCTGGAGTTGGTACGTCCGTGTTGACTGGTGTTTGTACGTCCGTGTTGACTGGTGTTGTACGTCCGTGTTGGCTGGTGTTGGTACGTCCGTGTTGACTGGTGTTGGTACGTCCTTGTTGACAGGCAGGTACGTCCGTGTGGATAGACAGGTACGTTGACAGCAGGCGCTGGTACATCCGCGTTACCTGACAGATACGTCCGTGTCTGCAGGTTCACCCGTACCAGCGTGTGTGTGTGGAGGAGCCAGCGTGTTAGGTGTGCGCTCTGCCAGACGTGGCGTGAGCGTTATTGCGTGTCTGCGATGACATCGTAATGCTAAAATCTCCCTTTTACTTATGATTCAGATCAATTAAAATGAACTATATTGAGTATTCAAATAAGTGTTTTTTGAAGTATTTTGTTTCTGTGATTAATAGAAAATTATGAAGGTAATTGATATAGAACTTATTTTTAATGTGATAAAATTAAAAACTCGAGTAGAGGAATAATGTTCACTTCAAAGCTCCTATAAGTCAAGAATTGAAGCATCGATTTACCGGTGCCATGTTCAGTTATAGCCTAATTCGACAGACATAAGAAGCCGACGTATAATACGGGTATGAAAAGGTGTTCAGGCAGCGTATGCGTCCCATAATTATTGTTTGGTGTGCAGTATGCTCCATGAATCGCTTATCAAAATGGAAGTGCTTTTTCTTAATCGTACAACTACAGTCTTTTTTATGTCTCAACATTTCATTCTAGTCCGAATGCTTCCGTTGAATAAAACCCTGCCGTCACACGCACACGATAGGTGATCAAGAATTCCAACCCAGTCACTAATAAACCAATTTTCTATTATTTTCTTATCGAGGAACTATGTTGATAGTCATGAATATCCTGCCGTGCAGTTGCGGCTGAATAGACAGCACGTGGATGTTGCTCTTGGCACTCCTCAGATACGAACGAGGTAGGTAGGTACCAAATATTTCCGGTCCACGAGACTGGAGTCTCATGGCAACAGAACAAGATTGTCCTGGCGCCGTCTCGCTGTCCCGCCTGCATCGTTAATGAGCCCTTTCCCTGACTGGCGTTCGTAGCTTTATTAACACGTTCACTGCCATGGGTTAAACTGAAGTTCAATGTTCTACTCAAACTTGAAGTCTAAAGTTGATGCAGTTTTGAATACCATTAATCCATTAATTTTAAAAGATTGTTAAAATTTTTTGAACGACCCATCGATGGGTCATTTCGCAGCAGGAAGAACTTGAGCACGACTCATCGATGAGTCGTAAAGCAACGAGTAAAGGTACCCTGAAATTTTAATATCACCTGAAATTTCCCAACCCGACACCCGAAGCTTTATTGAAATAGTTGAAAGTTAGGATTTGGCTTAAAATTTTCCCGCATGGGACTGGGAGTTTTGTTGAGATGCCTAGAAGTTTCAATATTGCCTGCAATCTTCCTACCTCGTACTCGTAGCTTTATTGAGATACTACCAAGTTTGAATATCCCCTTCAATTTCCGTACGAGGCATTTGTTATTTGTAATGAACTATGTTGCCTTTGATGCTGAAAGTGTGACCGAGACCTTGGAATATCTATTAGCTCACATAGTATAAAGCACTTGGTAATTAGGGTTAATCCAAGCATAGCATTGCTTGTAGGTACTTGAATGGGTGCTATGTTTTAACACGTTGCATGCCATACGACCTATCGATGGGTCGTTTGAGAAACTCTAATAATCTTTTGAAATTAACTTACTTAATGGACTCTGTTAGTGTTTGGTATACATTACATGTATTATATAATTGCTCACCCCTTTTGTCTTAAAATTTGAGTTGAATATTGAACTTCTGTTTAACCCATCGCAGTAAACGTTTAAAGAGAGCATTTTCCCTACATTTCTTGCGTTCGACGCCCACGTCTACCGAGCGATAAGCGAGTACGGACGGGTTTCAGCGGAGGCTCACCAAGGACAAGCGTACAGTATGCGACGTAAAGAGGGACTCCTGCATTGCGAAGTATGCCATTAAAACTTCGCTTATTGCGATAGGTACCAAATCTCACGTTGGAGAAAATGAACATTATTAATGTGCGACGTTAGTATTTGTGTGTGCGCACAAATTTTAAGTGAATGCACTTGAGACTGAACAGTGAAAATCTTGGTGCCATGTGATTCCTGGCTCATTTATAGATTTCATGTAATTCATCCGGTGCTTTTTTAAGTGTTAGAAATGAAGCTTTTATAGCATAGAAATCTTCAAGGTTACTACCCAAATTGTAGATCTTATGGGAGCTCTTGAGATCTCCCCGTGATGATAAGGAAAACCTTGTGTTCCTTTTTCTTGGTTTGTCAGGGTTTATTTCTCACTGTATTAACAATGGGGCCAATTATTCAGTATTAGCATCTAAATCGGGAATCTTCGCTGATTTTTTATTTATAGTTGGATTCTCATGATTCTTCATTTCTTACCCCTCAGGGGGATACAATTAATGTATCTATGGGAATTGGCGCTCCCAGGGGGATAATGTGTGGGCCCGAGCTAAAGGTTAGGTAGGCTTTCTTTTTTTGTTAAAATAGAATAGGATTTTGTTTTGTTACGGACCATCTTTTTTCGGTTCACTGCTGTCCTGTTTTTTCAGCACCTACTACTTTCTTCTTCAACTTTGACCTTGTTTCATGAACTTCTTTCTCATCTTACTGTTTCTATGCCTTTTCTGCATAGATTCCACGTTCCCTTAACTCCATACTAAATGGTGCCTTCTTCCTTCCTCTCTTTGGATCTCATTTGTTGAGGATAGGGAGGCTTAAACTAAATAATAATCTAATCTTCATTTCTTACTTTTTTTTAACATGCCCACCATGTACACTATTGGAACGCCTTGCTGTGCTGGTGACCGACCTTTGACAATTTGATATTCAATTATATGTAAGGAGGTGTGTCCTACTCTTTACAGTAACAAAAGATACCAGCCGAAAGTTCATTGAGCTAATTATTCCTCTGATTTTCCTTGCGGGCGTGCTTTATGCTCCATTTCAACGGGCAAATGGTTTAGAGTCACGATTTCAAACTGCCGTAGAGTTGCGTTGCTTTGAGCTGTTTTCTCTTCTACCTTGCATGTCGAGCCACTGGTTATTTTTGTTAGTCTTTTGAGGGTTTGACGTTAATTAAAACTGTCAATCTCAGATCGGAAGCTGAGTTATCCTTTTGTTATTGTGCTGAGTTTTGTGAGCCCCGTAGGAGTTTCTTGTGTTGTACTCGTTTGTGGAAGTCTACAAATAAATGCTCAATTTATTGTTTCGCCGTTTCAAGGCGAGGTTTCATTTTGGAAATGAATTATCGCGCATCACTTGG
This sequence comes from Morinoia aosen, assembly GCA_030386875.1. NCBI lineage: Eukaryota > Metazoa > Arthropoda > Malacostraca > Amphipoda > Talitridae > Morinoia > Morinoia aosen. The sequence continues at coordinate 9,357,773 of CM059559.1, read as the reverse complement.
TGCGTTTGTTATTTATTAAATGAGAGTAGGTACATAGCGAAGTTTGAAAAAGAAAGAATATTATTATTTTTAGACTGTTCTCTTACGTTCTCTTATGAAAGTATGTGCACAGAATCCGTATATAACTATGACTATTTATTTGTTAATTAATTGAAACAAAATTACTCCTTTGTGCGACCAATTCAGCAAGAATTATGTATTCCTATTCTTGAAATGTCTGATTAAGTTCGCTCAAAAATTCCTTCATTCACAGTTTTGAATCCATTGTCTAGAGAACATAAAGCTTTTTGACGTATTACCCATACTCTGCCCATTGAAGTGCTAGTCAAACGCACGTAATTAAGACTCACGTTATAATTGAACTGAAAATTTATAGTTGCAAAATACGAGCTCATGGTAGTCGTCTATTTTACCGAAGTGCATTATTGTTTGAAGTGTGGCTGAACCGTTTCGCAGTGGTCATTTGCTGGTAATGAATAACCGATGCAATCTGTGTACCGATGCATTTATGTAATGATAATGTCCTCATGAACGAACGTAATCTTGAACTGAGGCTTACCTTAATGAACAAATCTAAGTTTTCCTAATAAAAGCCATGCTATGAAATGAACTCTAATGTAGTACTTTTAAATTGTGATAATTTTCTGGTTTGTGTCGTAAAGCTGTTTATATGAGCTTTTCATTCATTCCTTCGACTTGGAAAAATATCGGCATGTTTACCAAAGCTTCCTGTTTTGAAGCAGTTTATTCAGGGCTTCATTTGCCTGTAAAAAAGAGGAAATGAGGAGTCTGACGGAAGCAAACGTGAGCTGGAGTAATTCCCAATGACTTGTGCGTGCATAATATTCAGAGTACTGTAAGTAAAAGATGATTTTCTCTCAGTTGAATGATTCTAGGAGACAAATTGGTTTAGTTTTGGTATTAACAGCCTACCATTATTTTGTAATAGCTCCACCGGTCTTCTTTTCTAGAGGATTAGAGCGTTTATCTTCAGAAGGTATGAGCTATTGAGGTGCTATCGATTATCTTAAATACTTAGAGTACAGTAGTGCTTATATTCAGGCTTATTTGACTTTAAATTAAGATAGTTATTTTTGAGTATTACACACGGTCATACGTCCTCCATGCGCATGTGTCCGACTTTAACATTACGATTCATGCAAACGGTTTGTGTGACACAGCACAGCCTTTCTAAAGATGCAGCATGTCGTACTATTATGTATGATTGACTTTAGAACGTTTTTTTTCGCGTCAATCACATAAACGACATCATGCAAACGAAAGAAATAACTATTCCTTGTTGCATCTTACCGGAGATTTCAAAGAAAGAACACTTGACAAGGTACTTTTCATTTTTTGGGTGGTTGCATGTTTTCTGCTCAGAATTTCCTTTTTAACTAGGTTATTTTCGCTGTGCCGTTTTCATCATTGCCTCACATTTTTCACAGATGCTATTCACAGCTTCACCTGATGCCATTTACTGCTTTATTTACGTCCTGCCTAACATTTCGCAACCGCGTTTTAATTTTACCAGTGACTGTCTGATGTGAAACACCTTCCTGATTTTATCCGTTACATTCAGAGTACTACAATTGTTCACGATTTGAAAATTTGCATCACACTTTGCTGCGTTCATTACGTTATATGCTACATCACATACGTTATATGCTACATCAATTACATTGTGTAATACTTCACTTACATTATATGCTACATGCGTCTCCCTCAATACCTCACTCACTACCATTTGACTTGCTGCAGCAGTTCACCAGGGCTGCTAATTTGGCTTTTTTTGTGGCCGTAATTCTGAAGCTTTTTCAAATGTTGTACTTCAAAGGGCTAAATTTCAGAATTTTGGCCGGAAAAGAGGCCAATCTAGCGAATCTGCATCAAGCCCCGTCCGCAACGCTCGTAAGGCTTCCATCACTTCCATCATTGCACAACGCTTAATAAGGGAAGAAATTAGCCCCTCTGAGAGCAATGAGAAACTCATTCTATGTTTCCAAGTGATGGATGAGACTGATTTAGCTTTAACTACCGAATTATTAGAACGCTTGTGTTCGTTAGGAACGAAGACGCTGGCGCGCGTATTAGCCAACCGCATCGCATTTGTTACCTAAATACTTAGTGCAGCGTAATTGTTAATGCCGTCGTAGATACAGTGTAATTAGCTGCCCAATAAATTGGTGTTTAGCTTGTTCGTTGCTTAGGGAGAAATGATTTCCTCACGAGCATCAGGAATGATTCATCGAGGGTTACATCATTAGTATGTAATCGGTCATCTGCCACTGGTCGACCGAGGCTGCGCTTTATCTCAGGAAACTTGGGCTGCTTGGACTGCTGCTGAGTCTCGGCGTTGTACTCATTGTTCAAGTCAAACTGACAAGGTTCTTTCTAAAATTGCTGTAGCTCTGGATGATTATTTTCCGATGTCTGAAATTTACCAAGAGATCATTGAGTACAGAAACCATCTCGGTAACGTTTTGCTGTTGAACTTTGGTTTCGAAGAGTTGTGATATCTTGACTGCTATCTTATCGTTCGTGTCTTGATTACAGCTCCTTGTTATTTTTACCCAATGGCAATTTGTGCTTCATGCGTCGTATGATAGATGCTTTCTTCGTAACGTCTGTGTGATAGTGACGTGACTTGGCTCGCCGAGGTGCATCTATTTATGATAGATGTTTTCTTGAGAACCAAGTTAACACATTGGTTGCGAGATGACCCACCGGTGGGTCGTGCTCAAGTTTTTCTAAATGCGAAACGACCATTGATGAGTCGTTTGAAAATTAAAAAAAATTAACTGTCTTCTTAAATTAATCGTATTTGATATACCCAGTTTTATTTTTGCTATTTATAAAATTTTTACCAACTTTTGACGACTCTAAAGTTGAGTTGAATGTTAAACTTCAGTTTTACTCATCGTACTCAATGTGTTAAGGATTGATGAACAAAATCTAGTGTGAAGTTTATTAATCAGCTATTTGAATGATTTTCTTGTTCGTGCTTAGAATGTTGACACTAGGACTTATTGAATGTTGGTTATGGGGGACCTACGGAAATTTTTATAATAGGATTAGTTTCACGTAAACTTCTTCGCGTAGGAAAAATCCTGCAGTTTCAACGTATGTTAACCAATTGATTAATTTCTTGGTATAGATATGGTTGATTGTTCGTGAAGTTTTTAACTCAGACATGGCACGAAACTTAAGTTCTGGCTTATTTGTTTTTCATGGAAATCTCCCATTTGAGTAGAAGAGGCCTTTTTAGCATGAAAAGTTCAACATTACTCTTTTTTTACTGGACAACTTACAACATGGGTACTAAGGGCTGCTTAATATCGGTGCTCCGTGTAGTACCCCATACTGACACTGCTGGTGATATGAACGTTCCCAATGTCATCCGTCTTCATTGCTGGACGGCAACACAAGGATATCTTGTGCGCAGTACAACAAACACCCTCACTCTTTTATTGTGTTTGGCTATTTGAAGTCGTATCTTAGAAGAAGAGGTCATTGATGGGAAATGCCTCAGCGATGATGAAATTCCTGTCTCACACACGCAGTTTTGCTTTGGCCTCCATCCGGCCGTTCTCTCAGGCGTTGACTTCACTGAGTCACCTACGGATCTTGCACTGTTGCTTACTGCCCGATGGTCTTCATGTCGTCTTGAAAGCTAATAATGTACGGGAAACTATTTTGCCTCCTCGCTGCTATTCATGTCGTCCTGATAGCTAATAATGTACGGGAAACTATTTTGCCTGCTCGCTGCTATTCATGTCGTCTTGAAAGTTGATAATGTACGGGAAACTATTTTGCCTGCCCGCTGCTATTTATTTTATTTTGGCTAATGTACGGGAAACTGTTTTGCCTGTCCACTGCAATTTATGTCGTCTTGGCTAATGTACGGGAAACCGATATCCTTGCCCGCTGCTATACATGTCATTTTGAAAGCAAATGTGCAAGAATTCATTTGGCGTGTTGTGATGCTATCTATTATCAGTAAATGCTAAATATAGCAAGTGGGCTGCACCTGAGAAGAGCTTCTGACCATTTCAAACAGGGCGTGTGTTTTTGCGTTACGTTATGCAATTGGTTCATTATCGAAGGCTTAACTGTTTCAAATTCAATAAAGTTACTATTGTCTCGTGCCATAAAGAAAGAATGTAGGAGATTAATTCTGATGACGTTTTAAGTAAACTAGTTAGAAACGTCTGTTTTGGGGTCAGTTTATTATTTCATAGTTCGTCCGCGAACAAATGGCGATTTCTTTTTCATGTAATATGAGAACTTATTTGTTCTGTTTTTGTTATTTTGGATGATAAGCTATTCATTCATTTGATGGTTACCTGGTATACCGGAATGCAATCTTCAGCTGTAACATTTTTTCTTGAAACTGCTATTTTATTGCAATTCATAATAGTTAAAAATGCGATTTTCAACGTACCGTTTGTTTATGCTGCATATTCCAATACTTGCGTTGCCATGCGATTCGTATTAAAGTGAATTATTTTTAGTACAAAAGCTTTTTCTTATCTTATCGGAGATAGTACCACTGAATACCGTAGAGGTTTTTCCTCAGTTTGGTTCATTCTTATCATTCTTAGTTTATGATATGCTTTTTTTATTAGCTTCCATCTAGCCGAAAATTTCGTAAGTTCTTCAGTGTGCGCGTCTCCCTTGAAGTATCCCTTTTAAGTATGTTTCTAATTTAGAGAAAATTCCTAATGTTTTTCGGAGATTCAATTGCGATATTTTTTCATCGTGCACCAATTTTTTCGGATTTCGTGCTCTTCGCTCGGTGACATTATTCTGTCGCATAGCAGTTAACTTTACTGTGTTGTTACTACGGATCGATAGAGTGCACTGTGACAAAAATTTTTGTTCTTCTTACCCTTGGTGTTCCGTCAATCGAGGTGACACTTTGTTGTGTTAAATCTTCTTTTTCACGTGCCGTTCGAGCGGGAATCTGTGCACATTTTTTTGATATGTCACATCCTTTTTTTACGTAGTTTCACACCGGGGATGTACCCTATTTTTGTGTTAGGAACTTCATTGGTCGAATGTCGAATAGTTCACACGGCAGACGTTGTTACTTTGCCGTGAAGAAAGGAAATGAATGAAGTCAAATTTGAAGATTGGTTCAATATTTCTCATGTCTTCAAAAATAGTTTCTTAAAGAAATTCCATGTTTGACTTCGATCTTAGTCATTTTGTGTTGGTTTTGTTCTTGCTGGTAATGGATTCTCGCTTGGTGAATGATGAACCAGTTTTCAATAAAAACCAACGCATCTTCAAACACTTTTTAACCAGGTGATGTTTGCCTTCAGAATGCGCTGATTAGTTCCGTGTGCTCATTCTGGCATTGTCTTTGTGACGCGGCCACTTACACGGACAATAAATGCTGCGTTGCTAACGCATTGATTGGCGGGGTGGCATTTGTGAGCTGCTGAACACAGCGTCGTGCTGACGAGGCCTGCTTAATTACAAACTTCATATCACACTCTTGGTGGTGCAACTCTGCAATTAATTCGCCGTAATCGCGCCTTGATCTACAGCTCTACAATTATTTCAGCGTAATCGCGCGTGCATATTTGAACGCTGGTGTCATACAGAATTCTTCCTTGTTTCAGGCAGACCTATTCCACATTGCTGGAGATTTCATTGGAACCTAATGGTATTTGTTAATGCAGTAGACATGATAACGAGCAATAGACTGGATGCCATAGGTTGTAAGAGGTATCGCTCATAATTTCTGATGGCGTAATTTTTGATGTCAGGCAATTATTCACGACGTGTTGATTTGAAAATAGGCAAAGACTGATTAAAGCGTGGTTAAGCGTTATAACCATACTTGCAAAAATGGTTTGTGAGGGAATTTTGTTCAAGGTATTTTTTGACTACGAACACTTGGACTGTTTGGAATGATGCGCTTTCTTGCCCAAGTTACTAGTTGAAGTTCGAGAGTTAGTGACGGTTATTCATCGGATTGTTGATGTTCTTCGATTTACTTCAAGTACAATGGATCTTCACTTTGTGCATACATCATAACAGTTGAACAAGCAAAAGTATAAAAAATTATATTCTGGGATTCATGAATTTGATTACAATTCAAACACTTGTAACATAGAAGTTTTTGTCATCAGATGACCGCAGAAAATGAGTTGTGAGCTTCGAGACCTCCAGAGAGGTTGTGATTGTCCCTCAAGGTATATTATGAGCTTTGAATATGTGGCATGTATAAAAAGGTGAGCCTTGGTGTTTTTATAATCTACTTTTTTTTTGTCGTGAGAAAGCCTAGAAGGTACAACCAACCTCGCGCAGATGTCTTGTCGATAGCTTTATTTGTTCACATCATCGTTACCTTTTCGATTCATTGAGATGTACATTGTAACGGTCCATACACTTGTCGATGTTTTGAACTCCATTTTATTCAAATGATGCAAATTGCTGTTTATAATTCTCAAATAAGAAATCAGCATGCACTGTAAAGCAAAGTAGATTCTGGTTGCGCGACGACACTAATTTAAGCTACACAGCACCCTACTCTAGCATTTGATGTCGGAAAACGTAAAATATTACATCGAACGTTGTTTCATTGCTGACAGGGTGTGAGTCGATGAGGTTCAGCAAAATAAAGTACACGCAGAAAGAACTGGTAGCCAATATACCAAAAGCGTCGTTAATTCCGACCATGTTTTTACAGCGTGAAATACGAGGGTTGTTGGATCGATCCCTCCGATAACTAATTACCACTGGAGCTAAATGCAGCGTGTCGATCAGGTCATACGGGTAGGAGGGAGGCATTGCGTGCTTTTTCCTATTAACGAAGCACCGAACGTCTTCTTGCTCACAAGTTGCGGAGCGCAACTGCACGCCTTCCACTTACTCCTTGATATGTGACCTAGCTGACTAGATCGTTTGATTGTTTCCAACTTCCTATCTTTGGTTCACTTAGCCTCGACCAACTCAGCTCGCGTTTGATGATGATAAGCGATCTATGAGTATGCAGGCATGCTGAGAAATTGGTCCATGTGTCAAGTATCACAGCTTTGTGCGTGCTGCACCTCGATGTTGTTCTGCGTGATGTATGAACTGCCCCAGTCTCGCTGGCGTATATTGGGCACTCCTGCTATTTTTTGTGAAGACTTTTTAGCTTTGAGTGCTCGTCGTACCACCGACGAACTAATGATTTAAGTTCTTTCGTTATTTTTTCGTGATCTTTTATCTGGAATCTTATCTGGTGTAAATAGTTTTGGGCAGATATGATTGTACGCTTCTGTCTGGGTGGTATTAGTTGTTGATGTAGTTTGGCATTATTCACTGATACCGAGTCCAAACTTTCAGTTGTCTTATTTCACGTATGTATCAGTTGGTGCCTGATTTTCATGTTAGTGATCCGTGCGAATCCTTTTTGGTTCAGAGTGTTTATTCTACAAATGTTCCATTGACCCCCTGCACCGAAGCTGGAAAAAAATACCGCGCTCCAAAACTGTCCGGTAGCGCGCAGACGCCCTGCTGTGTTTTGTTCAACCGACGCGACGTTCAACCGACGCGTCTCGCACCAAAACATGTTTTTGAAGAGAACACGTCTCGGCATTTTGTGTGCGTTGCAGTAATTTCCGGAGTGCGTATGATCTAAAAGTTTAGAGAATGGTTGCGTTACGTTGAGGTTATGAATTTTGCCTTGATACCGCTCATCGTATAGGCACGAATTAATAACGTTAATAGCATTGGACGATTGCTTGCTTTTTATTACTGCTTATGATGAGGCAAGCAATACAGCACTAGAAGCACTGACTGGCATACGTTACTGTATTAGCGTCGGAATGATTTTACTAAATGATTTGCCTTCAATTTCTCATTTCGCTCTCATGATTTTTTCATTATATTTGGTATTCATTGGTGGATGGCGTCAAGCTTTTCATAATCGTTTTTATCCGACTAATTACACCGTCTTTGTTTGCTGCATCGTGCAGTGGCACCATGTATGCTGAATAATCCAACGAAGATCTTTACTTGCCTGTACATTCCGTGACTACTCATTTTAGTGGTTGTAAAGATAACGGTGCACTCGATAGCTTTGTAGTCGAGAAGCTGGTGCAAACTGCTGATGCTGAGTCGTTCATTGATCACGTCAATTTATTAGCTATGAAATATTGGTTACCTTCCATCAGCTGCTCTTTGTTATAGTCAGTGAGCTCATTCGAGCTCGGTGTTGGGCAGCGTTTAATTTATTTATTTTTTCATTGGGAAGCATGCTTACAACTAAAGAGAAAAAGCCTAAGTAGGAAAAGCGCAGAAATCCCGCATTTTCAGGCCGCACCTAACGACTATGCCAAGCATCTGCGAGTATTTGATAAAATTGCTTCAAGTATGCCCCTCAGGGGGATACAATTATTGTATCTATGGGAACTAGCGCTCCCAGGGGGACAATGTGGGGGCCCGAGCTGAAGGTTAGGTAGGCTTTCTTTTTTGTTAAAATAGAATAGGTTTTTGTTTTGTTACGGACCATCTTTTTTCGGTTCACTGCTGTCCTGTTTTTTCAGCACCTACTACTTTCTTCTTCAACTTTGATCTTGTTTCATGAACTTCTTTCTCATCTTAACTGTTTCTATGACCTTTCTGCATAGATTCCCCATTCTCTCATCTCCATACTAAATGGTGCCTTCCTCCTTCCTCTCTTTGATACGCTCTTTTTTGTAGCGGTTAGGGAGGCTTAAACTAACTTATAATCTAATCTGCTTCAAGTATAACGATCAGATGATATCAAGTAGGACCAGCGCATAGGTGTTTTCTTTTCTCTGCTGCCTTATTAGAAAGTGAGTAGTCAATTGCGTCTTCTGTGTATCTGCGTACATAATACAACTGTTTTCCAGTTCAGGAATGGTGAGCGCTAAGACGTACACTAGAAGGTCTTCCTGGCGTTACACTTTCAAACACCTTCGTCTTCATGGTTTTCCCTATACCTCACAGCTTCTAAAAAAAAGTAAAAATGAGAGTCTTCCCGTTTTCATGATAATTACAAATTGACCTACTTCAACTAAGAAATCAGTTTCATATTCAATTCCAAAATAGAAGAAGAACCTGTTTGCGAAGTTTCCTTCCAAGATTGATTCAGTACATTTCAGCAAAAGGTTAGAAAGTACTCAAGCATTGTGTTGCTCTGAGGGTTGCTTAGTATACCCAGCCGCACGGCGTTCCGAGAAGCAAAACGTTCTCGACCTTTGATCGCCCGAGAGGACTCTAAGGTCCTCTTTCGAAAATGGCTTCAGTGTGTTGTATTTCTCGTTAAATTAATTCCCCAATGTGTTCTTGGGAGTTCACTGCCGAGTGGAGTTCCTTCCTCATCCTGGTATCGGTGACTGCCTGATGCCGGCGCTAGTTTAGTGACGGTAGTTGTGATAACGGTTATATGAGTACAAAAATTTTGACGTTAAAGGGTTCCTCCTACTTGGGCTTTTCACCCTTTATTTCTTCCGGGCATCAGATGCGTTGCCGCTATTACACAAGAATTTTGTTTTATGAAAATGTAGAATGCTGCCGATTCTCTAGTTATTAGACGTCGTGCATCTTACGCTTCGTCAACGAATTTGGACAAAAATTAGCTCCTGTTATTTCTAGTTATTGACGACTTGAATAGAATTAGTTGAATAACTGGAAGTAATTCTTATCGCCTGGAATTAACAGGCCTGTAATCGCTTGGAAGCAACAATCGATTACTCTTTATCATTGCTGAATGGAGGGACTAGGAATTCGTTATTAGATGAATTGTCGTAACTTGCAGTGCTTGACGTTTGTTCAGCTTCGTATGAGATGATGTATAACTGGGAATCGATTGTACGGTTTTATCCCTGTTGAGCACTTAGTTTTGTGCCGCATGCCGAATGATGCGAAGATTATTGAAACTATGAAGTATTGCATCAAGTTAAATTTTTATGTTGGGTTTCCGTGTGCTGTAGAAATATTTATTTTGACTCCACGTCATTACTATAAATCAAAGCGCAGTTCTTTTTCACGTCGCCGCTACAGAGAAATGTTCCATCCTGTTAACATAGGATCAAGTTCCAATAGTAATAATCGACTCTTTGGGAGGCACAAGAAAGGGTTCCGCCCCATAGAAGTTTTACGTTCAACAATTGACGGTTAACATGATGGATACACCTGATGTGACCCCGTAGTACGAGAATCTTTCTTGATTTGGTCCTTAAGGGGGTCATGGAATTTTCTAGTATTCGCATTCCCAGGCAAAATTTCAGTGATTCAGACACGGAACAACCGTATATCATTGGGCGAAATTTCCAAGTACAAGGCGAAGCAGCTTTATTTGTGAAACTGATCGCGCATTGATTGGCTCCTTGGATCGTGCGGGCCGCCGGTCTACGGTTGCATGAAGCTCTCATTGCTCAACTGAACCTGGCATGAACTCTTATAATTCCATGCAATTTAGTGAACCCCCCGTCACTCCGCAGTGTGGGTTTAGCAATGCTTTATGGATATTTTTCGCCAATCTTCACTCGTATACCTTGAACGGAACATTGTGTTCGTTCTCACGAGTCAACAATAATGGTATGCATTTTGTATCAAAGCCGCAGTTCCCATATTACTATTATTGTCATTCTGTGTGATCGATGGCTGATTCGCTTCGAAACCTCTCAGTGGGAAACAACTATTGTGTCTGTGTGAATTTGCGCTCCCAGAGGGGAAATGAGCTGAAAGTGAGGTAGGCCTTGTTTTCGTTGAAACAAAATAGGTTTTTATTTGTGACGAATCTTTTTTTACGTTCACTGTTGTATTTCTTTTAGCTTCTGTTACACTCTCCTTCGACTTTTATCTTGTGCAATATGCCTTTTTTCTAAGTTGAAGATTCGAAATTATTCAAGAAAGTATGATAACAATGTACTTATTACCTCATCAGGAAGTATAGAGTGTGTTTTGGTTAGTGAGACTTGTCTATCTTATATTATGAGGACTATCGCCCCTCCAGAGCATACTGTTGGATTATTTCAGCTACAGATAAGGCTTCGGATCCTCTTTATTTCGTGCTCATTTCGATTTTTTCTGTTGTCACTCCTTCTTCGCCATCTCATGTCTTATCTTCCTTCCTATTTTACAGTCTTTGTGCGTAGTGTATTTTGTGTGGAAACACATCTTGCGGACCAATTCCCCGTTTCCAACCCATACTAAATCGATCTTTCTCTTCGCTCTCTTGTGATCGACTTAGTTATGGTTAAGGAGTTTCAAACTAAAAGAATTCTTATTCTCTTAATTTGTAAATATTTCACTGTATTCTCATCGATGGAAGTTAAGGCTCATACCGAAGAGTATATTATAAGCGTACATGTTCATCAAGAACCAATAGATTTTTTATACAAAGTACGCCTGAGGCAAATGCAGCGGCTTCTGCACATTTGAATGTGCTTCCATGGCTGGAATTTGCAGCAAGCACCCACCTTTGTGGCAGCCTACGACGACGCTGCTTGCCGAAGCAATTTAAACATTTTCTGATGTAGAGCTCGCGTCCGTGTTTGGCGTTCTCATGGCGTTCGTCACGCATGGCTCGCTGTGCCTCGAGCTATATAATCTGCTCCTGAATTTTGCCTGTGAGACTTTTTTCCGCGACCGCTCGGCGGAATTTCCTTATTCGCGGCAATGGGATATGCTGATTTTATGCGCCCAAATCTCCATATTCTGCTTCGAGGTTGCGAGCTTATTGAGGAATAATTGTTGCTGAGCGCTGCATGTGAAGCATGGACAATCTGCTTGAGCTTCACGATGTCCGATTTTTTCATTCTTTCGGCAGATTTTATTGCTGTTCTTAACGTTGTACAGGATCTCATCAGAAATTCACCTTCTACTTCACAAAAGTTTTGAGCGTTGTTCATTAAAGCGATTGACTTACGTCGTGTTATGAACTCTTTTCATGAACATTTCGTACTTTCATTTCACAGTCAACCGTCATCCAGTTCACAAGTGGCCGAGCCTAGGTACCGTAATTAAGCCTTTCGTTCTGCACTAGTTAGCGTTATCTAATTACTTCAATTGCTTATACGGACATTACAAATCCCACGTTCTATTTCTGTTCCCCTTTGTATACACATCTTTTGCCAGTTCATACGACATTCCTGGCAAGCTCGGCAGATTGCCGCGTCCTGCGGAATTTTAGTTGCCTTCATTCTAACTGCGGGCAAAATTCTGGAGCATCCCAAGCTCGCTGGCATCCGATGCGATTAAGAAATGCTTCTGGCTCGATGAAAATGCCTTTCTGCGCTCCCTCACTCTCACTCTGCGTCTAGTGTTCTGTATCTAAATGGGCAGTTTAATGCTAAGTTGTAAGATTCTATTGCTTCTATTCTCCTTCGCTTCCACCCTATGTCTAGTGTTCTGTGTCTAAAATATGCAGTTCAAAGCTAAGCTTTGCGAATTTGTAGCTCCTTTGCTCCATCAGTCTCGCTCATGCGTTCAGTGTTCTGTGTTTAAAATGGACGATTTAGTCCTCCGCGGTATAAGCGAGCCGTTTAGTGTTTTTTGATTCACCTTTCATGAAAATGCTTGAAGAAAAGATTTTTTGTGCGTATTTTATTGACGTAGAGTTTCTCAATTGTTCCCTTGCTTTTTTCTTACTTGTTTTCTTGCTTTTTCTCACTGGTTACTTGCCTTTGAATACTTTTTACCTTTCCGTTTCTTGTTTATTACCTTATGTTTTCTCATTGGTTACCTTGTTTCTTCTCACTTGTTGCCTTACCTGTTCTCCTTTGTTGCCTTACCTGTTCTCCTTTGTTGCCTTACCTGTTCTCCTTTGTTGCCTTACCTTTTCTCCTTTTTTACCTTACCTTTTCTCCTCTTTTACCTTACTTTTTCTCCTTTTTTACCTTACTTTTTCTCCTTTTTTACCTTACTTTTTCTCCTTTTTTACCTTACTTTTTCTCCTTTTTTACCTTCCTTTTTCTCCTTTTTTACCTTACTTTTTCTCCTTTTTTACCTTACTTTTTCTCCTTTTTTACCTTACTTTTTCTCCTTTTTTACCTTACTTTTTCTCCTTTTTTACCTTACTTTTTCTCCTTTTTCACCTTCCTTTTTCTCCTTTTTTACCTTACTTTTTCTCCTTTTTTACCTTACTTTTTCTCCTTTTTTACCTTACTTTTCTCCTTTTTTACCTTACTTTTTCTCCTTTTTTACCTTACTTTTTCTCCTTTTTTACCTTACTTTTTCTCCTTTTTTACCTTACTTTTTCTCCTTTTTTACCTTACTTTTTCTCCTTTTTTACCTTACTTTTTCTCCTTTTTTACCTTACTTTTTCTCCTTTTTTACCTTACTTTTTCTCCTTTTTTACCTTACTTTTTCTCCTTTTTTACCTTACTTTTTCTCCTTTTTTACCTTACTTTTTCTCCTTTTTTACCTTACTTTTTCTCCTTTTTTACCTTACTTTTTCTCCTTTTTTACCTTACTTTTTCTCCTTTTTTACCTTCCTTTTTCTCCTTTTTTACCTTACTTTTTCTCCTTTTTTACCTTACTTTTTCTCCTTTTTTACCTTACTTTTTCTCCTTTTTTACCTTACTTTTTCTCCTTTTTTACCTTACTTTTTCTCCTTTTTTACCTTCCTTTTTCTCCCTTTTTACCTTCCTTTTTCTCCTTTTTTACCTTACTTTTTCTCCTTTTTTACCTTACTTTTTCTCCTTTTTTACCTTACTTTTTCTCCCTTTTTACCTTCCTTTTTCTCCTTTTTTACCTTACTTTTTCTCCTTTTTTACCTTACTTTTTCTCCTTTTTTACCTTACTTTTTCTCCTTTTTTACCTTACTTTTTCTCCTTTTTTACCTTACTTTTTCTCCTTTTTTACCTTACTTTTTCTCCTTTTTTACCTTACTTTTTCTCCTTTTTTACCTTACTTTTTCTCCTTTTTTACCTCACCTTTTCGCCTTTTTTTACCTTACCTTTTCCCATAGTGATGTACCGATGTATCGGTATCGGTATCGGCAGTATCGGCCATTTTTAGTGGTATCGGTATCGGCAAAATCCGGCCGATACTTTCCAAAAATACGTATTTTATCATTCAAATGAGGGTCATAAATCATGAAAGTAAAAGTATATAACCTAATAATACCCGTTGTGTGTTTATTTATATATTTATTTGGTGTCCGCGTTGTGTGAGTTTGCGGTATCATGGATACCGAATTCCTCAGTGTAACATTAGAAGATGGCGTTTCCATGCATTTAAATATTTGTCATTTTATCAGGATAGGTTTTGTTAGGATAGGTTAGCTTAGATTAGGATAGGCTAGGTTAGCACAGGTTAGGTAATACTGTCAGAATTTTTTCTCGGGTCCGCCTAGCTTAACGATGACATTGTCCATGGAATCTCCACGGGTCCTGCTACTATCTAATAATACCCTTGGTTTATTTGGAGTCCGCTTCTTCCATTTTCTCTGTCACGCTCATGAGGAGAGTTATAATGAACGTATCTGTGATACGAGTTTCATCAGTGCGTAAGTACAAGAATATTTTTCATCACGAGCGCTGTTAGGATGAATACATTCGTTGGGCACCACATTTGAAAAATTTGTTCAAGAAAGTTAGTGAATCCCGTAATTTTTGACGGGCTGTGCGTACTTGTAATCAAATCAAAAAATCTAGTAATCTAATTAAAATGTAATCTAATTAAAATCTATCTAGTAAATTAGATAGCTAACTGTTGAATTATAGCGTTTAATCAGGCCCGCTAACTGAATTCACTACTTTGAATTCCCGATGAGTCACGGTCATAACTGAAAGCCATGTAGCATGAATAGTTGAACCCTGTAGCGACATAAAATTATTATACTTTTACGACTAAACCTTCACAGTTTGACCTAATGTCCGTATCTTAAAGTATGTGACAGGCTAACAAAAACCAAACCAAGTTAATAAAGTTGAAGGTACATTTGAAAGTTTTTGTGAATTTGATGCAGAAATTGTCGAAAATTCTATTTTAATTTAGCTTGTAAATCGCCAAATATTACGAAGCTAATAATTTATTTTAACTTAGCATGCATATCACCGTTCATAACGAATCTTGCATTTTTCTTCTATGTTAAGATGTTTAAAAAATTCACGAACAATCTTATAGTTGAATACATTATAGTTGAACGGGTCAGTTGATTGCATTAATCGCAACTTGATGAATTTAAAAACGAGGAAAATTCCAAGGAACTTAATCATATTTACTAGGAATACGTTTCGGAGTCCAGCTCCATCATCGGTTCGTAAAATTAAAATTCATTATGACTACAATAAAAGAAAAAAGAAAATGTTGGATACAGTCATTACAGAAAATCACGAAAACAAAAAAATCAAAACATGTCCCAGAGAAAGTAAAATCGACATGATATATTTCCAATTTACGATGGGTAGGAACTGTCAGAATTGTTGAGGGCCGGTTTTCGTTTGAAAATATGTAGCGACTCTGAAATTCTGCGGTCACATGAAGTTGAAGCCGAATCTAAGATTTTGAAGTCCGCAGAGGATATCGGTTCCTTGCATTTTACTGCGTGATTACGTACGAATTGTGTGAATTGATTCCTCGTGCGGAAGCTTCAACCCCGATGTTCGGCCATTCTGATATAAAAATTTTGTGCCTACGTACGATGGTGTGCACTGCACACAACTGTAAGAATAATCAGAAAGGCTCTTTCTCCATCAAAAGCGTATCCTTGTACTGGAATTGTATCATTTTATGGTTGCTCTATTTCTCCGGATCAAGGATACGCTTCCGATGGAGATGCGAACCTCGATCTCTGATTTATTTTTAACAGTTATACAGTTGTGTGCAGTGCACATCATCGTACGTCGGCATGACGTCACGAAATTTTTATAGCAGAATGGTCGAACATTGGGGTCGAAACTTCCGCGCGGGGAACTTATTAGCTTACTCCTCACACTCCGCAGTACGTAATCACGCAGTAAAGTGCAATTAAATCTTAGATTCGGCTTCAACTACATGTGACCTCAGAATTTTAGAGTCGCTACATATTTTTAAACGAAAACCGGCCCTTAACAATTCTGATAGTTCCTACCCATTACAAATTGTAACTAAATAATAATCTTGTCGATTTTAGTTTTTCTGAGACATGTTTAAATTTTATTTCTATTTTCTTGATTTCCTTTAATGACTGTATCCAACATTTTGCTTTATCTTTTATTGCAGACATAATGATTTGTAAATTTATGAACTGATGATGGATCTGGACTCCGAAACGTATTCCTAATAAATATGATCAAGTTCCTTGAAATTGTCGTTTTTAAATTCCTCATCTTATAGATGGTTGCGTGTTTGCGGATATATTCGGTTTCGGGGCTTATCGAATTTTACTATTTTCTTTCGCCAAAGTATGTACTCGTATTTGGTGTGAATAACACGAAAATGGCAATCCTTTTTTGGATAAACTATTGTTTTGGTCCACTTTTGGAGCCTGTTGCTATTATAGCTAGTCTACATTATGTTGCAATACGATTAGAAACACATATCTATTAAATGGATTTCATTTTGTTGATTTTCTCAACAATATAGTTAACATAGCAAGAGCATTTTATTTTTCACAATCGGAAACTTTTTTGTCAATATTTTTGTATTATTAGATATACTAGCGAATAATTTTATTATAACTCCTATGTAGGAGTTATAATGGTTTTATTTCAATATAAGTGTGCACGGCCCGCCAAAAATGGGATTCAATACTTTTCATGAACGAATTTTCAAGATGTAGATGATAAACAAATATAGTATATCCATCCTAACAGTACCCGTGATGAAAAATATTTTTGTACTTGCGCACCGTTGAAACTCGTATCACAGATACGGTCATTATAACTATCCTTATGAGCGTGAGTGACAGAGAAATGGGAGAAACAGACACCAAACAAATAAACCAAGGGCAAGGGTATTATTAGGTAGCAGCATAACCCATGGAAATGCCGAGGACAATGTCATCGTTAAGCTAGATGGACCCATGGAAAAATTCCGCCAACATTATCTACCATATGCTATCCTAATTCTATGTCGTGTCTCGCACCGCCGCAAAGCACGTTCACGACGCGAAGGCCTAGCAACATTACATTACATGGTAGCAACTGCGGTTCTTGTAGGCCCTACACCACTAATGCGTTTTCTACTGTTGCCAATACGTAGAACGGAAAGTCGGGTAGATTTAAAATGTTTATGCCGAGCACATATGCACACGAACACAAAAAGCTCTCTTGACTCGGAGTTTCCCTCCGGTGACAAATCACCATTAGTCAAAAATGATTACTTCGGGCACAGCTATTCACAAAATTACTATATTTAATTTAATGTCTTTTAATTATTCAATATGGCCTGAAAGCTGCACAGAAGCGACATGGTTAAGAAAAATGGGCAAATTACGGGGATCACAACAACCTATCCAATACTACTAACCTATCCTGATAAAATTTCAAACATTTCATTCAATTTAATTTAATTTAATGAAGGCATCTACGGATGCTTTATTTCCAATCAAGCCTGTTACATATCACCTTGTACATTGGATTTTCAAATGCCTTATAACTAACGCCAGGACGCCATGACGCTTTCCCCCGGTCAAGACCGGTACCCATTTCAGACATCTGGGTAGAGTGGGGTATTGTGCTTGGAATTTTTCTCCGATACCCAACAGAGAAAATCGCCATATCAGTGCATGTACAGACGATTTTTCAATGTTACACTGAGGAATTCGGTATCCATGATACCGCAAACTCAGACATCCTATGTTTCTTAAGAAGCGGACACCGAACTAATACATAAACTAACATACAACGGGTATTATTAGGTTAGATGATTGTAAAAGTATCGGTATCGGTAGTAGTATCGGTCAAAGTATCGGTATTTTCAAGTATCGGAGTATCGGTATCGGTATCGGTATCGGCCAAAAAAATGGTATCGGTACATCACTATTTTCCCACTTGTTTACCTTTCCTCGCTTGTTATATTACCTTTTCTAACTTGTTATATTACCCTTTCCAACTTGTTCCTTTTCCATTCCTCATTCATATTTGACCTCATTTAACTTGTTCTTTTTAGTTGTTACTTTTTTTCACTTGTGTTGCCTCTCTTAATTGGTGTGATAATGTCGGCCTCGAGCTCTCCTCGCCGTAGCGCGTGACGTCTCGAGCTGTCCCTCTGTGGGCGATCCAGGTACGATTGACGTCTATTGACTCAAGTTTTCCGGACTTCCTTCATCTTTATCTCTTAACCCTTTAAAGTCCGCATTTTGTGCTCATATTACCGTTATCACAACCACCATCATTAAACTGGCACCCCGCTCCCAGGGGGACTATGTGAGGGCCTGAGCTAAAGGTTAGGTAGGCTTCCTTTTTGTTGTAATAAAATAGGTTTTTGTTTTTTACGGACCATCTTTTTTCGGTTCACTGCTGTCCAGTTTTTCAGCACCTACTACTTTCTTCTTCAACTTTTTTCTTGTTTCATGAACTTCTTTCCTAGCTTACTGTTTCTGTGCACCTTGTGCATAGATTCCGCGTTCCCTCAAGTCCATACTAAATGGTGCCTTCCTCTTTCGTCTCTTGGAACATCTTTGTCGTGGTTAAGGGAGGCTAAAACTTTCTTATATAATAATAATAATAATAATAATAATAATAAACTGGCACCCGCAACATGTAGTCACCGACATCACAACGAAGAAGTGACTGGCACTCGACAATGAATTTCGAAAAACACATTAAGACACAAATTTCACAAGGGACTAAATATATTAGAGCAGTTAATGAAAGTGGATTTTGAAATCCACTTTGACAGTAAAAAGTTAATGATCACCCGTCGTTGGGGTGAATTCATAATTTTTTTTTAATCTATCTGCGGTGCCTTGTGCATAGATTTTACGTTCCTTTACCTCCATACTAAATGGTGCCTTCATCCTTCCATTCTTTGAACATCTTTGTTGTGGTAAGGGAGGCTAAAAATTGCGTATAATTTATCAGTCTGTGGTGCCTTGCATCAGGGCTCCTGGTGAACCGTGGCGAAGACGCTTTCGGTTGTTTAGTATTTCTCAATGTGAACACTGAAGTCGAATTTTACGTTCGTTCTATTCTGACAAATCTGATTTGCGTTGATCCGTAGAGACTGGAATCCTTGAATTTTTAATTTTCTATGCATGTATCTCTAAATCTGAAGATCACTTGCTTCGAGTAAGGTCTACCAGAGGGCAAAACTTTTCAGCAGTGTTAATGTAAAATGAGAGTTATGTTCTCGATACTTAACACATTCATTGCGGTGTGACCCACCGGTGGGTCGTAGTTAGGTTTTTCCTGCTGCGAAACGACCCATCGATGGCGCGTTTTGAAAAGTTCTTACAACCTTTCTAAATCAATGGTATTTAACAGGCCCAGTGAATGTTTGATATTTACAAATTTGCTTATCACTTTTGACTTTAAATTTAAGTTGAATATTGAATTTCATTTTAACCCATCGCAACTAACGTGTTAAGATTTGAAACAATTGAAAGTGTAGTTGGACTTGTTCGAGATTATACATTATGTTGCTTTTAGTCAAACGTAGATAGGCCATAGAAAAACAACAAAACACCTCTCTCGTGTAGAGCAAGCGCCGTATAGATAAAGTTACCGCGTTCATTGCAAGCTCATCCTTGACGTCATCCAAACTGTTGCTTGGCTTCAGACTCTAGCTGATGGAGTTACCCCGTGTTAGGCCTAGACGTGAGAGCCTTGTATCGGTGATGGACCTTTTGTTAACCATTCCTCTGAAGTTTAGAAGCCTGGCATGAGTCACTCACCAGAAATGAAGTTTGTTTGTGTGCCGTTTTGGGGCTCGTCCGTTTTGTGTGCGCTAAAATACACCTCGAGAGTTTCCCACAGCGTCTGCTTGGGAAATTTTGCCCTTGTTTAGTGCATTGATGGCAGTAGGACCAAGTCTGTCTCGCCCTGTGGTTTTCATGAAAGTTGGACGTATTTGAAGTAATATTAGTACTAATAGGTCTATGTTATTGAATTGTTTCTTGGTTTTCCGTAACAGGAATTTTTTCTGCTTCTTTCGGGTAGTATTTGCACTTGTATAGGCTCTTTTCTTTTACGAGTGTTCTTTTCAGGAGTTTCAAGTGAAGTGTACCTTTAAAAGCTTACAAACTAAAATTCACAGTTTATTTAGTGGTGCCTCCGGATACTTGTTACCGCTTCCTTTTATTTTAGGTTTTGTTTTATAGCTATGAAAGCTTTATTATCTTTTGCTTGGTGTTTTGTACCTCTGATATTTTTCTCTTTCATACGGTTCCTTGTTACAGAGCACTTGGTTGATTTTATCTTGACGTTTTTTACTTTTGATGAGTTGACTGTCACGAAATTTTGGGTGGATACTGTGATCAAGCCCAATAAGATCCAAGTTGCACACTTACTGGGAATATACGTGTAAAACTCAGTTTCAGGGAGGGTTGAGTATTTTGATTTCATTTTCCATAGCAATGAATTTTAACCTTAAGGACGTTTGTTGTATTTCATCTTCGAGAAGACTGTTAAGAATAACATTTTTTTCTGTATTTCAATACGCCGACGACGATTACGGTAACATTAGGAGCACTTCTGGTACTTTTTTGCTCGGAAGACGGTGAGCCATGAATATGTTTAGCATGTGTCACTGTACAGACGTTAAACCCGAAGTATATTTAGTATTTTTTGCGATGAGGGCGGTCAACACGATTTGCTAATTTTTCCCGTATGTCTTTACAGCCCCGAGCGAGGTTCCGGTGGGGACAGCGAGGAAGAAATCATCGTGGTGGACTCTTCCCCACCCTGCCCCGGAGTCCCTGCTGCTCCTCCCCATATTTTGACGGGTGCTAGCCCCTCGCACTCTCCCCACCTACCCTGCCACTCCCCGTCACTCGTGCAGCCCCACCAAACCCACTTCCCCTCAGTCCTGCACCTCTCGGCTCACTCCCCATCCATTCAGCCGCTGGCTGCCCACTCCCCTTCCCTTCTACAGCCCCTCCCTGCCCACTCCCCGCTGCCGGCCCACCCTCCCCACCTGTACAACCTGAGCTACGCGTCATTCCCTACCGACCCTGACGCCCCGCTGGATATGAGCCTCAAGAGGCGCTGCCGGGCTTCCCCAAGCCCGCCCCCCGCGTCTCACCGCTCCTCCCCACCTGTGCCCACCGGCCCACCCCCATCTTACTTGGTGGGCCGGCCTTCCGTCATCACGTGTGGTGGCCCTTCATCGCCTGATGATGGAGCGCGCAGGTACTATAGCCACCACCATCACCACCGCCCTCATCATTACAGCGCTCCTTCGTCACCGTCACCGCCCCCGCCGCTCCCGCATCACCACCAGTACCTACACCAGCCCGCGGAGCCCAGGCCCGCCAGTGCTGAAGATACGTACCGAGCTCACCACCATCACCACCCCCAACCGCCGCCTCCACCTCCGCCTTCGTATAGCGTTGCCACTGCGCACCTCAGGGAGAAGCGGGCGGCCGGTGTAGTGCCCGGCAACGACAACAGCCCCAATAATAACAATAATATCGCCACCAGCAACAGGAACGCCCCTGACAAGAGTGACTCAAGTCGGAGTCGGCAAGTCGTCGTTAACAGTGAGTAGCGAAACCTGGGAATTGAGTTGTAGCTGTTGGTTTGGTTTGTTGGTTGGTGTTTCTGCTGTGCTTGTCCTCGATTAAGTGGTGTGTGGAAATTAGTTGGTCATTTTTTTGTGCTGTACTGCTTGTGGTAATGGTTTGAAAGCTTACTAAGCTGTGGCCGAGTTGACTCATTTTGTTATACCCCCGGTAAGCTTGTAGAGGGCTTCATATTTGTACTGACACAGTCTTTCGTCAACACCTCTATTTAGATTCAGTATCGTTAACATATAGGGCTCTTCTTATTGGCATTTGCGCCGTCAAAATGATAACTTAGTTGTGTGTGAACTCCGGCAGCATTTGGCGACTTTCCTATCATTTTACAGCGCGCTCTGTGTCTACTGTTTTTATTACATGCTTTGGGTAGGCGACCATACAATCAATTTCTGATACCGTTGCTGAAAATTACTAAATATTGCTCAAAAAATGTTGATTTCTACAAGGCTTTATGCCACTGATGTGGCAGTTAACTCTACAGAACTTGACAGTACTACCAACCGAACTCCCATCCATTGCTTGAGATATCGTTCAAATACAAACGCTTCTTAGAGGCAACAGATGAATTTGAACGTAAATTGCGGTCTAATACTCATTACCACATTATTTTAGCAGATAGTGATACTTTAGAAAGCTAATTATTATATCACTCAAACATATTGAGCAGCAAGCCGTATCATAAGTGTGACAACATGAGCGAACAGGGAATGCCAGCGAGCATGCCATTGTAGTAGGAGCAAACGTGTAGACCCGAGAAGCCTTGAGCGAGCGAGTGGCTTCTTGTGGGCCTTCCTTCCATTGAGCTTTGTGTGTTTGTGGTGGGTGGTTGCTGCACGAGAGGGGGGTGTGTGTTCGGGAGAGACAGCTGTTGGGGTGGGCGCGGTGTGCGGGGGAGCGAGGGAGTGCTCTGTTGAATGGAGTAGTGGAAATCTGAAGGAAATGCGCGCCGAATGTCGCCCCATTGGCGGTCAGGGAGAGATGTGTTGTTCAAGAAATGTTGTCACTTTATGGCCGTTATGAGCTGAATGAACATGCTGGCATACGTTATTCGTTGACCGTTGTACTCACGTTATGAGCTGAATGAACATGCTAGCCTACGTTATTCGTTTTGTACTTGATGCGTTAAATACGGTATGCGTTAGGTACGTTGTCTTTGAAATACGTTGAACGTGTAATACGTTATCCGTTGAATAGATTGTATGGTAAATTCAATATACGAGAAGTTAATCGTTAAATAAATATTTACTTCGAATATGGCGTGAATTTTACAAGTTGGGGACGTTAAGACCTCTAGTTGTAGAAAACTAGGAGTGGGAAAATAGAAATGGTAGTTGAAAGCCTCCGATGTTGACAGTCAATGAGCAGATCAAGAAATGGCTCTCCAGCCTATGTAACGTGGAAGAATAAAGCAACAAAGATTACACTAACTCAGTACTTGTCTGTTCTTCATGGGAACTACCCTCTTAGATTTGATGTAGCTGCTGCTTCCCCACAGATACTCCCAATTTGCCTCTAAAGTAAGTTACACCTAAATGTTTACAGTCCACTTTGGTTTGAATCTTAAAGAACGCTGGAACTTTTATTTTGAGCTTCAGTTTCGCTTAGATATTCTTTGTTATCACCGATACTTCTCGTGCTATTTAGGGACTCGCAGTTCTCGCCTTGATGTATCAATTTTTATTTCTGACTGTTTGTCTTGGACGTCACTACGCTCTTCGTAATTACATTAATTTTACGAAAAACGAAACTTTGAAATTGAACAGGGGGAATTCATTTCTTGTTGTTGATTCTTAAATAATTTTTTTTTAATATAACGCGATATATAAAATCAACCGATGGGAAATGTCTTATACATACGCTTTTTACATTGGTAAATAAAAGTGCAATGAACTACTTCCTCTGATCACAGTGCCTACTGCGGTCTAGAGGTAGATTTACTTTTACTATTGCTGTTTATATTCCCTTAGAAGCAGAGTTAGACGGTGTATCTGACGAGAAGGGAGGCAAGAGAAGGCGGGTGTTGGTGAACTGTTACGGGCGGCGTGTAGGAGAGGGAGTAGGGTTCTGTGTTGTGATGGCGGGGGTATTGGGGGCTCCGAACAAGAAATATTGGAAGCCGCGTTGCCTTCCAACACGAGTTCCTCGTATTTCATTATATGGACAGTGAAATAGCATCGGCTTGCAGTCAACTTACGGGCGTAGGCTTACAATTCTATGAGCAGGTTGTTCGTAGTATGTAATGATAAGTTTCCGTCTGAGGTTACACTAGAATGCTTGCTTTTGCAACGACAGCTTGTTGGCATATGCTTCCAGTCAGCTTACGATCGTAGGTCTACAACTTTATGAGCAGTTTGGTGGTAGTAGATAATGCTAATTTTCCTTCTGGGGTTACACTGGGCTGCTTGTTTTTTCAACGACAGCATGCTTGTCTTGCGGCGTCTTGCCGGATCTAGACACGCCCTTTACGGATTCTGCCCGCGCCCATTTGAGACGACCGTACACAGTACGGCACCAAGCCACCAGCCGGCGCATGCTCCGGCATTTGCTCTCACTTCATGTATATCTTCATGGCTCCAGCCTTAACACGTTGACTGCCTTATTGAGGCTCACGAGTACCTCTAGGTAAATTTATCATTTACGTATCGGTGTGAATGAACAGCATTTCAATTATTTCAAAGTCTTTATTTAAAAAGAGATTTAAGCATGCGAGGTAAAATAGCATCATGCTATTACATTTGACACTTAGGAAAGATACAATTTTTTTTCGAGCAGTAAAGTCGTTTTTTAAACTCTGCTGCTCTCAACCATACTTGATATGAGACCGCTGGACGCGTTCACTTTGACTGCGGCATGTAAAACTGAAGTTTAGTATTCAATTCAAATTTAACTTCAGTTGTGGTAAGCGATGTTGAAAATACCAAATACTGGACCCATGTTTTATCCACTTATAATTAACTATTTTTTTTCAATTGAGTTTGTGACTACTGATTGGTCAGCAGCATAATGAAAACTCCATCAGTGACCAAATATGGCTCACGTCGCTCGCAGTCAAAGTGTTGAGGGCACAGGGTCGAGTCTCATCATCTCCTTTATTTTAGGCTCCGTAATGGTGCGTTCTCATGAAGGTATTCGCGTGTGGCCACTCAGAAGTAACAAGAAAAAGGGACCGAAGAAGCGGTGTGTTGCTACTGCGCTGTATGTTTCAGGATTACAGCCGTTTTGCAGCGCAGGAGGGTTGGTTTTTCTAAAATAATAAACTGACTTCATGACAAAATCAGTCGTGCGTTAAATCAGTAACCATTTGAAAAATAATTTTTTGAGTTTTCAAGTTTATTATGAACGTTTTGTTGGTTCAAGAACCACTCTTTTGTTGCCCATATCGTTACTTAACGTTTTTTACTTGAGTCTGTGGATAGTTGAAGAAATCAGTTGGAGTGCCAATTGACGATCTTTTTACGATCATCTAATTTGACACAGTCTGTAATTCAGTAGGCCCCAGCATGGCGTCCTGGCTAGTTAGGGGGTCGTTACTCTTTGTTTTATGGCCGTATGAATATAGTTTAGACCCTCTTCTTTTTCAATACAACCTCCTTGTAGGTATGGACGTGATGGTATTTCTCTAGCTGGGGATATAGATGAAACTGATTAAGAGCGTTGAACTTTCGATAAAAAAAATCGATGAACTTTCGTGTTGCCGATGCAAAATTGATGATACAAGTAAAAATATGTGATTGTGTTAGAAAAAATTTTCGAATTTTAAAAATAGCAAGGACTTTTTTCATCACTTCTTCTTCGTGCCCGGCATTCACATTTCCAAGTCGCGTTTCAATTCGTACCGTCGCCACGATGCCCAAAACGTGCTTCTGAGCAATAAAAACCTAAATCTTCCACATCCGGTTATTTTTGTGGTGTGGGAACAGTGTACCGCTGCGAAATTTCTAAATAATTACGCTCGAGACAGCCATAAGGAATTTTTAACATCTAATTGGCATTTGCGTTTACCGGACAACCCGCAGCTGTGAGAAACTTCGCATTTTCTTGAGCCCCTGCTGGGCAGCCCGGCCCGTATCACTGCTACATCTTCACGCACCTTATATCCTGACTTCCCTGACTGAGCAATAACAGTAATTATCATCTCGCGCGTAGCCTTCCTTCAGAATTGCCTCCCATACAAATTTTTAATGGAAGGAACCCTCGCCCTAGTTGCTTCGAGACACCGTCCGTTTCTCTGCAGCACCACACCAGACGTTTTCGTGTTTTCCATTTTTGTAGCTCATTTGTGTAAGTCTAAAATTGATTTTGTGTCACAAAATCTAAAATTTATATCTATGTAACAATATTTTTGAGTGCTTCCTTTCTCTAGAGAGGTTCTCATTAGTTTCAATCCTTTCTCATTAGTTTCAATGGGAATTGACGCTTCGTAGGGGTAAATGTGAGGTCCCGAGCTGAAGGTTAAGTAGGCCTTACTTCTGCTGAAATATGTAAAATAGTTTTGGTTTTGTCAGAGCATCTGTTTTCAATTCAATGCTGTCTTATTTTTTAGCACTTTCTACTTGCTTGTTAAACTTTCATCTTTCTTCATAAAGTAACTTCCTCGCTTGCTATTTCTATGCGCAGAGTATTTCGTATGGGAACACACCTTGCGCTAAATTTCATGTTCTATGACATCCATATTAAATGGTGTCTTCCTCCTTCTCTTTTTGGAACACCATTTACCGCCACGGTAAATGGTACGGCCATTTACTGTGGTTAGTAAGGCGCTTGTGGCTAGTAAGGCCTAAATCAACTTATAACTTAATATGGAGAATATTCCACTTTCTCATACCTCGGCTGTAATTTCTAATAATGATCTTGATTTTGAACTGCCTATGAATCCGGTATGAGGAAGGATTTTCTTGGTTCTATTCATTCAAAATGTAATATTGTGTCTAGTGCTTAAAGAAAACTAGGTATTAGAGTGCACAACGGTGTTACTATAGTGTGAGGTCGACCGTCAAATATCGGCCACATAGGTACAGTTTGAGATGTACAAATTGTTTATCGCTAAATTTAATGTATTGTAATAAGTAATATCCATTAGTAACTTAACCTGATGTAACCTCATGCCATAGTGTGGTAGACCTCATGCTATAGCAGCACCTTGCAGACCATAGTCATCATCGCAAGGCGACGGTGACGTCCCTAAGGACGAAGCTGCAAAGCGATCTTTTGCCTTGATTTTGTTAGCTGTTCAGTGGAGGTCTCTTCTACGTTTGTTGAAGCTTATGATGACTGACAGGTCAAAGTAAAATTCTCAGTTCGGAGTACGTTGAAATAAGTGCTTTGTTCATTCAGGGAAGTTTGAGGTGGTGGTGTCTTAGGTGTGTGTCTTTCATATAGTTAGAACATATGATTGCGAGTTATTCGTTTCCAAGTCTACCGGCGCTCATAAATCATGAAAGTTTAATTTTTAAATTGTAGTCCAGGACGTTGTCATAAACTAGATACGAAGCAAATCCGACATCTCGCATCCCCGCAGCATGAATGTTAGTGTCTTGTCCCCTTCTGAGGATTTTCAGTCTCAAAATAAAGAGCTCTTATTTTTAAAATGCATCCAAGAATGCTGTCTCACAGTTGATAGGAAACAAATCCAACACCGTACCCCCGCTGGCCGAGCAGCTATTGCGCTGATTCCAGATTCCAGAAGTTGCTATGTCGGGCCTGTTCTGGGCCGTGCTTCAGGGAGCGAGTCTGGCTGGCCGTTGCGGTGTAGGGTCCAGGGGGCAAGGTGTGTTCACAGGAGAAAAATTCTGCTCAATATACGCGTCTCGAGTTTAAAAACTGATGCATTCGTTATGCTTTGGTTAGAGTTGAAGTTTAGCGTTTGGGAAATATGTTGGAGGGGGTTAGTTAGCCAACGTGGAGGTATGAAAGGCCAGGCAGAGGAGTAGAGGGAGGAGAAGAAGGTCTACCGCCTGCGGCGCGTCGTGCTCCGAGGTGTGAAGTGGCTCCCATCATGGCTGCTCCGCACCGTGGGACCTTATGCCGCCCGCCTCACCCTGCCTTTCCTTCTTTCATTCATTTTTTTCATTCATGCTCGTGCTGAACTTCCTTGGCGCTGGTGAAGTGGCTTAGCCCGTGTTGCCTTCCCTTCCTTGATTCCGTTCACATTATAATCGCGCTGTCCTGCGAGGAAGTGTGAGCTATTCGTAAGATCGTTGCATTTGGGGTTTCATTTCCTCGCTGTTTGTTGAACATTTGTTATGGGCAATCGTGTATTTTGCACTTTCTCGTACAATTTAGTATATTGTTCTTGTTAAAGCCTCCCTTTTTTATCTGGACTGCTGATGTAAGTAGCCCAGCGTGCCACATTTCGTCATTTGTTGTGACTGTTGTTACAAGGCTTCATTTTATGTCTGATATCCATTGTGTAAATACTGTCATTTTTTGCTTTTCAAAAAATTAAAATGCATATGCTAACGGATTTTAGCACAAATTTAAGCCACACGAACTTAACTTTACCGCATCCGCGTCGGGGCCTGGAATTCTCATTTTCGTAATTCTTCGAACACGAAATAATTTTTCTCCCGCTTCTTGCCGTTGAAAGTCTGACAGTTCGAAGTGCTTCGTTAAGGCGAAACTCCCTTTGTTGCCACTAGCCGGTTGATGCTAGCGCTCTCGCTGTTGCCTGCTACATTGTTTTCAGCTTTTTGTTGAACTCAAAACTCATTCTGGTGGTACGTGAATATGATAATGTCCTACGATTGTTCATAAACAACTTTCAATTTAAAGTTAAATATATCTGAGGTACGAATAACGTGCTCTCTGAAACGCATATCATGATTCTTTAGAAACTTTCGACTCCGTCACTAAGATGGCTTTATACTTGCGGAATGCTCTCGATTTGAGATAAGCTAAGGTGTCATTACTTGCAAATTGTTATAGGTTCTCGAAAAATGTCGGATCGTGTTCCACGAAGATTGCTATTCTGTTATCTGCTGAATGAGGGCCAGCCTATGACATCAGACACCTTATTTGGTTGCACCAAAAAACTCGACTGATAGAGAAAGAAATTTTGTTGTGTAAAGTACTGTAGAATCACAGTCTTTACTGGCACTAGCGTCCAACATGACTTAGGGAATACACGGTGCTCGATACCAGCGCTGCGACGCAAATAAATATCTGAATTTAGGTGAGCTAGTTATAAACAGAATGAAATCAAAACGTTGAAGCAGAAAATGCTGAATCAGTGCCCAAGCGATAACACTACACTAAATCCCACAAAAGATTACCCGTAATACTTTTTGCACGCCTATTGTTGGTCATGAAAGACAGTCTCACCTCTCCTCGAGCGATACAATCATATGTTACGAATTGTGCCTTAGGGAAGCCGTCTTCATTTCTCTTGAAGCTATGCGCGGCTTGAGTTTTTGCGGTCACTAGAACAGTAGCATGGCAAAGTTTTTTGCTCTCGGCTACGATCTAACTAATTTCTGGAGCTCGATGCTTTTTTATTTCCACGTATGCAAAGCAGCGCTGATGGAGAGGTGGTAAAATTGGGCATCGATGGTCGAGGGAGAGGAGGGGGTGCGCAAACCTGAGAGAGGGTGGAGTGCTGGTGTGGAGGAGAGGGAAGAGAACTCTAGGATGCTTTAGCTGCTCTGCCTTATCGCTAGAGCTAGGGAGGCAGCCTCTGGAATGCTGCTGCTGCTGCCTTGGACGCACATCTCATGATGCTCTCTTCATCTGTAGTGCCGTCCTCTGGCTGCGGTGCCGGCTACTGTGGTGCCGCGCATACCATTACCTTCTGCGCGTCATTTTCCACGCCATTCAATCATTTTCGTGGCAATCGTGTTATTTTCGTGGCAATCGTATCATTTTCGTGGAAATTGCATCATTTGCGTGGCAATTGCATCAATTTCGTGGCAATTGCATCAATTTCGTGGCAATTGCATCATTTTCGTGGCAATAGCGTCATTTTCGTGGCAATAGCATCATTTTCGTGGTAATTGTATCATTTTCGTGGTCTTTCTAAAAATTATGTTGACTCTTCTTATTTTCATTGTAATTCTTGTACGGTTATCTTTGAGTCTTTTCATAGAATAACACCGACACGGCTTCTCTTTCTCTATGGCTTTTATTATTATCTTACAATATCTGTATGAGTGATATTGGAGGCGTTCTTAGCTTCACGTGAAGCATTCTGCAGATAGGGCGTTTCATTAGTTTTTGAGTCTGAAATTTCGTTGAAGTATCTACATGTGCTTGTTATTTTGTTTGCTTTGCTCAAGTTCCTTTGAGCAAGTCTGTGACGTACTCCAACCAACATCGTTGGTGAGATTATGCTAAGGTCGATCCATGTGTGAAATAAAGAAGTAAACCCACGTTGAGAGTTATTAGTTTGATTGTGTGCGAGATGTTTACCCCGCGGTTATTTGCGTTTACTAGAGCAGCTCGGATTGGAGGGAAGGTTCACCTGCACACAAAAGATACGGCAATTTGCACGAGTAAAGCATAAAAACAGTATTAACATAACAATAAACCACAATGAGCCTACAAAAATTGACATTTATTTCGGGTACTCGCCAAGTTCGATGACCGATAAACTTACTACTCCATGGCATTTTCACTTGCGGGTTTTCTATGTTCTTGATGCAGGTCAACTTTTCTCCCCTTCTTGCACATATGTGATGGGATACCTATTTCCAACTGATTTTTCTATGAGAATACATTTTAGTGGCCTAGGCCTGTGACCAAAGTGTTGAGACATACAGGAAACTGCAACAAATCATATTATTGGGAAACAAAGCCATTTCTGTAATTTTCTACTAAAATACCTTACATGCTTTTATATTACTGTAAGACTTTACATACTGGTATTTTTTTAATGCTATTAGTAATAGTTGATGATCTATTCCATCCTGTCACTAGCAATTTACATTTTGGCAGGATCGTGAGTCAACTGCTTCAAAAATACATGTCTCTAAGAATGGATCCTGGTCGCTGAGAATGACTCTTGTTCAAGGACCTAGAAACGCTCTGGTGGCATTAAGGAAGATCTGCGTACGCTGTACTCGCTTCTCTCGTTATCTTGCGTCCTGTTATCAGTTCAAACGCACAAAACTCGGGGTACCGCACGCTCAATTAGACTGCTTGGCTTGGCACACGTAGGATTTCTGTGCCGCCCTCCAGTTCGACGTTCCGCTCGTATATTTTCTGAGTTATCAGTGTTAATTATTGGTGTGTGTCGATAATTGGCCGTGGCTTCGATAAATAAAGGAGCCCCTGGCGTAAGCGGGCGCGGGCCTTAAGCATGGTGAGCTGTTCTGCATGGCTCTCGGCTGAATCCGGGTTCAGGGCTCCTCTCCCCACCTCCTCGCTCATGTCCATAGAGCACCAATTGAGCGTCTTTATGAAGCGCTGCTGGAGCTTCATCTTACGGAAACACTCGTGCGCTGCTAGAACATCATCATTGAGCCATAGAGCATATCACCTCACATCATGGAGCAAAGATCCTCAACCTTTCCTCCGTCATTGACCCCCTCGGCTTTCTGTATTAAGAACATAAGGCCGTAATTTACCTCAATCATGGGTCAATTCACTTCTGGTTGAGAACCTCTGTAGTATAAAGGGTTTCATCATTCCAAAATGTCATGAAGCAACACTCGTGTACTACAAGTGCACTGTTGTGAAGCTCTGCTAGAGGCCCATTGTAGAGCTGTTTTAGAACACCATCATAGCAGCACTAGAATTCTGGTACAAAACATCGCTCGTATTGTGCGCTGTGCATATCAACGTTTTTTCTTGTCCTCGGGTGCTCATCCATCATTTAACTACGTCTCGCCTCGTTAATTTTACAGGTTCATCCTACAACTCGTTACGTAATTCCTTGCTTCTACCCTCCTAGTTCATCCTGCCCGCTTGAACGCAACCTGCGAAGGCACAACCTTTGGCTTGCACCACCATCTGCCTTTGCCTCCCTTCCCTTACCTGCCTGGTACTCCACCCTTTTCTTTCGCTCCTGCGACTCTCCTAAGCCTTCACAGCTTTCTCAGGAACATCTCCACCCTCCGTTGGCTGGCTTATTTTCAGCTGTTTCACCGTTTTTATCGGCTTTCTATCTCAGGAAATGCGAAATGAACACAATTCTTTTTAATGCTCTGTTTTATCAATCGTTCTTGGGTTTGGAAATGCGGAATGAATAACTCCAGACCTACAAAAATTATTTTTAATGCTTTGTTATATCAATCGTTGTTGGGTTTGTGACCTATATTGTTATTATTTATTTTTTTAACGCAAAATGAAACAGCTGTCAGATCATATCATGAGCGATTGCTCCTGATATTTTAATATTAGGACATATTTCTGTTGTGACATACATTTTTCTTTAAATGGAATTAAAGCAAATCTATTTCGTAAAAATTAAGTGTGCTAAGCAGGGCAGTGCAATTTAATTCAGATCAACTGCTTAGTCATTCCAAGTTAACAGTTGTCATCTCACGCAGTAACAAGGGTGTCACATGCACATTTGAGTTTCTTTCTCAACTACCATCTCCCCTAATTTTGGATATTTATGTTCTAAAATAACAGTTAGCATTTCATCTGTTTCTCCAGCTAACATCTCCCTTATCCCTAACTGGCATCTCTACCTAAATTTTCTCCTTGTGGCATTTTATACCCAGATTTTTAGCTACATCATCTCCTAAAATGGCATCCCCACCTTCTAACTTGAATACGCAAAGTGTCTTCCCTACTTTACTCCTTTGATGTAATACCTTCTTTCCCGTCCTTCTGGGAAAATGTCACTTCAGGTAAAATACTTCCTCTTTGATGTAATCCTTCCCTTCTGTTGGAATACTTTACTTCTGAAGGAATGTTTCGTATGATGGAATGCTCCTTCATCATGGAAGGCCTGCCTCTTGGTGGACTACCTTCCTAATGACGGAATGCTTCTGTCATGTCGGAATACATTCCTCATGAAGGAATGCTTTGCCTTTAATGGAATATCTCCCGTGTGATGAAATACTTATTCCTCTGGAGGAATGCTTCTTCATGACGGAATGCCTTCCTCATGACGGAATGCCTTCCTCATGATGGAATGCTTCCCTCTTGATGGAATGCTTCCCTCTTGATGGAATGCTTCCCTCTTGATGGAATGCTTCCCTCTTGATGGAATGCTTCCCTCTTGATGGAATGCTTCCCTCTTGATGGAATGCTTCCCTCTTGATGGAATGCTTCCCTCTTGATAGAATGCCTCCCTCTTGATGGAATGCCTTCCTCATAATGGAATGCGTCCCTCTTGATGGAATGCCTTCCTCTTGATGGAATGAATGCCTTCCTCTTGATGGAATGCGCCCGCGGTGCCGGAACGCCTCATCGTATCCCACGAGGCGACGCCTCCCCCCACGGAGGTGCGGCGCGGAGCAGGTAGAGCACCGCAGCGCCCACGCTCCTCAGACCTGCGCCTTGTGTCCTTATTTGCATCTCGCGCGTCGGGCTGCTGTCCCGGCTGCCTGCTGTGCTGTGCAGTGCGTTGTGCTTGTGCTGCTGTGCTGTACGACGTGCTTGTGCTGCTGTGCTGTACAACGTGCTTGTGCTGCTGTGCTGTGCAGCGCGTCATGCTTGTGCTGCTGTGCAGTGCAATGGTTCTCTCTTGATGGAATGCGTCCCTCATGATATAATGTTGTCTGTGCAGTGCTTCTGTGCTGTGCAGCGTGTCGTGCCTGTGCTGCCGTGTAGTACTGTTCCGCTTCTCCTGTTTGTGCTGGTGTGCTAAGCACTTTTATAGACTCTGTATTCATTCATGTAGATTGAGCCGATATCCAAACCTGGATACATGTATATGTGTATGGGTGTTAGGAGAGATATCGAGTTCCCTTTGAGCAATACCCGTCACACCTTAAACTGAAATGCCCCGTGTCGTAGGAATTGAACTCTGTTGCACTGCAGTCACGCGTACGCTCAAATTAGGAGAGGTCTGTAGAACACGGTGGCAGTGAGCCCTACAGCGGTTGGCATCCTTGCTCTGCAGGCCGAAGGGTCATGTGTAGCATCAGCCGAAGGAAGAGGGTTGCCAGATTGGCAGTATTCGAGGAAAATTCTCATATTCGCTCGTTTTCTTTGTTAATTCGGTCATAAAACGCCCTCGGCATCTGACAACCTTACTAGGTGCTGTGCTTTTTATGTTTGTGTTTGAAAATTTACCTGTAAGAATACTTGTGAGAAAAAGGTCAATCTGGTTGCTTGGAGCGGTGGAGACCGAGGCAGGCATACGGGCCGGGTTCCCTGGAGTCACGACCCCGTGCTTTGCTGCTCCTGCTGCCAACGGTCAAAGGCGGCTCGAGATCTGGTCACGACCTGGTCTTGTCCTCAGACCTACCTGCCCTGCACATTTCTGCTGCCCCAGCTCTCTCTCTAACGTACTCTGGTCGCCATCACTGGTGTTGGCTTGGTTTGGTTCGTATGCGAAATCTACTGGTCTTTTTTTAAAGTTTTAACGTGCCCTCACATTTTTGATGCCTGTTCTCTCTAACGTTCTTTGCCGCCATCGTTGGTGTTGGCCTAGTTTGGTTCGTAGATCTCGTTCGTGTGCGAAATGTACGTGTTTCTTATGATGTTCATTTGTAACTCTCCTAATTTGAAATAGCGTTGAACGAATCTGATGTTTCGATGAGGGAAGGTTTTTTCTTGTTAGTGTTGCACATTAGAGATGTCCAGGATGTTTTGTTGACTATTATAATTTTTTGTTGGCCTTGAATTTAGCATACGATATCGAAATCCCGTACTGTGTAATTGGAAGTAATGCAACATCCATTGCTGCTGGCGAGATCTATTGATAAATACTTTTCCTTTAGAGTCTAGATATAATTCTAGATATAACTCTTTAGAGTCTAGATATAACTGCTCAGGATAATGCCTAGACTATATGTTTACCCGTGTATTTTTTACCCTTAATTGAAAATTAGTTGACTGGAAGTTAAATATGAATCAGCCGCAGAAATTCAATTTAATTGGGTTCTTATCTGATACCTGATATGTGCTCTAGCCCTGGCATTTACGGCACCTGAAACTGCACACCTGAGCGTTACTGTTGTCTGGGTTTTATTGGTTTTGTTTCGTAAACGAGTTATCTCCCTATGTTTTCACATCTGATGTTTATTTAGCCAAATTCTTATTTGGCTCTCAGTTGCAACACTAACCTGGTCAGCTTCTTTAATGTATATTAAATGGAACCTTTTTTACATCCAGTTCACCTGAAATTGTGGAACAGAAGTTCACTAGCTGTTTGAAAAGACTGGAAGAAGGGCAGTGAGTGGTCCACCGAGTCAACAAAAACCAAAAATTTACCTTTTCTTGCCAGACTCACTTTGATCTCTATTCAGCTCAGCTATTTTTAGCTGGCTATCATTTTACCCTATTGTCAGCATTGAAGTCCCGTTTTTAGTTCTTCTTATTTCTTATGTTTAATTCACATGCGCCTCGTACATCGTCCCCCCTGCTGGCTTAGCATAACAATTTTGCCGTGTAATCTCAGTCGCAACCCTTTACCGAGCAGCATATTTCTCACCTTTGCGCTCGTCGGAACTCTGTGTTTTTGTTCTCTGTGATCTTTTCCGCTGTCCAGTGTAGCGTTTTCTACGCTTTTACGCGAAATAAATTCGCGTTAGCGCATACCGTTCTTGTCTATATTGTCTTCATAGTTGTTTATGTTTCGTTACTTCCCTGCGACAACTTTTTGAAAAGGTTTTGTAATTTTGGAGCAACTGAAGTTTATTCTAGAAGTTGATTATGTCTTTGGTGTTCGGGGCTGTTCCTTGAAAATTCCTCATGAATTTGTTAGGGTGGAAAGATTGTACATAATTCCATGTTTTGTAGATGTCTCGAAGATTTTACAATCGATGCCTCGTTACCAAACGAGTCTTGCAAGTGACAGTTTAATATAAGCAGGAGCCGAGAATTGAAACGCTTTTCCTTCTTTCATCATGTTCTGAAATAGTTATTATTCTTTGGGAAAAGAGCAATATAACTTGTATGTAAGCATCGAAGTTCGAAAACCTCTCCGTATTTTGTTCAAGTTTTGATTCTTTCAATTTTCGAGTTATCAATTTTGCTTGCGTGTTGACGATTATTTGGTGATAGAATATTAAGAGTATTCGAACTGAAAAGCATCATTAGTTCGGCTGTAATTAATGCTATAATTTAATCTCTGCGTTAGTCACAAACCCGTAATCATTTGGGTATTGATTAAAGTTTTTTCCCGGTAGCGTACTCGCTTGGATATATATCTGTATTCACTCAAATATTCCAAGGTAAAGAAACAAAGTAATTGAAACAATCGTGATATGAGTAGTGGTATATAGTTTTACTAGTTGACAACTTTACTTCATTGATATTCGTTCCCATTCGAAGTAAATACTATGATCAACGGAACGCTCTGTTCTCGACGTTGCTCCTGTTTTGGTGCGTCTTTTAACGTCTCGCTCCACTTTTCATGGCCGCCTTGTCTGCGTCTGTCTTCCAGTCCGCGACTGAAGTCGTGAGGTCCGATTTTTTACTGTCCAAACAATAATCATTACTTTTTTTGGTAGATAAACTTTGCGTGTTGTGTTTCTTCAATTTGTCTGCGTTTCGGTAATTGTAGCTCATCAACTCGGGCCGTTCCTTCGAGCCTTTAATGTTGATTGTGGACCACTTCTATTTTGGCTTCTGCTGCATTGTTTTGTCTTGTGGAACCGTCTAAGAGTTTGTTGGTGGCGGCCGCGGCGGTGCAGTCCATTACTTTGATGACCTGTGCTCAGCGGGCTGTACTGCGCGGGACACTTCTTGTCAACGGGGAGCATTAGCTTCACTTGTTTGTGCAGCAACTCTTGTGTTCCCTGAAGTGTGCGCGCGCCGGCGTAACTCTTCCTCAACAGTGCATACACCTCCGACCATTTATGGATCAATAAAACTTGTGTGTGTGTCCGTCGTACGGTAGTAACGAAGATAGCTCACTTAGAATTTGTGCTTTTTTTCGTTATGTTTGATAAGGGGAGCGTTCGGTGAGCAATGAGCATTAGTGTCTCTTGAGTGTGTGTATTGAGGTGATTAATGCACTCGCTGCTGTGGCCGCGTCTGGTGCAGCGACCGTGCGAGAGGTTTGTTTCTTTTATAAGTCCTCCGCGTAGAATGGTTATTTCCCAGCGCTGGTGACATAGGGAGCAAAACCCCTCTTTCTACGGAGTTGTAGCATCAGGAGTAACGCCATCTCCGTACTTGGTGCTTACTATGGTTCGCTCAAAATGAGTTTGTCAGGTACTTTTTCAATTTTGTGTTGTTTCAATTTTACTTTTATCAGTGAATCAATTGTATCCAACCCAGTGAATCGGTCGATTGTATTCTTTCCAGTTAGTCAATTTGGGGCACTTTATTGTGAGCAAGTATTCTAGTTTTGAAAATGACATTTGTATTGGATAATCTTTAGGACTTTCGATCGATAACAAACACATTTTTATTTGCATTTGAAAATTGAAGAAGTCTGTAGTTGAATGCAGCCGTTAGTTTCCACGCGCAGAATTACACTTTCGTTTAAACTCCATAGGAAAATTCCCAATGACTTTCCCATTTGGGACGCTATTTGAGCCTTCGATTAACTTGATGGATGTGTAGTGATTAATATGCCTTGATTACTGTATTTATAACTTGCACTGCTGGCCGCAATGGGAAAGGAAACGCTAGCACAAATGCAGTGCCGCACGCGCGCTGTGTGTGGCGACTGGCGAGCAGAAACTGTCCTGCGTGTACACTTTAAATTTAATAAAGCTGTCTTTTGACTACTGTTTCAGTTTTATTTTATCTACCTTTTCTTGTAAGAATTACGGCACAGCTCGCATTCTGTTAGTGTACACTTACTGATTGAAGGCCTTTCGTAATTTTTGGGGGTGTTTCTTAGCAATTCCTGTAGGGAAACTTTGACCTGAGTGGTGTTGCTGCTTAGTAATGTAGCATCTATGCCATTGTTATTCACTAATTTTTACAAGCGAGCCACTTCGGTTAAACGCATCAATTGAGAGAGCTGCAGCTACTTCAAGTTGGCGCCCCTCAGGGGGATGCAACTATTGTATCTATGGGAATTAGCGCTCCCAGGGGAACCATGTGAGGGCCTGAGCTAAAGGTTAGGTAGGCTTCCTTTTCGTTGTAATAAAATAGGGTTTTGTTTCGTTACGGACCATCTTTTTTTCAGTTCACTGCTGTCCTGTTTTTCAGCACCTACTACTTTCTTCTTCAACTTTTTTCTTGTTTCATGAACTTCTTTCCTAGCTTACTGTTTCTGTGCACCTTGTGCATAGATTCCGCGTTCCCTCAACTCCATACAAAATGGTGCCTTTCTCTTTCCTCTCTTGGAACATCTTTGTCGTGGTTAAGGGAGGCTAAAACTTTCTTATATAATAATAATAATTCAAGTTGGCGTATATTATATAAATTATGTATTAATTAATTTATTTATATATTTTTCGAGAGCCGCGCAATGAATGCCACTGATCTATGCGATGGTAAAACTTAGTTTGTAGAATAAAATTTGACCATGAATGAGTCTCCATAATGGTTTCATTCGAATGTGATTTTCACGATAGATAGCTAGAAACATCTTTTCCGTTGAGTCTCACAGATCTTACTAGTTAATACTTCTTTATTCGTTCAAAATAAGTCATGTCAGGCAAGTGGGAAAGGTAGATAGCGTGTATTTGTAGAGATGTTAGTTGAAAAAAAACTCGAGTGTAAAAGCAACCTGCCCTGTGACGGGGAAAGTTCTTCCGCCTCGCATGACATATCGGTGCTGCGTGGTCCGAGGACCATTGTTAGAATTTCTGTTGGCCTTTCTATAGCTGTGTTGTCAGAGTGGTCTGTTCTTATCATAATCATTCACGGTTTGGTTTCTCATAATAAAACTTTACAATGCACACCGAGCATCCTTTAACTCGGTGGATAAATTTATTCGAAAAAAATGTTCACACTTGAAAGATTTGGCTTAAAAAATCACCAGTATAGGTACCCTGGTCTGCAGATAATCTTGATTGGGAAAGTGACTTTAACTCAGTGGTTGAATTTATTCGAAAAATGTTCAGCCTTGAAAAGATTTGGCTTCAAAACTACACCAATATAGGTTTCTGGTCTACGGACTGCGGCTTATCTTGCTTGGGTAAGCGGTTGGAGTCGCTGCCACTCACGATGCCTGCACCTATGGTGAATTATACAGCTGCTCGCTCTCCACATCTTGTGAGGCCGTGTATGAACAGCAGTCGTGAAGCTCACGTTTCAGATGTGTGTGTTTACTTGGCGATTTGATTAGTCTGCAATCAACTCCGAGAATTACCTGAGGCGAAATGGCCGCGTTTACCTCATGTCTGGTGGTAGAGTCAGGCGTTTCGAACGTTTCAAACAACTCACGATCGAGACATTAAGTGCATTTAAACTCAGCAGACATAGTTGAATTTTGGCAATTTATTATCATTATAGTTATTCTCTTACTATCGAAAGGAAAGGGCCCGGGAACGGTGGCCGCACAGCTATGACTTGTCCGTGTTGCTGGATTATGAAAGTCTCAAGGGGACGAAAATTTGAGATTTAGGTGAAGATTATTGCTACTGATGCTCTTAACAGAATCGTGGTGCTAGTCTTCTCTCGGTAAAATCAAAGTGAAATGCGTGAGAATAAATTGAATAGAAAATTCAAAAGTAGCCTGACTCTCTCTCACATATCAAAACACTAAATGTGCTGGAATTTAGGCCAAAGAGAATTATCCCAACTGTAAAAAAATGCTTCTGTATGTCATTTAAAGAACATTTTGGCGATGGCGAATAAAAAGAAACTTCAAATGACAAAATTATTAGTTTCTGACAACCTCAAATGACAAGTTTCTGACAACTCGATGCAGAAAACGATTTATGCATCAAAACAGCGTCTCGAAGTATTCTCTAAGTATTGAGTTAAGTTTCGTTGGAGCCATCTGACAAGTACTTCAAATGATTGGCATGAGTTATCCCACTATCAATAGGTCGAATCTGATGACTGGAGTATTGATTACCAAGTAATTTTGTCCTGTGTGCTCGAGCATAGCGAGAGAGGTGGTGTCAGCCGCACGTTTTGGATTAGAGTTTGCCCACCACTCAGTCTATCAGTTAGCGATCAGACCAACTCTTAGTCAGCGAGACTGAGATCATTAGTCTCTGTATCTCACCCCATTTAATGGTGTCTGTGCATGTGATTCGCACCTTATCCTGAGGAGTTCGCGGTTTCATTTTCAGTAGCATTATCGACAGATCGAATTTTTGTAGCTCCGGGCAAGTTCCCTCTTTATTTTTCGTTTCATCATCTTCTCCAGTTCGTCTTTTCATCCTCGGCGAATTGAGTCCGCTCGATGATGTTGGATAGCCGTCAGCGAGCAGCTAAACGAGAAAAGCTCTTAGTCAAGGGCGGAGACCATCTCTCTGCTGCACGATCGTGGTGTTTTTGGTGTGGCTCGTTGCATCGTGACCGAGTGCAGTTGCGCAGACCCTACATTTGCGCACACGACGAATGGCCTCATCTGTCAACGTCTCTCAAGGTGTTCTAACGCCGAATTACTCTTTCACTCTGATAGCCAGTTCATCCTTGCATTCAAATTTTTGTCTCTGTAGCCTTGCGTATTGGGTACCGCACGTTGTACTTCTATGCGTGGGAATCGTCTGTTAAGTAGCAGCACGTTTTGAGATCTTTACCCTACCCATTCGAAATGTTCATTGAAACCTGAAAGGTTCAGTATTTGGTGCTTGATTTGAATCAAGCCACATGCGAGTTTCGTGCCCTGAAATTCTATGATTTGTACTTTTTTTTATTTCAAAATGTTGAACTGTTGATCAGCACGAAGCCCCTCAGGGGAATTCAACTATTGTATCAATGGGAATTAGCGCTCTCAGGGGGAAATAGTGTGAGGGCTCGAGCTGAGAGTTATGTAGGCCTTCTTTTTATTAAAATTAAATCTTTTTGTTGTGTTAAGGACCCACCTTTTGTCGGTGCACTGCTGTCCTGTTTTTCAGCACCTACTATTTTCTTCTTCAACTTTTATCTTGTTCCTTAAACTTCTTTCTCAACTTACTGTTTCTATGCCTCTTCTGCATAGATTCCGCGTTCCCTTATATCCATACTACGAGGCCTGTCTAAAAAGTATCCGACTTTTGGCCAGAAAAAATATTTCGAATACCTGACGGAGTTGGGACCCTAATCCCCTTCAAAGTAGGCCCCTTGTGCTTGTACACACTTAGCCCACCGATCCTTCCACTGCTGGAAACACCTGTGGAAGTCTTCTTTTGGAATAGTGTTCAGCTCCGTCGTCGCTTTCTGGTGCGAAGCAAAATCAATCAAGGTGATGCTGACTGTTTTCTTTGATGTCCGTGGAGTTTTGCATCACGAATACGCACCGGAAGGACAAACAGTGACAAAGGAGTACTATCAGGATGTTCTCCGGCGACTTCGTGATGCAGTTCGGCGCAAAAGACCAGACATGTGGACTGCGAACAACTGGCACTTGCATCACGACAACGCGCCCGCACATTCATCCCATTTGATCCGCAATTTCTTGGCCAAACATGGAATAACGACCGTTCGCCAACCTCCCTACTCTCCAGACCTGGCTCCTTGCGACTTCTGGTTGTTTCCAAAATTGAAGACACCACTGAAAGGATCCCGTTTTGAGAGTAGAGAAGAGATAATGCGGAACGCGACGACAGAGCTGAACACCATTCCAAAAGAAGACTTCCAGAGGTGTTTCCGGCAGTGGAAGGATCGGTGGGCTAAGTGTGTGGAAGCACAAGGAGCCTACTTTGAAGGGGATTAGGGTCCCAACCCCGTCAGGTTGTTGAAGTATTTTTTCTGGCCAAAGGTCGGATACTTTTTCGACAGGCCTCGTAAAAGGTGCCTTCCTCTCTTTAGAACGCTTTTTTTAGCGGTTAGGGAGGCTTAAACTAACTTCTAATCTAATGAGCGCAAAGTACTTGGTTTCGTCCTTTCATTGCTTATCCTTTGACATGTTTGCTTTACTAGCTCGATGCTTTACTAGCATTCTTAGGGCCACTTCAACTGGAAACGTTTAGCGTCGCATCATCAGTCGCGGTTGTTACGTACTGAGAATTGCATTAGTGGTTCTTCATTAAAAGTCGCACACCTGAACAATTAATTTGAAGTTATATCGACAGTAATATACGACCGTGTATCATGTCTTAAAAATCAAAGCTAACGCTAATTTCGCTTCCATCTGTTCTGCTTGTCAGAGAAGTTAGTCTGTGCATCATTTACTCTGGTTGATTATAAGTCTAAGCTCTTTTACTCGTAAAGCCTTGCTTGGGAACGATGCCTTAACGACTCAGCTGCTCACTTAGCCTGCAAACTTTCCACGAGCCCTCCAGCCATTAATTGGCACCCATGCAAATTGAGAACAACGAGCTACAGGATACGCACCTCCCTGTACTGCACAGCCCGCCCGAGAAACCAGTTAAACAATACGATCAACACGGCAAGACGATGATCGAATTGTTCAGCTGGTTTCTTCGTGTTCTTCGTCTTACAGGGTTGATCGTAAACCCTAAACCTAAGCACA
Organism: Morinoia aosen; assembly: GCA_030386875.1. Lineage (NCBI taxonomy): Eukaryota > Metazoa > Arthropoda > Malacostraca > Amphipoda > Talitridae > Morinoia > Morinoia aosen. The sequence goes on along the minus strand of CM059559.1, from coordinate 9,315,543 downwards.
GGATTGGTAATATAAACTCTATAAGATGTGGTGATGTGAATTGCACTTCAGTGGTATTCATTAGCTGACTTTCCTCATTGCGCTTGTAGGCGCTTTATAGGAGCACTTGTCTCGGCACATCTGGAGGACTTTGGGCTCCTTTGTGATCCATGTGATACCTGGACTCCTCTTTAAACTTGTCTGTACACGTCTGTTGTTGTGAAGGAATGTATGTTTATGACGTGCTTCAATTTTATGTCCTCGCTAGTCAATTTTGGCTCACTTTTCGATGCCTCTCGTTCGTTGCATCATTATAGTTCATAAAAGAACGTGCCAAAAATTAAAGTAATTTCGTTCATTGTCTCTTTGCTTCATGAAGTCGCAAAATTGATCTCAACTTCGCTGTAGTGTGCTTTCAGGTAACGGAAATAATCTCGAATGTTTCAAAATCTCATCCCTAACTTGCTAAACTGCCTTCAACATTTTATCAGACAAAAGCTCGCTGCTAAATTTCCCGTAATTGAATGTAATTACTCTAATTATCTCATCACATGGCTCATCAACCGGATGATTCGTCGGAAGCTGCTTGCCTGTTGCAAAATTGCGAGGCTCGCCTTTTTTGGCCCAATAATAAAATGTTGCCTTTTCCAAATTCAACTTGGCCGTAGAAATTGCTGGTCATCGCGAAGTGTTTAGCCTTCTCTAGCCTTTTTTGACTAATACTGGAAAATGTTATGTATGAGAATTTAAGCGAAAAAAATTGGCCCTTTTGGTAATCTGTGCTGGCGTGCCGTTGAACGTGTGGTGAACCACAATTGCGTGAGTCACTATCCCCTGTGCCACATTTTCTTGTATATCATAATATTTACACAAGTCGGTGCTAAAGCAGCGTCGAAACGCTGCTACCTAGAAAATCATGTTTTAAAACTGTGCCTTCAGAGAGAGAATACTGTGTTAGTCAGTGTCTTAAGTTAATCTTCGAATCTCATTTTGAGAGATGTGTGTGAGCAGTAACTTTTGTCGATAGATTTTGCAATTATCTTCGAGTAACTACTACTCATGTGCTATCTAGGGTTCATCCAAAATGTTTCTTGCGGTTAACCAATCCAAGTCGTCTAGGGAAGTACATCGCACTATTAACTTGGTAATAAAATGAAAAAGAAAAATAGAAAACATGTTCTTGGTCTTGTCCCTTATTTTACATCCAATTCTTCATGTTCGTGAGATCGTATGTATTCGAACATCGTTTCTCCGTTGACGCGAAAGGAGCACATACCAAAAGCTGAGCGTCGAGAGCAAGCGTATGCGCAACAAGCCTTTCACACAGTACTTCTGTTCTCCTTGAACAAGCAATTGGACATACTTTCGACGAAAACATCTACTCTAGCGCATTCTTGAACAGCGACTCGTCTGTTTCGTCGTGTGTCGGGAGGATGGCATTTCGAGACAACCTGGGCGAGTTGATCGACCCTTAATTCCGGCCGATCGAAGGTGACCGCAAACTTGCGCCATAGCTCGTCTTCACAGGGGATTAGTTGAGCTGATGCGGTTTGCGTGATGAGGGATGGTGCCAAGAGCGTTACGGCGCAGTCGTACAGGGCGGAATAAACGCCGTTCTATTTTATGCTTGCGCATAAATTGTAACAGAACGTGTGGTTGAACGTAGGTCATTTTCGCTCGTCTTATATCCGCTAACGCCTCAGTTGATGTGATGGAATCTCTTTGTCTTGTTCCGTCTGTTTGCGTTCCTGTGTAATACTTCGGTGTTTTGATGTTGACTAGAAGTTGGAGATAAAATGGTACCCAGTTATTTGCAGGAAGAGCTTACCTCGTTCATTAAGCTGAGATATTGTCTTTGTTGCCATAATTCCATTTCAAGTTGTCTAGTACCCCAAATCATGATGATTATTTACTTTTAAGTCAATGTTCCATTTTTTACCAACTGTACTTATTCGCACTGTTCAATTATAATTTTTTGAGGAGAAGTGTTACGTTGCGTTCGTTCTAAACATGTTTAGAAGACTTGGCGCTCTCTAGAGACAGAGGATTTACAAAGCGCGCGCGATATTGAAGTGAGTGGTGAAAATTCATAGATCGCGCCTCTTTTCTTCAGTATAGTTGAAGGAGTAATGTTCCTGTGGGGAGATATTAGCTACTTCCATCTCAGGATGAGCATTACTTTCTGCGGGTAGCACGTGTAGGTTCAGTTTATAAGTGGATAGGCGTGTCTGAATTTTAAGCAGCAGCTGACCTGTCACCAATACTTCGTATTGGACTTGTGAATTTTGTGTCTCGAGGTATTTTGTACAAACGATAAATTTTCTTGTGTAGTTCGTTATTGGTTCTAGTTTCGTTGTGAATTGAAAGTTACTTCTAAATTGGTTGTTATGTAATGGGCATTCCTCTCCCTTTGAATTCTTAGTTATCGTGAAAAATTTTCTTGGCTCGTTTTGGTTTGATATGAACATCTGTTCTTTCAATTTGATCTTTTATGGGTTGTATGCTCATATTGTTTCCTGATTTGCTGGCTTATCAAGTTCTAGATGCAGAAAATCGATGTGTAAGAAACGTACGACACTGGCACTTGATTGTGCATTCTTAGAGCGTGTGTTTCATGCTTGGCTGCTATGTTTGCGTGTGGGTTAAAAGTTATTACTGTCATCATGACGCGCTCTGTGGTCGTACAGTATTCAATTGTGCTCTGCGCACGTGATGCTTAGTTTTATGGTCGTGCACAGTGTTGAGACAGCAATTAGACCTGTGGGAGAGCTCTTGACCACCTTGAAGTTTGTAATTCTCGAAGTGTTGTCGATGTTCAATTTTTTCAGCTGGTATGCCAGTTTCTACTGAGTAACCGAGAAATCGTTTTGGGTGTATAACCATGGCTGCGCAGTTTTAATTGTACTTTTGAACATGTTGTACGATTGTGTATAAGAGGTGTAGTAATCGTATGGTTTGCAGTTGAAGATGAAGTTTTTAAAAAAATCACTGCCTTTTGCTTACGAAAATCACTTCCTTGTACTCCAGGCTTTGGACAGTTGAGCGGAAGGGCTTGAACTAGAAATCTTGTTCAAAAAGATGAAGAATTGGGCTAATATATTATCATCAATCCTTTTTGTAATCTTGCTCTCATGATTCTTTTTCTCAGTGCTCAGAAAATTGTCGTATTTTGATACGCGCGAAATGCTCATGACGATGTGATGGCCAAGCCGCGCATGGCAGTAGATACTTCCTGTATGGCGTCGTTTGACATATAATGCATTGCTTGTAGTTGACACACTCATTTCTGAGCTTGTTTACTTGAACACTATTTGGGAACAAGAGTGTTGGCATGAGCGCAAATAATTTCTCTCCTTTCATAACTTTGAACGAGTAGAATTTGAAACTCATACGTGTGGTTGTACTCTCGGGTGTTTTATTGTGGTTGATTTAATCTTTTTGGACATTAGAGCCGGCTCGTAGGCTCCAATAGATGTCGAGTGGCTTCATACATATCACGATAAGTGAACTACGACTATAGCATATATAGTACAAGTCATCGTGTCGTTGATGTAGCATATGTAATCCTTCGTAACGTTGGCTAATGAGTGCTTTTCTTCTTTCGTCTGTCATAAAGGTAGCTTGATTATTGAATGAGATCCCGACTGGCCTTTCTGTAGACCCCTGAATTTCATGTCGGAGAGATTCAAGCTGTTTTTATTTGTAAGTATTTAGTTTCTCAAATGAGAGTAATTGAAGCTTATTTACCTTGACGTGCTTGTAACTGACTCTGGAACCTCGAGCTGTGCTTGAAGAAGTATGATTTGTGTGAATTGATTGAATGTTGGTTGCCCTCTAGCTCTAGATATATGTATTCTTATGAGGGATGTATGATGCTAGTGGCAAACGCTGCAATGATCTATTATGCCAGTTGTCTTAATTATCATTGTTTTACTGCAATGTGCTGTAGTGCTGCGTGAGTGCTTTGTTTGAACATGAGATGCTCTAGAGGTGCTGTAGTGCAGTGCTGTGGTGCACCACTGCCATGTTTGGTCATAAGAGGCTGTGGGGATGCTAGTCTCCGCCAAACTCCCCATTTTGCCGAGGCCGCGTGTGTGTCTTCACTAGAGCACAGTAAGTTCGTCTTCCACCAACGGCTTCTTAAGAACTACTCTAGCGTGCCGTCCGTGCTGGAGCGGGCAACCGCATCTCAAGCGACTGTCTTTCAGGCCATTTTGGCTCTTCTACTCGTCTTCTTTATGCTTATTTTGCCCTGCGTGACATCATCTGAGGCCCTCGGGCCTTGTTTCACCTGTACTAGCTCAGCCGACTTCAATTCCTCTATACTTCACTCTTGTACGTTCTGGCTCAAGTTTTCTTGAAGCATTGTTCTGCCGGAGTCGTCCATATCGCTTTGTTATTCTCGTTTGATTCTAGCGACAGACAGGTTTTGCGTGTGCATTCTAATTTACTCGGCGCTCCTTGCTATAGGTGTTCTGTTACTCAGTGATCGTCCCCATCCAAGTATTGCGTCGAGTTTTCATGTGACAGAATATAAATGGTCCCCGACTGTTTACTATCTGCGCTGGAAATTGAATGATGGAAAATTTCATATTGCGTTAATCCTTTAGTTGGTACGATACTCTAATTGAATAGAGTCAGACACACAAACGAGCTGACGAACTCTAAAAGCTAAGTTCGGTAAGCTTTTAAGTGGGAAGAAAAACGGACAAATGTGAGGTTTACACCAGTCGCGCTTGGCTCACTTGGGATGATCGGAGCAGCTCTTCAGCGCTCTTATCACGCGGTGCGACAGCATTTTGGTATGTAGAATAATTTGGAAGAACTGCTCAATTAACTAATGCTCAGATATGGGACCTGAGCAGCCTGCACGATAGGAATACCACTCAAATTGGTTAAGTATTGATGGGTCTCATGGTCATTTCTCAGGTGAGATTAGGGCTACTGTAAAACTCCCGATGATTAGGAAACTGCATTGTAGAAGTATTATAAATTTGCAACTCTCATAACACTTGTTCACTCAAGAAAGTTATTAATCACTCCTATGGCAAGTTAATTGGTTACGTCATGACTCGAAAGTAATGCATCCCTGTGTTGGTTCTCACTTATCGTAGAATTTGGCATTCGAAGTATCGTTTCGTTAGCATTTATTTTACTAGAGTGTCTCTGGCCTCAGAATTGGTAGCATGTGTTCTATTGGTCTTGCTCGTCGCTTGGGATCTTTTACAGATCACGTCTGAAAATAATAGGAAAATATTTACGTTTAAACGAAGTACCCTTGGTCCTTCGACCATTGTTTTGTGTTCATTTAAATTGATGCGGCATTAAGTTTACAAAGAACATCATTTGTGTATTTTTGGTGTTTTCATTTTTCTTTCAGTTCATTTTTACTGGTTGAGCAACGCAATTTATGCGTACGGATTGAAAATTTTTCATCCTGTATCGAATTTATTTTGGGGTGCGAGTTAGTTTTATTTTTAAAATACCCGTGTTTGTGTTCCATGTAACTTTTTGTACAACGACGTTGCAAACAATTAAACGCTCGTATTTTTCGCTACTCTACTTTTCCAATCTCATGAAGTTGTGAAAACGACCTTTTTCACCTTCAATTCCGTACCAATATTTGCGATCGGTATGGTGTGCTGCATTTTATCGGTGTTTAGTGTGCTCCATCGCACAGCGGTGCGATGAAGGTAGGCTTGCGTTGTTCTGTAAAATACACTGTGTACCATGCATGCCTAATGACCCATGTTTTGTAAGTGCACTTCCATTGTTTTTATTGCAAACACGTTGAATATTTCATGCCTAATGACCTGTGTGGCATAAATATGCTTCCATTGTTTTTGTTGAAACGCGTTAACTATTTCATGCCTAATGATCTGTGTGGCGTAAATACGCTTCCATTGCTTTTATTGCAAGCACTTTGAATATTTTATGCCTAATAACCTGTGTTGCATAAGTATGCTTCCATTGTTTTTATTGCAAACACATTGAATACTTTATGCCCAATGGCTCATATTTTGTAAATATGCTTCCATTGTTTTTATTGTAAACACGTGGAATATTTCATGTTTAATGAGCTGTGTGAGATAGGTATGCTTCTTGTTTTTATTGAAAACACGTGGAATATTTCATGCCTAATGACTTGTTTAGCATAAGAACGTTTCCATTATTTTTATTGAAAGCACGTGGAATATTTCATGCCTAATGACTTGTTTAGCATAAGAACGCTTCCATTGTTTTTATTGAAAGCACGTGGAATATTTCATGCCTAATGACTTGTTCAGCATAAGAACGCTGCCATTGTTTTTATGGAAAGCACGTGGAATATTTGATGCCTGATGTCTCGAGTGGCATAAGTGTGCTTCCGATATTTTCATTAAAACTCGTAGAGTATTTTCTGCTTGATGAATTGAGGCATAACAGCGTGCAGGTTTCGCTTATTTATGCATGAAAGAGAGTAATACTTCTTCTCTATTGATTTCTGACTCGACGCTACGGTGATCGGTGACCAAACTTTGGACTTGTCGATTATTAACTTTACATCTTCATATTCTGGTGAGTTGCTAAGGCAGTAGTCCACCTATTTTTTTAAAGTTTGTTGTGCATATGTCAGTGTGCGGGTCTTGTTCAAATTTACAGGTTGAGAAACCAATTATTGTAATGCTTCGTTTTTTCTACGCTCATTTAATTTCATGTTCAAAGATTATATGCTAGCGTAGCGAGGACGCGGTCTTTGCTAGCATAATTTTTCCTTTACTAGCATAATGTATAAAAAATGATCTTATGTTCAGGTTAAAATATGAAGTACAGAGATGAGTTGATCTAATGACCACCAGCAAGCTAAAAAATGCCGTCCGACCATTTTTAGTGTGCGCGTGTCGTGTGCGAGGGTATTTCGAAGAGCAAAAATTTATCCGAGCTATCGATTTTGACGCCTTCTGCACACGGTGTTTTATTGCGAGTTCGCATGATTGCTGCAGTTTTTGTAGCACTTACTGCTTACTTTTTTTATTATTGAAGTTGAGCAGGTGCTCAGCACTTGCATTTTTTCACCTCGTTTACCATATATGCTACACTGGAGCTAGCAGAGCGACAGCTGTCTTGGGCCGCTCTGACTGGCACTATACAAGCCACTCGGTTTCCCTTCACTGGCATTTGCAAGTCGTGTCTCGAGCCCCCGTGGTTCTGGGAAGGCTTCCTCTGTTCCTGGATAGCATGGTGATCGAGATGTTTGAAATAATTTGATGCTTTCTTACCGAGTTAACTGAAAAATATAAACATGTTATTCCTTTTTCTTCAGACAGTTAACTGAAAAATATAAACATGTTTTTCCTTTTTCTTCAGACAGGTGCGAATCAATATCATACTTGAGCATTTTTGTAATATTAATTCTCTATGACTGTAATTGGGAATATACGCGAGAGTTTCTTATTTCAGTAAATGAATTGAGTTTCTTTAGTCGTTCAACTTTCATGACAATTGCTCCATGAGTTTTTGTTTTTATTATGTTTACTTCTCCCATCACTTCGAATCAAATTTGTGTTGCGTAATGCAGTGGTACCGTATTCCATCAAGTCACGCTGATTTATACCATGGCCGAATATCGATGCACGATGCTGCATGGTATTACACTACAGAGTAATATTTTTTCTTGAATTGTAGCTACGCTAATGCGTTTATAATGCGCCGAAAAGGATTGCTCCTCATCGTGAACTTAGCTGCGAACGAGATACACATAACCTTTGAGCTTCCAGTAATCCAGTTGCTATTTGAACTTTTCATTTGTGTCACTTGGGAACTGGGACCTGCTCGAGGATGTTGTGATTTTTTTTATTTTTCTGCGGTGTATTTGTCATTGTTTCATTCAAGTTGGTCTCAGGCATTCTTTTCGGGTCTCATTCACCTTTCTTGCTACCCAATAAAAAACAGCGATTGTCGTCGTTGGTGTCAGTATGGTCATTAACTGAAAAATTTGTCGAGTTAAAGGTTTTTATTTTGACTTAATGCATCAACCATTTTGATGATAGCCTCGTCCGTCTCAGCCACAACCCATTGGCGTGGCTAGTTGTGTGTACTCACTCCTTTACCAGTATTCGTATCATACATACACCGCTGATGCGAGAAACGGTCCTAGTTTGACACCTGCGCCACGTAGGCTGTAAACATAATTCTTTCCATTTCTGCTACACGAGTTCCACAGTTACTCGTAAATGGCATCATTGTGCGGTCCCACGCTGCAGAACTTAACGGTGTCTATATTCTGAACGCCGAGGTTGCGCGAGTGGGCCGCTGCCATCAATCTCCTGGGCCACCGCCGCCGCCGCCCCCTTCGCTCGCCGCTCGAGCCTGTGATCACCCTCTCGGGGCGCGTCCATCAACTTGTCTCCTGCGCTCCAGAAAATCTTCGTACGTCGCGCCGTCGAAAAATCGTACTCTGTCGCGTGTGTTGTCTGCTGGGAATGACAGCGGTGGTGGATGGTAGTGTTCGTAAAGCTCGATGCTACTAAATCATTAAGCGGTGGTGGATGGTAGTGTTCGTAAAGCTCGATGCTATTAAATCATTAAGCCGCGGTGGATGATAGTGTTCGTAAAGCTCGATGCTACTAAATCATTAAGCCGTGGTGGATGGTTGTGTTGGTAAATAAATCAATAGTATATGGGTTCTACCTTCATTCGAAGACGTTTCTTCGAGGCGCGCAATGATAAGAGACGTCATGGTCTGTGCTAATATAGAGGAGAGTTCCTCAAACTGGGCTGAGCTGTTCTGATGAGAGGTTCCTAACCCGGAATAAAGTGCGGAATATTTATAACAGTTAGATGGGCTAAACCGAAAAAGGTCGTTTGAAGGTAGAGGGGGGAGTTGGAGGGAGATGTGGGTGGCCAGCTTTTTCCAGACACTCACGCTTGCGGCTCAGCCTTGCTCGGTTCCGCTACATTGCGCCTGATTGGCGCACCGCTGCACCAATCACGCTCATTATTGCACGGCCGCGTGCTGTGCCGGCCTGGTCATGCATGCCACGGTCGTTGTGGTTGTGTCCAACCGCTTTGTCGATGAACGCGTTTTTATATTCATATCGTATTCATTTCATTTTAAGCGTCGTCGTTTCCTGCACGATTTTATTAGATCGCCTATGAAGAAGTCACGTTCTGCAGACGTGCAAATCGTTTATGTACGTGTGTTTTTGGCGGGCGATTTTCCTGTTGTGCGTCAGGTGTCATTTTGTTCTCACAATTTTATATTAGACGTGTATATTTTCACGTATAGATTGCAGTGTTGGCCGTGAGGTAATTTTGAAATTCATGCTCTGGATATTCAGTGATTTAGGTCCTGGTGTATTATTCCTTTCGACATTAGTCTGATGCATCCCTCATCATCACGTTTCGAAATCATTCCTAGTGGTTTTCCGGCAAGGGAAGAAAATATAATTACAGTTTCACTGATTTTCAGGTGTGTATTGATCTCAGAAACACCTGCTGCTGCTCCACTGCTATTTCACGACGAACAAGCCCCTCATTGATTTCGATCGATTTCTACTTGAATTTTCTTGAAAAACACTTCGGACAGCGGCTGGTAGAACTGAAGTTTAACATTGAACTCAAATTTAAAGTCAATTGTAGTAAGAAGTGTTGAAAATAGCAAAAATCTACTGGATCGTACCTTCATATAGTTTTGATTAAGTACTTATAAAAATTGAGTTTGTGGTCAGTAGCATTATGAAAATTCCCTCAGTGACCACCGATGGTTTACATCGCAGTCTAAGTGTTGAAATTATGTTTTGCTTCTTGACAGAGGATTGTTTCAGTTCTTATTCATGCTCTAGTGCAATAAATCTTCAAGTCATCCGGAAAAATCTCCGTTTTGTGCATATTCTGTTCGCTGCATGACAGCATCAACTGGAGCATGAATTTTTAGCTTGGAATTCCAATCATCCTTCTGCAAATCCGCGTGAAGCAAACAAATATCTCGCGAATCATTGTATTACAACTATCTCTAACTTTCCTGTTTCTATCGTTGATTTAATATAAGTTAAACAGGGAACTAATTTCATCCATCGAATGTAAACCATGCTTTAAACTTGAAGGTAAACTCAAACGCGTATGGCTTTCAAACAGTGAGCGATCTATGACAGCCACTCTCGCCCTTATCTCCATCATTGACCCCTCGGCTTATGTATCAAATACACAAGGCCTAAATTTACGTCAAGCAGGGATGAATTTACCCCTGGTTGAGAAGCTCTGATCTATGACATTCTCGGACGCGCTGTGAGAGCAGGGTGCGGCGCGGTCGCAGGGCAGCTGCAGCAGCGGGGCACCTGATGCATGCGGTTGTGCTCTACCCAAAGGCTTCACCTCTAACCTCCCACCTGCTCCTTCCATTGTTGTGAGGCGTGGGGAGTGGCAGGGAAGCGGGGGGCGTCACTCCCTTCATCTTTTCTCTGCGGAGTGCATCTTCCTCTCGTACTAGAGTGGCTGCTGCTCCCACCCTTTCTCCTGCTGCACCTTGGCCCGCCGCGGCGGCCTTCCATTTCACGCTCCTCTGCTGGATCTTCTCCCCGTCCTTTTTGGTCGTTATGCTTCATGTACTACTGCCTGCGCGTGACGCATTTGCCACGTATGTATTTTGAAGCTAGTTTGTGCAGCTCCTGTGTTGTGGGCACACAAAACTCCCAGGCCGTATGTGTGTGAGGGCCCGAGCTGAGAGTTAGGTGGCCTTCTATTTGTTAAAATGATATGTTTTTGGTCATGTTAAGGGCCACCTTTTCTCGGTTCATTGCTTTCCTTTTTTCAGCACCTACTACTTTCTTCTTCAACTTTTATCTTGTTTCATGAACTTCTTTCTCAACTTACTGTTACAATGCCTCTTCTGCATAGATTCCGTATTCCCTTATCTCTATAGTAAATGGTGCCTTCCTCCTTCCTCTCTTCGAAACTCTTTTTTAAGCGACTATAGATCCTTAAACAAACATCTGATCTAATCTTTTGTGCTTCAAAAGATCTTAAGCGAATGCAAGATCACCCATCCTCATGTCATCAGTTTAGCACTATAAGAATTCAGTTTTCTGAGTTTTGTATGTAAGAAGCTCTTTTAACTTCTTGGACAACACATACGTTGTTTCATTTTCGTTTGATTATTTAACTTAGCAACCTTACTCCCTATGGATGCATTCGGAATTTTTGTAGCGGAACGAGTGTAACAACTCTGGTGTCTTGTAACTCCAGATATGTTACATTTGGTTACTCGATACAGGTACTTCTCCCACGTTGTTGCGCCAACTTTCCTTGCCCTGAATATGTGGTGCTATTCTTACATACTACTCAACAGGCTGCTCTTTTATTATAGAAATCGTTTGAAAATCATCACCTGCCGTACCGAATGCGTAAGCCTGCATGTGTGAAGCCCTCGACCTTTTGCTAATACTGGCGTCTTGTTGCCTGCCATTCTCTGTTCAGATTGGCAGGAAATTTCTATGCGGAGACGTATCGTGCGCATGAGCGGGCATTGTATGCCCAAAAGAGGTACTAGTTGTGAGGGAGACAGGCTCAAAAGGTCGTGCTGAGTGGGTCAAGATGTTTTAGCCGGACGTGCTGTATGAGGCCCTATGGCATCCAGCCCGGTGAAAGGCCAGGATGCATCGTGCTCAGCTCGTTATTAGTCCTCTTCTGGGACTGCTGCTACGTGCTGCCTGAGACGCCATCCCAATTTTGATTTTATTTTCGTTTATGGTACGAGCGACTGATGTAACGCCACGGCACAGCTGGAATATAAGAACATGTGTACTGAAATACATTAAGCTAGCAGTGGATCTCTGGTATGTTGACTGTCTTTCGAAATTGGGAGTACTTCATTTGAAATTCTGTGGGCGGTTTCTACGGCTAATTCATAAATTAGAACATCTCGAGGTAGAAGACAGGGACTTGTCCAGTGGCGCAAATAGCAGGCACATATGTAAATGTTCTTCTCATAAGAGACGTGTATTCATTCAAGCACTGCTATTAAAGCTGTTGTGTTTTCCATTCTCTATGATTTTTTTTGCCGCTCCCAGGGGGACAATGTGAGGGCCCGAGCTAAAGGTTAGGTAGGCTTTCTTTTGTTAAAATAGAATAGGTTTTGTTGTGTTACGGACCATCTTTTTTTCGGTTCACTGCTATCCTGTTTTTCACCGCCTACCACTTTCTTCTTCAACTTTTTCTTGTTTCATGAACTTCTTTCTTAGCTTTCTGTTTCTGTGCCCTTTCTGCATAGATTCCACGTTCCCTTAACTCCATACTAAATGGTGCCTTCTTCCTTCCTCTCTTTACATCTCATTGTTGAGGATAGGGAGGCTTAAACTAACTAATAAACTAAACTATGATTTTTTTGTTTGTTTGTGTCCTAATATTTGAGTTATCTATGGCTGAAAACTTATAAATAGAAGCAACAGTCCGTGCTAGTAGTTCAACGCTTTTGCGTGTGGGTTGGAGTCCTTGATAGAACAAGTTTTGAGAGGAAAAAATCATTATTATAGGGAGTATATTCGCGTACAAAACTTCTGCACCTCTTTGTTCTTCATGTTGTTTTGAGTAACGAATAATTTCAATATGGTGTAGCAAAATTCCTACTCAAGATTTGATACTTAGTTCACGTTGTATGAGTTCATTTGAAAGTTATTGTCTAAGCAGTTGAATTCGAAATGTCTTCTAAGTACGCATCGTTGATGAGTAAAAACGTGTTTTATTGGGTTATTTACATTTAGACATTGCGCCGTAAAAAGAAACTTGAGTGCATTCAGCTTAACGAACTTGACACTTGAGTGCTCAAATTCAGCGTCAGCGCATCGCATGTACTTCCTAGAATGCAAATTTTGCCCGAATGATCTATGCACATTTAGCATCTTGGAGCAGCACCTTCTCGTACTTGAGTGCTTGTCCATGAATATCAATAGTACAAGGACCAGCACGGTCAAGTTTAATGGAATTGAGAAGCGGGATATTCGAAGCCCGTCCGTACTTACAATAGCTTTTTTGTGTATTATATATTCATTTTACATGGTAGTTAAATACTTAGACACTTGTGGTCTAGGTGCATGCAATTAAGGTTTGCCTGATTTATGAGTTTAGAATCAATGGGCAGAAATTAACTGGGCAGAGCCTTGGCTGTATGAGATAATTTTGCATTTGCTGATGAAAACCGAATTGACAATATTTCCGAGCTTGCAAATCTTCAGTAAATTTCTCTACGGTCTTGTAAAGCTCCTTGACAAATTTTAATCAAACAGTTCCTTCGTTGCGTATCTTGAGTGTTGTAGGTTCATTTGTGTGTTTGGAATGTAACCACAATTTATGCTCACAATTCCATCACAAACTGCACTGTTGCAACTGAAAAAAACAAATAAAATAGAGAATCATTTTTTGTGGGTATAGACGCGGACTGAAATTTCGACTGGAAGACGACGTCGGTTTTATTTGCGTGCTTTTCCACCTGCTATTCTAATTGGAATGCCGTTTCGTCCACGCCTCTTTTTTGGAACACGCGTGTGTGTGGATCGAGTGAATACGAGTTTGGTATCGGAGGAATTTGCGAGGTGTCGTTGCAAGAGATGCATGAGGACCAAATTATCATGATCGAGGACCCCTGCCGTCGGAGGCTAACGAGTTGTCGACAGGATGTGACGCGCCCGGCCGCTTTTTTTGTCTCTTCCGAGGAATGTTGTTGCCAGGACTTGATCCTAAACATGGGCGTTCTGCCTCCTGCGCCTCCTCCTTCTTGCCTTTTTCTTGCACAGCTTAGGCAGCCTTTACTGTTGTTGACAATTGTGGCGCCTTCGTGTTCTCCAGTGCAGCTTTTCTTGTGAACTCTTGGCGCGTGCGGCGACCCAGCTTAATGCCAGGCATGAAAACTACTCGTACCGTTGAAACTTGATGCCCGCCTTCTGCTTCGATAGTTTCATGCCTCTTTTTTTTACTTTTTTGAGTTTGAATATAAAAAATCTAGAACCAGTTTAAGAAAAGGTTCAAAAACACAACGCCAACTTGAGGACTGTTTGGATGTGTTTATTCGATGAATTCACCAAACTTTTTTATTAGGTTTTGTGATGTGTACAATGTGCACAATTACTGTTCTATTACACTTTGCGATGCGTGTGACTTTTTTCAATGTGTAAAAGCCTTAAAACAGGTTAAAAGTCCTAAACTATAATAAAGCATTTTCGTTGTAAAAATATTTCGCATAATCTTTTAGCTGTTGAACTTTTCGAAGCTTCAAAAGTGTTTCGAACAAGATTGTTTGTGGTACAGTCCTTTTGTAAATATTCATCACCTAACATAACCGGAAATAATTTTCCCTTTGAATAATCTTCTACTTACGTTATTAGTAACTGGAGCACTGTCCAATATTATTTGCAACCTACCAAAAATATCCTGTGTGGGTACTAGTCATGATTTTCCGTTTTGTTGCGGTTACTTTGCTCCCTGAAAATTCAATAAACTGATTTTTTTTCGCGTTGTTTCAAGATACTTCAAGTGGAACATAAACCAGTGCCCAAATTGAAGTGCTCGTATTATTCCATTTAAAAAAAAATATTATGAGTAGCCTATTAGAACTAATTCTTATTCTTAAAAGCTAATGAAATTGAGGACCTTTTCATCGCATTTCGTGTTCTCATCTCGAACCTGTACAGACTACAATGCAAAATTTAAAATGATAACAATTTCTTCCTTGAGTTTTTCTTGTCGAGTTAGTAGAAAAAAAACATGTTTTGACTTTCAAATTAGCTGGAGTCGCTTGAAGGATTTTTATGGAACTTCCGTCACCCCGGAGTTTGCTTTTCCGTGGTGAAGGATTTCCCCTTGTACCAAATATGTCGTGCATAGCTCATGACGTTGAAGAAATCTTATGTGCGGAATAATTCGAATCAGCAACGGGTAGTTGACGTTGACTTCGGATTGGTATTTTTGGCCCAATAAATGAAGCTAAATTCGTTGTACGTCGTACACAAACTATTCGGATGTTATGTTCGATACTTTTCAGTGCAGCCTTATGTTGAATAAGTTGAAATGATTAATTTGAGGGCTTTTAACTTAATTTAGAATTGGATCTAGAACACGAAGTTGAACTGTTGAATGCACTTTTTCCAATTGCTGAAATAAGCCGGTAATTCGCGTAAATTAAAGTAGAGTTGTGCAATTATGGTCTAATTCGTGCTGTAGCTGGGATTTTCATTTCAATTACGCCCCACAGATTTAGATATTAATTCGTTCTGTCAACCATCTTGCTTTATTTAAAGTAAAATCGGATGTTGGATAAGGAATGATTGATTTTTGCGCTCACAAGCTTATTGAAATAACTTCTTCTTTGAATCTTCCCACACTTATTCGCCTTCGACAGTCATTACTCCTACTCACCCCTTAATTCTCTGCAGTAGAAGTGGCAGGCTTCTCCGTAAAGATTCCATCTGTTGTTGGTATTTGGAAGAAGACCTGATCGTATCAGATAATAGCTCAGAGGCACGCTGATCAAGTAATACACTTGATTTATTGATTTTTTGTGGTTGAACTTACCTTCCAAAAATGGTCCGCCCCAGGCAACATCTACACTCCCCGGTCGTAAGTGTTTTTATAATTCTTTAAAATTGTATTCATTACTACTAAATGCAATCATCATGATATGTTGTTATTATTAAATTTCTATGAGAATGCCGTTCTTAAGGCGTTGTAGCTGGTTTGCAGCTTGATGTACGTGAACCTGTTGTACGATTCATTTTCCAATGAAAATGTTCATCTCATCGACTTACATATTCTTCCTTTGTCCAAAGTAACAGTGAAGAGGATTGTCTAGCTTATCTTTGGGACTGAGTGCTCCTTGGAAATGGGAAAGAAGTTTGAGCTGCTTTCCTAGGGATGATTTATAATGGCTTTATATGGGGAGCTTTCCTTGGGGACTTCTATCGCTCTTGGAAGTTATCCTAAGATAAGTGTAGTCGTACAGGGTTGTGGATTTAGTTTTGTAGCTTGATAGCTCTTAGCTTTACTTAGTGTAATCGATTTTGATATTACAGTGTGTTTAATTTCCCTGAAAGCGATTTCATTTTTCCTACATTTTCAACAAGGACATTTTTTTTTTCATTGAATAATTTAGAACTAATTTGTGCAGTGTGTAATATTGAGTGCAAAGTTATTTTTTATGGTACGCAATTCATTTACTGAGGGGCCCGATGAAAGAATGACACTTTGATACTTTCGTGTGGGGGCAGTTATGGGGCTGACATGATGTTTAATAATTTCAATAAAGCTGCTCACTCTCAAAAGCTGTCGGAAGTGCACAAAGCAGAGCAAAAATGATAACTAAGTGGCATTTCAATGCCGTCTTTGCAACGGTCAATTTAGGGTAAGATACATAATTCAAACTAGTAGTTCAAAAAAAGGAAAATTCGTATAATCGAGTCCTTTTGTGTCTGTCTGCAGATGTTCATATGACATCGTACCGAATCCTTGAAATTATTTTCTATAAACTAGCACTAGGGTAGATTCCGGAAGTCTCATCAGATGCGTTCTTCATCAATTGATGTCTCCTATTTGACACAAACTATTCGGAACTAATGTTTGATACTGTTCAGTTCATCCACGTGTTGAACAAGTTTGAACATTTCTGACGAGTCAACAAAATTCAGAGAGTCGTATTTCTATCATCTAAAATTTAAGGTAAAACATCTTTATTCACTTCTTCGATCATGGACTGTATCGAATTAAGGGAATTTCCCGAATGGAGAGTAACACCTGAAGTTGCAATACAAATCATATTTAGCAGCTGTGACAAGGAACATCTATCCTTATTTTCACTCATGAAATCACTTCAAATTCGGGAAAGATGCCAGGCACGCTAGCATGGGCTATGGGGATGCGCCGGATGCGTGTGGGTGGCAGAGAGCGAGAAGGTGACGGTCACCAGAAGGAAGAGTTGCTCGTATCATAGACGTGGTCGCCGCCTGTCTTGAGTGCCTTCCCCTTATATGGGGGCGCTCCCTCTCAGTATAGGCTTTTGCACTGCTCTGTCTTCATTGTCCTTCAGTCTCACACTTCTTCCTTCATATGAATACGTTGTTCGGTCGTCGCAGCATGGATAGTTTATGGCGTGTGAAACGATTTGTTCCGTATTGCGCGTGCTGTGCTTTATCATCTTGAGTTTTCCCTTCCATTTACTCGTATTGAATTTTTTGCGTGTTTTGACCTTGCTTCACTGTTTACTGCATGCAAGCAAACAGTTTCTAAATGTACGTTTGCAATCCCTTTGTTACTGACGTTATTTCAATGATGTGCAGTCAAGCGAGCAAGTATTGGAAGGATTTCTAGCCTTAAGATACGTTCTTTGGAGTGAAATTTTGTGACAAAAATTGCTGCAATCTTTCCCACGGGAAGCGTTTCGTTTGTAAATATCAGCGTAATTTGTGCGTGAGTGAAATAGCACCTGCTTGAGTAGTACAGTTTGCATTAGTTTAAAATATTCTCGAACTGCCTTACTTGTTTCTATATTTTCAAGGCTGTTCGCTTCATTGAGAACAGGCTACAGTGATTTTACACTCGTGCCGGTCAATAGGTATTGCGGGCCAAGGTATCGGTGCTTGAAGCCGAGTGGCTCATGTTAGCTTTGAAGCAGAAAATTTCTTCTTTGCTTATTTTTCACTAGCGAAGTGAGAGTGAGGGAGAGGTGTGAGGTGCTGTTGTAGCTGAACAAACGCTGCTTTGTTCTAAAGGCCGCCGCTTACATTTCTGCTCAGGTCTCGATCGTTGTTGGCAAGTTGTAGCCGCCGGCTGTTGGGTTACGTGATCGGCGCTTGCGTAATTCACCGTGGGTGGTGGCTCAGCCAGACGCGTCCTGCCTGGCGTGCATGCGCCACTGACCATCGTCAGAGCAAACCTTAATACTTCGACCGCAGTTGGTTAAACTGAAGTTCAACATTGAAGTCAATTGTTATAAGCAGTTTTGAAAATGGCAAACATTTGCTGGATTATGCCTTCATTTAGTTTCAATTAGGTACTGATTTTGTGACTACTTGGTCGGTCAGCAGCATGATGAAAATTCCCTCCTTGGTCACCGGTGGCGCGCACGTTGCGGTCAAAGTGTTAATTTGAAATCCGTCTCTCATCATTTCTCGCGGGTTTATTTCATCAGCTTTCTCCATTCATTTTTAAATTGAACTTAATATTGCCTTAGAAATTGAACTGAAAATTGCTGATGCAGAGAAGCGTGTTTACGTCGTGCTTGTTGGTTGAGGGTGCTCTGAAGTGTGAACAGCTTGGCTTGACCGCCTGCCTGCTGTGCTTCCATGGCCACTTTCGAGTCGGCGTAATTGTTGCTGAATGATACTCGTGGCTATGCGATATCCCAGGGACTGTGTTTGCTATCCCGTGATACTCGTGGCTATGCGATAATGGCGATAATGGCGGTAAAATTCATGTTTATTGCTTGTTACTACATTTGACGAGAATGGTTGTCGTAATTAAAAGTGTTACCCAATGTGCGCATTGATGCTCTTTTATAGTATTTATCGTCGTACAACAGTGTGTTATAAGCTCATATTCGTACTGAAGCTTATTGATGTTCATGTTTTCAAATCTTTTCAAGTAGCCTCTTTTCGAGGAAAGATTTTTTTGAGAACTAACGCAATTTACTCCCGTTTAATCTTATGTTATCTTTTGTTCATGTGTATGAAAATGTCATGTTTCTGTTATAACTTAAAGTATTAGAAAGTTTTTGGTGAACGGTGGTTGGAAAAATCATTCAGTCTAGCTGTAATCAGTTCATTATTTGAAGACCTTGTTTCTCTTAAATCTATCATAAATTCATGAAAGGGAAAAATTGTGCTAAGAATAGAAGCGTGTCATCGCTCCTGAGCATGATATTTGTCTTGCACGAAAATGAACGTGGAGAAATTTACTACGATAGTTTTCTGAACTCTTTTGTGCTTTTTGACAGTGATTACTCCTGCCTGACGTAAAAACGTCGTGTTCAACTCTTAAGAGGCTTTCTTGTTTTTATTTTTGATGAGTTACTAGTCAATACCATGGCCTATTGTTTTTCATGTAAGTCTGGCCTTGTTTAGAGTTGTGGAGCATTAGAGGCGTGAGTGCAACGTGGTGAAAACGTTTAATAATTCGGTGGAGTAAAAAATTTCAGTGGTACAATTTGAAATTTTCTAGGTCAAGAGGCAATAGTATTCCTGCATTGGGAAGGCACGCTTGTTCGTGTTTAGGCAAGTTAATAAAAAAATTGTCAGCTATACATGTCTAAGAACGATTGTATACTACGGAAACACGCATCTGCAATCTAACCATCATACTCGTAGATGAATCACTCTGAAAGATTGATACGCTTCTATCGCTCTTTCAGCTTACAATTCGTTGCTCTGGGAGGGGCCAAAAAAAGAACTTCAAATAATTATTGCGTTCTTAGTTTTTTCGGAAAGATACTCGCTGTGTTCGCCAAGGCCTCCTACGCAATAGTCTTTGGCTAAGTTCGAGGTCTTTTGGCTGTAATTAGTATCATTCTTGAAGGGAAGAAACTAAGCACTTCTAAGAACGAACGTTTCGTGTTTGTGTGTTATAGCTTACGGGTTTATTCGTTGATATTTTGTTCATAATAAATTGAAGCCTTTGTTCTTCCACGTGAGGGTTTTCGATACATGACTGAAGTAACGCATCTATTCTGTTCTTTTGCTTATCTGCGCGGCGGTGAAAATTTCATCAACGGTAATCTTATGGTTCTAAGAGAGACGTACATTCTTTTAACGTTCACTACATGCAACAACTCTGGAATGGCAGTATTTTCCAATACGTGTTGGCTAGACTTTTACGACTGAGGCTCTGGACGGCGCAGAGACCAACGTCGAACAGCCCGTATATCTCCATTTACGACGCGTGTGACCAGCACTATATTTTGCTCAGTCCGTGTTCGGTTAGATGTTTACAGAGAACAGAAAAAACGACTACACGGTCAGCGTTGTCACTCGTAAAGGTTGGCGGTGTGTGTGCGTTGAAGTACATCGGTGGCGGGGTCATCCTGTGCAGTGGGAGAGAGTGTAAATGTGCAGCCTTATTTGGCGGAGAACGCTACGTGCGTTCACGCCTGTTTGACCTCTCCCCTCCTCCTCTGCTGCTGCTGCCGCTTGTGATGAGGGTGATTTCCGATTTTTAATAGCTCTGTTTCTTTGCTTCTGTTGAGGGTACTTCATCTACTCGTTTTTTCTAGCGTCTGTTGTTTTACTGCCGATGTCGTTGCGGTTTTTTGTATCGTCTGTTTCGTTTTCTGCATTTGCTGTTGGAGACGCGCTATTTCACTGTGATTTTCGCGGTATAGTTATTAGTTCTCTGCTACTAAAAAAATATTTCGTTTCTTTTGGTTGTGCTGTTGCTGAGTTTTTTGCATTTGCTGGTATTGCTCGATCTTTCACTTGTGGTGAGAAATACTTCTGATGATTTACAGTCTCGTTTTGCTCGTTCTTTAAGTTTATTGTGATTGATACGCTTGGGATAAGCTTCTTGTTTCATGCTCAGGGGCGTTCTGTTTTTGTATTGTTTTTTTCTCTCCTGGGCAGAGTGAGCGAAAATAAAATAGACACACATAACAAACCTTGGGACGTCAGCGAACGAAACAGTTTTTCCTCATTGATATTACCTATCACTTGATATGGCTGCCCTCCAGCTCGCAGGGATAAATATGCAAATGTCTTTTTAATCTGATACGCATCATTGATACAGAATGAAGTTTGGCGATCGCGAAGAATATTGTGAGCATGGTGCTACCTTGCAGAATGTACGTACATTCGTGAAGGAGACCGGCATTCAGTAAACTGACTTTCCTCACTAATGTCGTACCAATACTGCTGGCCACATTCAAATGGAAGATGGCAGTGAGTCACTAGGTAACAACTCTTGGGACTTCAGCGAACGGAACAGCTTATTCTCATGTCATATACCTTTCACCTATATACATACACACCTATCACCTATACATACCTATCACCTATATATACCTATCACCTATGTGATATACCGGCCACCCATGCGACATACCTATCGCTAACAGAAGCAGCCGCTCTGCCTCCATACCCACGTGTAGGGCTGGCGGGCTTGGCTACAGAAGAGCTGGAATGCGGCTTGAGCGACGCCCCTGCGTTCATGCCGCGGTGCTGCGCGTGCCTTCGCGTCCGTCGCTTGTGTGCCGGGGTCACTTTGCCACAAACACGTTCTGACCGGTCTTGCACCTCCAGCTAACGCCGAGCCAATTGAATAATCTTACGCCAAATAAATCGAATCAACTTACGCGAAATGAATTGAATCAACTTACGCCAAATGAATTGAATCAACTTAAGCGCAATGAATTGAATCTACTTACGCGAATCTGAATATTCTTCGGATAAACGTTTACCTGAATGAGAAGATAGATATGTTTGTGTGGCTGTCTGAGGCAGATGCGCTCGACAGAGCAATGTGGTGTTTTCAAGTCACTCGTTGGCTTCCGTTTTCCCGTACTTCTGAGTGCAGCTGTCAGTAGAAGTAGACCCTTTGCTGCTTTTATGCCCACATAATACAATAATTCCAGCCCCTTCATCACTCAGTTCTTATTAATTTTACCTAGTTTATATCGCGCCTACTCAGCTTGACTGGAAGATCCTCAAGTTGGTCGATTACCACTTCTTTCTCCGAGTTTGAATTCTGAAGTTCTTCCTCGCGCTCAGTGTATTAATTCCGATGTCCATCAATGTCAGGTCAGCAAACGACTACGTATTTATATCAAGTGCCTTCGCTATGTAATGTATTTTCTATCTCAAAAAGTCGTTAGTTTCTGGCGTCATTAATTCAGAGAATAAAAAAATGGCAACTCCTCTGCCTGCCTACTCCGAAATGGGATCCTGTAACAAGGCGTCTCCGTCCTTGAATTCCTCCGTCCGATGTGTGTATGTATGTGCGTACTTGCACGGCGCTAGCTGCTCAGCTGTTCTTCTGAACATATCCTCGCTGGTAATTATGATAAACTGCGATCTAAGCGCAAGTTTCCTCAACAATTGTTAGTTATCATAACGCTTTCTCACGTGTTCTGGGAAGTTCTTTTCCGAAGTGTTGCGCTGTAGGCTGTGCTGAAACTCGAGATCTTTGATATTATTGGACTCGATCGCTTGCTCACTTCTTCTGGGATGGATTTGCCTCAAAATGTTGCGCTGTAAGGCTGGGTTCAACCTAGAACTCATTATGATTATTAAACTTTATTTCAGTTTCAGAGTGCAAAACTAAAACCTGGAACAGTGCATTACGTTTTTTTAAGTATAAAAGTACTGATTTTTCTTCAGGTTGAATTAGACCAAACATATTCCGGTATTTTAATTATTATTTGCGTGCAATGGAACTACGGCCTATGCTGATGATTTAAAAAAAAATAGGTCAAATTTTCAAGCTATACTTTGTGGCAAATTGAGGGAACTGTTTCTAAAGCTCCACTTTTTTTCCACTGACGCAAGAAGTCATGTTACCAAAAGTTTGCCTTGCATTGCCCTAAGACTTTTTAATTTTAGTTAAATTCATGATCGATTTGTATCAGTCTACTGAATTTAGGGGCTTACCGTTGTCCATAACGATTTCTTCATGTGCATTGCTTTATATTCTTGTTGTTAAATGCATTGTAGTTATATTCTATGCTTTTATTATACGTGGATTTGGGAAATATTTCTATAATAGAGAGGATTTTCCCCTAAAAAATCATTCTCCTCTCTATCGGAACTCATATTATTAAACCAAAAATTTTCACCGTCTTAATGCATCATTTTTTGGGGCTTTAGGTCTCTAGATACTGAAATAACCTCAACCTAAGGATGAAACTAATTTTCCTGCGGAGGTTCTATAAAACTCTTACCTCTAACCTCCGGCATTGTGTTCATGTCTAGAGTCACATCTACGTATGTCTAGTGCTGTAATCGAGAGTCAAGTGCTTCCTAGACGCCACAGCGATTGCATGTCTGTGATGGTCCTCTGCTTATCCTCTTATGTTCTTCGTGGTGTTTTCCATCGTTCTCGCTGTGCCCTTTACTTCGCCTTCTCATCGCTAATGCACCTCTTTCCCTCCCTCCCCCCTCCCTCTCTTTAGTCAACCCCTCCACGTACCAACGCTATGCCCGGCACGCAGCCACCGGCAACTGAGCCGCCTGTCCTTCGCGTTGCTGGCGCTCCTGTCGCGTTCCTGCGACGGCTTCTTGCGGTTCTCCACTCGAATGTCTCGAGCGACTACGACCGCTCTTTTTGTGATGGGACTCATCGCGGTAGTCTGCCGTCGTCCGTGTAATTATTACAATAGAAATGCGCTAGCCTGTCTCGTGTTCAGCTCCCAGACTGAGGGGAGGTCATTAGCAGCGTTGGACTTGTCTCTAAGTCCCGCGCCATGCAACCACTAGCTCTAATTCTCAACTTCCCGCTGATAACGAACCATTCTTGGCATTTGCCGGCCGATAACTCGCATGGATGAACTTGGGTTGGCGTCCAGCATGTGTCTGCTCACTGAAGCGTCTTCCCTCACGGTTGTAACCAGGCTTTCAATCAACGAAAATTATAATTTTACTCTAGTTAGTGCGCACATGCTTTATGTTGAACAGTTTGTAAACTAGATCGGATTTTCTGGTTATAAAAAGCTTGCTGATGGGTTTTTGGTGTGCAGTATTGTGATTTAGCATTCTAATAAATGAAACTTTGTTGTTATCATTTTCGGATTTTTGTTTAGTGTTTAGCTCCAGCTGAGCTGTGCGATGCAGCCATGGCGTAGGTGTGGGAGTGGTAGACAAGCTACGGACTGAAGTGGTTGCAGCTATTGAATGATGCATGCAATTGCTTCGACAGTTTTGGGGCTTCATTATCTCTTTGTGTGTTTTCTTCCCATTTTTTATGCTAATTGCTAGGATTGGATTTTGATCGTAAAGCTCGTCCTTATTTCTAACGTATCATTTTATGACAGTCCCTTGCGCTTCTTAGTTCCTCTTGTTCATTGTTATAACTGTAAATATAAGACCTTGTTCGCCTTGTCATCGACTTGAGTTTTAATTTGTTCAAAATTTTCATAGCATTTTGAGTACAGTCGATTTAATTTGTTTTTTCCTTGAATTTCCTATTATTGGTGTGCTTAAATCTGTGTTTTGCTGGCCTAACTTTCTTATACAATAATAATAGTTATAATAATCATAATAATAATGTCTAAATCGTGCTCTCCGTGGCACAGCGGTTAAGGGATCGGACTTGTATGCTGGAAGTCGCGGGTTCGTTCCCAGCGCTGGCGCGGAGATTTTCCTCGTTGGGTATAAGGGAAAGCTCAAGCACAATACCCCACTCGACCCAGGTGTCGGAAATGGGTACCGGCTTTACGGGGGAACCGTCATGGTGTCCTATATATAGGGTTAGTTATAAGACATTTGAAAAACCAATGCTAAGATCATATGTATCAGGCTTGATTGAAAATAAAGCATCCCAAAGATGCCGATGTTAACCTTAACCTTAACCTTACCGTATTCGCTTAAGCCTCGGCACGGAACGTTCTACCTGAGTCACATCTGAGTACAGATGATGTTACAGGCGTCATGACCAGCGCGTACTTGGAAGGCTATCGCCGCCACGCCTGCCATAATGATAGTCATCACGAGTTTCTCCGTAGAATGAATATTCAAGTGAATTTAAGCGTTTCCCGTGAGCATGTGAGCTGCATTCCTTCACGCATTTGCTCAATTCAATTTGTGATGAGTGAAGCTGTAAAGCAGCGTTAGTAAATGTCTTAAGCATATGCGTTTCTTACTTGAATGTATTATTCTCCTTAGGGGGATACAACTTTTGTATCTATGGGAATTGACACTTCTAAAGGTGGAAATGTGAGGCCCCGGGCTGAGTTAAGTAGCCCTTTTTTGTTGAAATATATTTTTTTTTAAATTAAGAATCATCGGTTTTTGGTTCACTGTTCTCCTGTTTTTGACTTCTTCAACTTTTATCTTGTTTCATAACTTTCTTCTCAACGTGCTACTGTTTCTATGCGCAGGGGATCGAGCGTGGGTACACACCTTGTGCATAGATTTCGCATTCCCTTAACTCCATACTAAATGGTGCTTTCATCCTTCCTCGCTTTGGAATACCTTTGTAGGGGTTAGGGACGCTTAAACTAACTCCTAATTTAAACTTATCAAATATAAGCAGTCGTTGCCATTTAAAATGGGCGAAGCGTTATTTCATGCGCGTGTAACACAATTCGATTTAATCTGCCCTCGTGTTCCCGTTCTGTGTTGCTAAAGTCGAAAATAATTTCCAAATCCTCTGTATTATTTTACGTACATTTTCTCCGCTCCTGGAAAAGCTTAGTTTTTTAAGTGCCTCTCCTAAACTTCTTTCTTGAAAACCCCGAACTTTTTATTGAAGCGTGATCGTCTGATGTAACTTCCAAAGCTATGAAGCTGTACGAAAAAACGAGGCTTTTATGAGAAGTCACGTACGTGGCACTCATGGAGACAAAGACTTCAAAAGGGACAATGAGTGTGCGACATAATAATGCGTCTTTGTTTCGATTATACCGATCATTTCGTAGCGAATAATTTATCGCGTACTTCTCGAACGTTGTGTGTACATTGACATTTAAGTGTTTGTGCTCCTGTACAAAACCAATGTTAGTTCAAGACAATGCAGTCAGTGAAGTTTACAAGCTAGATAGAGATTAAATTATTTATTCTGTGGGGGAAGTTTCAAGTTGGAACAGGCTTCATAATTTGTTCATTGGATTGCTGAGGAGACCTGAAATGGTGATTGTTTGATAAAGATAACTATTGCATCATCCTTCTTCTTTGTTTAGTGTGTGTGTTGAAGTACTACTTGTCCGTTAGATATGTCTTTCACTGCGAACAGAATTTTATGAATAAGATTTTTTAAATGGGCCTGAAAAATGTTTGCTATTGTGAAGTGAACCGATGTGAATTCCAATCTGACCGATCTGTACAGTAACTGTGTTTTATTAGAAATACAAAGGTTCGTTTACGGAGTGAATTAACCAAATTTATCCTAACACATTCACTGTTTTCCTATTGTTGAAATAATTTTTTTTATCGTACTCTGTCATAGAACCTGCGTTGAAGAACACTCTACGAGGCCTGTCTAAAAAGTATCCGACCTTTGGCCAGAAAAAATATTTCGAATACCTGTCGGAGTTGGGACCCTAATCCCCTTCAAAGTATGCCCCTTGTGCTTGCACACACTTAGCCCACCGATCCTTCCACTGCTGGAAACACCTCTGGTAGTTTTTTTTTAGAATGGTGTTCAGCTCCATCGTCGCATTGCCTGTTTGACTCCTTCGATGCTGACTGTTTTCTTTGATGTCCGTGGAATTGTGCATCACGAATACGCACCGGAAGGACAAACAGTGACAAAGGAGTACTATCAGGATGTTCTCCGGCGACTTCGTGATGCAGTTCGGCGCAAAAGACCAGACATGTGGACTGCGAACAACTGGCACTTGCATCACGACAACGCGCCCGCACATTCATCCCATTTGATCCGCAATTTCTTGGCCAAACATGGAATTACGACCGTTCGCCAACCTCCCTACTCTCCAGACCTGGCTCCTTGCGACTTCTGGTTGTTTCCAAAATTGAAGACACCACTGAAAGGATCCCGTTTTGAGAGTAGAGAAGAGATAATGCGGAACGCGACGACAGAGCTGAACACCATTCCAAAAGAAGACTTCCAGAGGTGTTTCCGGCAGTGGAAGGATCGGTGGGCTAAGTGTGTGGAAGCACAAGGAGCCTACTTTGAAGGGGATTAGGGTCCCAACCCCGTCAGGTTGTTGAAGTATTTTTTCTGGCCAAAGGTCGGATACTTTTTCGACAGGCCTCGTATGTTGCAATTTAGGAGCTCCTGGAGTTGCTAAAAAAGTCAGCATCGGAAGCGGCTTTTGTGGCTGCAATATGTCCAATTGCAGGGTTCATTTGCTTCAACTGAAGGGCAGACATTCGTTTTGTACTGCCTCATAGTAGGAGCCACGTCTCACCGAAAAATACGGTTCTCGCTTTCATTTTTTTTTCTTCTTAATCACTCATCCTAACCTGCTACATGATGTTGCGGTTAGCATATTTCTATAGTGTTTTTTTTTGTACTGGCATTAATGCCGTCGTCTTTAACCTCTTTTTGAGGTGCATCGGTAAAAACAAGCACAATCAATATCTGGTCAATATCCGGTTCTAAGAAAGTTCTTTCAAGATATGGGTATAAACTTTTTATGAGTCATTCCAGCGATGCAGGTTATCTGAGCGTTTGTTCTCCATTATCGTCCCTCCTGTATATTTCTGTATGGTATTATTTCTACGAACGTCGGCTAGATATTTCTAGACTACTGCGAACTGGTGGCCCTTGAGTAAATCTGGGCATTTATGCTAGAATATGAAAGTTGGATATTGTAGATACATCGAGAAGTGTTGCTCTTTTCCCCTTTTTAGTGTTTCAAATGAAGGAAAGTGAGTTATGCCTTCAAGTTCATGGGTCTATTGATGTCAAAGGTTAAAATGTTTGGTTTCGGAAGTGTCCCAATCCTCGCGACTTATATTAGTATATTCAAATATTCTCTTTTGTAGAAAATATTTAGAACTTGAATGGTTGGAAAGTTGGCCGTTTATATGATAATTTGTCCACGCATTAACACTTGGACTGCCCATTGGGGCATAAGAATCTTTTGAAATATTTTTTTGAAGTCTTGAACGTTCATTTGATAATGATAATTTGAGATAATGACCAGGTAAATTGCTCATTTACGTATCGGTGTGGATAAACAACATTTCAATTATTTCATCGTCTTTTCTAGAAGAGATTTAACCCTTTATAACGCCCAAGTGGACTGTATGGTCCTCTTTCAAAAATAACAATAATATATTGTATTTCTTATTTAATTTGTTCACTAATGTGTCCTTTGAACTTCACTGCCGAGTTGCAGTTCCTTCCCCATCTTGATAACAATAACTACCTAATGCCAGCGTCGGTTTAGTGATGGTGGTTGTCATAACGGTAATATGAGTATAAAAATGTGGGCGTTAAAGGGTTGAACGCTCGAGGTAAAATATCATCATACTAGTATGTTTCGTACTTCTTAGGAAAGATACAATTTTTTCGAGCAGTAAAGTCGTTTTTTAAGCTCAGCTTCTTACAACCTTACTTAACATGAGACCGCTGAACGTGTTAAATAAGTTTCTTTTTCTCTTAAATGCTTGATACGTTCTATGAAAAATATGCGTAGTTCTTGAGTCACCACTGAGCCTTCGCAGACCCCAGTAGCGAGGCGGTCGAGTGTGTGTGTTGTCCATGACTCACACCCCCGAGCTGTCCTTCGCGAGTAATGTGGAGGCCTTCGCTGACAGTGACTCACCAGCGTGTGTCTCCTCATACTCTCTGTAGTCTGGACACTCTCTCTGTTGTCTGTACACTCTCTCTGTAGTCTGGGTACTCTCTCTGTAGTCTGGACACGCTGTAGTCTGGACACTCTCCCTGTAGTCTGGACACTCTCCCTGTAGTCTGGACACTCTCCCTGTAGTCTGGACACTCTCTCTGTAGTCTGGATACTCTCTCTGTAGTCTGGACACTCTCTCTGTAGTCTGGACACTCTCTCTGTAGTCTGGACACTCTCTCTGTAGTCTGGACACTCTCTCTGTAGTCTGGACACTCTCCCTGTAGTCTGGACACTCTCTGTAGTCTGGACACTCGCTGTTCACTAAGTCGCACCTTTTGGAATGCAAAGCACGTCTCCACACGAGGCACAACTTCTTAACTCCCTATAAGGAGTTTGACTTCCCAAGCTGCAGTTGCTCGTTTTGATCACGAGTTCCATTTGAGGCTTTAATTGATTGATTGATGATGCATCCGCCTTTGAATGCTCTCTGAGAAGGTTTTGTTTGCCGTCTTCAGTGATGATACTGCTTGCCACTTGGAAAATTCGATTGGGCTTAGTAGTTGAAGAAGCCTTCAAGTTCGAGTATCGCGAATAAGCGTAACTCAGTTGATAAAATATTGCGTTTCCTTCTTGATGACAATTAACGGCCACTTTTAATTGCAGGATCAGTGACGGGCGCTGGAGACCCCGAGATAGACGAGCACTTCAGACGCAGCCTCGGTAAAACCTACCACCACATCTTCGACGCGGCAGCGTCTGCGACGCCTTCTGCTGACCCAGCCCCCTCCGTGGTGCCTGCTGCTCCTGCTGGCGCTGCTCCCGCCAGGGACGTGCGGCATAAGAAGCAAGTGCCTCCCCAGCAGCCACCGGCCACACAGCCACCGCCACCTCCTCCACCCCAGCGACTGTCTCCTACCACACCTCCTCGAGTTCCCTCCACCGACTCTGGTGAGTTGCATTTTTTTACCGACTCTGGTGAGTTGCATTTTTTTACCGACTCTGGTTAGTTGCTTTTTTTTACCGACTCTGGTTAGTAGCTTTTTTTTTACCGACTCTGGTTAGTAGCTTTTTTTACCGACTCTGGTTAGTAGGTTTTTTTACCGACTCTGGTTGGTAGCTTTTTTTACTGACTCTGGTTAGTAGCTTTTTTTACCGACTCTGGTTAGTAGCTTTTTTTTAGCGACTCTGGTTAGTAGCTTTTTTTTACCGACTCTGGTTAGTTGCTTTTTTTACCGACTCTGGTTAGTTGCTTTTCTTTACCGACTCTGGTTAGTTGCTATTTTTACCGACTCTGGTTAGTAGCTTTTTTTTACCGACTCTGGTGAGTTTCTTTTTTTACCGATTCTGGTTAGTTGCTTTTTTTACCGATTCTGGTTAGTTGCTATTTTTTACCGATTCTGGTTAGTTGCTATTTTTTACTCACTCAGGTTAGTAGCTTTTTTTTACCGACTCTGGTGAGTTTCTTTTTTTACCGATTCTGGTTAGTTGCTTTTTTTACCGATTCTGGTTAGTTGCTATTTTTTACCGATTCTGGTTAGTTGCTATTTTTTACTGACTCTGGTTAGTATCTTTTTTTACCGACTCTGGTGAGTTTCTTTTTTTTACCGACTCTGGTTAGTTGCTTTTTTTACTGACTCTGGTTAGTTGCTTTTTTTACCGACTCTGGTTAGTTGCTTTTTTTACTGACTCTGGTTAGTTGCTATTTTTTACTGACTCTGGTTAGTTGCTTTTTTTACCGACTCTGGTTAGTTGCTTTTTTTACTGACTCTGGTTAGTTGCTATTTTTTACTGACTCTGGTTAGTTGCTATTTTTTACTGACTCAGGTGAGTTTCTTTCTTTACTGGCTCTGGTTAGTTGCTTTTTTTTACCGACTGTAGTGAGTTGCTTTTTTTCGACTTTGGTTTCCGTTGTTTTATTTTCGTGTTTGTTTCCGTTCTTTGTAATTTGTCAAGTAGTGTGATCAAATGGTTACCGTTTGGATTTTTATTTGGTGAATAATTAGTTTTTTGTAACCCAATGTCATTGTTAGCGCTATCTAGATCATATGAGACTGAAAACTTTGGTGAATGTGTTGAGTGAATCTTGATTCGATTGCTCATTACGAATGTGTGTAACTATTTTCCAGTGTCAATATGCAACAAAGCACACCGTCTACTTTATACAGAAACTGTAAAAACAACTGTAGTGTATGTTGGTTGGAAGGAAACCTGCTAGAATAATACCTTCCTCGTTAGTGATGAGTTTCTCTGAAGGATGTACTTATATATTGATACTGACATCCGGAGACTATTTTATGGTTTATTTTTGATGCAGGAAAATAGAAGTTGTGTTGTGGAATCAACGCGTCTTATTTATACATGAAACCTTTGTGACAGGTCGAGCTAGATTCAGTTCACACAATATTTCGAGGATAAACGTCAATTTTCATGTTTGCATGTATCGAAAAAAATTTGTCATCTCTAGCTTTTTTTCTGTGCTACTTGTAATAGTGATGTTTCAATCTACGACGATATTCCATTTTTAGTCTTTGTGCTTGTACTTTAGTTGGAATAGTGATGTTTTAATCTACGACGATCTTCTATTTTTTATCTTTGTTCTTGTACTTTTGTAAAGGGGCGGTCGTTGACCAATGGTATTCAAGGAAAATCTGGACGATTTTTTTTTTCTCGTTAATATTTGTAAAGAAAGGTAACCGTGGTGGTAGGAATTGTAGACAGTCCTCTTGAATTTCATCGGAAGCAAAACTGTAGAACCGTGACAAAAATGTATCAAACTAGTACATAATCGTGAATGATGAGCATTTTTTTATGTCAAATCAGCTTATTTTTCTTCTTGGCATGACCAGAGTTATTGTGATCTGTTAATGATCGTTCCTCTTTGGTAAGAACATTCATAACACGTTAACCACCGTGGGTTAAAATGTTCAATATTCAACTCAAATTCAATGCAATTCTAGTCAGCATTTTTGAAAAAAACAAGCATTAACTGGATCGTGCCTTCATTTAGCTTTAAGTATTTATGAAAATTGAGTTTGTTTGACTATTGGTCGGTCAGCAGCATTATGAAAGTTCCCTTCGTGTACCACCGGTGGCTCACATGACGATTAACAGGTTAAATGGAAAATTCATTCCCTTCGTAGAATGAACTCGTTTTCACTTAAAGTTAGAAGATGCGTAGCAGTCTGTGAGCAGAGGCCTAGCCAGTAGCAGAGGCTGCAAATGCTTGTTCCTATTTTCTTTCAATTCTCGCTATTGGAGAATAAGCAACCTAATGACTTGTTTGGTTTCGGTTCTTTCTGAGGATCGGGCACTGTTTACTCGCAGCTTTCCACCTCGTTTCCGATGACTTCTACATCTTCCGTATTTTAGGAATATTCAACTTCTGTTGAACATTCAATGTGTGAAAGTAAGTTACTTCAAACCGTGGAAGAGACGCAGAAGTTCCTTTTTCCAAAGTGGCATGCGCTTAAAGCAGATTTATTAATTTTTGGATTCTGTAGGACCGGTGTGCAACTTCGTTATCATGCTGAACACTTGGCAATTTTGCTGATTTTGTTCCCACAATATTTGTTTCATTTATTTTTGCAGTGGACGACCACTTTGCAAAGGCCCTGGGTGCGACGTGGGCGGAACTGCAGGCTCTCCGCAACAACACTCCTCCTCCTCCACCTCCGAGCTACTCGTCATCTACAGCAGCCCGAGGTGCCAACGCCCATCCAGCGCCTTACAGTCAACCGCACGTTCGAGGCAACAGTTCTGACCCGTACTCTTCACTGTACAAAACGAGCTCAGCTAATGGCATCTTGCGATCAGGCGCAGTCAGCGGCAGCCGTTATAACGGATCTATACCTGGCCCGACCACCTGTGGCCCTACGTCATCATCACCTGTAAGCTCCTTAGCAACCCTTTCAATTGTTCCCATCGGACGCAGCAGCTCCAGGAGTTCATCGCCATCTGTAACTTCTCCAGCTACCATCACGAGGGTTGTTAGCTCTGCTCGGACAGAAAATGAATCCGCTGTTCGAGTCTTACAACCTTCTTGGCCAGAAAATGAAGCTAATACCCGTATTTCACCTTCGTCTAGGCCCGAAAGTGAAGTAAATCCTCACTTCAAATCTTCCTCTTCATCGGATGGGGAGCCTGTCGCCCGTGTTCTATCTACAGCACGAGCCGAAAGTAACGCAAGTGTCACGAGTGACAGATATACGGAGACTGACCAGACTATGGAGTTTTCCAAACAAGCGCCGAAACTTCATCCTTTAGCAGGGACTTCTAGGCCGTCCTCTCCTGAGAACTGTTCGGCAGCATCAACGTCAAATTCATCTTCCCCGTCCCGCACAAAAGCAAGCTCTTGTAACCCTGAGTCTCCAGTGAATGAGTCTGTCAAAGCAAGTTCTTCAGTAGGAGATGTAACTGATCACGAGGCTAAGATTTCGGAAGAAAAATCGGAACCAATGAGCACGTAGTATTTCTAGCTACTCCGTGTGGCCGTTGTGTTCTAGCCTGTGTGTACTTAGTTACTACATTGGAAAGGTGTTCATTACCAGATGACTTCTTCCATGCTCATAGTGTGATCTCAGTAAAAATGAATGTTTGATAAAGAATTCAGGTAACTTTCCTTGTGCTCTCTTATATTGTACTCGTTCAAGAAGAGGCTTCATTTATTTTCATTGTTTCTTGTTCGATCAACTTGCAGATTTGGGTTTCCCCTGTACGAAAATTGAATGATACCACTCGTTTATGGTAAATTTGCCCGTACAGCACAGTTAGAAACGCTTGAAAATAGCCTGTAGTAGGATTCTGTATAACGGACGGATATAATATTCGGCCTGAACAGTTTTTGTAATGAACGTTATGTGCTTACAATGCGCCTTCACCTTTTCTATCTGTTATAACTAATTCATTGCTAAGACGATTGCTGGTGAGAGCAACATACCTCATAGGCGCACCTAACGTGGTAGATCCACTAAGTGGATTTGAGCGTCGAGATGCTTGAGGCTTGTAAGACAGAGAGCTTCCCTGGCGATGTTTCATTATCAGGTTACGATCTCAAAATGGGTTAACTGAGTTTTTGCATTTGGTGCCGGTTTAACCCAGGCTTTTTGTTAAGCCTCATCACCTGTTGACCTCTTTTTTTGGTGAATTATATTGATATTTTTGAGCCTAACTGTGCGACTTTGGCTTAGTTACCTGAATTTTGCGATAACTGCTTGCATGAAAGACGTTCTCATCTGTATTATTTTATATGTATATTCATTCACAGTTCATTGCATGTGGTACTGTTATCTCCGAGTTTCTCAACACAGTAATATAACTTTTGAGATAAAATAGGTGATGGAGACCTAAGGTGGTATGTTATAATAATTCCTTAATATGTTTTCTTGGCCTCTTTACGGAAAATGGCCTCAATTTGAAAGTAGAGTGCGTGCAGCTTGTGCCGTGCGTGTGGAAGTTCATTTCTTATTTCCCTCGTTGTGCTGTAGAAATCGGTGACCGCCATGCAATTTTGGGTGTGAAAAATTGTGAGGAATTTTCAAGGGTGCACATAAACTATGGAGCAATTGGGGTTGAACCTAAAGCACGAGGCAATTATAGCAGTCCTTTAACACGTTGACTGCGACACGACCCACCGGTGGGTCGTGCTTAGGTTTTTCCTGCTGCGAAACGACCCATCGATGGGTCGTTTTGAAAAATTCTAACAACCTTTCTAAATTAGTGGTATTTAACAGGCCCAGTTAATGTTTGATATTTACAAATTTGCTTATCACTTTTGACTTTAAATTCAAGTTGAATATTGAACTTCGGTTTAACCCATCGCAACTAACATGTTAAATTCCTCGTCGTCACCGACTGTGTGGGAGTAATGAGACTGTTTGTAGAACCTGCGGTTCTAATGGTGGGCATTGCGAGCATTTGCGTGCACTTAATTCACTGGGTCCTTACGCTGAGTTTGCAGATTGCGTCTGCATTCGTTCACAAATGCCAAGGGACTTTTCATCTCTCATGGCTGCCACAGCTATAACTTCCTGTTGTAGATTCGATGACGCCTTTTTCCAGGACTAAATTTAAAAGTCATGTGTTTATTTTGTATTCAAGGAAGCCTGGCTGTTTTTGTCGCATCTTTCTTTCTCTCAAATCTTCCTAAGGAAGGCAGCGTATGTGTTGCACGCTCCCGACTCGAGCATCTTCGATATCTGTCTACTGTAGCTGTATTGTCTTAATGAAATGCTCACTGTCTCCGTTGTGGCCTCGTTCAGGTGGATTCGATGGTATAACTCTGTTCATTCTCCTCAGTGTGTGAAAAAGCTGAACTTTTAGTGGTAATGGCGTGGAGGTATGGATTCTGAATGAGACGATGCTTGTGTGGGATCTTTCTGAATAAATCATCTGACCACTTATCGAAAACCCAGTACTGAGGTATCAAAAAATTTGATGTGTAAAAAATGTGAACTTGCATTATAAATTTAAAATAATACCGTAAAATGTAACTATCAATCTGCAAACCCGAAGTAATCGCTATAGGTAGAGTGGAGTTGTGACGTGCGAGTTAATATGTTGAGAACTGCGGTAAATTGTGAAGGCTTTGTGATCAACGGAGATAGTCTTCATGTTTGAATATCGACGTGGCGTTGGCTCTGCAACAACTCATCAATTCTGTAAAATTTCTTCATTGTTGTAGTATTGTTTGACTTGTAAAAAAATAGCGTAAAGTGCTTGCACTCCAATTTCCTTAGTGGTACCAATTCTTTATTTATTTATTGTAAATAGAGTCTTGTCGTGTCTGGATATGTTTAATAGCTGGGCTGTTAGTTTTACTGTTAGAGAAAGATATTCTTGATGCCGCTTTACATTCTATGTTGCGCTTTTTCACCCGGACTTGTTATGACGAATGACTTGAGTTTGCATGTTAGAGAGGCCGCTCGGGGCGCCTGCATTTATATGATAATGTTGAAATATTGTTATTAATGTAGCAAATGTATTATTGTTACTGACGTAGTGTTGGTCTGGTAATCACCATCCTCTGATGTCCAAGAGTTCCTCTGTCCTGCATTCCTTCGCAAACTCTCGTACCGTTAAAGTTCATTCGTTATTTGTTGGAAGAATTCCTTCAGGGAATTGCATCAGCTTTTCTGTGTGATCGTTTCGTAAATTGTTGCTTCAGATGTAACTTTAGAGTTGAGTAATATTATGGCGTTTAAGATTTGATCGTTGATAGACTTCTTTCACTTTATCGGTAATCAGACGATGGCAACTGAGTTATTTTGAATTAAATGCAGAATAGCAGCGATGGTTATCGCCTTTGCTGTTTCATAATTTGCGTTTTTTTCTTATGGTCCCGTTTTCTGCTCTCAATATTCTATCTATTGAAAAACGTTGAGGTTGTGTGTTGTTTTCGTACTTAAGATGCATGGTGATCGTTTCCCAGAATTGAAGCCGTGCGAACCATATCTTTTATCAACGTGCCTAATAAAAAATTTCAGTTGCAGTATTTTCTGATGAGAGTTCTGGACTTTTGTTGCACGAAAGCCATCCCTGGAATGTACGTGCGGTCAATCTTTCTTGAGGATCTTTTCTGCACTGATATCCTGTAATTTGACCAGCAGAATTTGAAGCCTGAACTCCTCTGGTGGTGGCGGGGTTTTATATTTTTCCACACTGCTTATGGAAGAAGAGTTTCACTTCAGGTTTCTATATCGCGGTATGTCAAGTACAGCTGATATTGGATAAAAATGTAATCTCAAATACATAAAACGTTGTTTGAAAATCTTGATGAAATGAAATAATGGATTTGCTATATGGTATGAGGACACGTTTTTATGGTTAACATAAATAGAATCAACTGTTTGAGTTTTGTTAGTGATGCGCGACTTGTTTACAGGAAGCGGCGAAGATGCAACTTGAACTTTGCAAGGGCCCTCGTCTGTTAAACAGAGAGATGCCTCTCAGCTGGGAATATTTTATTGTATAAAGAATGAAAATGGCTTATGCATTTTGCAAGTTGATGTCTTGGATTTTTTTTTTGTGTGTGTGGGAGTTCAGCTTAATTCCAGACGTGGAATGCTGCGCTGGGCTCTTACTATGGTAAGGAATTTCTACATTCGTCTTATCTCAATACCAAATACTGTGTTTCAATTATTGATGTATATGTTTAGCCTTATTAATTACAAAACTATAAATTGAACAGCTTTTATTCGTCCTATTTTCACCTCTGAACGGTAGGAGATGTTAGTGCCCAGGTTGGCAAAGACTCTAGTAAGGTTGTTATTGTTTTGTCTTTACGCTCACTTATCTCAGCCATTTTTTACCTAAAACTAGGGTGTACCTATCAGTTTGCGTGCGCTGTGTGAGCGTCCATTTTAAACGAGTCCAAGTCAACCTACTCTATTTTAATCTGTGAGGATACTCGGTTTTCGACATTCTAGCGAGTTGGCCTCGAGGCATCATTTTATAAAAAGTGTCTGATAGATTCTCTGCGAAAAATTTTGTTC
Source organism: Morinoia aosen (assembly GCA_030386875.1). Classification (NCBI taxonomy): domain Eukaryota; kingdom Metazoa; phylum Arthropoda; class Malacostraca; order Amphipoda; family Talitridae; genus Morinoia; species Morinoia aosen. The sequence goes on along the minus strand of CM059559.1, from coordinate 9,278,661 downwards.
GAAATTTGAAGTAGTTGAGCATTTTCCTTGAAATTCACGCTATGCGTCTACTGCCGGAGAACAAATATTTCCGGGTTTGTTACCTCAACATTCTATTTGTTACCGAAAAAACTGGAACACTTAATATCTGTTCCGGACCGTTGAAGGATATTTGTCAGATAACTTTTTTAGAAAAGTGGTCGAGAGTCATAATTCAGTTGGATTGAAGTAGAACTGAGTCAAGACAACAAGCTGCGCAAGATTAAGAACAGTGTCCGAGCCTGGCCTTCTTCGGCACGCCGGAACCGCCGCGTAGAAGTCCTATGTCGACTGAGGATTGGTCACACCCGCCTCACTCATGGCCATTTAATGGAGCGTCGCCCGGCGCATCTTTGCGATCGCTGCTTGGTGCCGCTGTCGGTGCAGCATATATTGGTTAAGTGTCTCCTTTTTTCCGATATTCGTTTCCGTTATTACCCTGGTTTACAGGGCGCTGACTCGGATTTTGTCTTACGTAAGATGTTGGGAGAAGCGACTCGTGGGCGTTTTAATCATTGGCGACTTATTAGTTATCTCTCTGACTCATCTCTTATGAACAAATTATAGTGCCTCAGTACGTTGAGAACTTCGAAAAGATTTATATGTTTAAATTCCTTTGGAAGATTGTAGATGAAGAAACTGCAGTATGGCCAGGTGCGCTACGTTGGTTCCTTGGGGGGTTTCAACGTGGGTAAGGCGTCCGGTCATAAATGGGTGGGAGCTGAAACCCCCTCAGGGGTTTGACTGCCCAGTAGTTCGAATGTACTGTTGTATATACAAAATTTCAGTGGGGAGATAATTATAATCTTGAGTTGTAATTAAATCATGTTGATATAATTTTTGATGTTCATATAATGGTGATGTTCACCTTACGTGGTAAATTGGAAAAGCCTGATACTGATTAAATTATGCGACCTTCAGTGCGATATAGTTTGAATAACTGAAGCGCTAGCAAACCTACGTTACTACTACTACTACTACTGCTAGTAGTAGTAGTAGATTGAGTAGAACTTAATCTCTTTTGTTCGAATTTTTTCTCACTTTTTGTGCTCGTTTCTTTGATGTTCTAAACCGTTTTTATCAATTGATGCTTACACGTTCCTCCGTAAAATGAAGAGAATTTTGGTAATATATGTATAGCAAGGCCAAGTTGAGGTTTGCTACTGGATGATGCTAAATTGCGTGGGTTTTTCAAGAAATGCTTCCGTACAGTGTCCGTACTGGCTCGAAATTTTGCCTTACTTGAACACCAGGGAATGGTTTTCACTCTTCGGCAGACTCACGTTTTATTTCGCGCAAACTGGAAGTAGAAGATGACGTATCACAAAATAATCCTAGATGAATTTTGTGGCGTCTCGGATAAAACGCCGAAAATAGAAATGTCATTTTCACAAATGTTGCATGCTTGAACGCTGCATGTGAGAAAGAACGTTGTATGTGTGAAGAAATGACGCTCCACTACAGCGTTCATTTTAACGTCAAGTGCAAGTAAACGTGGTCGGTATTTATCTGAGCTTCCATGGTCAAAGTTTTATTTTGAAAATTCAATTATTTCCCAATGCATGATCCTGAGGTATACCATTCCTTGGTTGCGTTGCACGCGCGTCACGAAAGCTAAACTTGCTTCGGGTGGGAGTGATGGATTAGCAATCAAGTTCACAACACTTGCTGCTGGTGAGCTTAGCCTTGTTTTCACACGTACTATTGCCGGCTTCGTGTGAAATACCTTTTGATCTCGAAAGTGGACGCGATCCTCATGACAGCGCTTAGCTTTTCGTTAACGAAAGGATAATAGACTTGCTGAATAGATATTTGCTTCGAGTACAGTTTAGAAGCAAATTGTACGATATCTTAAACGAAACTCAACTTACACAAATAAAAATTAGTCCAAATTATTATTCATAACTTTAATTTATATCCATTTGAGTTTTGATTGACTCCGTTCGTCCAAGCCTAAATCTCTTTTTTCTTCTCTAATTGTTCCCAATTACATATACTAACTTCACTCAGTGCTGAGTTTATTCATTTTTTCATTGTGTGGTGGATTACAAAAAACTGACAGCTTGAGGAATAATGAAAATAGAAAATACTCACGGAATAAGGAATGGAGCATATAAAATCAATTAATTTTTTGACGCAGGGAGCTAAATCGAAAATGAACTGTATTACGCAAAAAAAATAAAAGAAAAATAAATAAAAGTTAGTCACCCAAAGTGGAAAAATTTTAAAATGGAAAATCTCTTCCGTGGTAATCGTACAGATTATACAATTGGTAAGTGTACACTGTCCGATTATTTCTAAAAATGATAACTCCCCAGAACTTAATTTGAATCTTTGGCTAAATTTTCATTCTAAAGTGTTTGTCATGGTGAGAGCAAAGCCCTGTAACTACGCCTTCCAGTTTTAGTGTTGATGGTGTGTTATTGTCAAGCAACTGCAACTGTGTACTGACGTTTTGGAGATAAATTTTGCTAACGAATGCAGGAAAACCTCAATATTTAATGTGACACTCACATGGAAATTTAATGTGACATAAGAAAGAAAACAAGGAAAAGTTCTGTGTAGCCTCTATTCCTCTGATTTTCCCTGCTCGATCATGTGCTGGTATGAAGGTGCTATCAGCTCTATGAATCCATGAATCCATGGCACTTTGAGCTGAACTTTTCAACATTGGCTTTCCTGACTCATTGACCGTTTAAACAGTTTTTATCTCTCCTACGTGAACTCTCCGGAAATCAACCACTTGATTGGACACTGTGAACATTGAGATCTTCGGCGCGTTATAGTCTTTGTTACTGAAGCGCTAGAAACTTGGTTTTACTACTACTGAAGGTGCTACGCTTCACAAGTGGCTCTAAAATGCGAGGTAATCTTATATATTATTATACCAAAAAATACCCTTGGTTTGCTTATTTATCTGGTGTCCGCTTCACTGTAAAAAAAAACTGCAAAAATACAGACAAAAACAGACGAATTATCTGTTAAAATGACACAAATTGTTACTTCTTGTCCGTTTTCTGAATATTATCTGTTAAATCAACAAATTTATCCGTAATTCGTTTCCATACCGGACAATTTTGCTGATTTCCGTTGTTCTCACGGGTGAATTGTAAATTACGGGAGTAAATTGAATTCTTCGTTGTCGTAACGGAATCTTGGAAGTTGTCCGTTGATCCAACGGCTTATCTTTACATTTAGGAGTAGTTTTAACAGACAAACTGAATATTACAGATTCGATTGACTCTTCAGGGGATTATACGGAATTCGATTAAATTTCCATTGTTTCAATGATCCGCAACAGTAAAAACATGATCAAATATCTGTCATAATTGCTGTTAATGTTGCAGTATGTCTTGTATTACTCTGTTGTCGTTTTACTTTTGTTCAACCAACACATTACCGATTTGCGTTTGCCAAGTATGAGATAACAAATTGATAATTCTGGCAGATCAGCTGCATCTAATAAATTACTTATTCTTTCAGAATAGAATTTACAATATTAGCGCTGCATAAAGAGTTTTAAGTTGCAAATACATCAATTTGCCAACTAGAAATATATGATGGCCATGGCAGAAGGCGAAACGTTAATAAAAGGCCTGTGCAATTTATTCAGAAAATATGTCCATTCCCTCTCATTTAAGATGCAGACAACACAGCGTAAAGATGGTATACAATTTGACGTATTCTGCCCTAGAATTGGATAGCCCGTATATAAGTTGGCAAATAACCGTACTTAAACGTGTATAATTTTATTCTCTATGGATGTGAGGAACATAATGCAATTAGGGGCTTGTGCTTTTATACGTACATACATACATATATTGCCCATTCACTTGTGTTTGTGTAAATATACGTAAGTACATGCGCGTGAACATATATGTATACGAATAAGTGAAAAATACTATAAAAGTGTTCATTGAAATCTAAATGAATTTGCAAATAAGCCTGTGTCAAGGAGGAAGTTCATTTTTTTATTCACACATGAACTGTGTTCTGTGAAAATAAAAACAGGATAACATGCAGCGTTTTTATTCCCATTTTTATATACCTTAGAGCAGGGGTTCTCAAACTTTTCTGTTGTAACTGAAACGAGAAGAGGTAGTGGCTGGAACTGCCCTAACCATATTTTATTGGTTCATTTGGCGCTTCACAAAAATAATCTTTTCTTTGAGGAACTATGGTTTCTCGTGAACAATATATCAAATAATATAGAGCTATGATATATAGCTTTAATATAGAGCACACTTGTTGAGGTCATATTTTATAAATTTTTAAATTTCTCTACTTCTTCGGATGGGAATTAAAGGACAAAGAAAAGTGAAGCTGTTTATGAAATGAAAGACACGATGTCGTTTCCGTATTAAATTTATTAGTGGTAATAAATTCCATAATAAACTAATGATTTCAGATGTGAAACCGAATGTGAGAAAATGTTTACCAACATTATTTGAGTCGTTTATGCTCTATAAAATGCTAGATATATCTTCAATTATTCATGTCCATTCATGCGTCGAGTAGAATATATTTTCAACAATAGAAAGGACTCATTACTCGTGTCCACTTTCGAGCGTCGGTCACAAACTAGTCCCTGTTCCTGGGCCTGGAGTGGAATTCATCATAGTGGAATTCAGCACAGTGGAGGGCATATAATGCATAACCTAAGTGTATATTACATTTTTATATCATTGATACTAAATTTCAAAGGAATTGAACGTCCAGCTGGTTAAAGACCATATAATAGAAGATCGTGAGCGATGCCAATTGGCCAATGACGGAGCCCAAAAAACGTCACGTGACGAAAAATCGTCACGTGACTTTGTTTACATCCGGTAATGGCGGCCGTAAGTGATGCGCAGTAGATTACAGGAGTTAAAATGGCTCCTTGCGTACGCTTAAAAAAAGTTTTTGATAATTGATTGATCTGAAATATGTTGGAAGTAACATTAATGATGCATTACATTTCTGAAATGCCGGAGAAGTCTTGTGTTGAGTGAAGTGCGAGCTCTTCTGTACTTCGAACTTCAATACCATGTTATCTCTCATCAGAAATGCCAGAAAGATTCCGAAATCTTGGCAGTTCCAGAAAGAGCTGTGCAAGAACAAGGTAATGTAAAACTTAGTTACTTCATTTATCCCAATTAACTCACTGAATCAAAGCTTCATAAATTAATAATGAGTTTCTTATTACTAATTGTTTGAAAAAAAGTAGATTTTTAATTGGCCCTTAATAGCATGAGTTCATGAAGAGAAAAATGTGTATGTGCTTTAACTGATGTTGTCATTGATGTAGGCCTAGCAAAATTGAATATTTGTAGTGGAAACTAAAATAGAAAACATTAGACAACCCAAAATTTATTTGACATTAAGATTAGTATATTGTTGACTGTTTCTACAAAATTGAGTAACAAATGTTATTCTAAAAGTAATTTTTTGAATAATTAATTATAATTGAAATGTCTTAAGTTGGCTGTATTACATATTTTGTATCTGAAGTAACTGTCTCATATTAAATCACAATCACAATCTCTCATTAGTAGTTTTAATTTTCAATGAGGGACTTACTTTGGATGTACATCCATTGTTTATTACACGGTTCTTTCAGTTTTCTTGCAAACAAACAATTTTTTAATTTCTATTTACAATAAATATAGCTCAGTAAATATATTAGTTATAGCATTTTGAAAATGATTTAGGTGTATCTATTATGTAGACTATTCACAATGCCATCTAGATTTCACTAGATAACCATGCATGATCCATTTTAAAAATTGTTTTGCTTATGAATTTTAGTTATTTTTCCTTTACTCATGGCTTGAATTATAATTAAAAATATATCATGCAGGCTTCTGCACTTATGTAGCCTTGTAGAGAAATATAGTGTACCTACTCTGGCTTTACTTAGTTGTAAAATAAAGGATTAGGTCATGAGTATACCAGCTTCCTATCCTACATCTGGTCACTGGTAAATGTTAAGGAGAGGACCATAATTGATTTTCCACTTTTTGGTGCCTAAACATAGTTAATTAGACCTAAATAAGAAATTTTTCTTCTATGCACTTTCTGTCGCAAATGAGTATTTAACAAGTCATAGTGGTAAATTACTGACCACAACTCTAGTGTTTGAAGCGGGAAGAAATTGGGCGGAGGGGATGAGAACAATGGACTCTCCCTTCCGACACGCTGGAATGATAAGCGCAAAGACGAAAGTTGGCATACCGCTATAACTCGTTATTTTATGGGTGATAGCCTTTAATGTGTTATTACCTAACTAAAAGATCTTAGAAGTGGATTCAGGCTCTGCGGGGTTGGCTAATAATAAATTACAAAGTACCCAAACGTACTCTTCCCAAACCAAACCTACCGCCATAACTCGGCTTAGCACTAATTTGCGACGGAATTTGCATAGATGAAAAGTTGTTCATTTCGATCTGAATAAATATGTTTGGGTAGCAAAAATTAGAAAATCGATTATGGTCCTCTCATTTACAAATACCCTGGTCACTTTCAAAAGTGGCCTTTAATGCAGTGAAAAGTGATCAAAGTTGTTCATGATAGGCAGCCATGCAGAATTGGCCACCAAAAGTGACCATGCAAAGCTTATATAGAATTTTTCTTTGTTACTTCAAGGTAAACATAATCATCGGATCTTTCTGCAAAGTTTTGTTCAGGGTAAATGGAATACTATTTTTATGAACTTTAGTCGCAAATTAAAATTTGGTTATAATTGAATGAATTGAAATCCAGTTAGAATGAAAAAAGATTATCGAGAAAAGAATGTTCTCACTGAGAATGTTAATTAATATATTGTTGAAGTGAAATGAATTTTGAAATCAGATCATGTTAAAATTGAAAATCACAATAATTTATAGTATACCATTCTACATAATTAAGAAATGTCACTCTGAAAAAATTTTGTGTGGACATTGATAGGTAGTTTTTAATGCATTTATACCTAAAAATTTGTGTATTCCGATGCATTGAATTAAGAACAGCATTTTTTAAGGAAATCCTATATGTACTATTATTGCCTGAAGAGAAACAGCAAATATTTGGTTTCAAAACAAGGATGAACGTTACACATAATAGGCACAATATGGCATGCAATTCAATGGCAGGTTAATCGATTTGTGCTTTCTGTGTAATTAAATTGTTAATGTTTCAAGTGTCAGCTGTGAATAATTCATAAAGATCTGTACAATATGGTTCTCAAGATACAAAGGTTAGCAGCTGGGTAATAGGGTGATTTACTTGAATTAGTAGGAATCTTATGTGATTAATTTACATGTGAAGTCATAAAAATAACTTGTCTCTGAGTATCTCAAAAGAATGTGTTTTAAAATGAGGTGAGCACTAATGAGCGGCTAACACACCCTGAGCCATACATTGCGTACGTATGCATTCATTGAGTTATTTACAAGCATTGCAAGATTATTTTTGAAATTATCCAATAACCCTTCTCTGCAATTGTAAATTATTGACAATAAGATCAACAAAAGCTCTGTCCCTCTTTGTAGGAACTTGATTCTACTCGCATTTGTTGCAGAAATGATTTGTTTACAATAATAGAGATAAAAATGTAAAGTTCTACTCCAAACTTGAGTGTTGCCAGAAATTTGTGTTCTTTCAAATATTTTAATTTTGAATATGTACCTTTTTTCAATTCAATGTTGATATTTTTGTTCCCATTTGTTATATATTGTTTAATTTTTGGGTTTAAGCAAACCTGGATCGAGTTTCTGCGTTGAAAAGTGATGGAGCTTTTGTTGCTGTAATAAATGCAAAAATGGTGCATTTATTTGTTGAAATTTTTATAGTTGCAAATAAAATAACAGAAGCTATAAAACTCATATCCTTACCAGTAAAAGTACTCATTATTAGACTGGTGTTTCAAATATGCTGTTGTTCCTTTGCACCAAGCAATCCATAAAAGTAGCTTGTTATTCGTTCAATATTAGAATGTTTACTATCGTACATGTAATGTTTGGATGTATGCGACCAGTGCTGCTGCAACATTCTCACTGTGATGTCATTTCAGTTGTTTTTTTCCTGATGCAGGAAAGGAATTAGAACAACAAGATGGGAGAAAACAATTTACAGGTGTAAAATTAATGAATATAAGCTTGTTCTTAGTAGAATATCAATGGTTTAAAATATGATCATTTTTCTAAATGGTTTTCATCAAAACATCATGGAGGGAGAATGCCGACAAATTACTTTTGTGCTGTAGCATTTTCAAATGGTTAAAACTAACTAAATCAAGACTAATAATCTCACAAATGTGTATAAATGTTTATATGTATGTGTCTACATGAATGTGCATATGCATACATATATATGCATATTGGTACATAACATTTCAAGTTCAGAGAGGTACATACTTGCATGTACCTGCGCAATCCTTTGCCAAACATATACTTGTAGTCAAGCTGAGAGTTTCACATATATAATTTCTGTTGGCTCGTATATTTGCAGTTGTATTAAAATGACTTCACTAACTTACAAGTGCTAATGTATTTTTAACCATTCCAGATACCTACTGAAAATCAACCCCAAACGAGGCTTCAAAATAAGATCCACGAATGGAAGAAAACGCCACTGCGGGATGCATCCGAATGTCCTGTCGTTGGCCGCGTGCCTCAGCACGGAAGAGACTCTTGGCCTCGACTCTGCCACCCTTGCTTGCTTATCTATTCCACAAGTGTGATTGATGTCCTCATGTTTTAGTGACACAATGAAAGACGTTTAGGGAGACCGGAACATTGCACTCTTCTGCATGACATCTAACAGAGGACAGTGGGGGGGGGGGGGGACCAAAGAGGAAGACTAGTTCTGCAACTTCACCCAGCATGCTCAGAAACTCTAATCATCAGGGTGCGGCAGGTAGAAATACGTACCGCGATTCACAACGTGAACAACTGTATTGGTACACCAAAGACGAGCACAGTGAGGGTGGCAGTTTGTCTTTGAAACAGAATAGAGAAATAATTGTAAAATTATTCTCTAGAATCATTTGAATTTTGAGTTGCAGGAAAACTTATTAACAAGGGAATTAATATCCTCGCTTAGTTCCAATAACTGATGGCCAAAATACGGCAACTTCACAAAGAAAGCTTTTTGAGCACAAGATTGAACAGATTGAGAGTTATCATAAATATTTGTCAAAGATTTATAACTTTCAAACAGTTCAGTCTTGTGCTCAACAAGCTTTCTTTGTGAAGTTGCCGTATTTTGGCCATCAGTTATTGGAACTAAGCGAGGATATTAATTCCCTTGTTAATAAGTTTTCCTGTAACTCAAAATTCAAATGATTCTAGAGAATAATTTTACAATTGGTTCTCTATTCTGTTCCAAAGACAAACTGCCACCCTCACTGTGCTCGTCTTTGGTGTACCAATACAGTTGTTCACGTTGTGAATCGCGGTACGTTGGTTCTACCTGCCGCACCCTGATCCTTAGAGTTTCTGAGCATGCTGGGTGAAGTTGCAGAACTAGTCTTCCTCTTTGGTCCCCCCCACTGTCCTCTGTTAGATGTCATGCAGAAGAGTGCAATGTTCCGGTCTCCCTAAACGACTTTACAATATTGGCCGGTACCTCTTTCAGAACAGATCTGCGTCTTCTCGAATCTTTGCCTATTTACAAAATGAGACCTACTCTGAATAACACCCAATGTGCTTTCCCGCTTCATGTTGCCAACACATAGTTCAGTTCCAGTTTTTCGTTTACCTTTTATTTTTTTTACCATCGTTCGTGTTTTTCAAAGTTTAAACTGTAAATACTTCATTGTTGAATTAATTCTTCTTCTTTTGGCCTCGTTTTAAAGAGATTTTGCGGAAGATGGACTGTTAATCCGAAACGTTCAGTTTAATTTGATCATTTCTAATGAAAGTGACTTTATCTGTAGCGATTTTCGCATTGCTTCTTATTGCCAATCTTAGAAGCTTCACTGCTGGAGTTATTTCAGATGATATCTTGAGCATATAGTATCTAAAGTTTACTTTCTTCATCTATTGGGAACATTTGAGAGGACTTATTGTTAACTAGCTTGCATGAGACACGGCGCCATTCGAGATTCTTCTCCTAACGGGGAGACAACTATGGTATCTATGGGAATCAGCACTCCCAGGGAGACAATGTGAGGGCCCGAGCTGAGAGTTAGGTAGGCCTTCTTTTTGTTGAAATAAAATGTTTTTGTTGTGTCAAGATCCATCTTTTTTCGTTTGACTGCTGTCCTGTTTTTTCAGCACCTACTACTTTCTTCTTCAACTTTGATCTTGTTTCATGAACTTCTTTCTTACCTTACTGTTTCTATGCCTTTTTTGCATAGATTCCGCGTTTCCTTAACTTCATACTAAATGGTGCCGTCTTCTTGGACTTTGGATAGCCTTGGTTGCGGGTAGGGAGGCTTAAACTAACTAATAATCTAATCTAATCTTCGAGATTCAATAGTACTCTAACTGACGTCAGAATAGGTTTGTTCTGAACTATATACTTTCATTTCATTAATAAGTTCATCGCTCTGTTAAACTCATTTTATTGTTCAGTACAGAATCATCATAGAGTGAACCAATGATATGTATTAGAAAGTTTGTACACTCCGCGTAATATATGTATAACGTTATTCATGTATATAAATGAGTTGATTTTGCTGTAATTTCGTACTTTTGTGTAGGTTTTGCTTTTTCCTGTCTCAAAGAACTGCTGCCTAAGTTTCGTAAGTATACTATAACAAGGTAATGTTTTCAGTTATACTTATATTTTTCTTTGAACTCTAAAATGTTTGGCTAGTATTTTGATGAAGCGGATCGCATCACCAATGACAGCGGCAGTTAATATTTTTTTCTGTTAGCGGAGTATCGCTATAGCTCTCGAATAATACTAGTCTGGATACTCAGTTTCATGTACTATATTAATTTTAACTCGGTTTAGTTTTTCGTTCTTAGCAACAGACGAGGTACAGTCTTGGACTGGGAACATTGATAGATTTTTCAGTGTGGTTCATTAATATTGCTTGTGTATTAGAAGTTCTTTGGTTATATAGTTTTTTGTTTTTTTAATTGGAAAATAATTTCACACTTGATAGAGGTACCCAACGGTGTAGGATATTTTATTCATATTGCTCCTGCGAGGATAGAAGTGAGCTGAGCTATTGGTAGGGCTTTTTCGCAGAAAACAGTTTTCTAAGTTTCAGTTTCAGCTCTCGATGCTTTCCGTTTTCTTTCAGTATGTCTTATCTTGTTATACATGTCTTTCATCATTCGTTTCCAGGTGTGTCGTACGGCGTTTGAAAACCCTTTGTATACCAAATTGTTTTTCAGTACACTTTTCTAGCTAGTAATTCGTTTTTTGACCAACCCCCAGAAGTATCCATGTGAATCTTATTATATATACGAAGTGTACGAAAAATTTTCACCAAGCAGCCTGAATCGTCAGCGGTTATGAGATTTATAAAAATGAAAACTTGAGCTTCTGTTGAATCAACAGAAACACAAAGAAGCCTCTGGGTAAGTGACAGTTTCAAGAGATTCTGTTACAGAGGAACCGTAAATTGGACGGTACTCTGATGCATCTGCCCCCTGCGGGTACATTATGGTGCCCAGTAAATATTACATGCGATGTACTTTTGTTACATAGAAGTATAGCTGCAAGGCTATATTTACGAACCGCAGTGAACGGTGCAATTAAAGAACTAGTCGTAACTTCCTATTGACGCGGAAGACTTCCCGCGTTAAGAGGAAGTTTCGACTAGTTCTTTTATTGCACCGTTCACTGCGGTCCGTAAATATAGCCTTGCAGCTATACTTCTATGTAACAAAAGTACATCGCATGTAATATATACTGGGCGCTATAATATATCTGCAGGTGGCAGATGTATCAGAGGACCGTCCAATTTCCGGTTCCTCTGTTGTAGTATCATAATCTCTTGAAACTGTCACTTACACAGAGGCTTCTTTATGTTTCTGTAAATTCAACAGAAGCTCGTATAGTTTCTAGAGAAAAGACGGAAACCTATATTTCGTCCGGCACAATATTTCCTCACCCGTTCTAACAACGGACATATAGACGTTCCCTGTGCAAAATACAGAACGTTCACAATATTTCTGTAAATTGAACAGAGATAAAACAATAGTTCCGTTGGACTAACGGTGCGTCTATCGCAGTCCGTTAACTCAACAGATGTCTGTAAATTCGACGGAAGCAATTGATGCATCTGGCGGACTAACAGAGGGAAAAAAACTCTCTGGCGAAAAAGCTGCCAGACAATTTTCCGTTGTTTTGACACTTTTTTTTTTACAGTGTTCTTCCGTCTCTCCGTCACGCTCATCAGGATGCTTAATGACCGTATCTGTGATACGAGTTTCACCAGTGCACAAGTACAAGAATATTTTAATCGCGGGTGGCATTAGGATGGATATATTTGTTTTTCATGAACATTTGGAAGAGTTATACAAGGAAAATGTTAAAACTCGTCATTTATGACGTTCCATGTACACTATAGTGTTTTATTTCATACTAAAGCTTGAGAGCAACATTTAAGTTTGTTCAAAAACGACTGTGAGTTTGAACCAATATTTTTTATTCGCAGCATAATATTTGTCATGGCATTATCAAAGTTTAGCAGCATTTTCAGCAAGCAGGGCCACCGGCGGGTGTGTCTTGAGCCAACGCCTTCTGCAGCTCTTGCATCTCCACGCCCTCCCAGTGCGTCGAGTCCAGTGTCTGGAAGATATTCCTACGACAAAGTAAAAAGACTCTTAATATCCTTTGTGTTTTTATTTATTTATACATTTATATACTTGTTCGGCATCCACCTCTAAGAAATATATTTTTTATTTAAAGGAAACTTAATGACCGTATCTGTGATACAAGTGTTACCAGTGTATAAGTACTAGAATATTTTAATCGCGGGTATTATATCAGGATGGATATATTTGCTTGACATCCAAATCTGGAGGATTTACATCTGTAAGGAAATTATCGAATCCTGTCAATTCTGACAGGAGTCATTAATAGAACTATGCAAAATCAGTGCACTCGCTTTTTGCGAGTAAAATGTAAATATCTAGCTGAAAATGTGCGTTTTATTATGTCTGTCAAGAGCTAATATTTCATTGCGTCTGAATGTCGCGAGCGAACGTTTCATTACGTCTGAATGTCATAAGCGAACGTTTCATTACGTCTGAATGTCATAAGCGAACTTTTCATTACGTCTGAATGTCACGAGCGAACGTTTCATTACGTCTGAATGTCATAAGCGAACGTTTCATTACGTCTGAATGTCATAAGCGAACGTTTCATTGCGTCTGAATGTCACGAGCGAACGTTTCATTACGTCTGAATGTCATAAGCGAACGTTTCATTACGTCTGAATGTCATAAGCGAACATTTCATTACGTCTGAATGTCATAAGCGAACGTTTCATTACGTCTGAATGTCATAAGCGAACATTTCATTACGTCTGAATGTCATAAGCGAACGTTTCATTACGTCTGAATGTCATAAGCGAACTTTTCATTACGTCTGAATGTCACGAGCGAACGTTTCATTACGTCTGAATGTCATAAGCGAACGTTTCATTACGTCTGAATGTCATAAGCGAACGTTTCATTGCGTCTGAATGTCACGAGCGAACGTTTCATTACGTCTGAATGTCATAAGCGAACGTTTCATTACGTCTGAATGTCATAAGCGAACATTTCATTACGTCTGAATGTCATAAGCGAACGTTTCATTACGTCTGAATGTCACGAGCGAACGTTTCATTACGTCTGAATGTCGCGAGCGAACGTTTCATTACGTCTGAATGTCATAAGCGAACGTTTCATTACGTCTGAATGTCATAAGCGAACTTTTCATTACGTCTGAATGTCACGAGCGAACGTTTCATTACGTCTGAATGTCATAAGCGAACGTTTCATTACGTCTGAATGTCATAAGCGAACGTTTCATTGCGTCTGAATGTCACGAGCGAACGTTTCATTACGTCTGAATGTCATAAGCGAACGTTTCATTACGTCTGAATGTCATAAGCGAACATTTCATTACGTCTGAATGTCATAAGCGAACGTTTCATTACGTCTGAATGTCACGAGCGAACGTTTCATTACGTCTGAATGTCGCGAGCGAACGTTTCATTACGTCTGAATGTCATAAGCGAACGTTTCATTACGTCTGAATGTCATAAGCGAACATTTCATTACGTCTGAATGTCATAAGCGAACGTTTCATTACGTCTGAATGTCACGAGCGAACGTTTCATTACGTCTGAATGTCACGAGCGAACGTTTCATTACGTCTGAATGTCATAAGCGAACGTTTCATTACGTCTGAATGTCATAAGCGAACGTTTCATTACGTCTGAATGTCATAAGCGAACGTTTCATTACGTCTGAATGTCACGAGCGAACGTTTCATTACGTCTGAATGTCGCGAGCGAACGTTTCATTACGTCTGAATGTCACGAGCGAACGTTTCATTACGTCTGAATGTCACGAGCGAACGTTTCATTACGTCTGAATGTCGCGAGCGAACGTTTCATTACGTCTGAATGTCATAGGCAAACGTTTCATTACGTCTGAATGTCATAAGCGGCGTTTCATTACGTCTGAATGTCACGAGCGAACGTTTCATTACGTCTGAATGTCACGAGCGAACGTTTCATTACGTCTGAATGTCACGAGCGAACGTTTCATTACGTCTGAATGTCGTGAGTGAACATTTCATTACGTCTGAATGTCGTGAGTGAACATTTCATTACGTCTGAATGTCGTGAGTGAACATTTCATTACGTCTGAATATCACGAGCGAACGTTTCATTACGTCTGAATGTCACGAGCGAACGTTTCATTACGTCTGAATGTCGTCAGTGAACATTTCATTACGTCTGAATGTCGTGAGTGAACATTTCATTACGTCTGAATGTCACGAGCAAGCTGCCGCTCCTCGTCAGTCGGTGGAGCTGTGGCGGCCTCCCAGTTTTTGCGTAGAACGTCCCTGTCTTTGCAGCCGAGGATGGTTACCTCTGCAGGGCACGTCGCCACCGTGTGCTGAGTCGCAATCCTGGCGATGTCCGAGCCTCGGCTCTACGGTAGGTAAGAAGAAAAGACGAAAACTTTTTTAATGCCAATAAAGACGGTGCAAAACATCATCATTGGATTTGAAAATGGTTTAACATGAAGATAGTTAAGAATAAAAGAAGGAAAGAAAATCAGTTAAATTTTAATGAAGACGATGCAAAAAACCATCATTGGTTTTGATGTTTTAACATGAAGATAGGTAAGAAGAAAAGAAATAAAGAAAACCAGTTAATTCCATTACAGATTATGCATAAACACATCATTGGATTTGAAAATGTCTTAACGTGAAGATTCTTGTCGTTGAACATGCGTTGGTATCATGGTACCCATGTCAATTATCGAACCAACGATTGGGAGAAAAGTATGAAAACGTATTCTCTTCGTAAAGTTATTCCAAGTATAATAATAACAATGATACATACGAAGACAGGTAATAGGAAAAACTATTATGCCAGTGACGCATTGATGAAAAACGATTTTGTTATTGTCCACTTAGCTGAAAATGTGAGCTGAAGCTTCTGCGACAATTAACATGGAATAATGTTGGAGGTAAAATGTGTAGTTATAAATAATTCTGAGCCTAAAACAATAATGTCGGTAGTGCAATACAAATGGGTTATTGAAGTGGCAGAGCGAAAGCTCATTGGTCGACTTGGCCAGTTACGAAGGTACTTGTTTTTTATGACCCAAATCCATAAATCTAAGTTTTTTCAGGTTGGATTTGTGAATTTTGACCAGAAAAACGACGACAAGTCAATCGAAGAACGTTCGTTTCTGGCTGTATCGTTGCAACGACGTTAATTGTTTAAAAATACCGACTCCATGGGGATTTGAAAATTCACATCAATGAATAGCTCTGAGATATTCTTTTTCTTGTCCATATTTTACTCTAATACATTTTATAAAGTTCACTTTTGAGAAGTGAAATTTTTTGCGATATTTACATTGCAAAAAATTTTTACATGCATTATTTATTAACGTGTGTCTATTTACCTTGCCTGACCGTTACCGAACTGCTTAGGCAAGTGACATGTAAAGTCGAATAACTCGGTTATACCTGCGTTTGTTTTACATAGTTACATAGCTTCCGTACGGAATTTCCGCCCTCATGTAGGTAAATCTCCCGAGTAAACGGTATCAATTTTGTGTGTTAACGTCTTTAGTATTTTTTCATCCAGCAATCGAGATTTTCGATTGAAAACGAGGTGCTTGAATGTTGACGAAGGAACGGTACGTAATTTAAGTTTCGTACCACAGGAATTAATCCCGTTGGACAGAACTGCTAAAGCGACATAATTAGACCCAACCTCTGTCATAGAAATTATTAAAAAACTTGTAAAAGCTAAAGCATTGTCTTAACTTTTCGGAAACGCACTGATTTTCTTTTTTTTTCATTTTGAAGTCGGGAGAAACCCTATGCCACCGGTCTGATAACGGTGCACATGGTTATGATTCCGGGACAAGAAAAAAACGACTTCGAAAGCGTCAATTACTCGCACAAAAATTCTTTGTCGTAGTGTAAAAATCAAGTCCTCGCATCTTATTTTTGTGGGTAAAAAGAAAACACTTAAAAAGGTTTCTTATCGCAACAATGTGATTGAGTGCCCACGTTTGCGGTGCTGTTAAAGGACCAGTGTAATTTCGTGCGTCAAATGAACGTGTTTTAGGTCGAAACTGTTCACTATATTTGGAACTATCGCTTACGAGTTTTAAATGCAAATATTACGGGAATGTCCCAGTTGTTTAATGGTTTTAACAATTTTTCGTTATGTTCAATTGAAAATTGTGTGATCTAATACGTATCACTATGTTTCGGTCTAACATGTCACTCAGTGAAGTCGGCTGTTTTTAACTCACCATGAATATCTTGTTCATTTTCTAAAAAGTATTTTTTCTTAAATATTTACGCGTTCTAAATCATTGAACAGTTCAGGTGTAATTAAATTTAACGGGTGCTAAATCTTCTTCTTGTCGATAGTATTTTGATTTCATCGAAGTCATCACCCTTTAAAATGTTTGAATAAACATTACATTCATCATTCATTGCTTCAAAATACATCCATGTTGTCTCCGGCTTCAAAACACTCTATTTAAAACTACTCCATATACTGTACCTCAATTCATTGCTTCAACATACATACATGCTGTCTCCGGCTTCAAAACACTCTATTTAAAACTCCTCCATATACTGTACCTCAATCAACAAAAACGGGAGCAACTAATTCGTTCGTATGGTATTTCAAGTGTAGGGCTCTGCAAAGTTTATGTGCCATAGTTGGATAATTCCAAAAGCACTGTCTCGCTTCACAGAAACGAGAATAACTTATTCGTATGACAAACAATTCGAGTGTGGGACGTTGTGAAGTTTACCTGACACGGACTATTCCATGTGCACCGTCTCGCTTCACAGAAACGGGTGCAATTAGTTGGTTCGTATGGTATTCCAAGTGTAGAGCGTTGCAAAGTTTACCTGTCACCATTAAACCATTCCATATATGCCATCTCGCTTCACAGAAACGAGACCAACTGATTCGTTCGTACAACAATTCGAGTGTGGGGCGTTGTGAAGTTTACCTGGCACAGTTCGCGGGCCTGAGCTGCAGCAGCGGAGATGGCGGGAGGGGCGGGGTGCCAGTACGGGGGACCCTGGGGAGTCAGCAGGCTCATGCCAGTCACCGACGCGTTTATGAGTCCCAGTCCCTGTGACTATTGGCCAACGTATGAAATCAAGGTCCAAATTTCATGGCCTGCCTCATCCTGAGGATTCTGATTTGAAGGCCTATCTTGTCCGGCATGTTTTAACATGAAAGCCTATTTCATCCAGCAAATTTTAATTTAAACACATGTCTTGTCCGGCAGATTTTAATTCCAACGCCTGTCTTGTTGGACAGATTTTAATTTTAGGAACTATTTTACCTGGTAAGTTTTACTTATGACTATTAACTTTCATGAAGTTTAGATATAAAGCACATTACAACTAATTAGATCTTAATTATTTTTCAACATGAAGGTCCTGTAAAGATCTTGATAAACAAACCATACGAAGTAGACAACAGTCATGTCAGTGATCGAATAACCACTAGAAAGAAAAGTAGAAAATCTTTTTGCAAGAAAATTTTGATCAAGGTTTGACAAACTTATTAATACTGATTCCAAATGGTACCGGTGCAGCGTTGACTAAAAATGCCTTCGAGAACATAGTTCCCGTTTACATTGCCTCATAACCTTAGCAAGTTTTGATATAAAGTAACCAATGTATAGCAGGAGTAAGGTCTCAGCGCGTAAAACAAGTACAAATAAAATCAACTTGAAACTCAGTTCTGTATGATATAGTTAATATTTACTCTAACATACCTAGAAATGGTATTTAATAGGATTGGTTCATATAATACTCATTTGTTCTTAATGGCATACGTTAAAAGCTGACAGTAACCTTATCAAATTACGTTAATCAAGACTCCCAAGTTACCAACCTATGTACATGCACGAGTAACAATTTTACATGAACTTCAAGCATCTGTGAAGCGAGAGCACGAGTTTTTCAGCTAACCTGAAAAACAGCACTTATACCTAGTAAACTTCAATTTTAACCGACGACAACTGTTCGCTAACTCAATCAGAGGCTTTAAAATATACTTTAAAACTTGTCAGATTTGGTGCTGTAGCAGCCGGCACTGACTCTCGACAACCTGACAATCATCGGTGAGACAGACTGAACCTTGGTCACGACGAATTGAATTTTTCGTTTGAAGTTTGGAGGATTTATATGCTCGTATTACTAGCTCTTATTACTTTTGGAAAAGTCTAACACTTTGCATGATTATTATGATCAGGAATGATTGCGGTTAATCGTGCACTGTGTGCAGTGTGATGTTGGATAATTTATTGGAGAACCATTTTTATTCTGTTCCCCCTAAAATCACAGACACAACTGCCGGCGGTCGTACAAATGCTAGGCTGTTTATCTCTATACCAATATTGTCCCGTTGTATTTACATACTCCCGAGTGCTTATAACCTATCATGACTGCGTATGAAAAATGACGAGGCTATATTCTCAAACGGTAAAGAAAAGTAAGTATACCACATGAGAGACTTTTGTCAATCTATCGTTTTATAATTTCCGTGACAGGAAAATACACCTTGAACCGAATTTTGCCGGTTCTTCTAATTATAAATTTATGATTGTTGACTGAGATAAAAATTCATTAAAATTCTGTCACTCACCTTGAAGTAAGGAGCGTACTCTAAAAGTTCTTGGTCCATGAGGGTACAGCGACAGTACGACATCACCACGTCTATAGGAACCGTTGATCGCTCCACCACTTGCTTCAGGGTGGACAGCGGGTAACCCGAAATTCCAATGTACCTAAATTGAAATGAATCTAGAACTTCTCGTAGCTTTTAAAAGCGCACGCCGGACAAGCAAAACATTCAGCATTCGAAAATCGAAATGTGTACCGTGTCCAAAAATTAGTTTTTCTTACGCATGTACATCATGAACATAAAGTTTTCAAAATATTAGTCTCACTTAAAACACACTAATTTTCTGATTTGACCCCTTTCAACCTATCTTCCCGTAAATCAAAGAAAGCCGATTGGCGCGACAGCACATACCTTGCTTTTCCTTGCTTGACCATCTCGTATATAGCGGGCAATGTTTCGTTGATGATTTGGTTGAGATCAAGAGCAAACTCGATGTCATGAGCCAGCACCAGATCCACATAGTCTACCCCTAGCCTTTTGAGGCTTGCGTCTATGCTCTCATGAGCTCGACGGGCGCTGAAGTCGAACTTGTTCGTCCATTCTGCGCCGTACCGCCCAACTTTGGTGGAGATGTAGTACGACTTGCGTGGCAGTTGTCGTAGAGCCTATTGAATGATGCATGCACTTCACAAGCTGTGGTTTGTCCCAATTTGTATTTGAGCTATCTATTAGTATCGAAGAATTAGTATCAGTAAGTATTAGTATTGAAATAATAATTCGTCTCTCTCACTTGAGATATGCATGCTGCGACAAACTACTCGTATTTATTCAGTTAATGGACTCTTTTAGTGTAACCTCCAGACAATGTGTTAATATACAGTGAATATGAGAACTTTTCGTCCAGTCCTTCTATCTTTGAGCATTTAAACTCTTGATTACGAAAATGATGTATGCTATCGAACAAATCCGGAGTCTTTTTTAAGGAACAATATTCTCAAGAATTTGAATGATTATCGGAATGTTTTTATTTTACTCTAGCTAATATAACGTTTAAGGTTTATGGGTGGAATTTGTGAGCCAAGTTTATTACTGAGGTTTTAAGTTGCCTTGAAACCTGATGAAATTCTGGGACTGACGAAATTGTTTACCTCCTCATGACATTAATACAGGGTCTCTCAAAAAATGTATTCACACTTTACCTGTCGCCAACATGCTGTTATTTTTTAATTGCAGGTGTATTTAATTCATCACAGCATGGCAGGAAATCAACTTAGCTTGGAAAAGAGTAAGTTTGTACTGACATGTTCCTGGAAGACCGAAAATGCAATTGAAGTGCAAAGACGATTCAGAACTGAATTCGGAAGCACCCCCATCCCCTTTCCAACTCGCCGGATTCATCGCACTAAACCAAGAACAATAATTGATGCATTGAAATTGTAAATTAAAAGACAATGTTGAAATATTCCCAATGCCCTGTTTTGTGATGTTTTCAAATCTCGTGGTGCGGTTATCAACTTTGTCTGGACAAATATAGTCATCAACTTGAACATTTGCAAACATGATTCTTTAATCACATTTGTTTTCTGTACTCGAAGTAATTCCATTTCATTTTATGATCATAAATAATGTTTTTCTCGTCATTCGAAGTGTGAATACATTTGTGAATGCTCTATAGATCGATCCTTTGTAGATATCTGGTTACAGATGTTGTTCACAATATCAAAACTTTTTTCCGGAAGATGCCATGGATTAATGGAATAATTTGTTATAAATCATATTATCTTCTTCTATGTATTCATCTTCATTTCTCCTGGTGTAAGCGGACGTGTAAGCGTTGTACAAGTGTCCTTGATACTAATGCATGGGTTTCGTCTAGTTCGGTTTCTACGCATTGCTGTAAGAATTACACTAACTTCCAGTAAGCCCTCTTACAAAGGCCTGAAGATAAAAATTTTAAAGTTTAATAATTCTACAGACTTTTTTAGTTAATAAAGAATTTAAGAGATTAAAAACGTGTTTCAGCAATTTATAGTCATTAATAGATACTTTCTATCAATACTGCGATGAGAGAGAGGTTTTAAGCACCCCTTTTGGGGAAAAATCGAAAACAAATCGAAGCTCAAGCAAAAGGGGAATGGGCCTATAGGTGGAGGTAATTAATTCTATCCGTTGTTTCCCAGACACTGATTTTGCTTCATCGAGAGGGAATTAGTGCTATCCCATTGTTTCCCAGACACTGAATTTGCTTGACCGCGAGGGAATTAGTGCTATCCCATTGTTTCCCAGACACTGAATTTGCTTGACCGAGAGGGAATTAGTGCTATCCCGTTGTTTCTCAGACACTGAACTTCTTGACCGCGAGGGAATTAGTGCTACCCAATTGCTTACATGACATCGAACTTACCTGCCCTATAACTGTTTCACTTCTGCCGCACCCGTAGTTAGGGGAAGTATCGACAATATTGATGCCTCGCCGAACCGCCTCCGTTATGGTTAGCACGGTCTCGCGGTCGTCCACTTCACCGTATTCTCCGCCTGCTGAGCATCCCCCTATGCCCACGTGGCTGCCCACCATGTCTGCAAAATGTTTCGTTTAGAATGGCTGTTCACCATAGAAATAAAAATATTCTACTCAGTTTTGCGTATAATGTCGATTATTTGAGAGCTTGGAAATTAGGTCATGCTCAGATGGGGCCGACAAAATGTAACATGCCAAAAGCTATTTTGTATCGTGCAATTCAGACATTTGCTGTGATACTCACCGAGTTTTGATGCATTTTGGTCAAGTTAATTACGCTGTTCGAATTATATGACTTGAAGTCATAACTCGTCATTATTGTTCAGAAGAAAGGCAAAACGAATTTCTTTCATTTGAATGAACGTTGAAGTCAGGAAATAATCGACTACAGTAAAACTCTACTATGAAAAAACTCAAAAATTTCACACTAGATTAGAATTTAGACGCTAGTACTCTAGCATCGTACGAACGCGAATTAGCAAGACTCGGGAATCATTTTCCTCATGCCAAGGCAAAAACTGTCGTGAATGACGCAGCGCTTTATTAATGCTTCACTGCCTGTGATTAGATCGTGAAGCTTTTCTAATCAAGTAAGTTCTACCTAGTGTTGTTTGAAACTCACCGCTATCTCCTGTTAACAAAACTAATTACTAGGGGTGTATGACACAATTTAGTACTGTACATTATCTATGCTACTGTCAGAGCGTGAAGAATTTAAGGATATTTACCTTTACCCAAAGATTTGTTCCTTTAAGAATGTGATATTGACTCTGATTAGTTGTCTGTTTTCCATAGTTCGGTGTATTATTTCGATATATTTTGATAGTTGAAACCAGAATTATTGTTATACCGAATCCTTGATTGAATTTTAATGCATATTTACGTGTAAATAAAGAGTTTTCAGTACATTATGCTAAATTATCAGCAAGCTATCTTTTATATTATAATAGGCCTATCTTTCATTCGCCGTTAGCCCCTGTATATTAAACGCTGCGCTATGCAATCTACAATTCAACCGTATGTTTCAGCAAAGCATAAGCTCATAGAATTTGTTTAATGTAATGAACAGTAATTATTTATTGGCGTTAGTGGCAAAATGCTACTCAAGAGAATGTGTTTTAACCTCTATTCCAAGAGCCTAGTGTGAGATATAAAAAATAACTGCATGCTCAACCTAACATGCTGCCGTTTAACAAATTTATCCATGCGTTTATACGAAGCATAACCATATTTGTTATATTAGTTCACCTTTCGGTTGAAATGGACTACATTCCATACAAATGAACTCACCTGTTTTGCCGATCTTAGTGAACTTCAATTTCTTCATCGAAACAGGGTCATGGAACCCGTCTACGAACGTAGGTGGAAGTGCCATTTTCTTATCTCACCAAACCAAAATATAAATTGAACCCTTCTAGCTAAGCAGTTTCATAAAAAAAGGCTGCTATTTACTCCTGGGACCCCCACAAACGATGCTCGAACACGTACCGCTGAGTACTATCTATAAGCAGCTGTGGGAAGCGAGGCTTGTTAATTACGGTGCACAACGCACAGACAGCAACAACAAGCTGAAGTTGAACACCTGCACGTAATACTTTGGAGTATATTTTTTTTAATGTAATCTTTTTGACTTCAGAATTATTGTCGTTCAAACAGTGGGAATTCAAGTCGAATGGTTAAGGTCGCAAGAGCGTTTGGTGAACTTTCATTATGTGCGTTATTACGTAAAGAACGATGAAAAATAGTGGAGGAATCAAGTAGGAGACTAGCGGTCGAAACAAAACTCATTTTCTGACCACTAATGATAGGCGAGTGCGGTAATGGTTTACATCTGATTGAGTAAGACTACTTTCATTAGTGATGGAAGTGGAAAAATGTTTTTGATATTTATTTAGCGAGCCGAAACTTTACTTAGATAAATCATGCTAATCCAGAATTTTTTTTAAGCTCTGATGAGAAATAATTATTCATTGACAAAATACTAACATAATGCCACTAAAGAGAATGTATTCAACTACCATTCCAAGGGCCTATTGAGAGATAAGAAAAATCACTTCGAGTTCAATTTTTTATGTAGCATAATTCTCTATAGGAGGAGTGATTATTTTCAACCATCATAGCAAGTGTACTGTCAAATTGTACGTAAAAGGGCTCAATATTTTCTGGCTGCATTTAGTACATGTATAAATATCTCGCAATCTGTCGGCTGTTTATGGCACGTGGTACGGCTGATAGCGTATTCTCCAGACACGTACCGAGTCTGTGATCGAGATAAGATTTATTCAATGTGTTAGTGACTTTATATGGTAAAAGATTTTCTCGAATCTGTCTATAAATTAGGGAAGCATAGTTGTGCATAGTTTTCCAGGTAGACTGTTATTTTAATCACCGAGAATAACTAACGATAATTTAAAATAATAATAACAATGAAAATGTTTTGCTGAATATAGAAAGCAGTAGAAACATTAAAATATTTTACAGGGACAATGAAACTATGAAAAGTGACCTAAACTATCAAACTACGGTAGAAGTTGACATGGCCAAAAGATGTTTCAGACTAGGAAGGCGAAGAGTCGGTGGTGTATGAAAGGTTTTGACAGCCGCTCACGTTGTGTACTCTAGTGGTAGCTAATCAGACGAATTGGTACACACGGTTCAAGGGTAGACGCTGTTTTTTCTTGTGTACAACTGGAAAATTATAGCTTTCTCTGATGAATCAAGCTTAAAAACTCAGAAGTCGAAAAAATTGTTTTCATTAACGTCTGCATCACGGAAAAATTTAAATTTCAGTTCTGTTAATTTCATTTCACTTTGAAAAAATTGACTTATTTGTTCGTAATATATGTAGATGTATTTTAGTTCCATAAAAAAGGTTAACATCGGCATCTTTGGGATGCTTTATTTCCAATCAAGCCTGATACATATGATCTTAGCATTGGTTTTTCAAATGTCTTATAACTAACCCTATATATAGGACACCATGACGGTTCTGTAGCATACCGCTACATAAGCGTAAAAATTAGAAATTTGCCATTCTCACTGAAATAAATTAATCATTAGCATTAAAAATCTTACTATAATTTATTATTAATTATTTTCTACTTCTAACTCGTAATCATTGAAGTTTGTGTGTAAATACATGAGAGACCATATAATCAATCGACATTTCGAGCCTTTAAGCACCCCGATTTGGAAACATTCAAGCGCGTCGCTTGAACTGCTCACTCTTTCTTGTGGCGTGCTAGCGTGCGAACATCACCTTGTAAGTGCGAGTGAAATTTAGGTTTAGAATAGAAAAAAACGGGTAAAGTATATGTGCCTTGTGTTTTTCATATGTATTGTGTTTTACCCTAAAGATCTGCTCAGTGTCTTGAGTTGGGGGGCAAAAATTAGTGTTAAGATTCTTAGACTAGCATGTGTTTTTTATAGAGTGAATATTGCGTGTCATTCCAAATTCACGTATTGAAAATTTCATACTATATATTCAGCTAACGTCATTGTTTCTTCCTCACGGCAAAACTTATATCGTGATTGCCAGTATCATATCGAGAATTACTCATAAACTGTCTCGTGAACGCACGCGCCTAAATCGCCGGCGCTCTTTGTTTAGCGTGTCTTTGTGTTTCAAATGGCGGAGCAATTATACTGCCGTTTTCCGTCACTACTCCGTGACCATAATTGCACTATAAGCATGTGTATAATAGTATTTTCTTTTTTTTTACAAACTTACTTGCAGCAGTTTTTCTTAAATATGTTTCAACGCGAAATAATCATTAAAGATGTCTCTTAAATATCTCGTATGTGTAAATTACGAAGGTTATTCTTGTCGATGCTTGCTAAAGTTTGGGAGTTTCATTTTTATTTCCATACTCCTTGAACCTTTTACGTAACCGCACTTATTCCAAAATAATCCTTTCCATAAAATTTAATTCAACGCTGCTCATTCTTGTGACTGAAACACTCACTACCATCTGCCTTCATGAGTGTGCGAAAATTATGCTGGCGGCTCGGGCTAATGCCGACGTGTGGAGCCGCCGGTTAATCGCCGCACTGATTTATTATGTTTTTCGTTCTTTCGCGCATAATTTTCCTTCGGTGAAATCAAAACGTTTAGTGTTCTTGGTATCATTTGGGATATATATATTCCTTTTATTCCTTCATTATTGCAAACGATATTTATCAGTAAATTTTCAGTAGAAATTATAAATGAACTTTAGGAATTTCTTTTCTCTGTATTCTTGTACCGTTATGGAGATTTTCTAGAGTACATAAAGAAGCTTAAATCTTCATGTTAAGCATTTCCTTAATTACTAAATTCTTAAATTTCATGCCTTGCATTTAAAGCAAGAGCATTTGTATCAGAATCTCTTAATTGATTTTTTCCTATCCGTCCTTAAGTTAGCTGGTGTTGGATCTGTAGGACTTTCTCGGAGTGATCTACTTTATGGGAGTTTTATCATGTACTTTGGGATAACTTCAGTGTGAAATTTCCTTGATGTCTCCTTGGACTGCTCATCCAGCTTCTTGGACTCCTTGCAGGACCTCTACATCATCGCCATACACACAACACTCACAGTTTTGAATCTCCCTGGGTTCCTGAGTGCCATGCTAAATGCTATTCTCACATAAGCTGTGACTTAACTTGCTCCTACCAATATGAGCTGTGACATAATATGCTAAATGCTAAGGACCTGGGCTTACTAGTATCCTAGTATGCTATGCTAATATGAGCAGTAACTTAACTTGCTCCTGCTAATGTGCTAATGTGCTAATGTGCCGACTTGCTCCTGCTCACATGAGCCGGATTTAACTTGCTCACACCTCACCTTATTTTGAGTCATTAGTTCTACCTGAGTCACGTCATTGACCCTCGCTCAATTATCTCAAATTGCCTAATTCAAGTTCCCAAATACAACTCACTCACCCTGCCTACTCCATCGCGTGACGGCCTTCGCCAACGCCAGCCTGGCTCTCCGGCACGGATTGCCCACCTAGACAAGCTCTCCGAGATCAAGATCCAAGCCAGTTCTCCTTGGTTTTCCTTCAATAAACTACACGGCAGGAAAAAGCTGAGTTAACCAAAAATTGTCATTCATTATCCCTCTTATAGTCGCTCAAATTTACTTGTCGAGAGATGTTGTAGTCTTTGCCCGTCAATTCACCCCAGCGGACAATTAGACCTACACAGTTCCCCCGTAAAGCCGGTACCCACTTCCGACACCTGGGTTGAGTGGGATATTGTGCTTGAGCTTTCCCTTATACCTAACGGGGAAAATCTCCGCGCCAGCGCCGGGATACGAAAACTGACAATATATTCGTCTTCAAACAAACAAAAAACAAAACCGTTTATTTCCAAGTTGTCACATGAGATACATATGCCAACATATTGGCTTTTAAAAGTTCCTTAATATAAGACGTCCTAAAACAAAAGATCCATACGAGGAGTATTAATTGACAAACCATCCGAGGTGTAAAAATAGATAAGCCATACGAGGCATAATAATCGACAAACTATATGAGGTGTGCAAATAGATAAACTATCAGAGGTGTACAAATAGATAGACCATACGAGGCATATTAATAGACATAATATACGAGGCGTACTATAATAGACAAACCACACGTGGTGTGCTAATAGTCTAACAAAGTTCCATACGAGGAATACTAATTGACAAACCATACGAGGTGTACAAATAGATAAGCCGTACGAGGCATAATGATAGACAAACTATACGAGATGTAATATTAGACAATACGCAATGACAAATAGATCGGCTAAGAAATTCATCAGAAACAAAATTCTCTTTAGAGTACTTTTCTAAGCCCTCAGAGTATTCCCTAATAGCTTTTCCTTGTTGATGCTCACTACTTTTTTGGCCTAACGTTAACCGGCTTTGAGCCTAATACCCTCGAAAGGATTGGATTTAGGGCTAAGTTTGCTCCAACGCCTAAACCGGATCGTCCGCTAGTCACTTGACCACACTATTATCCGGCTACAAACGTCAGTTTTTTGAAGTCCATTTCTTATAAAGGATGTCAGGTAAGCATTCATGCTGTTCAAGTATTAAATAATAATTATCAATTCATGTAATGTTAACTATTACTTACCTATTTAAGATTTGTCTCTACTCTTTGAGTCTCCATGCATGTAGATTTTTGTTTTTTAAACCCATCACATTACCTGAGGAATTCTGATAGTGATTACCAATAGTTAAGTTTGCCAATCGTAATCTTACCCGCTAATATGTAAATTTTGTCATCTGTGAAAATTCTAGAATTAGTTTAGAGGGACATTTTGATGCAAAGGTCACATGATGGCCTAGTTTTGCAGTGGGTCATAAATTTAACCCTTTAACGCCCCAGAGGACACCAGTGTCCTCTTTCAAAAATACCCTCAATATATTGTATTTCTTGTTCAATTAGTTCCCTAATGTGTTCTTTGAAGTTCTCTGCCGGGTGGCAGTTCCTATCCCATCCTTATATTGGTGACTGTCTGATGCCAGCGCCAGTTTAGTGACGGTGGTTGTGTTAACAGTAATATGAGTACAAAAATTTGAACGTTAAAGGGTTAACGGTAAATGTAAAGGACTTGATTATAATCGATTTTCCACTGTTTGATCAACAAATATTGTTGATCAGACCAAAATAAACAAGTTTTCTTCAATGCACTTTCCGGCGGAAATGAGTATTTTAAAAGTTATGGCGTTAAATGAGTTACCGGAACTCCTGTGTGCATCACCCTATTACAAACGTAAAGAGGTTGGGTCGTGAGGGGTAGCCACAGTTCTTTTAGTTTTACAGTTTTCACTAAAAGAACTATTGCTACCCCTCACGACCCAACCTCTTCACGTTTGTAATAGGGGGTTTGCTCTTCGTCGGCTTGATTGGCGCGCGGGAACGCCTGTTTACTTTCACGTCGGACCGCGCGGTATATTTTTCCCCGCCTTAAACACTGGAGTTACGGTAACTCATTTAATGCCATAACTTTTAAAATACTTATTTCCGCCGGAAAGTGCATTGAAGAAAACTTGTTTATTTTGGTCTCATCAACAATCTTTATTGATCAAAGAATGGAAAATCGATTATGGTCAAGTCCTTTACATTTACCGGGTTAACTTGTCTGCCTTCAAGACATGTCTCATAAATAACTTCTTTCTTCTCATATCTAGCCTAATGATTAGGAACAACCTTTGTTTTTGTTTGTTTAGAATATTGTAGCATGTATATATATATATATATATATATATATATATATATATATAAGTGCAGTAAACTTAAAATCTTTGGTTTTGAGGTGTTGGTGTAGTCAGATGTTGATAAACTACCTACATAGTTAATATTAGGTGTACATGTTTGTTTGACCAGTAGGTTAATGTTCGAATGGCCAGTCGGTTCAAATCGTCGGTGATTCTTAGTTAATTATAAATTGTCGCGTTTGGTAGCTGTCTAAAAACTCAACCCGCAAGGCCTGTAGTGGTGTAATCTGCTATGCGTCTTACGGGGTGGGTTTTGGATTGCTACCAATCGTCAAAATTGAAAATTAACTAAGAATGACCGACGATTCAAAGTGACCGGCCATTCAAACACTACCCTATCACAAATTTGGTGAATTTTCAAGAAAATATTTTTCAATCTTTCAGGAATTAGCATCTTCACTAACATAATTTGCTTAATTTATGGTTATAAATATTAATATAATTTTATATATTTCCTGTCTTCCACATTCTCAATAATTCATATAGCCTTGGGCCTATAATTGAATGCTTTCATAGATACCATTCAAATGTTATGAAAAACCTGTGATTTACTCGCTTTTGCTAACCAGCCATAAAATTTTACAACCATGAAAATTGAATCTATTGTTCAAGAAAACATACCATATCATAATATAAAAGATTTAGAAATTTATTCTTAAAACTTCTTGGCTAAAAATAAATAATAAAAGTTGTTTCTTGCTTGGTTGTTTAATCTATCTTTCTTTTTACCTCAAAAGAAAGCCTGATAACTCTGTGATAAGTTTTACCTACACACAAGGATAAGAATATTTGGTAAATGTGTAGCATTTGGTAATAATCAATTTTTAAATTTTCGAGGCATGAACGTAGTTAATTAGGTTAAAATAAAGTTTTCTTCCATGCACTTTCCGTCACAAATGAGTATTTTACCAGTTATAGCGGTAGGTATAGTTTCGTCTTTGATGACGAATGCGCTTGAATAAACAGCTACTTGTAGATTTTCAAATTTTCGTTGCTTGAATCGTGGTAAAGACATCAAAATAAACAACTTTTCTTCTATACACTTTTTTCGTCAAATGAGTATTTAACGAGGTATAGCGGTAGGTTTGGTTTCGTCTTTGATGACGATTGGGCTGGAAGCAAGACGGCATTGCAGTGATGCCGTCCGACGTGCTGGTAGAATTACTTGCCGCTTTAAACACTTGAGTTGCGGTCAGTAATTTACCGCTATAACTCATTAAATACTCATTTGCGATGGAAAGTGCATAGAAAAAACTTGTTTATTCTAACCTAATTAACTATGTTAATGCCTCGAAAACTAGAAAATCGATTAATACCAAACGCTACACATTTACCGAATATTTTAATTGAAGGTACTATTAGGATGGATACATTTATTTGCCATCTATGTCAAAGAGAATTATTCTTGGAAAATATTAAATATCATTTTTGATAAGCGATGTATATAGGTTATTGTAGTAAATTTCCCAAAATTTTATTTAGTCGCGCAGATTATTCTTACACTCAAAGCCAAAAGTTTATAAACTCCCTTATAGTATTTTTTTTTCTAAAACAAGGATTGTTTTAGATTAATTATTAACAGATACAAAAAAGACATTTTACACTAGTATTGTTCTATGGTAGTCACTCCTAGTGTCTGATAGGTATGGTAGTTTAGGTATGTTGACATGCTGAAAAAACCGACCCTTGTAGGTATTCATATTAGGTTGGGGAGAATTAATTTACTCCCATATTATTTTATTGAGAAAATTGATGTTTTTTTTCTCTCATTTTTCCCCTCGGGGGGATACAACTATTGTATCTATGGGAATTAGCGCTCCCAGGGGGAAAATGTGAGGGCCCGAGCTGAGAGTTAGGTAGGCCTTCTTTTTGTTGAAATAAAATGTTTTTTGTTATGTTAAGGACCACCCTTTTTTGGTTCACTACTGTCCTGTTTTTCAGCACCTCTGACTTTCTTCTTCAACTTTTATCTTATTTCATGAACTTCTTTCCCATCTTACTGTTTCTATGCCCTTTCTGCATAGATTCCTCATTTTCTTATCTCCATACTAATTGGTGCCTTCCTCCTTCCTCTCTTCGATACGCTCTATTTTTGCAGCGGTTAGGGAGGCTTAAACCAACTTATAAAATCTAATCTAATCTCTCATTTTTCATGTGCTTGAACTTCCTGGAAATGAAAATCACAATGATATAGTATTGTTGTACTTTGCAACAATAAAGTTTTGTACCAAGTGTAAAGGTCTACCATTGTTTCCTTAATTACGTCTAAAAAAGGTAAATGCTTAGGATTAACTGGGAATTGATTTTCCACTTTTCAAATCGTATACATAGTGAATCCAATCAAAATAAACAAGTTTTCTTCTATGCACTTTATGTCGTAAATGAGTATTTTACGAATTATAGCGGTAGGATTAGTTTCGTCTTTGATGACGAATGCGCTCAGATAAACAGCTACTTATTGATTTTTGAATTTTTTTTGATTGATTCGTGGTAATAACATCGAAATAAACTACTTTTCTTCTATACACTTTTTTCGTCAAATGCCATGGCCGGAAGCGAGACTCCATTGCAGTGTTGCCATTTGGCGGGCTCGATGAATTACTTCCCGCTTCAAACACTTGAATTAATATTTATGTTTTGCTTCTTGCAAATCCTAATTATAAATAAAAGAGCAAAGAAAGTTGCTTTTAAATTCAACATTCTTATTATTACAGTCTTATACTAAAAGAAGAACATTTCGACCTGTTAGGTCATTTTCAACTTCTGTTGATAGAAAATCACAAGATTTAATAAAATTTCAAGTAAAATTGCCGACAATGAGGAAATAATAAAAATAAAATAACATCATACTAAAAAACAACAAATACAACCTAAACTAGCTGAAGGGGAAATGCAGACTGACTATCATTCAAAACAGGTTTTACTTGAAATTTTATTAAATCTTGTGATTTTCTATCAACAGAAGTTGAAAATGACCTAACAGGTCAAAACATTCTTCTTTTAGTATTAGACTGTAATAATAAGAATGTTGAATTTAAAAGCGACTTTCTTTGCTCTTTTATTTATAATCAAACACTTGAGTTGCGGTAACCAATTCACCGCTATAACTCGTAAAATACTTATTTACGAAGGAAAGAGCATAGAAGAAAACTTGTTTATTTTGATCTAATTAATTATGTTTAGGCACCGAAAAATCAAATATCAATTCCCGGTTAATCCTCAACATTTACCCTAAAAAAGGCTAGGTGTCCACTATTTTGACTGAATTAAAAATTTGATAAACTGTTATTCTGATTTGGTTTACCAATAGTAAAATAAAATTATAAATAAAGTGACTAATGAAACTATTGGCAGCTTTATGAACTAAATTTTGAGCAATGGTTAATCTTGGTCTTAATAGATGTTACGTGAATATATTTTATGAAAATCAAATGCATAAGGATTATAAAATTGTTGAACTAGTTTGTAAAAATATTCATAAAATTTTTGTTTAACTTATAGATCCAGGTATGTTAATTAAAGTTTGTGTCTATTACAAAAGTTATGAAATCAATGATCTCTTATTAAGAAATAAACCTTTAAATCTTAGGTCATTGACCTAAGCAGAGCCAGTATTATATATCAGTTCAAATGTGACAAAAGAGAATGCAAGTCTTTAGAAATTTAACATTGGCTTGACTTTTAATTATTTCCTTGCCAATCACAGCTGTAAGGTCTTTAATGAAGGGCTATATTAAAATAATAAAATTTTACATTGTATTGTTGAAAAAGAGCATATTCAAATAATATAAGCATTGCATATCCATAAACTTAAATGTGCCCTTACCCAAAAAACGTATTTCTTTTTTAAAATGATTCAACTGTAACTTAGAAGTTTGGAACCTTTTCTTGATCATCCACTTTGCTTCCATCTCTGGTACTGTAAACATGAAAATAGATGTTGTGCAATATAACTAGTCATCTGGTAATTTCATACTCCTGTACGTCAAAATTTTTCCTTTCTAGTCAACTTATGGTGTGATTTCCTATATTTTTATTCATTCAAATATATCTTAAATTTTGAATTTACTATTTCTAACTGACTGTAAAAGTGTTTTTTCTGTGTATTTTCAGCCTGAAAATGATGCCTGAAATATCAAAGCACGGCTTTTTATAGACAGCAATTTAGAGTTTTATACCATTGACAGTGTTTCAGTAAAAATGTAAAGATGATCTACAATTTCCTTTGTCTTCATACAAGTAATGAACTGGTACGAATTGGCAAGGTTGAGAAGTTGGAAAAGACATGACCTGCATGACCCCTCCAGGGGGTTACAACTATTTTATCTATGGGAATTAGCACTCCCAGGGGATTATATGAAGTATGGAGCTAAAGGTTAGGTAGGCCTTCTTTTTGTTGAAATAGAATATTTTTTTTGTCACTGCTGTCCTGTTTTTTTAGCATCTAGTACTTTCTTCTCTAACTTTTATCTTGTTTCATGGTCTTCTTACTTAGCTTACTGTTTTTATGTACCTTGTGCATAGATTTTGTGCTCCCTTAACTCCATACTAAATGGTGCCTTCATCCTTCCTCTTGTTGAACATCTTTGTTGTGGCAATGGAAGGCTAAAACTTTCTTATAATCAATCAATCAATTAATCATGGTCTGTATGATGAAGTTATGTTTAAGTTATTTATTTTAGTTAAAAATTTGAAGACTACTGCACACGAGTTCAATAATAAATTTATACATGAGCTAAATGATATGGTTGCATATAATCTTCATAATATAGACTGTATTTTGTTCCAGCTGTCGTGCCAAGGAATTTCCGCCTCCTAGAGGAATTGGAGGCTGGCCAGAAGGGTGTTGGAGATGGCACAATTAGCTGGGGCCTTGAAAATGACTCAGACATGTTATTGTCGCACTGGACGGGCATGATCATTGGTCCCCCTAGGGTGAGTGTTCAGAGACATGTTATAATCTTGCACTAATTGTGGTGGGTAAGGATCAAGTTTGGTCATTATCTGTCTTATTCAATAACTTATATTTATGAGTCAAAAATGTGTAGTGTGTGTTGTAGAAAACAAAATTAGAGATTTTGAACCTCCACAATACTGTTATAAATAATGAAGATCAAAACAAACACATTGCCTGATGCAATATCCTGCTTTTTGGACTTGCTGCATATGCCATACCCCGATCCATGTAGCAATTGACCTTGTGACCTTCAATCGTAGCTTAGGTTATTGAAATTTTTCATTTAAGGTAAATTTCATGATTTTCAGGTTGTAAAAATAGTTAATCGGATAACTCTTTTCTCCAGTCTAGCCCTTATGTGGTTTGTGGGGTTCTAAAGACAACAGAGGCTGAGATCAACACCATCACTTCACTTGCTTAAAATGTGTAAAAAAATTGATAATTTGGAAAAATTATATCCTATTTAAAATAAGTCAAGCTTTAAACTTGAGGGGAGCATCCCCCAAACGAATTTTTTTTTTGTTATTGAACCTAGAGCAATGAAATTTGGTATACAGATAGGAAAGGCAATTTGGACGATTGTCTTCTATGAAAATATGCGATTTTCTTCAAAGAAAATTTTATATTAGTAGAAAACCGAGTTTGAGGAGGGGGTTTCAAAATGCATCTCCTCCTACAGTTTTCAAGCTACAGTGATGATTTTTATGTCATTAGATTTGGAATATAGTGGACATTACAGGATACTATAAGGGAAATCTCTGAAGTCACACAAAAAAAAAATAATTTTTTTTTTACTTTTTTTATTTTATTTACATTTGTGACATCACAACTTTTGTTTGCAACAAATCTCAAAATTCTTTTATAGATACCTTTATTTTCCACGCTTTTCCGCATCCAATGATGCTAAAATCATTGCTGTAGCTTGAAAACTGTAGGAGGAGATGCAGTTTGAAACCCCACATTCTGAACCTACAAAATAAGGCAAATTAAATAAACATAAACAATCTAAATCATTCTTCGTTATTATTTATGGGGCCAGCTAGGACCATTGAAATCATTTTATATTAATAAATAGACATAGAAGAAGACATAGCAACGTTGCGCCGTGAAGAAAGAGCCAAGGGGGAGGTGTAACATAGTAAAATACCAATTCCCTCTCCCCTCCCCCCCATTCTTCAAATAATGAAATACCATTGACTGTTAGTAGCAGGCGAAAAAGCAAACTTACAAAATTCATTTTTTCACAGGATGTACCTGACCTTTTTCCTCTCCTATAGCAGCTAAAACCTATTTTTTACACATTTCCCCATTTTTATGGGGGACGCTCCCCTTAAAGTAAGCCAAACTTGAAAAATTCTTCTTAAATGCACCTGGCATTTATAAAATTTTGAGAAATTGGATACTGCATAGGATAAAGTTCTTGCCATAGTTCCATTTTAAATAAAAAGAATGTATGAGAAGTAGTAGTCTTGTTTGACTCTAACACAATAAAACATCAAAACTAAGTTTCAGCTCCAATAGGATCTGCTATTTGTGAAAATCTTAACTCTTCTGCTGATACTTGTAGCATCATCCAGCTTTCTTTTTACCTTCATTCTTTTGCAATTTCAAATTTCTTTAAATCTTACTTGTTGACAGCCTACATTGATGTGCAATGAAGATTCATGTCTCCCCAAAACCTGAATCAGTTGAGTGGCTGAGGTCCCATGTGTGCTTATGTTCAGTCAACAGTGTGGCCAGCATTACCCCCTTATTGAGACGCAAAATTGAAGGTTTTAATTTTACTTCTAGATTGATTAGTATTACAGAAGATGTTTATTTTAACAATCATTTATTAAATTAAAGGTTATTTAGAATATCTGTTTGTGATCAGACTAAATTTATGATAAAGATCATTTATTATACTGAAAGTTACTCATGACCGGTATTAGCCGTCGAAATTCCACGGACAATGTTATCGTTAACCTAGGTGGACAAGTGAAAAATTACGTCAACATTACCTAACCTATCCTATCCTGATGAAATGTGAAACATATCAATGCTCTAAATGCCATCTTTTAATGTTACACTGAGAAATTCAGTCTCCATGATACCACAAACTTGGACAAAAGCGTAATGGATGGACTAAGTAACTAAGGAAGGAACAAGCAGAATATTATATACATTTTTCTATATGTTGTAACTCATCAAACTCACTGTACAAAAGCTACTATAATGAATTTTCAATTGGTCTAACTAGCTATGAGCATATCTGGTAGCATTTAAACTTTATTGATTGAATTATCAAAAATTTTTCAAGAAAATTCACGTTTAAAACCTGAAGTTCAGACATTTTCTTTAAGTATTCCTGCATGAAAGTAGTACTAATTCCCATCATTGTCACATTACTCATATTGTTGATAATTACCCTATGAGTAAATAATTCATGTTCATCTCTTTCAGACAAACTTCGAAAATCGGATGTACTCTTTAAGAATAGAGTGCGGAGAAATGTACCCAGACGAGCCTCCCACCATCTACTTTGTGAACAGGATCAACTTGCAGGGCGTCAACCAGCAGACTGGAGCTGTGAGTACTGGCCACGGTAGAAGAAACAAGGTAGGTTCAAACCAGTCTTTTTTCGTTGACAATGTGGTTTTTCTGACGTCACGGCAACGAGCAAATAGCAGCGCTCATATTGCATCTGGTAGCTCTGCTACCCCCAAATCTGGCTCCACTATTGGCCTAAACAACATTGTGTTTTGGTGACGTCATAAAGTTTGTTTGAAATAAAGCCTTTCTATTGGCTAGCCAAACAAGAGGAGTTGTATATTTCCCCATAGAAATGACCCTACCTTGTTGCCTCTACTGTGGTACTGGCAGTTCTAATGACTGCTCTGATGCTCACCATGGTAGAGGAAAAAAGGTAGTCATTTCTACATGGAAGTAACGTACCTCTTCCAATAGAAAGTCTTCATTTCAAACGGTGGATGACATCACTGTTGCAACATGTTAGGCAAAATGATGGTGCTAGATTTGGGACTAGCAGTATTTAAGATGTAATCTAGGTACTGATATTGGTTTGAAGCTTTGATGTCACCATTGCTTCTCAGTTGAATAAAGACTGGTTTGGCACTACCTTCTTTCTTCTACCGTGATAATCGCCAAGCTACTTTGCTTGTTATGATTGACCTCACGTCAATTGAGACCACCGTAAAAGAAACGTGGTAGAGTCATTTCTATGGGGGAAAATACACCTCTTGTTTGGCAAGCCCATAGAACGGCTTTATTTCAAACCAACGTTATGACGTCACCATTGCGACATGTTAGGCTAATAGTGGTGCCAGATTTGGGGCTTGCTGTGTTGCTAGATGCAATATGAGAGCTGCTATTGACGTCACCATTGCCACTTGGTCGGCAAAAAAAAGACTGGTTTGACTCTACCTTGTTCCTTTTACCGTGGTTGAGACCTAGTGAAACTTTCGGCTTTTCCTAGAACGCATTCAGATGCATTCTGTTGAGAAGTTCTCCACACTTTGTATCTTGTTTACCAATGTATTTTCTATTTAGCAGCAGCATTCTGAAACGTTGTTTCCGTTTGGACTTCATTTAAGTGCATTGCAACAGTGATCAGGCAAGTGTTTAAATTTGGAATCTATTTGTAATAGCAGTGGACCATTAGGTAGAAATTGCCAGTTGACTGGCAGTAGCCTAAGAGCCATTAAGTAGCTTGTGTGAAGCATTGAGTGGCTTGTCTTACTTGCATAGAAAACTTCACTGATTGAATTGTTAAATTTCTCAAGGAAATTCACATATAAATATTGAAAAACATGACATTTAGTTCTTATATTTTATTGGCATATTCTTCTGTAAATGTGGCAAAAATTCCCACAATGCTGTGAAGTCATTAGCATTGTCATACTACACATGTTGTTGATAATCGTCTCATGGAGTTGGGTCGTCTTAATATCTGCGTTTTGTAGGAAAGTGAAATTTCAAGGCACACTCTACCAAAGTACTTTGAGTTAATAGAGTCCATTTCATTTTCTGTGCGCTATGTATTTTACCGTGGAAAATCTCTACACAAACTGGTGATTTTTTAGTCCCCTTCCTCTGTCATACCATCTTCATTCATTGTAACAGAATGTCATTTTGAAGCCGAATCAATTACGGCAAGTAAATGCTTTTCACAAAAAGTACAGAACTCTCCAGTGCAACCTTACCGGCTTGCTGAAGTGAGATATCTTGATTAGGTCGACCGGCGCCACATGGGAGCGCTGAGCCAGTGGCAGCGCACCTACACCATCAAGACTGTGCTGCAAGAACTCAGACGTCAGATGACCCAAAAAGAAAACATGAGACTGGCCCAGCCTCCCGAGGGCACCTCCTACTAGCGTCCCCGCAACAGGCAGTCTTCCTCCAGCTCCTTACGATCCAACAACCCACCCGACGTACCTCCCGCTGGTGTCGCGGCGCAGCACCGCAGACTGCTGCTGCGATGCCCCAACGTCTCAGACTCTCAGGACTCGCAGCTTGAGTCTGTGGGCAGCTCGGTAGGCAGCCCTGCTCCCATGCACCGGGTGCCGCGAGACACAGCCAGCGTTGCTGCTCTCAGCAGGAGCGAAGCTGGTCGTTTGATAGACGATGAGCCTCGTTCCTCTCGGTGCTTCAACGTGCCAGGCTTGTGCTGCTTTGCTGGATCGTCCGTGCACCCTATGGACTAATTTGCTGCTCTTTAGTACCCTTCTTCCCTGCGTGCATTGTAGCGTCTTCATTCGTTGTGATATAGAGTTGCGTTTTGAAGCCGTGGCAATTCAGGTAAGTGGAACGCGTTTCACTTTAAAGTGCAGAAATCTATCTCCTGTGACGTGCTGTTTACTGCTATCTTCATTCGCTAGCATAGATGTAGTCTAATTTTGAGGTAAAATCGTAGTTACGAGTGTCTAAAAAAGCTCCTAAAGTGATCGAAATTTTAATCAAATTTAATTTACTTTCTTAATTAAATAGCATTAATTCAGTCCCATACAAATAATCCAACCTAAGACTGCCTGTTGAAGATTTCCCTTTGAACGCAAAGGCTATGTGCCGTCGGTACGAAATTTTTCAGTTGTGTAAGGTGTGTTAACTGCGGCGATTCTTCACGATATATATATTTCAATTATCCTTTTACTTAATGGCCTCATCAGCAGGCTAAATTCACGAAGCTGTTTTTTTTTAATTTTTGTATAAAAATTACTCTTGCTGTGTTTAGTTGAGAGCACGGCACAAGCGTCACATCATGATATTTCTTGCGGCCAAGGAGATCCAGATAATCTTTGTTCTGGTCAAAACTCTCATATTGGACCAAACGAAAGCTATATCTGGCATCCCTGCTGGCGGCTCACGACGCTGGGCGAGACTGACATGCACTCTTTTGGTTATTCGTTTTTTTTTGCGACACCGCCAGCATGAGAAACTTTGTATTGAGCACCTCGTATTTCCTTATGGGATATTCCGTCAATATTGTGTGCTTTTGGATTTTTTTGCTAAATTATTACTAGAATGGTGTCATTTTTGCTTGATAACTACTAGAATGGTGTCATTATGTTTTGCTAGTAGTCACGGGATTGATGACGCTCCAAATCTTGTAGCTCGCTCGCGTTGTGTGTTGTACTCGCGCTCTGCCGGATGACGCCTTATTAGATGCTGTCGGCCTCGCCAGTAGTTACACATGTCACAGGTATCTCGGCTATTGTCTCACTACATTACAAACCAATAGTTTTTTAACTCTGCGCAGTGTGTGTTTTTTAACCTTGAGTTCTGAACGTCAAGTGCGCAAACTTGAATAGGTGGAAAAGTTCACTCCTGTTCTGTTTAAACGGTGTTGGTCTTGTTCATCTGTTGTGCATCTTGGTGCCAAGTGACTAGCTCGCACTCACTCTTGGATCAGGCCGTTTTGTTTTAGCGCGTATTTATTATCATTTCTGCGGTGTTTCGGTGAGGAAATCCATTACTCCACCTACATGGACGTTTTATTTTCCTGGCGCTAGCCAACACTTCTGTGTGCATCTTGTCTGACTCGTTACTTGTACGCTGGAGCCTTGCAATTCAGCTTCCCGGTGTGTGTTGACCCCCTCGGTTTGCTAAATTTCCCGAGCGTGCAGTTTTAATTGGTTTTGTTTGGTTGTACTTTTAATGATGCCTCACGTGGATACAACGCTCCTTCATGGCGAATTGTATCATTGCAATGTAATTTTGAAAATTGGGCTACGTTTTGCTTTCAGTCGCTCATCCGTTCATTTTATAGCCGAAAATAATATTTTGAAGCTGGAAATTATAGTTGTCCAATTGTGTTTTCTCTCCATCAAACCCGTACTACCAACTCTTACACTGCTGTCCTCTCCGTTTTTATACCTCAGAGCTCTTATTATTTCGTAATTTAGATGAGAAATACTCTTCACATCTTGCAATTGAAAGATGATTTGTGTAGCTTTTATTGGTTTTAGATTTTCCCTCTCGGTTTGATCGAATATATGTATCTTACAATTGAAAGCTAATTCATATTCGTTGTAGTTCGGTGCACGTTTGTTCTCATGATCGTCTCGATCGAATATTTCACCCATTTTTAGATTTGACTTGTATGCACACTTGTGGCATTTATCAGCGAAGGTGTCCATCTGGTATTGCGCCTGCGAGTCAGTATGTCTACGAACCGATCAGGGTCTAGGAGACTTTCAAAACATGTTCATACTCGGCAAACAATGGCTTCGTATTCACATTTTTGCAGAGGGAAACCTGTCTGAATCCTATTGCCGCATCCCATTTGTCATGGGGTATTTAGGTTATTTTCTGAAATTTAGCATCCTCTTTCACAACCTTCATTGAGTGGCGGTAATAATGATTGAATTGCAAAGGCGTGAATCTATCTGCACGATGTCACTCATGTGCAACATTTTAGTGGCGTTTGTTTCTCCATGCTGACTTGTGTTCTTGCTGCCTCAGGCCAAGATTCTTTAAGTTTTCCGACACACTGTTCCTACTCTATTTTAAAATCTTCGAACTTTGCCTGAAATATTAGAACAGTTAATGCAGTGTATCCCAAACATCCTGTACTCTCCATTCTCTTGTGATGTTTTTTCTTCAATTTTTTTGTGGTGAATCGTGGAATTTCCCTTTTTCACCATTAAATACGAAACATCTTGTCTAGCCTCGCGCACCGAACTTGATCACTGAATTTTATTTTCATTTAAAAAATTTCTGTTTTACTTCAATTGATATTTATTAATGTGGCTCAACCTTGCAAAAAAAGATGCTCTTAGTCTTAACTTGTTTTTATGTTCCCATTTATACATTCACAGTCATAGATTTCCTTTTTTTCTTGTTTTGAATATGCGTTGATAAAAGTCCTGTTCAGTTAATTTTTGGTCTTTCCAATAACGTTTCAAGTTGATTTGAAGTATGAGTTCTCCCTCGGTCACAACTAATGTTTCTTTTTTTGCCATATACATGATCGGTGCAGGGAACTTGAATACTAGTTTCATTTCCACTTCATTTTCAATAGGCCACGGGATATACACATGTTCACGGGTGCTCATCACCAAAGGGTTCTCGTTCATTTTTTTGTGTCTGTTAATTTATGCAGTTGAGAGAATAAAAATTCACCAAAACGGTAATGTCATTTTTTTGGGTCTTGGTTGAACGTAACTCCGATAGATGGGACGCGCTAGCAGTTACTCTTCTGCATGTAAGAAGTAGTTGTTCATACCATGATTTGTTCACATTTCGATTTGCTCACACCAAGATTTGTTCATTCTTCGTGTGAGATTCAAAAAAACACCTAGATTTCCTGGACGGCTGCCACCCTTGTAGCGCATACTTTCGAGCCTTAAACCAACGCCTGTCACAGCTACACGTCAGTCGAGCACCCATTAGCTTTCGTTGCCGTTGCAATGTAGCAGTCACTATGCCATCCATGTTCACATGGTGGCTCCTTAGCAGCTGAGAATTTCGAAGAAAATTTGGACTTCTTATTCATGTGCTACCTCGTAATTTCCTATATCCTGTACGGCAGATATTCGCCTCGATGCCCATTTCATTGCCTGGCGTGGTTTACGCTCGGTGTGTTCTAATTCACGGGATGCAACTTCTCGCTTTAGATTAAGCTTTCTGATCAATCTGCATTGCATCCCTGTTAGCGCTTCATTAAATTCTGTGCCTAGTCCTAGCCTTGATGTTTTTGCTAACTTAATC
This sequence comes from Morinoia aosen, assembly GCA_030386875.1. Classification (NCBI taxonomy): domain Eukaryota; kingdom Metazoa; phylum Arthropoda; class Malacostraca; order Amphipoda; family Talitridae; genus Morinoia; species Morinoia aosen. The sequence goes on along the minus strand of CM059559.1, from coordinate 9,236,425 downwards.
CTTGTGAAAGTGCATTCAAAAGATTCGTTCATTTTCTCCTAACCCCAAAATCATTGGTGATTTACCTTTAATCTAAACATTTTGATGGTATCACCTGTTACCTTTTCTTGCTGTCATTACTTGTTCTACTAGTCCGTCGCAGGATCGCCAGATTGGCCTTTTTCTAGCCATGATTTTTACACTTGACCTTTTCTCGGTTAAACTTGGTCAATTTAAATAACTTTGGCCAAAGAAGAGACCAATCAGACAAGCCTGGTCCGTCGTTCTATGAAGGGCCCTCAGGTGTTTAAAACCAAGGAGGTTTAAGATCCAACTTCCTTGTTTAAAACAGGGCCTCCCATCCGCTGTAGGCACAACGTCTTCACTAAGCTTAGGTAGTTTTCGATTAGATCTAAAGTCTCGAGGACAGTATATATGTACATGCCATCTCGTTATCTTGCATCACAGGGACCTTGTAAATATCTAATGTTCTACATGCTTTCGACTGCCTCCTAATGTCTAGTTGGACTTAGCGCTGTTGATTCGTTCTTAATAGCGCTTGTAGCGTTTGCGTTTTCCATGCAGGCCTCAGTTTTGATATTTATGTCGAATGTACTTGGAATAACCACACAGAACCTTTCTTTTGCCAAACTGCTAAAAGATCAGCATTACTGTACATGTCCAAAGAAAAGCAGGCATCGAGTACGAAATTTCGAATTCCATTGCTGGGAATTGAGTGTTATTTCTACCAAGTATCATACATCTGACAAATTGTAAAATTCGTTGCTGTTTCGTATAGCTCTTCACCACGCTTAATGTACCAAGTTCACTTGATAGCTTGAAATCGTCACCTTCTCTCTCTGGTCCGTGACAAACTTTTATTCCAATATTCCTTGCATTGCACTTCTGTTCTTGATGTTTTACGTGCCAGTTCAACTGCAGTGTTAAGCGATGAACCCTCTTTTTCTCACGAGCTCACCATAAATGAGTTCACTTATAACCCTGGTTTTCTTGTACGAACTTCACATAGCAGACACCATTTTTGGGTTGTTTTTCCTCCCTTTGGCAAACACTTGGATGTTTACAGCTTGTCAAGCTGCAGTGAGGTAACACAGAGCTGCAAAGAAGCACACATCTTGAAAGATTTCCACCAAGTCCATGGGTGCTGTACTTACGACTTACCATTTAGAAGCAATAGCCAAAGCGTATATTTTGACTAGCTGTACGCGTCTCTGATGGAGATTGTGGTTTATCTTATTCTCGGCTGTCCAAGCATGCTCCTATTTGGTTCGAAATGTGAACAAGTGAAAGTACCACTAAAATTCCTCGTCTCTACTGATCAGTGTGAGGTTTTTCGAGCTGCCGAGTTAGCCGATTAGTCATTTCATGTTACGTACTACTTGCCGGAATTTGGGGGTTGCGGTGAACTAAGACGGCTGTATTGGTCGTTTAAAGACTCCTTACGAAAAAAGACGGCTCTGTTCGTTCTATTCCCCTCAGGGGGATGCTACTTTGTATCTTGGAAAAACGCTCCCAAGAAAAACATGTGAGGCCCCGAACTAAAGGTTAGATAGGCCTTCCTTTCTGTTGAAATAGAATAGGTGTTTGTTTCGTACCGGACAATCTTTTTCAGTTCATTGCTGTCATCTTTTTTAGCACCTACATTTCAAAGTTTTGTCCGACTCCCGGCATCTACGAAAATAAGCCTTTATATCATTTTATCGTTGTAACTCGAGTGGTAAAAACAAATTCTACCGATGGGGTTTTGAGTGAATGCATGGAGACGCCAATCATCCCTTCGTTGTAGGTCACAATGTCACTTGATGGTATCTTCTGCAGTTGTTGGTCTGCCAGATTGTGAAGTTTTTGTGTTCCGAGTTCAGAGGTGGTCCAGTGTGTAGAAAAATTGCTAGGCCTTTGTTTTCCGAGGTGGTGAAATATACGAAACGATTGCTGCATTTGCGTGTTCCGAGTGCGAAGATAGTCTTTCGTGTAGAGCGAGAGCGAACTTTAGATCCGGCTATTTAAACGCTGTAGGTAGACGCGCTTCAGTAATAATCGGTAGTAATTAAATATCATACTCATGCGGTCGCAGTGGAACGATCGCTACGTTGAGACGCCCTGTCAAGCCTGAGGGACTGGAGGCAAGAAATCGTTTCAACGATTGTTTTTGACCACGGCAACCATGGAGCCACCACATTACTTGGCGGCGCCCGTCAGATCAGAATTTGGTGGAAACTTATAATTGATTGCCGTTTTTAGTCGCAACTATTACCCAGTCTAACTTTTTCGCCCCCCCCCCCCCCTGGATGCATGTTTTTCGCCGCCAAATCGCTTAGGCGTTGTAAAACATGCATGCAGGAGGCGAAAAAGTTATTCTGGGAAGTCGTAGCTTTGCTATTGCAAGTTGTGGCATAAACTCGGCGATTAATGTAGACGGCGACTCCATAGACTCTTTTAAATAAGAATTGACAGGAGTCTTTCACGAGCTAACTCTGAGTTGTGATTTGATGCTCTGTGGCGAGTTCTTAATTTCGGAGTCATGTCCAAGCCTTGGTTTCTAGGTCATTGATAACGTCTGACCTCGCACTAACTTTGTCAGTTCTATTAACTTCTAGCTAATATTTTGTATGAAAATGTGAAGACGAGCCCTTTTTGTCTTTTACTATCCTACTGCTGAATTAGGTTTGCTAAAAGTGCGCTCGTGGGTTCAATATATGCAGCTGTAGACTGGGAGGTCCTAACATTTTAATGCTCGGTAAAATGGCTGTATTTTTTTACGTAAATCACACGGTTTTTCTACTTCATGTCGTGGAGTTGAATTTGGCATTTCCATAAATATTGTGTAATACCGATTATAATAAGTAGGCTTCTGTACAGATGTATTGTTCCTTGAGGTGGGAAATTTCACTGTTCCCTTTACCAATTTTACTGGTACCAAATTATTGAATTATTGAGCTTGGTGAAGGGAAAGAAGTCGTAGACAAGGATTGATACAGGAATACCTACTCACGAGCAGGTATCCAGCTGACCCGGCACCTTCTCGTGGTGGTACCGTTGAAATACCCAACTGCTCTTTCCTCTATCTTTTGAGTTTTCTTTCGAGGGATTAAGATTTTAGTTTTTTTTTCCAATTCCCCGTTGTTGGGTAGAACAAAGTCGGGCGGCGGCCCGAGCTCTTCGGAGCTTGGGTCTCTTTTGCGTAGTTATTTTCTCTTTAATTTTCCCTATATTCCAGGGCCCTTAAATAGCCTATAAGAATAGACTTAAGTTACGCAGACCAATAGTCCATTTTGGATTACTACTTTGGATCCCAAAGTAAAACTTTAAGCACTTCTGGCAACAATCAGCGAATACCTCAAACCCCGACTTCGAGGCGGGGAAACCCCCTCTGAAGCCGGGAGTATGTACGCCAAAAATAAAAACAAATTCAAACAACGAATAAACCCCAACAAAAACAACCTAAGCACTGCTACCAACGTAGGTGCAACAAACCCCAAAACTAACACCATCACCAGGAAGATAAGCGAAAACAATGAAACATCTGACCAAACAACCGAAAAAACTCTACCGGAACCAAACGGTGCTACCTGTAAGGTGGACCAATTGGAGGCTAAATTAAATGAAGTGCTGAATAGACTTGCGGCAGGTGATGCAACCAAATGCATCAACCCCGATAAACATGAAGTTGAAAAAGAAGCACAAAATGTAGACGATCGAATAAGGAAAATCGAAAATACACTCGAAAAAATCCTAGAAATGACGAAAGCGCAGAACATAGGGAAAAACAGTAAAATCATGGGCTGCGAGAAAGAAAATGTGAGAAAACAAAGCAAAGCTAACAAATACACACCCATATCGTTGAACCAAGAAATGACGAAGAACGACCATTATACAAAGTTCTTCTCGGTCAAATTCAAAGTCGAAGAGAGAAACCAAATAAATCCATTTTGCCTCCAAGAAGAAATAGTCAAAATAACTGGTTTGAAGGCGAAAAGAATAACTTATTCAGGTAAAGATAGCTTTATCATAGAAACTCGAAACAAACCCCAATCTGAGCGCATCACCAGACTTAATAACGTCGACGGCATTAATTGCCAGATCAGCGAACACCCATACTACAATCAATCCAAAGGACTAATATATATTCAAGAATACGATGTAGATAATATGGAAGATTTTGTGGAAGGCCTAAAGAGCCAGTACAATATCAGTGACGCTGTCCGTGCCAGCTTCATTAAAACTCGATTCTCCCAAACCACCCCACTCCTACTAACCTTTAATAGCTACACTACACCAGACTCTATATATATCCCAGGCGAAAAATCAGATACGATAGTATACCCATTTATTAATAGACCAATGATCTGCCACAAATGTCAAAACTACGGCCACACAGCCAAACACTGCCATAACGAAGCAAACTGTAAACGCTGCGGAGAAACAGGCCATGACAGCGAACACTGTGGCAGCGCCCTCTCCTGCATGCATTGCAAGCGTCAACATGAAACTGGCCACAGAGAATGCCCGAAACATATCATGGAAACAGAAATATGCAAAGTCCAACAAGAACAACGAGTTAATAGGCGTCGTGCTGTACAGATAGTCACAGGACACTCCGAGATACCAATATCAGATACGAACACCCCCACAACTCATTTCAATATAACAATGCAGGAAAACGAAAAGCGGAAAATTACTCCATGGCTCCTAGAAAAATGTATTGCAAACCAAATCCAAGGAAAACCCAAATCTATTCGATCGGGTGGCAAAAACACATTTATTGTAGAATTAGATCACACACGACAAAAAGATGAAATACAGAAAATCAAAGACATAAACAACATCCCTGTGCAAGTAACAGAAAATAACTATGTAAATCTTTCAAAAGGACTCGCCTACATCTATAATTACGACTTCACCAACTTCGAGAAATTCAAACAAGGTTTAATGGAAAACCATATAATCAAAAATGTCGAACCAGCAAATTGGATAAAAAGCCGTAACACAAATGCAAAAGCAATACTTCTAACTTTCAGAGGCTCAACCCCCCCTGAGTATATCGACATCCTTGGCCAAGACTGCAAGAGTAGGATATATGAATACTTCGACCGCCCTATGATGTGTAAAAAGTGCTTGGAATACAACCATACTGCTAAAAGATGTACCAGTGAAGAGTTCGTGTGTGGAAAATGCGCAACAAAAGGCCATGAAGCAACAAATTGCACGGAAAACAACTTGACATGCTACCACTGCGGAAACAATCACAAAACTGGAGACCGGACTTGCCCGGAACAACGCAAGCAACAAGAACTAATTTCTATCCGTACTAAACAAAACGTATCAAGAGAACAAGCCCTTATAATATACCACAAACGATCCCCACAACTCGACCAAAGCTACGCACAAATAACCAGAAATCGAACGGATCAAATACCCAAAGTACCAACCCCCCAACCCTTTATGGCGGCTCCCAAAAACCAAACGATCACCGAACAAAATATGGCTCCCCCACTTTGTAACGAACCAGGTACAACTGATAACACAACCGATACACCAGAAACCAAACCACCGCAAACTTCACAACGCGACCACGAAACATGCGAAAAAGAGATACTCCGCATTAAACCCAACCCAACACAATTGCTCAAATCCACAATTAATATTGAAACTACAGCCGAAGGATCTGAAAATGAGGAAGATGGCACGAGCGAATGCAACCCTATTATGAGACAAGAAGCCAGACGAATATTCAACGAATTCAAACCCCCAAAGCAGCACAAACCTTCCAAAACCCAAAACAAGAAGCGACCAAGATCACGATCAAAATCACGATCCCCCACCTACAGCCGCAACAGACATGATAAACGACAAATTTACTCAGATGAGGAACAATCACACTACTCTCGTGACTCTAGGATTAGAGATAGATCACCCAAAAGAAAGTAACTAATTGAACGATTGAATAACAAAATCAAATCAAACAGACCCCATGGCTAACGTAGGAATCCTGCAGTGGAACTGCCAAGGCATCAGGGGAAAGAAAGATGAACTAATGGAAACAATAAACAACCACCAACCCAGTATAATAGCACTTCAAGAAACAAAGCTATGGGATAACTGCCAGTTTAGAATAAACGGCTACAGTAATGTGCTACGACACGGTCATTACAACAGAACCCCCCATGGAGGTGTTGGAATATATGTCCATAGCTCAATACCTTTTTGTGAACTGAATCTACAGACTGAACTACAAAGCGTGGCCATTCAAGTAAACATAGGACAGCTGATAACCATCTGCAGCATCTACATACCCGGTAGACAAACAGTCACAAACGAAAAACTAAATAACCTAATCCACCAACTACCGAATCCTTTCATCCTAGCCGGCGACTTCAAAGGACACAGCACCATATGGGGCTGCAAAAATACAGATAATAGGGGGAAGCTGATAGAAACTGTTATTACAAACAATAACCTTTGCCTATTAAATACTGGTTCACCCACTAGAATAGGATACAATTCAGAATCAGCTATCGATCTGACAATTTGCTCACCTACATTGGCCGTGCTATTAGACTGGGTTGCTTTCGACTCGCCGGGTGATAGCGATCATTGCCCAATTTTGATCACCTACCTTAACGAAAATCGTCCCAACCAACCCCCATCAACTATCTGGAACTACTCAAAAGCTAACTGGGATCTATATTCCAATAACAATGCATGGAACAAGCCGATGTTGAACACAACAACTAATAACGAACAACTACTCACCGACTTATACCAGCGGTTCTACTCAGCAGCTGAAAAAGCCATCCCAACTTATATACCAGGAAAATACTACCCCAAACCATGGTGGACAAAAGAACTCCAAGAATCAAAAGAAGAAAGAGAAAAACTTTACAAGAAATACCACCGCAATAAAAATCTTACTAACTTAATTAACTGGAAACGAGCAAGGGCAAATCATAAATACAAAATTCGAGCAAGCAAACAGGAAACGTGGAAGAATTTCGTAAACCAACTTAATAAATATACACCAATGGCAAGAGTGTACGAAACAATAAGGAAAATAAAAGGTCGAGTACAAAGAAAAGTCCATATATTAATCGAAAACAATATACACTACAGCACAATCCCTGATATTGTGAATAAACTGGCTGAGAATTTCAGCGAAGTGTCAAGCGATCAAAGCTATTCCCCTGAATTTCAACAAATAAAAACCGCAAATGAAACTATACCGATCCATTTCAGTTCACCAAACGTAGAAATCTATAACCAAACTTTCCATATGCATGAATTTGAATCCGCCCTAAGAAAAACTAAAAACACATCACCAGGAAACGACAAAATAACATACGACATGATCAAACACCTAAAACTACCAGCTAAACAATACATCTTGAACACTTTTAACAAATTCTGGACAACGGGCTACTTCCCACCACAATGGCAGCACTCAATAATAATACCAATCCCAAAACCTGGAAAAGACCACAGTAAGCCGAACAACTACAGACCGATCGCACTAACGAGCTGTCTGTGCAAACTTATGGAACGAATGATCAATAACCGACTGATAGAATATTTTGATATGCATAACATAATAAATAAAGCGCAGTGTGGATGCAGGAGAGGGCGTAGCACTGTAGATCACTTGGTCAGACTAGACTCAACCGTAAGATTAGCCTTTGCAAACAGAGAACACTTCATTTCAGTGTTTTTTGACCTCGAAAAAGCTTATGACAGAACATGGAGATATGGGATTATACGTGACTTATTTGACATTGGACTCAGGGGTAGACTACCAATTTTCATCACCAAATTCTTAGAACATAGAACACTGAGTGTCCGAGTGGATAACTATAACTCAAACACCTACGAACAGCGAAACGGAGTCCCTCAAGGCAGTGTCCTCTCAGTTACATTATTTGCCCTCAAAATAAACGACATAGCTAAACAGATTCCACCGGACAACAATTTCCATTACTCTCTATATGTTGACGACTTGCAAGTCGGATACCACCACCAAGACCTCCAGGTCATTCAAAACAAAATGCAATCCTGTATTGATAATATATTCAAGTGGTCTCAAAATCATGGATTCAAATTTTCACTGAGCAAAAGTAAAGCAATTCATTTTAATATTATACCCGGACTATTCCTCAGCCCAACACTCAAAATCAATAACGAAAACATTCAATACACAAAATCACATAAATTCCTAGGCCTAATCATCGACGATAAATTGAACTGGCAACAATACATCGCTGCTCTAAAGAAAAAAGGAAATGACAGCCTTAACGTACTGAAATCAATAACAGCTCAAAGCTGGGGAGCCGACCAAACCACAGTTCTCAGAATCTACAGAAGTATGACAAGATCAATTCTCGACTATGGATCAATAATCTATAACTCTGCCAGTCAAACAACTTTGAAACCCCTCGAGTCAATTACGCGCGAGGCACTACGAATCGCTACGGGAGCATTTAGATCCAGCCCAACAAATAGCCTATATATTATTTGCAATGAAATGCCTCCCGATATTAGACGAAATTATCTCTCACTCTGCTACTACTACAAGGTCCGAAGTCAGCACGGAAACCCCGCTTTTAGTTGCACTGTAACGGCGAGCAATAGACTACTCTTTCAAAATAGGAGAATAACCCCAACTTTGGCCATCAGAATGCAAATACTGATAGAAAAATTAGGTTTGAGGAAAAACCGAATTAAACCAGACTTTTCCTACCGACTATTAAACATTGATACCCCTACATGGGCTTTAACAAAACCAACTATAAATACAGAACTAACCGAACTCCCAAAGAACGAAACTCCCGAATACATAATCCGGCGAGAGCATAAAAGAATAACAAAAGAACAATATGATGGATACGTGACCATATACACGGACGGCTCACGAGGGGAGGGTGGCACAGGAGCGGCGGCAGTATGTGGCACTATTGTTCGCACTGCAACACTTCCGAAGGAAGCCTCAATATATTCAGCTGAAATACACGCCATCCACTTGGCCCTTAACATCATTAGAGATAAAAGAGATAAAAAATATGTAATTTACTGTGACTCTTTGAGTGTCGTTAACGGCCTAAATTGCGAGACACATCACCCAGTACTACGCCGAATACAACACGAAATACACGACGTGCAAAAAAGTGGCAAACTAATCAACATATGCTGGATCCCCTCCCATGTCGGAATAGGCGGTAACGACGCTGCAGATACCGCAGCTAAGAACGCTACCCGAAGACCCGAAGAATTCATTCTTATTTGCCACTCAGACTGGAAACCACTAATACAACAAAAGATGATTGACCAGTGGAAGACTAGGTGGGAAAATTGCAGAGACAGGTTGAGGGAAATACAGCCATCACCAGGCACGAAATTGGAACTAGGTAAAATATCACGTAAAGAGGAAATAATAGTTAACAGACTCAGAATAGGACACACATTCTTAACGCATGGCTACCTGATGAACAACGAGATACCTGATATTGCACCAGTATGCGAGTTTTGCAACAACTCAACACTAACTGTCAAACACCTAATCATAGAATGTGAAAGTCTAACAATTAGTAGAAATTGTATAAAGGCTTGCCAAACGCTACAACCTACCGTCGAGACGGTATTGGGACGCCATTTAGACGTCAAGGAATTAATGAACTATCTTCGTGTGATAGATGTCTACGACCTAATTTAAATGTTTCAGTAACTTTGCATTGCAATTGACTTACCTTTAATGATGAGTTTCTAAATCGACCTTTCGATCGCAGACGACATGCATAAAGGGGAGCAGTAAAGGACCCGTGTCCGTGCTTTAATGTTGATTGTATCAACACCCCTCATTATTATTATTATCCTTGAGGTGTTCTGGGCTATTTTCATATTGTACAACCCTTGGCAACACATGTCCGTATTCACACAAATTAGAATGCATCAGCCTCAATTTTACTTGGTTTTCTTCTCTATTGAAGATTTTTGATATGTTTCGTCAGAGATCCTTTGCTGGACTTCAGTCTCTTCTGCCACTGTTTTTTTCTTTTCTTTGCGAGTGCGAGCTGATCCTGTCTTGTAATAGCACAGTTTCTAGTCATCTGGTGCTCTTTTTCTCTCCCGGTTTAATCATCATAGATCCCAACCTTCTCAGTTGCGGTTAGGGAGGCCTAAACTAACATGTAATCTCTAATCTAATATCTTCCCACCGCCTCTCATTCCTATCCTTTTCAGAGGGACAATATTATATGAAGAGCTTTTCATGGTCCCTTTGAGGGCAAAGCGCTCTCATTCACTATTCTGGAAATTCGAGAATAGCGACGTTAGTGTTCATTAGATTTAGAAGGCTTGGGACGCATGTTTCTCTTCTGGTGATCATAGCCACTAATAATAACCTAGTAATTAATAGCTAAAATGGTTGGTTATTGGCTCCATTCAGCTTATTGGTTAATAAGTTTGCTATTTTATACAGCTATTTTAATAAGCAACTAAAGTAGAAATATGTCACACCATGCAGCGCATTTCCCATTCATTTTATGTTGCCCAAGTTTTTATTATGAGCCTTCTAATACTGCTCTTTATTTTAAAGTGACGTAAATTTACTGACCTTATGGGAACGTACCCAATGATACGAGTTAGCATGATACTGTTCCGAGTGACTTTGTTCCACTGAGTGATTCAACGTCGCTCTGAGATGCACAATGTTAATGAATTCTTTTGTGCGGCTGTCGTGCGTCTCTCTTTTGATCAATACTTGATTCACGTTTTTCTTGGGACTAAAACACCAGCGGTCTTCTAATTAGTTCTCAGTCTCGCTGAGCCTTGCCAACGCAACTTTCTGTGATCCGTTTTCTTGGAGCGTCTGTGTGTAATTGATAGGTCTTGAAGCTTTTGGTTTTGTTACTGTGAAGCAAAATTTTTATTGCTTTCAATAAGGCCAAATGCATTCTGGTTAATTCCTCATGTTTAGACGAGAACTTCGGTCAATGTCTGGGGAAGCTGATTCACAATCTGCGCTGCCACGAAAATCTACATTTATAAACCAGTTACGGACTACATTGGAATCTAAAGATCAACTGCTAAAATTTACTTGAAGAAAATTTTTTGTAACGAGTAGGAAGTCAGGAAACTATGTTAAGCCTAGTTGATGGTTGAGATGCAACGAAATTGTCCTTTTAGCGTGAGATTTTTCTCGAAGCTTCTCAAATCGAGAAAAATTACTCTTAAGAAAGTTTTCCTCGAAGCTTTTCAAACTGAGAAAAATTACTGTTAAGAAGGTTCTGTTCCTCAGGGGGATGCGCTGATGAACCGTCAACGCATCTTGGGGACTTTACCGCGCTCCCCAGAGGTGTCCCTAGCGGCGAGTGTCACCAATGTATGGCGTTCCTTACACTAAAATATTGTGTTCCCAAATCTAAAATGTTACGTTCCGAACCCTAATATATTGCGTTCCGAACCCTAATATGTTGCGTTCGCAACCCTAATATATTGCGTTCCGAACCCTAATATGTTGCGTTCCCAACCCTAATATGTTGCGTTCCCAACCCTAATATGTTGCGTTCCCAACCCTAATATATTGCGTTCCCAACCCTAATATATTGCGTTCCTAACCCTAATATATTGCGTTCCCAACCCAAATATGTGGCGTTCCGGACCCTAATATGTGGCGTTCCGGACCCTAATATGTGGAGTTCCGGACCCTAATATGTGGCGTTTCCAACCCTAATATGTGGCGTTCCGGACCCTAATATATTGCGTTCCCAACCCTAATATATTGCGTTCCCAACCCTATTATCTAGCGTTCCCAACCCAAATATGAGGCGTTCCGGACCCTAATATGTGGCGTTCCGGACCCTAATATGTGGCGTTCCGGACCCTAATATGTGGCGTTCCGGACCCTAATATGTGGCGTTCCGGACTCTAATATGTGGCGTTCCGGACCCTAATATGTTGCGTTCCCAACCCTAAAATATTGCGTTCCCAACCCTAATATATTGCTTTCCCAACCCTATTATCTAGCGTTCCCAACCCAAATATGTGGCGTTCCGGACCCTAATATGTGGCGTTCCGGACCCTAATATGTGGCGTTCCAGACCCTAATATGTGGCGTTCCGGACCCTAATATGTGGCGTTCCGGACCCTAATATGTGGCGTTCCGGACCCTAATATGTGGCGTTCCGGACCCTAAAATGTGGCGTTCCCAACACTAATATGTGGCGTTCCCAACACTAATAAGTTGCGTTCCCAACCCTATTATGTTGCGAATTGAGTTTCGAACTGCGGAACTTCTTAGCCAAAATAAGGAATCTATTTAAGGTGAGAGAGTTATTACTAGTGATGGTCTCCAGCGTTGTGGTAATGTTTAGGGTTAGTTCGGCGTCATAGTTGTGAGGCTTCACCACTTTCTGGAATTTCTTCTGTGGAAAGGCTGACGCTCCGTGCAATCGACCATCTGTCTTCAATGCGCTACGTGCTGTATTTCACTCGCAGAAAAAAAACGACCATTTTATCTGCAGGAATTGACGCATCCAAGGGAAATATGAGATCCCGAGCTGGCTGAAGACTATGTAGCCCTCAATTTGTTGTAACGAAACGGTTTTCTTGTGTTTGTTTTTTAGGGACCATTTTTTTCGATTCACTGTTTTTCTTGTTTTAAAACTTCTATTACTTTTTTCCTTCAGTTCTGTCTTCATGCTGTGAGTGTAGGGACACATCTTGTGTATAGATTCCCCGTTTCCTTAATTCCAAGCAATTAGCGCTTCCATGGGGAAATGTGAGGTCCTGAGCCAAAAATTAGGTACGCCTTCCGTTTCATAACTGGGTCAAGCGCTCGGCCAAAGTGAGGGCGGGTAGCTGGAATCCAACCGCGGGTTTTAGCTACTATCAATGAAGGTAAACCCCTGATAATCCCCTTCCATCCTCAAATTCAATCAAAATCTTTTATGTGCTCCAAAATTTCATGGCTCTGCTTGATCAGTTGTGAGTCTTTCAACGTAGTTGCCTCCGTGGAGTCATGAGTGGCTCAAATTATAGTGACAAAAATGGTAGCTGTGTGAGGGAGGATGCTGGTGAGGCACCGTTGTGCTGTCTGCTATGGTGGAACTTTGTACGTTACAAAATAACCAGAATGAAAGGATCAAGTCTTTATTATTTGTGAGTGTTTGAAACCAATTTTCTGCGAAGACTGTTACCCCGTTTCTTATAGTAATGGTATTTATTTATGAGGACCCAAAAGAGATCGACAGACTGCAATGGTTAGAGTGAGGTGAGGCAGGTGTCGCCTGAAAGTCGTAACCTTTTAATGTGACATGGTGTGAGCTATTGGGCTAGCAGGACTAAGTTACTCAATACCAATATTATGAAATAGTAATTGCATCAATACGAAAGTAACTTTGGTGAACTACCAAAGCGACAACTATAGTGTCCGAAGTTGCCGTTAACCGAGTTTATCATCATTTTCTTGAAATAGAAAATTCTTTGATTTGTGACAGACTATCTGCGGTTCGCTGCTGTCTTTTCTTCACCACCTCCTACTTTCTTTTTGACTTATATTTTGTTTCATTGACTTTTTTTCTCAACTTACTGTTTCTCTGCACCTTGTGCATAGATTCTGATTTTCTCAAGTCCATACTATATGGGGGACGCCTTGGTTGTTGTTAGGGAGGCTTAAACTAACTAACTAATCTAATTCTTTAATCATACCAAATGGGGGACTTCCTCTTTTGAGAAAACCTTTATTGCGATAAGGGATGCTTAAACTAACTCCTAACCTAATCTCTACTGAACAGATAACCCATTACCAGTAAAGTCGAGGCAGCCACTTATTCCAGGTATCCATGTTCATCACGTCGCTCTAGCAGTCAGTGTTAGCACTTAATTAAAATAAAAAAAACTCGCAAATCATTCACTCTGGCTCAAGACGCCGCACCGACCGCTGCCTCCGTCGGCTCTCCAGGAGGAGACGCTGAAGAAATCATAGCAGACTGCATGTCCTGCAGACTCATCGGTGGCGGAGGGTGTCTCGCTGCTGCTGGTTACCTCGTGTACATCACGAGACCTCAGCCGCTCCCCACAAGGACGGTATCCTTTCTTGCCGCTACAGGTGTGTGTTGTTGTGCGGTGCAGGCATAGGTGTTGTTGTGCGGTGCAGGCATAGGTGTTGTTGTGCGGTGCAGGTATAGGTGTTGTTGTGCGGTGCAGGTATAGTTATTGTTGTGCGGTACTGGTATGGGTGTTGTTGTGCGGTGTTGAGAAACTGCTGAGCTAAATTGAAAGATCATAAATGCTTAAAAAAATTATACTTGCTGTTAGAAAGGGGGAGGTATTGAAATGTTGGAGTTTGAGTCCTAGTGTAGAAAAAATCAAATATGGAATTATAGTTTTGAGTGTTCGGTGGGAAAATGTAATATGAAAACTTGAGACTAAAGGGTAGTAGGGTGAAGACTATATTAAAAGAATAATAGCTTGAGAATTGCTAAGGTGTGGTAGTGCAAAAATTGAAGACGTGGGAAATTAAACATATGTTTTTTGAGGTGTGCAATAATATAGAAAGGCTGGTCAGTATGTGGGAAGTTTGGGGATTGGATCTATGATGAACGCTCGCTTGGGATAAAATGAGTTATAAATGGATAATGTGGGAAGAATACTTGGTAGGAAAAGTCAAAACAGAGTACTTATAACATTGTAAAATGGAGCGCTAAATGTTCAACTGCTTTAGGCTTTTCGGCGCAACCTTGAGGTTAACTTAAATACATAACATATTGTCTTTCGAAATCTTGTCATTTGTCCGTTTTTATTTGTCCCACTACTTGTGGGTTACTTTACGACACCGCCACTCATTTCTACTGAATTTTTAATTCTGTTTACCAAGCCGCAGGAATTCCAACCGTCTTCTGGATGGAGATCGGATCGACCTTTAGCCCTAAGCAAGTGGAAAAATCGAAGCTTGATTGATTGCTATTTGACTGCTCATCATTTTCCTAAAAAACACATCACCATCCGTAGTTGAGGCACATACATCTTCATTTTACATTTAATTTCTTGAAAATTCCCATAGTAATTGTCGGGGGAAACGTGAGGTAGCGAGCTGATATCGAGCTGAAAGTTAGGTTGGTCTTACTTTCGTAGAAATAAAATGTCTTTAGTTTTGTTGCGGATCATCGATTTTTGGTTTACTTGTCTTGTTTTTTAGCACCTGCCATTTTCTTCTGCAACCTAAATTTTGTTTCATAAACTCATTTCCTAATAAATCGTTTCAATGCACTGGGGATCTTGAGTGAGAACACACTTGTATTTTGGTTTACCATTCCCTGTACTGCACACTAAATAATACATAACGCCTTCCTCTATTTGGGCAATTAGGTTGTGATTACGGAGGCTAACACTAACTTTTTTCATCTCAAGAGTTGCATGTTGCTGTTGAAGGGCTGTAAGCGGACAGCTAAGGATGATTTAGCATTCTATAACAAGAATTTTATTTCCATTGTTTTTGTCCAGGGATCGCATCAATCGGCGTGGCGCGCCTTTTGGGATACACATCGAAGTCCAGGCACTCGAGATGACGATATCGCGCCGACCTGTTCCAGTTTTCTGTGCTATGCTCCTTAGTTCCCTCTTCACCCACGAGACAAATGAATAAATAATGAAGGAAGCTGGACTTTTTTTTTTGGTCTCCACGAAAAATTGTGTTCTGCATCTAAAAGGGGCTGGTTAGAGGAGTTATATGGTGTAAGCTTATGGTCTGTTCAGTTGCTAGGTTCTACGAGAGCTAGCTGGGTCAGCGGTAGAGAGAAAAGAAGAAAGGAAAGAAACGTTCATTTCCAAAAAGTGGATAAATGAGATTTATTACAACACCCTGGATTTTAAAAATGATAAATGTCAACGCCTATTCTCTCCTTTAGAAGAAAGAGTCATTTGCTCGAAAGAATCGTTTTATTTTGTAAAGACCTTTAGAATGATCGACAGCAAGTTACTTAGCTTTTGAAAAGTTGAGCCGTGAGAAGTGAAGACATGGTACCCCAAGTAGATCTGATACAGAGAGCCTCGACCACCTCAATATCTATAGAATATCACTGTTACGGATGCAATATATTTCATGGACGTTAAATTTTGATCAATTTAGCAAACCGTGACAGAACACCGTGCCTTGATACAGACACCGTGGTGCCGAAGGCATGGTGACTGAAGAGCAGGCATTTCTCCGTGTGTAACCTGATGTGGGCTACAATACACCATAGTTTCAAATATCTAACACACTTGGCCTATCGTCATTTGATTCAGCACTGATGACTAAATTGTGTAATAAACTGCACCGTCAAATGTGACTCAATGACTGAAGTCATGTTGGGTAGAAGCAGATTTATTTTTAAAATCAGCGAAACACAAGGCTACAAAAAATGAGAGTTGTCAGGATCTTTGTCACCTTAAGCTGGCTTTAGTGAAGAGAGTTAACTACGAGGCTGATAACTGACTTTTTCTTTTGCTATAGGCATCCATGGAATTGAGGTTATCGAGTAGGACGTAAAGCCACAGAATATTACTCTACTTTTCCTAATAATTCAGGAATGACTTCACTAAAATGGCACAAGCCTGTTGATATTGTAGGGGAATTCTGGCGGGAGCTAGGGCAAAGCTTCTGAATTGAGTGAGGCGTCTTAAAACGCCGAATGAATGTAAGCATTAAATGAGCTTACTCCTGACGAGGGCATATATTTTGTTAATTTTAATTAAGAATAATCAAAATTTGTCGACCCGGACTTTGAGTCCGACTTAGTAAAATCAATAACTGCTGCAGAACCGAAACTATTGGAAGCAAATTTTGGAAAATCAGATGAACTTCAAAACCAGCCTTGTGCCAGTACCGATATTCACATTAGTCCGGGTTATAGACATCGGTAAAAATCTCGAACGAAAGAATCATAGTATTTCATTTTGCCGAAGATTCTAACGCTTTCTTTGCTCCAGAAGAACTTCATTGAAAATTTGCAACCCACGTACAAGTGAGAGCAAGAAAAATTTCCAAATGAAAGTAATTTTCTTCCAAATTCCTTAGTGGTAAAAGTAGAGGTTGGCGTGGGTTATAGCATAATCAAAATCACAATTTAAAAAGTTATAGTGCGTCTGACACTAGCAGCAAAAATACTGAAATACTGTAGGAAAGATCGTATACCAAATAGCTGCATCTTTATTTTTCCGATTAACTTTTATTAAAGAAATATTTTACAGAGAAATATAAATTTTGTATTTTCAATGGTGTTTATTAAAATTTCTACCAAATAATTTTCAGTTCAACATTATGGTGCCTCATTTAACGTTTAGTTAACTTTCAAAATTATGATGACATGTGTGATATGGATATGTGTGGCATGGATGGCTTAAGGTGATACCCATAGGGAAATTTCTGCATTGTATTGTACATAAAAATATAATAGTGAAATACAAGATGTCCATCATATGAAATTTCCACTCATAACTCCATTGAAGTGTTGAATCATAAATCATATAATGTATCAAAAATCATGTTTTTTCAGAAGTGTTGCTGGTCCTACCTAATAAATGAAGATAAAAATGGTAAATAAATATGCTTTCAATGATTTCATAGATGTTTTTGTCGTAGCTTGGAAGCTAAATTAATAATTGTTCATTAAAAATGGCAAAGTAATTTCATGTGCAAAGAAATTCGGTATAGTTTCATCTTACTATGACATATTTGCTTTTGAGTGTTGGTATATGAGACCATGTGAAGCAATTCTCATTATTCCGCCATTGCCACGCTTATTGACGGTGTAGTGCCGTGAGTCTCAGCTTAATTTGTGCATTTTAAGAAGTTTTTCATGATTTTATACAGACTACAAAGTAAGTACCTAAGATATTTCCATTATTTTCATAATATTACTGGCAGATGAAAGTAGCGTATTTTCGTAATATCTCATCTATTTGCTTGTCACTCATTTTGTTCGCTATGAGATGATGAAAGTCCCAAGAATGGATTGGGTGATATTTGAACAGAATAAAATCGAGAAATAACTGGAAAATTTACTGAAAATGGCACCTGTGAGCCAGACTTTTGATTTATGATACAGGAGAATATTCGTTTACTTCAGTTTGTGTCGGTCGTTCGAACGGTTGCCGTGATCGAGGTTTGATTTGCAAATATCCATTAGGCTTGGTTATAAATTAACATTTAAGGGTAATGGCAATACATCGTCAATATCCAGAGACGTATTCTGCACTGCATATTTATGGTTTGATATTGATGTAAATGGAGATAATAATCTTCCTTTAGTTTGAGCATGAAATAATACTCGGGGAAAATAATTATATTTTCATTTTTATAAAACTAGCCTATGATTCAAATTCTTTTAAATGAACAATTGCTGTTAATATTGGTAGAAGAAACTTAGCACTTTGTCTACTCCTTCAGTTTAATTAAATTATTTATTATTGATGAAAAGATGCTCATGTCTAGACAATGTCTAAATGAAGCAATAATTGTCTTATGAATGGGTTGAATTCTGTTTGTCAAACCTTTAACCCTTTGTTTTCTGATAGGTAGGGTAATGTTCGAATGGCCGGACGGTTTGAATTGTCGGTCATTCTTAGTTAATTTTCAATTTTGACGATCGGTAGCAATCCAAAAGCCACCCGTAAGACGCGTAGCAGATTACACCACTACAGGCCTTGCAGGTTGAGTTTTTAGATAGCTACCGAGCGCAAAAATTTAAAATTGACTAAGAATGACCGACGATTCAAACCGTACGGCCATTCGAACATTACCCTACATTACTTCAGTGTCAAGATGACTAACTAGTGCTTACAGTGAAGGAAAATTGACAAAATTTTGAGGTAATTTAACCAGTAGGAAAAGATTTTGAACTAAACGACAAAATTATAGGAAGTAATAGCATTCTACATATTATGTTTTTAGGCATTCTAGAAGTCTTGCACAAGCAATTTGCTGTTGATTTCCTCTTGGTTGAAGTTCATGATCTGGGTCAATGTGAAGTTTCATGCAATCACGGAAATTGATAATGATATTCCAAACCATCACTAAAGGAACCCATTTAAGAACGTTTTTCATGAACGACATTCTGCTCGCTGATGCGTTATTTTCGAATTATTGAACTTTGAAGTTGGCCGTCGCGCGCCCAAGGAAGCGAGCGTAATTTAATTAAAAACGGAAGCTAACCCCCTATTACAAACGTAAAGAGGTTGGGTCGTGAGGGGTAGCCACAGTTCTTTTAGTGAAAAATATAAATAAAGCTTCTAAACCACCCATTAGGGTGACGACCGCAATCTTGTTTACATCGGGTCTAACATGGCGACCACCATGGGCGCCGCCATTTTGGACCCGATGTAAACAAGATTGCGGTCGTCACCCTAATGGGTGGGCTAGAAGCTTTATTTATAATTTTCACTAGAAGAACTGTGCCTCCCCCTCACGACCCAACCTCTTTACGTTTGTAATAGCTTCCATTATTAATTAAATTACGTTTCACGCGCTCGCTTCCTTTGGCGCCAAGGCCAACTTCAAAGTTCAATTATTCGAAAATAACGCATCAGCGAGCAGAATGTCATTCATGTAAAACGTTCTGAAATGTGTTCCTTTAGTGATTCCTGGGATCGGCATTATTATTTTCCGTGATTGCATGAAACTTCACATTGACCATGATCTGTGCAACACATTCAATATATTTTTAAGTTGAGCAAATTTTTTCAAATAGGCCCTATACATTTGCTGATAAGTTCAGGCTGAAACTTGAGTAATATTTTTCTCCAATATTTTACCATATTTGTGGTAAAAAATATTTTCATTCCTAAGCATATAATTTAAAGAAGCATAACTTTTTCATTTAAAGAAGTAAGCAACTGCTAATTTAATAAAAACCTGGACTAGGAAAATTTCACTGATATTTTTGGGTACTGACAACATTTATACCTGAAAACTTGTTCTTAAACTGTTTAAGTTTCGTTAGGCAAAGGGTTGATAATATGTAGTAATTGGCAGTTGAAACTGTTAAACTTCACTCATGAAGTCTGCAATATGTTTTTGGGCCTCCACTATTTAAGTTTTCAGGAATACATTTTGTTAGGACCATGAAATGTTAGTAAAATTGTTCTAATGTGTTTATTTTCTATATTAGCAGGTGCTCACTAATTTTTTAAATGAAAAAGATTATGCTTTTTTAAAAACAATGCTTAGCAAGACAAATCTTACACCAAAAAAGAAAATGAAACAAAAATTTCAGAAGAAAATTATTAACTTTTTGTCTAAACTGATCAACAAATCAAGGTACATTTGAAAAAACATGCTGAAGTTAAATAAAGAAGATAAGCGATGTGTTGCACCACTCATGAACTTGAGCTGGGTGGAAATCATTAGCAAATTGCACATGCTAGGCTTCTGAAATGTCTAAAAACATAGTTGGATGAATGCAAGTAATTGCTCTAATTTCATCATTTAGTTCAAAATATTTCCCTTCTAGTTAAATTCCCTCAACATTTGGTCAATTTTCCTAAACTGAAAGCACTGGCTATTTGGGCACTGGAGTTATCAGTAAACAAAAGGTTAAAAGTAGGTGCAAAATTTTTAGGTGCTGAAATGGCTAGAAAAATGTTAAGTTCTACAGAAGTCTGAAAATTTTAATGTCAATTCTTTAAAATGTGGTAAATGATATGGCATTGAAGTTTTCCTTTCATTCTGAAATTTCAATTTAAAAAAAAATATTTATTTTCTGTGGATTAGAATTTCATTATAGTGATTTGAAATCTTTGTCATGATGAGATTTTGTATTATTTCCAGGCTGTGCAGTTTGTGTAGTTACTCATCTATGACTCCTCAGAAAGGAATTCTCATCAAAAATTTTCAGATCTTTGAATTTAGAATGAGTTCCAAAAGTAACATAGCTCAAGTTAATAAGAAATTATAAAATGTATATTGTAAGAGTGAAGTTATTTAGGCATTAAATTTTGATCGCAGCTGTCTTTTTATTCTGCTTTAATTGAGGTTTTTCTTTATTTCCCAAGTACATATAAAATACATAGCTACTGAAGGTAAGTTAAAGTATAGGTTTAGGACTAGGTAACTCCAACACATGAGATGCTACTAACAAATTTGTAAACATCTCAGCACTCTGTCATTTTTGTTCTTATGCCTAGCACAGTAGCAGCATGTTGCATTGGTGATACATGTCACACAAGTTGATCACATGTGTGTATAATGACTTTATGTATGAAATTACTTGTGCTTCCATGTATATCTCCTCTCAGAGGGATACAAATGTTGTATTCATGGGAATAAGCATTTCCGGAGAGAAGAAAAGGAGTTTCAAGCTGTAAGTTAGTTAAGCCTCTTGTGATGACATAGTTTTTGTGTTGAAGTTTTATTTACTGTGGCCATTTTTTAGCACTTCTTATTCTACTCAACTTTTTTTTTTCTAAATTTGCTTGTGCACTTCAAGCATAGGATGGTCTGCCCATTGTGCAGCTCAGAGTTTGAAATTCATGTCATAATCCTTACTGAAGTTACCACATCTTAGTCTTGAATGAATTCAAGCTAATTACTCTTGGAACTGTTGCGTAATATGGTTATGGCCAACATCCTCACAGTTTATAGTTTGCCTCGAATATTGTGCATTTATTTAGTGTTCAGTCTATGATCGTTGACCTTTAGGGTGTACAAGTAACTTTAATATTGACTGATGTCCAGGTTAATACTGTCATGTCGATGATGGTGCAATTTCAATTGGCTCTAACTTGCTATAAGATCAGCAATCAGTTATGTACTGCAGTAGGGCAGCTCGAGTGTCTGCCTGGCTTGGCTTCTGGTGGTGTTGATGGATCTAATGAAAAAGGGCTTGAATCTTCATTTGCTGGTTCAATTTTTGGGCTGCATTAACACCTCTAATATCTCATTGAAGACCTATGTGTTGTTTAGTAACTATTGATTAATTACTGGCTATTTGGCCTCAAATTTCATTTGATTTATGGCATGTCCTGTTCTTGTTGTGGTAGTCAAGTATAAAGGTTGGTTGGTTCTTGACAACCTTTTGGAAAGGTTGGTTCTTGTTGTGATTTGTGCTTCATTACTTTCAAGTATATAAAATCAGATGTGACATGAGATAAAATTCGTTGAAACCGGGGCTATTCGTTGATTATTCATTTGAATGAATCAGTTGCAAACCAGGTATTTATCAACTATAAATGCAATAAGCAATTAGTCATGGCTGTATTGCATTCCTAGTGAAATCTGCAGCATCGACGTATTCCTATTTAGTTTCATTTTCTCATCACTTGAAATAGTTCTTCCATTGCAAAAGCAAGTTCATGGAAAACAGTTGGGACAGTCGCGCGATTACTTCCGTTAATTGCTCGCACACTGGGACCATTAGATCTGCGAATTCTGGTCCAAAACGCACATCAGACTTCAGGCTCAATTGATTTACCGAATTCAGTTCAGTTATCAATTGATTTTATTTACCGAATTCAACCTTCACCAGCTACATCAGAAGAGATAACGCTCGACGTCTTCGACTGATGAGCGTGTAAGCAATCCCTGTAGGTGTTCGCTGTTCAGTGGCGGGTATACTCGCTCCTCATTGCGTTCGTGTGCGTTACTTTTATTAAATTCATACGTATTTATACCCTTCGCTGCATTCATTTGCCGTATAGTTACTCGATGCGCTGCTGAAAAAAACACAATGTCGACGCATTTTCACGATGAAAAAACACAATGCTCTGAGATTTGTTCCGACATCAGCTTCATTTTCGTCGACATTAGCTTCATTTTGGTCGTTTCTCTTGCGGCTAGTTGTTTCAACCTTGAGCGACTCACTTCGCCAATGATGCCATTTGGTTTCTTTCTGACTTGTTTGCTCTCTAGCGTCTCTCGACAGCGCCCCTCCTGCCGTGCGTCGTTATGTGGGAGTGAGGGGCGGCCGCTCCCCCTGATCAATACAGTTCCGCGCCCCCTTTCTGGTGCGGCGCAATGCTCCTCGCTGCACGCCCGCCCTCTCGTGCTTTTTGCTCTGGAAAATATGGACATTGGTTCTTCTTTGTTGTTTGTCTGTGGATATCTTGAATGTATAGTTCTTTGTTGTTGGTTTGTTTGTGGATACCTTGGATTATTCGTATCTGAATTTTCGGAATTCAATTGTGAATATCTTGAAATGTTTGAATCTGAATTTTTCGAAATTCAATTGTGATTCTCTTGAAATGTTTGAACCTGAATTTTTCGAAATTAAATTGTGAATCTCTTGAAATGTTTGAACCTGAATTTTTCAGAATTCTATTATGATTACCTTGAAATATTCGAATCTGAATTTTTCAGAGTTAATTTGTGTGGATGTTTGCGTAGTTTACGTTTTATTTGCACCTTCGAATCTGCGTTGTCAGGGTGGTACGTGTTCGAAATCACATTGTTGTCCAAAGTACGCTCAAATATTTTTTATTTTATTGATAAACTTGTTTTGAGTAGCTCTGACTACACGAATCGTGTATTTCGAACTTCGCATTTGGAAGGTTTTCTAAATTAAGAAGTTACTACCGAAGATAATAGTCATATCATTTCCGTCATCCTGTGTGACCTATTCATGTGGTTGACAGTCAACTGCTGAGCTGATCAAATCAGTTACACTCAACTTCAAACGAATTTTAACTCTAATTATAATGTGAGAATGGGAACCTTTTACGTTCTATTCATTACTTGTCTCATTTCTTTAAACGTGAAAAATATCATCAATCTCCGCAACGAGTCTTGTACTACGGGAGCCTGAAGTGTCGCCGGCGGTCATTTATGTGTGGTATCTCACGTTCGTGAAGATTCAATTGTCGCATCTATTGAAATTAGCGCTCCGAGGGCTAGATGTGAGAGTCTGAGCTGAATGTTGGTAGGCCTTTTTTTGAAGTAGAATAAGGTTTTTATGTCACGAGCCATCTTTTCGATTGATCATAAGAAACTTTTGGCCTCCCTTTACCACAACAAAGATGTTCGAAGAGAGAAAGGATGAAGGCACGATTTAGTATGGAGTTGAGGGAACGCGGAATCTATGTCCAACCCCTCAGGGGGATACAACTATTGCAGCTATGGGAATTAGCGCTCCCAGGGGAAAAATGTGAGGGCCCGAGCTGAGAGTTAGGTAGGTCTTCTCTTTGTTGAAATAAAATGTTTTTTGTTATGTTAAGGACCATCTTTTCTCGGTTCACTACTGTCCTGTTTTTCAGCACCTCTGACTTTCTTCTTCAACTTTTATCTTATTTCATGATATTTTTTCTCAACTTACTGTTTCTATGCCCCTCCAGCATAGATTCCTCATTTTCTTATCTCCAAACAAAATGGTTCCTTCCTCTCTTCGATACGCTCTATTTTTGTAGTGGTTAGGGAGGCTTAAACTAACTCATAATCTTATAAACTATAATCTTAATCTATGTACAAGGTGCATAAAAACAGCTAAGAAAGAATTTTATGAAACAAGATGAAAGTCGAGGAAGAAAGTAGTAAGTACTCAAAAACAGGACAGCAGAAGCTGAAAAAAGATGGTCCGTAACAAAACACAAAACCTATTCTATTTCACCAAAAAGACCTACTTAACTCGCAGCTCGGACCCTCACACATTTTACCCCTGGCGGTAAGAATTCCTACTGATACAAAAGTTGTAATCCCCTGAGGGGCAGCCATCTTTTCACTGTTTAACGATTGACAAGGATTGTCTTGTTCTTTTTTCAGTATTATCTACTTTTCTTCAATTTCCATCTTGTTCTATGAACTATTTCAATATTGCTGTTTCTATGCGCCAGGTGTGGGGACACCTGGCGTATACATAGATTCTCTCCCTTCCCTTAATTCCATTCTAAATGATGTCCTCCTTTCTCTCTTGGAAACACGTTTATTTGGTTACCGAGGCTCAAACTTATGATCAAATATTCTGTTAATAACCCATTTTTATGGGGTTGGAGAGGCTTTTAACTAACTTATAATATAATTGATAGAAATATTCTTTCAAGCGCCCATAAAGCTGGAATTCTTGGAAGATGTTTTGCGTTACGCACGGCAAATTGTAAAGCACTGGTAAAGCGTAACTGTTCATTTCTATTAAGTAAAAGTCTCTTGTTTTTTAATGTTTTAATTCCTTAGAGAGTGCGCTATGTAAGATTCTTTGTCGTTAGTAGGATTATTTTTGCATTTATTTTCAACTTCCGTCTGTGAGACTCGTTCTGTCAAACCGATCTTCCGTAAGAGTAAAGGCGAATCTATCTACTTCGTTAATTACAGTTTGTTGAGATGCTCACTGCCAATTTAACACTTTAAACGGATGCGTAATTTCGAATTGTAATTAGTAATCATTTCTTGTGCAGAAATAGCATATTGATGGTACAATTTAGCACTGTGATCGCTGAAACGTTCATTGTATATTGTTCCCAGCATCCGAGGTATCTTATTTAAGTACTTGTAAAATTCACGTAGAGCCGTGATCGAAGTGCAAATTTTGTAGCCTGGCTACATTCTATGGCTTGCGACGCGGTCGTAAAAATTAAATTGCATGGTATGATAGAAGCAGTAAATTTACTGAACCAACGAAATAGTGTGAAAACAGGTCACCAGCTCTGAGTTTAGTGCGCGGGCTGCTCGCCTTCCGTCACCATGGAGATAAGTTCCATTTAATGACATCACTTTCAGAGTTCGGCTTCTCTAAATATTTTCTGCCCAAGCCAGAACGGCATGCGTATTTTACTTTCTTTTCTTCAGGGAAGTGCAACTATTATGGAATAAGCGCTCCCAGGGAGAATATCCGAGGTACAGAGGTGAATGTTGGAGGGCTTGCTTTTGTTGGAATAACCAAGGTTAGTTTTCGTTACAAACCTTTTCTGAGTGCCTACTACTTTCTTCATCAAGTTTAATCTTTCATAAACTTCTATCGTGCTGTTTCTATGCGCAGTGTAGAGGACACATCTTGTGCTTAGATTCCCCGTTCTTTGAATTCCATACTAAATAGTGTCTTCTCCTTTGCTTTCTTGGGAACGAAATGCCTTTATGATTGAGGAGGCTTTTAACTCGTTATTTAATCTAGTATTATCTAAATGGGAAAGAATGTACTTGGGGGCGATGTTACTGTGTAGTAGGTACTTCTAATGCTCTTAGTGCCGAATTGGTTGAAATCTAGAGCAGTAGAAGAATTCAATATTGTGATCGTGTTTGATTTTAAGATCGTCGAATTTAAAACGATCCAAATGCACGTTTCAAGTAGGCCTGTGTCGCTATATTATGGCATGTTGATGAATTTTTTGAAAAATTTGGTGCGTGAGACGGTCTTGCAGTGCCAAGTTTTTGCACTTCTTGACAAGTGTGAACTATGTAGACTCGGTCAACTTTTAGCTCCAGCGAGTCGAACCACGAGAATCCGTCAAAATTCCGACTGTTTGCGTATCCGTGCTACGGACCAGGAAATGCAACGCGGAATAGGACTTCATTGTTAGCTTCAAGGAAGAGTTAAAACGTAAGGAGAGTGTCCACGGAAGGCCAAAATGGCGCGTATATTCAATTTGAGAATTAATTGTTTTGCAATTTTGGTCAAGTTCACAGTTTTGTTTGCTGCTGGTTTGGCTAAAGTTGCTCCTAGCCTATAATGTATGCTGTGATTGTCCTCTAATGTATAATTTGTATGCTATGATAGACCACTGCGAGACCAATAGCAGCCACTCATGCCGCGTACTGCATTCTGGGAAGCGTTTGCTTGCAAATTTCACTCAGTTTTCGCTATTGATTTTAAAATTTGAACCCGAAATGAAAATGATTCAAAATTTTTTTGCTGTATTTTTATCCTGTAATACCATATTCTTCGTTGAACGTTTTTCGATAAATTCTTCGTTTTGATAAACCCGAAATAAAAATTATTCAAAAACTATTTGCTGCATTTATACTCTTTTCCGACCATATTCTTGGTTGAACGTTTTCGACAAATTACTAGTTTTGATAAAATGTCTTCAAAAGTATTTACACTTGATATCTCTACTGAAGGTTGTAAGAAGTTGCATCCTTTTTTAGGGAGGTTAAATTGCAGTATGAAGATTAGCGCTCCCAGGGGAACCATGTGAGGGCCCGAGCTAAAGGTTAGGTAGGCTTCCTTTTTGTTGTAATAAAATAGGTTTTTATTTCGTTACGCAGGCACGTTATAAAATAGGTTTTGTTTCACATGGAGAAGTTGTGCAAATGGAATGATGTTTCAACAGTGCCTTCAATTTTTATCTTAAATTACGCATTTTTTTGACGTGAACCATCTTTTTTCGGTTCACTGCTGTCCTGTTTATCAGCACCTACTACTTTCTTCTTCACCTTTTTTTTGTTTCATGAACTTCTTTCATAGCTTACTGTTTCTGTGCACCTTGTACATAGATTCCGCGTTCCCTCAACTCCATACTAAATGGTGCCTTCCTCTTTCCTCTCTTGGAACATCTTTGTCGTGGTTAAGGGAGGCTAAAACTTTCTTATATAATAATAATAATAATGCAGTATGCAGAGCAAGGTTAAAATAATTTAACGAGATCAAAATAGTGGTATTTACAATGTTAGCACGATTTCTCTTGAATATTGGTATCACAGATATGTGCCATAGTTCGGTGAACAAATATTGCCATTTTTTCAAAAATTTAAACTAAAGGGAAACTCTGGCGTGTGCGTTTTGTTGTTTGAATTGCGTACGCACGCAAACATGTTTCAGACAGCTTTCAAAACAGTGACTACAGGTATGCATTTTTGCAGGTATTTTTATTGAAACATCTAGTGTGTTAAACTTTTCACAAAAAAAGGGATAAAAATGCAGTGAATAAGTTTTGTATTATTTTATTTTCATGCTAGGTTCCGTTTTTCGTTATACACTGTATAGTTGTAAAACTAAGCAATCCTCTTCTTGTGTATCCTGTGCTTGCATTGCATTTCAGGTCTTCATTTCTATTTTTAAACGAACCATATCAGTTTTATCGATACGTAGTTAACAAGCGACATCACACGTGAGAACGATACAAGGGAGACGGAGACGTTCGTAGAACGGTCGAGTATGAGTCACGCTGTACGATAGACTCGAACCCTCGTGCGTGTCATGTGTTGCACCACGCTGCCGGTGCGCGCTCGGGAAGAGTGGCGGTATCCGTGCTACGCGTCGCTTTGGAACTATTGCATCACATTCCTGTGTTAGCTCTGCTCGGGAGGACGCGACTGTTGTAGCTGTGGGAATTTGCTCTCCCATGGTGGAAGGTGTGAGATCCCGAGGTGAAAAGTTGTTGGGACTTCTTTTTTTTAAATAGAATGGATTTTATTAGTTATAGATTTTTTTTCGATTCATTCCCTTTTTTAACATCGTGTACTTTCATTTTGTTATATTTTCTCAATCTGTGTTTTTTTGCCTGTATCTTGTGTATGGATTCGCCGTTCCCTTGATCTTGTACTAAATGGGCTGCCTTCCTTCTTATTTTCTTGGGAAAACATTTGTTTTGGTTAGGTCTAAACTCATTAACTTGTCTAATTTAAACGAGTGTGACGTTGCACCATGTTTGTTGTGCTCGTGAGCGCTGTGGAATGTTCGAACGCGCTGTTAACAGTGCGGTGACGGCCTGTCCATGTGACTTCTGGACTGAGTTGCCTGATTCGTTTTTTTTTTCTGGCCTAAATTATCCAACGGGACCTTTATTGAATCGGAATTAACTGAAAAATATATAACTCGTATCGTGGTAATGCAACCGGGTTGCCAGATGCTGATTGGCCACCCGTATGGAACTTTGGTCCAGGTTGGGAAAATTTGAGTTATAAAATTTTTTCTGACAGCCTTGATTTGAATTAAGTTCGTGGTTTGAGCTGTGCTGAAAGTCTAGCGAAGGTCTACTCACTTGTTACTATAGTGTTACTATAGGGATTGTTCGTGTTTCCAATTAAGCGTTCTTCTGACAGAAGCCCTCAGTAGCGGGGTGTAATATTTGCAATTTAATTTTTAGAGCCAGCTTGAAAGTATTGGAAAAAATTTGAATCATAAAGGTGGTTTGGAACGCCCTTTTTATTAGACCCTGAATATGAAACCGCATAAAAAATTTTCCTATGTTTTTGGATAAGTTAATGCTTTTCACGATTCAGAATTGTTTTTAAAAATTTATGTAAAAAATCTCCGAACGCCAGTAAATAATTTGAACATTTTTTATGAGCATGTCTATTTTTTTTAGGTTTGTCGCGTGCAGCTTATATTCCCAGAGAATATACTCAAGTTCACGTCGCCTCAACGATATCCATCATGACTGGCACTGATACTTAATTTTAATTTTCAATTCCTTTTTATACAAAAGTACCGCCGGCTGTCGCCAAGCTCATACGGAGTAGGGTTACGATTTATGTAGATATTACTCGCACCTCTTAGTAATTATTGAACAAATATCAGAAGAAAAAAAGGCTAGGTCACGGATTCCTGCATGATATTAGCTTCGCATACACTTGATATGAACGACTAAAGTTCGTGTCACCGGTGCTCTATGAATGCTTTGCTTGGCGAAGGTCAAACGGCTCTTGATTTAGCCGCTGCATTTGCGGATTTGTTGTGCCGGATTGCATGATGTTCACTGCAGATGGCAATAGAAAACGTTTCATCCAATGCTCGGGGGAGGATGGCTGGCTTTTGTGGTGCTTTTAACTTGTTTAGGCTGGTTTCCTTGGTGTATAGTTTGCTTTGTGCTTTGCGTGTTCTTTTTGTTTACGCGGGTTTGTATGAATTTTACGAAGCAGCGCCGGAAAATTTGTCGATTTCTTATAAACTGTAGAATTATGTGTTTTGAAGGTTCTTCAATATTGCACGTAGTTTTTGTACTGTTTTTATCTCGAATTGCGATTAAATTTCCAGGTTTGGATTCATGCGGCAATTTTAGCGTTACTTTAGCTCACGATGAGCTGTTCATGAAATTTGTTGCTCTAAAATTAACCCGTGTGCTTTTCATGTGAAAGTTTTAGGAAAAACATTCTTTTACTGCCTTGACTGAACCATTGATTGCGATGTGGCCAATACTGAAGAGCATAGAAAATCTTGTCGACGTTCGATCCCGTATGCTGTTCTTGTACTCGTATCGCTTCTTATCTGAGAGAACCTAGGTGTTATGTACGAGCGTTTCGTCAGTATCTGAGATAGCAATGCACTCGGTTACTTATCGGGTGGAAGTGTCGCACTGCTTCGTCAGTTACTTGTTTTAACTTAATCGAATAAGTATAACGAACGACTCACATCATCAGACATAGTTGATGGCTCATCTTTCGATAGCAGACGAGGTGAGAAATTCTGTCTCTGATAATTAATATATATTAATTATCAGAGAATTACCAAGAGGCAATTATATATATATATATATATATATATATATATATCACTGAACAACAAGTTTTTTTTTACTGGAGATGTGTAAATTGATATAGACTAATTCGGGTACGCTGATTTCAAAAATCATAACCGTTTTGCTGTATCACGTCAGGATTTTCAGTTACAGACATACTTTTCCTTCTTTTCCTTCCAATTTACACATCTCCAGTAAAAAAAAACTTGTTGTTCAGTGATATATATATATAATTGCCTCTTGGTAATTCTATTTTATCCATCGAATTTTCATTTCATTGTAGTAGATTGTTTATCACAGTGATTATCTTGCCCCAGTTGATGGAGCGAGAGCGAACAGGATCAAAGCACTTGCTGAAACGCGTACTGAATTTCTACGTTCAACTCGAGTTGAACTTAATTTTAGTATTAAACATTGAAGTTCCCTCATCGGAGATACGACCATTGTATCTGTGGAAGTTAGCTCTCTCTGGAGTAAAATGTGAGACCCCGATCTGACGGTTAGGTAGTTTTTTTTTTTTGAGATAGAATAGTTTTTCTTTTTACGTACCATCTACTTCGCTTCACTGCTGTCCTGTTTGTCTGCTATTCCAACTCGTATCGTGTCTTATTTCACAACTTCTATCTCAATTTCTTGTTTCTATGCGCTGGAGGTCTTGTTAAAGAACACACCAGATGCTAATATCCCATTCTAGACTAAATTGTGCCTCTCTCCTTTTTTTTTGTATCACCTTAGTAGTACATGAGAAGTCTTTAACTAACTTATTTATCTAATGTAATCTGATACAAGAAGTCATTTCAGTAAGGAAAAACCGACCTCCAGTCTCGAAGTTCTATATTTTATTTAGCATCCGAGGAGTGAGGGGGCTCATTAAGGATTGTGCTTCAGCGCACTTGTACGTCCTGTCGTTTCGTAGAAGGTAAGTTTCCCAGAGATACTTTTTCTGGCTCCAAGATAGGTAGGTCTTGTCTTTCTTTTCTCTAACGGAGGGAACAAGCGTTTCCCCATACTTGGTCGGCACAAAACACGACGTAATTTCTTCGTTCAGTTGTATATTCTTGACATATTGGTTATTGTATGTTCCTCCTCGAGCAAGTATCACGCTCAGAGAAGCTTGTAAAAACTATATTCTAATGCAAAAGTGCAGGGAGCGTTTCAAGGTTTTAACTTGAACTATTTTGCTGTATATTGGGTGAAGACTAGTGTAAAATAGTTTTTTACAGAATTTTCTATTCAATTGATGCCAGAATATAAGCTCCCTGTATGAGATTATATGATTTCTTTTCTTCTTTCGTGTGCATGGCAGAGGGATTTTTTATGACGAGCAGAATGCCTTAAATTTTTGATTTTACAATTCTGACCAGAAAAGCCAATCTAGTAATAATGGTTCACAGTGTAAGCTGACATTTACCGTTTACACGAATTTGACAATGCAACTTGCCGGCACCACAAAGTAACTGATTTAATCAAATGCGTTAGTTTCTTGATATCGCGTTGAGCATAGTTCAGTACAAAAAGTGACGACTCAACGAACCGTTGGAGCATTGAACATTGAGTTTGTATGGTTGGAATATTAGCTCTGAGAGTTATTTGCTCCGTAATATATTTCTTTACACGGTCGACAAGATATTCTTCAATGAAAATCTGATGTTTTGTTCCTTGACTGAAGTTTGGTAGAAACCGTTTCTCTAAATGTTATAAAGTTGCAGTGCAGTAATCTCGAAGGTATTTCAAGCAGTCTCTTGACTACTCATAAAGGGGTAGATATGGTAATGTAGTTATAAAGAAAAGCTACTTATACAAAATGGTATTGAACGAAAGTTTATACGCCGTGCGAAATTTATCCTTTCCATTGGAAATTAGGTCCCTTAGGGCAATATAACTACCGTATCCATGGTAATTACCGCTCACGGGGAAAAATGTGATCCAGAGCTCTAAGTCAGGTAGGCATTATTTTTGTCAAGTATTTTTTTTTTGTTGCGGGTCATCTTTTTGTTCGAATAAAGTGTTCTTTGTTCTGTCGAGGATCATCCTTTTTAGGTTCTCTGCTGCTTTGTTTTCAGAACCGCCTTTCTCAACTCGCTGTTTTTATGCCCAGGAGATTAGTGTGGGAACACACCTTGCGCATAGATTCTGCGTTCCCATACTTTGTGCCAAATGGTTCCTTCATCTTTTTTCTCTGTGAACATCGTTGTTGTGGTCGGTAGGCTAAAACTAGTTATCAATCAGTTGAAAATTAGGAAGAACGCTCGTATAACAAACTATAGAAAAATTGAGGTGTTCAGCTGACCTTGTTGGAAAAATTAGCGAGTTGAGCTGACATTAGAAAAATTGACGAGTTTAACTGGACAATAAAGTTAATTTGAAGAAGATGCCTGCACTTGGATGTTCAATAATGGAGAGCACGTGTCACGGTGCGTGGTGGCGGTCGGGGCGGCTACGGAGACAGTGGGCGGCTCTCCCTCCTTCCCTCCCTCTGAGGGGAGTCCGCTGGCCTGCCTGCAGGTCAGCTGCTTAAAGTGGCAGTGGCCTTAGGTCGGTCTTGCCCGGGCAGCTTTTTCTGGCCCAAATGCTAAAATTTGGCCTTCTCCGACCGAATTGGACTGTGAAGGACTGTGGTTAATAGATAACTGTGTGCAGGGTTTCCGGATGTTGAAAGGTCTTTATGGTTACATTTTGAGAAAGGTCGAATTAGATCATTTGGGGCTGAAAGGAGATATTTCGCAGCTGGGTTTTGAACGTATGAAGTGTCTGGGCCCGCACAGCTGGGCGGTGCAACTCAACTCTTCTTCCATTCTTGATTTTTCGTCGGTTCTTCTCAATGATCTGAACATCGTCGCCTCACGGCGCTGTTCGAGAATTTTTCGTAGCTCTTTCTCGTTTTTTCTGTTTGGTTTTGTGTTCGAGTATACTCAACGAACAACGCCGGTAATTAGGTCTTATGTTGTTCGTAGGCGTTTCAATATTTAAAACGCTGATATTATGAGACTTACCTTAGCTCCATTCTATTGTTATCAATCTTCTAATTCCTGCATGCCTGATGTACAATTTTTGATTGGGGCTTATTAAGGTTTTTTCGATTCGTGACCACATATCTGATATATCAAGTTTGTATGTATGCCTTAGATCATATGCTCATGTTCTCAATGCATAGCCAGAGCTGCTCACTCGTTGTATGGTTGCTGTTTTTTTTTGTGATGCCCAAGTTGAGAAGGTTACCGGACTGGATGAACCACTCTATGAATTATTAAGCTGTGTAGGTTTAGATGCCATGTAGTATGAATGTTCATTTAATTTAGCGTAACATAGTTCAAAGTGTTGGCAAGAATTTTCTAATTTTAAGAAATACTGGAGATCGAGCTCGCTGACATCTTTCAATCATTTCTTTAACGCGAAATAGTGTGAGCTAAGGAAAAGCTAGCGGGTCTGAGTTACCACTATTGCAAAATTATCTTAAGCAGAATTGCCAAAACAACTGAATATTTTTTTCAGTAATTGTTAACCGAGTTCAGTATTTTTATATAATTTGATAAGTCAATTTAAAAAAAAAACACCTGAAAACAAGCTCTCGGACGTCGGTTTCTTTCCATTCAATTTTTCGAAATGTTCCCGTATAACGGCTTGCGTCAGGTGTAAATTTCGGAACCTGGTACCTCCTACACTTGTAGCTTTTGTTCCAACAATTTTATCCCTCAGAGGGATAGAACTATTGTATCTATGGGAATTAGCGCTCCCTGGGGGATTATGAGAGGGCCCGAGTTAAAGGTTAGGTAGGCTTCCCTTTTGTTAAAATATAATAGGTTTTTGTTTTGTTACGGACCGTCTTTTTTCGGTTCACTGCTGTCCTGTTTTTCAGCACCTATTACATTCTTCTTCAACTTTTTCTTGTTTCATGAACTTTTTTTCTTAGTAACTGTTTATGTGCACCTTGTACATAGATTCCGCGTTCCCTCAACTCCATACTAAATGGGGCCTTCCTCTTTCCTCTCTTGGGAGATCTTTGTCGTGGTTAAGGGAGGTTAAAACTTGCATTATTATTATTATTATTATTATTATTAATATTATTGACTTTCACTTTGATCACATTGCTATAGTGAAAATCGAAACAAATTTCTTAGAGAGCTATCAATGTTAAGTGCTAAAACAATTGGTGGTTAGGAATAAAGAATTATGGAGCAGGACGGAGAGAGGTCGCGAGTTTGGAAGGGAAGGGGCACCAAAAATCACCTACGCTCTTTTGCCGTCCCTCTTCGGTGGCGTCCGACGCCGGCGCTCTCCATATTGCAGCGACGGTCGTGTTGCTTTTCCTAATATATAACATTCATCAAAAGTTTTGTGTTTCAAGCACAACCTTGTATACATTACGTAGTGTCCCAGTTTGATTTGCTGCAGCATTGTGCGCTAAGCATAGCAGGAAGGGAAGTATTGACTCTGCCTTGAATGAAACTTTGATATTTTTAGTGAACAATGTTCGACCATAAGTTTCGTTATTTTCATGCTTTTTTAAGCAACATTGTGCACATTTCCCGATTTTTACCGAGCACCATATTGCAAGTGCTCTGAAAGGCTCAAACTTGAGTTGGGACCGAGTGCGAGTGGCTGACTATAGGATACAGACGGTGTAGTTCCACGTGCTAATTAAATTACCACCTGAACTGATCTGCTTTGATAAGAATTTCTTTCAGCCCAAACAAGGCTATTGTCTTGTAGGTTTATGATCTCCATCAAAACGTCGCTTCACCAAAATGAGTGCTTCAGAAAAAAAGCATTTAGCTTATATTTACGACAAAAAAAAAAGAGTATTTTAGGAACTTATATTCACTTTGAAATAACACG
Source organism: Morinoia aosen (assembly GCA_030386875.1). Classification (NCBI taxonomy): domain Eukaryota; kingdom Metazoa; phylum Arthropoda; class Malacostraca; order Amphipoda; family Talitridae; genus Morinoia; species Morinoia aosen. The sequence continues at coordinate 9,201,250 of CM059559.1, read as the reverse complement.
TGATTCACCGCTTGCTATGCAGTGAAATAATGGTAGACGCTGTACGGGAACTCCGGTGTTCGCTATTGCTTACGCCTTTGCAGATCGTTGTTCACGTAGTTGTCGAAGCTTCGAGACTTGGTGTGGCGAGACGGTGCGTGGGCGTCTCGAGACTCGAATGGAGGGGCTCGGAAATAGAGTAGGCGTAAGGGGTGGGAATTTTCCGCTTGTAGGCCTCTCGTGAACTCTCAGTTTACGGACCTTTATACCAAATTGCCCTGAATTAGACCTACTTTTAACTACAGTTTATTGATCAAAACAAAAGCTTCGATACCTGGGGCAGTTATTTGCTGTTCAATCTCGATTGGCCTCTTGTGCCTGCTTGCAAGGCGCGTCGTATGAAGTTAGGGTATTAGCTGCCGGAAACCATTGCTCTTCGAAAATTAGGAACGGCTGACGCGTTTGAGGTGTGACGCACTGCATGGATCGCACGTAATTTGCGAATGAGAGCCTTCATGTGCCAGAAGAGAGGATGAGGCTACAGCGCATGCGTCTTGGGTTTAAAGAGAGGGAGAGAGAGGAGTTAGAAGAGAGGGTCGCTTGTGTAGGACTAGCTGTGGGGATGAGAGTGGCACTGGTCGTGAGAGTTGGTTTGTTGGTCGAGTGTTGAGGTGTGATCGGCTCTCCTCTCTGTCTGACCTTCCACCTGCTCTCCATGATACCAGGTACATCGTCCGTCCTCCATTAATTCTTTACATCCATTTCGTGTATTGAAAAGTCACGCTTTGAGGTGTCTATCAAAGGTTTGTGACGAGAACTGCTTCCCCTTGCGTATTTTCTTGCTTCTAATTTCCTTGGCATAGGAATTCAGCCTTCATGAGGAAGGATTTAATGGCGTATCAGCTGTTTTCTTGCCAAATAAATTTCGTGGGAATTTCTGAAGTCGTTCATAATCTACCAAATCGTGTGGTGCGAAGTAACTCATGACGTGATAACTCTGATATTCTATCAATATTTCACGGCATCTTCATGGGTGGTCGAGCGCAAGGCGGATTTATTTGAGTGCTCGCATTGCCTTGTTGAAACTGTACGTGTAACTTGCGCGGATAACTGCTAACTGCAGCGTTCAAATCAGACCGCTGTGGCACGCCAGTTTCCTGCACGTTCTGCACGCAATGCGCTGATTAGAATCATTATGCGTGTCTGTTGATGTGTGACGTCAAATTCGCCGAGTCACTAGGTCGCACCTTCTGTTCGCTGCGCTGCGTCCCGACATACCTAACGATTTTCGCTCTCATTTAATTGCTGTTTTAAGGCGGAGCTGCTGCTGCCGCCGTACTTGAGCTTTGCAAGGTAGTTCGTGTTAAACAACCCTACTACATGCTTTCCGTTTCTATGCATCGTTATGACGAGCTTCTCATAAGCTCAGAACACCTCGTACACGAGCGCTTGCGACCTATTGAAAGAATTTTTTTTCAACTCAATAATAAAGTACTCTGATTGAAAATGCCTCTGAGGGATACAACTGTAGTATTTAAGGGAATTATTGTTCCATGGAGGGACACGTGAGGTCCCGAGATAAAGATTTTGTAAACTTCTCGTATGTTGATAGTTTTTTGTTTTGTTAGAGATCTTTTTTTTTTTTTGAAGCTTTGATTTTTTTCAGTAACGGATTACTTCCTTGTTCAACCTTTATCTTTTTTCATAAAATCCTTTCAATCCAGCTGTTTCCGTGCGCAGAAATACTCGTGCTTTGAATCCCCGTTCCCTTAATTCCATTATAAATGGCGTTTTCCTCTCTTGAGGACACCTTTGTTGGGGCCAGAGAGGCCCCAACAAAGTAAATTTTAATCAAATATTTAAAAATATAAATAGGTTTAAACTGTTGAAAGTAGATATGCATATAAATTCGAACTAGACAAGTTTTGATTTTCGAGAGCTATTAGTATGCCACAAAAAAGATATATTGGTCAGTGGTACTTGGCGATCGAAGCGTAGGCACTGCTTCTTCCAAACAGGTCCTGACCTCGATGTCGGCATTGATTTGCTAAGCCTCCTGCCGCCGTCGCATCCTCTCACTTCGGTGGCCAGTTTACTAACACGTGTCCATTGCTTCGTATTCACTGGAACATGTGAATTTTTTACCCTTGTTACCGTTATTAGACAGGTACTGGCATCGCGTTGTAACCGACTTCAGAATGAGGAAAGAACTTACCACAGGGCTCTGGACTACACAAAAAAACTCATTAGGGTACAAATTCGATAAGAAATGCATTGTAATAAGGATGTTTTTGAAAGAAATTCCATGTCGACCTTTTGGTCGTTAAGGTTTGAAGTTTAAAATAGTGCCCTGCGAGTGTTCTGCGTACCGGATCGTTTTTTCAGCGTGCTATGAGGATTTTTCGCTTGATAACATATTCTTAGAAATTTTAAAATCGATATTTTTACTGAGACAGCCTGTCTATATGCATCTATCTGTCGAATTGTACCCATTGCTGATGAAAAGGTCTGGTTCTTGGTCCTATACCAGTGTTAAAACGCCCGTTTGGCCTGTCTCGTTATAAATTTTAATGGACGATTTCACCGAAAATTCATAGCCTTTTGCATTTGTAATGCGTTGGTATATCTTGAGAATTGGGGTTATTCCGATTGTTACTATTCGCGCTAACTTAATCTCTGATGTATTGCAGCCATCACCACTAACGGATTTCTTCTGTTGCGCAGAGGGACAGTTCTCCCGTGTCGTGTACGATTATCCGCGCGCCTGCGTCTCTTCCACGCCGCTGCACCGCATGTGTGCCCACAACAACGACTCCCCAATAAACATTAGGTGAGTCCTGACGCCGCTTCTGCTTCCTGTTACCGAGTTCTGGCGCCTGTTCTTCTCTGCCTCATTGTGCTGGTGCTTGGTTATCTTCCTTATCCTACATGTTGTACAGGTACCTGTTAGTCATTTTGTGTATTTGGGAATGCTGCTGTTCGTTTCTCTGCCTCATTCCACTTGTTAATTGAACACAAGTACCTGTTTGCATCTGCTTCGTTCGGTCTCTACCGTATTCTGTTTTAGAGAGTACTGGCACCTGTTACCACGTTCACTGCCGATTTACCACCAGGTTAATTGCGCATTCACGTATCATTGTGAATGAACAGCATTTAAATTATTTTGACCACTTTTTTTTTGGAGAGGTCAAGCATACGGGGTAAAATACCATCATGCTATTATATTTTCACACTTGTTAATGGTAAAAAAATTTAAAATCTAACTTGAGATAAGACCTAACGTGTTAATATCCGCCTCATCATTCTCGGAAGCAAGTAAAGACGTTACTCATTCATTTAAGTCGGGTCGACTTTTTGATGTTCCCTCGCTGTTTCCTTAGGTTTCATGGTGTGCTAGATGTTGCTGCATTCCTGCGACGTAATTTTTTTAGTTCGTTGATGTTGCCCCACTTTACACATTTGAGGTTAATTTAAATATTCCATTAAATTTATCTTGCAACCTTGTTATGACATGGATCTCCTCTTACTAGCGCATTTGTATCACTTCTACTTGAATGTGTTAAGGGTAGCTGTAATCAAGATTTCGATAGGTACTTTGTTTATCTTCTTTACAGGAGTTAATTATTTCAGGTTTCATCTGTGTTAAGGAGGTTAGTCTCTGTATTTACCTTGTTTACCTTGTTTACATTGATGGGGTAGTTTCCGTTAAAATGTTAAAATAGTTAGTTTTGTTCCGTTTAGGCAAAATAATTATCAGCAGCACTGCAGAAGTTCTATCACATGCCTGCAGTGCAGTAGTAAAACTATAAAGTTCATAGGGTAACCTATCGTGTGCTGTCTTTCGTAGAAGTGAGAGAGCGGCAAATAACTGTTGCATTGCAATTGCATTGGCGCAGAAACATTTCTGACAACCATCAAATCACCTGCATGGAAGTCGATTTCAGGTTACAGCTGGCACGGATTGCAGCTCTGTTATGTGTCTAGCGGTACGAATTGTTCAGTTATCTACCACAAATGAGATATCTATTGCTGATAAAGCCAATCAAGTTTTTTGACGTAAAAACAAGCGAATTATTGATAAAAGCATGTATAAAAACAAACTGTAAATATAAAGGGTTTATTAGGCTAGTTATTTACCTATTTAATATCATGCTCTAGTATTATTTAGCATGCATGCGATTTACATTTGTTCCTGTTATGTGTCAGATTGTCACGAATTAAACTAGCAACAAAACTAAACGACCTGAAAGGGCTGTGAGTGAGGAGGCATGATAGTTTCTACGCTGTTTCACTCAGTCTTCTGTGTTGAGTAATTTTTGCTCGTGGCTGCTAATGAATTCCAAGGTTCTCGTACAAACTGTTTCATTTACTTATCCTCCAATTTTATTTACTCTTCTGACAACGGTTCAGTGTGGGTTAGTGAGTAAATTGTATAGGTTTATGCTGTCTTGTATTTAAAAGCTGTACAATCGTAACTGCTTTTTCTTCCACGTACTTGCACTTGAAAACGGGCCCATTCTTGAAGTAATTTTGATGCAAGTCTTAAGGATGGGTTTTTAGCAATGGAGGGCAATTTTATAACCTCTTACACTCATAGAATACGGCACGGTCATATAAAAATTACATGCGCATATTTGACTTGAAAAGTTTTACGTTTCTTGGGAATATGAACAGACGTGGTGAGTTGAAATGACGGAATATGAGTGAACTTTTCATTTAAACTGTAAACTGCAGCTGAGCCGCTGGTCGCATGTATTGTAGCTCCACAATAAGGTTATCATTGCGTAATCTTCAAGCACATTAGTCGCTCAATGTTGTTGTGGAATTAGTTAACATCATCTCCCGTTAACGAATATCAAGTCGGCCCTAATAATCTTGGATGTATTCTCTGGACCAGACTTTTTTGAAATATTTTTGGGCTTTGATTGTAAAAAAGGATTGTTTCTCACGTTCATTCTCATTTTTTAAACTTCAAATGAACTATTTAATTTTGCGGAGCAAAAAATATTAATCTTGTGCTTCGGAGTTATTGGAGGACTTGGGGGCATTTCACTGACACCAGAAAAAAATACTATCTAAAGCTCTTTCCTGACCTGATTCCTGCATTTGTTTTAATGATGCCTTTTTCTGCAGAAATAGGCAGTTCTCGAGTAATCGACACCGCAAACTACAACCATTTAGGACCTCGTGACTCTCGTGCTGCTGCCGCTCTAGTTTGTCTCTCCATCTCATCCACACCTGCAGTAAGTCTTGCTGCCAATAGCAGCGCTAGCTAAGTGCAGGACAAAGTCACTTCATGTGTTTGGGGTCACTCTGCTACAGTCACAGATGTTATCTATCAATCGTAATATGTTCTTACCTTATTATGGCGTAGTAATCTAACTTGAGTATGACCTGATTGACCCCGGTGTCAAAACACTCTGCTACTGTCACAGATGTTATCTATCAATCCTGATATTTTCTTACTGTATTATTGTGTATACTGATATTTTCTTGGTGTATTATTGTGTATGAATCTGACTGAAGTAAGGCCTGAATGACCCCGGTGTCAAAAATAGCATAGTTGATAAGTCAAGTTTCGTGATCCTTTATTGAGATGAACGAAAACTGAGGTAATTTTCCTCATTCATCAAACAAAATTGCAAAACAAATTGAAACAATGGCAAAATTTTAATTTATGATAAACCGTTTAACTTTAAATTTGTACAGTGCTTATTAGTAATTGTTTTCGTTGGGCAAGTAACCATTCCTTTTGGAAGCGTTGCTAAGTAAGAAAAGTTCATGCAGTTTGTAAGGTCATTTGTAAGTATACTTCGAAGGCATCAGGGGAAATGGTTTAAACGAATTGAGAAGATGTTGAACTGTTTAGGAAATGTATTGAATTCCTACTTCTGTCTCACGCAATTTTTATCGTATTCATACAGTTAAATATACGCAACTTTTGTTACCAATTTTTTATTTTGACTGATTGCCTTTCCATTTAGGTTCTGAATGCCAGGTGCATGTCAACGTATGATACGGTCTTTGTGTTTTGTATGGCTTGAAACAAGGAAATTTTTCAATCTCGAGTGAACATCAAATATTTTTCGCCTTGAATCACCTTCCTGGGAACTAATATTGAGCCTTTCGTGCAGCCTTAAAGGGCCTCTATGCTCAAACAGACAACCCCTCGCCAGCTGCCTCTCAGCTGTCTTCCTGTTCGACGCCTTCGTCCAGCCTCATGTTATTAGTGCCAGCTCAACTGCTCCTCTCCACCTCCAGTTAACATCACGAGTGAGTCGAGTATTGTAATGGTTGCACCCCTTCCGTGGGGCTCGCCATGGGTGTCTAGTGCAGGATTTGCTACTTATTGTGTTGAGTAGACTTTTTGTCTCAGCACATTTTCACTCGTTTAGTAGCTGGGACTGGCGGTTGCTGAAGTTTTCGCATTTTTATTATCGACAGATTACTTGTATGTCAAAATGAAGGTATTGATGTAGTCGGGAAGAGAGACGACTGCTACTTTTTTCAGTACACTTACTTGGGTGCTTATGGGTGATAGGCGTCTGACAATTATCGTGATATCGAGTTAGCTTATATTATATACAGTACGTGTTTAGTTCTTTTATACGTAGAGTTAGTTTTTCAATAGGAAATACTGTACTCCGTGAAGATAGAAATTGTTCGAGTTGTCTTAGTGAATTATTGAGTACAGGATTTTATTATTTTGAGGCAAGTTCCCAATTGTTGTTTTGCAGATTTGATCACTTAATGGTCTCCTAGTCGCGAACATCTTCCCTCCGCCCCTCCTGCGCACGTTCACCTGAAAACCATTTCTGAACCTGACCTTAAGAACTACTCGGCAAGGTGAGCAGATTCCCTCTACGGGCCCTAATTACCTCGTGCTGCTAGGGCGTAGCTGCGAGAGAATGTAACGATACTTATTCTCGGTTTTTGTGTATTTGAATCGATCCTCAAGCTTTATCATTTAAACGCTCCGTTTGATCATTCACATCTTCTGTGGATGAATTTAGTTTTAGCTATTCAAAACTTGATCTTTCATCGTATCTGGAGAATAACTAGGTAAATTGTTATCCATCAAGTCAAGTTTGCGTTAGGTGATACACAACTCGAGGATCGACTGACCTTGAATATTTGAGGTGTTGAGAATGAAGTGTTGAATGTAGTGGTTATTGCGTGCGTTGGCAGTGAGGCAATAATCGCTACAGAAAGTTTTACTGGAAAATTGACATGAATCCATCATGTTTTTCTGTGTTCCCGCGTGTTACTAAGTGGAAATAATTTATGCGCAGATGAGTTACAACGTTAATCGCAGCGTTACGGACGCGTTCTACCGTTACAAGATGCCCAAGTTGATGGCTAAAGTCGAGGGCAAAGGGAACGGTATCAAGACGGTCATCGTCAATATGGTGGATGTGGCTAAGGCTGTCGGCTGCCCACCTACCTGTGAGTATTGACTGCTGCTCTTCAGCTATAGACCTCAGTTGTTTGGTTCATTACGATATCAATTTTTTGGGACACTCCCACGACGAGATTTTTGAGCACGTTTTTGTGATGGTAATTCATGGTCCTGCTTTGTTTGTCCATTACAGAGGATCGCTTAGTTATGTTGACATTGGTTTAACCCTGTTCCGGAGTTAAAATAAAATAGCCACAACTCTTATATGAACGGCTACATGATTGTAGTCACTTGGTGTAATTCCATAGCTACAGCGGTGAATTGGTCAGTTTTCATATGTGTTGCCCAGCAATAGTTAGCTATTTAACTAATCAACTTACGCAAGTTCGAAATTAGGTTATCATGGTGGAGAAATTATGTGCATTTCATTTTTTGATTTCAAGGATTGATTCTTTCAGGAGATAGATGCAAACTTATCTGTCGTATTATTGCATTTCCCCCCTTACATAAATGAGATTGAAATGATTGATCTTAACAAGGTCAACCTTAATGATCTTAACAAGATCAACCTTAATGATCTTAACAAGATCAATCTTAATGATCTTAACAAGATCAACCTTAATGATCTTAACAAGATCAATCTTAATGATCTTAACAAGATCAATCTTAATGATCTTAACAAGATCAATCTTAATGATCTTAACAAGATCAATCTTAATGATCTTAACAAGATCAATCTTAATGATCTTAATGATTGATCTTAACACTATGCTCTTTGGGACCTAAAAATACAAGGTAGTAGAGAAAGTCGGAGTGAAACAAGATAGTTATGGGCATTCTATGCCCATGGAAGTTATTCTTTCTCGACCGTCCCCTTAATCTTGTGGGGCCAAGCATGATACTCAGCATCCTATTCCTCCCCCAGCCTTCCAATTAATGGCTGTGCCCCTAATTGAATATATGTGCATTTGGTTCCATGTTGAACCTTATTGTAGCGTGGTATGCTTCTCTGCAGTTCATCGTTTACAGCGTACCTTTTGCGCAGACCCTTGCAAGTTCTTCGGCTGTGAGCTTGGCGCCCAGACCTTTTTTGACTTCAAGAACGACCGCTACATTGTGAACGGCTCCCACGACGCTAACAAGCTCCAAGTAATTATTCCGAGTACTTCAAGTCAATGTATTTAATCACGGGCGTTGAGTGAAGGTTATGACTATTAGTTCTCGAAAAATGCCTTAGAATATTTTTTATCTTTTGACGGAAGTTTTTCCTTGTGCTTTTATCCACTTCATGGAATTTCTTCAAAGTGCCGCAGTAGGTTTGAATGAATTTAGTTGCCGAGATGAATTTGGGCTAAATTTTATTTAATTTCTTGGAATTATGCTGGTGAAATGTTGAATTATATGTTGATCAATAGGAGAAATGAAAGGATAATTTACCAACTGCTGTCATAATTTGCCTTACGATATAATGCTGGCCTACAGTCTGTCATCGTGTAATATTACGATCTTTTTTTCTATGCTTCCTTTTTTTTTACTGCCGGCTAGTGCTTCTTCATATTGCTTAGTCTTTCTACCCATTGCCTTATACTATCGTCATCATCCTCTGTCAATAAATTGATGATGGTTGTACTTTCCTTCTGTGTATGTGGATTTTCTGTTTACCCTCTTCCTATCCCGTACCGATAATTCCAAGCACACATCTGAAACTCGTGTGTCCTCAGCTGCTGCTGGACGTGTTCATCAAGAAGTTCGTACTGTGCCCCGCGTGCGAGAACCCTGAGACGACGCTCTTCCCTAACGAGAAGAAGGGAACCATAAAGCAGACTTGCAAGGCGTGCGGCCACCAATGCCAGCTCGATATGCGCCACAAGCTCACTACTTTCATCCTCAAGAACCCGCCTGGTGAGCTTCAGTGACACTCGTACAACAAAGCTCCCTTTGTCTCCACAGTTCTGGTTCTTGAGAAATACGTGACGCATCAACATGAAAATTTAAAACGCGCCGATACTTACATGTATAGTTGTGTGCTCGAAAATTTTATAATTGAATGTTGATAAAGTACTAATTTAGACCAATGAAGAATACTACTAAAAGGTTTGTTATTACTAAACTATATTCTGACAGCTCCCTACGCAACTAAATCGACGACAATAGAATTCAGTGGTTGCGGGGATTCTCAGATCTGTCGAAATGAATTTTTTTTTAGGTGGTTGTGTCATTAACTAGGAATACCTGCGCAGCTATGATTTTCCTTTAAGCATAGAAATAATGTTAATATGATTAATAATTTTCATCACTTTTTTACGTCAAGTGGGTTGAATCGTCTTATGCGCTCGAAATGTCAAATTTAACCAAAAATATCTACAAAAGCTATGATTTTTTTATAAAAACCGCCCATTTTTGGCCTTAAAATTCTAATTTTTGAAAATTCGCGTGCGTGTATTAGATAAGTATTTTCAAAATGTATCTAGTATTTTTTATGAGTTTAGTATAACAAAGATGAACATTCAGGTCGTTTTTATGTGTATTTTGCGTAGGAAGGCCACTGGCGGCTTTTGATTTTATCTCGTAGAATGAAAACTTTGCTAGATAAGTTTTGTAAGCAAATGTTGATAGTTGACTGAAGCAAGTCTTTTACCGCGTAACACAGATGTGAAGCCCGACCAGCTGGGCAACTCAAAGACGCAAAAGAAGGCGAGGACTAAGAACAATCTGCAGCCCGGTTCGCCGAATGGAGGCACGAACAGCGCTTCAGGTGAGCCATCATTTCTTCCTCTTAGTTGGTACTCGCCCGACTAGGATTTGGCATGCTAATTATTGAATTGCATAAGATAGGCTTAATTATGTACGAATGATACATATACACAATTAGCAGAAAGCTTCCGTTGGTTTAGCTAGAATTCATTCTGTGCGCAATATAGGCTTTCAGTACTTTTCTATCCTTCCCAGTCATATTCTATTGCCGAATAAAATTGCATTTTTTATATCTGTATGTGAATCGATAGGGATGATTGTTAATTGACGTCGGTATTGGGCTAACTAAGGCGAAGAAGCTGTAAATTTATGATTATTCATTCTGTTTTTTTTTATTATTTATTCGAGAAGCTTTTTTTTGTACGAATTTCATTTGAAATTACCAAAGCCAGTAAGCCTAAGTCAAAGTTGTTCTTAGAAAGTGATATAACAAGTTTTCTTAACAACGATGTAGTTTTGCTGTAGAAGTTACTCGTGCTCATTTAATATTTTGGTATTTCTAGAAGATACTATTTCCTTTCTTTTCATAATTTGGCATTAAAATTTTCCTGGACTTGGGTGTTGAAAATAGTCTCATATTAATAAATAGTCATGAGTGCAAAGATCTGCACTTCGCTCAGCAAATTTATTGGAAAATTCATATTACACCTTACACACATAACTCATTGATTAGCGTCAATAATGCAATTCTTCTTCGGCATCATGTATCGGTGTATCATATTGGCCTAATTGATGTATCGAATATCTACATATATTTGGCTGAATATGGAACATTGCTTCCTGTTAGTAAGAACGTATCGAATGTGTGTTTTTTTTACATTGGTGGCTCATTACACCACCCGTGTTCTCTATCACAGACAATGAGCAGAAGAGCGACGATGATGACTGGGCAATACAGAGCGACGTGGTTGCCTCTGAGCGCATGCGCGACCTTAGCGCCAACGTCAAGCGTCTTACCGTCTCCACCCACGCCGACCGCTCCCAGTCCGAGAGGCTGGAGCTCTTCTATGACTACTGCAAGGTGACCGAGGCTACTCTGCCGCTAATTAAGCGTTGTCTTAACCATTCTTATTGTTGAAATACTACTGCAAGGTGAGCGAGGCTATTCTACACACTCCGCTAATTCCGCGCTGTCTTTACCCTTTTTATTATTGGAATACTACTGCAAGGTTAGCTAGCCTACTCTGCCGCGTATTAAGCGGTGTCTTAAGCATCTTTATTATTGAAATAGCGTCTGATACTGTGACCATCAAAGTTATGATTTGAAGCTTAATGTCTATTGCATTACTGATAAATACGTTGAGTTTGTGAAAGACTTTTAGAACGATGTTCATGATGGGGTTTATGGGTTAATAATAGTCCTATAAATCTGTTTAATAGGTATGTCATTTGATATAGACGAGAATTTTTATGGTGAGATATCTTTTTAAATGTATTTTAAAAATTAGAAAATAATTTTTTAGTCTCCCATGAGAAATATTAATTTTGAATATGAAGTCAAATCAAAGCTTTGTATGGTCAAAAACGTACGGAACACTACGTAAATAAATCAGTGGATGGTCATTTTCATTCTCAAATTGTTTCTCTGGCTATAGGGCAAGAAGAACAAGGGCGTACTTGTACCCGGTGCGGATGTGTCTGTCTACAAAGATATCTCTGCCGAAGCCGACACTCTCGAAGTCAAGGAAAACAAGGGTGTCATGGTGCTCGTCGAACTGCTCTTCGATGAGAACTGTGTCAAGCAGGTTTGTTTAATTTAAAAAATAACATTTATTGGCGCTAAGATTTGAGCTATGCTTCTTCAAAATCACTCACCTATGGTCTGCAGTCAGGCATACACCTTTGCTGTTCTTGGTTAAATTGGTTTTATTGAGTTCAGTAGGATCGTTTGTTATTTTAAAATTATTTCGTCTATGAATGTACTGCCGTGGCCCTTAACCCGTCTCCACATGGTCGACCTACCAAGAGGTTTGAAGAAAATGGGTCAACTGTGCAACTTACTGTACATTCATTAATCATGTTAGAAGTTTCATTGGGGGTTCAGTGTACAGAGAGAGAGTTGCTCTTTCTGTCAGTGGGGAAAAAATACTGCTACCCCAATGAAAATCTATGAAATTCGAGTTTTCATTTCGGTAAAATACAAAAAACAGAAATCAGAAAATCACTGGCCATTTTCTATTTATTGCACTTTTATGTTTTTTTATGATGCATTTTCATAGATTCTGAGTTGCTGAATCTTGTGGTATGTGAATTTTTGTTCAGGTCCAATAGTTCCGGAGTTATGTGCATTATATGTAAAATACAGTTTATATTTTTTAGTTCATTTTGTGCATAGGCTGTTATCAAGCAGTTTCATTGTTTGTAAAGAGTTTGATATGCATAGAGCTTTTCCTCCCTAATACAATGGTGGTATTATTTTTTGCGTAGGAGTAAATCTGTGGATTTGGACTCCCATTTTTGGAACAAAAAACATAAGAAAATAAAAATGATAGCGACCTTCTTAGAGGCAGAGTGTGTGCTGGTATGCCTCAGCTACACTGCTGGCCTTCTAAGAGGTTGTGCAGCGCCGGTAGCTACACTCCAGACTGAGCAGAAGAATTCATACAGATTTGAGCTTGATACCTCTCCTTCCCTGTTCCTCCCACCTAATTTTACCTTACACCAATGAATAACGCTCAACGAGACGCTTAAGACCATATATGGCAACCCTAGGTTTGCTGATGTGAAACATGTGCTAGCTTTGCCGACCTTCTAAGAGTCCAGGACGTGGCGACGGGTTAACGTGCACATAAGCTGATGGTAATTAGCCGTTAGGATTTGCAAACGGCTTTTGATGCTGTCATATTTGGGCGGGGCCTCACGATTTGTTGGGAATGAGGAGAGAAAATGCTGATTTGAAGCAGCAGAACTTATGGGACATATGGCTGATTGACTTGCTCTCATTTTGTGTAACGGTTGCATGAATGATTGAACTCTTATTCGGCAGCTGGTTTTATATTTGTGTGACGCCTACGACAGGATTGCACTAAGCTTTTTATAGGTTGTGCGTATAGTTATTGTCTACGTTAATGAAAACGGCTTTTTTGGACAAGGATTAATGTTTCTACCGTCAAGTTTCCTAAGTGGCTTGAACTAGACGAGTTATGGTTAAGTTGATTAATTTTATTTTCTTGTCTCATATTGTCTTTCGTACAAATCTCGATGTATCGAGATGCTGCATTTCTAACCTTGATCTTGTATCAATCTAATTCAGTCTTGGATTTTTCTTTTTCTGTCGCAAATGTCAGTAAGTAAGATTTTAAGTTCAATTTGAAAGTAAAGTATTGAGGCAATCTGCTAAACGAATTCATTTTCTTCTGCTCAGCTGGCCCAGTACCGGATCCTGCTTTTGCTCTTCACGCACGGAAACGATAAGAGTCAGAAGTATCTCCTGGGAGCGATCGAAAAACTCGTAGAGATGAAAAAGGAGTCCCTTCTGCCTAAGGTGGGTTTGTGTTTCTCTACTTTGATGTATCGTTTCTTGAAAAGAAACGGAAGTTTTACTTCACATTATCTCAATTGTCATTAAATCCATGTCCAAGCTTTAGTTTAATTTTTATTTTTTTTACTGGTGTGCCACATTTTCCTGAAAGTGGGCATCCAGCAAAATGAGAAATTTTGTTTCTTTCGTTCAGGTGCCGCATATTCTGAAGACGCTCTACGACCACGATATAGTGGAAGAAGAAGTGCTGCTCGACTGGGGCAAGAAAGCTTCCAAGAAATACGTGAGCAAAGAGATGGCGCAGGAGATCCACAAGAAGGCAGGGCCTTTCCTGAAATGGCTGCAGGAGGCAGAAGAGGAAGAAAGCTCTGAAGAGGAGGAAGACTCTGATGAAGACGATCTCCAGGTTAGTCATTTGTTGCTGTGTTAAGGAAGCTGAAGTTGGATGCGCACATTGTGCTTATTTTTACCGTCTGTTGTGTGATACATTGGTTGAGTTTCGACCTTTCACTGAGTTCACTACTTGAAGGCGTTAGTGAATGCACCTTGAAAAATTGCGCACTATTATGCACTGCAAACCCATGCCATGGTATCAATTCCAACCTGTGCGTTCTCAATATGAGTGTAGCTTTTTTTTTTAACGCATGAAAGTAAAGTGTGCCTTTTATTTCATTGTTAAGTAGAGGCACGCAAGCAATATCCCTTTGAGTGAAGTATTTCATATTGACGATTTAAATGGGATAAAGAAATATAAAAATTATCCTTAAACTTCAACGCTTGATTTGGTAATCAGTTTAAACCTCAAATTCATTTCATTGATTGATTGTAAGTGAGAGATCTCAAAGATTTTTTGGCATATTCGATTAAAACAAAGTAAATTTACATAGAGGACTCTCACAGTTGACATCAAGCGTCGTCGATAATAATTTATTTTTCACACATCATTTTTTTTTATTTATCACGTTGAATGTCAATGTGAACGAAATTATATGCGATGTATTTTTTTACTTGTACTTTGGTGTAATCTTTTACATTTTAGGGCTGATAACAGATAATCATATCTGTCAGCAAACTTACAGCTCTCCAATAAAAATATCTGAAATAATTTCTTCTCCTATCTTGAAATCGAGAGGACAATAAAGATTCAAGTTACATATGATTTTCTCTCATTTTGCTACCAAAGTCCACAGTGTTTCTGCATACTTTTGAACTCCTCTCACTGAGCAAAATGAACATAGTCTGCATGGTGTAAACGCCGTGAGATCAGCATATTCTCGTCCGTGCAGATCGAATACGATGACAAGGCTCTGAGCATGACTCTCAAGGAGCAGGAAGCCAAAGCTGCTGGGCCGAAAAAGCCCGCCGTGGCCGAGGTTACTCCTGCACAGGCAGCTAAGCAAGAAGAGGAGGAAGAAGAAGGCAGCGATATCGATATTGACGATCTGTAAAGCCTGCGCGTCTCATCTCTCACCTGGAGCTTGCTTATCTTTACTATGGTCTGTATAGCTCCTCGTCTTCAGTTTGATGCGTGAAGCCAGGGATTACGTTGACTTGAGTCTTTGAAGCCAGGGTTTGCATTGACTTGGGTCTTTGAAGCCAGGGTTTGCATTGACTTGGGTCTTTGAAGCCAGGGTTTGCATTGACTTGGGTCTTTGAAGCCAGGGTTTGCATTGACTTGGGTCTTTGAAGCCAGGGTTTGCATTGACTTGGGTCTTTGAAGCCAGGGTTTGCATTGACTTGGGTCTTTGAAGCCAGGGTTTGCATTGACTTGGGTCTTTGAAGCCAGGGTTTGCATTGACTTGGGTCTTTGAAGCCAGGGTTTGCATTGACTTGGGTCTGTAAGGCCAGAGTTTGAGTTGACTTGGATTGGTAAAGCCTATTTCAAGCTTACAGTCTCCATGTTAAACTCCTGTGTCTACATGCTCTTTGTATAGGTGTTCGTAAGCAGTGTGCGATTGTCTAGCGTACAATTTCATCGATTTGGTCGTGAATCTTTGTCGTTTACCTCCGTAGACTTTACCATTCGTTATTCACAGTCTAGTTGAGGCCTGTATGTAGCTCTAAGCTTTTCTTGCTATTGAAATGCGTTCGTATCTTTGACGAACGAAGTATGAGTTAAATTTAATGTTTTACCGGTAATAATTGAACTAAATAATTGACGATGAGCTTGTATGATACTGTACGTATTAGACATCGTGCCTGTGCGTGAACTTTGGGTCATACTGCTATTGTGCAATTGGGCACTAGGGCACGTAAATCTATCATGGCCTATTTTAAACGAAACGTCGTCTTCTTCGTCTCACTATGCTTGAGTCTCCACCGTCGGCAATTTTCATTTTTGAAGTAGTTTCAGAAATTTTTCTCAATGGTTTTTAATGGTTTTCTTCATTATTTTAAACGTAATGATATCCAAATGTCCATTGAATATTTTTCGGCTCTATTGGAGTTTTGATTTTGGAGCGTTGCCGTCTTTACAGCAGAGGGGGGAGGGAATAAGCGACTAGTTTGGGAGGGAGAGGGAGAGCAGTATATTTTCTTGGTATGTGGAACAATGGGAATAGAGACAAGTGAGGCTGACGATTGCTGGCAGAATTAATTTGTAAAATTTATTAGGATATTGCTCACGGTAATATAGAATAATCGACAAAAACTTTGCTTGCAACCTCGACATGGTCAGTACAGATTATTGCTCACGTGAATGAGCGTTCTAAGAAAAGCTCTCGTTGGCTTCTACTTGAATCTTTCTTTTACAGTTTACAGTTATCTTTTATTAACTCTTCTTTCATTTCGTTCGCGAGGAATCCTTTATATTTAGTCCCTCTATATTTGTTTTAAATAAGATGACATTTCATTTTGGTAACCTTTGTCTACACACCTCCACTCCAATCATGAGACGGCTGGACAAATTAGAGCGCAACTACGAGTTTTTTTTTAATTTTTGTATACTCAGCTTTTTCTTCTTAGTGTGCTTTAGTGTTTTTGGTGTTTCGGTGTTCTTCCTCATTCGCGTGATATGCTGCTATAGATAATGCACTGTGTACATAAAAAAATGACATGGTATACCTTTGTGTGCCCTGTATATGGCCGAGGTATTTGATAACGTTTGAACAAATCTCTTTATTCGTGTCGCAGGAAGTCGAAAATATAAATCTATGTAGATTCGAATTTTAGAGTATTATTGGCAGTGTGCCTGCAGTAACCCCTTAGAAATGTTCTGTATAAAATAAACTGCAGAACCATTAATTTGCGTCAGCAGTAGGTGCGTTTTTCCTTTCAGGTGTATCTGTTCTCCTGCTTATGAAATAAAGTTGTTGCTGAAAAAAAATAGTTTAGAACCCTTCAACCAAGTTTATTAGTAATGGTAGATTTGAGACAAAAATCGTGAGCTCTGTCTGTATCTTCAGGTCCTTTATGTAGTGAAATATGGTCAAACTGTGACTCGGGCTTTTAGTTCATGGAGAAATTTATTCACCGTTACCTATCCCCCGCTTCATTGGCATCGGCAAAATGTGGCCTGTGCATTTTAAGATGCTAATTTTATGTTTTGATAGTGTATTATATGATCTAAGCAGACATTGATTTGATAGGTTACTCATGTTGATTGCAGGTGTTCAGTCCACCCAGGCCTTCCCTAGGGTAAACCGTTAGTATTCATAATTTTATTAGCTGCTGCATCATGTCCATAGAAATTCAAATTAGTTATAAGGTAAATTTTTGATTCGGTCAATATCTACTTTCTCATGCTGAACCGTTTTCTGCTCTGACAAACCCACTATTTGGTTCATATTTTAAATGTAGCCCAAACTTTTAGATACAAGGATAAAATCAATGTAAGGGCGGTAGAGCACTTTCATTATCTATGTTCCAAGGCTCTTCTTATAATCGCAAATTATTTAGGTAGGTACCATTACCTACCTCCATTTATTTAGCGCATGGGTCTTGAAGCTACTCAGGGTCTCGTGGGTATAGGGTTCTCGTGTTACGCACCAGTGATATGTACGAGTATACTCGTACTGATCGAGCCTGCTAGTTATTGTATCTTGGAACTCAATGCTTGTAATGTAGTAACCTTAGTTACCTAATGCAAAATCAGCAACAGTTGTTGCTCGAGGCTGTCGTGGATTCTAATTCGTAGTTTGATCGAATTTTTTCCGTTTTTTATTCTCGTAGGGGAGGCTTTATGCTTTGCCTTCTGCGCAAGTGTTTGTCTTGTTAATTTTTCTCGACTTTCACCCTAAAATACTTACTTTTTTATGCTCTAAGGCAACAAGCTGTGCCAACTGAAACCCTTAGTTTTGCTCTTTTGGAGGGCCTACTTCAATTTCATTGACATAACCTAAATCCTATCTCTCTTAGCGCAGAAAATATGATCGCTGCTAAAAATATGTCTTGAGTTAATCCAAATTCGTTAAAACTTGAATCTTTTGGTTTTGCGATCGTATTCGTTGCGTTAGGAGAGGAACGGGTATTGTAATTGTGAAAATCTTAGGGAAGTTCATGCGTCACCGAAAGAACGTGAAATTCAGCGTTTCACTTGGCACAGTTCGTTACGCTTGGGCATCGAGGCGGGATCATTTCAGGATGGAAAATAAATTGAGAAAAAATAATAGAAGGCATAAACATTCGCGCAGGACGCAAGTGGTATGGTCTATCGTACTGTTCTTACATATTTTCACGGGTTACGTGCGTTAGCCAACCTCAAAATCAACACCCGCTTCGTGATACGATCACTCGCCCTTGATCTTTTGTTGACATATGATCGGTAAGTTACTAGATATCTTACTTGACAGTCGGTCGACTGAGAGTCTACCAAACTTACCACTTATCTTGACGCTTACATGCGTTTGAATAAACGGCAATCTAGCGTCAACTATGTCCAGAACGCTTATAACCTATTTTTCCCAAATATTTTCAAATTTAAAACAATTGCGTAGAAATTATGATGCAGCAAAGTTGCTGTCAGAACCACATTAATTTTACAGAACATGTTTCGTTGAGCATATTCGATCGAAAGCTTAAGATCGACTACAGCGCAAAGTCTACCATCGGCGATAATGGATAAAAAAATAGGGATAGAGGTATTACTTGTTATCTTACATGTAAGTACATATTCAAATTCGGTGATGTGAAATATTTTAAAATTAAAAATGAGGTTGAGAGCGAGTGCAAACTAGTGTCTATTAATATTTACATACTGTAATAATATATCGATAAAAAATGGTGAACTCTCAAAGCGTACTCAAATAGGTTGAATAACAAAATGAATTGACTATGTGAAGCCTGTGGATTTAGCCCTTACTGAACTTCATAAAGAAGACTTGCAACTTAGGCGAAAGCCATGATAATAATGCGATTTTCTTTGGATTAAATCGAACACATCGCACTGTGGTATCGCATGTAATCAATTCGCAAGGCCAACATAGAGAAGCGTTTTAACAATTATGCGAATCAAATGTGGTGTACGCGCTTGATAGCGTTTCTATCAGAGACTATTTAGCTGTCGCTTTGAAAGTCCTCGTTCAAATTTTCTGTTCAAATTTTCCTCGTCCCTTGTTAGGTCAAGTCACTAGAGCGAATCGATCATAAAGAAATATTTCACTTACACCAAACCATCGTGAATTCACCTCACTGAGGGCTACATCTGGACAGCGTCCACTCAACCTTTAACTGAACACGTTCACTTCTATCACGTACGCCAGCACTTACCAGTTATCCCGTGACAACGTTGTAGACACAAACGCCTCCTCCCGTAATCGGTTGTCCGCTGTAACGTGGTATATTCACAATTGCTGCTCCGTAGCTCCTAGGTCGAGCCTAAGTCCGAGTGCTGCAGGTTTCTAGAATCGCTGTGAGTTTTATTTGTAATCGGCGGATGACAACTTGTCGTCTAGCAACTTGAAGGCATTTGGCATTTCCAGAGGTTGTCTTGACTGTTCCATGACCCTGCTCTTGTTGCCATTGTGTATTTCTGGCGTTTCTGAATTGAGAATCAGTCTGTGCAGAATTAGTATAGGTACACAACCGGTTCCGTTGCTGCTGCTCTTGTCTGGCCTGTGTGCTCATTTTCATGCTCCAGGTGATAAAATTTTTGGTATCTTTCATTGCTTGACGTATCCCCAACATTATCTTCTTCAAAATTTTAATCATTCTGGTTTATTGTTGATTGTCTATGGAGCTCATTAAGTCACTGTATACTGCAACAGTGTTTATAATATTCAGTACGTTTATTTTTATACTTCGGTTGTCATTACGCTCACCACGATCAATTGAGATACCTGAGATACTTGACGATGTTTTCCACCGACTAATCACTATGTTCCACCCCTCGTCGGTAACACGGGCCATTCATTTACATGACAAACAGTTATGGTCTCTGCTCTTATTTTCTTCATGCTTGCGTCGTACCATAAAGAAGGGCTTGGGATATCCGCGTCAAATCATACCGGATTTCATAAGCTTAGGTTTTTACCAGTTTGCAAGGTATGTAATTCACGAAGATGGGCTATTTGACTGGCACTTGCTTTGCTTCTGCCGGCTAATTTTGAGGCTTTATCTAAGTCGCTCAAACCACTCCTTCATAGTAGAGCAGAGGTTAAAAGTTAGTGTATAAGTGACGTTTTCATCAGTAGCTTCGCGTTCAAGCGCTAGGATTGTCACGATGTTGAAAACAAACAACAACAAGCTAATTGCTGTCGCTCTTGGTCGTTTTTTTTTAATTGCGTAGGAGTAGTGCACAAGTTGAACAGCAAAGCTTCTTGTACCCTCTCAACGAACAGTACTTGCTGAGTGACGGCAATTTACACAAAGGGGACACATCTTCAATGCACTCACTTGTGGAGGTGATACTTTGCTGCTGGTCGTCGGAAAACGATCTTGATTTCCCTTGTTTGACTGTGGTTGTTGAAGGAAGTCTTCGTGGAATTAAGAATGAGTTTTTCGAAAAGGGATTTGAAATTATTGACACAGAGTTAGTTTCAGCATGATCATGCTCTTCAAAGACAGTCGCTTTATCAGTGGCTTCATTTCTGTTGAAGTTAGTCTTCAACCGAGTTTGTTGTGTATTGCAGCGAGTAGAGTTGAACGGTAAACGGACGCTTTTATAACCATAATTACTATTTAGTCTTGATAAGAAATGTTCATCACTTACGGTTGAGAGATCGTTAATGTCTTCGCAATCCGAATTTTTAGAAACTTCATCGTCGCACATAACTGAGCAAGTTCTAGTCTCTTTTGATGGGTACTGACCACAATCGAATAAGAAGTCGTCGGTTGACGTGACCATATTGAGATCACCGAAGTTACTGGCATGATTGTTCGTAGGTTGGGGACAAACCCACAGGGCTTCCTGTTTGCCATCCCGCCCACACTCACCGTCACACTGGAAGAAAAAATTATGAATTATAACAATAATAAAAATGAATTCGTTTAACGAGAGCGGCGGGCATTGAATATTTCGCGTTTTGCCAAACAACTTCTATGAGAAGAAAATTCATCTTCACACTTTTAATGTTAGAACATAGCTTTAAACAAATCTTATTTTGCTCTAAGATAAGAAAAGTAACATTGAAGGTAAATTATTTTTGCTAATTTTGAACACTAGGCCTTATTTCACAACCATTTTAAAGGCCCTTATGTATGTGTAATAGCAGGCTACAGAGATAAGTTGGTTAAACGTTGAAGGAAGCTAGTACACAGCTGTATATTGAGATTTTTACTAATATCAGCATAACAACATATGGACGAAGCTGAAGTTAATAGGGAAGGATTATTACGAAATAGTTCCACATTTGGGCTCTGAATCAAATGATCTGTAGAATGAAAACACTAAACTTCCATGTGTACATTTCGACGATCGAGCTCTGTTGTAAGTATTCTAGGAGGGTGTCAAGATCCTGAATAATTTTAAAATTATGGTTGCAGAAAATGCCGTGCAGGGAATAGCAATGGAACACAATGCAATATAATTGACTTGAAAATAAGTTATGTTACCTAGAAGGCAGATGGCAGTATTGGAAACTATCAATATTGTAGAGAATTTCTCATATTCCCTTGTGGAGTTCAAGGGGGTTAAAGTCGTGAAAGCTATAAATTCTCTACCGAGGCAGAACTGATACGCTTTTTCCTGTAGCAGAAAATAGAAAACAAGAAGTCCAGCATCGGCAATATTTATCCACGTAATCAGGAGTTCAGATACCGGTGAATTCAAAGCGGACGTCCAATACCCGGAGAATATCTTTATCTTCTTCATTGAATTGACCTGAATTTCGTGAATTGAAGGTTTTATGCGTTTTTTCAGTCGAATTGAAAGTACTTGGTCATCACGTTACAACACAGGAAGTACTTCAGGTACGGAGTATTGCTTGGTGAATTTTGTTCCTGAACTTTATATACTATGATAAAGAGTTCACATGGGTTTATTAAATTATTACTGACCAACATGTAGATAGGCTGCAAACAAACGTCTATGATGGATCACTTACGACATTGGTTGCGCTTGCTACCATGCATGATAGTTCTTTTTCCAAGAAAAAATTATCAACTTTCACAAAAATTCCGCTCAAATGATAGATGAGCAGTTCTTCAGGGAGGGGGCAATATTGGAATGATAATTGTTTGTATTCCTATTACTTTCTCACGAGGATCGTATTACAGTTATGGTGTATATCAGGGTTGAATTGAATATTGTTCAGTATCACAGCGCTAGTTTCCATAATTTTTACGCCTATTGTTTAGGCGCACGCGCTGACAATAGTTTTACCTTTTTTATTTGAACGGGCCTCTGTGATGATATAAGTAGGGTAAAACATGCAGTTTACCAGAACTCAGTCTGAGTACAACAGAGGCACACTGGTTACAAGCCATATTTACACCACTCAATGAAATATTCATACTCTTCATTGGGACAATTTTCTAGTAGACGATTCTCAAACGCACTCGAAAAAACTTCGCTATTCGTTTTACACTATATATCGCCTATTTGAAAACAACTAAACCAGTTCTGGTATGACTCTTCCGTGGACAATTTCATGTGATCGCAGGTTTCAAAACTCGATATTAAAGCAGGCATCAGTTGATGCTTACAAGAAGAGCACACGTACCTCGGTCCAACCGCTGAGCTGCCAGTATGCGAGACAAGGATGCGTATTGCACGGCCGTGACTCGGGAGGTTTCGAGTCCGAAGGGCAGTAGACAGGGTCTATGGGCACTTGCAGCTCATCTACGGCCACACACGACACCACTCGCTGCTGGGTCCCATGAGGGCCACACGTTGCGCTACAGTGCTCCCATTCCGACTCCGTCCACATCACATTACAACTGTTCCAAGAGAACGACGAGTTAAAAGCTCGGATAAATTAAAACAGAAGATAGTCCAAATGTATAACTATATCATCCGACAAGGATTAATTCGTGGGTATTTCGTGCTTGTGCTATGTCGGGATCCGATTACTATTTTGTCTCTAAATCGATTAACTCGCTACCGTACTAGTTTCGAGTGTAGCTAATCTGTTGATGCTTAAAACTACTTTAATCTGAAACTGCTTAGGCGAATATTTCACTAATCAGCGTTCGAAAGCGCAGAAAAAAAACAGATGAAACGCCAAGACTGACTTGATATTGTGTAATTTAGAAGTTAGGCTATAAATTTAAATCGATACAGCCTAGTCGGAAAATACGAGCAACAAAATATCGGGGCATAATGGGGCAAGACTTTCTCCGAGTTCAGCTCCGCTGAACTGAAAATGCTCGCTGATCCTATTGAAGATTTTTGTTTTCCATGCTAGAATGTTAATAACACTAAAAATATTTGTATTAATCGAAATTGCTTTGCATTTTCAAAAACACCAGGGGGGCAAATCTCTAGATTTTTTTTAGCGAGTCTACCTGAAATTTTCGTGGGCCCGGAGACGCAATGCGTACCTGAATGTGTTACAAGGAACAGCCTGGATGGGAGGGACAGGTTCGTTGTGGCAGAGGGCGCTCGACACGCGCTTGTCAGAGGCCTCATCCACACACTCCAATTGCGGCCGCCGCTCTCCTCTGGAATCAAGCCATGCTTCTGAAACTTTGCAAATTTTTAGAATCAAGCCATGATTCAGAAACTTTTCAAATTTTTAGAATCAAGCCATGGTTCAAAACTTTTCAAATGTTTTTACTATTTAATCGTATTTTTCAGCGATGCATTGCAACTCGATCATTGAATCGTGAGAGGATTCAATGATTGTCCCGGTATGAGATTCGATGAAATCGAAAATGCTTGAAATATATTTTACCAGCTGGGATGGTTACCGACCATCCATACAAACCTGAGAAAGCCAAAAAATATTTCTAAGATGAGTTTTGTTCAAATTTATCAATGAAACTTAATTAATCAACAAAAATATTTATTTCAAACAATTCTCAAAAACTCGTAAGGATGAAGGTTTCATTCTTAACCTACAGTTTTTGCCTTCACTCATCCCAGGTCAGTCAAATTCCGTAAGACTTTCTTAAAATAATAAGACGATGAACACGAGATGTGAATCAACCTACAGTTTTTGCCTTCACTCGTCCCAGTTCAGTCAAATTCCGTGCGACATTCCTAAAATAATGGACGATGAACACGAGATGTGAGCGTAGAATAAGCAGAGTAGTTACCCCCCGCAAGTCGTGGAGCACGGGCCGAGGGGACCCTCAGCCCACCGGTGAGTGTGCCGGGAGTTGGGGGCGTAATAGGATGACGTCACGTGCACAGGACTCGCAACGCCCCCGCCGTGGATCTCAAAATAAAAAGCCGTTTATTCAAATAAAAAACTCTTCTAAAGTAGCACTGTAAAAATGCTAATACAAATAGGTATGATGTTTATGCGATTGCAGAATGCTGGCAAATAGTTGTTATTGGTACAGGAATCGATACTTCCGTCAGGGTACCTCGAGGTAAAATCATCTAGAAAGGGTATTCCCCCACAAAAATGTAGGGTGCAATTGTGGTTTCAAAGGGCTGGTGTACGGGTTTTACGTGCACTAAACTCAACACCCCATCAGTCGTCCTGATGATGGAATACTTTTAAAGAAGTTAATTCATCACTAAAACTTTATTACATATTGACTAGTTCGATTTTATTCTGCCCGCTTACCTTCCTTTAATCGACTTCTAGCACGTTTGTCTAAGGAAGTCTTAGATAAAGCAATTTTCAAAAGCCAATATGTTGTCATGTATCTCATGTGTCAACTTTTTAGGAAGTAGATTTTTTTTTCTATTGAAACTACTGAAGCGTCTGGTGTGAATGCTAAGTATCAACACTGCCACTATTACAGGATGCAAGAAATTGTAGTGGAAATTGACAGTCCTCACAGTCACTTTGCTGCTCGACTCACCAAGACTGCAACCTCGTAAAGCAAAGGACCTCGGGCTGAGATGGACTCCTTATCTCCTCGGTTGTTGTAGTGGAAAAGTGCACCTTCAGCTGGGTTAGAAAAGAGAAAAGATAATTTAGACAAATTCAATTATGAATGCATCGTAATTTGCTAGCTTAGAATCATTTTAATAAAAGTTGGATCAAGTTTTAAAATATTAACTCGTGGACAGAAATGGTCACTTGGCTTTAAATATAATATAGCAAGCAGTTTTCCCTTAAACCCATGTTAAACCTAAAAGTATACCTCATAATCTATCGATTGTGAAGAAAAATGAGTACGTACTTACGACTGAATGCGCAGGACCGACGTGGTGGTCAGGATTGAGTAATATGGCTTCCTCAGAAAACGAGAAGTCTTGCGAGGGCCATTGAGAGTTGTTACCCATCTGCAACACACACAAGCTCAATAACTCCTACTGCTAATACAGGAGAAAATAAAACTATATTTATAAGCAGTCTTTCTTTATCTCTGCTATCTAAAAAAGAGTTCACTATTAAAAGGAGGATCGTCGAATGAAAAAGGAATACAGTTCATTAAAAATTTTCACACCTATGGTAAAATTCATGACAAATTCTTTACGGTAATCTGAAGAAAGGTGGCTAATCGACCACCCAGAGAAACATCTTTTCAAGTGCACGAAGGCTAAAAATTAAAGGAACTCTCCTAACCTGGGCGATGAATAAAATATTGATTGCCCTCTTCTTTTTACTCGAACGAGAATAAAAAAATTGGATATGTTCTGCTCCTTACCTGAGTGAGGGCGCAAGAATTGGACATGCTCCTCACTTGAGCGAAGGCCAAAAATTGGACATGCTCTCCTTGCCTGAGCGAGAGCTAAAAATGCTGGGACATGCTCTCTTTATCTAAGCGGGAGCCAAGAAATTGGATGTGTTCTTCTAAGTTGAGCGGCAGTCACAAAAATTGGACATTCTATCCTTTTTACCTGAGCGAGAGCCAAGAAATTGGACGTGCTTTCCTCCTCCTGCACGCTGACGTGCCGAGCGCCGGCAGGAAGGAGCGTCACCACCGAGTAGCCTGCTCAACGCGCACACTCATTAACTCTTAACAGCCCAAATTCTTTACTCATACTCCCAATATCACTACCAGTTTACCACTATTATTAGACTGACGCTGGCATCAGGTTATCGCCAACATCGAATGGACACGGCACTACCGTCCGGCAGAAAACTTAGAAAATTACATTAGGGCACAAATTAAAAAAGAAATAAATTGAGTTCAAGTATTTTTAGCAAGTGGGCCATATAAGGCACGTGGGGCAGTTAATTAAGGATTAATTGAGACAGATTTGATCCACGCAAATAGTTAATAGAAAGTGGAAGTGACAACATTCACGACTCTTGGACCCTAGCCTCTCAAAGCGTCTCTGAGAAATGAGGTCTGCCATATTTTGCAGGTATTGACCTCTGGAGAGTTGTGTTAGTACATCTGGACTCAATACACGCAAAAATTTATTCACTTCCCGAAAGACTTTACCTCACGGTATATGTAGTCCATAAAATTAGACAACTGTTGTTTTTCAGTTTCATAGCGTTATTCTGGTTCACAGCCGACTTCTTTCACATAAATGTACAAACGCATTCCGAAGCCGGCGGCTAGAATAAGTTTACTAAAACTAAATACTCACAGCTAGAGTTAAATATGAAATACACATAAAACATAATTAAGCCACTGCTGTGAAATACAGACTCGAGAGAAAATATCAAAATAGAAATGACAGGCGACAATTTTTTTGCACTCAGCGGGAATGACGTCAGTTTTGTTAAAATACCAGACTACTATGAGTACGATAACCTGTGTCCATATGTTTGAAGGCACAGGACGTTATACTTTTTTCACGTTTTAGTGCAGCATTCGGTGCTGCCGATGACCCTACGTTGGAAGAACTCGGAAAAATTAAGCGTTTGTGAATTTTATAGCCCTACCCACAATCTAAAATCGCTAACCTTCCGTTTATCGGGCGCAGGATGTTTGATACTTGATTGAAAAAGTTTTGCAGGAACCCAAACGAGCCTCAAAATATGAAAACGGTGAAAATCAATCATCAACACTGTTTGTAATTTTTAGTTCCATTATAACGAAACTTCAAAAAAATAAATATTTACGAACTGGTTAACAGGGGAGCGTATGAGCCAAAGTAGAAAATATTTTCCTCTGAAGTAACACGAAAAATACAATTACACAATACTCTTTTTCTAGATCATCGTACTACCGGACGGCCGAAGCTAGAAATTGAAGCTTACACCCGTTTCTTTAATCAATAAAACACAAGTGCATGAAGAACTCGCCTACTTTCATAAAACTGGCAGCCATCAGAATTAAAATTCAGTGTGTATCCTGGACCACGCTGAGAAGTTGGGAGACGCGCTCTACACCAGGATTTCCAACTTCCTCTAACCTTATATCCTTTCAGTAATTCCACAGATGGTATTTATTTATTCATTGCATATATATTGATATTTAAAAAAATATATATATTCAGTGAAATATATACATGAATATTTGTAAATAAATAACTTAGAAAAATATTTTTATTTTCTCTTGTCAACATTGAATGAACCCCTTCAAATTTTCAAATATATCCTTGGGGGCACCTATACCCCAGGTTAGGAACCCCTCCTCTACGCCTTCTGCAAGCCTGTACTCACTCGGTCCCGGAGTGCCGAAGTAGCGTTCCGAGTGTGAGGAACACGATGATCCATCGCCCCCACATTCCCCACAGTCGTCTTCCTCCACACCCGATCCCAAACGCAAGTCACAACCCAACTCAACGCACTTGCCCTGCCCAAAAATATTGTAGATATAAAGGCTGCTGGCTCTCAGAGAAACGGTAATTATATCTTACTTAATGGAAGTTAGGGAAAGTGAAATCCTTGAATGCGTTTAATTAACGAAATAAATTGGTATGAAATGAAAGGACAAGGAATTTTTTGACTATTTTTCCAAGTGATTTTCCACATAATAACCTAAGGGTATTCCCTTGGAGAAAATTTAGACTTTAAAACAAATATCTAGAGGTTGAAATTTTGTCATGAATAAATATTCAAGCTAAGATTACAGGAAACTCATCAGTTCTTAGAAATTCGTTGATATTTGTGCCCGAGCAAACTTGCAATATTATTTGCAGAAATTTTGGAAAAAATTAGAGTTTTATCATTTTCTACAACACATCAAGTTCGTTTAACGCATGTAGTAATTTAAATTAATTCGTCTCAACTGGAATGACGAAAAATTTTTGCCTATTTTTCGAAGCTTCATATGACAGTAAACTCCTCACTGATACGGGCATTTCTTCTTTGAGTGATGAACCGTCACCTATGGGCGATGAACCTCACACACGTACGATTACAACGGAGATAATTCCCACCTGAACACAGATGTGATGTGACGGAGAGTCGTAGGAACACGGCGAACCATCCCTCAAACTTTCGTGGCCAAGGTACATCTCGTTGGTAGCGCGACTGTAGCACGACACTCGGCATTTCAAGCGCTCTGGAGGTAATGTAGAATTAACGCTTTAACTGCGGCAGGTGAAACTGAAGTTTAACATTCAGCTCAAATTTAAAGTCGACTGTCGTAAATAATGTTGAAAATAGCAAACATTAACTGGATCATGCCGTCATTTAGTTTTCGTCAAGAATTTATGAAAATTGAGGTTTTGGCTGATAGTCGGTCAGCAGCATTATGAAAATTGTCTCTCCGTACCGTTGGTGGCCCAAGTCGCAGTCAATGTGTTAAGCATTTGATTTATAAAATATATGAGTGATGCATGAATTTTATTTAAAAGAATCAGTTGAAGAAAGCAGATTATATTGAGGAATAGTCCTACTTCTCACGAGGGTAAGTTTTCAAACGTAAAATAGATTAGATTAGTTGTTAGTTTTAGCCTCCCTACCCGCGGCAACAAATACGATCCAAAGAGAGGGAGGAAGAAGGCACCAATTAGTATGGAGTAAAGGGAACGCAGAATCTATGCAGAAAGGGCATAGAAACAGAAAGATGAGAAAGTAGTTCATGAAACAAGATCAAAGTTGAAGAGCAAAGTAGTAGGTGCTGAAAAAACAGGACAGCAGTGAACCGAAAAGATCATCCGTAGCAAAACAAAAACCTATTCTATTTTAATAGAAAAAAGCCTACCCAACCTTTAGCTCGGGCCCTCACATTGTCCCCCTAGGAGCGCTAATTCCCATAGATACACACGCAAAATATGTCGGTATTAATTCTAGCACACGATGGATATATCTCGATGATAAATGCTAGACATCACATGTGAAAATCTTAAGATAAGACCTCTTTCTAAATTTTTAATGGTTATGTGCGTAGAATTAATTGAAACGCTGAAAAGTATGCTAGCCTGGAATCAGCTTCTCACGTAGCATATCTGAACTTGAAACCCTAAATAGGTGGAGTCATCTTCAACGGGATTTGTAGTGTTCTCGATTCAGCTCGGAGCATAAAATATCAGGTATCCGACGATTCAACTTATGGAAATTTTTTTTTGCAAATCCACTCACGCCACTGACTTCAATGATAAGTGTCTCGGTTAAAAACGTTTGCAATATAGTCAATCGCTCATTTTTTACGTTTTCATGAGAACCCCACTCGCTTGATAAAATAGGGAACTGAGGTAAAAACTTCGAAAAATAACAGATTTTTCCCTCAAATATCTCATAAAGCCTAGTGTCTATGATCAGTATTGAAGTACTGCGAAGTACAAAATTCTTAACAGAATTGAAATCAAGATGAATTGGTATACCTAGCTACTTGAACACAGCTTCATCCCGTTCTAATTCATCCATGCTCATACTTGCAAGATTTCACAGAAGAATATGAAATATTATCTAATTAATTAGTGAGAGCAATCGCAGGCGGATTGGCTGAGAGGTAAAATAAAATTACAAATTTGGAAAGAGTAGTTCTAACTATGACAATAATAGCTGACAGAACTATCTCTTTTTTATACAGCACTTAATATAAATTTACTCTTATTTCCTCAACGGAATTTGAAATGTAAGTAAAAATTTTATTTATTAAACTCGTAATTTTTTACGAGTACTCTACAGTTTGATACAAGATAAATGCGCAATTAGTGTTTACCATAAATTGAACAATGTCTTTCCCGCTAACACTATCAGTTCTGAAATTTATGATATCTTCTAAGATATTGCATTCACCGAAATTAGCTCGCATCGTATAATTACCAATAACAATCATTAACATTACAAACGGTAAAAAAGTTGGAAAAATGCTGCAAGACATTAATTTCGGTGTAACAACGCAACACTTTTCCCTTTACTCACTGCTTTTGGGCTCATATGGAAGCCAGTCCAGCAGTGACATCCGCTGGTCCAGCTCGACCAGGTTGGCGAGTTGGGAGCAATGGTCTGCTCGCACATCGGTAGGAGATACACACGGGGGCGCGCCGCAGACGCGCCACTCTTCTTTCTTGCCCCGGCAACTCTTCCCGCCCCAACGTGGCCTGATGAACATGTTTTCATGATATATATCCATGTCTCTGGTGATGCTATCAAACTTACAAAATCCTCAAATGAGGGATCAAAACGAAGTCGTGTAAGCGATATCTCAATGTCACTTGTGATTCAATTCTGTCAAGCTAACATAATCACCATAGGACGGATCAAAACGAAGTAGTGTAAACGAACTGCTTAGAAAAGAACTCGCGACTCACGCAACGATGCATAGGAAACTGCAGCACTCGGGCAAATTTTACGGGAAAACGGTCTTGCAAGGCCCGCGAGTATCTATCTATGTTAAACTGTATAAATTTCAATTTTTTGAGAGGCAGAATCAGACATTAATTCGATAAATGTTGCTGTGCATAATAACGAGACAATGACATAGAACATTTCATTTTAAATATTTTCATTTTTACTAGAACATCTTTCCGTTTTCATTTTCCTATTTTTCAAGTGCATATATTTGTTATCAGTTTTCTATTCAAGTACACCTGTTCGTTATCATTTTCCTATTCAAGT
This sequence comes from Morinoia aosen, assembly GCA_030386875.1. Taxonomy (NCBI): domain Eukaryota; kingdom Metazoa; phylum Arthropoda; class Malacostraca; order Amphipoda; family Talitridae; genus Morinoia; species Morinoia aosen. Next base: position 9,170,226 of record CM059559.1, on the reverse strand, counting down.
ACACCTATTCGTTATCATCCTCATATTCAAGTACATCTATCCGTTATCATTTCCCTTTCCAAGTACACCTATTCGTTATCATTTTTCTATTGAATTACGCGTATTCGTTAAAATTTTCCTATTCAAGTAGCTCTGTTCCACGTAATAATAAAAAAATGACCACGATCACGTATTGATCTTTGCAAAACGTACGTCGGGCTGTCGCAGGAACGACTCCTGAAGGACACGCCGGGCCCACACGTGACGGAGCACGGGCCCCAGTCACTCCAGGAGCTCCATCCTCCGTGCTGGGGGTTGTGGCGGACTGGCGAGGAGCCGGTCGAATGTGAGCCACCAACTCCAACAGATGTTGCTATTTCGCCAGATGTATTGGCTGACTGCGAGCCGGTGCTTCGAGACGAGCAGACACCAAATCGGCACCACTGTAAAGGTTCACTCAATTAATGTGAGTTCTTCCTATCCATGCATTTTTCCGGGTAGATCAATGAGCAGACACCAAATCGGCACCACTGTAAAAGTTCAATTAATTAAAGTGAGTTCTCGGTAGAAATTTTCTCCCGAGAACTCATTTCTTCAAAGGAGACTAAGGAGGGAATGCTTGTTATATGTTTCGTGGCAGAAAATAGAGTTTGGAGACGTTTTGTTCAAGGTAAACAAGTGTCATATAAATTTTTGACATCAATAACCAGTTTATCGACATAAATCTACTGAATCGTGTCTTCTAAAGTTTGACCTATAATATACATAAAAACTGTCGCTGTCACTCTGGTGTCATCTTTCTACAGAGAAAAAGGCTCATAGAACTCGCACGATAATAGAAGCGCATTCTAAGGAGAAGCAACAAGCTCTTCAATTTATTAAAAACACATTCAAAAGTCAATACCATCGTGAGAATTGGAAAGCATTGCTTAGTACAAATTATCGAGAAGTCATATTACCCGCTCTTCACCTTTCCTTCTCCACAGACGGTGCCCTCTAACGGAGGTCCTTTCTTGGTCTTGCAGAGATGAGGTGTAGATTCGTTAGCACACCAGAGATGGCTGCACGAGTCGGACAGGCCGAAGCTACGACATAGCCCATACCTACAGAAAATTAAATAGCGTACGAACGTTAGATCAGTAAAAATTGAAACCAGAACAAAATGCGGAAGAATTTTTTGAGATTTCTTATCCCAAGTCTTTGCATGATTAAAACATTTGCTTTGAAATGATTATTTTGTTATGAGAAACGTGTGGTTAAAATGAACAAATATTTTCTAAGTAGGACCACACTTATAAAATTTGTTAAAAGGCATTCCAACAATATTACGCGATTATCACTTTTTCATTTCGTCATTGCATTAATATAACATAATTCAAATTTGAAGTAAAATACAGAACTGTTTTCAAAAATTAGTTCATTATCATGAAACTAGAAGGTTTTCCCTTTTAAAATTTGAAGTTTTAGGAACATAATCTCACCCCTCGCCGAACTCCATGCGACACTGGTCATCTAGTGAGTAGTGGTACGAGATGACAGAGCTCACGGTCGTCGCGTTGATCCAAGAGGGTGGAGTAGTCATGCAATCCCAAGAGCTGAAAAGAAAACGCAGCATGTAACTCTTTTACGAAAAGAACCACAGAACTTTGTTCTTTTAACATCCCGTGATAAAATCCATCGAAATATGTACTTTAAATGAAAAACTAAATTAAAATAGTAAGGTTTCAACAAATTCATGCACACTTTGACAGAAAAACCCTTTGCATTTTGTTTAACTCCCTCGCTTGAACTTTCACGATGAACCACTTTAGCGAGCACGGCACAATTATCAGCAGTATTTTATCTCACAAAAACCGGATGCCATTGTCCTCACAGTACAAAAAGACCCACGAATCCATTCATATTGCGAAGTGGAGGAGTACTGTCAAGTCTGCTGAGCTGCTCATTCAAGTGAGAATGTCATGTCTGCCGCACAATTTATCACTGATGTGGAGGCTTTGTTTCGTGTAAATCCCTGGGCTGACTGAGGACGGTTTTAAGTTTCTGTTGTGTTTGAGGCCCCTGTATCTCGTATACTCGCTGTGTGAGACGGTGATATTCTGCCCACTGTTGAGCTAGCTAGCAGCATTCAAATTGTACGAGGTAGATGTATCCCACAACGTGAGTTCTACTACTAGCTGTAGAAGATTAAGGCATTCATACTGTCCGTTGCTCTCAAGAGTTTGCTCACCCGCAGTTCGCAGGCAAATAGTGTATCATTGGGATATTGTTTTTATCTAATATTCTAGCTATGCCAGTAATATGCTCATTAGATATTATGCACGACGAAAATTTACTCAACGAAAATGGCGCCCGGTACATATTTTAAAATCTATTCATCCAGATAGAGATCATTTCAGCCAAATTTCTAATTCTTTGACAGCTAGTAATTCTATCTAGGGCCTTGTTTAAAGAATTTTGTGGTAGTGACTCGGGCTTGTAATATTACTGTGGGGAGAAATATCAACAATTATTTCATTAATGGCTTTAATTATAAAATTTTCACTTAGCTTAGCTGAGATGTTCGATGTAAAATTACTTGTCAATTATATCTCTTCAAGTTGCTGCGCATCAATCGAACGATGTTCCTAGCAGCCTGTTCTTGTCAAATCGAGTGAAATTGAGTCATGAGTGCAAAACGTTCTACCAAGTTTTCGCTCACCTGTTTTTTACTATTTTTTTCAACTTATCACCATAACTGCAGAGTTTCCAACTAAAACAGTTTGCAGCCTCACACTTCTCACTCATGTCCGAATTCCTCACGGAACGCACTCACGCTGTCTAAGACATTTTTTACTATTTCCGAATTGGTATTTTGTAGAGTTGAAAGCACCACTCACCTCACGAGATTGAGATACTCGGTCCGTGAGCAGCGCGACCAGTGGAAGTTCGTGAAGGTGGCCGCTACGAGGGGAGCCATCACTGACCCCATGAGACCTTCCGATACGCATGTGTTGCTGCTGCTTGAGTCACCGTCGTGGCTTAGCCCAAGTCTGGCCCAAACGAACAATATGAACAGAAAATTACTTGTTAATCAGAACTGTGCTTTTTTTATGATGATCCTCAAACGAACAATATGAACAGGAAATTATTAGTTAATCAGAAGTGTGCTTTTTTACGATGAACACCTTCCGCTGGCTTAGCCCAAGTCTGGATCAAACGAACAATTGACCAGTAAATTACTAGTTAATAAGAACTGTGTTTTTTTATGATGATCACCTTCCGCTGGCTTAGCTAAAGTCTGGATCAAATTAACAATTGATTAGGAAATTACTAGTAAATCAGAACTGTGCTTTTTTACGATGAACACCTCCTATTCAGGATCGATCGCCGGCTTCTGTGACTGTGAGATCCCAGCACTAACAACGATGTGTCGCGAGCCTAATCTCGTAGTTCAAAAACTATAACACATCCCAGTTTGTTGAAATTTAATACACGTTTAATTTTATTAGATGTAAAGTATAGTTATACATTAATATCGAAGGTGACAGAGCAAAGCAAACCTAGTTGGTACGCATATATAAATAAGGGAACCATGAAAGCTGATTGGGTAATATTCCCCTCATTTAAATGCTTTGAATTTTTCCGAAGCGACTTAAGACACTTCGGTTCTCGGAAGAAGAATCAGAGGACGACATTTATCTACATGGTTTAAATTTGTACCTAATATTTCTACCTTATCTGCCCTCGACCCGTGTGTAATTGCTAGCAGTAACCACATACGAGAATGCATGAAACTACATGAAATATGTATCTCCAATTTACATATGTTAAAAAATGTGGAAGAGTTACCCCGTGACCCATGATACAGATTAAAATTTTTACAAAATTACGGCCACTCTGAAAACAATGGAGCCCCGTTGGGAAAAGAGAACTCAGGCACAATTCCCCACTCTACCCAGGTGTCGGAAATAAGTACCGGCTTGTCCTAACCGTCTTGGCATCCGGGTGTTAGTTATAAGGCATTTGAAAAACCAACGTATGCTACAAGATGATATGTATCAGGCTTGATTGATTGGAATACAGCATTATTTTCTTTGATGCCCCATCTATACTCACACATGCCCCATCTCGTGAGCGATAATGAAGGCGGACGTGAGACCCTCGTCCCTGTTGAGCGTACAGCTTCGCGCAGGATGGCACACGCCACCCACGGGGGCGTAACCTGGCAAGAAAATATGGACACGTTGAGAAAATTTACCTACACCTTTGCAGCGCCGCTCTGGTACTTGATCGGCTTGAAGATCAAGATCGAAGATGAGCAGTGTGTTGAATTTTGTATCCGAGATTGATTTAAAAAGAATTTCGATATTTCGTAATATAATGCGCAAAAAATATTATGCAGCTATTGAAATCGTACGTACGATAGTAAATTTCTTCTTAGTCAACGAACATAGTGCGTGGACTAATGGTACTTAGTGATATTTTAGGAAAGACGAGTATTTACGTAAAATATATTGCTTTGGCGGCAAGTTCAATAACATAAAAGCCCTACGTTTCTTAACTCGTTGGTCGCGACGTGAGCCGCCGGTGAACACGGAAGTAATTTTCATAATGCTGCTGACCGACCAGTAGTCACAAACAAATTTTTTATAAGTATTTAATCAAAGTTAAATAAAGGCACGATCCAGTTCATGTTTGATATTTTCAAACTTGCTTCCTGCAATTAATTTTAAATTTAAGTTGAATATTGAACTTCAGTTAAACCCATAACGATCAACGTGTTAATGATAAAAAGTCAGAGATATGCTACAATTTTTCACTTGATCTAGGTGTACAAAATGGATGCCAGCTCGGCAGGGAATAATCGTCATTGAGTGCTGTCACTTGTTATAAAACATTTGGAAGACTAGCCAATTACTCTACTAGAATGAAACACCACATATTTAGTGAAGATCTCGGACGCTGGAATATTAAAAGCTCTGTTTTGTGTACTTTTTCACAAAATACGTTATCTCATGAATGTACAGTACATGAAAATACGAGTACAAGCGAGAAAAAATAAGCTGTGCACGATGTGGAGAATGTGGCATTGGTTTAACGTACAGAAAGATTAAGATTATAAATTAGTTTAAGCCTCCCTAATCGCTCCGAAAAAGAGCGTATCGAAGAGAGGAAGGCACCATTTAGTATGGAGATGAGAGAATGAGGAATCTATGCAGAAGGGGCATAGAAACAGAAAGTTGAGAAAGAAGTTCATGCAACAAGATAAAAGTTGAAGAAGAAAGTAGTAGGTACTGAAGAACAGAACAATAGTGAACCGAAAAAAGATGTTCCTTAACATAACAAAAAACATTTTATTTCAACAAAAAGAAGGCCTACCTAACTCTCAGCTCCGGCCCTCACATTTTCCCTCTGGAAGCGAAAATTCCCATAGATACAAGAGTTGAATCCCCCTGAGGGGTCAACGTACGGAATGAAAATCTAGCTTGGGTTTAAACTGCTGTAAGAGTTTTCAGAATATCAAACGCTCGACATTCCTCTCATGAGGAGCCATAAAGATAAGAGTTCAACTCGAGACATGAAAAAAAAATCATTTTAATCTGAGAAAAGTAAGGCAGCAACAAGCGGTTATATTCGTGCTGCAGGTGCCTGCAATATCGTGTAGATCCTATACACAAGAGTTCGAAAAAGGAAATGAAACGTAAAATAGATAACCATCGCAAACAATTCTGCAGAAATCCTTTATTGAGTTAGCTCTTCAGCTTAGGATAAGTCTGAAGAATGCTAACTTCTCAGCGTAAAACATACTTTTCGAAAATTTCCGTGGGAAAAATGTCTAGGAAAGCATGGAATTAAAAACCCGAGGAATCTATCCAAGCCGTCAACTTGGATGACTTACTGTTAACTCTTCGCTATTACGATGTAGGGGTACATCAGGTATAGTTATATCGCGTTTTTTTTGGAGGGATTAATCAAATATCTTTATAAGATCAGTACAAACGCTACCTCATGATTTTAGATTTCCATTCTGCATGAGCTTCTTTCCAGGAGCAGGCAAAGAGATCAAAGTGTGTGATGGTCGGCACTGTTAGGGCTAAAAAAAAAATTCTGTAATAATAAATGATTATTAAATAAAATGGTAATTAGCGCGAATAATTTTCTGTATAAAGAATAGGTCGCTGAATTTTCACCTAATACATATCGTCCTTCTTTTGATTGACGAGAGATTGCATGACGTTCGTTGAATAACCTGAAACTGCTGTTGTGAAACATTTGTGCCTTCATGAAATTTGTTTGTTCAGAGCTCCCAGCCAAAATGACTATTTCACAGTTTTATCATTCTACCTGTTTCATAGTAAACGAGCAGCATCTAGAAACTGATCTTCACCCCTAAAAGACTCGAGCTCACCCACAAAAGCTTTCACAGACTCCTTGAACTATTTTAGTAATTCAACCACAGTGGCTGCTCAAGAGGTGATAACAAACAGATCTGATGCATATTATGACAATTTAAATTCACGTGATGTTTCCTCGAGCACTTGCATCTGTATGATTTCCACAAGCACTAGTATCAGTATGATCGAACTTTAACATTTTGACTGCGACGTAAGCCACCGGTGGCCACGGAAGGGATTTTCACTATGCTGCAGACCGACCAGTAGTCACAAACTCAATTTTCATAAATACTTAACCAAAACTAAATGAAGGCACGATTCAGTTAACGTTTACTATCTTCAACACTGTTTACTACAATTAATTTTAAATTTGAGTTGAACGTTAAACTTCAGTTTTACCAGCCCAAATCAAAGTGTTAATAAAACATAGTCAATCATACCAACCAGATAAAATCCTTGACATAGGCCCTCAATGCTACACTCATTACGTACAATAACCAGACTAACATGAGCGTATTATATCAAGTTTGGCGTACCCGAAGGTCCCCCTAGCGGGAGGCGGGTGAGCCAGACGGCGAGGTCGTGCTTCAGAGGCGTCTGGGAGGCGTGGTGCAGGCGCGATGCCCAGCGGTTCACGGCCTCCAACGACGACTTCGCCTCACCTGCCCGTACCTGCTCACGTCACAAATTGTAACTTGAGTCTTAAGTTTCGGCGTCTCTTTTGTAAGCAATGGTCTCAATCCGTTTCTATTATTCATGGCTTTGCGCCTTTTTTTTGTAAGCAATGATGCACAGCAATTTTTATTATTTATGGTTCGGCGTCTGGTTTATAAGGAATGATGCACATCAATTTTTCTTATTTATGGTTCGGCGTCTTGTTTGTAAGGAATGATGCACATCAACTTTCATTATTTATGGTTCGGCGTCTTGTTTGTAAGGAATGATGCACGTCAACTTTTATTATTTATGGTTCGGCGTCTTGTTAGTAAGGAATGATGCACGTCAACTTTTCTTATTTATGGTTCGGCGTCTTGTTTGTAAGGAATGATGCACATCAGCTTTTATTATTTATGGTTCGGCGTCTTGTTTGTGAGGAATGATGCACATCAACTTTTATTATTTATGGTTCGGCGTCTTGTTTGTAAGGAATGATGCACATCAACTTTTATTATTTATGGTTCGGCGTCTTGTTTGTAAGGAATGATGCACATCAACTTTTATTATTTATGGCTCAGTTATGTTTCTGAAATGTTTGACAAAATTACCTTCTTTCATTTTTACGCTGTGTAAACTATTGAGAAAGAGTTACACGGGCAAGTTATCCTGTTGGTCTTTTCGCGTATTTGTTTGAGCGATGAAGTAACTAAATTGCTGCTATTTATGCTTTAGCTATATTTTCAGATGCTTGCAAAATAACCTTTTTTCATTTCTACATTGTATTATTGCACATCATTGAGAAAGAGTTATATATGTATGCAAGTTATGAGGAGAAAGCTATGTCATCATTATTGCAAATTTCTTGTCAAAACATTTTTTCTATGGAACGAGAAGTGCAATTTTCTGCGAACCATTCCGAACTTGCATGGTTAACAAACATAAAAATGCAAGTGAAAACAAAGTTAGAGTAGCTATTTTATTACTTCATGCACTGTAATACTAAAGAAATTCCAAGTCTTAAAACAGAGGAGAACTTATGTTGACTCAAATTATAAAATGAATTTAGCAGTTTGTACCAAAATGACAAGCCCCACCTGCGATTGTTTGGAGTCAGTGTAGCAGATGAGCCTTAGCAGCACCAGCTCCACACGCGCTCCCAGAGACGGGTCCTGGTAGATAGCGCTCACCTGACCAACCCAGGCAACGGGATCAGCTTAAAAATTCCTTCGTCTTTCTCTACCAACCGCGAAAAGCCTGCCACTAAATCCCATCACATTTTGCCACATTATATCCACGCAAAAGGTAGAAGAACGCCCATAAATTCGTGAAGCGTAGAAGAGTATTTCAAAAACATAACCGTATATACATACACAACAACCTTACCTCGTTTTCAAGCTAGAAAAATAAACCATTGCATTGATATTGTATACAGCGCTTATGAAATTGTTATCGTTTTTATCCTACCTCCATTATACCAAAATGAGGAATGTAATCGAAAGGTTTTAGCAAGACATCCTGTCGAACACTCTCATAGTCATTAGGACGGCAGCTATAATACGTACATGCTTAGCAATGCGTCAGAGATGTATTTTTCCGGTTCTTGTTCTATTTTACTCTCAAATATGTTCGTAAAGCCTACGACGTGCAAGATGTTCACATTAAAGTACAATTTAATTTGCAAAAAAACTGTGATGTTACAAAATAACTGAGCATGAGATGCAAAAGCTTAACTCAACTCACGATGTTGAAGAGCGTGAAGACGTACTGCTCGGTGCTGTCTTCTCCATGGAAATCTATGATGGAACTATCCACTGCGACTGTGATTTCCAGCCAGCGCTGAGGGGAAGACGGCGGAGGAGAGGTATCGTGTATGCTTAGGTCTTCCTCTAGTACGCTTGGGGAGTGTGCTGTGAGTGTAACGGATCGAGACGTAAGAATCTATGAGAGAACTTAACTTCTAGCGATAATATCCGTGAATATGGACAAAGCTGGTCGTCATTAACATCAATTCAAATCAACATAACAGAACCCTGTACCCACTGAAAAAATATTTATAACGCTGAGGTATTCCAATACAAAGCTTTAATCACACTGTGATGCGTGATTTTCTATTACTATGCTTCAATGACTGATGGTTACCTTGCCATAATAACTAAGAACTGAAATTAAAACACTAATAAAAATGTTTTAATAAAGACAATTTCAGACTTTGATGAAAAATAACACAGCAATGGCACATGAAGTCATAACATCACGAGAAAGTGAAACTAATTCGCACAGGATAAAGAATTCCACTAATAAAATGTGTACTATACAAAATTATACTTCGAAAAAGACGCTCACTCGTTTATTCATATGTAAAGAAAAAATACCATAGAAAATATTTTCCCTGAAATGTGTGTGGTGTTGGACTTCAGAGGCAGGAAAACCCATTCCCATACCAATATTAAAAATTAGGTGGTTGAAGTAACCGAATACCGAACCTTTTCGAAGGTAAGAAAAACAAACAATACTTTCTTTGCGCTTTCACTGGATCTTGTGTTTTAGTCACAAAATATTACCTTAGTAATTTATCATTCAGTATTATTTTAGTTGGAGGTAATTCACTAAAATATTACAGGAAAGACATGGGATGTTCTAATTTAAATGGAAGCGAAACTTGAATTCCAAACGGGCCTTTTTCAAGCACTTTACAGCTAAGGAAGCAAATTAGAATGAAAGGGGCTTAGGAAAAAACTCTGAACAGGAGAATTTAGAACCATACAGGGGCAATTCTACGGGTAAAAATAATTACGCAAATTACAAAAGACGGGAAAATTGTGTGTGACGGCACCTGGCTGAGCCACCTCCCACAGGAGGTCAGGAGAGTACCCTCCGTGCCACTCGGAGCCGTTTAGGGTGGACCAGGGCAGCGATGCTGAGCTCGACGGCGGGTCTGAGGAGCCGTCGAAAACAAGTTCACGACTCGTCAGATTAGATTATATCCGATTAGATTAATTTAAACGTTAGTTTAAGCCTTCTAACCGCTAAAAAAAGCTTTCCGAAGAGTTGAAGTAGGAACACGACTCGTCATTTTTTGTTCCAAAAATGAAGAAGATGAGCGCTGCTCTTTTAAAACGTTACTGGTAACATTATGACGGGTTAATTGCTCGTGTGAGATGCTAAGCAAGTGAATTCAAGCAGTTGCAAATTTTTGAGATTACGGAGAAAATTTTTCTGTATGCATTTGGTGAACGTCCAACTGCGCTACACTCCTACATCAGCAGAACAGCCGAAAGCTCTTTACCCGTGGTTTCATTCAGGATAGAATACCAAAAACAAAGCTAACCTAACCAAAGCTACGCTAGCTAACCTACTGCTCAGGACCTCATTTTCATCCTCGGAACGCTAATTTCCATGGATGCAATAGTCATGTTCCCTTGAAGGAAATTATCATATCGACATTCACCTGTGTTGCACTTCGTGCACATCATATATAAGTAATGTCTCCGACATGAATTTAATTGCACTAATGACATTCCGTTCACAAGGTGAAGATAACGCTACTGGTCAACTGTAAATTTTTAATGCTTCGCGTTAAAGGTTAAATGTTATCGATCCTCAGAATAGAGTGCTCAGAAATCATCGCTACCTTTCCGTTCTTAGATTTTATTTCTATACTTGCAGAGTTGAACTTTTTCTATCGGACAACGCAATTCAGATGAACAACTCAGCGAGCAAAATCAAACCTGGAAACCTGTGTTCCGTCAGATTATTATGTTTTCAATTTGTCCTATATCATAGATATTTTAACTTGAGAGAAATCAAGTTACGATTAACTATTCGGGCAGCGCTGGAAAAAATTCAGAAACATTCGTGAAACACAAAAATCGGCCCATAAAATAGTCAAACCATTCAAAAGAGTGTGGGCAATATTTTCTTGAGTCACCTATGATCAGTAGATAACTTGCAAATCAATGATTCATCAGTAATCGGATATGACAATAACTTAATCTCGATTTGAAATCGGTAACTCGTAAAATAACCTCAAATATTATTGATTTTTTTTAAAGTTGTGTGCTTACTGATCCGTATCTAACGACTCAATCGCAGAGAGTGATGGCGACTATATGGTAAGAACAAAATAGAGCTGCCAAAAATATTTATTAGCAATTATTTGATTATAGAAAACCAACCAAGGTGTTCAACTGTAACTTAAAAGCTCATAACGCACCCTCTGTATACAATATTAAGTGTAGCATAGAAAAGTATTATTCACAGTTTATTGTGCGCTGAAATTTAAACAAATTTATGATAATTCACACATATGAGTAGCTCTCACCTTGCTTCTTGTGTCATTTTAGGTCTTCCAAGAGTGCAAACGTGAATTTCTTAGACGTAATTTAGCGCTGGATAGGATACAAAAAAGGGGCTAAAATCTTATTTTTTTCAAGAAACTTGGAAAAGTGGGTAAAGAAGAGCAAAAACTTCTTTAATCAAATTAAATTCATGACTCAGAACCAAACATATCAAATTATTTCACTTGTATAGTGAAGTTTAAGTTGAGCGTGAGGCCGTTTTTTCCAAAATCCAAAAATATCTATGCGTCACTAATAGTCTAGTTCGTCCGCGATAGTGTTCAGGAAGTTCAGTTAGTCATTGTGAGAACAATATACTGGTAAAATGATGTATAAAATATAACGATGAGAAACGTACCTTGCTCTTTTCTCCTGTTTCTGCGCTCCTGACGTTGCTTTTTCTTCTCTTCTCTTGCTTGCCTTCTAGTTTCCCTTGCTCTGAGCCTCTCCTCACGAGCCTGCTTTCGCTCCTCTCTCTCTTGACGCCAGCGATTTCTTCGTTCTTCTTCTTGTGCACATAAAGCAAGAAAACTTTCAAGAGTCATGTCTGAATCTAGAGCTGCGGTGCCCTCGTTCACAATAGCATCAGTGACGCTCTCTAATGTTGAACCAGCTGACGAATGCCCGCCTCTTAGTTCACGACACCGTTGTCTCAATTCGCGATTTTTCCTGTTGTGACGCCGGTTTCGCTTCTTACGACGCTTGTCCCGAGCTTTTTTCTTCGCAGACGCCTTGCTTTTAGAGCCACTAGTGACAGTCTTGCGAACAAATCCTTTGTCCTTCCGAGGTTTGCTTGGGGCTCCTCGATCAACAGGGCTCAAATCCGAAGATCTTTTATGGCGTAGTCTGCCACCCTTACTGAAACCATCCCATTCGAACTTTTGATCTTCATGCAGGGAAATATTCAGTCTGCGGAGAATGTTGTCGACCTTATACATGACGTGCGGTTCAGGCAAAGTCACAGTGTTTAACGAACCAGTTTGCTCTCGATAGCCTTCATCACCCTCTCTCGGAGAATGAAGTGGCACTGACTCGCTACTTGGTGATTCCGATGTATTCTCGGTCCGATGGACATTTGATGAATAAACGTTGTCGCTAAAATTCTGACGAAATTTTGGATGCGTGTTTTTCGAGTTGAGAGGCTCGATAAAATAACTGTTATGGCCTGATTGTATGAGACCTGTAAAGCCCTTACAGCCACTCACTGCAACAAGACTTTCTTTTTCATGGCCAACGGTTTTGCCCACCATGAAACAATTCTCAGGAGCTGGTTTTAAAATGGTCGCACCGTTCGGCAAAACCCATTCAACCACAGTGCCTTGTAAACGGAAGTTGTGATTTGGCCTCAACTGAAGTAACAAGTCATCGTCTGCATTGTCAATCTTGACGAAAATTTCTTTGTCAACTTTATGTAGTCCATGGGAACGGTTTTCATTGAACGGATCGGAGTGATCATGTTCAACACCTTCAAGGGACTCAAGTAAGGTCTCACGTTTCTGACGTTCTCTTAAATTTTGATCCTTGTCAAGTCTCCGGCCTAAGTGATCCACTCGAACAGGATATACGATTGTGTGTGGCGTACCGGGATCAACATACTCCGACGTGATCTGAAACGAGAACAGTGATCAGTGTGGCCAAATACCTCAGCGTGTTTTGGAAACTTCGTTCACAAATGAGAATACAGCGGAAATTGAGATACCAAAGGATCGAGGAGAGGTAGATTTCATCTAGCGAAGAAGGGTCAAAATGTCAATCTGAAATTCTAGTGCCGAGAAATTATTTGATATTTCAGAGTTTGATTGAGCCCAATTTGAATAATGTTCTGCGTTATACCTGAAAGCTCTGAGAGGTCCATCTTGATGTGGATACCGCGGACATAATTACTATGGTGTAACATATCAATTTAACGCTGGTCAGAATAGGCTCGTAATAGTAGGTTGTAAATATCCTTGTTTTGGAAAAGTCTGAGTTTACTTAATGCAAACTCGGGCTCGAGACGCCTATTCTAGCGCAAACAGCTCAAAAGCACTCAAAATGCATTCAGGATTGCGAAATGTTCTTAATTACTATTCTTTATTAACAGCGGGTGAAAAAGTTCTTATTAGCGCTCCTTTCTTTGTGCAGAAGTAAGTGTTTCAATGTTGTAAAAATATTCAAAGGAATATAACATATTTAAACGAATGCGCGATATGCTTAGTTAACTTGCTCAAAATAAAAATCGCCAAGTGGTTCGTATGTACTTGAAAAACAATTTTCAATTTTGAAGAGTTTCGAGCGGCTATCCGACGTGCCGTGTCAGCAGATAAGAATAATTTAGGTTACTAGTTAGCGTGAGCCTCCTTCACCGCAGCCAAGGTGTACCCAAGAGAGTAGGGAGGAAAGGATTATTTCGTATAAAATGTAGGTAACTTTCACTCATTATCTGTGCAAATGTGCGTTCTTGCGACCCTCTCATAGAAACAAAAATATTCAAAGTAGGTGGTAAAATAAGATAAAATTTGAAGAAGAAAATAATCAGCTTTGGAAAAAGAGAGCAGAGATCTTGAAAACTTCAGTGAAAAATCTGTTCATCTTTTGATAAATCAATCTCGATGCATGGATGATGGATTTTGAATATCATGGTTGTGGCGCAGTAAAATTTTATGAATTGACATACATTCTGGCTATGCAAATATCCGCATTTCAATAATTCAGGTAACAAACATGCGCACTACACAAGCAACAAAGACAGACACCTGAGTAGACACACACACCACGATGTCAAGTGAATCGTTCTGTCTGTAAACCTCCTACAAATGAGCATAAAGCCATCGTGTACGGGACACCCATTCGATTATGGGCACATACTGTCGCCGCGTATACGGTTACCTACTTGAAATATTGCTACCCACTTTTGGACGTAGAACCAAGTGAAAGCGTCCAGGTCGCTTCGATTCGTAGTATTGAATTAGGGATATTTTTAAACCTAGTTAAGACAGTATATGACTTTCACATGACTTTCACTTCTCTAACGAAACTATCGCAATATATGCTTTGTTTAACATGTATTGACCCTTATCTTGGTAACACATATTTGACAAATCTTGGATTGTTCACCTGTAGAAAACTCTGTCAGTTATCCTCAAACATTCTTCAAACGCATAAGAACTGGTTCAAGTCGTAGAGCATCAGATATAGTTGGAAAAATGAATGCAGTTTCATACGACCGCTCTTGTGAAATACCTCATTAGGTATTTCATTTTTGAAACTGCTTGTCGCACTTGAAATATTCTGCCCGCACATGAAAAACTTCCGACGGTATTTTCAGAGGGTGCTTCGTTCACATAAGCGAATTGCTGAAGGTGTGTGGTGTGGCAAGAGTTTTTTATGCTCATGCATTTTCCTGGTGACAAGCAAAGGTAGGAACTCATCAGTGACATGTCAGGGAATAATGATGGATGTGCCAATGGTTGCCAAACTACGGTTCAGAGCTCATGTTGCATTGTGCGAAACATACGCTGGGTGTGTTGTGAGTACAAATCTTTTGGGATTTCTAGAAGGAGGGTATGCAGCACATTTGTTATGAGACTCCACATACTCAGCCAATTAAAGTTAGCCTCAATTTCGTTTGAAACTAGTCTCTATACGCTATAATTTGAACAATCCTTCATACTTGAAGCTGTTCTTTAATTGAAAAAAAATTTTTTTGAGAACATATCTGATTCCTCCACTTCTGCCGAGAATCTTTCGAATGAATTTTATTCGACTGAGATCAAAATTCAAAGCTGATAATTTCCTGTCGTTTTATGTTACTTTGGTTACCAGTTTACTGGGTGGAAGTTGGAATGTATACTTCAACAAAGTGTGAGCTATTGTTTAGGGCAAGGGTTGGCAAACTTTTTTACCCGTCGACCCCTTCATAGGATATTTGTATTTACATCGACCCCCTTCCATGCGCACATACATACAAATAGGTGAAAAAATATTAAACCAGTATTCAAAGGGACCCCCTAAATTTAGCGACCTCATGAGTTCTGTTCTCGACGCCCAGGGGTCGATATCGACCACTTTGCCGACCCCTGGTTTAGGGTGATGTCGACTGGGAACCATATTCTGTGGTACTGGTAGTATTTATCGGATACAACAGTAGGATGGGATTGGTAATTGAATGAATGATTGACTGTATTACAGGAATGCAACAGTAATGTATACATTGCTAAAAACGTATTTGCCAAATTGTCAACACTCTGAAGCAATGTACATAATTAAAATTAATTCCAAAATACGAAGGTAAGTTGGAATAAATAAATTGAATTTAATTCAAAATTTTGATACAGTGAATTCGATTTGAATTTAAATTTATACTAGCAAAAAAATCTTTGGGCAATTTTAAACACCCAGTATGTAAACAAAAGAACATAAATTTAATGTTAAAGCTGGTCTTCTACAATGAGAAATTGTTTTTCGTTCGGTTCTTTATAGAAAATTCGAAGAGAAAGTCCTCGTAAACTCGGCACGTACTTTTTTATAGAGGGTTCCATTGATATACGAAAAAATTATCCTGCTGGCTTTCCCTCCTGGAATTGATGAGTGCCAACAACATTCAGAAGACTCCTGCACCGGAGACTGTAGTAAATCAGAAAAAATACCTTTCCTGCAACCCTAACTCAAATAATATGGCGGACCATATAAAAGGTACTGCTCTTTCAACGGCCTCTTGTCTGTAAACGGGGTAAAGAATCCATTGACCCACGATTCTCGAAACGTAACACGTATCGATAGATATGCATGGATACGTGACGTCAACTGTGTATCAAATGTGCAACGTTTTTCTACAATCGCTAACTGGTTTCTTCCAATGGCCGATTTTTTAAAATTCCTGAAGGATTTTAAAATCCTTCCTTTAAATTTGCCGAAAATTGAGCCAAATCGGTTAAACATTTCACAGCTTCAAATCAAAGAAAAAGGGGGTCTAAAAATAAACATTATTTCGAGCCGCCCCCTAGTGCTACAACATACAAATCGAAAAGGCCTTCAAGTTTTGATTTGCGCCAAATGTGTCTCTCTTGGTTACAAAATCTCATTGAAAACACGTAACTCGTGGAAACCGGTTAGCGACTTCGAAAACTACACAAGCCCGTGGAAACAAAACTGAGCAAAATCTTTGAATCTCTGATGCGTTCGTTGCCTATGCTGCACCTGAACAAAAGGTTTCTAACAAACGAAAAGACGCTAAATTTTTCAGACCTCATGAAAGGGGAACCTTCACTCGTTTTAGCCTGCTTTTACTGCCGGACGAACGAGTTGCGAGCGTCGGTCAAACAGCGAGAGGTGTCGGTTGAGACATGTTCGCTAGCAGCGGAAAGCTTGTCCATTAAATAGAAAAACATGCATGGCGCAGGAGGCCTGGCACCGACAGCTGCGCCTCGTGATGTTCTGGCAGTAACCACCCGTAGTCTGCGTGAGATTGGCGGGTGTAAGTAATGCGTGATTATACGCTTCGTCCGCAAACGGCATATGTCTAAGTGGCCTACGTGCGAATTTTAACGTGATAAAAAGCACTGAAATGATTAATGGTGCTGCAACAAGTAATTGGACAGGGTTTAGGATATTGGGGCCACTCCTAGCGTAGTCATAGAAGGGAAATGTCTCATTAAATTGACGTAGATGGTAGAAAACCAAGAAAGGAATAGCCACACAGTGTCGGAGCTCTATTTTTGAGTACTGTGTACGCAGTTTATAAGATCAGACTTATATTTATTAAAATTAACGATTTGCACCTTTAAAAATATGTTCTTTCACTTTCCAATGAAAGTTTTATAAATTTTTTCGATTATATGAAAAAATTTATTCAGTAATATTACATTGATTTCCTAGCAAAATTCTGGTGAAATAGTAACTTACGGCTGTTATAAATATTCGTAATAATGACCTTTACTTTTACAAATTTTTGTTACCGTTTTTTAATGAAAATTTAAAAAAATATTCTAGTCGTATGAAAACGTAATTATTCAGCAATTTTACGCTGATTTGCCAGCAAAAATTTGGTGAAATCACACTAATGTGCGGCTGTTTATAATCTAGGATTCTAGGGTGATCGCTCCATACATACAGTCATCCCAGGTGACGTATAACAGCAGTGCGATGCACCCTTTTATTACGCGATGTGATAAAATATTTTAAAACTGGAGAACTATTCACTCAATGCGCAAGTTAAAATATATTAAAACTTTGATCCCTTCCTTAATATACTCTCGTTTAATGTACTTTCGTAATACTTTATCTATGCCTTTTTGTATCTAAATTTAGTTCGAGTTTCCAGAGTTAGCGCAGAACACAATGTACCTTTTCTCTTGTATTGAACCTTTTCAGAATCATCCCTCTGTAAAAAGGCTTCAAATGATCTACAGTACTTTTGCTTCTAATTTCTTATCTATTGAACGCACATCTCTCTATTCTCGTTCGGTATTGTTGGCATGTGCAAGAGTTAGTGAGTCTATGAAACGGTGCAAAGGGTTCTCTGTTAAATGCTTGAAGTCAGGAGACTTAAAATTTGTACCCAACCTTTTATAACGGCTAACAGAGCTTGTTAGTCCTATCTTACACTTACAATAAGAAGCACCGTGATAAATCATTAGCATTAATTCCTACGAAGTTACAAGCATCATCCATAATTCATCTTGTGCAATGATCACGTTTGTCGAATTTAGCAACGTCAAAGTTATCTCAAGCACATCATTGTCTTCTCTCTTTTGTATATTTTAACGATGTAATCAGAAGTACTTCTCAGGTGAAGTTAGCCTGATCAGTTATTATTGTTAATTCGTAGAATTTCAGCAGCCTCATTGCAATTTA
This sequence comes from Morinoia aosen, assembly GCA_030386875.1. NCBI lineage: Eukaryota > Metazoa > Arthropoda > Malacostraca > Amphipoda > Talitridae > Morinoia > Morinoia aosen. The sequence goes on along the minus strand of CM059559.1, from coordinate 9,152,042 downwards.
AATTACTTTTTATGTAAATTTTCAAGAATTTACGAGTATAACTAACTAAGCATAAAGTATTGATGTCTGCAACAAAGTACTAGCGAATACGTTCTTCCTACGGCCTTCAAGTTTTCATATTAAAAAAAATTTCATACCTTCACAAGCGCTACAGCTAGTTTGAATACATTGCCAACCTTAAAATCTTCGTACAGTGTTCTATAAAAGCGCCAATTGTATTTTATTTTATTTTATTTTCTTGGTTGCAATTTTACTGCAACGATAGAATTTCAACGTTAACTCTTTACTGCCCAACTGGACTATTTCGTCCTCTTTCAAAAATAACAATAATATATCGTATTTCTTATTCAATTTGTTCACTAATGTGTCCTTTGAACTGTACTGCCGAGTGGCAGTTCCTTCCCCATCTTGATAACAGTGACTACCTAATGCCAGTGTCGGTTTAGTGATAGTGGTTGTCATAACGGTAATATGAGTATAAAAATGTGGGCGTTAAAGGGTTAAAGTCGTGATAATAGTGTTGAAATTCAGAGCACACGTCTTCACTATCCGATTCACCCAAATTCAGAATATAAATTTCAGAAGTCCTTCAATATTCAGTGTCTAGTGAAGATTATGCTGCATCATCCTAGCATCTCTGAAGGTGCTATGTATATCGAGTAAAACATGCATGAGTTGGAGTTATCCTTCTTGTACAAATATACAATACGTCTTTATTATCCGATTGCTTCTGGCTAAGATACAACTTCTTATTTGACAATATGTTTAGAACCATTATAGTGATATATACGAGTGATCATTCTATTGAATGTACGGCCGTACTTCAACTGCAACCCAGTCTAATTTTTCACCGCCTGCATTCATGTTTTTCGCCGCCCAAGTAATTGAATCGCTTAGGCGGCGAAAAACATGTATGCTCCGGCGAAAAAGTTGGACTGGGTGGGGTGGTTCCTCCTTGTCGTTTCCTGGTTGATGTGCACCTGAACATTCCATCGAATTTTACCAGTACTTCATCAATGGTTCTTATTATCCTTGAAGAAAATTTCTACGCACGTTTCCGTTGTATAGCCCATCAAAATTTTCTTGAAATATTTGCGTCTCCACCATCGTAAATATTCGGTTAAATTGCTGGATATTTTTCATCCTATGCTCTGAACCATTACATCAATAGAGTAAAAAGGAAAACACCATTCAGTATATGATTAGAATATAGGTTAGTTTAGGCCTCCCTAATCGCTACAAAAAAGAGCGTATCGAAGAGAGGAAGGAGAAAGGCACCACTTAGTATAGATATTAGGGAATGCGAAATGTATTATTATTATTATTTTATAAGAAAGTTTTAGCCTCCCTTAATTGCACGACAAAGATGTTCTAAGAGAGGAAGGAGGAAGGCACCATTTAGTATAGATATTAGGGAATGCGAAATGTACGTAGAAGGGGCATAGAAACAGTAAGTTGGGAAAGAAGTTCATGAAACAAAATAAAAGTTGCAGAAGAATGTAGTAGGTGCTGAAAAACAGGAGGGCAGTGAACAGAAAAAATTCGGTAACCGGTAACCATCTATAATTCAAGACCATTGAAATGTAAGGTCAATAAATAAATATATTTGTTTTGAGTCGAAATTAATCGCACGATTACACCATTCCGAGTGCCACAAAAGGAACAATCATAAAATTGTCGGAAATGTTAAGACGAGTAAAAAAATTTCAAACTCTGGAAAGTAGTTCTTTTAATGAGCTCCAGGATCTTCATGACCGAACGTTGCTTCTCAATGTACCTAATTCGTGATAATTCTTCACCCAATCTGACACTTTGACCACAATTGGTTAAACTGGAATTCAATATTTAACTCAAATTTAAAGTCGATCGTAGTGGACAATTTTCTAAATTGCAAACATCAACTCCATCATGCCTTCATTTAACTTGAAGTATTTATGGTAATTGAGTTGGCGACTACTGATCATTCAGCAGCATAATGAAAATCCCCTCTGTGGCCTCCGGTGACGTACGTTGCGATCAAAGTATTAATAATTATAGATCAACTTGTTCATTCTTAAGCAGCTACTGCACTTTATTCAGGACAAACCATAGATAACAAAAGTTCGTAATATTTTTGCCTTTCACATTGGAGTAAACCACGCACAATGAACCTAATTCGTGATAATTCGTCAGCCAATCCAAATAATGCATAAACTTATTCATTCTTAAGCACCTATAGCACTTTATTCAGGACAAACCATAGATAACAAAAGTTCGCAATTTTTTACCGTTCCCACTCAAGTAAACCTCACACAGATAAAGCTCTGTAAACAGCAAGAGCGCGCGTGCGTGCCTTCTGTTGAGTAGCTTGACCTGGATATTGGATATCCGCAACACCGGAGTTTATTGGCGTTGTATTTATTTCAGAGCTCAGCTGATCTGCGTAGCACGTCGTGTTCAGGTCCGACAAACAAGGCGATCTGTTGCCAATGAAGGGCTGTCACCCAAGTTGGCCATACGGTAAGCTTCACAACACAACACGGGCGTCTGCATGTCCTGCACTGAAGGGTGCACCATCACTGATAACGCGCTCGCATTCTTCTTTAACAGGACTTTAACGCGTGCTCAACCTGATGCCTCAGCAGCTCTGAATGCAGGTTTAAAAGCCAGGTTTTAATTTCCACGAACGTAAACTGTTTGTAATTTAAAATGGTAGTGCTGCTAACACGCATTCTCTTATCGTACTGGCATTGCAGTCGCTGGCCTGAGCAGTTATGACTCTGTATTTAGCAACGAGTTTCCTTTTCTTATTTGCTCAAAAGGAGATAGGAAGTGGACTAGAGAAAATTCTATCTACAACGCAGAGAAAAAGAACACAAGCAATGAATTGCAATACAGACTCAATTATTACTATGGGAATAGAAGAAAGCAAACACTGAATGAATATTTCAATTTAGTTTGAGTTTATCTAAATACAGCAAAGGTGCTCCGAAGAAATGACAAAAGAAGGCTCAATTTATATGGAATTTAGGAAATCTTTGCCTCACGCCCTACGCAGAGAAATAGTAAGATGGAAAGAAGTTCATGGAGCAAGATAAAGGTTGAAGGAGAAGTTATAGGTGCTGAAAAAATACAGATTTCACTGTAAAAAAAAGTGGTCCGCAGCAAAACAGCAAAAGTAAAAACCAATTCTATAGCAAGCAACAAATGGAAGGCCAAACTAACCTTCAGCTCAGGAACTCCATCAGGAGAGCTAATTCCCATAAATACAATAGATGTCGCTCCATGAAGAGCGCCCGCCCAAATTAAATAGAACAAAATAAGAGGTCGTTTATTGGTTTACACTGCGTGCAGTGAATAGAATTCTGAAGGAATTAATGAGGTAATGTCTGCGCGTAAGGCGATACGCTAGGGAGCAGGTAACGAAAATCAAATTCAAGTCTGAGTTAAATTATTGTTCAACTCCTTCGCTGTGGCTGGCACACACATGGTTCCGTACAGAATGCCCATGAATAAAACGCCTCAGGTGAAGAGGTTAACATGGTCAAAAAAATTCACAAATTTTGTCGGGGTGTACACCCATTAATTTCGTGTTTCAGTAGCTCACTTTCGGCGCCCAAATTGTGTGATTAATCGACAGTAATTTACCTTCCCCAACCGGCTAGAGTATAGGTAATGAGCTGCATAATTTGGTACGTAATCGCCACTAACTTGCCTCCCTCTACCGACTGAAGCATAAAGGTAACGAGTGCCGCAATTTGGTATGTACATTTAACTCAAAAACTGCCCTCGCCTATCTTCAGAGAATGTGAATTAAAATTTCAGCTGCTATAAGTAGTGCATACTTAAAACAGTGTAATAACATTCATCGTCAGAGAATGAGAATTCAAATTTAGGCAACTATAAGTAGCGCCCCGTTAAAGCAGTGTATTAACATTCATCCTTGGTGATAACATACATCTTTGGAGAATGCGAGTTCAAATTTACTATTCCTCTTTGCAGTATTGTTCAGATGCGGTTACGGCTGTCCAGGCACAGAGGGAGGCTTTGCCTCGCTGCTCACCCCAGAGCAAGACTTGAGAATACGTTCACTGCGTTTCCGCGTTGTTAACGGTTGGTTAAATTGTAAGCAGCAGAATTGGGAGACCGACTTTGATGGTCGAACGCAATTTTCTCCCTTCCTAAGAGATATGAAAAATACAATTAATTGCATGATAGCATTTCACCTCGTATGGTAATAGTTATTTTCAAACAGGTCACGAAACAGATATAACATCTTTCATTTATACCGGTATGGGAATGAGCAATTTACCTGTTGGGACACATATGGTCCAATACGCGGGGAACGTTAAATTTAATTCTTCGATTTGCTCACTTCATCATTCCATTTCTTTCGACTACTTCAATTATTTCAACTAAAGTGTCTCTTTGTAGGTCAGATTAATGATTTACAGTACATCTCAAACACTTCAAGATTATATAGATTGATTTTAGGTCGAGCTACACTTCAAACTTACTTTGTGACTAGGTCAATATTATAAGTACCTATGAAACTATCAAAGAATAACTCAAACTGAATACATTTTGCTAAACAAAGATCCGTTTTCTAGAAGGTCGAACACAATTGGTGTAACTTTGAGAAGCTGTTTCCGTTCAATTGATCGATTATTAAAAGTAGATAAATATTATCAGCAGAAGAATGCACTTGACACGTTCTTGTCCTGAATAATACATTCCCATAGCGAAGAAAATTTGATAAGAATTATACATATGAGTAAAAAGCGTTATCTTGGTAAAATACCACTAGTATTTGATCACGGGATGAATGTTCCAGCAGTCCTCGCCGTTTCACAGCGGTACAACATGTTGACTGCGATGGGTTAAACTGAAGTTCAAAGTATTGAACTCAAATTCTATGTCAAAAGTTGTTGGCAATTTCATGAATATCAAATATCCACAGGGTCCATTAAAACCATCAATTTTAAAAGGTTTTTCAATTTTTTTTCGAATGATCCATCGATAGGTCGTATCACAAGCACCGTGTTACGTCAACTTGGCTACGCTACGTAATGAACTGCAGCACCAAAGCAAGTCTAACAAAGTCTAACGAAGTCTACAGTTTAACCAAGTCGACTTTGAAAACAATACGGTGCTCGTCGTACCGCTACGACGATGTAATCTAAGCGTGAAATTATGCGTAATTTAAATTATGCGAAAAATTTGCTGCAGTCGATAATTAGTTGACTTTCTAAGAGTGAAACTCGACCTCGTGAAGACCGAAAATTCCTCAGCGCGCTCACAACACCAACAACATCATCCACATTATAGTGATTAAATAAACTGCCCCGTATAATCTGCGAAATAATCTGCGAGGCGAAGTAAGTTGCGCGAAAGATCGTGAATACATCGGAAAAACTGGGGATTTTACCAACTAAATCTTTTGCAGCTCTAGAGATGAGATTTGAAGGGATAGAGCGGTGCAAAATCTGAATTTATTCATAACTTAATTTGTTTATTTATTTATATAACTTAATTAACGAATTTATAACTTAATTAGATAAATTTAATTAACTAAAATTCGATAAATTTAATTAACTAAAATTCGATAAATATAATTAAATAAAATTTGATAAATTTAACTCTTTAAATTTATCAAATTAATTTACAAGGTAAACGGGATGCTAAACTACACCGTCGAAATTTAAAATATGGCCGAAAATAAGCATCTTAGGAATTAATTCCACCCTGTCAGAAACGTGGATAATATATCATTTCAAGTCTCGACAGCCATGAGCTTCGGCCACTAACTTATCGAGCCATGATACACGTGCAAAATTTTAGTTTAAAATTTTTGTAAAATGATAGAACCTATGCAAAATTTAAATTGAATAGGTTGTGAAATGATAGAACCAATGCAACATTTAAATTGAATAGGTTGTGAAATGATAGAACCAATGCAACATTTAAATTGAATAGGTTGTGAAATGATAGAACCAATGCAACATTTAAATTGAATAGGTTGTGAAATGATAGAACCAATGCAACATTTAAATTGAATAGGTTGTGAAATGATAGAACCAATGCAACATTTAAATTGAATAGGTTGTGAAATGATAGAACCAATGCAACATTTAAATTGAATAGGTTGTGAAATGATAGAACCAATGCAACATTTAAATTGAATAGGTTGTGAAATGATAGAACCAATGCAACATTTAAATTGAATAGGTTGTGAAATGATAGAACCTATGCAAAATATCAATTTGAAAAGGGTGTGAAATAATAAAGCCTGTAGGCTCTCTTCCTGGCCTACGACGTTATAGGGGAATAGACTTCCCTTTACCACACGGTTCAATAAATTGATACTAGCTCGTTGCGTGCTCTCATGATTTATTTCAGGGGACATGAACAAACATCACAGTCCTTTTAACGATAGCACAGTAATAGCAAGCAAACAAAACAAGTTTCAAAATATTGAGGAATTGCGAGGTGTCTGGAAAGATAAAGAATAAAACTAAATAAGACGGTAACAAGAAATAAATGAATATGCATATGTCCTCAATATATGTCTCAGTATAATCAAATCCAATGTACCTAGAAATAAACAAAGACAATTCAATAGTGAACTACACGCTGGCCGATTGTCACGCATCTGGCGCCTAGAAAATCTACCTAGCATTAGCACGCTGGGATAATTCTTTCAACTATCTTTTAAGAAGCATGGACGGCGCCAACAAAGCCTATGCAACATTTTAATTTAAAAAGGTTTGTGTAATGATAGAACCTATACAACATTTTAATTTAAAAAACTATGTATGACCTAAATTTATCCAGTTATCATAATTTTCAATACTATACTCATTTTCATCATATGCCATTTAAAACATCTGATATGCCAAAAAAAATTCTGTGTAAGGACTACCGCCCGACCACTTCCCATTCTAACTTGCATGCAGGCGGCGAAAAAGTTCTACTGTGTTTCGGTGAGTAGGGGCTTTACATGACGGACATCCTGAAACCCTATGCCAAAATTTAACTATGGAGACTATCCGCGTGCGAGCCGCGCTTGCTGTAGGGTGCAAATCTGTAACTTTTCACGATGTATTTAACGTTAAAACACAGACGATATAGGTTCCGATTAGGTTAGGATAGAATGCGTCATGCTTTGGTTCATTTAACTTATAATATTGTGGATGCAGGCCGCTAATCTTAAACAACAGATGACAGTAATTTTTGTTATCACTATTATTATTGTTTTAGTTTGAGACTACCAACGTCCCAAGCCACAACAAAAGGGATCTCAAGAGAGCTAAGAGTACGGACGGGACCATTTGGTATAGTCTGTATAAACTGTGAATCAGTGCACAAAGTGTGCTCCCACGCAGGATCTCCGGCAGGAGACAGGTAATGGAGATCTCCTGCATGGAGACGGGTAATTAGGAAGAATGAGAACGAGAATATAATGAAGAAGTAACAAAGAAGGCATAAAACTTGAAATAAGCGAAGTGAGCGCGAAAGACAAAAGTTCCAAAGGCCTATCTTTTCCCAAGGTACCAGTATTACTTCCCCCTCTCCCCTAAACCTAGTACCTATTCTACGCACCTGATGTGCTTATCAAGTTTTTTTAGGTCATTCGCACTTTTATTTTCTGTGAATTTAACAAACTATGCTTCTTTTACAATGAACTGACGATAAACACGTCCAATCAATAAGTAATGTAAAATAATTTTTCATCTTTATACTCCTGGATAAATTGTAGGTAGTTTCTTAACGTAAGTCATTTCGAGAATTCAAATGATCCTGTTCCGTGTGATAATACACAGATTGTTGAATGTTTTCTCATCCACTCGCAGCGTCTCTCCTCTACACTCTAAAAAATAGATACGATACAAGAGATTAGAACTGTGACACCTTGCTGTCGAACTGTTTAGCAACAGCAAGTTGTGACTCAACTATCACCTCCAAGTATCTGAGGTATTAGACTGCTGTAAAACTAAAACTCTGGGCTTCGAGCTGATAAACCACGAGTTTTTACAAATATTTCTAAACATACACGCTCTGAAGAGTAATAATTTAACACTGAATTTCCTAACATATACTTCAAGTTAATTCGACTCTAGAGTGGGAAAAATTGAATTGAGTGCATTGCCAGGCGCGTAAAATCTCGAGTACTTGTTATCGATGATCGTTTTTCATTTCAGTACTCCCAACGTACTCTCCTCACCAAGTACTCCAGAGATAAAAATCTCTCAGAAACTCCTCGACGGGTTGTCGTCACAGCCTCGTAAATTTTTTCTATATCGTCAATGCATATACGTTGTTAATTTCAACTGAAACGTGTAGAAGTAAGAGTAAATACTGAAGTGGACCGAACTGAGCCGCAATTACTCGTTGCAATTTGGCGGAAGCTATGCTGCTCTTTGCACCTCATTTCAGGTATTAGAAAATTCATTTCAGAAAGGAGTAACCAAACAACTTCATTCATAAATTTTAAATATTCATAGCAATGTCTTTAATAAAATATAGAGAAAAAATAGCAGCCACCAAGTGAAAGAAGCGATGTTCTAGCGTACCTCGTCCCTCAATATTAGCCATTCTCTAGACTCGACTCGCAAAGCTGTTATCACAGTGACACCGGAACTGCCCAACCGCACAACACCGGCAGATTCACACATTCAGAACTACACAACCCCAATGTTTGAAATATTGCACGCCAAAAAAAACGGATTTTTCAATTAAAAATGGTACACTGAGGTCAATTCGATCATTTTCTACATCTGCACCACCGAATATAACAAACTAAATGAACTTGCTGCTTTTTAAACGTAACTCTTCGTAAGCATTTCAGATCGATGCGGAACTTTGATACAACGGTAAAAAAGAATTATAATTATACGCGCCAAGAAGTATTCCTACGGGAATCTGAAATTATTTTAGGTCATTATTTTCTCGAAAACGTAGGAGTTTTGAGCTTTTTGTCTCTCCTGAAAGTCATTTTATTTTGTGTTTTTCTGTATATACTTAAAATATGTGCCTTGAATTACACAACACTCTGTAGAATTATCCATCTTCTCTCAAGTAAACTGTAGAGTAATTTGGACGAAGACTGTCATTGGTATGCTACGACCGTCTTATCTAGCTTTGCCCAATAGCCTTTGATAAACCTTAACAAATTTTGATACATCTCATTGTCTCCAGAGCTTGTTCATTTTATATTATATATAACAGTGTACACGACCTCTCAAAAACGATGATATCCAATATTTTCTTCAGAAAATTTTCCAAATGTGGACGAAAAACAAATACATCCATCCTAATAGTATCTGCGATTAAAATACTCTTGTACTTGTGCACTGAAAACTCGTATCACAGATACGGTCATTATAGGCATCCTTTAAAAGCGTGAAAGAGGGACGAACCAACCAATTTAATGTATTAAATGTTATTCCCGTAGGAATAACGTAAGAGAAATTATTATTCTGATTGTTATTATGATTATGATTATTATGATTATGATTATTATGATTATGATTATTATGATTATGATTATTATGATTATGATTATTATGATTATGATTATGATTATGATTATGATTATTATGATTATTATGATTATGATTATGATTATTATTATTATTATTATTATTATTATTATTATTATTATTACTATTATATTTTAGTTTAAGCCTCCCTAACCGCTAAAAAAGAACGTGTCAAAGAGAGGAAGGAGGAAAGCACCATTTAGTATGGAGATAAGGGAAAGCAAAACCTATGCAGAAGAGACATAGAAACAGAAATTGAGAAATAATTTCATGAAACACAATAAAAGTTGAAGAAGAAAGTAGTAGGTACCGAAAAACAGGACTGCAGTGAATCGAAAAAAGGTGGTCCTTAACATAACAAAAATTATTTTATTTCAACAAAAAGAATGCCTACCTAACTCTCAGCTCGATCCCTCACACCTTGGCCCGCGCGGGCGCTAATTCCCATAGATACAATAGTTGTATCCTCCTGAGGGGGATTGAATTAAGTCAAGAGTTAGATAGTGCATCGCTGATCAACAGCTACTTGGGTCACCGTGCTGTTGCGACCGCCCTGGTGTGTTATAAGATACTAGTCCACCCCCCTTTTTTTTAAATAAGTTAGAAGGCGAAATTAAAGAAGGCCGTAAGAAATAAAAATCAATCTCTCGAGAGTTGATGAGGCTGCGGTGAACACGGCCCGTCAAAATATTAGGACTGGAGCTTGTATCACAGATACGCTCATCACACACTTCCGCCTGGCTTCGGACAGACGGACGCGGCTCTTATTATAGTATAGATTCAGAGTTCATTTTGACGAACACCTGCTTGATAACGAACAACCGTAGTCCAGTGTGACAACCTTGTGAAGCATGCAATAAATAGCAGCTTTGATCCTACAACTCCAGAGTTGGACGTAATTGATGATATTGAACAGAGCAGCCTATGGCAAGCATTTTTTCAGCATGACTATGCTGAATCCATTCCAACGTCATGAGAAAACAAAGTTCCTCACTTTTACGAGGTAGTTTCTTCAGTAATTTTCCAGCGCACATTGCGGCGCTTACGGTATGGCTTTAGCGTCCCATTATGGTTTGAAAACTCGAGATGAAAAACACCACAGTGATGCCCAAACACAGAGTATACCTTTTCTGAGATAAATTTAGTCCTCAATCCTCCTCATAATAATTCAATAGCATAAGAACGGTCGGAAAAATATGATTTTAACACGCAATTCACACAAATGACAACTCATCACGTTGTGCGCTTCCGATAGAATTTACTAATGACTTGATGCAACACTTGGGGCTCAACACGCCGCTCGCGGCGCTACTGAAGAGCTGTGACTGGTCTTGTAAAGCTTCAGATGCTTCGTTAATTACACCACCATTAAAGGAACCGCCCGGACTGGACAACAGCGAGCACACGTGTACCATATTCATAAGCTCGAATGCGAATGAGTAAAGGATGTTTTTTATTCCAAGCAAGCTTGATACATATCTTGTACATTGGTCTTTCATATACCTTATTACTAACACCAGGATGCAATGACGGTTAATCACGGTCAAGCAGGTACTCATTTCAGACACCGGGTACGTAGAGTGAGGAATTGTGGCTGAGTTCTCTTTTCCCAACGGGGAGAATCACCGGGCGGCACTGCCGGGATTCCAACTGCCGACACCTTCCCGTGGAGAGCGCGCACTATACAGCAAAACAATGTTGCTGCAAAAAAAATCATGTTCGGTAGCAAAACACCATAGCAAAAGTGCAATACAACTGAGAGTATTTACACAATTTATAGTTTCTATCGAAAGCATAGATGTCCTAAATAACAAGTAAGTCCATGCTATATACGTATAATAGCAGCACAAACACAAATGTTCCGCACGGAAATGACTGTGGCGAACATCAGGCATGGTCAGGAAATTCCAGCGAGCCTCCAAATCTCAGCTGCCACACGCAGGAAGCTTTTTTGTTATCAAACAATGCGAGAGAAACTTATGAGAAATATTTTGCTTTGCGTTACGAAACACAGTGATCAGACGAACGTGAAATGGTGTGGAGAGATGAGTCTTTAATTCCACGTCGCTTAACAACGTCTTTTCGAAGGCGAAAGATATTTTTTCACGTATATACTCAGGCATCCGAGAGTTGATATTACAAATTTGAAAACAGCGAGCAATACTTCTTATTGGAATGATTTGAACCAACAATTCGAAAAATAACTAATGGAGTCGTTCATTTAATACACTATCGATTAAAAACACGAAAATCTATGCGTCATTACCACTTAAGATTCGATACACGAGCCCAATTTAAAAAAAAAACGAAATCGAGCCATTCATCTAACTTTAGGTCACGAATTCTACGAAGAATTACACCAGCGAGATAATGGCAAGCTTTTGTAGCGCGTTATCTCCGTGTCATCAACGACCGTCCGCCAGAAATCAGGGGCACCCGCAAGCGTTTTTCTGGACCACGATGACCCGCCGATGAAACTCTACCTGGTGTCCCAGAAAAATGTCACTGACTTTTTAATTGATTATATTTCCGGTTTAAGTTAACTTATTTGAAGCGGAGACATGATCAATTTAAAAGTCGGGACATATTTATGGGCCACCCCGTATAATGAAACTCGATAATTCCCAATGAAACTCTACAATGAAACTGTACCATGAAACATTATTCCTAGTGAAATTCTACGATGAAAATATAATTCCACATGAAACGTACATAGATCAAAATGATTCAACATATCATACTTATGGTAAATTTCAGGAAATTTAAGATCAGTTCAAATTGCTGCACTGAAACAAAAAGAAAATTTCAAAAATACCTGTGGTTGTTACATTATTGTTGCTTGGAGTTTGATGCTGTATAAAATTAGGTGCTGCATGGGAATCCAGCGGAAATCAATACATCTGCTTTTAAAAAAAGTTTATCAGCCCATTTCATGCGAAAAGACTTTAAAAACAACTCCGATACCAAAACAACGCACATTAAACGTTCGTATCCTTCCATGACGAGATGACCAAGGAAATCTCAGAAAAGGAAGTCTCAGAAAAGGAAGTGCTTGCAGTCTCTAAAAACTTTTCCACTCACAGGAAGGTTCTTCCGAGACGATGACGTCTAGCCACAGGCACGGCCCAGCCTCATTTATTGCAGAATTACGTCAGCCGTAAATAAAAGCGGACACGGGAGGTCGCCGACGGGATCACCCGAGCAGCTGTAACTTCCAACTTGGATGTGGAGGTCAGGAGAGGGTGCGGGCCTCGGACACAAAGGTGGTGAGCGCTATGCGGTAGGTAACTGAAATTCTACTCGACAAGCCCCGCCGTTGATGCACGCAATAAGCAGAGATGCGCAAACAGATATCGTACGCTTTGTGCATCTTTAGAAGCAGAGCTACACGGTCGTAAACGTAGGCGGAGAAGATGGATGCACGCAATTCTCGTATTCGCAATTTAGGGCCCAGACACTCCAGTAAATTTGTCAGCATGCTGAATGGAGGCAAATGGGGTATCTGGGATACGCTAAGGTTTAGTTACAAGGAGTAAGTGTATGCTGTACGGGCAATAAAATAGTTGAGAACAATGTGCTAGCAGAGTTATCGCCTTAGCCCATAACGAGCAACATATGCACTCCAGTAAATGTGGTGTTTTTTGCTGGCTGTTAGAGGTGGGCTGTGGTAATTCACAACCTCTCCGGCGATCAGAATAGGACTTTTGATAAGACTTTTCTTAAATTTCGGACGTTTTGAAACCTGATACGAAGATCAATTTATTAAAAATTTATAGCATTTGAATTCATATTCAATATAAAATGAATGTCACTACACTAAACACGCGATAGTGAAATTCCCTTTTAAGAGAGCAATAGCTACCAGCGGCATCTTCAAAGCAAGCACTCAAAGAACGGACCAAGCTTGGAACGTAACGACTGATACGACAAAAGAGATAAATTTCTTGGTTATAACGACGGTTATAAAGAAAAAGCGGGCTGTTAAAATTCCATAGCAGTAACTCTTTGAATGTGCTCCCATAGCATGAGTCGAAATCTTTTTCGAACACTGCAATCTAAAGCCCCACGTCTCAAAATAAAGTAGTAAAAATAGTTATCGCCTCTTGATTTTTGAAAGAATAAAGTTTAACGGCCAGTGTGTAGTTCTCAAATTTCAAACACCATGCAGCTTCATTCAGATTCAATTTAGAATGACATGTAAGCAGTACGATAACTTACTAACACTATGCAATCAATGTGCTAGGTATTTAAGCGCCAAATTGTAAAACACGTCAACGCAAAATCGCAGTTATAGTCACACAATACTGGTAATTTCATGTACCATAACCGAGTCATAGTTCCACTTTTTTTAATCCGTTCTTGAAAATTTGAACCCAAGATCCAGTAAAGTTCAGAAGAAAAAAGAAGTAAACTCATTTTTACGTGCATAGATATGTTGGAAGGTATCACGTTCTATAACGGTGGCATAGCGAATGGTCTGCCAAAGAATAAGTCATGTCATCTTCTCTACGTACGTAGCAGGCAAATAGAGGTGCGCGCTGTGCATTTGGAAACCTGAGCACGGATACATCTTATTTGCATATAAAAAAGAACAGAATAGAACAGGGGAACAGAAACGAGCCTGGTGCTCTTCTCAGGTTGCTACCCGTCCCGTCACCAATCTAGAATAGAAACAAAATACATGGCGATTACATTTACGGTCATCAATTTCCACGTGCCAGTAGGATCGTTTGAACTCGACAGCATTAGGAAGCGGCCGTTTCAAGCAAATGTGGTTTCATGATTTGTCACTTTTTAGCTTATAACCTGATTTACTGTTACTAAAATTTGAAGCTTGAGTGCAGAAGAAAGCCCGACGTTATAATCGGTACTAACTTCACTAATGAAAAAGAATGTTAAAATTGAGTTTATGGCTCTTGAAATTAGAGAAACTTAATTTAAATACGGCTACTATAATTCCCCAGGTTAACAACGGATAACTGGTACCGTTGAATATATTATAACGTGCTCACAATTCCAATTACAAAAGGCTATGTATAATAAAAGGAACAACTTTGCCGAGCAGTGAATCTCGGTCAATTTCAATTCAATATGAATTTAAATGAAAGGACTACGTCGACAATATTCGAATTTTTCGACCAATAAAACACATGACACGAGTAAATTCCCGTGTATGAATGCTCACGGGGTACTGGAACATGACATTTCTTGTGAAATCATAACCGTCATTTTGAAGAGAAATATGAAAGCTATCATAACAGCCCATTGTGATGGATGTTAGTTCAAACCTCCCTGACTGTAACAAGGGCCTTTCAAAGAGTGGAAGGAGGAAACTATTAGTTCGGACTTAAGGGAACGCGGAATCTATGCACAAGGTTCATAAAAACAGAAAGTTGAGGAATAAGTTTATGAAACAAGATAAAAGTTGAAGATTAAAGTAGAAGGTACTGAAAAACAGGACAACAGTGAACCAAAAAAGGATGATGCGCAACAAAGCAAAAAACCTATTCTACATCAACACAAAGAAGGCCTATACTTAACCTTTAGCTAGGAACATCCCTTTCTCCCTCAGGGAGTGCTAATTCTCGGAGATTCAATAATTATATCCCCCTGAGGGGGATTATATCAGCCGAGTAGTTTCGAGTTTGTGTTAGAAAAGAAGTCTCATTGGGCAACTTCATCTTTACTCACGACGAGTCGTAACACTATTTTACGATGCTAATTGTATGATACTTTGCTGCAAGTTCGTATTAGCAAATTAGGTTTGACATCAGGTTGTTGTCTTGCATTTTAAACTGGAATGGGTTTTTTAAACAAGAATGAAATTTAAAAACACAATTGTGTTCACACGGTAAATAATGCACACAATAAATATAACAGTTTCATTTTAAAAGTATTTCATATTTATGCTCAAGAAACGCATTCAGTTGTATTTTTAATATTCCAGAAATACAGTCCAATGAATAAAAGTAAGCCAATTTTACGGCTAATATTCATTATTCAATAAAAAGTACGCTAATATCACAAAGTACAAAATTCGTTAGGATATCAAACACAGATCTATATTACTGAGTTACTCGCACTTTCAACTATATTTTATTAACCAGTCTAACCTATTCCTTATTGCATTTTTTGTCACAGATGTTGAGGCTTTACAGCTTGGCAAGACCGTGCATGCCGAAGCTCGTGCTTCTGTCACTAAGCTGACAAATGCTTTGTCAAACTGGTATTACAGAAGAGGCCATTGCTTATACGTACACGCAAGACTGTGCTAATGCTCGTCTCTGACTAGTTTGAGTTGCTGAATGCATATTCCATTGACCCATGTAAGGCATAGGGGAAGAATTATAATTCCTCGGGTTAGTTCTTGTTGAAAATTGTTTTCTGATAAAAACACTGCGCTGTGAACTGGGCAGAACGTGTGTGTTGTTCATGTTGGAATCTTGCATTCTGCCATTCAATCGAGACTAATCATGACAAATCATCAGATCGAGACAAATCATGAATAGATCTGTCCCTTATTCTACTCCACCTTTCGTCGGGTGACCTGTTTAGGGATTTCAGATAGTTCCAAAACGAAACAAAATGTTACCGTTTTAAACACGGAAAGTTCTAAAACAATACAAAAATGTAAAAATAACTTCATTTGCCGGTACCCGTGTTCTTCACGCGAAATTGCCCAAAGAAAAACTTCGCTCTCAATAAAGGCACGCCTTATTCATTTTCATGCCTCTATCAACAGCGATCAAAGAAGCCGTTAACGAGATGTCAAGTCAGCCCGTCTGAAATTCGGAGACTGTAATTCCTTGAATCTAACAGCCTTGACATTTTGCTGATACTAGAGAATGCGACGCGTGGCATGGAATTAAGGGAGTTCCCACAAAATGCGACACCGTAAGTGAAACATGACACTGAAATTTTAGACTCGTTAAAAGCATAAGGAACAGCTCTGCAGAGCAGTGAGAACTAGTTCACCTCCGGTACATTTTAACTCAATCTTCTCGTAAATGAGAGGCCTTTGTCGACAAGATATTTATACGCCGAGCAAAAACTCATTACCCGAATAAATTTCCACAGTTCAAGACTACCTAGGTATTAATATATTCAACTTGATGCATATTTCAATATCGTCAACGGGCTCAATTTCTCGTTTCCTCATCCAGTCATGACACAGATGGCTGCACAGAAAAGATTTAGTCGTGTCTTTGCTCCTGTTAGCCGAATTTCATGCAGGTGCTGACGGCTCACATTCAGGTGCTGGCAGCTTTTACGGACTTCCTTAATCAACCCCGACACCTTGAACCTTCTAAGAATATTATTCTCACTGTTATGCATTTAAAAGTGAATCCGGGTGCAATTTTACCGAACTATCACAACGATTTTGTGCTTTCTTGGTTATTTTTAAAACGCCTTGATGTCCTAAAAAAGTCACGATGGTACCTTGATCTCCGTGGGATGGCTACAAGACTTTGAAGTGCTTCATTATAATGTAACTTTTAATCGTCACGTATTTAGCTATGGTCATCCGTAAATCTTCATGAGGTATTGCCTATGTTGAGTTTTCGATTTCATATTAAGCTCTATAAGCAAGAAATTCGGGTTTCTTCAAGTCGTAGAAGCCTCGTTGCTTATTTAACCCACAATGTCAATATGGTTGACAGAAAGATATGAAGTATATCAATGTTGCGTATTTGTAACAACAAACATGTTTGGGACAAATGAATCATTTCATTTAAATTTTTCTTCGAGCAATAGTTACTTCAAATCAAATCACTAACAACCGCAATACTAAACGAGAATGAAATGAACACACTAAACGAAAAACAACAAATTATATTGGAAACTCCGTACTCGAACACTACATTTCACTGGCCCCATACCTACGTTGATCACTGCAGATACCTTGAGCGTCGTGCGAAAATCTCGAAAAATTCTCACACCTCTCGACACGCTGACAGGGAACGACACTTAGCGCACCTCCATAGGAATAATGAAGACGGAGCACGTAGCACGGGAACAATGTGGAGCGAATATCAAGCACGAGCCCCGACCGAGCGGCGATGCGTGGCTGGTGATGTACCCGCTTGATTTCCTTTTCTTTTTGAAATTGGACTTGCAAGAATTGAAGTCGTGACTCCATGAAACAGATGGTGCATGATCCACTCTAATAACGTGCGTACAAATGGCGGGCTACGAACAGCTCGTGGCACTTTTCGGGACTTGATAAACATCTACTATAAAGCCGTCGGGTTGATCTTTTTGAGCAGGGTTTCTTCATGATTGGCGTACGATGAAAAGATCGCACGCAGGTGATGCCGGGCGATGTCTATCTACGTGTACTGAACACGCTAGAGGAGAGGATTTTGGAGCGAGGCGGAGTGATGGCTGAAGCATACTTTACGCAACTAAACATTTCGTCGTTCTGTCAAAGGCGGTTTTCGTGTTTAATTTGCGAAAATTTCAGAGCCACAGCGATGGCCAGGAGAAATAAAATTATGCACTGTCATTACCACAGGCTATCAGAATTATGGAAGTGAGAGCACCGAGTTGTGAAGTACAACTCACAGCTCAATCAACCGAGGATCAACCGAGTTGTATAGTATCATCCAAATTGCAACTCGATCAACTGAGGATCAACCGAGTTGTATAGTATCATCCAAATTGCAACTCGATCAACCGAGTTGTATAGCATCATCCAAATTGCAACTCGATCAACCGAGTTGTATAGCATCATCCAAATTGCAACTCGATCAACTGAGGATCAACCGAGTTGTATAGTATCATCCAAATTGCAACTCGATCAACTGAGGATCAACCGAGTTGTATAGCATCATCCAAATTGCAACTCGATCAACCGAGTTGTATAGCATCATCCAAATTGCAACTCGATCAACCGAGTTGTATAGCATCATCCAAATTGCAACTCGATCAACCGAGTTGTATAGCATCATCCAAATTGCAACTCGATCAACTGAGGATCACCCGAGTTGTAAAGGACAACTCGAGCTACTGCGCCAAAATTAGCGCAGGAAGATCGTGGAGTTCCTATACATTTGTTTCAGAGGATCACACACCCAGTAATTTTACATCTTTAAGATAACGCCTTAGATATACTGTGCATCACTCTATAGCTGACTCAAGTACACGATCAAATAATCTGAACTATTAGAAACGTAAAAATAGAAAGCAAGTAGTTTTTATTCACGCACAAGTGAAATATTTTTATTTTATTTTTTTTTTCCCGTCACGCAGTTACATCGCGCAGGTGCATTATTGAATTCCTGAATGAATCAGAACGAGAGAAGCAGACGTGTTCGCGCAGTTATGTAAGTGTTAATTACTAACGGATACATGTGATTCTTGCACTTAAACTTGCTTACAGCAGCGTAAAATTTCTTCTAAGCTTTTATAGAAGCAGTGCATGACATGAGAATTTCCACACAGATACATCATTTGAACAAAAAATGTCATAAGATGTGTATACAATGCCATCATTTTCAGCAGCATGAATACACTAACGCTAGAACTGTCATGAACTAACCGAACTCGATATGCAGTGGGAGGGAGCTATAAATATTTGATGGTCCAAAATTAATTTACCATGCAAACAATTGTATGTATTTTCATACGCTGAATACAAATTTAGTGTAAGAACACGCACATTGGGAAGGAACTAAATAATATCGACCAAAGTGTTCGAGAATTGCCTCAAAAGTATCCCACACACTAATTTTGCCGTTTGCGAGGTTGCTACGATTGTTTAATTTAGGTTGTAATTATAAGAACAGAGTTTGAAAAACGACTTTACGGCTTGAAAGATCTTGTATCTTTTACAAGATGTTAAGAAAATATAAAAGTACGATGATATTTTACCTCGTACGCTAAAATATATTCCATACATAGGTAGGAAAATAATCAAAATCCTGTTCATTTACACCGATCTGCTAATGAACAATTTACCAAGTGGTACACATACGCACTCAAAGTGTTAATGAGTTGATAAATAAATAGCTTTAGAATAGCCCAGAGTATCTTACGTGACAAGAATACTTCAAAAATTACTTTTAATACAGTATTATCAAATTCATCCACGGCCTCGGTCAACGTGTGAGCGCTGCATCAGGAGTAGCGGTAACCGTTCGCCACCAATTCTAAAACTGCCAAGACTGAATAATAGCCGTAAAGAATTAATTGTTCAGTTACATGAAAGTGGTTTGGGCGGTAAAAAAAAATCAACAATCCCAAAATTTTAACTAATGGTGACATAAGTCGCAGGTACACGTCATATAAGTCCAATGCAAGTCTACCACGTTCAAGGCGTCCGTATAAAATTTTCAACTGTGCGGATCAAAATAATAGTAAAGATTAATCCTCATGTGACTTAGAACTTCAATTGATTTTGAAGCGCCTGGATAAATAACAAGGACACAACTAACACTTTAACTGCGACGTGCGACACCGGTGGTACACGGAGGTAATTTTCCTAATGCTTATAAGAACCGACCAGTAGTCGCAAACTCAATTTTCCTTAATATATAATCAAAGCTAAATGAAAACACTATCCAGTTCATGCTTTTTCCAAATAGCTTACTACAATTGACTTTAAATTTGAGTTTGGTGTTGAACTTAATATTTAGTTGCCGCAGTCTAAGTGTTAACACGCTGACGACGTTTGCTCGGTTGCTACTGTTGATTAGGTTAATTTGAAATGAGCGGACCCAGTCTAATTTTTACGCCGGAGCATGCATGTTTTTCGCCACCCAAGCGATTTAATTACTTGGGCGGCGAAAAACATGCATGCAGGCGGCGAAAAAAAAGTTAGACTGGGGAGTTGAAAAACTACTTCATTGCTCGGATACATTTTAACCTTCCCATGAAGTGTGAAAAATCTAATAGCACTTTGATACTTCACTCGTACGCAAAACTATTCTGAAGAAAAATCATATATTAATTCCGGTACGCAATTGAGAAATTTACCTAGTAGTACACATATGTCCCACTATGTAGTCAGGTTGTTAAAATAGTTCTCAAGAACGTGGGATTCCGATCTAGCACAACTAGAAAGACACTTTTTTAAATGAATTCATGTTAGAAATTGTTTGAATTTTGCCAAGGATTACTTAGAGAAGCCGGCAAGTTTTTGGATCGTTGTGATATGGCTTTCAGGGGACGACGAGACGAAGGTAGAGTTTTTTGGGGCCAGAATAATGTTAGTTACATCCCAGCCTAACTTTTTCGCCACCTGCATGCATGTTTTTCGCCGCCAAAGCAATTTAATTGCACAAATCGCCAAGGCGGCGAAAAACATTCATGCAGACGGCGAAAAAGTTAGACGGGTTTGGAGGCAGCCAGATTCAGCGCATGATCCTAATAATACAACCCCAACATTGACGTTAGATGGAGGCGGCAAAATGGTGTGGGGCTGCTTCTCTTCCGCAGGTACAGTCAAACTCCACGTAATTGGAGATGAGTTAGATATCTCGAGGGATTCGGGAAGATAATCTCTTACAGACAGATAATCTAATGGATGACAAGAGAATGGAACATGTAATTGGAGATAAAATAAATAAGATGTCTTGAGGGATTCGGGAAGATAATCTCATACATGCAGACAACTAATGGATGACAAGAGAATGGACATTCGAGCAAAACAACGATAAGGCCTTTCCTTTAACGCCACAGGCACTGCAGCGAGGTTCCAGCAGAAAGAAGAGTAAAAGCTAGGTACCATTTGGTGTGGAATTATAAGAACCCACAATCTATTTATGGTATTCCTACCCAGGATCATTCCAAGCTCCTCTCACCACGTTGACTGCGATGGGTTAAACTGAAGTTCAGTATTCAACTCAAATTTAAATTTAAAGTTTTTTAAAAATTCTGTTAAGTACCAAACATTAACTGGGTACATGAAATACCATTAATTTCATTAGTGTCAAAACTTTTTTTTAAGCCAATATGTTGGCATGTATCTCTGCGGCAACTTGGAAATAAAATTTTTTGTTTCTTTTTCATTTTCAAACGACCCATCAATGAAAAACGACCCAACGACCCATCAATGGGTCGTTTCGCAGTGGAAAACCTAACACGTTGACTTCAATTACGCGAGTCGTAAAGTTGATTTCGTTAAGCTGTAAAAAGAAGACAGGGAAAATCGACTTACCTGCTCGAATAAGTATCCATCCTTTTTCAGAAATGTACAAAATATAAGTGCTCAATGATATTTTCCTCGTACGATAAAATTCCTTCAAAATGAGGTAACTAAATGGTTTAAAACGTTATTCATTTATATTGGTGTCTGTATAAACAATTCATGTAGTGGTACACATTTCTCCCACTCCGCAGTCAACGTGTTAAGCACGACCTACCGCTGGGTCGGATCGCAGCCGACGTGTTGAAAAAAACATTTAAAAGTGGACTGTACGTTCCTCGTTCGAAAATAGCCTCAATATATTGTATTTCTCGTAAAATTAGTTTCCTGAAGTGTTTTTTGGACTGCACTGTCGAGTGGTAGTTCCTTCCTCGTCGTGAAATCGATAAATATCTGATGCCGGTGCCAGTTTAATGGTGGTTGTGATAACGCTAACATGAGTAGAAGATGTGGACGTTATAGGGTTAAAATGTATGTAAGGGTTTGTTAGAAATCCTGGCAACGTCCGTGTTTCAAGACAACTTTGATGCAGGAAATGGAAGCAATTCTAAAAATTGCCCGGTTGGCCATAAGTCCTCCATTAAGAACAGCGCATTTGGTTTCCTTTAGATTGCTTTAGAGATAAAAAGTTTCTAAACTTCCTGTGTCCTTCAAACGCAGACGCGGGCACCCACTTGAAATCTCTCAGCGAAGTCTGTGCCTGGCTAATTGAAGAGCCGAAGCCGGCAAAGCCGGCTGGGAAGAGGTTACTTCTAAATCAGAGCTTGCGATAAATATATCACAAACTAAATAAAATTCCGTTTCTAAATTGTTTGAAGAAGAACTTTCGGTTTTTGTCCCTTTTTTATTTATTTTTGTTACCACCGGGGAAATTTAGCTCGGAAAAATTAGAACTCTACTTAGGTGCCAGTGATGTTCGTAATCAAATTTTATTTTAAACAGCCCAAACCTGAGAGCCAAGAAAAGAGTCAATGTGGCAACTCTGAGACAGACAGGTGAGTTGGAGCCGGAGACACCATCTGCGTTCAGCGATGTTTGTGTGCGTGTAAATGAGTTGTCTGTCCAAAATAGGTAGCTGCTCAACGACTGCCTTGGTACCAATACAAGACATCGTTCTGCATTCTAGATGGAATCGGTTGTCTCTGTAAGACTGATAGATCTGTCAGTGAAGGTCATTGAACCTGATTAGCGCAAGACTCAAGTGAGGATTTACGATTATGTTATTCTACACAGAGTAATAAGAGCGTTGTGTTTAAAAATAAATTATGATTAGAACTTACTCATTTGAGCGAAGAAGTGACTTACCTACAATACCTACAATATAGCTAAAAAAAAGGTGTATTTCGAAAATTAAGCCATACTTAATGAAAATGCAAATGCTTTTGGGAAAAAAAAAATTCATAACCTATTAAAATTGCACGCTTTTGTGAGAATAATTTCCCTACTCGTCTTGATAAATTTACATTTTTATCGATGAAATTAAATATTCCCATGTCAAATGTGCGGCAAAATAAGATATACAAGACGATTTACACATTCTGAAAAAAAACTTCGAATTAAATATGGGAAACCAGACTGGATCTCAAGAGACTTAAACCTTGTCACTACGAAGAAACTGGACTGGTTATTCGTTTCGTGTAATGCGAAGTCATCAATCTTACGCGAAGCAGACCTGTTAGTAGCTCACCCACCTTTGTGACGGGTAAAGATCAGTGATATCGCTACTAAAGAAAGTTAAACACGTTGACTACGATTGTGCGGTTACTCCGGTCAGTTTGGTTAGGCTAGAAGAAATCGTTTTTGAAAAACCAGTTTCTATGCTCTAGTATTATACATTTTTAACTTTTATAAAATGCCTAAATAATACAATTGAACCACAATATGTTATCCTTTACTATAAAATTTATTTCGGAAAAGGTAGAAAAATAGTTGAAATGTTATTTGTACATTCCGGTCTGTAAATTAACAATTTACCTAGTAGTACACATATGTACCACTCCGGAGTCAAAGTGTTAATTCGGCCAAAGGCAAGCAAGCCAGACGGATTGATCATGAGGATCCCTTGCGAGAATTTGGCCGCTTCTACCAGCGGGGTAACTGCGATGAGCCAAAATGAGGTGTCAAGTATAGCCAAACCTTGGCTGAGGTGGGTCAAACTGATGTTTAATATTCGACTCAAAAAAAGTGTTAGTTGTAGAGATTAATTTTGAAAATAACGATCTATAAATAGCTGGTGTCTTCATTTAGTATTCGTTATTTACATGTAAAAATTAGATTACTGACTACTGCTCGGTTATCAGCATTATAAAAATCCCCTCAGTGACCACCGGTGGCCCTCTTCGCAGGAAACGAGTTCAGTTCTTTGGGAGTTCACTTGGTGAACTTGACTTCTAACTGGCAGAAAACGCGTTATGATCAGGATTTTTACGCCATGTGGATTCAGAAGATATCAGCAGAGTGATAGGAGCAACGTCGAAAAAAATTATTATTGGAATGAAATTTCTCGAACTTTCGAATGCATGTATCTGGTTTTAGATTTTGGAAAACTTTGATGCATTGCGTGTAAAATTTAGATTAAGGTTTTGAAATTGATCATTTAGTGTCTAGTTTCAAATGTGTTGACACGAGAGAAGTAATTTCAGCTCCTAATTAACTAGCAATGTTTAATAAATTGCACGAAAAGATTTTACACAATAGAATATCAAGGTTCTCAATAGGGTAATACCGTATTGACTACATCACAATTATATTCTTTCTCAAATTCAAATACCACATTAGCAATATTTTTGATTGTCAAACACCTTGTACCGTAGTATTCCACATGAACAAGCGTGCTTTGTTCTTTCGATTTTTGATTTTTGGGAGACAGCTGGCACTTTTTTTTACCACAATTTTAGTTGAAAACCATCATTACGGAATCAGTCGCTGATAACCAATTAAGAGTGATCTTCTGAGAGAAATGATAGCGATTTTTTATATTCAACAGAGTCTACCGTTTTCACGTTGTGAAACCGAATACATTTTGACAGCTCTGTGCTCGAATCTTTTCTTTTTAATATTCTTTGTCAAGAAGTCGTTTTTGCTGCACACGAGAATTCTAGCCTTTTCACCTAAGGTGCTGTACTTACTGTAGTAGATTCCTAGAATCTGGATGAGGGTCTGAGAAAGATGACGTTTTTTTTCGAAGATTTGGGCATGTGGTGACCACGAAAATACTACCGCATGTTGCTGAGACAAAACTAAGTTAACCTAGCCTCCTATCTTTATCCTTTAGAGCTTCTCTTCAGAACTTGTAACAATTGCATGCTTGTTTGAATGAGTAAGCAAATCAAAATTCTTGAGTGTCATCTTCAACCATAAACTTGATTTTGGGAATCAGATTGAATTTGTACGTACGAAAATTTAGTAGATCCAGCAGCCTACAACGTATTTTAACTTTCTTGATTTAAGATTAAATGAATTGACGACGTTAATATATCTCTATATAATATGTGCAACCATCAATGAAAAAATGTGGATGAAAAGAACTTATGAAATCTGTTTAAGAAATTAGAAAACAAGACAGAGTGCACCTGATCACCCACACGTGAGAAATGGCCTCCTGCTTACCATGCACAGAAGTCATAGTTAAGCAAACAATAATTATGCTTCTTTGAAGTATGTATAACACACCGCGTGCCATTTAATTCAATTCACAAGCTGTTAGTAAAACTGGAGAATAGTTAAGGAAACTATAATTATGCTACCTCTATGTACAACAGACCGCGTATCACTTGATGTTATTCACGGATTGATAGTAAAAATGGAAATTTAACGGAACGATTTTGTTACAGCCTTTCTTCACGGTTTTGGCTCCGCAACAAGAAACGATTCTGACCTTCTGTAAGGTAGGTGAGATGTCGAAATGCAGGTAAGCACTTTGATAAGTAAAAAATAATTAAAAATATTGTCCTCTTAGCCCACGAGCAGATGAGTCATAATTCGTTCAAACGCTTGTTCGTAAAAAAATGAATACACAAAATTACTGCAATTATGATTTCACCGAAATCTGTTTTTAACACTTTGACTACGACTGCTAAATATCAGGCACTAGTCCTAAGTACAACACCAAACTCAAATTTAGCGTCAATTGTAGTAAGTTATTTGGAAAATACCAAACATGAACTGGATCGTGCCTTCATTTAGCTTTGATATTCTTGATGTATTTATGAAAATTGAGTTTGCGATTACTGGCCGGTCAGTGGCATTATGAAAATTACCTCCGTGTACCACCGGTGGCGACAGTCGCAGTCAAAGTGTTAATAGCTCTACGACATATTCATTATACATGTGTAGTAAACTTGCCTAAATGATGAATAGTTAAGCAGTGACTCATTTCTGTTGTTTGACTTTCAAGCAATGAATCTCAATTTATCATTAGATCCTAACTCTAACTGGTCTTGTCCAACATAGTAGGTAATTTTATTCTGACAGGATCAAAACATCAATCACAATCTATGGTCATGTTGGTATTCCAAATTTACGACTTTGCTCATGTGCAATTTTTTAAGAGTTAATTTCACTTGATAAGTTAGTTTAAGCTTCCTAATCACAACAAAGGTGTTCTGAAGGGGAGAAAGAGGAAGGCACTAGGTACGCGAACGGGGTATATAAATTGAAATAATTTTAGTCAAAAATGCCAAAGGTTCCTCAAAATTATTTTGTTTAAATGATAGCCACAAATCTGAATCGTTAATGAACACTTGCGATAAAATTCCTATGCTGATTTCAGGATAAAAATGGCATTGGAAATGGCTGCATAAAACTTAGGAGTAAAATAATTGTTCTAATAAGCGCCGGGAAAGAAATGCCAGCGAATAGCAGCGTAAAATTTAGTTATTCAGCGCTAATTTCAACTAGCACCTTGCATAGCGACTGAATAACTTGTACACGATAGCATCCATAAATTTGATGCCTTCATATTCACAGTGTTGTGACAATTCATGTGACAGTTCACCGCGTTCCCGCGGCTGCAAACGGTTGGTTTAGCTAGGTTGCAGGTGGCAAAATTGAGACGTTAACTTTACGGCTTGAATACATTTTTATCCTTCCTAAGATATGTGAAAATACGATAACATTTCACCTCGAACGGTAACAGCTATTTGTTAAAGAGGTCGCGAAACATATAGAATGTCATTCGTTTATACCAGTACGTGACTGAGCAAATGACCCAATGGTACACATGTGGTCCAATACACAGGGAACGTGTTGAGCTCCAGTCGAGATTTTAGCCGAGAGAATGCAGGAAACTTTCCAGTAAAGCAACAAGCCAACGACGCAAACCTTAATCACGTCACCTATCCAAATTTCGCTTCGAATAAACCTATATTTAACAGATTCAAATTTTTCTTGGGTAGCTACAATCTTTGAGAATTGTCACTAGCTCTTGATCAAAGCAAAATTAATACGTTCACCGCGTTTCCGCAGTTGGTTTGGTTAGGTTGTAGGTAGCAGAATTGGGAAATTTTTCCTAAACAATATGAAAAGTGCAACAGCACGATATTTCACTTCATATGACAATTATTTTTTAAAAAAGGTCGCAAAACATGAAACTATCATTCATCAATACCGGCGCTTGCATGAGCAATTAACATATTGGGGCACATGTGTACCAACAGGTGAATTGCCCAATTACGGACAAGTATAAATGAATGACATTTTTGTCTATTTCGCGACCTTTTCAAAGCATAATTTTTACCCTATGAGCTAAAAAATGAATTCGAGCATTAAAGTCGATTTCCCAATTTTGCTACTTACAACCTAATGAAACCAACCATTAACTGCAGCGGACCAGGGAACGTGTTAAGGGCAGGGACAGAATACAAAGGATTACACCAAGCGTCACACTTGCATACATTTCAAGCAATGACTACGAAACACACCGCAACCAACAAATTCCCAAAAGGGTTTCGATACTCACGAACGCTGCGGAGAGTCTCCAGGCAATGCAGTGGCAGAGGCAGGAAAACAGCAGCGGCCTCAGCATCCCAATGTGATTTTGGGCCGGGCTTGGAAGAGAGGAGAGTTGCAGACGCAGGAGGTACCCGCACTCTGGGCACTGCGGTGCAGACGCAGGAGGTACCCGCACTCTGGGCACTGCGGTGCAGACACGGGAGGTACCCGCACTCCGGGCACTGCGGTGCAGACACGGGAGGTACCCGCACTCCGGGCACTGCGGTGCAGACACGGGAGGTACCCGCACTCTGGGCACTGCGGTGCAGACGCAGGAGGTACCCGCACTCCGGGCACTGCGGTGCAGACGCAGGAGGTACCCGCACTCCGGGCACTGCGGTGCAGACGCAGGAGGTACCCGCACTCTGGGCACTGCGGTGCAGACGCAGGAGGTACCCGCACTCTGGGCACTGCGGTGCAGACGCAGGAGGTACCCGCACTCTGGGCACTGCGGTGCAGACGCAGGAGGTACCCGCACTCTGGGCACTGCGGTGCAGACGCAGGAGGTACCCGCACTCTGGGCACTGCGGTGCAGACGCAGGAGGTACCCGCACTCTTCGCTAACACTTATAGCTTGGTGCTTCAGTCTTCAAAGTAGGATCCAAATAAATCATAAGACTGAATTGATGTGTTGGCTGTGAGTGAATTTTAACTGATGAAAAAGCTTGTAGAAAATTTGTGATGAATGGAAGTTTTTGTCATCACTCGCAGAAATAGCGCTCAAAAAGGTGAAAAAAAACTTGGGTCTTGATGCAAAACGCGTAGTTGATTGTGCCCTATTTTTTAAATAGTTTAAAAATTAAAATTTATTGTTTTAAAAGGCTCACGCGATCTACATACAGGCTGCCACACCGGGAGCCAACGAACGTCAAAGTGTTGTACACCTACATTTTTGGTGGCTGTTCAGCACTGCAATAGTTGTCACTCTCGCACAACACTGAAGATAATTTTTCAAAAACTTAGAAAGCTAAGTCTCGAGTTCTCAGGTATTCAAGTGAAAGATTCATACGGGCAGAATTCTGCAAAAGAAATGGACATGTTTTAATCCATGAAGGTAAATTAACACTTTGATAGCGGCAGGTAGAACTGAAGTTTAATATTCAATTCGAATATTAAGTTAAATGTAGTAAGCAACGTTAAAAATACCGAACATTAACTGTATCGTGTTTTTGTTTAGTTTTGATCAAGTTTTTTTTCATTTAGTTTGTGACTACTGGTTGGCCAGCAGCATAATGAAAACTCCCTCATTGACCAAATATAGCTCACGTCGCAGTCAAAGTGTTAAAATACACGAGTAAATATTTAATACGTTAACACCATTTTTCTACTGGTATCATTGAAAACTGCGCATCAAACACAAATAAAGCCACAATATGACACGCTGACAATTTCCCATAGAGCTGCAGCGCTAGCAAGCCTTGCTCTCCGGTTACCAATGAACACAAACTATAAAAATCCCATAAATTTTGAGTTTTTTACTCTACTTCGCTGGAAACCAGAGCCTTGCCTGTCACTTTTATGCACCCCAAAGCTAGATCAGACGGCGTCTGGATGACTCAGATGGACAAGCAAGTCTCGTGCTACTTATTTACGATAGCGTTGTAAGAAAAATTTGTAATAGGACCACAAATATGAGCTTCATAAAGGGCTCTCCTAAAACCTGCCAGCCTGCCAACTGTAAATCTCCGTGTGCTAAAAACCAGGGCCTCCTAATGCGCGCTACGCTGACGCAGAACCTGCGCAGACCTGTTGAATTTGAACAAAAACTGTGGAAATGGAGATGTTTTGAACATAAGGGTAGATTCTGGACAAAGAAGCTTGGTCGCATGGACACATTACAGAGATAAGCGTAAACCTTAGGTTATCTTATTTGCCCAAACATGCTCTGATGTATCAGCCAACGTGCGCAGCGAGCTTGGGTTGGCGAAATAAAAATGCGAAATTATACCGAGTGCAAATTCAGAGTTGGCGCGACCACCATATTTAAAGCGTGGTGCGAAATGTCAAGCGTCGAGATCAATGACGACAACTCGCTTGCTTCGTCGTTTTGACATGCAAAATAAAATTGCGAACGCAGTCATAAATAGACTTTTACGGACATGTTTTCGTCTAGGAACCATTTGTGTGGTTCATCTTATCAAGTTAATGATTGGCAAGCCTACATTTTCGAAATAGAATATTCACGTGACCGGTTCAATATTTTAATTTATCGTTGCTTTCAGCAATGCAGACGTTTGTTCTCTCTTTCGTGTAAGGATTATTTCATCCTATTTTCTAAACGGAGGTAATATTATCCATTCACTATGCTAAATCTGATTACTGTTAAGTACACAGTTCCAGGACAGGCTGACTTGAACTGACAGAGACACTTGGTTAAAACAATGTGAGTGGCACAAAAATAGATATTAAATTCAGCCCCTTTCTTGTATCGTCGAGATTTACATTTGCAAAGCACTGTAGTGATACTTCAAGAGAGAACATCAATTGCTGGAAAAAAGTAATCGTTTTCATTTGAATGACAACATCGCTCAAGGGAATGTAATTAATATTAATACAAGTAAATGTTTTTTGCACGCCCCGAAAACAAGTACGAAGATATTTTATTTAAATCACTTCAAGTCGTATACCAACGAAGATTAGATTATAAGTTAGTTTAAGCCTCCCTAACCGCTGCAAAAATAGAGCGTATCGAAGAGAGGAAGGAGGAAGGCACCATTTAGTATGGAGATAAGAAAATGAGGAATCTATGCAGACGGGGCATAGAAACAGTAAGATGAGAAAGAAGTTCATGAAATAAGATAAAAGTTGAAGAAGAAAGTCAGAGGTGCTGAAAAACAGGACAGTAGTGAACCGAAAAAAGTTGGTCCCTAACATAACAAAAAACATCTTATTTCAACAAAAAGAAGGCCTACCTAACTCTCAGCTCGGGCCCTCACATTTTTCCCCTGGGAGCGCTAATTCCCATAGATACAATAGTTGTATCCCCCTGAGGGGCGTATACCAACGAAAACTCCGAGAGTTTTCTACTAGGAACTACCTTAGAAGTATGTTCCCTGCCCTATAAATGAGTGCATGATGTTTCAGAGAATTCACAGAGGAGACAGAAATGGTGCTCCCAGGCTAACTTTATTCCCCATCCAAAATTCCCAAATTACGTTTTTCTCCACACAAAGTTTGGTCATGAATATTGATCTGTATCTGACAATCTCGGTTTGTTACTGTTATTTTATGATTAAAGTATACTTTAAAAGCACATTTTACCAACTTTGGTCATAAAAAACTGATCTGGCACTCGGGAGAAGTTGCTGTATTTTTACAACAAAATCGCACGTCAACAAAAAAATTCAACGATTTCGGTGAAGAAAATGGCTTACTATCAACCTCAGAGAGCTGCCGTGATCATCATAACGAAATTTTAAGTGGAAATGGCCAATTTTTGCAATTTTGGCAGGAAAAAATGCTAATCTGGCAAAGCTGATGACGGCGGCGATTGGAGCCACTGGATCAGTCACCACAACGTGTCATTAGCGTGATGGAGGGCAGAGCCTCGCGTGTGACTTACGACTTTTTGCGGACTTGTGCTTGTCTGTCCGGCTAGCCACGGCTCGACTTTGGTGACGCAGATTTGTTGCCTCTGCTGAAAAAACTCTGCATGTCGCCCAAATCAGTAGAAAAGAAATGGTACAGAAATGTTTCGATTCTCAAGAATTAGTGCTTGCCTGACTAGCTACGGCTCGACTTTGATGACGCAGATCTGTTGTCTCAGTTGGAAAAACTCGGCATGTCGCCTAGATCAGTTGAAACTAAATGGTACAGAAATGTTTCGATTCCCACGGACTTGTGCTTGCCTTACTAGCTACGGATCGACTTTGGTGACGCAGATTTGTGGCCTCTGTTAGAAAAACTCGGCATGTCGCCTTAATCAGTCGTAATGAAATGATACAGAAACGTTTCAACTACCGCTAAATTTATATAATTTTATGGCTGTTATGTAACCCCGTAACTAATAAGTCGGAAGTGGTGCATTCGTCAATAACTTGCGAAAAAAAACTCCGTACATAACAGTAATACACCATTTACATATTAATACTCAAATTCAGACAGTAAGTGACCAGTTCGAGTGGAGTTGAAGGATATGAATCTATTCGCACATTTTCAGACATGCCTAATTAATTTTCTTTTACACATAAATTTGGCGAAAGTTCTAATCAAAACTAGACCAGATCTGTACCTACAATTATTTTAAGAGGGTACCTTCATTCGGCAGAGGAAACTATGGCGTTTTTGCAGAGTAGCACCCTACGAACACAACGTGGTTGCGTCTCTGCAGGTAGTATTGAAGAACAATGCAGAGTAGCACCCTACGAACACAACGTAGTTTCGTCTCTGTAGGTACTTTTGCAGGTAGTATTAAAGAACAATGCAGAGTAGCACCCTACGAACATAAAGTGGTACGTCTCTGCAGGTACATTTGACGGTATTATTGGTGTGTTTGACAGGGTTGTACCCTCCGAATACAAAGTGGTTGCGTCTCTGCAGGTACATTTACAGGTAGTATTCCAGTTAGTATTGAAGAAAATTGCAGAGTAGCACCCTACGAACACAAAGTGGTTGCGTCTCTGCAGGTACATTTACAGGTAGTATTGAAGACATGAGAAGAAGGCACTGCTCCAAACCCCAGTGTCATGCAAGTGCTTTAAATCCGGAGATCTTCAAAGTTGGTTTCATTATTTGAAGGAGTTGTAGTACAAGTCTAAGAAACAGTACTATCATGTTAATTTCAGACTCTGTTTCCATTGCACCGGTATTTCCGCAGAGAAAAGAAAAGAGACTATTCAGTACGCACTGAAGGAAACGAGGAATCTTTGCACG
This sequence comes from Morinoia aosen, assembly GCA_030386875.1. Taxonomy (NCBI): domain Eukaryota; kingdom Metazoa; phylum Arthropoda; class Malacostraca; order Amphipoda; family Talitridae; genus Morinoia; species Morinoia aosen. Next base: position 9,119,510 of record CM059559.1, on the reverse strand, counting down.
AGGCATGCTCCCAAATAGGGTACCCTGCGCATAGAAACAGCAAGTGAGGAAGGAATAGGAAAAAAAGAAAAGAACGAGATAACAGAAAATTCACAAAAACAAATAAAAAACGGCACGAAAGATAGAAGTCCCGCAGGCCTATATGTAGCTGAGGTATACCAACAGTATACCTCTTGGGGGCGCCAATTCTCGTAGCATAGGAGTGACAGACCTGACTAACCTAGCCAAGCAAACGGTCTATTCTATGTCCCTTCTGAGATTGAATTAGATTATTGGTTAGTGTAAGCCTCCCTATCCGCCACAAAGGCGATCCAAAGAGAGGAAGGAGGAAGACACCATTCACTATGGAGTTAAGAGAACGTGGAATCTATGCAGAAAGGGCATAGAAACAGTAAGTTGAGAAAGAAGATAGTGAAACAAGATCATAATCGAAGAAAGAAGTAGTAGGTGCTGGAAAACAGGACAGCAGTGAACCGAAAAAAAGATAGTCCTTAACATAACAAAAACATTTTATTTCAACAAAAAGAAAGCCTAACTAACTCTCAGTTTGGGCCAGCCCCTTCTGAGAAGACTTGGCTTCAGATCGAACTGAAACTAAGCCTCCGTGAAGGAATTAAAACCTAGTTCCTACGTTATTATTATGCATTTATTGGTGCAGTAGCTCAGGCACGAATAACAATGGTCCTGAAGTTCTCTACACCTGGGTCTGCAGTTCTCTGCATGTTAATATTACTCTCCAGAGCGCTGAATTCGTGATAAATTACGTCGGGGGTCGACATAACTACGAGGCTCCCGCAGAGGTAAACTATTCGACACAGGTAATTAAAATTCTTAGCTAGGGCGATTAGAAATGTTTCTGAGGGAAATTAAAATTGTTCTCGACTGTAATTAAAATTCATTTATTCGAGATTAATTGATTTTTATCTGCCATTATGATCTTGATTTACGTTCGGACAGATTTCTGCAGAAGATATGAGAGCTGGATTACTTTTATAATAGACTTGGCTCAATGTCTCCAGTATCTCCAGGCCTGCTTCTAGACGTGGCACCATAGCAATGAGGTCACACTGGTGGTCCGAAGATGGCGGCAGTTTAGAATAAAATCCAATGGCAGCAAGTATAATTCTCAGTATAACTTCCTTCACAATTACCATGATTCTGTAGGCGAGTGATGAAAAAACACATATAAGCTCTACGCTAAGTGCTGTAGCATGCACCCAACGTGGACACGCTAACTTATCCTTCAAGCTGTTCGATAGGATGCCGTTTTGTCCGAACATCCTGCTTTAACAGAGACCTGTAATGAAATACTGAATTTTACATGACCAGGCGTAAAACCCCGATTTCGTTCCGACTTAATCGAAAGTAGAAGAGACAATTCCCGAAAAACTCAACACAGAAGGCTAATACAAGTCGATATCTCATGCTGCTAACAATGCACATTATGAGATAAGGGATTGCAGAAGGACTAAGCAGCACGCGCGTTAAAAATGCAAACTTATCCACAAGAATAGAACTAAAAAATTAGCAAATATTCAAAAAATTCGTATAGGATAACCTCTCTGTGGTATTTCTCTGCACTCTCTGCATAATTTATTGACGGGACAATTCCTTTCAAAGCCGCACAGAAAGAATCAAGGAGCGGCCGGCTCGGAAAGCCATGCGAGGTCGCGGCGGTCGTAAAATGAAGCTGAAATATTAATGCAAGATCTCCTAAAAATTGTAGTTCTTCAAGGCACGAGTTCTGCCTCAGGGCACGAGCTCTGCCTCAGAGCACGAGCTCTGCCTCAGGGCACGAGCTCTGCCTCAGAGCATGAGTGTTACGACTGATATCACACTGGCAGTTGCACGGGTTGAGATTTTCTAATTCAAGTCGTCGTAGCGGTATTGCTGGTAGTGCACGTTCTTCCGAGTTGTCTTGGCTAGGTTACGTTGTGCGGCTCGTAGCTTAGCTAAGTTCATGTAGGTAGAACTTAAGATTCCAGTTGTACTGTTCCGAAAGCGTAAATTGTTTAACACTTTGACTGCGACAATTAAATATCAAATTCTATGCCAAACTCAATATTTAAAGTCAATGGTAGTGAACTATTTTGAAAAAAACAACATGATCTCGATAGTGCCTTAATTTAGCTTTGATTAAGTATTTATGAAAATCGAATTCGAGACTACTGGTCGGTCAGCAGCATTATGAAATTACCTCCTTGTACCACCGGTGACGCACGTCGCAGTCAGAGTTAAGGTTCCACTTGTACCGTTCCGAAAGCGTAAATTGCTTAAAAAATAAGTTTGAGTTATTTTATTCCTCCCCAGCCAAAACAAAGGTCTCCTTAAGAGAAGGCCTCATTTCACACGTAGATCGCAGTTGGGTAAACTTAAATTCAATACTCAACTGAAATTTTAAAATAGTATTTCGTACAAAGCAATTTTTAAAATAGCGAACGTTAACTTGATCATCTCTTCATTTCGTGTTGATTAAGTATTTATGAAAATCGAGTTGGTCGGGCAGCAGCATTAGGAAAATTCCCTTCACGGCCACCAGCAGCTCACGTCGTCAAAGTGTTAATAAGGAATTGAGAGAACGAGGAATCTATGTACAAGGCATGTCGACACACTCTACGTACAGAAACAGCAAGATTCAAAGAAGTTAATGAAATAAGATGGAAGTTGAAGATGAAGGTAGTAAATATGTACTGAAAAAAGGACAGCAGTGAACCGAAAAAAGATCATCCGTAACATAATGATCGATTGATTATAAAAAAGTTACGGTCTCCCTTTACCACTACAAAGATGTTCAAAGAGAGGAAGGATGAGGGCTTTAGTATGGAGTTAAAGGAACGCTGAATCAATGCACAAGGTGCATAGAAACAGTAAGCTAAGAAAGAAGTTCATGAAACAAGAAATATTTGAACAATAAAGTAGTAGGTGCTGAAAAACAGGACAGCAGTGAACCGAAAAAAAAGATGGTCAGTAACATAAAAAAAAATATTCTATTTCAAGAAACGGAAGGCCTACCTAACCTTCAGCGTGAGACGGCACATCTTTCCCCTAAAAGCGATTTTTCCCATAAATACAATAGTTGTATTCCTCTAAACGAAAATTGTCTAAAAAAAAAATACCTGCAACCCACTATCCGCTGTCGATCGCTAAGTAATAATGAAGGGCCATGCGGTTTTAAGGCACGTTATGTTTGAATACATCCACGATTTTCTTAGAGAAGGATAAGCATGACTGAAAAGTTTACAGGGTTCTATGAACAGCAGTAAAATATATCTCGTGTCAAACCCACACTCGCCACACGCTCGTATATAAGCGGAAAAATTCTTCAATAGAATTGATGTTCAAAAAGTTTTCACGACAAAGCATGTATTCACCTTTCTCCAGTCCCTGCGCACGGGCAATGATGGGCATCAAGCTAATCAAGTTGATCTAAGCGCAATAGTAAGATGCCATTATTTTGCCAACAAATCCTGAAATCCTTCTCGTAGCTTTAAATGCGAAACCGGGAATGATGATGGCAACATGTGATATATAGAAGCTTAATTCGGCGCAAAGTTTCTTCGCTGTTTTTTAAGACGAAATTGTTCGTAAAAAGAATTCCCCGTACATTTCATTTCACTGACGTTGCAACAGAGGATCGGCGCAAACCACTCCAAGTGTTACTAGAAAAGTATGTATTTAGATGAAAATACAAGAGGAAATAATTACAGACTGTGACAAAACTCTGTACCATTTAATGCGTTACTCGAAGAGTATTGTTCAATAAAAATACAATAGAAAGTTACAGGTATAGACAAAACCTTCAGCACTTGGAATGTTACTAGCCGAGTATGTTATTATAAAGTTAGATAAGCGATGAAAATTACAGACGTGACAGAATTTCGTTTCTCTTCATTTCGCTTCGGTAGCCCTGACAAAAGAAAAGAAAATAAAGAAAAATAGTTTTTTTCCAATTGAGTTACATGAAATGTTTACCATTAGTTTTTAAAATATCTTAACATTAACATCTTAGTTGATAATTACACATCGGTATCGTAATACCCATGTAAAATGTCGAAACCAAAAGTGATTGACGGAAAAGCACAACAAAAATGAGTTCCTTTCGTTGCGTAATCTGATTTTAACAAAATACCCGTTCGTTACACAATCATGAACAAGCAAAGTTATGCTAGCTTTGACATGAACATACTTCTGTACGTAGTATGAAATTTAGCGTAACTTTACGATTACAGTCTCATTACACTCAGTCAGTTTTATAGCCTCATATCAAAAGTTTTGTAGTTTTTAAAAGCAAGTGTTGTGGAAAAATTCAATATATTGAACATACAATGTCAGGGCCGAGGTTAACAAAAAATTCAAGTAAATTTAAGGAATTTAAAAAAAATTGTAGTTGACGATGGAAAATTTGGTAAATCTGAAGGACTTGACAGTTGTCGATTTTCCACTTTTTGGTGCCTGAACCTAATTAATTAAATCAAAATAAACAAGTTTTCTTCTATGCACTTTTCGTCTCAAATGAGTATTTTACGATTTATAGCGGTAAGTTTAGTTTCGTCATTGATGACAAATGCGCTCGAATAAACAGCTACTCGTCGATTTTCGAATTTTTGTTGCTTGAAACATGGTAATAACATCGAAATAAACAACTTTTCTTCTATACACTTTTTTTGTCAAATGAGTATTTAACGAGGTATAGCGGTAGGTTTGGTTTCGTCTTTCAAGACAGAGCGCTGGAAGCGAGACGCCATTGCAGTATTGCCATACAACTCGATCAAAGAATTTCTTTCCGCTTCAAAGACAGGAGTTGCGGTAAGTCATTTACCGCTATAACTAATAAAATACTCATTTGAGACAAAAAGTGCATAGAAGAAAACTTGTTTATTTCGATCTAATTAACTATTCTAAGGCATCGAAATTTACAAAATCGACAACTGTCATCTCCTCCAGATTTACCGAAAATTTATACATCATTAACAGAAAATGCAGTAAAATGTGAGAAACCAAAAAACGATAGGTACGTAGCTCTTTTTGATGGAAATGAGCACCTTGAGGAAAAAATACTGTATTAGAATTTTCTTGCTACAACCGAATTATGGTTGCCGCATAAACTGATTGCTAGTTTAACAACTCTCGTTAGACCGATGGTTAACATTCTACGAACCTAATATATCAATCGCTACTTTCGTATTTTGATATGGTCAATATTGAATTTAATGTTGTAAACGATTTCAATTATTTCGTTGCCACATATGGGGAATATGGTACAATGGAAGACGTTTTACACGAATGACATTGTGCTCGCAAATGCTTAGTTTTCGACATATTTAACTTTGAAGTTATAGGAACGTCGTTTAAATAATTAAACAAACGGACACGTAAATAAGCAAAAATACGGTTATAAAGTAACAATAGGTGAGGTTAGGTTAGGTAAAGTTAGGTTAGTTAAATAAACTAACCTTAACTAACCTAAATAAACCTAAAATAACTGAATTTAACTCATCCATACCAAGGCCGAGGATTCCCGCCAAAAAACTTGGCGTGGTCCGCGTCCGCGAAACGCCGGAAGAGCCATACCGACACTGCCGTTAATGCTATTCTTACCTGAACGTTATATATGCTCTGTCTCGAAAATTAAGCATTTTCGAGCACAATGTCGTTCGTGTAAAAACGTTTTAAAATATTTCCAATTACCTAAATTTCGTTATGAAATTATGAAAGTTGTTGACAACAAATTCAATATTGACCTTTGATATTTGAGGAAAAAACACATCGAGAAATTTCCAACATGCGAGATTATTGAACTATTTCTTTCAGAATACTCGGGGTGAAACTTGGTGTCAGCTGAAACTGAAAATCCTGGATTTGGTGACTGAATTTGGAGGCACGTACACTTGCTGCAAAGTGTAACTAAGTGCATCTGTGCAGTCGAACGAGTTCTTTGAAATTTAAATTCAGGACAAAAAATCGGTTGTAACGATTAAATTAGATTATTAGTTAGTTTAAGCCTCCCTATCCGAAACAAAGGCTATCCAAAGAGAGGATGGAAGAAGGCACCATTTAGTATGGAGTTAAGGAAACGCGGAATCTATGCAGAAAGGGCATAGAAACAGAGAGCTAAGAAAGAAGATCATGAAACAAGAAAAAGTTGAAGAAGAAAGTAGTAGGTGCTGAAAAACAGGGGTATATGTGTAGTGTGGTCAGTAATCGATTTTCCACTTGCCGGCGTCCAATCGTAGTTAATTAGATCGAAATAAACAAGTTTTCTTCTATGTACTTTCCGTCGGAAATGAATATTTTACAAGTTATAGCGGTAAATAGTCACCGCAACTCCAGTGTTTGAAGTGGAAAGAAATTAATCGATCCCGTGGTATGGCAACGCTGCAATATGAAGTCTCGCTTCCAGCCCGATCGTCATCAAAGACGAAACCAAACATACCGCTATACCTCGTTAAATACTCATTTGACGAAAAAAGTGTATAGAAGAAAAGTTGTTTATTTTGATGTTATTACCATGATTCAAGCAACAAAAATTCAAAAATCGATGAGTAGCTGTTTATTCGAGCGCATTCGTCATCCTTCCAATCAGCACGAAACCTACACGTGTTGCTTCTGAATCGGCTACGTTACTCGATAATATTTTTATGTTAGATCCGACTGATTTTCTTACTGGAATAATAATTTCTGACTTATCTGACCATTTCCCGGTGTTTCTCATCAAGAAAAATGTCTATAATCTTTGTACCAGCCCACAGGCTGATACTTATTCATTTCGTTGTGTAAACGAATACAACTTGGGAACAATGCGAACTGTTCTAGAAGAATTAATGCCATCATTAGACGTCTATGAACGGGACAATAATGCGATTAACATTGATGAAGCAATACTAAATTTAACTGAAATTATAACGACCGCATATAACCAGTGTTGTCCAATAATCACCCGCACAATTACGCCGAAAAATAGACAAAAGCCCTGGATTACTGAAGATATCGTGATCAATATAAAGAAACGTCAAGCGTACCTAGCCTTACTATACGAAGGGCGAATATCTAAAGTAACGTATAACAGATTCAGGAATCATGTGACAAATCAAATACGAACCTCAAAACGAGACTACTTCACGCGCAAATTTACTGAATACAAAACTGATATTAAAAAAACTTGGCACCTGCTTAATTCATGCTATAAACCGAATAATAATACTAAGAAAACAATTGAGTCCGTCGTTCACGAAAATGTAAAATACCACGAGAAAAAAGATATTGCAACTGTGTTTAACAACTTTTTTGTAAACATAGGAAAAAATATAGCCGATAGTGTCTTCAGTGAACCCAGAGACCACTTGCAATACATGGACCATGTCCGTGAACCTAACTCTTTCTTTTTCACGCCAACTAATCCCTCCGATGTAATTGCGTGCATAAACAACTTGAAAAATAAATCAAGTGGATTGAAAAATTTTTCGGCTAAAGTTCTTAGGGCTATAGCTGATATAATAGCACCGTGCATATCTTATATTGTCAACCAATCCCTTTCTCAAGGTATCTTCCCCAGCTCTTTCAAAATTGCGAGAGTCACCCCTATTTTTAAAAATGGTGATAAAAACTGCATTAACAATTATAGACCTATCTCTGTACTACCAATTATAAGCAAAATATTCGAGAAAATTGTGTATAAAAAAGTGTATTCGTATTTTGAACAAAAATCTTTCCTCTACGACAAACAATACGGTTTTCGTTCTAAGAAATCTACGACACAAGCTGTATTAAATCATTTGCAATACCTTTATTCTAATATAGATGAAGGAAAGCTTGTTTTCTCCGTATTTCTTGACTTTCGAAAAGCATTCGACTGTGTGGACCATAACGTATTACTCTCGAAACTACATTGTTATGGCATTCGAGGGGCTGCCCATGATTGGTTTAGATCATACTTAGCAAATCGGAAACAATACGTTGTCATTGACGACGCAAAATCAGACCCACAGACAATTAGCCATGGGGTTCCACAAGGATCCGTCCTTGGGCCTCTCCTATTTCTAATTTTTATCAATGATATCATTAAATCTACATCATTCTTCAAATTCATACTTTTTGCCGATGACAGTACCCTTTCTGTGGTCCTTCCAGACCAAAATCCCGCTAGGATGACGGAGCGTATAAATAATGAACTTCATAAGGTTTCATTGTGGCTTAAAGCTAATAAAATAAGCCTTAATATCGATAAAACAAAATATATTACATTCTCATACAAGAAAAATATATCTCTCCCACGCATTCAAATTGGCGAAGGTGAAATCGAAGAAACCAACTCAAGTAAATTCCTCGGCATCATAATAGACAAACATCTAACCTTTAAAGAGCACATCGCTCATATTAGTTCTAAATTATCAAAATCTATCGGAATCCTAAATAAAGTTAAAAATTTCCTGCCTGAAACAGCCTTACAAATGCTCTACCGAACGCTCATTTCACCATACTTGCAATACGGAATAGAAGCATGGCACGGAACTGATGAAAATAAAACCAACAAAATTTTTACCCTGCAAAAAAGAGCCATAAGAGCGGTAAAGAATCTAGAATATAATGCTCACACAAATGACTCATTCAAAAATTTACGAATACTTAAGCTCTCGGATCTCTACAAAATCTCCATTTGCAATTTCATTTACAAAACATTAGCAAATGATGGCGACAATAGCCTAAAACAACTATTAAATGCGCAAACTGGTCATCACGACCATTTAACCCGAAATAGAAGTAAATTCATGCTTCCTTATTACTCAAAGGCTCGGTCACAACACAGTATCCTCTTCGTTGGAACTAAAACTTGGAACTCAATACCTGCGGAGATCCGTCAAAGTAATTCTTATAAGGTATTCAAAAAAAGTCTTGAGTCTCACTTCCTATCAGATTACTAGTCGTGTAAGATCACAGAGTCAAACCTTGTCCCCTACATAACTGGTCCTAATAATGTAATTTGCCTTGGTTAATTTCGCCGATCTTCAGTCTGTTCTTGAATCGTTTGTCGAATATACTGCTAAATCTAGTCCATATGAACTATATTGTGAAATCAAGTATCTAATTTCGAGTTAATTATCTCATTGATCAGTCTAATGCGTCTCTAGTTTAAGTGAATTAGGTTAAACATTATTGTACTCCTAAGACTAACCTTGATGGTAGGATGCCCTAGAAGTCACTGAACTTATTCGGGCCCACAGGTAGCAACACTCAAATTTGACCATTGTACTAGACTTAAGAAACATTTTAACTCTGTATCACCTGTGGTAAATAAATTGTTTAAATTGTTTAAATTGTTTAAAGACGAAACTAAACCTACCGCCATAACTCGTTAAATAGTCATTTCCGACGTAAAGTGCATAGAAGAGAAATTGTTTATTTAGATCTAATTACTTATTTCTAGGCGCCGAAAAGTGGAAAATCGATTACTGATCAACGCTACACATTTACCAAAACAGGACAGCAGTGAACCGAAAAAAGATGGTCCGTAACAAAACAAAAACCTTTTCTATTTTAACAAAAAGAAAGCCTATTTAACCTTTAGCTCGGGCCCTCACATAGTCCCCCTGGGAGCGCTAATTCCCGTAGATACATGTGACAGTTGTATCCCCCTGAGGGGAAAGGTTGTAACGTTGTCATAATCATTTAGAAAGGTAAACGTTTCGGATTTATAAATATTTTTGGTAAATCTGAAGGAGATGACAGTTGTCGATTTTGTAAATTTCGATGCCTTAGCATAGTTAATTAGATCGAAATAAACAAGTTTTCTTCTATGCACTTTGTGTCTCAAATGAGTATTTTATTAGTTATAGCGGTAAATGACTTACCGCAACTCCAGTCTTTGAAGCGGAAAGAAATTCTTTGATCGAGTTGTATGGCAGATACTGCAATGGCGTCTCGCTTCCAGCGCTCTGTCTTGAAAGACGAAACCAAACCTACCGCTATACCTCGTTAAATACTCATTTGACGAAAAAAGTGTATAGAAGAAAAGTTGTTTATTTCGATGTTATTACCATGTTTCAAGCAACAAAAATTCGAAAATCGATGAGTAGCTGTTTATTCGAGCGCATTCGTCATCAATGACGAAACTAAACTTACCGCTATAAATCGTAAAATACTCATTTGAGACGAAAAGTGCATAGAAGAAAACTTGTTTATTTTGATTCAATTAATTAGGTTCAGGCACCAAAAAGTGGAAAATCGACAACTGTCATCTCCTTCAGATTTACCATATTTTTCAGCGGTATACCTAAAAGTAGACATAAGGATGCTTTCGAAAATCTCACTTCCCGATTTCCTTTTTTCGGGGAAAAATAGATTTATTATCCATTTCTTTTCTCTCGGGCATTTTAAATTCGCGTTTTATAAATTCGCAGGTGTTTACATATCAAAATGTTTGTGACCACGTCGGTACTTCTTTTTATCCGATGTGCATCTGCAGTCGAAAACGGCTTGGTCATAAACTTTAGTTTCGTCGGAAAAATAACCTCGCTAGGCAAGAGCTGTTGTTTCTCTGTCGATGATACGCAACGATATCCATCATATAATTGTTAATCCTACATTAGTTGCCAAGGAAATTCAACACAAAAATGAGTCAGGCAAGCCTACTCAAGTTTTTGGTGACTAGCTACAATGATAATTTTGTTTATTCCAGAATACTATTCTGAAATAACTTCGCACTTCTTAAACTGTTCACCTGAAATTATTATTATACCCTGAACCAGAAGTTGCCGATTGAATGCTCTTACCATAAACATCTCAGTACTTTGATGAGTACACCTCACATGACCAACCATTTACAGCATTTCGGCAACACCGAGTGACCACCACACAGTCAACTGAGACAAAACACTACTTTTTCTCTGAAAAATACGAAAATCTTTTCTTAAAATCTAATTGACAATATCAAGCGGTTCATAGACGATCAATTTTATTGTCAATATAATTGACAATGATGAGTATTGACAATTTAATTGTTCGTCTGTGAGCCTGATTGACGACTATCAATGAATTGACTTAGCGGGCAAAAGAAATTCATCAATATATTGAGTCAATGATATTGACAATTAAATTGATCGTCTATGGGCCTCTTCAGAAAGGGAGAGTAATGCAGGAATAATTTTCTTTTCAAACTAACATCACGTGCACTGCATCACCAAAACAACGTTAGGGTAGCTGCACACCAAAAGATTTGAGGCGAGAAAGCGAGCAAGCTTGAATCGATCTACATGTATTCCTATGGGAGTGCGCACACCGCAAGCAAGCTAGCGAGCGAGTGAGAAAGATTGAAGATTGGCTGCAGCGAGAAAGCGTCTTGAAGATGGTTTCACGCTTGACAGCTGCAGTGGGAAGCGTCTGGTTGACTCTGGCAGTCGAGGGAGGTGTGCTGCTCAATTCTTTCAGCATAGACTGAACTTCTAATATCCAAAGTTCATGCTGAGCTGTGCCTTTCGAACTCATAAAATCCAAAGCAAAGTGACAGATTACATTTGTCAAATCCATGGGACGATGTAGAAATGAAACTCAACGTTAAAACACATGTTTGTAATGCTTGTTTTTGGTATTAACCTCTCTCCATGGCATTTAGGAGCAGACTAGCTGTCTTTTGGTGTGCTGTAGATCTCGCCAAACATCTTTCTCTCTCGCTTGCTTTGTCGCTTGCCGTCTTTTGGTGTGCAGCTACCCTTATGGAGAGTACCTGAAGCATTGGGAAACTCGTCGCAGCAATACCGCAAGCAGTGGCAACTACGTGGGTACGCCTCACGGCAGCTCGAATTTACGAATGTGCACAACAATACCTCTTTTTTTGTTCCTTTTGTTGGTGTTTATTGGAGCTTTGAAGTGGTCTCCATGCAGCTCCGCGACTGAGTATACGTTTCTCTCGTCAGAACTGTGCCAGGATTTAACAGAATACTACGATAGTTAATTGTGCGCTATAGCACTCCCATGCGTTCAAGGCCTAAAGTGTTGATAACGAAATGAGATGCGCGAGCGTGCAGACAAAGAAATAAAATCAGGTATTCAAGATATACATTTAACGAAACCTTATATGAATAAAAAGAACACACTTATGTAGACATGAACTAGTTTTTGCACTTATGCTGAAGTTCACACACCCAGTTAAGTCTTCAATCGTTTGTGAGCAGAAAAGTTTTCAAATCTGTTTTCTTCCCCGTTCTGAATTAAAAACTTACGGCTTGAAGTGAAGTATTGCCCCGCTTGAATAATTTCAGAGCCGGTAATTCGTCAATAAAAGCCCTGTAAATCCGTCCAAGGTGAGATCCTTACAAGAAAATTATTCCGAAGACGCTGCCTTGGTTGGGCGAGTCAAGTTGCAAAACTGGATACGAGAGGATGGACTCCTTATTTGATCTGTGCAAGTAAATCACGAGTAATGTACTCAAAATCGAACTTCATTATCATATAATGAGCGATCATTTGAATATATAAAAGTAGGAGGACTTTTAGAAGATACGAGCCTCGCTAATCACGCTCGCAAAATTGCTCTGACGGCTGCCGGCAAAAAAGATGCAATTTGAGACAATCATTTCCCACAGAAGGCGCACAGAGAAGCTCCTGACGATCACAAAAGGATGATAGATAATTATATCCAGCCAACGGGGTACCTGCATTTCCCTTTGAGCGGCGCAAAAAAGTCGTCATGGGCTTCGGCACGCACACCAATAAGCAATATTGGCAAATTACTGCTCGAATAATGAGCATCAATGGTTGGGCCAATTATTTTCCATAAGTGATACATTCATAAAAACCGACAAAGGCAGAACCTTCATGTGCGCATTATGTTGAATTTCTATTTGCAGTGACACGTAAATAACACTGACTACAATTGCGATTGAACCACACTCTCCTGCATCCGAATGCATGCAAAATTCAACTGGCTCAGCAAGCCGACCATGGAGAACGACAACATACATTTTCATGAGTGTCGGAGATGGGGATCGACGTTACAATAATTCACTGGATGAAATGAGAGGAGTCGTTTTTTCCTTGAGATTTTCGAATGACTGACGGGTATTTTTTGCTGTTACAGTTCGCATTCAAGCAAGGGGCTGCTAGACAGACGCCGTGGAAGGGAAGCCCCTATACCAGTGGTTCTTAACCTGGGTTCGATTGAACCCCAGGGGTTTGGTGAGTCGAACCCTTGGGTTCAGCATGGTGCAGTTTGTGCACTAATACAGTATTTAGTTACATATCTTTTGAAGTGGAAGAAAAAAATTATTTTTCCAACTACGAAGGGTTAGATGATTCCATGTATGGAACTTGTGGGGTTCAGTGGCTCCAACAAGGTTAACGCTTTGATCGCAACGTGCACCACCAGTGGCCACGGAGGGAATTCTCGTATGTAATGCTGCTGACAGACCAGTAGTCACAATCTCAATTTTCATGGAAACCTAATTAAAGCTGAATGAAGGCATGATCCAGGTAATGTTTGCTATTTTCAAAATCGCTTGCTACAACTGACTTTAAATTCGACTTGAACGTCGAAATTCAGTTTAAGCGTTAATTAAGAACCATTGCTCTATAGTACAGTGTAGGTACTCTCCGCTTTTGTTGGATCGTATTGTTGGACTCTGCTTGCAACTCTGACGCTCACCTCCAAGTTTGGCGCACGGTTGACCTTGCTAGGAGGGTCTGCACAAATTAATGGACGGGCCGACAGAGACAGGAGCTGGTCGGTAGTTAATTCGGAAAAAAACATTACAATGAAGATGACGTAGCGTCGTTTGATGCGAATCGACAATTTTGGAGTGACGCTGCGGGGAAGATTTAGAAATGAAGGAAGGCAATTCGTGAGTATAGTTTTATCGTTCCGAAGGATCTAAGCTTAATCAGTATCTGTCGCAGATATAACAAAGCTTCCCTAACAATGTTGTTCTTGGCTCGCATCAAGCACAAACATTTCATTGCAGGTAAACTATTTATGACGTGAGGTAATTTATGGCCACTAAACCAGCAGAACTTGATAAAAACTTGCATCTACAAGGCAATTGGGCAGCAGTGACCGTGTTATGGTGTATTTTTTTACCATTATGCAAAGTGGTTTCGGACCTTGGGCTAGATTTTCAAGCAATTCGCGTAGCGGTACAGCTGACAGCATAAGTTCTTCAATAACTTGATCACACTACGTGCTACTGATGTGAATTGTTTGAGAATTCTACCTCCGGTGACGTCTTTAAACAGCAAATCTCACCTGCGACGCATTCCAGTAATTATCAATTTGATCAAGACACTCGGAGTGATCCATACACAAAAAAAACGCATCGTTTAATAAGCACACCTCACCTGCGACGCGTTCCAGTAATTATCAATTTGATCAAGACACTCGGAGTGATCCATACACAAAAAAAAAACGCATCGTTTTATAAGCACACCTCACCTGCGACGCGTTCCAGTAATTATCAATTTGATCAAGACACTCGGAGTGATCCATACACAAAAAAAAACGCATCGTTTAATAAGCACACCTCACCTGCGACGCGTTCCAGTAATTATCAATTTGATCAAGACACTCGGAGTGATCCATACACAAAAAAAACGCATCGTTTAATAAGCACACCTCACCTGCGACGCGTTCCAGTAATTATCAATTTGATCAAGACACTCGGAGTGATCCATACACAAAAAAACGCATCGTTTAATAAGCACACCTCACCTGCGACGCGTTCCAGTAATTATCAATTTGATCAAGACACTCGGAGTGATCCATACACAAAAAAAAACGCATCGTTTAATAAGCACACCTCACCTGCGACGCGTTCCAGTAATTATCAATTTGATCAAGACACTCGGAGTGATCCATACACAAAAAAAAACGCATCGTTTAATAAGCACACCTCACCTGCGACGCGTTCCAGTAATTATCAATTTGATCAAGACACTCGGAGTGATCCATACACAAAAAAAACGCATCGTTTAATAAGCACACCTCACCTGCGACGCGTTCCAGTAATTATCAATTTGATCAAGACACTCGGAGTGATCCATACACAAAAAAAACGCATCGTTTAATAAGCACACCTCACCTGCGACGCGTTCCAGTAATTATCAATTTGATCAAGACACTCGGAGTGATCCATACACAAAAAAAAAACGCATCGTTTAATAAGCACACCTCACCTGCGACGCGTTCCAGTAATTATCAATTTGATCAAGACACTCGGAGTGATCCATACACAAAAAAAACGCATCGTTTAATAAGCACACCTCACCTGCGACGCGTTCCAGTAATTATCAATTTGATCAAGACACTCGGAGTGATCCATACACAAAAAAAACGCATCGTTTTATAAGCACACCTCACCTGCGACGCGTTCCAGTAATTATCAATTTGATCAAGACACTCGGAGTGATCCATACACAAAATTAAGCATCGTTTAATTAGCGACCAGATTAGATATATAAAGCATGTAACGTAGATTCTGCATATGAGTTCGATCGTGAATCATCTCCAGAAATAAACTATCAAAATGATTTTCTCTTAGCCTCATTGGTATCGTTTAAAATAGGGATCACTCAGTGGGTTTTTTTAGTTTTTATTAAAATTGGGCTTTAATGCTAAAAAGGGTTTTTCTCGCAGAAGTTACCAGTTCGAAACAAAATCTTGGTCAGACCACGCGAAAATTATCGACATGACATGAGGTCTCGATTGACATTTTTTTGTCCCATGCATCCTAGCCTCCGCTGCTTGGAAGCATCTGAATTACCTGCTCGGACTCGATAATTAAACCTCAAGGAGTGCGAGAATTCCTTGCGGTAATGAATTGCAAACATACGGGGTTTTCTTTAGTCCCTCAATTAGCATTTATTCTCTTGATCACTCTTGTTTGCACACTGTGTACAAATTGGCTCATTCCTACGAGGAAGAGACTTGCATCAGAAAATGTTTGTAGCGTCAGATTTAGAGTACAATTTTCAGATCCTGGAAACTGGTGGACTGATTCAATGTTTCTTTTATTATTCGTGAGACGAGAATTAGCGTTTGATCAAATTAAATTAAAAAAAATTATCCCTTTCTGCTTCGAATGTCGAACGTTAATAAAACCGTGAAAGGCAAATGAAATTATCGATATAACGTGAACAAAAAACACTTGAGATGGGATGTGCTATATTTAGAACAGATGAATTTTCGTTTAAGACGCCAAACTCTATTGTAAATTCCGTTGAGTATAGAGGAAGTTTCAGCAATCGCATTTTCATGTTACCGTCCAACGCGCAGCCAAAAACAAAACGGTCGGAACGCTACTCGATGTTTTGCTGTTTTGAGCTCCAAAATATGACACAGAATTTAATTTTCTGTTTGGACCCCCTCGATGGTCACGTCAGGAAGAATTTTTCTCTTGCTCTGAAGAAATTCATTCAAGCCTCTCCAATTCCTTCCAGTCAGCATGCTGTGCTTGTTGAATCTTTTCTTGTGGGTGTTGAATCTTTTCTGAGTTTTTCAATCACTTTAACAGTTGTACATTTTTTATTAATTTTGTACAACCTTTCTGGTTTTCTCGTTCATTTTGACAGTTGTACACTTTGTGCAACTTTTGTGTAAGTTAATAGAACTTTTGTGAAACTTTTCTGAGTTTTTTATTCCGTTTATCAGTTCCACACTCCGCACAACTTTGAACAGCTTTCTGAGTTTCCATTCATTTTAAGAATTATACATTTTGTACAACTTTTACACAAGTCAGTATACCTTTGCATAAATTTTCTGACTCTCATTCTTTCTAACAGCTGTACCTTTTTGTGCATTTAACAGTATACAACAGCCCTCTCAATGATAACACTACCGAATGCGCTAACTAGGCGAACAATGGAAGACTAAAGTAAAGTACAAATAAATAGCGTACGTGCATGGCACATCAAAACAACCTAAAACATTCACTGTAAATTATCCCGTAATTTCAACTCTCTAAGCTGTAAATTATCATGTAGTTTCAAAGCTCTAACTTGAATTTAAATTCGCCGGCCCAGCAGGGCTGTAACATAACTTTTGAGCCAGACAAACAAGCACAACTATCACAGCTTTACAACTATCACAGCTTTACAACCCACGATTACCACAACCCACCGATGTGCTCGAAAGAAACACAGCGCACATTTTCCGCAGGAATGTAGAAAATATTGCCAAGGATTGTACGGACGGGAATTCAGAAAGCTTATTTTCAGAGAAGCACGATTGCGAAAATAGTGATGCTTCCACAGCAGGCAACCTCACAAGGTTGTGTGAGTGAGGCAACCTCACAAGGTTGTGTGAGTGAGGCAACCTCACAAGGTTGTGTGAGTGAGGCAACCTCACAAGGTTGTGTGAGTGAGGCAACCTCACAAGGTTGTGTGAGTGAGGCAGCCTCACAAGGTTGTGTGAGTGAGACAACCTCACAAGGTTGTGTGAGTGAGACAACCTCACAAGGCTGTGTGAGTGTATACGCGTAGCCAAATTTCCTCGGTGTCGGTCTTTCGATCCGTCAAAACCAATGCTAGAGCCGAAAAGAAATCTATTTAATACCGAAATACATTACGGAGTTTTGTTTAGGTGTTATTTATGTATGAGTCCAACTTATTCGTTGTTGGTTTTTTGTTTCGTAATAAGGAGTTAGGCTAAGTAGCAAAGAATTCTAGGCCTATTTAGTAACGAAGTACGTTACATCTGTGTGGTTTTCAGTTGAGTGTCGGTGTAACTACTCCATGTTTGCAGCTTTCATACGCCTCTAACTCTAGGTGCGAGCTTGTAAATAAGTTAATGACACGGACAGCTTGTGGTTCAATTTTCTTTTTCCAACAACATTAATTTTTGGACTCAAATGCTAAACTTACCTTATGAATAAGATCAGTATCAGTAAAAATAGCAGGTTACTGACTGAATTTTCAGGGATGGGCACTCGCTGTATAGACGGCGGAGAGTCACTGCTTCAAAGCTGTTAATAATGGCTCTATATAATAGATTTTCAATAAAATCCGTTGTATCAGCGGGTGAATTCCATGCTCAAAAAGCCTCTAAATTTTATTTAAGCACTAAACAATAGCCCGCTTTCAGTGTTTTATCATCACGAAACAATATAAAACATCATGAGGTTGCACTCTCCTCTGTGTTTTCTAAGGAAAAACACTTTCACCCTAAAAATTTCATAGAAAGTTGTTGATTGAATGTAAGTTATTAATTTTAATGAATCGAAAGTTTCCACCGGTTGTAAAATTCATTAGCAAATTCTGCGCGATGACTCTCCCAAAACTATTAAATATTGTGAATAATGTGCTAAAAACATAATAATTTCATAGCAAATTGCGGGTTGTCGCGTAAATATAAAAACTATGTGTAATTCAATTCCTACATACTCAGAGCTCGTCTGATAAAATATTTTGGGTGCAGGTTATTCATGTAATTTCAATGGGAAGAAAATTTCGCGAGATAATTTTACGAACAACGATATATTGCACAGATTCAGTAAAAGTTTCCGGCCTACACTGAACGTATCTCAGCCCTTTATTTTTTGCGTCCTATATTCCGAGTCCTCTAATTTACGACGTCTTGCATCAGTCACTGATAGTTTTACAAAATTATTTTGACGTAGAATAATATCGCTAATGTATCACAAGCAAAGCATTAACTACATTGAATTACACAAAATTTCGAGAAAGCAAAACATGGGGGCACGGTGAGAAATCAAATGATGTGACCGACATTGATAGTTTTATATAATTATTATGACGTAGAGTGATATCGCTATTCTATCACAAGCAAAGCTTTAACTACATTCCATTACAGGAAATTTCGAGCAAAAAAACACTGTGGTGCGATGAGAAATTAAATGATGTGACCGAAGTCTTGTGGAATGCTAAAGTGATGAAGCAGAGCTTCGTCGGTAAAGTTTCTTCCCTTGCACTAGCGACAGTGATGCATATCGAATGATTCAAAAAAGCACACATATACGAAATAGTTGTTCAAGAATTTAAAATATTTAATGCAGAGTGAATTGAAAACTATAATGAACCGTAAAAGGGCATTGAATTCCATTCCGTGACGAGTTCAAAAATATAAAAAATCTTGAAAAGGCATCGAATAACATTGCATGGGCAAACAATTCCATTCAGTTACGAGCATGACTTGCAACAAGTCATTCTTTACTGAAGCTGTATTTCATGAATTAATATAATTTAAATCGTGTATTCTTTTTTAATGAAGCCTTCGATAAATCTTAATAAAAAAATCTTAAGCTACGTAATAGATAAGACTAATGGCGAATAGATTAGACAAATCCGATTCAAATTAGACTAATGGCGAATTTGGAGTGCACTGTACTCATTTAGGCCCTTTTACGCTTTTACAATGTTTCGCATTGAATTTGATCCACCTGTTTACGTCATATACGATGATTAGCGTTATTAACGGTAACATGGTAATGTCGAAAAAATAAAAAAGTTACATACATCTCAATAACGAAAATTCAATGTTGCAGTATATTTTACAGTATCAACGTATATTTTAAAAATATATCATGTTTTTCCATTTTTACCTTCTATTCGCATACATTTTCCGAAGTCAGCATATTTACACAAATGCTGCATATACAGTATAGTGATAAACCTTAAATTTGAATTGATTTACTAGGTTTTATGAGCGGTTAGCAAAAATGTCAACTTTTTGATTAGAACATTACAAAAAAATATGTTTAAATTTAATCTACATAGAACACCACGAGCCAATCTATCCAATGAAACCCCAAGTATAAAACGGGTTTCATTGTGGTTTCAAATAACCTGATTGGTTTGAGTTTACTAATACGTACTTTGATCTGCGCTGCGCTCCGAACGCTGGGCAAACGCCATCCAAACAATTGGTACGATCGCATTGAGCCTTGAGGAACGTCGGAGCGTTCTCATCGGACCTATTCTTAGCATCGAGGTAAACAAGTCCCGACCAATTTCACCAACGAATTTTCTGAACGCAAAAAAAAAATAAAAACTTGTGTAACTTTAACCTTACCTTGATTTATTGTTCGTTACTGTTTCTACGCAAGACTAAAAAATAAATGCTTTGATGTACGTTGGTTGCACGATACACCAAGTTTTGTGCAGAAGTAAGTAAGCCGACTTGAAGCTATGACATGATCAGGACTAGTCAGTCATGTTTCCGCACACGTTCATTTCCAACAGGAATCCAATTTATGGAAAAAATCATATCACTTCAAAAATTATACGACAATTTGAACCTTATAGCGGAATCACTTCAAAATAATATACGAAACCTTTCATTTATTTCTAAAATATTTTGAACACGTCACTCACTTTACAATGATAACTTGTCTGCCGCTAGAATCTGTTTCAATCATGATGCCTCAAAACGCGCTGCGCAAAGAAGTGTTACGACATCACCTCCTGCTATCGCGAGGGTTGCCTCCTCACTGACCATACATCACGGATGAGCCGGGATCACGTACGCCAATCAGGGTCGTGGGATGTGCCCTGCCAGAAGTTCCGCTGGTGTTGCAAGTTGAAGTCAACGCCGTTTCGAGTCAAGGGTCGATCTTGCCAATTCTACCTCGCACAGTTTCAATCGAAAAATAACTCGGTAGATTGTTCATCTTTTGATGTGATTTTTTGAACTCAGTAGTAGGTAAGATTTTCTTATAGAAATGTTTCTGTCAGGCTCCCTAAATTGTAAGTCGCACAGATTTTAGACTGAGTGTCAATTAATTAAAAAGGGCTGTGGAAATTCCTAGCATCAGGTTTAATTATCCTTAATTATTGATGGTAACAATGAAACATTATTTAGTGAATTTGACTGATGCATTATTTATAACATCATTAAGCTTCACATAACTAACAACGTTAAGTGTTTCCTATTTCCTATAACTTCCTAATAAAAATCTAAAAAAATTGACCATGCTCAAATATAACACCGTATTCTCGCAAATTCCTATTATAAAACTCTTAACAGAAAATCAATCTTGTGATAAACATATCCGACCTGTTAATCAATTCTACACCCGCATCATTTCGGGTTAAGAAGTTGCCTTTTTCCTTCACCTCATAACATACGGGTCAAGCTATTCTCTTGTGAACGAAATATCAAGATCACGTTGTGTTGATTACCGAGGGCGACCTGTTGTAACAGGGGCGATCTTTTCTACGAAACATTCAGTACGGAAAAACTATGAATTATTCCTGATCCCCTCGAAGAATGGCTGGGGTTCATGCATCGAGTCAAGAATGCAGTCCGGAATGGCTAACTAAATATTTTTCAGCTATTTTGTCTCGTGTATGTGCAATACGGGAGAGTGGTGAGGTCTACACTTGACACAAGGTTCACGTGAGTTCTTTGCTACACCTCAGGTTTACATTTGTACCCACGACACAAGGTTCACATGAGTTCTTTTACTACACCTCAGGTTTACATGTGTACCCACGACACAAGGTTCATATGAGTTCTTTTACTACACTTCATACCATAATGCTTGGTAAAAAAATAAAAATTCTACAAGTAATTGATTTGACAGCAGAACTCCAACGAGAGATGGTAAATAAACATTACTAATTCGTAATTAGGTGAAGTCTTGGTTATCACACCCTTATATTACAACTCTACATTAATCGACATGATTTTTAGTTGCCTGTTTGTTTCCTGTATATTATTGAGCCTTTTCTGCGTAAAAAGTCAAGTTACTTCCCGGATCCTGGAGGTGAGAACTGGTTATCACTCTCTTTTCTATCACTTCTCTTATCAGTTCAGCAATGATGAGACTTGGTGATAATTATGCTTGCCAAGAAACAAATTTGAAGGTATTCCCATTTTTAGTCAAAACTTTACTCCTTCGGTATCGAAAATTAGCCCAAAATTTTTTAATGGATAGTTTTTGAGCAATGTTTGGGTCTACGTCAGGATTTATCCCTAAGTGAGGATCATGATATCATGATAGTTTTATCATGATATTCTTAGCTACGTTGGATATCCTTTTGATCCTGAAAGTCGGATTTCCTAGAAATCAGTCTTTTTCCATCTATCATAACCCTAAGTATGTTGAGATATTTATTCGGACTTATTCGGTCCGTAATTTTGAACAATCCCATGTGGGTTGTTCAAAGATAGCGACCTAAATCATCACAGAAACTCCTCTGCACATCACTACTGTAATAATTAACTCAGGCCAACCCTTATCGTGGCTGTCGTGTTTTTAAACAGATAGCCTAGTCTTTTGCATTGAAAAATTTAAGTGTGGTCCATGAGATGACAGTTTAAACATCACCCATCGTTCAAACATGCAAACATTGTAATCATTCTAGTTTTCTCTCATCTCGGCGTAACTCTTTGATGATATCGGTAAATTCAAAGCCAACGCGACTTCGATCTAGCAGAGTTAACATCTTCCGTCCTTCAATCGTATTCATTGTAATGATTCCAGTTTCTCAGCGTAACTCGTTGATGATATTGGTAAATTAAAAACCAACTCGACTTCGATCTAGCAGAGTAAATATCTCCCATCCTTCAATATTAATCGTCGTAATCATTGAAGTTTTTCATCTCAGCGTAACTCTTTGATGATACTGATGAATTCAAAACCAATTCGACTTCGATCTAGCGGAGTCATCTTCACCACTCACGAAACCGCCCGTCCTGACTGCTCTCAAGATGAGAGGCTCAGTTTCCGGTGAGAAGGTTACCGTTGGGTAGGGAGGGCTTCCGACACTTCTAAGTACTCACCATAATTATTGTGGCTCGGCAACTCACATCTGCTTATGTGGCTCAGTCAGAAATTGCAATCGTTAACCATAATTGGGGCTAGGTAACTCACCTCTCCTATAAGGGTCAGTGAGAAATTCAAATCGTTAATACAGATATGTACCCGAAGTTGACAAATCAAAAAGAAAGGAAAAAATCAATTTATTTCCAAGATGCAAAAGATTTTTTTACACCTCTCAGCTTTTAAATCCTTACTTGATAAACATACATGGGGTCCATAATACCTATGTTAGACGTCGAACGAATAATTGAGGGAAAACGAATAAAATGTATTCCCTTTGTTGAATTATTCTTAGTTTGATAATGCAAAGGTCATCTCGTGTCAGCATCGAATCTGATACTAAGAATGATCGTCGGGTGTTCATATATTTATTTATATGTTTCGTGCCACGCTGTTAAGAATAGATAGGAAGAAATTAGCACTGGCGGTCTTTGTTTCAGTTCACTGGTAAATTTATACTTATTTTCGCTGTACAACTGCACTGTAACTAGCACTAGCTTACGTATAAAGATGACATTGTCCGTGGAATGTCCACGGGTCCTGCTACTACCTAATGATACCCTCGGTGAGTTTATTTGTTTGGAGTCCGCTTCTCTCATTTCTCTGTCACGCTCATAAGGATAGTTATAATGACCGCATATCTGTGATACGAGTTTCACCAGTGCACAAGTACAAGAATATTTTTTAGCACGGGTTTGTTGAAAAAAGGTATTGAATCCCGTCATTTTTGACGGGCCGTGTACACTATTAATAAATGTTTATTTCCTGGACAACAAAATCCAGCTCTATAGAATGGTTATTGAAGGTTGTAGGAATAAAAGACACTCAAAGGGCTGTAATTTGATTATATTGATTATAAAACTAAGCTAAAGAATATAATGATAAAATAAACCAGTTTACCCATGCCACATTTCTGAACTGCCCCACTCCCGCATTGATGCCCGTGGTGATGCATGAAATACTGCGAAATACAGTATGTCCCACAAAAAACTGAACCGAGTATTTATTTCTCCGTATCAGTAATACCATCATAAATACCATAAGCATTTAAGCAAAATTATAGGGTATTACTGATTACTACTGATACGGGAAATAATTACGGGTATTACTGATACGAGAAATAATTACGGGTATTACAGATACGGGAAAATAAATACTCGGATGAGGTTTTTGTGGAACATACGGTATACAGTACAACGCATGCGAACTTTAAAGCGAGGAACCTTATTTGTTTTAATGTTGATATACCTGTGCAACTCGATTATCTATTCACTTTGATGAATAGCCAACAATTTTTTAAAGATTACTTCTTTTAGAATCATCAGTTCACAGAGGTTAAGTCACGAATCGAGACAGACTGAATTGTGTCAATTTACAATCAAGAAAGCTGTATACTTCATTGTATGAACGATTTAATTAAAATTGGTAATTGTACCTAGTCCATTTTTCTTACGCGGTAAATCGGAAAGCCAGGTACTGATTAAATTATGTGACCTTCGGTGCGATATAGTTTGAATAACTGAAGCGCTAGCAAACCTATGTTACTACTACTACTACTACTAGTCCATCGAAATGCCCGGTTAATACCACGGCCCGCAAAACATACCTTCTTAGACACTAATGTGAAAAACCTAAAGAAGCAGTTGCGCAGCCAAGTGGAGCCATAGGGGCCACGACTCAACCCCGAGCCCGAAATGTTGAGCTGTAGGCCAGTTTCAGTGGCCGTTTGAAGTAAACGAATATAAATATTGCTGCTAATGAATTTTTCCCCTCCCTCGAAATTATTTGTCGGGATCCTGGCCCCCCACGAAATTTTCGGCTGGTTGGGCTACTTTAAAGAGCATCATTGCTGTATCTGCAGTGCCGGCTACAGAGCAGTACCCTGGCGTAAGCGCTATTTGGTGCGATGTAAGCATAGTAGTAGTTATAGCGATATATGCGAATAATTACGAGTACAAGAAAACTTCAATCCTAAATTTTAGTTATAGAGATATATGCGAATAATTACGAGTGCAAGAACACTTCAATCCTAAATTTTAGTTATAGAGATATATGCGATAATTACGAGTGCAAGAAAACTTCAATCCTAAATTATAGTTATAGCGAGTTATAGTTATAGCGATATATGCGAATAATTACGAGTACAAGAAAACTTCAATCGTAAATTACCGCTTTTGCATGTGGTTGAAGCGTAAAACTAGACCATACCGCTCGTAAGGTGAAAAATCGCCGGCTCGAAGGACAAAATTCCTTTGCGTTTCATTTATTTTTCTGTCCACAAATTCAGTTGTGCACAGTGTGCATCGACGTATGTCGGTTCAACAATCCGTACATTACGCGTCAGAGAGACTGAACCCGTCGGAGTTAGTTCTAGAACTGGGGCTCTGCTTTGTCATTCTACCATGCTACTTGCGGAGAACCAGTGTGTTGTTAAAATTTTCGATTCGGATTTTTTTCATTATTCGTTCTGTTTGCATTGCTCCGAAAATTAGAATTCTCAAATTTCTTTATTTATATGAAAACAAGCCTAATCTTAGAGATTGGCAGGGTGCACATTTCCTGTTTTTGGATGGGCAACTTTAGCTCTAGAAACGCTGTGTTGTTTATGTTTCTATTTCAATAGCGTTCCACTGTGATTTTTCGTTTATTTTTTCTTTGTCTGTGCTCAACTTTTAGGGTATGTCGATCTTTTTTCAATTACAGTAGTACAAACATCTTTCTTCATGTATTATAGCCTGTGCAATTATCTTGTCAATTTTTTCAATTATCTGTGTATTTTTGAAGATCTTACAGCTAACGATGAGTCGAGGCCCGAAACGTTCATTTTGGTACTGACCTCAAACAATTTTTCAACCAATTTGGGGCGGTTGTGTTTTGCCCTTAACTTTCAACGAAAAAAATGGAGAGTTATTCTCAGTTGATAGCCAATTCATGGAGTCCAAGAACAATTTGAGAGCGGTGTCCTGTTCAGCACTTAACTTGGCATACCTCTGAGTAACCTGGACCGTCAAATTTTTTGCGCGTGCACTTCAGGATATGACCATTTTTGTCAGAGTACTTCATGCAACTCACTAGGTTTTCGCCTATCTTTTTCAGGCGCGAGAGAGGCTCATTTGGGTGACAGTAAAAGTAGATGTGACCCAGATTGTGATTTTCACCGCCAGAATGAGTTCCTGCAGTAGAAGAACTCAGATACAGGATCCCGTCCATTTTACCTCTACGATAGAGACGGCAGGCTGAGTTCCACGCAGAGTCGTGAGGAGTTCCTTTCACAAATTTCAAGGACCACCTCAAAATTTTGCCAAGCTCGACCGGCTCGGTGATTTGCTCCACAACGATGCTGTGCAGCGACTCGTTCAAGAGATGAGTGTCCTGCACCTGGGACGGTACTTCGATCGGGTAGTCGTCAAGTTTTCTGGATCTGCGAGTCAAAAGAAGCATCACCTTTACGACATTGCTTACAATTAAAACACTGAAAAAAAAAGCAAAAAGCTTTCAAAGCACTTTTTCAGTGTCAAAATATCACCGGCAATCAAAATCAAAATACACATATGTGAGTGTTCTTTTCTCGGATGCAGGGCTGAATATACAATTTCTCAATGCGTTTTATGCATTGAGTATATACCTAGACATGTAAATAAATACTTTAGTGTATTCAGCGCGCGTTTCTTTTCACGCTTCGGATTTGCTACTTTGTTGTTTTTGAAACGGCTAAGAAAAATCAAACTCTGAGCTGAGGACTATTCCAAAAATCCCCAACGTCACTCGTGATAAGATGTGCTTTAGGTTTATTATGATTGAAGGATTTAAAGTGTTGTTGGGTGTCGTCAAAGACTGTGAAAGTGAATTGTTAGTGGAAAACCGACAATAAAACCAGTTCCGAATTTAATTATTATTTAGCAGTTTTTGCATGTATCAGGTCAGCAGAATTTCACATTTCAACGTCCTTGTTCTCGGAGACGTCGTCAGGCAAATGTAGAATCCCAGCAAAGAAACGAACTTCCTTTTTTGGGCAATGTTTTCCTAGATTCCGAAAATAATTCACTGGAGTATCAGAGGACGGTAAAAAATGAGAATTTTGGAGAGCAACATCACGGTTATTGTTTGATGGAAATGGTTGTGGTGAACGTAGAAAATAGTTTATCGGAAATATTTAAGTAAGACGATATCCACTTCAGCAATGTCGAATGTGAACGTTGCAATAATTTTAGTTACGTGAGTGATTTTCTGTGAAGTGAAACATGATTCATCAAAGAATCAAACAAATCTTAAAGTGCAGTCTTGTTCGTCCGTGCTCAACTTTTTAGGCCGAATAGCACCATTGAGATTTTCAGATAATGTTTTGTATTATATGTTATGCAATGAAAGAATTAGCTGATCTTGACTACACATTTGTCCAAACCTCAACTTTAGATGATTATGAGTAGAGACCGGCAATCGAAGATGGTAATTCTTCGCAGCGCCGGCAGCCATGTTTTCGTTCATGGTCTGCTCATGTGTTTTGTATGCAACAGACGCGAAGCTGCTGAAGTACTTCATTTTCTTGACCAAATTCAAGCCATATCTAAGAATCAACTCCTCGTCATCGCAAGGACCACAAGTGAACCGTATGCAGCCCAGGTTTGCGCGGTCTGGGCGTTGGGTCATGACGCCAGTTGAGGTTTTGATGTATACGATGCCGTCCAGCTCCTCTGCTCGGTACAAAGCGAGAGCTTTCTGCCACAATTCATTTATGTATTCAATGTCGAAAAACAGCATCCACTTTCCTCGCTTGTTTAGGTCGAACTCGAACTTCCCAGCTATCGTTTCATCCCTCACTGTAATGCTTGTTTCCTTTAGCTCTGACATAGGATTCATAACATCTTGTTCTATATTTTCGGCCATGGTAACGTTTCCTCTGATCTGTGAAAGAAAGAGAGCAAATTTAAAGAAACATCAATTCAAAAACATTAGACACAGGCGCTAAAAGTCGCTGTGAGGAAATTTCTCAGAGAAATAAAGCATATATCAACTTGACTGAACTTTTCATTCTTTTTCATAAACTTGAGTTTTATTCTAGCGGAATCGTTCTGCTCGAATTTGCGTCAGAATGTTAGTCGTGTCAAGTCGATTGTACCACTTGAAACTCGGTGTCGGCAAATTTCTTGTTAGAGCTTTAGCGATAATTGTAAATGAATAACTCGACGACAATTCGAAATTTTACGTTTTGAAATTTAATCGAGAGTAAAAGAAAAAAACATATCTCGAAAATAAACTTAAAAATTGCTCAAAAATCTCGTGACTATTGTATTGAACTTGCAGATAGAGAGTACAGAACCAGTATATTTAAATTTTAACTCGAAGCCCTCTTCAAATGCTTCAATTAATTCAATTTAAATAATATAATAAACGGAAAACAAATTTTATTTGCGACACGTATATATTTATATTAATTCATTATAGATCACAGGGAAATAGTTCTACTTTTAATACACGTCTCACACATAATGTGCGTGCTATGCTTGGATTAGATTTCGTGTGGTTTTTCTCATGTACAGATATATTTCAAACAATGTAACTAGGCAAAAAACCAAGTCTCATAGAAAAAGATAAAGAAAGATTCAATAACTTTAAGCCGTGCATAAATAAATATCATTCAGCAGAAGTAGCAATTGAATTTCGTGTTACGATAATTCATCGGCAGAGCTTCTTTGCTAGCTCATTCGCAATGAAATTATGCTATATGGACTCGTAGCATCGAATTTCATGTTCACTGTTCTCTCCTCGAGCTCCTGAATTTTACCAATTGTTCTACTCTAGAGATCATGAATTTTACCAATTGTTCTACTCTAGAGATCATGAATTTTACCTATTGTTCTACTCTAGAGATCATGAATTTTACCAATTGTTCTACTCTAGAGATCATGAATTTTACCAATTGTTCTCTTCTCGAGCTTCGGAATTTTACCAATTGTTCTCTTCTCGATCGAGCTTCGGAATTTTACCAATTGTTCTCTTCTCGATCGAGCTTCGGAATTTTACCAATTGTTCTCTTCTCGAGCTTCGGAATTTTACCAATTGTTCTCTTCTCGATCGAGCTTCGGAATTTTACCAATTGTTCTCTTCTCGAGCTTCGGAATTTTACTAATTGTTCTCTTCTCGAGCTTCGGAATTTTACCAATTGTTCTCTTCTCGAGCTTCGGAATTTTACCAATTATTCTCTTCTCGATCGAGCTTCGGAATTTTACCAATTGTTCTCTTCTCGAGCTTCGGAATTTTACCAATTGTTCTCTTCTCGAGCTTCGGAATTTTACCAATTGTTCTCTTCTCGAGCTCTTGAATTTTACCAATTGTTCTCTTCTCGAGCTCTTGAATTTTGCCAATTGTTCTCTTCTCGAGCTCTTGAATTTCACCAATTGTTCTCTTCTCGAGCTCTTGAATTTTACCAATAGTTGTTTTCTCGGACTGCAGTATTTTACCAATTGTTCTCTTTTTGAGCTTATGAATTTCATTAATCTCTCGTTGGGCTCCTGAATTTTATAAATTGTTCTCTTGTCAAGCTCCTGAGTTTTATCAATTGATCCCTTCTCGAGCTCTTGAGTTGCCATAGCACCTTCGGACATTCAGCTCGCTCTTCATACGTAAATGGTTATAGTTTTTTAAGTCCACGACAGCTCATTTTGTCAATGTTTCTCTTAAAAAAAAACATAAATTACTTATAACAATTTCGAAGAACATTAATGAAATGCTCTAGATACAACAAAACACAACTGGAAACCAGAGCACATCGTCGTAACAAAGTTGCACCGCAAGGGTGTCTTCTCAACTGATGATGGCCTTCATGAATAGATTGCGCTGCCACTCCCACAGGATGCGTTACGAATACAACCCCAGTACGTGGTACGAACACGTTTTTTCGTAGTTTTTACACGAGTTTTGGTTAGAAAACCGTTCGTGTTTTCATAACACTGTCGTTTTATTCTGTATTGTCTATGGTAGAATCTTCTCCTTTTAACTTCGAACAAGTAAGCTGAAGGTGAACATGCAAAAAAGCATAATTTATTTAAAAGTTTTGCATACGAAAGATGTTTTGTGAGAGAATAGCTGCTTAAAATTTCAAGGTCTCTGACTTATATCTATTCCATCACTGGTTAAACATTGGTCATGAATGATATACATACATATATAGTGAATGAAAAAAAATTGAAATTGAAAGTGAACAAAAATACTCTCTGTTATTTACAGATCTCCAGAAACCACTTAGCGCGTAGTAACACTGTATTTATCAGTATAAATACCCGAGCTTCGCCACGTAATTTCCTTTAATATATTTAATGAACGCTGTGGAAAAATTGGGAGTTCATTGTATGGGATAAAAAGATGGCTTGCTTGCTAAATTTAAATTTATTTTCAGTTCTGCCATGTGATGCACAGTTTTGAGTCAAATTAACTGTCTAATTTAGAAGCAATAGTACGTAAAATAAGCTCACGCCTATATACGATGGGGGACCAAAATATGTACAAATGCTTGCAACGGATTTCCTAATAATTTAAACGACTAAAATAATAGCACTAAAATAAATGTGGGCAGCACGCCTGACTACAACCAAAAACAAATCTCTACTATCATAAGAGCGGTGTCTGTCTCTCTGTTTGTCCGAAGCCAGCCTGCAGTGTGTGATGAGCGTATCTGTGATGCAAGCTTCTTCAACTTCACAATTTCCAGTGTATTAATCCTTCAGATTCGAGTAGGAATGAATATCACGTGAATTTTTAGGATATAGGAACGTGTGTCATGTGATTTGTCGAACATTATTATACATTTTTGACGGGTCGTGTGCACTCGGTCTCATCAACTCTCGAGAGATTGAATTTTTATATTTCTTACGGCTTTTCTCTCATTTTGCCTTCTTTCTTATTTCAAATGAAGAAAACAGTATATTTCCAATATAGATGGTACAAAAGTACCATCATTGAAGGAAGGTGGACTAGTTGAATATAAAAAGAAGACCCATGGACATCGAGTAAATTTAGTTCAGAATGATTCAAAAAACCTCTTGATTAGTTACTGTTACTGAGTTTTGAAATCTGAAAGCATGATTTCCCATCGCGTAAAATCTGAGTTCTCGTCTTTTTGCATAAAAAATATTTTAGTTTTTTTATTTATTTCTATTCTAACCTTTTTTAACTGTCTTCTTCGTTCTTCACACTTACCTGAGCGGCTGCACAAACTGTCGTGAAAAATCGCGAAGGACGGTTGATATCGAACTAGGGTCTTCATCACAGTAGAGGAAACAAGGTAGGGTAATTTCTATGGGAGAAAATACACCTCCGCTTGGTCGGCTAGCCAATAGAAAGGCTTTATTTCAACAAACTTAATGACGTCACCAAAACGCCGCGTCGTTAGGCCAATAGTGGAGCCAGATTTGAGGGTAGCAGTGCTACCAGATGCAATATGAGCGCTGCTATTGGTTCGTTGCCGTGACGTCAGCAAAACCATGCCGTCAACGAAAAAAGACTGGTTTGAATCTACCTCATTTCCTTTACCATTGTCTTCACTGACCAAAGTTAAATGCCTTGACCTCTCGCACTACGGCGAAGCAAACCTGCTCCTAATTCTGTATTACCTGTTATGGAACTGATTTATTAGAGCTTTTGTGCACCGTCATTCCGTCCTCAGATCAACAGCAAAAAACCTTTCCTGCACTTTTTCCAGTTGTTTAACTATTGGCTTAGCTATTATATATATTACCTACTTATCACGCACCGCGTCCAAAATTACTGCGTTCAATTTTACTGATTAACTTCGCCATAAATTTAGGTTCACTTTTTTCAAATTTCTTTCTCTGAGGTGAATATTTTGAAAATTCTAGCATTCTCACTCCTCATAACTCCGTCAATGTACGCGGATGTTGAACTAAGACTGTATTTTCTATTCTTTCTACATCTTCTTTTTTTCTTTTTCCATTATTAGATAATACGACATTTCTCAACCACACCTTCTTCACTGAACGCCTAATATTTCCACTCCTGACTCGCTTTATTTCTGACTTAGGAACCCACTAACCAAATAATCATACTTGTATGAAAGTGCTCTGAATGATGTCAGTAAAACAATTAATTCCGAAAGAATACAAGTACACTTCTGCGGAATCATACTAATTAAAATATATATATATATATACATTTAATAATATATATGTATGTATATATATATATGTATATATATGTATGTATATATATATATATACATATATATATATGTATATATATATATATATATTGCGTCTGTAACAGTCGAATCTTTTGCATAAAACGGTTGAGAGCGCTTGATGAGCGTAGCCTATCTTTGACACAGGTTTTTACAAGCTCGAGGGTGACATTTTAAACATGATGGACCAATATTTTTTAGCGGCGTTCCCATGTGAAGGAGTAATACGGAGAGGTCAACAGGTATGCAAATCTTTATCATAAGTACGCTCATCAGCAGTTAAAGGGGATTAAAGAGTCGTGTTATTTGATAAAATTACAAACTTTGTGAAATGAATGAGGACCTTATCGAACGTTATCGAATGCTGTCAATTTTGACGATCAGTGTGATTGGTTTTATTCAAGTTGGAAAAACAAATTGAAAGAACCGGGCAGAAGTTACATCTGAGAATAATATTTTGACTGTCCAAGAACTTTTATTACTAGTTCTGAGGTTTTGTTCGTACAATTTTATACTTATTTAATGTCCCACATATATTTAAAATATTATACTAATTTAGCACTGATTAGAAGACTTTAAAAATAGTTCTTAAATCATTACGATTCAGAACTTCAAACTAGTCTCAAAATGAAGTTCAGAAAATATTCTAAGGCTCCATATATAAACAAAAACAAACATACAAACATCGGCATCTTTGGGATGCTTTATTTCCACTCAAGCCTGATACATATGATCTTAAGCATTGGTTTTTCAAATGTCTTATAACTAACACTATATATAGGACACCATGACGGTTCCCCCGTAAAGCCGGTACCCATTTCCGACACCTGGGTTGAGTGGGGTATTGTGCTTGAGCTTTCCCTTATACCCAACGGGGAAAATCGCCGCGCCAGCGCCGGGATACGAACCCTCGTCTCCAACATACAAGGCCGATCCCTTAACCACTGTGCCACGGAGAGGATATCACACAAGTTTTTCGTCTATCTAAATAGGAAGGAGTAATGTTCATTTTGTGAAAAACTAAATTTAGATGAGACACCCTCTAATTTTCAGTAAGAGTTTTAGAATAATTTGGAGTTCCTACCTGCAGTAGTTTGGAAATAAGAGGCCTTTCTTTATGATTGTTCTAAAAAATTATTAACATTACAACACCTCAAATAACTATTGCGCAAAGAAGTGGTCTGAAAACGTCACTTCAGTCCTTAATGAAATTTTGATGAGCAATATTTTAAGAGTAAGAGGTGTGTATTTATGAGTGGTCTCCATAGGTCTGATGTTCTGAGATACATTGAATAAAACAGTTTCCACCATAGTATAATATTAGTTATTTTCAAATTGTATTCTAGATTGAAATAATAATCTGTAATTTACTTGTAAATAAGTTTTATCATATTGATCTTTTACTTTTAAAAAATAAATCGTTAAAGGTACATTTTGTCTAGCGATTGTCGTTCGCAATTAAAATTTTGCACACAGGGTTTTCTCCAAAATCGCAAAGGTCAGATGAACGTTCTCAATCGTAAACCGCGCGGCTGTGATCCTGTGATTGCTGTGAAGTGCGATTCTGTGCGAAGTACAGTGAAGGCGAAAATCCGAGGTGTGTGCTGCGATGAAAACGTTCAGATTCCGTACGACGCCATGTATTCGTCAGCTCAAATTGTGTTATTGTTTGATGTGAACTGTTTAGACTTATCTTTGCAATCAGTGAATGATCTTAACGTGCATATTGCAACGTTCAAATTGTGTTGTTTACGTTTGCTCACGGAGTTTGGCGCGCAAACTCAAAATGGATCTGATGTTCGGTGGGCCGCCAAGTTTTACGATTCATTAATATTTAAACCAGGAAAGTCCAACAACTCGTTTCTCGATTTTAATCGTCGAAGTTACGATAATTTTGATCTGGAAATAAGTAAAAAGTTGAAAATTTCATCGAATAATAGCAAGAATGGCGAGAGTGCCAACACACCGAAACAGCGCAAGACGAGACAAAATAACTCTGTGAATCACACCGCTTGTTTTATATTAAATAAAGCTATACAAGAAGCTCTAAAAGATTACAACTGGGATCTTCCTGATGTAAGCTCGCCTGTGAATACTAGATCTCAGAAAAATCAACAGGACAAAAATAATGGCATTTTTAATGCTATTGTCGTCTTCACAAAATTTCCTCAGGATATTCAAGAGGCAACAAATTTTATTGGAAATTCATCATTAAATAATCCACATGAAATTGCCAAACAATTTATTGAGAAGGCTACAGTAAAAGCTTTAGAAGACGCTCAAAGTTTTAGATTGTATTTTATTGAGACCTGTCCAGCTATTCTGAACTTGAAAGACATACCAATTTTGGAGTCTCTCAACAGTGTTCTTGGACACTTTAATGGGTCATTGTTTTCAATCAGTTCAATTGTAGATTGTTCAGGTTTAATTTTGAAGTCCCCTAGGCACCTAAACTTGCCCTCTCAAAAGCTTCATTTACGTGGGTTGGAAAAAGCATGGTTCTCGAAAGGTCGTCATAATCGGTCTGGACGTCTACGGAAGCCTCAACCAGGACCAACTCTAGTCTGGCAAAAGGATGCCCTACCAAGTGAAAAATTTACACTTGAGGTTCTTGTACTTCAGGGAAGGTGAGACCTATACCAATAGATGTCTATAGTCCTATGTTAAGGAATAAAGTTTTAATTTTGAAATTAAGAGGGTATTGATAGGTTGAAGTGGCTTAATATTTTCATTGGGTTATAGCCTAACATAATTGTTAAAAATGATAAGTTTGGTTTATTTCTAGGGTATTCCTCTTATGCTCTTGTGCAAGAAATGTGTAATATTTTGCTCAGGGGTGGAAAAAACCCAGGGTTTTTTAAAAAAACCCAACCCACCTGTTTTTTTTTTGGTTAAATTGGGTTTTATTGTTTTTTTTTGGGGCTTCATTGGATTTTTTGTAATACCTGTTTTTGTATAAGAGCTATTCACACAACTCCCGTTGCCCCTATTTCAGATTTATATACATACACTTATTGAGTAAATATTGTTATTTGATTACTTTATTTCCAACATTATATTACATTATTATATGAATTATTACATTATATGAACAATATATGAATTAAGTTTGTCCATCACAACTACCATTTACCAATTACCATATGCATAGAGACATAGCTCTGCAGTCTGTAAAGATATAAGATGTCCAAAGAGAATTGCTATGCTCGTCAATTCATAGTAAGTTGTTTTAGCAGCAGACAGGCGCAAGTCATGTGAGAGGGAAGCACCATGCAGATCATAAGTAACCACCGCAAGCAGATTGAAGCAAGACAGCTGCACATCACTTAACAGTCATGCTGTTAACAACTTAACATGTGTATTGTGTGAGCTGGTGTGCTTAGCTGCGCAAGTCAAGTCAGTCAACCACACTGTTACATGTTACAACATGTAGGGACATGCCAAATTTTTTTTTTAAATTTGCCAAAAAATTCACTTTTTGCAGTACAGGATAGCAACAAACACTAAAATGATTGGAAGTAAATGCTCTAACTGATTCCATCGGCAAATTTGTTCCAGTGCAGCTTGAATGCTTCCCATAGGCCAGTAGTTTCTTTACTTTCTCACCTCATGATGGCTGTGGTTGTCTTGCCCCATCTGACTATAATAGTTAGACTTATTTCAATTTAAACAATTTATTTACCACAGGTGATACAGAGGTAGAATGTTTCTTAAGTCTAATACAATGGTCAAATTTGAGTATAGCTACCTGTGGGCCCGAATAAGTTCAGCGACTTCTAGGGCATCCTACCATTACATTATTCTAGGGTGTACAATAATGTTTAACCTAATTCACTTAGCCTAGTTTCACATTAGACTGATCAACAAGATAATGAACTTGATATTGATGTTTTATTTTACAACATTTAAGGCAAAGCTCTCACAGGAGACTGATATTGAAGAGTGGTTGGCTGAGTACTATCCGGAGTTCATCGGTGCGCTTTACTCCTATAAATTGAAGGACTCCACCATCTTCCCAAAACACATGTTCAATGAGAATATCACTAAGACAATGACTCCTTGTTGATGGTGGGATATTCAAGACATGAAACAGCAGAAAATGCATATTCATGAAAAGAACACTGGCAGAGGGTTGCTGCAAGTTTATAAGCAATCTTCATTCTTGCCCTGCAAGTTCAGGATCCATTGAGAGAATTTTCTCAACATTTGGAATTGTGTGGAATAAATTGAGAAATAGATTAGGATCAGAACGCGCACATAAATCGTCTCAGTATATCGCCACCTCACGAATGATCATGATGTGGATGACAACGATGAAATGGCAGTGGATGTAGAAAGAGAAACACAGAAGTATTGTAGTAGCAGTCTAGTCTAGAAGACAGTAAAAATTCAGAAGTTTCTATATTAAGTAGTCAAACTGCATTTGTTTCTAAATTTTTGTTTTTTTACTTTGGAAATGGAATTCATTAAAATATATTTGTCCCTTGAGTTTTTTTGTGATTAAGGTTTTTCTAATTTGATTTGTATAGGGTTGGTGTTTTGTTTTTCAATGTTTTCTTGTCATAGTCATGCACATAACTTAGATACTTATTTTGACAAGATAAATATTTAGCTCATTTTGATTCTATAAGCTTGAAAACAAGTAAAATTTACATAATAATAAAACCCAAAAAAACCCACTATTTAGTGGGTTTTTTAGTGTGGGCTTTTTTGGGTGGGTTTCTTATGTGCCAACCCTGATTTTGCTTAGTAATATTTACGTTATATACAATAAATTAAAAAAAAATTATTGTAAATTATCAATTCCTTACAAGTTTGAATGTGGCCAATATTGAATTTGATGTCAACGATTTTGGTAAATCTGAAGGATATGTCAGTTATCGGTTTTCCGCTTTTTGGTGCCTGAACCTAATTAATTGAATCGAAATAAACAAGTTTTCTTCTATACAATTTCCGTCGAATGAGTATTTTACGATTTATAGCGGTAGGTTTAGTTTTGTCTTTGATGGCGAATGCGGTTGAATAAACAGCTACTGATCGATTTTTGAATTTTTGTTGCTTGAATCATAGTTATAACATCGAAATAAACAACTTTTCTTCTATACACTTTTTTCGTCAAATGAGTAATTAAGGACACCTTCTAGATAGAAATCGGGATAAGTGTTGATTTTCTGTTTTTATATGCATCTTATAGAGGATTTTCTTGCGCTTCCATTGGTACTTTCCGTTTACGTCTACTCCGAATAGTGCGCCCACCAGAGGGGGAAAAGCGATGGGGGTGGTGTGACCTTGACCTCTTTCCCCCTCATTATTGGGGGGTCAATTGAGCGTGTTTCTCTGCGGCAATGGCAATAGAGTTCGTTCATGGGCTACTCAAAGTGCTTTCATTATTCAAACGAAACATTCTAACGCTGAATAAATATTTTTTAGAAGATTTTGACAATTTCAGAATTTAGCTGTTCTGCCGTATGTATGATACCGCAGCTTTCATTCATAGCTTGATACAGCTGCAGTATCATAGCTACAGATATGGCGAGCACACCAATCCAAAGGGCTTGAAAAGAGCTACAAAACAGAGGAGTTGACTTGAAAAAAATGTATTTTGGTTGAAAATAAATGGAACAATAAAAAAGTGGTTATTTTGAAAAATTACATGTATTGTCTTTTGTTGTATATTTTGTCCCAGAGTTGCAGAGCTACAGCAATGTAAATTATATCAATCGAAAGGGCTTGAAAAGAGCTACAAACGCTCAAGAGTTCATTGTAGAAAATCTTATAGTTCAAAAGATAAAAAGAAAAACAATTTTTTTTTGTGAAAAAACACATTTTCTGGAAACTTGATAATTGGTTTCTCAAATGTATCTTCTTCCATAATTTTAGAGCTACATGAATGGTTTATATACCATTCCATAGGGCTTAGCAAGGTGTATCCATAAGGGGATACATTTTTTGATACATCAACTATTTTGAAAATTGCACAACATGAAAAAAAAAATGAAAGAAGGTCACATTTTTTAAGAAGAATATTCCCAAAATCCACAAAAAAAGTTATCAAAATTCGTAGCCCCTTATGGTTATATAGACATATAAGCAATCTAAAAATGAAGTTCTGGTTCTGTAATTTCAAAATTGTCGAAGAAGATAGATTTTAAAAAACCCTATTTTATCATATTTAAAAAAAAAACAGTGCAGATACAAAAATTTTTTCGAAATTACAAGTGATCTTTGCATCATTTCACACATACTATGAAAATTTCAGAGAAATCCATCCATAAACAACGGAATTTTCTCCTACCCAGACGGTGTCCTTAACGAGGTATAGCGGTAGGTTTGGTTTCGTCTTTGATGACGATCGCGCTGGAAGCGAGTGCGCATTGCAGTGTTGTAGTCCGACGTGCTCCTTGAATTACTTGCCGCTTCAAACACTGGAGTTGCGGTAAGTTATTTACCACTATAATAAAATACTCATTTGAGATGGAAAGTGCATAAACAAAAACTTGTTTATTTCGATTAAATTAACTATGTTTAGGCATTGAAATTTACAAAATCGATAACTAACATATCCTTCAGATTTACCACGATTTTCATAATTTTGTTGTAAGATCTAAGTAATTTGAGACATTTTAAGGTAAATCTGAAGGATATGTCAGTTAACAATTTTTAAATTTTGATGCCTAAGCATAGTTAATTAGATTGAAATAAACAAGTTTTCTTCTATGCACTTTCCATCTCAAATTAGTATTTTATTAGTTATAGCGGTAAATGACTTACCGCAACTCCAGTGTTTGAAGAGGCAAGTAATTCAAGGAGCACGTCGGACAGCAACACTGCAATGCGCACTTGCTTCCAGCACAATCGTCATCAAAGACGAAACCAAACCTACCACTATACCTCGTTAAATACTCGTTTGACGAAAAAGTGTAAAAAAAGGTTGCTTATTTTGATTTTATTACCATGATTCAAGCAACAAAAATTTGAAAATTGATAAGTAGCTGTTTATTCGAGCGCATTTGTCATCAAAGACTAAACTAAACTTACCGCTATAAATCGTAAAATAATCATTTGAAACGGAAAGTCCATAGAAAAAAACTTGTTCATTTTGATTCAATTAATTAGGTTCAGGCACCAAAAAGTTGAAAATTGATAACTGATATAATCTTCAGATATACCTATGTTAAAATGGTGTACATGAATGACATTGTGCTCATAAATGCATAGTTTTTGAGATATAGAGTAAATAACGCCAGGTAAGAATATCATTAATGGCAGTTTTGATACTGACACTGGTTAAATGAAGGGTCATTATTCAACTCAAATTAATATAAATTCATTTGGTCAGTTATATTAATGACTAACAATAAATGGATCATGCCAGCATTCAATAAAGATTAGGTGTTCATACAAATTAGATTTGTGACTACTGGTCATGTAGCAGCCTTGCAAAAACCCCCTTTGGGAATACCAGCAGCTGACATTGCTGTTAAAGTGTTAAATTTGAATACTGTCAATGATATATTATAAAATTTTGTCTTTTCTTTCATTAATTTTGATCAACTTACATGTTGTGTAACTGGCTCCTATAGGGGGATTCAACTAATGTATCAATGGGAAGAGAAAAAATTCTAGGTTCCAAGCTCAGATTTAGTTAGGCCATCTTATTGAACAGAGTAGGTTTTTTGTTTTGTTACATTATTTAAACAATTTTTTTATTCACTGATTTCCTGTTTTTCAGCATCTATTGCTACTTTTTTTGACTTCTATCTTGTTTCATAAATTTATGTTTACTGGTTACTTCTGTGCACAGAAATCTTGTGTGAGAAAATACCTTGATCCCTTCAACTCCATACTACATGGTGCTTTCATTGATCCTCTCTTTGGAACATCTTTTTTTGGGGTGATTAAGCTAACTTGAAATGCAATTTAATCTTATGTGAGAACAGACACACTATCTGTAATTATTGCATTTTTGTACTGTTGTGCAAGTTAGATTTGTTGATTAATTAGTTTTATTTAAAATTGGTTAAAATAAAACCAAAGTTTGTTATTGGTTAAATTACTGTACTTTAATAATCTAGGAAAATTTTTTATTCCTCAAATGATAGGCTTGACTTATATAAATTTTGAATTGATGTTCATCTAAAAGTTGAAGAATTTTTGTCCCAATGAGATGGTAATATTGATGTAGAAATAAATTAGTCATTTGTTGACCTAAACTAACTTAAAATCTCATCTTAAGCTAAGCTAGTTTTGTCTATTTTGTGCAATGTCAACTGCAAACTTGAACAAATACTGTTGGGTTCACTCAGCTATAGATGGGCCTTTAGAACTTTTTTCTTTTGTACATTTTATACTTCTTTCAGTTCTCATATCCTCTGTGTTTCTTCCTCATTCCCAATTTATGTTTCTCTGTGTAGGGTATCTGGTATAAAAAACACCCTGTGTCATGTTTGCTCATTTTCAACAGTCCATACTGTGCCTTTTATTCACACTCTAAAAATTGCACTTAATGTGGCTTGGAAGTCTTGACTCCTCAAACCATGACGTACATATTTAATCATGCCTTGTTTACTTGCAGAGTTAGCCATGAATGGCAGGAAATATCTGTGGTGGGATCAGCCAAAGCAAGCAGTGCATCTCACATAGCGATGGCATCACACAACAGCCAGATCATGTTGTGTCGCCAGCAGCAGTCCGTTGGGACTCCTTCAAACCAAGTTTCATTTGATAATGTGTTGAGTGCCCTACAGCAGTTCAATTTAGTCCTGGTAAGGGGTTTGCTGAGTACTGAGCACCACCATGTGCTAGATCAGATTAGCAACGTTAGATTTGTCAACTTTGATGAAGTCGGAACTTTGCTTCACTGTCAATTTTTGGCCAATGAAATGACTGGTTGCTTGTGTGCATGTAAAAATGGTTAGTAGTTTGTGCTGGCATGTCATAATAGAAATGATTCTTGTGAGTAACTTGCAGTCAAACAAAGTATTGTTACGGGTGATTCTGTTGAATAGTTGTAAGGATATTGTGTTAGTATAGTCATATGGATAAATAGTTTGCAATTGGTCTATGTATTATCAAAAACAATTTATTTAATAAATTAGCACTATTGTGATAGCAATTGGGCCAGCTTTGAGGTCAGAAATTGATTGGGGAATCAAATTCTGGAAATGCTTTTGCTCTTCAAAATATACTTCAGCTTCAGCATCATTTTATGATGGAAGAAAGCAGCAAATCTCAACCATTCCTTATGTCTATTTTAATCCTTGGTCATTGTTCCCATTTTCAGGGCTGGATGCCAGTGTATTTTCAATTAGCAGCAATGAACTTTTCTTGTCTTTCCTGTTTTTTGAATGACAATTTGCCAATGCTATCAGTGAATAGTTTACCAAAGTTGTTTGGTGTTTCCTGTATTAATTAGCTAATGCTATCAGAATTGTGTAAATGAATCACATATGTATATTGTGTGTTTGTGTCAAATGAATCGTAGCTCTCATGACACATGTGTTGCAACTTGCATGCATGCAAAGTTGTTCTCAAATAACTCATGCTGAAGTCTAAGGTGACACATTTACTACATTTCTGTGGTTGCTATGATAGGTTTGGTAAAGTTAGAAGAAACAATTGAAAAGCCATCTTTACTACTTGATTGCATTCTCATCTTTTCTAACAAGCAGAAAAATATAATTGCACGATAACATTTTAACTTGTACGCCATAGTCTAACTTAAATTAAGGTAGTGAAATCAGTAAAATTGTTGCCATAGTTACTAGTACATAAATGAACTATTTACTGAGTGGTATACCAATACATAGTGAGCGTTTTAAGAAAAAGTAGTGTGCCGTGTCTTCAAATTGCAACCCCTGTGTCACAGGTGCTGCAACTGACATGTGGGGGCCTAGGACTGCTGTCACCATTCCTGGGCAGTGTGGGCTGCCTCACCATCCTCTCGTCGTCTGGGCTGGCCCAACCGCCCCTCTCCCGACACGAGGTCGAGGATTCCCTGTTAGCGTTGGCCACAAAGCCTTTGCTCAACTTCACTCAGGCAGCCATCAAGAAAGCACTTCATGTAAGGTTGAATGTAATGAAATTTTTTGAGGTAGCCATCACGGAAGGCCTTCATGTGTTTGTATGTATTGTAATTGAGGCAAACAAGTTTCACTGAAGCAGTCACTAAAAAATCACTTCATGTAAGTGTGAATGCAATGAAATTTTTTGTATTGAGTGCATTGTAATTGAGGCAAACAAGTTTCACTGAAGCAGTCACTAAAAATCACTTCATGTAAGTGTGGATGCAATGAAATTTTTCAAGGCAAACAAGTTTCACTGGGGCAGTCATCAAAAAAGCACTTCATGTGAATGTGAATACTATGACATTTTTTGAGGCAACCCGGTTTCACTGAAATAGCAATCAAGAAAGCATTTCATTTTAGTGTGGACAGTACTACTTTTGTGGGAATAATGGATTGAGTTTAAAGGCATATGCGTTGTTATTTTCCTTTCATTTAAATGTTTTGTAAATGCAATGTTTGTGTTTCGTTTATGAGAAAAGTAAATGTTGTTCAATGGTTTTCTTGTTGGTTATTAAAGGATGTGTTGCTCATTATTGATTTAGAGTTGATCTTATAAAATTATAACCCTTCATCTTGCATATCCTAACTTTTGAATTATCAGTTAGACCATGCCCATGATCCTCAGTTGTCCATTTCTTGTCCAGTGAAGCTGTGCTGACTTTGAACTTTTAGTTCAATGTGTTTTGGTTCTGTGCAGTAGTTTATGTTGTGGTCAAGAAACTTTCTTGCAAGGCTCCTCATTCAACTCCTATTTCTACATTTTTGTTTCATTTTTTTGGCTTCTCTTGGTTTTTAATTACATATTAGAAATGATATATTTTACTTATCCCATTACATATTTTCTGTATCTGCAGGTTGGTGGCGGTGTGCGAGAGAGTGGAGCAACAGCTTCAGCAGAATCTAGTGCTCCACGAAGTAACTCTGACGTGCCAGCATTCAAGCAGGCCATGCTAGAGCCGTGGTACTGCTGCAAGGCTCTGCCAAAGCCAGGAGTTGCTCTTGCTAGACGGTAATTGTCACGCATTTACTTACAAAGTCAGGGAGCTCTTTTGCTCAATTTTGAAGTGCAGTTTTTATATTTGAAAATTCTTCATTCTTGTACAGCCTTGCTGTGACACTTAGGAGTCCCTAATATTTGTGAGGCTTGTTATTTTTGTGCGTATACGTGGGTAGTAACATAGTAGTTGTTAGTTCAGAAATGATGGAGAGGTTTATGAATCATGTTGCTACTTCACATTAATTCAAGATTTAAAATTTGGAATTTTAATTCAATAGCAGCCACTGTGCAATGGCTGGGGCCTGGCTGTTTTGAATGAGTTGTTTATTTATTCCCGAAAGTTGAAGTTATGCTACACTATTTTTATATGACTTTTTGGGAAGGGGGGATTCTTTAGCATCATTGCATTTTGGTATCAGGGATTTGAGAGAGGGTTTAGAATAATGAAAAAACGTAAGTTTTTGAGTGAATAAATACTTGAGCATCAT
The DNA here is from genome assembly GCA_030386875.1 of Morinoia aosen. NCBI lineage: Eukaryota > Metazoa > Arthropoda > Malacostraca > Amphipoda > Talitridae > Morinoia > Morinoia aosen. The sequence goes on along the minus strand of CM059559.1, from coordinate 9,076,005 downwards.
CCAAGATGTTTAATGCAACAATATTTATGATTATCTAAAGTTAGCTTATCAGAGGACAAGAAATTAATTCGAAATAAGAAATATTTTAGAATAGCCGGCACTGATAGTGAACCAGCAAACTGCAAACCTTGACTGCTATACTTCTCTATTTTTGCTTCTACCAAAACTATTATAACCACTCCCAGCCTTTTTTGTTAGTGTATTGGGTTTTAACCATGTAATTTTTCACTAATGTTTTTTGTTCATGTTTTAAGTTTCTTTTTATTCTTATCACACACCTTTATTATTGCTAAGCAATGTGTTCAATGTTCTTCCACCTAATTGTAACACAAAGCTGGCAGAACATTTGGTGTTACTGATTTCAACATGCACACTTTGCATCCTACAATACAGTGAATGAGCTGTGTAGTTCTGGTATTATGTGAAGATATGGCAAATAAAAATTCAAAATGTATATTTTATGATTACTTTGATTCATCATTTTGGATTTAAATTAGTTGGACCTAATTTATTTAAGAAGTTGATTAATTTGGTTTAAATTTTTGTTGATCAATTTCTGTAGCATAGAAAAGTAGGAAAAGAGTGTCATTAATGTAATTTTCTTACTGAACACAATTTATAATTTTTTCCAACCTTGCTTTGCTATTTCCTTGCTCACAAATTGCTTCCATTGAAGTAAAAAAAAAACCTACTCCCAGCAATGTGTTGTCCCGGACGCAACTATCGATCTTGAATCGCGCCCAGCGAAGATGTTGCCCGCAGCTGTCTCGTTTAGCTTGTCCGCCCGACGCGTCCAAGATAGCGCCAGGCGTTGGCAAGACCGCACCAGGTCATCAGGGCACAGCAGGAGCTATGGTGCTCGCAGCTAAGCACCCCTCTGGTCAGGGCAGACCTTGTGTCAGTGAGGGTAGCTTCAGCAAGCCCGCCAAGACCGTGTCTCGAGCCCTGCAGCTTGTGAACAAGAGTAAAATAGTCACCGCTCAACAGAAAGTCAAGGTTAGTGAAGTTTCAGGTGAGGTAGTGCTGTTCAATTGGTTGTCAATCCCTCGAATTATTGTGAACTGTTGTATATTTGTACTCTAGTTGTAAATGTAGTAATGCGTTTGTTTGTAGTCGTAATTTGTTAACAGGATCTTCAAAAACTGTTGTATTCTCGTTTAAAGTGACTCGCAATGCATTGTTCTCTCGTGTCATTCATTCTATATACTTGTTTAAGGATAATGTAATTTTCTATGGGGAGAAGATGATATCACTATAGAACAAGACATGTTTTATTCCAGGAGCAGCAAAATGAGGAAGAGGAGCAGGAAGTTGCTCGGGAAAGGCGAGCTCAGCAGTCCAACTTGCGCTCCCAGAAGTCGCAGGCCATCATGAGCAGCACGCTAAGCAACATCCAGGACACTACCGTGCGTTTTCCTGAATTTATCTTTTTTGTTGATTGAAGTCTTATGATTGTATAATTTTTGCACTTACAGGAATTGGAGCCCATCACGAGTAGAATGCTAGATAACGTCCATGACACGACTGTGTGGGTTTATCTTTTATGCTGATATATGTCAGAATTTCATGAAGCTTTTATAGAGTATTATTTACAGTTGAAATATTTTCCATAGCTTGAAATACTTTGACTAGGTACATAAAAAATAGTGGAATTTTACGGCAGTATCACAACTGAACTTCACTTGAGCATCATTTTCTGTAGCATATTATTTTCTACTCTTTCTGGATTACATTTGAAAGTGGTCTCATTCTTTCGCCAGGACGCTGCAACAGTGATACAAAGCCTCATAAATCTCAGAGACTCTGTGTCTGGGAAATCAACAACAGACGGCGACTCTCACGAAAGCGTGGATGTATTTGGCGTTGCTCAGACGATCATCAATTTGGCTCTGATGCATGTGCGCTCTTCGAACGAAACTGGGACCTCCAACGCAACTACTGACGCTGCCTCTTGCACTTCTGCCAAGGGCGGGGTGAGCGGCTCTCAAACGTTCCTTCATTCTGCTGTCATCCCTTTTCGCCAACATTGTCAGCCTGATGTTGCTGAAAGTGATGTTATATTTTCAGGGAACGAGAGCTCAGTATCAGGCAAATGTTTAGAAGGAATGTTAGAGAAAAATTGCAGTGAGTCTAGCCTGCAAATTGGCAGTACACCCGTCATTGAAAAAACTAAACGTGCGTTAAAGGTTAATGCTAAATCTTACGCAGATCACCCTAAAGAGTCGTACAAAAATGAGGTGGATAATGGCACGTTAGGTTGCATGAGATCGATTTCGCGAAGTGTGACTGGATCTGTTCACGAAAATTTGCAGGTTTTTACTAAAAATGATGAACACTCTGAAACACTCAATCATAAATCTTTGATTCCTTCAACTGAAATTCAACGTAACAAAAGAAGTTGTACTGATGCTGCAGCACAGGGATCGCTAAGTAGTATTGCAGGTTCTAAATTAAAAGTTGACAATGCAGAAGAATCCCCTAAGATATTGGAAAAGCTAAGCAGTTCCAGAGTTGAAATCAAGGTGACGCCCCCTAGACAGTTTCACCTTACTGTTGGCAGAGAAACTCGTGGAAAGAAAAATAAATTGACACTCATGATGAGCACATTCAAAGTTAATCGAGCTCCTGCCGCTGCTGTTCTTAACCTGAGTGACAATGGTATGGCCAAAAGGGATGACAGCAAATTGAGTCCTTCCTCTCCTAACTTCAAATGTCCGGAACCGTGTAAGGCAGATTCTTCCGGCATGCATGAAGATCTAAATCCAAGCCAAACCCGTTCGCGTTGCTTAGCTTTTTTAAGCTCTAATGAGACTAAGGTTAAGCATTCAGCTTATTCGGTAAGTGAGGCACATTAGATTTAATTCCTTCGCTTTGTTTTGCGGTACTCCTTAAAAGTGTAGTTATCGTAATACTAAGAATTTTGTTGAGCTTCATTGCAGGTTTTGAATTTGTGAGATATTGATAAGGTTTCTATCTCTTTTTTGTATCGTTTTAGCGTGTTAGCAGTTTTTTATCTAAGTTTTTGTATTTATTTTTATGAATAATTATTTTTATAACCAATTAATGTTTCTGATATATTAATTTACAATGACTACCATTCACAAATTTTTCACTTTAGTGATGTGCTTGTTGCTCTCTATAGTAAATCACACTTCGAATGTCCTCGGTATATAATCAAAATTCAAAACTGTTGGGTAACAAATCTATCAAAAGTTTCATTTCACAGTACTTTTTCCATTCATGCTCACCTCAGCTACTTCACTAAGGATGAACGTAAGTGCTTATCATCTGGAGGTTGTGATGAAATTGAAAGTTATCTGAAGTTGAAAGGTCTCTGAAGTTGAAAGGTCTCTGAAGTTGAAAGGTCTCTGAAGTTGAAAGTGAAAGGTATCGTCTTCCTCAGATTGAGCTGCGTGAGGTGCTGTCGGAAGTGATGCTGAGCAGCCGAGACATCGGCGCTCTGCCAAAGGACTGCCAGCTGCCGCAGTACCAGCTCCACACTTTGCTGCATCTGGAAACCATGTGGCTCATGGGTCAGTCGCAGTCGTAATACCACTAGGTGCTGGCTGCTCTTCCGTGTAGGTGTTGGCTGCTCTTCCGTGTAGGGGTTGACGTATCATAAATTTTGGCTTTAATAAGAGTTAAACTTTGATCGGGAAGAGAGTTCAGCCTTGCATTAAATTAAGGCTTTTGCAAGGATGAAATCTTCTGGTGAATTACGGATTTAGCAAGAGTGAAATCTTTCGGTGATTAATGAATTCAACAGGGGTGAAATCCTTAGATAATTTATGAATTTAACACGGGTGAAATGGTGAAATCTTTTTTAAATTATGGTTTGAACAAAGATAAAATCTTGAATTCTGGACTAGGCGGGGGCTGTGTAAAGATCCGAATTTCGGTCAGGACACAGATTGAATCTAGGGTTGAATTGTGGTCTAAATGGAGTTTAGAAATAGTCATTTCAACATCTCAGGTTTTTGTCTCCGAGTGACAGAGTAACATTGTACTAGAAAATCACTTGATGAAGAAGTATTGCATTTAAGAAATTTATCAAAGCAAATTATGCAGTACGTATAATGTGATAAGTGTTAGTGGAAAAAAATGATTTAGGTAAATAGACGCTAAAAGAAAGAACTCTTAAAAGTAGAGATTTAAATTCATTGGCAGTCGTTGTGCGGGAGGCCCCTATGGCCAAGGTATGGCAGAGAGTGAACAAAATGAAGGGAAATTATGGACACAGGTCACTGTGTTTGGAAATTGATGGCTCTCTCACGGCAGATCCGGATCGCGTAGCAGAAGCTTTGGCTCGGAGCTTCTGTCGTGTCAGCAGCGGGTATCCCTCCTTGGCTCTCAGACGTCAACAAGAGCGGCAACCACTTGATTTTTTGACTAATTCCACCTACTCTTACAACGATCCCCTCACAATGGTAGAGCTTTATTGTGCCTTAAAAAAGTGCAAAAACACAGCCCCCGGGCCTGATGGTGTTTACTATCAAATGATGAAAAATGTGGATCATACGGCAATATCATTCCTTCTCTATATATACAACAAAATCTGGAGCACACACACATATCCGCAGCAATGGCGAACAGCAACAATCATGGCTTTTGCTAAGCCCAACAAGCCTGCCTCTAACCCAGATAACTATCGACCTATTGCCCTGACTAGCTGCCTTGGTAAGCTGCTGGAAAAGATGGTAAATGTACGGCTCACGCGATGGCTGGAGGCCGAAGAACTGTTAAATCCCGTACAGTTTGGTTTCCGACAACACCGCGGAACCATAGATGCTCTGCTCCGTCTACAGAACTACCTGGTAACTAACCTCGCAGAACGCCGACAGACTGTATGCGTTTTCTTCGACCTGCACAAGGCCTATGATACTGCGTGGAGATATGGGATCCTCAAATCATTGCATGGATATGGACTCCGTGGTAATATGGCCTTGTATATCCAGGAGTTTCTTGGTGAGAGAACCTTCCGTGTTAGAGTGGGTGGTACTTTCTCCTCACTGCAGCTTCAGCGTGAAGGCCTGCCTCAAGGCAGCGTCATGAGTTGCTCGCTATTTAATGTCGCCTTGAACGGTATTACTTCGGTCCTCCCCCCTGGCATTTTAGCCTCTCTGTATGTGGACGATTTTATGCTGTACTCCTCATCTGCATTATTGCCTGCAGTGACTCGCAGAATGCAGAGAGCCATCAACAAAGTGAACAACTGGGCTCTTGAACATGGCTTCACCTTTTCTACTGAGAAGACTGTAGGCCTTCATTTCCAGGGACGTGGCCGATGTGATCCCCCTCGACTGGTGCTGGGGGAGGGACGGGTGGCTTTTGCGCACAGCGTCAAGTTTTTGGGGATGACTGTGGATGATAAGCTCACCTGGAAACCTCACTTGGCAGCCCTCAAGGTTGAGTGTGCTCGGAGAATGAATCTCCTTAAGTGTTTATCCGGAGTAGCGTGGGGAGCAGACCGAATGACGCTGTTGCGACTATATAGAACTCTTATCAGGAGTAAAATAGACTACGGCTGCATAGTATATCAATATGCAAAAGAATCGACTCTGGCTAAACTGAACCCAGTGCACCATGCAGCTATCAGGCTAAGCACTGGTGCTTTTCGATCCTCACCCTCTTACAGCCTGTGCGTGGAGAGCGGAGAGCCTCCTCTGTGGCTTCGACGTGTGCAACTAACCTTGCAGTACCTAGCCAGGCTGGAACAAGTCCCGTTGTCTCCTGCATGGGTTAGTGTGCACGCGCCCCTTGGACGACACCTGCCTTTTCCTTATTTCATACCTTCGTCTGTGGACTACCCTGTGATTACAGCTGCTATGCAATTGAGACCCATGCAAATACTTCCAGTACTCTTAGAAAATACTGCGACGTGGCGCGTCCCTATAGATAGTTTTTGCCCCGGATGCCGGATGCCCAAGAAGGAATCCGTGCCGGACTACATCCTGAAGGGAATTTTTATGGACCATGTAATGGAAAAGCACGCTAAGTCTGTAAAGTTCTACTCTGATGGATCTAAAACGGGAGATGCTGTAGGATGTGCTGCTGTGTCTGGGGAAAGGGTCAGTGCAAGGAAGCTGCTCCCAGAGTCATCAATTTTCACAGCAGAATTGTACGGTGTGATGGAGGCGCTGAAGCTGATTGAGGAGTATCCATGTGGGCCCTTCACTATTTTCGTTGACTCAAAAAGTGTAATTGATGCCATACAGATGTATAATAGTACGCACCCGCTCATTGCTGAAATTGTCGTGATGCTAATTAACTTTGCAAGTAGACACAAGAGTGTCATGCTGTCCGGGCACCCAGCTGGGTGCCCGGACATGTGGGAGTATCGGGCAATGAGCGAGCTGACCATGAGGCTAAACGGGCTGCGGAGACAAACGAGGAGACGCTGAACTCGATGGTCCCTTTCCGAGACTACTACCCACGGATAAAGGCTGCAGTGAGAAGCTTGTGGCAACAGGAGTGGGATAGAACAATTAACAATAAATTAAGAATTATAAAACCCACCGTACGTGAGTGGACATCGTCTAGTTGTCGCCCTCGTCGGATGGAGGTGATACTCTGCCGCCTTCGTATTGGCCATACTCGTTTGACGCACGGGCACTTGATGGAGCGACAGCCGCAGCCTCGATGTGAGCGGTGCCACGTTCCTCTGACTGTCAAACACTTTCTTGTTGAGTGCCCCCGGTATGCTGCTGCCAGGAGTGTGTGCTTCCCGAGACTGCGAGGTCCTGATGAGGATGTAATGACCGGAATGCTCAAGGAAATCGAGCGTTCAGCTTTCAGTGTGACGGCGCTGAAAATGTTTCTAGAGAAGTGCAACTTGATGTCTCAAATTTAGCCAGGAAAGGGACAGCGTAATCAAGGAACTTTTCACGTCTGAGATGTGGATGACTAAACTATAATATGGCCGGGTGCGCTGCGTAGATGCCTCTGGGGATTTCAGCGTGGGTAAGGCGCCCGGTCATAAATGGGTGGGCAGCTGAAATCACCTACGGGGTTTTTGGCTGTCCTGTGTTTCGCGGATTGTGCGTCGCTCTGTAGATGATCTCTTCAAAGATCAACTAGGACTCTTATAAAATGACAATGATGTGGGTGGCAATTGAAGCGGTCTTTATGATGGCTGCTGTTGTGTTTCCATGATGGTTATTGTGACAAACTTTGAACAACATTTATATAGTGTGCTTTTGTGTAACGATGTGAATCCAGTATTTTAAACTGTGAGATCTACGGCGCGATATAGTACGAATTACTGAAGCGCTAGCAAATCAATGCTAATACTACTACTACTACTACTCGTTGTGCGGGAATTTTGGCTTTAGTCCTATCATTTTTGTAAGCTTCTTAAACTTGCTTGTTGAGAAGGTGAATGACTTGGAAAGACAAAATTTTTTTCTAGCTTGGTAGTACTTCTGTTTCTGCAATTCCTCGGTTGACAGAGAACTCATTCTATTTTATATTTACCTACATCTATTTTTACCATAATACAGCTTTAATGATACCCGTAACAAAGTTACCTTTCTCATATTGTATTGCTCTATAGTTTTATCTAAGTTAGGCCAGTTCAGCTCAAATAAAATGCCACTCCTACTAATACCACCACTGGGATAGGTATTCTTGACATCAAGACTATACATCAGTTGTGACTATGATATAGTAGTGTTGCATCACTACTGAATCAGTTGCAGCACTCAGGATCTTGAAACTTGAAAGTGAGGGCCGACAGTTATGGGGCCTTTGTAACGGCTTAAAATTCTCTCGCACAATACTCACAACATTCACACAAAGAATTCGGCACCTGTGTACCGGACTTGTCCAATAAACTGCTCAGGATCCACTAATCCGTGTCACAAGCTACCATTGGACGGCATCACTGGGATAACCAGTACGTCAAAAGAAAACACCCTCAGGCGTGGTAGGTCACTACATTCCACTTTACCATCTTGGCATGCCTTCACTCATTTTTGTACGTGACAGGATATTCATCCAACACCGAGGGCACGGCAGACGGTATTACTCCTGAGCAAGAGCGACGTAACGCCGAGCGAGAGGCGCACTTGGAGGAGATCCTCAAACTTCTCCGAGGCATCACCCTTCACTTCAACCCTAGCTTCACCACGTCTTTTTTGAACCAAACAGTCCTTGCTAAGTAAGCCGAAAATGGGTTGTTCGTATTTTGATAGACTTTAATATTCATTCTTTAAAATTTACTCTAAGGCTCTTCTTGGACTGCTGTAATGTTTCAAAGGTGCATATTTTATGTTGTCCCGTGACTGTATTTAGAGAATTTGGGTTCATCGCAATTTACATTCACTCTTGTGATTACAAGTGTAAGAGTAACTCATTAGGCTTGAATATTAATTTCATTATATTATACATAAAAACAAAACAAGCATGCTAAATGTGGTTGAGTATACCTATCTGCAAATTCATTGGTGGAAACTAAGTTTATTCAGTCTCTTGCATCTTGGAGACACTCCCGACTCGATCTACAGTTAATTTTGCTAGGGTGTGAATGCAAGTAATGTGAGGAAAACGTTGTGCCTATTGAGGGCGTTGCACCGAGCTTTGGTAGCTCTTGCATAATAAGCTTTACTTTGGTAGCACTTGCATCACTATAGATAGAACATGGCTTTACTCTGGAGTTGAGAAAGCATTCAGCCTGTCATACTGAGTGAAGTATCTGAGGCACTGAACTGGACCAGACAAGTTATCTATATCTATATCATCATTGGTGCTGTACTTGGATGTGTTACATCTTCACGAAGAAGATAAGAGGAAATCAGAACTTCAAATGGTATCGTAGTTACGGTTAACTGCCTTTACTCCATAGAATGTCATTAGGTAGAATTAGGTTAGCTTTATTCAAGTGTTAGGAATATACATTATTCATTATTCAACAGGCTAGGTTAAAATGGGCTCAGTTATTCATGTCAGAAGAAATATCCGAAAATTTTCCACAGATTCAGCTGATTTTATTAATGTTTATTTTATAGTTATGAAGACACCCTGCCTGATGTGCTGACTGAAGTATTTGAAGAACTGAACCAGCCGCTGCCTCCCAGCTTGGCTGGGCCGCTCTCCGTGAACACGACGCTCGATACGCCTCCTCTGCAGCAGCTCGCCAGCATCCAGTCCTCTATCCACTCTGCTGTAAGACTGCGTTATGACCTCTGCAGAATTTCGGCTTGATTTTAGCCTGTGAAATAAATCTGTGTTTACGCCTTGGCGTGTTAGGAGTTTAGGCTTGGTTTTAGTCCGTGAAAAAGATCGGTGTTTACGCCGTGGCATGTTTAGAATTTTGGCTTGATTTTATTAAGTTCATGGAAAAAATCGGAGTACAGAAAATGACATATTGAGAACTTCTGCTTGGTCATGGACTAAAGTCCGTGATAAATGTGAGACCATGCTTTAGCGTGTTCAAAATTTCTGCCTGATTTTTGTCTACCAAAAAATTGTGCGTAAAATCGACAGAAATTTTGTTCTAGTGACATAAGGGGAGTAATAGAGTTTTACTGGTAATAATTTATTTTTCTCAAATATGTTATTCTTGAGTTGTAAGTTCATGCACTGAAAGTTCAAAATTGGTTTAGGAAGAATGATTTGTTATCTAAATGCAGAAACAGTGGGTAGATTTTGTATTGACGGATACTACAGAACCTTTCTCAATGGGTGTTCGGAGTTGAAGAATCAAAGAAGTTAAAAATTAATGGTGTATGGTTTGGACCAATGATCTGTTTTTGTCTTGTCTTTTCAAAAAATGATTAAATTACAAAATGTATTTCCTCTTTTAGGCATTTTAAGTTAGATAGTGAAGAAATTCTGTTAAACCTTTCTTTCTCAACGCATCAAAAATAATGCACCTCAAGTAATGGCGTCGTATTCAAATTAAATTAGTACAGTAGTAAGTAGTAGTACAACATATACTACATTTATCAAATCAAACGCTAACTACCTCACATATACTATTTGAAGCCACTTAATTTTCAACTTTCTCGTAAGTATTTTCTGCTCTACAAGAATAATCCACAATAGTTAACTCAGTATATCACCTTAGCGGAGCCATACCAAGGGAATTTCTGATAACCTTTATGTGGTAACTATTTTAAGCTATTTCATTTTCAACTTTTTCCAAATTGCTTCCTGCTATACAAGAATAATCTACGATAGTTCACCCAAATTTCTAAATACCTTTATGTGCTATTTTAAGTCACTTTCTCCAAATTATTTCCAGCTATATAAGAATAATTTAAAACGGTTAACTCAACCTACCACCTCAAGGGACCCTTACCAAAAGAATTTTTAATTTTTGAATTTTTGAAAGTATTTCCAGCAATGCATCAAAAATCTACGATAGTTAACCCAGCATTATCACCTCAGGGGAGCCTGGTAGCAAGCGGCGGCAACACCCTAGTTGGAGTGCGGCGGCGCAACAGCAACATGGCGGTGATGGGAGGCGGGGGCGGCCGTCAGGTGGTCGTGCCAGGCTCCAGGATGGCCAGACTCACTCGTGCCACCAGCGAGCAGCAGGCTCATCAAGGTGCCTTGCGTCTTCTGGGATGCTTGTGCTAGGCTTGTTTTTGGTGAACGGAGCAAAACGTTCTTAATTCTCGAATGGGTGGGATGCTTGTTCTTGGTGAACGAAGCAAAACGTTCTTAATTCTCAAAGGAGTAGGACGTTTGTCCTAGGCTTATTTTTGGTGCTTGGCTTGTTTTTGGTGAGCCTAGCAAAACTTTCTTAATTCTTGCAGGAGTTGGACGTTTGTGCTAGGCTTGTTTTTAGTGAACGGAGCAAAGCGTTTTTAATTCTTGCAGGAGTGGGATGCTTGTGCTAGACTTGTTTTTGGTGAATGGAGTGAAACGTTCTTAATTCTCAGAGGAGTGGGGTGGGACGTTTGTGCTATTCGTTCATTGAGGATTGGTCTGGGAAGACCTTTGTTATGGCTAGGGATGCTTGAATCAATGTATTAACTATCGATCATCATTGATATTCGAGCTTTTCATAAGTTGATGCTTGTGCATAGAAGGGCTTTTGTATTTTGAGGTTTAATTAGCTTATCTTAATTTCTACTGAAGCAAATTAAACTAAAAGTTGTCCCATATCTTTGCCTTTTTTGCTGAAGAAATAAGCTATAGGAAATATTTTAAAGCCCTAACCTCGAATAAAAACAGAGTCATTTCAATCTCTTATGTTCGATATATTATCTAAGCTGGAGTTGCTTAAATATTGTACCTTTGCTTGTGCTCAAATGATCAAATAACTCAAATTGACGAGTAGCGATGCAAAAAAAAGATGTGCTTCTAAGGCCATTTTGAGAATTAGAATGAGGTGCGTCTGATTTGAAAAGTCATGAAATTCGCAAGAGGAAAAATCGTGGAGATTACGTAAGGTTTGAGTAGATTGAGAGACGTAATTGTTTAACAGAATTGTGGGTGTTGAGTTGCGTGTGAATCTGAGCCAGATTTGAAACCAGTGGAGATTATTTGCAGCCCATAAGTATTTGACACAGTTCTGTTTTATTAATTTAGTCTTAACATAGTTTGTGATTTTTTATCAGTAAGATGCACGCACGAATGTTGTGTAGACATAACCCTCAATAAAAATTGTATTACACTCATCCCCTAACTCACAAGAACTATGATTAACGAATGGCTGTTTTATAACATCATGCAGGCCAAGACAAGAAAGTCAGCGGGAAGAGCAGCGTGAGACGAAGCCTCTTCGACAACCGTGGTTCCGGCGGCAACGGTGTTTCAAACCTCAGCCAAGGAGCCGCGGTGACGCCACAGCGACCAAAACGCCGCCGTGGGAATGCAAAATCAGACGACTCTCCTCATCGCGCTGCCAAGCGCCTGAAAGTGATGCGCACTCCCCGAGAGGAGAGGAAGAGAAGGCGGAGTGCCCTCAGAAGTAACGAGGACTACGGATACCTGCGACCTGACGAGCTCTTCACCCCCAACAAGCGTGACCAACTTGCATCGCCCCTCACTCCCGCTAACAGGCGCCTTCTCTCTGCTAGTAAAGGTCAGACTTGTTTTCTCTTCTATTGCTCGGGCGCATTTGTTTTGTTCTGGAGGTACGATTGATAGTGAAGTAAATTTTTGATCTATTGCTGCTTGTTTTAAATTTAGGTGTTTGATTATTGATAAATAAATGTTTGTTAAATAGTTTTTGAAAAAAAATGTAAATGACCTTAAATGTCTTAATTCCGTAGGAAAGCGAACTACTGACAAAGAAGGTATGTTTACAGAACATCAATCAGAGCCGAATTTTACTGTTTGTTAGATTACAAGTTTATTTTATGTGTTATAACAACTCGGTTACTTTTGGTTGATGCTTTTAAGTCTTAAATAGTGTTACGGACCGAATGTACTGCGGGTGTATGTGCGTGAAAATTGATGAATGTGATTCATCCATTTTCACTCTGGTGCCTGTGCATGATAATTGTCAGACGTCAAGGGGCTAGAGAAGTAGGTCATTCAGTTTGTTTTTACTTCTATATTCTATTGTAATCGTTCCAATTGAAGGCTCCAAGTCGCGCAGTTTGTGTTTGCTCCAATACTTGTTGAAAATAAAATAGGTTATTTTGTAACAGACTATCATTTTCGGTTCACTGCTGTCCTGATTTTCATCACTGATTAATTTTTCCTTCAAATTTTTAATCTCGGTTCATAAACCCACTTCCTTACTACTGCTTCGGTGCGCAGGGGATCTTATGTGGGAAGACACCTGCATAGATTCTTCATTTCGTGAACTTCATGCCAAGCTGTGCTTTCATCCTTCTTTTCTTTGAGAACGCCGTTGGTGTGGTTAGGAAAGCTGAACCCTATACTATCAAAGGAGATTTTAAAATCCACTTAGATAAACAGCTCTAATATATTTTACCTCATGTGAAATTCGTGCCTTAATGAGTTCTTCGAAGTTCATTGTCGAGTGGCAGTCACTACCTTGTTGTAATGTCGGTTACTACATAATGACTGTGCCAGTTTAAAGAAAAGGTTGGAATAACGGTAACATAAGTACGAAATGTGAACATTGAGGAGTTAAACTAACGTCTAATGTAGTCATTGCTCCGACAGGAGGCGTTTTAGCACCCGGCACTCCGACGCACCTTCTGGGGCGCTCGATGACGAGTCTGCGTCGCAGCACCGGCAGTGCGGTTGTTGCAGAGAGTCCTGAAGTTAAAGGTAAGATTTATCTAAATGGCCTTGCTTTGGATTTTTCATAGATCACTGTTCAGTTTTATTTAAATTGTCTGGGTTTCTCATATGTCTTTATTGGTTCTTGCGTGCACTTTTTTCAGTGTTTTGGGGCGTTACCTTCGTTTTCGGTGTTATTGCCGATGAGAGTCCTGAAGATAAGGTTTATTTTAATTGCTTTGCTCTCTCATAAGTCACTGTTGGTACTTTCGTGCATTTTTTTTCTCATGGCCCTTGTAGTTTTAACGTCCTTTCATGCACTGTTTGATTTTGTTCAGGATTTTGATACTTCACCGTAATCGTTATGTACTGGTTGGTTCAGTTTTTTTCACGTGCATTCCTTCCTCGGTGGGAACTACGTTTTCAGTTAAGTTTGGTAGTATTGTGCATCTATTATTTGGATAATTTTAATGTTAGCTGTGCTGAAGTTTGCAGATTTCACGTATCTGCAAGTAAAGTAAGTGAACTTTACGTGTGAGTAGTTAAATTCAGATCGAAATCGTAGTAATGTCGAATTCTTGGTTCTTCTTCCTGTTGTTATTGAAAACATGTTTTTAAATAGCTCATACAGTTCAAATTATTTCCAGTGATAATAGAAATTTTTTGACTTATTGCCAGCAAATCTGAAAGCTATGAATCCTCGAGTTGTTGTATACTTGAAAGATGATATCTCTGAGCCTAGCTTATCAAAATTTTCCTGCGTTATTCTTGCTAATATGTTGCAAAATGAATATCTGATTACCTGATACTGATTAAATTATGTGACCTTCGGTGCGATATAGTTTGAATAACTGAAGCGCTAGCTAACCAATGTTATTACTTCTACTATTGAATATCTGATTACTAGCTTGCTTGTTGACGAAATTCTTGTGGTTATTTTAAATTAAAGTGAGCTTTTAATTTTGAAACTTCTCCGTACTGTGGTGAACATAAGGCTAGGCTCGCAATAGAAGTTCAAACGCGCCGCCGCTGTTTTCTATAAGATAAACCTTTGCTGTTTTTATTCCTTTACTTGATTTGCTTCTGACGAAGACCGCGCATTTCTAGAACGGTAAACGCGTTGCTTCTCGGGAGAGCAGCGATTCTTTTTTGATATGGTTATTTGAAAATGAAATGTCAATTTTTCATGAACGAAAATTAAATATTTTTGATAGGGGTATTTCGTATTTGCCTTGTAATCTCTATGCTTGATCATATTTATTTACGTTACTAAAGTTTTTCATCGTTATTCATATATTTTACGGCCCAATTACTGGAAAAAGTACTCTGGAATTCTTGAGTTATGAACACCTCGAGTATTGGGTATCCTGTATAACGAGTCCTCAGTTTTCATGAAATGTGAACATTTTTTACGGGTAAGTAAGTCAGGTAATAGTACTTTTAATTGTTTTTTTTTAATAAAAATTCCCGTACTTTGGCTCTGAGTTTGGCAACAATAATCTTGAAAATAACAGAATGCCACTATTACAACTATTTATATACAACTAGTTTATCTCTGGAAATTAAGGTTACCATGGAAAAATGTCAGGTTCTGAGCTTAGAGTCCAGTAGACCTTTTCGTTGCAATAATATTTTTTGTGTGAATTTTTTCTTTGGTGTTACAGATCATCTTTTTCGGTTCCCTGCTGTCGTGTTTTTCAATATCTCTTACTTTCTACTATTTTTATTTCCTTTCCTAACCTTCTTTCTCAACTTACTGTTTCTTTATGCAGAAAATCATGTATGGGAACACGCCATGTGCATAGATTTCCTATTCCTTTTACTCAATACTAAATGGTGCCTTCAGCTTTCTTCTCCTTGAACATTTTTGATGTGGTAAGGTAGGCTGAAAATATAACAGTTAATTTAAGGCAAAATTATGAAACCAAAGTGCAGCGCATTGCTGACGAACCATGAAAACAGTCAAATTTAGAATGGCTCTCAAGTATATGAAAACATGGGAAACAATAAAAATATATTGCATCAGGATCATGAATCTCATACAAGGATCAAACTATTATCAAGTAGCACAGTTCAATGACTTATGAATTAATTTCATGTAGTAATATTTAAATATATGTGATTCCCAAGGTAAGTGGGCTAACTTAGAGGTTAGCCTCTTCCAGCATACAAACGAGCCTAAGTTCATGACCAAGAGTTAAAGTATAATAGGCATCTTTCAACTGTGCAGGGAAGAGCTTGCTCTCCGGTCGACGCTCTGCAACAGGTCGATCCTCGTTCTACTCCGGTGCGCAGTCGCGCAACTGCGAGCGAGCCCGCACAAGTCTACTCGTCCAGCGCCTTCAGAGCAACTGTTCTGATAAACTCCTCAACAGTTCGAACAACTCTGGCACAGCTCAAACATCCCATAGTAGTAATGCTAATGTTTCTGCATCGAGTTTTTTGTTTTCTAAGATATGTGCATCAGCTCCTCCAGAGGGAGCGGTCAGCAGAGTCGCACCGAAAGCCGATCGACGTAGAAGCATGCGTCGGGCTCTCAATTTTGACAATGTAGACGATGTGCAGTCAAAGCCAACCTCTGAAATCAGTCCTGTGATCAAAAGGATAGCGCGCAGTAACGCAAAGGAACGTAGCTCGCCTATCAAGAACGTTACGAGAGCTTTGTCTTTAGGAACCCCTACAAAAGATTTTAGCAATAGACCTCCCTTGAACGACTATCAGAAATCCACGGAACGGAAATCTCCTTGTACACCTAAACGATTGCTGAGCGAAAACGATCGTGCGTTAGCTCTTGGATCTCCATGGAATTTGACGCCTAGTAAACGGGTTCAATTCAGTCTTGAATATACTCCGAGCAAGGTCAACGCTAACATCCATGGAAATGCTACTCCCAAAAGCATTTTGAAAACGCCTACACGCACACCTCTTCGTCAAACTACTTCTAGGACACCTCGGTCATGCATGACTCCTTCCTCACGACATACTTTACAATTTGGCCGAACGCCTCGCTCGGGTGTGGCCTTCAGTCCTGATCTTTTCTCTTGTGGCAAGAGCGGCGTTTCAGCTTTTAGTCCTGCAAAAACGCCATCCAAGTCTCCTGTCAAGTTTGTTGGTCTTACTCCTGATAAGCAGCGACGCTCTTCTGCTGATAAATGCCCTCCGCTTTTCAGTCCCATTAAAAAATTGTCTCAATCCCCGAAAAATATTCTTGACCGTTTTAGCAGCCCTGTGAAAAGTTCTTCTTCTGGACAAAGAGACTCTACTAGCAGGATGGCCACTGCAAAGGCTCAAGAAACCGTAGTCCTAGATCATGGCTTGGATATTTGCGATAATGATTCCCAAGGTGTTGAGGAAGCCCCTCTTTTGCCTAGTGATGCTGGAGGACTTTCCAAACTCGATACCAAAAATGACAGCCTGCTGGATGATGCTTCGGTTCAAGTTGCTTCATCGGATTCTGCTATTTTCGTGGTTAAAATTTTTTCTTCGCCTACTACTGAAGATCGAAATCAAACAACTGATGAACCCGAGGAAGAAGTAAAGACTTCGAAAGTTGACCTGTCAAATAATCCGTGTCACACATTAGTTAGTAATTCTGTTCAAAGTGCAAGTACTTCTGACAAATTCTTTGAGATATTTGATGGCGTAACGGAAGAAAATATTTTACAAGACACATTTTCTCCGTGCTCAATGGATGAAATTTTCATGAACGCTGTTATGAATAATGAAGCTGTTAATTACCCTTTGGACACAGTTCCCCACAATGAACCACGCTCAGAAATCTCCAGCATGACACCAGTAAACTTTGCTTCTGACATGGTGAATGAAACTTGCTCTACAGTTTGCGATAAGTTGGCTTGTGATCCAAACTACGCTGCTCCGCCTCTTCTCGATATCCCTGCGATGCTTAGCAGCAAGCAGGAAATTATTAAGATTAACCCTGTGTGGATAGCAACCGAAGACCTCGATAGCAGCTTCAGTAGTCCAGAAATCGAAATCACTCGTACTGACCGAGACTCCGTTAAAAAATGCCTCCTACAGAGGAAGAAAAAAGATGTTAATTTGGAGACATCGTTCGAGCCT
This sequence comes from Morinoia aosen, assembly GCA_030386875.1. Lineage (NCBI taxonomy): Eukaryota > Metazoa > Arthropoda > Malacostraca > Amphipoda > Talitridae > Morinoia > Morinoia aosen. The sequence continues at coordinate 9,058,776 of CM059559.1, read as the reverse complement.
GATCAGCCAACTACTGTTCAGGGAACAAAGGCTTCGCAAACTGTTGAAAATAAATCCTCAGTTCACGAAGAGAATTCTGCAGAAAATAGAATTTGCCAAAGCTCTGTTTTAGAATTTCCAGCTGATTCATTTGAAGTGTTGCCCGATTCTATTGAGGTTACGCCTGTGTCGGAGCTTGAAAAATTTTCCTGTCAAAATTCGGCGCTTTATTCTACGGAAAAGCATCCAATCAATGGCGAAACTCAAAATGTCTCATTGCCGGATGAACTCGGTTCTCCTATGTCAAAAAATGAAAGTTTAGTTGCTCAAAAACTCGATAATAAGTCAGAGGAAGAAAATCATGAAAAAGACGATGGTGAAATATATGAATCTTCCGTCTGTAAAACATTGAAATCCGATGTAAATAAAAAAGACGACTCATATGCTAATAGAAGATCTCGTTTAAAACGATTGAGCTCGTCTAGTTCGTCTTCTCAGAAGTCTAGTTCAAAGGAAGAGATATCAAGAAAAGAAACATCTAACGAAAAAGATGCATCGGTAAAAGTGGATCACGACGTTGAAGAAGAGACGTGCTCTAGCCCTGTAATAAAATCTAGATCAAAGAAGAGGAAATTCAATAGGCACTGTGCTTCTAGCGATGCAGGAGGCTTATTTACCGTCATTGACCAGGGAGCTGAACCTGTCGAGAGAGACGAAGAATCTCAACTGCATTCCACAGTTGAGAGACTGCGAAGGCCTTCTCGTGTTCGATATAACGCGCCCAGTCTCCCAACATGTAAGTCAAGGCTTCTTCCTCCTCGGAAAAGTTCTAATGTTGTTCCAAATTATTGTGAGGATAACGATTTTGCTGAGGATGACGAGAGTGAGCTGGTTACAACTCTTTCAGGTTTTGAGAATGAAAGTAAAAAAGACTGCGCAAGTTCGGTGCGTGAAACGAATCGCCATCGAGAACGAAAAAGAAACCGTGAGTCAAGTAAGGAATCTAATGAAGATGGAAAGTCACCAACAAAAAAGAATGAACCTGAAAAAGAGAATATCTGCATTGCATCATCTGAACCTAATCTACGACCTACTCGATGTAGCAAGAGGCGTATTGACTGGTCTGATTTTGAAGAAGACGTGGTAAATGAGGCGTCAGGTGTCGACAGTGAGAGTGAACAGATAAGAAAAAGTCCCAGTTCAAGAACCAGATATCCTCGACGAAGCAATGACAAACTGCATAGCAGTAGAATTAGTGCGAGCAGTGGGAGTGTATTTTCCCCTGAAGGACTGCAGTATGACCAGAGTCTTGGCGTTACGCCTCTTCAGAATGTTGATAACTTTACTCGAGGACGCCGCCCATTGAGAGATCGCATGGCCACTTCGTATGCAGACTTCCCAAGTGATGATAGCGAGCTGTTCGCCGAGAGCAGCCACAACGATACACCACTACTGGATGATACTTGTACTCTTGTGATTTCAAATAATTCTCAAGTGAAAATTGATAAATACTTGTCACCAGTTCGTCGTCCTTCTGGTTTTGAACCCCCTGTAGTACGAGAGGCAGACACCAGCAGTACGCCTAGCTCTAGCAGGATAGACTGGAAACAGACAAAGCCAGTCCGAACTCGAGAAAAGTTACTGGACCGTAGCATCCCTAAACCATTTGATGAGTTCCAGGAACCATCAGTCGCTGCTGCGCTTACTAAAAACAAGAAGAAAAAAGGTAAGAAAAAAAGCGTCAAATTGAAGTTTAAGAAAAGCGGTGATGAATATCAAGTAAGTCGACCTGATCAATCTGGAGATTCTTTAAATACCACAGTCAGCGATTGTCATTCTACAAGTCAAGTCTCGTGTCCTGAAAGTGATGAGAAAAAAGGGAAGAAAAGTAAATCGAAGACCAAAAAAATTGATAATGGCGATTCTCTTCTAACTCCCTTGCGTTTCACGCGCCACATGTCCAAAGACCTCAGCATCACTCCCGAGCTTTTCCAAAAGCTTGTCGTCGCATCTCCGAATTCAAAAATTTCAAAGCCATGTGTTTCTCCTTGCAAGTCACCGAAGCGACCACTGCCTAACATCCGGAAATTGCCTCAAGAGTCCACAATGAGTAACGTTGCCCCTCTTTTGGCGTCCACATCTGTACGCGAAGACAACGTGTGGCGTGTTGAGAGCGTTCAAGGCTCCCCTACCATGAAGACGTTCATTCGTGTTGGTAACAGCCCCAGCTGCAGCAAATCGCGCTTGCATCTTGCATCCCCTAGCTTGTCATCAATGCTGCACCTTTCCACTTCACCGCTTATCAACAAACGTAAAACTCTGGATCGTGAAGATCAAAAATCAATAACGAATAAAAACGCTGCTAAGGAGCAAGCGTTAACATCGCATCAGGACTTGGCTGAACACGGAGTATCGGAAATAATTGATGAGAATGCAGCCTTAGAAGAACTAGACCAACTTCCTGACAGATCGAAGTCTAAGAAAAGATTTAGTTCAAGAAATGAAGATGGTCCTTCTCTCAAAAGGTTACGAAGTCGCTCTCCTGTAAAGCGCGCTCGAGCGCGGCGAGAAAAAAGTTATGCGAATGATATGTAATTCGTTTTTTCTAATTTCGCCGTACATTTCAGCTGTTCGTCCCCGGATAACCCGCGGGCGCACACGCCGCTTTCCGTAATTGGTCTCGCTTGTACAAAGCCTAAGAGTAAGAGTTGTTTTTTAGACTTTATCGATCATTTATTGTGTTAGACTTGCCAATAGTTAGCTTAGAGCTTTTTGACTGGCAATGTACTATATGTTGATAGATTTGTTGACGTGGTGCATAAGATTAACTTGAAAGTGTGGTGTATCGACTTCACTTAGGGTGTTGTACAGTGTTGTGCCAAAATAGAAATAGCATCCGCCTTATTATTCTTTACATAGCCCTACCTGCGGAAGCTTTCGCATTTCGAACGTGTTTGTGTTGGACTGATAGCGTTGTGGTTTTTCTGTAAGATTCTATGTTATTCTGTACGTCGAAGATCACGGCGCAGCGTTAGGGGTATGTCGAAGTCCAGAGCTACGATCTTCATCATATAATGGTTCGGTGAGAAATCGTCTGACCTAATTATCTTTTCAATTGTACTTAAAACTGTTTCTTTAGCATTGCGTGTAAAAATTTTAAATAATGATTGACTGTCATTGGAGTGAATTAATTATCCTTTTTGCGGTATAGCTGGCCTTACCTTAACTATAGGTAGGCCTTCGGGACTTCTATTTTCGTGCTCGCTTTGCTTCTTTCCTTTTCATGACCTCTTTGCTATCTCCTCTCTGTCTTTCCGTCCTTCTCAATTTGCCGTTACTATGCTCAAGGTATCTTGCGTGGGAGCACAGCTTGTGCACAGATAGTTGTTTACTACAGTCCATTCTAAATGGTCCCTTCTCTTTGCTCTCTTGAGATCGCCTTTGTTATGGCGAGAGAGTCTTGAACTAATATTATGATAAGACTGCCTGCTTTCTCTTGCTTATTTGTAGTTATCTCTTTGAAAGGTAAGCTGTATTGCGTTTTTTTTCTTCTCTCCTTTATTCATTTTACGAAAAGGTTTTTATTGAGAGAAGACGTAACTTTTTACTCAGTTCGTTCGAACTTTTTCGCTCAATAGACCGAAGTTGATGTTAACCGAGTTCATTATTTTCGCTCAATATAGTCATAATGTTTTCTTTCAAGTACAATTTAATTTCAGCGTTCTAGTTTGGGAATAGAAGTATTTCATCCATTTACAACTAGGGGGTTAGGCAAGTTATCTAAGAATTTTGACCTAATACCATTCATATTGAGTTGTATTAGTACAATTACTTTGCTCCTAGTTGCGACTAAAATTGAAGACAATTTGGAAGGTAGCATGCAATTGATGGCGTGATTGAACATCAGCTCATTTTCGATCGTTACCTTTAACTTCATGTCATTTTATTGGAACTTCGAAGTAGGGTCGACTCAACAGTTGAAATGTGAATTATTAATGAGAGAAACGAATGGCCTAATCTTCCATTTTAACGAAATTTAAACATCAGCGTCATTGCCATGATAGTTATTTGTGACTTTTTTCCATGTTTTCGTTTGTTCTTCATTACAGCAGTGAAGATAATCGATTTTGAAGAATAGAGTTCTGACGTATTGATATTTCATCTTGTTCAGCGTTTTTGAGTCTATTCTTTGCAATGATTTTATGAGCTACGCAAGTCAGAAGGAAGGTCATGAATTTTTCAAATGTTACTAAACAAGCTTCATGTGATACACTGAGCGTGTAATCAAAATTTCAGAATCAATTTAAATCAGATCCGATGTAATAATTACTTTCTTATTGTAGGAAAAACTATTTTATTTCGTTCCGCTTTACTGGGTACACTTGCATGGATTGTCCTTGTTATAATTTGTTCGGGAGCATTTGATGCCAGTTCAACTCGGCGTGTCGAGAAGTACACTCGTGGCTTCTAACCTTAGAACAAACGATCTTGTTGCAGTTGGCTTCAACCGCTTGCGATATTTCTTGAATACATCAATGAACAAATGAATAAAGCTGTTATGCGCGTAGTTTTATAAATTCCCGGATACTTTGTGTTCTTCCTTTTTATTATAAGGAATTTCTATCTCAGTAGGGAAAATATTGTTCTACGTAACCGACTTTCTGTAAAGAGTGGTATTGATAATACGTGTGTCAACTCATACTACGTTTTTCTTTTCGTTGAGAAGTTGCGTGCGAATACTGTTCTTTAAATAACGTGTGAAGTTCATTTAAGTTAACCACTTCAGATCGACTTATTTTATCCAACGCTATTCCTTGCGCGGTTTGGATTTGTTAACTTCACCGGAGTTCATTATGATTTTTTAGTATGTACGTATGTAACGCTAAGCAGCTATAACGTCTGATTTTTCTCTGCAATTTTGTCCATGTATTTATTTTGCGCTGTACCTGTGATAGTACACTGGGATGTAAATATACATAATTTGTCTATAATTTGCTTCATTTTCCACCTATGTATTTGATGCAATGCAACGGTTGCATAGTTTTTGTGCCTTCTCTGCTATCCCTTCTAATTCTTTTCTTCCTTTCCTTACTTACTGTTTCTACGGGCAGGGTACCCTGTTTTGGCGCACATCTTCTGTGTTTTACCGTCCACAATAAGTGGTCTATTCTCTTTGCTTTCTTGAGATTTCCTTGGCTGTTGCTAGGGTGTTTTAGACTGACATGTCAGTGATGTATAAGGCTTGTAATGAGCATAACCGCTTCTATGCATATCCATATGAGACTCGTGATATATATATAATGCCATGCTATATTTTAGACAGCTATCAGCAGATACTTGACGGTCTCTAGTGTGCCCGCAACGTCAGAATGCAAACTTTAGTTTCAACTTGGAGCAACAATTCATTCTTCAAAACTGTGTCTAAATTAACAAAAGAAGCAGTCTCATATCAAGTATTGTGCTTTGCAAAGTAGTTGAATCGTGCATTAATGAAACGGACCTGTGTAATATATTTTCAGTGTAGTGAACGGAACCAGTTCACTATCGCACATTCGTCACACAGTAAGCTCGATCGAAAACTTTCTTTGGTCTTATTCTATAATTTTTTTCGTAAAAATTTGGAGAAAGGTCAGTGAAAACAACGATATTGTTCCATAATATATATACGGCAGTTCGAGGTGTTTCTCATATTAGCTTCCAGAAATGTTAGATCGCAAGGTACGCGGCACCGTTCAGAGCTGATGCCGTACGACAAAGATGTATTGACAAAATTTAACGCTTCAGTCATTAACAGCTTGTATGTAGTTGCATCGAAGAGGTAAGAATATAAGGACTGCTGTGGTAAATAAATTTCGAATTTTCAGTCGATCACTATGCGGATTCAAACATTTTATATTTCTTGCTGCATCTTAGAATACGAAGTTACTGCTTGCTTGTGTAAAATTCCCGAAAATTTACGAGTCAGTGGACAGCGTTCATTGAAAAAGCGTTCATTTTAAAAAAGTTGAGTGTAATTTCAGGAAGCCCCAATATCACACATGGTCTTAATAGGGACGAGATTGCTAATTTAGTTCGTTCATAAAAGCAAGGCTCTCCGTGCCTTTGAGCTGCAGAACGCTTTCACCTAAATGACAACTCAGATTTTCGGGGTGAGACTCAAACCGGGTTTAAAAATCCTTACGGAATGTTTTAAAAATGACTAGAACACGTTAATGCCACTGGCCGAGTCTAAACGTACTTGGTCCCACTCGTGACTATTGGTCAGTTTGTTCCGCTAGGGGATTTTTTAAAATTTGGATTGGGCTTTGTACGGTCTAACAGCCTACGTACATTTTTAGCAAGATGATGGATGGATGTTCATTTATGATAAATGAGACGATCTTAGCGGTCTCGATCCGTCTTCCGCTATCCTTCTTTGAATAAAACTGGGGCTGCACATGTATTTCGTTTTTTTCACCCGATAAATGAAGCATACTTAGGCGAGTCTGGGTTAATTTTTTTCTATGTTCACATGGTGTAAGAATCCTGCCACTAGATGTTGGGGAGAACGAACTCCTCTAAATGTAATTCATTGCGCTGATGAGATTCTTCAGCGCTTAGATACATATGGAATTGCAACTTCATTAGAATAATTATATGTGGTGTAATGGTCAATGCAGATCTTCATTCCTAAAGGCTAGTACGAAACTCATTTTCTAACTGCAAAAATATCACAGGATCACAGGACTAGAGGAAGGTCTAATGTGTACTGCGACGATTATGCAAGTTATCCTGTAACAACAGGATTCCCTCATTTCATCATCTGCAGCCTATGGAAGCTACTGTGAATATAAACATTTTCATTTTACAAAACGCATAGGAACAATATTCATACATACAAAATAGCACGTCAAAACTAACTCTACGCTTCAACGAGTGTCCTTTTGTACTGTTCTGCTTTGTACCGCATCAAAAAGAAACAAAATAGGCAAATAATTGTTCCTGCCAAAGGAGCAGCAGCCACTGCCAGCAACGCCGTGTCGTACGCGTGAAATTCGTCCGCCAGATACCCTGCTAAGGGCGGCCCAGCGAGGGCCCCGATGCCTCCCAATAATAAGATGATTCCCAGACCGTCCACGTTGTCTTGTTTCATTGGCGACACCGCCGTCAGCACCATTTGGAATCCGCCTGTGACGCCCATACACAAAACGGATCCAAGGACACCGACTTTAGTTTTGGTCATGGATGCCCACACTAAAGCAACTGTTAAGACCAATTGAGCGCATCCGAACAAGATCACGTCCGCCGACCTGAACTTCTTCATCAACCACGACAAAATTCCCGCTAATATTCTGCCTATGATGTCCCCGACCCCCAACAACACCAACACCAACGGCATGACGTCTTCCATGCCAATACTTTTGATCCAGTCTTTCACCAGGGCGTACACTGCACTCACAGCCATCGTGTTCAAAACACTAGATATAAGAACCACTCTCCATTGCGCTTTTTCTGCGTTTCGAATGTATTGAATTTTTGAATCTTTTACCTTCGCGCTAGCATTATTTTCCATGCATTCCTGCACAACTTCAATGTCGTCTTCCTTTGATTTACAGGATGATCTCACAGATGTCCAAAACTTTCTACACCTATTGTGAACCACGGTGTAAAATTTCTTGGGCTCCTCTCCATTCTTATTTGATTCGATTTTTCTTGCGACCGGAATCCCTAAGATGGCAAACGAAAGGGATAAGCCGGCGCAAAGAATCATAGATTCCCGCCACCCTGCCTTTGGGACAAACGTGGCTATGGCGGGCCCAATCGTCGACACACCCAAGCCGGACCCGGCCATGGCAAGCCCCAAGATGAGGCTGCGACGTTCCTTGAAGTACAGCGTTAAGCTGACAATGGAAGCGCTGTAGTTCAAACACGTCCCAACACCTGCGAAGTTTATGCATTAGTATATATACATATTGCGCGAAATTTTTTGTATTAGTATTTTAGGATTCAATTTATCATGATATTTGATAAATTTCAATCTTATACAACTATCACTGACATTCAACTCATCCAACTATCACTAACTTGAGCTTAAGCAAGTTATAATTATAATTTTAGTAGAGTTTTAGCTGTATAACTTACTATTAGTACTAAGTCACCAAATCATTCAGAAATCAATTAAAACGTTAGTATCCTATGCTTCTTTTCTTCAATAACCTGGATTAATGTTGGCAGTTGAATGTCCACGAGGGGAATCTAAGGGGAATCGAAAATTAAATATTGATTGCTCGAGTGAGATTTTCGGAAACATTCCTGCGAAAAAAGTACGTTAATTTCAGCCTTAGAATATCTATTCAAAGAATTTTATGATGGGCTTTTACTTCTTTCCTCATTCACACCATATCACCGAGCAGGAGGCTTATCTTACTATATGAAATCCAAGATTTCGTTGAAATGAAATTGCTCAGTTGAAATGAATTTTTTGTTTCCTATATCATTTAAGGCACCAAATTCTACAATGCTAAACTTTTACAGAGTTCAAATAATACTATAAACTGCAAGATAGGGCCATGGTTACGATCGATATTTCATTTCATTACCGATGGAACTCACTGCCGTAATCCATCTATCATATTGCCCGGGAAGTCGCTGAACTTGTTCGGGCCCACAGGTAGCCATACTCTAGTTTGACCATTGTACTAGACTTCAGAAACATTCTACCTCTGCATCTCATGTGGTAAATAAATTGTTTAAATATTGCTGCGTACAATTCTCAATTTCAGCATAGTACATTAAAATTTAATTCTACAAGACACAAGTAAACCATGAATAATGTACAAATATCTGATACACAATGGCTAAGCGCTTGGGCAAAGTCTATTCAATTTTATCCGTTTTGAGTCGTGAAATTCGACATGTAACACCTTTCAGCTCTTCACAAGAGCTGTCTCAATACCCACGCAACCATCGAGAAATCTTCAATCGTAATTTTGAAATTAAACATGGTGTTTCAATACGCTTAGCCGTTTCATCGTAATGCCTGCTGTAAATATGAAAGTATACGTGTCAATTATGTTTAATTTAAGTTTATGTTTCGTACGACTACGTACGTTCATGGCCTACACGCGTTCTTTACGTCGAATTCTTGGGATATTGTTATTACAAGAGAAAACATAACTACTCTCCATTTTCTGTTTATTCTATAAAATTTATCTCAAACACGTAATTTTTGTTTTCATTTTGATTACTGATCTACGCTTTCTATGACCTACAGCTTTCAGATAACCCAGCCATTACCCAACGGCTGAATTTAGAAAAAAATAATACAAATGCTTATTTCTCGTCACAGTTCAACCAAAAAAACTGTTAAACGCCGATTTCTCACCATTAATGATTCCAAGACTAAAATACATGACGAAAATTGAGGTAGCGAAGGCTGACCAGAGGTAGCCTAGAGCAGCCAGAGTTCCGGCTATGAGCAAAGTGTTCCTGGGCCCAGTTCTGCGGACGAGTACGCTGCCCAGTGGTCCGGCCAAGGAATGGGTGCAGGAATTGATGGAAAATGCCCACGCCGTGAGGGAGCGCGACTTGCCGAAAGTTTCCAAAACAGGCACAAAAAAGACCCCTTGAGAATAATATATTCCTGTGGGTAAAAAGGAATATTTGAACTTCAAAGTAAATTTTCAAGAAATATCTATTTCATTTTCTGTATTCTGAGCGTGTTTTTTGGCAATTTCCTCTTTCTTCTTGTGTTTGACAGCATTTCAAGTAGTGGTTAAAGTAATCATTGCAAACTTAAAATCTTCTATTCCATGATTTTTCCTTAACATATGAACGCTTATGCCCATTCACATTAATTTTGTTCAGGATGTATTAGAAATAGCTTCAAATTGATTAGCTTAAAAAAATTGAAATACTACCATTGAAATTGGTAAAATACCTTTGATGTGAGTAAACTTTGAAAATATAGTGCAATTTTGCGGTAAGAGAATTTTTCCACCGTTACAAATTTGTTATCATTATTATTACGCGATTACGTTTATTATAATTACCTGAAGACACTACGAAGTTTAGGAAAACCGCAACGAACACTACCCAGGCCCATCCCCCGTCAGTATTAGCTTCTTTAGCCTCTTTTTCTGCGCACAAAAAGTTCATCAACACAGACAAATGACAATTCAAAAGCCTTTCAATGAGATGATGCTTGAAAAGAGTGTTTGTGACCTGCATGATACAAGTAACGGAAATCGAGGGGTCATGAGTGACTTACGTTTCAGAAGAGGTCGCGGTACGAGTAAAAATGTGAACTAAAATGTATAGTTTAAAATAAGGGATTATGTGTTACGTTGTATGGCAAAAAAATATTTGTAAATTTTAAATGATTCTGTAACACTTTGTTATACTCAGGGTTTTGAGTATTAGCACGCTAATGGACTATCTGCAACGTTTGTTTGAGTGCATATTAACATTGTACAGTTGGAAGACGTAACATAATAATGTATGTTGAAAATTTAAAACTAACAGAGTAGTTTAGTAATTAGGAAATCTTGAACACTCGAGCACAATCCAGCGTTTTAGAACTGCAATTGGTTATGAATCCTCACTAGCGCTCGTCATTCCGCTCCTGGGTACGAGCAGTTCACATGATGATAAGTCACTCTGTTCACTAATTACGGGCGCCCGGCTATAAATGGGTGGGCAGCTGAAACCCCCATCGAGGTCGGGCTGCCCGAAGTTTTCAGGTGTACTTGAAGTGGTGGATTGTAATACCAAGGGTCGATCGTGACTTGCATATGGTAGAGGTGATGTATGGAATTTTGAAATGTATTTTGTGGATATTTTGCGATGTAATGTAATCTGAAGTATTGGGGAACTTGTATTGTTGTGGTTTAACTTTGGCCTGAATGCCAAAGCGACAGCTAAATAGTTTATGACCGAAGCTGTCGTTAAATGAGTTATTATTATTATTATTACGACCATATTCTACAAGTGCTCATAGAATCTCCGTGAATATGTAACAAATAAATATCTTCAGAAACAGAACGTGAAATTCGTTACCGGTTATTGTTAGGCCAACAATAAGCTTACATTTTCTATCAGTTTGAATTGTCCTCCTAAATTCTATTGAAGAACCCACTGACAACGGAAAAACGAAGAACAACTTTGCGCGGAGGAGATCAACGAAAAGTTTGACCTCGTCTGAGTACGCTCGAGCTCGAACCGTTCGTTTGTGAGAAAACTGTCCTGCTGTTACGACAACATCGGATCATGCTTTGCACACCTTCCTGATGCAAGATTTACGGTGATTTGTTCTCCAAAGAGTCCTGCAAAATGAAGAAGCAAGCCAAATATTGAGATTTCAATGGAATTTTCTTCAGAAAGTTTCAACGCCCAAGTGCTGTTCAACTTCTTGCAGTTTAAACGTAACGAGCGCATCCTATTTGTCTATTCCTTTTTTCTATTCTTATTTATCACGGTTGAGAAAAGAAACAAGCAAGCTGGGTGCATCTGAATTCCATCAGTTCCATGGCTTCAATCGAAAGATGTTGGATTAGTTATTGAGTTTAGAAATACGAGGGCCTTCCTAAACTGAGTAGGAAACAATGTGTTACAGATAGGAATGAAGGGGTTGAGCTGGAGAAATGCAGCAAATAATACCAGGGTCATAGAAATAGGAGCCCAGTTGAAACGGTGTACCAAACAGGGTCAGGCAGAGGTTCAAATCGAGTTTTTTTATTGTGGCGGATGATTGACCAGATGGAAGTCAATGTCATTGGCTCTCATAAAATAGTTAAAACATGCTTTTGTCAGAGCCTCTATGGCAAATAAACGATTACGTCCTCATTTTCTAATTATCTTTCATCGAGGTATCAAACACAGGCACATTGAAGTACTACCTAAATAGTTGAGATGAGCGGATTGAAGATGTACCACACGAAATGAAGAAACTACCACTAGAGTTCGATTTCAACTCCGCAAATATTTCCGTTGGCCACACTCTTGCACGGAAGCGATAATGATGGGCTTTGTCTGTATTCTTCTCGTGAATTTTTGTCATATATTCATGTATTGTACATTAGCGTTCGTCGATTTATCCTTAGACTTGCTGATTCAATTTTTATCATGACACTCTTTGTGTATAAATTTTACTTCAGTTGCACTAATTTCGGTACTGGGACTGCATGAGGGAAAATGATTGAGGACAAAAATGATAGGGCCAGACTCGACTCTAAAAATTTCGCTTTATGACACCGTCTGAAAGTGGATCATAAATCTGCTAGGGGATTTTAAAATTAGAACAATTATTGAGAGATAAGTCTGCTAACTGGGTATACTTGTATAAAAAACTCGGTCTCTTAGGAATTAGAAGCAGTTTTAGAATGAATGAAAAATATGCGCAGTAAAAGATGAACAATAAATAATACCAATGTATCCACTTACCATTAACAAAGATAATACAGAATAATAGAACTTACCTGAGTCTATACCATTTAAATTACGTTTCTTCGAAAGAAATTTATCATTACTGTTTTTCGTTGATGCGATGTTTTCTTCTTCAATTGTTATTTCTGGAAGTTGTAATTCTTTCACGCTATCTCCAATGGTTCCGTACGTAGTAGATTCAGTCATTTTGTTCTGGTTCATATTTTTTTCCTAATTTTCTTCTTTCTTCAGCACACTAAAATATTTTCTTTTCCTATGTCGTGTAGTAAAAAAAAATTGACAGCACTATATATTCCCTGAAGATCTACTGATCATTCCTGGGAGAATAAATAATAATCTATTATTTAAAACACGTTAGAAAGATTTCACGAAACTTATAAAATACAGTAACTCAGTGAGAGTCAATTGGTGAGTAATTAAGAAATCAAAAGCAACACAATTGAAAGAAACCATCACTTTTTCGCTGCTGGCGAGTTTTTCCGGTACCATACAAAACCAGAAGTGAAAGCTCTATGAGAAAAGGAATGAACTCTCTCTTAGAGAGGCTTTAAATTAATTACCGTAAAACATCACTTACATACATCATTCATTCAAATCTATTTTTAATTTGGAGCCATTCAAAGTGTGGATCAGAACGAATTGAGTTACTGTGAAGGTTTATTACTATTGTAAATCCGACATTTACCAGCGATTTACTGTACATGTTCGGTGCTCTTCATCGATTTCAAACTTTCTGATTATAACTTTTGAATGCAACACGCACAGGCTAGTTAGATATCCAGCACATATAGTGTCATGTTCACGAAAGTTTATCGAATCGTCTACTTATGGCAAAGTTGCGAAAACAACACTGATTCTTTCACGTACTTTTATGAATTAGATACTGAATTTCTGCAACTCCTGAATCTCATGCGACTTTCAAGACGAATATGTGACAAGTAATGATAACAGCAATTTTTAATGTATGGTGCAGTAGATAAGGGTGCACCGTATACCTGAAAGATAAACTATATGGGTTAAGGGAGGAGCAAATGCGCCGTATTTTTTAAAAAAAAGTATCTGATATACAAATACTTGGATAGTTAAAATTAAGGAAGGGAGTTGTGCGTAAATAAGGGATGCTAAATGCAAAATAAGACATCATTAAGATTAATTTTGTGTTTAGGGCGAAGAAAAAGTGGCTTTTAGTATACAGTAATGCCCTTGCTTTTAAATTTGATGAAATTTGCTTTAAAAATGATTATTTTAACAAGCATGTGAAGCAATGTTCGTGAATTCTTATTGAAATTTTCATTTTATTTTTTCTGGTCATCAGATATTACGATATGAACTTTTCTCTTCCTGTGGTTAGTTCTATGAGTGGAGTGCACCAAATTTCAAATGAAGTCTTGCGTGTCTTAGAAAAAACACTAGGCGTATGCCCAAGGAAAAAATTAACTCCTGTTGATAAGTACTATTATGAATAGAAAATATCGAAATAAAATCTAAAACTTGGAGCGTTAAGGTCAATGGGGTATATTCCTCAAATTTTGGTCGATCAGGTCTGCGTGCGATGGAAAACTTGTTCCAAACTCATCTATGAGCTTCGTTGTAAGGTTTTATTAACTTGTATAGAATTTGTACTAAGTTCTTCTACGAGGTGATTTGATGAGAACTTTGTATATTTATAACACTTGATAGCTTTGGTGTTGTCATTCAAAATCATGGAGTTGAGTAGATCTATATAGTTGTTACTTAATTTCCAACTGGTTGTAATGTATTTCATGTATCGACTTTTCAGGAAATAAACAAGTTTTTGCTTTTTCTTTTTCTTGCTCGTGTCCTACTTTTCTTTAACAATATTTAGAACTGGTGTTCGTCTGGTAACAAACTGCAGTTGGTCTAGTGAAGATCTGGTGTTAGTCTGGAGTAGATCTGGTGTTGGTCTGGTATAGGTCTGGTATAGGTCTGCTGTTGTGTGCTGTAGAACTGATATTGATGTGGTGTAGAACTGGTGTCGGCTTGGTGTACAACTGAATTTAGTCAAGTGAAGATCTGGTGTTGGTCAGAACTGATACGTTGAATGAAGCATGGTGCAAAGACAATTAATTTTTTTTCTGTAGAGCTTCTTCCAAGTATTGTAGCAGAACTATATTTTTCCACTTTCATCACTTAACTGAAAAAAATCACAATTTTAATTCGACTTCATAATCGCAGAGTAAAACAAAGGGTTTTCAATAAAAGAAGCATTGCTCTGAAATTTCTGCGTTTCCGTGACTTCTCAATCTTCAAAGTATGAAGTGCCAACAGTAAAGTTATTTTAGATTATTTTCCATTGGACACTTTTCCCACATCAATGTAGTACCTACTGCCCGTTCACTCCTCTTGATTGCATTAACATTTTCCTTCACTGCGAGATCGAAACTGGAAAACCTCCATGAACTTGTGTGATAGATGTTTGCTTTTGGTTTTCAGACGCCAATGACAATGGTATATATAATTTTAATCATTTTTCTATGTTCCAAACGTAGAGGTAATTGTCACACACTTATATTTGAACCTGTTGAGAATTTTCGTGTTGTTATGTAATCATTTATCGGAAATGTGAGGGAGAACAAAATACAGTTTTCACTCTTGAATGTCGAAATTTAAAATCATCGAACTAATGCCCTCAAAAAATTGGTGATGGTGAGTCGGGGATTCCTTTTATCTCTCCTGATGCTGATAACTTTTAGTTGATGGCCAGCATATTAATTCCAAAATAATGGCTAGCGATCTTTTCCATCTAACTCACTTTTTATTGTTAAAATCAGACACTTACGATATGTATCAAACCCTCACATAGGTTGATGAATGTCTGTTAATATACATAAAGTCCAAGACGTCATTCAGTTACGGTCGTTGCAAATCCAGAAGGTTTCACAATCGTTTATTCATGAGCTCTGGCAGAGCATCATATATGTCCTCTCATGCACTCCTAGAAACTTTTTGAAGAAACTAAGCTCTGAAGGTGAAGTAAATGCTGTCGAACGAAAGTTAAGACAAGGGAACGCCTGAAGTATCAAAATACGCACTGACTTCTACTATAGACTTCGGGATCGAGTCCACTTGAATTTTAGAACACATTACAACCCTAAACTTACTAGTCCATTGCACTGTTTGATAACTCCTCACAGGTTCGAAATGAAGAAAATTTTCAAATTCAACTGATAAAAAGAGAGAAAAGAGATAATGCTAGCACAATCCATTACTTTGTTGTTAGTTATTTTGATGTGAAGCACTCCTGAACAACGCTTCTCCCAGACATTAGAGACCGAAATGCTTACTCATAACAGACTGAGATGCATATGGTAACTGCCTCGTATCAGTAACATGTTGTTATGGCTGTAGATAAGAAGGCCATAAGATTTAGTCTCTTGCACTTCAATACTCGATCTTGAATGTGATGAGAAAGCAACATAATACCCAGACTCATGTATTTCAGAATTATTTTTGCGCTATATGAATGCAAAAAATATGGATTAACGACACTTCTTTTTCACGTAAATGAAGTACAAACATGTTACTTACAACTGTAAAATGCTCAGCTATGCAGATATAATTATCGATCTCAGCTACGTTTCTCCTTTTTCAGTTTATTTTCGCTCGAGAAGCTGTGTGTTCTTGTGCTTCCAGAAATGCAATCAAAGACAATGCATGAATGGCAGTGAAATTATATTTGTCATTATGAATTGATGTTGTGTAATTATTTCTTTTTCACTGCTTTTTCCATTCTAAAGTGAACAAAATATCAGGTGCGACAGAGTGGCGCGTATTTCACTTCAATTCGCAATAAACACTCTTCGATAGAGGATAATTAAGATTTCCATGAGAAACTAAGAGACCGGAAGAAAAGCACGACGAACGGAAGCCTCGTTTCATTCATATAATGTCGGCGTTCGAAAAATGTGTAAGAATAAATTTCGTGGTTAGGAAGCAGCTTTTCTACGATATTTTCACATGAACTCGATCAGAACATATCCAGATACTTGGTCGTAAAAAGGAGGAACAATTTCGCTTCCACTAAAAGCGCGTGCAAAAAGTAAAAAAAAAAATGTTTATTTCCAAGTTGTCACATGATATACATGCCAAAATATTGGCTTTTAAAAGTTTCTTAAATATAGGGCATCCTAAAACAAATGTTCCATACGAGGAGTACTAATTGACAAACCATCCGAGGTGTACAAGTAGATAAGCCATACGAGGCATAATAATAGACAAACTATACGAGGTGTACTAATAGACAAACTGTCAGAGGTGTACAAGTAGATAGACCATACGAGGCATATTAATTGACAAAATATACGAGGCGTACTAATAGACAAACCATTCGTGGTGTGCTAGTAGTCTAACAAAAGTTCTATACTAGGAGTACTAATTGACAAACCATCCGAGGTGTACAAATAGATAAGCCATACGAGGCATAATAATAATAGGCAAACTATACGAGGTGTACTAATAGACAAGCTATCAGAGGTGTGCAAAATAGATAGACCATACGAGGCATATTAATAGACAAAATATACGAGGCGTACTAATAGACAAACCACACGTGGCTTGCCAATAGTCTATCTCTGTCAAGGGTAGTTGAATGAGAAATGAAAAATATGCCCTAAAAATATGCAAAGCCCTATCACCACCAAAAACATATTTCATATCTTCTCGATATTCACCACATCATGCGGACATGGGTACATGGGATAAAATAGAGATACAGTGTAAGCCGGTTACCACTCATGATTGACAAATATCTACAAAATATTGGTAGAAATGGGTAAACAAACATATATTCAATATCAAAATTCATAGCTTGTACAACATACGGACAGAAAGATAATTTTACTACGATTCATATGCTCAAATTGCACTATATTTCATTAATTATATATGACATTTATCCGATTCACAGAAACGCCCTCTGGGGAAGTGATAGATCTATTTTTGAATCATTTCGCTGTTGCAATAAAATTTATTAACCGAATGGTTTTTGCGTAAAGAAATGAAATAGAAACCTGTATATCTATTTATGTAGATACATATATATATACCTACACACGTACACACACATATTAATATATATACTTATTGAAAATAAAATATTAGAAAAAGATACATATATAAGATAAAAGATAGAAGCAACCTACCATCTACTACACAGAAAATGACAGCTGAGCTCACTGTAATCCTAAGAAATTTTTCGCAGAAAAAAAAAAATAAAAAGAAGAGAAGACTTCGAAAAACCTAAAAATGAGCTGATGAGCTGGTTTTTAATTTCTTTAGGCGCTAGCAAATCAGCTCAGGCGCTAGCAAATCAGCTGCGACGACCCAAAGCTTAGAATTATTCACGTGCTGGCATTCAAAAGCTTTGACGAAAATCAATGCTCCATGTATGACATCCACACTCCACCTCCAAGTGATCATACTAGTAAGGGTCATAATTTTATGATTAATACTGATCACATTAAAAATGAAATAATTCTGCAAAGCTTTTCAAGTCAACAATGAATAACTTGACCATCACGTTTTTATGTGTTTGAAAAAATTCTTATAATATAAAAAGTCATTTCTGCCTTGAAAAGAACATGCCATTTAAAATCAACGTTTTGGCTATAAGCTCTAGCCATCATCAGGAAAATCGAGAAAAATATCGAAATACGGAACACACAAAAATAAAAAGCATTTTTTTCATGCACCCCAAAAAAATTACTATCCACTGACCCACCGAAACAAGTCTCAATATTAACTCAGGAAATTAAGGTACGGCAAACAACACAGCTTGGTAGATGTTAACAGATGTGCGGAAAAGGCGAGGTTAAACTACAGGCTTCAGTAAAAGATTCCGCTCAAAAAAAAACTCACGATATTTAAGGTCAATAATTAGATTGCAATTCCTAATTTCTATTGCCCAGCTATATTGAGATCTAAAATGCTGCTAGAATGATAAATAATTTTAAAATGATCCTTAGGAGTCAAAACTTAGGGAACAGGCACATGCATGATGACTTGTGTCGTTATGTTAGCGTTTGCTGTTTACCTATACTGATGCTGCATACTTGCTTGCACCAGAGCTGCTTACAGAGAAACATCATACGTCATTATCATCTTTATCGATCATTTTATTATTACAAACAGGACATGCAAATGAATTTTCAGCTTCTTGACACTTTGTCTGGTAAATGAAGTTCAACATTCAACACGAGTTCAAAGTCAATTGTAGTAAGCCATTTTGAAAATAGTAAACATTAACTGGATCGTGCCTTCTTCATTTCGTTTGTGACTACTGGTTGAGTTTGTGACTACTGGTCGGTAGCAGCATTGTGAAATTGCCTCAGAGTACCACAGATGGCTCACGTCGCACTAATGTATCAAAAGGAAAGGGATTGGGTGACTGGAGAGCAAGCTGAGTAAATAGAAAAGTTCCTCATGTCGTCTCTTCTACCCGTCTTCGCCGTTTGTTATTGCCTCAAGAAAGCCAGCGTTCTGGTGAAAATAACGCGGGTACTGAACGAAATGACGCGGGTACTGAATGAAATGACGCGGATACTGTACGAAATAACGCGAGTACTGAACGAAATGACGCTGTACTAAAAGAAATAACCCGGGTACTGAATGAAATAACGTGGATACTGAACGAAATAACGTTCAGAATGTTAGGTAACCTGGGGCAATCCGCTTGCAACAGCTACTGGTGCTACGTACTCGAGGTTAGTGCCACCATATCAAACCATAGAAACATTAGAGCCAGTTGCGCAAACAGACAAGGGGGGTGGGGCACAGAGGCCATGGTTCGCTCCCCCGAAATATTGAGCTGGGGGCCAGTTTCAGTCGGCGTTTTAAGTAAAAGAGTACAAAGATTTCTGATAATTAATATAAGACTCCCTCCCCCCACACCCCGAAATTATTTGTCGGGAATCCTGCCCCCCTCGAGATTTTCTGCTGGCTGCGCCACTGATTGGAGCTATTTTCAGTTTAACCTAAAATTTACAGGTCCTCACTTCTCAAGCGACCAAAAACAGCAAGCCGAGTAGTGAAATAACAGCTGAATTTAATTAGATTAAAATAAAGTCCAAGGGTTTAACGGGTATAGCATGGTCATCGACTGTGAGGTTTAACGAGATGTTCAGGAATTGATATGAGAAGTTTACCATCTATATGAAATGTTGACAGGTTAGTGGATTAGTTTTAATAAATTAGAACGTGGTGCAAAATTCTTGAACATCTTTAAGGCACCTCTAAAAGACTTTGTAAATTTTATATGAAACTAAATGATGATTTATAGTTCATCAAAATGAATTTTATTATTGTTATTAATGAATCTTTGAAAGGTTTTTAAACGTGTGTTGAACTGAAAACCGCATTTTTTTATCACTTTTAAGCTAATTTATCCAACCTCTTTGTGAATTATTTAAGTAATTGTATTTTTGCTCATTAAAAAAACATTAATTTCTTCACACCCCAATAGGCAATCATTGCAAGCGCTAGCTATCAATATTCATCAAAGTAATGCCTTGGAATTCTAAGCAGAAAAGGTAGCATTTTCACACTTTTCATTTTTCTTTAATATCAGCTTTATCAACGATTCAATTTTTAACAATTGCAGCGCTAAAATTTCTTAAATTGGCTCAGTGCCCGACAGATGCACACAGTCTGAAGTATCAAATCTCAATGCAGAACGTTAACAGACATAGAAGAATGGTATTTAAAAAATTCAGTTCCTAGAAATTGAGGTCAAGAAATGATTTGGCAATTAAAAAATGCTGGTGAAATTATAGCTAATGAAACACGTTCGGTTCCCGTGAAACAATCTTAGCATGTGTATTTTAATTTGTAATAAGAAATTGACTGAAAATATGTTGAGAGTTGAATTTGTTCCAAAAGTCATTCTTGCATTAAAATAGCACAAATCCTTAATTTTTGTTTCGTGAATCACCGATAAGTTTGAGGGATTAAGGTTTTATAGTTCGATATAATTACTGCGAATCGACTAGACAAATCTTATACTGGATATACTGCAAAATATGGCTGAAAAACTCATGTATCAATCACCGTCATAAAAGATGACTGTATAAGTAGGACATATATGGCGAAAAGTTATTTCTACTTGCATGTACTAACCTAATT
This sequence comes from Morinoia aosen, assembly GCA_030386875.1. NCBI lineage: Eukaryota > Metazoa > Arthropoda > Malacostraca > Amphipoda > Talitridae > Morinoia > Morinoia aosen. The sequence goes on along the minus strand of CM059559.1, from coordinate 9,038,235 downwards.
AATCACTGTAAAAATGTCTACATTTTAGTACATAATATCTCATGGAAAATATGTTCGCTCACATGCTTTGTACTTAGCACTACCATAAAATATCTTCGTTTGTTTTTTACGCCATTGCACAAAATAAATTAATAGTTCGAATAAATTAACGGTATCGTTTTAAAAATAAGTGCCTCGCACTGAAATTAACCACGAAAAATGCCATTTCATTACTCAATATTTTTAAACTTTCGAAGCCTCGGTTATAACGTTTAAACCAGTATTTTTTTGAGAAAACATAAATGCACTCGTCCACGGCCGTGCAATTAAGTTATGACTCTATATAAAATTGATCACGGATTTCAGGCGTTAAGTTCTCTAAACCTGCGTGAGCCAGAATCTGTAACATCTCTTTCAGAACGCATTACGTAACGAAGGACTTTCAGAAATTATTATTTAGGGGGGTCAATTTTGCATTAACTTTTGCTTCCAGTTCTCAACGCCGTGTGCTACCGCGCGAAAATAAACTGTCCAATATTTCTGCCGTACCTATGTTACTACTACTACTACTACTACTATTTCTGTCGTGAGTTATAATTTTTTATAGTTTGCTAACGTGAGATAAAAATTGTACAATAATTCTATTGTGAGTCATAACTTTACGCAGTTTGCTCCTGTGAGAACGAAAATTGTACGATATTTTCATTGTGATCGTAATTCTAAGCAGTTTGCTCTTGTACGAACAAAAGTTGTACAGAATAGAAATTCTGGCTCAAAGTTTTTGTGCTCAAATTTGAATAAATCGTTAAAAAAGCTGGTCTCTTGTGATGTAATTTCTCGGTAGAATAGATTCGTTACCCTACTCAAATTTTTTGGTCGGATCATTCAGATTCATCCATGATATTCGTGGAACATGCGCTGGTTCAAATTGTCTATTCATTGTTTACCAGTCATATCACTGAGTTAATATTGGCTCTAAATAAAAATTCAGCATCAAAATTTTAGGAGAATATGATCGCACACATTTTAAAACTTCCATTTTAAAATACCGCAATGAAGAACGTTACACAGCTCTGACTTCTCGATCACAGCTGGCTAACAACTACATGGACCTAAATGACTTGCATCCGCTTCGGATATCATTCGAATGCTGTCTACGACATGTATACAGAATGAATGCATGACTTACAGTGACCTTCAAATTTCCTTGCACTGTTTTCACAACCTCAATGTTATCGAGAATCTCACTCTCTCTTCATATGAAGTCGGGCATCTCACACGCTCTAAATTATCGAGAATCTCACTCTCTCTTCATATGAAGTCGGGCATCTCACACGCTCTAAATTATCGAGAATCTCACTCTCTCTTCATATGAAGTCGGGCATCTCACACGCTCTAAATTATCGAGAATCTCACTCTCTCTTCATATGAAGTCGGGCATCTCACACGCTCTAAATTATCGAGAATCTCACTCTCTCTTCATATGAAATCGGACGTCTCACACGCTCTAAATTATCGAGAATCTCACTCTCTCTTCATATGAAATCGGACGTCTCACACGCTCTAAATTATCGAGAATCTCACTCTCTCTTCATATGAAATCGGACGTCTCACACGCTCTAAATTATCGAGAATCTCACTCTCTCTTCATATGAAATCGGACGTCTCACACGCTCTAAATTATCGAGAATCTCACTCTCTCTTCATATGCAATCGGACGTCTCACACGCTCTAAATTATCGAGAATCTCACTCTCTCTTCATATGCAATCGGACGTCTCACACGCTCTAAATTATCGAGAATCTCACTCTCTCTTCATATGAAATCGGACGTCTCACACGCTCTAAATTATCGAGAATCTCACATTCTTTTCATATGAAATCGGACGTCTCACACGCTCTAAATTATCGAGAATCTCACTTTCTTTTCATATGAAATCTGGCATCTCACACGTTCTAAATTATTACAATATTGTTAATAATTTCGTTCATGTCTGTCTGTTCTTCTTGCACGTTCTGTTAGGAAACACTCTTCTCCGTACAAGTCAACGTCATGAATGAATGCGCTAGCTTATGTAACACAATTCGAGTCCAAATATTGCGGAACTACGTTCCTAGAGCAGAGCTGTACGCTATTTAATTCTTTGCCACTTTTTAGGTATTAGTTTCGTCATCACCGTATGGTAGAAGCATACTTTCGTTTTCTTGATAGCCAAAGCTCAACACGATGGATTTCACTTGACTAACATTACCGCACAAATAACTTCTGAATGCAAGAAAGAGTGTCATCAATTAAAATGTGACTCTTTTGCACCGAACGTAAAAAATTATTCTGTATATCTGTGACGTAAATTACACTCCAAAACGCAGCATCATTTTCAGTGATTAAATTTCATTGGGAAAACGTTATTCGAGTATTTGATCATGCAACAAGTAATTCCCTTTGAGCAATGCTGCAAAGGTTTCTTCACTGCAGCCATTATTGCTTAGTAAAACACTAGTTCTTTGAAACTGACTATAGCATACATCAGTCAAACCTATCACACAACGACAAATCTGTACCCTGATGATGGTCAACTGCAATATGGGCAGCTGTACATTACAAAAAAAACATAGGTAAAAAAACAAAACAAACATAGGTACATAGGTGAATGAAGTCATTTAGCAAAGGATGAATGCTCCAAAAAACTCAGAGTGTTCTCCTTCAACCATGCAAGCAATTAGTGACGTACTTCATCAAGTAAATTCCTTGCGTAGAATTGCACAAGAATATGCATGCAGTATAGCAACAAGAAGCGGAGAGAGCAAGAAGAGATAATGCTACATGTTCCAGGCGCCCAGAGCTTTCAGGATCTTCGCACTGTTGAAGGAGAGATCTTACCAACATTTTAAGCACCATGCCTGAGGCATAGTCTTCTTGCGAATGATGACACATTGGAGCAAGCACTTATAGACGCCACTGCCTGTCGGATGCCCTCACAGTCGCTTGTTGTTTGCAACCGTGTGCACATAAATCAAGCCGACCAAAGCACTTCATCTGTGGACCAATCACATGGAACCCATGATTGAAGATTTTAGATTTCAAGGATTGAATGTCGAAAAAGCTGAGAACATGGCACTGCAAGAAATTAATGCAGTGCTAATAGGGAATGGCAGTAATTGTCCAGCGCTCGAGCTGCCTGCCTGAACCAAATGGAGTACAGGAGCTTGATCACCCAGAAGACCGTGATGGCCCAGACATTGCAACTCTAACTGATGAACAGAGACTGATTACTGATGCTGTAATTGAATTTGTTAATAAGAAGACAAGAGGTGAAGTTTCTAACTCAACATGTTTCTATGTAGATGCGCCTGAAGGTTGCGGCAAAACGTTTATGTTTAATGCCATTATTTCGAATCTGAGAAGAAACAACTGCAACGTGTGCTGTAGTGCTTGAACAGGTATGGCCTCTACTCTACTTTCAGGAGGCAAAACTATCCATAGCTTGTTTAAATTACCTGTTCCATTCATGGAAACCAGCTTTTGCAACGTACCTGGCACTTCAGATCAAGCAAACCATCAAGCAAAGTTGTGGTTTGCTTGATCTGTCTTGATTTGATTATCGAAGTCTTGATTTGATTATCTTGGGTGAGGCTCTATGATCCCTTCATTTGCTCTTCATGCAATTGACAAATTCTTGCATGATATTAGCAGTACCAACACTGAATTTGGAGGTAAAATTTTCCTTTTGGGAGGAGATTTCAGGCAGGTGCTTCCCATATTACCAAGATGAACTCGTGAGGCTATCATCGAACTATGCATCAAAATCTCTCCTATATGGCAAAATTTTGTACAATACAGATTGCACGTCAACATGAGAGCAACCGAAGACCAGAGAGAATTTGCGTCATGGCTTTTACATATTAGTTATGGAACGATGACAACTGTGCAAGGTCCTAATCTTGCTACTGATGATCTAGAAGTGCCTCAAATTTCAAACTTTAGTGGATGACATCTTTAACGACACAAATGAGAATGAGAGAAAGAGCAGAGTAATTCTTCCGCCAAAGAATGCAGACTGCCTCAAGATAAATGAAGAAGTTTTAACCCGACTTCCTGGCGAGTGCCGCACTTATTATAGCACAGACAAGTTGTTGACAGATGACCCAACTGAGGCAGAGCGTTATTTTCTCGAGTTCCTCAATTCACTGACACCATCAGGAATGCCTCCTCATAAATTATGATTGAAGCCTGGCTCAAAAGTAATGCTTCTTCAAAACATTTCTACTCAGAATGGATTCTGCAATGAGACGAGACTTGAAGTGGTGGCCATGCATCAATATTCAATTGAGGCATTGATTATTAGTGTCTCACTAAATGGGAGATATGTCCTTATTCCCAGGATACAGCTGGCACAGAGTGACCCTAACTTGCCATTCTCATTAGAGAGAACACAGTTTGCTCTTCGTTTGCCATATGCTATAAGTGACAGGGTCAAACATTCATGAAGGTTGGATTATTCCTACCACTCCCCGTTTCAGCCACGGACAGTTGCATGTGGTATTTTCAAGAGCATGCAAACTCTCAGAAATGAGAGTTAAGGTAATAGACACTGATAAACAGGGAAAGAGAAGAGTAAGAATCTTAACTAAGAATATTTTCAGCCAAGAGGTTCTGGACTAAAGTTGTACATTGAAAATATCGCTCACAATGTGATTTTATTATTTACCTTTTTCTTTTTTAGAGTAGATACAATACAGACACTCTGATCCATTGTTTGAAACCTTTCCATATTAAACATATTTCAAAGTTTTAAGAAACCTTCACAACAGAAATAAAACGTATGATGTATCTCGAGCATTTTTTTAACTTCTTAATTATTCACAAAGGTAACTTCTTAGTTTTCTACATTAGTATTTTTAAATCCTTTTTTAAGTTAACTTTACCCATAACTTCTAGGCCACAGGAGGTTGTGATCACTGATACCAGTAAAGTTTTACACTGCCGGCTCGACCACGATGCCGGCTCAGTGCCAACTGCCCGATGCTCGTCTAGCGCTGTAAGATATAAGCGTAGTGCCAACCCCGCGTCGGACTGTCACAGACGTACTTCCATGGGATCGGAAGTTGTCAAACTGTACATCCCAGAGCTGCTGCTGTGAAGATTGAATGGATCGGAAGTACGGAATATTTTGCATTGTAGTGCATGAAATGTACTAACAAAATGTAGACGACTTCGGATCAACAAGATTACATACTTTGATGTTATAGTTATGATGTAGGTAAGCACAAGGTAAGACTCGTTCAGGGTAATGACATAAAATTGCCAATTACTTGGTAAAATTAAACAAATTCATGACTGAATTCATTTGTAAGTACAACATCAGAAATCCCATTAGAAACAAAACTATAACCAGGTATAAAGTCCCTCTTCGTTAACAGAAATTCATTTCTGTTGTTACGAACGATGACACATTTTACTGCGTAACATTTCACATATGCGAGTAGAACATAGATTGAGAGACTAAATTCTGGAATTCTAATCAACTGCAGAATAAAAAAGCTGTGAAACACGAACAGTCGTTACTCCAGTAAGCTGGATATCGTTTTTAACTGAACGTTCAGTTATAGTACATTGTATCTCTTCCAATTTTGAATAGAGTGACCTACAGTTCCAGCACAGGAGCGAGAAATCATTGCGAGTTATTCGTATAGTTTCGTTGAATTTTGATGTATTAGTATAATTGCAGTTTTCAGTGTCGTTTAGGTTTGTATATAGTCTGTTTAAATGATTGAGATCTGGGTCAATTTTATCGAATACATCAGTCATTTAAAATTAGTTAGCAGGGAGCAGTAAGTAATATATGACTAGAATAAATGAAATACAGAGTCGAGATAAGACGATATTCCTACGGGAATCCTACCTAAAACTAGCTTAGGAAGTAGGAGAGAAAAAACTCTAGCACAATTTCGTGAGTACACACATACTCAGTTCACGAGTTCAACAAAATCTGAGTTCAATAATCACAACATTGGTGAGTACAAATTGCTGAAGGCGTTGTTGCAAAGTTCACATCTATTAGGTAGTAAGTAATAAAAATTTTTAGCGCCAGTGAGATATCTATTCAGTGACACATTTTATGAAAAGGGCATAACTGATTGAGGTGACAGCGATATACCTAATCGTATATGGACGCAAAGGTGGAAATCTAATTTCCATCACAACATTGGTGAGTACAAATTGATGGAGACGTTGTTGCTAAGTTCACATACATCAGGTAGTAAGGTAGTAGTTATAAAAATTCAGGTAGTGAGTTATAAAAATTTTGGCGGCAATGATCCCCTCCCGGATCCCTGACAAATAATTTCGGGTGGGGGGGGGGGGGGGGGGGGAGAGGGGAGGGGTGTCAGACATTAATTATCACCAACTTTATTATTATTTTACTTCAAATGGAGACTGAAACTGGCCTCCGTGCCCCTCCCTGGCTGGTTGTAACACTTGACTTGATCAGTGCAAATCTTTCTATCGAATTCCATCTGCTTGTCTATAGAATTTCGCTACCCAGTTTGCGTCAAATGGAATTCAAAACACTGGACATGCACGGAAAACTTGATGATAAGATGTAAAAATGTTACACGTAAGAGCAACTAAGTTATTAGTTCATTTCCACGGTAGTTAATTTCTCATTCTCATTGCAATCTATCCTATGGACAAGATAAGAGTCATGCAGTTGTCACATGTTATGAGAATAAGTTCTCGTTGTTATAACACACGGTGCTCCACGTAACAGCGTTTTAATATGTTGTCTACTTTGAAGTAATGAAAAACTTCTAATGCAAAGGAATTTTCTTGAATACCTACCATTTTTTGAATGAATGCACCCCTTTTTACGGCCAATTAACTAGGTTTGTTGTTTAATACGGTTATACACTTCATAATTTTGGGGTTACATCGCCCTGTCCTGTAAATGATTAAATCAAGTCAAACTTCATAAGATTAAGGCTCGTGTTGTAGGTATATTGGATAACGTTACCAATGCCAATAAATTTTCAATCACACCTTTCTGTGTATTCTAATAGGAAATATCACACGAACACCTTAGTGACAATTTGTAGAAGCCGTAGAAATATAAAACAGGAACGTTCTTACCAAGTAACTAGGGTCTGTTGTTCCCATTGGGGATTTCTTCGATATGTGTCAAACCTCAATCTCAGCCTAACTGAGAAACGTAGTATTTCTTAGGAAAGACCAGTTGGTGTGTGCCCCAGATGAGTGGCTGAGAAGTTGCATGCTGTAACGGAAATGGTCTCTGAGGTGTGAAGTTCATGTAGAATACACAAAACGGGAAAATATCTGAGCGGAAACCATCTCGCACACAGATGTGATAGATTCTCAGATGCAGAAGATCGCAAGTGTTATCCCAGATTCCCTGAAATATTGATAAAGAAAATATAAGAACGTTTTGAGAATAGAAACATTTTCCATTAAGCCGATCATGAGATCAGTTGAGTCAATGCATAATAACGTGCATTGAGTATTCATTCGGTTATTTATTTATCTACTTATTTACTACGTCGATTTCCATTCTGTACTTAGATGGGTAAAATAGTTAAAGAAACTAATTGTCAAGGAATAGGAAATTTGAACTTTTCATCATTCTATTCGTTTTATTGGCTATTTTGGTCGGTTATGTACTGTATTCGAGGCAACTTACATTTCGCAAAACTTCCGAGAGTTTTTAATATTATCATTTAATGCTATTCAATATTTATGCGTCTAATTTTCATGCCGCCAAAAATTTATTTTCATTAAAGGTTAAAAGAGTGCATCATACCTGAGTCCATCCCTAAAAATGTCGATTGTGCATCCTGTCCTATATGACAACATTCCCACGCTGAATACTGCGGATATTTCCTCCCTTTTCCCTAGGATTTCCTTTCCTTTCCATCAATGAATTTTGTCGTAAAAAGTGGGTTTGGCTTAGAATGTGAATTACTTTCGTTCCAGGCGCATACTGCACACTGCAACTAATTGTTTTTTCAAGAGATGCTAAAGATCAAAGCTCGATCAGCTTTGAAACAGTTCATTTATCTATTTTGTGTATTGATTGCATGAGTGAATCTTACGAGAGGAGAAATTCTATTTATTCTTGAAATATGATGGCTCCCTATTTTAATCCGCTTATTTTAATATCTGTCTACATTTGGTACCTATCTATCCATGTGAGTCATATTTTCGTTGATTGGCTGGGCCAAAATCTTGCTTTCAAAAATTTCTTGAGGGAAAATTTATCCATGCTATTGAAAAATCGGTATCATTCATTTTAAAATTAGAAATACTGTATCTTCTCGAGATTTTTCTTCCAATACTTTCATGAATCCACCAGCAATGACAATGAATGTTTTACTTCAGAGTAGTAATCTGACCGGATTTTCAAGTTATTTTTAAGTTGACAGTCGTTTGGTTACTGTGGTTATCAGGTCAACTGCTGCAAGGTAAGTTGGAAATTTATGGTTGTATATGGATGCAATAGCATCAGTTATATTTGCTTAGAATAGACCTGAATGTGTTACGTTAGGAAAGGTTCGGATAGGATAGCTTAGCTTAGAATAGCCTCGTAAGTTTGAATACGTTTGATTAGAGATTTAGGTAAATCCATATTTACTTTATCAAAATCCATCGGAATCCTGAATAAAGTTAAAAATTTTCTGCCTGAAACAGCTTTACAAATGCTCTACCGAACGCTTATTTCTCCATACTTGCAATATGGAATAGAAGCGTGGCACGGAACTGATAAAAATAAAACCAACAAAATATTTACTCTGCAGAAAAGAGCTGTCAGAGCGGTAAAGAACCTTGAATATAATGCTCACACAAATGATTCTTTCAAAAATTTACAAATACTTAAACTTTCGGATCTCTACAAAATCTCCATCTGTAATTTCATTTACAAAGCACTAAGAAATGATGGCGACAATAGCCTAAGACAATTATTGACTGCGCAAACTGGTCATCACAACCATTTAACCCGAAATAGAAGTAAATTCATGCTTCCTTATTATTCGAAGGCTCGGTCGCAACACAGTATCCTCTTCGTTGGAACCAAAACTTGGAACTCTATACCTGCGGAGATCCGTAAATGTAATTCGTACAAAGTATTCAAAAGACATCTTGAGTCTCACTTCCTATCAGAATACTAGTCGTGTAAGATCACCATGTCAAATCTTGCCTCCTACATGTAACTAATGATAATGTAATAATGTAACTTGCTTTGGGTAACATAACCGATCTTCAGTCTGCTCTTGAATCGTTTTATCGAACATACTGTTAAATATAGCCGAATTGACCTATATTGTAAAATACAGCATAAAATATCGAGTAAATTACCTCAATGATCAGTCTAATGCGAAACTAGGTTAAGTAAACTAGGTTAAACATTATTGTACACCTTAAAATAACGTGATGATAGGATGCCTTAGAAGTCGCTGAACTTGTTCGGGCCCACAGGTAGCTATACTCAAATTTAACCATTGTACTAGACTTAAGAAACATTCTACCTCTGTATCACCTGTGGTAAATAAATTGTTTAAATTGTTTAAATTGTTTAAATTGTTTAAAATAGGTTGCGATAGGCTCGGTTGGGGCAGGTTAAGTTAAGATAAAATAAGCTAGGTTAGGATCGGATCGCATTGGATACGTTATTTAGGTTACCAAAGTAACCGTGAATTTTTTCATCGAGTCTGCTAGTATATGATGATTTGTTCATGCATTATTAGGAATAGGAACATCTTTTCTGCTAAGCAGTTTAATTATGAAGGTAATTGCAAAGAAGAACTTTAAAATCATTTTTATGAAACGTTTCAAGCCTCAACTCATCATCAGTCATACTCTGTAACAACAACAAAATTTCAACGCGTGTTTTTTCGTTGTTACAGAGTATGACTGATGATGAGCTGAGGCTTGAAACGTTTCATAAAAATGATTTTATTCATGCATTAATCGGAGACTTCCCAAATAATAATTTATTACATTTGTTGCTCTACGTTGAGTCTCAACGAGTCTTTATTGAAATATATGTCATAAAAACAGGTTAAATTTGGCGCTCCAAATAACTATTTGTCACATGTGTTGCTTAACAGTCAAACGATCGTTAAAACTTGTTAATAAATTATTCGTTGACCCAAAATGATCAAATCTGTGTACAAGTTGTGTTGGCCTTGCTGGAAGTTATGTCTAGGAGAGTTTAGCGTGTCAATGCTCGTACTCACGCCTCGCAGCTCGGGTGTTCGAGTAAAGGCCGTTTACACTAGGGGACATTTCAGCCGTGAGGCGCGACACGTGTATACGAGGCTCACCACCGAGTCACAGATTTGTGTGTGTTTATACGAAGTTCCCTATTACGTAGTTACGAGGCTCTTGAGTTTCGTGCATTACGAATTCGATTAGAGCGAATAGGGAACTTCGAATAAACACACACAAATACGAGCCTCAGTGGAGAGCCTCGTATACACGTGTCGCGCCTCACGGCCGAAATGTCCCCTAGTGTGAACGGCCCTTAACTGAAATGGGGAAGCAATTACACATATTTCGTTCGAATAATTTGTGCTTCTTTTCAACAAATTATATGAGGTTGCCTTCATAGTAATTAATTAGAGGTCACCCTAATAAACAATCATTCCAGGACATATCTTATGATTTTCTCGATGCCTCTTTCACAATCATTTATTCGAGGTTACCTCATATCAAACGACATTTTAAAGGTTCACTGGTATGAGCAACAAGGTCACCTCTATCATTTTACTCTATTATCTCAAGAAAGAAAATCACAAAGGGGTTAATTTTAAACTTGAAAAAAGTAGCTCCGTGCAAAAGTCAAAATAGCAAGCACCGTACATGCTTTTTTGCGTCCACCAAGAGAATAGAGAGTGGCACTACAATGAACTTGAGTTTAAGCTTTCTAAACACTTGTAATCACGTCCTTAAAATATGAGAAACTTCTTTCACATATTTTTTAATATTAAAAAGAGCGCTCCGCCTCTTGCTATTCAATTGTACACGATACCGACCAAAAATTTAGACAGGAATTTGAAACGCGTTGCATGGACGTCGAAAGTTTTGTCTCGTGTTTATTATCGATTAACATCATTGTTTACATTGTGAAATTAACGTATTGCTAGAAAACGCACATTTGGACCAACTTTTAGACATGGATTTGATTATAGATTATTAGTTAGTTTAAGCCTCCCTATTCGCAATAAATGCGATCCAAAGAGAGAAAGAAGGAAGGCACCATTTAGTATGGAGTTAGGGGAACGCGGAATCTATGAAGAAAGGACATAGAAACAGTAAGTTGAGAGAGAAGTTCGTGAAACAAGATCGAAGTTGAAGAAGAAAGTAGTATGTGCTGAAAAACAGGACAGCCGTGAATCGAAAAAGACGGTCCTTTAACATAACAAAAACATTTTATTTCAACAAAAAAGGCCTACCTAACTCTTAGCTCAGACCCTCACATTTTCCCCCTGGAGAGTGCTAATTTCCATAGATATTTTAGACATGGATAAAGGAAATAAAAAACACGTACAAACGAATGAACAAATATTCATGACGCATTGAAGACCTAAAAGTGAATCTGCTAAGCATGAAACGATCACTTAAATTTTGACTACATTGATATCCAAGCGACTTAATTATTGGAAATGCATGAAAAAAGACAATATATACTTAAGCCTGAATTTTTAAAATAACTTCCTACACATAAAATTATGCCCAGTAACAACACGTATGCAAATTCAACAATAAAGTTTGGATAAAGCGGTGAGAAAATGCAAGAATAAACTATTATTTTAAATTTTAACTTCACTCATGGTAACATCGTACGAAGAATCTTATAAAAAATTTAAAAAATTTATTTACCACAGGTGATACAGAGATAGAATGTTTCTTAAGTCTAGTACAGTGGTCAAATTTGAGTATAGCTACCTGTGGGCCCAAATAAGTTTAGTGACTTCTAGGGCATCCTAAGGTGTCTGCGTATAGAATAGCGCTGTAATAGGAAGCATAGCGAGACGAAAAATCCATGAATGGGAGAATATGCATTCAAGATACTGTTGCTGAAAGTAGTTTTTCTAAACGTAATCTTCAGTTAGAGTACTTTGAATGTAAATTTTTCTTAATACAACGCTATGTTTCCTCATTAGTGAAAGAAGAAGGATTCCTGAGGTTATACCAGACAAGCAGGAAGAAAAATATTCTCCTACAGATCAAATTAGAGGTTAGTTTGAGCCTCCCACAGCACAACAAATGTGTTCCCAAGAGAGGATGAAGAATGGCACCATTTAAGATTGCTTTAAGGGAACGGAAAATCCATGCACAAAGTGTGCTCCCAAAGTGTCTTCTTTTTTCCAGAAACAACAAGATTGAAAGAAGTTTATAGAACAAGATAGAAGTTGAAGAAGACAGTAATGAGTGTTGAAGAAACGACAGCAGTCAATTAATAAAAAATTGTCCGTAATAAAACAAAAAATATATTCTCGTTTCATAAAAGGAAGGCCTTCCTAATCCTCAGTTTGAAACTTCACATCTTCCCTCTCGGGAGCGAAAATTTCCATTGATACAATAGTTGTACCCCTCGACAGGACAACCTCCTACAAGTTCCGTTGGATCCACAAGATGGTCCGTAACAAAACAAAAACTTATCTATGAAGCAAGGCCCACTCAACCTTCAATTCGGGATCTCGCGTCTTCCCTGTGGGAGAGCCAAATCCCATTGATATGATAGTTGTTCTCTTTGACGGGGCAATCTCCTACAACAAGTTAATTAACTCCACAATGAGCAGCCTGTAATCCAATCTTCCCAGTGTCATGGAGAACGAGGTGCATCTAAGGTACTCGTCTGGATTTACCCGAACGCCCGCACAACAATCCTCTACAGCTAGCTGGCCTGCTCAGAGACCAATGTAACATTTTTTGCTTGTATCTAAATATGCAAATTCGAATAAATATGACTTCGATTTTAACAGTTTTCTTCGTTCACAAGTTTCTAAACACGATGGCAGTGCCGGGATTTTCTTGATTTCAGTTAGGCAACCAACGCATGACGGCAAAGCCAATTCGTGGTAGGTGTACATAAGAATGAGATATTTCAACTGTAATAACTAGTAAAGTTTCTAGCCTTTGTACACAATTAGATTCACCTTAAATAACGCTTATAAGATACCACCAAGAGATACAATGAACCAACCATGAATCTATCTACGCAATTAACTTACCAAAAACAACAATGCCAAGATAAACATTTTTCCAATCGGCTTCAAAAATAAACGGTTTTCAACCAGGGTCAGATACGACCAACAATGCAAACAACTTTCTAACAATACGTCAGTATATTTTAAACGCACGTGACACGGTAGCATCAGTTGACAAACAATTATTAGACGGAGCCGCCGGAACCAGTTGCATGGTCTCTAGTAAAAACTTCTACTTGTTCTTAAAATTAACGCGTTGCAGTGCAGTAAATCTATTTCGAGAGCTACAAATGTGCGCCTAACACGTTGCTTGCGATGCGACACATCGGTAGGTCGTGCTTAGGTTTTTCTTACTGCGAAACGACCCATAGATGGGTCGTTTTAAAAATGCTAACAATCTTGCCTAAATTAAAGATGTTTAAAGGGCCCAGTTAATTTTTGGTATTTATAAGCTTGCTAATCACTTTTGACTTTAAATTTGAGTTGAATATTGAACTTCAGTTTAACCCATCGCAGTCAACGTATTAAATTTTAGGTGCTTTAATCCTAACGACAGCTAGTTATAGATTGTTATCGATTATAAGTTAGTTTAAGCCTCCCTAACCGCTACAAAAAAAGAGCGTATCGAAGAGAGGAAGGAGGAAGGCACCATTTAGTATGGAGATGAGAGAATGGGGAATCTATGCAGAAAGGGCATAGAAACAGTAAGATGAGAAAGAAGTTCATGAAACAAGATCAAAGTTGAAGAAGAAAGTAGAAGGCGCTGAAAAAATAGGACAGCAGTGAACCGAAAAAAGATGGTCCGGAACAAAACAAAAACCTATTCTATTTTAACAAAAAAAAAAGAAAGCCTACCTAACCTTCAGCTCGGGCCCTCACATTGTCCACCTGGGAGCGCTAATTCCCATAGATACAATAATTGTATCCCCCTGAGGGGCGACAGCTAGTTTCTAACTAAATAGATAACAGCGAAAAATTTTTGGCATCCGTACCAAACCAGCGTACGTTTTGTGGCTATTTGATGACAGTGAAAACAGCTCTTTATAATCAGTAACCGATTTAAAAAATTTTTAAAGCACATGAACGAGAAAGTACGCAATTTTTCAAAGAGAACCATCGACACAACAAAACCAGTTCATAGAAACACGTGGACTATCCGAGAGATTTCAAATTTTCTTTTACAATGAATAATCGAATAATCATATGAAAGCTAAAGATACAACAGCAAGAAGGCAAGGAGTGAAGGCCTATGGAAGTGACGGAAATTTGCATTGAGGTATACGTAAAATGGTATACGGCTACCGGGAGCAAAGCTACAGGGTCAACTACGACAGAGATCATTTTCACAAACTTTAAAGCAACTCATTTTTTTTAACGACTCAAATTTACCAACTAAGGATTTACTTTTTTTCTTTCCTGTAGAAAAGGAACTCAGTCCTTTAAGAAAGAAGTTACAAGTCTATGTTCAGAATGAGGGTAACCGAAATAGCTATGATGTTCAGCAAGGGGAACTGAAGCAGCTCTGTTGTTAGGCATGAGGGTAACTGAAACGGCTGTGTTGTTTAGCATGAGGGTAACTGAAACGGCTGTGTTGTTTAGCATGAGGGTAACTGAAACAGCTGTGTTGTTTAGCATGAGGGTAACTGAAACAGCTGTGTTGTTTAGCATGAGGGTAACTGAAGCAGCTCTGTTGTTAGGCAAGAGGGTAACTGAAACAGCTGGGTAGTTTAGCATGAGGGTAACCTAAACACACTGCAATGCTAGTCTCAAACCTGTTCATAATTAATATCATACGAGCTCGTACATCAAGTCCACAACAGAACAATGCTGAAAACTATGCTTCCAAGTAGCCCCAGAAACGCTGAGCGATAAAGTCCAGTCGAGACCGTTGCCATGCGCGTATAAATTTGTAGATCACAAAACATAGCTATCACATTGGTGCCCGAGAAAAGTTAACGCGGTTCTCCTAATTCTGGCCGTTTAAAATCCTTTAATACTCATGTAGAAGAAGTATCATAATTATGGTACATATGGCGTTTCATCACCGAAAGCGCTACATTCGTATTTTAATAGCCCATTAAGAGGTCGATCACTTCATGTTCTTTCCGTACAAAGTAATTACGATTTCTGTTTCAGCCGTTTGAGAGTATGGATATGTTGAAAGAGGAACTTTTAATTAAAGGGTGAATTTCTCCGTTCATAAGACCTGGTTGCGGGTAGAAGGATAAGGCAATGAACTCAACTCGTGTACACCCAAAAAAAAAAACTGGGGAGTGTGGGGCACAAAAGTTAGATCTACAACAAGAGTATTTAACCCGTGCATGCACGGTGGGGTCAAAATGACCTCAACTGAATTTTAAACTCAAATAACTGTAGGTTTTATCCATATATTTGAACATGGCTTTTGACTTTTCACAAATAACTGAAACCTTTGTGTGCTTTGTTACTCTAATAAAAAGGTTTGGGTCAAATTGACAACACGGTGTAAGTTTGTTTGAAATAATATCGTGCATCCACGGGTTAAGAAAAATGCTATGGAAAAAAATTCTTTAAGAAAAAATCGAAGATAATTGTGGCTAAGAATGCAAGTAAATGATAGCTAAGTTTTGCGAAGCGATGATAGTTGACAATACTATGGAAACAAAATGCGGGGGAGAGAGAATAAAATTTGAAAAAAACACGATTCAAAAGCACAAAACAAAAAATCATTAAAAACCAATGCAAAAAAGATTTGAGAATACATTAAAGGAAATTTAAGTTTCAATAATCACAACAAAGGTGTTCCTAAACAGATCAAGGAGGAAGGCATCATCAAGTAGGAAATTAAGGGAACGAGGAACCTATAGTATGTCCCCACTACTTGCCCATAGAAACGAGATTGAATGTAGTTTATGATATAAGACAAAAGCTGAAGAAGAAAGTAATAGTACTGAAAAGAATGCAGAGAACAGAAACAATATTGTCATAAACAGAATAAAATATGTTCCTATTTTACTTGAACACAATGAAGGCCTTTTTAATTTTAAGCTCGGGACCTTACATCTCCTACTAATGGGCGCTAATTTCAATAGATGCGCTAATTGTAATCCTTTCGAGGGGTAAGAAAATATATGTGTTAATCTAATGAGACAGTGATATGACATGAGAACATGAATAAAGCAAAGTGTGATTGGAAAACGCGATGAAACCACAAACAAGGAAAATTGGAATAAAATCGCAGGAATGAAATAAAGGTTGAAATTAAGATTGAGGAATATGAAAAAATTGAAAAATTTAAAAAGCAGAATATCAAAACCAGGAATTGAAACTGGAATGAAAGTTCCAGGAGAATATATTTAAAGAGCAACAGTCAGTACAAGACTAACAAGATGAGGTGGTCTCATCAACTGAGAACAACTCACTTCGCTTCTTCAGATGCGACAGAGCGAGGTCGAGGACCGTTCTATATTGTTATTTCCCATACTACCTTAGAATCATACGGTACCAAGCGCCGGTTTTCAAAAACGGAACCAAAGTTTGGCGGCTTGGAAGCCATCGTACCTTCGCAGCTAATAGAGGTATTCGACCATTTTGTAGCAATCTTCCTGAACCTACGACACACTCCAGACAAAGGAAAATTTGGGGACGACAGCTGTACACATCTCATTTTTGCTAGATGTATTTGGCGTTTGGTACTGTATGATTCTAGGGGCCTGATATAGGGAGCAACGAGCATGGCAAATTTTATAATCTTATCGCATTTTGAAATACTTCATGTATGTGTTCGTTGTAGTAATGATGACGGATTTAGAAAATTCTAAATGTTTTTAGGTGAAATTTAGTCTTTTTCCTACCTAAGTTTGCCTTTTCACGCAGAATGAAAAATTGTTAAAAAGAAGGATCAATTAGTTCAATTAAGGTCATGTTCATCATGTTTATCGTATCATAAACATGATCCCTGATTTTCGAAGTTAGATGGAAAAAAGGGTCAGATTCCGAACACGACAAATATTCAAGAATAACGGCTATAAAAAATTTTTGTGATCATGAATTACGATTAAGAAGTAAGATCATGAATTCTCAAGTTTTATAAGAAAAACAATGAGATTGCAAATATGATTATGAATTTTTGAGGTTAATGGTGTTCACAGCAGTGCAATGCAAACCATAATCTTACATTTTTAATTTTAGGCAGTAAAAACCTTGGGTTCTGAAACATAGCAATAGCTGAGAAACATAGCGGTGGTTGAGAAACATAGCGGTGGTTGAGAAACATAGCGGTGGTTGAGAAACATAGCGGTGGTTGAGAAACATCGCGGTGGTTGAGAAACATCGCGGTGGTTGAGAAACATCGCGGTGGTTGAGAAACATAGCGGTGGTTGAGAAACATAGCGGTGGTTGAGAAACATAGCGGTGGTTGAGAAACACAGCGGTAGTTGAGAAACATATCTTAATGTCGAGAAATTTTTTATTGTGCGGAGAACTTCATTTCGGTCCACGCTTTCTATTCAAAATGAGAAATGAATAATATTTTCCACTGATACTTTTTACTACATACATACAATCATGAATGACAAAAGTGCTAGCTGGAAAAAGCAAACAATCGACTCAGATTAGTAACACTGATAAAATGTAAAAATTATTTCCCACTTATATTTTCAGTACAAATTACAATCATAAAAAAAACAGAAAAAACAATCGACTCAGATTGTCATGAAGAAACTCTTCAACAATAATCAATTGAAAAACTAACAATGTACAGCCTCAAAAAGTGATAAGAAATAATTGAATACATAGAAAATCTATTTCCTCAAATAACTATCTAGACAAATGTACGAGGAGTTCCGAGACTCGAACTCAGGACTATAAATCACCGCGCCGGCACGCTATCGACCGCGCTAGCGACCACCCTAAAAGGTGATCCAAGCACAACGAAAGCAATGCTTGAGGAACTCTCGGAACTCCTCGTACATTTATTTATTTGAAAAACCTTGTGGAAGCAGCAGCTTCCCGTACCAGATTCATTAACTATTTCTGGGGGTGACTTGACTATGAGCTCTCGATACATAAGGGAATAAAATATATGTCGGGCCAAGCTTGTGCCTGCTTTCACTGTGCCACAAGCATTGCTTTCGTTGTGCTTCGATCACCTTTTAGGGTGGTCGATAGCGCGGTCGATAGCGTGCCGGCGCGGTGATTTATAGTCCTGAGTTCGAGTCTCAGAACTCCTCGTACATTTATTTATTTGAAAAACCTTGTGGAAGCAGCAGCTTCCCGTACCAGATTCATTAACTGTTTCTGGGGGTGACTTGACTATGAGCTCTCGAACTATCTAGACCTCGTAAATAATCTAGCGTTAAGTGTACAAAACGAACACAAATATGCACATGCACGAAACGAACATAAATGTGAACGAAACGAACATAAATGTGAACGAAACGAACACAAATTTGAAAGAAACGAACACAAATGTGAACAAAACGAACACAAGTCTGAAAGAAACGTACACAAATGTGAACGAAACGAACACAAATGTGAACGAAACGAACACAAATGTGAACGAAACGAACACAAATGCGCATCTGCACGAACCGAACATAAATGTGCTCCGGCACGAAATTTGTCACCCAAGAAGCGCCAGTTTGACTAGAGGTTCCCAAAAGCTGCCACGTGAACTCGTGATGATAAACGACAGTTATAACTGTCTGCTCCAGTCCAACTTTGTTCCAATGATCAGAACAAATGAAGTCTTGCACAGATAATTTATCCTTTATTCTGGCTCAACCAAGCGCATAAATATTTTCGGTTGGGCTTTCCGTTCAGTGGGACTTTGAAAAATGTTCAACTTCGAAAAGGTTCTCTGCAGTATAACTTTGAAAAAGGTTTTATCATGAGCAGCTTTAAATTTCACAGATTTCTTTTTCTTACCAAATAAAAACTGATGAGAAATGAGAAAATTAACTACGGTTATCAAATATTTTGAGGCAAAAATATTGCGAAACAATTTTATTCATAATACGAGCAAGGCCTCGCAGAATGACCAGAGAAAAAGAGAAACTCTCGCACCAAGCCACAGTAAACTTTTTAATTTAGCCCTGAAGCAGATAAAAAATACATAAACGATTGCTTAGATTCTAAATAAGAGCCTCTGAAAATAATTTTGCAGAGAAAACCGGGCTTCCATGCAAAATAAACAACACTCACAAATCAACAATGAATGCCTTAGTTGAGACTAAATTGAAGATTCACCTTGTAATTCTAACGAACATCAGTTTC
Organism: Morinoia aosen; assembly: GCA_030386875.1. Classification (NCBI taxonomy): domain Eukaryota; kingdom Metazoa; phylum Arthropoda; class Malacostraca; order Amphipoda; family Talitridae; genus Morinoia; species Morinoia aosen. Next base: position 9,018,778 of record CM059559.1, on the reverse strand, counting down.
CAGAGACAAACTTGCCGTCACACAGGATCATTAATTCGGTTTTTGTATACAGTTGACACCTTTTCCTGCACGCCGCAATATTCAATTTCAATCTTCAGTAAGCTTAGCGAGTAAATAATAAAGTGCAATAGAACCCATCAAGACTACAAGAAACGCTGTCGTTCACACTCAGTTAGGACTTAGGAGACACTTGCACGAAGTGTTATAAGATTACCATAACGTAAGGGAGTAAGTAGTCTTCAACACCACACGCAGACTTTGTGATTAGTTGCAACAAGTGAAAACAACGGGAACTCTTGAAAACTTAACAAACTGTACACATTATGCAAATTAATCTCTAGAGACAATATATATGTCAAAATATCATTGTCGTTCCGTTGAATTCCGAGAAAATTACAGGTTCTCAAATGCTGAAGCGGTACAAATTAATCAATAGAAACGATGTATACGACGAAATAGCATCGCCATTTTGCTGATTTCTAAGTTTTAAAATTTTGAAACTGCATTTTTAAATTAAATGTTAAGATAGTAGGTGAGCTATTTTATTTTTCGGCATGGAAAACAGTAAAATAAAAACCGACACGAAACTTGCCCGGAGTGCACCTGTCATTACCGACCTGAATTAAATACACAAAGCAGGAAAAAGTCAACTTTGAATAGGTTCTCACCAGTTTAAATTTGAAAGAGCTTTTTCATCTTCCAGGAGAACAGCTTTAAATTGGTGAAAAGTTTTTCAATTAATTAATAAATTATTATTGATCAAAAATGCGAATATTGAAAATAAAACGACCCAGACTCTCACCCGTTTTTCACATGCATTGTCCACACCAAAATATCATGGTGGAACGAAAATAGCCTTTGGATTTGTAAATTGAATCTCGCACATCCGGCAAAAGCGGCGTTCAGTACACACTCCTCCAATATCTCTTATAGCAAAGGCTATCAGCCAGGATATTAGATTAGATTATTAGTTAGTTTAAGCCTCCCTATCCGCAACAAAGGCTATCCAAAGAGAGGAAGGAAGAAGGCACCATTTAGTATGGAGTTAAGGAAACGCGGAATCTATGCAGAAAAGGCACAGAAACAGAAAGCCAAGAAAGAAGATCATGAAACAAGAACAAGCTGAAGAAGAAAGTAGTAGGTGCTGAAAAACAGGACAGCAGTGAACCGAAAAAAGATGGTTTGTAACAAAACAGAAATCTAATCTATATTAACAAAAAGAAAGCCTACCTAACCTTTAGCTCAGGCCCTTACATAGTCTCCCTGGGAGCGCTAATTCCCATAGACACAATAGTTGTATCCCCCTGAGGGGGCTATCAGCCAGGAGTAAATTTACCTCTGGTTAAGGCAAATTTTGGCCTTCTGTACTTAATACATAAAGCCGTGGGGGTCGAATATTGAGAATGGCTGCTTACAACTGTCATCGAGATAATCAGAAATTTGATTCGTTGAGCAGAGGCAAGCAACGCCTTCAAAAATAAGGTAACCAGAAGACTGAGAAGACGGTGACCAGCAGTGGACTTAACAGTACAATAAATATACTCTAAACACAACAATGACAACCGCATTTAGAACGTGAGTATGATAAAGCTGTTCTTACAGTCGAGAGTCGGTAGCTGTTGACTTCAATTGAAATCCAGCTTAGACCTATTTATTTACAAAACGGTAAAACAACAAGAACACTATTGGCACCCAAAATCATCATTAGCATTATTTATTACAATAAGAATAACAATTGTATAAGTATAATAATAACACTGATATTTTATCATATGAATAATTTCACCTTCAAAACTTTATAACCTATAACGTTGACATTTCATGATAAAAATAACTTCAGCTTCGAAAGTCGACATCCATTTATACCATGCTAAACAATTGAATTAATTACTACTTAGCTGCATCAACTAAGAAGTGAAATTGTCCTAGTCTACTGAGAGATCTTGACTTTACCTTTCAGAAGTGAAACTCCGAATGCCAAGCAACAACTTAGTGTTCAATACAAATTAGTATTGAACAAGATGAGAAACACGGCTTTGGGTGAGCTTCTGCCAGAGGATGCTAGCTTCTACAGTGCCTGGTCCGATGACTGATCTTGGCATTATCTTGGATTTTAGTAGTAATAGATTGGATTTGAAGTTAGTTTAAGCATTCCTAACAGCACCAGTAACCTAAAGAGAAAAAGGAAGTGCGGAGGGAACTACGCACAAGGCGTGTCACCACACCCTGCAAAAAAAGGAAGGTTGAAAGAAGTTAATGAAACGAGAGAAAATTTGAGGAAAAGAGTAATATATGCTGAAAAACAACAGTAAACGAAAAAAGACCGTAAGGAAACAAAAACCTGTTTTATTTTGGCAAAAAAACGCATGACCTCCAGCCCAGGACCTCACATCTCCGATGGGAAGCGATAATTCCAATAGATACACCAGTTGTATCCCCTGAGGGGTTTGGCAGCAATAACAGCGCTTAATTATGTCTCTGACCATCTTCGTCACAAAAAACGAAACCTGTACGAGGATATGCCAAATTGAACTGCGGCTACATACCAGATACAAAATGGGATGTTCTACAGAAATCTTCAAACGCATTTTTCTGCTGAGAAACGCTTTTCAAGAAGCACCACAGAACATGGATCGTCGAAATATGCTGCGCATCTGAATTAGCATGAAATCCAAACTCCATCAATAACAGTGATAAATTTTATAATCTGTATTGAAAAAAATTGACGAGTTAAGACTCTAATGGCAAACCAAGACTGGTTTGTGGAGCAAGATGACTGTCTAAGTTTACACCTGCTATACAAAGCGCAGTGGGTGACAACGCTAATTGCATCTCAGATTCACTCCTCTCTTAAATAAATTCTGCTGAGCCTGAACAATATAAAAAAAAATGAATTCTGAGGTATCAGGTAGATTACACAGTGTTAGTCAGAACTTCAGTTAACAAATGTACTGAATGCAAACCACAGAAGTGTTGATGTTTCAACGAGTTTGGATTGACTCGGACGCATTAATTGGAAATTACTTGCAATGGTAAGTCCTGGTAAGTCTAATGGTAAGTGACAAGTCCTCGGACGGAGAGCAACAGTAACAAGGATACTAAAATATAAATTACAAACAACGGAGAGCAATAAAACATGGATACTAAAATAGAAACCCACAACAGTAGCACGGATACTAAAATAGAAACCACAAATGACAGAGAGCAACAGTGAGTAGCACGGATACTAAAATAGGAACCCCATATGCAAAATATTAGATCAATATTCTTTAATACAGCACTAATATTATACATTCATAAATGGTTGGCCGGCAAAGCCACGTGGCAGCATTCGACAGTTAAATACTTCAAGCGACAATAATCACCGAGTTACTCTCACTATGATGAAAATTTCTTAGAAACGATGAGCAATGAATGCTTAAGCATCCCAGTCCTATGGTCCCTTCTGTAAACATCACGTGATCCGCATAATTGATGTGGCAGTGGTGGAAGAATACATAAGGATGGTAGTTGCCTATCATAACAACCCCGCCTAGCACGGCAAAACTTGCAGGGAAGCACAAAAAAAAACAAGAAAAATACACACACGACTAGAGATTCAGGTTTGATGAAGACATCGGTATATCCAAAGATGGAGTAACCAGGCAACTTATAACCCTAGCTTCAACCTACGGTGTTGTGATGCGCGGCCTCTCAATTTGCCGTAAAAGAATAAATATTTTTCAATTTACTTGCTGTAAGTACGAGAAAGAAGTATGAATGGGCTAAATAAGAGGAGAATAAACTTGCTAATGTCGGATAGAATTGGCAAACTGATAGGGTTGAAAACAAGGAACGAAAAAATTCAAAAGAGGTAGAAGAATCAGAGGAAAGTATACATAGGGCGGTTCAGATGTATGAACCGAAAGACGTATACTGAAAACAACGACGAACTCGAGCGAAAAGATGGAGCAGTAGGAGAACTCCTACATTTTAATCATTGGAGTAAGAACAGTACAGCGAGACAAGATTACGTCCCTTGAGATTTCAAGAAAAACTGAAATGAATAAAGAATCAGCGCCGGCCTGTTTACTTGTACAGGGTCAACTTCGAGTACAAACTCACATTAAAATTTTTCTCCCTTTCAGAGTCAAAAATTCAGAACGCGAGAGCGATCCTAGGGCAGCCCGAGGGCAAGCAAACAAATGCTGCCTGCTAAGTACCTTAGTCACAAGTGTGCATTGGGAGCACATCCACAACACAAGATTCATGACAATAAGCCAGAACAAACAAGATTCAGAGCAAGGAGCTAAATAGTGTTCAACTTCATTTTGTCCTGTAATTTGATAGTGAATGAAGAGCACCGATACATTTTTATCGTCATTTCAGAATTTCAGACGTTGTCAAATTTCCCGTGCAACCCACTTTCTGAATACACCCAACAGCAAAAATACGTCAATAGAACCACAAAAAACTATAGTTCGTAACCTAAACATGGAGATAACGACACATGAAATAGTATGAATAAACACAATCAACACCCGCGTTAGTCAATGTGCACATATACAAAAAAGACATTTTTTGTCGTATATTAAAGTTCTAACTGAGAACCCCTAAGAGGTTTACGCAAGCAGGAAACATCCTCCAGCGCAAACCGCAAAATATCGCCGCCTCAGATCCCAACACGAAGCACAAGCTGAGAGCCACACTCTATTGTTACCGTTTCCACAACAATGGCAGGACGAGCAATTCAATCTCATGATAACTTGAACATGAGCATCAAATTAGTGCTCACCGCTGAATTGCTTTGACAGAAGACGCACAGATCTTGAACTTACGTCCAGTTGATTAAGTCTTAGCCTCTGATCATAAATATGCTTTTCTTTCCTCGATTATGGTTACGCATCTCAAACCCTACTTGACAGAAGTCCAAAAATCTTGTTCCATCATCGCAAGAAAAACGAGAGGCAGATCAACAACTTCTCTTCCCATCATCAATCAATAACACAAAATGCACAAATTAGGAAGACAGAGGAGCAATGTTGGGCGGTTTGGTCTTTGCCTCACCGCCGCCGTCTTGGTCTTTGGAGCTGCTGATGAACAGCAGAGGGAACATCCCTAGTATGCAGCCCAGCACAACTCCGAACGCTCGCCCCTGCACAGCAAGAAAAAGCCATTAATTTGGAGGACCGACTGTCAAGATTTACGGCATTTATGCAGCTTGGTGGAAGTGGGTTATGGAGTACAGGTCGGACTTTTAGTCAGCTACGCATTTGTTGATTAAGTCATGTTACAATAAAATGTGTGGACTGCTCAAGTAAATAAGCACTTACAATTCCACCCTGATCAAAATAGAATGGCTCATCACGCCACGTGCGATATAAAAGAGTAAAAATAACATGTTTTGAAAGCATCTTATCTCTTTATTGAAAATTAACAATGTGGAGCAGGCTTGAAGTTTTGTTCTTACTTTCCTACCGGATCGAGAACACTGCTCTGTTGCTTATACTTTTCACAGCTCACACGAAACTTGAAAAGGAATGTTGTGGTGCGTGGTAGGCAATACTATCAACAAATAACATAAAATTTATTTCATCAAATTCATTGATTGTAAAGCTAAAAACCAATGAAGCTGTTGATGTTGAACAGTCACTATTGGAAATTGTAGAAGAAAATGAAGCTTTATCCCATCATACTCTCATAGAAGATCTGAATACTGCCTTGACATGTAAGTACTTTTATACGTTCAGCAAAAACCAGTACTTAACAGAATGTTAACCTAGATTACTATGAAACATTAGCTACTTCAAGTAATGGGAGTGTCGTGTGCAAAGCTAAAAGTAACAGTAATTATTGAGGAGGATTAATTACTTCTGTCAAAAATAGAGCATTGTACGTCACTTTCCAGATGTTTCATTTCAAGTGAAGTTGATACAAGTCATATATTTTCAAGTCCCTCATAATAAATACTAAAACGCAATGGCTGTCTCTCCTTGTCAAGCCAGTATCCATTTCAGATATAAGGGGAAAATGGGAAAATCATGGCTTACTGATGTCTTTTCCCAACATGAAGAAACGCCGAGCTGGAACAGTGAGGTTCAATCAAACGACCCTATACAAAAAAAGCAAGCTCTCTTAACCACATACAACATAAAGGCAACAGTATACATGGATCAAAAAATCTATTTACTCATAAAACTCTAACAATCTAGTCAGTTTGATTCAAAGTCACCATTTGTGCTGCCTTCGGTGAGACAGAGGGCAAAATTCAATAACCTGATTTTGGTAATTAAATACACGTAGAACCAAATTAGAAATTTCCACACGCTCTATTGTGAATACCATTATAAATACCCATTCTACAGAGAATAATTCCCCAAAAACTCTTTACATGGCCCAACAAGTCTTGGGTGGATGCAAGTACAATGACCTAACAAATGGACACTAGTACAACAGCCCAAGTCATGGCTGGACACATGTTTAACAGCTTAATTAAGGCACGGGGACACACTCGTACAATTGCCCAACAATTCATGGGTGAACACAAGCACAATGGCCTAAAAAGCTCACCGCATTGGCACAGTAGCGCGCCCCAGAGGTCTCCATCTGTGCCTGGGACATAAGTGGCGCAGTCACGCCGATCTTCTCAGCAGCGAACTCTACATACCACGCGGAGCCGATGCCTGCCAGGTCGCTGATGGTGTTGCCTAGAGCCGCTGCTGCCATGGTGCTGATGCCGAGCGCAGTGCCTATGGTCACGTCGATGTAATCGCCCTGCACAAGAGGTTTTAGTTACCTTGTGGTTTATTGCCCTGCACAATAGATTTTGGTTACACCGTGGTTTATCGCCCAGCACAACAAGTCTTAGTTACATTGGGGTTTATTGCTCTGCTCAACAGGTCTTAGTTACATTGTGGTTTATCGCCTGCACAACAGATCTTAGTTACATCGTGGTTTATCGCTCTGCAAGGAGGTATAAGTCTTAGTAACATAGTGGTTCATCGCTCTGCATAACAGATCTTAGTTACATCGTGGTTTATCGCCCAGCTCAACATAAGTAAGCCTTTTTTCATCACTGCAAAGGTGTTCCCATATGAGGAAGGCAACATTTGATGCAGAATTAAGGGAGAGGAAAATCTAGGCCATGGTGCGTTTCCAAACCTTACACACAAAAATAGGAAGCCTTAGTTTTATCATGGGACATGCGCTGTAGACCATCACAAAGGTTGTAGGTTTGCACAGTAACTCTAGAGTACACTTCTGTTCTTAGAGCACGTTCTGGAGATGATGTTATGCATCAGGGATTTTGAAAAAAATTTTTGCCAGGTGTGCTCTAAATAATGGTGTAACATATTGGGACCTTAGATAAAATATTTCACAAATGTTTTGCATAATTATAATACCAACATACTGATATATTGGAAGTGAACTGGTCAAGTTTAAAATAACGAAAAGATAGTATGCATTAAATGTATGTATTCAGAAGCAGTTATTAGTGAGAGAGTAGTTAGTAAGGATTGCTAGTCAAGTCATAAACCTTCAACAATGCAAAAAGAGAAAATTTTAAATGCCAAGAAACTTGTAAATTCTGAATCTTTTTCAATTAAAAATCATAAACATAAGATAATTTAAGGGTAGAGGAGTAAATGTCACTTTGATTAAATAATCATTGTTACTGAGACTGAGTTTTTCTATTTGAGGCTCAAGAATATTTCATCCTGACTGAAAAGATAATGATCAACAACTTTATTCCTTAGTTCATAAACTTGAAAAAATCATTACACCTCTACTAAACAATTTACACTTTATATCTATGTTCAAATTAATGACAACATTTTAGAAATTCTAATTTATTTCTGATGACTTCAATGTGCAGTGCAGTTATTCATTCCAATGAAATTGCAACATTAGTTATTATTATTTCATTTTATCTGATGTAACTACAGTGATTAGATTAGATTATTAGTTGGTTTAAACCTCCCTATCTGCCACAAAGGCGATCCAAAGAGAGGAAGGCACCATTTAGTATGGATTTAAGGGACACAGAATCAAGGCAGAAAGGGCATAGAAAGAGCAAGTTCAGAAAGAAAATTATGAAACAAGATAAAAGTTGAAGAAGAAAGGAGTAGGTGCTGAAAAACAGGACAGCAGTGAACCGAAAAAAGATGGTCCTCAACATAAGAAAATATTATTTCAACATAAAGGTTCCTAACTCTCAGCTCAGGCCCTCATATTTTTCCCCCTGGGAGTGATATTCCCCATAGATTCAGTAGTTGTATCCCCCTGACAGATGCAACATCAGTGAATAAGGCAGCTATTTTACCAAATGAAAATGTGACATTAGAAATTATTATTTTATCTGATGCAACTTCAGCATGCAAGAAAGTTTTTCTTCCAATGAAATCATGACTTACTTCATTTCAGATAGTGACAGCAAGTACTTGAAAGCTAACTGATAAAAAAGTGAGTATTATTAACTTCATAACCTCCACCCTGATTATCATCATTACACAAATTACACATAAACTTGAAGAAACTACTCTTGTTTGGATATCAGAAAATAAGATTACATTAAAAGTTACATCAAGCATCTCAAAATTAACAACTTCAAAATGCCCTCAAATGAGAAAGAAAAATTCTGAAACAAGAATCAAAGTTGAAGAAGAATAAATGAATAGGTGCTGAAGAAAAAACATGTCAATCTAAAAAAGATGGTCTTTAACAAAACGAAATAATTCATTTAACCTTCAGCTTTGGTCCTTACATCTTCTCGGAAGTAGTGGTAAATCCCACAGATACAATAGCTCTATCCCACTTGAAGGTTGGGTAACAGAAAATATTTTGGTTAACTGTATGTATACACTGACATGTAGCAGACTATTTGCATGAAAATTTTTTCAAGTTCAACTCCGATCATCCTACTATTAACCTGACCAATAACATAATTCACAAGGAAGGAAGAGGAAAGCACTGTTCTATTTCACAAGTACTCACCGCAATGATCATGATGAGGTTGTCCAGGAACCCAAACCCAATAAAGGGCAGTGCGTTGAACAAAGCCACTGGAATTCAAATGCATTTTAGCAATCAATCTGAACACAAGAAATTCCACAGACTCAATTGAGAAATCCAAAGACTTCAACCCCAGTATAAACTTTATATCTAACAATACTATAATGCACATATAACAAAAGAACAACAACATTGTTTTAAATTTTTCAAAAGTTTTAATTACTTAAGCAGGCATTTTCTGATCATAAAAGTTTGGTTTTAAATTCAAGTTTCAGATCAGAATGAAAATACCTTCCAGTAGCATTTTTAAGGAAGCAGATTTGTTGCAAGGTATATTACAACATTCTATTATCACATCATTCATGCAAATAGAGCTAATTTAAAATAAACCCAAAAGTCAGCAGTAGTCCAGTATACAGGATGTTTTTCAGAAATAAACATATAAACATTTTCTACGTTTTTGTATGTTCTTGTAAAGACTGGTCAATCCCAAACTATAACCAAGAGTAGCACACTTACATTGTCGTAGTTGCTTAGCAGAGGGTTTAGCTGCAACAGCTGCAAAAATTACACAAAAAAAATGTTAACACATAAAAAATAATACTAATCCACACGACAATAATCACATTTCAATACCACATTACAATTACTGCTTTAACAATATCTTGAGGATTTTGGACTGGATTAGATTATTAGTAAGTTTAAACCATATAAAATGTGCTACCAAAAGAGGCAAGAAGGGACCATTTACTATGGAATTAAAGGAACGGGGAATCTATATGAAAATGTATTCCTACACAATATTCCTTTCACATAGAAATAGTAAGATTAAAAAATTCAAGAAATGAATATAAATGTTTTAGAAGATGATGAGTATAAAAAAGGAGCAGCTGTGAACCAAAGACACATATAAATGTTCATAACAAAGCAAAAAACTATTCTCCTTAAACATAAGGAAAACTTCAACACAGGACCTTTCTCTGGAGTAAGAAGTTTGTGATACAATGTTGGCTCAAGAGAAAAAATACACTTTTTAAAATTGAACACAGCTATAGTACTACCAAATAGGCTTGAAAAACTCGTTTGTACATTTCATTTTACCATACTGGGTTATAAAAGTATTATTTAAACTACAAAATCTAAACTAGAATTACTAGATTTAATTTAACCAAATATAATTAACAATTTCAACTAATTACACAACTAGATACCTAAATGAACAAGTAATTGAGAATGGTCCTAATTAATTAGGTTTAGAATACAGTATATTAATTTTTTTAAATGTAGAACAATGATAACAGAACATATCAAGGCATGAACTGACACACAATTTTTTCTTTGTTAGTGAAAAGTAGGTACTCACTAATAATAGAGAAACAGAGACCCTAATGGAAATATAGACCCTTGCTCAATTTCTTGTGTATCTTAAGGATGTAGCTATGGAAGGGGAAAAGGTATGATTATTTGCTTTCATAAAGCAGTTCCCTACATGTTTTGAGCACACAACTTTTAAGTGCTCAACACATGTAGGGAACTGCTTTATGAGAGCAAATAATCATACCTTTTTCCCTTCCATAGCCACATCCTTAACATACACAAGAAATTGAGCAAGGGTCTATATTTCCACCAGGGTCCCTGCTTCTCTATTATTAGTAAGTACTCTTCACTAACAAAGGAAAAATTCTAAACTGTACAAAATTAATGTTTCATATACTTTGCTGAGCCCCTTCTACACAATTAATGAAACAACTTTCAACATTTAATAAGATTGCAATAGCCTGGACTTTGCAATTATTTGTAAGTCCTGACACTGAAAGTATTCTATTTCTCTTAAGTAGCTACAACAAGCAAACAAACCTTAAATTTAACATGTCTCACAACACAATAACTCCCATATCAAAGTTACCCTAAAAAATTATGATGTACACATGGATTAGATTAGATTATAAGTTAGTTTAAGCCTCCCTAACCGCTGCAAAATAGAGCGTATCGAAGAAAGGAAGGAGGAAGGCACCATTTAGTATGGAGATAAGAAATTGAGGAATCTATGCAGAAAGGACATAGAAACAGTAAGATGGGAAAGAAGTTCATGAAATAAGATAAAAGTTGAAGAAGAAAGTCAGAGGTGCTGAAAAACAGGACAGTAGTGAACCAAAAAAAGGTGGTCCTTAACATAACAAAAAACATTTTATTTCAACAAAAAGAAGGCCTACCTAACTCTCAGCTTGGGCCCTCATATTTTTCCCCTGGGAGCGCTAATTCCCATAGATACAATAGTTGTATCCCCCTGAGGGGATGATATACACATGTCTGCACAGCATACATATCTTGTGCTTGAGGAGGTATTTTGGATTTTTTAAGATATGTAACGAAAAAAATATGTTTCGAAATCTTAGCAACAGAAATAAATCTCACCAGCTTTTTCTTTAAGCCATCCTTCAGGAATAGCGCAATAAGTACCCGTGGGATCAGCCCCAAGCTTATGAACTGAGGAGGGGCGACCAAATCGTGACCTCCAGCGCCAAGATGCAAGCTTATCTGTAAAAAAAAAATGACTTGTCAATGAACATAAATGTTTTTTCATTCCCTGCGGAAAAAAGAAGCTGTTTGCAAGGATTCAGCCTTTGGCTCCTCCACCTTGTCAGTTTTTCAGTGTTATTGCAGTAGGCAAATTAATACAACCATTGAAAGATAACAAGTATAGGGTAAACTTTTGCCAAAACTAAAGTTAAATCAGCTTCCAAAATGAAATATATATTTTTCAATCATAGGCATCATTAATGCTTCAATGATTTTCTCTTCAAGAGCTTCTGCAAGTATGACAATGGAAAATAAAAATATATAATTAACAATTATTAAAGAAAAGAGTAGCAGCCTGAAGGTTAATTTGAAGTACATTATATTTTGGTTTCAAGAACTGATCTGCTCTCACTTCATAGAAATGCTCAACTAAGGTGAACATTGCAAAATTACTTAATGGAACAGTAAAATAGTACACTTTAATTGTTTTCAAAAATTTTCTATCCATTATTGTTTTAATATATGCCATAACTATTCTAAAGTAAATGAGAGTGTATAGCAATGAATGAGTTTTATAATTCATTTATATCTAATTAAAATGCCACTAGTATATAAACATCAATACTTGCTCATGGTCCAATTCCAAACAAAGGACATTTTAATGCAGTTTAATAGGTTAAAAAAATTCCAAATTTAGAATTTAATCTGATAGCATTTTCAAGGGTTAATGTTGAGGATTATTCGGGAATTGATATTTGATTTGTAGATGCCTAAACATAGTTAATTAGATCGAAATAAGCAAGTTTTCTTCTATAAACTTTCAGTCGTATATAAGTATTTTACAAGTTATAGCGGTGAATTAGTTACCGCAACTCAAGTGTTTGAAGCGGGAAGTAATTCATTAGGCCCGGCGAATAGCAACGCTGGAATGGCGTCTCGCTTCCGGTTTTCTCGTCATCAAAGACGAAACTAAACCTACCGCGTTGACTCATAAAATATTCATTTGACGAAAAAAGTGTATAGAAGGTAAGCAGTTTATTTCAATGTTATTAACATGATTCAAAGAACAAAAATTTGAAAATCAATGAGTAACTGTATATTTGAGTGCATTCGTCATCAAAGACGAAACTCAACCTACCCCTATAATTCGTAAAATAATCATTTACGACGGAAAGTGCATAGAAAAAAATTTGTTTATTTCGATCTAAATTACTATGTTTAGCATTCGAAAAGTGGATAATCGATTCTCGAATCATTCTCAATATTTACCTTTTCAAGATCTATATCTATTTATACATACCAGTAGACTTTTAAAATTATGTTTAAACACAAAGAATTATAGCAGATTACTTTTAAAACTTTATTCTAAGAAAAACACAGCTTACACATAATTTGACATCTGGGCTCAGCAAGAATGAAAATATCGATTATAACTGGAGTTTGATGCTGATTCCGAATATGCAATTTGTTTTGACCGCTCTCGATTTTTTCGATTTTTTTAAATTTTTTTTTTTTGGAAAGGCGGCTAGCAACAACTGAGGTGGTGCCCAAAGAATGCCATGTCCGTACAGGTTGGGTGGAACCCGGCCCTATCTGGTACTCAGGTCTTCAAGGCACGGTCTGAACATGTTGGGTCGAGAATGGCAGAGTTCGGATCATGAGGTGGTGCAGGCCAATGTGTGCCAAGTCCGACCAGGTTGGGTCGAGAATGGCAGAGTTCGGATCATGAGGTGATGCAGGCCAAAGTATGCCAAGTCCGACCAGGTTGGGTTGAGAATGGCAGAGTTCGGATCATGAGGTGGTGCAGGCCAAAAAAAATATTAAAAATGTATAAAAATTTAAAATTAAAAAAAATCACAAAAAATAAAAAAAATCGAGAGCGGTCAAAACAAATTGCAGATTCGGAATCAGCATCAAATTCCAGTTATAATCGATATTTTCATTCTTGCTGAGCGGCTTCGCCGCTCAGCAAGAATGAAAATATCAGAATAATCACTCAGCGGCTTCTCCGCTCAGCAAGACTTGTTCCAACATCTGTTGATATAATTTGACATCTGTCTATCTAAATCTTAATGAATATTTTAAATAGATTGTACAAAATATGCCAGCAGATAAGATATAAAATTAAAAATCAATTAATCCTCATAAACTATAAAAAGTTACCCAGCCAAGCAGCTAATGCAAGCTTAAGGCAAAAATTATTAGCTTTAAATATAACAAAATCAATAATGCAATAAATACCAACAGAGCCTGTATTTAGCAGACACACTAAAATTAGCATTTTGTTGACTGCAATAACAAAATATTAGCAAGAAAAAACAAAATAAACTAAGACTAAAAATTACACACAAACAATTTAACACACTATATGGCAGTTTCAATGAAACGGGTGATGTTGCCCAAGTTACACATTTAGGATTATTAAATAACAAAATATGATAATAATTATTAAATGAATATAGTTAACTAGTAAATTAAGATCGAGTCCCGAAAACACACAAACCTTCAGCTTTTTTCCTTGCATCAGCAGCCTCCAACTTCTGAATTTCCTGCAAAATCTCTTCCCTTTTCTCATTAGAAAGAGATGACACAAATTCAGAAACTGCTCCATTATCGGATAGGTTTTTTGTTGCTATTGAAGTCTTAGGCTCAGGGTTACCACTGCAGTAATTCCTCAAACAATAACATGCCATCTGACTATTTTGCCATTCATAATTAAACGATCGAATCGTTAGAAAAGATATTATTCGATTCCGGGCCCCCATTGTGAATTAAAAACAAGAAAGTGCAACGAAAAAACTTGCTACCGACTACCAAAACATTCTTTTAGCAGTACTTTAATACCTCCATCCGCACATTTGCAGTTTTTATAGGTAGTAGCCAGTTCCGCCTGTGCAGCTGAATTGCAAAGGGGAAAAAATTGAAAGCCCAATGGGGAAATTGAGCGCATTTACATGGGTGTTGCTCCAGTTAGGTAAAAGTTGTGCAGGTTATAGAGTAACTTTTGTACAAATACTTTTTCTGTGATTCATTTTATCTCGAAATTTTAATGTGCAATAAATGCACATTAGTTGAAATGATCGGTAAAACCGTCCTGTATGAATGAATATGAATGAAATGGAGCTGAATGTTTAAACACCACGTAGTCGTAGCAGTAGAAGTGAGAGCAAAATTTTTTACTAATGTGAATATATTACGAGGTGTTTTAAAAGGTACTTAGAATCAAAATTTGCATTGCTAATTTGGATCATGATTGTATTGATCCTTCGTTCATATTGCGTTCTTTAGCTATTTTTTGCCGTAACTCGAAATTTTGACATATTTAACTGAAAATTCAGCTCTCAACATCAGGCAACCCGACAGAGTTGCTAAATTTCGTGTTCAAAACTTTTATTTAAAAAAGCTACAAAAGAAGATTTGTTGTCTGAAGAAACAGTCCATATGGCTGCTAAGTCACCCCATGAAATTTTGCTACTGGCTTTACCAATGAAACGTCTGTTTAATCTATTCACCAGTGAATGGCACTTCGACTTCAGTCAGAATTGGGCGCATTTGGTCCAACTACTCAGAGTAGGAAAGAAACGAATGGAGAAAGATGGAAAAAGGAACTGTTAGTTCAATAACAAAGTTCACAAAGCTTGAGTTACAGCTCATATCTGAACGAGAACAACCGAAGCATTTATTTGTGAATAAGCATGATATTAAAAATCTGAGCTACCATAGAAGTTTCCAAAGTTGTTACATTTCATTATCTATGATGAATAGATAATTGTTTGTAACTTTGTAAGATCATACATTAATTTTCAAAACTTGATTATTTACGTTCATTATTTTAGACGCAAGTTTTTTTTGTCATTGGGGCTATTCGTTTTGAAAGGAATTAGAGTTTATTAAAAACTTTTCAGCAATTAAGATTTCAGTACCTGCACCTTATTTTTTTTACAACGCATCAATGAGTTGATTTTGATTATGGAGATGATAACTTACGCCTATAAAAAATCGATTACTTATTGACTAAAACTTTCGCATGTTACAAACTTTCATAGAACTAGCACATCATCGTCATTGTATCAACCGCAGAATATGTACTTGGCGGCCATTGTGATGAACAACAAAAGCCTAATTTTACTTCAATAACTTTGAGCCTATGAAGCATTTTTAGTTTTGAATTCATCGAATCTTTAAAGATTAGCGATAGAATGAATTCGGAAGAGTGCAATGTTTGTTTTCGCAGATAATGAAATGAGATACGCGTTTTGACACTTGACCGTACATGAGAAAGTTGCAGTTGAGAATAAACTATACAACACCATACACTATAATCACTCAGGAAGGGATTGACACCAAGAAGCCAAATCACAAAACTATTTATTTCTTCTAATTTAGTACTAACTGGAAATACGGCTCTGCCGCTGCGAATTAAAAAATTTCCGTGCCGCCATAGCCATGTGCTAGAGGTTCTGCCGCCGTGCGGCAGAGACCCGGGATCGAATCTCGGCGCAGGCAGTGGCGATTTTCTCTGTTGGGTATAGGAGAAAAATTCCAAGCACAATACCCCACTCTACCCAGGTGTCTGAAATGGGTACCGGTCTTGACCGGGGGAAAGCGTCATGGCGTCCTGGCGTTAGTTATAAGGCATTTGAAAATCCAATGTACAAGGTGATATGTATCAGGCTTGATTGGAAATAAAGCATCCGTAGATGCCTTCATTATTATGCTGGATTGTCGTGCTCGCCTGGCGTAGCGAGGTAATACAAGTTGAACTAATGCGATTTTTAGGCCCCGCTAGCACATGATATAAGTATGAAAAAATGCGAGGCACAGAAGTACGTTGAAGTATGGGTTCCAGTTGTGCCACATAACTGAGAAGCGAAGATTTGAGTAAAACTTAGTGATGAAAATATGAGTACAGACTGTAGAACACCATGGACCTAACACGAGGGTTACAAATGAGGTATATAGTATAATATATTATTCATTTCCTATGCATAACTATATGTTATAACTTTTTCCTTTGCTGTTATATCTGAAAACTCTTTACGCTGAAGAAAGTAAAACGTTTAATCAATAAATGCTATGCCATTGTGCCATTGTTGATATTAAAATTTGACAAAATCCCTCGAGATGAATCATTTGACAAAAAAAAAAAGAAATCCTGAGTCTGTTCAAAAACTCTAATACTTCGTGGTATAAGGTAAGTTAGCCAAGCAGCAAGATGGACTAAAATTTAAAAAAAATACACTTTTACTGTTTCTCGAGGGATTCTTGAAGGCCCTTTTACACTGACGGTTTCTTCGCGCTCCACACCGTCGCTCCATCCATATTCTGCAAATTATTCTGACAGCATTTTAACAGCAATACTGACGATTACTGTGTCGGGGGAAGGAGTGTCGAATTAAGTGGCAATGTAAAAGCAAGTTGGTGTGCACTGATGCTCAATCCTTTCGTGGGAGGAGATATAAGAAGATCACCGTCGCTCCACACCGCTAGTGTAAAATGAGCTTTGCAAGTCATCTTGGAAGGAATGCTCGTATTTTGAATGAAGAAGATAAGCGATAACGCGTTCCACCGTTGAATAATTTTCGTATTTTGATTTCTACCTTGTTACTCATAAGTATTTTATCCCAGTAACAGTGAAATCAGTTTGAATTTAAAGGAAATAATTTTGAAATGTTGGTTCTCAATAATTCATAGTTCTTAAAGTCATAAATCTAACAAAATAATTTGTTATTTGTGGACAAATGGTAGTCTATAGGAAAACGTTTCGAGATTCTTGAGCTGATATTACAAGATTCTGAAACATCAGGTTAGGATATTAAGAAATTTGCCTCAAAACTAAGAAACTCAAGTTACAATATTAGGAAATTCACTCTTAGTGGAACATTATAAGTATAGAGGGAGCGTAGCTCTAAAAAAGTGTGATATAATGTATTAAAAAAGGAAAAATTACAATCGCATGATTAAACAAAAAAGCACAGTCATGTATTTTCAAACGACCATCTAACTACACCATACAGCGTTATATATAAGTCGATTTTCAAACTCAGGCAAAATAGTTGAACACTTCAGCATACTCGTACGTACATGAGCAAGATGTAGACGTAATATTGGAAGATCATGGGGCTGGAGGTACATAGTTTCAGAAGTCGTATAATACAGTTTTGGCAGCCAAACAACAAAAAATAAAGCCAAATTCTGGTTTCAACCGTAAAATTTTACTTTGCATGCACGCATTGAATTAAATCGTGCTAAATGTGTTTTCTTGCGACATATAGGCAGTGTTGTAACTCAAGCTAGCGCACATTTAACATAAAATTTTACTTCTGATAGTAAGACAAAGTCAAGTAATGAATCCCGTTGAGTAGGTGTGATTATTGAATATTCTGGAACATTTTCTTAAGCATAAACTTATAGTCCATGGTCACGTTTAGGTGGGGAAAAGAAGGAACAGGAGGTTATCACGAAAAGTTTACAATGCCTGGCGTAAGTGAGGAGTATTTCCACTTGTGCGGTTAGAGGTGATGTTTTCTTCGATATTACTTGATGGAAGCTTTCCTGTTTAGCTGGGTAGATGTGCTCGTTGCTTCAGAGATGTTTAATAGGGTTGTGCACGCATTATATTTTACGTTTACATCAGCACTGCGCATTAAACTTGGTCTTCACGCGGTCTTTTTTTCGCTCACTCCAGGTGTTGCCTTTTATGCGCTGTTCTTAGAACAAAAATGTTTCAATCTAGGTACGTTATCGTTATTAGCCGATATTGGTCGTACATATTACTATGTCTATTGACCTTCCTCTGTGTAACCGTCTCATTTCCCCTTCGCTGTTCATCTATCCTTTTCTGGGACTCATTTTGCATCTATTCTTCTCCTCTCTTTCTGTAACTTGTATAACATTGCTCATTTATATCTGTTACATCCGTGCCGGATTGGGTTTCGTAAAAAACCTATTTCCTTTCATGTCGTTTCAGTGCGCTACAATTAGCTACAAGGCGGGGTCATGCCGGAGCAACCACAACCGCGATCCTGAAGCTGCTCGTGAGCATCTTGCGCATCGCTTCGCTATGGCAGTGAAGCCTGGGCTGTCGGTGAGGGTGGTTAGGTCCTGTAGTTGTTCGCGTAGGTCAGTGTTCGTTCAGAGAAAAACGTTCATTGTGTGTATTGTTTTAAGACCGCATGTACTTTTTTTGAAACATAGGCTAATGTGATTGATAATACGAAGTTTTGATCTGTGTTGGCTTCTAAAACCGCAATGGTCTTAGACCCCGAAAAGTAGGATCCCCGCATTTCGTCTCCTGCAAATTCCTGCTACTGCCAACGACAAACCTCGCCCGATCATCGATCTTTGACCGTGAGAATATTATTTTACTAAAAAACAGAACGTTAAGCGAAGTAGGTATTCGTCTTCTAGGTGCGTTCATTAATTATATTCCAGAAATATCAGGAATTAGGTGCAGATTTTCCAGGACTTATTTCGTTCCGGTTGAGAATCTTCTGTCGCCTGGGGCTCACCTGAGCATGTCGACGACAGCGAAGATTCTGCAAGTTTGGGTGGTCTCAACCGAGCTGGAACTGTAACTTTAATTAAGATTTAAAAGTAATCTATAAAGTGTACTGAGCAATGAGATGTTCGGTGGTAATGTAGGCCCTACCTACATTCGGTGGTTACGATCAAGCATCCGGCATCTTTGTCCGGGATCATAGAATGTTAGTCGGTTTCTTAGAGCGTAAAAATAAATGATCTATCCAACTAGATTCTTCACCATCTCTTGGTCTTAAGTTATCATACCATGCCATAATAATGAAGAGGAGAGGGAACTTCAATGAGAATGAACCTCACAAACCTGATGATGCTTCTAGCTCATTAAATGACGCTAATATTTATCATTTCCGCACTGTATCATCTGTTCCGTTTTTAGATAGCCTTACAACACGCACAAAGGCGATTTACCAGTAACAAATGTGTCTTTGAGAATGTCACTCTGCAGGAGCGCATTAAGTGACCTAAGGTAGTTTATTCGGATTGAGGATTGTGTCCCCGCCCATGTTTGGTAGTAAACTTTTTCTGCCGGTTTAAGAAAACAAGAAAAACATATTGTGGCTACACATTTCGACAGAATATCTTTAACTTGTTAGATAATTTTTTCTTTTGTTTGGATTGGGCTTGACGTATGGTTTAGGGCACGCGAATTGTTGCGTAACATATATATATATTTTCAATTTTCATAAATACTCCCAATCAACGCTCATCATCGTTGCTTGTGAGAATGAATTTCTTCACCTCCGTTTCAACGGATGTATTTCATTTAGAAAGATACGTGGTAGAGGATTGACCGTGTTAACCTCTGGCTCGCTAAAGACAAGTTAACTTGTCAGTCATCTCCTTATTTGTCTTTTTTGGAGTGCGACTAGGACATTCGTTCAAAACATGATGTGTCGAAAACAGCCAGAGAAATGTTTTTACGTCGATTCAAAGCCCTTCTCAGCTGTTCAATATATTCAACAATAAAAATATTATAAAAAATTGATTAAAAATCGTCTGAAAATGGAACGTTTTCTCCACACAAAGTTCCTGCGAAATGGATTAAAGCACTTGCTGTCACTATCTCAACTGGAATGACACGATTTCTACGATGCTGACAACTTGAATGGAAGCATTTGTGTCTGTTTTCCAGCGACCTGAACAATAACGGGTCACGACAGCTAACGCATCTCCCGTGGGAGCAGGAGCGAGGCTGCAAAACTCATTACTCTTATAAGTTCACCCTAACATCCGCACCAATTAAAATGTATGACTATAAATGTATGTTGTATTTCTTAACCGATTCTTACGAATTTCAAGTTAAATACGAATTAAATAGCATTTAGTTTAACTCTTAGGAAATAGTATTCGCACGTACGACTTAGCATAATATTTTTTGAAAATCTTGTCCCCGCTTCGGAGGAGTTTTTGATAGCATTACTGAATCATTTCTTAAAGAATGGATGAATTCCTCCGTATGTTGTTAGCATTGACAAGTTTTTACTATAATGTTAATGTAATTCGCTCCCGTGATAAGTTAAAATTATACTGATAACAGCTTGTAAATTTTATTCGTAAACATAAGTACCGTCTTCTGCAGTTACTGCGACTGGTCTGGTCTGGTCTGGTCAACCACAAACATAGGTGCAGACCGCGACATTCGCAACACCATACAATCATTGGCTTCTTATTTCTAGAACCACAGATAATGAGAATATGATTTAGTATTGACTGAGAATATTTTTAATTGTTGACCTCAATAGTTTAATTTTTATTCATCAACTTTCGATTTCTAGAAACAGTCATTGCCCTCAATTATTTTATGCTCATGGAGTAAAGCTACTGAGAGTACATGATCATATATTTTTTCTGAAATAAAAGTGATTCGCGATACTCTGATTTCTGTGAAGAAGTCGATGCTGAATATATTCCTTTGGTTAGGATTTGACTATTTTATCGTATTAAAAGAAGCGTGATGTCTTGCCTAAACATATGAAATTACGTATTTATTTCATTTATTGCATTTTCTATGATAAAATAATTTTCATGAGTCCATACAATAATCTTCATGAGTACAGTATGAAAATATTATCCCAAATAAGAACGTTTTCTTTTCGTCATAAACTGTCGGAAAGACTTCGCGAATCAAAGTAAATGCTCGTGGTAATTAATATTGAAATATCGGTAATAAAAAAATAGAGTGTACAGTATATTGCACTTTCCCTTAAAAATAACTTGTCTCGTTACATAAATTTACCTTGCCAGCAACAGCACATTCTGAATAGAGTGGGAGAACTGACGAGATCCTGATATATTTTTAGTCTAAATTTCTAAACTGAGGTTAGCAACAATTTTCCACTGAACTCGTCGTATCTTGGTCTTCACAATGTGGGGGCCCGAGCTGAGAGTTAGGTAGCCCTTCTTTTTTGTTGAAATAAAATGTTTTTGTTATGTTAAGGACCACCTTTTTTCGGTTCACTGCTGTCCTGTTCTTCAGCTCCTAATACTTTCTTCTTCAACTTTGATCTTGTTTCATAATCTTCTTTCACAACTTACTGTTTCTATGCCTTTCTGCATAGATTCCACATTTCCCTAACTCCATACTAAATGGTGCCTTCCTCCTTCCTCTCTTTGGATCGCATTTGTTGCTGGGTAGGGAGGCTAAAACTAACGACTAATCTAATCTAATCTTGGTCTTCACGCTGCTCCTTATGAAATCGTGTTATCGGAATTTCACAGTGAGTTTATTGATATGCGATCATTTTTGTAAGCTCATTGTAAAAGGGATTTTCATCCATTGCTTTAATTCTCTTTTCGTTGAATTTCGTGGAAACTGAAGGAAACATTTTCTTTGGGTTTGGTATCAAAACTATTTTGCTCATTGTAAACAAGCACAAGATTTTTTGAAAGGAGGCATGCATGACGATGTTGTTGAATATTATCGCTTTTGAACGCAAACAAGAATGATTTCAAGCTCGAAATTTGTCCCCTCGAGTTAATGATTTGAATGCCAGGAAAATACGCCGGGTACGTCGCCTGCCTCAAGGGAGATATTTTGTGCTCTCTGACATATTCCCTTAACACTTTGACTGCAACGTGTGCCACCGGTGGCCACGGACCCCCACGAGGGAGTTTTCACAATGCTGCTGACCGACCTATAGTCACAAACTCAATTTTCATAAATACTTAATCAAAGCTAGATGAAGGACGATCCAGTTAATGTTTGCTATTTTCAAATTTGCTTACTACAATTAACTTTAAATTGGAGATGAACGTCGAACTTCAGTTTAACCAATTGCAGTCATATTGGTGAGTCTCTTAGGTGTCTCTTCATAGGAACTCGTAGCGTTTCCGGCAGTGTCTGCACGCAACCAAGAGCGTAATTTTTATACCCTTGGCGCCGTGAGTCTCAGTGGGCTGCAGCTTCTCTTTGTTGCGTGCGTGTGGCATGCTTCTGAGAAACGCTCCGTCTTTTGACGCTCCGCAAAACCTTTAGCCAGAGGTTTTCAACCAGGGGTAATTTACCCCTGGTTGAGGTAAATTTTGGCCTTATGCACTTAATGCACAAAACTGAGGGAGTCAATGATGGAGGAAAGGTTAAGAGTGGCTGCCTTAGGTTTAAAATCCTTCGGTTTTCGCGCTGTCGTCCAGCCCAGTTTTCTTTAGTGATAAATGGTACAGCATTGTTTCTGTGTATAGAGAGTATCTTATGGTCGAGATGCAGAAACGAGTTTATGCCATCCTATGTTACACTTCAAATACGATAGTGAAATTTGAAATATTTTTTCACTCATTTGCTGCATTTTTTAAGTCGATTCCAGTTCTCCTTTGATGTTTGGTGTAGATTTCATGCCCAATTTTGATTTCTACGATGTGTTGCAACATTTTATGTGAATAGATAGAATTTCCCAGGTACAATTTTTAACGAATTTGGATGAAAGAAAATGAAATTTTTGGTAATTGATGTTGTATTATGCCGAGCCATATGTGCTAGTTCTTACAAAAGTTGTTCGAAGTTGGAACACAATTTTTGATTCTGCTGTACGGATTAGTTCGTACGTTGTGCAGTTGTGCGTTGAGTAGAGGTGGTTCACCAGGAGCGTCGTCCATAAAGTTGCCGAATAAATTTCTTAATCGTGAAATAAACACTGAATTGACATAAAATTCTGTGACCACCCAGTTGTTGTAACCCACTTAAACCTGAATTAAATTCTCATGTCCAAATTAATTTCTTCGAAATGATTTCTGACATTCATTTTATTTCCAGGTATTCTAACGAAATATCGTATACAATAAGCAAAACGATTATACCTCAAATAATGTAGTTTTTACTATCTTTAAGTCTTCTCTACTGTCCTAGTTTTAACGAATTGTCCGCTTCAGTTTTATTCCATTTTCTTTCTACGATTCAGGTTTCTTTTTTGACGTCATCCCTATCTCGTATGTTTGCTCTTTTATTTACGATTTAATAAAGGGGGCTTCTTCTTTCGTGCACAAGATACTGATAATGGTGGGATTATATTCTTCAATTTAATTACATTCTCTTCTTAATTCAATTATACGTTTTCGTGTGATCATCATTATTCTGTGTAATCAACTCCCTATTGTATAATTATTCTCTCTTTTGTGTCGTTACATTCCTTATGGAATAATTATGCTCTCTTTCATATAATTATACTCCCCATCGTATACTTTTCTCTCTTTTGTGTAATTATACACTTTTTTGTGGCATTACATTTTCGTGTACTTGAATTATCGTCCACTTTTTTGTACTTGTACTATCTTCCGTAATAATTATACTTCCTTTCTTGTAATTATGCACTTTTGTTGCAACTACATTTTCGTGTGCTTGAATTCTCGTCCACTTTCGTGTATTTGTACTCTTCGATCCTCCGTAATAATTATACTTCTTTTCTTGTAATGATGCACTTTCTTATCAGTCGTCGCGGACTACACACATCATCAATTGTGGTGTCTGGGTGGCGGTGGTTGAATGCAGTTAGTGTGGAAGACAGAGACCGACACAGTAGGTGGCGGACCCGTTCAGCCCCAACAAAGGGCTACTCAAATAACGCATACCTCCGCCGTGAGAAGGCAGATGACTCTTACCGACGATATGGTGACCACTTCGATAGAAGCTCCTGTGAATAAACCTTTAGAAACCCACTTGATATGTGGCTGGCCATGAGTGTCTTCTCTTCTTTAGATCCTCGCGCTTCTTTGCTCTGTGGAGGATTGTTTCTGCAGAGTTTACGTTAAGCATCGAGCGAGATGTTACGAATTAGAAACGTGCGAAAATTGTTTGTAGTTTTTTTGGATGAAGAAGGGGAAAAGACAGACATATTTTTGTGTCTTATTTTGAATTTACTGATTCATGAGTATAATTTGAAGGTTTGGGTGTGAACTTGTAAAATTTTAAATGAAATAAAAGGAAAATTACTATATCAAATTGAATGGCTAATTTTTTAGTTAATGCCTTGTTTAAAAAATTCAATTCACAATCACACCTTATGAAGTATATGGAAAACTCTGTTGAGTAAAATAAATCAGCACTGAAAAATTAAAAACTAACAACGATAAAAATATATTGTATTTACCGCAGGCTCTTCAGAAATATAATGGAAATGTATTTGAACTTCAATCAGTTTTACATGCAAGTGTTTTTGAACAAATGCAAATATTTTGCTTATCTGATGCCAATTTTTCTGCGTGTTGAGTCTCTGCGGGCCTCAAATAAATAAATAAATAAATAAATGAATAGAAATAGCATAAAATAAATTAAATAGTATTTCTAAATAGCATTTCTCTACGAAACAAGTGTACACTTCTCTGCGTTTTATGCAAATGTAAATTCTTTGACGTTGTAATTGACAGTTTTTCTGTGTACTGAATGGAACTGAATATACAGAAAGGTAAATACAGAGCTCTTACAATATACAGAATGTCACAATATACAGAATTTTATAATATACAGTGTGTTACAATATACAGAATGTCACAATATACAGAATGTTACAATATACAGAATGCTACAATATACAGAATGTTACAATGTTCAGAATGTTACAATGTACAAAATGTTAAAATATACAGAATGTTATAATGTACAGAATGTTACAATGTACAGAATGTTACAATGTACAGAATATTACAATGTACAGAATGTTACAATGTACAGAATGTTACAATGTACAGAATGTTACAATGTACAGAATATTACAATGTACAGAATGTTACAATGTACAGAATGTTACAATGTACAGAATGTTACAATGTACAGAATGTTCCAATGGACGGAAATGTTACAGCAGTTTTTCTGTCTACTTTAAAACGAACGATACCACACATTAACGAAATACTTTAAAACGAACGATACCACACATTAACGAAATACTTTAAAACGAACGATACCACACATTAACGAAATACTTTAAAACGAACGATACCACACATTAACGAAATACTTTAAAACGAACGATACCACACATTAACGAAATACTTTAAAACGAACGATACCACACATTAACGAAATACTTTAAAACGAACGATACCACACATTAACGAAAACTTGCTCCCTACTCCTACTCCTTCGTTATCGATTCCTGGGGAAAAGTGTTGTAATCGACATTGGCAGATGACGACATCAAAGTTGCGAGACCATCAAATTTTTTGAGTTGGTGGCTGTTTCGAATTAGTCATAGGTCTTAATGGTCTCGAAACTTTGATGCTAAAAGTCTTTATGGTCTCGAAACTTTGATGCTAAAAGTCTTTATGGTCTCGAAACTTTGATGCTAAAAGTCTTTATGGTCTCGAAACTTTGATGTTAAAAGTCTTTATGGTCTCAAAACTTTGATGCTAAAAGTCTTTATGATCTCGAAACTTTGATGCGTAAAGTCTTTATGGTCTCGAAACTGGGATGCTTAAAGTCTTAATGATCTCTAAACTTTGATGCTAAAAGTCTTTATGGTATCGAAGCTTTCAAAATCGACCTCTGGCAAAATCGATTTTGAAATTCTTTGCCAAATTTTGAACTTTGATTTAATGTTTACGGTTGAATTAATCGATGTCGAGCTCGCTGTCATAGTAGATGCAACAAAACAAAACAAGTGATAGAACAAATTAAACTTACAACTGGCAGCCCGAATTTCACTTTTTGATTTCAGATGCAACACACGTATAACTTGTACCGTGGTGGTATTTTTATAGTTCGATCAGAGAATTCGCGATATCTGATATAACCTAGTGAAAGCTGAATATAAATTTTATATATTAACTTTTTCTTGGCGGTTGAAATGATTTTAAAATTATTTTAGCAGTGATATATCAAAATATAAAGGCATCGACGCAGTCTCCATCTCGTGAGTCAGGCGAGTCAGTGATATTCATGAAGATTTTTCCTCGTTTCATAATTCTACCAACTTCACAAAATCCATAAATATCCTTATTGCGCTCAGTACATTTTTCTTTATACCCGGCGATTACATTTCTAAATATCTTAAGTAAAAATGTAAAAACAAGTCACTCTTCGTGTCTCAAGTTTTGCTCACGCCTCTGCATTATAATATAATGAGTATATTATACTCATCCCGTCCTACTCATCATCAAGTGCGATGAAGAAATTTTTTGAACAGCACGTAAGGATTTAAAGCCTAGTCGAAGATGGCTACGGAGCTCCGCTTGCCGTAGAAGTCTCGCAGCTTATTTGGCTCATATTGTTGTTGTTGTATTTTAGATGTTAAGTATATTCTTATTTTTTACTTATAGCAGTGTACATGCTTGTGGCAGACAAATTTTTCAGATGTGAAGGGGTGTGGTACCGGAATGTTTCAAATCTTTCAGATGTGAAGATGTATGATGCCGGAATGTTTAAAAATTTTTGAATTTAAACGGGTATGATGCCGTAATGTTTCAATTCTTTCGAATTTAATGGGGTGTGGTGCTGGAATATTTCAAATCTTTAAGACGTGAAGAGATATGCTGCCGGAATGTTCCAAATCTTTCAGATATGAAGGGCTATGGTACCGGAATGTTTCTTATTCAATGTACTTGGGCGAATCAACATCAATCAGTGGTAATCTTTTTATAGGTACTCACCACTTGTGGTAATCATCGACTTGGTTATTATGTTTCCCTTTATGGTGTACCTAGCAACTAAGGACCTTTGTACCGAAATATTTTCTATGTCTAGTGTGTTAGCTGGCCCGTTTTTATACCAGCTTTTTGTGCGCTGATCTTCTTGCTGGTAACGTAAATTGTCCTGGATATTCGAGCGTATAGTTATAAGTGTAGGTTAGCAGATTGCAGCTTTACTTTTTGAATTTTTCATCTTTTAGGAAGGTCGGCGATCGTGCAGTTGATGGTTGATTCAAGAGTTTTCGATATTTCTCTCTTCATTATTGCTAAATTTTCCAGTTGAATGAGATGCTCTCTGCCTCTGCGAAATATCCCATCGAGCCTTTATTGTTGTGAACTCCGTTACGAAATTCTATTTTTCGAAGTTTCATGTGCTCCTGCGACTGCTGAAGTATTTTTTCTCCGCGTGTTAAATTTTACCGTGTCCATGGCCAGCTCAAAGTTGAGTAAGTCGCATCCTAATTAGCCTTGAGCTGTATCGAGTTCTTGTATAGCACCTTGAGCTGTATCAGTAATACGAGTTCTTGTATAGCAAACGATCATTGCTTTAATGTAGAGTGAAGAGTAGCTTCTGGTGAGTGAAAAATAGCTTCTTTCTCTTCTGGAAGTTTTGACCGAGAATATTCGATGTTAGTCGTGATTATTCATCGTCCAAATATTCTCGGTTTTCCCTCGATGCGTCTGACCGTCGTCGCTCACACCCTCCTTTTATCGACGTGGAACCGGTGACGTAATGAGCATACAGACGATCCTTGAGTTTTTGCCGTCTTATGCGATCTTTAAATTATTCAAATTAAAAATTCTCAGCTATTGAGCTCATTCGAATTTTGATGCAAGTATTGAACGACTGTATGTAACTAAATCTATTTTATCGTATTATTTATAAGTTTTCGATCATGTCGCTTAACTCGAGGAAGATCGACGCATTTTCATCGAAGACATTAGTTGTTTGTTATACAGTGATGTATTCCTAGCTTCATCTGACAGATGCACATTTTTTGTTATCATGCTTTAAGATATTTTGTACTAGCGTTGTTTTTCAACTGTTAGTCATTTTGACTTTATTCAAGCTATCCAATCTACCTTGATATGATCAATGTACTCTAGTCTCTTTCTAATTAACAGTAGTTAAAAGAAAGTGTGCTAAGTGTCCTTTGTGTCGCGCTTGTACGACTGCACTATATTTATTTTATATTATTTATCAACGCTAAAACCTCCGTCCAAAAATAGAAAGTACTGAAGTATTACCTACGATTGAGCAGAAATAATGGTATGACATCAAGGTCGACTCGATGGAAATGCATTTTTTCCGTATATTTCTAATTCCTTGAAAAACTCCACATATTGAACCCTCTAGCTGAGAAGTTTTTTTGGAGGAAGCGCTCCATTTTCAGGCGATTTAAAAAGAAACTTTAAGAGGTATTTTTAATTCGTTAAAATCTGAGATGGCACCTGACGATTTTAGAGAAAATATTCCATTTTCAGCCGATTTTTTGAAACACTTTTTAAAATGAATTTTTAATGTTTAACTCGTTGACTTTTGAAGAGCGATCTGAATCTGAAAGAAGATCTAAAGGGATCTTGTCAGAGGCTGTTTTTGATAAACTCTGTTTTCAATGAGGTTGTTGGTCTCATTCAAAAAAGACTAATTAGGTGTTAACGAATAAACACGTCTTTGCCTTGCAAGGGTTTAAGAGGGCAATGACCCCGAATTTTTTTTTTTTAAATTCGTTCTTTAATTAAAGGGGCCATTTGTATCCATATTTCAAAACAGCCAAAATGTTTCCAACTGAAAGTAAAATCGTTTATACGAATTCGTTTCCACTTCATATTGGTATCCTTACTTTGTGCTTACTATAAGTAATAATTATATTTTGTACACGTAAACTCTCATTATATATCTCTTAGTTCTAATCCGCTTTTTGGCTCTTACATGCTGAGGAAAAAATTATAAACCCGCTCGAAACAATTGTGTGCAAAGGGAGGAATTAATGTTTTATGCATGAATTATTTTAATGAGTGAAAAAGATCCAGGCCTGTGAGCGATTTGCATGTTGGCTCAGGATCACTGTTTTAAGAAATAAATAATTTAAACAGTTCATAAATTTACCCATTTTACTACCAATTTTTTTTAAAAAATCTGCATGTTAGATGGCGTGTGCGAAGCGTTTCTAGATGTGTTCGGTGAGTTGCCTGCTTTTAATCTGTACATGATGAAGATCATCTTCATTAATTTATACTCGATGAAAGTAATCCTTATTCATTTTTACGTGATGAAAGTCATCCTCATTCATTTTTAGAAGATAAAGGTGATACTCATTCATTTTTACACGATGAAGATCGTTCTCATTCATTTTTTCATGATAAAGGTCATCCTCACTCATTTTTACATGATGAAGGTGAGCCTCATTCATTTATACATGAAGGTGATCCTCGTTCATTTATACATGCTGGTCATCCTCATTCATTTATACATGATGGTCATCCTCATTCATTTGTACATGCTGGTCATCCTCATTCATTTATACATGATGGTCATCCTCATTCATTTATACATGAAGGTCATCCTCATTCATTTATACATTCCGGTCGTCCTCATTCATTTATACATGATGAAGGTCATCCTCATTCATTCATACATGATGGTCATCCTCATTCATATCTAATTATGAAGGTCATTCTCATTCACTGCCTGTCTTCACTTCTCCCTCACTTTCAGCATCCTTTGTTCCCAATGGAGTTTGTGTATATGTGTTATGAATTATATATACTGCTATAACTTCTGTAAAGTTACAGTTATATTATGCTTGTTTTTAAATTAAACATTTCTCTAGTACCTATATTATAAGGTTTATTTTGACTGCAATTAAATAAGGGCACATCTTTTTCCTTCCTTTTTTTAACCTTGGGAATGTGCCAATGCAACTCTATAAGGGGACTTGCGCGCGCCCCTAGGGGAGATACTATTACCTGAGTTTACCTCAGTTACCTTACTTCACTTCATTCTGTTTTCATGCTTTCTTCGCTAGCTTTTATTTGTTTGTTCTTCTTCCTTCCTAACTTGATGTTTGGGTGCGCAGGGTGTCCTGTGTGGGAACATATGTGCACAGTTCACACTAAACGGTCCCTTCTCTTCGCTCTCTTGAGATCGCCTTCGTTCTGGCCAAGAGAGAGAGTTTCAAACCAACTAATACAATAATAACAGAATTATTTTTGTTTCGTGGTATAGGATATTTTAGAAGTATTCGTAGGGTGAATTGAGAGTGTTGGTACCGAAAGAAGTCATTTTATGATCTCAGTATCGGAATCTTGTCTCATGTATAGGGTTCCAGTGGAAAGTTTCACTTCATATTTTCGGACCTGATTCGGCTTCTTTCCGATGATGTTGTTAGTCGCTTCTATTGGTACTGGCTTGATAGGGTGGGTAAAGGTATTTGTCAAAATTAAAGCATTGTTAACTGATTCATTTTGATACCGGTTTATTCTTATGTTGGACTTTTGATGTATCGAAAATTGATACTGGAGTATCTTTTGGTTTGTCCAGTTGATGAATTTCATTTCGTATAGAGAGTCTGTTGTTTTAAATTGTTAGTGTTGTAAAGGGCCTTCTGGTAGGTGAGTCTTCCGTCGACAACTCAAGCTATTTCATTTAATGATGCATTTTTTTGGGGAGTGCAGCACTGAAAAATGGGAAAAATTGAGTTATTTGGAAACGAATTCGTTGACTTACTGAGTGTATATTTTTGCCGTTTTGGCTTCATATCACGACCGTTTTTATCGGTGGGTTTGATGATGTCAACGCTGAAAGAGCTAAGTGTTCTACCCCTGTTGCATTTTAACTCTTAAACTCTATTGCATTTAGAATTTTATTCACAAATTGTACTGCTAGTATCCGTCTTTCCAGGGTTGTACGAGTGTGTTTGCACAACTATCAGCCTTTGTAATAGCAGCTCGAACGTTATTATAAGGGGACCGTACGTCCACCTTTGTGACTCTAGTTAGTCCGTTGCTAACTATGTTGGTTTAGTAATTATTGTAATTCCTGCGATCACATTCCAAATTGGGTGGTTTCCGGTAGTATTAACAATGCAGTGCATGTGATTATTTATTCATAACGAGGTTGTTTTCGTCCTTGTTGTTACTCGTTGTCATTACTTTCTCCAATTTAGTTATTTCGGTACAACTTATTAGGAGCGTTACACAACGTGGAGTGGTGTGCTGAAAACTCGTCAATTTGTAGATAATGCGTCATAAATGTTGCGAGCGCATTCTTCATTCTTGCTTGATCTTTTCGAGATGTATGTTGGTCTAGATTTCTTGACTGGAATTTTAAATGATGTCACATTATCAGGCGAAGCAATCAGTACAGCCTCTGAGTCAACGTAATTTTAATGCGAATCAGAAAAGTGCTCCAATTTTCAGACGCTCTAATTTTGTGCAAGTTCCGTGTTGAAGGATTCTGGTTCAATAGCAAAATTATTGAGTTGTGGGCTTGCCTTATTCTATAGTGGTTAATTTCGTTTGTATATTTATTCATGACTTTATTCAAAACCACCCTAGTAGTATGACATTTTCATATTATCCTGTTGAAGGAGTGCTTTAACTTAAAAAGTGATTTTTTGGGATAATGAGGAGTTAAGGGTTTCCCATTTGTTTTCCGGGATAGTTTCACATCATTTGCGTGTATAATCGTGTATAATCTCACCTTCATCATATAAAGTTAAACCATAGTCACTACATCCAACCTCGCATCTTTCTGATGATCAGTATGAGCAATGGATTTTCGAGTTTAAACTTCACAGTATTTCCATGTTTTTATGTGGAAATTATCCAACCGCAGTTTCTTTTCAGTGCATCCAACCTCGCATCCTTCCAGTGTTCAGTTTGAGCAATGAGTTTTCAAATTTTGCCTCCACAGCATTTCCTTATTTTATCGTGGAAAATAATTATCCAACCACAGTTTCTTTTCAGTGCATCCAACCTCGCATCTTTCTGATGTTCAGTTTGAGCAACCATTATCTGTGGCACTGTAACTCTTGAGACGCCCAAGCATCGAGTTTGCCTCCTAAAGCCTGCGTGTTTTCGGGCGTGTGCGAGGGATGTGTATATGCACATTGTATGTGTGCTCGGCACCCTGGGACCATCTCCGCAGCCAGCTGGCCCTAAATATAGAGTTTGGTTACTTTTTGCACTCCTGCGTGGGGGTCCTGCTACCCTCGGACACCAGCATCAAGAAAGGTTTCGGTCTCGGCTCAATTGGGCGAGGAGTTTGCGTCGTGGCTGAGTTTCGCGCCTGAAATTACATCGCACAGAAGCATCATAATACAGAGTTCTACTGTATTTCCTGTGTACCTAAAGCCGGTATTGCCAAGAAACATTTCCCTCATATATTTGTTTGTTTTTTACCGCTGTAAAAAGTGTGATTAAAAACCTATAGACTGATGAATGTGCTTGTGGTTCTCATTTAAGGAGCCTTGTTATAACTTGTGCTTTCAGTGGTGGAATTTAATAGTTTTTTACAGTGGAACGTGAGTGTTTTCTCATTGTTGAACGTAAAAATCGTGTTTAGAAAGTGGATTGGAGGATTTTTTGTGTAGCTAACATCATTTCTCACTGTCCGCATTCTCGCTTTGGAGTTGCTTATATTCCTAGTGCGATTAATTCCCCCAGCTATACAGTGTATCTCAGAGTTGTTCGAGTTTTTAAAGAGAAATAGTTTTTCAACTTCTTCAGATGCAATGAGAGTGCAGTAATTCTTCAATTTCTTCTGATAATATTTCATGAGAGTGAGGTAATTTTTCAATTAATTTGGATAATATTGCATGAGACGGAAGTAATTCTTCGATTTCTTTTGATGAGATTGATTAGAGAGAAGTAATTCTTCAATTTCTTTTGATGGGATTCAACTTTATTTTATATCTTAGGCTTTTCGGATCAGGGTTGACACAACGACGTTTTTCATCGTCCAACTCACGGGGATTTCATTGAGTTTTATAAAGTTATTTTTTGTGAGGAGTTTACTCTTATTTTCTGTTGTGTTCTGAAATTGCTCCAGTTTCTTGGTTACAAGACTGACTCGCTCTTGCTTCCTAGGTGAATTTATCCTGAGTTCTAATACAAAGCACTATTTAAAATCTCTACGAGCAGTTAAAAGAACTTTATGTTTACAGAAACGTCCGTTTTTCCTTACACATGAAAGAAATGAGAATTTATAGTATGAGCACTTGATTTGAATTTTGAATTTTTGAATCTGGATTTGAATTTCAATTTTCTGAAGCGCTGAGAAAATGATAGAAACTAGTTCAGTAGACTCGAGGAATGCAACTGAAAATACTGCTGACTTTAATTGTTGATGTGGTAAAGTTGCTTGTATTACTTATAACAACATGATGGAGTATTAAATGGATTATTATATTCTGATGTTATTCATTTGATCAGTAATTCGCTGTAATCCTCTATATCACACACATATCTGTAGAGCCCTTATGATACTAGAAAACGCTGAAAGTCAATTCAACAAAAACAAAATAACCATAAAAACAATTGCCAAGAGATTTCTGCAAATTCATTATGTAACGTTTTGCGACCTAGCTATTTCTCGTTTAATCAAACGGATTAAACTTATCGATATCTAAGACTTTATGTTTCCAAGTAGCGCTCATCTTCCCTCTGGCGTAAGATCCTTTTCATTTGATGATTGCTTATATTTGGTGTACAGATACTTGACTTCGATTTGCATTATTTAAAAAAATCGCTACCTCGTTTCGATCAAATTTGTGTTCGAATAATTGCCGTTATATAAAGCGGTAGGTTAAGTGGCAATTTTTTAAAATCCTAAATCTTCTACGTAATCATGAAATTTTTTGTGGGTATAAAATAAATTTTAATAATATAAATTATAATAGTATAAATTATTATAATATAAATAATACAATGTGAAATATTTGATGGTACGGAATATATATTATGATTGCTGTATCTTTCTGTGATTTCTTTAATTAGGACGACGAATTTTTTAATCATTATTCATATGTCTTTTGCGAATAGTATTTGTGCACGCTTTCTGTTTGTGTTTGATTGCTTGACTCTGTCTTTGAAGTCCACATGTGAATCCTTGTCTAACGTTTTCGCCGAAGTATCCATGATTTTAGCTGCCCAAGTATAACTCCTGCATAGGGCGGCCTAAATTCTATTAGCCCCGGTGAAAAACTTAAACTGAGATTATAGGCTGATACTTCCATAAGCTTACACAAATCCCATAGACACCACGTTCCCTTAATTTCACACTTAATGGAGCCTTCATTGTTCCTTTCTTAGAACATCTTCGTTGTGGCATGGGAAGCTAAACTAATATATAACCAATCAATTCCATCTACTTGCAGATGGACGCAACCTCCAGACCGAGGCGATTGGAGTGCGGGTTCCTTTGTGTCTCTCACACGCTGAGACTACGCCGAGGTGTCCGGTTGCAAGAGCGCTAGTGGAGACCCTCATCGTGACGACAGCTTCTGGGTTCCAATGATCCCCACACCAGCTACGGCGGCAGACATGAATGAAGACATCAGGTTAGTTCAGTTGCCCAACTGCGTTGGTCTATATATTCAGAGGTTCTCAACCAGGGGTAAATTTACCCCTAGTTGAGGTAAATTTTGGCTTTAGGTATTCCATACATAAAGCTAAGGAGGTCAATGATGGAGGAAAGGTTGAGAATGGCTGGTCTATACATATTTAGTTTTCGAGTGGTTCACACAAACAATTTTAAACAATTTTAAACAATTTATTTACCACAGGAGATACAGAGGTAGAATGTTTCTTAAGTCTAGTACAATGGACAAGTTTGAATATAGCTACCTGTGGGCCCGAATAAGTTCAGCGACTTCTGGGGCATCCTACCATCAACATTATTCTAAGGTGTACATTAATGTTTAACCTAATTCACTTAACCTAGTTTCACATTAGACTGATCAGTGAGATAATTCAATCGATATCAGATATTTCATTTTACAATATAGGTTATGTGGACTATATTTAACAGTACATTCGATAAAAGATTTAACAGCAGACTGAAGGCGAATTACATATTACCCATGGCAAATTTCATTATTGGAAACAGTCATGTTGGAGACAAGATTTGACTTGGTGATCTTACATGACTAATATTCCGATAGGAAGTGAGTCTCGAGATTTCTTTTGAATAACTTGTAAGAATTACTATCACGGATCTCCGCAGGTATTGAGTTCCAAGTTTTAGTTCCAACGAAGAGGATACTGTGTTGCGACCGGGCCTTTGAATAATAAGGAAGCATGAATTTACTTCTATTTCGGGTTAAGTGGTCGTGATGACCAGTTTGCGCACTTAATAATAGTTTCAGGCTATTGTCGCCATCATTTCTTAATGTTTTGTAAATGAAATTACAAATGGAGATTTTATAGAGATCTGGAAGTTTAAGTATTTGTAAATTTTTAAATGAATCGTTTGTGTGAGCATTATATTCTAGATTCTTTACCGCTCTGATTGCTCTTTTTTGCAGAGTAAAAATTATATTGGTTTTATTTTTATCAGTTCCGTGCCATGCTTCTATTCCGTACTGCAAGTATGGTGAAATGAGCGTTCGGTAGAGCATTCGTAAAGCTGTTTCAGGCAGGTAATTTTTAACTTTATTCAGGATTCCGATGGATTTCGATAATTTAGAGCTAATATTAGCGATGTGCTCTTTAAAGGTCAGATGTTTATCTATTATGATGCCCAGAAACTTGCATGAGTTGGTTTCTTCGATTTCACCTTCGCCAATTTTTTTGTGTGGGAGAGATATGTTTTTCTTGTATGAGAATGTAATATACTTTGTTTTTTCGATGTTGAGGCTTATTTTATTAGCTTTAAGCCATAATGAAACCTTATGGAGTTCATTATTTATGTTCTCCGCAATCATAGCGGGATTTTGGCTCGGAAGGACCGTAGAAAGCGTGCTGTCATCGGCAAAAAGTATGAATTTGAAAAATGTTGTTGATTTGATAATATCATTTATAAATATCAGAAATAGGAGAGGCCCTAGGACAGACCCTTGTGGAACTCCATGGCTAATTGTCTGTGGGTCCGATTTTGCGTCGTCAACGACAACGTATTGCTTCCGATTTGTTAGGTATGATTTGAACCAATCATGGGCAATTCCTCGAATGCCATAACAGTGTAGTTTCGAGAGTAATATCTTATGGTCCACACAGTCGAATGCTTTTCGAAAGTCAAGAAAAACGGAGAAAACAAGCTTTCCTTCATCTATATTAGAGTAAAGGTACTGTAAATGATTTAATACAGCTTGTGTCGTTGATTTCTTAGAACGAAAACCGAATTGTCCGTCATAGAGAAAAGATTTTTGTTCAAAATACGAATACACTTTTTTATACACAATTTTTTCAAATATTTTGCTCATAATTGGTAAAACAGAGATAGGTCTATAATTATTAACGCAGTTTTTATCACCATTTTTAAAAATAGGGGTGACTCTGGCAGTTTTGAGAGAGTTGGGGAAGATACCTTGAGAAAGCGAATGGTTGATAATATCAGATATGCACGGTGCTATTATATCAGCAATAGCCTTAAGAACTTTGGCTGAAAATGTATTTAATCCATTTGATTTATTTTTCAAGTTGTTTATGCATGTAATTACATCGGAGGGGTTAGTTGGCGGGAAAAAGAAAGAGTTGTGTTCACGGACATGGTCCATGTATTGCAAGTGGTCTGTAGGTTCACTAACGACACTATCGGCTATATTTTTTCCTATATTTATAAAAAAGTTGTTGAACACTGTTGCAATATCTTGTTTATCATGATATTTTACATTTTCGTGAACGATGGATTCAATCGTTTTTTTAGCGTTATTATTCGGTCTATAGCATGAATTAAGCAGGCGCCAAGTTTTTTTAATATCAGTTTTGTAGTCAGTGAATTTGCGCGTAAAGTAGTTTTGTTTCGATGTTCGTATTTGATTTGTCACATGATTCCTGAATCTGTTATACGTTAATTTAGAGATTCGTCCTTCGTATAGTAAGGCTAAGTATGCTTGACGTTTCTTTATATTGATCACGATATCTTCAGTAATCCAAGGTTTTTGTCTATTTTTCGGCGTAATTGTGCGGGTGATTATTGGACAACATTGGTTATATGCGGTCGTTATAGTTTCAGTTAGTTTTAGTATTGCTTGGTCAATGTTAATCGCATTATTGTCTAGTTCATAGATGTCCAATGATGGCATTAATTCTTCTAGAACAGTTCGCATTGTCCCCAAGTTATATTCGTTTATACAACGATATGAAAAAGTCTCAGCATGTGGGCTGTTGCAGGGACTATAGACATTCTTCTTGATGAGAAACACCGGAAAATGGTCAGATAAGTCAGAAATTATTATTCCTGTAAGAAAATCAGTCGGATCTAACATAAAAATATTATCGAGCAACGTGGCAGATTCGGATGTAATACGCGTAGGTTTCGTGATGATTGGAAGGAAGGAGTTAGACTGAAAAACATTTATGAAGTTTGAGATTTGTTCACAGCTTTCATATTGAAGAAGATCGTAGTTGAAATCCCCGCAAATTATTATGTCATTGTATAGAGATTTGTTAAACTGAGATATTATGCTTTGAAGCTCGTTCAGGAAAGAAATGTTGCAAGCTGTTGGGGGCCTATATACAGTCCCAAGTACAATCCGTTTACCATTTTTCGTTAGTTCTATAAATAGAGTCTCAATATGTTCACGATTCATAGTCGCACTTATAATGTTTTTCGATGATATGTGTTTAGATATGTACGTACTGATGCCACCACCACGTTTGTTGCTACGGAGTGAATGATGGCTATTATAGTTCTGAATTTGAATTAGGTCTTTAGTTGAGTCATCTAGCCAACTTTCGGTGAAACTGAGAACATCAAAATTGCTGTTTAGCTCAGTGATAGTACAAGATATTTCATCTATTTTCGGATAAATGGACCTACAGTTCCAACATAATACTGAGAGATCGTTACAGGTTTTTCTCATCGATTCATTGAATTCTTTAATATTTAGGTATTTACAATTCCCAGTTTCATTTAGGTTTGGATGCAGTCTATTCAAATGATTGAGATCTGGATCAATATCATCGAAAATATCAACATGGTCAGTCATAAAGATTAAGAAACAGTAAGTAAAATGTGACGTAAAAAATAAAGAAGATGATACAGACTACAAGGTCAAGTTAAAAGTAAAGACATTCCTACTTATAGTAAAATTTAAGAAATAGAGAGAAACTAAAACACACAGAGATTATTAGTCTAAAATTATTTAAAATCTAGAATGATTTCATAAGGAGATGGCTAACTCAGTCCATGAGTGGGAGCATTAGAGATCATAAATTGCGAATAGTGTAGTTACAAGGCTGTCATACCAGTGGTATCTGCATATAACACATACGATATAGCAAAGAACGAAGTGGATTAGAATCGAAGTGACAGCGAAGTTATTTAATTAATATAAAGATCTTGAGTATCTAGATTATTTTCAGATTTTGAGACAGGTGGTAACAGAATATTTAAATCAGAGTAGAAAATCCGGCATGAGCCTTCTATGAATAATGAGAAAAAGTAGATAAAAAAACAATTTAGTGAGCAGTAAAACAAAGTTGCAAATTCTGCGTGGTTGCTTTGAAGAGCCAAAGGCAAAGACTCGTTGGATCTTGACAAAGAGTCGTAACTGCTTTTTGCCTCGCTGTGTTTTTCTTGGAATCTGAGATACACGTATGATAGACAAATAATATACGCTCAGATTTCCTTTGAACGTATTATCTTCTCACTCAGGATTTGGTTCTTCACGCAATGAAAACAAAAAATTGATTTGGATTATCGAAAGATGTTTAGAAGTATCGATTTAGCACTGAATATTTACAGTTGTGAAAATTATGGTCGGCTTCTCAGTTCTCAATTTCTGACGCACGGTGATGATCCTTTAGCATCTTCTGACTGCGGTGATCGTCCTGCAGTGTTACAACAACCAATATGTTTAGACGGAGCCATAAATGATGGTTCGCAAATAATTTTGAAATTCTTACTCCTGAGTATTATAGGGTATTATAAGTTTATTTTCTCATTTGTTAACTCAATTAAAGAGTGGAATTTGTAGAAGAGGTGTTAGCAGTTAGCACACGTGACTTTTTTCAATGACTGAGTTCAAGTAGCTTATGTGGATAGTTGATTTACCGTATAATTTCATGAAGTCATAACACAGTAGAGAATCACCCACTAGGGTGAATCGAATTTGGATTGATTAAAACCTAGCGTCAGTTTTTGAATATGAGGTAGTGCAAATGGAGTTTTTATCATTTTTTTGGAGTTGGTTGCTGTTCAAGTTAGCTTGTTTTACACTTAGGTGTTTTCAATGTTTGGACTTGCAAGTTGCGGGTCGATTGTTGTGAACTCATATTGTTGTGTTTTTATAAAATTGGAGTACTTTTTGCTTGCTCTTATGTATGTGCTGGAAAAGTATCGAATATACGTATGACATGTGTATTTCAGAAAGTATACTTAAAGGGGCATTTAATGTGGTTTCGGAAATGGAAATGGTGTCGTTTGATTAATGTGTACTTTAATCGTAGTAAATGAAACGGCGTATCTCTGTTGTACAGTAAATTTAGTTTTGTTATTAGTTTGTCATTGGGCGGAAAAGTCTAATGAGATTGGTTTCGAGAAGAAAACTTGTCTTCTACTGCACAAATTTTTCCGTGATTTCCTAAAAGGTGAAGATTTTTTGAAGTGTGTGCGAAAAACAGTAAGATTACGAAAGCTTATTGTTACGTGTAAAATAATCCACAAATTACAAAAAATCTCGAAAATATTGAAGTCCTGTTCATTACTTCTGATGTTAGAAAGCATACAACCGAGAATTGTAAAATTAATCGAACCCTCCATTTTTGTTGGTAAAATGGGAATACTGGAATAAAATTTTGAATATGGCAGCCATTTTGAGTTGCTAGAGACTGACGTGGTATGATCAAATGATATTGCAAAAGCTAAAGCTAGGAAAATTCAAGCAGAAAATATAATTTAGCAGCAGTAGAGGAACCTCAACGATCAATAAGCGCTTTTTTCTAATTTATGTGTGGTTGTTCCTATGGCTATTTAACAGTGCACGGAAGCAAATGAGACGACGGAATTTGTTGCGTTTCGAAATTGGGCGATGGAGTTTGTAGTGCTCTTCATACTCTGACTCAATGTTTAAAGATTCGTTCTGTAGTTTTTTTTTGCATTATTCGTGTATATTCCAATTTCCTCTCCCACATCGTATGCTGTCATGTACTCATAGATCTCTCTGCATATCAATTAGGAGGCAATCACTTTATCTAAAGAAGCTAAATGGTCTTACAATATAGCGACGAACTGACTGATCCATTCACCCAAGTCCAGGGTTGTCGTACATAAGACTTATATTGAAATCAAATTCAAACTTGAATTAAATTATCGATTTGAAAAGAGCTCGTGCATTTTTAGGCTGCTACACAGTGCGGCTAATTATGAAGAGAGTAAGGGTGCGTTCTAAAAATGTGACGTAAAACTGCGATGTAAAAGTTCCGTTCTGACCGGAAATAAACCATCAGTCGTTTATGTATTCAGTCGCCGGCTTTCTCGTGAGCTTCGATTATTGGTTCTAGAAAAATTTACCAGTTTATTTCAAGGCACGTGTTTCCTTTTGCTTATTTGCGCTAAACTCGAGCATAGGATACAGCGCTGTGTCAATACACCTGTAGTGAACAGTTCACGCGCCTTGTATCATCTCCAGACACACATGTAATGCTAGCCGTTCTGATGCTGTTTGCAAAATCAGGGAGAACGAGAACAAGTGTGTTCAACAGTTACTGTTTTTTATTATGTGCGCACTCAATGGTCGCTTTGGGCAACGACACTTCTCGCGGTATGTCATCTGAATCAGGAGCTTCGCGTGGTGCACCATTTAAATAAGGAGCTTCACACGTGGTGCGTTATTTAAATCAGGAGCTATGTTTTAAATCAGGAGCTTCGCGTGGTGCACCGTTTAAATCAGGAGCTTCACACGTGGTGCGTTATTTAAATCAGGAGCTTCGCGTGGTGCACCGTTTAAATCAGGAGCTTCACACGTGGTGCGTTATTTAAATCAGGAGCTGTGTTTTAAATCAGGAGCTTCGCGTGGTGCGCCATTTAAATCAGGAGCTTCACGTGGTACGTCATTTAAGTCAGGAGGCGTGTTTTAAATCAGGACCTTCACGTGGTGCGTCATTTACTTCAGGAGCATCACGTGGTACGTCATTTAAATCAGGTGCTGTGTTTTCATCTTATTTGTGTGTTCGTATCGGTACGGCTGGCAACGTGAATCAACGTGAAAGAACAACGTGAAAGAACGTGAAAGAAGACTGACGCATATTAATTGAAAATGCGACCTCAGAACTGGATTACCACGTCCGTAATCGAGAACCTGCGCCTGTTGTGGATTGGAACGCAGAGCTCCATTTTAAGGTGGAGGCATTTTGGTATTTGTTGTTTCACATGAAAACTGTTCAATGAGTCCTATCACTGTTTAATGTGGAGAAAATAATTCTTTGTATCACTGATCCAATCACCGTTTGGCGTATAAAAATAACGCTTTTGCATGATTTATTGTAAATGCCGATGCTGAATCTTCAGGTTCCGGTATTGTTGAACGTATTTAAATACGGGCACAAAATACTTGAAATGTAGATGAGTTTTGATGCTCTTGAGAATGAGGTGTAGATTTTCATGGTGGGCTCGTATTTTTGCCGATAGTGATCAGTGGGGCTCCCACATTCGTTTTTGTGCTTATGAGTTGCGTCATTGTTGATTGATGTATTTCGTGAATAAATTTTATTATTGAATTACGATATGGATTTTGTCATTGACTACGAGGTTCCCATTCATTCCTTTCGTTACTCAGTTGCCTTCCAGAGAATTGAGGCGAGAGTTATGTTTACTTGCTCTTTATTTTATCCAATTTCAAATCATTGTCTACTTCTTCTCACTTTTTTCATTTCATTTTATATAATTTTTCCAATTTCCAATCATTGTGTGCCTCCTCTTTCTTTCTTGCTCTTTATTTTTTCCAATTACAAATCATTGTCTTCTTCTCACTTTTTTCATTTCATTTTACATAATTTTTCCAATTTCCAATCATTGTGTGCCTCCTCTTTCTTTCTCGCGTTTCGTTTTATCCGTTTTGACCAACTTCAAATCATTGTCTACATCTTCTTTCTTTTTTACGGTAGGGGCGCAGAGTGTCTCAGCCGTGCCCTGTGAGGCCTATCTACATCCATGCCCTCCCTCTCTGGGATTCACAAAAAATCGTTTACAACTCCAAAACAGCAATCAAACTGCACTCCTGAGATCGAGAGCTCGTCAATTTGATAATTTTATTAGTCTTGGTATTCATGGAATGATCGCCCTGTTTCTTTTCGTAGTCGGTTATGAATGGAGCTACACGTGGTACGTACCCAGTCTAACTTTTTCGCCGGAGCACGCATGTTTTTCGACGCCTAAGCGATTTAATTACTTGGGCGGCGAAAAACATGCAAGCAGGTGGCGAAAAAGTTAGACTGGGTTAAGCTTTGAATGGTGATGATTTGAATGATTTTTGTTGCATGTAGCGTAACTCTTCTTTTATTTTAAGTAGATGATAATAAGATACATAGGGGTATTTTTGACGATGTGTAAGGACGTGTTCAAACGTTCAGCTAAAACAATTGCTCCATTTTACACTCAAATATTGCCTATAAAGCTCTGTTTGTTACTTCATAATTAACAAACGATTAAACTTTGAATGGCTTAAACTTTTTATCATTTTAAAACTGAAACTTTAGACTACTCGTACTTTCTACAGTAACCTATTGTAAGTTCAACGTTTCTTCCTGGAGACATATTTAGTGACTCAAGAAGTAAAAAAAAACGTTTTGGGAGACGTCTAGCTGTTTTTCTGCATTAATTTGAATGTAAGTACACGCAGGTGTATGTGAGCAGTGTGAAAGTTTAGGTAGGCTGCGATTTTGGAGTAGAGTGACCTGGATCCTTCCTGGGTAATACAGATGGCAGCACACGTGTCAACTCCTGCCTGAAAAGCCCATGGATCGATTATGGACCATACCTTTACTTGCTTTCAAACGTCGACTGCCGCTAACTATCGATCGGTTCTGGCACAGAGTGCCGTCACCACGATCATCGGTGAGCAGAAATTATGCGCCTGGCAAATCCGCCAAAGTTCCAGTTGAGGCGCCGGTGCCGCGTCTAGGCCGGCGGCCCAAGCGTGGTTTTTCACATCACCTTTTGCGAACGGTAAGACACGTGGCTAAAAATTAGTCCTTGTTATACATCTAATACGATGCTTGACTGAAAGTATGATGAATAACTGGGACTGATATTTTATCCGCGTGTGTCGAGCTTCGCATAAGATGAAGTACAACTCGAGGAAGATTCACTGCATTAGGTACTCGAGAGTTCATTATGACCATGTTTGGTGGGACTAACGGCGTGTGAATCAGGTAGCATTTCTCCTCACCACTGGAAGCTTCATCGTTTGCATGGCGCCTGATACGTGAATGCGGGATTCCTATGCTGTAACGTTTTAGCACTCCAATATTCATCAATAAATAATTTTTGCTACTCATAACTGTGGGTTTTAAGTGCTACTTTCGACTCGTGAATTTCTTTTCATAAATCGACTGACATTTTGATTGAAATTGTAATTATGGTAGCGCTGTGCACAGTGTAGTGATGTACTTCTATTATTTTTTTGCTACTGAGATAAATATAAGTCTAAGTTCTCGGTGTAGACAGCTTCACATATTTTGATAAGTTTTCGAAAAAATAAAAATAGTATTCATGTGTGAAACAATTGCCTGTCTCTTCTCATCTTTTAAATGCAATACGTA
Source organism: Morinoia aosen (assembly GCA_030386875.1). NCBI lineage: Eukaryota > Metazoa > Arthropoda > Malacostraca > Amphipoda > Talitridae > Morinoia > Morinoia aosen. The sequence continues at coordinate 8,974,684 of CM059559.1, read as the reverse complement.
CGTATGTTTAGCATGAGCGGGAACAGGAAAAACGAAAGAAAGGAAAAAGTTATTTCAAAGAAAGTTAATTCTTAAAATGTATGATATTGTTTTTTGAAATGCCGCGAAGTGAAAATCCTCACATGTTTAACACGCGCACGTAGTAAACTAGCTATGCCAAAGATTGAACAAGACATTAACAGGGAACATCAAAATGCATTCAAACTAGCTATGCCAAAGATTGAACAAGACATTAACAGGGAACATCAAAATGCATTCAAACTAGCTATGCCAAAGATTGAACATCAAAATGCATTCCCTTGGTGAAGTTGTATTTAGTTTGAGATGGCTTACGAATACTGTAAACTCTGAAGAAGGACACCTTAGTGGACAGTGTGTACTTGCTTTCACTCCTGAGGGTATGCTTTTGCTGTAGCCGTTGATATAGCTGTAAGTATAATTGGTGAAAATAAATGATTCTGCATCGAAATAAAAGTTCAGCATGTCGGAAAATTAAAACTAGTTTTACGTGCATACATATCAAATACCTAACAACTAGCTCGAGGGACTTGTTTTACCTAACAACAAATTTTATGAATTCCTTACAAAATAATGCTAGCGCCAAAAATTCATGTGAGTCAGGAACCAAAAAGGATTGTCACAAAAGACGACAATCAAGAATAGTCAACATGGCATCACGTCACGAATGGTCGACGTGTCGGAAATTTGAAACTAGTTTTTTTTTTTTGGAGGGGGGGGGGGGGAGGGGACGTACATATCAACATCTAATCAGGTAATGAGCTCGGGGAAACTTGCGCTATCGCACCGCAAATTTTTAGAATTTTCTACGAAAAATTGCTAGCATTAAAGAGACACGAGAGTCGGAAATGAGAAAGGGTTGTCGCACGAGGTTCACAAAAGCATTTTACGAGGTAAGCAAATATACAGAGACATCACTACTAAGTAGCAAAGGTGCGACAGAACGCTGCTTCTAAGTAGCTAAGATGGGACATTTATACTATATAATTAACATACAACGGGATATTTTTACTAAATAGCTAAGATGGAACATTGATACTACATAATTAACATACAGAGGGATATTGTCATTTTTAATAACCAAGATACGATATAGGGCACTCACTATAATGGTGAAACACCTATGTGGTTATGAGACAGTTTTTAAAAGCCGATGAGATCTTAGGGTACGGCCAGACTGAACGCGTTGGCGCTGACGCGCGCGTACGCAGGCAGAAGCTGCAATATTAAATACATGTGTTGCTCCGAGAGCGGCCATACTAGACGCGCGCGGACGCAGGCAGACCAAAGCGCACAGACGCCGCGTCGCGCTGTAAAAATTCAGAATTACTTGAGAGAAATATTTGACGCTGCGCGGCGCGTACAGTGCGTGGAGGGAGTATATATGGAGGGAGCATAGCCGTCTGTGAAGGGAACCAGTTTTTGAGATTTCTCCCATGTTTGTGGTAACCAATAGCCGTCTCGCAAGTGTGACGTCAGCACGGAAGCCAGTTACCTACTAACTACGCTAGGGTGCGCACATGCTCGCTGATTGCTCTTCCAGCTGTTGAGTTTATCGTAATCATTAATTTGGGATTCTAAGACTCCGAAAGATAATAAATTGTGTTTCCTCACTCGAGGACACATAATAATATCAAAGTTACTAGCAAAGATACATTAAGAGTTAAAAACTGTAAAGATTACAGGCCCTTGAATATAACAAATTAGAGAGCGACTTGCACGCGCACCTCATCCTTCGATTTGTGGAGCAGTACTAATCTTGCTTTGGCAAATGAACGAGTTGTAGAGGAGGCGAGGAGGAGCCAACTTCAGCCAAGCGTCTGTGGTTGGCTCACGTGTGGGGCCTTGCCAATGCCCCAGTCTCCCAACTTTTGCAGCTAATTTGAACCCGATTGGAATCGGCTATGCTCCCTCCATATATCCTAGCTCCATGGTACAGTGTGTCTCGAGCAGCCGTGAGTGCAGGATGTGGAGTTGCTACTCCCTTCCATTCAGGCTGTGCATGCAATGTGGGATGCTTTTCACCCTCAGCACAGTGACAGGGTGTTCATTAGCGACCAGTGGTCGATGATTGCGGACTCACTACAAGTTTCAGGTGAGAGTTGTAGCTGCGTTCATGACCTCTAGCATACTCGTGACGCTTAATTGTTTTTCTTGAAGTAAAGATAAGTAAACAATAAAATTAAGTTAAATTTATTTCCTTCGTTGCAGAAAATATAATCTGTCACTTAAACTAAACTCATCTAAATAACATTCAAATTTGAAGATATTCGATGTTTCTTTTCAAAACATATGTCTACCCTGTAACTTTTCGAACACCAGAAATAAAATAATTTTTCAATTTAGTTCTCACATTTGCTGCAATTGGTGAGCTGTTTCTGTCAGCATGAGCTGTTTCATATTGTTCATTTAATTCAAAGAATTCATGTAATGTAAATTCCAGCCCTATATCCACTCTCTCCCTGACAACAATTGTGTAAAGCTGTTACTGTTTTTGTGATTTCTACTGCATTCTCTGCACTGGTTTCAATGGATTTTGTCAAATTCTAGATTTTCATGTCATTACTCCGAAAGCACTCTCTACACAACACCGAACTTTAGATAGGAGATAATTGATTTTTTTTTGTTTCATTCAAGTTTAGACGTGGGCATGGGCGCATTCAATAAAGGAGCAATGTGTAGGCTTCATCCCTTACAAAAAGAAATTGCGTTTCTTCATCACTCCCGGGTAGCTTCATTGATTCAGGGAATTGAATTTGTTTCCCTGCATGCATTCATACAGGTCAGTAATACGGAACACTCCATCATCGCTCTGCTTACCAAATGTTCCAACGTCAACACACACAAATTTGAATTCATGATCTGTAACACCTTTTAGAATTATTTAAAAAAATGCTTTTAGTTCAATACAGGTATCCTATTTGGTTTGAGCATGTTATTCGAATGCGTTTGCCGTCTATCGCGCCAAAGCAGTTGGGGAAGTTCCTTTTTATACAAAACTGCTCTGCAATTTCACTACACAACTTTTGATCAGGGTAAGGCATACATATGAGTTGAAGGTTTCTCCAAATAGCTTTGCGTGTCTTCGTCACAATAGTTGCAACTGTTCCTCATCCTGAATTGAAAAGCTAACAATCAAAATGGCGATCCAGTTGTCACATTTCTGAAAAACACAATAATCATGTTTGAAATGCCACATCAGTCAGTTTAAATGATAGATCTTTCCTTTTTTCAGAAGAAGCAGCAAGGAAGAAGTATAAAACTGTGCAAGATAAATTTCGAGTGGAATTGAAGAAACTTTCGCAAGGAAAGTCGGGAATCGCAGGAGTTCCCCCTGAATCATATGAAAGCAAGTGGCCTTTTTAAAATAAAAAGATTTTATGAGAGCTCAAATGTACGGACAACAGACAATTGGAAATTTGTCAGAGATGGCTTCGAAGCAAAACTGCACTGATGGACAGCAATCAGAGTCGATGAGTGCAAGCATTACTTCGACTTCTGCTCATGACACTGATAACGCTTGCGAAGGTCTTGTAGAACCCGGTATTGATGGAACAGGAGGAAATATGGAAGAGGGCTCCAAAGAACCATATAGAAAAAGGGGAAAAGTTCAGAGTGACATCAGGAAGCATTTCTTGCAATTAGTTAAAGAGAAACTTGAAAACCTCAAAGGAAAGAGTGAACCTGATGAATACAGTCTCTTTCTTCAGAGTGTTGTACCCTCAATGCAGAGCATGAGCAAAAGAAATCAATGCCTGTTTAAGATTATGGTTCAAGAACTAGTTTAAAATTCTTACATGATAAAAACGACGCATTTAAATGGGGGTATTGGCATTCTAATGTTTACGTTTCCCTAACTTTTTCAGCCCTTTCCATGGGATATTTTTGCATTAGTCTTAAAGGCTTACCAATTAATTTTACGTTTAATAAATAATCAAATATTATACTGATACATAAATAGAGAGTAAACTATACCTTTTGGATAACAGACATATAACTTACAGCTAATTATATAACCTGAAATGGAATTGCTTTGCAAATAAGTGTGCGTAAAGAATTACTTTGTGATCAATAAACTTTTAATTAATTTCATTGTAATGTAATATTAAGTACATATTGTTGATTGAACTATCGTAATTTTACTTACTTTATTGTTACCATCATCCGTTTTTCTGGGGAGAAAGCCTGCCGAAAGTTAGTGGTTTGTTTGTACATGTATAGGTCCTCAGTCACTAAGCTGAGCAGCTCATCAAATATAGCCATGCTCATCCTTCTGTATTTTTGAAACTTTTTTTGGACATTTCCGTAGATCAGAAAACTAATGATGGTATTCTCCTTGCTCGAATTTTGTTTTTATAAAATTGGGTGAACGGCAACTCACTGATTTCCATCAAGAATTAGGTACTCTACATATGAGGACTCCAAAGAGAACACCTTCTCACTAGAAGTCAACATGACAATTAGTTATCCCCGAAGCCCGATGCTTCTCGATGAACGCGCGCGTCAGCGTGTAGTATGGCCGCCTCCATTCAAATGACAGCGTCAGAACGCGTGAAGCGTACGCACGCGTCAGCGCCAACGCGTGCAGTCTGGCCGTACCCTTAGGGTGGACACCTTATTTAATTAAATAACAGGTTGTCCCGTACAAATGTGCTTTCGCTGTTACGTATTCAAATTACGAAATTTGTGTTACCTACTAGTATTCCAATTCAACTCCTTACTTTTGACCAGTTTTTGTGACTCAGCTTGTGCAAGTTGGACCATGTTCTTGAGATACGACTTCAACCAAAGCTACCTAATCCCTTAGTTGATAAGCAAAACATAGTTTTGATACTCTCGAACGCCACCGACCACATCACATAATTCGAGCACCGAGACGTACTTACCAAACAACTTAGATAAGCAGCAGCTACCTACACAAGGGCGAACACGGCCGGACCGCGTATTGCATCAAGACGCGACTACAACGATTAGCACCCGGGGGCACTGCTCAGGTATGTTACCTGCCGCCACCCTCTTGACACTCACACCGCATAGGACTGCTCGTGTTGTAGCCATCTACCACGGTAGAGGAAACAAGGTAGAGTCATTTCTATGGTGGGAAAATACACCTCTTCTTGTTCGGCTACCCAATAGAAAGGCTTCATTTCAAGAGCTCTGGATGACGTCACCATTGCGACATGTCGTTAGGCCAATATTGGTTCTAGATTTAGGGGTTAGCAGTGTTGCCCGATGCAACATGAGCATTGCTATTGACCCGTTATCGTGACGTCACAATTGCCACACGGTTGACGAAAATAAACCTGGTTTGACCCTACCTTGTTCCTTCTACTGTGCCAGGCACTCGGTACTTCAATCGCCAGGCAACTGTAATTCTCTTGCAACCAACCAACCGGATGGTGCGTTCTCTCGTGTCCGACTCCGTTTGAAAAACTGGTACTGACATCAGGCCGCGCACCCGGTGCCACCGCACTTCATGGGTGACTTTTATGCAACAGTTGTTTAAGATGTATTAGAGACTTGTGGTGACTTTTGTGCAGCAGTTGTTTATGATGTATTAGAGACTTGTGGTGACTTTTGTGCAGCAGTTGTTTATTATGTATTAGAGACTTGTGGTGACTTTTATGCAACCGTTGTTTATGATGTATTTGAGACTTGTGGTGACTTTTATGCAACCGTTGTTTATGATGTATTTGAGACTTGTGGTTGCCGTTGGGAGCGTCTCTCGTGTATTTTGCTGGCTACTCTGTTGATCCATTCCAGATTGTTTTAGTTTTAACTAAGGTAGAATAGGACTGCGACTGCGTGATTGCGTTTATGAAGAGTTGATGAAGGAAGGTTCAAGTTTTAACGAAATTGTTTGTCGTTTTCTGTTTAGAAATATTTGTTGTTGTGCATAGGTATTTATCGTACGTTGTATTCTTGCTCGAAATATGGAAATATCTTGCTATTATTGCACAAAATGTTGAGAATTATTTTATAAATCATAGGTAAAGGGATTAGTTTAAATCTAATAAATTTTCATATGAAATTCAGTGTAAATATTGAACGTAAATAATTTTGATATTTCAAAATTTAATGTTTGATTTTTAAAGTTTGTGTGTTGAATTTGTTTGATATCAAGATAAACATAAGTCCACTCTCACACAGTTCATTTTGCAGTGTCTTTTATTAGCCAAATAATTTTTTATCCGAAAATTTTACTGAACGGTCGAGATCTATTAAGAGAAACGAGTTTCCATCTTCTGTGTCAGTAAATGGGGAGTAGGTAGCGTTTCTTGAGCTCAAACAATTTCTGTGCAGGGACTGAAAAGAAAAATAATAGCAACTCATTTCTTGTATGGGAGAAATAAGGTATATTTCTTCAATTTTTATGCGAGGAAGAGTGTTTCAATACAAAAGGGTTGTGTGCGCTCGAGACCAACTTAGTGCTTTTTAAAAATCGACGTTTTGGCATTCATTGACGAAGAACTGAAGCAACTCTTGATACTTTTACACTGTTCTTCTTTCTGATGGGTATCCTTCTAACTGAGGACAAAACCATCGTTTGTACAGTACTGGAATATTTTTCACCGTGTGAATTCGCAGTATGAATCAAACATTTGGTTCACCGAACGGCCCGCGACTGCTCATTTACAGTTCAGTTATATGTTTTACTCTTTCAAATGCTGCAATGCGCCAGTATCGCGGTCAGTAATGGGTTTATAAAAGGGGCTGAGGCGAAAAATAATGCGAGGAAAACGGTCTAATCGGAGACCACACTTCGCGTAACGGCTGCATCAAGAGATATTGTGTAACATGAATGTCCTGATGCTCGTGCGAGAAAATTGATGGTTGTTAATGTGTTGCGTTGGTTTCTATGGTGATTCGTGTCTAACGCTATGGGGCCTGAGGACAACTCGAAAATGAGCCACTTGTCTCGTTTTTGTAGCCATTTCCTGTTCTAGTGTATTCTGTTCTATTCTTTATTTTACATTCTATTTTTATATTAAATTCTACATTCTATATTCTCTATTCTATTCTATTTTACACACAAGTACCTCAAGTACTTATGCGTCTCGCCCTCTCTTAACCGCAGAGCGAGACGACTCAGCTGCTCATATTCGTACGACCGGAATATCGGAATGGCCCTTTTTCTGACCAAATCCGGGAATTTTTGCCAGAAAAGGCCAATCTGGCTCCTGCTAAAAGATCCCATCGTGGCCATGCGAAAGGACTGTCAATGAAGGTCCTGGAAAGGAACGTTTGCGTAGGGGTTGCGCCTCGGGCAACGCGTGCTGCGATGTGTATTGCAGTCACGGAAGTTCACTACGTTTCGTGTCCTTAAACCAAAGTAAGGCAGGGAGGTTTTTCGGTGCTACCACAGCGCGAGGTCTACCGCCATATATCGCTATGTGAATTTAAGGTGTACAAATTAAGTGTTTATCGCTAAATTAAATGTTTGGAAATAAGTAATATCCATTAGCAACCTAACCTAGCCTCACGCTATAGTACTAGCTAGAGGTAGATTTCATGCTATAGCGTGGTAGCCCTCACCCTACAGCAGCACTCGTTTTTCTGTCCACGTAACTTCAGATTTTTCCTTCCATTTCTATAGTAGTTGGGTGACGGCGAGGCTGCTGTCTGCTCTGCCTCGACCTGATGAGAAAAACATTTCATATTCGTCCGTGGGTTAATGACTTAAACATCTGCAACACAGAAAGCATTGTTTGTCAGCAGACGTTTGGTTGAATCATACTTTACTGGAGTTATGACAATTGTAGGTGTTTCACTTTATCGCTGCACGGACAGACGTTTGGTAGAACCGTACTTTGATGGAGTGTGACAATTTTAGACGTTCACTTTACCGCTACACGAGCAGGCGTTTTGGTAGAATCGTACTTTGGTGGAGTTATGACAATTTTAGCCATCCACTTGACCGCTACACAGGCAGACGTTTGGTAGAATCATACTTTGGTGGAGTTAGGTCAATTTTAGGTATTCATTTGACCGCTATACGGGCAGACGTTTGGTAGAGGTGGGGTGATGGCCCAGTTTTAGGGGTTTACTCGACTGCTTCGCGGTCTGGAAATAATCAACCCGCATAGTGCTCAGGTCTGACTCCTGGCTACGGTGGGTGAAATACTGCGCTATTTTTGGGCTGCCATCACCTCAAGTTTGCTCCCTCGCTGTCATTTTGCGGTAACGCAGCCAAGACTTTATTTACGCGCTGCAAATCGGGACAAATCGCTGGGACGACTCACGATCTTAGGTCTCCTTCTGACTAAACTCCGTCATTGAACATCATCTTTTACAACTGCTCTACTGTTCGAGCCTTGTGTTTTCATCCCAACTAAAAACCAGTTTTTCCTTATTGTTTTGGGAAGCAGAGGATTCTTATCAGCACGTCCGAGTTGATTTCTTTAGATCCTTCTTCATTCAGTCATATTGAGTGATTTTCGTTGCAACGTTTCTGGGGAGCATAGAATGTTTTTCTTGAGGTCGATGCCTGAAATGGCTGGATCTATTGCTATTCCTCTTTATAGAATTGTGTCACTGCAAATAGGGAGAGGCTTTCCTAGCGATACCACGCGGCAGGAGGTGCGGCGGCTGTTTTTTAACTCGTTCACCGCGTTGCCTCGGTTGTTAATGGGTGGTTTGGTTAGGTTGTAAGTAGCAGAGTTGGAAATCTACTTTACCCGCTCGAAAACATTTTTTCTCTGCTAAGAAATATGGAAAAACAATTGCACGATAACATTCCACCTCCTATGATGACAGTTATTTTTTTAAAAGATCGCGAAACATGAAATGGGATTCATTTATACCGGAACGTGAATGAGCAATTTACTAATTGTTACACGTATGGCCCAATACGTGGAGTATGTACGTGTTATCATGTTAACTGCGATGGGTTAAACTGAAGTTCAATATTCAGTTCAAATTTGGAGTCATTTGTTGGTAAACAACTTTATAAATAGCAAACATCAACTGGATCGGGATTTTATTTAGCTTTCATTAAGTATTTATAAAAAATGAGTTAGTGACTGCATGCGAGTCAGCAGCACTATGAAAATCACCTAAGTGGCTACCGATGGGTCACTTTCGCAGGACATGTGTTAAGTTGGTGAATGACTTGCCTTATGACCTACATGGCTACGACCACGGGGATCGCTGGCATTCCTTGCTGTGAAAGGGTGAAGGCTTTGATTTTTTTGCGTTCAATATCCTGTACGACTTATAATTATCCCCAGAATGCAAATTATAAGGCACCAACATCAGTGAGATATTGCAAAATTGACGACTTGAAATTTTGTCTCGCCGAGCTCACTTAGTTCCCCGCAGTGTAATTTGTTGGAGAACATCGGGTCAATATTGAATATAATGTTGTCAACGAATTTCATAATTTCGTAGGTATAGATAGGTAATTTAGTCGATTTTAAGACGTTTTACATGAATGACAATGTGCCCGGAAATGCTTAGTTTAGGAGATATAGGATAAATAACGCCAGGTAAGAATAGCATTAACGGCAGTTTCGATATGGCTCTTCCGGCGTTTTGCGGACGCGGACCACGCCAAGTTTTTTGGCGGGAGTCATCGGCCTCGGTATGATTGAGTTAAATTAAGATATATTAGGCTTACTTAGGTTAGGATACTTAACTAAATTAACTTTACCAAACCTAACCTTACCTATCGTTACGTCAGAACCGGATTTCTGCTTATTTACCTCTCCGTTTGTTCAATTTTATTAACGACGTTCCTATAACTTCAAAGTTAAATATCTCCAAAAATAAGCATTTCCGGGCACATTGTCATTCATGTAAAACGTTTTAAAATCGACTATATTACCTATCTATACCTACGAAATTATGAAATTCGTTGACAACATTATATTCAATATTGACCGAACATCGGAGCGATTTAGTCTTTATTTCATTTCATCATTTCCAATTGTTTCGATTTTCATAGTGTGTATGAAATAGTGTATTTATTTATATAGTGTGTATGAAATTGTGTATTTATGTATGAAATAGTGTACACGTATTTTTCTACGTTTGAAATGTATTTTTCTACGTTTGAAATGTATTTTTTTCGCTATCACTTCAGTGTGTTGATGCTCGACAATAATCGAAGCGGAGAATAGTTGCTCAGGTGAGTTGGACTGATATGAAAATGCACATAATTATGTCCCATTATTCAAAGAACATTTACTCGTTGGTAAAACTGAAGTAGGTGTCCCCTACTACAAGTACGCTGAGAAACGCGTATCTCGCAGACAGTTTTTAAACTTTTCGATTTGACAATAATCACATACATCAATTTCAATCTTGTAACAGCAGTCGGACCAAAGAGGCGCGTCCATCTGATTCGATGGCGGTGCCATCTGCATTAGATCTTCCAAGTTTCAGCGTCCTTCTCCTGCTAGTAACTGTAAAGCATGCCCCTATGAACTCTGAACGAAACGACGCCGAATTAAGGTAGGCATGATGCCGAGAGGGCGCTGATGTCCTTGTTAAGAGCGTCACTGATCCACTTATGGCAGCGGACTCGGTATGTATGTATGTATGTACCCTCTACCCAAGCAGTCACACTGTTTTCTCTGGGACACACACCAGTGTTGGCTGCCTCACGCACACACTCGCATGACCGTTGATCTGTTGTGTCGGCCCGCACACGGACGCGAACCGACACATACGCACACTGCACCCACACGAACGGACGAACGAACTCGTATTAGCCTGACACCTGTGGTGTGCTAGCCTTTACAACCGGACTTGAGAAGCCAACGGCGAGGAGAAACTTCGGAGAGTCTGGTGCCGCCATTTTAGAGTTCGTTTTAATCTAGTTCTAAGGATCCTATGAAAATTAGTTTTGGTACCAGTGTGTCTTGGAATCGCCAAAATTCCTTCACGTGCGGGTGGACGGTGTTACGAAGAAGGCATTTCCAGTGGCTCGAAGGAATGGAACTTGGAGTGCGGTGGCAACGTGCAGGTAGACCAGAGCTAGCTGCTCAAGTTTTTTCAGTCGCCTCCTTGCACTTGTGATGTGAAGGCACTCGTTCTTTGCTCTCGGTCAAGTCGCGTCTGCTTCTTTGTTTCTGTGTTCCGTCTCGTGAATAATTAGTATATGTGAACGCATACTAAACTAGGGATTGAAAATATAATAATAAGTGTCATGTGTGTGTTTTGTACATTTTCGTCTGTTTTTTCGTCATTCCATCGCGTGGAAAGAATCTTCGAACGCTTTGGTGGTCCGAGATGCTGAGTGAAGGTATGGTTTCACCCACGAGTCCTCCGGACATTTTGAAATGAAATAAGTTTTCGCTGCCGTGAAAGCTTATGTGCCTACACTGATATTAACGCGGGCTAGGCATAAATGTGTGCTGCTTGTGACGCACTGTGCCTTAGTTTTCCCATCTAAAGTTCAGATAGAAAAAAAGGGAGAGTGTAGGCAGTTTCGTGCGGGTAGTGGCTGTCGCTAGTTGGGCTCTGTCGCAAGATTGACTCTTCTTGGCACTTGAGGTTTCGAAAGAGCCAAGGCTGCGTTGTTAAGCCATTACCTCTAATTCTCTCATTCTTTTGTGTTAACGTGCCTTGACATCGATGTTATTTCAGTCTTTCCGCCTGGGCGGTGTGATGGAGACCCGTAATTTGGCGAAATCGTTTCTCATTCGCACTTCATACCTATTCTCAATATATATATTGTTTGAAACCGCTGTGAGTGTGATATAGAATTTGAAACTATAGATTTATAGTGATGTAGATTTGAGTACTAGAGATTCTATTGATGAGGGTTCTATTAATGATGAACTTCGTTCTAGCCTATCAGTCGAAATTTATCATGTCTCGTTTTATAGGTAAAGAATGAGATTATTTTGAAGTGAAATAGCGTTATGTCACACCGTGGATCACGATATTTACCTAAAAATTTGAAATTTTAAAGCTGAATTTTCTAGTATATTTATCTACACCGTAGTTTTACGCCCCACCAGATAATTATATGAATTTATACATGACCGTCTTGAATATTCATAAGTTTGAGCTGAATGAAGAGTGCTCAGCGCCCACAACTCGAGCACATTCTTTCACGTGTTTACGGTGCCTTCCTCCTTCCTTTTTTAGGAACACTTTTGTTGTGGTTAGCGAGGCCCAAGCTAACTTATAATAATCTTTTCACGTGTATTAGCTTATGTGTACGTAAGCTTACTTATTCATGCATGTAGAAAGTACTTCTTGAACTTTCATCTGAGGAAGAATTTCACAAAATTGAAAGACTTGAATTTTCTTTCAGAATAAACTTGTAATGTTCCATAGCATCTCCCTGATGCGAAAACCAGGTCATCTAAAACATCTCTTACATTTACCAAAAATTTTTCTAACGTAGTCTTTGTTGGTGGATATTTTATGAATCGCGTTTTTGAAGTCCAGAAATAAAATCGATATCGCAACTATGCACGAAGAAATGTTGTAGGTGCTGGAACGTTAACAGTTACTTGACTGGAACTCAAGGTCCCATGTTCACGCTTTAGCGTCTGTCCTTATTAGTGTAATATTTTAAAATGCAGTGCTGTTTTGGCTTCACCTCTAAGTTCGTATGCACACGCTCTAGTTCTTAGCCTTAAAAGTGTATTTTGATATTGTTTGTGTTTGGGCTTCACTTCAAAGTTCAAATGCACACGCTGTAGTTTCTAGCCTTATTATTGTAATATTTAAAAATTGAGTGGGGTTTTAGATCACTGCAGGCTCCTATGTTCACCTTCTAGCTTTTGTCCTTATTAGTAAGATAATTTTGAAATGCAATGCTGTTTTGGTTCAACCCCAACTTTCCACGCTCCATTATTAGTGCTCTATCAGTGTAATATTTTGCTATATTAGTGTATTATTTCGAAATGCAGCGTTGTTTTGGCTTAACCTCAAGTTCCTACGTTCACGCCGTAGTTGTGGCCTAATAAGGCCACAACTACAGCGTGAACAACTACAGGAAATGTTACACTAATAAGTGTAACATTTCGAAATCGAGTGCCGTTTTAGATGAGTGCAAGCACTAGGAGGCGCGCGAGTGCTTGCATTCCGCTGGTGTGGGAGTGGGGTGCCCTTTCGTTGTGACCTCTCGCCATACCGCTTCCCCGATGCGCGCACGCTTCTTTTTGCCCTAGAAGAACGTGCATTTAAGTGTTTTTATTAACATAAAGTCGCTTTTGAGTTTACGCATAAATCAATTTTCAAGGTCTATGGAAATGTCCATTGTTTCTTGTCAGTCTCGGCTCCTATAATCTGGGGAAAGGAGGCTTAGCGAGGAGCTTTGGTGTGCCGAGCCTGCGACTGCCCTGATTGGCGGGCGGGTCGATGTGGTTGCCTGCGATTGGTATTCTTTGTTTACTGCTGTCTTCGTTCGTAGTTGTGTTGTCCTGAATTTGTTGCCTCAATGAGCATCGTCATCGAAGTCGAGTATTCTCGATACTGTTTTTGACATGAAAAACATTAATTTGGTTAACTTTACCTGACTTCACTTGTATAGGCTTGAGATCATCTCAGATTAGTCATACGTTTTTAGTACCCAAATGAGTGGATTTAAGCGAACTAGGCTTCAACTGGCGTATTAATTAATTCATCAGTCTTCAATCTTTGAGTTACGTGATGGTGCTTTGTGTAGAGCATCCACAAAGCTGCAGCTTCTAACAGAATCGATTTCTGACATCTTTTATTTCCGTCCGTTACCAAACATGAATACGCTATGAATTATTTTCGCTTTGACATACTCACGGAAGTTGTATGATTTGAAAGTCATTTGGGTTTTGATTTCCGCAGAAAAAAATAGCTTCGGTTCTCTCATCGCTGAAGTCTTGGTGGTGTGATACACCAGAAGGGCTAGTGCGTGCTGGACACTTTCTATGGGGTTGCTGTGCATGCATGGTGTTAATGGAGGATGTTCATAACGCGTCCTCTTGCTAACCGAGTATGGAAACGAGTAAACGAGTATGGAAATTAGTAAGCGAGTTTGGAAACGAGTAAGCGAGTTTGGAAACGAGTGAGCGAGTGTGGAAACGAGTAAACGAGTTTGGAAATTAGTAAGCGAGTTTGGAAACGAGTAAGCGAGTTTGGAAACGAGTGAGCGAGTGTGGAAACGAGTAAACGAGTTTGGAAATTAGTAAGCGAGTTTGGAAACGAGTAAGCGAGTTTGGAAACGAGTGAGCGAGTGTGGAAACGAGTAAACGAGTTTGGAAATTAGTAAGCGAGTTTGGAAACGAGTAAGCGAGTTTGGAAACGAGTGAGCGAGTGTGGAAACGAGTAAACGAGTGTGGAAACGAGCAAACGAGTGTGGAAACGAGTAAACAAGTGTGGAAACGAGTAAACAAGTGTGGAAACGAGAAAACGAGTGTGGAAACGAGTAAACAAGTGTGGAAACGAGAAAACGAGTGTGGAAACGAGAAAACGAGTGTGGAAACGAGCAAACGAGTGTGGAAACGAGCAAACGAGTGTGGAAACGAGTAAACAAGTGTGGAAACGAGCAAACGAGTGTGGAAACGAGTAAACAAGTGTGGAAACGAGCAAACGAGTGTGGAAACGAGCAAACGAGTGTGGAAACGAGTAAACAAGTGTGGAAACGAGAAAACGAGTGTGGAAACGAGCAAACGAGTGTGGAAACGAGTAAACAAGTGTGGAAACGAGCAAACGAGTGTGGAAACGAGTAAACAAGTGTGGAAACGAGAAAACGAGTGTGGAAACGAGCAAACGAGTGTGGAAACGAGCAAACGAGTGTGGAAACGAGCAAACGAGTGTGGAAACGAGCAAACGAGTGTGGAAACGAGTAAACGAGTATCCATACTAAATGGTGCCTCCCTCCTTCCTCTCTTCGATACGCTTTTTTTTGTAGCGGTTAGGGAGGCCTAAACTAACTTATATTGATAATCGTGGATCATGATTGTCCTTCAGTATTTAGCATTGCATCAAAAGGTTGCTCACGGTGATATTCTCTAAGGAAATAAAGTGCTGGAGAAATAGATGGAATTCCATAGCCTTTTTTAGGAGAGTTATGCTGTCAGTATCAGCCGAGTTATTTTTCCTTCGAGACTTGAAAGGTGCCCTTTGCCGAGGAACGTAGATTTGGTCGATATTTGTCTCTAGGGATTAAGATTAATAGGTAGGGTTACACTGGTCCTGAATTTTCCTTATCCTTTTTTGGTGATGGTAATATACTGATAATAATACAAATTTATAATGAACTGCCGATTGCTCAATGCAACGAGCGCCTTTCTAGAGCACAGTGATATATTTTTTGCTAGGATGTTGTGCTCCTTTTTGGCATTAGGCCAATGCTTGTTCCTTTACGTGCTGTTCCTGTTTTTCATTCCTAAATGATTGTGTCAAAGTTTTCTCATGACCATCAGTATAGTTATGCATCTCAAGGGATACGGTAATTGGGTGACCTAGTTAGGAGCGTTACCCCCTCAGAGGGATACAACTGTCGTATCTATGGGAATTAACGCTCCCAGTAGGAATATGTGAGGTCCCGAGTTAAAGATAGGTAGGTCATCCTTCTGTTCTGAAGGTAACCTCATGTCTCCACGGAAGCGGTTGCTCAAGCTACGTGTAGGTCGAGCTTAATCGCTGCTGTTTTTTGTATTTTTTCAGATTTTATAACGAAACGTGATATCTGGGGTTTAAACGTCAGGGGCGAAGCATGTGTCTGGCTGGCTCGATTGAAGTAAAGTGATTTCGACTTCGCCCCTCTTGTTCATTATTATATCAGTACATACTACATAGTTTACTGCTAAGTTTAAAGGTTAAGCTTAAACTTAAGTTTAAACTTGAACTTGAGTTGAAACTTATACTTAAACATAGTTTAAGTTTAAATGGACGCTATTATTTCAGTATGAGGCAGCTCGTTCCATTTGACGCCGTTCACTAAGACTTGTGGTCCTACGGTAAGAAGTGCGTGTTATCTGCAGAACCTTTTTCCATTTTTTTGTTGTGTTCGTTCATTTCTATTCTACCGCTTACTTGGCAACGCAGTAACTCGATCCGAAGGACCTTATGTTTCATTTTCTATTCTAACGAACGCTAGGCTTAGAAAATTAATCTCTGGATGCTCTGTCTTTGTTAGGTACCGAGGTATGGATAATAAATCGCATGCTTTATAATAGTATTTATGTATGTCAAGGGATAAATTTTTGAGGAATCATTTTCACTTCGTCAAACACCTTGCTATGGTGGCTTTTCTGACGGTGCAGACAAAAACATGTGGGTCGAAATTTTTAAAACTCGGAAGAGTTGCAGTCGATCATAATAAAACTCTTATAAGTAGAAGTTGTTGTCCCAAAACTCCAGAATTAAAGTTACGCTCTTGAAGCTTGAAAGAGTCACCACGTCAGACCTTCAAAACTTTCAAGGGTCAAAAAATCTGCTGCCAGTTTTCCTGCTGTGAAATCTTTCAACAAGCAATCTGCTCACACGTTTCTGGCGGCAGGGTTGGAATGAAGTTCATAATTAAACAGAAACGGAAGTTTTTTCAGAAATAACTCAAATTGAAATGAAGTTCATAACTCAACTCATACTGAAATCATTTACAGTAATAACTCGGAATAAAGTCATTTTCATAACTCAACTCAAACTGAAGTCATTTTCAGTAACAACTCAATCAAAATTAAAGCCAATTTCAGCATTCAGCAAAGGAAATAGCAAACGTGAAATGGAACGTGCTTGCATTTGATTTTGGTTGAATATTCAATATTCATGAAATTGAAGTTTGTGATAGCGGTGTGTTACACTGCAGTATGTGAGACCAAGCTACGACTCACATGTGGGTCGTATTGCAAAAAAAATGTTAAGTGTACACTGTACACTTAAGTGTTTTGAGTGTAAGTGTACCAAAGTACAGAACTCTTACCGAACGTGAACGTCAATTCATATTTTTCGTTGTGATTCTCAATGTACCACGTAAAGTAATATCGAGTTTCTTTGCTTTACATCGTCGTGATCAAAATGGATGATTATTTTCTTTCATTATGCGGACTTTCTTTGTTATGTAGCAGTGAAAGAACGTCTGAAATTACTTGAAAGCTAATCCATTTTTTAACTGATCAAAATTTGTTCGCAGATTTTCCATTGGTATTTTTTGTTACATGCATTAGGAATCGATGAAATATACTTTTGCTCTCTGGCTCATTAGATGACAATTGATTCTCAGATATGTAAAATAATTCCCAATTTATGAACAAGAAATAATTTTTTTATGTTCACAGATATTTAGTTAAAAATTTCAAGGCTCTACGTATCATATGGTGCTCAAGATGATTATTGCTATTTTTCCAGTGATCCCGAACAATAACGTATTTTCACCATCCAACTCTACGAGTCTGTAAGTGGAAAGTCTGAAGCATTAACAATTATTACACGAGGAAAACTTCGTGCTAACATCTATTCCATGTATGCTTATCACCGTCATTCCGATCTCTCGTATTTATTTCATTAGGATCAATCCGCAACCCTAAATGAAATACTATACCTTTCAAGTACCTCAATGTTTAGATCCTAATACGTGAAATAATAAAATACTTCAGCGTATTTTGAGTTGAGAAGGCATTTGTTACTCGGTTTTGATTACTGTACTGTGTTGATTTGATTACAATTCACAACCTTGGGTGAGACGTACATTCTGATTGATTAGAGAATGTCGGAGCCTTCGCTATTTACGTATTAACATCAGCCAGACAGCTAACTGCAGCTTTTGTGGCTGCGATGGAGCTGTTCGCAGAGAGAACGGTGTGCGTGACAGACTGACAGACAGCGCGCTTATTTAAGTCTCGAATATATTCAGGATTTAACCACCGTTTCCGCTCAATTAAGGTCATCATCACAGTGAAACTCGGTGAAGATTTCGTTTAAACAGCGCTATAAGGGACCAGTGTTTTGGATGACTCAGCCCAATATAGCCTGCGTATTGGGGCGATTATCTCAGAAGTGACGAAAATTTCAAGTATCCATTCCATAGTTTCGTATCATTTCGAGGTGATCTCAGCTTGTACGGTTAAAAATTGGTACCAGTAATTCAACAATTTCAATGCTCGATGCAAGTTTTAAATATCCAAGATTAATTTGACATCTGACTCAGGTTTTAAATTACTGGGACTAGTACGACGCTGGATCCAAGTTTGAACAACCTAGAACTAATTCGATGCTGGATACAAGTTTTGAATAACTGGAGCTCACTGGGACCAATTTTAATTTTCATCGAGCTACCGTTGAGGTATTTATTAGGGGATTTTGTATAATTCGAGTAATTATATTACTCGAATTATACCAATTAACATGTTAACTGCGGCGGATTAAACTGAAGTTCAATATTGAACTCAAATTTGAGTTAATTCGAGAGATCAATTTTGAAAAAAACAGACATTAAATAAAACGTGCCTTCATTTAGTTTTCATCGTGTATTTATGAAAATTGAGTTTGTGACTGCTGGTCTGTCTGCAGCATTATGGAAATCCCCTCAATGGCCACTGGTGGGTCACGTCGCCGTGAAAGTGTTAAAGATGACCCTATCCCTCTGTGGACATAAGGTAGGCAATAGGTTTAGGTCAGTTCGGTTTGTCTATCCCATGCGGACAGCCGCCCCAAAGGGGACACTGATAGATTATCCCAGCTATTGAAAGGACTTTGGGACCTCTGAATTTTTTGAACGCTTTACTTCATCCAGTTTCATGCTTTCCTAAGTTATCTCTTCTTCTTCCTTCTTAACTCGCAGTTTCTATGCGCAGGGGCACGCTGTGTAGGAACACATCTTGTTCATAGCTTCCTCGTTTTCTGCACTAAATGTCAAGCGGTCCTTTCCTTCGCTCTCTTGAGATCGCCTTTATTGTATCTAGGGTGTCTCGAACGAATATAAGGAAATAATAAAGATAATTCTGCAAGAGATTTATGCCGGCTTTTGCTGCTTGGGTCAGAGAATACCAATAGACAAGATAATCCAACATAAGCAGCTTCTGCATGTAGACTCCAGCAGCACCGCTGATTCCTTCGCGAACATTGAATGATCTCTGAATGAAATGTATGCCGAATTTTTCGGACTAAATGCACACACGATGTATCCAAGTATTATTCAGTTATATCGCTTTATTCAACAAGCATGTAGAGCTGAAAAACAAAAAAATTGATCTGGCAAACGCGTGTACTTTTTTGTATTGACAGTAGATTTTATGACCTTCTCGAAGTACGATGCTCACGAGTTTTTAATTTTCTTCTTCAAGGTTAAATGCGCAAGTTGGGATCCAGGTTCTTTCTATGTAGATACACGCAACGTATCGTAATAGTTAGCTGCTTACTGGTATAGAATAGATCACCATTCCGCCTGACAGTCCTTAGTCTAAACTTTTCCCCATTGAATCAATAATTTTGGCCTTCCCATGCAGAAGATATGGACGGCTAAAATCATAGATACAAAAAAGTTACCCTATTGCGGATTGCTATCCCGTGCATACCGAAGATTTGGCGGGTAGTTGCTGTAGGTTTCAATGACCTCACGTCGTGGCGTTCGCATCGTATCGGCTGGCATGGCTTAGATTTGTGCCGTTTGTGTTATTGTTCGCGGGCATCGGCTGGCGTGGCTTTGATTTGTGTCGCTTGAGTTGTTGTTCTCATGGTATCGGCTGGTATGGCTTAGATTTGCGCCGTTAGAATTGTTCTTTGAGTAATGCGTGTGGTGTTGACTTGAAAATACCTCACGGCTTGAATTGTCGAGAACTTTAGCTTGGTTATATTGTATTTTTATGAAGCATATTCTTTCTTTCAACGTTTAGGAGTTTAGGTGGAGATATATTCAGTGTTGAGGGTTTCATCAGGACTACCTGAGAGCAAGAATCACTTCGAGTGATTCTGGCATTGCCTTGAAGAAATGTCAAACCATAATTTTGTTGTTCGAAATATTTACGGAGGGAACATTATCCTAACGTTTGAGTTACAACACCGTACTTTTAGTTCAGTTTCACCGATGGAGATTTTGTTATGGGTGTGCATTGTTCATAAGCGTGGGGAACCCCACAGTGGCTTATGTTCACTTCAAGGATTATCTGGGATTTTCATAATCATGGATTAAAACTAAAGAGCCTTGGTGGAAAAGATGTTTATCTTTGTGAGAGCCAACTTCTATTGGAACCTTTCATCGAAGTACAGTACATCGAAGTGACTTGAGAACGATCGAAAGAATGTGGAATAGAAGATAAACGGCTAATAAATGGTATTATTCTACATCATTGATGAAATGAGTTTTAGTACACGTCAATTTCGCCAAGCTGTTTGGTACAACACCTGTTACAGTGTTAACATTGTCTACTTGGGAATTCACAATTTAACTGAAGGGGGAGGGGTTGAAGTGATACAGTTCTCATTTCTGTTATTTTGTTATGATACTGATCTGTTTGCAGTTTTATGTGTGATGTTGGTTTGGTTTCTATTTTACTGTTGTTAACTGAGATTCTGGATACATTTTAATTATATGATGGATCATTTAATTTAAATTTAATGTGCCTTCTTTTACAGTTTATACTGATCATGAGCAATGTAATGCTCGAAAACTTGAGGGATAATTTTATAGAAACAGTCCAAAATGGTATAGTTTTTCCTGTTCTAATTCGTTGTCTGGCAGTAAATCTAACAACCATCAGCAAGATTTGCAACTAAAAATGCTCAAATAATCACGTTCGGAAGCGTTTTTTTTTGCTATGAGTAACCAGTTTATTTTTTCATTTTAACGTATGGAAATGTCATTGCGTATGTATTGTATTATTGAAGGTTGCGCAATAGGAAGACATCCATTCCGTCGCTGTCCAAGCGCAAACAGTGATGACTTGTTGCATAATTTTGTGGCTCTCGTATCATGGCTTCAGGTTTGATGAAGCACTAGACCGCCAACTATTGATTTGGTTCATTTAAACGTTCATTGCGGTGTGACCCACCGGTGGGTTGTGCTTAAGTTTTTCCAGCTGCAAAACGACCCATCGATGGGTCGTTTGAAATTTTTTTAACAATCTTTTTAATTTAATTGTATTTACTTTTTAATGTAATTGTATTTACATTTTAAATTAATGGTATTTACATTTTAATTTAATGGTATTCACATTTTAATTTAATGTTATTTATATTTTAATATAATGGTATTTACACTTTAATTTAATGGTATTTACACTTTAATATAATGGTATTTACACTTTATTATAATGGTATTTGCACTTTAATATAATGGTATTTACACTTTAATATAATGGTATTTACATTTTAATTTAATGGTACCAGTATTTATTTTATTCAGATAATGTTTACTAATTATGAAATTTTTGCAAATTCTGACTTAGAATTTGAGTTGGATATTGAACTTCAGTTTTAACCCATCGGAGTGAACGTGTTAAATCACCGCAGTATAGTCGGATCACCTGGAGCTGTGCGCGTATTTGTGGAGTGTTGATCAATCTGTAGCACTGATACGAAGCACCTAAAATATCGTCGCTTGTGCTGTTTTTGCGTCTGTGTCACAGACCTGTGTCTGTGTTGCTTGGGCCTATTTCCATAGTGAGTCTAGACACGAAACTCTGATTTGAACATCAGTCGTTTTGGACTCGCACCCAAAACGCCGCGCACAGCATTTCTATCTATAATCAATTAGCAGTTTCGAATTGTAACTGCTGCCGTTAAATCTAGAGATGCGGTAGTTATTGCACTACTGAAACTCCCAAAATTAAATTCGCGTAAGCTTGATTTCTATCTATAATATCGATTAGCAGTTTCTAACTTTAAACCCAGCCGTTGAATTTAAAAATACGCAAGCATGCGAAACTTACAAGATTTAATTCTCGTAAATTTAGTGTTCGGTAAAATATTCTAGATGTTGCAGCAAACCGTCTTCATTCTCAGCGTGTTTGCGCAACAGTTCCTTTACGGGAATATAATTGCGCAATCGTGGGGTTTTTGCGGTCGTTGCTCCTCTAAAAGTAAACATTCTCGAGGCTGTATCGTCAATTTGATGGCTTTTGCGGCTATGTTTGCTGTTTACATATGTTCCGTTATACCTGCAAGATTTTCTTCCATAGTTCAATAAAATGATGAGAGACTCCCTTCTTGCACAGTTCAATAAAATGATGAGAGACTCCCTTCTTGCACAGTTCAATAAAATGATGAGAGACTCCCTTCTTGCACAGTTCAATAAAATGATGAGAGACTCCCTTCTTGCACAGTTCAATAAAATGATGAGAGACTCCCTTCTTGCACAGTTCAATAAAATGACGAGAGACTCCCTTCTTGCACAGTTCAATAAAATGACGAGAGACTCCCTTCTTGCACAGTTCAATAAAATGACGAGAGACTCCCGTCTTCCACAGTTCAATAAAATGATGAGAGACTCCCGTCTTCCACAGTTCAATAAAATGATGAGAGACTCCCGTCTTCCACAGTTCAATAAAATGATGAGAGACTCCCGTCTTCCACAGTTCAATAAAATGATGAGAGACTCCCGTCTTCCACAGTTCAATAAAATGATGAGAGACTCCCTTCTTCCACAGTTCAATAAAATGATGAGAGACTCCCGTCTTCCACAGTTCAATAAAATGATGAGAGACTCCCGTCTTCCACAGTTCAATAAAATGATGAGAGACTCCCGTATTCCACAGTTCAATAAAATGATGAGAGACTCCCGTCTTCCACAGTTCAATAAAATGATGAGAGACTCCCGTCTTCCACAGTTCAATAAAATGATGAGAGACTCCCGTCTTCCACAGTTCAATAAAATGATGAGAGACTCCCTTCTTGCACAGTTCAATAAAATGATGAGACTCTCTTTTTCGTATTCTCTATACATGCAGGGTGATGTTCTTTCTGTCCTGTTTTCTCGTGGGCCTTAAAAGAATCTTTAAGAACTCCCAACATCGGATGATTTCAATAAAATATTGCAGTCATAAATTCCTGAGAAGTACCATTTCTATTTTCTATTTACGTTTTGAACACATGTGCTACCTTCTGAATGCAGGCACACCTCTTTTGAAGATACATAAAAGAAAAGATACATAAAAGGAAGAATTAGTTGTGAATAGTCTGCAAATTTACACCAACTCAAGGCATCCTTCTTGGTAGAAATCGACTGGATTGGACCAGAACTTGCCATCGCCTCAATGAACAGCCTGCGTAATCGCGCCGATTCTTGTCTACGCTTAGGGGGTAAATTTGCGTAAATCTAGTGTTCGGTAAAATATTCTAGATGTTACGACGAACCGCCTTCATTCTCAGCGTGTTTGCGCAACCGTTCCTCTAGGGGACTAGAATGGCGCTATCGTGGGGACCCGTACCCAAAACGCCGAGCCGAAGCACAGTATTTCTATCTAATCAATAAGCAGTTTAGAACTATGTCCCGCTGTTAAATCTAAAGATACGGTAGTTGCTGCACATGAAGAATATTGTACTCAAAAAGTTATCAAAATGAAACTAGCATTTCTCAAAATTGCATCACTGCTTTGTTTTTGACATCTATCCGTTTTTTTGGAAAGAATTAAATAAAAATTCTTTTGGGACTCTTATATAAATATTGAACCCATATTATGTACACCCATATTACTTGAAAAAATATTTTTATGTTAGTGAATGATTATCAAGCATTGTTGGGTGCAGGTTCTTCATAGTTAAATTCTTACATTCGAATTGTTGACGAGATTTGCTTTTTGAGTCAGAATTTTTGACGAGATTTGCTTTTTGAGTCATAATTGTTGACGAGATTTGTTTTCGAGTTAGGAGTGTTGACGATATTTGCTTTTTGAGTCACAATTGTTGACGAGATTTACTTTTTGAGTTAGGAGTGTTGACGAGATTTGCTTTTTGAGTCATAATTGTTAACGAGATTTACTTTTTGAGTTAGGAGTGTTGACGGGATTTGTTTTTGAGTTAAGAGTGTTGACGGGATTTGTTTTTGAGTTAGGAGTGTTGACGAGATTTGTTTTTGAGTTAAGAGTGTTGACGGGATTTGTTTTTGAGTTAGGAGTGTTGACGAGATTTGTTTTTGAGTTAAGAGTGTTGACGGGATTTGTTTTTGAGTTAGGAGTGTTGACGAGATTTGTTTTTGAGTTAGGAGTGTTGACGGGATTTGTTTTTAAGTTAGGAGTGTTGACGGGATTTGTTTTTAAGTTAGGAGTGTTGACGGGATTTGTTTTTAAGTTAGGAGTGTTGACGGGATTTGTTTTTAAGTTAGGAGTGTTGACGGGATTTGATTGTTGAGTCACGATTGTAGAGCTCATCAAAGTATCAAGTTATTCTGCTCCAAAACTTTTTTCGCTTTACTATCTCGCTGTAGGCTCCGACCTTATCTTCTAAATATTAGGATGAGATATGCTAGTGTCATCTGTTACTAACAAATCAAATTACATCTGCGCTTTTACTGCCGTACTTTTAGCTCTAATGCCGCGTATCGCAGGAACATTTTTTGCCGTGGAACAATGAACTGAAACAAAAGAGGCTAATAAAAAATCGATAACGCTTTTAACAAACTACAGATTTGACTTCATTGAAGATATACCCTTGTTTTAAACTTCAACCTTGTTCGATAACTAATCTGCTCAAACGCTGTTTTAAGCCTTACATGGAACGCTTGGTGTCAGTTTTCAAAAAAGTTTAAAGTTCAAAAGAAAAACACTTTGGTCTAACGAGGTCTGGTGTTCTCGGTGTTATCGCATGGCTGACTTGCTTGCCTCCTGTGCTGTCTCCCATTGCCGAGTTTTTCAGTCGACAACTGCGGATTTTTTTACATTTTTTCCCATGACTTGAGGGAGGGTGCAATTCGGTGGAACACTGAAATGCTAAAAACTTGAGTGAACCTAGAAATTTTTACGGGACTTTCTAGGCAGTTCATACCGATGTTACAGAGTTGCCTTCATACTGAATAGTGTCTTTATCCTTCCTCCAATTGGAACACCTTTGTTGTAGTTAGGGGGCTTAAACTTATCTGATCTTGTAATTCTTGTTGTGTTTTCCTGCACTGCTGGTACAGAGACTTGTTGTTTTCATGTTTTACTGCAAGTTGCGGTGTGGAAGTAATTATTCAATTCTGAAAATATATCAACCATTGTATTTATGGGAATTAGCGCTCCCAGAAGGATATGTGAGGTCCCGAGCTTAAGGTCAGGCAGGCTTTTCTTTTGTTAAAATATAATAGGTTTTTTGTTTTGTCACGGACCATCATTTTTCGGTTCACTGCTGTCCTGTTTCTCAGCACCTACTACTTTCTTCTTCAACCTTTATCTTGTTTCATAAGTTTCTTTCTCGACTAACGGTCAATATGCCCTTTCTGCATAGGTTCCACGTTCCCTTAACTCCATTCTAAATGGTGCCTTCCTCCTTCCTCTTTTTGGATCGCTTTTGTTGCGGTTAGGGAGGCTTAAACCAACATCTAATCAGTCATTCAATCTCTGAAATATATTCAGTGTCGAGGTTCCAACCTTTGTGGTCGTCTTTGCTTGTACATTCCGAGAAACGAATGTTGAAATTTTTTATTTTTAAATAATATAAATTCCTTTTCATTGTGCTCGGTTTTTATTGTGTGTTGATCTGTTCTGTAAACTCGTCGCGACGTGTGAATGCCTGGAGGTTTTGCTGTTAGTTGATTATTCTCGTTTTTTTTTCGAACGATTTCTCCAGAACCGTTCAGGGTTGTGTTCAGTTAACGAAAACGTGAGCCCGTCAAGCTGCGCTGAGTCTGCTCACATTCGGAACCATTTAACACTCAATCGCTTTCTTTTTGCCCCGATGTTCTTCTCGTGTTTTGTTTCCTGTCTTTTTCCGAAATCATTTTCTTCGGCATTTTTTGTCTCTAATTATTTCCTCCTATTTTTTCTTGACTTCTCATCCATTTTCTTCTGTCTCTCTCTGTCTTTTTATATAATCATCTATTTATCGTGATTCGTTCAATTTTTTTCTTCACACTTCTCGTCATTTTTCTCTTTTAATGAGGCCAGCGTGGCTTGCAAAAATGTATAGCTGTAGTATTTTCTATTCTGTTCAATTTATAATTCTATTTCATTCGAAATTCTGTCAATGCCACTTTTTGCAGGCCTCCTATACAGCGAGGTCCTCTCCCTCAACGCGTTCACTACGTATTATTACGTACTTCTACCACTAGGTGAATAATAATAATGATATTAATAACACAAGGTAAATTGCTCATTTACGCACCGGCATAAACGAATAGCATTTCTGTTATTTTACTCTCTTTTTATAAACAAAGTTTAGCGTGCGAGTTGGAATATTATCATGTAATTTGGTTTTCCGCACTTCTTGCCGAGGAAAAAATGCATTCGAACAGAAAAGTCGATTTTTCAGCTGTGCTACCATCAACCTAAGCCAACCAACAGCGGCTGCCCAAATCTAGTCAATGTGCTAAAATCGAGTCCTCCATATAGCCTCCGTGAAACTACTGTCTTGTTATGTCATTACAACAAAATTCACGAAGAGCTTCGCTGTGGTTATCACTTTAGTTAAATTAAGAACCGCATTTAGTTAAACCCTGTCTGCAATAATTGTCATCCGTACCTCTCAAGGCGATACAACAATTGTATCTGTGGGAATTAGCGATTCCCAGGGGGAAGATGTGAGGGCCCGAGCTGAGAATTAGGTAGGCCTTTTTTTGTTGAAATAAATTTTTTTCTTTGCCATGTTAAGGACCGCCGTTTTTGGTTCACTACTGTCTTGTTTTTCAGCACCTAATACTTTCTTCTTCAACTTTTATCTTGTTTCATGAACTTCTTTCCCAACTTACTGTTTCCATGCCCCATCTGCATAGATTCCGCATTCCCTAATATCCATACTAAATGGTGCCTTCCTCCTTCCCCTCTTCGATACGCTCTTTTATGTAGCGGTTAGGGAGGCTTAAAACTAACCTATAATCTAATTTATTAGGTCATTAAGGCATGAATCATCCAGAACCGACTTTCACTTCATCAACTCGTATCATGTTTTATTATGTCATCAAGACATACTTTAATTTGTTTCAGAATAAGAGAGGGAGGAGACGGTGGAGCCGCTACAGAAGTCGGACAGGGCGGAGTGCACTCACGGTTGTCGCCTGCTTCTTTTTACGCCGCGAACGCCGCTACACCAGCCACAAATCCCAGGAACAATACATTCTCGCCCCCGCCACCCCTAAACCAGCCCAACAAAATCCTGCGAACTTACGTGCGGGATCCTACGCTGTCGGGTCTGGTTCTTAGTGCACCACACTCTCAAAAAAATCAGTATTATGTAAAAAGTCAAGTAGGCCAGCATCAGGAATCCGTTTTTCCTGATTCTTCTCAACAGCCACCACGTTCTTACGTTTCCACGCAGCCTGTCGCTTTAAATTCTGAGAGTTTCTTGAAGCGTAGCCAGGATTCTACCCCCCATAGATCTAATCTCCCGCAGCCATTCATTCAAAATTCTACGCGACAGCCATTTGTTCCCAATTCGGCTCAGCAACAATTTATTCCTTATTCTACTAAACAACAATTTATCCCAAATTCTGCTGGGCGACCGAATATCCCTAATTCGGGTGCACAACCGTATGTTCACAATTCGGCTGGACAATCGTTCATAGCCAACAGTGTTCGAAATCCTACCGCACCTGTTGCTGCTCCTCGGCAACAGTTTACAGCAGATTTCCACTCGTCACAAGCTTATAGTCCGAGACACAGAAGCCCACTAAACTCGTCGCAGAAGCAGCCGCAGGTTTCAAAGTTCCAACCTCCTCTCGTTCATGATTCTCAGTTAATATCTTCCGTAGAAAAGGCTCACGGGACGTACAACTACACCACTCTCAAGCAGTCAGTCGTTACAGATACTTCTCAAGTTTCACTGCAGCCTGTTGATTTTCCTCCTTTTGCGAGCACCAAGCAACTCCCGGTCTCTTCATCTCACTTGAGACCCGGTTTCGACTCGGTACCCTCTCAAACATGTAACGTCTACGGAGTTAACAAGCAGTTCGGAAGTACAAGCGTGTCCCAGCCAACTGTGCCTCGCATATCGGAGTCTCAACACATTCAAGAATCTCGTGACCAACGCTATTCACAAAACACGCCCTCAAATAACCGAGACCAGCTATATGTTAATAACACTGCCTATCCCAGTATTCTGCAAAACACGAACCACTCGTTACTTTCTCACGAACGGTCGCGTCCCCAAGACGATGTAAGTCTCAACGATCAGTCATTTTCGAGTAGCCAGTCGCATCCTTCCCAGGGTTCATCGAGAATCACTAATCGAGACCTGGACCAAAGCGTATCGTCAGGTCACTTGGGTAAAACCTACTCTTCAAACGCGGTGTTGGGTGCACCTTTGAATACTTCGTTTAGTCGATCCCAGCTCCCTGTGGCTGATGGAGGAAACGTTCCTCCCAACAAAGTACAAAAACGTCACTGCGCAGCCGACGCAAATCATCCTTCTCCTGATATAAATATCTCGTTGAATGGATCTTTGAATCACAGCGTGGCGAGTGAACAATCGCATCACTCTGCTAATTGGTCAGATCAGGTGAGTTGTTTGGAGGTAAAATAAGAAACTGATGAGCTTACGTTCGGTTCCGCTGGTAATAAAGCGCACTTGTTTTGTTTTTTGGTTCTCGGCAAATTTAGGAACGGTTGCCATGAATTTGAACTCTTAGTTTCGCTGGGCCTAAATTTACCCGTTTCTCCTTATGTGAAAGTTCATTTCTACCTCGGGTATCTTATTTTTTTATTGCTTCGACTGTTACAAGCATGACGGTGTCAAAATGCTCACAGTCTCCTAGACTGAATCGACTCGTGTACCTTCTCGTGAAATTTTTCATCAATTAAATTTAACAAAAATGACGGTGTTATTATTTAGCTAAATCTAAAATGCATTCGCGATAATTTTTAAAATGAAACGAGGAAACGTATCTTAGACTACGTATCCTAGTGTAATCGTTCACGGTTACTAAGTACCTCGTATCTGTGTTACGGGCATGTCCCTATGATATTTCCAATGGCCAGACGCAGCTCTTATCATAACGTGGATTCTTCCTTCGCTTTTCCCCGCAATTTTCGCCGTCTCGCCGCTGTCTGTAGTATGCTGACGCTGAAATTTTACGGTCTGACACGCTGTTGCTGCTTCAATTCAGTTTTTTTACCGAGTTAAGCGGTGCAAAGCGCAGCATGGGAGCAGAATCAGTAGCTAATCTCAGAGTAAAAGTATGCACTTTGTTGGCTTTAATAATATGAGCCGTCAGTTTACAGCACCGATTTTATAGTATGGTTATCATAGAAAGTGTTAACTTTCCCACGTTTGTCTGCCTCTTTAGAGAAGTTGGATGAATAGCTGCTTTTTGATCCTTTAGTTGAATTGTAAATATGACTGAAATCGCTCATTGAGGATTTCGTTTCACCAACCCAGGGTAAAATTGCATCGAAGCTGGCTTCGTTAGGAACGGATAAAAACAGTGTTAATATCACCTTGATAATTTTCGTTTTTCAAATTTTATTTTAATTTTAAATAATACATTCTACATAAGGCATGGCATGGCTGTAATTCAAAACGCTCTCATTCATGAAGTGTAACCTTCCAACGGTAGTGTCTTAATCACAAGTTTCTATCTTAATTCATTCAGCATTAAATATGTCTATCTTTTAATATACGAGTAAATCTTCTCTATCGAATTGCCATTTGATGGTATTAATGCAGGGCACATATATATCAGGCGTCACAGTTAGCTATGTGCCGTCCGAAATTTTGTTGACTGATATCCGAAATTCTATTCACTATTATTCGAAATTCTATTGAAAGAAATCAGAAAATTCTATTGATGAGTATCCAAACTTCTACCGACTAATATCCGATTTTCCATTGACCGACATCCGAAATTATATAGACTGGAAGGTTACAAGTGTTCAGAATCAAACTCAACAAACGGATGTTGGTTGAATTCGAAAACATTTGAGGTATTTCTTTCTCTAGACTGATGCCAATGTCCTCTTATGAGGATATAACTTTTGTATCAGTGGGAATGAATGGTCTCCAGAGGAAGATGTGAGGTCCCAAGCTGAAGGTTTCGTGGGCCTGGAGGGTTACCTCTGATTAAAATCGAATGGGTTTTTGTTTTGTTACGATCATCTTTTTTTTGGTTCTCTGCTGTTTTTTTCGGTTTCTGTTATTTCTTCCGCTCCCGCTTTGTTTCACAAACTTTTTTTAGTGTTGCTTTTTCTGTGCGCAGGGTATGGGCACACCATTGGGCACAGATTCCCCATTCTTTTAATTCCATACCAAATGGGGCCTTCCTTCTTCCTCTGTTGTGAACATCTCTTTCGGGGTTATGGAGGCTTAAGCTTTCTCATCATTTAATCAAATCTAATGATGCCATTGCACAATGTTTATATTTTTCATCGAGTATTGTTTATGGTATGTTTTGTTTCTTCATTCATAAATTTTTGATTTATAAAACGTTGACTGCGTATTTATGCAAATATGTACCACTCGGTAAATTGCTCATTCAAGTACGAGAATCAATCAATAACGTTCTAATTATTTCACTACCTTTATTTCAATTAGATTACGTGCAAGTTAACATGTTATCCTGCAGTTATATTTTTCCCGCCTTTTAGTAAGGGTAAAAAGTAATCCAGCAGTAAAGGTAGCTTTCAAATTCTGCAATTTCTTATCCAACCAAACCGACTGATACAATTGCCTAAACGGTGCTAACGTCTCAATATCTTCACTAGCACTTTTGGAGCGCCCTTTTTGCGTAGCGTTCTTAACACGGTGCTCGCGATATGACGCATCGATGGGGCATTTGAAAACTTGTTACAATCTTATAAAATTATCGGTAGTTAATGGACCCACTTAATATTTGGTATTTATAAAATTGTTAACAACTTTTGACTTTGAATTTGAGTAGAATATTGAACTTCAGTTTAACCCATCACAGTTAACTTGTTAACGAGTCGAAAGATAGGGAAGGGAGTCGAAAGATAGGGAAGGGAGTCGAAAGATAGGGAAGGGAGTCGAAAGATAGGGAAGGGAGTCGAAAGATAGGGAAGGGAGTTGAAAGATAGGGAAGGGAGTCGAAAGATAGGGAAGGGAGTCGAAAGATAGGGAAGGGAGTCGAAAGATAGGGAAGGGAGTCGAAAGATAGGGAAGGGAGTCGAAAGATAGGGAAGGGAGTCGAAAGATAGGGAAGGGAGTCGAAAGATAGGGAAGGGAGTCGAAAGATAGGGAAGGGAGTCGAAAGATAGGGAAGGGAGTCGAAAGATAGGGAAGGGAGTCGAAAGATAGGGAAGGGAGTCGAAAGATAGGGAAGGGAGTCGAAAGATAGGGAAGGGAGTCGAAAGATAGGGAAGGGAGTCGAAAGATAGGGAAGGGAGTCGAAAGATAGGGAAGGGAGTCGAAAGATAGGGAAGGGAGTCGAAAGATAGGGAAGGGAGTCGAAAGATAGGGAAGGGAGTCGAAAGATAGGGAAGGGAGTCGAAAGATAGGGAAGGGAGTCGAAAGATAGGGAAGGGAGTCGAAAGATAGGGAAGGGAGTCGAAAGATAGGGAAGGGAGTCGAAAGATAGGGAAGGGAGTCGAAAGATAGGGAAGGGAGTCGAAAGATAGGGAAGGGAGTCGAAAGATAGGGAAGGGAGTCGAAAGATAGGGAAGGGAGTCGAAAGATAGGGAAGGGAGTCGAAAGATAGGGAAGGGAGTCGAAAGATAGGGAAGGGAGTCGAAAGATAGGGAAGGGAGTCGAAAGATAGGGAAGGGAGTCGAAAGATAGGGAAGGGAGTCGAAAGATAGGGAAGGGAGTCGAAAGATAGGGAAGGGAGTCGAAAGATAGGGAAGGGAGTCGAAAGATAGGGAAGGGAGTCGAACGATAGGGAAGGGAGTCGAACGATAGGGAAGGGAGTCGAACGATAGGGAAGGGAGTCGAACGATAGGGAAGGGAGTCGAAAGATAGGGAAGGGAGTCGAAAGATAGGGAAGGGAGTCGAAAGATAGGGAAGGGAGTCGAAAGATAGGGAAGGGAGTCGAAAGATAGGGAAGGGAGTCGAAAGATAGGGAAGGGAGTCGAAAGATAGGGAAGGGAGTCGAAAGATAGGGAAGGGAGTCGAAAGATAGGGAAGGGAGTCGAAAGATAGGGAAGGGAGTCGAAAGATAGGGAAGGGAGTCGAAAGATAGGGAAGGGAGTCGAAAGACAGGGAAGGGAGTCGAAAGATAGGGAAGGGAGTCGAAAGATAGGGAAGGGAGTCGAAAGATTGGGAAGGGAGTCGAAAGATTGGGAAGGGAGTCGAAAGATTGGGAAGGGAGTCGAAAGATTGGGAAGGGAGTCGAAAGGTTGGGAAGGGAGTCGAAAGGTTGGGAAGGGAGTCGAAAGGTTGGGAAGGGAGTCGAAAGGTTGGGAAGGGAGTCGAAAGGTTGGGAAGGGAGTCGAAAGATTGGGAAGGGAGTCGAAAGGTTGGGAAGGGAGTCGAAAGGTTGGGAAGGGAGTCGAAAGGTTGGGAAGGGAGTCGAAAGGTTGGGAAGGGAGTCGAAAGGTTGGGAAGGGAGTCGAAAGGTTGGGAAGGGAGTCGAAAGATAGGGAAGGGAGTCGAAAGATAGGGAAGGGAGTCGAAAGAGAGGGAAGGGAGTCGAAAGAGAGGGAAGGGAGTCGAAAGAGAGGGAAGGGAGTCGAAAGAGAGGGAAGGGAGTCGAAAGAGAGGGAAGGGAGTCGAAAGAGAGGGAAGGGAGTCGAAAGAGAGGGAAGGGAGTCGAAAGAGAGGGAAGGGAGTCGAAAGAGAGGGAAGGGAGTCGAAAGAGAGGGAAGGGAGTCGAAAGAGAGGGAAGGGAGTCGAAAGAGAGGGAAGGGAGTCGAAAGAGAGGGAAGGGAGTCGAAAGATATTACTTTATAGCACTCCCAGAGGGAAAGTGTGGGAGGGTCCGAGCGGAGAGTCAAGTAGGCCTTTTTGTTGAAATAAAATGTTTTTTTTTGTTATGTTAAGGACCTCCTTTTTCGATTCACTGCTGTCCTGATTTTTAGCACCTACTACTTTCTTCTTCAACTTTCGTCTTGTTTCATGAACTTCTTTCTCAGCTTACTGTTTTTATGTACCTTGTATGTAGATTCCGCGTTCCCTTAACTCCATACTCAAATGGTGCCTTCACCCTTTCTCTCTTTGGAACCCTTTTTTTTTTAGCGGTTAAGAAGGCTTATACTAACATCTTATCTTATATGATGTTAACATCGAATGGAACCTAATGTTATTTTGTCCGATCTTAATTTTTTGAACTTTTTCCAGGCCTCCAACACAAGCTTGAGCGAATCGTGCAAACTGCAACCAGCGACTCCCAGAGGCCCTTGGATGCGGCACCCTCAACCAGTGTACGCCAACGCTCCTCCCAAGCCCAAGCGCCAAAATGTTTCTTCCGACACCTTCTCAACAGAACCCGTTAGTAATCCCCTTTCTCAGTCGCGAGAAGGGAGTCTAAAAACTCCGCACGGCTCGTCGGTCGAAAGGCGAACTCCTGACGTATACGGTGCCGCGGTGTATTCCAGGAACGAGTATGAAGAAATGCTTGACCTTGTTGAGCAAAGCCCACATGGTAATGGTAGTCTACCTGACTCTTGCGTGCCTAACCATCAGCACAGTGTGTCTAAGGTGTCCGAAGATTTTCCTGAACTTGATTCTTTCAAGACGATAGAAAGCAACACACCCCGCGCCACACGGCCTCAAAGTGCTGACATTCTTGACCACCATAACCGTGCCAGGATGTCTTACGACTCAGGATTTGCGAACGACAACGACACGCAGTCTCCCTCTCGTGTTAGAAGTCGGTCATCGATGGGGCAAGAAATCGATTACTGGTCTGAAGAAAACTACGCGCAGAAGATGCGTCAGTCTTCCCTTTACCATTCGAAGAACTTGGCTCTGTCTTCCCACTCCCGGAGTGCTTCTTCCATGGGAGCCCGAGTGCCTCCTGCCGGCGCAGCGACCCCTGATCTGTACACGACGAGCCCGCGCTACCAGCGGACCATTCCCGAACTCAGGGAACGCAGAACTTCGTTCCCCACCAACACCAGAGACCAGCCGAGTGGAAACCAAAATTCTGGTGCGCCTGCTCAAGATCCTGTAGATGAGCACAATGCTTCCCATGGCAGCAACAACAGTACGCTTCTCAATGCAAGCTTTGCAGATACTACGTTTTCTCAATCGTCATCTGCTCGAGTGCTTGGCGAACGTAAAGATGATTCTTTCAGTTCGTCTTTCACTCAAGAACCTGAGGAGTTGGACGAGAAGAAAGTTCACTTGGTGAGGACCAATCTCTTTGCAGATTTATAAATCGGAGGTTATTGAAGAGGCAACGTTTATCCCTATCCTCTTTTCATCCTGTTATTCATGCTTATTTTGGATCGAATCAATGTCAAAGGGTGTTTTCACTTAGTGTCAAATTTGATTTTTGACTAATTTATATAATTTTCGTGATCAGATAGAAAAAATGAACTTAAAGCTTTTCAGGACACTTCTCTCTGACTTTCAAATTTGTTAACGTACTGAACAGTGTTGAACAAATCACCTTTCTCAGCACCGAATGGTTTCTCTCAAAGAAAGTATGCCGCAAAGGTTACCCTTCAGCGTCTTTCTAGGATTCGGCGCTTATCGAGAGATGAGAATATGTCGGATGTCAGCATACAAAGAGGCATGCTCATAGTCAATGGTCATTGTACCTTGGGAATTTACATAATTCCCAAATTTGGTACAGGAATCTGTAGTAAGTTTAGCTTTATAGTTTGGTTGGCCTTATCTTGGGTTTTTTCTAATTTAATATTTGGAGGGAAAGGCATGCGTTCATGTAGCTGAACGGCTTCTTGTAAGAGTGCATCCTGGACTTGGTCTGTTCTCTTAATCTATGCATTTTCCCTTCAATATACGTGCTTCTTTACTATGGAAAACTCTTAAGAGCGGGTACTCAAGGACATCAGTTCGTATGTCATCGACTTCAGTTGCAAAGGTTTTACAAGTACAGTACTACCTTCATGTTACGAGTTTAACTGAGAATCCTTCATTGATTGCGCAGTACAGTACTACCTTCATGTAACGCGATGACTTTAAGAATCCTTCACTGCGGAGAACAATACTACCTTCACAGAAATACTTTTATGTTGCAAGTAGAACTCAGAATCCTTCCTTCATTACACAGCACATTACCACTTTCACGTTGCGAGTTGAAGTAAGAATCCTTCATGTAACGAGTTGACTTAAGAATCCTTCAAATAGCCAGTTGCCTAAGGAATCCTTCATTGCACAGCACATTACCACCTTCATGTAGCGAGTTGACTTAAGAATCCTTCAAATAGCCAGTTGACTAAAGAATCCTTCATTGCACAGCACATTACCACCTTCATGTAGCGAGTTGACTTAAGAATCCTTCATGTAACAAGTTGAGCTAAGAGCCCCTGCCTGTGCAGCGCGAGGAGTCGATGAAGCGGCTGCTGGAGTGGAAGCAGCGCATGCTGCAGTCGCCCCTGACCAAGAAGACGTCACCGCGGTCCGCGTGCCCGTCGCCCGCCGCTGCCCTGCACACGCGCCTCCGCTCCCAGACCCCTGATGGCGCGCTCAACGGGGCCTCCTTCCAGGTGACTCCCTGCCTGCCTCTCAACTCCTCTGATTACTTTCTTTCTTACTTTCTGGTTTTCTTTCTTTCTTTCTTTTTTCTTTCTACCTTCCTTTCTTTCTTACTTTATTACTTCCTTTCTTTCTTTCGTACTTTCTTCCTTCCTTCCTTTCTTCTTCTTTTCTGGCATTTGACTTCAACTTTTTGAAATTTCTTTGGCCGACACATGCAATTTCTTTGACGATACGCGAAATTTCTATGGCCAGTTTCGAGAAAGCTGTGGAAGCTTAAAAATGCAGGATTGCCTGCCGTGCCCTATAGTCACCAACGTCTCTATTTTTTCTGTCTCCGTGACGAAAAGTAGTCGGAAACATGCTGTTGAGCGTGTGATTTTTACGTTAACCTGGCTTCTGTTGTGACGCGGTGTCGGTACACAATTCGTTACACAAATGTCTCCGACCTCCTTCATTTTTTTCTCTCCCGCTGCTGCTCGTGGATTACCACCCAGTCTTTTGAGGATGATTACGCTGCTGTTTTTCCTGGCTTTCTTTGGTTGGGCCGAACCAGAAAAAAAGTACAAAGTATTAGTTTCACTCGTGACAGTCGTTTTTTAATCCTCGGCATTAAAAAAATGTTAATTCTGTTTAAATTAGGTTAGTTGACATAGGCTACTTAGGATATTTCTTTGCTGCTTTCTCTCAGTTGTACACTCACTTATTATATTTTGTTGGCTACTACGCATACAACACTTTGAAATATTTACAACATCATCTCTGGGACGTTCACTTCGTTTTATTCCGTTGTACGCTCACATTTTAATTTGTTGACTACGGGTTCGTATTTAGAGATATAGAACATTCGCTGCATTATATCCCATCATCATGTGTTGAATTTTGTTTCTTATGTAGAAAAATATGTTGCTTCCTATGCTTTACCTCACATTGTACTTTGTATTGTTCCCGATCTCCTCAATGGGATGCAACTATTGTATCTATGGGAATTAGTGCTTTTTAGGAGAAGGTGTAGACAGGCCGTTGTTTTCTTTAAATAAAATGTTTTTTCTCCAAATTTTTTTTAGTTAAATACGTCTCGTATTGTATACTTTCAATCCTGCTGTTTCTATGCGGTGTAAGCTGCCCCTTAATTCTTACTAAATGAGCCATTTTCTTTCCTCTCATGGGAACACGTTTGTTGTGCTTGTTCTCGATATTGTTTGCTCAACATTTTTTTTGCTGTTCCCTACTCAGTACGGGGAAAAATGTGAGTTCTCGAGCTGTGAGTAGGCATGTTTTGTTTTTGTTGAAAAAAAAGGGCTTTTTTGTTTTGTTAGACGATTTGTTTTGGTTCATAGCTGTCCTTGTTTTTGAGCACCTCTGACTTTCTTCGTCAACTTTAACGTCGTTTCATAACCTTTTATTTCAACTGAGTGTTCTTATGCGCAAGAGAACTTGTGTGGAAACACACCTAATGCGTAAATTGCGCGTGCTCGTAACTCCATACTAGATGGTGCTTTCACCCTTCCTCTATTTGTAACACCTTTGTTTTGGTTAGGAGGCTGAATACATATAATTCGTACACAGTACGTTCTGGTTGTGTCTGGACCCACGTACTTCGTACACCATGACCAGACGCTAAAATTGATATTCCTGAAGGAAAATTTTGCTGCACATTCCGTTCATTATGTACCCTGAAATTTTCTAACTGTCCTCTGTATTTTGTGGTCGTGTATTCCAGAACAAGGAGACCGTGGACATCACACGCCATGTCCACGGCAGCGTGACCCCTACTCATCTACTCTCCGGCTCGCACTCTGACCAGGCTCGCGGCTCTCATCACTTGGGCGAAAGCACTTTGCGCTCTAGAGAGAGAAGCCATTTCTCCAAGTCAAAGTCCCGTCGGTCTGGTGACAAAGATTTATCTGCTAATGGAGATCTTCAGCGCGGTAGTGGAAATAATTACGAACCCCAGGTGATACAATCTGCAGACCACCATAGTCACGTTTGTAGGTCTCACGTCAACGGGCACATCGCACAACAGGCAGACTCGTGTAAGTTGGACGGGCACTCCGCAGATCCTTCGTCCTGCACTCGCCTAACGTCAAGAGCTTCAAGCAGACCTAGTCCTTCAGGTGTGAGAGAAGCCTTCAGCAACGCAGATACCTGCCCAAGAAATGCCGAGAGTACCGCTTGTAGCAACTGCAGGCGAGTGCGGGATGAAACCCACGCCCACTATCATGGCTGTTCCTGCCGGCACGATGAAGTTCGAGATCAAAAAAGCAGCAGTCGTCGCCGAGACGAACTTCGGGATGGGGGGAACCGACGTAAGGATAAAGAAGCGCGACGGTCTGCTTCTTCTTCGCGGTGCGCCAGCTATTCTTCTGACGAAAACGGTAACTAGCGCCTTTTTTTAGGTTTACTACTGTGAAGTAGTTTCATTCAAGCTGTGAATCCAAAGTTCAATGTACGATTGTACGTGTGTTCATGAGTAGCATAACCAAGACCATCAACTAGCTGTTTAGGAAGACTGTACTTGAACTTGGATTCGGATATTTGTAATTAGGTAGGAAGGGAACTGCTTCATTGTTTTAGCATAAGATTATTTTCTACACGCACCTTTTAGCGCTAAAACTTGTTTGTTCTGTGCACACCAACGGTTTTAATCTCTTCATTTTTTATGCTCTAATACATTTTTAACCTCATTGAAAAGTATAAAGAGTACAATTGAACCATAATATGTTACCTTTTACTCTAAAGCTAATTTCGGAAAAGGTAGCAAAATAGTTAAAGTGTTATTTGTATATTATGGTACGTAAATGAACACTTTACCTAGTGGTACACATACATACCACTTCGGAGTCAAAGTGTTAAGTTACGTGCCCATTCAAGTAATCAGCAGTCTGTCATATACAATTCGTTCAAGTGATGTATGTGAACGAAATTCATGAAATCGTAATTTTTCTAAGCCTTTTGCCTTCTATTGGGTTCAGCTATTGCCTTCGGGTTCATAACCGCTGGTGGGTACCATGTTAATCAATTCCGTAAAATTTACACTCCTTGATCGGACTATCATGAAGAATTTAAAGACGAAGAATAAAGCACGGATAGGTATCACGGATACCTATCCTTGCTTTATTCTTCGTCTTTAAATTCTTCATGTTAATCAAGTCCTGATATGTGCACTTGGTTTTGGCTCGTTTTTTCTTTGTGTTGTTATGTGGAGCCAAAATTTTGCTTTTCCTTGGTTGCTCGGCAGTCAACTTCATGGGACTCGGTTGTTTTTAGCCACCTTTGCTGAGCTTTTGCTTTCATCGCTGATGTTTGAGTATGAAATCTCCCTGTTGTTCGAGTCCAAGTTTTCTGTTTTCTTGAATGCCTGACAGTCAACTCCATGGGACTCGGTAATTATTTTGCCTCTTTTACTGAGATTTTGTTTTCCTCGCTGATTTTTAAGTACGTAAGTCATTGTGTAGTTTCATTTCATGCGTGTCTTTGTAAACGACAGCTTTTCTGTCGATTTATTTTTCATCATTGTCGAACGAATTGACGTCCAGCGGTCATCAATGACAAGCCTTCAAATTTAATTGATTATTTTTGGTTTAAATTCACTCTAAAAATTTAGCTCAATTCAAATGAATGCCGGAAAATTCAATTGCATTAATGTTCATGAAACAAAATGAAATGGGGGAAATGTTCTATGATAAAAAGCACTTGAAAATTTTCAGGACTGCGTATTGCATCCTGCATAGCGTAGAATTCGCGATGCTAGCACGTTTCCTATGGAAGAGTTCATTCTTTGGAATACGCGTTTGCCTCTTAGCCGTCAATTTCACAGTTTACTATGAGATTAATTATAAAGTTGATCGTTCGACCGTGGATGAATGGCTCTTCTGTTTTAATGATCATCATCTCACGTACGCTTGTATTTGCACCAGCACAAATTGATTTAATTTATAACGTTTCCTTTAGTGTTAGGTTAATTCACCAGTGTGTCATCGAACTCATTGCGCCGCAACTTCTATGGTGAGTTCAACTTCACAATTTTAGTGTCTTGGGAACAAGTTCCTTCTTCTGTATGGACTGTATTCTGGTTCGGGAACCGAAACTAACACGTCTCGCAATCCTCCACGATCCCACTTATGACTAACAAATTTCCAATTAGAAGTTCTTCCTCACATCTTCCATTGCTCCTTTGACCAACAGATCGCATAGAAGATCGTGGATCTAGAAGAAAAACTCGCCGAAATTCTCGTCGCAGTTCGTCATCAGAGATGTCCAGCAACCGCAAAGGCGATTCATCTGCCAAGCCTGAAGTGTCTAGGAGATCCTCAAGGAAAGCTAAAGTAGGGGTTGCATCTCCAGATTATGTAAATTTTGCAGTGTTGGGCAACACTGATGACAGTCAATCCAGCAATCCCGATAAGCCATCACCGTCCAACTTACGAGCTGAGCCCATCTTCATAGATAATCTTGGCAACGAAGTCAAGAACGTGATTTTAGACAGCAGTCAAGAGACTGCTCAGTGTACCGACAATAACTCGAGTCTCGAAAGGGAAATTCTTCTATTAACTAATTCAGAGCCGCCTGTTGTCGATGAAGCCCCAGTAACTCGAGAGACACCGAAATACTGCGAGAATACATCCGACTTGGCAATGCCTAAAAGTGGCAAGTCTCCGTTAACTGATCCAAGAACGCAACGTTGCAGAAGTTCCGTGGATGACCACTGCGCAAAATATTCAGACAGCGGGTACGACACTCTCCGTCATGATCATAATAAGAGGTATGATCAAAAAGGCGCTGGTGATAGGAATATCTTCTTAGGCGCACATCACCTTCACACAGGAGAGGTTCCAGTCAAGATGAGGACTGTCAAGTCAAAGAGAACAAGACCTGAAACGTGGAGCCCGGGTAACTTTTCGAACTGTTACGGAGCTCATGATATTGATGACTTGAATGCCATTGAAGTTGATGTAGGTGGAAATAGCAAGTTGAATTTGAGTAACTCGTCGAGTCAAATCATGTACCCTTCTGCTGATCTGTCTCTTGAAAGTCCAAAAATTGTTCGTGAAACTCAAGAAGCCACTCAAAGAACTCTGGTTCAGGATCGAATCAGAGCCTTCAGTAAACTAGAGGAAGGCTTTGTGCCGTCCAACAAGAATCCAAGGCGGAAAAGTGTTGATGATGCTCTACTAAATCCTGCAACTCACGACTATAATTGTGGTGAAGCCCGCTCTGAAGAAACTAGCGACGTTTTCGTTGCTCCCATTGATCCCAAGTTTGCCCTGTCGAAGAGCACGGTAGTGAAAGCGTACGAAGCTCAAGTAAAGAGCGTTCATAAGTTTGGTAAAAATTGTGATCCTCTTCCTGACGAGAGCAGCGACTCAAAAAGTCCCGAAGACATAGTAATTTCTAGGCTCAGTCGCAATAATCTACGCAGGTTTTTATTCGAAGAC
This sequence comes from Morinoia aosen, assembly GCA_030386875.1. NCBI lineage: Eukaryota > Metazoa > Arthropoda > Malacostraca > Amphipoda > Talitridae > Morinoia > Morinoia aosen. The sequence continues at coordinate 8,933,672 of CM059559.1, read as the reverse complement.
GAGACTGAAAATGGTAATTCGAGAGAGAGTGAAAAAATTTCTAAATCTGCTGAAAGGCGAGAGTCCGAATATTCTCATGGCGTCAAAGATATACGAGCGTGTTTTGAACCACAATCCCAGTTTCAGGAAGTGCCTTCAAACGAAACTCATTTGCCTAAACGAAGACCTCATAGTAACATGCACATGTTCTCCGGGCATGGACCACCAAGCAAAACGGAAACAGAGTTGTTAAATTATGAAAAAAATAGGAAGTTTGATCGTGAAGCCAGTGGGGAGGGTTCAAACAACCCTCCTCGGCCCGCTCGAAAAGACTCGCCTCAAAAATCGAGCGTGGTCCACAGGCATTCTTCAGGCCGTCTGCGGCTGGAACCTGAGGAGCAAATGTACGTGAACAATCCTTACGCCATCAACGCTTTAGACCGACAGCATGCTAATCCCGAGCTGTACATGGGTGATGCGCCTTCAGAACCTGCTCCTCTGCCTCCTACAAGCGTTCCTAACACTCTGAACTATAGTGCCCAGCTGCTCAATGCTCCAGAAGAGAATTACTTGCCCATGAGCCCTCCAAGGAAACCCGTGCACGGGATGATGGCACCCTCCAGTTCGTGTAGCAGTCTAAGTAGCAAATACCAGGTCACTCCTGAACCTTCGTCTTATAATCAACAGGACAACAGGGAATTCGAGGAACACACTTACATTGAAATGAATGGTGATCTTCCCAAACGGTCTCAGCGGCAACTTTTGGCTCTCCCCGTCCAAAAGCGATCTAACTCTGTAGAATTTGATGCTAATAAATTTGCCATTTCACAGCCCGTCGAGAGTCCAAGGTATTATGAAATCGGGGATAAAGACGAAACACAGCATTACGAGTATATATACAGAGCAGCGTCCCATTATGAAGCAATTTATATGGAACTTCCCGGGTCTCGACCTCCTGGGCTCGTCGAAGAGAAACCAGGTATCTCCCAAGCTAACTTTGACGTGAAACCTAAAGGGTTGAATCAAAACTTTTCTACGACTTTACCTTCAAATTCAAAGAAAGGAAGGTCAGCCATGAGTATTCCTTCCGATCGGTCTTCTGATGCCGATGACGAGGCTTCAAAAGACTTGGAATCGATTGATTTCCCCAAAAATAAGCGGTTCAGTCTGTCTGACACGTTCCGCCCAGCTTCTTATTACTTGAATGGAGCTGAACCAAGCAGTGATCCTGATGGACATGAATCGTCGGATTCAGATTTGGTGTCGCCTCCACCTATCCCAACGAGCCCTCCTCCTATGGATGAACTCGACCACGAGTCCAAAAGCAATGGCTTTGATTTCGATAACTTGGCCACGCCCGAACCGCCTCCACATTTGCGCAATGCCTTGAATGCGTCTCGATCTTCTCGCTCCGCGAAACGTCATTCGAAGGAAGAAATATCGTCTTTTCTTCCTGGTAATTCTGCCATGAAAGATTCGAATTCATTCTACAATCATGCTGTTCCAAGCGAATTCGCAAACTTTGCCAAAAAGTCGGCTCAAGAGCGTCATGATTCTCACAACTTAGATCATTTTATTTTGAGCTCTGAAGACCAGTATCCCATTTCTGCCGCTTATCCTGATTTTAACAAGTTTGCTGAACGCAGCAATAGTACAGTATCGTTTAATACGACACAATCTCCCCTAAAGAGCAACTCGCGAGTAGAGAATCCTCTACTTGACAGATCTGAATCCTCCAGCAGAGTTGACTTGATATCGCGCAATTTTGAGTCGCCAAGGGAAGTACAGCTTGCGTCTAGTAGTAATCATCCTTCTCGTGTTTTCAAGCCAATGGATAATTTTAGACTAGATGAGAGTTCATTGAACCCTGATAGTGCACACTGTAGGGAATCCGAAGATGGCTCCTTGCATGACCAACAATGGGGAGAAGCTGTATATCAAAACTTTCCTTCTACGAGTATCAACGAGAAAAGAACGCACACACCACAGACTTTAGAAGCTAAAAATCTCCCAGGTTTTGGTACAGAGACAAGTGAACGTGGCTCAGAAAGCTCTGGAGCTCGAACTTTCAATAGCGCTGGGAACTGCAGTTCCCCTGCTATTGTAAAAAGCGTGCACGTTAGAGATAACTCGACTATTTCAAGCTTCAGTGACACCAGTCCTAGATCAGCTCCTTATTATTATTCAGATGTTATTCGAGATTCTCCTGACTGCACAAATGTTACTGTATCACCTAAAACTCGAACGGGCCAATTGAATAACCAACGAGATATGGAAAATAATAAAAGGCAAAACGTTGGTAGAAAAGTTAACCGCATAGGAATGTCCACACCTGTAGATCAACGTAATCTTGTTTCAGAACTCCGGGCATCCGCTCAAATATTCCAGAAAAATTCTGGTTACTTGACCAACACCGCAGAACAAGGAGTCGGTGCCTCACAGATGATGAAGCGAGCTCACACCCCCAGCTACGACGTAGATTCTCGCAACATTTATTCAGCTACTCTTTTCGCGAAGTCTGATGCAGTTGGCGCTCAGCATGTGCATCGTCGCACTCGTTCGCTGGAGGGTTTGATGGATGAAAGTTCTCGTAACTCAGATCCGCTTCCTCCTGAAGCTCTCGAGTCCCGAGAATGTAATGAAAATTCGGCCCCACAGCGATGCCTTAGTGTTACTAGTCATTTATCGTACCAATTAAACGAAGACTTGGGTAAATTTCAACCAAAATATCAATCGAAGGAGATTCCGCAGTTAGACAGTAGTCCATCTCGATCATTCGCTGACATTCAACGGCCAGACTCGCAGGTTTCTCATGGTTCACGCAAACAGTTCACCTCAGATCTTGATTTCGTAAGCGACATGAACCAAGATGCAAGCTTCCATGATGCTGAGGCTGCAAGTAAATGGGAAGACGACCAAGAATGGAGCAATCAGCTAAGAAGAGCATCTCTGCGCCACACAAAGTCTTTAGAAACTTTAGACGAAAATAAGCGTGTACCTTCCTCGGCTTCTGAATTGCCCCCGTGTCCAGAACAGCCTCATCCTGATCCAGTTGAAGAGCGTAGACGATCTTCTCATCAACTAACTCAGCAGAATATGAACGAATATAGAGTTGACTATCGCGAAGGCCTGATCAACCCTGTTACTAAGCCTCAAAGTGCGAATGAAACTCTCGAACGAACGCGTCGAGGTCTCACCTACCTAGAAGGATACGAATGGGATCCCGCAGAAGAGAAGTTCACCAAGCCACACGATTCTTCTGGCAGCGAAGTGAACGACGTCAATAGCGTGAATCAGTTTTTAGACGAAGGCCTCTCATCTCTCCAGGTGGACCAAGCTCCGGACAACGACGAAATAAAACTCAATGTCCAGACTTGTTCACCCATTTCGAGCAACTCAACGGCAACAACTCACGATCCAAAATCGCCATCCCATCAAAAAACGGGTGGCTCTGACTGTCCCCAGGAAGCAAATGGGGAACAGTTGATCCAATTTGCAGGAGATGGGAGGCCTAGTGTAAATAATAGAACTCAAGAAGAAGCTTGCGAGGAATTTTCGTCGCGCCGATCATCAGTAGAAGGTCAACCTATCTGTTCCCCTGTTGCAGACGAACGGGAGGCGACCTCCAAGAAACAAGGTGAGTGGTTCACTCGACATTTCATGTCGTGGCAGACTGCATGGTGGAAAGAGTTGGTTCAAGTCAGCACACTTTCACGTTCATCTGCATTATTGCAAACGACTTCTAAAAGTGCTTATCCTTTACTGCATAATCGTATTTTTCGGCACGCTTTCACTTCCTTGCGGTAAAACGCTGTCTGCAGTTGAGCACAAACACAATTTACAGGACTTGTGCTAGCACTTAATTTCCAATAGTTTATCTTTCCCACACCACCTCACATCTCATTGTGCAGTCTGTTCATGAATGTTTCAAGTCTAAAATTTCCAATTTTAGTTAGTATATTAATTTTTTGGTTGGCTTATTTTATTTTTTGTGCTGTTTTTTTGTTTTTGAGATTGAGTTTGTGTGTTTCGAACCTTCAAAAAAAAACGTTAATAACTTTTTGGAAACTGTGGGAAATTTTCGAAAAAACTTGTGTGTAAGTCTTACTCTGGGGCTTTGAATTTTTTTTGAAGAATTGGTGATGTTGAATACGATATTTTGTGTTTGGTCTCATACAAATGTCATTGCATTTTATTTCTAATAGCTTGCAGTTTTAAGTTGGGTAACTTGCTCATAGATCGTTCATGAATTTCATGCAAACTAATTGAGGATCTGCTTTTCAGATGTTCTGGTAAGTTCATTATTTTTAAAGGCTAAGTGATTTCCTGTAATGCACATTTCGTGTCAAAATTTTTTGAATGAAAGTAGAAAAACGAAAATGAAAATAATTTCAAAGTAGAAAAACGAAAATCTTCAAAGCATCTTGAACATATTAAAATCATGGTTCGACTTGAAGGATAGGTGTTATTTTCGTTTTTATAGCTTCGCATCAGAAATGATTCTTCCTCCCAAGGTACTGCGGGAGAGTATCCGTGGTACGGACTTGTTTCGCTCTGTGCATTGCTTTAGTTTTTATTCATGATCCACTGCTATTGCATAATTTTTCATTTTTTGAAGAAATGCTCACATTCGTAATATTATGCAGTCGCTGAATTCTTTACGGTTGGTGATATGGTGCAGGTCTAAAATGAGGTGAAATTTTCGTGTTATTATGGGATGACGGCTTAACTTCAGAATAATTATGGATCGAAATTCATCGTTTTTGACTCTAGGTGCCGAAGTGACCTGCTTAATTTTTTCTAATTCACACATCCTTCTTAATTGTTTGTCAGGTCTCTCTAAAGTGGAATTTCTGTGTCAGAAAATGGATTTACATGTTTTAGGTTGACCGATTGTTTTTGTACTCACTGGAATCTTACGTGATTTTTTCGATAGAAAAATATACAATAAACTCGATTTCCCAAAAAAAAGTTACGATGGAGATTGGTTGTAGTTTTCATTTTAGGTCTTTAACGCCCTGAATTATCTCGTTTCGTGCGTAGAGACCAACCGGTGGTCACTGAGGGGATTTTCATAATGTTGCTGACCGACCTGCAGTCACTAACTCCACTTTTCTTTATATACTTGAACTATTTTACAGTTGCTTACTACATTGACTCTGTAGAAAACTAATTTTGGTTTTCTGCTTTTTTGGGAATTTAAGATGATTCGAGACGATGGTTACCGTTTATTAACAAGTTGTTTCTGCAGAGAAGAAATATTTAACAATTTAAGTTTGATGCGAAAAGTACAAATGCAGTTAATTTTACATAACTGAACGAAGGCTCCTGTTACATTAAGGTCGATATTCTACATAACTGAAAACTAAACACATTCATTTTAGTACAGTTAAAATCTTAAACGCTAAAGATGCTTCTTACCGAATCATCGGAAGACCTAGGCTGTTTACTTGTCGACATTCTATTCTCGTATGCCTGGGCTAGGAATTGCAGGCGCGATTACAGCGTTAATCGTATGGTACGGTACTAAGAAAAATGTTACTGAGGCAAGTCTTCTACAGACTCCAAATTAGAATTGAATATTAAACTTCAGCTTAACCCATCGCAGGAAACGTTATTAAGCTTGATCGACTTTCTTATTACTGCGTCGTTAGTTTGCCTAAAACAGAAAATCCGAGGTGGTAATGATTATTTTAATTTTTAAGAATTTATTAAAAACTTATTACATAGGTCACGATATTAAAATTCTTTGATAAAGTTTCCAAAGTTAGATGAGAAGAGAAGACCGAAAAAAGAAGGAATTGCCTTTTTTTTACCTAGTTCTAGGAATTTCTGTGCGAATTCCGTGAAAGAAATTCTTGCACAACTTATTTAACCGAAATATGAATATTGAATGTTACAACGGCGGATATGAGCTTCTAGGACCTCGGTTTATATTTATGAAGAAAATAATTGTGGCCATGACCTCTCTTTCCGGCTTGCATTTTTTCTGGAGAAAGTGTTATGCGTTGCATGTTCTCACTGGATTTGCGCAGAATTTTTCAAGTTAATTGCTAAAATATAGCTACTCCCATGTATGATATCTTTTCAAAAGGTTCTCGTTTAACAACGAAGTGCGTGAATTTCTCTTTACTGCGAAGAAATATAGCCAGTGTGATGTTTTTTACTAATCTGAAAATAAATTGCTGGTTGGGACTGAAAATTCTGGACATATGACACTTCTGAAATTCAAATGAAATTCCCCTGCAGCATTTTTCACCTTTTCTTTTCTATGAAGTGGTGCTTCACGTGAAATTTGACTTTTTCACAGAAAGATTTTCTTGCTTAAAAGTTACGGCGATGCCGAGTGCCGACCTCGGCTCTGCTGGCAACAACTGTTTTTCATGTTGCCTTTTGTTCTGTAGTTCCTTGATTTAAATAAAACTTTCGTGCTGGTTAGAACACGATATTTCTTGTATTTAGAATCGTTTTTTAAAGTAACGCTTTGTGTGAGTAAAGTATGTGTGATAAGGATACCATGCTTGGCTGTCCATTATTATGAGATATGAGAACAAAGTGATGCAAGCAATCAAGAATTTTATTCTTAGTTGAAAAATGGCAACATTCAACGTCAGCTGTGAGACTGCCAGTGTCAAAGTTGATGCTGTGGAGAGTGCATGTGCGTAGTACCCGCCGACAGAGACGCCGCACCGTTATGTATGCGTGCGATGACCCATTGTTCTCTCCAGTTAATCTCCGATGATTTGTTAACCGTCACTCTTAGTCTAATTAACCATGAATGCGTCTATAGAACACGCATACTGCGTTAGCAAATTTATTTCCCAATCTCAAACGTAACCCACCGGAGGAGTTGAACTTCATCCAAACCTCGCTAATTCCCAAACATTCCACCTCATTTAGGCTTCTTTCAGGCAGACCGTTTTTCATTTGATGTGACACGAAGCGTCGTCTGGGATGGTCTTAGAAGAAGGTAACCGTGGGAAGATGGATATATTCCAGGGTCACATAGTAGCCTTGGGTCAATATCAGCAGCAGTCCTGTGGGCCGCAGCTGCGAACGCACCTTAGCTGGCTGTCAACCCTGCTTGGTTGGTGCTTCTCTGGGTGCATCACAGTCGATCTTTCGCCTTCTGGGTGCATCACAGTCGATCTTTCGCCTTCTGGGTGCATCACAGTCGATCTTTCGCCTTCTGGATGCATCACAGTCGATCTTTCGCCTTTTGGATGCATCACAGTCGATCTTTCGCCTTTTGGATGCATCACAGTCGATCTTTCGCCTTCTGGATGCATCACAGTCGATCTTTCGCCTTTTGGATGCATCACAGTCGATCTTTCGCCTTTTGGATGCATCACAGTCGATCTTTCGCCTTTTGGATGCATCACAGTCGATCTTTCGCCTTTTGGATGCATCACAGTCGATCTTTCGCCTTTTTGATGCATCACAGTCGATCTTTCGCCTTTTTGATGCATCACAGTCGATCTTTCGCCTTTTGGATGCATCACAGTCGATCTTTCGCCTTCTGGGTGCATCACAGTCGATCTTTCGCCTTCTGGGTGCATCACAGTCGATCTTTCGCCTTCTGGATGCATCACAGTCGATCTTTCGCCTTCTGGATGCATCACAGTCAATTTTTCGCCTTCTGGGTGCATCACAGTCAATTTTTCGCCTTCTGGATGCATCACAGTCAATTTTTCGCCTTCTTGATGCATCACAGTCGATCTTTCGCCTTTTGGATGCATCACAGACGATCTTTCGCCTTTTGGATGCATCACAGACGATCTTTCACCCTCTGGATGCATTACAGTCGATCTTTTGTCTTTTGGATGTATCACAGTCGACCCTGGACCATCGAACATTTATGCCTGATATAACTCGTGTTACGTTATTGTCGATTTCTCGGCTTCTGGATGCATCACAGTCGATCCTGGAGTTCACGTCATTTCATCGAACCTTGATTTATGCCCAATAGAACTCATGTTCAATGAAGCTCATCAGCTTGACGGGTAAAAATGACTTTGAATATTGAACTTAGAATTTGAAATTCATAACTTTAAATCGAGCTTAATATCTGTCGATAGTTAGTTATTCATGATTAAATCAAGCTATCGAGTGGTGACTTATGGCCGGATAAAACTGTATCATGTTTAATTAATGAAGCTCAACTTGACAGGTAAAAATGAATCATTCATGATTTGAATTAAGCTTTGTGATCGTTAATAATTAATTATTCATGATTGGATCTAGCTTCGTAATCGATAATAATTAGTAATTCATGATTGCATCAAGCTCTGTAATCATTCATAATTAGTAATTCATGGTTGCATCAAGCTCCGTAATCATTCATAATTAGTAATTCATGATTGCATCAAGCTCCGTAATCATTCATAATTAGTAATTCATGATTGCATCAAGCTCCGTAATCATTCATAATTAGTAATTCATGATTGCATCAAGCTCCGTAATCATTCATAATTACGTTCTGTATTCATGGTTGAATCAAGTTTCGTAATCACTAATAGTTATTCATGGTTGAATGAAGCGTCGTTGAACAAGAAGGACCAATTTCTGTCGACATGAGATGTGGTTTGCGTAAAATGGTGCAGGTCGGCTGTGGTGGGTCCTGTTTATTGCTACATTTGGTACTGCACTGATATGAGAGCAAGGCGAGTTAAGGGCCGTTTACACTAGGGGACATTTCGGCCGTGAGGCGCGACACGTGCATACGAGGCTCACCACTGAGTCTCATATTTGTGTGCGTTTATACGAAGTTCCCTATTTGCCACGGTAGTTACGAGGCTCTTGAGTGTCGTGCATTACGAATTCGATCAGAGCGAATAGGGAACTTCGTAGAAACACACACAATTATGAGCCTCTGTTGTGAGCCTTGCATACACGTGTCGCGCCTCACGACCGAAATGTCCCCTAGTGTAAACGGCCCTTTATGGTCTTCATAACGCAGCTTCTGCTCCGAATTGGGCAACTCCATCACTGGCACCTATTTCACCAAGTTTGGTAAAACTGAAGGATATGTCAGTTATCGATTTTGTAAATTTCGATGCCTAAGTATAGTTAATAGATCGAAATAAACAAGTTATGGCGGTAAATGACTTACCGCAACTCCAGTGTTTGAAGCGGCAAGTAATTCAAGGAGCACGTCGGACAGCAACACTGCAATGCGCACTCGCTTCCAGCGCGATCGTCATCGAAGACGAAACCAAACCTACCGCTATACCTCGTTAAATACTCATGTGACGAAAAAAAGTGTATAAATGAAAAGTTGTTCATTTCGATGTTATGACTATGGTTCAAGCAACAAAAATTTAAAAATCGATGAGTAGCTGTTTATTCGAGCGCATTTGTCATCAAAGACGAAATTAAACTTACCGCCATAAATCGTAAAATACTCATTCGAGACGGAAAGTGCATAGAAGAAAACTTGTTTATTTTAATTCAATTAATTAAGTTCAGACACCAAAAAGTGGAAAATCGATAACTGACATATCCTTCAGATTTACCCCAAGTTCCACCGGGCATCCGTTCAATCATGTGTAAATGGGAATTTAACTTTTTCACCGTTCACTGCACTGATATTAGAGCGAGGCGAGTTTTGGTCTTGACCCATTACGCCCAAAATTCTTTGCGCAAGCGACAGGAGTGCTACGAACTATACGTCGCACACCACGAAGTTTATTTAACAACGTTAACATCGCACGCAAAACTGATGCAACTATGAACTCTACTTGGAGATAACATGCACCTAAGTTGTCGCATTCATTTGCTAGAGGCTCTGCGTAGAATTTAGTACAGAAGAAGCTTGTATTTTTTGTGTGACGAATTCGTCACACTCGGGCGTAAAGGGTGTTGATAACGCCGCTTTTGCACCTAATTGTGCAACTCTATTACGGGCACTTATTTCATAAAGTTTTACTGGGAATCCGTTCAATCATGTGTAAATGGCATTCTAGTTTTCACAGTTTGACACACATTTCTAAACATGTTTTGCACCCGTTTATTAGGTTTCTTATGCTGGCACCCATTTTGTGTTAATGGCACCTGTTTTTGTTGTTTCTTGCACTTGTCATATTTGTGTGTTGAGTCACCCGTGTGAGGGGAGTAACACCAGTTTCATCAGGGAATAGCACCAGTTTCATCAGGGAATAGCACCAGTTTCATCAGGGAGCAACACCAGTATCATCAGGGAGAAACACTAGTTTCATCGCGGACAAACGCTGATTTCATTGCCGAAAAACGCTAATTTCATGCCCATTTCATCGCGTAAAAACGCGATTTTCATCAGGGAGTAACTCAAGTTTCAGTTTCATCGAAGAAGAACGCCAATTTCATTAGAAAGTTGCACCAAATTCATCGCGGAAGAACGCTAATTTCATCAGGAAGTAGTACCAGTTTCTAAAGGGAAAACTCGAGTTTCGCTAAACGGCAACAGTAATTTGATCAGGGAACTACACAGATTCATTTACTAGCAACACCAGTTTAATCAGGGAATTGCATCAGATTTCTTAGGGAGATATACCAGTTTCATCCGAGAGCGATACAGTTTCATCCGTGAGCAATAAAAGTTTCATTCGAGAGTAATACCAGTATCAAATACGAGTACATAGCTTTGCCTCCATACGCGCATTTTTTCTTCCCGTTATGGAGCTGAAAAAACCTTGTTACAGATTTTTTTTTGTGCTTGACATTGTTTGTATTCGTGTTATCAGAAAATATCGGCGGGTCAAGTGTTGAATTTCATTGGACCCGAAAACAATATTAGTCCAAGTCTCGAGAAATTTAGAAATTCTCATATCTGTTAAACTTCGTAATATTTTTGAAAGAAAATTTCCTTCGATGTCCTATGAAAGGAATGGAGAAAACTTTCAAACTAGTGCAAGAGATGAGCTTTTTGAAAAATTTTTCGAGGATAAAATAGAAAGCCTTAGATAACTGAACCTGACGATCAACGTAGCGGCGTACTGAGTGGTTGCCTGCTCAAGCTTAGCTTTTATATTTTTAAGAAATTTAAAAACGAAGAATGGCGTAAACATTGAAATCATATTTAATAAGGATTTCATAAAATATGAATTTATTCCAAATTATGTAAGTCGTTGTAGTGGCCCAGCAAGCAGCGTTCCTTCAAGTCGGCTTAGCTTCGCACAGTATTACTGCACGTGGCGTGCAGCAAAGTAAATTTTCAAAAACTTGCGCTGCCAACTGTGCTGCTAAGACGACGCAAATAGTTTGTTAATCCGTACTCTGTGCATTCGAAAGTTTACACTTTCCTTAAGACCAGTGGTTCCCAACCTAGGATGCGAGACGATATACCAGGGGGTGCGAGAAAAGGCCTGGTAAATAATAGAATATTGGCTACATGTTAGCATTTTTATTTCAGGGGGTGCGAGGTTCGAACGAAAACTCTTTAGGGGTGCGAGGCTCGCATGAAATCTCTTCAGAGGTGGAGGGCAAAATAAAGTTTGGGAACCCCTGCCTAGGAATATACAGAGTGACTGCGTTGACTCAGGTCTGCTTGGCAGAGTACATGTATTCATTCATCGCGTAGGAGCACTGTCTACAAAATTGCACTATTTCTTCCCACAAAATTAGCATTGCGTACATTGCGCATTACGTGAATAGGAAGTATTTGCTTTGATTGCTTCTATATATGTTCAGTATTTGGTGCATCTTCTTTATGGAACGCCTTTGTTGCGGTTAGGAGAGCATTAATAACTTATCTACTTTTTACGATCTGCTAATTATTTGCTTTTGCTGCTTCTATATGGTGCCTTCTTTCGAACGCCATAGTGGCGGCTAGGGAGGCTTAAAATAACTTACCCAACCGTACCTGTTTTCATAGTCATTATTCTTCGTTATAAGCCAGATTTTCAAAATGATACGGTAAGCAATATTTGTGCTGTATGGGTTTGCCATAACGTTATTCTCTTCGATATTATTTCCCGGGAAATACTAGAAACGATATCGTATAGCATATGCTGGAAACGTTGGAGTTGTGTCCCCTCAGTGAGATGCATCCATTATATCTATGGGAACTAGCGCTTTCCTATAAGGTAGATCTATTGAAGGATAAGCTCTCATCTAGTCGGAGCCTAAGGTTGGGAAGGCCTTATTTTTGTCGAAATGGAATAAAATTTCTGTCTCCATTTTTTTCGGTTCACTACTGTTCTTTATTATGACAGTACCTATTATTTTCATTTTCAACTGTCATTTTGTTTAATGAATTTGTTGTTCCTATGTGGTATGTGCAGGGACACACATTGTGCATAGGTTCCCAATTTAATGTAGTACTAAATGGTGCCATCTTCTTTTCTGAGAAACTCTTTACTCTATGGTTTGGATGTTTAAACAATTTTATAATATATTCAAATGTACCACAGCTGAACACATTTTGATCTAAACCATGTCAGTCGCATGCTGTGCTTGTCATCTTTCGTGTAACATTCATTTTGCACGCTCAGGAATACTCGTATAATACAGCGACAGAAACGAACGGAGGTCAGTGCACTGTTGAAATCAAAGTCCCGTGTATTTAACATTCGAACCGCAATTGTTTAAACTAATGTTCAGTACTCGACTCAAATTTAAAGTGAATTGTAGTGAGAAATTTTGAAAATAGCAAACATTCACTGGATCGTGCCTTCATTTAGCGTAGATTAAGTATTCATGAAAATTGAGTTTCTGACTACTGATCGGCCAGTACCATTATGAAAATTCACTTCGTTGTCACCGGTGATGCACGTTGCGGTCGATTTTAAGTAACTAATAACACTCTACGCTCGATGCACTCTACAGTTCAGTAACCTGAAATATCATTGCTGCTACGTGGGAGTTCTTTTACGCCAAAAGAGTATAAATAATGTTGCTCAGCTTCACCGACACGTGCGTTTTGAGCTTCTAATTAGAGAATCGTAGTCGCAAGTTTAGGTCACATTCGCTGCCTGGCATGGGTGCGAGATCTTAGTTGCCAAGAATGCTGCATCAGAATTATTGCACTCATAGATCACTTTCTAAGAACGATTTAGTTCTTATATATATACACTGGCCCTTTACAAGATATATTATTGATGTTATTGTCAGTTTTTCGGCCGCTTACACGTCTTATGAACGTGCAATGTTTGAGGGAAGGGATGATTTAAAGGGGATAGTCTCAGCGTGTAATCAGGATTCTCTCTCTCTGGGAGACGCTTTGAAGAAGGTTGCTCTTCAGCTTAATTGGGAGACTTAGCTCTTCCCAGGAGATATGTTGAATTCCTGAGCCACAATTTCGTAGAATCATGGAAAGGGAATAAAGCCTTCCTCTTGATGCTTCCCTTGTGCCTCGCCACAGGAGAGGTAGCGTTGGGTGGTGTCTGTCCTCGTCATTGTGTATTGGAGAGATAGCGTTGGGTGGTGTCTGTCCTCGTCATTGTGTATTGGAGAGATAGCGTTGGGTAGTGTCTGTCATCGTCATTGTGTATTAGAGAGATAGCGTTGGGTGGTGTCTGTCCTCGTCATTGTGTATTAGAGAGATAGCGTTGGGTGGTGTCTGTCCTCGTCATTGTGTATTAGAGAGATAGCGTTGGGTGGTGTCTGTCATCGTCATTGTGTATTAGAGAGATAGCGTTGGGTGGTGTCTGTCCTCGTCATTGTGTATTAGAGAGATAGCGTTGGGTGGTGTCTGTCATCGTCATTGTGTATTAGAGAGATAGCGTTGGGTGGTGTCTGTCATCGTCATTGTGTAGTAGAGAGATAGCGTTGGGTGGTGTCTGTCCTCGTCATTGTGTATTGGAGAGATAGCGTTGGGTGGTGTCATGAAAATAGCAAATTCAACTTCGCTACGCTACATGATGAAGATAGCAAATTCAACTTCGCTACGCTACATGATGAAGATAGCAAATTCAACTTCGCTACGCTACATGATGAAGATAGCAAATTCAACTTCGCTACGCTACATGATGAAGATAACAAATTCAACTTCGCTACGCTACATGATGAAGATAGCAACTTCAACTTTGCTACGCTACATGATGAAGATAACAAATTCAACTTCGCTACGCTACATGATGAAGATAACAAATTCAACTTCGCTACGCTACATGATGAAGATAGCAAATTCAACTTCGCTACGCTACATGATGAAGATAGCAACTTCAACTTTGCTACGCTACATGATGAAGATAGCAACTTCAACTTTGCTACGCTACATGATGAAGATAGGAAATTCAACTTAACTGCGCTGCATAATGAATAAAAATCGGCGTGGCGAATTCGAATTAGGAGATCTCACGGTGCGAGCTGTATTGCTGCATCGACGAATTTTTCTTGTAAACCTACTTCTCTAGTCAGGGTACATGGAGCGCACCGCGTTCCTGAGAGATGCCAATATCGATCCACGGTTGTGCAAGCCGGGAGGGTATTTTGCGAATTTTCGGTTTTGTTCACTGTTGATGAGCAAGACTGATATTACTCTTAGTCCGTCCATACTGGGTGTTGAGTATTCTGTTTTCGATTTACGTATATGAGCTGGAATAGGTCCCGAGATAAAGGTTAGATAGGTCTTCCGTTTGTTGAAGTAGAGTAAGTTTGTTTTGTGACGAACTATCTTTTTCAGTTCACTGCTGTCCTGTTTTTCAGCACTTATTACCTTCTTCCTCAACTTTTATCTTTCTTCATATACTTCGTCTTCATTTCATTCGTTGTCACGGCAACGCGCCGTCTGAGCTACACTGGGCGTGGTGTTCTGAGGAATACTTCAGCGGGACAACTTTCTCTTGCTTCCATCCATAGATTCTGTCTCGTGATCAGCCAGGAATCCGCGTCTCGAGGCCAAGTCACGCAGAACACGCAAAAATGCCAGTTTTGCTAGCATGAATTTCTTCAATGCCTAAAGAAAATGTGACTGAGAAGTTGATTTCGGTGAGTACCGGCGTGATATTTTGCGCAGATTATTTGCGCATGAACTTCTATGCTGCCAAAGAGTTGACATTATAGGAAGGTTTTATCTGAAACTGTTTCTCGTTGAAGGGGTGAAAGCGTTATTCGCACAATAGCAAATAGCGGAAATGAAGTTTCTCTCACAGAAAAGCTCGTCACTCCTGAACGACTCTCTTTCATCCGTTGCTTGTCGTTCGTTCCGTATTCCACTTGAGAAAATGCACGAGTTCTGTTGATGTCAAAATATCGAAGATTCAATCCACGCTGAATCTTCTTGCATAACATATCTTCAGCGAATAGGGAGTCGTTCTTTGTTTCGTGACATAGGAATCTGCGAGCTGTTTGATTGCTGCAACAGTTTCCAATGTGATCAAAAGGAGAGAGACCTTCGCTGTGCGTCGTCTCTCGTATTGAATTCCAGGTCTATATGATCTATACGCCGTCATGGTCGTATCATATCTCAACCTGTTGTCGGATGGTGTTTCTTCGTTGGCCGCGCGGCGCAACGGGCGAGGAACAGCGCACAAAATGTTACCATTTGTCATCGTAATTATATCCACCCCGCAGAACCCGTTGCTGAGAAAAGTAGCTCCTTGCTTTACTTTGCTCTATGCTTGTGTAATTCAGCGAAGCCTAGACCTGTTCAGCTGCGAAGCCGAGGCCGAATTTTTAGAATGTGGGCGATGCCGTGTGGAGCCGATGTCGCTCGTTGTTGTCTCCGGAATTTTTCGTCTCATGCTTTGTGTAATCCGCGCTATGAATCTCGCTGCCTGCAGGGACTGTGCCCTATTTTACTTTTGGCGTGCGCGGCTTATAGTGGATAATGAGGTCTTTGTTCAGCCTCTGCTCCTGTTGCTCGTGTAATGGACCTCGACCTGGCTTCATATCAACCGAATGCATCCGCATTCACTCATATTTCTAGTTTACCTCAAAACTGAGCAGAATTTGCTCGTTTTTTTTTGGCTATTTGGAAACAACTTTAGGGCCATCAATTTTTGCGAGTTGTACATATGTACTATTTTGTAGTTTGTCATTTGAAATTTTATGTATTTCAAATATTGGGTATACAACATTTATGCCCTTGAAATGCGGTTTAAGTCTTCATGTTTTCGCAAATATGAACGCCGCAGTGTTACTTTATTCTTGTAATTTATTTAACGTTAGCGTGTCCCATAGATCTCGGATGAAATCTGTGAATGTTTGAAGATTCCAACGAAAACATTTCAAGTATCCAATGCGTCGGTTAATTTAGCTCTTGATTCAAACCTGTAAAGTCGTGTGAACTCCGGCTGCGTTTTCAAAGACTCCCACTGAATCATTTCAAGTAATTATTGTCCTATTTGATTCAGTCCTTCATTAAATCACATCTGCGTTGTGCCGTGATGTCCGTGATTTCAGCAAATAAAAGCGAGGATGTAGCCTTGACTTCAGAATTACGAAGCAATTGCGTGCTGAGATTCGATACACGGCCACGCCTGTATAGGCGCACGTTGTGTCCAGATGCGCTCATAATTTTTACCTAAACAGCCCGTTCTGCGTTATTGGCTGCCAAGGCGTGTCTCTGCGCCCCTGCAGACTTCTAATTAACTTGCAAAATGAACCTGATGGGAAACTAAACCTTCTACTCTCTTTGTTCCCGAATGGGGTGCTTTTCGTTGGCTGTGTCAACTACGAACGTGCCGCCGCTGTTGTTGCTGCCGCTATTGTGCATGGCTTCCTGTTCATGACATTCCGTTGTCCAATGCAGGGGAGCTCCGAGCTGCCGGTCCGCATGCAAATGTTTGGATTATGATTCTTTGCGTAATCTGGGAGTGAACTACAACCAGTGAATGATGCGCAGTTGTTGACATTTAGCTAAATAAAGGTTAGTGTTTTGGATTCTTCGTGTTAACTCTGGGTAACTATGTATAACCTGTGAATGATGGGCAGTTGTTGACATTTAGCTAAATAATGGAGAATGTTACAGATTATTCGCGTTATCTCTGGGTGAACTACAACCTGTGAATGATGCGCAGTTGTTAATATTTATCAAATAATGAAAAATATTTTACGTGTGCTTTTTCCAGATTTGAGGTTCGGAGCTTAGAGTCAAGTATGCCATTTTTGTTGAAATAGAATACTTCTTTTTTGTGCGTTTTGTTTCGGACCGTTTTTATTCGGTTCACCGCTGTTCTGTTTTCTAGCATTCGTTACTCATTGAACTTTTATTTTGTTTCATAATCGTCTTTTTTTGACTTCCCATGCGTAGGGGTTCTTGTGTGGGAACACGCCTAGTGTATAGATTTTGCGTTCCTTCAACTCCCTACTTAATGGTGCTTTCATTCCTCCTTTGTTTTTACAACACCTTTGTTGTTGTTGTTAAGGACGCTTAAACTAACTTATTATCTAATCTCTGCCACGTAATCAATATTTATCGATGGACTACGGTGCTACACCAACTATGGAGACGAAGTAATTTATTTTGTACATTTCGCGGGTACACTTATAATTTTTTGATACACAAAATGATCGTTTGAAAACTGATGTCGTTATCGTGTTGTGTACGTTAAATTCTGCCGACGATCGACAATCCCAAATTTTTAACGCCGATGGTGGATGTATTTATTCATTACTCACGTGTTCCGAGTTACCCAATATATCAGCTGTGATGGTAATGCGAATTTTATTGCTCCGTTCTGCGCGAGGCTTCAACGCACTCGAATGTCTATTAGTCGAAATCAACGAACGGTCTTGTAGGCTCGACAGCTTCGGTCGAAAGCGAGAAATTGACGTAGTGCTGCACTTCGTCGGCTTTATTGCACTCCTCGTGCGTTACCTTGCGAACAACGGTGCATTGAATGCATGTGCGTGCTCTGTTTTGCTTTTTTTAAACCTCAGTTTAGAGCAATTAACTGTTTTTCTCAGCAGTTTCGACGTTGCTCTCATTGATGTGCTGGCAAGGTTGCCCTCTTTTGTTTTGTGTGTTCGTTATGTTGGATGCCTGCGATTTCGCAGAATTTTCCTCGTGTTATTGATGAAAGCCTTTTTCGTAACAGAGTACCGTTTTGGTCACAAGTTGAAAAAATTAAATTAAATTCTTTGAGTATCACATTCGGAACTATCCGTAGAAAAAATCTCGCATTTGGCCTGCTGTCGAAATTTTCACTCCGTGTTGAAGGGAATACGTGAATTTTTGGAAACTCGTTGATTGGAACTGGATTCTAACTTCTTCAATTGCTTAGTTCTGTGTATGAAACTCGTATAAGCTTAGAAGCAAGTAAAAATGGGGGCCAAGTGTTGTCTGCTTTGCCAGGCTCCGTATGCAGGATACCATCGTTACTCGGCTGGTAAGTTGAATCTGTCTCCTTGTAGCGTTTGTTAGTCTTTGGTTTAGATTCATGTGTGTCTTGTTTTTGTTTTTATTCGTTTATAGTCACCAGCTAAAGGTTAGATAGACCTTCTTTTAGTTGAAATAAAACAGTCTTTTGGTTTTGTTACGGCCTTTTTTTCGGTTAATTGCTGTCCTGATTTTTAAGCACCTACTACTTTCTTCTTCAAATTTTATTTTGTTTCATGAACTTTTTCCTCTACTTATACTTCTATGCATCTTGTGCATGCATTCAGTGTTTCCTCAAGTCCTCGCTAAGTGGTGCCTTCCTCCTTCCGACATTTGGAACGCCTTTGTTGCGGTTAGGGTGACTTGAACTAACATCTAATCTTTTATTCGTTTTAACATCTACTAATTCGAATTCTTAAGTCCTGTAGAGCGAATTTTTACTCTTGCTTGCTTGGTGTTGTTTCCTCCGTTGGTTCGTTTCGTTTGACTTATTTCTGTTGTATCAGTTCATTGGTTTCTCAAAAGCTGTTAGCTATAATTGTTCGCAGGTACAGTATTTCGGATTTGTGCATGAAATTTCAATTGATACCTTATCATTAGTTTCCTCTACAGGTGAAGATACGTGAATACGATTGAGTTTGCAAAATGTTGCTTGCATGGCATGGGTTATGGAATCTCGAATATACGGTAATATTTATGAAATATACTTTCTATATTTTATGCTGATTAAGGGCGCATAGAAATGTGAAACGGCGAAACCGACTCTTTTCAACGACGCTTCTTCGACTTTTCATCAATCTACATTTTAAGTTTACTCGCTGTAAGCGCTTTTTCTATCATTAGAAATACAGAATGTGTAAATACGTAGATTGAGCTTGCTATCGTTAGTTTGGGTATCGTGTACTTTAACAAAAGCATTCATGGAAGTTAATGTGAATTGAATGCTAATGTGAAACAATGAACCATAAGTTCATTGTTTCTCATGTATCAGGTAAATTTTGCGGGATTTGTTCACAATACAGTTTAACACAATCAATTTATGGGATTGAAATTAACTTATTTAATATTATACTTTGCTTTATAGCTTGTGTTGAAATTTGCTTCGCTTCTGACTTCTTTAGGCATGAAATATCTGAATTAAGGGTATTGAGTTTAGTAAATACGAGAATGTTCAAGTTCTTATGTTTATGATTTCAGATACATCTTAATAAAATAACGTGAACGCAATTCGGGTATGTGAGGCATGCGGTTTTATGCAATTTGTGTGTTGCTGGTGATGAAGATAGAAATTTTTGTTTGCTTGTCTTTTTCGCGTTCCCTTAATCCATACTAACTGGTGCTTTCATCCTTACCCTTTAAAATACTTTTGTTGGGGTTAAAGAGGCTAAAACTAACTTAAAATTTAATCTGTGGTACCTTCGTAATCGTAGATGTGCATTCACTTTGTGATTATTGTTGCCATATTTGCATCATCTCCTGCTAGAATTTTATCTACTATTTCGTACTAGTTTTATTTAGTTCTTCTTATATGAGTAAGAGAAAACTCCATGATTCACGTGATGGTTCGTGGGAAAAATAACAAACATTTTATCTCGGAAGTTTCTCGACCTATGAAGACCGGTTTAAAAATATTTTGACCGTCATCCTTGTCAATCCTTGTCAATGGTCGGACCGTTGCTGCATTTAGGAGCAATATTTCATCCTTAGCGTCAAATGTGTTCGTAACTGTGATACCCAATTGGTTTTGCTTACTTGCAGTTTATCTTCAAAACTTTCTAGCGTTGTAAATTGCTTTTCAAGAAAAACGTTTTGATAAAGTATAAATCATAGCACATGACTTCAATTAGTAAAGGGTAGTTATTAACGGACGAATGAAGAAGGTGAAAACCTCGTAGAAAAAGCATTGTTTTATTTAAAATGGGCGTTGTCATAGGAGCCATTCCAACTAACGTCATGGGAACTCACTTCTTTGATACAACCAAATTATCATTATTTTTTCAGCGCCCAATTCTAAAGGATCAACCATTTACTATAGTTATGTCGATAAAACTCTACTCATGAATTTCTTTTATCACGTGCATGACGAAGTGAGTGCATTATTTTAAATAAATGTGGAAGGAAACACGTCTTTAATGAGGTCATTATCTTATTATACACTTGACTGTGACGTGAGCTAGCGGTGGTACACGGAAAGAGTTTTTGTAACGCTGCTGACCGACCAAACTCATTTTTCATTTAATACTTGCGTAATTATGGCAAAATCCAGCTAATGTTTGTTATTTTCAACATCGTCTACCACAATTGACTTTAAATTAAAGTTGAATGTCAAAATTCAGTTATAACTGCCGCAGTCGAAGTGTTAAAAAAGTCAATAAATAAAAGTATTTAAAACGTTTCGACTTCCTTGGTCTTTACCAACCTGAAAACGGATAAAGAAAAACTAGTCAAGTGTCCAGCAAAACATATCAATCATGGGATCAGAAAAGTGAGTGCAACGTCGGAGTTCATCGGTCTGAGATGCCCGAACCGAGCGGTGGTGATGGGGCCATGTGGGTCCATCATGTCATCTTGAGTGGCGCTCGTCTAACAAATTGCTTCTCCATCCTAGTGATATGATGCCATTTTCTGCTCGCTTTTTGTGCTACCGAGCCGCTTTGCTGATGGTATCGAATTCTAATCATGGATACCTGAAAAATGTACATCTAGCGTGCGCCTGAGTCTGAAGGTGCATATCTAGCGTGCGCCTGAGTATGAAGGTGCATATCTAGCGTACGCCTGAGTATGAAGGTGCATATCTAGCGTGCGCCTGAGTATAAAGGTGCATATCTAGCGTGCGCCTGAGTATGAAGGTGCATATCTAGCGTGCGCCTGAGTATGAAGGTGCATATCTAGCGTGCACCTGAGTATGAAGGTGCATATCTAGCGTGCGCCTGAGTATGAAGGTGCATATCTAGCGTACGCCTGAGTATGAAGGTGCATATCTAGCGTGCGCCTGAGTATGAAGGTGCATCTCTAGCGTACGCCTGAGTATGGAGGTGCATATGGAAATTGTCGCAAAATGAAGCGAATTTTTAGCCATAATGTCGCTCAGCTGCTGCTGCTGTCATGTATTTTAGCTCCGGATTGTAATTCCTACTTCATTTAATTGGACAAATTCAGTGAAGATATATTAGCACACTTCAGATAAAGGTGAGAGCTTTTAAGCCTGGGGCCCCTCAGGGGGATACAACTATTGTATCTATGGGAATTAGCGCTCCCAGGGGAAAAATGTGAGGGCCCGAACTGAGAGTTAGGTAGGCCTTCTTTTTGTTGAAATAAAATGTTTTTTGTTACGTTAAGGACCACCTTTTTTCGGTTCACTACTGTCCTGTTTTTCAGCACCTCTGACTTTCTTCTTCAACTTTTATCTTGTTTCATGAACTTCTTTCCCATCTTACTGTTTCTATGCCCTTTCTGCATAGATTCCTCATCTTCTTATCGCCATACTAAATGGTACCTTCTTCCTTCCTCTCTTCGATACGCTCTATTTTTGCAGCGGTTAGGGAGGCTTAAACTAACTTATAATCTAATCTTTTAAGCCTGGGGAGTTTCTGATTTAATGGATGCATTGTATACGTTTTATTATTTCTTTTCTTTTTGATCCTTGCAGCAAAATGACGCAGAATAACTGCAGTATGCTAGAGATATATTTCACGTCTACGTATACATAAACCGTTTTCATTTCGTTACAGCGTAAAATTACAGCATCAGTATACATGTAATTAACATTCAGCAATGAATGAAGAAGAGAAATGATTGGAAACGTTTAATTTCGCCGCCAACGAACTTCGTTGGAACATGTTAACATATAATGAGGTAATTTTCATTATGCTGCTAACCGACCAGTAGTCACAAACTCAATTTTCATAAATACTTAATCAGAGCTAAATGAGGGCATGATCCAGTTTATGTTTGGTATTTTCAAATGGCTTACTACAATTGACTTTAAATTTTAGATTCAAGCTCACATTTTCCTGGTGCCGGGTTTTGGTAAAAACTCCGCTGTCGTAGCTCCCCAGCTGGTAGCTGAGAGTTCTCAAGTGTAATTTTATTTGGCTGCGCTGCTCATAAGTCATAACAGCACGTAGTGTGTCCAAGTCTGCGTAGAACTTATGCTTCCAGCTTTACCGTTATGACGACGTGAATTGTCCAAAAAAGTACGACACGGGGACTTCTGTACAGTCATTAAAGTACAGCCCGACTATTGTGTCCTCACTAGTCCGTGGTGTTACCTCGTAATTTGACATAAGTTGCCTGACGGGCTAATGAGCCCATGATTATAGTTATGCGACTTGAGCATTGTTGTCATATTTAAAATCCGCTTTATTTCTGTGAAATGAATCAAAATATATCGCATTTTTACCTAGTTTGAAGTCTTAAGGAATTAATTTTTGTCGTTCTCGACATACGAGAGATAGCGTTTAGTCGCACAAGTGCGGTTCAGTTTATGGGAAGTTCGTAAGAAAATATTTCCTCGTTGAAGACTTGCCTTTCTCAACGTCATTGCATCCACGAGGGCGGCGAATCTACGTATATTTTCCTGTCATGCTGTGTCCATAACAATTCACCACATCCCATACGTAGGGGAGATTTCGTTATGATCTAGGAATTTTTTCAACTTTATGCTGCAGACCCACAAAAGAAGAAGAATCAGTACGAACGACTCACGAAAGAAGAAGAATCAGTACGAACGACTCACGAAAGAAGAAGAATCAGTACGAACGACTCATGAAAGAAAAAAAATTGCGACCCACCAAAGAAGAAGAAAGAATACGTACGAGCAACCCACAAAAGAAGAAAGAATACGTACGAGCGACCCACAAAAGAAGAAAACAGAATCTGTACGAGCACTCTCCGTAGAAGAGACCACCCCTCCTCCACCGCCTGCTGCCGCCGCTGCTGTTGCAGTTAAAGGGGACATGCTTATTGTAGGTGCGCAACTCCGTCAAGTTGCAGCTGAGCTTGTCTCTCACCACCTGATCTTAATGCTCCCGAAAAATGTTCGCCCGTATCACTGGGATTATTGTGACCCTCAGTACGGTAACTGCTGCCCACTTAGTCTAATTGCCATTCCTCCGCAAATGCAAGCTTTTAATTGCTCTTGTGTTTTCTCTTGTTAAATAAAAGAGAAAAGTCGCGGTGACTTTTGGGCAACCTCGAGATTTTCAGTGAGAAAAATCAAGTGGGACTTTTAGGTACTTGTTTTGTGTGGTTACACACATTGTGCACTAATGTCCTATTTTCTACAGTCCACACTGAATGATCCCTTTTCTTCCCTCTCATGAGATCGCCTTCGATGGGGCTTAGGGGTCTTAAAACTTACTAAAATTGTAACAAAGATATTCGATGTTTCCGTGGAATTCCCCCTCAGGGGGATACAACTATTGTATCTATGGGAATTGGCGCTCCCAGGGGGACTATGTGAGGGCCCGAGCTAAAGGTTAGGTAGGCTTCCTTTTTGTTGTAATAAAATAGATTTTTGTTTTGTTACGGACCATCTTTTCTCGGTTCACTGCTGTCCTGTTTTTCAGCACCTACTACTTTCTTCTTCAACTTTTTTCTTGTTTCATGAACTTCTTTCCTAGCTTACTGTTTCTATGCACCTTGTGCATAGATTCCGCGTTCCCTCAACTCCATACTAAATGGTGCCTTCCTCTTTCCTCTCTTGGAACATCTTTGTCGTGGTTAAGGGAGGCTAAAACTTTCTTATATAATAATAATAATAATAATTCCGTGGAATTCCTGCTGGGGTTATAAATCGTGCACTATATTGGCGTGCTTAGAACAACGTCCTGATTAGTTAGCGACGAGCGTCATCTGATGGTTGTTGTCGCAACTCCATTCGTTATGAGGCGCATACGAGTGGTGTTGCGTAAAGCTTTCTCTCTTGCTTTCTCGGCGCATCTTCTGAACCTTGTGTTCTATGAAACTAGTACTTGTTTCTGAATCCAATTCACGTACCGCAATTTACTTGGACTTGTTTCGCAAGTTTGCCTTGTTTCTGTGAAAGTTTAAAGTTGATGGTACTCGTTAAAGTTGACGATTCTGCAGTTGGTGATGCCTGCTCGTTATTCCTTTCCTCTCTCCCATGGGAACATGTGAGATCTTGAGTTGCAGGTTAGGTGGGCCTTTTGCTGAAAAGAACAGTTTTTTCTGTAATGTTACTGATTACATTAGTTCACTGCTGTCATTTTTTCCAACCCGTATTACTTTCTTAAACTTTTATCTTGTTTCATAATCTTCTATGAATCTCGCTTTTTGTGTACAGTGTATGGGAACACGACTTGTACATAAATTCCTTATTTTTTTTAAATTTCACTTTAAATATGCACTCTTCTTTTTTTTATTAGGACACCTTTTTGTGGTGAGGGAGGCAAAAAACTTAGGCATTTAGTTTAGTGATAAATTTTTGTTCATTTGAGCGGCCAGTAAACGAGACAGTTAAGGATCACCTTACATCACGTGCCAGTTAGGTTCTTGCCATCTCGCCTCCCTTCTAGACGCATCCCCAAATCCAACTCACCGGTTAAAGGCAAAAGTGATTTACGCTCTTGCCTGGTCAAAATAATAGAAATTTTGTGTGGCATAGGTAATATAATTTTACTTAGCCAGTATAATTACATTTTGCTTGAGAAATAATTTAAATTTTGCTTGGCCCGAATGACCTAATTGTGCTTTAAAAATACATCTGGTCTTGTATTTGACCCGGCATCCAACAGTCCTACACATTATAGGCTTGTCAAATGCTGAGTGATTTTAGAGTAATATTTGACAAGTAATTAGCTACATTGGTACAAATCTTACGCTCACATGAAGTCTAATGTTGTGTATTATACTGATTTTTGCACTGTTATATTTCAGCACTTCATTGTTTAAGTTTTTGTCTTGTGCTTTTTCCAATACTTCACGCTTACCTCAAGGTGGTGTAGCTCGTTTCTGTGCTGTTCAAAACAAGTATATCATTGGTTGAACTCGGCAAAAATGGTTTGTTACTCATCTTATGAATTGAAAGTTGCTGCTCAAGCTTTCATGTGTCTGTGCTTTGTATTTCTCCGTCTGTTCACTAAATTACAATAACACATATTGACGATATGTCTAACCAAACATATTGACTATATGTTTTGAAATTCTGGTAAAAAGTAATCTTCTACAGTTTTTCGAGACGTGCAAGTTCTCTCTTTTTACGGTCGGAAGCGGGGCTTAGCCAAGCGAGACGCTTCAAATGATGCCGCTTAGTTCATGATCTTGACTAAGTTTCATTCTCATAACCTAGCGGAACACGTGTTCAGGCCCCGTTATAAATAGTAACCTGGGAAAAACATCATTATTTAGGCTGGAGGTGACTTTGAATTTTTTGAGTTGCACTGTTAGTTATCTGAATTCTATGATTGACTGTAGTCCATTTGAATTCTATGATTTAGATGGTAGGCGATTTGAATTCTATGATATGGACTGTAGGTGATTTGAATCCCCCGATTTGGAGTGTAGACTAATGTTTCCTCTATGATCATAGCTGTGGCTCTCTTTTGGTATTGATGACGAGCCCACCCTATGTTTGTGATTTTGTCCATTGCAATAAGTTACGAATTGGTGCGGCATGTCTTGCCGTTTTCATGCTTCAAATTCTGTTAAGATTGCTTCGCTTCTAAGTACGAGCAGGTGGTAGGTGATATGTTGAACAGTTCTGTACTGCAGTCTGTTTCAAATGTAAATAACACTATTCTTTTTTATCAGCACGCTTGAATACGTTTCGATATTGTGGTATTGATTTTTACCCTTTCGTAAATTTTCGCAGAATTTTCACAAGCGATTAACAGCTTTTTTGGTGATCATGGAAAACAGAAAAGACAAGATAGAAGAGGTTTCAGTGGAAACCAATCTGCTCATCAAGTTTGCACTTCACTCCCTCTCCTAAGATTAGGAAGCTGGAAAACTATCAAACGTTGCGATTGTAGCAAAGGAGCGGACAGTTGAAATGTCTCTTAAAAGATGTGTCTGGAATAATACCATGCTGCTACGGATCATGAAAATCAGAATGTTGAATGATGGATTGAAATAATTCGTCTTATTTTGTAAAGTACCCTAATAATGAAATCTTTTAAAAGGTAGCAAAACGTACCAACTAATTGGCTATGAAAGCGATCGTTACTGAAATATTCTAAAGGAAGTAAAACGCACTAACTAATTTGCAATGAAAATTATCGTATTTAAATAGCTACTGCGAGTCCCATCGAAGCACCTGGGGAAGAATAAACCGACTTTTATATCGATTTAATGACTTTTGCGATTCATGTTCGAATGATTATATCAAGATCAAGAGTCGCGGTGAACTTAACCATTCAGCAGCGAGCGCTGAGTCACTCGGAACTTTTCTTGGCACCCAATTTTGGTTCACGATGCGCATTGAAACATTGAATAATATGAACAACTTTTTGCGAGTATAATTATTGTTTGTACATAATAGTCAAACCGTTAGAAAAATCTGTTTTCGTTAGACCTCATTGCCATCGAGGGATTTTTCCTAAGGTTATTCCCCGAGACTCGTACCGCTCAATAGTTTGCTCAGGACAACAATGCCACGAAAATTTGTGTGTTGTCTGCAATAGTGAAGAAACGAGAACACGGTGAACTAAAAATAGACCAGGTCAAATGCTAGCTCCTCAGCTCTTGGAGTGGAACCAAGTCCGAATGAGGGCCATTCACTCGAGGTTTGTTCTATTTTCCGATAACAAGATGTTTTTATCCCTTTTAGATGCTCTTTTTATTAGTTAAGCTCACCTTTTGGATGCCTCAACTTTCCTCACGAGAAAGTTTCACACGCTAGCTCAAAATAGACTCCATTGTGTTGTGCTATTGGGTTTTCTCTCTCAATAACTTTGCGCTTGGCCCCCGTATTTTATTTTTTGCGGGGTGCGGGGCGCGTCTCGCAGTGTATCTCACACCTCGTTCTTGTGTCGGAGTGCCGTGTTTTATTAGCTGAGCCTGTCCTCTCTCGTGCGCTCAACTTTCGTTCCCGAATTTTAGAAGCTGTGAACGAGCAATTGGCCTTCCTCGGAGGATAATTGATGTCTAAGGAAAGAAAGGCGCAACACGCACTTTCGCTTATCTTAGTTTTTGGAAAAATGCCTCTTGGTCACGCAATACCGAAAATCGGAGCGGAATTTTTTTTCCGAAAAATGAACTTCTCCGAGTCTGAAGGTTTCGCTGAGAACCAAACGAACAATTCTCATTTTTAAATTTGTGTGTATATTTATTTATTTATTGTAAAGTATTATTATTTAACATCTTAAAGATGTTGAGGCATAGCTATTAAATAGCGTGCAACTACTCCCACCGGGGCTTGAAATTTATTCCACCTATGTGCTATTTTATGAACGATTATTTTCATATTAATTAACAGGCGACATCTTCCTTTATTCTAAATTGCTGTGCCTCAACGAGCTAATGCTTACTAATTTTCAGACGTGAACAAGCTTGGCAGCAACCGGTTGGAGCCATACGAAGGCCAAAACTCTGCATACAACGGTAAATACGCTTCACAAAACTGCAGCGTGCTCATATATGAACCTCTCACCCAGAACCAAACTTGTCAACCACCGCCGTCGCAGGCGAACGATCTTCAAAACCAGGCGTACCAACGCGGCGGAAACATATACTCGAGTTCATCTCACCTTGGTTACAGAGGAGGTGTGAACGACAATCTATCCCCTTACCACCAAGCTGCTCCACAACCGCCTAACTACCAGGAGACCGTCAACAACTTGTATCGTCGCTTATCCTTGGAGCAAAACCAGTACGGGGACCAAAGTAGAAGCTACGGCAACGGCAACAGTCTCCCTCACGCGTATTCTGACTACAACGCGTACAGCAGCGAAACGAGCCCTGTTCATTTGTACGGACACAATAAAGGTAATAACCACGGCGCTTACATGTCCACGAGTGCATTACGCCAGAGCATGGAAGGGGTGGAGCGGCTCAATAAATACCACAATTACGATATCGACAAGGATTATCCCCCTGAAGATATTTATAAAGCCCCTGGGGATTACGATCCCTACGGCACTGGATTGAGGCATCTCTATCATAAAGGCAACATGGAACTGAGCGACCCGGACCTCGTCTATATGGAGGTGAGTTGTGAGAGAATGTAATTTTTTAGCCGAGTCTGTGTGTTTCCGGGTGCGATGTGCGGACGGCTATTGTTATCGTACATGAAAAGAACCATTATTATGCAGTTATTGTGTTTTTTTAAATGGGGTCTGTCCTTTGGTCAGTGTTTATGGTTTTAATTAGTATTCGTTGTTAGCCTAGATTCGCTCTACTACACGCTTTTAGCTCAAGTTACGTGAATCTGGCAAACACATTGGAAACGTGTAAAGGAGCTTTTGGTGGGCACTCGTAGAGAATTTTTGGTATGTGGCACTGAAAGGAAGTTTTCTTCTAACACCTGATATTGAATTCGTTTGTAAACATTAATCCTGAAAACGCACTTAACTCGCTCTATTGGGCACTCTGCTCATGTACATATTTTAGTTACATCATTCATAATCTCTGGTGTACCATTTTGGTTGTAAGATTCATTTGGTGATCGCTGATATTTGATGCCCTTTCTTAATCCACCATTTTTCAATGTTTCTTTACATAAAATAACAAAAAAGAGTTGATTTTTTTCCTTATTTGGCTTGTGATATGTTTGTTACTTTGTTATGCATTAATAATTACATCATCCATTGGGTACGGTGGTCATGGTGCCGATACCTCTGTTGCTATACCAAGTAGACTGAGCATGAAGTATCACGTATCGGCAAAATCACAGTTGTTCAAAAACTGTTCAAAAATGTGTACTTACCTGTTAGTCACCGTGCTGTTAGTCAAGTAACGAATCCAGATATTTTTACGGCTGAAAATCAGTCGGTAAGACGTAGAGAAAAATATCCAATAGTCACCGTGCTGTTAGTCAAGTAACGAATCCAGATATTTTTACGGCTGGAAATCAGTCGGTAAGACGTAGAGAAAAACATCCAAAGCAGATGTTGTTGCTAAAATTGTGCAATCTAATAAATTCTAAATTGTAGCCGCTGTTTCTCGAGAATTGAATGGCAAGGTAAATGCATGTTTGTCTAGTAAAATTGTATTGAGGTATTTGTAAGAGAATAAATTATTTCCTAGAACTCCTTTTCTGAGACCAATTTCGAAAAACAAAGAGTTTGCTTCGAAATTGCTCCTCAACAGATAACATGGTCTGGAAAACAACAGCGTGTACATTTTAGAGATAAATTTGAACTTAGTGTTTATAGGTCTTCAGGCATCAGGTACGATCGTTGAGGAAAAGTAGAAACGTCACCAAAATGTGATAAACGACTTGCAAAGTTTAGCAGCTGTAGCCTTTTGGTGTGGGAAATATGTGTGGTAGATTTCCCCCTGGGTGTGGGGAAATGGAACTTGAATTTTTTATTGTGTCCAACTTCTCAAACGCTTAATTCTGGCAACAATACAGGTGTCTCAGTAAGACGAAGGAGGCTGGATGCACAAATACACGATTTCAATTCATTTTTCGTGCATTCTCGACAACGACAACGCGTGCACTTTCATAACGTAGGAGACTGGGATGCAAAAATACATTATAATTATTATATTCGTACATTAACGACAGCAACAGCACGTGCACTTGCAACACGTTTGGGAGAGGATACAAAAACACGCGCTTTCAATTACTTCACCAACAGCAACAGCACTAGAAACACGTTACACAACACGCACGAATAAAAAACAAGGATACAAAACACACGATTTCAAATACTTTACCCACACATTACCAACATCAACTGCACTAGGAACACGTTACACAACACGCGCGATTAAAAAAACAAGGATACAAAACACACGATTTCAAATACTTTACCCACACATTACCAACAGCAACAGCACTAGCAACACGTTACACAACACGTGCGATTAAAAAACAAGTATACAAAACACACGATTTCAAATACTTTACCCACGCATTACCAACAGCAATAGCACTTGCAACACGTTACAAAACACTCGATTCCAAGGACTTTACCCGCGCATTTGACAGCAACAACGCGTGCACCAGCAGCATCTGCTGCTGAAGGAGGAAGAGGAGCTGAAGGCAGAGGAGCGGCGTCGCAAGATCATCTCGGACGTGGTGCGGGACGGCACGAGCAGCGGGCTGGCCGGGGTCAGTGCCGGGGAGCTGCTCAACAAGACGCACGAGGAGCTTGTGCTGCTGCTCATCCAGCTGCGGCGGCAACACTCCGCTCTGCAGGAGGCCAGGAAGCAGGCTCGCGCTGAGAGGGATGCGCATGTGAGCTCAGTTTTTACAGTACCGTCTCAGTAGCTTTCAGTGCTCCTTTCTATTCATTTTTACCTTCTCTGTAGCTTTCAGTGCTCTTTCTACATATTTTTTAGTGGTGAACTCGGCCTAGAAGCAGGCTCGGGCTGAGAGGAATGCGCATGTGAGCTTGGTTTTACTTAGTAGCTTTGAGTGCTTCAACACTTGAACCGCAGCATGCGCCACCGGTGGCGACGGAGGGTATTTTCATAATACGCTGACCGACCAGTGGTCACGAACTGAATATTCATAGGTATTTAATTAAAAGCCAAATGAAGGCATGATCCAATAAAGGTTTGTTATTTTTGAAATTGCATACTGCAATTGATTTCAAGTTTGAGTTGAATACTGGACTCAAGTTTAACCGGTTGCGGTCAAATTGCTGATGATGCACTCTAGTGGACACTAAGTGGTTTCTGGTGCTACGCGCGTTCCTTCTCATTTCTATTGCGTGTGCTTTAGTGCTATGCTCATGTGACTTCATTTCTACGCACTAAGTGGATCCTGATGCTACGCTCGTACGGGTACATGTCTACTTCAAGCATTTAGTTCCATAAAGTACGAGTCACATGACCGATGTTACACGGTCAGAAAGCCTAGTTAAATATTTCTTCATTTTAGGAAAATATTAAAATGGAGAAAGCATTCTAGTGCAACATTACATGGAAAATAACTCCTTAGCTCTCATTTTCCGTTACACGAGGTAACATGAATAATGAACGTACAGTAAGGCGGACTTCATAGACACTGACGTAGGTTGACATTGAAGTTGTATCTGTTTTTTTGTGTTGTTTGGGTTAATGCTTCTTTCATATAAGGTGCTATGTGGTTGTTCTCAATGTTACATCCTACATTAGTTCATATCGTAGTGCTTTTCGTTATGGCATAAGGCGGCAAAGTGCGCTCAGATCGAGCAATATTTCTCTCAACAGAACGGGAATGAGCGTCAAAAAAATAATTGTCTGGTTTCAAATGAAATTATTTTTTTCATTTCCTTTTCAACTTTTAGCGTTTCTCTGTTATAAGTGCAAAGGAATAACGAATTTTTCTTTTCTCCAGGCGAACTTGCTCAATTTGGACTCTGAAAATCGTGATCAGTACCTGGACCATCTGGCTGTCCTCAACCGTCACCTTCTCGAACTGGACAAGCAGGTTCGCTCTCGATAAGAAACTCGTGTTAATTATGCCGAGCTTGTTTTAAGGCAATGGAGCGAGTGAGTCTTTAATTCTAAATAATACTACTAGCTGCGCTATTTTTTTTGCTTTGTATAGTAATTCCATTCGAAACTGATGTCCGTTTTCGTAGTATACCATTTTTATTCGTTATTGATTTATAAAGGGACTCTTAATTTGTTTATATTCTTAATTATGAATTGGGCTTATTATGTCCTCCATTTTAATCTTGGAACAATGGTCATGTTAACTTATTGGGAAAAAAAAAAAAAAGAAAAATTAAATACATAGCTAACCTTACAAACGAAATCTTGGCATACCAAAGCACGATAGTTTAAACAGAATTAGTATTTTTTTAAACGCTAATTTTTAGACAAAAACTCGGAAATCTTGTTGACAAATTACTCTATTATACCAAACGTTTTCTAAACTTTATTATATTCAGAAAGAATAGTGAACTTCATTTTTTAATTCCTAATTTATGGTTTGGTTTCAGTACGAGATGGGAAAACCTCTCATTAACCTAGTGGACAACATGGTCAAGCTCGGCACTCTCTACAGAGGACTCGACAATTCCAACAGCCCGACGTCTCCAGCCACAACGCACCAGGTGACTTCAAATTTACTCGTGTAGCTTTAATTTGACATGCTTTCAAACTTCTAATGCTGTTAGCTCACACCTATTCAAGTGATAGACTCAACCCCCTTTGTGCGAAAATTTTCTATTTGGTATAATTAACCCAAATTTTCGAACAATTATCAAGTGTCTGGCGTCAATGAAAATATAACTTAGGTGTATTTATCATCGTGACGGATAACTGGCACTTGCGAACCTATAACTCACACTTGAACCTATGACTCACACTTAAACCCATAACTCACACTTGAACCTATAACTCACACTTGAACCCATAACTCACACTTGAACCTATAACTCACACTTGAACCCATAACTCACTCTTGAAACCATAACTCACACTTGAACCCATAACTCACACTTGAACCTATAACTCACACTTGAACCTATAACTCACACTTGAACCTATAACTCACACTTGAACCTATAACTCACACTTGAACCTATAACTCACACTTGAACTCATAACTCACACTTGAACCCATAACTCACACTTGAACCCATAACTCACACTTGAACCCATAACTCACACTTGAACCCATAACTCACTCTTGAAACCATAACTCACTCTTGAAACCATAACTCACTCTTGAAACCATAACTCACTCTTGAAACCATAACTCACTCTTGAAACCATAACTCACACTTGAACTTATAACTCACACTTGTACTTATAACTCACACTTGTACTTATTCAAGTGATAGACCCAACCTTCTTCGTGGGGCAACTTTCTATTTGAAATAATTTACCTAAATTTTCCAAACGATTATCAAGTGTCAGGAGTGTATGATGATATAACTCAGGTGTATTTATCATCGTGAAGAATTGCGATTCACTAAAGCCGCAGTGCTGGACGTAACATTTCAGCTAACAGGACATTCCTATTTCCTGTTTTCTTCCTAGTGGCATTACTGGGTGAGCATTTCCCTTGTCTTTCGGTGTCAACCATTTTTGCCCTAGTCCCCTCCTACCTCCATGTTCTGTCTTTTCGTCGTGGAACCCCATACTTACTGGCATTAAATCCAATATTGAAAGTGTCTCTTAACGCCCGGTGACTGCATGGTGAGCCTTTCGTACTCTAATTTTTTTTCCGAATTTAGAAACTCTTGTTGCTTATATCACGATGATCGTTTCTCCGTGTCGTGCACTCCGATAGTCTTTATAATTCCAAATGCTGTAATTAATCCTCCCTTGCTTGTTAAATGACGATTACCCGGTTGTGTATGCACAGTGATTGTTGATTTGTTTCCTGTCAGATTTTAACTTGACATTATTGAAGGTTTTCAACGATTTTTGCATGATGAACCACTCTCTTTGAGGTTTGATTTGATTATGTCCTTTACTTGAAGATTTGATATCGAATGGTTTTTGTTGATTTTTTCTGTATTTTTATTTCATTGAACTTTCATTGTGTATCGTTAGATTCTTTATTTTACATTAAATGATTCGCTTTTTGTAGCTATCATTAGTTTTTTCCTATCATTCTACACTATTCCTTTTATTCATCCAGCATTTTGCCTCATTAATTTGATTTTTCATTTATTCATTACATAATACTTATTATAGGATTTTTCCTTCACAAAAAACGCCTGCTTTAACGTGCAATGTTACAGTGCTACTGGTGTCATCTGTTGCTGTTTGCGCAGTGCCTCCAGTGTATTTCTTAACCCTTGAGTGTTCTTAGTGTGAGCTGGTCAACGAAACACACATTTCCAACATTTTTAGTAGCGGAACGTCTGGGCTTTTTATGGTTGACATAACAGAAGTTGTTTCTCTTGACTTACGGATGGAATTAGGGTTTCGAATGAAAGTCTTGAAGTTTCGTTTGAGAGAGTAGCTTTGAAATGGACTCGCTCTAAAACTGTCGAAACGGAAAAAATTGATCTCATAACTGGTTATTGATCGAATGAAAGTCTTGAAGTCTCGTTTGAGAGAGTAGCTTTGAAATGGACTCGCTCTAAAACCGTCGAAACGGAAAAAAATGATCTCATAACTGGTTATTGAAATCTGTCCTGCATCTTAAAGCACCTAAGTGCTTCGTGACGGAGACTAAGTTTCAAATCTCTAAAGCTATAGCTAAACTAATCTTTACTCAAAATTAAATTTTAGGTTTAAAGCTTTTGAAAATTGAATTCAAGATAATGCGGATAATATGTGTTGAGTGTTAAGAATACTAAAAATATCCGAACGGTATGATAGCGTCGCTTCGGTTTGTGAGGGGCTGAGTCGGTGAGAACTTCGTGTAATTCAAATTTTTTTAAAAATGTTTTTCATTGCTTCATCATTAAAATTCAGCACGTCTACTCATGTAGTCGAATTACAATCCTCAGTACTTACGAATGCAAGTTCATTATAGTGATAGTTGATGTAGTTGATTTTCCTGAAATGTTTTGCGTCTTTCATTACGGAACCGAAAACTATTGTTTTTAAATTTTTATCTACGGTGTAAGTTTTTCGTTTCTTCGGATAGGCATTCATGTATTTCTAGGATAAGCATTCATGCTTCCCAAGTGAATGCTCTTGTGTTTTATCGTGGATTTATAGTCGTAGGAGCGATAATACATCAAACTATATATCATTTCTTTAGGATTATGAAATAGCCCTTTACCATTAAGAAAGTTTGTTCATGAATTAATAACGATATGTGACTCATTTTCATTTATTTTTCTGGTGCACCTTTTGTATGTTTCTGTTTGCCCACATCAGTCATGGAATCTTCTACTCTATGTTAGTGATTATAATGGTCATGTTGGTTTTCTCCTGGTTTGTTTTAGTGTTGATTTTATCCTTCGGTGATTAAACTCCGTGTACTGTATGTATAAATTGACGATGATATTAATCGTACTTCCATACATTATCAAAACCTCGGAGATGATTCGCACGTTGACTTCTGTATCTGGCATGATATCACAGTTTCCTAGGGGCCTATTACCATGGCTGTTGTGCGTTGTGGTACGTTTTGGTTTGCTTGTGTTTCTTATTGTCGTGCGTGAAATTGTCCGGCCCTTCATGCCTTCGTCATCGAAAACTTTCTTGAATTTTCATTTTTACGTGCAATCTTAGGTGTCAGGAATTGTTCCGCCTTGTCCTGTGTTTTTGACTCTTTCTGTCGTAAAGTTTTTGCTAGGCTGACTAAGATATGATACTCAAACTCGATCTACCTAATTATGAATATTTTGCGAACTAATGAACAGCAATAATTTAATTTTCTTGCTCCGAGTGCTTGCGCTATTTAGGGACTTGAAAAGTGAAGGTAGATGAGGTAATATACAAA
Source organism: Morinoia aosen (assembly GCA_030386875.1). NCBI lineage: Eukaryota > Metazoa > Arthropoda > Malacostraca > Amphipoda > Talitridae > Morinoia > Morinoia aosen. Next base: position 8,897,973 of record CM059559.1, on the reverse strand, counting down.
GGTATTTTTAAAATTTTTATTCAAATGTAAAGTTCGGTTTCATCATGGAGGTATGTACTCGTATTGTAATGTTCGTATATCAAATTGCTCTATGCTTGAATTGAAGGTGCGTATTTTCTATAAGGAAATAAGACAACCAGCTTTTTTTATTGTAAATTGAAGGACTTCAACGCCTTTGGACGATGAAGTTGTAGCTATGGGAATTATCACTTCTAGGGAGAACATGTGTCGTCCCGAGCTGAAGGTTAGGTGCCCTTCCTTTAATTAAAATATTATTTTTGTTTTGGTACAGTTGATGTTTTTCTGGTCTACCGCTGCCCTTGTTCTTAGTGCCTATTGATTTCTTCAACTTTTATCTTGTTTTAAACTTTCTTTTCATATTACTGTTTCTATGCACAAGATGTATTTATCCACACCTTGTGTATGGATTCCTTGGTCCCTTAATTCTATACTAAATAGTTTCTTTCTCTCTCAGGAATACCTTTGTTATGACCCCTCAGGGGGATACAACTATTGTATCTATGGGAATTAGTGCTCCCAGCGGGACTATGTGAGGGCCCGCCCGAGCTGAGAGTTAGGTAGGCCTTCTTTTGTTGAAATAAAATATTTTTGTTATGTTAAGGACCACCTTTTTCGGTTCACTGCTGTCCTGTTCTTTAGCACCTACTACTTTCTTCTTCAACTTTGGTCTTGTTTCATAATCTTCTTTCACAACTTATTGTTTCTATGCCCTTTCTGCGTAGATTCCGCGTTTTCTTAACTCCATACTAAATGGTGCCTTCCTCCTTCCTCTCTTTGGATCGCATTTGTTGCTGGGTAGGAGAGCTAAAACTAACAACTAATCTAATCTAACTAATTTATTATACAATTTAATGATGGTTTTCAATGATACACGCGTTAATGAAGTGAACGAAGTGCGCATTGGGAAAAGTTGGTAGTCTGATACTTATTTGTTTGTTTTAAAAAAGCGTTTCTATTTGAGTCAAGTAGCATAACATTATAGTATAAAAATCCACTAATATTTAGCCACTGTGACATGCTCTTTAGAGCTTGTTAGAAATTTGGGTTCTTTGTACCGTTATGCATTGGTAAGAGCCGTTTTGTAATTGCAGAAAACTTGAGATTCATCTTTTTCGATTTTCTTTACCTTTCCCAATGTAATTGCGGAACAATATAGTTCCCCAGGCCAATCACGTATTTTGTGCTAACCACGGTAGAGGAAACAAGGTACGGTCATTTATGTGGGATAAAATACACGTCTTCTTGTCCGACTAGCGAATAGGAAGGCTTTATCTCAAACAAATTTTTTGACGTCACCAAAACGCCATGTCATTTGGCCAATAGTGGAGCCAGATTTGGGGGTAGCAGTGCTACCAGACACAATATGAGCGCTGCTATTGGTTCGTTGCCGTGACGTCAGCAAACCCACACAGTCGACGAAAAAAAAGACTGGTTTGACCCTACCTGGTTTCCTCTACCGTGGTTCTAACTGCGACTTTCTCTAGGATGTGAGCAACGCCAACGACAGCTTGGAGTTCACTCGCCGCGTTCAGGAGAGGCGAATTGTTGACGAGGACAGAGAAGAATACGAGTTGCTGACGCCTGATCAGGCCGATTTGGAGGTGAGCTTATCTGCTGCTTTTGTGCTCTCGTTTTGCAGAGTATCCTTGATACTCCGATCTTTTACGCGTGCTTTACTCGTCGTTAGTAAGGCTTGTGGGTTCATTGCTATCTCTTAACTCACGTGTGTACTGCGTGCTGATAATTTCGTTGTGTTCTTAGTATACTAGTTTTCTTAGAACTCCTCTGTTGGTTGATGTTGTGTTTCGGATTATGCTTTTTCGTTTCTCTTAACCAACATTAAAATGGAAGTGTTTTTGTTGATCGCAATTTTTTTATTTTAAAAGTAATGTTTGTGTTTGAAGGGAATAGGAGCATTTAAAGTCAGATAGTATTGAAACTGTTAGAAAGTATCAGCCATAAAGTCATACGAGTTGACCCAACATATGTTCATTTCTGGTCTTAATGAGAACAAAGGTTTGAAATTGACCAGTCAGCATTGAAAGTGCCTTGTACGAGAATAATTTTGGTTTTAATTTATTTAGCTATCCCGGTGTAGGAGTTCGTAGAACTGTGAGCGTGATATGAGTTTGAGTGAAAAAATTATGGTGTAAATGTCGCTGGGCTCCAGCTCTCTATTGTTAATAAAATAAACTACTTATACAAGTAAAAGCTTCCCTTTATAGCGATCATTAATTACGATTTCAGCTTTGGCGCACCTAAGCTGGAAATTGAAGCTGTTTAAATAAAAAACAGCTCGTTTTTCAGTCCGGTTATGCTGGTGACACAGGTGAAAACGTACATGGAAATTGTTTATTTCTACTATTGTTATTATTTGTAGTATTATTACTACTATCATTTTTATTACTTTGAGGTTTGATAGACTTTCCTATAGTATTGATAGAGTACGGGAGTATGATAAAGTAGGTGATGTGCTAAAGTGATGTAGGTAAAGGACGCTTGTGTTTCACTTGTTCACGGATGATAATGTCCGTCTCTTAACTTGAATTTACATGCGCTGGTGAAGCTACCATTGCTTTTGAGCGGCCAAATTTTTCATGAGGGAATATGTCGCTGTTTATTCTGATATTTTATATGAACACTGGCAGCGTAGAGTTGATAGTTTTTGGCCAGTTATTCCGAAAATGTACTTGTGTGCTGAAGGTCGCGCGTGCGTAAAGTATAGGTAATATCTGATGAAAGTTAACGTAATTTTGCAACTTTGGTGGAATTGAATTTTATTTGTATTATATTACCTTGTTTTTTCCGTTACAACTTAGTGTTGAAATAAGCAATGAATTTTTAATTTTCATTCATAATTCTCTATGTAGTCCTTTTTTAAAATTTGTAATTATTTTACTCACTTTCACCTTCACTAGGTAGCCCTTTCTAATGATTTTGTACTATCATACTCGCAGTTGCTTTCACGCTCGCTAGATGATCTCGATTTATGATTATATGTTTTCATAGTTTTTGTACGCATCACATCCTATTGAACAGGTCAATGTATTATGGTTATTTTTCTCTTCCCTTGCTCGTTAGATAGTTTATTGCCTGCGCAGATGAACCTCGCACATTGCTTCGTACAAGAACGTATTCGGCTGGAACGAAAATTATAGCGAGTGGTTAGTCTTAGAGAATCAGTGATTCAGTTTCAGGACCTAGGTCTAGATTTTCGTAATTGTTGTCGTTAAGGCAACTCAAATCAGATCGTGTCGAGTGTTGAGAAAAAAAATATTCCTTCCACTCGGATTTACAGTTATGACAACATATTGTCTAAAATATTCTCTTATTAGTATTTCTTCGCAATGACTGCAGTAGTTTCTACTGTAATTATTCTCCTACTTGCGTTGCCCTGCGTGTCTGTCAAAAATGTCTTCGAGTCTGTTCCTTGCGTAATTTTTTCCCTCATTTCTCTGCGTTCTTGGAACAGCTTAGTGTCGCTGTTCAGGCTCATTGTGGTTTTAAAGTGCACTGACAATTCCGTGTTGTCGAGCTCATCTTTAAAATGGAGTTCACCGCTTCAATTTTTTTTTTAGAGACGTAGCCGTGTTGTCGAGCTCATCCTTAAAATGTAGTTCATCGCTTCAATTTTTTTTTAGAGACGTTGCCGTGTTGTCGAGCTCATCCTTTCAATTTCTTTTGTTTTCTTAGAGACTTTGCCGTTGCCTCGTAAGGTTGTCGCAATGCAGTTGATACTGTATATTTGTTTCAAGCAATTTCATGCGCTACTTTTGTGTGTGAAACTAGGCATTGCCTGCTGAGTTCATCTGTTGTTTCTGCGTTCTGTAGCCCGTTTTAATTTTTCTGCTCTTATGTAGTTCTGTTGCCTCGCTGATTTTCCCTTCCATTATTTGAATTTCTTGAAGCGGGTATCCATGAAATACTTTCAGCTTCAATCTATTTCTTCTGTGGTTTTAAGCTTTAGTTGATGCAGCTAACAGATCTCTAGAGTATGATTCAATCTTCAGCGCTTTGGCTTCCAAATTTTAGTAGTGAGCTTTGGCTAGCGAAAATACTTTTGTTTTCTATATGTCAGATGAACTGTAGAAGAAACTTTTAATTCCAAATTTTATTGTTAGTGTTGTTGGACTTTTACTTACTGTGTTCCTTTATATCCGCTCTTTCTATTTAATTTTATGATTTCTGAAATTTTTATGCTTAATAACTTGTTTGTATTATTTTTTCAACTTATTATGCCGCTCGTAGTGAAGTGTTCGAATAATTTATTTTTTATTCCTAATGATTACCCCGTTACTAATTAGTAACTACACTGACTCCTAGTGCATCTCCTGTGTTTGTCATTAATGGTTTTTAACTTTTCTTAATTTAATGCTTTTTTTTTGGACGCCTCTCTTCGTTCAGGGCAAAGTCCTGCGCCTCTATAAACTGGAGCACGCTATCCAGCAGGAATCCCTTGCCATTCAAGCCTTGCACACAGAGAAGGTACCGACGAGCGTTTAGACCTCATTTTCCTCGCTTCCCCCTATTTTGGCGCGAGTCTTGACTAACAAGGTCGCATCGTGAAGCTATACTTCGGTACCGCTAACACTGTACAGCTCGCTCGTGTCACTAACATCGCTTTGTGTGCGCACTTCTAACCTCCATCGTGTGTAATCAATTTGCTGCTCGTTTAGGTTTTGATGCCGAGTTTGACTTGTTTTCGCTTGGGAATATCTGATGTCGCGGAAAAATGGCTTGCCGGAAATGATTTCAAATAAGCTTGTGTTGCCGTTGTGTTTTTGAGAAGTATCGCCCCATCTCGCAGTATTTTTTCAAGTCGTTCTTTTGTATAACGTCCAGAATTTCAGGAAGAGCTTTCGTTGAAAAGCGGTTTAAATCAGGTGTATGAAGAACGTGTTTTCGGTGTAACACCTATTCTAGGAAATATATTCCATTCTGCCGTACTGTTAGTTGGAATCATCCTGGTGAAGAGATCGGGCTCATCAAAAGAATATTTTCAAGTCATCATTGAAGGCTCCCAAATATACCATCGTTCGGAAAACGATGCGCCGTGAAATTTTCGAAGTATTGTCGAATGTTTCATTGTAATTTAAAGTACATCGTACGAGCTTGATATTCGCGAAGTTAAGAGTAATGAGTAGAAGTATTTTTTATTTATCAATGATCTTCTCATACCGAACACTTCATTCGGTAAAGTTGCACAAATCCTTGTTCATCGGTCATTCTGCGACCGATTTCAACACTGTGTCGCTTTTTTTTCACAATATGTGTCTGCATTTTTTTTTGGCATGAACCAGAAGGCCTATAGTTTAAACAGTTATTGCTAACTATTTCTTATGCTGGAGGTGCTCGCTTGTGTTTATCTCGTAATTTCAGCTTTATACCTGCAGTGTGTGCAGACCCTTCGAGCTTGTTTACTCCAATTAAAGAGCACCGCGGCATTGCGCACCAACTAACACTGAGTTCTCTCTTTCTGACGCCTTTTTTTAGGGCAAGAAACCTCGCAAAGAGTGGTTTTTGAAGTAAGGTTGGAAACATAGAAGTACTCGTATGTGTTTCTTTTGCTGAATTAACAATGAACATGTTGCTCTAGTGTTGAAGTTTACAATTACTAACCTCTAGACATGTGGCTGTTTCTTTTAAAAATTTTCTTTTATCGCCGAATAAATTTTTCTGACATCGTGTTGAATAGTATTCCTGTGGGAAGATGCGAGGTCCCGAGCTGAAGGTTCGGGAAACTTCTTTTTTTAAATGAAACTTTTAACTTTTTATTACCTATCTTTTGTCGGTTCTCTGCTGTTTTTTCAGCTCTCATTTATTACTTATTAAATTTACATCCATCCCGTACCAGAATTAACTGTTTCTGGGGGTGACTAGACTTTGAGCTCTCGATACATATGGGAATTAAATATCTGTCAGGACAGTGCGCCTGCTTTCACTGTGCCAAAAAAACATTGCTTTCGTTGTGCTTCGGTCACCTTTTAGGGTGATCGGTAGCGCAGTCGATAGCGTGTTGGCGCGGTGATCTCTAGTCCTGAATTTACATCCTGTTTCATTGTCTTTTCTTCAATCTTGCTGTTTGTTTCTATGCGCAGGATGTGAGGTCTTGCCTTGTGCATAGATTACCCGATCTCGCGTTCTCTATATCTCATGCTAAATGATGCCTTCTGTCCTTCTATTTAGAATACTTTTGTTGCGGGGTGAAGGGAGGCTGAATATAACTCGTAATCTCGTCCGCATTTTTTTAAAACATTTCTTAAGAGGTCGTAGAACATCTCAACGGTCTAGTACAAATGCGGAAAATTGAAGAGCTTAATTTTGATGCTGGTAGCGAGCAAGGCTATTTCAATCAATAGAATTTACGAGTAAAAAATTTACGCCGCGCCTCTCTCAGATCCTCACTGTTAGGAAGAAACTACAGAGATTTTCTTCTCTTTAGTTATTGTCTTGAAGATGACAACGCAAAAATTTCCACGAACCTCTGCTATGTTATTTTAGCCCGCGTTTTGCGAGTGAAGGTTTTCATGTTCGTCTTGAGCGTAACCTTGAAAAAGACTTCCAAGAGCTGACACTCTGTATGCTCTCAAGCTTGAACAGCACCCACTGAATATATCTCCACTGCCTCTTGTTTAATTTGCAGCTTATTTTCTAATTTCGTTGCGATTGCTTCTGCCGTAACCTTAGTTTTTTGTTTAGCTTACTTATGATTTTCTCGTGCGAGTGCTGAGATATGGGAGAAAAGTTCTCAATTTTTCAAGTTTCAATTAGCTCACTTATCGTTTAATGACTGAGCCAATAATTACGTCTGTTCAATTTTTAGTTCGTGTTTCGCATAAAATATATTCATAACTCATCCGCTACAACACTTTAATTTGACACGTATTGTGTGCCTGCATCTAGTTTTAACTAAAGTTTTATTGTTTCTAGTTAACAAAATGAAGGCTTGAACTATTTACAAGTCACGGCTAAGTACTGCTGTGTCATTATAAGTAGCAGTATCTAATGTGATGCAAAAGATTGCTCGCTTACCGTACCCATGCTCAACCTCAGTTGGCAAGAATATTTATTTGAACGCATAGTGGGTTACCGTTACCGCTAGTCTCTAACACGTGCGCCATATACGATCAAAAATGTATGAAACCCTTAGCTTTAACCTATGTTAACACCCTGCATGTTGGGACCGTTGACCACACAAGGGCGTTGTGGTATGGTAAAAATGTTAATTGCAGACACTTAATTGCAGTACACAACCTGATTAATTAACCACTTATTTTTATAATATTTTCAATTTTTAATTTGTGCATAATTGCTAATTCAATCGACCCGGGACGTTCAAGCCTTTCAAATGTCCTGGAACTGACATGGTGGATCGAGTATGCGATGATTGCTTTTTTTTAGTTTCATATTACGCTTCGTTGTCGTAACTATATTGGTTTGCACTTTGTTTAACCCATTTTTATGTTATTTGTGCTCTTTGGACTAATTTTTATTATCAACATTAATTTATTCTGCCTTGCGATATTTTCATAAGAATTTATTTCTGAGAATCTTGTTTTCTCTAACCATTCATTAATTACGAATTTCCACTTACTAACTGCATTTATACTTACTTGCAGCGCCGATGTTCTAAAGACATGCTTGGCTAATCTTGGGAGAGTTTATGTGTACAGATTTTTTTCGTACTGAATTTGATCAAGTTTGGATCGGTATCGGCCTCAATGTACTTTGGTTGCGAAACCCTGCTTATTTTTTGAATTTTGCTTGAAACATATGATTTTGTTCAAAAAAAAAAGATGTTTCTGTAATAGTATTGACCACTCTTCAGTTGAAAAAAAGACTCTTAAGGTAATTTTTTCTTAATGCGATGCTTCAAAAATTGTTAATTCACACACGAATTTTTTCTCCTTCCCAGCATTGATGTATAAACTCGTCGAGGACCATTTTAATTTCAATCAAAGATGGGCTTGCATTACAATTTTCATAACTGCTCCGTAATATTTTGCTTTTAATGGGTAAATCTACTTAGTTGTGAAATGGTATCAAAATCGACTAATTTTTTGATATTGATGAACAACGGTTTTCCTTGTGTATTTTTTGGAAATCCCGGAATTATGTTTAGTCTATTCTTGCACTTGTAACCCTGGTATATATTTCATTCATGTTTAGCACCCAAAACCTGCCCCATCAGTATCAATAGCGCTGTTTTTTTAAGTATTTTTGTAACTCACAAAAGGACTTAACAGTCGTCATGATGTGATCACAGTTATCAGATTTCATTGAAGTTTTAATTAGTGTATCAAATTCTGGAAAGACATTTTCTACTCTGAAGATAATTTGCGCAAGTATATATTTCACCGTGCAATTATTTCTCGTTTTTGATGTTACACTTTTATCTTGTCTCAAATTTGATGTTGCATATTTTTGCATGTTGTGTATCACCAATGGTTGATGTGTGTGCTGTGTAGGAGACACTCGAGCGTGCCTTGCTTGCTCTGCACTCGAGCTCGTCTCAGCCTCCTGCAACTGTCGAGGAAGCTCAAAGACGGGAAAGACTTCGAGTGCGACTTGAGAGAGAACTCTCCCAGCTCAGGTCACAACTCGCTGTCTCGTCGGGGGTGAGTCACAATGGACCTCGTCTCCAGTAGTCGCAACTCTGCTCTTGGCGGACATTTCTCCCTTGTGTAAATTGAGGTGTCTCGTATGGTGTTGACTGATGAGGCGCCGTTCCCAGTTATCCTTCGGTTAGAGTTAGTTAAAATAAGGCTAGTGAGTCTCGTTTGAATTAGGATGTAAAATCTGATTTGAACTTGTCGTGACATTCGAGGTGAGTTGAAATTTTTTGTTCAGATTACTGTTTCATCGATGAGTTTTTGAGTGTTACCATATCTTACTCATCTTTTATGGTTTGACCACATTCACTGTAATTTATGGCCTCATATTTTCTTTATCTTATGATTTTATGCACTAAATTTCTATGATCACTGTTAACTGCGGAAGAAATTTTGTTTTTTTCATTGTATGTTATTTTTAGGCTGAAAATATCAAGGCCACAGAATGAGATCCTTTTTGCAGAGTGCGCCCCAAGTAAGTAACGCCTTGAATTCCATCTTTTCAGTTATTTTTCAAGACGTATGCTTTGTAGAATACATGTTTCCAAATGTTGCTATGTGTTGTCTAGATGTATTTTTCTCCAAACCTGTCTCAACTCTACAATGACATGATGTTTATTTTTTCGCGGACTTTCCCCGTTCTTCGTTTAGAATTGTTCAATTTTTTGCCGTCGATTTCCTAGTTCGAGCGGATAAAATTTATGCAGGTATATTTTGGCAAGGTTTGCACGAAGCTACCAATTAGTGATTTCAGACTAAAATAAGAGAAGTGCTCCAGAAAAAAAATCTGGTGAACTGTTTATCGTCACCACTACGAGTTAAGGGTGTAGGATTGTAAAACAAAATAACTATTCCCTTTTTACTACAGTACTTCATTTTACTGCAAGTTTAGTAATTTACAAATGTGTAGTGTTCGCACAAATTTCTGGTCGGAAAACAGTTCCAAGTTCATGCCTTCTCTGAAGTGCGGACGGCGAAAGATAGTGCAAGAAATTCTGTTTTTAATTGTACCACTTAGGAAAGAACAGCTTTTGTTTCTATATTATTAAGTGGGTCGGGTGGGAAAATAAGAGGTCCTAAGATGAAAGTTAGGTAGGCCTTCCTTTTTTTGAAAGAAAGCTAGATTTTTGTTATGCGACTGGCCTTTTTTCAGTTCACTACTGTCCTGCTTTTCAGCGCTTACTACTTTCTTATTCAACGTGTGAGAACACACCTTCTGCACCCTATTTATTCCTTTGACTTCATACTAAATGGTGCCTTCCTCCTTCCTCTCTTTGGAACACCTTTGTTGTGGTGAAAGAGTTTTAATAATAACAAAATCTAATCCAATCAGGCGGGTTGGTGTTGAAAATATCATTTTAATTTTAAAAGCTGAATTTTGTGTTTTGCCTGTCAGAAACTGGAAGAGACGGCAGCGGAGAACAGCCGGCTGGAGCACGAGATGATGATGCTTCGACAGAAGATCCAGCAGACAATGGCTCGCAACGCGCGCCGTGACTGCGGCGATGGAACTTCCAAGACCCGCCACATCGAGAGCGAAATGCTCCGCGTGCAGGCCCTTCTTGAGGACCTACAGAACAGGCGCCTTCATCTCAGTCACCAGGTCATTTGCCTGCCTAACTTATTCCTTTAAACGTCCGCATTTTGTACTCATATTACCGTTATCACAACCACCACCATTAAACTGGCACCTGGCATCATTTACTCACCGGCATCACAACGAGGGACTGCCACTCGACAATGAACTTCGGAGAACACATTAGGTCACAAATTTTACAAGGAAGTAAAATATATTAGAACTGTTAATGAAAGTGGATTTTAAAATCTACTTTGACGGTACAGGGTTAAGTCGTTTTCTTCTGCTTTTCAGCTACCGCGTTGTTCGTCTTATAGTCTCGTCGGACGAAATGATTTAGTGAGGAAAATATCTGTTTAATTGGGCCGGAACTTAGTGGGTGTGGATGAAGCTTTGCAATGGAATGTACAGAAATGTCTGTAATTGTTTCTGTGGTTGATTTTCAGGTTTCTCTTGAATTAGCTCCTCTATTTTTAATATCCAGGAAGAATTAAAGTACATCACTGAACATGCGTGACACGTCTGAATACACATTAAAGATCAATTTACCATTCCGCTTATTTACCCTAAGATATAAACAACTTTAGCTGATGTAAGTTTGAAAGACAGTAGTGTGTATTTCAAATTCTTTTGGTCGTATTAAATCGTAATGAGTTATTTCTTTTATTTTTCTTGCATTCAAGAAAATGTGATCGAATTGCTAAGCCGTAAATATAAAAAATTGACGGTTCTCATTGCATAAACAGTTTTTAAACTCCTGTGAATACATTTTGTATTGCATTTCATGATTTTAATATAAATTTTATTGACTCAAGTAACAGGAGGCAGTCGTGCATTAGAAAATTGCAACAATTACCGAGTAAAAACAGAGACCCAAATATACTTAAAATCTCATTAAAACCCGAATGGGTTATTTTCTCCTATTTTTCAATTAAATGTTCTCGGAAAGTATATAGTGATTTAGCTATCGTAATATTCACTGTTGACAAAGCAAGTTGACAGCATTGGAGTTGTTAGCATAACAATTGACGGTTTGAGAGAAGCTTTTTCAACTTATTTTTTTTTTTGCAACATATTTCTTAATTTTCAGTTAGTATTGCAAGCCTTCAGGATTACTAAAATTGATGTTCTCATGGCCTATCAAAAATCCTGTGAGATATTTCGTGAAGTTCGTGGCATATTTCATAACGTTCACTATCTAATGTGGGATTTTTTAATGGTGAATTATAGCATTCTCGAGTTTTTTATGATCGATGTGTATCGGAATTTAACGAAAACTCCTTGCTTGGTAGGTTGTGCAACTTGGACTTGATTATCTCATGCGCCGTGATTGCTTCAGATATCATGGTTCCTTGTTTCCCTCTCATGACATCATTACCAAGCGTTGGATGGCGCTAAAACTTTGCTGCGCGCCCTGTAATTCCAAGATTTTTGAATTTTTGGAGCAAGTTAGTAACTGCCTCCTGACGAGAATCTGTGAGAGATGTGCAACTGGATGACTTTTGACTTCGTTATGGGATTTGTTTTTAGAGTATTGGAAAATTACTGAATGTCGTAAAGAGAGAGAAATGTAAGCTGAACCAATTTCCACAGTTGCTGGATAATGCGACTGAATTTCGTTAATAGCTTGTTATAGAAACTTGAAACTTTGTATTCGATTGTATTTGTTACTCATACGTACGAGAAACGCCGCTATTCTTTGTGTTATAATAGGACTTGCAAGGCAAGTTCACGCTTGTTTTGCACTAATTACAGTTTCAATTCGTTTTGCATAACTACGTAGATTAGAAACAGATTTTTATAAAACGACTGTATGATTTAAAATCTTCAACCATATCTGCTACCACTAATCGTCTACAGGGACAATTCATTATACAAAAGCAAAGCATAAATATACCACGGCAGTATTGAGAGAGAACTCCTCAGCAAATTCCAACTGTTGCTCGCAGATCCACAAACTGACGATGTCGAGCTCGGAAGAGAAACGCCTGTACGGCCTACACTCCGCATCGCCCCCCAGTATGTCTGGCTCGTACCACAGCAGTACGGGCACCACACGACATCGCTCCCACACTACCTGGCTCGAGACAGACCTCGATCTCATGATCACTCGAGACCTTGGAGTCGACATGCCCAACTCCCCTCTCCTAGAAAGTGACTCCATGGATGTGTATCGAAGAGGCATGGGCTATGACTCGGAGGTGTGTTGTAATTCGTTGAGACATTGTAGTGTGTGTAGGTAGGACGCCAAAAAATGGTTCGTTTTTGGCTGTTAAAGATGAACATGCTTGTTCGTATTCGTATGCCCAATAAGGAGTTGTGATGTGGCGCAGAATACCGTAAATTCAAGTTAGTGGACGGTGTTATGAACATCGAAATTCTTTATAATAAATATTTTGAAGAAAAATGGGTTCAATCTCTTGACCTATTTTAAGGAAGATTTTTTGATGTTTACCTTGAAATGAGGGTGTGGAAACTTGATGAGGACATCAAATTTGAAATACCCTTTTATTTTACGTTTAACCGGTGCGCTATTAGTGAGTGTACATATATAGTATAGATAAAGTTACAAGTTTATTTGAGACTCGTATAAATCAGGGTTAAACTTTATTTTACGGCTTTTCATCCGTTGTGTGATTTGTGTTTTCTAATCTGCTTTGATCCATCCAATCCCTAAACTTGAGGTATAAGAGTCACCTTTTGAGCTTCTTCCGATCTGAAATGTTACTTATTTAAATTTCTACCTTCCGCCATCAATAAACCTTCATCAATCCCTGCGAGACCCATGAACGATAAATTGTATTCAAAATCCACTTTGTTGCAGCAGAGCCCGTACCTGTTAAGCCTGTACGGTCGTAGCGGCCTGCCTGCAACTGAGGGAGAGGGTTACCGTAGAGAGTATGGGGGCATAAGGCGCCACACGCTGGACTCCAGTTACTCGCGAAGGTTGGAGCCCGACGAACCAATGTATTCTATGGACCCTCCAATGGCTCTGTCGTCTGGCGAGCTCCGCAACCGGGACTATTATGGGCTCGGCTACGACAGGAATGCTGCTGCTAACAAACCTGACGGACAAGAGCAGCCTGGTGTTGGTTTAAGACTCGATGATTCTGATGACGCTGATGAGCGTATGAAAAGGTTCTATGGTGAGTGTAGTTTTTCTCTTGACGTATGCAATGCGAGTTGTGGTGGCATACATTTGACGAAGGATCTCGTTATTATTGGTTTGAGATTGTGCAATAAGCGTATTGATTATTTCAACATTGATTATTTCATGCACGATGTAGCGAATTTGTGTAGTTACATGACTAGAGTTTGCAATAATGCATTTCATCAATTTTGCAAACCATTTGTTCTTAAATTTGAAATGTCAACTTGTTCACTTAACTGATAACCAAGGCAATAGTTTTAACTAAACAAGTTCGTGTCTATTTCTATTAATAAGATTCATATGGATCGTACGAGGTGAGTTCTTTGTGTGATTTCAGCGAAATACCAGCGCATGTTTCGGCGTCTTCCCACTTCTAGAATTTTGCACGTATTTTAAGTCTCGTCAACATTATTTATTTATTAATTTTCTTTGATTTTCGTAGCGTGTATGTATTTTATTGTGAATTTACTGATAATGTGATGTATCTACACTCTAGCTCATTGTGACGGGTTTTAAACTTGTATTGAAGTTTTTTTTGCTAAAAAACTGAAGAAAATGAAAAATAATTCAACTCGTGTTGAAAAACTAAACTCTGCTGCTTTGTCTACGGTATGAAACGTAGAGGTATCATCGAAGATTTTGCGTAATAATGGTGATTAAGTTCTCAAAACCATTCGTGTACTAACTGCTGCAGTGCATTGGCTGGGACGCACCTTAGTAAATCTATAAAGAGCAATCCACATCTGAAATAAAACATTAAGTGCAAGTAACTACGATTTACTCAAAAATTCTCAAATTTCACGTGATAAAATACAAGCGAAGAAGTATCTTGTTCGGAAAGACTATTGGATTTTCAATTACCTAAAAATTTAGCTGTACATGTGAACGCTTCTCATATCTCTTATTACACTAAGAGAAGCAAACCTAAAACTTTTCTACAAATATTTGGATTTTTTCCAGGTTTACTACCAAAGGAGAAGTCACTGGAACCGAAGACTGTGAGGATAGTCAAACGCGAGTCGACCGAACGCCGCAAAGATCGCACATACAGTACGGGCAGCGGCAAAAAACTGGGGAGCGACTCTCCGCTGTCTCACGTAATGGAAGACGACCTCGAGAGCGATAGTGGAGAACAAACATCTGAGCCAGAGTTGGACTCAGAGTCGTCTCCAGCTCACGTCCCTCTCGCTGCTTCTATGTCCATGACGAAGAACGTTCCTCGTCACCATTTGTCGTCGTCGTATTCGTCAGGTTACTCATCTTCGTCTCAAACATACCTTGCTCAGCAACAGTCCTCGTATCCCCCGTCTACCATTAGTCTTTATCAAAACGCTCCCGACTATCAGTCATCCTCTGTGAGCTCTGTGCCAATTACTACCTCGAGTTCTGTAGAGCCGCCGCCGATGAATAGCTCAACAAACCTCCCCTCGTATCAGGATCGCACTGCATCGCTGCCACGCAACTACGGCCGTGGAAACGAATGGGGAGACAGGCCCAACAAACGAATGGCAGCTACTAATGCCAACTCCTCGACCTCTTCTGCTACTGCTGCCAAAACTTCAATTGCTTCCGGCATTTCGTCTTCCTCGCGCCCCAGCAATCTTCCTCTGAAGCATAAGTCTGCCTGGAAGTCTAAGGTATAGGTTTTTTTTATGCACCTGTTATATCCTTAATTTAAATGTTGACTCCTCGATGTATCCGCATTCATGTCTTATTGTCATTATCCTGAGATTAGCCTTGAACTATTTAGCATGCTTGACTTTTCCAAGACAGTGTATAGTCCCAGTTAGTTTTTGCAGATGCGTATGTTTCTATTGATATTCGTGTTGGATTTTCTTTAGTGATCCCTGCAAAACCACTTTAACTAAAGTTCGAGTAGTTACCGTTCCTCAATTTAGTATTTCATGATCTGTGCTCATTCTTAATATTACCTACGTCCCACGCACTGTCCTTTATATTAAGTCGGATGTATTTTTCGAGCGTCAGATGTAAGTGCTTCAATTTCCTTGCTTTCTGTGTTTGCTTCTATGTCTGAGTAACATTCAGCCCTCCATCTATTGAAGTGTTTTTCTATCCATAGTTCAACCTATCCTTTTTTAAGAACTTTTAGAACTCGACCTTTTCACGCCTGCCAAGTTTTATGCTGTCACACTCGTTATTGTATAATACAAAACTTTGTCGTCGTTTATCACAGCTTTTGTGCGTACTTGAGTAAATATGAGATAAGTTCGTTCCACCATGGAGCATTCTTAGGTTCACCTCTCTCTCCCAACTCCCAACTGGTGTTGTAATAGTTTTACTGCTCTGGAGTGTCACTCGGTCTCTACCTGAGCTCTGCGAATTTCGCTTCTGACTGGAAGAGCTTCTGCTTGGACCGACGATGCTGACTTAATGACGAATGGGAAAGGAACATCGACAACTGGTAAGGAAGGACTGCAGTTGGTAATTTCGCTTTTTTGTGCGCCTGTCATTGTGTAGGTGGAGGCAGGCTCTGGTGTGAGCGCTATGGATCAGCTCTTTGGACATTCTCCCCCCGTGTCTCCTGGGAAGCCTCAACTTCCGTCACCGGTGTTCAAAAGTGCTGCTGCGCAAGAAATTATAAAGGAAATGGTTTCTGAGGCGGAAAAGTACCGACGAACCGTACCGAAGGAAAAAAGACGACATGTTACTATCTCCAGCAGCAAGCCTATCACTATGGAGACATCGCGTGATTCTCTTGAGGAGGTACAAGTGTTATTGTTTCTCCATCTCGCGTATTTGCTATCGTTGATGGTACTACTCTCTCGTGGAATGCCTGCGGTGACCCTCTTTTATTGCGCCCTCGTTTGCTCTGTGTTCCTACTCCGCTTTTCGTTTTCTAAACGTAAATAATGTAGTATTTGCAGCAGAAATTTAATCTAATTTATGTATAACATCTATATATAACCTTCTTTTAATATCGGGAAAAATTGTATGGCGTTGTCGTCTAACATTCATGCATGGTAAAGATGATGTTGCATTGTGATTTGCGATTATCTTGTTGAGAGTGGTGGCCTCAAACAACAGAATTACTTTGCACGTAGTTTGTATTGTTCTGATTTGTCATCAGCAATATGCAGTACTGATTTGCTATTATTGTTCAACTGTGTTGAGCAATTTCAATAAGTATAATCACTTTGATGCAATCGGTTCAAGATTTTTTTCCCATCTCGTAACTCTGTTAACAGTTGCATGATGATTTTTGTTTATGGATTTCATGAAACAGTGGTTCTTTGAAATGTGCTATATCTTATTAATCAGTCGTCATGTCAAATTCAATGAAATTTTACTAACATATTTGTTTCGTTTCTGGCTTAACCTTTGCCTTTTTGTTTGGGTAGATGAATAGCGTAGCAAATGTTTGCGTCACCGGAGGTCTCTCAATCTACGTTGGATTTTATTTTATCTTCTATTGATTATGTGGCAGAAAAAAGAAGTATCGGTATAATTATTTTCTTGTAGCAGTGGAATGCTACTTTTCTGTAAAAAAATTATTTTCTCGATTTCTGTGAGGTTAAACGATCCAGAGGTTTCTACCTATATCCTTGCTTTAAATTCTTTGTGAAATTTAGGCATATTCGTCGTCGAAGAAAATATTATCATTCTGTGTACCTCGAGGGTAAGGTATACAATATTTTTCACCGAGAAAAATATTGTCATTCTGTGACTTTGAGGGTCTTACGCTCTTGAGTGTTTATTGAGCAGGTAAGGTGAAGGAGTCTGGCCGTTTGGCACATGACGGTCCTTGAAAATTCCTTGAGCTGCTACGTTGAATTAGACATTACATTAGACATTAGACTGCATTATACGCGTAATAATCAGCTATACGTTTATGAGATTGAGGTTTCCTACTTGGTACTCCTTGTAATTTTCCTGTTCTCTTTACACTTAATTTCTTTCTGCAATTTCTTGTTGGATAAGAAAAATACTGGATGTTTCTGTTTTCTCTCTTCGGCTTTGTGTGCGAAATTATTAGTGTGCTTTCGACTAGGTTCGTCCCAACAATACATAATTTGTAAATATAATAATGATAATTTTCGGAACCGAATGACTATTGAGTGATTTCGCGAGGGGTCATTTGCTCCTTGTTGAAAGATTTTACGATTTTTGTATCTCATATTATCAGTCCTTAATTTCACTTAATGTGGAGCGCCATTACTGTGTTTTTGTATCGAGTCAAGCTTATGTGTGATTAATGGCCAAATAGATTATTTTTTGAATTGGAGATTCTTCGTTTCAATCTTTTGCTGAATCTTGTTTGCAATTGATTACAGACAGGTCAACTTGAATTACCTTTCCGTCATTGCTGTGTATCATATCTTGGAAGTAATGAAAATGTTACTGTTCCTCGTCAAGTACAATAATAACAATATTTGTATTCGTTTCGTGCGAAAAGAAACATGTTTCACGCAATGACATTTCTGATACGAATAACATTCTTGTTAATCTACTAGCAATAGTCGTAGAATATTTTGATGGATGAAAGTTCTTCTTGAAAGACTGTGTGCCGGAAAATACTACTACAAATTTTGGAGCAAATTTATTTATCGTTTTTAGGTACCTTCAGAAACATGTTGAATGTTCCTATCCTTGATGAGTGCTTAATTTTCACCGTCATTTCCAATTGCCTAGGGAGCTCAATTTTCACCGTAATTTCTAATTGCCCAGGGTGCTCGGTCTCGAGACGACTGTGACATGGCACGTGCCCTGCGCCCGCGCAACCATCCTGACGTCGTCAAGTCTACTTTGAGCACGCGGGACCTGCGCATCAACGAGACTACCATCGACTCAATCTTTGGGGCTCCCAGCAAAATTCATATTCCAGAGAGATACGTTCCGGACGAGGTCAGCGAATGCAGTCATTTTCAGCGGGTATTTGAGGATTTTGAGTGTGTGTCTGAACTTGAGTTTGTCCGAAGATGGCAGCGGCTCATTGAAGCTTTCTTCCTTCAGTTTCCTTCGGATTTACTTGAAATTTTTTACCGATCTTAAAT
The DNA here is from genome assembly GCA_030386875.1 of Morinoia aosen. NCBI lineage: Eukaryota > Metazoa > Arthropoda > Malacostraca > Amphipoda > Talitridae > Morinoia > Morinoia aosen. Next base: position 8,879,601 of record CM059559.1, on the reverse strand, counting down.
AGTCACGCTGGGCCTTGTGACGTGCGTTGATAGGCGATCTATTCATTCACGTTAATCTTTTCATACAATTAGCGAACTCCGTAATCACCCATTAACATACACATCTGCTAAACATTGTCGTCAACATTTTTTCCTCTGATGAAAATTTCATTGTCACTGCAATAGTTCAAGCTCAAAGGTATTGATATTTGTGATGTGAAAGCTATTGTTGAAATGCAACATGTCTTAGTGTCTTACATTTATTGAGGACTATCAAATACATCGTTAACTTACTGTATCCCAATTTTTACTTCTTTATCTAGGGATCTCAAGAATTCTTGTGTTTAGAAAGCGACTAGATGAGGTTGTTGAGATGCGAAATGTATTTTTTGTGACCAAATGACAGCGATACTTCTTAGATCATTGAACTCATGGGTGCGTGTGGGCAGACTGTAAACTTGATCTTTGCGCCACTTGAATCATTCACACAAGTTTTAAAACTCATTTAATAAGCCACATTTATTGACTAATTCATCAACACGTAAACTGGCGGGTTAAACAGAAGTCCAATATTCAACTCAAATCAGAGTTAATTCTAGAGATAAATTTTGAAAATAACGAGCATTTAATAGATCTGGCCTTCATTTAGTTGTCATTGAGTATTCATGAAAATTGAGTTTGTGACTGCTGGTCGGTCAGCAGCATTAAGAAAATCCCCTTAGTGACCGGTGGGTCGCGTCGCGGTCAAAGTGTTAACACTTGTACAATTTTTTCGACTTGATTGTAGTTGACTTAGGCTATTACGGCCGTTTTCTTTGTTCGTCCCATTGTCAATTTCATACATTCTGGTATCAGTGCTGTCACTGTAAAAATTAACTTCTCTAATTCCGAGGTAAAATTTTTGATGGAAGCGAAATATTATTTGACTGATAAAATTTTCCTTGTATCTTGAAAATTTGTAACTCTTAGCCCATATCTTTGTGTAAGACGCAATTTACTATTAGAGTCTATATCATGATTACAAATTAACCTGACTTTTTTTTAAATGTCTTTGTTGATCTCAATTATAATTCCGTAGTGTAGAATGTGTATTTTGAAAACCATATAAAAAAACATATGAAAACCATATAAAATGGATGAAAACATACCAAAGTCAATATGTGCTACAGATCTTTATAGCTATTATCGATATGCTTACCGGAACATGTCGCGTTTTAGTGATCTACCTAAAGCTAATGGTGAACTTCAGAACTGAACATTCCAATTTTGATTATTATTTTCGAGCTACGCCGTGAACATGAAAATGAACCAAATTTTTTTGGAGTTTATAATTCAAAGCATTCCAGGTTTAGAATCCATTCAAAACTCAAGTACTAAAAACGTCAAACACCCGTTTACTCATTACGAAGTTCATATTTGCTTCCTATATTTTTAATATATGGCCAGTTATCGGTGTTCAATTCAATCTTTTGTATAACATTTTCTGCGCTCTAAAAAATGAAGCAAGATTTGTTTGTGATATTCTGTTTCTGCCTTTACCATAAATAATGAAAAATTTGTACTATGTGCTGGCCACTTGAGTAATAAGAAACGGAATCAGAGCCTCCTAACAATTTTCTATGAAGATTACTTTAGAGAAATTACGCGGTAGCTGAACTATTAGATATACATCTTATATCTTAGCCAAGTTAACTGATATCTAAATTAAACTGTTATGTTCTATCCCTACTAAAGATGCGAATGCAATAATTCGACATTTTTTGTCTCACCGAGCCGCTCGTTTCAGGACGATGCGAAGGACGTGTCCCCTGAGGAGCGACGAAGGCGCGAGGACAAAGCTCTCAGCATCAGGAGGATGTTGACGGAATCCAGTACGAACCTGGCACCCGAAGCTGGGCACGAACAGCAGCCTTCCGAGTGGGTCAAGGAAGGAGCTGAGCAAAATCTCTCTGCCGAAAGTGCTTCTAAAGCCAAGGAGAGGAAGGAGCGAGAGCATATTCTTGCAATGAACCAGATTTTGGCTCGGCAGGTCATGGAGAAAAGCAGACTTGTTGCCGGTCAGTAGTATTCTCGGTTTCTTACGCGCTTATGTGTTCAAAATGTTGCTCGTTTGTTGCAGTGTTACTTGTGTTCATATGTTTTTTGCTGTTCATTTGCCGTAGCTTTGCATTCAAGTCTTGTTGAGTGTACTCGTATATATTTATATTTTGACTGCTATTCTAACTAAACTTGTATCGTTGTGATCTACTAATCTTCGCTCCTCCTTTTTCCTTTTTCTGAGATTGATTACCTATCTAGCAAATGGACAGGTAATTTTATTCTACAAAACATTATTGTATTTAAATTGCTTTCTCTAGTAGAAGTATTTGAATTTAGTTTGTGCTCGTCGCACATTTCAATGCCTGAACATACAAATATATTTCCTGAGTGCTCCGACGATCGAAAAAATTCTCATTTTAGTCTAATAAAATTTAAGCATCACACTTTCCACTGCCAGCAGGCCTGACGTATATCTTTCAATTTCACGTGCACGAGTTTTTTACTCGTGCATTGGAACGTACGAGTGCATTTTTAGAGCACGTTCAATTTTGTTGAATGAACTTATCTAAATATTATCATGTTGATATAGTTCCTAAAAAGTAATGTGCAATTTTCTGACGGATGTCGATCATTTTCGTAGGTCAGTAAGAATAGTTATTAGGTGTTATCAAAGAAAGTCGAATTTCATATTTTCATTTATTACACATTTTAAGTTCATTTTTTTCATTACACCATTTTTGTTTGCCTACACGCGTCGGCTTTTTCGCGATTGTGTTGCTTGTGCGTTCTTCACTATGCATAATTTCAGAATTACTGATCACCTTTGTGTCTCGCCACTGTTTGGTGCAAAAGTTTGGGTGTTTAAATTCAGTGCACTGTGTGCGGAACATATGCTGTATGTTTCTCCTATCCTCAATCGATTTTAATTGAGCTGTATGTAATTTGCGTTGTTTAAAGTATTCTTAAACGTCACTAATTGATTTTGTTATCGTAATTTCGTGAGTACAAGAAAACTACTCACTTGTTGTTTCCTCCGTGGCTTGGTGTAGAATAACCACCCTGCAAATGACGTCGCCGTAGCGGTAATTTCTTTGATCAAATTACACCATTTTTTGGAATATGATAATTATTAGTCAAATGTGATGACATATGCTAACGTTTCTGGGTCAAAAAATTTATATATTTCAATGACCGGTGAATTGGCAAAAGAATTTTACCGCTACAGCCAGTCAGTCCTGTAGATGCCCAAGTAAGATTAGCGGCAAACATATTGTTGTGTGCCTGGCATGATTATTATGTATTGGTCGTGTGCAGCTTCTTCTACTTCTGCATCGCCAGACCATCTCTCTGGTCTCCAGTTCTGAGGTGAGTGAATTGGTTCTCTTTATGTTGTCTTTTTGGTTTTAGCCTAGCCGTTGTTTTTTCAAAGAGTTACGTAAAAAGAACGCATGGATATCAAACTTTGGCACCATTTATAGTATGGACTTGAGGGGAGCGTAGACTCTATGCACAAGGCGCATAGAAACAGTAAGTTGAGAATTTTTTTAATGAATGAACAGGACAGCAGTGAACCGGAAAAAGTTGATCTGCGCCAATCCATGCGTTCTTTTCACGCCACCCTGTTTTCATTTGTTCTGTATTTTGCGCTTCGTGTTTTGACTGAATTTGATAACTTGTCAATATCAGCTTAATAAACTCACTCAATTGAATTTTCCATGCCTTGTCTGATAGCTAAGATGTAGGATATCAGTTTCTTATAGGTAACACGGAAGCTGTGTTGAACTTTTCGAGCACTGAAACTTAAGGCGTTTTATATTACAGCTCGGGCTAATAAGGCAGCCGAGAACAGTTCAAGTTCATCGGACGACGACTTGTCTCCAATTCAGCCATTGCCTCTCCGTCAGCAGCGGGAAAACGTTTTGGTGTGAGTATTGAACGTTATTAGTATTGATAGCGCAAAACGGTTTTCTTGAAATGTTTGAATCTCCAACGTACCGTACCTGGTGTTGTGCGTTTGGGCATAAATCGTATGCAACATTGGGTTGGAATATGTTATACAAGACATTCTTCAAAAACTGGTGAACTAAAAGTGGAAAAGTCTTTCCTACTTGAATTGTTCAACTTCACTGGAATTGCGTCACGACTCGGCGTTCCTTGTAATTCATTGAAATGTTTCTGTAGATTTTTGAATCAATGTTAATAGCACTCACGAATATGGCTACATGTCGCCTACTTACGTCAAAAAGTGTAATATTGATTACACATAGTGTACGTAATGTGTATATTGTTCCGACCTGCTCAAAAGTAGTAGAGACATTGCGATTGAGTGTCTCTATGTGCGAGTTCTGTCTGATGTTACCCAGCTTTCTTCGACGGAAGAATACAGTACGTGTCCTACAAAGTATAACTCAATGTTTAGTGTAATTGCTGTTGAACGTTCTCAGGAAAAGGATTGCTGAAATTAAAATTCAACCTGTTAATTCTAGGAAAAATGATACTTAAGTTTTTTTGTAAATACCAGTTTTGATTCTCTTTTATCGATTCGATTAGCTTTTATGCTTCTGAATCAAGACTCAGAACATGTTAACCGGAAAGTAAGACTATCCTTGTAAATTTTGAAGTCCACATACATATCGACGTTGACTATCAGTAGTCTCACCATAGATAAATCACCTTTTGCAGTCGTCAATATCATGATCGTAAAGCGAGAACAATGAAAACACGAAAATGCAAATTTGCTCTCTTCTCCTCAATTTATATTCCCAACTTGTAGGATAGACTTCGGTTGTAATTAGTGTTCTGCAACAGATTCTCGGAAACTGACTGATTTTATTTTTCTACTGAGTGAAGTTTGTTATTCAAGTTTGTGTGGAAGATTTCAATTTTATTATTGAATAGTGGAAGCTTTTAAATTTTTTAACAGTGTGCCTGTGAGCTCATGAAGATTGAAACATGTGTTTATATCTAAGTCGATTTGGCGTGACTGTGAAAAGAGAAAGCGTGATTCAAGCTCTGATTTTACCCTCAGATTGAGGCCTTTGTCACTTCGATGTAATTGAAACATTAAACGGATTTTTGTAATGCTAATGAGTTTTTGCTATTCTTTTATACGGCTCCAGTGCTCGGAACGCCAAATATCTTTACCTTTGATTTGAATTTCGTTCAAAAACGTCCATCTGCTATATCATGGATAGAAACTATTTTTTCTCAGCTTAAACATTAAAGAAAGTATACCATGTGCTGTTGAAATATTTCGATAACGATTACAGTTTATTATTGTAATCTGCGAATCATTCTTTTCAAAGAAACATTGTTTACGTACGATAGGTATATTTTTAGCGTAACTTATTCGAAAAAAATGCGTTTTTCGTTGGCATTCTTGATCCTTCTCGTTGGCTTAGCATAAAAATGTTTAAACTTAGCTTAGGTTTAATAACTGTAGATTTGGAATTACGGTAATTTACCCCAGTTGCCATATATATGACACGACGAAACCCTGGATATTAAAAAGGATATGAAATTACATCGATCTCTCTGCTGTTTACATGCCATGTTAAATTTATATTTATGTATGATTATCGCCTGTCTGGAAGGAAGTTGTCTTAGTTGTGTATTTTACTTCTGCCGCATTCGTTAATAGGAAGTAGGTAGACCATGTAAAAGTTGATCGTTCCTGCGAGCGTGTGAATCATGTTCTGTACAGATTATTTCTTAAGTATTGTCACAGTTTCTGCTTCTTTATTGCTGCTGTTGAAAAATTTTCAGGTATATTTTTAAGAATATTTTAATGTTCACCCGTTGAACGTTAGAAACGAGTTTCGTCTTCCGACTGTTCTCGCCAATCACTAGTAGAACAGACTTTGCAAAATTGGGTTGTAATTAACTCTATTGCACGTTTCCTGAGCAAATATGCGTCTTTTATCGAATACAGGAAAAACCTCACAAAATTTATGGGCGTCTCATATTTCCATTCTTTAGTTTGAAGACTTTGTCTTCTAATACAATATCTTCGAAACGGATATGTTATGTGTGTTAGGAGAAAGGCGATCTTGTCGCAATAAGTAGTTTTGACAATAACTGCAATAAATCAAGTCCAACGAGATAATGAACGAAGAAGCTGTTGCCATTTTTGATACACGAATAACTTCGAAATATTCGTTTGTTGAGCTCAAGTATCACACGTAACACTGCGCCAGCCTTCTGTTCATAGATTACCGCGTCGGAAGGTGGACGGTGCTCTCATGAGACTGAACCAGACGTTGTTCCAATTAACTGAACCCACGTTATTGATTCGTGGTAAACATTAGCTCTCTGATTTTCTGTTGGAAGACTGCAGGTGATCATATGCAATAAAATGTTCCTTTTGTAGCTGAACACAATTCATTTAACCTCTTTCCGTTGAACGCCAGCGGCGCCTTTGTGACCACATGCTATTTGAATATGCTTTTGATGGAAGGAAATATATGAGTAAATGTCTCATTGCTTCACAAACTATCACTCGAGAACAGAAAAATTAAACGAAAATTATTATTTCGTGCCTATTTTGATCTACTTGTTTACTTACATTCCGTATGAAAATTAGGACACAAAAACCTCGCGTGTAAATTTGGTCAGGTCCTAAGAAGAGGCGAGCTGCGGTAAGGCAACTCAAGAAGGGTCGATTTTAAATGTTTATTGCTAAGTCAATTCTCCACCTTGAACCACATTGCATCAAAGTACTTCAGAACATAGGCATACATGACCCTAATTTTGTGCTTAAAAAACTAAAGTAACGCAGTAATGACGAACAGAGGATTAAAAACTTCAAAACAACAACAAATTCTAATTTCGTGAATTTGCGAAGTAAAACATAAAGTGCATCGTTGATGATCGGGCTAACGCTTTTAAATGTATCGTCAGAGCAAACTGTGTTTATGGCAAATTTTTGCAAGCAAAGAGGCAGATTTTTAAAAATAACTGCTGCCAAGTGGCTGACAAACTTCATTACCCAATTACTGTCCTACATTCCTTATCACATTCAAGAAGCACAGTCTCTTTAGAAACCCTTACGATAGCAGATAAACAGTGAAGAGTGTCGACACTTCACATACCAGCCACGTAGTCTTTTCAATACACTGAAAGACAATTTCTCTAAGACTCTTTTCTCCTCTTACGTCTCTATTTTCCTTTCAACGTCGGGTTACCATTTGACTTCTAATCCGCACCAACGCATAACGTTTTAAAACAATAAGAAATATAACCATAAGTGTAAAACTGCAATTAAATGTCTCAACAGGTAAAGTAACAAGTTCACCAGGATCATAGGGGGCCCAAAAAAATTGATAGCTTATTCATCTTAGCATCGGATATTCAAGAAAGAAAACTCAAGTCAAATACTCAAACTGAAATTACATGAACGAAAGTTTCATTTGAATGATTGCACATCTGTAACAGATTCTACACGATACTCGAGTACTAGCAGTTGTCCATCGTTTGACACAACTGACGAGAATGGGATCATTATTAACAGTTATTAACAACCAGCTGAAATTAAATATAAAAAGCTTAGAAAAGGCAGTGATTAGCTGAAAAATAACAAAAACAAAAAATGAATCACACCAGAGATCAATGTTTCATCAGACCCGCAAAAATATAAATCTTTCATAATGAAAATTGGTAAAGCCGCTGTCCTATCAGGAGTAGCCTAGCACCTCATTTTCACGTAAGTCAGAATGTGGAAAACATAGCTCCATCAGGAGTAAACTGGTCCATTACTACGCCTTCATGCTTACTTAAGTTGTTCGTCCTTTTTCAATGAAAGAAAATAGTGCGCATCTGAGAACAATCAGTAATTTGAAAAAAAAAAATTCTGTAAGAAATTAAAACGCAGTGATTATTTCAAGAAAATAACAGTGCTCGGGCACAAAAAGGGGACAAATATACTGATACAATCGAGATTTCGATCAAGTAGAAGTTTTGGGCAACCTCTCTGAACTGAAAATTACAGTTCAACTCAAACAATCAAATCCATAACATTATTTCAGCCAATGCTGCTAAACAGATCTGTTTTAGGTAACTTGGATTCACTTTTGGGGCACATTGTCCCGTCAACGTGTACCAAAGAACTGGCTATTACGCTCAGAATAAACTGCCCATTCCTCGGAGATCATGTTTCAAAGAGACACTGAAGAACAATGCCCGACAGTACACCTCCCTTTGGAAGGGACAAGAAAAGGACATTAAGGTGGGAAAGGTTGAAAAATGTAAATGTTGATGCCTTACCTAGATTGGCAGATCTGGCTTGAGAAAATGCCAATAGACCAATAAAAATCATCTTATTAAGAAAATTAAAAAGCGTTCCTTTTAGAAAGAACTGTCCTAGCGCTTAAAATATTTCCCAGCAATGGCAGGAGAGATGGAAACAGTTGAGCTAAACTTGACTCATACTACAGCACACCTCCATATTCAACACTACTTTAGGCTCCACTTACTAATTTATTGAGTCATGTCGTGTGCACATACAGAATCTGACCGAGAGAGGTTCCACCACATAGCGATAAGGATAAACCAAACGATACTGCTGATCTGTGATGGACAGGTACAATACACCTTCAAAAGTAAGTAAAACTTCGTTGAACACAGCGGTTTACATAAACCATTCGATTCATCTTAGGCTATCCCTCGATGTGAGGAAGGATGGCCAACTTTACGTGATATTCGTTAATGATTACATCCTGAGTTGTGCAGTAAACAGTTTATTCACGCAAAAGAAAAATCAACGAAACCTTTCCATACGTAGGCAATGTGCGGAAATTTGTGACGAATTTTCGATTAAACCTCAAAACAATAACTACTAAACATAGAAGAGTCTTTCGACACACTAGGACAAAATATCACAGATAGAGGGAATGGAAGACTGATAAAATATAGAGCGGATCAACAAAACGACAAACGCAGGTAGCCCGTACTTTTGCAAAGTGAAATATAAAGTCAATATTAGTCTATTAGTCCCGACACATAACCGATTAGGGATATTGCAAGAAAAACTGAAATTGCACAACTAACAACACAAATAACAACGCTTGATTAGTTTTCCATCGAAGTTATAAATATTTTTAGACGGTTCATGGACGAATGCCAAATATACACAAAAAAACTAGCTACTATACAACAGCTCAAATGCGTGATGGACTCGTTAATGTGTGGACGTATTTTTCACTCTCAGTCCAACTTGTTAATAACAAAGCTCTCGGCATGAGTAGTTCTTTACGAATTTGCGATGCAAGCCCATAGGCAATATTTGAAAAATTGAGAATCGAATTTTACACTGTTTAAAAACTACACGAATCAAAAGTGCTCTATGCTACTGAAAAATGAAGATTCAATGAAAGTTAGAATGTACGCAGTCGAGTTATTTTAATGTTAAAGTTAATAGCACACAAAGTGTATCACGTCGGGTAATAAATAACTCACTGCCTCTGAAACAAGCGAAAATGTTAGCAACGCAACTTGGACGGATCGCCTTGTACTGAAAGGGTTTGGGACGAAGCTACTCCCCCAACTATTGAAAACGTGGCAAATCTGGCAATGAAATCAGTCATGAACAGAAAACTCGTTTTTATGACTATATGGCTGAAGACTTGGTTTTTAAGCCAATCTAGCAAAATGAGAAAAATCAGTCCAAATTTAGCACAAATTTATTATAAACTTCTTGAAGACATTTTGTTACGAACAATTCTGAGCTTAGATCGGGTAAGCACAGCTGTTTATCGTAACGCTCCTTATGAGTTAGGTATATTTAGGCAATGAATTTAGTATGTAGGCAAGAAGTGATTGATGGATTGATTTTAAGAAAGTTTCAGCCTCCCTTTACCGCAGCAAAGATGTTCGAAAAGTGGAAGTATGAAGGCACCATTTGAAGGAAGTTTCCTTAGTATGAAGCTAAGTATGAAGCTAAGGTAACGCGGATTCTACGCACGAGGTGTATAAAAAAAGCTACGAAAGAAGTTCATGAAACAAGATAAAAGTTGAAAAAAAGTAGTAGGTGCTGAAAAACCGAAAAATGATGGTCCGTAACAAAACAAAAAACCTATTCTATTTAAAAAAAAAAACGATGGCCTACCTAACCTTTCTAACTTTTAGCTCGGGACATCACATAATTCCCCTGGGAGCACCAATTCCCAAAGATACAATAGTTGTATCCCCCTGGGGGGTTTGGCATTCAATTGCTTTTGATTGTAGCAGAAGAAGGGTATTGGTCACTAAAGCATGTAACATTAAAGTTTACCACGTTTCAGTTTTACGCTCAAAAGAGTCACTCGTAGCATAATTTATTCTTTTCGTCGCTAATGCTATGATTATCATTCTCATTTGCTTATTACTTATAATTTAACAAAATACCATTATCTCCCGAGCCAGCGAATGGACACTTTCTATACTGGCAGTACTGTTTTTGTGTCTTAATGACACAACAGAAGAATGAGACTCGAAAATAAGCACCGTCATGGTCAAAACGATAGAAAACTACAATGATGTTGTGAGTTAATGACTACCGGTGAAAAGGAGCTTTTTACATGATCATAAATAATGATTACAACACGTACTTGACACATATGTGGGGATCATTTAAATACGCACACAATATTAGTGAAAGTTAATGAAACAAGATGAAAGTTGAAGAACTAATTCATAAGTGAAGAACAGTAGTGAACCGAAAAATAAGGTCCCTGACAAAACAAAATATCTATTTTAACACAAAGAAAGGCCGGTCTAATTTTCTGCTCTGGACCTCACATCTCTCCCATGTCGCAAGCATGTATAAAATAAACTAGTAGTAAATACTTCTAGCACTCACGTTCATTCTAGTTTTAATGAGATTCGAAACAATGAGATTCAATCTTGAAAAAGATCCAACGACACCATAGGAGAAACGAGAATCAGGGAGCTGCGCACACAAGCAAGCAATGCTCCATTGCTGCTGATGAGGTACACCATAAGATGCAGTCATCAACGCAGGAACCCTCCATAGTTTGTGGCAAATGGTTTAGTACCATTGACATCGCCATTTCACTTTTTTTCCACACTAATTATTTGCATGTAAGTATCAATATTGAAAGCCTAAAAACTTTGCAAAACTGTAAAAATTTCAAGAATTCAGAAACCCAAAGTGTGATCTGTAATGAGCTGATCGCTATTATTCTAAATGGGATAACGTAGTTCGTGAGAATTGATGGGGGTCAATCTTGCCTATCATGAGTTCAAGCAATTAATAAGCTTAGCCTTTTCCTTGGAGACGATAGTAACGATTGCTGCTAATTTTCAGCAAAGCAGTCCTTACCGAAGTGATCGGTACTTTCTGAACCAATGAAGCTTCTACCATACATCATTATAATGAACTTCTGGATCGGTCAGTTGGTTTTTGGCAAGGAAAATACGTCAATCCAATATGAAAGCGTGACGATAAAGTAATTCATTACATGAATGCACTGAATGACGAGATTCTTCAAGACGAATTTCAAGGAGAAAAAGGCAAAGGTTTATATATTTTTCGTTTTCAGATGTCAGCGTTGAATTTTACTCGGTTACTTCGAAATGGAATCAATGATATCGGCAAAATTATTACGACATAAAAATTATTCAACGGACAAAAAAATGAAGAATTGGTTCGTAGTAACGAATTTGGCCGAGTAAATTTGATAGCAGATTAAATCAAAAGGGAAATAGCATCACTGCCAGCAAAAAAAAAGTACGCTGTCACGAAGTCGCCTGTATAATTTCCCATTCAGATTGCATTTCGAAAAAAACATTTAATTGTATCACTGCCAGTCAGAACCGAAACCACAAGCGTTATCAGAGTCAGAGTCGTTCGCTAAAGGCGGATGAGAGGCTGGATTATGAGACGCGACCGCGCTGCTGGTAGGCCCCCAATCTTTCGTCTTACTTGCCGTGCTCGAGGAGGTGAGTGACGACGAAGACAAAGACGCAAGTGAAGACGAGAGGCTACTTAGCAAGGGCGACGATATGGGACGACTGGGCGCTGTGGACGAAGAAGAAGAAGAATAAAGATTGTTGTCGCTCCGTTCCTTCTTGATCTTTCTCTTCTTCATCGGGCCGAAGATAGGCGGCGGCATGAGTTTACTGCTGCTGTTCGAGCTGGGTTCTCTTTCCTGAGAAATTAAAGAATCGTTAACAGTGTACACATAAGATGAACTGGGAAACAGTGGAAATAGAGTTTCATTCATAATAATAGTGATTGGTTGTAAAGAATGCTTTTTATGAAGCTTTTTCCCGTTTTGTTAACATACGAGTACATCGTTCACGCCGAAACGATGGGTACGAATTTATTGAACAGAGATAATTGTACTGTAGGCGGAAACGTGCGAATAGATTCACTCTTGTGACACAATAAAATAAGTTTATTAAAAAAATAATTATTTTCAATTCGAACCTTAGGTAAAGTCAAAAATATTATTACGAATACTCCAGTATGATACGAGTTGTCACGTGCTACGGTCGAAAGGACTTTCCATGGAACGAATAATAAGTGGAAACTAAATAAGCATCAGATTAGATGGGATAGTCTAAGCATCCCTCATCACAAAAAAGGTCTTCCCAAGAGAATGACACCATTTAGTACGGAATTAAGGGAACGGAGAATCTATGTACACATCCCCTAGGATGAGGAACAGCAAGTTATGAAGGAAGTTTCCGAAACATGATACAAGTTGAAAAAAGAGTAAAAAGAATGCTGGAAAACAGGACAGTTTTGAAGCAAAAAAAGTGGTCCTTATCAAAACAGTAAACCTTTTCTGCTTCAACAAAAGAAAGGCCCACCTAAAGTCTAGCTTGGAACCACCCATCGTCCCCTCACAAAAAAGGTTTGAAGCAATGCATAAAGGTTTATCATGAGTATGACATTGGTAACCGATTTTGAGAACAAACTCAGATGCAAGATTTTAGCACATTTACTAGGTGTAACAGGGAAACACGGAAATAAGAACTATGATACTATGTTTCTTCTTCACTCTAGGAGAGCAGCTATTAACATCATGATTTTGCTACAGTCAACTTCTCAATGACATAGCAACATTGCACTAGGTATGCACACTTGATGGCTATATAAGGGACTTCGATACTGAATACTCAATATGAGCTTGAAAAAAAAAAATAACTCAAGTTCGAAATTGAAAAGCCCCGTTAGTTGTCCATTCAGTCTCATCTTACCAACAGCAGTGTCAAGATTCAGAATGTAACAGTAAATTATAGTAGAATTTAGAGTTTTTACTCGAACCACTGTCTACAACAGAGAACTTCTATTAACAAAGTTTTCAGAATCATGGAGAATGAGAATCACAAGCGATTCATTTCGTAGAAAATATCAGAGATATTTGATAACCTTAAATGTTAATTCAGGTCAAATTGATAAGCGAAAGTGAATACAGTTACAGAATTATCGTTTTCTCAGTAAAAGCATACGGAAACTAAACCAAAACTACGACAATTACCTAAAGCCTTCAGTCGTAACACGTTGCTTGCGGTTCGACCCATCGATGAGTCGTGCTAAGTTCTTCCAACTGCAAAACGACCCATCGATGGATCGTTCGTAAAATTTTAATAAATTAAAATCAACGATATTTAGCGAACCCAGTTAATGTTTGGTACTCATAAAATTCCCAAACAACTTTTGACCCTAAATTGGAGTTGAATATTGAACTTCAATTTAACCCACCGCAGTGAACGTGTTAAGCAAACGAATTCAGATAACGAACAGCTCACCAACCTCAGGCAGCGAGTCGGAGGAGCCGTAGTTCTTGTGGAGGTGCCGGAGAGGGTCACTGGCTGTGGAGTCGCGAGACAGGAGAGCATTGAAGGCCTCAGTGGTGCGGCGCACCTTCACATTCAGCGACCCAATGCGCAGGAAGCTTGCGCTGTCCTTGACTAAACAAACAAAAGACAATTAAATTCAATACGAGACATTATCAATGGACTCGTTACATATTGCCTTGTTGGGTGATAGATAAAAAATGATGTAAACGTTAAAAAAAAAGCTTTTACTGAACATTCTGTAGTTAATTAGGTAATAAAACTTCAATGATGAAGATAGTGGTATAAGAGATTTGCATTAATTATTCAAGCGAGACAAGGAATAAATATTGAAACGCAGAGCACTTGACAAGAGACTGTATCAGCTTACGGCAACTGCAAGATGTTGAAATTGTAATGAATGCACACACGGAAAATAAACGAGTATTTTAGAGCAAGGCGAGTCAGAGGTACGAGTGAAGTGTACATACACTTATTTTGATGCTAGGAGTCTGGTGATGTACCGTCAATTACGAATGAGGTAATCATTTCATCGTCAGGGATACAATCCTCATTCCAGCAAATACATTCAGTGACTCGTGAACAACACCTATGATACTACCGATACAACATTGCATTCTCGTGCTATGGGATTGATGAAAAAATCTTAACTTTCAAGGAGGAAAATGATGGTCGTCACCTAAGTTTAAATGAAATGATCGTCATCAATAGGATAGAGATGAAGAGATTGTCATCAAATTCAAAATCTAAGTATTAATCCTAAGATTATGCGGAAACTAATATTCAAACAACATAAAATTTAGAAACACTACAAAAAAATGAGTTAAAAATACTGAAAGCAAGCACGTAATAACCTTTTCCTGCTCAATCCAGCAGTATCTAAATAAACTTACCAGAAGAGTGCCTTCACGCATTATCAGCGGCCGTAAAACAGCGTGCAGTCAATTGCAATTTGCATAATACACAGTGCGCCTAGTTTCCCGGGCAGAGTGCAAAGAACGGGGCTCGCCAACGTAAAACTGTAGCCGCATACCGCGGAATGTAAAAAGAAACGAAAAAGGCGAACGCGTGAATTGTGTACAGGGTACACCGAAATTTTCCATGTAGATCAGGACGGGAACTGAACGTGGGAAGCATGAATATACCAAGAATAAAACAATGGTGAAAGCTGTTGCTGCACATTGTACGTGGGTATGAAGGAGGTACACAACTTTGGTTAACAAATCAACTAGAAAACAACGGCCCACTGCTGAAACAAATTGTGAAAATAAAAGTGCAATCCGTTTCCCTGCAAACTGCTGTTCGAATAAGTGAGAAGTCATTCCATATCTCCTACAAAAGTTGGTGGAGGGAATTTGGATTGAAGACATGTGATGCCAATTGTGATTAATAGTTTCACCAGGAGGTACACGATTTTTTTAGCGTCTACAACACAGAGGATGCAGAAAAAAATAATTTATCAATAAAATGCTGCATAACAAAGTTTGGATTGAAAATGTAAGTGAGCTGGGGAAAATACACAAATGAAAGCATAATAGGGCATAGGAGAATAGGAGAGTCTTTGAGAGGAAAGAACAAAGGCAACGTTTGAATAGGTGCTATCTTTCTCACCGTGTAACGAAAAAAATATTATACCCCTATATCCGCCTAGAAGTATTTGGTGAATGGCATTTAGCATTTCCAACGGACCAGAATTTGAATGATTATTCAAGACAGGGTGGAAAACTGTACTGGAAGCAGGCGCATTTAGTTTCGAGTGTTTTACAGTTTTGAAAGAGCTTTTTAAATTATATAGGAGCTCAGGTTTTGAAAGAAGGAAAAACGCTGATGGAAGAGGAAAAATGCTGATGAAATAATTGGCTCACACACAGATTCTAAGAGTTCATGAATCTTTTTAACGCATATTTATTACAGGTGAAAACTCAGCTCATTTCAATTCGAGACTACATTTGTTAATGATTTATGAGCTCTGTCTGATAAGATAACTTAGTCAAAGGGTGAAAGAGAACACTCAAGGGTATCTATGCGAAGATGTACATGGCAAAAAAATTACGTCCGTACCATCACGAGGATGTTAGATTGAAAATACGTCGCATGGACTGGCATTCCAAGCTGGGATCCGCATCGGTTCACAAGCGTTTATCGAAACACATTGCAGTTAAAATGTAACACGGAAAACTGTTTCCCAATCCAACGAAACGCTAAAAACACATCACTCGTAACACTGGAGGAGCAACGCCAAAAAACATCACCATGACTAGAACACGCAATCTAAAATTATGCACGCAAATTCTGAAGAAAGCTGCGTGCACAAACAAAGAGACTGGGAAAATAACTTTATTTAAAAATTGAAAAAAAAAACACACTACAAAAAAAATTATGCGAGAATATAATCACACCCAAGCAAAACCGACTAGAAACTAGTACAAAATTAAAGAAATCCAGCAGTAGCGGCACACATTTATTAGAAAACCTCCTTCCTAAAAAGAAGGAAGCAAGATAAGCGTGCAAATAAAAACCGCTCATTGCATCTCACGCTTTTCTTGTGGACCCAAAACCAGTACATACTTCAGATTAAATACGAGTATTTAATTGCAGAAAAAGGACTTCCAGGAAACCAACAGTCATTTAGTACGAAAAAAAGGAGAAAAAATTCTCCTCGGGACAAGTAGCACGATGGCCACGATTAATAGAATAAAAACTAGGAGGGTACATTTCTCACTTTACGACACTCGTGCGTACGGCGCATTATATCACTTCACAACGATAATAATATAAATAAATATTTCAACAATTTAAAAGAATGATACAGGAACAACAGAAATAGAGTAAGTGAACCGTTCCTCATTTCATTCACACATGAATCCACAAGAGATTTGCCATAAAATACTATAGTGATGACAACATAAGAGTGTGGAGAAAACGTAAGCGTGGAAGCAAGCTAGGGAAACAACCAACATCAATCAAACAAAAAAACTTCCAAGCTCAAAAAGCCTACTCCTTTTCCGACGGCCACTTCTGCACGAGCTGCAGACCTGAGGGCGACCACTAAAGTTACTTAGGCAGCAGAATGGGCGACGTGATTTTGAGTTGCTTCCTCGAGTTGCGCTTGTTCATCTTCCGCTCCACTGTACAAGCAAGAGAACAAGCTACATCAAGCACCGCGTCTTCGTTCAGGTGGGTAAATGGGCGAGATTCTCGAATGAAATCCGTGGTCACAGGTGGAACAGAAACATACGTGGCTGACTGAGTAACTTCTAGTTGTTAATCGTTCTTTGACTAGAATATTCGCGGCCTACAGGACTAGCGACGATGCGATCGAAGGAATACGTTGTCGATATGGCGAAATGTCATTTATTGCTAGAGACTAGAAATCTGACCAGAACTTATTTCATAAAAATATACAGGCGATAAGATGACCCATGAAGACCAAGGACAAGTTCTTGGATTTACTGTAGCTCTCTATTCAAAATGATAATGCTTCGCGTTCATATTATACATCATTTTCAGTTCTGATGTTTAGTGAAATCTACATTTTAGGCTTGAGTACTGCAGTCCAATAGGTCTCAATTAATCCATTCTCAGTTTTTACCAGCAAAACTGTACCCGCTGATGACATGCAAGATTTAGCTCGTATTATAGTTTACTAAATGAAATAAATGCATCGCTAGCTAGCGTTCTTTCGCAAGCAATGTTTTAGCTCACCATTGAACATCAGTACTGCAAACAAATTAACGAGTAGACATGGATTAATATCCGAAGTGATTGGCTCGATGGTAAACCCATTTTAAGAATTTATAGAAAAGAGATTATTTTTCCCCACAATTGTCAAAATAGCTCCTAAAAAATAACATTGAACACTTATGAAAAATTCAGCTCGTCATAAAAGATGACAAGCAACGAAAGTCAAATCTACCAAGGACGCGTCAGAGGGAATATCGATGAAAGAAGAGCAATGATAATGATGACTAATTTGAGTATCAAGGTACAGAGAGCGTCCAAATCGAGTGAAAAGAATGAAAACTCCGGCGAATCCTGTGATAATAATCGGACCGTTTCAGGATCAATTGAATTTGAAATAAGGACCAACATAAATTGCACGAAATTAATTTGCAAAGTGGAGCAAGGGAACTGGATGACAACATCCAGCGTTCTTTGAAATTCTTCACGCACGAGCGAATAGCGCACGGATTCTCTGGAAGCACGACGAAAAGACGCCGGTCTTCGCGGAAGCTGTAGAAAAATAAGAAAAAATGAAGAATTATCTGCTAAGCCTTAGCATGACAAAATATATCTTCACAGTTGGCATCGTACGCTGAGTTCTGATCTCAAATGGAAAAGAAACGAGCGGCATGATACAGAATGTGAAGACACGAAGAAAACTCACCAGAATGGACGCGATCATTAGAAACAGAATACAGGTATGACAGTCAGCCATGAAGAACCTGAGTTAGTCAAAAAAACGTTGGTACCAAAAAGTTTGATGACCGAAATTTGCGGCCAGTACAATTCTCCAGAGGCGCTGAGGAAATCAGCACACATTTCATGTTTTATTCGAGTCAAAGAGATGGTGAATTTTACAAGACCCGTACGTAACCTGTTCTATTCAGTTTGATTAAATTCATTGGAAAAAAATGCACATGCAAATATGAGGATTCACGGAACATTTTTCCATCACTCACAGCAACACAGGAGCAGCGTAATCATCGTAGATGTTCCTGTCACAGGCCCTATATAAGCCGCAGCTTGCGCAAGAACAACGAAGGTCAATCATACTCACTTGATGGTCCCAACGAAAACGAAACGTAATCCTTAATAATGCTGGAGGGATATTGATCATACGATTCTTCAATCACCTAAACCACTATTGTACGACAGATTAACTCAACTGTACAAACAAACCTTTTAAGAATTGCTACACAAGACCAAAAAACATAATCCTTTATGCAGGAGGTACATTGATTTCATGATTCTTCAGTCATCTAAACAATTATTGTACGACAGATCAACTGTACAAACCATTTAGGAATTAATTTGAGTTACTCACTGGAATTGCGACGCTGAACAATACCTGAAAAAGAAAGAGAAACGTAAGGTGAGCACACAGATTTGCAATGCGGTTTCTCTATAGTTCTGTTGACTACTTCACGGATGCTATCATCCGTCTAAAAAGTCCCAATTGAAATACATAATTAAGTTCGAAATTAATTAATAATTAATTAAGAAATTAATAAAAGAATAGAAACATATTTAATTAAGAAATTAATTCAAGGAAAAAGGGGTCAACACCGGCGATGGTGTTCTAGAACGTTGAAGCTCGAAGCTTTTTAGGGAACGTACACAAAAATTATTACAAAACGTGGCGTCATAAGATGCACATAGATGTTAATACCAGTACACTAGGCCGAGAGAGGGCTTGAACACTAATATGAAGACATCAATCAATAGTTAGCATCAACGGTCAATCACAATCAATGTAGCTTCAACGGCACAAGTCGCCGCGTTCTCGCTTCAGCTGCAGCCCGACA
The DNA here is from genome assembly GCA_030386875.1 of Morinoia aosen. Taxonomy (NCBI): domain Eukaryota; kingdom Metazoa; phylum Arthropoda; class Malacostraca; order Amphipoda; family Talitridae; genus Morinoia; species Morinoia aosen. Next base: position 8,860,252 of record CM059559.1, on the reverse strand, counting down.
AGGAAGTATATAAGCTAAGCCCAAGAACAGAGTCCCGCATTCGTTTATAAGAGACCAGATTCAAAAACTGCTCTCCTGATTCCTCAAGAGATATGGAAGCCTGGAACAACATATTACCTTGGCGTATCGTTCAGTGTAATTAGAGCTAAAAATACGGATGAATATTAATACCAGGTGAACAGAGCCAAGCCTCGCCATATTGGAGCCAGAGCGAGAGATAAGACGATTTGTTGATAAGGAAGTTACGCTTGTTTAGACTGCCATCTACAACCATGTTAACATGCTAAAAAATCGCCAGTTTTTGATGCGTTTTCATGTTACTGTACCGGGAAAAAAATATTGCGGGAAGACAAGAATCAAGAAGAGTTGAAATCATACGTCAATAAAAAAATATCACCTGAAGTTAGAAGGCCAAGAATGTCTTTAAGTATATGCACGATAGAAATAAAAAACTCAAAAAACACTCATCCCAGACTAATTTGAAAATTTTTTTTAGAGAAAGCGACCACATCCGATAAAAAACTTCGTTAAATAAAAATACCCTCTCTATCTAAGAAAAGCAACTTTGGTCCGTCACTAGCAATTTTAGCGAACGGTGATAATTCCATTAAGATACTTCACTGTAATGACATTAACCTCCGTATTTTCAGAGTCTTATAGAAATTTTCTTTTTTGTTAACGAATTTTAACACGTTGACTCCGATGGGTTAAACTGAAGTTCAGTATTCAACTCAAATTTAAATTCAAAAGTTGTTAGAAAACTTTATAAATATCGAATATTGATTGGGTCCACTAAATACCATCAAATATAAGATTGTTAAAACTTTTTAAAACGACATATCGATGGAACTTTTTGCAGCAAGAAAAACTTCAGCACGACCCTACAGTCAACGTGTTAAAAAAGATCCCTTTTCCTCAATTTTTGTTACTACCATTGCAACGACCACGCGTACTTCCTTTTTCCTACCCTAAACATCAACGCGATAAGTTTCGAATTTTATTTTCCGCGACAGTATCTTCACTGAATAAACAGAAATCATTTAAAAATGACTGCCTTGTTATTATTCTGTTGCCGTTATGCATCACACTAATTTCAAAGGGAGTGTGCACAGGACAGTGTATGTTGTAACGCCGTGAGGCAAACTAGCCTTCCATACTACGTTCGCCAGAATTTGTTGAGCCATTTACTGTACTTTCAGGAAGTGTCACACAGAATCTTGAATTTTGCCAGTTCGATTTTAGAGCACATGATTCTTCCAGTAAACTTCACTATACTTTTAGAAGATATTACAGAATGTCTCAAAATTTGTCATTAATTCTGCCACCGACAATTTTTGACTCGAGACTTTCAGTAAAATAGAGATACAAAGCAATGAAATTAAGCGCTAATAGTGGCATTATTTATGGAAGGCATATCGACTTGAGAATGGATTAGAGAAGCTCGTCAAGGCAGTGAAGCATCAGTACTATATCATTACGGTGCTTAGCGCAACTTCATAGGGATGATGTGAAGCCTTACTGACCCCCTAAAATTCACTCTCTTACATACTGGCTTTCAGGTTGTTCAATGGAAAAGATAAGCTATAAAAAACAGACTAATGTAAATGCACAAAATAACGAAGCTCCTACGTTTTTATGATATTCATTGCTTTGTATTCTAATTTAGGAAGCAATATTAATGTGTTTTTATAAATTTTTCATCCCATGTGTGACAACTCAACTGCGTGATGCAACATACACGGTGTCATGTGTGGGGATGTATCAGGACATGCTCGCAACTGTGTGATGCAACATACACAGTGTCATGTGTGGGGATGTATCAGTACATGCTCGCAACTGTGTGATGCAACATACACAGTGTCATGTGTGGGGATGTATCAGGACATGCTCGCAACTGTGTGATGCAACATACACAGTGTCATGTGTGGGGATGTATCAGGACATGCTCGCAACTGTGTGATGCAACATACACAGTGTCATGTGTGGGGATGTATCAGGACATGCTCGCAACTGTGTGATGCAACATCCACAGTGTCATGTGTGGGGATGTATCAGGACATGCTCGCAACTGTGTGATGCAACATACACGGTGTCATGTGTGGGGATGTATCAGGACATGCTCGCAACTGTGTGATGCAACATACACAGTGTCATGTGTGGGGATGTATCAGGACATGCTCGTAACTGTGTGATGCAACATACACAGTGTCGTGTGTGGGGATGTATCAGGACATGCTCGCAACTGTGTGATGCAACATACACAGTGTCATGTGTGGGGATGTATCAGGACATGCTCGCAACTGTGTGATGCAACATACACAGTGTCATGTGTGGGGATGTATCAGGACATGCTCGCAACTGTGTGATGCAACATACATAGTGTCATGTGTGGGGATGTATCAGGACATGCTCGCAACTGTGTGATGCAACATACACAGTGTCATGTGTGGGGATGTATCAGGACATGCTCGCAACTGTGTGATGCAACATACACAGTGTCATGTGTGGGGATGTATCAGGACATGCTCGCAACTGTGTGATGCAACATACATAGTGTCATGTGTGGGGATGTATCAGGACATGCTCGCAACTGTGTGATGCAACATACACAGTCTCATGTGTGGGGATGTATCAGGACATGCTCGCAACTGTGTGATGCAACATACACAGTGTCATGTGTGGGGATGTATCAGGACATGCTCGCAACTCAAGATGCACAAGAATGATAGCGAGAGACCCCGGATGCACAACTCCCACTCGATGTACCCACACTTCTCAAATCTCTAAGCATGCTCGTGTGTCTGTAACATTTGCCAATCGGAAGCAACTATATACATTATTCTACAATATTATCTTTATTTATGAATGAAATTTATTTATATATTATACCATAACGTGTATCATACTTTAATTTTCAGCTGAACTCCTTTCTTTGTTTTATTCCCTTTATTAAGAAGTAAAAGTCGGTGTTTGAAAACTTACAGGATTGGTTGGTTATCGAGCTATTCCTAAATTAATGAACACCAAATACAATTAAATTTCTACTATTCTTGAAGTTTGGTGTGTAACATGCAAGAAATAGCGGAGTTTTTAAACGCTAACGAGATACTTGAAGGTAAAAATTCTAGAAAAGTCCAAGCATCAATACCGAAACTATTTTTTGAATACGTGAAATAATTTTTGAATGTACAAAAAGAGAAAAATAAAACTTTAACATAGAGGAAAATAAAAAGATATACCATTAGTGGGTTTATGAAAAAGCAGCAACTTAAGCTACGAACCAAAGATTACTAAGCAAACTAAAAATATGGTTATGCAAACTAGAAGCGAAATGCAAGACATGCAAGAAAAAGACGCAAGAAAAAAAATTGTTACAACCAAATAAAAACAGATTCCATCCGATTAAAACACACCATGTCCCGAAGAAATACTGTCTTTTACTCAGTTCCAAGAGCACTGGTTCTCAAAATTTAGCACAGGGAATTTTCGAGTTGCGAAAACAATCACCTTTGAGCTCGTGGAAATACTGCTGCAAACTTGTGCGCATGAGCAAGTTAATTTCTGTATGAATCATAGCCCGTAAAAATATAGCAAAGTGCTTCTTCAATGAAGCAGATTGCTTGCAAATTGAAGCAAATAGCCCGTAAATTAGAGCAAATGACCCGTAAATTGGCACAAATAGCCCGTAAATTAGAGCCAATAGCCCGTAAATTGGAGCATATACCAAGTAACTTGAAGCAAATAACCCGCAAATTGGAGCAAATAACCAGTAAATTGGAGCAAATAGCCCGCAAATTGGAGCAAATAGCCCGTAGTGAAAGAAACCAGGTTTTCGCGCTCCAAGCATAAAAATAAGGCAGCTAGCATTTCGTAAGAGGCCTCGGACTATGTTTAGTTTGAGCACCAGCGTCTCGGGTTACACTGTACAGTCGATCCTCGAGTTGTATACCGTCTTATGCGAACCTACATTAACAGCTAATAATAAGTTCCAGTTACCGAACTAATAATGTGCTCGTATCAAGGCACGAGGAACTGTGATTAGTTTTTATTCATTCAAGTTACAATTCGCGTAAGATGTTACCGAGAACCGACTGTATTTATATAAACACTCTCAACACAATATGTTATATAAGGCAAGGAAATAACGGTGGTTATTGAGCAACAGGGAAACAGGCAGTTAGGGATGCAGCAAGAAAAGCAACATGCTCTACGTCTAGAGTTCAAGTGCTATCAGTCTTATTATACAGATACCGTCACCAACACTTATTGCTACACGCGGATACCGATACCAATGCCCATTGTGAGACGGATATCGATACTAACGCCCATTGTGAGACGGATATCGATACCAACGCCCATTGTGAGACGGATATCGATACCAACGCCCATTGTGAGACGGATATCGATACCAACGCCCATTGTGAGACGGATATCGATACCAACGCCCATTGTGAGACGGATATCGATACCAACGCCCATTGTGAGACGGATATCGATACCAACGCCCATTGTGAGACGGATATCGATACCAACGCCCATTGTGAGACGGATATCGATACTAACGCCCATTGTGAGACGGATATCGATACCAACGCCCATTGTGAGACGGATATCGATACCAAAGCCCATTGCGAGACGGATATCGATACCAACGCCCATTGTGAGACAGATACCAATACCAACGCCCATTGTGAGACGGATATCGATACCAACGCCCATTGTGAGACGGATATCGATACCAACGCTCATTATGATACGGATATCGATACCAACGCCCATTGTGAGACGGATATCGATACCAACGCCCATTGTGAGACGGATACCGATACCAACGCCCATTGTGAGACGGATACCGATACCAACGCCCATTGTGAGACGGATACCGATACCAACGCCCATTGTGAGACGGATATCGATACCAACGCCCATTGTGAGACGGATATCGATACCAACGCCCATTGTGAGACGGATATCGATACCAACGCCCATTGTGAGACGGATACCGATACCAACGCCCATTGTGAGACGGATACCGATACCAACGCCCATTGTGAGACGGATATCGATACCAACGCCCATTGTGAGACGGATACCGATACCAACGCCCATTGTGAGACGGATACCGATACCAACGCCCATTGTGAGACGGATATCGATACCAACGCCCATTGTGAGACGGATACCGATACCAACACCTATTGTAACATGCATGTAATATATAGGTACATTGAAGAATAACTAATATGGAGCTATACGGCGCACTGATATCATGATCACATCGAAGCCTTACACTTGCTCAGCAGAACATTTATAATAAAAAATTCTTAAATATATAATAAATTTGATTGTTAGAATGTTGGCGCAAACCCAACTGTGGTGTGGAATGGCAATAACAATAATATAAGTGACCTAATAAACATCATTAGCGCTGCAACGCTTGAAAATATGAATCAATTAAAATTCATTCAAGGTGAAAATGTGAATCAATTAAAATTAATTCAAGGTTAAAATGTGAATCAATTAAAATTAATTCAAGTTGAAAATATGAATAAATTCAAATTAATTCAAAGTGAAAATATGAATCAGTTAAAATTAATTCAAGTTGAAAATATGAATCAATTAAAATTAATTCAAGTTGAAAATATGAATCAATTAAAATTAATTCAAAGTGAAAATAGGAATCAGTTTAAATTAATTCAAGGTGAAAATGTGTCAACAGAAGTGAATACCCAAACAAAAGCAGCTATCAAAAAAGGAAGGACTGGCAATAAAAATTTTTTTAGTACACTCACTAAGAATCAAAATGACTCCATGAGTAATAGTGCAAGAAATAAGCATTTAAATAACACGATTCTAACATTACTGCAGCATTAACAATTTTGAGACATTTTGGCACGAACAAAATGTGATGTCAGGCCTTTAACCATCAGTGTGCAGACTAAATCTAAGCATCGTCTTTTTATTCGTTCCAGCAAATTTTCCATAGCCAAGCTGTACAAGCATCGCGTCAACATTTTAAGAAGGAGAGGTGTTCGAACCAACAAGCATCACACAAAACGAAGTTGTATACACGTCCATCTATGGTCGATTTTTATATAAGATTAAGATTATAAGTTAGTTTAAGCCTCCCTAACCGCTACAAAAATGAGCGCATCGAAAAGAGAAAGGAGGTAGGCACCATTTAGTATGGTGTTAAGGGAACGCGGAATCTATGCCCAAGATGCATAAAAACAGTAAGCTAAGAAAGAATTTCATGAAACAAGATACAAGTTGAAGACGAAAGAAGTAAGTGCTGAAAGCCAGGACAGCAGTGAACCGAAAAAAGGTGGTCCTTAACATAACAAAAACCTTTTATTTCAACAAAAAGAAGGCCTACCAAACTCTCGGCTCGGTACCTTACATTTTCCTCCTGGGAGCGCTAATTCCCATAGATACAGCAGTTGTATCCCTCTGAGGGATGGATTTTTGTATAATCTGTAAACTAATATTTAAACATTTTTTCACCAACACATTCATTTGACTTTATCTACTTTGACATTTTTATAACTATAGAGGAAAATTGATAGGCTTGACTTAATACATTCAAACCCACAAATCAAGAAATTACACTCCAGAAAGAAAAAAAACACAACTTAACTTTAACTTAAGCTGACCTAACAAATACATGGAGTTTAACTTCATTCGAAAAAACATCAAAGTAAATCCAATAATGTGAGTTTCAATGAAAGAGAAAAAGTAGCTCGCGCCTAAATAATTAATTCAAGCCAAAATTTAGACTAGCTACAGCTTTTGTCCATTAATTTAGAAAAAAAAAAATATTACAGATAAGTACGATGTGTGAATGAAAGCAGCCAAAGAGAATTAAAGACAGTCCCATGAGACGACAAAGAACTAATATTTAATTAAAGGAGCGAAAACAAACTTTTGATCTCGTTCCCTGTAAATTGAACGGATCAAAACGACACGCATTTCACCAGAAGTGAACACTACAGAAGACAATGAAGCATTTCTGCCACAAATATCCCCATGAGAACTCCAGCAAAGCTACGAGTTGATCAGATATAACTTGGCTGCTCAACATCACGCAGTCTCTCCAACTCATACGTTGAATTGCACAGCGATGTACCACGGTAATGGAAACAAGGTAGGGTCAAACCAGTCTTTTTTCGACGACTGTGTGGGTTTGGTGACGTCACAGCAACGAATCAGCGTTCATGTTGCATCTGGTAGCACTGCTACCCCAAATCAGTCACCACTATTGGCCTAACAACATGAAGTTTTGGGGACGTCATGAAATTTGTTTGAAATAAAGCCTTTCTATTGGCTTGCCCGAGCAAGAAGAAGTGTATTTTATTTCATAGAAATACCCCACCTTGTTTCCTTTACCGTGGATGTACTGTCTTCATTATCCAATGCGGACAATACGAGGTAGTAAGTAATCTGCAACCGGTCACCACACAGTGAAATTATTGAGCCGCATCTCTGTTGGAAGGCCTGTTAAGCGCTTCGATTTTATTTTATGTTCATTTGCCAGTAGAATAAATGCTATGTTTATTCCAAGAAATGAACGATTGTTCAAAGCAAACAGTGCCGTAATAACATCTTGAAAGGATAGACTCCCATCGCAACATGGCTGCAGTTACCAACGTTCAGTGTAACATGGATACCGAAGCCGAACACACATACCATACTACATTTTAAATAATTACATATTTAACGATCAAACAAAGGAGCGATGTCAATGGGGGAATCATCAAAACAACGAATCCTGAATGTGCATTATAGGGAGCTTCAAATCTGTGTGTCCTTTGAGAAGCAAATAAGCTGGTCCAGTATAGTAACAATTGTCTTTCTTAAAACTATAAAAAACGTTGAAATGAAATTTGCACTCACAAACAAGAAAAATATTACTTTGTACAAGTTATTTAGGTGGAATATTAAGCTGATGGACTAAAATTCAACTGCACAGGTGTTTTTAGTAAGCGTTAGATATCTGATGAGGGTGTACAAGTGAAGAGCGGGAGCTAATGAATCTTCAAATACACGGATAATATTCAGCAATTATAGTTGTGACCTTGGAAACCAGGATATATTCAACAACTACAGTTGCGACCCTAAATCTTTGTGAATTTCCGCCCATAACTCAGGTAATGGATGAGGGCAGAATATTTGTTATCGCAAACCATGAAGATAGCGTGACATCCCAGTAGTAAATTGAACTTCCCGACGTTGCGGTAGAATTTAGCTGGGATCATGGCCGCGAGATCACACAGGCGTCTCACCGTTGGCCGCGGAAGCCTTTGCTTCCTGCTGTTTTTTAGCTTTCTTCGCATCAAGTTTGGCCTTGATAGAGAGGGCACTGAGCTTTTTGTTCATAAACGAGTCGTCTGACTCAGTCTCCGAATCCTCCGAGTTACTATCCGTCTCCTCAGAGAACGATTCCACATTTCGCCGGCTCTCAACATCATGGCGACTCTGAGTCGGGACTTTGGAAACACGCTTCTCTTGTTCAACCAAACGCTTCACTCGTGATGGTTTAGAGCTGCTTATCACATCCTCGCTCTCTCGATCACGCCGCGGCGGTTTTTGCCTGGGAAGACTGGTAGCAACATCATCATGCGGATCTCTCGTTGGCTTACTATGAGCTCCATGTTTGGGCTTGACGGGCATAGGACGAATAGGAGCACTCGAGTCAGAAGAGGGACTCTCTCGGCCACTGCGCACTGTTTCAGGCAGGGGCCAAGGAGACGGAGAGTTAGTTTGGCGAGGCGTGGGCTTCGTCGCTACTCTGTAAGGCTTGAACGTCTGCACTGGAGCTTCAGTCGACCTAGTTTCCACCTCATCGTGGTACTGACGAGAACGAACCTTCTGAGGCTCTTGAACTTCGTATTCGACGTTTACGTCAATAGGTTCACTCAAATTTTTGTAAGAAGTTGACTCGTGTAACTCGTCATCGGACTCATCTCTGACATTCGATTTCTTTTTACCGAAGAGACCACTCAGCGAGAAGATGGAGACGCTTCGACCAAGTTTGGACTTGAGCGTGTCGTGGTCGTCTTTAGGTACGGTAGCGCTGCGGTCACGGCGAACGTGAGGAGGTATGTGAGGAATTGATCCGGACATTGAAGCATTACGGGGACGAGGTTTCCCTCGTCGGTAGCGCTTACCTGCCCTGCCTCTAGGGCCAGGATATCCGCGACGATTGGGAGGTCCAGGCATTTGGTGGTCAAAATCTTCAATAGGGAGCCTGGGGTCATGCCTAGGTGGGCCGACAGGCCTTCCGGAATGCCCTCTTTTTCCTCGACCTCGTGTCGTTTCTCTTCTAGGACTCACGGTCGGCTCAACATTCGCAACATTCATGTCATCAGCCTCACTACCGCTATCAGCACTGAAATTGTCCCCTGAGTGACGTCCCGGATCTCCAACCATATCACCAGGATGCACAATAGTGTGGACAATGGTGGGCTTGGGCTTACGTTTAGAATGGAACAAACTCCCTCGAGCAAACAACGAAGAGCGCTTTTTCTCGGCGCGTTGGAAGGGCGAATCTGGAGGGGGCGGATCCCCTGGACCTGCGACACGAAATTTAGCCTCCGGTTGGCCACGGTGAGGAGGGTGATGACCGGTCTGATGCGCTACTGCTGGGCGGTACTTACGCTTGTGGTGCTCCGGGCTGATGGTGGACGAAGCTATGGTGTTGTACTGCCGGGGTTTCTTGCCCGAGTAGTCCCGCAAGTTCAAGTCGGAGCCTGGAAAATTGAGCTTACATTTATCGCGTTGAGGATGTGGACAATGCCCTCACGATTGAAGAATTTGGTAAGCTTGTATTTAAACGCATTGAGGATATTGAGAACAATCTCAAGAATGAAGAACACGGTGAGGAATAAAGAACAGGTGAAAAATGAAAAAACGCCGACATGATGAATAAGAACAAGTTAACAATAAAAATGTAGAACAAGGAGAAAAAATAAGATCATAAAGTGGAGTCAACAGCGATACTTTTCGTATCAAGCCTTCATCTATTGAAGCTACGAGGGTGACTAGGGATATGACGTTTTCAAAAATTATCTTACCAAATGAAAAGAAGATAGAACAAATCATCCATAATTACAGACGAATAAGAGTTAAAAGGAACTCTAACACGGAAAATTCATTTCCATAATGACATGTAACATAACATGACGTGCATCCGGAAAGATCGTACGTAGCAGCATTGACGAGCCAAGCAGGTATAATAGTGGGCTAGGATTAACTCTAAATTAACTCAAAGCCCATCCTCGAGCGGTTATTCTTATGCGAATTTCAACATACGGATCAAAATAAGTTCAGGTTATTAAATTTGACCAGATTAATTCAAGTTGGAATTAACGGGCAAATTTTTAACCGCATAAATCGAGAGCGCACGAGAAGATGGATAACTAAATGCTCGACCGTATCATGCTACTGAACAAACAGGACACAACACATCCTCGGCAACGCTTGGACCAATATAAATCAGCGTGCACAGAGAAGAGCCTCCTAATCGCAGCAAAGGCGTTCCAAAGAGAAGGAGGAAGACAACATTTATTGCAGAATTATCGGAACACGGAATTGTCGCACAAGGTGCACAGAAATAGTGAGTAGCGAAAGAAGTTCATGTAACAAGATAAAATTAGCAGAAGAAAGTAGCAGGTGCTGAAAAACGAGACAGCAGTGAACCGAAAAAAGATGGACCGTAACAAAGCAAAAAAAACCTATTCTATTTCAACACAAGGAAGGCCTATCTAACCTTTGGCTCGGGACCTCTCATACCATCCGCGAGAGGCGTGCACGAAACAGTAAGGGGAAAATACGCAGGTGCAATACATCGAAATGACACATCGGATACGTCGCCCAAAGAAAGAAGAATGAGAAATTAAGAACCCTAACTGAAAAATAGGCACCGACATCGCATGATCCAAATCATTACTTCTAAATTTATTACAAGGTAGCAATATACTAAGACCAACTCCTAACGTGGTCACAACACAAGCTGTCGACAGGCATTGGTGTTGCTTAAGAATCAACAGCCAAGCTGCTCCACACCTGACACTTTGACGGGGACTTGTAAAACTTCCGTTTAATACTCAACTCAAATTTAAAATTAATTGTAGTAAGCTACTTAAAAACAGCAAACATTACCTGGATCGTGCCTTCATTTAGCTTTGATCAAGTATTTATGACAATTGAGTGTGTCTACGGGTTGGTTAGTAGCATTAGAAACAGTGGCGAATAGTGGCGCACGTCGCAGTCTAAGTGTTACTAGGTTAAGTGGATATCTAACGCACGCAAGCAATCCTCTGTTACTACTTGGTGTACATAGTGATTAGTTCCATATCACAGTTCTTAGGCAAATGGATTTTTGATAAAGCACTTGAATCGCAAACGCACTTAAATGCTAATCTGTCCATCGAAAGTTTATTAGTTTATTAGTTAGTTTAAGCCTCCCTATCCTCAACAAATGAGATGTAAAGAGAGGAAGGAAGAAGGCACCATTTAGTATGGAGCTAAGGGAACGTGAAATCTATGCAGAAAGGGCACAGAAACAGAAAGCTAAGAAAGAAGTTCATGAAACAAGAAAAAGTTGAAGAAGAAAGTGGTAGGCGGTGAAAAACAGGACAGCAGTGAGCCGAAAGAAGATGGTCCGTAACACAACAAAAACCTATTCTATTTTAACAAAAAGAAAGCCTACCTAACCTTTAGCTCGGGCCCTCACATTGTCCCCCTGGGAGCGCTAATTCCCATAGATACAATAGTTGTATCCCCCTGAGGGGTCTGTCCATCGAAAAACGGAGAAGATTCAGAGCTAACTTGAGGTGACAGCTAACCAATTCCCTCCAGAGCTAACTTGAGGTGAGACACGGAAGGTAAGGCACAAAACCGCGCCCAAACACTGACTGCTTCTAAGATCGGAATGTGTCGTCTTACCATAATGCACGAGCAGGTCGAACACGTCCTGTCTGTTGTACATGGCGGCCAGGTGCAGAGGAGTGTAGCCCTGCACATACGTGGTACACGGTTAATAAAAAAAATTATCGAGGTGAATATACACGTATTCGTCTTCTTCACTGGTGATTTAACGACACTGAACTAATTTTTCAGAGCGTCGAGAATGCAGAAGATGCGAACAGTAACAGAGAAGACGGTGCATTTAATAGATTGTAAGTTAGTTTAAAACTTTAACGCCCAGAAGGACTTTTCGGTCCACTTTCGAACATAGCATATTGTATTTCTTGTTAAATTAGTTCCCTAGTGTGTTCTTTGGAGTTCACTACCAAATGGCAGCTCCTTTCTCATTCTAATGTCGGTCACTACCTGATGCTAGAGTAAGTCTAATGATGATGGTTGTAATAACGGTAATAAGAGTAGAAAAATGCTGACGTTAAAGGGTTAAGCCTCCTTCACAACCAAAAATGTGTTCCAAAGAGAGGAAGAATGAAGGTACCGTTTCGTATAAAGTTGAGGGGAGGAAAAGCAGAGTTTACCATCCACAAGGTGTGTTCCCACTCAAGATTCAGAGTGCATAGAAGGAAGTTAGTCATAAAAATGAGCTGCCTAACAAGACAGCAGTGAAACGAAAATAGATGGTCCTTAACAAAACCAACACCTATTGTACTCGAATATAAAAAAGTCAACTTAAATTTCAGCTGTGACTTCACATTTTCTCAGCTGCATGCAGTAAGTAATGCTAAGTCTCGCCCTCGTAACACAAGACTCAGAAGTTCACTCCATGGAAACTTGCATGGAGCCGAGAGCACGACTTGCTAACATGTATTTTTGAAATCTTGAAACAAAATAACATGATTTTACCGTTTTATAGATGAAGTATGAACATACCAAATAATCTAAAAACTTGATCAGTTTAGTAAAGTCAGCACTCTTCTTTGAACCCCGGAATTCAATGTTGAAACTGAAAATTTGCTCGTCTAAATTTAAGGCTATGTTTTAAACTCAGCAATTTGATGCGTTACTCGAAAGGCCATTCATAAATCACTTGCTTGAATAGGGCAATTTCAAACGTAAAACGTTCACATTCGGTAAATATTCAAACAAGAAAAAATTAACTCTAATCAAATAAACATAAAACAGCACACGTTCTTCATCAAGATAACTGGATTGTCCCTTTTTAAACGCAAAATTATCAAATCTCTTTTTCCAAATCAAGTAAACACGCAGGAATGTGAAATGCTTAGTGCTTTTAATGAGTAATTTTTTAAGAAAGGAAAACAAATTTAAAACATTCTGAACTGAAAAATGGCTTATCTAACAAAAGCTGTTCACTAATGCATAACTTTTCCTTCAAGAAGTATTGAACCTTCTAAGACCTTCATTCAAAATAACATACCCTACAACTTTTCTTCCAAGAAGTATTGAACCTTTAAAGACCTAAATCCAAGATAACAACATACCCTACAACTTTTCCATCAAGAAGTACTAAACCTTGGAATACCTACAATACATCCAAGATGATAACATACCCCTGTCCCCACAACTTATCCATAGAAATGACTAAACCTTGAAATACCTACATCCAAGATGACAACATACCCCATTCTGTGGAGCGGCAACGCAAAGCGTCGAAGTACAGCAACAGCAGCAACGGCAGCCCAAAAATGAAAAAGAAATGAGAAAATTTCACTCTTCATATTGGAGCATTCGAGGCAATAAAATTTGCAAACACAAATTGTATTCTGGAGTAATCAGAATTGTATTCAACAATATTCTGGAGTAATCCCGCTGGTTATACAAGTGGTATTTCACAAGAACACGAATCTTCTGTTTGGATGGTAATAACCTGCTGATCCTATCTCAACGTTTTTTGTTGGATGCAGAAAATTGCTTTCCGCAACGCAACAAGATTATTGTTTTATCAACACAAAGACTGTAGTTGTGGCTACTTAAAATGAACGAGCGTATCCAAAGACTTTTAAGAACAAATAGTAGCAAATGATATTGAAACTAACCGAATTCAATAAAGTACCAAGAATACGAAAAGAATTCACTTGCTAATAAAATCCTATGATGACTTCCTAACTAAAACGTTAGAAAATTTTATCGTCACTGTTCAAGCTCAAACCAGAAACTATAACTGATAAAGGGAATATTTACAGAAAACTTATCAAAAGAAACATCACCCTCTACGAGTACAATTTTGAGTACTATTACAAAATTCAAAAATAACGGGACTGTTCTGAACCAAAATGAAGAAAAAACAGCAGATGATTGAAAATACGCTCCACTGTTGCCTTGAGGAAAAACGCCGCACAAGGAGTAGAGAAAAGAGCTAAAACGTGACACAAGGAATAGAGAAAAGAGCGAAAACGTGGCACAGAGAGTCGAGATAAGAGCTAAAACGTGGCACAGGGAGTAGAGATAAGAGCTAAAACGTGGCACAGGGAGTAGAGATAAGAGCTAAAACGTGGCACAGGGAGTAGAGATAAGAGCTAAAACGTGGCACAGGGAGTAGAGATAAGAGCTAAAACGTGGCACAGGGAGTAGAGATAAGAGCTAAAACGTGGCACAGGGAGTAGAGATAAGAGCTAAAACGTGGCACAGGGAATAGAGAAAAGAGCTAAAACGTGGCACAAGGAATAGAGAAAAGAGCTAAAACGTGGTACAGGGAGTAGAGAAAAGAGCTAAACGTTGCAAAGGGATTGGCGAAAGGAACTAAATAGTAGTAAAAAGAGTTAGTAAAAAGGAACTAAATAGTAGTAAAAAGAGTTAGTAAAAAAGGAACTGAAACACAGTTAAAGGTTTCCGAGAAACGCCACTCACACTCCTGGCGTTGGGATCGGCCTGGTGGGTGCCGGCCAGCAGCTTGACCACCTCCACGCGGCCGTGCTTCGCGGCCCAGTGTAGCGCCGTCTGTCGACAGTGTCATTGTCAGTATGTCTGTTCGAATGAACTTGCGACGCATTCATCCGCACACCGAACCACCCCAGCGGAAGTGTTACGCCTGGTAACTATGCGAACGTTGTATTTACTCAACTATTACTAGTACATCCTAGTTATATATTTTTTTTAATTGACGTTTTAAAAAAACTTTCGTGGCATATCTGCTCAAATGAGCTTACGACGCATTCATCCTCGCTTAACCATGCCAACTGAAGTGTTACCCCTAGTAATTGTATCGCTTTATTTCCTCAGCTAATTGTCATTCCTGGCTGTTATTTTTTCAATTGAATAACCTGTTTTACTGAAAACTTTTGGTCAAATGAAGTTGCGACGTATTCATCCTAACCGAACCATGCCAACCGAAATGTAACGCCAAGAAACTCAAGTCACGATTCATTTCCCCAGCAATTATTTGCCAATTCTAGCTAGGTTTTTTCAATTGAATCAACTATGGAGAGGTTTTACCTACTTTTATCAGGTACTTTTTTACGACGTTTTATCGGGTATTCCGATAAAATACCTCGTAAGTCCAAGCCAATTAAATCAGTATTTTGAAGGGCTAAGTTCTACACATCTAACTTCTAAACTGGAACACATCTAAGAACAGTTCATTATGCCAGAAACCAAATCAAATAGAAAGACAAGCCGTTGACAGCCTAGGACCAAGATGGTTTCACAACCACTTCAGCCCATCGCTCCATCAAAAAAATTCTAGGAAAGATGGCCTGACTAAACACAGGTTTTAAGGCTACAAAAGACCTGACGACTTTACTGCCTTAAATCAATTTAACGGAAGGAAGTTAATTACAAGGTTCATACGGCCTATTAAGAGCGAGCCCAGAAAAAGATATTATGCAGATGAGCACACGAAATAGGTTTCTTTTGTTGGTACACGAGACCCGTAACGTACCTGGGCAACGCGGGCGAGGCGTGATTTAGGACATGGAATTAGAGGTGATCAGAGACAAGTAAAACGAACGTGGCTCTCACTCCTCGCGCAACCGCAGCCGACAAATGGTCGGACATTTAATGGCTACAGAGACGATACTTGAAGTGCATGAACAGGCCAAAAATGTCGTTCAACACGCGGAAAAATGTGCTGTAGTTATCAAGAATCGTATGACTTATTGGTGAGAATGTACTCAAGGCGTATTTTCTTTTACAGTACTAAAATTTTACTGAATAAAAGCTGGAACTACAGCAGACTTTACTAAGGGAAACCTTGAATTTTACCAAACGTATTTCTGATTGCAGCAGTTCGTGGCCAAATCAGACAGATCGAAATATTCTAACATCCCTACAACGTTCACTGACTACAGCAGTAAAACGTGTGTTGAAATCGCAACGCATCATGTACAACGATTTTTAACATTCAAAAACGCTACACATGAAACGCATCAGATAATGTTCGGTTCTTAATTGTCAGCAAATGAATCTTCATTGGCTCAATGTTGGCTTCTAAAATTTAATGAGAGCGTCTAAACTTCAACGCATACTATGAATTGTACTGATGTAAACGAAGATATGGCAAAGAACATTAATGCGTTCACTGTAAGCTCAAGATTAATGGACTATAACTTCGAGTACTCGGTCTGTTGTAGCGATAACATTTGAATTTCGGATTAAAAATCACGTTTATTTTCTGCATCATCAACTTGGTTGGCAATGAAAAAATGCGAACAAGAACAATGATAGAGTATTGCCGTAGATTCATGCTCGTATGTATTTTCGCTAAAATTGACGATTCCACTTGATAAATTTTACGCAGATTTACGCCAAAATATCTCATCTTTGAAGCTTTGGTAGCTTATAAGAGGTTAATTTACAGTTTCTATTACCTATTCCCCAGAGAAATACATGGGAAATCTATGGCAAAACAATCAAGACTATTCTGCCTGCATGGAAAGATAAATGGAGCCAGCGGAGATCGTAAAATGAAGAGAAGGCCTAGGCGTGAGAAGGAGCTAGAAATTTACGGCGCTGGAGGCCAGTCATTTGATGAACATCTTCGGACTAAACGAGCATCTCCTGCCTATTTGAGAGCTATCTGTTCATACAAAGGAAGAATACACACGAGGAGATGCCCAACAACTCACCCATATCCTGCCTACTCGAGCCGCCTCGCATTCACTCCAAAACATAAACTGACCGAACGATCGCGGGCTCAAAACTCCAGGTGATAAAGGTGTCTTAATTGAAGTGTTCACAGGACTGAGTGACGTTAAATGCAAGCAAAACACACTGGCCATCATCACGACATGGTCTATAATAAACAGCGACCGGTGTTTCGACGTAAACTAACACGAAATCATACAGCCGACCAAAGCACACACACACACACAATCAAAAAAATTCCAAAATAAACAACACAGATCAATCGAGATACATTAAAGCAAATAGGAATTGTCTTCACATGCACAAATTTCATTAAATAAAGGAACGATGCGTTCTGAAAAGAACGACGAGCACGCTCTATTTAACATACTACGAAGGGTGATATTTCAAGTTACGCAAAATAAGACTAATGGCACACTTGGTTATCCTCGCACTTGAAGCAGTGCACACTGGGTAACATTGCGCCCTGGCTTCTACAGTTAAACTTAAAAAGTAACAAATTATGGGAAGTTAATTGATTCAATTTGAAAGTTTGACTCATAAAATTTCGTTCACTGAAATAATTAGTGACTATATAAGTAACGCGAGAGGCCAAGGGAAAATTTAGATAATCTATAAAATAATTCGCGAGAACTCAGTCGGTTCCGAGAATTTGAAGTAAATTTTACAAGCTTGAGAAAAAAGTCCATAAGTAAATTTCAACTACAGGTACTTCAACATGTTGTAGAATGAATTCCATCTGTTACAGGGATCAATATCTAAACAAATTTAAAACATGGAGTGAATTTACTGAATACTGGGATTAATTTCACGGTGGATATGAACCAGATTTGAAATTTCATGAATTTCTGGGACGAATTTCACAGGGGAAATGAATTGTAAAATGAATTCAGCTCAATTCTTCCAATCTTTGTTTAAAATTAAATTTGATTTCAACCTTCCACTATAACTTAAATGAATGGGAATATCAGCAAGACATTTTTAGAACTACATAATTGTTAAACATACAGCGTTTCACAATAATGCATAACACACTAAGTGTATGCTTAATAATACCCAGGAAAATGTGTGCGTTAACACAGCTACCATTGAAAAGGAAATGAACACTGTAAAAAATTGGCTGCAAAACAAAACTGAACATTACACGCGAGTAAACAATGAGAGAAGACGAAAAGCTAACTACAAAACCGCAAACCAAAAACAGTTTTTGAAACACTGGTGATTCTATAGCGAGTAGCCTTGGGCATTTCGGTGGAAACCTGACTTATCGAGACTAGCGGACGTACATCGGTACTGCAAATCACACTCCGTGGTTCAAATGTTGAATTTAGAGGAACGAAAAGTTCACAAAATATGGTGAGGAGTTGGTCTGTTAAAGTGGGCCCTTTTTTGAAGGCCGCGATGGTTAAATTCATGAGCAAGTACGTTGCCTGGGAGGTGTGTTTGGGTATTTCCAGTACACCTTTTTTGTTTCTCAGATCGGTTGAATTTATAACTGATCACGTTAGGATACTTTCAGTAAACCCTTTCATGAACTATAACAGTGAGTAAAAAAAATTCACGTTGCTGGGAGGTCTACTTGGACACTTTCAGTACCCCCTTCTATTTTGCAGATCGGTTGAATTGATACGCGATTACGTTAGCACACTTTCAGTACTATATTTACTATTACTATTTTGAATATCGGTTAAATTGATTACTTCAGCGTACTTGCAGTGTGCACTTTCGTGAATAAAAATCGCTAAATTAAAAAAATGCAATCCCAGCGGTACTCACGTACTGTACGGAGAGACGACGCACCGCAGCACAGCCAGGGAGGGGAAAGTAAAGTGATTATTGACAACTCAAACATGACATTGTAGACAACGTCCGACTCAACAAAAACAACATCGTTATGTACAAAAATAAAAATTTCCTACTTTCCACTTTAAGTGTTTTTTTTCCTGTAGGTTCCAATTAAGTAACAAAATGAGAATAATAAAATTCCTGAGGTAATAGAAAATTTCAAGATAGTCGTATATTTAATCTACTAATAATTGAATACTAAGTTATATTTAAGTCTCATTGAATTGTACATGCGGTAGAAAGAAGAATAAACGAATGTATTTATTGAGGAACAACAAGAAAAGGCAACTTTTCACAGAATGCTCATGAAATATTATGAGCAGCTCCTCCAGAAAGTGTGGAGACGCACACATTAATTTCTATGAGGGCACAAGTATCGGTGCTAAAAAGAATACATCAACTAAACATATAATTTCACACGTTTTCTGCGATGGGTTAAACTGAACTTCAGTATTCAATTCAAATTTAAGGTCAATTGTAGAATGTAATTTAGAAAATAGCAAACATTTACTAGATCGTGCCTTCATTTAGCTTTCATTTAGCATCAATAAAAATTTGAGTTATGAAAATTCCGTCAGTGAGCACTGGTGGGTCCCTTCGCAGACAACGTGTTGATCAACATCAAAGCTATTTTACAGAGCACTCAAACAGAAATGTCAGCATCAGGCTGTTTTAATTTTGAAAACAAACAGTAAAAGAAATTACTCCATGCTTGTTTACTCAAAAGGGCGCCTATTGCTCCCATTCATTTTCCCACTTGATAACTTATTTCAGGATCAAATAATTTTCTTTGAACCTTCCTTATAGATGAAAAGCGCATTTATCAAATGTTACTATGCTAACAAATTAAGTGTGGTAACAGGAACGACTGAGCCCCTGCCGTTCGACACCAACCACGCTCCGGCACCAAAGTAGTTTTTGCGCAGAAATAGTATGACATTCATAGTGATCAATTTCTTGCACTATTGCGAAGGAATTATATAACATTTATAGTTTTCAATTTCTTGCACTATTGCGAAGGAATTATATAACATTTATAGTTTTCAATTTCTTGCACTATTGCGAAGGAATTATATAACATTTATAGTTTTCAATTTCTTGCACTATTGCGAAGGAATTATATAACATTTATAGTTTTCAATTTCTTGCACTATTGCGAAGGAATTATATAACATTTATAGTTTTCAATTTCTTGCACTATTGCGAAGGAATTATATAACATTTATAGTTTTCAATTTCTTGCACTATTGCGAAGGAATTATATAACATTTATAGTTTTCAATTTCTTGCACTATTGCGAAGGAATTATACAACATTTATAGTTTTCAATTTCTTGCACTATTGCGAAGGAATTATATAACATTTATAGTTTTCAATTTCTTGCACTATTGCGAAGGAATTATATAACATTTATAGTTTTCAATTTCTTGCACTATTGCGAAGGAATTATATAACATTTATAGTTTTCAATTTCTTGCACTATTGCGAAGGAATTATATAACATTTATAGTTTTCAATTTCTTGCACTATTGCGAAGGAATTATATAACATTTATAGTTTTCAATTTCTTGCACTATTGCGAAGGAATTATATAACATTTATAGTTTTCAATTTCTTGCACTATTGCGAAGGAATTATATAACATTTATAGTTTTCAATTTCTTGCACTATTGCGAAGGAATTATATAACATTTATAGTTTTCAATTTCTTGCACTATTGCGAAGGAATTATATAACATTTATAGTTTTCAATTTCTTGCACTATTGCGAAGGAATTATATAACATTTATAGTTTTCAATTTCTTGCACTATTGCGAAGAAATTAAACAACATTCGTGGTTTTCGATTTCTTGCACTATTGCGAAACAATAATATAACATTCATAGTTTTTAATTTCTTGCACTATTGCGAAACAATATTATAACATTCATAGTTTTCAATTTCTTGCAATATCACTAGTCCATTCGTGTTAACACAAGAAGTTGCAGTTCAGCAGATGTGTGATCCTACAATATAACTACCATATTTCGACAGGACAGTTAACTTCGTTCTTCTGTGACTCAATATAAACCTCCACCTCGACCACTTTTCACGAACGTCATTTTTTATTTAATGTGGTGCTAATACCAAAACTGTCGCAAGACTTGCCCTTTAAATCAGGTTGTTACCGATATCAGAACGAGGAAGGAACTGACACTCGGGTACTGAACTTCAAATAAGACACTATGGTGCAATTCAAGGAGAAACCACACATAGTGAAGCTAATATGTTTGGTTTCTTTGATACAGAGCGAATTACTAAATAATTCGTACTCAGTGAAAAACATTCTATCAGTGTATTTCGAAATCCCCTTGACGGATATAGGTCATCCTGAACCAAGAAGACTTTATCAACCCGTAATGACGAACTCGGCTGTTTCCTACTGCAATATTCTGCTGTCCCTGGGTGGATGGGTGCAACATTTTGGGTGTATTTTTGCCACATCCATACGGACAGTGCACCAGGAACTGTCGATCCGAAATCGAATTTTTTCGAGGAAGCATGCATGATTGAAGCAACACAAGCGTAACCTCTGCATTGATTGATTAGTATCATAGATGCGCAAAAGTTATACTTGGTACACTGACTTTAAACCCGCAACTACCCATCACAGCAACGCACTCTCAGCTCCATGAGAAGAGCTGCTGTTGCTGCTGCTGAGCCTTCCCTCTTTCTCTCTCTGACCCTCTGTTTCCCTGCGCTCCCTCTCTGCAGCCCGTAATTGGAACATGTTGCAGGAGCATTTTGCAGGGCGCTCGTGACAGTCCGTGCTGCGGCTGCTGCTGCTTGTCTGTCTGCCTGCCTGCCTGCCTCCACACCGCTGTGCTTCTTCCCACGCAACTTCACCGCAACCGTTTGTTGGCGTGCACCACGAACTGATCTTATTTTCGCTCTGCATGCAGCATCTTTTACCCTCATTTTCTCCCTGCATGCAGCATCGCCTACTCTCATTTTTGCTCTGCATTCACTATCTACTCATTTTTTGTTTGCGTGCACCATCTTCTACTCTCATATTTGCTCTACATGTAACACTTTCTACTCTCATTTTTGGTTTACATGCACTACCTTTTTCCACTTTTTTACGCGCATCAGCGTCTCATTTTATAGTCTGCATGCACCGATTTTTCGGCCCATGCACATGGTTAACAAACACTACCTTCCCATTTTTCATTTTCATGCACCTCATTTTTTGTTGTTGATATACACTCCCTTCTTTCATATTTTTCCTTCTGCAATAGAGTCTAGATTCATTCAGAATTTTAAGTGATTCATTTTTAAGTGATTAAGTGATTTATAATTAAGTGAATTTAAGTGATTGTGAATTTTAAGTGATTTAAACGGACAGAACCTAGTCTCATTAGTAAATTCATAGTGTGTTTAATTCTAATCATCAATCACTGGGCATAATGGACTAATTTTAGCTTGGATAAGTTGACGATCACTTAAGTTGCTGCAAGGCCACAAAATAGACAGTATTATATTATCAGTCTTTCTCTACGAAGTAACATTAGTTATCAACCTTTCAGAGTGATCTATTGTTCATTTAACTTTTATTGAACTTACATGGAAACATAATGGGTTCCTATGTTATTCACCACAAAACGCCTTCATTATAATGTACCAACTTCTACTTCCCTACATATTTATTTATATCTTTTTTGCCATTTTCATTGGCTTGGGAATGGTCGTCGGTTTATTACAACCACCAGATGAATACATCACCTATTTAATTTCGGGGTTTGGAATAACTTCATCATACACCTTTGCTCCTTTAAATTTGTTCCGCTGTTTTTTGAAATTTATTGGTTATTCAAAGAAACTCTTCATCAACTACTCTTTACCCCCCCCCCCCCCCCCCCAAAAAAAGGAATGATACAGTTATCAAACGAAAGCCATTAAAACGCACATTTTAGTACTTTAAAAAAGATGCTCAGTGTCCATTCTGTGACGGAGCACAGAAACAAAAAACAGAAGGAAATTATAATGAAAGTACCAGTCTTCTCGAGCACAAATGATGAAATAGTACCCTTTATCATTCCTTGATTTAAATTTTACGCAAAGACAAATGAAATGAATAAGGGACTACTATTAACTGGAGAATGAATCAATTGACCTCCAGCGAAGCACAAGGCAGTTTCTGCTGATATCAAGCGGGTGAGAAAGAAAAATATCTCCAGTTAAAATCATAGAGCATTTTCTGCTGCTGAATAATCATAATTACTTGAATATTTTTGTCGGAATACTGGCTTTAGAGTAAATTAACATGAAGGCTTGAAAATGATTCTAATTAAGGAAGAGGTCCTCGGCATAATTTGAATTCTATACGCCAACTGGGACTAAAATCCGTCTACTAAAGCATTGAACTGATTTTAAAGTATTCTAACGCCTTACCAATGATGAACATTAGAAGCGAATTTACGTATTTGCTAAATAACCTCGATAGCTAATAACACATAATTTTCCAATACCCATCCTAAACTAACAGAAATATGAGCACGGCGCACTTCCAAAATAGGAATCTACTAGATTTCGTCGATCTGTGTGCGCGCGAAGTCTATTATTTTTATTATGAATATGTTGATGGTGCGGGATGCACAAGTTCGAAAACATCCGACATGTCAGACAAGATTGCAACTTCCAGATGCAATACAGACTCAGGGAACAATTTCTTGAAGCAAATTTAACATAAAAGATTAGATTAGTCGTTAGTTTTAGCCTCCCTACCCGCAGCAACAAATGCGATCCAAAGAGAGGAAGGAAGAAGGCACGATTTAGTATGGAGTAAAGGGAATGCGGAATCTATGCAGAAAGGGAATAGAAACAGTAAGATGAGAAAGAAGGTCATGAAACAAGAAAAAGTTGAAGAAGAAAGTAGTAGGTGCTGAAAAACAGGACAGCAGTGAACCGAGAAAAGATGGTCCGTAACAAAACAAAAACCTGTTCTATTTTAACAAAATGAAAGCCTATACCTACCCTTTAGCTCGGGCCCTCACATTAATTCAACATTAAACTGCGTCACCTAACCTCCACATCCACTGCATCAATTAACCCTTTAACGCCCAAGAGAAATCTACGGTCCTCTTTCAAAGATAGCCTTGATATATTGTATTTTACGTTGAATTAGTTCCCACACGTGTTCTTTGGAGTTCACTGCCGAGTGGGAGTTCCTTCCTAATCCTGATATCAGTGACTGTCTCATGCCGGCGCCAGTTTTTAACGGTGTTTGTGATAACGGTAATATGATTATATGAATACAGAAATTAAACGACGTTAAAGGGTTACTAAACTGAAATTTAGCTACGGACCGCATTCGACAAATAGCAGCTCTGCTAAAGCGGCTCAACGCATCTCTCACGCTGCAAATGATGGGCACGGTAGAAGAAACAAAGAAGGGTCAAATAAGTCTTTTTTCCGCCGACCGAGTGGCAATGCTGACGTCACGACAACGAACCAATAGCAGCGCTCAGACTGCATCCGGTAACACTGCTAGCCGAAAATCTTTCACCACTATTGCCCAAACACGTCGCAATGGTGACGTCATCCAGATTATTCGAAACCAAGCCTTTCTATTGGCTAGCCGAACAAGAAGAGGTGTATTTTCTCCCACAGAAATGACTACCTTGTTTCCTCTACCGTGGGAAGCGCTGATGGATCTGTGTGTGTGCCTGCGGCGCGCACTACAGGGCTGGCAAGCGGCGCACGTGGGTCGCCACTTGAAGCAGGCCGCGCTGCCGTCGCACTGCCTCCAGCGATATAAGCAAGGCACCAACTTGTGGCCAACTTGAGGGCATGTGAGGGACACACACGCCGCCGTGTAATGAGCTCCGCGTTAACAACTTGCGAGATGCTGCAGCGTTCAAATGAACACACAGAGAGAGTCCATAGGAATTACGTGAGTCTATAGGAATTTCGAAAGTCCATAGGAATTACGAGAGAGTCCATGAAGACATTGGTGTCGCTGAATCCACACTGTGAGAAGCACAATCGCACAGCGATAGTTGGTAAAGAAGTTGAAAGAAACCAGAGTGGGATATGAGTGCAGTGAATACAAGTTAAAAGTTTTCATGTGTACACGGATGTAATGGAGAATGTGGCTATGGTATACACGCACCTTCACTAACGGACACACCGAACTTTACTTCTACTCAATGTTTACTGAGCCCGGTCTTCATGTGATGAGAAGACTGCGCACCACGAGTTGAAATTCCTTAAATAAAGTTTCTCATACTGATTCAGATACACAACAAATTCACTGAAACAATGAACAAATATACTTACGCCCTGTAGTCGGGAGCGATGCCAGCACACGCGAGAACATGGAATGAAAAGAAAACATATTAGCAACAACTACATGACAACCTATAAAAACATAAACATTTAACAATTTTTATTAGCGCTCAATCGAAAGTCATCGACTAACAAGCATTAAAAATACTCATGGACTAAAGAAAATTACGTATTTTTTGAAAGTATAGAAATTTTTATGAAAATTCTTGGTGGAATTATTGCATAAAAGTACAGAGGGCACTTCATTACACATTCTTATGAGAGCCGAAGTAAAAATTCTTAGAATAATATACTTATTTGAAGTTCATTACGTGTTAAAATTCTCAGCAAATTGTTTATCGTTTTACTAAATCACACTATAGTCAATAGGTAAAATGCAACGTTTCAATGCCACTAGCATCATCCTCAGGCTGTAAAGACGCAAAAAAACTGTTTTTTTCAGTTTTCAGCCAGAATAAACAGTTTTTTTTCGTCTTTTCAGCCTGAGGGTGATGCCAGTGGCATTGAAACGTTGCATTTTACCTATTGACTATGGTGTGATTTAGTAAAACGATAAGCAATTTGCTGAGAATTTTAACACGTAATGAACTTCAAATATATCGTGATGCTGAGAAATTAGTAAAGAAATAATATACTTAGTGAATTTCAGCGTGATTACGCCAACGCAAAGTTCATTTTAGCAACAATACTCTCATTCCTTCACAGGTCGACGCGGTTGAATTGCATTAGCTAAGGAGGTGTCATATTTTTCTAGAATGCAAGCTTCGTTAACGCGAGAAGTGTTTGAAAACCATGTCTTACTATTGCAGAATAATTACTACTCGTTTTGACGAAAAATTTTGTGCTTACAGGAGTCAAGAGATTTAATATTGTTCTTTTTGACTGTTTTCTCGTGGAAATAGCAGTGGTGAGATGAAATACGCACTGGCATTTGTAATGCTAGCACGACACTTTATACCGCTTTTCATTTTCTCTGCCGTATATATCGCCCTACATTCTTGTACCTGGGCGCAACTACATGCAAAGTTCAAGTAGTAGGTCGTGTCACTTCACAATAGATTATACAGGGTGTTTTTTCAAACATGGGTTTTATAAGAACGACTGCCACGCAAACTACCGGACGAATTTTAAGAAACAGTTATACAATTCTGAGAAATACTAGTTTTATTTTGATGATTTTTGAGTACAATATTCTTCATGTGTTGCCCCGGGCCCCCCTGAGCACAAACAAGAATGGCGCGATTACGCGAGCTGTTCATTTCGGCCGTGGTGAGATCTGGTACAATTCGCTGGGTTTACGCCTCGATGGATGCCTTATGTGGGTATTTTCTTTAAAGTTACTTAAAACGAAGAGTTTACCATGAAAAGTCTACAAATCTACACCAACTTGAGGTATCCTTCGACGCAGAAATAAAGCGAATTCGGAACAGATCTCGCCGCCGCCACAATGAACAGGCTGCGTAATTGCGCCGATTTTTGTCTGCGCTCAGAAGCGCAGCACATGAATTATGTACTCAAAACGTAATCAAAATAAAACTAGTATGCATTTCTTAAGTTGCATAACTGTTTGTTTTTTCTAATATATCCGTTATTTTGGAAGTCATTAAAGATTCTTTTAGGACCAATACTTCAAAAAATCACCCTGTATATTCCCATGACCAGAAGCCACAAACTGATCCATGCACTCGCGTTAAAATTTTAAGTCAATTTTCCATTGAATTGTACTTGAGCATAATGAAAAGCTATAAACCGATTCAGGTACGTTAAGATTCAAAGCCGATTTTCTTTATTAGCAGCTGGATAGCATAAGATGAAAAATACACAGGATTTCCACCAAGTTCATTGAGAGCAGAGCCACTTAAAATCACAGACTAAATCTTGACTTAACATTTAAATCCACTGTTGCTGATGAACCAAGAATATATCATACATATTACCTAACAATAATGAAACCCAAAACTAGCTACTCATTTCAGAGAAGATTAACCTCTTATTTCACCGGACGAAAGCATAATCGATAAATTAAAGTACGCTTTTGAAAAACGTTGAACTCACCTCTAACCAAAACCACGAGAAATATCGGCACGGCTGAACGTAACTTGAACCAAAACCAAGAGAAATAATGGCAAGGCTGAACCAAAACCACGAGAAACATTTGCACCACTGAACTTACCTTGAACCAAAACCAAGAGAAACAATGGCAAGGCTGAACGTAACTTGAACCAAAACCAAGAGAAACATTTGCACGCATAATTTAGCACAAGCCACGGCAGAACTGGAGCTCGGGCCGCAACAAAAAGTAGCATCGAGACCAGGCAGAAACGGCGCATTTACGCCACCTAATAAGCCCCACTTCCGCGGCCCCGGTCTCGGCTGGAGACCGAGCCCAATTGATAGGTCCTAATGACTCGGCAAGTTCGGGGTGCTCTGAACACTCCCGTATCGCTTGTATTCTCGTCTTGCGTGGCTGAGTGTGTGTTCAGGGCCGCGCGCTCAGATGTAATTACGATTGAATCTTCAATTATAAACCCCATCCAAATGAAAGTTCCATGCATGAGGCCACGCAAAAACAACGACCCTAGCGTACGTGCGACTGTGATCACGGCCAAATCTTAAATTGAAACTCGGGATTGGCTGAATGTTTCTGGTCGCTACAGGATTAATGGAACTCTAGACGCAGCACCTCGTGTAAACATTCGACAGCTAAACTGGAAGGGATTTCTGAGGTACGCTGAGCTACTTTCAACTATTACGAACAATTTGTGATGAAATTTGTGTCATCAAGTCGTAGTATTCATTAAAATTCATTAACATGACCTAAATGAAGCACAAGGGAACACAGTAAGTCGACGTTCTTATTTATATTCTAATGGTTTCCATGTAGTACTCACGTTGTGACGATCCTGCAGACACAACCGCAGCACATGCAAGAAAGAAAAATACAAAATCAATTATCATTCTTCTTAGATAAAGAACAAGTTGAGAATTTTCAGAGGGCACGGTTTTACAGAAACACAAATAAAGACGATATTATGAAACTCATACACGAAAGATAAAATACAAGCTCGACAAATGCGCGATATTTCCTCCGCTGAAGTCCAGCCGCGTGCGCGAACCTTGTTCCTTACCTGCTAGTATTTTGGCACGTGCCGACATGGAGCACGAATCTTGTTCCCTAATCGTTTGTAAATTTTTTACAAACCCTAATCGTTTTTCTGCCCCGTTTGTATTTCATCACGTGCCTACATATAAGAACAAGGCTGACCACGAACCCGTTTGAGTTTTGTAACACGTCGCAATATTCGGAACCATGCTTTATGCCTCAATAACCGTTTATATGGTCAACAAGCGTTTATGAGAAGCAGTACGTATTTGTTAATAAACACCGAGATTCTCTGAGAATTTCGGTGAAGTTCGAATTAATGTAGCACCACCAGGGCGCAGAATTTGGGTGCACTGCTTGGCTCAGCTTACTATGCAGCCAAAAGAAGGTGTATCGTGTGGTAAGATGAAAAACAGAAATAAGTATGAATTAAAAAAGAAAACATTTGTACAGGATTTCTGTTGCGTGGAATGCCGACCTCCTCAAGAAAAACAGAAGTAAAGAACGAAAAATGAGGCCTACCGAATCACCAATTCAAACCTACACCCAATTCCTGCAACTGGTACTGCTAGATCTGTGACGAGAATCTAGGGTACTACAGAGGCGCTGGTTTTACCACACTGACAAGAACAAACCGAATCAGCATTTCCTCTAGACTATGTAGAGTGAAGCTCAGGTATCCTGTATACGAAGGTAGAAGAAGCCACGTAGAACTTAGAAGTGTTTGAAGAAATGAAGCACCACCGACATGGTAGTTTCCCTTACCATGCTGCATACCCCCAAGGAGCGCCCTTTTTAAAACGTTCCTCGCGTATTGGGCCATATGTGTACCAGTCGGTAAATTAATCATTCACGTACCAGTATAAATTAATAACATTTCATCCGTTTCGCCACCTATTTGAGAAATTACTGTTTTCATACAAGGTGAAATGCATCGTGTAATTGTTTTTTCATACTTCATAGGAAGAATTAAAATTTATTCGAGCATTAAAGATTAGATTATTACTTAGTTTAAGCCTCCCTATCCGCAACAAAGGCTTTCCAAAGAGAAGAAGAAAGAAGGCACCATTTAGTATGGAGTTAATGAAACGCGGAATCTATGCAGAAAGGGCACAGAAACAGAAAGCTAAGAAAGAAGATCATGAAACAAGAAAAAGTTGAAGAAGAAAGTAGCAAGTGCTGAAAAACAGGACAGCAGTGAACCGAAAAAAGATGGTCCGTAACATAACAAAAACCTATTCTATTTTAACAAAAAGAAAGCCTACCTAACCTTTAGCTCAGGCCCTTACATAGTCCCCCTCAGAGCGCTAATTCCCATAGACACAATAGTTGTATCCTTCTGAGAGATTCGAGCATTATAGTCGATTTCTTATTCTGCTACTAACAACCTAACCAAAGCAAGCGTTTTCAACAGCAGTGAACGTGTTAAAGATGCTTTGAAAGACAATGGTGGATGCCACCCCAGGTGCCAGAAATATAAGTTTAGAGACCATGAAAACTGGAATGGATCTCGAGAGCTTAGGGCTTGAAGAGCGCGCTTTAGATGCGGTATAGCTGAAGAGCAATCCTCTCCACCGCTCGCCGTCGGAGAGGATTAGGCCAGTAATCTCCCCTACAGTCACCGTTGTCCAAGCAACTGCATTACGGTTCTGTTGTTGGAGCTGGCTTGATATCGAGAGCAAACTCGATACGATTTCTACGAGGTCCACTAGGATATGGATGTCATTACAGCGAGGTAAGGACACTGAGATACATAAAATTATATTGTCATATACGATGCAAATTTGATAATGTCGCAAAGTACGATACGTGGAAGATGCTTAAATAAAAAAGTTTTAGTGTACAACTCAAAAATTAATACTACAAAGCTTCCTCAACTACTACGAAGGTGTTCGAAACAGCGAAGCACCTTTTTATGTGGAGTTGGGAGAATGCGAGATCTATGCACAAAATGAGTTCTCACAAAAGATCCTCCACGCATTGACAGTGTGTTGGGAAGGAAGTATATGGAATGCGATGATATTTGAAGTATTAGGTGCTGAAAAACACGGCAGCAGTAAACCGTAAAAAGATGGTCCGTAGCAGAACAAAAAAAATATTTAAATGAAAAAAGGCCTCCCTAACCTTCGTTCAGGACCTCACATTCACCTCTGAGAGCTAAAATTATCTACGATGCATATGAATCACAATGCTAATTCCCTGCGCTCAATACAAAATGACGCGAAGCACAGTACTTACTGAATATTTACCTCTTCGAGTACGCTAGTTCATAGCAAATAATTACACACATCAGAACCTGACTATACAACTACCAGCCATACAATTAAAAGCCATAAAATACAATTAATCCCACAACGGACCATGAAATGCCTCGGGCCATATTTGTCCGAAAATTTGGACATGTCACGAGCCAGTGCCATATCACTAGGATCACTTAGTGCAGTTTAGGGTATTCATCATCAACGTTGAAAATTTTCGTAAAATTGTACAAATACAACAACGATTCAAGTAAACTTGGCTGAAAGCAGTAATCCGTTAGCAGGTCGATAGTAGATTCAGATAAGTCAACGTAATACACTAACCACACATTTCGTATAGAATTCCACACCTAAAACTAACGCAACATCATTCAAAATAGCAGATGGTACCAAGTACATAAAGTGAAACGGCTTGGAATGGAAACTTCCGAACTAGACGGTTATGTCAAAAAAACATCGCGTATTTAAATGTTATTTGCTCAGCAACGATACAGCACTTGACGTTTTCACTGACACCTGAGCCCTTGCAGAACGTTGATGTGTCCATCAGAACGCAAAATTCAGTGGGGAAAAATGAACCGTTCAGCATTTCTGAGGCAAAAGCATTTTAAAAAGCCAAACGAAAGTAAGTAACCACCATTTTTGCTCAGTGTCGAATCACAATCACACATGAAAATTATACTTCATCATCAATAGAATTGACACATAGTTACTCCATGAACAAGAGCCTTTAGGAATACACGGATAAGGCAACTGTTAAATTTTTAATATGAGATTCACGACTATTCCTGACGCGAGAGTAACCAATACAATGATGGGGAGGATTTTTTCCCAAGCGAACTTCCAAAGAAGAAGACTTGCACGAAGACACCCTTAAGGACAAAACAAATATGAAACGAACTTTCAAGAAACGAACATATTGAGTTCAAGAAGACTCGAGTGAGACGCAGAGTATTTAGGCCAAGGCAGCAGTTGCAGTGACCAGGACGTTTGAGCTCAGGGGAAGCGAGGAGTTAATTGGAGCGGGAGTTTGAGCGAAGGAAGCAGAGAGACGCTGGTAGATGTCAAGGAAGGCGTCGCTACACGACAAGTTACTTACTCTCACTGGACACCAGAATGCATCAAGAAATGCTGGGCTCTCGAAATGCGTGCTATTCATCAAGAAATACCGGCCTCTCGAAACGCGTGCTATTCATCAAGAAATGCTGCCGGACCCTCGAAGTGCGTGCAATGCCCCCGATGACCCACACAATGAGGATTCTAAAGGAATGGACTTCGTGGCGCTTGAAGTAATTTTTCTCTGAGGGATGCAGCCCACACATTGAGGGTTCTAAAGGAGTTTAAAACTTCAGGACTTCATGAATTTCAAGGGAACTTTGCTCTGCGAAGTACTAGACGAGTTAAAAAAAATAAGAATACCTAGCAAATTAAATATACTAGATACTGAGCATCGCTTCTCTTCAATGCATTTTGAATCCTACCCGATAATAACCTGAATATAAATTTCAGCACACGTGAAACACAACTCCCTTTAACCACACACTAAAGGGAAAAAGCACAATGAAAATAATAAAAAAAAAAAAAAACTTATCGATTCCATGAACAAGAAACGAGTGAGACCCATGGTATTCACTTGTAATAATTAAAAATTTCTGAGTAAAACAAAGCAACTGTACTCTTGACAATCACCCAGTGTCCCAAATAACGACTCTGTAATACAGCAGAAAATAAAGTCAATAACATACGTTCTCACGTTTCCCTTCATGCACACGCAGCTGGCTGATAGGAAAGAATAATGTGAACGATAGATCAGATTATTAGTTAGTTCAAGCCTCAATATCCGCCACAATGGCGATCAAAAGAGAGGAAGGAGGTAAGCACCGTTTAGTATGGAGTTAAGGGAAAGCGGAATCTATGCAGAAAGGGCTTAGGAACAGTTAGTTGAGAAAGAAGATTATGAAGCAAGATCAAAGTTGAAGAAATCAGTAAGGTGCTGAAAAACAAGATAGCAGTAAACCGAAAAAAGAAGATGGTCCTTAACATTACAAAAACATTTCATTTCAACAAAAAGAAGGCCAATCTAACTCTCAGCTCGGGCCCTCACATTTTCCCCTGAAAGTGCTAATTCCCATGGTTACAAAGTTGTATCCCCAAAAGGGGAATGTGGTTGATTCCTATAAGTACCAAAATACAATTTGGGAAATAAAATACCAACATGCTGGTAAGATGTGATGGCGCAAATCAATAAACATCAAAATTTTTCCCCGAGGGTATTTGAAGTCAAATTATGAGTGCAAACCCCGTAGACTGAAAATAATAGAACGCTTCCTTAGCTAATATACGTTCTGCGCTAAGATTTTATAATAAGCTAGTGTCAACTTTTTTAACCACAACTAAGTTTGTCAAAGAGAGGAAGGATGAAGGCATCACTTAATACGGAGTTCAGGGAACGTGGAATTTATCAACGAGGTGTGTTTCCATGCAAGATTCCCTGCGCATAGAAACGATAAGTTGAGCACGAAGATTTAGAAATCAGATAAAATTTGAAGAAGAAAGTCTGAGTTACTGAAAACCATGAAAGCAGTGAACAAAAAAGCTCGTACCTAGAAAAGAAAAAAATTCTATTCTATTTCAACAAAAAGTAAGCACACCTTTCGGCTAAAGACCTCATATTTTCCATCTAATTTGACAACAAAAATCATTCGAGTCAAATAAAACCAAATGGTAATATGTGATAATCTTCTTCATCTTCATGACAAATTTTATTCTAAAAAAGTTAACCATGGAGAACTTCGATCAGAAGAACTAATTCTGAAAACTGATCAAACTTCCGAAAAATATCCGCAACGAAGCCCAAGTTAAACATAAATCCATGAAACAGAACACGAAATTAAAGATATTCTACACCAGAATCATCTAGACTAAAGCATATTCCTAAATTACAAAGCTATCTCTCGAATCTCTCGAAGAATGAAGTCGGGAAAACATCCGCGACATCTACGGAGATTCGTACATGACAACCTACACAAATTGAATGCATTTTAAATTATCCATACTGTACATCACAAATTAAGGATCTGAGCATCAATCGAATGAAGTCTAACGATGTACAAGACGTGTAACTTAGTCCTCGAGAGATAGTAACAATACGATTCTCGGCGAGCTAGTACGTTGATAATATATTGCAAAATTTTAACTCCAGCGAACACAAAATTAGCGGACTACACTCAAATGACGCACAACAGGCGTCACATCGAACTACAAGTAGGTATTACTGTATGTACGATATTGAACGAAGTCTCTCTGCAGCAACAGTAGGTAGATTTTCCTGATCCGACAGATAGATCTTTCTGTTTAAAAACAGGTAGATCTTTCTGTTACAATATAGCAGAGAAACTCATCGCTACATAACAGTACACAGGTCGCCAAAAAACAACCTCGTGAGCTGGATGAAAAAACAACTCTTGTAGGCACCCTAGCTCCGAGGAAAAAAAGCAAAACCTATTTCTTGACTTGTAAAATTTTTTTTTCGTCTTGTAAAAGAACATGACAGTCAATAACACCTGAGAGCGTCGATCAAAGCCGGAGAGCGAAGGGTCGCAGAAGTTCTCCCTCTCAGATGACCGCCGGTCAAACAAGGTTCCCTCATCACAATTGCATGGGGACCGCCGGAGAAGTCACCCAAAAATGCCCGGTACACGCAACACAGCCTTCTGAATGGCTCAAAAAATCACCCTGTCGAATCTTGTGGCCAGCGCCTAATCCGTCGGAGAAAATGCGCGCGACAAGCGACCTCAGAAAGAAACACTGCTCCCAAGCCTTCCTGACATCGCGCGAGCCGTGTAACGCCCCAGATATTCCACCGAAACCGTAGGCGACGCCAAAACCTTCCAAGTTCAAGCGAGGATTGAAAATCTTCCGTGTCAAGACTATGGATGTAGGTCATATACGAACAAGTTAGGCACAGCACTTCATCGAACTAATTTCGATCCACTCGAAGCTAGTGTAATTCGTATAATGAAAGAGAGTTCCGTGATAAATAATGTGCAATGTGCAGACACAAAAGCCCTAATGTTGTCTTTCTTGCTACTTTCGACCCTCTATAGAAAAGAAGGAAGAGCTGATGAAAACATCAAAGTTGCGTGCACTAAAACCACACAGTTACCGAAATTCAGGACAAAGCAGACTCAAGTGGAAGTCTCTCAAGAAAACGACACCATAGGATTATCTGATGAGTTAATTTCCAGATTCACGAAGACGACTCATTGAGGAGGTACCCATAGAAAGTGATGTAGTTTCGACAAACGAATCAAAACTAGCAACGCCGTGAAAACCACAACGTACGCGTTGAAGGCCCGCGCAGATGGACGACGGCGTGAAGCATCACGCAAGAACATATCTCCGCAGGCTACAAAATCCAACAGGATATAAGACGGCATAAGGCAAGTACGATGCGAATACCAAGCAGCAAAAAGTTAGAGGCCGAACCGAGCACTTACAAGCGGGATGAGAGCACGCGGCAGAGCGATGGGCCGGCAGTGGCAACACGACGCTTTGTACGGCCACCGCGAACCAACAGCATTATCACAATGCAACAACAGAAGGAGCAGAGAAAACATGTCTCTTTCAAGGAAGAGCAATCGTGGTGCTTATCATCAGAGATATGTTTGAGCGGCACTACCCTCCTCCTCACTGTGTGACTTCTGTACAACGAACTCGTCGGAAGAGATCCTATCTGCAGAAGACTTCATATGACACCTACTCTACGTAATAAGATCGTCAGGCGAGCCGGGGTGGTGTTTTCAGCGCTGCTCCTCAACAAGGAAAAGTTCAACTCGACAAGAGCACTAATGCGTGGAGTTTTTTAGAGTAGTTTCAAATGGTAGTCAATTAATATTTACAAATGGGTTAATTCATTAATGTCCATATGATGATTGTACTCTAAACCACACGTCGACACAGAACGTACACGAAGACGCGCTTGTATAGTCTTAAGACAAATTTATTTTCGAGTCGTGATGCTTGTTCTCTCCGCAAATAGTGCCAATATCACGGCAATGATTCCATTCACTGGCGACAGCTTGAGTTCACGTGCAACGCCACGATGACGTACGTTACTTGAAAATGCGGTCGCCAAAATTGCTACAAGAAACGCCGCCACAGGCACCATACCGGGAACATCAAAAAAACGCATCCAGTGACCACCATATCATGTAGATATGATACCGGAACCATAAATCGTAATATGGTTCCGGTATATTTTACCGATATAACGGTATCATTTATACACATGTCGGTCAGTGGATACACTTTTTGTGGACACTCTGTACGGTCAGCCACACACACTCTACCGGTCTACCCATTCTAACTTTTTCGACGCCTTCATGCATGTTTTTCGCCGCCTAAGCGATTGAATCGCTTGAATCGCTAGGTGGCGAAAAAGTTAGACTGGGTAGAGTGCTTGTGGCTGACCGTACAGAGTGTCCACAAAAAGTGTATCCACTGACCGACATGTGTATATACTTTGCGTAAAAATTTTCAGAGGAACAGCACTACTTGTACATAAATGTAACACCTGCGCGAATAGTATATTTTATAAAATTTAATGAATTAACACAGGAACACGCTGGACCATGAATGCCAGAGGAAAGGAACGTCCGTAAGAATTTCCATAATACCGCTGTACTGACCAGTAGTAACAAATTCAATTTTCATAAATACTTTACCTTAAATTTGAGCTGAATATTGAATATTCTAACCCATGGCGGTAAACGTGTTAATATCGGCGTGTATACACATAATAATTAATTACTTTACAAGTTCCAGTACAAAAACATTCTATACAATGAAGGCTTTCGGCACACCACGACTGTAGGATAGAAGTTTATCCAATGGCCGCATTCATTCAGAAAAACAAGGCCAAATGTTGAGGCACAGGCGTAATTAGGTCATTATGACACTATACCCAGTCTAACTTTCTCGCCGCTCGCATGCATGTTTTTCGTCGCCCATGAAATTAAATCGCTTGGGCGGCGAAAAACGTGCATGCTCCGGCAAAAAGTTAGACTGGGCAGCCTTGGCCTCTGCTACCAGACTGGCACTTTTCTGGTCGAATTCATGAAATTTCCCCTTTTTCATACAATGTGTAGCTATGAAAATAACTCAGTATCTGGTAACCCAGTCGGCTGCTAGATACCGAGTAGTCCTTCTGGTAAAATCTTATACGACAGAAAAAAAAAATTGAAACTTTGCGGCAGAAAGTTTTCCTGATAAAATTTTGTGCCAAAATAGAACAAATTTTGCCAGAAAAAAGACCAAACGTACAATCCTTATTAAAATTTCTAAAAAAAACCTGAGCGTGTCAAGTTTTAAATCAATCAAATTTTTAGGACCTTGTTGATAGGGAAATTGTTGGTTTAAAGCCTCCCTAACCGCAAAGGAAGGCGTTCCAAACAGAAGAAAGGACCATTTCTTATGGAGTTAAGGTAGCGCAGAATCTATGTAGAAGATGCATAGAAACAGTTAGTTCAGAAAGAAGTTCATGAAACAAGATAAAAGTGGTAGCAGAAGTGCCTAAAAACAGGACAGCAGTGAACCGAGAAAAAAGATGGTCCTTAACATAACAAAAACATTTTATTTCAACAAAACAAAAAAGGCCTACCTAACTCTCAGCCCAGGCCCTCCCATTTTCCCCCTGGGAGTGCTAATTACCATAGATACAATAGTTGTCCCCCCCCCTCTGAAGGGGTAGATTTCTTTAATGAAGATCATCCGTGATGTGGCCAAAATAAAACAAGACAAGAAAGCTCCCCCCTTACAATGAACACCTTATGAAAATTATTGCAAACCAAAGCAACAATCAGCTCATTGAACGGGTATCGCAGTATGCTGTAACGTGCATCATCCTTTCAAGAAAGCACATTTTCCTCGCAAAACTTCTAAATCAACGGTTCAGAGTAGTACGTGTGAAGCGGAGACAAGAAACGGGAGAAAGTCGGCCGAGCGCGGCAGAATCTGAGCCGCATGTATCAATGGTCTCGAGAGGAAGAGAAGACTGCACTGATTGAGGAAGAACAAATAGCGCCAATGATTTAGGAAAGTGTCACAACATTCGCGGTCGAGCGCCTCGCACCCTCGCTGTAATTGTGAAGTGGGGCTCAAGTTTAAAGAGTAACGTGACACTGGAAGACTTGGTGACTAGATTTCAACACGGCTCCAGCCCGTGCGCTCCCATCATGGGCCTCAGACAACATTTGAAATACACGTGAACTACGGTGAACTATGACACTTTAAAAAGAGCTAAGGGTGACATTAGCGGGTAAGCGACGCCCCCATAAAGAACTGTTCCACCTACGGTGGTCGGAACGAAAGTTTTAACGCACTAGGGAAAGAGAAAACGAACTGAACAACACGGCTGATGCAGAACGATGGATGATGCATATATGATTAGCTTTCAGATACGCGTGTGCGTTGAATAAAATTGTAATGTAACGTACGAATTGATAAATGAAAAAATTGATAATTGAAATTGATAAAAGAACTAGGCTAGAATCACAAAACAAAAAAATAAATCGACTGGTCAAAAAATACACAAAAAGGAAACTTGTGATATTCGATTAACAACCTCAGCACAAGTCAAGACATGACAAAAACAGACTCCCAGGTATACGTTCTGAACAAGTTATGCTTAAATTTCAACATGAGAGCCGAATCCTGATACTAAACGAATGCTTACACTGTTGTGCATGATTAGCAACAATTCCTCAGCGACTCAAAATAATAACACTAAGTCAAATTAGCAACACTGTTGTGCATGATTAGCAACAATTCCTCAGCGACTCAAAATAATAACACTAAGTCAAATTAGCAACACTGTTGTGCATGATTAGCAACAATTCCTCAGCGACTCAAAATAATAACACTAAGTCAAATTAGCAACACTGTGGTGCATGATTAGCAACAATTCCTCAGCGACTCAAAACAATAAAACTAAGTCAAATTTTCAGGTGTTTTCCTTCATAATCAGATAAAAAACGTACTGCGCAGTGAAATTCATTACAAAAAATCCCATATAAGTTTCAAACTTAATATAGCAAAAGTTTTATTAAAATTGTTTCATTGACTAATTTGAACACAAGCTAAAGTTTGAATAAAACAGTTTCCTGGGATAACTTTTGCCTCAACTCGATGAGTTAGTTGATTGTGCATGTTCTCAAGCACGAGGCGAATATGGCCTAAACAGGGATTGAGGAAGGCCCTTTGTAGGAAACCGTAGTTAATATAGATTAGATTATAAGTTAGTTTAAGCCTCCCTAACCGCTACAAAAATAGAGCGTATCGAAGAGAGGAAGGAGGAAGGCACCATCTAGTATGGAGATAAGAAAATGAGGAATCTGTGCTGAAGGGGCATAGAAACAGTAAGATGAGAAAGAAGTTCATGAAATAAGATAAAAGTTGAAGAAGAAAGTGAGAGGTGCTGAAAAACAGGACAGCAGTGAACCGAAAAAAGTGGTCCTTAACATAACAAAAAAAAAAAAAACTTTTATTTCAACAAAAAGAAGGCCTACCTAACTCTCAGCTCGGGCCCTCACATTTTTCCCCTGGGAGCGCTAATTCCCATAGATACAATAGTTGTATCCGTAGTTAATATAATGGAATCATTTAATTGTACCTTATTAATCTAATAGAATCATTAAATGGTATTCTCATTAATGTAATGAATTCATTAAATAAAATTCTTATTGATGTAATGACCGTCATTCAATGGTATCTCGTTTATCTAATTGAATCATTTAACGGGTTTCTCGTTCATCAATTGAATCATTTAACGGGTTTCTCGTTCATCAATTGAATCATTTAACGGGTTTCTCGTTCATCAATTGAATCATTTAACGGGTTTCTCGTTCATCAATTGAATCATTTAACGGGTTTCTCGTTCATCAATTGAATCATTTAACGGGTTTCTCGTTCACAAATTGAATCATTTAACGGGTTTCTCGTTCATCAATTGAATCATTTAACGGGTTTCTCGTTCATCAATTGAATCATTTAACGGGTTTCTCGTTCATCAATTGAATCATTTAACGGGTTTCTCGTTCATCAATTGAATCATTTAACGGGTTTCTCGTTCATCAATTGAATCATTTAACGGGTTTCTCGTTCATCAATTGAATCATTTAACGGGTTTCTCGTTTATCTAATTGAATCATTTAACGGGTTTCTCGTTCATCAATTGAATCATTTAACGGGTTTCTCGTTCATCAATTGAATCATTTAACGGGTTTCTCGTTCATCTAATTGAATCATTTAACGGGTTTCTCGTTTATCTAATTGAATCATTTAACGGGTTTCTCGTTCGTCAATTGAATCATTTAACGGGTTTCTCGTTCATCAATTGAATCATTTAACGGGTTTCTCGTTAATCTACTGGAATCATTCAATGGTGTCTCGTCAATCTACTGGAATTATTTAACGGTATTTTAGTTTAGCTTGTGGTAACCAGTAGACCATAGCCCCGATTTGATCCGTAATTAAGAA
Organism: Morinoia aosen; assembly: GCA_030386875.1. Classification (NCBI taxonomy): domain Eukaryota; kingdom Metazoa; phylum Arthropoda; class Malacostraca; order Amphipoda; family Talitridae; genus Morinoia; species Morinoia aosen. Next base: position 8,820,154 of record CM059559.1, on the reverse strand, counting down.
AGACTAAAATCTGAAAAAATAGACTTGGAATCAGAAAAAAAACTCAAATAATAATTTGCCAGAGCCCCTGTTCATTCAGAGATGGAATACTAGATATTAGATTATATAAGTTAGTATGAGCCTCCATAACCACAACAAAAGTGTTCTTAAGACAGAATGGGGGACGGCACTATTTAAAGTGGAATCAAGTGAACAGAGAATCCTTGCACAATGAGTGTTTCCACAAAAGACCCCTTGCGCATACTAAAAGTAATTTAGAAATTAAGTTTATGAAACAAGATAAAAGTTGAAAGTAGTATAAGGTGTTGAAAAAAAAAACAGGACAACAGTGAACCGAAAAATATGGTCCGTAACAAAACAAACAACTTTCTATTTAGAAAGGACAACTTTCTTTCAGTATAGGGACTTCACATCTTCACCTCTTGGGAGAGGTAATTTCCATTGATATGATAGTTGTATCCTATAATCTGGGAAAATAATTCAAATAATTACAGCTATTTCCACCTAACGTTGAGTTCGGGTAGTCGCAGCCCACCATGTATCTATTCTGTTTCTTCGGGGCATCTACGCACAAGCAAAACCTGGGCGGCTTAAATCATAGATGCTGTGTCCAGTGCAGAGGCTATACCTAGGCGGCTAAAATCATGGATGCTGCGTCCAGTGCAGAAGATATACCTGAGCGTCTAAAATCCTAGATGCTGTGTTAATGCATATATGATATGAATCCTAGATGCTGTGTCCAGTGCATAGGATATACCTGAGCGGCTAAAATCATAGATGCTGTGTCCAGTGCAGAAGATATACCTGAGCGGCTAAAATCCTAGATGCTGTGTTAGTGCATAGGATATACCTGAGCGGCTAAAATCGTAGATGCTGTGTCCAGTGCATAGGATATACCTGAGCGGCTAAAATCCTAGATGCTGTGTCCAGTGCATAGGATATACATGAGCGGCTAAAATCCTAGATGCTGTGTTACTGCATAGGATATACATGGGCGGCTAAAATCCTAGATGCTGTGTCCAGTGCATAGGATATACCTGAGCGGCTAAAATCATAGATGCTGTGTCCAGTGCATAGGATATACATGAGCGGCTAAAATCCTAGATGCTGTGTCCAGTACATAGGATATACATGAGCGGCTATAATCATAGATGCTGTGACCAGTGCATAGGATATACCTGAGCGGCTAAAATCCTAGATGCTGTGTCCAGTGCAGAAGATATACCTAGAGGCTGATATGCATGCCACAGCAGAAATGTTACACCGGACACCCAACGAGAGCAGTAACAGAGGGCGGATAGAAATGGAGCGAGGGAGGAAATGCGGTAACGCGCACGGGAAATGTAGAAGGAAATGTTGCCTCGGTCCCACGTGGTGAAGACACGACTGAGCTGAGCACGTGTACGTGTGTGTGTACATGTGAGCATCGACACAGTAAAGCGTGTTGCGGCACTGCAACGCTGTTGAGGGAGTGCGGGTGCTTTGCTATAACTCGCATTCCTCACGAGTTTCACGTTCGCACGAGGCTTGTGAAAAATGACACTTCAACGATATCGAAATTAATATCATAAATAAATGAAAGAATGAATGAACAAATAAATACATAAACAACAGCGCAGCAGTGCGGGTTCTTATGGCCATCAAACTTCCTACGCTCGGAGTGCGGTATGACTCGGAGATGAATGCATGCGATGATAATTACGAACTGCTGGTTACGCATTACCTAATGTAACGAACCAGAAAAAATTCGTCCAAAACAAACAGAAAATACATCCTATTTCATGAGAAGGCTACATAACCTTCAGCTAGAGACTTCACGTCTTCCCGCTATTACGATCATGTACAACGTCAAAATTTTCATGACACTACGGAAATAACGCAAGACATCGGGAACATCTTCCTGCTATTACGATCATGTACAACGTAAAATTTTGCAAAACCCTACGGGAACGCAAGACACCGGGAACATCTTCCCGCTATAACGATCGTGTACAACGTCAAAATTTTCATGACACTACGGAAATAACGCAAGACATCGGGAACATCTTCCCACTATTACGATCGTGAACAACGTCAAAATTTGCAAGACACTACGGAAATAACGCAAGACATCGGGAAACACGGGAGCAGCACACGCTGGAACAGAAGAGCGCATGTCAGAATAAGAGCTACGGCCGCTGTCCTCAGATCACACAGCGCGCAATGTTGCGCTCGAGCACCGAGAGGGGACGGGTGCGGAGTGTAGGGCTCGTTAGGCACCGAGTCGCGTACACACACGGGAGATGATTTGCCCTCAGGCGCCGCACTGCGCGCTGCCAGCCTGCCGCGTGTGGCATCCTGCATTCCGCGTGCAGCATTTTGAGGGAGGAATCCTGCAGAAAGCAGTTCGCATATAGCATCCTGCATCCTGCATTCCGAGAGCAGCATTTTGAGTGAGGAATCCTGCAGAAAGCAGTTCGCATATAGTATCCTGCATCCTGCATTCCGAGAGCAGCATTTTGAGTGAGGAATCCTGCAGAAAGCAGTTCGCATATAGCATCCTGCATCCTGCATTCCGAGAGCAGCATTTTGAGTGAGGAATCCTGCAGAAAGCAGTTCGCATATAGTATCCTGCATCCTGCATTCCGAGAGCAGCATTTTGAGTGAGGAATCCTGCAGAAAGCAGTTCGCATATAGTATCCTGCATCCTGCATTCCGAGAGCAGCATTTTGAGTGAGGAATCCTGCAGAAAGCAGTTCGCATATAGTATCCTGCATCCTGCATTCCGAGAGCAGCATTTTGAGTGAGGAATCCTGCAGAAAGCAGTTCGCATATAGTATCCTGCATCCTGCATTCCGAGAGCAGCATTTTGAGGGAGGAATCCTGCAGAAAGCAGTTCGCAAATAGCATCCTGCATTCCGAGAGCAGCATTTTGAGGGAGGAATCCTGCAGAAAGCAGCCCGCATATAGCATCCTGCATTCCTAGAGCAGCATTTTGAGGGAGGAATCCTGCAGAAAGCAGCCCGCATATAGCATCCTGCATCCTGCATTCCGAGAGCAGCATTTTGAGGGAGGAATCCTGCAGAAAGCAGCCCGCATATAGCATCCTGCATCCTGCATTCCGAGAGCAGCATTTTGAGTGAGGAATCCTGCAGAAAGCAGTTCGCATATAGCATCCTGCATTCCTAGAGCAGCATTTTGAGGGAGGAATCCTGCAGAAAGCAGCCCGCATATAGCATCCTGCATCCTGCATTCCGAGAGCAGCATTTTGAGGGAGGAATCCTGCAGAAAGCAGCCCGCATATAGCATCCTGCATTCCGAGAGCAGCATTTTGAGGGAGGAATCCTGCAGAAAGCAGTTCGCATATAGCATCCTGCATTCCGAGAGCAGCATTTTGAGGGAGGAATCCTGCAGAAAGCAGTTCGCATATAGCATCCTGCATCAAACGTTCCGAGAGTAATATTTTGAAGGAGGAATCCTGCATATGACATTCCAAGCGTAGCATCCCACACGTAGAATCCCGCGTGTAACATTTGACGTGTGGCACCGTCTGCTAGAGATTCAGGGTTGGCTTTTTCAATGATCAAAATTTTTAATTTTTCTTTTTAGCAAATAACGTTTTGCTATGAAAAGCACTCATAACCTGGCCACACAGCACAGTTTCCTCACTATCTGGCAACTCTTGTGTAGCTAGGTACCACTGGACTATATGTTCAAATAAAATTTTTAAATGAATCAGAGTATGTTGAGAGAAAAAGCAATAGGAGAAAGTAATTTCAACAGAGTAATACCAAGAAGTAATTACAGAATAATTACCAGAGAATTTGGAGCAAAATAATTGACCACACAGTAATAGCAACGCAATAGTTGACCGCTGAGTAACGCCACTAAGTAATTCAAGAGTAATCACTATAAAATAATCGACCAGATAACAACTGCCACAAAGACTACAGTTCCCACCACAAAATAAGGGAGCACCAAGTAACTACCAACAGTTACAACAGTTCGGTGGATGTGCGCGCCAGTGCGCTGCGGTATAGCAGCAACGACATTACCAAGCAGATGAGCTGTTCACGACACTATATCTCTCTCCTTTAATCCCTAAGTATTATAACTCTCTCTCTGCTTTATTCGCTAAGTATACATCTCTCTCCTTTATTCGCTAAGTGTATATATCTCTGCTTTACTCGCTAAGCGTATATATATATATCTCTGCTTTACTCGCTAAGTATTATAACTCTCTTTCTCCTTTATTCGCTAAGTATACATAGGCGCCAGAAAGTAACTCCACACTGCCTTATTTTTTATTATATTTCAAATTATAGCAAATATAACTAATCATTTGAAGCAAACTTTACACCATAAAATTCTACGCCTTTTATTCTATAGATATGCATTCTCAAATTTATTTTTCTGCCCCCAGTAACAGTGTAGGCGTCATTTTATATGAAATGTAAAAATTCTGCAGGACAAAAAGAAACTCCGCACGTTTGGATTTCGATGTAAATATGCTACAGTCTCCGCTTTTAACTGCGATCGGGCATTTGTAATTGTTATCAGTGCTAGTGAAGTCCATAAAGTGCTAAAATCTTTAATAAATTTTAGTCATGCCTCATCTTTCCGTTGATAACAGCAAGGAGATAATTAAACTACACAACAATGGATTATAGAACCGTGAAATTGGTCGTCGATTGAATTGTGACGAAAAAACCGTCCGGCTAACATTGCAAAAGCTTCAAAAGACTGGCAGCGTTCATGACATCCCAAAGTGTGGACGTCCAAGGGTGACATTGGCCAGAGAAGATCATGCCATCAAGATCCGGAGTCTTCGCAACAGATTTGAAAGTGCCCCAGAGCTGCGTAAAGAGTGCGGTCTTATTGGAAAGTGCTCTGTGTCAACTGTCAAGAATCGGCTGAAAGAGTTTAAGCTACGGGGATGCATTGCCAGACGTAAACCAATGATATCCGCGAAGAACAGAAAGCGTCGCTTGAATTTCACTAAGAGCCATGAAGAAACAGACGCTTTTTTCTGGAGCAAAGTTCTGTTTAGTGATGAATGCAAATTCAATGGGCTTAGAAGTGATGGCAGGCAATACGTTAGACACTACAAGGGCGAAGAATTTAAACCCAGGTGTACAGTATCGACGCTGCAAGGTGTTGGTGGATCTGTGATGGTCTGGGGTGTCATCAGTGTTTATGGTCCCGGGCCTCTAGTTAGGCTGGAAGGCAGAGTAAATTCCAGGAAATACCTCCAAATGCTGGGACAACACTTTATTGATTATTTTGAAAGTCTTCCAAATGAAGAATGCATTTTTATGCAGGATAATGCGCCTATCCACACGGCTCGTAATGTGAAAAACTTTCTTCGGGAGCGCAATATCCCCTGTTTGAATTGGCCTGCTCAATCTCCAGACCTTAATCCTATTGAGAATGTTTGGCATAACATCAAGCACAAACTACGGCACGAAAACATTAGAAATTTGGAAGAACTTTGGGATAAAATAAAAGAGGAGTGGGACTGTCTGGATCAAGAGTAGTGCCATAGGTTGATCGAGGGCATGCCGAAGAGGTTGAGGGCTGTTAAGGCACAGAAAGGTTATGCCACTAAATATTAACCTAATGAATATGACAAATCCCCAGAATTGTTCAACATTGTTCTTTAATTAAAGTTTTTTTGTTGTGCGGAGTTTCTTTTTGTCCTGCGGACTTTGACTGACCATTTCATATAAATTGACGCCTACACAGTTACTGGGTGGCAGAAAAATAAATTTAATTTGAGAATGCACATCTATAGATTAAAAGGCGTAGAATTTTATGGTGTAAAATTTGCTTCAAATGATTAGTTATATTTGCAATATTTTAAAATATAATAAAAAATAAAGCAGTGCGGAGTTACTTTCTGGCGCCTATGTATATCTCTCTCCTTTATTCGCTAAGTGTATATATCTCTGCTTTACTCGCAAAGTGTATATATCTCTGCTTTACTCGCTCAGTGTATATATATATATATCTCTGCTTTACTCGCTAAGTATTATAACTCTCTTTCTCCTTTATTCGCTAAGTATATATCTCTCTCCTTTATTCGCTAAGTGTATATCTCTCTCCTTTATTCGCTAAGTGTATATCTCTCTGCTATATTCGCTAAGTGTATATATCTCTCTGCTTTACTCGCTATGTATATATCTCTCTGCTTTACTCGCTAAGTAAAGTAAGGCAAATTGCTAGCGCTTCGCAGATTCTTCATTTGCTACTGCCACCACTCTGTCTGTTATTTGCTGCGCACAATTTAAGGCTTCTCTTTTTGAAGCGCACAAGACATTTATTGCTATTCGGCCACAACTACACAGCAGCGTGAATGCTCGAAAGGCTATGAAATGTCAGGTAACGTGATGACCCACGGATGAATGTGACTTATAATTTTATTGTACGATCATCACACATTGTGTGTCAAGTATCATCACACATTGTTATTGTACTATCACATTATTTTTGGTCACGTAACATCACTATTACGTGTCATGCACTACTATCCCGTGTTAAACCGTATCACGTATTTTTATGGGTCATGAATTTCCGTCACGTAATATTACGTGTCACATATTACTTCTGTCTCGTGAAATTTGCAGGACACTACAGAATACGGTCATGACGTCAGTGCAAGCCAATAAATGGCTCTTCATTTTCCATTCGCTAAATTAAAAAGAACACAAGTTGCCGGCGCGGCAATAAACTAAGTGATTGAAGAATGTTACAGACGACACAAAGCACCACCCATAGAAAAATTGGAAGACCTCACAGAGCACAATAAATTTGAAATGCCGACTCCGCAAAAAGTATCATTCGTATATACCCCTTACCTACAGATATTAGGAAAGGAAGCAAATGGGAGAGGCAAGCTGAGAATAAGATATGTTATTTATTGGTTCAATATTTTTGGACGACCCAAAATGAAACAATGCGAACAAAACATAATAAAAAAAAGCAATCCATTACAATTTTCCGCAATAAACGCAACTCACGAAAACCCAGAATCGAAACAGAAAACTTCTCAGGGTATGAATTTTAGAGAAGTCAGTCGACGTTTAGCCTTCATTCGAGACAAGGATTCTTTGTTTACAAGAACATTTGACCTGAACACCCTTAAGCGAGAGTAAGAGATCGAGGGTTAAGAGAACGCGCGTCTGGAGTACGCGTAAAAATGTGCAGTTTTCCCATGCGAGTGCTTGAACAAGACCGACGGCATCGTTGCGGCGTACACGAAGAAAATTTCCTCCGAAGCCAACAACATAAGAAGGGCTGCCAAGTATGGACGGAATTCCTGGACATTAGTGCACAGAGAATCGATTCAGGATGTGCTTGTTTTTGAAAAGAAATGTCAGACGCTGCTGCGCACCGCAGCGCACGTACTGAGCGAACTTCAAGACAAATTTACTAATGAGATAACTGAAACAAGACAAATTCACCAATGAGATAACTGAAACAAGACAAATTTAGCGACGAGATAACTGAAACAAGACAAATTTACCAATGAGATAACTGAAACAAGACAAATTCACCAATGAGATAACTGAAACAAGACAAATTTACCAATGAGATAACTGAAACAAGACAAATTCACCAATGAGATAACTGAAACAAGACAAATTTACCAATGAGATAACTGAAACAAGACAAATTTACCAATGAGATAACTGAAACAAGACAAATTTACCAATGAGATAACTGAAACAAGACAAATTTACCAATGAGATAACTGAAACAAGACAAATTTACCAATGAGATAACTGAAACAAGACAAATTTACCAATGAGATAACTGAAACAAGACAAATTTACCAATGAGATAACTGAAACAGGACACATTTACCAATGAGATAACTGAAACAAGACGAATTTAGCGACGAGATAACAAACAAGACGAATTTACCAATGAGATAATTGAAACAAGACAAATTTAGCGACGAGATAATTGAAACAAGACAAATTTACCAATGAGATAACTGAAACAAGACAAATTTACCAATGAAATAACTGAAACAAGACAAATTTACCAATGAGATAACTGAAACAAGACAAATTTACTGAAACCAATTTACCAATGAGATAACTGAAAATTTACCAATGAGACTCGCCTAAGTAATCAAAATGATCAAACTTAGATTCGTTATGGCGTTTCGATGAAGTGCCTGACTTGGTAATGCAACCAAAATGTGAATACCTATTCAAAACATTCCGACAAAATGGTTGAATTTATCATTTAGCCGAAATACGAATATAACATAATGTATTCTAACAAAATCCATGAATTGACAACTTACCTGAAAGATGAATGTATCATGACGGCGTTTTGACCAAATGTCAAATTGATAATAAAGCTGAAATATGAATAGATCACAATGGCGTTCTGATAAAATGCCAGAACTGATAATTCTGCCGAAATACGAATTCATTATAACGGCGTTCTGGACACGGTCCCTAAATTGATAATCAAGTCGAAAAAGAATATACCATTATGATGTTTTGACACAATACCTGGATTGATGTCGAGGCAGAAATATTTGTATCTAATAATGGCGTTTAGATAAAATACCTGAACTGATAATTCTGCCAGAATATGGCACGCTGACATCCATGATAGCACTCAAGATTCACGCGTATGGTAGCAGTCACTCCCGAGTACATTGAAGTCTTACGCAGAAATTGAGAATGACGCTTATAACTGGTCAAATGCTGTATTTTCGCTAATGATTTACGTCGTAGTATGACAGATTGTGACGTAAATTTCCCTAAGTCGACGTAGAAGAACTCACGTAGCCAACCTTGCTTTACAACGACTTAAATGTTTCAAAATCTCGAGTCATGGATATCGAATAACACAAGGTTTCTAAAGAGCACGAAACGCTTCAAGTGTTGAACAACAGATCGTTATCATTAGAAGCACAGATTCACTTATGAACACAACATGTTTATCTCGCATACGCTATTTGTTTTTCCCGTGCGTAGTGTTTTCTCCTATGTTTCATCACAATCATCGTCATATTACTGGAACTTAAACTTAATAAATGAGGATTGAAACGGTTGTGGCTAAAACTTGAATGCGAAGTGTGCGAGTACAACGTTGAAGTTCATTGAAAATCTAGAATACCAGAACACAACAACAACCCAGTCTAACTTTTTCGCCGTCTGTATGCATTTTTTTCGCCGCCTAAGCGATTTAACCCTTTAACGCCCACATTTTTATACTCATATCTCCGTTATCACAACCACTATCACTAAACCGACACTGGCAGTAGGTAGTCACTGTTATCAAGATGTGGAAGGAACTGCCACTCGGCAGTGAAGTTCAAACGACACATTAGTGAACAAATTGAATACGAAATACAATATATTATTGTTATTTTTGAAAGAGGGCCGTACAGTCCACTTGGGCGTTAAAGGGTTTAGCGATTAAATCGCTTAGGTGGCAAAAAACAGGCATGCAGGCGGCGAAAAAGTTAGACTGTGAAAGACACACCAAGAGGCAGGCACCACTAGCACAAACCAAGAAGCAGGCAGCAACACCCACCTTGCGGCGGATGAGCTCGGGATGCGCCTTGAGGAGACGCAAGATCTCGTTGAAGTCGCTCGACGCGGCGGCCACCAGCCAGTCCTGACCGTCCTGGCCGTACTGCACACACAGCCGCACACACGAATGGTCTTAGCTTTGTTATCTTATTATTCAGGAAGTGAAGATGCTAGTTTTCTTCTCAATATGAACTCAGTGGTAGTCATCGTCATATTATTGAGGAAGTGGACACGGGACTTGGCTTCTCAACGTAAATTCAGTGTTAGTCACGGGCGTGATTTGTTACAATTATTTCTCACAAGTGCTAAGGTTCCTGTAAATTTTCGTTATGTGTCATTTGTTTAAATCATAATTTCTTCCTAAAATTATCCACGTGCGTTAGTTACGGAGGTGCTTAACACCCATATTTCCCATAAGTGGTTGGTTTCTCGTAGTTTTTTATTAGCGCTTTCATTTGCAATATGACATAATTTATCTTAATATTATTAACCTAATAAACACGCATAAGTCACGGGAGGGATTCTACATCCCGATTTCTCCCTCTACGGCTTGGGTTCTCGTAATATTCTACTATCGCTTTCGTTTGTTTTAACACACGACTTACATCAAAATCAATGAACTACAATCCTTTCTTACTGTGCAACTGAGACGTGATATTCCTAAATCAATGTTGTCTACCTCATATATATCAATCGCACAAACGTTTCTGTACTACAGATTTTAACATCAAAGAACTTCTCCACGTGACCAACGTACCACTAAAAGCACGGACACATGCACCGATCTTGACACTGTATTTTAAAATCCTGAATAGGCGAAAGTACATACTTCCAATGACGGGTGTTCTACACTATTATTATACAAAGAACTGAATCCTAATTCCACACTAATACGAGGAACTGAACCCTTTTCCCGCATTTATCTAAAGAACTGAATCCCAGTACAGTCCAATTGTGTGATCGCCCATGCACTGATGATATTATTCTTTCATTCATATTATTTTCTGGTAAAGTTTTTATTCTTCCATCCATTTTGTTTTCGGTTAAAGTTTTGACTCCTACACATGAAGCCAAGGTAAATTTATGTTGCAGTAAAGGTTGTAAAATTTATGTTATATCGTAAAATTTATGTTGCAGAGCAGGCAGTTATTGACAATTCATCAGCATTGGTCACCAGTTCTCATTCCGGTAATGTGAAGTCTATAAACAGAATCTTCAACAGAATCTTCAGAAAAGTTCTCGATTTTCTCTCACAGATGTCGAACCTGAACACCAAATACATGTCTAAAAAGCAAGATACTACCGAGAATCACCGAGTGCTCGGTGATTCATGACAGCAATACACAAACCCTGGATTATAATAGTAAATTTTAAATACCTTGGTTGCAACAAAAGCGATCTAGAGAGAGCGGAGAGGACTGTCTAGTAAAAACGGAGGAATCAAGGTGTGGTCTTACACAGGATACCCTACGTTTAGAAACAGTAAGCTAGGAAAAATATAAAAAAATATAAAAAAGCGATAGGAAAAAAGGCAGGAAGCTTGAAAGAAGCAAAATGGGAACGAAAAATAGAAGACCCGAATTCCTATCTCCGGCTGAGGTAACCAAACGGTACCCTCCTGAGGTCGCTAGTCTCCATTACATGGAATACCTTAATTCAGAGGTTCTTAACCTGGGTTCGGCATGGTACAGTTTATGCACTAATACCGTATTCAGTTATACACATATGCTTTGAGTTTGAAGGAAAAAAAAAACACATTTTATTTTCTAACTACGAAGGGTTCGATGAACGAATGTATGGAACTCGTGGGGATCAGTACCTCCAACAAGGTTAAGAACCATTGCCCTAATTCAACTAACTTAAAGCTGATGATTATCTTAAGCCCCTGAGTACGCAAACCATAGAACATTAACCCGAGTCGCGAGGGCCAAGCATCACACTTGGGACAAGAAAAATCTGGGATCGAGCTCTTCTTTACCAGAGCAAGTAGCACCTCTGGTGATTGTAGAAAACGGAGAAGACGAAAAGGACAGGTTACACGGGAAATTTCTACTCAGCGAGCTTGCACTTCACTGGACTTATCTGTAAATAACCTCAAAGTATGTACACATGGGGGCTAATTTCATGATTGGTGGATACAATTGTTCAACATGCAAATCAAATTTAGCAATAGGTGGTGATATATTTGAAATTTAACATCATTGTTTGCATTTAATATAGAAAAATTATTATTATTACTATTATATAAGAGTTTTACCCTCCCTTAAACCACGACAAAGATGTTCCAAGAGAGGAAGGAGGAAGGCACCATTTAGTATGGAGTTGAGGGAACGCGGAATCGATGCACAAGGTGCACAGAAACAGTAAGATAAGAAAGAAGTTCATGAAACAAGAAAAAGTTAAAGAAGGAAGTAGTAGGTGCTGAAAAACAGGACAGCAGTGAACCGAGAACAGATGGTCCGTAACAAAACAAAAACCTATTCTATTTCAACAAAAAGGAAGCCCACCTAACTTTTAGCTAGGGCCCTCACATAGTCCCCCTGGGAGCGCTAATTCCTATAGATACAACAGTTGTATCCCCCTGAGGGGTTATTGAAAAAGTAAGGATTCAACATTTAGATATAGCTCGATATCAGATGCGACATGGCACCACGACAGTCTATGTTCTCAGTAGCATCTGTCTAGCATACTCACCGACATGATAGAAATGCTGTCATCGTATTCCTGCAAGAAGAAAACAAACGGCGGTAAGACAAAGAAGAATTTTTTCCTTTTTGGTTTCCGTCTGGAAACATTTGAACAAGTTTTGAATAAACTTTCCAAGTATTGCTCCATAAAATGACAGGCATAGCTTTGCTCGATTTCAATTCAATATGAGAAACGAGATTTGAACGGAGATACTTCTAACAACAAAACATAAAATTGCTGAACAAACATGAACTCATTCTTCAAACAATAACATCAATAACATGCAACAAATAGAAAATATTAACATACTCAGACAAACCATTATTTCAGCAAATTCAGGGCCGAACATGTATGAAGGTACGCATGTATTTACTCGAGTTAGACAGAAAATATCCTTAGACCTTATTTCAAGCTTTTATTCTCAAGTAGCAGTGCAAATCCTACTTTCTTCCACAAATTCGTTCTTGTGCGTAAACTGGCAAGCCTGTGGAAAGGAACCAATCCCTCACTTACAAGAATCAGAATTAACAGCTCAACCGATTCACTGCAATCCAACTTACCAACATTCGTCAGAGTTTAATGCGCACGACATTCCTACTTTTTGCTTCACGTTCATGAAATTAGAATAATTATATGGTGGGAACGTGGTCATAGCACAGCACCAGTAACAACAGTGATGCTTTACAGAACACTAACATAGCCCCAGTGAGAATTCATATGCTACAGAAGATACTAGGTCCTAACGCACCAGTGACCAACAGTTATGCTTCACGAAACTCTCCGATACATTCACTCCTAAAATCAACCATTCATCAACTACATAACAAAATCTCCTCGTCTATAACGTACCATCATCCACTCATCTATGCAACACCACCTTATCACCTGCTAGGTAATACCACCCAATCACCTGCTAGGTAACACCACTCACCCAATCACCTATAACTCACTAGGTCACACCATGCACCCACCTGCTAGGTAATACCACCCACCCAACCACCAAAAACCCATCACTCATGTACTAGTTAACACCCCCCACTCACCTGCTAGGTCACAAACCATTTAACCACCTAAACACTACCACCCATGCACTAGGCCACACGACGCTCCCACCTGCCAAATAAAACAACCCATGCACTACCACCCATGCACTAGGCCACACGACGCTCCCACCTGCCAAATAAAACAACCCATTAAACCACCAAAACACTACCACCCATGCACTAGGCCACACGACGCTCCCACCTGCCAAATAAAACAACCCATGCACTACCACCCATGCACTAGGCCACACGACGCTCCCACCTGCCAAATAAAACAACCCATGCACTACCACCCACGCACTAGGCCACACGACGCTCCCACCTGCCAAATAAAACAACCCATTTAACCACCAAAACACTACCACCCATGCACTAGGCCACACGACGCTCCCACCTGCCAAATAAAACAACCCATTTAACCACCTAAACACTACCACCCATGCACTAGGCCACACGACGCTCCCACCTGCCAAATAAAACAACCCATTTAACCACCTAAACACTACCACCCATGCATTAGGCCACACGACGCTCCCACCTGCCAAATAAAACAACCCATTTAACCACCTAAACACTACCACCCATGCACTAGGCCACACGACGCTCCCACCTGCCAAATAAAACAACCCATTTAACCACCTAAACATACCACCCATGCACTAGGCCACACGACGCTCCCACCTGCCGAATAAAACAACCCATTTAACCACCTAAACACTACCACCCATGCACTAGGCCATACGACGCTCCCACCTGCCAAATAAAACAACCCATTTAACCACCTAAACACTACCACCCATGCACTAGGCCACACGACGCTCCCACCTTCTCAGCGCGAGAACTCCTGTTGCTCTTGCTGCCGTTCTTGTGCACCTTCTCGTTGAGGCTGGTCTCAGAGGCCATCCTGTTGAAGATTTGCGTCTTCTCCTTCACCGAGATCTTCTTCTCGCGGTCGCCAGGTCCGGACACGGCCATGGACTCCGAATCTTCGCTGGTGCTGCTCAGGCTCCCCTGAGTAGGCAATTACTATCAAGTTAGATGAGATATTAAACAAACATCGGCATCTAAGGATGCTTTATTTCCAATCAAGCCTGATACATATCACCTTGTGCATTGGTTTTTCAAAATGCCTTATAACTACCACCAGGACGCCATGACGCTTTTCCCCGGTCAAGACCGGTACCCATTTCAGACACCTGGGTAGGGTGGGGTTTGTGCTTTGAATTTTTCCCCTATACCCAACGGAGAAAGTCGCCACCCAGAGCCGGGATTCGAACCCTCGATGCCTTCACGGAAGGGCAAGTCCTTAAACCACACGGCTACCACTACAACCATTATTAATAGAGCATACAGTAAAAAAACAGAAATAGAAATCCGATAGTCCTATCCAAGCGCGCATTGGTATCAAGTAAAACCCCCGACTATATCCTGAAATTATTCAGTTAATCTCAAGTTATCGAGATAACAAGACATGTTACCAGTGTCAACAAAACACAATTTATGAAAAAATAAATTAAAATAAGTTATGCACAATACAAATTAATTTAGGATAGAGGTTAACAATAAGATTTTGGCCCCTCTTCAACATGGAAGTGACGTTGCTAATATTCCGAACCGCATGACTTCTATTACAATAATATATAATAATTAATACACAACACATTAGAATTAACAAACGCTACACAAAAAATTAATCATTCTCGTCACAATAGAAAATGACAACTACTCACCTGTCTGGAAAATTTCGAGTTACTAATTTGTAAACTACCCACATGTCTAGGAAATTTGAAATTATTAACTTGAAAACTCCTCACCTGTCTGGGAAATTTCGAGTTACTGTGGGGCCCGAAGTTTTCCTTATTATGGTCGTTGCCTCGCTGCTTGTGCAGCTTGCCCATCTCCAAGGTGCGTCGCTCGGCCGAGTCGTCGGACGACGTCTGCGAGATGTCAGACGACGGGGACCCCGATTTGGACTTCATGGGTCTGGACTGCAGCATACCGTCAGTCGGAGGCGGCGGTTGTCGGTGCCCTGAAGGCTTCGACAATTGGGAAACGTTGTGGAGGGAGTGTGCGTGTTGGGGACTAGGCTGGAAGTTCTGAGCGATGGGAATGCCAAGATCGGCAGGCTCGGTGAAAGACGTACTTCGATTGAGATTGCGGAAGTCTTCCTCGGAGTGCGCTTCGTAAGAAGGCCGTCTGTGGGCTTTCTGGTATTGCTCAGGAGATCGGTAGTCTTTGGCCGCACCCTGGTGATGCTGCGGGTTCATCTTCTGGTTAGCATGATGCGGAGGCGCGGGGAATCTATTGACGTCGTGGTGGTTGTAGGGTGGAGAGAAGTTGTCCAGTATAGGCGACTCGGGTGGCGGTGGCGGCGGTCGGTACGGAGGCGGAGTTCGAAGTCGAGTTGCGGGAGGACCGCCATTGAAGGGGCTTTGATTCGACGCCTGTCGAGGTGGCAGTGGAGGAGCTGTGAAGTCTGGCGGACCATGGCCATGATGAGTAGGGCTGCTCCCACTGAAAGACGAGCTCGAGTCACTCCTCGGGTACTGATGAGGAGGGTAAACTGAAGACTGATCGTTTGGTTGGTAGTTTACAAAAGGGTTCGTGTCATTCATGACGGGGTGTATGCGTTCAGGTAGCCCCTCCTTGCTGTGTTGGTGGGGCATGTGCCCGCGTCCCTGGTGCGGTGATGCACCAAAATCACTGGGGATTTGCGCATGGTTTTGGTTGCTGGGACTGTAATTGTGATCAAGCGGTTGCGCTGCGCGGGTATCGGGAGACCGTAGAATGGAGTCGAGTGGCGCCTCGCCTCTGTACTTCTTTTTCAACACCAGGTACTTGTTGTTGTTTTCTTTGACCACCAGGGATAGAGTGTTCACGTACTGCTTGAACTGGTCCCGTGCTAGTTCTGTCAACATTTAACAAAAATTTATTACAAAATGCATTACGACATTTAACAATAAGCAGTTGGAAACAAAGTAAATAATAAAAAAAATCAGAAACTAAAGCACAAGCATATAAAAACACTCTTTAAACTTTTCAAGTTTAAGTTTAGAAATTATTCACTCTAAAATATTTAAGAATAGTAAATTTTATACATCTAAGATCACGATTATCACTGTAGAAATGAACTGTACTTGAATGTAGATTGCCATCCTGAAAAGTCAGTATTGAAATGATGAGAATCACAACAGTAGTACCATACTGCTCAACACAACAAATGATGAGAATCACAACAGTAGTACCATACTGCTCAACACAACAAATGATGAGAATCAAAACAAGACTACCATACTGCTCAACACAACAAATGATGAGAATCAAAACAAGAGTACCATACTGCTCAACACAACAAATGATGAGAATCACAACAGTAGTACCATACTGCTCAACACAACAAATGATGAGAATCACAACAGTAGTACCATACTGCTCAACACAACAAATGATGAGAATCAAAACAAGACTACCATACTGCTCAACACAACAAATGATGAGAATCAAAACAAGAGTACCATACTGCTCAACACAACAAATGATGAGAATCACAACAGTAGTACCATACTGCTCAACACAACAAATGATGAGAATCACAACAGTAGTACCATACTGCTCAACACAACAAATGATGAGAATCAAAACAAGACTACCATACTGCTCAACACAACAAATGATGAGAATCAAAACAAGAGTACCATACTGCTCAACACAACAAATGATGAGAATCACAACAGTAGTACCATACTGCTCAACACAACAAATGATGAGAATCACAACAGTAGTACCATACTGCTCAACACAACAAATGATGAGAATCAAAACAAGACTACCATACTGCTCAACACAACAAATGATGAGAATCAAAACAAGACTACCATACTGCTCAACACAACAAATGATGAGAATCAAAACAAGAGTACCATACTGCTCAACACAACAAATGATGAGAATCAAAACAAGACTACCATACTGCTCAACACAACAAATGATGAGAATCAAAACAAGAGTACCATACTGCTCAACACAACAAATGATGAGAATCAAAACAAGAGTACCATACTGCTCAACACAACAAATGATGAGAATCAAAACAAGAGTACCATACTGCTCAACACAACAAAACAGATTAACTTATTCTGTCAGATGTTGTCAAGGGTAATCAAAGATAGAGAAGTCAATGACATATCATAAATTATAACAGTTTAGAAAGTTTTGACCTCTGTTTCTGCTGAGTTAAGCAATTATCTCAGAGAAACTCTGTTTAAATTAGACAACAGCA
Source organism: Morinoia aosen (assembly GCA_030386875.1). Classification (NCBI taxonomy): domain Eukaryota; kingdom Metazoa; phylum Arthropoda; class Malacostraca; order Amphipoda; family Talitridae; genus Morinoia; species Morinoia aosen. The sequence continues at coordinate 8,802,602 of CM059559.1, read as the reverse complement.
CAAGGCTACAAAGTTGCGTTGTTTCCGTAGGCATAGCTTACAACCCCAGGAAGAAACTGGTGAGCACTTCAATGGGATGGTAAGGTGTTATAAAAACAAAGAGTGAAAAACGTGACATTTATGCACAAGGCTGAGTAAACAGAACATCAACCTTCCACAAGAATGACACACAAATAAAGAATGAATGTGACAAATACAAAATAAAGAATGAATGGCACAAATAAAGAATAAAAAAATGAATGCCCCAAATCAAACTAATATTGCTGATTCTGTGTCTGATAGATATCCTGGGTTACAACTGAGGAGCACCAGTCACATAACCCTACATGGCAGTACTTCCACCCACCCTCGGTTACCATGAGCACAGTTTCCATACTGGCACTGGCACAAGGTAGCCAACATCTGAATGAGGAAGTGACTGCCACTCAACAATGAATTTCTAAGAACATATTAAGCCAATAATTTCACAAGGAATAAAATATATTAGAGCTATTCATGAAAGTGCATTTTGAAATCCAGTCGTATGGTGAAGGGTTTAGGTAGATACATTGAGAATATCAGACACTGTTGGTATATTCATACAAATGTAACGCATTATTCCTGCCTATCTACACTGACTAACATTCCTCTCCAGCACACTTTTTTGAACAAGGGAATTGTACCACAAAATTAAGGTTTTGAATGCAGTAAATCAACTTGCATACTGGCATCAGAAAACACATGACACTGCTTTATTATCGTCAGATCAAAATAATGCAAATTAAATTACAAGAATCCATCATTCTCAGCTCAATTTTACTAAATCTTTCTATACTAAATTTGAATTACTTCAATGACTGGAAATAATAATGCTAAATGTGAACTAAATCTGAACTACTTTAATAGCTGATAGCAAAATTTTGAAAAATTATTGTCAATAATTTTAGCCCACTGATCCAAAAATCATACGTTGACCAGCACAGATTGCTAACAATTTCTTATCACTAATATGCTCCAAAACATGGCCAATGCTTGCTCTGCAAACCAGATAACCTAGATTTGGCACCAAGAAGTCCAAACCTGACCAAACATAAGTGATACAACCTAGCCACTCTGTAAGATTGAATGTAGCACCATATTGGTTTCAACTTGGCATCAAAATGGAGCAGGTAGGTTGCAAAAGTTGTACTCTTTTAAATAGACAGTCTCCTCAATTAGCCGTTTATGAGTTTTTCTCAGCAAATTTGTAATTTTTAGGCAAAAAAAAATATTTTTCTCCCATCCAAGTGTAAAAAAATACACTGCATAACAGTCATAAACAAGGTTCTCATTTAAATGGTTGATATCATTGAATTTGGCAGCATGTTAAAATTTTGCATACTTATCTGTATTTTATTTTTGCTACTTAAGCACTTACCAATATTGACTGGATATGAAAACATATCTAAAGCATGATCACAGAGATGCACTATTACAATAATAATAATAAAACTATTAAAATAAACCCTCTATTACTTCCATAGTTTAAAATAAAGTAGATATAAAGTACTCCTACAATATCAGGTTGGTGCAAGAGTAATGTCCAATTTGTAGATCTTGGGTTAAAATATAAAAGCCAGTGACTAAGGGAATATTTATTCATTAACATACTCTCCATTGCTTTCATTGACCTAATTCTAACTTTCAACAAGCTTATAAAGACTCCAATTGCAAAATTAAGTATATATAGAATCAAAATACACATTTAACTCTTCTCTTGTTGTTAACTTGAGTCCACTAAAATGGTTCTGCAGTCTTAGGAACAAATAAAAATTGGAAGAAGATAGTACAGGCAATGTTCAACTGTCTTGTAATTTCCCTAGTGGTAACAACAGGATTCTCAAATACAATAACATTCAACTGATCGGAATTAAGAATTCTTGAAAGACCTTTCTTTGGCACATCTTTTAAAGTGAAATCACCACTTTGTGAAAACTGAGAAAACTACCTCCTATAACTTCTTTTGTTCATTGCATCATCCCTGTAAGTGTTTTAAATAGATTTGGCAGCCACATTTGCACAAACAAATAAAATTGTATAGTAGAAGAAGTTTCTTATGTGATCTTTAGGTGGGACAACATGGGATGCCGATATTCATAAAATTATAAACATAACAGAGATAATCTGATAGAATATTGCTTGGTTTGGTCACAAAATAAGTATTACATTAATGGCAGAATGTGAATAACAGACAACTCTAATTTCAAATATCCGTTCTAAAAATTTGAAATTTTTTTGCACCAACTTGACACATAGAAAATTTGGATGCAAAACAGGAATTAACATAATAAGTACATAATATATACATCTATCTATAATAAAAATCATGGCTTTAAAACATATGTAACCATAATGAAAATAACACATTACATTGATCTTTTAGATAAAAATTTAGCTGAGAAATTCCTAAAAAAATATAAAATAACTGGCGATTAGAAAAGTCTTCAACGATTAAAAATTGTTTGCATGATACTATGGTATATGTAGTTTATTGTATATACCAAGCCTTTTTCTTTTATTAGTAGAATGGCTGAGTACCATTGACATGATACTTTACAGGGAATGTACATGATAGGGGTTCCCCAGGCCCCTAGTCACACCCGAGCTTTTGGGCCTTATTTTCCTCTTGTTTAGTGCTTATATATGATACTATAATCATTATATTTTCTGCACCTGAAACATATATGAAATGGTAATATATGTTTCGGTACAATCAAAGGTAAATGTTAAGAAGCTACTAATCGATTTTCAAAATTCCGTCGCTTGAATCATGGTAATTACATTGAAATAAACAACTGTTCTTGCACTTTATGGGGCAAATGAGTATTTAAGGAGTATGGGTATTTTAATTTTCGTCTTTGATGGCTGGAATCCACTCAAATAAACGTTGAATAAACGTTAAGGAGAGGATATTAATCTATTCATAAATTTGAATACTTATATAGCTAGAGGTTATTAGATTGAAATAAAAGCTTTTCTTTTATGCAGTTTTTGTTGCAAATAAATATTGAACAAGTTATAGCAGTATTCTTACTGTAAATTAACGTAACTTAACGCAACCTGACAATCATTTGAGCGCGTCGGAAGGGAGAGTCTATCATAATCTCCCCTTCAGAACTATTTCTTCCCACTTGAAAGACTACAATTGTGGTACGTAACCTACCACTATAACTCGTCAAATACTCATTTGCCCCAGAAGGTGCATGGAATAAAATTTGTTTCTTTCGATCTAATTTCTATGATACACGCAACAAAAATTCAAAAATTGATTAGTAGCTTCTCCTTAACATCAACCCAATCAAAATTTTGATTGCATGTTAGAATTCTTAATTCTTCATAATCTAAAACAAATAGTGATTTTAAATTTCAGTTATAGAACCACTTATTGCTGAATTTGGTTTAGATGTTGAATAATGGAGGTCCACAAATCCTATATTATACCCCCTGTACATACGCTTTGGGATTATTTAAAGAGAATTATTGATGAAACTGTTACAAATTATGGTAAATGTTGAGCGTTGCGTGGTCATCGATTTTTGAATTTTTAGTGCCTAAACCTACAGAATTAGATTGCAATAAGCATTGTTTTCTTCTATGCACTTTCCATCGCAAATGAGTATTTTACGAGTTATAGCGGTAAACGACACCGCAACTCTAGTGTTTGAAGCGGAAAGTAATTCATCGAGCGTGTCTGATGGCAACACTGCAATGGAGTCTCACTTTCGACGCGCTCATCATCATAGAAAACTAAATTTACCGTTCTAACTCGTAAAATACTAATTTTTTGCAAAAAGTATATAGAAGAAAAGTAGTTTGTTTCAATGTTATTACCGTGATTCAGGTAACAAAAATTGGAAATTCGATAATTAGCTGTTTATTTGAGCACATTTGTCATCAAAGCTGAAACTAAACCTACCGCTATAACTTATAAAACTTCTTTATTTTGATCTAATTAACTATGGTAAAGGTGTAGCGTTGGTCAGTAATCGATTTTCCACTTTTGGTGCCTAGAAATAGGTAATTAGATCTAAATAAACAATTTCTCTTCTATGCACTTTCCGTCTGAAATGAGTATTTAATGAGTTATGGCGGTAGGTTTAGTTTCGTCTTTGATGAAAAATGCGCTCGAATAAATAGCTACTTATCGATTTTTGAATTGTTCTTGCTGGTATCATGGTAATAACATCAAAATAAACAACTTTTCTTCTATACACTTTTTTCGTCGAATGAGTATTTAACGAGATATAGCAATAGGTTTGGTTTCGTCTTTGATGACAATCGGGCTGGAAGTGAGACTTCATTGCAGCATTGCCATACCACGGGATCGATGAATTTCTTTCCGCTTCAAACACTGGAGTTGCGGTAAGTTATTTACCGCTATTACTGCTATAACTTGTAAAATATTCATTTACGACGGAAAGTGCACGGATGAAAGCTTGTTTATTTTGATCTAATTAACTACGAATAGACACCGAGAAGTGGAAAATCAATTACTGACTAACGTTACACATTTATCCTATGTTTAGGCACCAAAAACTTGAAAATTGATGACCACCCAACGCTCAACATTTTCCCAAATTGTTAAACTAACACAAGTCCAGATAACAATATCATTAATGTTTTACAAATGCTCTTACATGATGTTCAATTAGAAATGATAGTTAATGTTAAAGAGATGCAACTAATCAATTTTTAAAATTTTGTTGCCCGTTTCATGGTAATAATATTAAAATAAACAACTCTTCTTCTATGCACTGTTTGGGACAGATGAGTATTTAACAAGTTATAGCAGTAGGTGAAGTTTTGTCTTTGATGATGAATGCTCTCGAACAAACAGCTACTCGTCAATTTTTGAATTTTGTTCCGTGAATCACGGTAAAAGCATCAAAATAAACTACTTTTCTTCCATACACTTTTTGCAAAAAATGAGTATTTAACAAGTTATAGCAGTAGGTTTAGTTTTGTCTTTGATGACGAGCGCGTCGGAAGCAAGAGTCCATTGTAATGTTGCCATCCGACGGGCTTGATGAATTACTTGCCGCTTCAAACACATGAATTGCGGTCAGTTGTTTACCGCTATATTTTGTTAAATACTTGTTTGCCTAAAAAGTGCACTGAAGTTGATATTTCAATGTAATTACCATGATAGAGGCAACACAATTTCAAAAATTGATTAGTTGCACCTCCTTGACATTAACCAAAATGTTGAACATAAATTGTGCTAATTATTTCTTTCAGCTTTATACATACAAATTACAAACATAATATATGCTTACAATTTTTCATTACATTTTATAGGAATAACTGCATTACTTCTATAGTCATATCATCAACATATAAGAAAATAAAGCAAATTACACAATTTATTATACATTTCATTAAACATCACTATTTGTAATGACACATGAGGAACGCTTGTCAGGACTGGCAGCTTCCATTCAATTTACGACTACGGTGAGGCACTCGGTAAGTTTAAAAATATATATTGTCAGTAATTTTCAATTCATTAAAAGACAACTAAAATATTAATGAAATTTCAAACCATTAAAATAATGCAATGCTAAGCAAACCGACTTTGATGTCAGAACTAATTACAAAGGTTTTTCAAATCCCAAATCACTCAGGTGACGTGGACAATAGGTTACATTCGACAAAACTCACCTTTGGTTTCAGTGTTAGTTAAAAAATTTTTAAAATGATGCACTAATTCATGATTTGTAACTCGACCACCATGATATAACATAAAATGTCTAATAGATTCGAGAGATAATTCTGTTGCAGCACTAGCCATGTTTGCGTTCTTATCAGTTACACATGCGACACTGAATGGTCAAAACTACATAACGAAACCATTCAGATATAAATTTTCAAACAAGATTTCATAGGTAGATTAGAATATTAAAAAGAATTAATATGGAAATTTTTATAATGCTGAAACTAAATATTCAGTATCATAATTTGTTACAGACATTTGTAATTAAAACTTCGGCGTTCTAATTTAGCATCCATCTTATTTTCCGGAACGGAGTTGTGGCACTAAATAGTTGTGGCCCTAATCCCCTGTGACTGAACGGAATTACCTTATCAGATTCAATAAAGATAAAATATCTTGCTCATGCATGAAAAAGGTAAATAATACTGTACCTTACACATATCTATATAGATAACAACAGCAGAAACTGAACTTTAAAAAAACCCTCACTATGCAGAAGCAAATTCGATAATATAGAAATTTAAACATTTTATAATGAATCAAACCAGCGTGAGATTGGTAGCTTTTTCCATTGAAAATGTTTCAGCGACTTCAAGGAGGTTTTGAATGTAATGTTTAGATCAAGTAGTCTAGTAATAGTTCGACTTCCTTCCTACAGTGAAATGTATAATAATAACGGCCTCCTACCGTACTATATATCATTTCTGAATAATAACCTTGAATAGGCAACACAATATGTCCATAAAAAGGGAGTAATTACAGTGCTGTTCATTTTTAATAAGTCATGTATGGTGGAGTTAAAATTTGAGGATTTTGTAGGTAAAGTTAGAAAATAAACAAAAAAAAAAGAAAAAGAATAAATGTTTATTTACAAGTTGTCACATGAGATACATGCCAACATATTGGCTTTTAAAAGTTTCTTAAATATAGGGCATCCTAAAACAAATTTTCCATACGAGGAGTACTAATTGACAAACCATCCGAGGTGTACAAGTAGATGAGCCATACGAGGCATAATAATAGACAAACTATACGAGGTGTACTAATAGACAAACTGTCAGAGGTGTACAAGTAGATAGACCAAACGAGGCATATTAATTGACAAAATATGCGAGGCGTACTAATAGACAAACCATTCGTGGTGTGCTAGTAGTCTAACAAAAGTTCTATACTAGGAGTACTAATTGACAAACCATCCGAGGTGTACAAATAGATAAGCCATACGAGGCATAATAATAATAGGCAAACTATACGAGGTGTACTAATAGACAAGCTATCAGAGGTGTACAAAATAGATAGACCATACGAGGCATATTAATAGACAAAATATACGAGGCGTACCAATAGACAAACCACACGTGGCTTGCCAATAGTCTATCTCTGTCAAGGGTAGTTGAATGAGAAATGAAAAATATGCCCTAAAAATATGCAAAGCTCTATCACCACCAAAAACATATTTCATATCTTCTCGATATTCACCACATCATGCGGACATGGGTACATGGGATAAAATAGAGATACAGTGTAAGCCGGTTACCACTCATGATTGACAAATATCTACCAAATATTGGTAGAAATGGGTAAACAAACATATATTCAATATCAACATTCATAGCTTGTACAACATACGGACAGAAAGATAATTTTACTACGATTCATATGCTCAAATTGCACTTTATTTCATTAATTATATATGACATTAATCCGATTCACAGAAACGCCCTCTGGGGAAGTGATAGATCTATTTTTGAATCATTTCGCTATTGCAATAAAATTTATTAACCGAATGGTTTTTGCGTAAAGAAATGAAATAGAAACATGCATATCTATTTATGTAGATACATATATATACCTACACACGTACACACACATGTTAATATATATACATATTGAAAATAAAATATTAGAAAAAAAATACATATATAAGATAAAAGATAGAAGCAACCTACCATCTACTACACAGAAAATGACAGCTGAGCTCACTGTAATCCTAAGAAATTTTTCGCAAAAAAATAACTAAAAGGAAGAGATGACTTCGAAAAACATAAAAATGAGCTGTTTTTTAATTTCTTCACAGAAATTTTTAAGAAAAATCAGGTTATAGTCAAGAAGCAACACAACTCTTCAGCATTATACGGACATGTGTACGTGGGATAAAATGGAGTAACATTGTGGCCGGATATCACATCTGAGTGGAGAATATTTACAAAATTGGCACATATAGGAAGATTAGGCCTTGATCCAAAATGATAATTTTGATTACAGAAATTTAGAGTTTTTTCCGATTTGAAAGTTCAGTGCTAGTGTGCGCTGAACGCACGGAAAAAAATAAAAATAAAAAGACTTAATGCAATGGTTAAATTATCCCTTTCCCCCCAGCTTAGTCGATAATCGATTGAAAGCATCTTTGAGAATGATTTTGAAATAGCGAGAAAACGTTAGCCAAAAATTTAATTCATTATAAACTTTGCACAACCCTCACATCTATAAACCTGTTTATTGGTGTACACACAAAATGTATTTCATGGTATATTTGTCATACGGACGTTAAATATTAATTAATACAGAAAAGAGAAAGAAATAACAAAATAAAGATGAGGAAATACTCCTAATTATGGAAAGAACGTTCGTTCTGCTGCACTGAACTGACGGCTGTGGTGCTCATTGTTGTCGACAGAAATAAGTAAGATGAATATACGAATCGCTTAGCAAACGTAAAATGAAATAGTTTCTAAATTTCTAACAGAAATTTCAGGAAAAATTAAAATTTCTGATAGATGGGAAGTTCACACCGAGATGCTGCAGGCCCTATGACAGAGATGCAAAATGACGTGACACATTTACTCTAAATTCTTTTCCAGTTTTAGAGTTTTTGATATGCTGGGGAAGCTTGTTCCACAAAAAAGCTCCAGAAACTGAGAGAGCTTTTTGTCCCACGTTAGACAAAAACAAACAAACAAACAAACAAACATCGGCATTTTTGTGATGCTTTATTTCCAATCAAGCCTGATACATATGATCTTAGCATTGGTTTTTCAAATGTCTTATAACTAACCCTATATATAGGACACCATGACGGTTCCCCCGTAAAGCCGGTACCCATTTCCGGCACCTGGGTTGAGTGGGGTATTGTGCTTGAGCTTTCCCTTATACCCAACGGGGAAAATCTCCGCGCCAGCGCCGGGATACGAACCCTCGTCTCCAACATACAAGGCCAATCCCTTAACCTCTGTGCCACGGAGAGCACAAATAGAAACAATATTTTAAGGAAAGATGAGCTTGAACTAACATGAACCATAATTACTAATTTTATGATTGACTACTGAGTGCAATAACATCTTAGTGTCGGAGTATGACACCTTTGAATTTACAAATTTTAGATTTTTAACTTTTATTTATGCCACATTTCAATTGTCTCTTTAAGTTTATTCTTTACATTTCATTATTAAAATAACATTTAGGGTCATATTTTCTAGAGGAAATAAGAAACCTATTAACTACGATTACAACAGCGATATGTTGGCAGTGGAGATTCACTCTTCATCATAACGGAACGACTAATGAGAGATTTTGTCCGAAAATTTTAGATTTCCATAGTGATATCGCCGGCAACTGCATGCTTCAACTGCAAAAGAGAAAAACGAACGAGATATGACATAATTGCTTCACGCATGAAAAAATAATACACGAGGTATTACGTTGTTGCTCGCCGGGGCAAAGTGGTTAAGGGATCGGCCTTGTATGTTGGAGACGAGGGTTCGTATCCCGGCGCTGGCGCGGCGATTTTCCCCGTTGGGTATAAGGGAAACCTCCAGCACAATACCCCACTCAACCCAGGTGTCGGAAATGGGTACCGGCTTTACGGGGGAACCGTCATGGTGTCCTACATATAGTGTTAGTTAGAAGACATTTGAAAAACCAATGCTCAAGATCATATATATCAGGCTTGATTGGAAATAAAGCATCCCAAAGATGCCGATGTTTGTATTTGTATTGTTGGCTACTTCAAATTAACGATTTCCCTCCTATGCCTTCTAACGCTCGAATCTCTTTGTATACAGATGATGTTCAAATTGCAATGAAAAGCTCTGCATTAAAAATACCACAGCCTCAAATTAGTGCTGAAGCCCTGTTGATCTGCTTCAAGTCATGGTATGACAAAAATGGTCTCAACCTAAAAGCGAGTAAAACACAATTCATTATTTTTGGGTCGAAAGACGCAATAAAAATATTCCAAATCTTACCCTAACGGTCGAGAATGATGAAGTTCACGCATCAGAAAAAGTTAAACATTTTAGGCATTTGGCTCGATAAAAACTTGCCTTTCGAATCCCATGTTGAAAAACTTGCAACAAAATTTAAGGGACTTCTATGTTTTTAAATCATATAAAACGTGTGTTCGACGAAAAATCTAGATTATTGGCCATTCAATCTTTAGTTTTATCACGTATTAACAATTGTAGCCTGGTATAAGGAGATATACCTCAATACCCTCAAAAAGATTTATAGAAATGCATGAATTTTGCAGCTAAGGTAGCATACAAAGGTAAATTTAAAAAAGTGATCATGTAACACCTCTTCTGAATAAGCTCGGCTGGACTCCTGTTCAAGAAAGGTTTTTGTCGCGCAAAGCCCAATACGTATTCTCCTCTTAAGATCTTCTTCAGAGCAATGCTGAAATAGTGGAATTTCATCCCCCCACCACCACCAACCTGAAGTCGAATAGGAGATATGATGTCTTAATCAAATACAGTTCATCTGACAATGGGCAGAGAGCTCTCTCAATATCAGGCTCCTTACTGTGGAACAAACTTCCCCAGAGTATCAAAACCTTTCAAACATTAAGAGAGTTCAAAACTAAAATAGCTCGTTATCTTGCGTATTGCCAATAATTGTGAGCTGCAGTACGTTCTGGAAATGTAGTTACGAATTTTTATCGCTGAGGAGCCAATGGCTAGAATAAATATACTGTACAGCTATGGGGAATCGAACCTGGGCCTAAAACATAACGCTTTGCCTTTGCGTCGCAAAAAAGGGGCAACAAACAAAGGAGCCTTTCTCATCATTTGTAACAAGTCTATAAACGCTGATTTACATATGTGCCGTGGAAGGAAGAATTAAGTTACTCATCGTCGTGAATTTTTCAGTACAGATCGTACAGGATCTGATGTTAACTAAAATATTTTTAAAACTTATTGTTTTCATTGACGTTATATGGCGTATGGTGAGTCTTCACGATTTATCCTCACTTCTTTGTTTCCCGTTTTCATTCGCTTAGTGTTACTCAATTCTTCGCACCACTGGTTTTTAATCCCAATGACTTTTTCCTAACAACATCACATCTCAACCTCGTGCATCCATTTTGTTCCTCCCGACATCGCTTCTCATCCCTCCCGAGAGAGAAATGGACCTCCCCTCCATTCATATCTCGTTGACCCCGCTCTTCCCCATCTTTCCCCGCGGAAGAGTGGACCTCCTCCCCACCATCGTTTCATGAACCCGCTATTCCCTATCTTTCCCCGCGGAAGAACGGACCTTCTCCCCAACATCGTTTCATCTCTTCCCCATCTTTCCTCGCGGATGAACAAACCTCCTCCCCAGCATCGTTTCATCAGCCCTCGCGCGGCTTGCAGATCAATTCTCTTGTCCTTGTCTCAATAATTCACGCAGCAAAGAGCGCTCGTATTCATGAGAGGCCTTCAATAAATTCCCTCTAAGAATAATTGACGGAAAAGCCTTCCTCCGGGACGCTCATCAGTGCCATGCATTGCGCCCTGCGATCTCGCGTGCTTGGTTTTGCCGGACTATCGTTCTGGTGGTTGACTTTACCCGCGCGGCTTTCCTTCTTGACCTTTAATTAATTTCTCCAGTATCTTAATAGCGGAGGCTTTGTTTTATGGTAATGAGCATAGTTCCCTTGTTTTTCGTTTGAATTGTGCAGTTTGCTGAGGACTTGAATAGACTTTATCGCCCTCTCGCTGCTTTGAAATGGCGTGTAGTGATACATTTTAGTTTAATTTTGAAGCGTCATTTCCTCTTTACTCGTTGTTGTTGATATGATGACAAGCATACGTTATAAGTTATTATTCATATATGACGGCGATTAAAAGAAAGAAATTAATGCTTCCTTATTTTTATCTGGAAACTGGAAGAAGTTGTTTGCCTAATATGCTAATAAATTCAGAACAAGTGGAACGATTTTACCTGTTCATAAATAGTATTTTTCCGGGAGGATTTTTCCGTATCTGCTCAGAGCTTCACTGAATGAAAGCACTGCTTCACGTAAATTATGCATAATGATTTTCATATCAATGCTATTGAAAACATTGGTGATACTTGATGACCTAACTTTAACGGCTTGGTTTTGTAACGTGATAACTGATGTGGTGTGTTTGCAAACCCCGTTGTAAAAATATCTCTAATGCTTTTATTTTTTGATACATAGTTATATTACTGCGCAGGATGTACCAGCAGTCTCTATTGAACAGTTTTAATCACTTTTTGGGGCTAACTTGTAGTGTAAAGCAACACATTGAAATAAATGTTACAAAGTAAGGTGAAATGAAGAAAAAAATTAGCGCAATAAATAGCGTTAGGAGGCGTTTGGATAACACAAATAATGATAGGCTCTGTTAGGATAAGGTACGCAAGTTAGAAAGGTAACGTGGATTATTTGGATATGTGGTATATGAGAACTGTAACGTGCAGCCTTCATAACGTAGAGTTCATACATAATAATGTATACCTCACGAGTAGTAAAAGATAATCACTCATCATCTTTACTATAAGAACACTCAGTTGTTAAAATTCTGAATAAATTTTCAATTGCTAAAATTCTAAATCTGTCAGTCTCTAAAGGCTACGTTCCGATGTTTAATTAACACGTGTTGAACTGGAACAGTTTCGCAAGGTCGAAAAATTAGAAAAGAGTTGTATAAGACTACAGTTGCCAGACTACTTGAACTATACATAAGTTTACAACACAAAAATTGAAGCATGATTCATACATCTGTGTTACTAAACAAGATGATAACTTGTATCTTTGCCCATGTAAATCTATTGAGCCTTTATAATGTAGGGTTGACTCATATTTATGTACATAGGCGCCAGAAAGTAACTCCGCACTGCCTTATTCTTTATTATATTTTAAATTATTGCAAATATAACTAATCATTTGAAGCAAATTTTACACCATAAAATTTTACCTTTTAATCTATAGATATGCATTCTCAAATTTATTTTTCTGCCACCCATTAACTGTGTAGGCGTCATTTTATATGAAATGTAAAAGGTCTGCAGGACAAAAAGAAATTCCGCATGCTTGGATTTCGATGTAAATATGCTACAGTCTCCGCTTTTAAGCTGCGATCGGGCATTTGTAATTGTTATCAGTGCTAGTGAAGACCATAAAGTGCTAAAATCTTTAATAAATTTTAGTCATGCCTCGTCTTTCCGTTGATAACCGCAAGGAGATAATTAAACTTCACAACAATGGAATATCCAACCGTGAAATTGGTCGTCGATTGAATTGTGACGAAAAAACCGTCCGGCTAACATTGCACAAGCATCAAAAGACTGGCAGCGTTCATGACATCCCAAAATGTGGACGTCCAAGGGTGACATTGGCCAGAGAAGATCATGCCATCAAGATCCGGAGTCTTCGCAACAGATTTGAAAGTGCCCCAGAGCTGCGTAAAGAGTGTGGTCTTATTGGAAAGTGCTCTGTGTCAACTGTCAAGAATCGGCTGAAAGAGTTTAAGCTAAGGGGATGCATTGCCTGACGTAAACCAATGTTATCCGAAAAGAACAGAAAGCGTCGCTTGAATTTCACTAAGAGCCGTAAAGAAACAGACGCTTTTTTCTGGAGCAAAGTTCTGTTTAGTGATGAATGCAAATTCAATGGGCTTAGAAGTGATGGCAGGCAATACGTTAGACGCTACAAGGGCGAAGAATTTAAACCCAGGTGTACAGTATCGACGCTGCAAGGTGTTGGTGGATCTGTGATGGTCTGGGGTGTCATCAGTGTTTATGGTCCCAGGCCTCTAGTTAGGCTGGAAGGCAGAGTAAATTCCAGGAAATACCTCCAAATGCTGGGACAACACTTTATTGATTATTTTGAAAGTCTTCCAAATGAAGAATGCATTTTTATGCAGGATAATGCGCCTATCCACACGGCTCGTAATGTGAAAAACTTTCTTCGAGAGCGCAATATCCCCTGTTTGAATTGGCCTGCTCAATCTCCAGACCTTAATCCTATTGAGAATGTTTGGCATAACATCAAGCACAAACTACGGCACGAAAACATTAGAAATTTGGAAGAACTTTGGGGTAAAATAAAAGAGTGGGACTGTCTGGATCAAGAGTATTGCCATAGGTTGATCGAGGGCATGCCGAAAAGATTGAGGGCTGTTAAGGCACAGAAAGGTTATGCCACTAAATATTAACCTAATGAATATGATGAATCACCAGAATTGTTCAATATTGTTCTTTAATTAAAGTTTTTTTGTTGTGCGGAGTTTCTTTTTGTCATGCGGACTTTGACCATTTCATATAAATTGACGCCTACACAGTTACTGGGTGGCAGAAAAATGAATTTGAGAATGCATATCTATAGATTAAAAGGCGTAGAATTTTATGGTGTGAAATTTGCTTCAAATGATTAGTTATATTTGCAATAATTTAAAATATAATTAAGAATAAGGCAGTGCGGAGTTACTTTCTGGCGCCTATGTATGTATGTCTAAGAAATAGTATACGCAGAATCACTCAGACATGGGAGCTCCTTGTTTGTCACGCCACTTCTGGAGACACTACTCGGTCTAACTTTTTCGCCGCTTGCATCCATGTTTTTTCGCCGCCCAAGTAATTGAATCACTTGGGCAGCGAAAAATATGCATGCTCCGGCGGAAAAGTTAGACTGGGTGGTTATCAACGGCGTTGGGTTGTAGGTAATTGAGAAGGGAGAAGATGCCAATTAAAATGAAATATTTGATGTGATGGAATTCGAAGTTATAAAAAAAAAATAGGAAATTCTGAGTTTGTTTGAACTTGCAGTTTTGAGTCGTCTGAGACCGTCAAAACTTCTTTCCTTTTTGGAAGAAGTTTCACGAGAAGTTTTATGGATTGCGCCATCTTTTGTACTACTTTTCAATGCTTTGTACTCGTAAGACAATTAAGAACTTTCACAGATATTAGATTTTAATTTCTAACAGTCGCCCAGCAAGACAATAACTCATTGCCAGAATCCATCAAAATGCATTTTTACGAACGATAACCAACATTAAGTATAACCTCGCCGTGTTCAGAACAAAGGGAATCCGCATGTTTAGCCAGCGTAGGTGTGTAACCGATGACTCATTATCAACCAGTTCAAATTATCGGCCAAAATTAGCCAGCAATAAACGATCTGATGTCCGTTTTGTGACAGGTTAGAGTTTCTCTTTGTTATTCTCGGCCTGTTCTTCACGCCGCGCCCTGGACCTTATGATGCGTCCACGCTGGGTACACGCCCGGTCGTCCCTTTATCGGGCTCGCAGAGCAGGCAACTACAAGCGAACTACACGTGTTGTGAATGGCGGAGAGTCCTGCCGCTACCTGTTAATTATCGCTCTAACTACTTCGTAAAACTTCTGGAGATTTCTCAGACGTCTGGGCATATCCTTACATGGTGTTAATTGTTTATTTTGCCGACACTATCCTGATACGTGCTTGTTTACTACCGCCTTTTATTTGACAATCAGTTATTGGAAGTGTGAACTCTGTGAGTAACTTTGGGTTTAATACAATGGAAATCTTTGCTTGCAGAGATCGTGTAGAGTTTTTTTCACGCAGGTGTACCAAACGTCAAGAGCTGACGAACAAAAATGTCAATGGTCTTTAAAAAAAATCATTTTTACTCTATGAACAACAGACACAGAAGAAAATAGTAGTAACACTCATTCCAAAACTTGCCGCACTTCAACCATTCAATTCTGTCTGGTCCATATGTCGCAACCGTCGTCTAGCTAGAGGCGGCGAAAGGAAATGTGCATCAGTCGAGCAAACGCCGGTGTGGAAATTGTCTGAAGAAATTCTGTTCTCAGTAAAACGTCTTCACGTCCAGCCTGGCCAACTTACGAAAATCATGGTCATTGGATCTTGTTCAGCAGTATGTTAATTAGTTAGTTAGTTCAAGGCTTCATTTCCATAGAAAAGTTGTTTTCACATAGAAAAGAAAAGGGCCCTTTAGTATGGACCAGGGGAAGTGTGAAATCTATGCACATTGTGTGTTTCCACTCAGGGTACCCAACGCAAAGAAAGAGCAAGTTGAAAAGGAACAAGGAGAAAGTCAAAGATGAAAAAGTGAAGAAAGATCTGAAAACTAAAAGAAGCGAAGCTGACATGAAAGTTGAAAGTCTCAAAATCCTACCTATAGCTTTGGGGGCATCACTCTTTACAACACAGGATAGACAAATTCAACTAACTCAAACCCATAGTTTATCCCATGCGGAGAAGAGCTTGTTCAGCTTGGCCGTCCTTCTCCTGAAGTCAAGCCTCGAGGGCATTTCGAGGGCCACTGAGTTTAACACTTAACACGTTAACTACTTTTAAGTTGTTGCTATGGATTTTCAAGTTAGTTTATTATTAATAGAGTTGTAAATCCAAATTCATCGCTCGAATACATTTTTATCTTTCTAAGCAGTGAGAAAAATTGAATAGCACAATGATACATATCCTCGTACGCTAAAATCTATTCTAAAAAAGGTGGTGAAATAATTGAAATTCTGATCATTATTCCGGTACGAAAATCAGAAGTTTACCAAGGGGCACACATATGTCCCAATACACAGTCAATGGGTTAAGGGGTTATGACAGCATACTCGAAGGTGGGAACGGTGTTATTTGGAAGCAGAACGGCGGACGAAAGAGGTTGACTGATCCTAAAAGATGAGTGTCCGAAAATGACAGTAACCGGAATACGCAAGACCACACTTCTACCGATAATTCTCAATGTGAACGCTAATCGCTCCCTGAGGGAAACTGTGAGGGCCCGAGCTGGGAAATAGGTAAGCCTTCTTTTTGTTGAAATGAAATGTTTTTGTTATGTTAAGGACCACCCTTTTTCGGTCCACTGCTGTTCTGTTTTTCAGTACCTACTACTTTCTTCTTCAACTTTTATCTTGTTTCATAATCTTCTTTCTCAACAATTACTGTTTCTATGCCCTCTCTGCATAGATTCCACGTTCCCTTAATTCCATACTAAATAGTACCTTCCTTCTTCCTCTCTTTGAATTGCCTTTGTTGCGGATAGGGAGGCTTAAACTAACTAATAATCTAATCTAATCTGAACGCTAATCACCACCAACACATATTCACCAAAGCTATTTATCGGAAACTGTTTACTGCGACCATTTATGACAGCGCTCACCCGGAAAACCGTTAGGGTCTCCTCGGTAAGTTATGAGGAGACAACGTTAAACCCAAGAGTAAGATCGGAAACTCCAGTCTTCTAATGTATACAACTGGAACAAAAGGGATAAGTTTATTTTAAAAAAAGTTGACCTTAAAATCACTATTGCTCCAAAATTTTTAGTGATAAAAATAGGTGATCTGGTTTCAAGAATCATCCTTCACATTTTACATCGTTCACATTTTACAACACCGTGACGTGAGTTACTTAGGAGAATAGTGGCATGAGCAATTCATATTGGTTTCAGGCTCCCAGCGTGACGCATGAAATGAGATCTGTGAAATTGCGCAGCTTGGGACCACTCTAGGTCTTAAGGAAAATTTCGAAGTCGATCAGCATAAAAGTTTTCTCGTAGATAATTAACGCTCCAAAGTTCAGCTCAGCAACCTGAAGTATACGTCTACCATTCCAGGACGGCAATGCCTGTATTTATTAGACTCACTCGTTCAAATACGGTCAAATGAGCGTTGTGTTGAAGTGGAACATTTCCCATGGCTTCCTCAGTCTCCTGATCTCAACGCACGCTGGCTGAACTCGAGACCGCTCTCCGTAAGTACTACTGCGAGTTTCATTGTGGCATTTAGTGGACGACCATAATTTGTCAATCCAATGGCGGTTGCAAGCTGTCATTCGGGGTAAGTGTGGCACAACCACAACTGTTAGAAATTTTCCATGCTTTCGTACACGTCATTATTATTTTCTTAGACACAGTCGATCCTCGATTTATTCAGCGTCATCTAGTGCACAGTTATACCTATAAAAATTAGTCCCAGGGATCCCCAGTCATTCATAACTCAAATCAAGCGTCGTTTAAGCAGAACAACGTTAATTTTTATCAGCATCAGTAGTGTTTCGGTTAACAAGTTGATTGCGTTTGCGCGGTTACTACGATTGGCTAAGTTATATTGTAATTAACAGAGTTATAAAACCGATGATACTTCCCCTTGTAGGCTAAAATATAGATAAGAAATGTCGTTTAAGTAGAGGTTCTTTTCAAGATGACAAGGCAAGACTCGACTATAAGTGTAAGTGGAGCTTCGCTCAAGATGATAAACCAAGAAAACTCGACTGAAAGTAGAGCTCTGCTTGAGATGACCAACCGAGACTCAACTATACGTGAAGAGCTTCATTTAAGATGACAAACTAAGACTCGACTGACGTGTAGCACGATCTAAACCAACAAACGTTCCACTTACTCCCCCCAGGTGCACAGCAGAGGCCGTACACCGCAGCAGCGCTCATACCTGCCACACACCCACGTCCGATGAGACACCTCATCAATTACCATATGCTACACGTCATTAGCAAAGCCCTTGTTGCTGCAGTCTCGCCTGTGCATTATTATTATAATTCTCGACCTGAACTGATTAGGCTCACTCGGTCACTCATTAATTCCCAGCGCGAATTAATGGTTTTTCACAATCGCTCGCTCGCTGGAGGCTTATAATTGCATGATAGCTTTGCTAGACCGCAAGAAACGTGTTTTATTCTATCACAGCGTCAATTGGTTGGGAACGAGTTTACTGATTGAGGAGAGGGAGGTGCTACTGACCGTGTTGCTCATACATCAGGTGCTGGTAACAGTGTTGCATATACATCAGGTGCTGGTGACCGTGTTGCACATACATCAGGTGCTGGTGACCGTGTTGCACATACATTAGGTGCTGGTGACCGTGTTGCATATACATTAGGTGCTGGTGACCGTGTTGCACATACATCAGGTGCTGGTGACCGTGTTGCACATACATTAGGTGCTGGTGACCGTGTTGCACATACATCAGGTGCTGGTGACCGTGTTGCACATACATTAGGTGCTGGTGACCGTGTTGCACATACATCAGTTGCTGGTGACCGTGTTGCATATACATCAGGTGCTGGTGACCGTGTTGCACATACATTAGGTGCTGGTGACCGTGTTGCACACACATCAGGTGCTGTTGACCGTGTTGCATATACATCAGGTGCTGGTGACCGTGTTGCACATACACACGTATTTAAAAAAGGTTGGTGAAACATTTTTGACATTTTAAACATTTTAAATCCCAAAACTTTTGTTTAATTGAAGAATGGGTTATTTTGTTTGATTGTATGCAATTTACTTTTGTTTATTCAAGTTGAAATTTGAGCCCAAAATGAGCTTTAGAAAATTTTCAATGATGTATAGAAGTTTTTACAATGGAAATTCCAACGAAGTGAGATGTTATCTTTTTGCTTTAATTGTTCTCCTTCTCATCAACAAAAAAATGAAAAAGTGTAAATATCTGATGAATTTTACACATAAAATGTGTACCAACCACAAAGGGGTTGATTTCTTAATTACGACCACATTTCGAGCGAGTTATTAAATGTCCTAAATGATGACCGTAGCTTTAATTTAATAGAAGTTACTTATGTCTAAAATGATTACCGTAGATTCATTCAATGGGAGTTACTTATGCCCAAAATGATGAGCGCAGATTTGATTTAATGGAAGTTACTTATGTCTTAAATGATAACCGTAGCTTCAATTTAATGGGAGTTACTTATGTCTAAAATGATTACCGTAGATTCATTCAATGGAAGTTACTTATGCCCAAAATGATGAGCGCAGATTTGATTTAATGGAAGTTACTTATGTCTTAAATGATAACCGTAGCTTCAATTTAATGGGAGTTACTTATGTCTAAAATGATTACCGTAGCTTCAATTTAATGGGAGTTACTTATGCCCAAAATGATGAGCGCAGATTTAATTTAATGGAAGTTACTTATGTCTCAAATGATAACCGGAGCTTCAATTTAATGGGAGTTACTTATGTCTAAAATGATTACCGTAGCTTCAATTTAATGGGAGTAACTTATGCCAAAAATGATGGGCGTAGATTTGATTTAATGGAAGTTAATTATGTCCAAAATGATGGCCTTAGATTTGAAGGAAAATGTGAGTAGAGAAAACTGAATAACTCAATCAAAGTCCCGCACTGCAATCTTCAGGGCTAAATAACGGCGCTGAAATTATTTTTACCATGGAGCTTGAAAAAAAGAAGTAGGAAAAAACAGTTTATTGTCAATAAAGTTGATACGAAAACAATCAATGCTTTTTAACATGTCTTAACATAAAGATCCTTAGTTGGTTAACACTCAAGAGTATCGTAACACATATGTCAATTGAAGCACAACAAATGATCGGGAGGAAAGCATGAAAATGTACTCCCTCAGTTAAGTTTGATAATGCATGGAAATACTATAGATATAGTAGTAAAAAATGAGAAAAGAGCTGTTCCTCATTCAGAAGCATCGTAAAGCACGGAAGAGTTCATAACAAGCAAAACATATAATAGAAACCTATTAGAAACTGAGTTAAATTCTCTAAATAGAAACCTTGCTAATACAACTGGAGTAAAATTCTTGAAATAGAAACCTAGATATTACTACTGGAGTATAATTCTTGAAATAGAAAACTATTGGAAACTGAGTTAAATTCTCTAAATAGAAACCTACCGGCGTTCAGGATAGATGTACGAAGCAATCTGTATTTTCAATGTTAATGTAAAATTTTAGTCGATTAAAACCTGCCTTGAGGTTTTTGTTTTTATTTCACGACAAAAAACTGAATAAAATTTTCTAAATAAAAACCAATTAGAAACTGAATCAAATTCTTGAAGTAGAAACCTATTAAAAACTGAGTAAAATTATCTTAATAGAAACCTATTACAAACCGATTAAAATTCTTGAAACAGAAACATATCAAAAAATGAGACAAATAACCGAACTAAAAATGAGGAATTATCGCTCGAGCAATTTCAGAAAATTTTAATTTTGTCGAAACATAACGTGCGTGCATTCTGTAAGGCCTAGAAAATGGAGAAGAAATTAGAAGAACGTGAAGAATTAAAGATAAATGACGAGCACCGTATGGGGTTGCTCTGGTTATTTTTGTTACGTTAATATGGATAATTACGCTGTCAGTACTTGTGTACTGATGTATGTATTGTCATGAAGCGAATTTTTGGAGAATTAAAGAGAAATAATAGATAAAGAGCGGTGATATATTTATTTTATCTTTTATATATACGGGGGCAAAAAAGATGTATGCAGGCGGCGAAAAAGTTAGACTGGGTAGTGGAACAGGTGGGGTACATTTAAAGAAGTAACACAAGCATGGCCTGGCACCTGCAAAGTAACAAAATTACTCTATAAAGTTGCGAAATAATAGAAGAAGTTACAAAATTTTTATTAAAAGTACCTCAATTTTTCTAGAAAAGTAATGTAATGGCCGAAAAAGTATTACAATTACCCTTAAAAGTAAGGTAATGACCGTACAAATGGTCCCAATTACCCTTAGAACTAGCTAACTCACCCTGAAAAGTGGTAAAATTACACACATTCTAATTTCAATAAGACCGACAGAATGTTGAATGGAAATTTTGAAACACTGAAAAACTCATACTTCATTTCCTTCAAAAACATGCAAGATTTTTTGTGGTTTGTAGAATTCGCACAAAAGCTTTTATATTTTTAATTTCATGTTTGAGAATGATAAAAGTTTCTACCATTTCGGTTGTTTTCGAGCCATGGTACATTGAATCGCTTCTTTTAAATTTTCATGTGCTGATTCGAAATAGAAATCTATAACGAACTGAGTTATCGCTAATTATTAAACACTAGAGACTTGCATAGACACTAGGATAATAAAATAGTTTTCATCTTCCAACCTGACATAACAGCTGAAAATTCAAATTATTTTATATGTTACAAATTGAATTCCTTTTATTTTTGTATAAGTAAAACTCAAAACCTTGACGAATATATTCTCGTTTAAGCATTGAAGATGGAATTTTAACAATCCGAAGCATTTGCCTTAAACAGAAACAAATAAAAATGCATATTTTTACGTTGGTTCTCCTTTTCATCTATTTTCGTGAATATACAATAGTTAATATCCTCTTTCGTGGCGATATTTTCATCCACAATTAGGTCTCTACCAATTTTCCGGTCTATTTTGCACTAACTGCAAACCAATCCAGGAACTTTGTCTGCTGTGTATTTGCGAAGAATGTTCATGAAGATTACACGAAGTTGAGACGGTAAACTGAAGCATTATTTTGTCGGAATTGTCATTTGGGTTGAAATTCTATGACGTACTGAAAGGCTTTGCGATGCAAATTCAGTTAAATGCAGCATAATTGCGTCGTAATCGCTTTGAGGGTTGAAATTCTATAATGAATTGAAAGGCTTTACGATACAAAAACTGTTTAATCAAGTATAATTGGGTTGTAATTGCGTTAGTGGTTGAAAATCTGAGAAATAGAAACCAGATTCAAGGCTGTACGATGCAAAGAAAGTTAACTGGAGTCCAAGTTTGTTTTAATCGCGTTGAGGGTGTACAGAATGACTGCGGTCCGTCCACTAGTCATGCGACACTATTTTAAGCGAACCTCAACTGACACGAGCAAAAATTGTTAGTCATTCCCTGTTCTTCCAAAATTGAATTAAGCGTCGTATAGGTTCAATGAATTGGGCTAATTTTTACCTGTGTTAGTTGCGGTATTGGTACGATTGGGCTAATTTTTACCTGTGTTAGTTGCGGTATTGGTACGATTAGACTAATTTTTATCCTTGTTAGCTGCAGTATTCGTACGATTGGGCTAATTTTTACCCGTGTTAGTTGCGGTATTGGTATGATTGGGCTAATTTTTACCTGTGTTAGTTGCGGTATTGGTACGATTGGGCTAATTTTTACCTGTGTTAGTTGCGGTATTGGTACGATTGGGCTAATTTTTACCTGTGTTAGTTGCGGTATTGGTACGATTGGGCTAATTTTTACCTGTGTTAGTTGCGGTATTGGTACGATTAGACTAATTTTTATCCTTGTTAGCTGCAGTATTCGTAAGATTGGGCTAAATTTTATCCGTGTTAGTATTCGTAAAATAATGATAATGTAATTCAAAGATTTACTAAACAGGAAGCTGAGGCCATTTCATGAATCCTGAAGTATAAGTTTGTTTCCAGATACAGTGGTTTAGAATGGATGCAGAAGCGAATGAGCCATTCTCTTTGATGTAGGAATGAAACGAACAAGGTTGTCGATAAAAAAGACATTTTCCTAGGTAAATTTATGTTTTTCAATGTAGAGCTTATCAATGAAAACTGTCAAGGGAAAAAATGCGTGGTGAGACGAAAGTGATATTGAAGAGAACATATCTGATGAATTTGTTTATAAATCTAAACGTATCGGCTTCGGCAAAAATAATTGACAACAGCTGTAAAGCGGTGTTGAACAAAGGAATTCGGTTGGAGTCCGCGATGTGGACAACCTTATAGCAAAAATAATGCTGGGGACATGAAAGCGTAATAACGTCGTTTAATACAACTGAACTTTTCAGTTAAAGGTAAATTTATCATGAAATCATATAACGTCGTTTTATACAACAGAACTTTTCAGTTAAATGTAAATTTATCATGAAATTATATAACGTCGTTTTATACAACAGAACTTTTCAGTTAAATGTAAATTTATCATGAAATCGTAATTACGTCGAATGATAGAACTTAACTTTTCAGTGCAAGGTAAATCTATAAATTTTAAAAACGTAAAAAAAATTTTAAATCTTTTCGGTGCAATAGGAATGGAATGTTGTGAATGGATCAGTGAAATTTGTCACCCGAAGAGTTTTCCTTGTTTCTTTGCCACGTTCCAGTCCTATTGATGATGGAATCACCTTAAACCAATATGCTCAGTTGTAATAAACGTTTCCACGAGTTGATACCCGTAGTATAATTTTTGATTAAAGATTATCTTAAGAATTTAACTGAGCTCAATAAAATAAAATAAAACCATCCGAATATTTTATTTTCGCCTCAACCCAGTGAACTTTTTGCGTGCATGCGGCGAAAAAGTTAGACTATGAACCGAGCTCAATAAAAGGCGCAATTTATCCACTCAGAGAAAGTCTCGAACACAAGCTTTGTTATCAGGTGCGTTAATTATTTGAAAGTGTGGAGACATTAGAGAACTTGTAATATTAAATAAACTTGGGAAAAAAGATCAGAAACTCTATGTTTCTTGGACATTGAAAGCACGAACTGGTGGTAACAATATTGCTGGTGAGATAATTTTACAGTTAAAAATTATAGAATGATTGAAATTCTGAGAGTACTAGCGAGAAATTGCGGCACAGGCCTTTTTTCTCTCGTTAAAAATTGGAGGATTTGTCTTTAAAAGCTCAAATTTGGGCATGAAGACTCTTTTGAATCTGGCAACAATTCTCAGCATGCTAAATGATCTATATGTCTTGACTCGATCACCACAAATTCACACATGAATCCGGCAACAATCCGGCAAATTCTGAATCTGGCAACAATTTTACAGATTCTAAGTAGTCTTCAAGTCTTGACTTGATCATCGCAAGTTTGCTCATGAAGACTATTCTGAATCTGCAATAATTTTGCAGATTGTAAGTGGTCTTCATGTCTTGACTTGATGATCAAAAGTTTGCACATGCACGAAGACCATTCTGAATCCGGTAACAATTCTTAAGATGCTTGGTGGTCTTTATGTTTAGACTTTACGAGCACAAATTTGCACATGAAGACAACCTTAATTTGATTCCGAACAACGCGTTTCCTGAAATGGAAACAAAGCGGACCTTTCAGTTGTTTCTTCAATGCTCCCAGGAATATATGCTGCAGTGGGACGGAGTTTTTCTATTTATGAATGGTAGTTGCCAGATACTAAGAGGTCTTTCTGCCGAATTTTACTTAAGAAAATAGACATGAAAGAAAGATTTGGCCGAAAAAGATATGTGACAATAAAGCGTGAAGTAGCGACATGAAAATCGTTTAACGAATGGCTCAACACGACCTGTGTGCTGTCCAGTATGTATCTTACGTGCATAATGCACATGCACACTGAATGTGTTCTGAGGTACATACATTGTGTGTGTGTAGCGTGTTGAGTGTTATACACTGCGCAATGAGTGTGTTGCGTTTGCCCTGTATGTAGAGTGTGTGTTGCGCGTTTTACTGAATGAAATGTGAGTGTTGAGTGTTTTATTGTGCGTAGAGGGCGCGTAGTGCTTGTTTGTGTGTTGTGTTGTGTTGTAGCTATACTGTGAGTAGCGAGTGTGTTGTGGTATGTGTAGCGTGTTAGTTTTGTTTTATACTACACTGTGTGTAGCAAGTGCTGTGTGTTGTACTGTGTGCAGCGAGTGTGATGCGTGTTGCATGTCAGGCTGTGCGTAGTGTGTTGTGCTTTCACCATTTAATTCCAATTTGCAAGGAGTTTTTACCACGTGTAGATTGTAGAGTAATAAACATTTCATTTCTACATAAAGCAGAAGTAGCTTTCTGCATCGGTTGTGTTTCTATAACATTCAACAGCAAGGCGAAGAAGTTTCTAAAGTATTCCCAGTTAAATTCTTTCGAACATGGGAACAAAAATTATTTAGCAGATGGTCCTTCAATGCTTCCAGAAATAAAATGGCAGCCATTTATAAGGAAAATATGTTCAGTGGGAATGAATTTTTTTATGTATGGCAGTTCCTACTCCTGCCGCATTCCATTGATGAGGATACTTTTGTATTTTATTTTCATGTTCAAAATCAAAACCGTCTCGTTGTGTTCTCTTAATATCAATTAATATCAAGTCCTCTTTTTATTAATACAAACATGATGCTCAGACCCAGCCATTAATAGGTTTCTTGTTAAAGGACGATTTACGAACTCAAAAATGGAGGATTACTCATTTGTGGATTTGTGAAGGTTTGTTCTAATTGTTGCCGATGTAATAAGGATTCATTGACTATAGATTTTGAATCGAACTCGATTATACAGTAAAGAGCAAATTCCTTTTTTTTCGTAGTATATGTACCTAATAATCTAATTTATACCCTTTCTTGCGTAGTAAATATACCTAAAAATCTAATCCATACCTTTTCTTGCGTATCGTGAGTGAATTCAAATAGATGATTCTGAACAGCAGGCGCAAAATCAACCCACAGGCCGACGCCTGATCTTGGCTCTGTACTACGACTCCATAGATTGCCTGTCCAAATAATCAACGCTCGTAAATCAAAGCCAGTTTCGGAGCCATGTTTTATCAATAGATAAATTCAATGCGGCCACTAAATCACGATTCGAACATCAATGACTCGCCTGCCATTTTCTAATGAAATCGAGCGCATGTTCAAATTATTCCGGATGATGTCAGTGCGATTTTTATTTGTGCGGATAGGCTTTTAATTCTCGTTAGGATGGCATTAGCCTGTACTGCGAGCGTGTAATAAGAGTTAAGTGCCCGCCATGCCGACATGACCTCAGCGAAGCGTGTAATGGTATAGCTACGAGTGATGTCTCGCCCACAAACATTGTCCTCTTTATGTTCGGAAAATGAAGGCTTTCTCGTAATATCGAGCACGCCTTCATCCGGGCAGTCACGAGCTGTGTCGTCATAATGCAGGGCAACTGTTGTGGTTGTGTTTGTATCATTCATGAATTATTCAGCCATCGGTGTCTTTCTTTTCTGCTCAAATGGTTTTATTGAAAGCGTCTCGCAAGTTCGGGCGAGCGGCAAAAGTCGAGGACTGTCTTTTTCTTCGCTGGATTCTCTATGAAATCGGAAATGTATGTGAGTCGTTGATGATGTTAAATACATGAGAGATTCTTAAATACATCAGAGATTCTTAAATATATGAGAGATTCTTAAATGCATGAGAGATTCTTAAATACATCAGAGATTCTTAAATATATGAGAGATTCTTAAATACATGAGAGATTCTTAAATACATCAGAGATTCTTAAATACATCAGAGATTCTTAAATATATGCGAGATTCTTAAATACATCAGAGATTCTTAAATACCTGAGAGATTCTTAAATACATGAGAGATTCTTAAATACATGAGAGATTCTTAAATACATGAGAGATTCTTAAATACATGAGAGATTCTTAAATGCATGAGAGATTCTTAAATACATGAGAGATTCTTAAATACATGAGAGATTCTTAAATACATGAGAGATTCTTAAATACATGAGAGATTCTTAAATACATGAGAGATTTGTGCTGCAGTGAGGCTTACTTTGTTCATAGAATAACACTCACGAAAGGCGTTTTGAAATTGATGAAATTGCAGCATTTTCTATAATTTTTTTCGTCATGGAGTTCAGTTTCATAGAACTGAAAATCTTGCACGTTTCACGGAAGCCCTAGATGCTTAAGTTCGGGGCATTCACAAGTAACCAATGGGCTTCTTCTTATAAGTGATAGTGTAAAAAATGCTGTTTAGGGAACACGAAAATACATCGTTGAGAAAATGGCATTTTAGTCAATATATAGCCGAAGTAATTTTACTGGATTGATGGGCTACTTTTCAGAAGTGATTGTGTAAAAAATGCTGTTTGGAGAACACGGAAGAACATCACTGAGGAAATGATTTGTCAGTCAATATACAGTCGAAATGATTTCCCTGAACGGATGTGAAAAACGGTAGAATCAATTATCAGAATTTTAGTGCTCCATATGTCGGGCCAACTGCTACCTAAGCACTTGGGTTGAAATTCTTAGTGTAACCTGGCTGTATTTTTCTTTTGGACTTGATTGCTATGACAAAGAATCGTCACTTCGGAGACTGATATTTAATATCTACTTAAATTTCCTGATAAGAAGTTAACTATCTTCCATTTTACACGCAGACAGAAGAAATCGTTACATCCGAACCTGATATTTAATACCTACTTAAACTTCCTGTTCAGAAGTTAACTATATATCTTCCATTTTACACGCAGAAAGAAGAAATCGTTACATCCAAACCTGATAACCTTAAGCTTCCTGTTAAGAAATAAACTATCTTCCATTTTACACGCAGAACGTCGCCATTTCGTGAAAAATACACACCGCCATTAACGGACCGAATTTCTGATCTTCTGGATTATTCTTTAAGCAACATGCACTTTTGTTTGACATTTCCCAGTGCACTGGAAAGCGAGTTTGATTTCCTTTGTTCTCATCAGCAATTATGATTTGGAGTTCACTGGGTGACAAAAAATTGGCAACTCCAAGTTTTTACGAGCAATTTGTGGCGAGTAACGCGAGGGAGAGACTCTTTTCGGGTGACGCTGATCCGCAATTTATGACCCGGAGAAATGATTTTTCGAAGTCTGAGCTGCGAAATAAGGTCGATTCCTTGCATCAGGGAACTTTCACTTGCGCTGGGAATAATATCTTCGTTTTGATTTCTATAAGAAAAATTGGATTTCGCATCTAACGAAGGTGCATGAGGTCAATTTGAGAACATTTATTTGTTCTGGCTAAATTTTTCTTTCGGGGAAAAATGTCGTTATCATACTCAGTGACCTCACGCGTGTTTTGCCACCATAGCCTTGTGGCTAGAGGGTTCTGCCGCCGTGCGGGAGACCCGGGATCGAATCTCAGCGCTGGCAGTGGCGATTTTCTCTGTTAGGAGAAAAAATTCCAAGCACAATACCCCACTCTACCCAGGTGTCTGAAATGGGTACCGGTCTTGACCGGGGGAAAGCGTCATGGCGTCCTGGCGTTAGTTATAAGGCATTTGAAAATCCAATGTACAAGGTGATATGTATCAGGCTTGATTGGAAATAAAGCATCCGTAGATGCCTTCATTATTATTTTGTGGTTTCAGTTTTGCTAAAACTTTTTAAATATTTCAAACGAACCTCCGGGATGTGTGATTCTCTCGTAAATGAGAATGATATCAAAGCTACCATCTTCGTTATTTTAAACGGACTCATAAGGTGTGTGATTCTCTCATAGATGAGAATGATATCAAAGCTACCATCTTAGTTATTTTAAACGGACTCATAAGGTGTGTGATTCTCTGTTAAATGAGAATGGCATCAAAGCTACAACCTTTGTTTATTTTAAGCGGACTCATAAGGTGTTTGATTTTCTCGTAAATGCGAATCAATGCTACAACCTTATCATATTTTAAGCTTACCTACAGAATAAATTTAACCTTTATAATACTTCGTGAGCGATTTACCTCTTGATATATAACAACTGTTGGCTGATTATCGAAGCAGACTTCAGTTTCAATTATAATTAAAGCTATAGACCCTAAAACTAATCACTCTAAATGTTTTTATTTTCCCGTAGTTGACAGTGAAGTAAGGACTTAGCTTTCTACCTGCCCAGTCTAACTTTTTCGCCGCCAGCATGCATGTTTTCGCCGCCCAAGTGATTTAATCGCCTAAATCACTTAGGCGGCGAAAAACATGCACGCAGGCGGCGAAAAAGTTAGACTGGGAAGGACTTTTCACACAAGACAGCGTGATGAATTATATTATTGGCAGACAACCAATTTTACGCTACATGAAAAGAGTCAACCTGAAATATCGTTAGCGTATCAAAAAGTTGAACTGTACTCTTTGCATTCATACGATTTGCTAATTTTGAATAGTATTGAATTGTATGTATTACTAATTTTTAAATTCGCATGTTGACATAATCTTACGCATATTGTAGTTACGGGTATCATACCTACGCAATACGCATTTATACGGAGGCTGATACGTGCCTGTGTACGTAGACTGATACGTCAGAGTTGGTACCAATATAGTAGGAGTAGGTATATATTTAGTTCAAGGATTGCGATGAGTAAGTATTATTTTTGGTTGAATTTCATGTTAATGAAAACATCTCAAATTTCACATTTCATAAACATAAATCATCTTTACAGCGCCGTTCAGAACAATGCTTCTTTCTCCGATCGATTCATCCCTGGAGTTTTTACGCCATTGTGAATCAGATTCCATGCGACAAATTTTTGAACCGTATTTATTTTTCGAGTGTAAGAGCCTTGGGATCAAATCCTGTTAAAAGACGCTCACAATTCTCGATCGGGAGTCAAACAACAGCGATGTCCAAGACGGAGATTTTTCTGCAGCGGTGTTGGAGAGCACGCATCTGCCCTCTCGGGGGGATTAGGACAGACTTGAAGTGTTGACAACACCTGCATCTCTGTCACACGGTGGTCGCACTGGGCGTCCAGCCTTCAGCTCTTTTGCAAACTCATTTGATGTTGGGGTGCGTCAGCAGCTGAGTTAACTTTGGCCGCGTCAGGCTGCTTTGATATGCTTCCATGTGCACAATGGAGAGCGTGACGGTGTTGTTAAATCGAGACAAAATCGCTATGCGGCGGTGCTGTTAAATCGAGACAAAATCACTATGCGGCGGTGCTGTTAAATCGAGACAAAATCGCTATGCGGCGGTGATGTTAAA
Organism: Morinoia aosen; assembly: GCA_030386875.1. Classification (NCBI taxonomy): domain Eukaryota; kingdom Metazoa; phylum Arthropoda; class Malacostraca; order Amphipoda; family Talitridae; genus Morinoia; species Morinoia aosen. The sequence goes on along the minus strand of CM059559.1, from coordinate 8,772,186 downwards.
TCGAGACAAAATCGCTATGCGGCGGTGATGTTAAATCGAGACAAAATCGCTATGCGGCAGTGCTGTTAAATGGAGACAAAATTGTCATGCGGCGGTGCTGTTAAATCGAGACAAAATCGTTATGCGGCGGTGCTGTTAAATCGAGACAAAATCGCTATGCGGCGGTGATGTTAAATCGAGACAAAATCGCTATGCGGCGGTGATGTTAAATCGAGACAAAATCACTATGCGGCGGTGATGTTAAATCGAGACAAAATCACTATTCGGCGGTGCTGTTAAATCGAGACAAAATCGCTATGCGGCGGTGATGTTAAATCGAGACAAAATCGCTATGCGGCGGTGCTGTTAAATCGAGACAAAATCGCTATGCGGCGGTGATGTTAAATCGAGACAAAATCGCTATGCGGCGGTGATGTTAAATCGAGACAAAATCGCTATGCGGCAGTGCTGTTAAATGGAGACAAAATTGTCATGCGGCGGTGCTGTTAAATCGAGACAAAATCGTTATGCGGCGGTGCTGTTAAATCGAGACAAAATCGCCATGCGGCGGTGCTGTCAAATCGAGACAAAATCGTTAGTGATCCAGATCACATCGAAGTCGAATCATGAGCGACCATGTTATGGACGAATCATGAGCTATAATGACTAAATCGTATGTTTTTGAGATCGAATGACGACGGAGTCGTAAGCTGTCAAGATTAAATCTGGACAAAATCGTGTGCTATCAAGACCAAATCAAGAGTAAACGGTAAGTGAAAAATAACAAATTTAAATCGTAATCTGCAAGATCAAATAGTAACTGAATCGTTAGCTCCCATTACCAAATCAAGACTAAATCATAGGTTATCGTGACCAAATCATAACTGAATAGTTAAATTAGGGATCGAAAAATGTCATCCAATTTTCATTTTTCCAAGGGGCATCTTCTCCAACGAACTTAGCCCTGCAGAAAAATTAATTTCAATACCACGGATTTTGGGAACCCAATTTCGTCTCTTGAGCGCCCGTCGATGGTGAGCGGGTTACCTAAGACGAAAAAAACACAAATATGTAAAGCTTTTTGCACTCAGATTGCTCTTTAAAGCTAAAAATCTTATTAAAAACTTAGACTCTCTCCAATTCAACCCCCAGATATCGTTAGAGTAGACAATATGTAGTGTGTAGAGGAGAAAAAATTCAAATCCTTAAGTTCTGAAATTCGTTTTGAATTTTTTTTTTCAAAACGAAATTCAAAATTTACGAATTCGAAGTTTTTTCTCCACTACACACTACAGATTGTCTACACGATATCGTTAGTGTAGACAGTCTTTAGTGTGTAGTGGAGAAAAAATTCGAATTCATAAGTTTTGAATTTCGTTTTGGTAGAAAATTTGGATGCCGCACCACTGCCAAGAACGTTATTCCTTTGTTGAAATGTCTCAAAATTTCAAACATATCGTACTATTATAATACATGAAAATGTGAGGGCCCGAGCTAAAGGTTAGGTAGGCTTCCTTTTTGTTGTAATAAAATAGGTTTTTGTTTTGTTACGGACCATCTTTTTTCGGTTCACTGCTCTCCTGTTTTTCAGCACCTACTACTTTCTTCTTAAACTTTGATCTTGTTTCATGAACTTCTTTCCTAGCTTACTGTTTCTGTGCACTTTGTGCATAGATTCCGCGTTCCCTCAACTCCATACTAAATGGTGCCTTCCTCTTTCCTCTCTTGGAACATCTTTGTCGTGGTTAAGGGAGGCTAAAACTTTCTTATATAATAATAATAATAATAATAATAATAATAATAATAATAATAATATAATACATGAATGATGCAATAAATTAAATAGATGAGTTATTTCGTAACTGAATATGAATATAGACGAATGATGAATGAATATAGATGAATACAAATGAATGAACGCTTTATTATAGAACATATGAATGATCGAAACGAGCTACTGCAAACGATTATTTCTATGAATTTTATAATTTCAATAGAAGAATTTTATAGAATTTCATACTTTTAATTAGTTGTTAGTTGTGACATAACACAAAAATTGTCGCAAAAGTAATTTAACCATGGTGCGCGTTCATATCTCTGTGCAAATCCTACGAATCTTTCACATGATGATGGATCAAGACCTAACGACCTAAAACTTTTTTAATGATGAATGCATAATTTAAACTTTTTCCAGTTTTTGAATTACAATCTTTTGAGCTGCTGTGGCTTTATTTTAATCTTTTCATTGAATTCACTCACTAAGCAAAATTTCCTATTTAAAAAAATTGGTATGAAACACTTCTCGAAAGGCTTCTAGTGTACTTTAATCTGACCTCGTTAGTAATTGTGCCGCTAAAAACAGAAATATATTACTGACTTCTCAACATAATTATCCATGTCTTCACTGCTGCTATAATTTTCGTTGGCATTTTCGAACTTAGAATGCCGTATTAAAAGCGTTTGCATCAGAGCATTACAAGACACATTAACCATCGGTACTATAGTTCTTAGAATTTTTTTTTAGCTGGAAGTAAATTATTGTTTAGAATTCTTCGCCATTTCACGGAAAGGGTTGAATCTTGAGTCTCACTTCCTATCGAAATACTAGTCGTGTAAGATCACCAAGTCAAATCTTGTCTCCTACATGACTGTTTCCAATAATGTAATTTGCCATGGGTAATATCGCCGATCTTCAGTCTACTGTTAAACCGTTTATCGAATGTACTGTTAAATATAGTCCATTTGACCTATGTTGTAAAATGAAATATCTGATATCGATTAAATTATCTCACTGATCAGTCTAATGCGAAACTAGGTTAAGTGATTTAGGTTAAACATTATTGTACACCTTAGAATAACGTGATGGTAGGATGCCCCAGAAGTCGCTGAACTTATTCGGGCCCACAGGTAGCTATATTCAAATTTGACCATTTTAATAGACTTAAGAAACATTCTACCTCTGTATCTCCTGTGGTAAATAAATTGTTTAAATTGTTTAAATTGTTTAAAAAACATCCAGCAATCTCAGGCGGGTGTTTCTTCTTGAAGGGATTTTGATAACGTAGCCAAAATTCCAAACTCAGCTCAAGTTACAAAGTGGGTGCTGGATCTTCTCTGCGTCCTGGCGTTAGTTGTAAGGCATTTCAAAAATTAATTTGTAAGATGAAATGCATTTAAAGGAATAAGATGAAACATATTTTATGGACATGCTTTTATGTAAAAGCCTCTGAAAAATCAACGTACAATAGGAAATATAGCAACACGATTAAAATAAAATATATTCCATGAATTTTCCCGGAAGTGAAAGCTTTTGAAAAGCCAATACATGAAGTCATTCGCATCAACACGACTGAAATGAAAAATCTTTCTCGAATGTGCTTGGATGTGAGAAGAACGACTCACTGCAGGACTGAGCAGCGAACAAGGACTTAGAAGATAGAAAGAGGAGAAATCAAAGAGAAGCAAGAGGGTAAAAGAAGAGAGATGCAGGGATGAGGAACAAAAGAAGACAAAGTTTAAAAAGGAAGATGGAGGAGAACAAGAGCAGCATGAGATGTCGTGAGTGAGGCGATGATGGGATAAGAGAAAGAGAGAGGAAGAGGGAGGGAGATAGAGGGGAGAGGAAGAATAAAGAGATCAGGAGATCAACGGAAGAAAGCTACACAAGAAATGTTCTGCCGTGATTTTAATGTTTCTAAAACAAAGCACTTGAGAATTTTGCAAGCCAAATTCCAATTGGAAGAAAGAAATAGAAGTGAGAGAGAGACTGAGAAAGAGGGGAAAAAAGAAGAGAGAGAGAGATTGAGGGAGAAAGAGGGAAATTCTAATTGGAAGAAAGAGAGAGAAGTGAGAGAGACTGAGAAAGAGGGAAAAAAGAAGATTGAGAGAGAGAAGGAGAGCGAGGGAAGAGGGAAGAGTACGCAAGGGAGCTGGTATTGCTGAGTTGTGCGATGCCCTTTGGTTAAAGGTGATGACTCCTTGGGGAGTGTGGTGTGGTGCAGTGTGGTGCGGTGTGGTGCAGTGTGGTGCGGTGTGGTGCAGTGTGGTGCGGTGTGGTGCGGTGTGGTGCGGTGTGGTGCAGTGTGGTGCGGTGTGGTGCGGTGTGGTGTGGTGTGGTGCGGTGTGGTGCGGTGTGGTGCGGTGTGGTGCAGTGTGGTGCGGTGTGGTGCGGTGTGGTGTGGTGTGGTGTGGTGTGGTGCGGTGTGGTGCGGTGTGGTGCAGTGTGGTGCGGTGTGGTGCGGTGTGGTGTGGTGTGGTGCGGTGTGGTGCGGTGTGGTGCAGTGTGGTGCGGTGTGGTGCGGTGTGGTGCAGTGTGGTGCGGTGTGGTGCAGTGTGGTGCGGTGTGGTGCGGTGTGGTGCGGTGTGGTGCGGTGTGGTGCGGTGTGGTGCGGTGTGGTGCAGTGTGGTGCGGTGTGGTGCGGTGTGGTGCGGTGTGGTGCGGTGTGGTGCGGTGTGGTGCAGTGTGGTGCGGTGTGGTGCAGTGTGGTGCGGTGTGGTGCGGTGTGGTGCGGTGTGGTGCGGTGTGGTGCGGTGTGGTGCAGTGTGGTGCGGTGTGGTGCGGTGTGGTGCGGTGTGGTGCAGTGTGGTGCGGTGTGGTGCGGTGTGGTGCGGTGTGGTGCGGTGTGGTGCGGTGTGGTGCGGTGTGGTGCGGTGTGGTGCGGTGTGGTGCGGTGTGGTGCAGTGTGGTGCGGTGTGGTGCAGTGTGGTGCGGTGTGGTGCAGTGTGGTGCGGTGTGGTGCAGTGTGGTGCGGTGTGGTGCGGTGTGGTGCGGTGTGGTGCGGTGTGGTGCGGTGTGGTGCAGTGTGGTGCGGTGTGGTGCAGTGTGGTGCGGTGTGGTGCAGTGTGGTGCGGTGTGGTGCAGTGTGGTGCGGTGTGGTGCAGTGTGGTGCAGTGTGGTGTGGTGTGGTGCGGTGTGGTGCAGTGTGGTGTGGTGTGGTGCGGTGTGGTGCAGTGCGGTGCGGTGTGGTGCAGTGTGGTGCGGTGTGGTGCGGTGTGGTGCAGTGTGGTGCGGTGTGGTGCAGTGTGGTGCGGTGTGGTGTGGTGTGGTGTGGTGCAGTGTGGTGCAGTGTGGTATGGTGTGGTGCGGTGTGGTGCAGTGTGGTGTGGTGTGGTGCGGTGTGGTGCAGTGTGGTGCGGTGTGGTGCAGTGTGGTGCGGTGTGTTGCAGTGTGGTGTGGTGCAGTGTGGTGTGGTGTGGTGTGGTGTGGTGCGGTGTGGTGCAGTGTGGTGTGGTGCAGTGTGGTGTGGTGTGGTGCGGTGTGGTGCAGTGTGGTGCGGTGTGGTGCAGTGTGGTTCAGTGTGGTGCGGTGTGGTGTGGTGTGGTGCAGTGTGGTGCGGTGTGGTGCAGTGTGGTGTGGTGTGGTGCGGTGTGGTGCAGTGTGGTGCGGTGTGGTGCGGTGCAGTGTGGTGCGGTGTGGTGCAGTGTGGTGCAGTGTGGTGTGGTGCAGTGTGGTGCGGTGTGGTGCAGTGTGGTGCGGTGTGGTGCAGTGTGGTGCAGTGTGGTGCGGTGTGGTGCAGTGTGGTGCAGTGTGGTGCGGTGTGGTGCAGTGTGGTGCAGCGTGGTGCAGTGTGGTGTGGTGTGGTGCAGTGTGGTGCGGTGTGGTGCAGTGTGGTGCAGTGTGGTGTGGTGCATTGTGGTGCGGTGTGGTGCAGTGTGGTGCGGTGTGGTGCAAAGTGGTGTGATGTGGTGCAGTGTGGTGCAGTGTGGTGCGGTGTGGTGCAGTGTGGTGCAGTGTGGTGCAGTGTGGTGCGGTGTCGTGCGGTGTGGTGCAGTGTGGTGCAGTGTGGTGCAGTGTGGTGCGGTGTCGTGAGGTGTGGTGCAGTGTGGTGCGGGTGGTGCAGTGCGGTGTAGTGTGGTGCAGTGTGGTGCGGTGTGGTGCGGTGTGGTGCGGTGTGGTTCAGTGTGGTGCGGTGTGGTGTGGTGCAGTGTGGTGCGGTGTGGTGTGGTGCAGTGTGGTGCGGTGTGGTGCAGTGTGGTGCAGTGTGGTGCAGTGTGGTGTGGTGTGGTGCAGTGTGGTGCGGTGTGGTGCAGTGTGGTGCAGTGTGGTGCGGTGTGGTGCATTGTGGTGCGGTGTGGTGCAGTGTGGTGTAGTGTGGTGCGGTGTGGTGCGGTGTGGTGCAGTGTGGTGCGGTGTCGTGTGGTGTGGTGCGGTGTCGTGCAGTGTGGTGCAGTGTGGTGCAGTGTGGTGCGGTGTGATGCGGTGTGGTGCGGTGTGGTGCAGTGTGGTGCGGTGTGGGCATTATGGAATCTAGCACATTCATGATTCTAAATGGCGTTTGAAAATCATAGATTCATGATTCACTCGCAAATACAATATATATGTGCCTATTGTTACATGGAAACAAATTTATATGTGCCTTTTGTTACATGGAAACAAATACATATGTGCCTTTTGTTTCATGGAAACAAATACATATGTGCCTTTTGTTACATGAAAACAAATACATATGTGCCTTTTGTTACATGGAAACAAATGTATATGTGCCTATTGTTACATGGAAACAAATTTATATGTGCCTTTTGTTACATGGAAACAAATATATAAGTACCTATTGTTACATGGAAACATTGAATTGATATTGCAATAGGATAGTTGAGCAAGTTATAGAAAACAATGGTAGAAAAGAGCTCGGCTGCCCACAGACCAGGGAAACTTAGATTAATAAAAGTTGCTGATATAATTCGAGTGGAATGAACAAAAGTTCAAATTCAACTTACCAAGAAATATATGCTAATATCGCTGTGGATATTTAAGACTGCAGCGATGCTATGCCTATCGAGATTCAAAAAACGTTTGAAAGAACTATAGATGGGATGAACTATAGATGGGATGAACTATAGATGGGATGAACTATAGATGGGATGAACTATAGATGGGATGAACTATAGATGGGATGAACTATAGATGGGATAAACTATAGATGGGATGAACTATAGATGGGATGAACTATAGATGGGATGAACTATAGATGGGATGAACTATAGATGGGATGAACTATAGATGGGATGAACTATAGATGGGATGAACTATAGATGGGATGAACTATAGATGGGATGAACTATAGATGGGATGAACTATAGATGGGATGAACTATAGATGGGATGAACTATAGATGGGATGAACTATAGATGGGATGAACTATAGATGGGATGAACTATAGATGGGATGAACTATAGATGGGATGAACTATAGATGGGATGAACTATAAATAGGATGAACTATAGATGGGATGAACTATAGATGGGATGAACTATAGATGGGATGAACTATAGATGGGATGAACTATAGATAGGATGAACTATAGATGGGATGAACTATAGATGGGATGAACTATAGATGGGATGAACTATAGATGGGATGAACTATAGATGGGATGAACTATAGATAGGATGAACTATAGATGGGATGAACTATAAATAGGATGAACTATAGATGGGATGAACTATAGATGGGATGAACTATAGATGGGATGAACTATAGATGGGATGAACTATAGATGGGATGAACTATAGATAGGATGAACTATAGATGGGATGAACTATAGATGGGATGAACTATAGATGGGATAAACTATAGATGGGATGAACTATAGATGGGATGAACTATAGATGGGATGAACTATAGATGGGATGAACTATAGATGGGATGAACTATAGATGGGATGAACTATAGATAGGATGAACTATAGATGGGATGAACTATAGATGGGATGAACTATAGATGGGATGAACTATAGATAGGATGAACTATAGATGGGATGACATTAAAAATTAAGGAAATGCACAACACGCTTCTTAATCCTATGCTGATATTTTCATTTTAAAATAGTTTTATACGGCGCATATTTGTAACTCCCAAAAAATGCTCACATAATTGCGCGAGGAGGATATACTAGGACGCTATGCAAGAGTTTTTTTTTACAGAAAACACGTTAAACTTTTCAGAAATGCTGTCAGTTGTTCGTTCTACATAATGTGCGAGGGATTATGTTGTTGTTTGGTATCAAGTATTGCGAATTGTTGCTTGTTATTTGTTCTCCTCTGTAATTCAGTATAATTAAACTCACCGCTATATTTTGGCCGTAGTGTTTCGCGGTCCTGTTTTTAGTTGTAGTTTTTACACTAACATTTTTAACAATAATGTTTTATACCGTTATTTTTAGTCATAATATTCTGAAGAGTAATTTTTAGTAATGATATTCTGAACCGTTATTTTTAGCCATGATATTCTGAACCGTAATTTTTAGTCATAATATTCTGAAACGTAATTTTAGTCACAATATTCAGAACCGTAATTTTAGTCACAATATTCTGAACCGTAATTTTTAGTCATAATATTCTGAACCGTAATTTTTAGTCATAATATTCTGAACTGAATTTTAGTCACAATATTCTGAACCGTAATTTTTAGGCATAATATTCTGAACCGTAATTTTAGTCACAATATTCTGAACCGTAATTTTTAGGCATAATATTCTGAACCGTAATTTTTAGCCATAATATTCTGAACCGTAATTTTAGTCACAATATTCTGAACCGTAATTCTTAGGCATAATATTCTGAACCGTAATTTTAGTCACAATATTCTGAACCGTAATTTTTAGGCATAATATTCTGAACCGTTATAGTTAGCCATAATATTTCAAACTGTTATTTTAGATATTTATGTTTCAAACTGTTATTTTCAGTCATGGTCTTTTTCACTGCTATTTCAGTCATAATAATTTATGCTGTTTTTTCAGTCATAGGGTTTTATATAACTTTTAGGAATAGTATTTTATGCTATTTTTAGTAATAGCATTGAAAGTACTTTTTAGATATAGTATTTTGAATAGTTCATTTAGTACGTTAACTGTTATTTTATAAATCACATTTTGTACTATTATTTGCATTTCTGAGACTCGACCTTCAATTTAAAATGAAGCTTTATTTCTCTGATACAAGATGCAAAGTTAGACCTTCCCGAACAATATTGTAAGAAATCAGTACTTATTTGTATATTAACAAAGTGCGGTTTCAATAAAAAATATTTGATCACAGAATATTAACTAGTACATGAATACAACGCGAGCTCAATAACAGAATATTGTTGAAATAAATAAACATTTGGTAAGAGAACATTTACAAGTGCATGAACACTACACGTGTTTGTTAACAGAGTAATATGTTCAAATAAACAAACATTAGATGATGAAATGTCTGCAAGCTTTTAAAGAATTATAGCGAGTTTCCTTCATCAATTTGAAAATGGATTCAAACAGAAAAATGAACTTTTTTTAGGACACAGTTCGTGAAAAAAAAGTTCACAGTTCCTCTCACTGGCTACTATGTTAACCTATTTTTCTTGTAATTTTCCCATAGTTACATTAACATCGTTGTACGTCGTGGCATGCAAAACTTCATTGTTAAATTCAATTAAACTTTTTTATTTTCCACTAATTTTTTCAGTTTCAGGAACCATAATCGGTGTTTCCTAGCATAGTTTTTTTATGAGTTCAATGAATTGTTTTAACACTAAGTTGGTAAATCATTTCTGACTACAGTTTTGCTATGCGTAATCTGTAAATTTGTAGTATTTAATAATGGTATTATAAGTATAAGTTGTAATAAAAATAATATAAGTTTATGTCACGCATATATTATAAATTATATCTCATCTAAATTGTACACCATGCCATGTATAATTTGCTAACTGGACCTTATCTAAGTTGTAAATCCAGCCGGGTCTTACTTAATTGTAAATCATACGGTGATGTCTAATTTAAGGATAATGGCGCGTGCAGTTTGTAAATTATGGCTTGTATAATTTACAAAACATGGCTAGTCTAATTTGCAAATCCTGGCATGTCCAACTTGCAAATCAAGGGCAGTCGAATTTTTTTTTTCAGGGAATGTTTAATTTGTAAGTTATGGCATGTCTAAGTTGGCATGTCTAAGTCAAAGGAGAGTCCAATTTGTTAATCATGAACTGTTTTATTTTGACACCATGGTACATCTAATTTGTAATTCGCTACGAGATGCAATTGCGCTTCAATGATCGTTAGGCAACCATTGAAGGTGTTAAACTTTGATTTTAACTTTGTTCAAAATATGTGGAAACAAAATACACGAGCATATGTCCACGCCAGTCTCCGAATTTGAAAAAAATTTCAGGTGATACACTTTGAAAAACAACACAAAATAACCGATGATGACCCTGTACCAAAACACTTTCTCGGGCCCACATTGAAGTGGAAAACCAACCCTAGAGCACCAGATCTGAACGGGCCACTCTTCGATAATCCGAACCGAGATGTAACCAAGATCTGAGATCGTAGTCTGCACAGGAAACGGAGGCTCAAAGTGACAGCAGACCAAATTATTGGACCTTGTTCAACTTATTACCCCACAAATGAGAAAAATAATAACGAAACTAAAAAAAATAATAACAATAACGAATCCAAAACTGAAAAATAGTCCGTCACACCGAAGGAAGTTTCACAGCGGTTCAGTTAGAGAAGGCCAGCGTATTCCAGATGCCGTCATTAGAGGCTGTTAAAGTTCTTCTCGGGCCCGCCCCTCCTTCCGCTGCAGATCTTTACCTTTGGAGGGCACAGCACTGGAGTTTCCGGGCACAGCACTGGAGTATCTGGGTGCAGCACTGGAGTATCTGGGTACAGCACTGGAGTATCTGGGCACAGCACTGGAGTATCTGGGCACAGCACTGGAGTGTCTGGGCACAGCACTGGAGTATCTGGGCACAGCACTGGAGTATATGGGTACAGCACTGGAGTATCTGGGCACAGCACTGGAGTATCTGGGTACAGCACTGGAGTATCTGGGCCCAACACTGGAGTATCTGGGTACTGCACTGGAGTATCCGGGCACAGCACTGAAGTATCTGGGCACAGCACTGGAGTATCTGGGCACAGCACTGGAGTATCTGGGCACAGCACTGGAGTATCTGGGTACAGCACTGGAGTATCTGGGCACAGCACTGGAGTATCTGGGCACAGCACTGGAGTATCTGGGTACAGCACTGGAGTATCTGGGCACAGCACTGGAGTATCTGGGCACAGCACTGGAGTATCTGGGCACAGCACTGGAGTATCTGGGTACAGCACTGGAGTATCTGGGCACAGCACTGGAGTATCTGGGCACAGCACTGGAGTATCTGGGCACAGCACTGGAGTATCTGGGTACAGCACTGGAGTATCTGGGTACAGCACTGGAGTATCTGGGCACAGCACTGGAGTATCTGGGTACAGCACTGGAGTATCTGGGCACAGCACTGGAGTATCTGGGCACAGCACTGGAGTATCTGGGTACAGCACTGGAGTATCTGGGCACAGCACTGGAGTATCTGGGCACAGCACTGGAGTATCTGGGTACAGCACTGGAGTATCTGGGTACAGCACTGGAGTATCTGGGTACAGCACTGGAGTATCTGGGCACAGCACTGGAGTATCTGGGCACAGCACTGGAGTATCTGGGTACAGCACTGGAGTATCTGGGCACAGCACTGGAGTATCTGGGCACAGCACTGGAGTATCTGGGTACAGCACTGGAGTATCTGGGCACAACACTGGAGTATCTGGGCACAGCACTGGAGTATCTGGGTACAGCACTGGAGTATCTGGGTACAGCACTGGAGTATCTGGGCACAGCACTGGAATACCAGAATATTTAAGTATAGGAGTGGAATATCTGGGTACAGTACGTGAATATGACTGTACGGAAAATAACTTCAAGGAAAAATGGGTTAAAACGATAAAGCACAGTTTAAAATTTCTACACAAAGATCACTGTAAAAATCTCAAGAGAAACTTAACAAATAATGTAATGTTAAAATTGTGACACCTTTATTTTAACATACTTAACATTCTAGGGACATTTACCCAATACTGATGATATAATTGGCAAGTTGTTACACTGAATTACAAATAGACATCGCTGTTGAGAAAAAAAATGACCTAGGATCATTTGGAAAGCTGATTTCTCAAGACAAGTTTTGGCTGAACTTTTGCAGCGCGAACAAGACCCAGAGCAGAGCAAGCGGCTGTGGAATGACGAGCGTTTGCTTAGGGAAGGTAGAAAGGTGAAAGTCTAAGTTGTTTGTGCACTAAATGGAAGTGAAAGTTAATTGGAGATGAGATTTTGTGGGTAACTGACTTTCCGTCATGAATGCGTGCCAAGTCAGCGGATTACAGTGGTTGTAACCTAAAAACTGATTTGAAATATTTCTACGATGGTAAACACTATTTCACGTTATAGTGAAAAATTGTTATTTATTACGAATTATTTTACATACAACCGAGGATTTTGAAAGAGGTCATATATAAGTACATGTATTTCTACTATGTTAATCTGTCGTTGCTATGCTTAACTCAAAAACTCAATATGAAGTATTATCGAACACTATAACTCATTTCATAATATAACATACCTCTTTTTCATAATCACATAAATCGAAAATTTTTGCAATACTTCAAGTCCTTTACATGTAACGTCAGAAAAAAAATGCAAATTTACCACAATTAATTTAATTCCATTTAAGGAAGTGCTCTACATGTAACGTCAAAAAAGTGCATATTTACCTCAATTAATTTAATTTCATTTAAGGAAAACCAGTCTCGCAAACCTGCGGGAGAAAATACGTCTCGCGATCAGCGAGTCGCAAACGAGCGGATAATCACCGCACGGGAGAACACAAATGATTTAAGCAAAATAATTGGAAGTTGTTCTCGCAACAAAAACGCAGCTGCCAAGCGCGCAATACGCTGTGTAAAACCATAAAATAATTACGCTACCAACAGAACTTTGCAAGCGAAGATTTAATTATTACAGGACATTTCAAGCTCGTTCACTAGCAACGAGTCTTGCGCATTCTCTAAAAAACGGGCGCTTCATCAACGCAGAAATGAGTTCACAAGTGCTGCAGAAATGAAGCTATGTTCAACGCTGGGTGTCGGAGTCCCTATGAATATTGAAATGAAAAGCTCATGTACAAAAGCAAAGATAAAGCATTAATAGATGGAAAATTGCACAGGCTCCGTTTTGATTGGACACACCCGTTCGATCTCGTCTCCTCGGCGCTGCTCGAAAACAAGTGAGGGTTCAAATTCAGTGGAGAATTTTTTTGAAGAGCTGCAAACACGACACTGAAATATTCTCGGCTTTTATCATCAATTAAAATTAACACTGCTGCATAACATTCAATTTGCCGGCGAAAAAATGCACAGAACATGCATTGGGCGATCGGCACCAGCAGAAACATTGGCGTCAATTCCAATACATCCAAAAAGCCTTTCTGACAGCAGCCTTTTAAAATGCGCGAGCGGCGAATCCTCATTCTAAACAACTGGGCTGCTTTTGCAATGCCCGCAGGTCTTCTTGGTGAAGGGCAAATTTGATTTCACTGATCAGCTTTGTCTTGAACTCCTGGATTTGTTCGTTATGATAAAACGCGGAAAGTTATTTCGAGTCACCATAATTTCAATGAACATTGAAGTATAAGGAACTGCCGCATTACACGTAATAATCCTGATTTTTTTAATAATTCCAATTAATCATAGTACACAGCTTTTCAATATTCTTAAATCAAATGCAAAGAGTTCTTTGTTTTAAATGACGATGATTCATGGTAAGCAGAGAGGTTTGCTGCAGAAAGAATCAACACATCAACACGGACGACTTTAGGAAAATCTCAAAAAAGCTTTGTTATAAAAATATTGTCACCTTCGTGACGATGATGGCTTACCCTCACATTTATTTTAGATTTAATGGGAATGCCACTCGTTGTACAACATTTAACCGCATATACGGTTAGGCATAGTCCTGCCATGTTCCGAGTTTATATATAACTTCATTTCACTGAAGAATGCTGTAACGTTGAGTTATTAGACCCAAGCGCTCAAATTCTTATATGTGTTGGTGCGACTGAAATTTTTTATCTGCCTCTGTATTTTATTTCATTTAATGGCTTTTTTTCAGCCTATAATTGCGGTCCGCTCAAACAATGATTCATGTTTTCGTACAACATAAACTCACACTTAGTATTATTGTTTTAAATAGCGTTAGAGAAACGTTTCATAAAATTAAGACCTGTTTAATCGATAAATTTACATATTTTGTTGAAGTAATAAAGGGTTTCATGATCATCCCATTCACTTGACACCCGCCTTGAGAACATCTCGATTAAACTGAAAGTAGAGCCGCTACCCAGTCTAACTTTTTCGCCGGTGCATGCATGTTTTTTTGCCGCCCAAGCGATTTAATTACTTGTGCGGCGAAAAACATGCATGTAGGTGGCTAAAAACTTGGACATGGTAAAAATCTGAAAAGGCTGGTAGTGGTTTCGAAATGTTCCGTTAAAAGACAAGGAGAGCATTTTATCTCTCCCAAATGTTTTATTTATCTATTCATCTCTCCTGTACTTATTGCAATGTATACGTACGTACGTTCATGCACTTAGTAACAACATTTACTACTCGATAGAAACATATGTAATGTGTACAAGTGCGTTTTGGTGTACACATGTCTAAAGTAACAACACACGTACTATCGTATTTGCATATCAAGAGTCCATGATACAGCACATAATTTGTGCTAATGTAGCGCACAATTTTGTGTGTTAACACCACACACATGTTTGTGAGTCGCTACTGCACGTACGTACGTGTGTGTGTGTGCTTTTACGAGATCAACTCGCAATAATTTTGTGTCCTCACATCCAAACATGCAGCTACAATACCGACAAGTTCATTTATTTTACACACCATGTACACGAGTACACAATTACAATATTCAATTAAATTCATGCGTACAACGCTAAAGATGCATATATGTACGATTTAATTGCAAATGCATATGTAGTTGTATATGCATTTACAATCCAAAGGGCTTATATTCATATTTTTCTTCAAGTCCTTGAGTAACAACATACATATACATGTATATGATGATATGTAGATATGTATGTACGAACTTAAATACATCTACAACAGGTGCATTTTACTATTTAAAAGAAATAATCTTCACACGGTGATCAAAGACAGAACTTGTTTTTGCGCCAGTATTACGTGTAATTTATGCACACGCATCGCCAGCATTTTAAAGTGATCAGTTTTAATAATATGGGACTGAGTATCAATGAGGATTAAAAACTGCACGGGAAAAACTTGATACCAAGGTAAACCAAACCAAATTATATGTGTTATCAGCCACTAGCTAGCTGGATGCCTAACTTACAAGTCGTATCAGTCAAAAGTATGCCTTAATTATAAATTTTATCAACCAGTGCCTGACTGGGATGCCTAGATTATAAGTTTTATCAGCCAGTGCCTGACCGGGATGCCTAGAGTATGAGTTTTATTAGCGAGTACTTGACTGGGATGCCTAGATTATAAGTTTTATCAGACGTGCCTGACTGGGATGCCCAGATTATAAGTTTTATCAGCGCAGTAGCTAGCTATAGGATGCCTAAATTATAAGTATTACAGCCAATAGCTAACTAAGATGCCCAAATTACAAGTGGAACCATTGTTTGAGATAATTGAAAGTGAGCACAATTTTGAAAAAAATAGAATGTAAAATTTCTGCATTGCCATTCCGGCCATCGGCATGAAATTACAAATGACGCAGAGCACTTCAGCCCCTCAGAGTTGACCTGTTTTCGCTCTGCAAATTGAACTTTCTCACACTTCCTGACAAGCTAGTTACACAAAACTGAAATATGCTACCGAATATCATAACAAAAAACCAGAGGAAAAATTAGCGAGTAGCCAAAACATAATTTTACTGGAATTCAGCTCGCAACTTTGATGTTTTTTAACGAATTCAGATTTTAAAAACATGTACTTTTAGCATACCTGAATTGACTGAACAATTCGAAGATTAAGTGAACAATTGGTTTGGCAGCCATTATTTTGAATTCTCCGTCCCAAAAAAATAAAAAACCCTGAGATATGAAACAACCAAATCAAGAACAATTGGATTTGCTACTCGCACTCGTGTAAATATTGTTCCGTTGCATATTGTAGCCGTGGAACCTATGTCCGCACGAGATATTTCAACGCGAAGCGACTTTCTTTCTTTTTTTGGCGAGATTTCCCCTGCATTTTTGAGTGGATTTTGTAAATGCCCGCGCCAGCGAAGGAGCCCATGCGCGCTGCTCGAAGCCAGTGTACCTCCGCCGTGTTTTGACGACACTTTGCTAACTTTTACGTCGCGTCATCTATTATTTTAGCCGCCGAGTGCAGAAGCTAAACTTGGGCTGCAAAAATCATAGTCGCTCTGGCAGAAAAGTTGAACTGGGCTGTCACCGCTGGCGGAGATCGTTTCACGCATCACCGGATCATCTTACTCGTCCGTGTGATTTTTGCGCGTATACACGCGACATCGCTGCGGAGTGACGGAGGTGTGACACGAAAATTGTTGTGTCCCTTTATTGTGACAGGGACAATAACTGCGTCCTCTCTTATTATGTATGACCATGCTAAGGCCTACCTGTTGCAGCAGCTCTCTCTCCTCCACACCTTGTCAGGCAATGTTGTTTAATTGTATCTGAGCGTTGGGCTGTCAAAAGTTTGGTTGTTGTGTCAAAAGGAAGCTGACCTGTCGGGAATTTTGGTTTTGTCACAAAAGGAAGCAGGTTTGTCGAAAATTTTAATTTTATTATCAAAGGAAGAAGGGGCTTAAAAAATGTTGATTGTTGTCACTCAGGGCTGTCGAAAATTTCGGTTTCTTGACCAAAGGATCGAAGCAGTGTTTGAAAAAAATGTTGGCTGTTGTCATTCACTGTCAAAATTTTTGGTTATTGTTACAATAGGAAGCACGACTGTCAAAAATTTTGGTTTTTGTGTCAAAGATGCTTTTGCACACTCGTTGAGGATGAAAATTTGCGCAATAAAATTCTACAATCAGTGTTCGCAAGTCCCATCATTACCGTGTATTACGAGTGAGAATTATGAATTGATTAAATGTGCAGCTAAGTCACGGGTTGTTCTGTTCTCATTGCTCGGAGAAAATTTATTTGCGGTATCGAAAAATCTTAAAAATATATTTGTTGAACGAAGAGTTCATTTCGAAGCTAAATATTAAAATAACAATTCAAACGAAGACTCACAAAGTTTAGCTATAAAGCAATAGCATGGTAGTTATAGTTCAGCGCTCCGTGTCCATAACTAAGATATTTTCGCAGAGGAAATTAAGAGCAGGAACCATTAATAATGAGTTGTTGAAATAAAAAATCTACGCACAAGGTGTGTTCCTGCACAAAATAGAAGCAGCAAGTAAGAAAAGAAGAGGACGAAAAACAAACATGAGATAACAAAGAAGGCATAAAAACTGGTGGAATTAAAGTGGGCATGAAAGATAGGCGTCCCAAAGGCCTATTGCATCTTACCAAATCTAAGTTTTTCGAAGCCTGCATGCATGTTTTTCGCCGCCCAGGTAATTTAATTGCTTCATGAGTATCATGAGTAACCGAGTTGGGACCATTACTCGAGAATGTGATCATGAGTATCCGGACTGGGACTATCACTCGAGAATGTGATTATGAGTATCTGGGCTAGGACTATCACTCGAGAATGTGATTATGAGCATCTGGGCTGGGACTATCACTCGAGAATGTAATCATGAGTATCTGGGCTAGGACTATCACTCGAGAATGTGATTATGAGTATCGGCTGGGACTATCACTCGAGAATGTGATTATGGGTATCTGGGCTGGGACTATCACTCGAGAATGCGATTATGAGTATCTGGGCTGGGACTATCACTCGAGAATGTGATTATGGGTATCTGGGCTGGGACTATCACTCGAGAATGTGATCATGAGTATCCGGACTGGGACTATCACTCGGGAATGGGATTATGAGTATCCGGACTGGGACTATCACCCGGGAATGGGATCATGTGGATCCGGGCCTGAGAAATGAAACATGCTTTTGTTTCCAGCATAAGATAACTGCGGGATTCAAGGGATTCACCATCAACGAAGAAACACAAGGGGGTGAGAAATTCTTGTGCATTGTTTTATTTTGCATTAACGCAAGATTTATGGGCCATCTTGCAATAATGCATTTTCACCCAGATGTACGTATGCAATTTACGGATTCTCGTGATGTGTAACTGCATGTAATAATGTTTTAATTTTCGATCGAATGTCCCTCAGTGAGTTCATACGTACGTACATACTACAGCTCGCAATAAGACTTTCTTTGACAGACTGATCGCGTAGAGTTTTGTAACAAGCGCTACTTTACCAAGCGTAACAGTTGGCTCAACTGAAGGTACGATGCTCTTTGTCGTCTATTTAGTTATATTTTATAATATGCCATCTAAAACTTAACAGTCCAGAACTTAGTACTCCAGAACTCAGTGGTCTTGGACTCTGTACTCCAGAACTCAGTAGTCTAGGACTCAGTACTCCAGAACTCAGTGGTCTAGGACTCAGTACTCCAGAACTCAGTGGTCTAGGACTCATTACTCCAGAACTCAGTGGTCTAGGACTCAGTACTCCAGAACTCAGTGGTCTAGGACTCAGTACTCCAGAACTCAGTGGTCTAGGACTCAGTACTCCAGAACTCAGTGGTCTAGGACTCATTACTCCAGAACTCAGTGGTCTAGGACTCAGTACTCCAGAACTCAGTGGTCTAGGACTCAGTACTCCAGAACTCAGTGGTCTAGGGCTCAGTACTCCAGAACTCAGTGGTCTAGGATTCATTACTCCAGAACTCAGTGGTCTAGGACTCAGTACTCCAGAACTCAGTGGTCTAGGACTCATTACTCCAGAACTCAGTGGTCTAGGATTCAGTACTCCAGAACTCAGTGGTCTAGGACTCAGTACTCCAGAACTCAGTGGTCTAGGACTCAGTACTCCAGAACTCAGTGGTCTAGGACTCAGTACTCCAGAACTCAGTTGTCTAGGACTCAGTACTCCAGAACTCATGCAGTGGTCTAGGACTCATTACTCCAGAACTTAGTGGTCTAGGACTCAGTACTCCAGAACTCAGTGGTCTAGGACTCTGTACTCCAGAACTCAGTGGTCTAGGACTCTGCACTCCAGAACTCATGTGGTCTAGGACTCTGTACTCCAGAACTCAGTGGTCTAGGACTCTGCACTCCAGAACTCAGTGTTCTAGGACTCTGTACTCCAGAACTCAGTTCTTCTATACCCCGCAGTAATCCAACAATCATAAAACATGCAAGCAATCCTACAAAAGCACCACGAATTTCAAAGCTGCACCGCGTTTTTTTGATTGGGTGTAACGCAATCAAAATCTTGAGTTCATCAGAAGTATTTAGTTTTTCTACTTAACAACGCTTATTTTGATTATTATTAAAAATGATGAAGTCTTTCGGATTTTTTTTAACCAGGGTTTGGTTAAATTTCAATATTCTTTGGGTCTTTCAAATCAATGTGTGTTCAATTTCCTTTTCTACGCTTAAATCCCAATAACTTGAATAAAAAGTGACAAAATATTTAGAAATTTTTGACAGTTTACTTGGCAGACTAAGAGAAAAAATTTTGTTCGATGTGTCAGACTACACAGCCATGATGACGGCTTCTACAGGCTTTTGAAAGTTAGATACAAAGCGGAAAACTTCTGTCGCTTCTAACTCCAAACTTTTTTGATGTTCTTCGTAAGGACTGGGACACTGTTGTGCGACTTTGCATATGCCTTAGTTTCAATTTGTGACCGAAAATGTAGTAACTTCAAAGAGTTCAGGTCAGGCGAGTTGGAGGGCCAAAACTATACCTCTTAGAATCGCACAACAAAACGGCCATTTGAGCAAGTGAACGGATTTGCTCGCCGTGTGGGCGGGAGCTAAGTCCTGTTGGAAGATAAACTTCTTACTTTAAGCTTTGATTTTCTTTTAAAGAAAAACTTCTGCTTGTAATATTTCAATAGAATTCGGCATTCACTTTTTCGCTGTCGGCGAATTCAAGGAGTGAGTAAAGACTCGAAACCAAGTTGAAGGCCTATAATGGCTTTCAACTTGGTTTACACCCGCTGGTTTTTCTTCGTGGTCATTGTGGGTTGAAAATCTGGGCTTGAATAGGCAATCCAGCGATCGTTACGTCTGTGACAAGCCCTGTCAACAACAAAAATCTTCTCAATAAAAAATAACTTGTTGGTCGATCCGTAAATCTTCATCTAGTACAAAAATTTTGGCACTTCTCCAAACGAACTTCTTTCATTTTATTAGATGCTTCCTCGATCCCATGTGCATTTGAGGTTTGACCAAGGTCGTTGATCGCTATTTGAGATGTCGTAGTGCTAATGAGCATCTTCTTAACCAGCGTCGATAGTGACACGGTTGGATTGTCCATGATGCTTCTTCTGAGGCTGGCCAAAAAAGTGAGGGTTACGAATCTTAATCTTTTCTTGGCCTGTGGTGACTCTGCCCTCTCAACCAGGTTCATCAAAACCCTTACAAATACAGGGTACGTGAGGTATCTGAGGACACCTTACGTGCTTTTAGGAAAGCAGAAAATGAAACTGTCAATCGTTGAAACTTAAAATTTATTGTAACAAAACAAATAAACACAATATTAACCTACGTTTTATTCTATGTATCTTCCTTCGGCTCCGATCACCGACTCAATTCGAGTCCGAAAAAGAGTGCAAGCTTAATTTGATCAGGAAGTTTTTTATTTATGCCCGCAATTGCTCGGGCAATTACATCCATGCATCAGAGAGGATTTAGAGTTTTAGAGATGCTAATTACGAACTTTATTTTCAACGACGCCCCACACGTAATAATGCAATGGATTAAGGTCTGGAGGCTTAGGAGGCCATAAGTTTGGTGTGACATGAAAATTTTCGGCCATCCAATCCTGGGTTTGCATGGAGAGCTTTATGGGATGGAGCCGAATCTTGTTGGAAGACATATGCCCTTCCATTGGCTACGATGTCTATCCAAGGCTTAACAAAGATTTGATAATTTCCTACATAGGCATCTGGATTGGCTCTAAGGAAAAAAAAATGAGGAGGCACGGTGTGCTCTTCACTGCTAACAGTACGTGTCGAAAACCATCACTGTTACTGGAAACTTCGTGTTCTGAGTGAGTCAGAGCGTTGACAACGCTGTTTTCTCATAAGAGCACTAAGCTTGATACAACGAAATAAGCTCGTAAGTCTGCATGGAAACACGCTCTCCATTTCAACAAAGTAACCGCGTTACAATACGAAAGTGTGCATATATAACACGCTCACCTTTTCAACGAAGTAACCGCATTACAATACGCAAGTATGCAATATAACACGCTCACCATTTCAACAAAGTAACCGCATTACAATACGCAAGTAAGCATATAACACGGTCATCATTTCAACAAAGTAATCGCGTAACAATACGCAAGTGTGCACATAACACGGTCACCATTTAAACAAAATAACCACGTTACAATACGCAAGTATGCATATAATACGGTCACCATTTCAACAAAATAACCGCGTTACAATACGCAAGTATGCATGTAATACGGTCACCATTTCAACAAAATAACCGCGTTACAATACGCATGTATGCTTATAACACGCTCAGCACTTCACAGGGCAGTGCAGGATAACTTCATTCATTGCACAGCTGCGGGCCGCAACATTCAGAAGAACCTCGTCCAGAAGAAACACAGGGATTTGCGTAATCACGGGTAACCGTGATACGTACGTCGTTCGTAATAATAACAGTGAAGCCTTGTTTCTCCTCAGCAGGACCGGGTAATTTTTGCGAGGAGTTGCAGGAGTGATTTTTGTTTTCCGATTGTATGTGCATTAGCAGCACTCGAAGTCTATGTCGTGTACTGTACATGTAACCAGGTGCAGCGTATCTGACGTGTACCCACTTATGAAATGTATATATGATGAAACTATTATAGATTGGAGAAGATTAGATCAGTTTACTTAATGTAATTTAGGATAGGATTGGATCGGATTAGGTTGGTTATTATTATAAGATATAGTCTTAGCCTCACTATAGCCACAACAAAAGTATTCTAAAGTCTAAACAGAGGAAGGACGAAGGCACCGTTCAGTATGGAGTAACGGTAACGAGGAATCTACGTACAAGGCGTGTTATCACACATGACCCGATGCGTAGAAAAAAAATAAGTTAGAAACGAAGTTCATGAAATAAGATAAAAGTTGAAAAATAAAGCAGATAGGTGTTGAAAAATAGGACAGCAGTGAACCGTGAAAAGATTGTCCGTATCCAACCAAACAAACAAACTAGCAAAGCAAAATGAAACACAAATTCAACATATATTGACACAAACATACTTCAAATGATTTATGTATACAGCTAACTCAGCATTTGCACATATATGATTAATTATACATGCACCGCTATATTTGATCAGAGGACAGTACCTAGCACATGTAGTGTATTTTCACGCTGAAAAAATGACCTTTGTTTTACAGATATGTGCATGATTTGAACCATAAAGGAAGATATTTTACACATTTCTTGAGATATATAGGTAAAGCTGAATCTCAATATTTAATTCCAATTCAAAGTAAGTGAAGGAAGCACTTTAGAAAATAGCAAAGATTAATTAGACCGTCTCCCCATTTAGCTTTCAGTAAGTACTTATAAAACTACTTGCGTATTTATAAAAATTGAGTTACATATAGGGACTGCAGGTCGCAGGTGCCGTATAGCTTTATGAAAATCCCCTCAGCGACCACCGGTGGGCCCCTTCGCAGAAAACGTGTTAAACATCTACCTCCGTTATTTTTACCGACTATATATACTGTACACAGCGACTTGATTTGAGTCTACAACACTTGATCATGTTCAAACGTACAAATCTCTATAAACACCAAAGAAAGTTAGCCAGCTATACCAAGGATATATAGTGGCCTCCGATCCCTTATATTATATCAGGGTATATATAAGAGGGATCGGATTCTCTGCTTCAATGTTTAGATTCCTTATAGGCAGGTAGTATACATATATATATATATATATATATATATAACATACATATATATATATGTTTTCGTAACATACATATATATATATATATATATATATATATATATATATATATATATATATATATTCTCATAGATGCAAACTATCCAGGCGCTGGATATTGAAGTATTTTCTGTCGTTTTTAGCATGGATTTTGAAACAATTTACGCCATCGTACCTAGCTGAATATATATAGAGACAATTCAGGCCGTCGTAGCTGGATTTTGAAACAATTTACGCTGTTCTAGAGGAAACTACTAGAGGAGAACTTCTATAGAGAAGTTCTTCTAAGTGGATTTGGCTACGCTACGCGCTACAGCCAAGTCGACAGAGAACTTGCGCTGCCGGCTGTACATGTAGTAATAAAATTATATAATATATAAGGGGGACGTGAATTCTTTGGGAGTACGAAGCAAAATGATAATCGACGTGCGGTTAATTGGCCTGCACTAGCCCAGTCCAACTTTTTCACCGCCTGCATGTATGTTTTTCGCCGACTTAGCGATTTAAGCGAATAAATTGCTTAGGCGGCGAAAAACATGCATGCAGGCGGCGAAAATGTTAGACGGGGAAGACAAGTCGCTCACCTCGATCGTTGATGTGGAGACACAACCAAAGTTTTACGATCTGCACGTTTGAAAATAGTGCGCCACTCATGCAGTGAGGTTCTTTTTCTTATTCATTTGCACATGGAATTTCAATTGTTTGGTTTTCGTAACAAAATTTCTGTGATGACTGAGATATTCATAAAGATTTCTTCAAGACAAATTTACTTATAAAGTCCGTGCAACGAACGAGCGAAATTTAAGAATTTAAGATATTCTCTTCGAAATAAATTTACCCGCTTGTTGTGGTCGGGATTTTGCATATATCTTGCAATTTCGTGTGCTGCATCATTGCCGATACTCCACTTTGGTATATATATATATATATATACATACATGTAGTAATAAAATCAATAATTATAATTATATATATAATATATATAATATAATATATATATAACTAATTATATATATAATTAATTATATATATATATAATATTTATATATATAATACGAGTATATGTATATATATAATATATATATTATTATTTGGTGTATCAAATATGTACATATACTGTGTCTGTTTCGAATGCCTAACGTGCACGTACAGTTGGCGTATGCCCATCGTGTCAATTTCATGTATATCAGTTCCGTACATGCTTTATGTGATATCAGTTTGTATATCAGATCGGTATGTGTTCCATATACCATATCAATTTGTATGTCAGATCAATATATGTACTTTATATACCAAATCAGTTTGTACATTAGTTTGGTATATGCTTAAATATACCATTCAAGTTTGGTGTATAACAATTCGATACATGCTTTACATTCAATAAAAATTTAGTGCAAATCAGTTTGCTACATGCGTTATATACCAAATAAATTTTGCGCAAATCAGTTTGTTATGTGCTCATATGTACTGTATGTGCCGTATCAGTTTGATTGTTAATTTGATGTATGATTTGTACGATAATTAACATCGATCGTTAATGGAAATTGATGTTCCTCTGCAACAGCCGTTCCCTTGCGTTCGGTAATGTTTGTTTTAAAAATTAAAAAAATCTTCTTACGGAAGATTAATTTTCTACATACCAACCGATGACAAAGAAGTCAATTAGCGAAAGGAACATTTCTAGGTAACTACTTGTCCAGTTGATGTATAAATATATATATAGTTTTCAAAATATGTACTTATGAAATTACGTATATAAGAATTGAGGCTGTCTGAATATCATATTTCAGTCGTAAGCAATGATTCCTATATAAAATCCTGCAATGAAGGCAGAAACTTATAGCGTAACAACGATAAAATTAACAAAAATACACAATTGACAGCTCTCTTATCAATAAATCAAAGCTCAACTTTGACTCGATTTAAAAATGATGTGACGCAGCTTTTGCACAATTTCCAACGCTCGAATTAGAAATGATCAACTTTCTTCTGTGTCACAAAATTACTTTTAGGTAAAAAAATGTCATCAACCTCAACGTAGAAAAGTATGGAAACGCCAGTTAAAATCTCCCGGGTTCGCTACGGCCAGTTTTGATCACGAATAAGAAATGAATTATTTGCGAACTTTTGAGGTAACTGAGATAGAATATTACTTTGTGGAGAGCAATTGTAAATGTTAATATCAGCTGCGTATCGTAAGGAATGGTGCAAGTATTTATATCAAGGTTTCTAGAACTGAAGGCCTTCCACCCCTGTATATTCAATCATTTAGTTTTTAAACAAACTTGTTCATGAAAAATCCGTTGACTTGTGTATTTTAGTCTGGGAAGCATATGTCGTAAATATCGGAGAGACAATTGTACAAAATGTTCGACTAATTCTTTACTCCATCCCTGGCTGTCATCGAACACCGTCCAATCAGGCGAGCGCAGACAACAAACCTCATCATGATTGGCGGGACACACGAGTCCTCTTTGGGTGATTTGGACCAATCAGAACCCCCTTGTGAGGGGAAGACCCGCCCTGCGGAGGGCCTCCACCAATGGGAGCGCGTGGATGCGATCCATGGATGTGTTTGCGTAGACAACACCTCCGGAGGCCCCGCCCCGGTCGATGGCTGTTGTGCCGACGCGGCGTGTTCACCGCCAGATGCAGAGTCCAGTTGTGCCCAGAGGTTGCTTTCGAGTGCAGTGTCATACTCTCGTTCCCGTCGCCCAAACTATTGTACCCTTGTGATCCCATGCAGAAAACATTGAGCACATGAGCTGACTAAGTGAAATATAATATTCGTTGACGTTGAATTAGTTGAGTTATATGGAGCCTCCTTCGCCGCTGAGTATGTCGGCGTACACACAGTTTGGATACCCATACCCGAGTCCGGCCTCGCAGGTACTGTGTCCAGCTGCTGCCCTCTTCTTTTATCGCGCCCTCAAACCATATGAGGGCTCCTCAAAAATGCCCTCTTCTTATATCGCCCTGGGCTTCATCATTAATCAATATTCTATATTTTTCTCCGCCCCCGAGAGCCTGTCATAAGGAGGAGCTTTCGACTTAATATCCCGTCATCAATGGAGGCGATGTTCGATGAAACTTTTGGTGGATTAGAATTCCTGAGTGACTTTCCGGGTCGCTGATATGGAGGCTTTCCCTCAAATTTGCCTTCGTTTTATCCTTTGCTGAGATCGATGAGGAAATCAAAGTCTTTGAAGTGTCGGCGTCCTATCTGGAGATATTCTTTCGGAATTTTCTTGCTGAATACTGAAGTGGTTCTCAAAAAGGCATCCCAAGAATGACGCATAAAATTCGTTGAGAAGTGTGATTAAAATATATATTTTTTTGTAAGTTTTGGCCGTCGTAGCTTTGTACTAAGTGCATCAGATGTCATTTATGAAAACTGCATGATACCACACTTATTTAAGTTTCTGAAAGCACACACAAATTGATACATATTCAAATTCACTGAAGTTAGCCAACATTCGATGTAATTCCCAACCAATTCGTTATCCCTATCTCGTCGCATTGAAATAACGCAAGTTGTAGAATAAAAAATTACCTTGCACTCAATGTGTTACAAGCATGGCATTTGAATGGTACAGAAGCGATCAATTTTCTACATACCGAATATCGTCCACCAGCTTTAAATTAGAGGCATCACATTGGTGATAAATTTCCATATATTTTGCTTATGATATATTGCGAGTTCACGGATTGCATTTCAGTCACATACACAACACAACGTTTCAGCCACATACACAACACAACATTTCAGCCACATACAACACAACGTTTCAGCCACATACACAACATTAAAAGATTTTTAATGAATTAATTTAATGTTATATAACTGTTATTACTAAAGCCAAACCGAAACCGCAAAAATGTGATAATTTTAGCACGTTACTTACTTATGGAATTAGATTATTTCGATCGTAATTTTTAGGGTAAAATATTTATAGCGCACTATTTATAGCTCGCGTTATTTAGGGTAGAATATATATAGTGTTAATTAATTAGTATTAATAATTTGAAGTACGCTATTCAGCGCACGTTATTTAAGGTTGATAACTTGAAGTACGCTATTTAGCGTACGTTATTTAAGGTTGATTACTTGAAGTGCGCTATTCAGCGCACGTTATTTAAGGTTGATAATTTGAAGTACGCTATTCAGCGCACGTTATTTAAGGTTGATAACTTGAAGTGCGCTATTTAGCGTACGTTATTTAAGGTTGATAACTTGAAGTGCGCTATTTAGCGTACGTTATTTAAGGTTGATAACTTGAAGTGCGCTATTTAGCGTACGTTATTTAAGGTTGATAACTTGAAGTGCGCTATTTAGCGTACGTTATTTAGGGTTGATAACTTGAAGTGCGCTATTTAGCGTACGTTATTTAAGGTTGATAACTTGAAGTGCGCTATTTAGCGTACGTTATTTAAGGTTGATAACTTGAAGTGCGCTATTTAGCGCACGTTATTTAAGGTTGATAACTTGAAGTGCGCTATTCAGCGCACGTTATTTAAGGTTGATAACTTGAAGTGCGCTATTCAGCGCACGTTATTTAAGGTTGATAACTTTAAGTGCGCTATTTAGCGTACGTTATTTAAGGTTGATAATTTGAAGTACGCTATTCAGCGCAAATTATTTAAGGTTAATAATTTGAAGTGCGCTATTTAGCATACGTTATTTAGGGTTGTTAATTTGAAGTGCGCTATTTAGCGTACGTTATTTAAGGTTAATAATTTGAAGTGCGCTATATAAAGTTAATTATATTGCATTCACAATTTAAAAAGATTATCTTAACGTTTATTATTTAAAGGGGATTGACAGTGCATCATTTAATAAGTGTCGATTATTTTGTAGAACTTATTAAGAGTGGGCATTATCACGTAGAATTTTTACGGTTGTTCTTCAATAGTACCATAATTGATTGAATCGTCCTTAATTTTCTGAGGCATATATATCTTTGACGTATTTACAGCATCAAATTATAGCACCGAAAAGTGAATAAAATTTTTATTCATCCTGGGCTCCTTAATTGAATCTTAAGAAAAACTCAGACGCAAATGAGCGCAGTTTTGTATTTAAATCGGCAAATTTCCGGTCATGGAGAGTATTTCGTATTTTTTTTACTCATCTAAAATGCCAAATTTTTAAGTTTGGAGTTTTCAATTATGAACAAGAGAAAATTCTAATTATCTGATTTTCATTTTTTTTATTTATCGTCATTGATTATCCACTGTTGTAAAATTATGCTAATTTTTATTGGCTTTGGCTTAGATCTAGTAACTTTAATAAATATACCAAGTGTAGATGTACCCAGTATGTCATGCAGTATATTTAACATGCATCACGAAATTAGAGGTTATTCAATTGCGTATGTGCGATAGATGTAAAGTATTCATTATTTCAGGTAAGCAATCCACGAGATTATATAGTTTTTTTAGTGAAGGGCACTCGTTAATTCAGTCAATCAATCCAGGAGATTACGTATTTTTAACGAAGGGCACTCATTAATTCAGTCAATCAATCCAGGAGATTATGCATTTTTAACGAAGGGCACTCATTAATTCAGTCAATCAATCCAGGAGATTATGTATTCCTGTTGAAAGTATTTTCATTGAAGTGTGTATGATTTATTTTAAATTTGAATGCGTGCTGCAGCTTTTCCGAAGGATGAAGCATGTGTCAATTTGATACTCGTGTATAGAGATATTTTGTAACGGACTGTATGTTGTGAAGAAAATACCTTTTCCTGTGTTTAAATGTTGTGAAATTCCTAAAAATGAGAAAACAAGGAACTTCTAACATACAAAATTTTTATTCTTTCGTAGAAATGCATTTAAATTTTGTACTCAATGAAGAGTTCAATTAAGAATTTAAAAGTGTTTAAAATTGATGGCATTGGCGGTGATATCCTCAATTGTTACTCTGTGTAATTTTCACGCAAATTATTCTTTCTCAAATTAATACAGGTCGAGCAAATTAAGTGTTAATGAGAAATTGCAAAGTTTTATTTTTTGTACTTTTTTAAATCATAGTCAATAGGTAAATTAATTAATTCGATCATTGTAAACTGAACTGAGAAAGTCGATCATCTGGTCACAAAAGTTGATCACTTGATCACATAAGTTTATTGCGTTCGGTTACAAAAGTTAATTCTTTAGTCACAAAAATTGATCTCTTGGTCATAGCTGATGTCGATCGCTGCCTCATCCTCTTGATTTGGTTTCACGCATTCACCTGATCAACCTGTAATGGCCTGAACCCTAATTTGGTAACTTCAGGAGCGATAGTTTAACTTTGTAATTTTACTCTTTCTTCTTTCGCTAAGCCTTTTTTTAAGTAGATGACATTGTTGTCCACAATATTCCAAATGGATTTACCAAAATTTTTTCAAACTTAACTTTCATTGTGCACTAAAATGTAAAGTGATGAACGCTCTTTTCATTAAGTGTGGAGTACAGAAGATAACGTAATGTCATAATTGTTTCTGAATCATAATTAGTACCCCCTACTATAATTGATAAGTGTGGTGGACAGTGGAAATCATAATGTAATTTTTTTGGTATCATAATTGGTACCACATGCTTAGCAAATGTGGTATATACAGTAGATATCATAATGTCAAAATTGTTTGGTGTCATAAGTGGTACCACATGCTTAGCAAATGTGGTATGCAGTAGATATCATTATCTCATAATTGTTTTGGTGCCATAATTGCTACCACATGCATGGTAATTGTAGTGTAGATAGTGTGATGTCGTAATCATTTTGGTATCATATATAATTGGTACTTCCTGCTTGGTAGGTGTGTCATAAATATAAAAATGTTATACCTGCTACAACACAATAACAGTTGCAGCCCTTTTGAAACTTGACAGAAAAAGTGCTCATCCGTACAACAACCATGCAGCGAGACCGAACGTGAACAATATAGTGTTTCATATTAGTTTCGTGTTAGATATATACATGTTTCTGAACTCAGAAGTATACAAATAAAGAAAATACAATGCAAGTTTTTGGTATGACACGTAACTTCATTAGAATAAGTGCACATAGGGCATTTAATTGGGTAAGAAATTGCAAGTAATTTTTTTGGCAAGCGTTATCGCAGTAGCAATGATAACGCTAATATAGACGTGATATCAACGATCCGTTGAATGATGTAATTCACCGAAAACGTGAAACTTTAGCATTGAATATGAAGGCTGAACTTCGTAATCACTGTAGATGAATGCGCACACGCAAGGATTTTCACACGAAAGATGCAGAGTGCAGATACAAATTTAACAGAATTCAAGGTACAGAACTATCAAATAGTAATCGATAATTATCTAAACAAGTACCGTCGTAGATTTAATGAAGCATCTATATGTTGGCAATACTAAGACTTATCTCACTACACATCATTAGTACATTAACAGAGAACTTTTTATCAGAGAGAAATGAGACTTGTCTCATAAACCCTGTACGAAAAATCAAAAGTTTTTTAATAGAAAGCAACGAATCTTGTCTAATTATACCTCATTGAAATATTAAACGATAATTTTTTAAAAGAAATCAACGAGCCCTGTCTCGTACAACATCTCAGTAGAAATTAAACGTTAATTTATAAACAGAAAGCATCGAGTTCTTCATCAATATTAAACGTTAATTTTCAAAAGAAAGCAATAAATCCTTTCTCATAATACTTGAGCAGAACATTAAAAATTAACATTTTATCATAAATCAACGCGTAAAATTGCATCAATCCTGGGATTTTAGGAGAATGATTGCTAGCGATCGAGAGACCAAGTCTTTAGGTGTCCGACTCAAGCCTTCAAGTGTCCGACTCGCGGCATTTCGCTGAACTGTCCCCCTCGAGGGACAGGAATGCAGAGATCCCAGGCAGAGGGTATAGCATCACACACACACACACAGCAATTGCAGCGCAGGTGCTGCTACCGCCACTTCCGTGCGATAATAGCGCCTTATCACGCTAAGTAGCGCCGCTCATCTCACGCCACGCAGATAACGCATCCGCCATTCGAGCACGCGTCCCTGCCGTGCGCATGTCATGATGGCTTTGGAAACGCGCGTAGTTTGCACATTAACACGTTGGCTGCGTCTGGTAAAACTGAAGTTTGATATTCAATTAAAAACTTAAAGTCAACGGTAGGGAGCAATGTTGGAAAATAGCAAGCATTGATCGACTGGATCGACCCTTCATTTAGCTTTGATTGAGTGTTAATAAAAACTGAGTTTGGGGCTGCTAGTCGGTCAGCAGCATTATGAAAATCCCTTTCGTGTCCACCGGTGGCGCACGTCGCAGTTCAAGTGTTAACGGAACTTGGTGTAGGTGTCAGTTTTATTTGAGTGTGTTTTTATGTTCTTGTGGTCTTAAGTTACGAGAGGTGTTAGTTTGATGAGGGTGTAATGAGTAAGTGATATTTCAAAATGAGGTGTTAAGAAGGTGTGAATGTTTTATATTATGTGTTCAATGTGAGTTTGATGAGGTGTTATCTAGTATAGGTGAGGGCATATTTACATTTATGTTTAAGTTTCATGCGGTGTTAATTTGGTGTGGGTAATTTATTCTTTTGTTTAAGTTTCATGCGGTGGTAATTTGGTGTGGGTAATTTATATTTTTGTTTAAGTTTCATGCGGTGTTAATTTGGTGTGGGTAATTTATATTTTTGTTTAAGTTTCATGCGGTGTTAATTTGGTGTGGGTAATTTATATTTTTGTTTAAGTGTCATGCGGTGGTAATTTGGTGTGGGTAATTTATATTTTTGTTTAAGTTTCATGCGGTGTTAATTTGGTGTGGGTAATTTATATTTTTGTTTAAGTTTCATGCGGTGTTAATTTGGTGTGGGTAATTTATATTTTTGTTTAAGTTTCATGCGGTGTTAATTTGGTGTGGGTAATTTATATTTTTGTTTAAGTTTCATGCGGTGTTAATTTGGTATGGGTAATTTATACTTTTGTTTAAGTTGCGTGAAATGATAGTAAGATGTCGGTGTCTTAAATTTGCTCACAAAATTGGGTTGGTAAGTAAGACGTGCTGGTAAGTTGGATCAAATTGTTAAATTTAAATTTCTTCGTATATAAGTTTTTTATCGGTGTTCTATATTTTATATTTTTGTAGTGAGACTTCTTGAGATATTAGTTTAATTTGGGTATCTTAAATGTTGATGTTTGAATTCCTTGAGATGTCAGTTTGGAGCCGGAGCTTAATATTTTCTGTTCAAATTTATAGGTTAGTTCGACGGGGAATAACTTGCTTTTGATAGTCAGTTGTGCATTTGAGCTTTAATTATTATTTATTTCTTATTACTATTTCTCACCCTCATTATTTCATTTCACTAGCGATATGTTCCATAAATTTTGTCTATGCCCGGGCGATGGTAAGGGGAATATACACTTTTTTACGAACTCTTTAGCTTTACCCACGTGTTGGTACAGCAAACAATTCCATTTTGCAGTTCAAATTTGAGCCGAGCTCGACTTTTCGATCCAGCATCAATAAAATTATACAAGAATTATGCACTATCTGTAAAATTACACAATAACTATGCACTGTCCGTAAAATTATGCAAGAACTATGCACTATCTGTAAAATTACACAACAACTATGCACTATCTGTAAAATAACTCAATAACTATGCACTATCTTTAAAATTACACAATAACTATGCACTATCTTTAAAATTACACAATAACTATGCACTATCTTTAAAATTACACAATAACTATGCACTATCTTTAAAATTACACAAAAAAGATGTACTATCTTTAAAATTACACAATAACTATGCACTATCTTTAAAATTTCACAATAACTATGCACTATCTTTAAAATTACACAATAACTATGCACTATCTTTAAAATTACACAATAACTATGCACTATCTGTAAAATTATACAAGAATTATGCACTATCTGTAAAATTACACAATAACTATGCACTATCTTTAAAATTACACAATAACTATGCACAATCTGTAAAATTATACAAGAATTATGCACTATCTGTAAAATTACACAATAACTATGCACTATCTTTAAAATTACACAATATCTATGCTTTATCTTTAAAATTACACAATAACTATGCACTATCTTTAAAATTATACAAGAGTTATGCACTATCTTTAAAATTACACAATAACTATACACTATCTTTAAAATTATACAAGAGCTATGCACTATCTGTAAAATTACACAATAACAATGCACTATCTGTAAAATTATTCAAGAGTTGTACACTTTCTGTAATATTATATAAGAATTTATAAAGCGTTCACCTAAATGCTCACACGGGAATTTCACTATTTAAACGATTATTCCCATAAGCGATTTCTCTCAAAAAAATCTCATTTTACGAAAGATATGTTTCAAAATTCGTTTATGTTGTTTTTTGACTGCCAGTAAGGTATGTTTTAGATTGACGGTAGATATATTACATTTTCTTCTTTAATATTCTTTGAAAAGTAGGCTACCGCGGTCCGTAGAACCGTTTGTTAGGATAAATATCATTTAAATTTTTGGTTATTTTTACTTTCTCCCGTGTATTTTAACTTGATGCATTTTATCCATCCCGCTATGCTATAAAGTACTTCACATTGGGGAAGTAAAAAATTCTTCTCACGTCGTTTTCGGAATGTGAACATTATTGCCATAACCCGTTTGTGGGGCTGAGCGAGAGCGAAGGATTATTCTGAATACCCAGGAAAAATGTACCCATGAAGGAAGTACTCTTATATAGGATATCCATGAAAAATGTGCCCATGAAGGAAGTATACAGAATACCCACCAAAAACGTACACGTGACGCTGATTTTAAATATTGATGGCATTACGGATATATCTATGATGCCGTAAAACAGCTTAATTCTGACGTCCCCCTTTAGGTTTTATCCCTTCCTAATGCTGATTGGTAAGGATGATAGAACGATGTCGTATCGTAGATACTTAAAATCAGGCAATAATCGCTGGTTTTTCGCGGACATCCTGCAGAAGTAGAGCACCCTGAACACACACGATGCAGTGCTGCCTTATTACATGATAATAATCTCCCCCATTATACAATCACGCACTCAAAATATCAAGCATACACACCATAACTACTTTGAACCAAATGAAAATGACATCATAAACTCATGAGAGAATTGAAGTGACCTCATAATGATATTGAGGAAGAACGACACTTTGTAAGTCATAGAACATAGGTAGGAACACTTATGAAAAATCAATTTGTTTCACATGTAAGCGCGTGCGACACCGTTGGCGTGCTGGACAACATTAGTGAGCTTTATTGCAGTCGGTGCTCTCATTAACACCACAGCCACACGCGGCAGTATTTCTCTTCGATATCCTTTAATTCTGCGTAAGCTTGGTCCATGTCTCCGAGACGTATCATAGTTACCGTTTCATATTTAGTGCTGCGTAAGATTGGTCCTTGTCTCCGTAACGTATCATGGTTACCGTATTATAATAATTAGTGCTACGTAAGATTGGTCCTTGTCTCCGTGACGTATCATAGTTACCGTTTCATAGTTAGTGCTGCGTAGGATTGGTCCTTGTCTCCGTGACGTATCATAGTTACCGTATCATAGTTAATTCTGCGTAAGATTGATCCTTGTCTCCGTGATGTATCATAGTTACCGTATCATAGTTAGTGCTGCGTAAGATTGGTCCTTGTCTCCGTGATGTATCATAGTTACCGTATCATAGTTAATTCTGCGTAAGATTGATCCTTGTCTCCGTGATGTATCATAGTTACCGTATCATAGTTAGTGCTGCGTAAGATTGATCCTTGTCTCCGTGATGTATCATAGTTACCGTATCATAGTTAGTGCTGCGTAAGATTGGTCCTTGTCTCCGTGATGTATCATAGTTACCGTATCATAGTTAGTGCTGCGTAAGATTGATCCTTGTCTCCGTGATGTATCATAGTTACCGTATCATAGGTAGTGCTGCGTAAGATTGATCCTTGTCTCCGTGATGTATCATAGTTACCGTATCATAGTTAATTCTGCGTAAGATTGATCCTTGTCTCCGTGATGTATCATAGTTACCGTATCATAGTTAGTGCTGCGTAAGATTGGTCCTTGTCTCCGTGATGTATCATAGTTACCGTATCATAGTTAGTGCTGCGTAAGATTGATCCTTGTCTCCGTGATGTATCATAGTTACCGTATCATAGTTAGTGCTGCGTAAGATTGATCCTTGTCTCCGTGACGTATCATAGTTACCGTATCATAGTTAATTCTGCGTAAGATTGATCCTTGTCTCCGTGATGTATCATAGTTACCGTATCATAGTTAGTGCTACGTAAGATTGGTCCTTGTCTCCGTGACGTATCATAGTTACCGTATCATAGTTAATTCTGCGTAAGATTGATCCTTGTCTCCGTGATGTATCATAGTTACCGTATCATAGTTAGTGCTGCGTAAGATTGGTCTTTGTCTCCGTGATGTATCGTAGTTACTGTATCATAGTTAGTGCTGCGTAAGATTGGTCCTTGTCTCCGTGATGTATCATAGTTACCGTATCATAGTTAGTGCTGCGTAAGATTGGGCCTTGTTTCCGTGACATATCATAGTTACCGTATCATAGTTAGTGCTGCGTAAGATTGGGCCTTGTTTCCGTGACATATCATAGTTACCGTATCATAGTTAGTGCTGCGTAAGCTGGGTCCTTGTCTCCATGACGTATCATAGTTACCGTATCATAGTTAATTCTGCATAAGATTGATCCTTGTCTCCGTGGTGTATCATAGTTACCACCCGCACGCTTGCTTGCATGGGGTATGTAAAACGCAGTGTCGTGCTTCTAAGGCTAAAATCGCGACCCGATCTCGGTAATTGCTGGCGTAAAGTGGTGTGTCGCGAGGCTCCAAATTGCGTACAAGCTTTTTTGAGCTTGGGCTTGTAATTGTAATTTATTCTAAACAGAAATGTCATGTTCTGAAAAGTACGGTTGACCTTGTCCTGTCTTTGACATCACGTGATGACTACATAGTTCCTTTAATTGAAAAAGTTTCAGATTAATTCTTTTAAAGTATTAACGAGAGGCAAGACCTTGGGAATGATTTCTTGCTCATTTATATGCAAACTGGATGTATTTTTTGAGAGCTAAAATTAATTTGTTACAATAAAATAAGTTGTGCGAACGTCGTAATGAACTTTTGTGAAATTGGACCGCGTAAAATGACGAAGGTATTTTATGTATAAGTTATAATTCATTTTTGAAAACTGTTTTGTTCAAAAAATGAATAATATTGTCTCTGACCTCGTATACTAGTTGCGTACAAAGAATTAGGATATTTGCTTTAAAAAATAGACTGCTTTCTTATACCATAGGAGTTTATAAAAATAAATGATTATATGACTAATATAATAAGACGATAATATATTTTGATGAAATCTGATTAATAAGACTTGCATTTCGTGTGAAAACCGCTTGTAGCATGGATACCTACGATATCAATTTTCTACACGCAACTGGTCACACTAGAATTTAAATTAAATTACTTTCAAAACAAATAGAAGTGTAGTTTTATAACTAAAACTAATGTGTACGATATTCTTAATTTATTTTGTGCCGAAAATTCTTGAACTCTTAATGCTGCCAAGACCGAAAAACCAAGCAAGCAAGCATTCAAGCAAGCAAGCAAGAAAGCATTCAAGCAAGCAAGAAAGCAAGCAAGCAAGCAAGCACGCATTCAAGCAAGCAAGCAAGCATTCAAGCAAGCAAGCAAGCAAGCAAGCATTCAAGCAAGCAAGCAAGCAAGCATTCAAGCAAGCAAGCAAGCATTCAAGCAAGCAAGCAAGCATTCAAGCAAGCAAGCAAGCAAGCAAGCATTCAAGCAAGCAAGCAAGCATTCAAGCAAGCAAGCAAGCAAGCAAGCAAGCAAGCAAGCAAGCATTCAAGCAAGCAAGCAAGCATTCAAGCAAGCAAGCAAGCATTCAAGCAAGCAAGCAAGCAAGCATTCAAGCAAGCAAGCAAGCAAGCAAGCATTCAAGCAAGCAAGCAAGCATTCAAGCAAGCAAGCAAGCAAGCATTCAAGCAAGCAAGCAAGCATTCAAGCAAGCAAGCGTTCAAGCAAGCAAGCAAGCAAGCAAGCAAGCATTCAAGCAAGCAAGCAAGCATTCAAGCAAGCAAGCGAGCATTCAAGCTTGCAAAACAGTGTGTATTATCTGATGGATATTATTACCACTTCACCCGTGTACGAGACCAAATTAAGTTCGTGTACCTGAGTTGCAAATCTAATCATATATTTTAGAATAAAGGTTATTCAAGCGTTAAAGACGAGAATACATTGCTAAATACATACACAACGATTAATAGTGTTAAATACGAATAGTGAAATTCATCTTTTTTATAATCAACAACATGATGCACTCGAAACATATTACTATGCACTCTCAAAACTAACAATATTAACTGTACTCAATTTAACGTGCAGTGGAAGTAGGAACGTGCAGTGTTCAATCCTCGGTATAACGTCAATTTGAAATGCATGTTAGTGAAGACATTTATACTCCCCTGAAACTTGTTAAGAAAGTCTTTTCGTTATAATCTGACGATCGACCTTTCTTCGCTTGCGTACGGACAGACTTCTGCTTGCGGTATGCAAATTTCTGCCTTCACAAGGTATCACGCATGTTCAGTAGCTCCGTGCGTTGAACAAAGGAAAGAATTACAATGTTCTGACAATAATTGAATTTTTAATAGAAAATGTTGAGAGGTTGCTGCTGAATTTTACCTCACTGTCGGTAGGAGCTATAAATTTAGCAAAAACTTTAGGTTCGGAATAAATTTTAGGTCGAAGGTAAATACTAAAATCTGCTGCTATCGCTGCAGCGGCATGAATGTGCGTGGGCGCAGTTGGGGGAATGCAATTGATTAAACAGCGATAAATGCTACGGCCACTTGACTGTCTTGGTTTTAAAAATGATTTTAAAAATGCTCATATATACGATAACAACGATCATGCGATAACAATGATTATAAAAAATGATTTTGATTTTTAATCCTAAATCATGCGATAATGATTTACGTTAGTGTTACATCGTGTATGACATAGAAGCTTCTCTTCATTTTGTTTTGATTACATCGTCTTTGTAATTCATCATTACTCTTCACGTAATTTTACTACATCAACTCATTTAGATCGATTCCATCGTCTTACGCGAACCTTAACTTACACACAAAAAGTTAAACCCACTTTCATAATTTAAACCTCAACTTACAGACAAAAAGGTTAAACCCACCCTCATGATATAAAATTCAACTTATTCACAAAAAAGTTAAACCCACCCTCATGATATAAACCTCAACTCATACACAAAAAAAGTTGAACCCACTCACATGACTGCTACGAAGCATAATTCAAGTTGCGAATAACAGGAACTGATTAAATTTTGTCCGTACACGTTGAGGCTTAATTTGAGCATCGACCGATGTCTTACTCGTTTGAATGCGCGTTAAATAACTTCACTCTATAGGAATAACCACACATTCATTAATTGAACTACAACTCCTACTTGACTACGGCAATTTTGGTCACCGTGGTCGAGTGATTAAGAGCGCTAACCGGTGATTTCTTCCCGTTGGGAAAAGGGAGAACACAAGGACAATTCCCCGCTCTACCCAAGCGTCGGAAATGGGTACTCGCTTGACCAGGAGTTACCGTCAATGCGCTATGATGTTAGTTATAAGGCATTAAAAACCAATGTACAAGATGATACAGGCTTGATTGATTGGAATAAAGCATCCTTTGACCAGCCTGTGTCTAATTTCGTCACATCTCCGATGCCGCAGCTGCTGGTGAGCCAAGCGAGCGGCGGCACTCCGGCCAGCAGCGGTGGCGGTTGCTGTGAGGGCGGGCGCACCATCATGACGGACCCCGCGTCAGGACAACCTATTTGCTCCTGCCAGTACGACAGACTCGCCCTAGGGTCATACTCCAGGCTGGGGTCCGGTTTGGGAGCCTCAGGGGCCGTATATGGGTCCACGTACCCCTCGTCTGAACAGAGCCCCTATCCTTCCATCGGGGTCGACTCTTCTGCCTTCTACAGCCCTCTTGTGAGTACTTTGAGATTGTGCGTGTGTGGGTGCGGCTTTTGGGCTTTGAAGTTGGTGTTGGTTGAAAGTAGTTGGTCTCTGATTATTATTGGAGAAACAAAGTACATATACATTCAGACTTTTGGACACAGTCTCCATGGTATTATTGGAGAAACCAACTACCTTTACTCTTAGACTTCCGGATGCAGCCTCCAGTTATTATTGGAGAAACCAACTACTTTTACTCCTAGACTTCCAGACACAGTCTCCAATTATTATTGCAGAAACAAAAAACTTCTACTCTCAGGCTTCCGGACACAGTCTCCAATTATTATTATTAGAGGAATAAACTTCTTTTTACACTCAGACTTCCGGACACAGTTTCGGTCATTTCATTATTCCGTTCGCTCGACTACATTTTATGGATTTCTCTGATGATAAACCATTTTATGAATCTTTGCGTGTAGAAAACAAGTGATCTGATTATCTTCCATTGTAAGTTGAGGACTTCCATTGTCAGTTGAGGGTGTGAAAAAAGTCTGTAAAAGAAATATTCCTTCAGTTATTAGGGAAGCAATTCCATTTTGGAATATAATGCTAATTTTGTAAATTCAGCTAAGACTCTTCACCTGTTCTGAGAATTTCAGTTTTTCCACGGTAGTTTGGCTTGCTGTAGTCTCTTATTTTCGCTGAAATTATAATTAACTCAATATGCTAGTAAATTTTTAAAATCTTTGTGACAACAACTCGATGTGGTACAACTCGATGTGGCACCAACTCATTATATTTTGAGTAAAATATTTCAGTTTTACAAGAGCTTGAGTCTCACTCAGTCAGCAATGCTCTTATGTGCCCTCATACATTTCACAAGCGAAAACCTTAATTTCAATGGTTTTATATTCATCACATTTAGATTATTTTCCCTACTCCCCCTCCGTAATTACGCCGCTAGAAGATTACTTTGATTGCTACGCATTTATGAACATAAAATGCTTCTTACTTCTCTCCACCACGAAGACCATGGAGAGGGGCGCTGTTAATCATCAATGAAGCTACGTTATTAAGTTCTTTCTTTGCATTTGCATGAGCATTAGACGTGAGATTAACAGAGGAGGATCAATTACATTTGATATTGAGAGGAGCAAAGTAGCTCGTGAACTTCAGCCCTGCTCAAGTCATGCGAGCTTCATGGTGACTTGGTGACTTTGGATTGAGTTTAGAGGGAGACTTTGGATTGAGGTTTGATTGACCATGGGATTGAGGGTAACTTTAGAGAGAGGTGAGCAAAAATGATGA
Source organism: Morinoia aosen (assembly GCA_030386875.1). Lineage (NCBI taxonomy): Eukaryota > Metazoa > Arthropoda > Malacostraca > Amphipoda > Talitridae > Morinoia > Morinoia aosen. The sequence continues at coordinate 8,731,895 of CM059559.1, read as the reverse complement.
TTTAAAATACCTTAGTAAAGATCTATCAATGCAGGGGCATTTTTGACAGCAAAGAGCTTTCTGGTAAAATCATAGATCTGGAGGCAGTTAAAAGTAAAATAGTCTAGATGAATAAAATTTAAGAAATAAATTATCATTGAGAAATATATGTTAAATTTTGATTATGAATTGGTACCAATAAATATTTGACTTAGAAGTTCAAATTTTTCCTCCTCTTCCACTTTTATATTGTTCTTAAATTTAAACGGAAAATATTCCCCTTTTCGGCTTTCATCGCAAACACCACTTCCTTTTCTACGCGCGTCTTCGTATGCGCTTTGCTTCCGGAACAAAACTCGAGCGACCCTCTTATTTTTCGAAGGTATTTTTATAAAGTCGACCAGTCTGAATTGAGGAGATTTAGTGGATCGTTCCGTCGGTCGTCGACGATTTGCGACTCCGGAATGATCTCATCCGATATGCAAAGCGGACACTGGAGCAGGAACCGCAGCTGTCGCAGAGCGCAGGAATATCAGGAGGGGAGACGGAGCCGTGAGCTCTGTAACCTATCTCTGTGTTGACGCTCGCTTGTGCAGAGGTGACGCGCGCTGACGAAGTAGGTTTGCTGATTTTTTTGCAGAATTTATAATAGATAAATAACAACAACCACTAAATAATGAACATCACAACACTCACATAAGTAGGCAATTAAATTAGCATCTGTATTTTAGATTTTGCAGCAAATCGTCGAGACGAATTTGTAAACTTCATTCAATTTGATACCGAACTCTAAAGACCAAACGAGCGAAAATTCCTGAACGTGCTAGAGTGATGGCGAGCACACAAGCGTGTGAAGTTTTCGAGCTGTTTTGATGTATGCCGACACGAGAGTATTTTTAGAGCGATACGCTAGGGAAACACGCGTGTCAAGTGTGATCTATACGCCGTGGGATATCTATGCTTGACACATCCATACTTGACGCATCCATACTTGAAACATCCACATTTGACACGTCCATTCTTGTCTTGACACCTCCATTCTTGACATATCCATTCTTCACACATCTATACTTGACACATCTACACTTGACACATCCACACTTGACACATCCATTCTTCATACATCCATTCTTGACATATCCATTCTTCACACATCCATACTTGACACATCCATACTTGACACATCAACACTTGACACATCCATTCTTGACGCATCCACACTTGATACATCAATACCTGACAGTGCTCACAGGGACGCATCAGAGACTGATGCTTGGCCTGACTTCACGCAGGATTTGATGCATTCATGTTGTGGAGAATAACCCAATACTCAGTTCTACTGCAGAAAATCTGAAAGTTTGCTCTCTTGTTGGTGTAGAAATTTTTTTCCCGGTTCTGGTAAGAAGTTTATGAATTATTGGAGAATGATCCTAGCTCAGGTTTATTAAAGAGACTAGTAAAATCTACTCTTTAGTTAATCAAGAAATTTTTCTTGCAAGGTTCTGAGAGGATATTGATTTTGAATTATAAATTATGCATTATGGGAGCAACGAGTACGACCGACAGAGATAATTTATGCGTGTTTATTTTCAATCATTATTGTACCGATAAGCGTACGTGAGAGCTCGTTCAATAAAAAAATTGTAAATTCCTTTCAGTCATCTATGACAATCGAGTTTAGTTCCCAGATGTTACATTTATCAAACAAGTTTTTGGGTAGTAACACTGGAAAAGAAGAAGTAGAATCCCTTCTCTCTCTCTTATCTTAAAAACGATATTCACGTATTATATTATTATTCGATGTATTTGATTAAACTCAAATTTAGTTCTTAAATCCATGATTTGAGATACCACATTCCTTCACAAAAAATACCAAAATTATCATTGAGTCCTAAACGTACCCACGAATTCTGTTTTAAAAATCACTTTATGAAGGATCTAAAAACGGAATTTAATGTCAACTCGTTCACCTCTTCACTGAAGTCACTCCAAAAGACAACGTGGCTGGGAGAATTCGAGAGAATTTCACAAAGACTCTTATGTATCAATCATGAGAAGAGGTTGTCAGAGTGAGAGCTTCTGAGAAGTTTTTGTTTACACCGCAAAAGCCGCGGTTTAATCTCTACCTGCCACGAGGGCTGACAGAGGGAGCTTTAGGGGGCATTCCTTATGAATTTCCTCTCACTGCGAACTCCAACTCAATATTTAAACACGACACCTTACGAGGGCGTGAATATTTAAGATGGAATAGCAAGGCTCGCTCAAAAATGGAGCATTTTCGTTCACAGCAAGAAGTAGCCTTTTCTTGATGAATCCAAATGAGAGCTCAGTGTTTCGCTGCCGGGACGCGTCAATGATTCACGTGAATTTTTATAGAAACCGAAAGTTGATTTTGGTGCGCATTTATGAGTAGGGGCAGATAAGCTTGGCTTGAGGATGGAAGGATAACAAGAAGGTGTTGGCATGTCAGGCTTATTGCCTAGCTACCGTGACAGCGTGCGATATGCAAACACGGTAGGCGCGTCGCCTCCTAAGGCTTGCCCTGTCTTCTCAGGCCTGAGATTTTGAGGGAAAATAAACGTGGGAGGGAAGTATCGTTAGCTATAATTTATGCCCGAGGATCTACTGTTTTCGATTCTTCTAATCATTTGATTTCTGTTGATATAAGTTGATGCACTTTGAGTCTGTTAAAAAGAAAATACGGTCATCGTTAGCAAATATTTATACCCGAGGACATGAAGTTTTCGGTTATTGTACTCATAGGATTTCTGTAGATATAATTTTATAAACTTTGATTCTGTTAAGAAAATACGGTTTCAATATACTGTAATCTTTTAATTATTTTTTTAAGTAAAGATTTCATCATTGATTTTTCTAAAATCATTAAAAACCGATGGAAAAAAGTAACTACGACCGTCTATGGTGATATACTCGCTGATTTGAAAGTGAAAACATGCTTTATGTACTTGAATATGTAAGAAATTACATAACAAAAATTCTGTCCCGATCACTGCATAACACTCTAGGTATGTATGCTATAACAAATACTTAAATTAGTTTATTTTCGTGTTTTATGAACGCTCACATCAATCACTAATGAATTATGCTCAAAATTAGAAGCTCTCTGATCATCTCTAACAAAATGCAATTATCTGAATAGTGATCGAATTTTAAAATCCAATAAGACAACAAAATTTTCTTAAATTTTATTGGATCGCCGTGGTATCAAAAAATTCGTCGCCTAATCTCGAGTTTTAAAATTACATCTTCGTTTCGGAGTTTGGCGCTCTGAATTAAGTATCCAGTAATATGCAGTGCCGTAAAAAATGAGGTACCAAGCAGTTTACGTAACAATTCTTTCAGCTGTTTCTTTCTTATAAAAAATAAAAACCTACCCGAAAGTAATTCATGCAGTCCATCCCTGCAATTCAACAGAGCTATGAAACTGGTCCGCACCGATGTCAACAGATGCTTTATCGTTTGGTGTTAATGCGCAACCTACGGATCATTAAATAAAAAAATATTAAATAAAAGTAAATTAAATAAATGTTTAATAATTGATTTAACGAAATAAATTCAATACTAAACAAGGCGTCATCAAAAAATGCATTCACTTACTAAACACAATCTGCTATCAACAATATTTTGTATCAAAGATACCCAGCATCCGTTAATGGTGAAAATCCACCAAATTTTGGTAAAACAAATTTTGATTGGATGAAAGCTAGAGAAATATTTCGCAATTTAAAAGTGGCACGATATTACAGATACATGACATTATCAACATTTAAAATCAAAGGATGCACTTGAATGCAAGTGTGACATCGAAGAACGTTTAACCTACGATGTAACGCGTATTAAATTTGATCGTCATAAAGCACGTGACACGCAAAATACAAAAAAACGTGAACATCATCGCACAAAACACAAAATAACGTGCACGTCATCGCTCAAAACACAAAAGAACCTGCGCATCATTACACGAAACACAAAAGAACGTGCCCATCATCGCTCAAAACACAAAAGAACATGCACATCATCGCTCAAAAACTCAAAAGAACGTGCTCATCATTGCACAAAACACAAAGAACGTGAACATCATCGCTCAAAACACAAAAGAACATGCACATCATCGCTCAAAAACTCAAAAGAACGTGCTCATCATTGCACAAAACACAAAGAACGTGAACATCATCGCACAAAACACAAAAGAACGTGAACATTGCTGCACACTGAGGAGGTGGTGAGGATGTGTGAATGTGATACATCATCCATCATCTTCCCATCATCGCTTCGTGTGGATGAGAGACATCGTCCATCATCCTTCCTTCATCGCTTCGCTCATCTCATAGTGGAATGTTTGTGTAGAGTGTGAATAGGTCGGTGTGAAATATAGTTTGTTGTTTGTGTATGCCAGAACCAGAACCAGTTAGCCAGAATAAAGTGTATGTGTATGTTGTTTGTGTGTACGCCAGAATAAAATGTATGTGCAGCATGTTGTTTGTGTGTACGCCAGAATAAAATGTATGTGTAGTATGTTGCTTGTGTGTACGTCAGAATAACATGTATGTGTAGTATATTGTTTGTGCACTGTGCCACTAGGCAGTAAATGTACAATATGCTGGTTGCGCGCGCGCCAATAGAAAATTAAGTATTCTTTAAATGAGTATACCAGCAGAACAAATATTGTGCTCTTTGCCTCTACGTCAGCGGAAGAAATAAGCGAAAAATGTGGCTTATGTGTGTGTGATAAAATGAAAATATTTTTATAGCATGTTTTTTTTGTGAGTGCCTACAGAAAATACATGTACAGGATGCAGTTTGATCTCTACCGAGGGAAAATGTTTGTAGCGTTTGAGTGTTACTCGTCACTGCCCGCAGGACCGTTTACACTTCAGAATTTAGCAAAAAAAAGTTTTCCGGAAACAATTCTTAAATGCTACCGTTTGTTTTGCGTAGATCATCTGTAGGCTCATTAAAGTGCGTAAAATTTGGCATTACGAAGACTACATATTTCCGAGAAATGTCAGGGAAATTTCTGTTATTTATTCTAAACTCAGGATTATGTGCAAAGCGTGATCTTCTATGCACACCACATGCTGCACTCTATACACCACACGCTGCACTCTGTACACCACACGCTGCACTCTACACAACTAACGCTGCACTCTGTACACCACATGCTGCACTCTGTACACCACATGCTGCACTCTGTACACCACATGCTGCACTCTGTACACCACACGCTGCACTCTACACACCTTACGCTGCACTACACACCACACGCTGCACTCTGCACACCACACGCTGCGCTCTGCACACCACATGCTGCACTCTGTACACCACACGCTGCACTCTACACACCGCACGCTGCACTACACACCACACGCTGCACTCTGCACACCACACGCTGCACTCTACACACCGCACGCTGCACTACACACCACACGCTGCACTCTGCACACCACACGCTGCGCTCTGCACACCACATGCTGCACTCTGTACACCACACGCTGCACTCTACACACCGCACGCTGCACTACACACCACACGCTGCACTCTGTACACCACACGCTGCACTCTACACACCGCACGCTGCACTACACACCACACGCTGCACGCTGCACACCACACGCTGCGCTCTGCACACCACATGCTGCACTCTGTACACCACACGCTGCACTCTACACACCTTACGCTGCACTACACACCACACGCTGCACTCTGCACACCACACGCTGCGCTCTGCACACCACATGCTGCACTCTGTACACCACACGCTGCACTCTGCACACCACACGCTGCACTCTACACACCATACGCTGCATTCTGCACACCACACGCTGCACTCTACACACCGCATGCTGCACTCTGCACACGGAGTATTGCATTTGCACCGAGGGTGCACTACATCAGCAAGTCCTGCGTCTCGAGACAACACAGCGCGACAGGCTGCTGCAATCCGTCTCGCTGTCTCTTACCAGCCTCTCTGATTCGTGGCAGCCGAGCAGTCACGTTCGCAACACACACTTAAAGGAACTGTTTTCAAATCATAAATGTGATTATTAATTCTACATTGTATGTGATCTAGAATCTAACATTATATTTGACTATTAGTTCAAGATTGTACTTGATAATTGGGTTAACATTGTACTTGATATACAGCGTTTGACAGGCAATCCTGCAAATCTGAGAAGGCAATCCTGCATATATGAAAAGGTAATCCTGCATATATGAAAAGGCAGTCCTGCATATATGAAAAGGCAATCCTGCATATATGAAAAGGCAGTCCTGCATATATAAGAAGGCAATCCTGCATTTATGAGAAGGAAATCCTGCATTTATGAGAAGGCAATCCTGCATATTATATTAAGTCCAAGGACTGGCCGTCGCACCCTATATTTTCATTGACTATCGAACACAGTCACGTTCCCAACGCACGCAGAATTTATAGAAAATGTTTTTGGCCCATGCGTTTGAAGCGTAGAGTACCGCTGCATTTAACATATCATTCGGTTGAATAACGAACTGAAAATCAGTGAATCGCAAATACCACCGGACATAAGATGAATTTACATGTTTAAAAAAGATTATTGAACCCAAATAGTAGAAATATGTCTGAATCATAAAATACCACCGGACATAAGATGAATTTTCATGTTTAAAAAAGATTTTTGAACTCAAAGAGTAGAAATATGTCTGTACTTTGTCGGAAGTTGGTTGACTGCTTTTTTTAAAGGTATTTTCCTAGATAGTTTTCCATCGAAAGTCTCCTATTCTGTTGACGTTGAATTTGTTATCAGACTGCTAGGTTTTGAGTTAGACTTGGGATTTTACTACAGGAAAAATTCGTTCAGTATCAGCACAATGTTCAGAATTATTTAAAACAAAATATTTCTGTGCCATGCGTAATTGGTGCTATAATTGTAATTGATGCCATATGTAAAAATGATGAGGTAGTTAAGCTTGAGTCATGCGAACACGATATGAAAACAGGCGTGGCTCAAAGTGATTAGTGTTTTTTAAGTCAAAATCCTCAAATTTTAAAATTTTTTTACCACAATTGCGCGATAAAATAATTAAACAGGGTTAATTTTGTTTACAATTTGTAACTTTCGCTGCGGCACTCCTGCAGGCTTACAAAAAAATGGCTTACAAACATAATTTTGACTAGAAAAAAGTAAATCTAGACTAGACTAGAAAAGACTATAAAAGTAAAAGTAGGTTGTAATAGAAAATACAATCCGTCATAATTTTAGTCAGAAAAAAAACCGGTACGAAATGCAGATTTACGAGCAAAATACAACCGGTCATAATTTTCACCAGAAAAGAGTTAATCTGGGATGCAGATTTTAATACCGAACGCAACCGGTCATAATTTTGGCCAGAAAATTAAAACCGGTACGAAATGCAGGTTTCAATAGAAAACGCAACCGGTCATAATTTTGTCCAGAATATAAAGCCGATACGAAATGCAGGTTCACGAACAAAATCCGACCGGCCAGAAAAAAAGGCGAACCCTGCAGCACAGGGCGAGGGAGCTGCAAATTAGAGCGTAAGTGATGCTGTCGAGGGGAAGAGAGGGTCGATCTCCAGCTCGTTGAGGGAGACACAAACCATTACCCTCCGCAACCCGAGTCCGTAATGCGACTAACACTTTCCTACTTCCGCTCTATGAAGCGACACCTGAAACTTTGTTTGCGCTGCCAATTTACACCTCGGAAGCTGAGGTTACGCAAACACATGACCTCGCGCGCTCTCTTTCTTTTCACCCTGCTTGACCGTGGTGGTGTGAACTAGTGTTCAGTTCACACTTAATTCTTGTTACATGTAGTTTTAGTTTAGATCTAATATTTACACATAGCTCTTGTCATTTGAAGGCGGAACGTCGACAAGAAGGCGGAATGAAAGAAAGGCCGTAAGAAATAAAAAAATATACAATCTCTCGAGAGTTGATGCGGCCGCGTGAACACAGCCCTTCAAAATATTAGGACTGGAGTTTGTATCACAGATACGCTCATCAAAAACTTTCGGCTGGCTTCGGACAGACGGACACGGCTCTTATTTTAGTATAGATTTAACACGTTGCTTACGATACGACCTATCGATGGGTCGTGTTTAAATCTTGGGAAACGACTCATCAATGGGTCGTTCGAAAATTTGAACAATCTTTTAAACTATTGATATTTAGTAGACCAAGTTAATGCTTGCTGTTCCTAAAATTTCTTACTACAAATGACTTTAAATTTGAGGTGAATCCTGAACTGCAGCTCAACCCATCGCGGTTAACGTGTTAAATTAGTGTCTAATTTTACATCTATCTTTTACTATTTACTGTTTTAGTTAGTATCTGACTTTTACACCAGACCCTTGTTACGTGCATTTTTAGTTAATCTTTCATTTTTCACCCAATTCTTGTTATTTTTGTTCGAATCGGTGTTATTTCACCTTATTCTTGTTACTTGTAGTTAACTTTGGCGTTCATCTTCACAGGGCAGGCCACCTTAAAACAGTTTGTTATACGATATTTTTTAACTACAAATCTATATTGCATGTATACACTTTTTTAATACAGTTGTTACTGTTCCCCTGCCTAAATCTGCGTTCTCTGTCCGAGTTTTCCGCGTTCTCTGTACGCGTTCCCTTGTCCGAACCCACGTTCTCCTACTCGAACCTGCGTTCCCTGTCCGAGTCGACCGCGTTCCCTCGCCCGAATCTGCTTTCCCTCTGCCCGAAACCACGTTCCCTTGCCTGAATCTGCGTTCCCTCTGCCCGAAACCACGTTCCCTTGCCTGAATTTGCGTACTCTCTGCCCGAAAGTACGTTCCCTTGCCCGAATCTGCATTCTCTCTCTCTGCCCGAAACCACGTTCCCTTGCCCGAATCTGCGTTCTTTCTGCCCGAGACCACGTTCCCCTTAAATTTAAAGAGAGCCTCTTGTCTGGCCCTGGTTGGGCCCGATGAATGCCAGGTGATGGATGAATTTTCAAGTCCCGCTAATGAAGTCACGTGCCGGCAGACAAACAATGGTCGGGGCGGAAGGAGGCTCAACGGAGCATGGATGGTGCCAGGGCCGAAGTTCGGTGGCCAAATGCTAGTGAATTTTGCGCGCGGCAGCGTGTGAAATCGAATATGGCTTGGCGATTGTGTTGACGGGGCTTGAACGTAGGGAAAATTCTGGCCAAAAACGATTGATTTTTCCAGGAAGATTTAAGTGAAGCCTAATTTTGTTCCTCTAAGCGTAATTATTACTACTATTATCGTTTTTTATTCATATATGGCGTTATCTCTACGACCAGCTAGGTTACAGTTCTGCAGTTCGCATAGGTTTAGAACCAGTAGCAGTATCACATTCTCAATTTTGATTGTCAATTGAACTTGTGCGTCTGCAACGCTTTTGGTTTCCGTTCACGGGGAATAGGAGAATAATGCCAGCTCATACCGCTTATCAGGGAATAATGCCTGCTGCTACCAACTTATTCGGGAATAATGCCAGCTGTTACAGGAATAATGAGACGTGGTATGGATGACAGGACAATCAAAATAGCTCACAGAGCTTACCGTGACACAAGAATAGAAACGCTAAGAGTTCGTAAGTGGGAAAGTTGATGCAGCGGAAACGCGGATCTTTTTCCTCAAAAGATCCCATAAATCTTTCAGTTCTGGCATTTTCACGCAAAAGTGCAGAAAATCTTCGCGTCGCCAACGCTGTCCAAAGAGAATTTAAACGACGCTCAAAAATGCTGCACTCCAAACACAGCAAATGTGCGAGACTGGGCCTAGCTGGGTCTCCTAGTCGACTGTGGTCGAGATTTTGCTTTGCAATTTTGCCAATATTCGAGTCATGCATGCCGTCTATTTCAAAATAGGCAGATCTTTGAGTTATGCGGCGTCAAAACCTTCAAAATAGGCATATCTTTGAGTTATGCGGCGTCGAAACCTTCAAAATAAGCAGATCTTTTCAAGTTATGCGGTATGATATCCTTCAAAATAGGCAGATCTTTGAGTTATGCGGTGTCAAAACCTTCAAAATAGGCAGATCTTTAAGTTATGCGGTGTGATCTCCTACAAAATTGGCAAATCTTTGAGTTATATGGTGTCATATTTTTCAAAATAAGGCAGATATTTGAGTTATGCAGTGCCATCTATTTCCAAATAAAGTTGATATTTGAATCGCGGTATCACCATCAAAATAAGGCCGATATTCGAGTTTTGCGAATCATCTTACGGTAAATTTTATTTTTACGTTGGGAAATTATTCCTGGTTGATTTAATAAAGCAATGATTGATTGAAGCTTTGAATTAGTTGGTTTAATTTTCATGTGTATAAGTTGAGGTTTGCATGAAATAATGTATATAATTCAAGGAACGATTGCATAAAATTGAATGATGTTTGCGTGGCTTTTTTTAAAATAAATTTTTGTTGCGCTGGGTACATGAAACGTCGATTTGAAAAATTTATATAACAGTTTATTCATTAGTACCAGTATGATATAAGAATATTAAAGAGATAAATCAAATTTTCAATGATTTTTTTTGGAAAGATTGTTGAGTACGGATAGCTAATGAACAAACATTCGTAAAATAAGTGTTTGGCTTAGAGCAAAGACAAAAATAGTGCCCATCTCCCCCCGAACAATTTCCGATTTTTATCAGACTGATTGGAACTGGAGTATCGAAAGTATTGAAGTATACAGTCACATTGAAGAACATCAGTTTAGGGTTTTAAAATCATGTGTGAGCAAAATCCTTTTAGAATCTGGCTAGAATGTTGGTTAGTGATCATGTCGGCTTTTTTTAGACTGATTAAGAGATGAAAATGAAATCTGAATGCATTCTGAGCTTCAAAAATAATCTCTGTATGACATCAAGAATTTTAATGCCCCCAGTTATTTTCTTGCTCTGTACATACAGGAAAGTGTTAATGAAATATTCATGGTAAAATTATTTCGCTAGTTGGAACTTCTGAGTCGCGACTCGCCACACTGGAGCAGCGGGACACGAACTAAAATGAAACATTACGACTTATTAAATGTTTTCGGTATCGCTTACGTCTGAATTTTTCCATGTCTTCCTCCTTTGAATTGCAATCATGATGGCCCACAACACCTTAGTCATGTAAGGAATTTCATTGTTCCAAGCAAACCTTAATAGGATCTCGTGCCTTGAAAATGCCCATTCCTCATCGAATTTCTTTAATTATCTTCCCAATTCTTAAACATTAAATTCACTTAGAATTCAAAAAGAAAGCAAGGTGTGAGAAAATTCAGCATTTTCTAGCCGAACACGTTTGGGAGTCCAGCTCCATCATCTGTTCATAGGTAAAATATACATTTCAACTTAGATGTTCGATAAAAACGATCTTAGGGGTCTAATTCCATCAGTATCAACCAACGAACGACTTATAAAATGCATAGAAGTAACACTTCTTCGCCTCTACTACCGGAAGCACGTGAACTATCGATAGCTTTGCTAAATACGTAAGAATAACCACCCGGTGTCTTTAGCACAGATACCGAGAGCAAGTGCACTCTTAATAGCTTCGGTAAATGCGTTGGAGTAACCGGCCGGCGTCTTTAACACTGATACCGTGAGCAAGTGCACTCTCAATAGCTTTGCTAAATACGTAGGAGTAACCGGCCGGCGTCTTTAACACTGATACCGAGAGCAAGTGCACTCTCAATAGCTTTGCTAAATACGTAAGAGTAACCGGCCGGCGTCTTTAACACTGATACCGAGAGCAAGTGCACTCTCAATAGCTTTGCTAAATACGTAGGAGTAACCGGCCGGCGTCTTTAACACTGATACCGAGAGCAAGTGCACTCTCAATAGCTTTGCTAAATACGTAGGAGTAACCGGCCGGCGTGTTTAACACTGATACCGAGAGCAAGTGCACTCTCAATAGCTTTGCTAAATACGTAGGAGTAACCGGCCGGCGTGTTTAACACTGTTACCGAGAGCAAGTGCACTCTCAATAGCTTTGCTAAATACGCAGGAGTAACCGGCCAACGTCTTTAACACTGATACCGTGAGCAAGTGCACTCTCAATAGCTTTGCTAAATACGTAGGAGTAACCGGCCGGCGTCTTTAACACTGATACCATGAGCAAGTGCACTCTCAATAGCTTTGCTAAATACGTAGGACTAACCGGCCGGTGTCTCCACCACTGCTACCGTGAGCAAGTTTTAATCCGCTAAGCCTGAGTGAGTATCGGCGAGGGCTGTTGGTCCTCACAGGAGCACGACATGGTCTCGCACTTTGAGGGGCTTGGCTTCCCTCGGTAGCCCGTCCCTTTGCTAACTCTGCAGCCCTCTCGCCTTTGCAAAGTCTCTCATCCCACGCTCGTCCCTTCAATGCTGTTTGCGCTTCAACCTTTCGATCCGCAGCGCTTTTCAATTTCTTAATTTCTTCCTCAAGTGAGACGCGGTTATCAAAACAAACATCGCTTGGTAACAATCATCGGGTGTGCAGTTCACCCTCGGCTTCACTTTACGCAAATCTTGATTCGTGTGATTGAAATTAGTTGCAATTATCCTTAATTTTCAAACTCATTGAAACAATTGAATAACAGGGATATCTATGCTTGCAAGCTGAGATTCGAGTGAAACCTGTGATGCGTATAACGCGAAGATCGACTGTGACATCTATGAAACAATTCAATTAGTTTTGGTTGTTATACGTTGTCATTTACAAATTCTCTTCCCTTTCATATGCCTGCCTTCTATGCAGGCTGTGCGAAACAGATCTTAACTGTCGATGATTAATATCGTGAACTTTTATTCCTGAAACTGTTTTTCTCCTTTGTCTGAAATTCAAGGGTAATTATTAATTAAGTTACTAGTCAATTTAGGGAAAAACCTCATCTTTAATTTGAAGTTGGGAACATATTTAATTTATTTTTTTATGTTTCTGTGATTTTATATTTATTCTTATTGAATTCTGTAGATGAGTTATTTTACACATGACAGCGATTTTTTTTTGTTTTGAATTTTTTTGTTGTAGTATGAATTATAAGATAACTAAGTTAAAAATTGGTCTTTTGGTACATTATCGTTTATATTACTCCTAAGTCGATCAAAATCATCCTTTGTAATTCAATTATTTTCGACCTATGCCTCTAACTTTAAACACTAAACAAATTTCTGAACCAAAAAAAATGATGTCAAAAACCATTGGATTGTTCAAAACGATTGCGACTCTTCAAAATGATTGTGGTGGATTGGAAAATTTTCGTTCAAATAGATATTTAAGACAGCGAATTCTGAAGGATTTAATATTTTTTTCATCATTACTTCAGGAAGAAATGCAGTGGTATATTTTTGCATCATTTTTCCCGGCTGAAAAAGATAATGAACAAAAAAAAAATAAACAAATAATAAATAAATAAATAAATAAATAAAAAATAAAAATGAATAAAAATAAATTGGAATATAATACAAAAAGTATTTCCGATATTCAGAGGTCCAGTTCCTCGAGTCCACTTCATTCCTCTCTAAGGCCAGCTTTATTTGCCTTTGTTTGTACTGCAGACCTGCAAAGCTGCCTCGCTCCAGGGCAGATCTAACGAATTCGAAGGCCGAGAAGCTTTGCTAAAGTTTATTGGAGGCGATGCCTAGGAATAAAACTTGATGACATCTTCAAGTTTGGTGGAACCGCGGCATCAGACGGAGTTTCCTTCAAAAAATGGAAGATTTTCTAGAAAAACTTTAAGAGGATTTGAATATTTTTGAAAAATTGGAGTTAAATCACTTTTTACAAGGTAGAGATTAATTCTTGAAAGTGGCTACAGTTTGTTTAGATTTTTGAATTTTAAAGCCGCTCTAATCTCATTTTTCGTCTTTCGTTTGTTCTGCAACTAAGGAAGTAAATACTGGCACATTTTATGTCTGTGTCTCATAATTACCATGAAAAATATTAGCTATCGAACAAGCCATAACACTCACTACCTTCAACACCGACTTTATTTACAGGAATTCTTGAGAAGGAGATTTAATACGAACCGGGGAAGAACATGTCTTTTTTTAAAGTTAGCTTCTGTAATATCGTGAAACAAACTTACACTCTCCATGTTAAATGTTATGTATACTTGAGTCATAACATCACGTAACAAAGAAATATTTTCAACATTGATTTCTATTGCTATTTAACCCATACAATTTTAATACACTTATACAGCTCAAAGGTCGCACGCTGCATCCATGCATGATCACAATACTAACGTGAGCAGCGTAGGAGTACGGACAACAACCCTCGTCACCTAGCGTAGACAGACGGTCACTTATTTATTCACTAGAATACATTTTGTCCCTCTCGCTCTCTGTATACTGAGCACTGAATAATTTCTTCCGAGTTTCTTTAAGAACCTCCATGGCTTCCTCCGCACGTCTGCCTGCCGGTCGCTCATTCTGTTCTGCGATGCCTCCATAAGTAAAATTCTTCCCTCCAGAACGTTAAATCATTCTAAACAAATCTTTCAACGAGTTCGATTCGCAATGAATTTAAAGGTTGCGAAGGGAAAATGGAAATGAATTGTTATTATTTGCGAATCTGAAAGTTCAAAATGATTGTATTCTTCGAACATACCTTACAAGGATGGTTGTAGTCTCTTCAATCTAAATGATTTCAAAGATTGTGATTGTTCGACGACTGCAAATGAATTTTTCGCCTTTCCAGTTCAGGGAAAGAGTAATGTACCTGTTAGAATTAGTCCGTTGAAAGTTCTGTAAGGCTTCAAAAAAGACCTGAAACAAAGCGCACTAAACAATTGTGTCGAGGATGCATTAACGTGAATACTCATTTTAAATTATAACCGCTTTTCAAGACTTAAGAGCTAAAAAGAAACCAATTTTTTTCCTTGATATATCGCCACTGCAAAATTCCAGTGGATTTGGTCAGTTTTAGGACACTTAAACTAGACGAATAGAGCAGACAATGTCAGCTCAATCTCCACTCTTCAGAGTAACACGAATGATTGCCGCTTTTCAGGACTTAAGAGCTAAAAAGAAACCAATTTTTTTCTTTGATATATCGCCACTGCAAAATTCCAGTGGATTTGGTCAGTTTTAGGACACTTAAACTAGACGAATAGAGCAGACAATGTCAGCTCAATCTCCACTCTTCAGAGTAACACGAAATGATTGATTGTTCATCAAAGTTTGAGAGGGACGAGATGTCCTGCGCAATATGCAGGAATGATGAAAATTTGACCACATCGAATATTCGGATCCTGTGAAACCAACCAATATCAAGTTTTGCAGTAGTGGGGGAATCTCTGATCGGTCTTTGTCCCCATCACTCCAGACAAACCAAACCTAAAGCTGAACAATAAATCAGCCTCAGAAACATAGAAACTGTTCCAACTTGGTGCAAAGCGCTACGTATGTACAGAATTTGACGTATTGAAGTATTTTAAAAGCAAGAATGATTTTGATAGGACAAGCAGTGTGCGTGCGATAATGCATCAGTAATAACTAGTACAGAGGCTGCAAAAAATCTTTTTAATTCAGTCTAGTCTGCATACCTGTTCATGTTCACCTGAACTATTTAGATGATGTAATTCTTGTAACATTTGTACATCATTCTAGAAGTATACAGAGCACACAAATATTTTTCAGAGATCTGGAATAAACGTGATTAAAGAAGTCACCTGAAAGTAAAAAAAACGTCTCACAATTCTCGATCTTGAAGTTTAAGATTTACGACAAAAATGACGCTACTCAGCAAAATGGCCTCATCCTAAAATGAAACTGGTGAAGCCAAAACGCAGTCTAATTTTTTTACGCTTCCGAGCCTAGTCCATAATTTACCCGATATCCCGCTCGGTGGGAGAATGGCGAGGGAAAATACCCAATATTTCAAGCCACAAATTTGGCAGGAGTTAGGCCGCTGCTGCGAGCTGCGCGGTAGCGACGGCCTTCAAAGCTGCATGCGAGGCTTGGGTTGCACGCGCCAGCCGATGCGGGGGAAACAACATCGGTTGCCGCATTTACAAGCACGCGTTGTTTAAAACGGATAGAATTGACGGATAACGATTGTTATGCTCACACAGCACGCATTTTTTTAAACGGATCAAAATAACGGTTCATGGTTTTTATACTAACAAGCACGTGGTTTTTTTAACGGATCAAATTGACGGATAACGATTGTTATACTTACAATCGCGCGTTTTTTAAAAGGGTCAAAATAGACCATGATGGTTATGTTTGATCGCAAGAGACAGAATATATTTTCTTCACAAAATATTCAATTAAGAAATACTGGAAAACAACACTCAGGGCCTACCTTCACGATTGTTGTATTCACAAGCACGTGTTTTTTTAAGGGGTCAAAGAAGTGTTTTTTAAAAGGATCAAAATGGAGGTGCACGGTTAATGCATTTCCACGCACGTGTTTTTTTAAAGGATCATATAGATGTTTTTCCAAGCCCGTATATTTCATAATCAGACAATGACCGGCATTTCTGTTTGCAAAAGAACAGAGTATGTTTCCTTCGCAAGAAATTCAACTACTTAAATGTTGCATTTCATGACGTCATCTGCCCGGAGAGGCTTGGCTACAGGAGGACCGACAAATAATGGACCACAGCCTGAATATTTCTAAAGTTAGCGACTTGAAAACGAACCATCGATGCGTTCTCCGTAATTTGTATACTTTTCTCTTCGTTTCACCCTTATGAGGAAATGATTTGTGGCGTGGCACCCATACGCCTTTTCTATTATATATATTATATATATATATAAATATATATTTACAGTTTCATTTTTTAGAAGGTCGATATAACTCCTTAACGCTTCATTTGTTTGTACGACGTATTAATCAGTGTAGAAAAAATTTTATAGTTTCGTGTACCTAGCGGACCGATTTGATACTTTGAAGTATAATTTTTATGACGCATTAAAAAGTTAAAGAAAGAATGACCCGATGAACAAAATAACTGATACCTTTTTTTTGTTAGGACACTCATATACTTAAATTTAACTTTGCAATTAGTTACATCATAAAATTGTTTCTTTAATTACATTTCGTATGCATGTTACTTGAAATGTCAAAACAAACAATATTACTGTCATCATTACGATGCTGTTAGATATTATTATTATATTTGTTGGCTGTCCTGTTCGGCGCCAATTTGTTAGATATTTGGTTGGGCAGTTCCTAGTTCGGGCGCCGATTGGTTAGATAGTATGGTTAGGCTTATCCTCGTTGGGACGCCAAGGTTAACATATTAGTCGTTGGTATTTTCCTAAGGGGATGATAATATTCGATTATTTTTCAAGATTTATTAGCAGAAACAAGGTTGGCTGCAGAACATTCAATATCAAATAATAAGGTTCCAAATTTCCAGGGAGCTGACGGTGATTTCCAGGGAGTTGACGGTTTTAATAGATGCCTATTAAAAGATGAAGCTCATAGAAATAATTTTATTTGAAAAAGCTGAAGGTTTATCGGTTTTAATTTCCTCCTTACTGCGGTGTCGGTAAATATTGAAAAAAAGGTTTACGTTTGTTCTGTGCATTGGGGATTTTCACGATCTACTCTATAACTTTTGATATCCAGTCAGTACATCTAAAATTCCTCTCAATCTTCTGTTAATCTTTTATTTTCTAGGTCAGGGTTTCTCAACCGGGTGTACATTTAACATACTTCATATGTTAAAATGTACAATATATATTTACCTTCAACCGTATAAGTATAAATAATTATTAATCATAAGTGTATTTTTATAGTTTCTTAAGCCTTTAGCTACATGTGCTGGGGGGTACATGAAGAACACCGTTAAGCTAAGGGGGTACACGACAATAGAAACGTTAAGAAGCTCTGGTCTTGATAAATTGCAAAATCCGTTTCTATGAACTGCTTTAATACATCTTATGTTTAGTTGAATCGATTTTCAGGTATATTTCTTGAAGTTCTATGCCGAGTGGCAGATCCTTCCTCATTCTGTTATCGGTGGCCAATTGATGCCAACGCTAGTCTAACAACAGTGATAGCAATGATATGTTTGCTTTGCTTAAATAAAAGATTCACTAAAAATTTAAAATCGAAGAAAATGCGTAGAAAATTAGTCATTTCATTCAAAAAAACTAAAATCGAAAACGTTTCGGTGACCAGCTCCATTATATTGGTTGTAATTTCGTAATTTAAAAAAATTCTGCTCGTAATGGGTTAATTTTCTCAAGAAAATGACCATCGATCATGAGGATCATGCTGCTGAGGGCAGGCAACAGCACAAAAAGTACGTGAGATGACAGTCGGTACTGCGATGACGCTTGTTCTCTGTTTCATCACCTGCTTTGCTGTGCGTGGACATTTGAATAAGCTAAACACTACGTAAGAACTCTACCTTTTGGAGGATGCAGATAATTTTTCTCCTTAAAGGTCCTCTATAGGTAATGTTTTCCAATGGGGATACAAAAGAAATGGTATTCCAATCAGGATGAATAGGTAATGTTATTCCAATGGGGATACATAAGAAATGGTATTCCAATCAGGATGAATAGGTAGTGGTATTCCAATGGGGATAAAAAGAAATGGTATCCCAATGGGGATGAATAGGTAATGTTATTCCAAAGGAGATAAATAGGTAATGTTATTCCAATGGGGATGAATAGGTAATTTTATTCCAATGGGGATAAGCAGGTGATTTCATTCCACTGGGGGTAAATATGTAATGTTATTCCAATGCAGGATACATATGAAATGGTATTCCAATGGGGATAAATAGGTGATGTTATTATAATGGGGGAATAAATAGGTAGTATTATTCTAATAGGGATAATGGGTAATATTATTCCGATGAACTTCGACTGATGATCCCGTCTTAAACCAGTACATTCAATCCAGTAACTCAATCTAAAAATTGTTGGGTTTTCAAAGGCGATAAATCTTTCAGACATAGACTACTGGCTTGTGGATGTTAGTTGGACATATCCCTTCGATAAATGAAAGCACAAAATTGTGCTTGAATTTTGGCGTTACTTCTTGCCTTAGACATACATTTTTCTTTCTAGTTTTCAAACAATACTTAATCAATGCAAAAATATATTGAAATAACACACGGCTCTTGCAAACTTTTGCGTTACATTTTCACTTCTAATTTATTTTTATCGATGCAAAAGACATTAAAATGACACACAACTCATGCAAACCTCATGGTTACATTTTCACTTCTAGTTATTTTTATCGATACACAAAAACATTAAAGTGACACACAGCTCATACAAGCCTCAGAGTTACATTTTCCTCTCGAGTCGTTAGGCCCTGTGCGCTGGTAGGTAAAACAAGCTGTTGCGGTGACCAGCTTTTTTTTTGCCTGCAGTTATTAGTCTCTGCGGCGTGGTCAAGAATTTTCATTACCCCTGAGAATTCTAAAAATGAGCGTCATTTACAGATGGTTAAACTCTGAATATTTCTTGTGAAGGTAACATGTAGGACTCAAGATGGGGGAGAGATAGTGTTTTAGATAAATACTTAATTTTACGCAAGCTAATATGAACAGAAACACATGAGTTAGTGATCCGAATAAATACTTTTTACGCAAGCTAATATGGACAGAAACACAAGAGTTAGTGATCCGAATAAGTACTTTTTACGCAAGCTATTATGAACAGAAACACATGAGTTAGTGATCCGAATAAATACTTTTTACGCAAGCTATTATGAACAGAAACACAAGAGTTAGTGATCCGAATAAATACTTTTTACGCAAGCTATTATGAACAGAAACACAAGAGTTAGTGATCCGAATAAATACTTTTTACGCAAGCTATTATGAACAGAAACACAAGAGTTAGTGATCCGAATAAATACTTTTTACGCAAGCTATTATGAACAGAAACACATGAGTTAGTGATCCGAATAAATACTTTTTACGCAAGCTAATATGGACAGAAACACAAGAGTTAGTGATCCGAAGAAATAATTTTTACGCAAGCTAATATGGACAGAATCACCAGAGTTAGTGATCCGAAGAAATACTTTTTACGCAAGCTAATATGGACAGAATCACCAGAGTTAGTGATCCGAAGAAATACTTTTTACGCAAGCTAATATGGACAGAATCACCAGAGTTAGTGATCCGAATAAATACTTTTACGCAAGCTAATATGAACAGAAGCATAAGGCGCAGACAGTTGAAAAACACAATTCGAAGACGTTTTAAAATTGTGCATTTGCACCGAGTAAAATAATTGACTGGGGTCTGTTGGGTTGCAGGGACAACGTAATGCAAAGCACATTAAGTTTTAGTAATCTAACGCCAAGAGGAAATGCAGGCAAAACTTCTACACATTTTAAAAGTAATAACTAATCATCCCCGACTAATTTTGACAAAAAATGCTAGAACTCTAACGCTCATACAGGGAAGAATTTTTCACATATTTTCAAAGTAACAACTAATTATTTACAAGCAAACGTAAAGAATGAATGGTGGACTTTGAACGCCTTTGAATATAAGGGAAGGGGGGTGAAAATTTGTCCATTTACGAAGTTATTCTTTATTAATTTATATCAGGAAAACGTGAGCTAGAAATTGCTTCAATGTGCCACCCTCAATAATTATGGAGCAACACCCTCAGTAACTATAGAGCAACACCCTCAGTAACCATGCAGCAACACCCTCAGTAACCATGGAGCAACACCCTCAGTAACCATGGAGCAACACCCTCAGTAACCATGGAGCAACACCCTCAGTAACCATGGAGCAACACCCTCAGTAACCATGGAGCAACACCCTCAGTAACCATGGTAAAGCACCCTCAGTAACCATGGAGCAACACCCTCAGTAACCATGGAGCAACACCCTCAGTAACCATGGAGCAACACCCTCAGTAACCATGGAGCAACACCCTCAGTAACCATGGAGCAACACCCTCAGTAACCATGGTACAGCACCCTCAGTAACCATGGAGCAACACCCTCAGTAACCATGGAGCAACACCCTCAGTAACCATGGAGCAACACCCTCAGTAACTATAGAGCAACACCCTCAGTAACCATGGAGCAACACCCTCAGTAACCATGGAGCAACACCCTCAGTAACCATGGAGCAACACCCTCAGTAACCATGGAGCAACACCCTCAGTAACCATGGAGCAACACCCTCAGTAACCATGCAGCAACACCCTCAGTAACCATGGAGCAACACCCTCAGTAACCATGGAGCAACACCCTCAGTAACCATGGAGCAACACCCTCAGTAACCATGGTGCAGCACCCTCAGTAACCATGGAGCAACACGCTCAGTAACCATGGAGCAACACCCTCAGTAACCATGGAGCAACACCCTCAGTAACCATGGAGCAACACCCTCAGTAACCATGGTGCAGCACCCTCAGTAACCATGGAGCAACACCCTCAGTAACCATGGAGCAACACCCTCAGTAACCATGGAGCAACACCCTCAGTAACCATGGAGCAACACCTTCAGTAACCATGGAGCAACACCCTCAGTAACCATGGAGCAACACCTTCAGTAACCATGGAGCAACACCTTCAGTAACCATGGAGCAACACCCTCAGTAACCATGGAGCAACACCCTCAGTAACCATGGAGCAACACCCTCAGTAACCATGGAGCAACACCCTCAGTAACCATGGAGCAACACCCTCAGTATCCATGGAGCAACACCTTCAGTAACCATGGAGCAACACCCTCAGTAACCATGGAGCAACACCCTCAGTAACCATGGAGCAACACCCTCAGTAACCATGGAGCAACACCCTCAGTAACCATGGAGCAACACCCTCAGTAACCATGGAGCAACACCCTCAGTAACCATGGAGCAACACCCTCAGTAACCATGGAGCAACACCCTCAGTAACCATGGAGCAACACCCTCAGTAACCATGCAGCAACACCCTCAGTAACTATGGAGCAACACCCTCAGTAACTATAGAGCAACACCCTCAGTAACCATGGAGCAACACCCTCAGTAACCATGCAGCAACACCCTCAGTAACTATAGAGCAACACCCTCAGTAACCATGCAGCAACACCCTCAGTAACCATGCAGCAACACCCTCAGTAACCATGGAGCAACACCCTCAGTAACCATGGAGCAACACCCTCAGTAACCATGGAGCAACACCCTCAGTAACCATGGAGCAACACCCTCAGTAACCATGCAGCAACACCCTCAGTAACCATGCAGCAACACCCTCAGTAACCATGGAGCAACACCCTCAGTAACCATGGAGCAACACCCTCAGTAACCATGGAGCAACACCCTCAGTAACCATGGAGCAACACCCTCAGTAACCATGCAGCAACACCCTCAGTAACCATGCAGCAACACCCTCAGTAACCATGGAGCAACACCCTCAGTAACCATGCAGCAACACCCTCAGTAACCATGGAGCAACACCCTCAGTAACCATGCAGCAACACCCTCAGTAACCATGGAGCAACACCCTCAGTAACCATGGAGCAACACCCTCAGTAACCATGCAGCAACACCCTCAGTAATCATGCAGCAACACCCTCAGTAACCATGCAGCAACACCTTCAGTAACCATGGAGCAACACCCTCAGTAACCATGGAGCAACACCCTCAGTAACCATGGAGCAACACCCTCAGTAACCATGTAGCAACACCCTCAGTAACCATGCAGCAACACTCTCAGTAACCATGGAGCAACACCCTCAGTAACCATGGAGTAACACCCTCAGTAACCATGGAGCAACACCCTCAGTAACCATGGAGCAACACCCTCAGTAACCATGGAGCAACACCCTCAGTAACCATGCAGCAACACCCTCAGTAACCATGGAGCAACACCCTCAGTAACCATGGAGCAACACCCTCAGTAACCATGGAGCAACACCCTCAGTAACCATGCAGCAACACCCTCAGTAACTATAGAGCAACACCCTCAGTAACCATGGAGCAACACCCTCAGTAACCATGCAGCAACACCCTCAGTAACTATGGAGGAACACCCTCAGTAACTATAGAGCAACACCCTCAGTAACCATGGAGCAACACCCTCAGTAACCATGGAGCAACACCCTCAGTAACCATGGAGCAACACCATCAGTAACCATGGAGCAACACCCTCAGTAACCATGGAGCAACACTCTCAGTAACCATGGAGCAACACCCTCAGTAACCATGGAGCAGCACCTTCAGTAACCATGCTGCAACACTCTCAGTAACCATGGAGCAACACCCTCAGTAACCATGGAGCAACACTCTCAGTAACCATGGAGCAACACCCCCAGTAACCATGGAGCAACACCCTCAGTAACCATGCAGCAACACTCTCAGTAACCATGGAGCAACACCCTCAGTAACCATGGAGCAACACCCTCAGTAACCATGGAGCAGCACCTTCAGTAACCATGCTGCAACACCCTCAGTAACCATGCAGCAACACTCTCAGTAACCATGGAGCAACACCCCCAGTAACCATGGAGCAACACCCTCAGTAACCATGGAGCAACACCCTCAGTAACCATGGAGCAACACCCTCAGTAACCGTGGAGCAACACCCTCAGTAACCGTGGAGCAACACCCTCAGTAACCATGGAGCAACACCCTCAGTAACCATGGAGCAACACCCTCAGTAACCATGGAGCAACACCCTCAGTAACCATGGAGCAACACCCTCAGTAACCATGGAGCAACACCCTCAGTAACCGTGGAGCAACACCCTCAGTAACCATGGAGCAACACCCTCAGTAACCATGGAGCAACACCCTCAGTAACCATGGAGCAACACCCTCAGGAACCATGGAGCAACACCCCCAGTAACCATGGAGCAACACCCTCAGTAACCATGGAGCAACACCCTCAGTAACCATGGAGCAACACCCTCAGTAACCGTGGAGCAACACCCTCAGTAACCGTGGAGCAACACCCTCAGTAACCATGGAGCAACACCCTCATTAACCGTGGAGCAACACCCTCAGTAATCATGGAGCAACACCCTCAGTAACCATGGAGCAGCACCTTCAGTAACCATGCTGCAACACCCTCAGTAACCATGCAGCAACACTCTCAGTAACCATGGAGCAACACCCTCAGTAATCATGGAGCAACACCCTCAGTAACCATGGAGCAGCACCTTCAGTAACCATGCTGCAACACCCTCAGTAACCATGGAGCAACACTCTCAGTAACCATGGAGCAACACCCTCAGTAACCATGGAGCAACACCCTCAGTAACCATGCAGCAACACTCTCAGTAACCATGGAGCAACACCCTCAGTAACCATGCAGCAACACTCTCAGTAACCATGGAGCAACACCCTCAGTAACCATGGAGCAACACCCTCAGTAACCATGCTGCAACACCCTCAGTAACCATGCAGCAACACTCTCAGTAACCATGGAGCAACACCCTCAGTAACCATGCTGCAACACCCTCAATAACCATGCAGCAACACTCTCAGTAACCATGGAGCAACACCCTCAGTAACCATGGAGCAACACCCTCAGTAACCATGCAGCAACACTCTCAGTAACCATGGAGCAACACCCTCAGTAACCATGCAGCAACACTCTCAGTAACCATGGAGCAACACCCTCAGTAACCATGGAGCAACACCCTCAGTAACCATGGAGCAACACCCTCAGTAACCATGCAGCAACACCCTCAGTAACCATGCAGCAACACTCTCAGTAACCATGGAGCAACACCCTCAGTAACCATGGAGCAACACCCTCAGTAACCATGGAGCAACACCCTCAGTAACCGTGGAGCAACACCCTCAGTAACCATGGAGCAACACCCTCAGTAACCGTGGAGCAACACCCTCAGTAACCATGGAGCAACACCCTCAGTAACCATGGAGCAACACCCTCAGTAACCATGGAGCAACACCCTCAGTAACCATGGAGCAACACCCTCAGTAACCGTGGAGCAACACCCTCAGTAACCATGGAGCAACACCCTCAGTAACCATGGAGCAACACCCTCAGTAACCATGGAGCAACACCCTCAGTAACCATGGAGCAACACCCCCAGTAACCATGGAGCAACACCCTCAGTAACCATGGAGCAACACCCTCAGTAACCATGGAGCAACACCCTCAGTAACCGTGGAGCAACACCCTCAGTAACCGTGGAGCAACACCCTCAGTAACCATGGAGCAACACCCTCATTAACCGTGGAGCAACACCCTCAGTAATCATGGAGCAACACCCTCAGTAACCATGGAGCAGCACCTTCAGTAACCATGCTGCAACACCCTCAGTAACCATGCAGCAACACTCTCAGTAACCATGGAGCAACACCCTCAGTAATCATGGAGCAACACCCTCAGTAACCATGGAGCAGCACCTTCAGTAACCATGCTGCAACACCCTCAGTAACCATGGAGCAACACTCTCAGTAACCATGGAGCAACACCCTCAGTAACCATGGAGCAACACCCTCAGTAACCATGCAGCAACACTCTCAGTAACCATGGAGCAACACCCTCAGTAACCATGCAGCAACACTCTCAGTAACCATGGAGCAACACCCTCAGTAACCATGGAGCAACACCCTCAGTAACCATGCTGCAACACCCTCAGTAACCATGCAGCAACACTCTCAGTAACCATGGAGCAACACCCTCAGTAACCATGCTGCAACACCCTCAATAACCATGCAGCAACACTCTCAGTAACCATGGAGCAACACCCTCAGTAACCATGGAGCAACACCCTCAGTAACCATGCAGCAACACTCTCAGTAACCATGGAGCAACACCCTCAGTAACCATGCAGCAACACTCTCAGTAACCATGGAGCAACACCCTCAGTAACCATGGAGCAACACCCTCAGTAACCATGGAGCAACACCCTCAGTAACCATGCAGCAACACCCTCAGTAACCATGCAGCAACACTCTCAGTAACCATGGAGCAACACCCTCAGTAACCATGGAGCAACACCCTCAGTAACCATGGAGCAACACCCTCAGTAACCGTGGAGCAACACCCTCAGTAACCATGGAGCAACACCCTCAGTAACCGTGGAGCAACACCCTCAGTAACCATGGAGCAACACCCTCAGTAACCATGGAGCAACACCCTCAGTAACCATGGAGCAACACCCTCAGTAACCATGCAGCAACACCCTCAGTAACCATGGAGCAACACCCTCAGTAACCATGGAGCAACACCCTCAGTAACCATGGAGCAACACCCTCAGTAACCATGGAGCAACACCCTCAGTAACCATGGAGCAACACCCTCAGTAACCATGCAGCAACACCCTCAGTAACCATGGAGCAACACCCTCAGTAACCATGGAGCAACACCCTCAGTAACCATGGAGCAACACCCTCAGTAACCATGGAGCAACACCCTCAGTAACCATGGAGCAACACCCTCAGTAACCATGGAGCAACACCCTCAGTAACCATGGAGCAACACCCTCAGTAACCATGGAGCAACACCCTCAGTAACCATGCAGCAACACCCTCAGTAACCATGCAGCAACACCCTCAGTAACCATGCAGCAACACCCTCCGTAACCATGGAGCAGCACCCTCAGTAACCATGGAGCAACACCCTCAGTAACCATGGTGCAGCACCCTCAGTAACCATGGTGCAGCACCCTCAGTAACCATGAAGCAGCACCCTCAGTAACCATGGAGCAACACCCTCAGTAACCATGGTGCAGCGCCCTCAGTAACCATGGTGCAGCACCCTCAGTAACCATGGAGCAACACCCTCAGTAACCATGGAGCAACACCCTCAGTAACCATGGAGCAACACCCTCAGTAACCATGGTGCAGCACCCTCAGTAACCATGGAGCAACAGCCGCTCAGAACGCCTGCCCGACAGTCCCATGGACACTCATTAATTCAGGCCACTGAGCCTAGGTTTGAAGTTACTCGAAGTCGCTCATAGATTAGTCAGGGCTCCCTTTTATTAGTTCGATTAAAGAGCAATTAACTTGGGCCCTTCATAGAAGTCCTGAATTGTTAACAAGTGCTGCACTTGACCCGATGAAAGGCAAGGCTCCTAGAGATCCTGTGACTTGATAGCGTCTTGAATGACGCGAATGAATCGATACGTCAGGGTGGACTTGTCTGCCACACGCTAAGTTTGACTTTAGAAAAAGGATTCGTATCGATTTTGTTTGGACAGGTTCGGGGTTTTTGTGTGAGGAAACACTTCACTTAGAATTTAAGAACAAGTTACGTGGGGAAAAATTTAAAACGTTGCATTCGAAAGAGTGAGAGTGTGAACTATAGTGATGAAAACTTACGCTTCAGTTGTGTGTAGAATTTCAGTCATAACTCTATGGAGATATAGAAATTTACGGTATCAGACTTAACCCTTTACCAAGAAAGAAGTTACTGGTGTCTTCTTTCAAAGCAACCTGAACGTATTTAATTTTTCGTTGAATTTTTAACCCAACGAATTGTTTGAAGTTCACTGCTGAGCGTCAGTGAGCTTCATGCCTGCGATAGTCTAATTATCTAACATGCGTTCCTTTCTTATTCTCATGCCTGCGTCAGTCTAATAACGGTGGTTGCAATAACGCTAAATGGGTGATAAATTCGGGCGCTGAGGAATTAAAACGTTATTTTTCGAGCTTGTTGTTTAATAATTCCATTTCCATTGACGTTGAACAACCCACACTAAAATTACGCGCAAATATTTTAGTGAATTAGACAATAAATTCACGTGGACATTGACAGAGTTTACAGATCCTCATTATCTTTTCATTTTCCATTTAATAAGGCTCTTGCTGCTAGGAAATTTTTCTATTTTCCAAGTGATTAGTATTGGTCTTTGAAGAGCACCTTGGAAGGAAAAGCTCGTTAATCATTCTTATATTGTTGGCATAAAATTTTCAGGAACAGTTGACTAACAATCACTGCCATATCAAGCAACGGTACACACCAGAAACAATAAACCCTCTCCTTGAAGTGTTCAAATTATTGCACTCATACACGACGGACTGGAAAAGTTAACACCTATAATCATCAACTCAAGTTCACTGAATTATTTGCCTTGCTTTACGTCAGAATTTGTTTTCCTACAGGTAGGTTACCCTCTCAGTCTCGTAAATATAACACTGTTACAAGCTCGTAGCTATAATATTGTTAGAAGTTCGTGGCAACTATTGTTTGAATCCCATAGCTATAAATTTTTTCTAAGCTAGTAGCTAAAATACTGTTGGAAATGCGTAGTTATAATACGAGTACTGTTGGAAATGCGTAGCTAAAATACTGTTGGAAATACGTAGCTATAATACTGTTGGAAATGCGTAGCTATAATACTGTTGGAAATGCGTAGCTATAATACTGTTGGAAATGCGTAGCTATAATACTGTTGGAAATGCGTAGCTATAATACTGTTGAAAATGCGTAGCTATAATACTGTTGGAAATGCGTAGCTAAAATACTGTTGGAAATGCGTAGCTATAATACTGTTGGAAATGCGTAGCTATAATACTGTTAGAAATGCGTAGCTAAAATACTGTTGGAAATGCGTAGCTATAATACTGTTGGAAATGCGCAGCTAAAATACTGTTGGAAATGCGTAGCTATAATACTGTTGGAAATGCGTAGCTAAAATACTGTTGGAAATGCGTAGCTATAATACTGTTGGAAATGCGTATCTAAAATACTGTTGGAAATGCGTAGCTATAATACCGTTGGAAATGCGTAGCTATAATACCGTTGGAAATGCGTAGCTATATATATAATACTGGTGGAAATGCGTAGCTATAATACCGTTGGAAATGCGTAGCTATAATACCGTTGGAAATGCGTAGCTATAATACTGTTGGAAATGCGTAGCTATAATACCGTTGGAAATGCGTAGCTATATATATAATACTGTTGGAAATGCGTAGCTATAATTCGTGGTGCAGTAATGCTGTTGCCTGTTTCATGCTGAAGTTATTCCAGTGTCTTACTTCTATCAATGATCCAGCTCGTAGCGAAGGCAGATTTCGAGTCTTTCATTTTGCGCCAATCGTAGCTGAGATTTCACTTCTGCGGCAGCTGTTGACTGAAGAAATGTAAAAAATCCCGGAGAGCGGGGACGGACCTCAGGAAAGTTCACGAGCAATTAAGAGTCTCAGGCTCAACGACTTAATTAATTTTCTCGAGGATTTAATGTTTCTTAATTGAACACTTTAGAATCCTTGATTCTTCAAATGAACTGAAACGAGCGAAAGATCAGAGCGAAGCAGAATTGTCTTGATAAACTCGAGAGGAAGATGTGAATTTCAGCGTACTTAAGACACATAGTCCGCCGACTATGCTTATATTTGAAAACATGTCTTCCTCCTGATAAAGACACTTGAGACACTTATGACGTCGACAATACTTAGGGTTGAAAAATATCCTCCTGCTGATAAAGAAACTTCAAAGACTTGCTTTGACTAGAATACTCAAAGTTGAGAAAGTATCTTCTTCCTAATAGAGACGTTTTGAACAATACGTCGACAATATGTATGACAGAGAAAATATTTTCCTGGTGAAAAAAACACTTGAAAGACTTTCGACATTATGTGTGGTTGAGAAAACATTTCCTTGCTGTGCTCTAAATGAAATGGTTTTGGATGATAGATTTCATATTTTCCCGCTTGACATACAGTACACCCAGCAAATTTGCCTGTTTTCTGTTTCTTTGGTTGCCAGCCTTAAGCTCGAATAATCTGAAAAAAATTTAAAGAGCCTTTATACCTAGTCCACGCGTTTTTTCATTCGAAATTTATCTATTTTTTCCATTCACCAATAAACCAATTATTGGTGGATGGAAAAAATTCCAACAGGATTTTTTCATCCTAGC
Source organism: Morinoia aosen (assembly GCA_030386875.1). Lineage (NCBI taxonomy): Eukaryota > Metazoa > Arthropoda > Malacostraca > Amphipoda > Talitridae > Morinoia > Morinoia aosen. The sequence goes on along the minus strand of CM059559.1, from coordinate 8,702,166 downwards.
ATGCTTTGAGCGCTTTCCTCTTTGGTTATTTATGCATACACCCGAAAAGGAATAGGTTATTTATGTGTATACCTGAAAAGGATTTTGTTATTTATGCGTATGCCTGAAAAGGATTTGGTTATTTATGTGTGTAACTGAAAAGGAATAGGTTATTTGTGCGTATACCTGAAAAGGAATAGGTTATTTATGCGTATACCTGAAAAGGATATGGCTATTTATGCGAATTCCTGAAAAGGATTTTGTTATTTATGCGTATACCTGAAAAGGATTTTGTTATTTATGTGTATAACTGAAAAAGAATAAGTTATTTATGCGTATACCGGAAAAGGATTCAGTTACTTATGCGTATACCTGAAATGGAATTAGTTATTTATGCGTATACCTGAAATGGAATTAGTTATTTATGCGTATACCTGAAAAGGAATTAGTTATTTATGCGTATACCTGAAATGGAATTAGTTATTTATGCGTGTACCTGAAATGGAATTAGTTATTTATGCGTATACCTGAAAAGGAATTAGTTATTTATGCGTATACCTGAAATGGAATTAGTTATTTATGCGTATACCTGAAGTGGAATTAGTTATTTATTCGTATACCTGAAATGGAATTAGTTATTTATGCGTATACCTGAAAAGGAATAGAAAAATCACATTTCTTAAGCCGAAAGGTTCTTAGAGGCACAGCAACAAAGCTGATGAATTCGTTTTCAATGATACCTCAACTAATCACTTAAAATATTGCCTATGTAGTGTTGAAATAGTTTGGTCACAATATTTTGAGAAAACATTCAAACAGTTTCGGCAGCGTTCCATCATTGTCCTGAAATATCATTTACACCTTTCCGAAATAAATCTATTTGTGAAATAAGTTACGAAAATAAAATTTATAGTTCCAATCCTAAATCATTGTTGCCTTGCAATGCAGAAATAGATTATTTGACCCCCCAAGATTGATGATTTTTAATAGTCAGTCTGACCGGGTGATCCATTAACAAACCATAAGATACACCACCGCTAATTGAGCGAACTCTCTCTTTAATTAGAGCGAACTTTCTCTTTAATTAATTCTCTCTTCAATTAATTCTCTCTATAATTATCACCCGCAGCATCAGCTCTAAAACGAGATTCCTCAATTAATTTCCTCCCACTTAGGTCGAATGCTGATGTTTATTGAACTGAAATTCATTTGTTTAAATTTTTGTTATTGATGGAGTCTGTATGGAGCGCAAGGAATTCTTACGTCCACCACAAGTTGCTCATGGACGATATTGAACATATGAATGAGGTCAACTCCGAGTTGTTCAGGGGAGCGTATGACATTCAACAATTGAGCGAAGTCGACTCCAAATTGTTTAGAGGAATATACGTCGTTCGTCACTTGAATGAAGTCAACTCGGAGATGTTGAAGGGAATACACGTCATTCGCCACTTGAATGAAGTCAACTCGGAGACGTTAAAGGGAATGTACGTCATTCGCCACTTGAATGAAGTCAACTTGTAGATGTTGAAGGGAATACACGTCATTCGCCACTTGAATGAAGTCAACTCGGAGATGTTAAAGGGAATATACGTCATTCGTCACTTGAATGAAGTAAACTCGGAGATCTTAAAGGGAATATACGTCATTCGCCACTTGAATGAAGTCAACTCGGAGATGTTAAAGGGAATATACGTCGTTCGTCATTTGAATGAAGTCAACTTGGAGATCTTAAAGGGAATATACGTCATTCGCCACTTGAATGAAGTCAACTCGGAGATGTTAAAGGGAATATACGTCATTCGCCACTTGAATGAAGTCAACTCGGAGATCTTAAAGGGAATATACGTCATTCGCCACTTGAATGAAGTCAACTCGGAGATGTTAAAGGGAATATACGTCATTCGCCACTTGAATGAAGTCAACTCGGAGATCTTAAAGGGAATATACGTCATTCGCCACTTGAATGAAGTCAACTCGGAGATGCTAAAGGGAATGTACGTCATTCGTCAATTGAATTACTATCGGTTTGTTGCCTTATCAACTGATTAATTCGTTAAAAAATGCTGACATTAATTCTTATAATTTTAACTAGAATATGGTTGAAGAACCAACTAGTTGAAATCCACCAGCTTGCAGCTGTGATGGAATGACAGATCTTATGTTCTTATTCCTGAGGTAATTTTAACGTCTTGTTTTGAGAGTAACGTAAATAAAGTTTATCTCCTTCAATCCGTGCAAAAAGTTGTTCATGCATGAAACTTCAATATTTCCCATACATGAATCTCTCCGAGTTATTTATTTCTAGCTTATTTACTATCGTCAATGGGAAAGTTAACCTCAATTAACCATTTTAAACCATTTTTCGCACGGACGCCATTAGTATCACGCCTCATAGGTTTACTATTTTCATTCAATTATATTTTGTAGTATTTTCAACGTCGCATGAATGGCGACTGTTTTTGACTATTTTATTTAGCAACAGCTTTTTACTTCCCAGCTAACACAGATACTATTGAGCTCTATTTTACAATAAATTTATACGTCCCAGTGAACAAAGCTATTATTCAGCTCTATTTTGCAACAGATTTATAAGCGCTAGCAAGCATCAAACGTAGCTATTCTAGAGCTTTTTTTGGAACAGCTCTTTTGCAACAGCTTTTAGCTCTATTTCGCAACAGCTTTATAAGCGCTAGCAAGCAGCGAACGAAGCTATTCTACAGCTTTATTTTGCAACAGCTCTATCGGGCGATGGAGCAGATGTAAGAACATCGCAGCGCACATTCCTGCGAGCGCAAGAGTGTCTCTGCGACAGCTCTGAGACCCAGCGCTCTGCTCGACGCTTGTTAAGTCCAACTATTGGCGAGACAAACTTCCTTTAATTGGGTGATTGACATGCCTTGTTGACAAATATGGGTGACAAATGCGACTCCCAGACGCGGATTTCACGAGACACTTTTTGGACGTGCAATCGCGCCCTGAGATTCCTGACAGATGTCGGCCTTGTAGGCATCTCCTAGAGTATCGATTCTTGATCCACTCCTACGCGATACGGAGAGTGGCAAGACGAAAGTGGTGTCGCCAAGTGAAGGTATGCGTGCTCCGAAGTTACGGTTTACCATCCGCAACACTCTAACTTCGCGTCGATCTGCTACTTCTCTTACTTGATGATCAGCCATGGAATGATCGTTGTCTATTACTTCTTGCTTGATGTTCAGCCATGGATTGATCGTTGTCTATTACCTCTTACTTAAGATTCAGCCATGGATTGATCGTTGTCTATTACCTCTTACTTAAGATTCAGCCATGAATTGATCGTCGTGTCTACCTTTTGCTTTAATGATCAACCAAGGATTGATCATCGTGTCTACCTTTTGCTTAATGTTCAACCAAGGATTGATCGTCGTGTAAACCTTTTGCTTAATGTTCAACCAAGGATTGATCGTCGTGTCTACCTTTTGCTTAATGTTCAACCAAGGATTGATCGTCGTGTCTACCTTTTGCTTAATGTTCAACCAAGGATTGATCGTCGTGTCTACCTTTTGGTTAATGTTCAACCAAGGATTGATCGTCGTGTCTACCTTTTGCTTAATGTTCAACCAAGGATTGATCGTCGTGTCTACCTTTTGTTTGATGTTCAACCAAGGATTGATCGTCGTGTCTACCTTTTGCTTAATGTTCAACCAAGGATTGATCGTTGCGTCCGTCTTTAGCTCCTCAATGTTCAGCCTCTTACACTTGAAGAACAGGTCTTGTTACATAAGTTTCACTGGTGATATTCATGAATGAGGATACTGATGAAACCATATCGACATCTGTATCGCAGAATTCATTGGTTCATCACTCCTCACGCGTACGCAGAACTGAAATATATGAGACGTGAATTGAGTGCTTCTACATTAAAATTGAGTTACGCAACATTTACTCTCGTACGTGTATATTAGCTGGAAAGGAAAACAGTTCATTTCGATTTAATTTGATGCATAAGATATTATGCATAACATTGGTTTCAAAAATGTTTCAGCATTTTAGGCCCTAAGTAGGTGAACATACATAAAAGTCGTACGAGTTTGTGTGAACAACAATACATAGCACAAAAAAAACTCAGAAACAGAAGTTTGAGTTAAAACAAACATTGACATTTGTAAATGACTGTTAACACAAACTGGCATAGCATTCTAGCTCACTTGACAAGCTAGTTCTCAAAAATCCGACGCAACGCTCTGTCAATGCAGTACTATATTAAAAACGTCATTGAACTTCATTATTAAGATCCCGGAACTTTTTATTGCGCTGTGTTAGTTATATAGGAATAACGCTCTTTAAGCGATTTCTTTCTGTTATTTTTATTTCATTCACTGAGTCTCCCCAGGAATTTTGCGCAGCAACTATTTCTCAGCTACATATCTTATGACGATTCGTGCGAAGTAATAAAGTAATAAAGTGAATTGAATCAGAGCAGCTGCTATTGACAAAAAGCAAAAAAAGAACGACGCAATCCCATTTATGACATCGGTTGAGAGGCTTATAGTCTCTCTTCACCGAATGCTAATTCTTTTTCAAAGCACCATCTCCCGATAAAAACAATCTCTTCCGTAATTGGAACATAGGCGCACTCGACGAAAATTTTGTTAGTTTGTGTAGCGTGAGTGGCAATTAATTTTAGGAGGGCCGTTTTGTCTGTCTGGGTACGACAATAAAGACACGACCCAGATTAGCGCACGAGGTCGGAACACCGCGCCAGACACGCGCGGGCTGTGGTTTGCGGAAACGGTCTTGCCCGCAGCCTGTGTTAGGGGATTGGCGGATTACGGGCGGGGCGAGGGGACGGGGGAAATGTGGAGGCAGGAAGCTGCGAGCTATTGAGAACAGCACTTCCACCAAATGGTCAGTCAGTTCGTACAGCCGGACCTCGAGACATGACACCAAATGGTCAAGTTCGTACAGTTGAACCTCGAGACATGATACCAAATGATCAAGTTCGTACAGTCGAACCTCGAGACATGACACCTAGTGGTCAGCCAGTTCGTACCATTTAGGTTCTAAAGACATTTCACAAAATGGTCAGTCAGTTCGTACAGTCGAACCTCGAGGCATCCACCAAATGCTCAGTCAGTTCGTACAGCCGAACCTCGAGGCATCCACCAAATGGTCAGTCAGTTCGTACAGCCGAACCTCGAGACATGACACCAAATGGTCAGTCTGTTCGTACAGTTGAACCTCGAGACATGACACCAAATGGTCAGTCAGTTCGTACAGTCGAACCTCCAGACATGACACCAAATGGTCAGTCAGTTCGTACAGTCGAACCTCGAGGCATCCACCAACTGGTCAGTCAGTTCGTACAGTCGAACCTCGAGGCATCCACCAAATGGTCAGTCAGTTTGAACAGTCGAACCTCGAGACATGACACCAAATGGTCAGTCAGTTCGTACAGTCGAACCTCAAGACATGACACCAAATGGTCAGTCAGTTCGTACAGTCGAACCTCGAGGCATCCACCAAATGGTCAGTCAGTTTGAACAGTCGAACCTCGAGACATGACACCAAATGGTCAGTCAGTTCGTACAGTCGAACCTCAAGACATGACACCAAATGGTCAGTCAGTTCGTACAGTCGAACCTCGAGGCATCCACCAAATGGTCAGTCAGTTCGTACAGTCGAACCTCGAGGCATCCACCAAATGGTCAGTCAGTTTGAACAGTCGAACCTCGAGACATTATCTATTACGAACCATTAATTTAATACGATGAAAATTGGTCACAGGAGTTTTACTAACACGATGCTCGATTCAAGTAATGAATGATTGGAAGTAATGTTCATCCATATGAGTGTAGGTCGAATCTCGTAAACCTCGCTGACCGATTGTGGCGTAGGGAGACCCCATACAGAAACAGATTTCCTTTCTACTCTTCATCTTTTGTTTATGGAGGAATTCTGTAAAATTTTCAGTAGACTAAAGAAATGAAAAGATCATAGTGGTTGAAGAAAACTACACTAGGCATTGATTCGGTATTCTCATTTTCACTAATTTGGAGACTGACTCGGTTTTCTCATTTTCACTAATGTGGAGACTGACTCAGTATTCTCATTTTTTCAAATTCCGGAGTTATTATTTGGAAATATTTCTTACAATTTCATATTTCATTATTTAGCAACTGTTCCTGAACTTCACACATTGGATTTTTGACGAACAGTTCCTGGACGATAAAATGTTCCTAACAAAATCATCTGACGAACAATTACCATACCTTTTTATTAATAGTACTCCGAAATAATGACCACAGCATCGAGTCCCTGTACGATGCTTCACAAATATGAGATTTAAGCCTTGACTTATTTGGAGGCAGCTGTTCCTATAACAGCATAAATAGACGCAAACTATTTCACAAACTTAATGAGCTATTTCTCAACTCCTCTCCGTGCGACTCGATGACTGAGACGTTTAACTTGTACGGTTTTTTTAATATTGTAACTCAAGAACTGCAGATTACGGGGGGAATCCATGCTCATAAGGTCTTTTTAGACGAGCTAATTCTTAATTTTTGTGTTGATTCCTTCCTTAATTGAATAATTTAGCATCAGTTGATCGCGTTTGGCATGCGTCAGCCTAATATGTTGAGCGCCCTTTCTGGTTGCTAATGTAGTACACACATGAGGAATAAGTTTCATTTAATACTTTGTTTGAGAACGACAAATTTAGGAAATGTTTGGAGAAAATAGGTGTACATGATTCTGCTGTATTCAATGTTAAGTTATGAGTTTTAAAAGAATTATTAGGTTCGTTATTTAGCTCTGGCTTGTTATAGGTTCACTTTTCAACTCTGGGTTATTATGTTTGTTATTTAGCTCTAGGTTATTAGGTTCACTATCCAACTCTGAAATATTAGGTTCGTTATTTAGCTCTAGGTTATTAGGTTCACTACCCAACTCTGGACTATTAGGTTCGCTATTTAGCTCTAGGTTATTAGGTTCATTATCCAATTCTGGGCTATTAGGTTCGCTATTTAGCTCTAGGTTATTAGGTTCATTATCCAAGTCTGGACTATTAGGTTCGCTATTTAGCTCTAGGTTATTAGGTTCACTACCCAACTCTGGACTATTAGGTTCGTTATTTAGCTCTAGGTTATTAGGTTCACTACCCAACTCTGGACTATTAGGTTCGCTATTTAGCTCTAGGTTATTTGGTTCACTACCCAACTCTGGACTATTAGGTTCGCTATTTAGCTCTAGGTTATTAGGTTCACTACCCAACTCTGAATTATTAGGTTCGCTATTTAGCTCTAGGTTATTAGGTTTACTATGCAACTCTGGACTATTAGGTTCGTTATTTAGCTCTAGGTTATTAGGTTCACTACCCAACTCTGAATTATTAGGTTCGCTATTTAGCTCTAGGTTATTAGGTTTACTATCCAACTCTGGACTATTAGGTTCGTTATTTAGCTCTAGGTTATTAGGTTCACTACCCAACTCTGGACTATTAGGTTCGCTATTTAGCTCTAGGTTATTAGGTTCACTACCCAACTCTGGACTATTAGGTTCGCTATTTACCTCTAGGTTATTAGGTTCACTACCCAACTCTGAATTATTAGGTTCGCTATTTAGCTCTAGGTTATTAGGTTCACTACCCAACTCTGGACTATTAGGTTCGTTATTTAGCTCTAGGTTATTAGATTCACTACCCAACTCTGGACTATTAGGTTCGCTATTTAGCTCTGGCTTACTAGGTTCACTATCCAATTCTGAGTTGTAAGGTCAACTATTTAGCTCTGGGGTATTAAGTTCACTGTCTAACTCTGAACTTTTAGGATTAATATGCACCTTTGAATTATTTGTTGGAGTCACTACCTAACTCTACATCAAATTTTTGTTCAGTGCTTAGACTTACTATTTGCATGTCGTATCTTACAAACACGATGAAGAGATAGATGTAAAATAATAACATTGTATAACAATCATCTTATTTACTTTTAGGATGACATGAAACGCTGACGTGTGGGAGAGAAAATTCGGTTCCAAAAAAAGATGAAGAAAACTCATAATTCCATACGTTGATGCGGAACTTTATGTGCTCATTTCGACTCCGTCACACAGCTCACAATTAGAAGGGCTTCTCAACCGTGAAATTTAACTTCAGTCGTTCTATCAGTTCCAGGACAGGACGAATTTATCATAGTTTTAATTAATGGAGCAGCAGCGCAGATCAAACTCAGCGCAAAATTCAATCTGGCCAGCGCAGTTCCTGAAAAATTCAACACTTCTGCCAGACGAACGGGCAACCGATCAAAAAATCGCCAAAAGTCGAGCAATAAGGGACGACCGAAAACAAAAATCCCGTCAGTTTTTTCACGGACTCTGTCGGAACGGCGGCGGCATATGGAGGTGACCATTTTTGGCGGAAAATACTTTCAGAAGTTGAGAGAATTTTTTCATCTACAAATATTGTGACGTGTTCCGTGGCCGCCCTGGAATCGGTCGTTATTTTTACCGATGGCTTCTATCCTCGAATTGGATATTGGATAATTTTGCTTCATTCGACGGCCTGTTTTCCGAAAAAAGAGAGACTCGTTCCAACAGAGAGACATCGACGCATGGCGGACGCTGTGCCATCTAATAGAGGCTTGTGCGGCGTTGGTGGAGGGACTAACACAACTGTTGAGCACAATAAGTTGAGCACACTATGTTGAGCACAATATGTTAAACACAATATGTTGAGCACAATAAGTTGAGCACAATAAGTTGAACACAATAAGTTGAGCACAATAAGTTGAGCACAATATGCTGAGGACAATATGTTGAGCACAATAAGTTGAGCAGAATAAGTTGAGCGCAATATGTTGAGCACAATATGTTGAGCACAATATGTTGAGCACAATAAGTTGAGCACAATAAGTTGAGCACAATAAGTTGAGCACAAAAAGTTGAGCACAATAAGTTGAGCACAATAAGTTGAGCACAATAAGTTGAGCACAATATGTTGAGCACAATATGTTGAGCACAATAAGTTGAGCACAATAAGTTGAGCACAATATGTTGAGCACAATATGTTGAGCACAATAAGTTGAGCACACTATGTTGAGCACAATATGTTGAGCACAATATGTTGAGCACAATATGATGAGCACAATAAGTTGAGCACAATATGTTGAGCACAATAAGTTGAGCACAATACGTTGAACACAATATGTTGAGCACAATATGTTGAGCACAATATGTTGAGCATAATATGGCGAGCATACTATGACGAGCATAATATGACGAGCACAATATGTTGAACAAAATATGTTGAGCACACTATGTTGGGCACAATGTGTTGGGGTATGAGGTATTAATAATTTCATAATTTAAATAATCATACTGAGAGCTCAATAATCTCAAAACTCGGTGAGTCATATTCAGTCGTTAATAATCTCATAAACCATAAAATATTGTCAAAACCATGATGATATCATGACTCAGATAGTCATATTGAGGTTATTTCAATCTCATAACCCAGATAGTCATAATGATACCTTAATAATCTCACAAATTAGATAGTTTTAAAGCTGTAATATAATCTCACAACTCCAAAAGGTTTGATAATCAAGATCATTATTCTATCAGAAGCAGTCACATTTAGGCTCATCAATCTCACAACTATAAGAGTCATATTAAGGTATTATTCTCACAACGCGAGTAGTCATATTAAGGTTTCATTTATTTTAGAGAACCATGTAAAGACCTTATTTATCTCATTACAGTTATGTTAAGGTCTCATTAATCTCACTATAGTCATACCAAGGCATCGTTAATTTTGTTATGAATTTCAAGGTTTCAATAACTTCATTAGTCATTAATCTCATTATGAACGTGTTAGTTCTTCATTAATCTCATTACCATGAGAGGCATATACAGACCATTTTAATTTCACTATAATCTCAATAAGTAATGCCTCATTAATCTCAATATCATGAGTCATATTAAGATCATTTTAATCTCATTATAATTTTGTTAAGGCCTCATTAATCTCAATACTCTCTGAGAGTCATATTAAGGCCAATTAAATCTCATCATAATCTTTTTAAGGCCTCATTAATATTGCAACCTGAGAGTCATAGCAATTTAATCTCATTATAATCTTGGCCTTATTAATCTTATTATTATCTTATAAAGGCCTCATTAATCTCACTACCCTGAGAGTCATTTTACAACAATTTAACATCATTATTATCTTGTTAAGGCCTCATTAATCTCACTACCCTGAGAATCATATTAAGAGCATTTTAATCTGACAATAAGCACGGCTGGTGGCGCCATCCCAGCTAATCCAGAGCTCGTACAATACACGAGGCTTCCTCTACATGATTAAGGTGCTCGCTTACGCTGCAATTTAGCATAACATTGCTGATCATCATGACTCGACGGAGAGAATTATTGAATCATCAGTAATCCGAGAAAGTTATTTCGCAGTGGCTATTAAAAGTGATGTTTGAAAACGCCGTAATCTGATGCTTCAGAGAGGTTATTTCTCAGGGGATATTAAGAGTGATGCTTGAAAACGTAAAGATCTGAAGCCTTAAAGATGTTATTTTGCCTTGATATTGAAATATATTTTTGAAAACGTCAAGCTCTGAAGCGCTAAAGAGGTTATTTCCCAGTGGATATCTCACTTGTTATTAAAAGTTATGGTCAAAGAAGTTCACACTGGTTAGTGATGTGATGGCGTGTGTGTGTGTGTGTGTTTTGCGAGGTGTGTGTGTGTGTGGGAGGGGGGGGGGGTGGTGGGGGTGGTAGTCGTGCCCCGAAGTGAGTCGTTATTTATGGAATCGCGAACAATTCAAAATATTTTCAAGCAGCAAGAAGTACCAATAATCCCACGCTAGGAATCGGCGGCTGATTTATTTTATTCAATGATATTTTGGAAATATTCACGCAAACAGCCAGCATCTGTTGGACTTGAGTAAACGCAGGCAGGAAAACGCATCGAAGTGTTCAAAAATTAACCTTCGCCAAACTGTATCTTGGTACCGCAATTTCTGAAAATCGTTTCGATATTACAATGTACAATAGTTCATTTCTATAAAAATGTAATGAATGTACTAGTGTCCTTATGAAGGTTGTCCACTGTCTTTGTTCTTTTTCGAACTCACGTTCTTTTCCAAGTTAATGTTCTTCTAAATTTAGAATTTTTTCCGAGTTGAAATTATAGAGCATTCTGAAAATGATTATAAGCAGTACTTTGATACCAAAGAAAAATGAAGAATTACACTTCCGGTAAAAAATGAAAAATAAGCAATTAACACTAATTATATATATTATTATTTGCATCACGAGCTTTTAGGTATGTATAATTAAATCTATAGTTGCTCAAAAGATTTAATTTAATGTTAGGTACTCATAGTAGTTAGCTGTATATTAGACGTGCACTTTTCTAGCCTGTATTCAGTTCGAAATGTTATAATAAATCCCCGTTTCTGCCAGAATACTCTTTCCAATCGGAGTGCAGCCCTTAAAGTAATTTTGAACAAACTGTGAAAATCCGCCGTATTTAGAACTGATATTATTCGAAACAAGAAAATAAAAAACCCTCTCTTACTACAACACTGAAATATATAATAAAACAAATCGTAGGTAAATATAGTAATAAAAATGTTCCCATTAAACGCAAGTTACCACCGTCCCTCTCTGGCTCGCTCATGCCAATCTCGGAGCCCTTTACTATGCACGCTGCGCGGCCGGACTTGTTATCTTTACTCACTTGTATTTAATCAGCTTTACTCTATCCCTGTCTCTTATCCATGGTCACCGTGAGAGGCGTCTAACTGCAACAGCGACGGCTCGATGACTTCATTTGCATTAACAACCTGGCTAATATGCAGCCCCTCCACAGCTGCCAGACGTACGATGCGCCGCAGCTGCCAGCCGTACGACGCTCCCCACACTGCCGCTATTGTCTCCCCTTTCTCAACCCTTCTATGCATTTCACTTGATGCTGCGCTTTTTAATTTGTTTATCATAGTGACTGCGCAGTGAACTCATTGCTTACTCATTGTCGTATACGGGGTTGTTGACTTATTGCGGTCTTAGTGCACGGTTTTTAAATTGTTTTCTGTTATATTAAAAGAGTTACCGTCTTTTTCAATTTGGTTAATTCAAGTTTTTCATTCGCTGATTCGATGACAACTGCTAATCACTTTTCCCTTCCAAGGAAATATCGATTTATGTAAAGAAAAAATATATCTTGTTAACAATGGCAAAATTGCTGGTGTTTATTTACGCACGTCTATTATATAAATAGTCTCCCCTCATTGTCATTTTATATTCCGGATTTTATTTCAAATTCAATTTTAATTTTGGCTTTAAATGTTTAATATTGGGAGAAAATATTCTAATAAATGTTAAAGATTAAAGAGACAGAGCTGCTTTTTGATTAAATGGCACTCGTCATTCGAACTCCAACACTATAACGCGTACTACAACTCTCAGACTCAAATTCCAACTTCAGGACTCAAACTCTAACTCCAGGACATAGACTCCAACTCCAGGACATAGACTCCAACTCCAAAACACCGACTCCAACCCCTAGGGCTGGATTTGCAAACAATGTACCTCATCCTAGAGGTGCACCCGAAGGCAAAAGTTCTTCTGCTGACTTGACTACCCTACTTACTGTGGTTTCTGGTCAAAATGTGCAAGCTTGAAAGCAGTTTTTCATACAACTCTAAACTCAGATTTTATTTAAAAACTCTCAAACTTAAGCATCTTGGAAATACAACGCTTAGATTAACCAAGTCGACGGTAAAACTTCCGCTGCCGATGTGCAGACTTGGCTACCTTGCATGCTGTTTTCTCTGGTCAAAATTAGCAGTTTTGAAAACATTTTTTTAGTGATTTTAATTTCAAATTTCATTTGAAAAATCCCAAACATGAGCATTTTGGCTAGGAAAACCACTCATAGAGTTGCCAAGTTGACGGTAGAAGTTCTGCTGCGGGCGAACCGACGACCCAGAGTGCCAGAAAAGGAGACTAGGCTCGGAGCTGCACCCGGACATCAGCTTCAACTGAACACCCCCTCGCTACCGCAGTTTTTCATTACCGTGGCAGTTTTTGTGGACGCATCATTGATTTCTGGCAGCGGTGTTGTGAACCTCGGCATCCCTGTGATGCTGTCAATTGAGCCGGCATCGTTAAAGGGACAGTCCTTCCCTCCCTCCCTCCCTCTCTCGTTCTGTCTGCCCTTCCTTCCTTCCTTGGACTCATTTGCGAGTATGTATCCGGGTTGGCAGTAGACGTCTGCTGAGTTGGTAGAAGTAGTTTTTCAGATCATGTGATTTTAATTAAGTTGTGCGGTTATGGGAAAAGAATGTTGGTTTGGAATGATGTATTTTTTAATTATGTTCTTTTTAATTGAGGTCGTGCAGTTATGGGGCAAATATGTCGGTTTAATTTAAAATATGAAGGTTTTGATGGTGTTCTTTTAATAATTGAATTCATTTACATTTATGGAGAAAGAATGAATATAAAGAAAAAGATATATTCTTTATTGACGTTCCTTTGATTGAGGTTGTGTAGTTATGGGGAAAGAATCTCAGCTTGAAATAGTGAAATTTCATTGCTGAAGATTTTTAATTAAAGACTTAAACGTGTCTCCGAACAGGAAGGTTACTTTGAAAACGAAGGAAACATTTCTGAATAAGTTTCCCCTCTTTCGCTTGAAAGAGTTGCGGCATCAAGATACGGCGTACGCTACCGTAGAGTGTTTGCTCGCCTGCGCGCTATGACAGACTTCTTCACCAACTTCATAATTACGCACGATGTCAAACGAGCGTTTATATGAAAATTTCCTTGCAGAATCATTCAATTCTCTGAAGATATAATGTAAATTGAACTCATTTTTAAAATCTTTTAGAACCAAAAATTGTACTCATATGCGAATTATAGAAGTCAAATAATCTTGTTGATTTCTTCTGTTTGGTTAAATTTGTTGTTGATTTATTTCTTAGGAATTCTAAAGTTTTATTTATGTTTCGCAGGACTGAGCGAGGAGGGTTGGGATTGATATATTTCATATACAGTAACTGAAATAAATCTACTAGGAGTACTTAAGTAGTAGAATACTAGAATGGTAGAATGCTAAAATAATAGAATACTGAAAAATTGGAATACTAGAATAGTGGAATGCTAAAATTATGGTATAATAGAAAAGTGCAATACTAAAACAGTAGGATAATAAAATAGAAGAATAATAAAATGATTGAATATTGAAATTGTGAAATACTAAAATGGTGGAATACTAAAATAGTGAAACACTAAAATGGTGGAATACTAAAATAAAAAAATAGTAAAATAGTAGGATAATAAAATTAAAGAATACAAAAATAGTGGAATACTAAAATGGCAGAATACTAAAATAGTGCAATTCTAAAATAGAAGGATAATGAAATACTTCCATGAAAAATAGTACTGAAATGTTGAGCTCAGTTGCCCTGGACTTTTGTAGTTTGCAGTTCCTTCACAATTTGCCGCATTCGATCGATTTAATGAAACGACTTTACTTTTTATTCATGGATTCGTTCGGTGAAATCCATTTCAATCCTGCTCATTCTGAAACTCGACTGTTCAAAATTAATAAAAAATGATACTACTATGAATAGTCGTAAAAATACAGGAAATCTAAAAACACAAAGAGAATACGGCGCACGTGCTGTGAGGAGCGTTACCTTGAAAACCAAGTTCTTTATGATAAAATACGATTGGGAAAAGTAATAACGTCAGAAGACACTCATAAATAGAAATAGGCATTGGAGGAAAGATCCCCAGAAGGCATTAGTTACATGAGTGACAGAAGGAAAATTGGGAATACAGCGATAAGAAAATAAAATTCTTGTTAAAATTGTAAATAAAAAAGCGAATTTAACAAAAAGTAATGTAGTATACTTTGGGAAAGGGAATATCTGAAAGGAAGATGGATATAGGGTGGAGAACGAAAGAGGTAGCTAGAAAAATAAAGACTAGAAAAGATTGAGAGCAAAGAGAGAGAGAGAGAGAACGAAAGAGATCGAGAGCCAAAGGGAGAGAAAATGAAAAAGATTGAGAGTCAAAGGGAGAGAGAATGAAAGAGATTGAGACCAAAATTGAGAGAGAATGCAAGAGCTTGAGAGATAAAGGAAGAGAGAATGAAAGAGAGTCAAAGAGCGAGATAATAGAGGGAGCTTGAGAGAGAGAGAGAGACGAAAAGGAGAGAAACATGAAGAGTGGGAGAGCGAGGAGAGAGAGAGCTCTAGAAGCGAGGGGTGCCTGGAATTGTCTTCCAGGAGAGGTCTGGACCCGGCGACACCGATTTCAAATTTGGGTCTGGCAATTAAATGGCCCGGTGATTTAGAGGGGAGGCGAGGGCTGTGTGGCCTCACTCGAGTTATGCATATAAGTGCCAAGATGTCGCTTTGTGTGATTCGGAGCATTTGAGAAATACGTCGTATTCATTTGAGTTATGTGATTACAGTATTCAAGCACCGCTTGATATTTTTATGCACTTTGCAGCTTGAAATGACAAATTAATCACTTTGCGTATTTCATGAATGATGTTCAGACACTTTGATATATTATTAAGACAATTAAATCGTTAATTCTGTTTATATAGTTGTTTACTACTCAATACAAATAGCTTTTGTAAGCTGGGCAAGTATTTTTTGCAGTTTGAATGAGTAAAGTTTCCTCGTATGTCAATTGTTGTAAACGATGTACTCAGGTTGAGCAACGGTGACTACTCGAGGGAACTTGTTTTGAAGTTTAGTTTGTGTTGCAGATTATCAAATTACAAAGCATAGTCAAACTATAATACAAAGTTTTTAATTGTTATTGAAACAAGCTTGGGTTAAAAATTGAAGATGAGACTTGGAGGGAGCGTGAAATGTTGCTGTTCCATTTTCTTCCACTGTGAACCATTTCTTTCTCCATACGTGAATGATTATTACTGTGAACCATTTCTTTCTCCACATGTGAATGCCCGCCACTAAACCATTTTTTCCACTGTGAACTATTTCTTCCACTGTGAACCATTTCTTCCCCTGTGAACCATTTCTTCCACTGTGAACCATTTCTTCCCCTGTGAACCATTTCTTCCCCTGTGAACCATTTCTTCCCCTGTGAACCATTTCTTCCACTGTGAACCATTTCTTCCCCTGTGAACCATTTCTTCCCCTGTGAACCATTTCTTCTACTGTGAACCATTTCTTTCACTGAGAAGCATTTCTTGCACTGTGAAGCATATCTTCCACAGTGAAAAATTTCTTCAACTGTGAACCATTTTTTCAACTGTGAACCATTTCTTCCAATGTCAAAGATTTCTTCCTCTGTGAACCATTTATTCAACTGTGAACCATTTCTTCAACTGTGAACCCTTTATTCAACTGTGACCTACTTGTTCCTTTGTGAACCATGCAAAATAGAATCATTCACGCCGTTTCACGGGACTGGACGCCAGCAGGTTTGGTTTACGCTGACGATGAATTCTCGACACACCTTTGGTCAGGGTACAAATTTCCGCATAGTTTGCGTGGAATTTGGTTCGTAGCGAAGGATTACAACAGTGATTCATGTTGCTTGAGCTCCTGTCTTTCTCTCGACGCTCACTGCCAAATCTCGCGGGCACCATGCATGTTGTCGTGCGGTGTTTTCAAAAAAGTGCCCAGATAAAATTGCTCCAATCAATTTGTTTAGATCTCAGCAAATTTGTTTGTAATGCGTGATCCACGAAACACGATTTGTTTATTTATTCGTCACTGCTGCTCGAAGTCATGGGCATGTAATACTTACAGGATTCATTTATCAGTTCTTTCATTCCGAGTCAAACAATAATACGCGTAACATTTACAAGAATCATCTATATGTTTTTCATTCCGAGTCAAAGAACAATATGCGTACTATATACAGGAATCATGCATAAGTTATTCTATTCCGAGTCAAGCAGCAATACGCTTGATATTTACAGGAATCATTTATAAGTTATTCTATTCCGAATCAGGCAGCAATACGCTTGAGGTATCATCAATTCATTCTGTGCACCAAAAATGCAGCGCAGTGACGCCAATTTGGGAAAACCTAACGCTGCGAGCAGCACAGCTACGGCCCCTGTAAATGTCATAAAAATCCCGCATCTGAGCTACAAAACGTCCCCTTTTTTCAGAAGCACTCTGAAATTTTTTCAGAAGCATCTGAGCAAAAAATGCCTATTTTTTCAGAAGCTCTCGGAATATCATAAAAATTCCGCTCCTGAGCTACAACGTCAGCTTTTTCAAAAAGCACTCAAAATATTATAAAAATCTCCCATCTGAGCTACAAAACGTCCTCTTATTTAAGAAGCACTCAAAATGTCTGAACTACAAAACGTTCCTTTTTAAGAACCACTCAAAATAATATAAAAATCATGCATCTATGTTCCGAAACCTTCCCTTTTTATAAGAAGGAGACAAATGTTTTGGGGGGCTGGGTCATGCCATAAGTATTCGAGAAGCAGCACTCCTTCGTCACACGTGAAGTGTGTCAGTGTGGCCGCTAGATTGGCCCGAGCTGGCGCAGTCCCTGCTCCATTATTTATCCTCATTTAGCGTCATTTATCGCCGCACTACGGAAGTCAGGCCCGGACAGCCAACAAGAGCTAATATTGTCCGGGTCCGGTTTTTGTGAGCCCATCTCATGGGATGCATCTGCAGCTGGAGTGGGATGAGCTGGGGAGGGAGGGAGGAAGGGAGGCCACCCCGTGTAAGTGGAACCTTGAAGTAATTCTTTTGGGTGAGTAGCTTTTCCATGCGTCGATGCGTTTTGTTCAAAAGTTGTTTGATCAAAGTTTCAAAAGTTGTTCGATCCATGGACTTGAAGCCAATTTAATTCGGAGCACAAACGCAGATCTAGTCTAGTTTCAAGTCATATTTCGACGCACCGTCGTTGGAGAAATTTAGATAACTTACAATTAATAATAATTTTCTTCGTTGGAGTAATCTAGATAATTTACAATTAATGACTATTTCTTCGTTGGAGTAATCTAGATTACTTATAATTAATAATAATTTTCTTCGATAGTGTAATCTAGAAAACTTACATTTAATAATAATTTTCTTCGTTGGAGTTATCTAGAAAACTTACAATAAATCAAAATTTTCTTCGTTGGAGTAATCTAGATTATACGAAAGCAGATGAAAGGCAATTGGTTTAGACGCACCTTTCAAAGGATAAAATTGCTTAGAATTATAGCTAAGTTTACAATACTTAACAAATTCCACGAGACTCCACCTTCAGCACTCGGACACAAACTCCAACACACAGACTCCAACTTTAAAGATAAAATTGCTCAGAATTCTAGCTAAGTATCCAATGCTAAACAACTTCCTCTGATGCATTATTTAGCAGTGATGTTTGTCTGGAGATATTGAGTATACCTTGACCGTATACCAAGTACATTCATCGTAATAATGGCTGACGTTTTGTGCTCATCGTCATAATGGCTGACGTTTTGTGCTCATCGTCATAATGGCTGACGTTTTGTGCTCATCGTAATAATTGCTGACGTTTTGTGCTCATCGTCATAATTGCTGACGTTTTGTGCTCATCGTCATAATGGCTGACGTTTTGTGCTCATCGTCATAATTGCTGACGTTTTGTGCTCATCGTCATAATGGCTGACGTTTTGTGCTCATCGTCATAATGGCTGACGTTTTGTGCTCATCGTCATAATGGCTGACGTTTTGTGCTCATCGTCATAATGGCTGACGTTTTGTGCTCATCGTAATAATTGCTGACGTTTTGTGCTCATCGTAATAATTGCTGACGTTTTGTGCTCATCGCCATAATTGCTGACGTTTTGCGCTCACCGTAATAACTGCTGACGTTTTATAATTCCTGAGGTTTAGACCAGCATCGCCCCACGTTCAAATCCTTCGAGTTTCGGCAGGAAATTCGAAGTGAAGTTCGCTGCTGCATGCACAATGCAGGCGTCTCCGGGATAAGGAAAGGGTTCCGGGCCGGGTTGTTGTCTTTCAATAAAGCCTTATATTGTCGTAGAGGATGATGTTGCAGCTCCTCCAACCACTGTTCCCTCAAGCTGCTACTCTTCTTGAGAAGCAATCATCGCGAGAATGAAACTGCACTCTACCTCGCGTGTACCGCCGACTGCCTTTGTCAAAAAATATCAACGATGGTGCTCAATCTTGCGAGTTTTTTAAGTGCACCGAGTGGTAAATTTGACCTCTAAAGAGTGTTTGTTGTTTACTCCGTTGGCAGTGATTGCTGAGTATTTTAATAGACAAGGTTGGTAAATTTGATCTCTAAAGATGGTTTGTTGTACACACTATTGGAAGTGAATTTTGATTTTTTTAAATTGGAACAGAATGAAAATTTGATCACAAAAGAGCGTTTTTTGTTGATGAAAAGCCTTGACCTGAGATTTTCTGTGGTTGGTGCGATGGAATAACGAAGCTTTCACTAAGTGTAAAAGTTTTTTGCTGGTGAAATACAAAGTATTTACTCGAATTATCCTGGGAATTTTAGAAATTTGCTTCGTGACGTATGAGAAGCCGCGTGTATGAACACATGGATAACTTTCAACAAAGAAATTTTCGTGAGAAATTTGCATAACCCGAGCGAGAGTATAAAAAATTGGTAATTTTTACCCTTACCCTCAAGTGCCTTCACTCAAATGGGGGACTGAAAATATAAATATTTTTGTCCTCACTTTCAAGTTCATTCATGAAATTTCGACACTTTCATTACATAGTACTTGGAATCTTGAACCATGCGTCCGAATGTCCTATCACTTTTATTCTTCATTACCACGCACAACTTTATCACTGTTTTCACCAACTTCCTACATTTATTCTTGCGCAAATCTTGTCATTTTGCAACCGTGGTTCGATTATATTTTAAAATGGGTACTAGTTTCGGTCTTTGTAACAAAAACCATCTTTGACTCTTCTAAGTCATTCAGTCTTTGAGACTGAAGTCATCTCTGGCTTATCAAAGTCATTCAGTCTTCGAGACTGAAGCCATCTCTGCACCGACTCTTCAAAGTCGTCCGGTCTCTGAGGCTAAAACCATTGGCTCTTCAAAGTCATTCGGTCTCTGAGACTGAAGTCATCTCTGCACCGACTCTTCAAAGTCACTCAGTCTGTGAGACTGGAGCCATCAAGAAGGGATGTCTTTGCACAGGCCCTCCATACTCATTTGGCCGTCTCTCTCTCGGCCTCCACGGAAGTCTGGAGATGTCCTTCAAGTCTTGGGATGGACACTGCGTCTGTGTTGATCCGAGGGGTGAAACATTGCAATTCTACGTTCCCATTTACGTGTGTTATTGCGTGAGATATCCTATAATGTCAGATCCAAAGGGTGAAGCGTTCTTCGTCCCTAGGTATTCACTTCTGTTATTGCGTGAAAGTTTCATAATATCAGATTCGATTCTCCATCGTAGATTAGGCTTAAGTTCATTTAAGCCACCACCAAAGAAGCTACATTCATGTTCGTATTAGTTTCCTTTTATTTTCCGGTAAAGTTTGAAGTCCAACTGTCCATGTACGGCAGCTTACTTGCACTTTTTGTGCCCGTCGCTTAGTGTTAATTTCAGTCCCTGAGACTGGAGCCATCTCTGCACCGACTCTTCAAAACCATTCGGTCTCACAGATTGAAACCATCTCTGACTCATCAAAGTCATTCATTCCCTGAGACTGAAGTCATCTGTGCACCGACTCTTCAGGGTCATTCGTATGAAATTGATTGAGTTGCCATCGTTAAGAAATGTTTTCAGCGACAGGTGCAAATTGGGCATCTGACTATTTAATGAAATTTCTGCCATAAAACTGCTCGCCCAGTTGAAAGAATGGAAAGTTACGCCACTTAGCAAACTTTATCATAAGAAGTATTGAATAATTATCCTTCAAAAAGCCCATCCTGAAATATCACAGTAGAGCAAAACGTGATTCAGTTAACAGGGAGTCTCATGTACAGTATAATGATAAAAAAATCCGATAAACCACACTGTCTCACCCATTAATGAAACGTCATCCGGCAAACCGCACTGTCTCACCCATTAATGAAACGCCACCCAGCAAACCTCACAGTCTCTCTTATTAATGAAACGTCACCCAGCAAACCTCACTGTCTCTCGCGTTAATGAAACGTCACCCATCAAACCACACTGTCTCAGCAATTGATGAAACGTCACCCATCAAACCGCACTGTCTCACCCATTCTTCATTAACGAGGGACCTGATTGAGGGCAATAAACACGTCTCATTGTATACGGAAGCGTCCCTAAAATAAGCCATCTGTCCCTCTCTGGGACCATCCTTCTGTCCCACTCGGGAGCCTTCCTTCCTGACTGACAGACCGCCGAAACGGCGCGGCTAAGCCGCTCGGTAAGCTTATCGCGTTTGTAAGTATTTGAACATATTAAATAGGCGTTGCGTTTAAATTTTGAGTATAAATCTGCCACGGGTTTTGGTATTTATCGCTGTTGCTTTTCACGAACAATGCATGAGGTACTGTGCGGAGTTTGGTACAGATCAGACAATGCCGGATGGCGGTGGAAGGGTTGGGCTTTCGGCGAGAATTTCATCGCTTTAGGTCCGATGCTCACGCAGCTCCACGATCTCTCTATTGATCCACTTTGAATAACTATTGTGACGCAACTAAACTGAGATTTATGAACCGTTTAGAGCAGTTAGCGAACCCTTCCCCTGCCGAGTCTGCTTTTGCAGTTGCTTTCGTACTTGAATATTTCGTACGGGAATATTTCGTACGGAAATGTTTTGTACGGGAGAATTTCGTACGGGAATATTCTGCACGGGAACATTTCGTGGGGAACATTTCGTATGTAAATATTTCGTGGGGGAATATTTCGACCAGGAACATTTCGGGCAGTAATATTCTGTACTGGAACAATTTCGGACAAGAACACTTCGTACGGGAATATATCGTGGGGGAACATTTCGGACGGGAACATTTCGGACGGGATAATTTCGTGAGGAAACATTTCGGACGGGATAATTTCGTGGGGAAACATTTCGGACGGGATAATTTCGTGGGGAAACATTTCGGACGGGATAATTTCGCGGAGGACATTTCGGACGGGATAATTTTGTGGGGAAACATTTCGGACGGGATAATTTCGTGGGGAAACATTTCGGACGGGATAATTTCGTGGGGAAACATTTCGGACGGGATAATTTCACGGGGGAACATTTCGGACGGGAATATTTCGAGCGGGAACAAAGGCAGTTAAAAAATTACAGTATATACAGATGCCATGGTATGGATAGGGAACTTCGAAAACACGTTTAAATTTTCCCAGAGTTTAGAAGACATGTTTTAATTTATGAATTTGATAGTCATGACCACTTAAAAGTTAACTGAAATAACATGTATATTAATTGATGCATAAAATGTTTAAAAAGCTAACATTAATTTCATGAATAATATATACTGGTACTTTAAGTCTATATTACATTAACTTCACGCAACACGCTCAGTTCCTTGGTCTTTCTCTTTCACCCAACTGCGCATCAACGCCAGATGACACACCCTGGAAGTGTCACACCATCTCTCTCACCCTTTCCTACACCAGATCACACACCCTGGAAGTGTCACACCATCTCTCTCACCCTTTCCTACACCAGATGACACACCCTGGAAGTGTCACACCATTACTCTCACCCTTTCCTACACCAGATCACACCCCGGAAGTGTCAGACCATCTTTCTCATCCTTTCCTACACCAGATGACACACCCTGGAAGTGTCACACCATTACTCTCACCCTTTCCTACACCAGATCACACCCTGGAAGTGTCAGACCATCTTTCTCACCCTTTCCTACACCAGATGACACACTCTGGAAGTGTCACACCATCTCTCTCACCCTTTCCTACACCAGATCACACACCCTGGAAGTGTCACGCCATCACTCTCAATCTTTCCTACACCAGATGACACACCCTGGAAGTGTCACACCATCACTCTCACCCTTTACTACACCAGATCACACCCTGGAAGTGTCAGGCCATCTTTCTCACCCTTTCCTACACCAGATGACACACTCTGGAAGTGTCACACCATCTCTCTCACCCTTTCCTACACCAGATCACACACCCTGGAAGTGTCACACCATCTCTCTCACCCTTTCCCACACCAGATGAGACACCCTGGAAGTGTCACACCGTCTCTCATCCTTTCCTACACCAGATGACACACTCTGGAAGTATCACACCATCACTCTCACCCTCTCCTACACCAGATGACACACCATGGAAGTGTCACACCATCTCTCTCACCCTTTCCCACACCAGATGAGACACCCTGGAAGTGTCACACCGTCTCTCATCCTTTCCTACACCAGATGACACACTCTGGAAGTATCACACCATCACTCTCACCCTTTCCTACACCAGATCACACACCCTGGAAGTGTCACACCATCACTCTCACCCTTTCCTACACCAGATGACACACCCAGGAAGTGTCACACCATCACTCTCACCCTTTCCTACACCAGATCACACACCCTGGAAGTGTCGCAACATCACTCACCCTTTCCTACACCAGATGACACACCCTGGAAGTGTCACAACATCACTCTCACCCTTTCCTACACCCAGCCGCGTATTAACGCCAGACGACGCTCAGGATGTGACACAAGCGGCACTGCAGAGAGACCGCACATCGCTGCGGTATTCAAATCACCGCAGGAGCGGCCTGGGGGTTCCCTGCTTAATGTAAACATTTATTCACACGTAAAATAGGTTTGGATTGGCTATAAGGCAAGTGCTCGGGTTTATAGTCAGATTGAAATGATAAGCGTCGGTTTAAGTAGAGCGCTTGTATATAGAAATAGAATGCAAAGTGGGTGTTGAGGCGTCATAGAAGGGCTCCATGTTTTCTGGGATTTGCAGGAGTACCTATGAATATGGATGGGATAAATGATCGGCACCGAAAATGTGCGTTATACGAGCTGAGATTTTAGTGTCTCTCGGCTCGTTATTCTCGGCAGCGCATGAGACAAGTGCGAGTGAAATGCTCCGACAACTCCTGTTGATTGAGTGCGTAGTGGCTGCTCTGCTGAATGTTGCTCGCTGTCGGAAGTTAACAATTGTTCTTTTCGCCCGAAATAGAGAGACAAATTGTATTTAACACCGTTACAAAGCGTTCGCAACTTCACAATTGCTCTTTTCGTTTGAAATTGAGAGACACATTCTATTAAACTCTTTAGGAAAAAGTTAAAGATATTCTTGATGAGTTGCATCGTTTCTTGCGATACGATGATGCATATTACTTTGATAATTGGGTGGTGGATAGGCTTTATTTAGAAATTAATTTTTAGAGCTTCGTTTCAGCCGGTTCTAAAGAAATCATTACTTAATGAACGAGCCTGAACAGATCTTTGTTCGTCTGAGTCTCTCAGGAACCTGCGTATGTATGTGTATAAGTGTGTGCGTGTGCGTGTGTGTATATGTGAGTACTTGTGCGTGTGTGTATATGTGAGTGTGTATGGAAAAATTAGCCTGTGTTTACTACACAATGTCTACACAATGTGTTCTAAAAGTTTGTCTACTACACAATGATTATGTTGTCGTACATCACATATATGTTTCATTTCACTACTAAGTTTATTTCGTCAAAATTTTGTTCCATCTCATCGAATATTATATATTTGTTCGAAGAGTTAGGAATGACTGTGTAATTATTTAAATGATTACGAATTACTAAGCTGTGACTGTCCCGAGTACAATTTTGTGGTGGATAGTACGAGTAAATATTTTCTAGCCATGAACTAGGACTTTCAGCATATCATTGCTACTATCATACTTAACTAGGGTTGCAATAGAAGTGAATTTTATACTATAAATGATGAATGTGCTTCTCTCTAAAACATTTCCGTAATGATAAAAGTAGATTAATTACCTTTAGACATTATTTCAATAATCAATAATACACTTTTAAACATTTTCTAGAGGATTCCGAAGGACCGCTTACCTTTACACGTTTTTAAATGTGACAGAATATTCTTGAATAACATTTAACCAAATAAGTCAAATCAGATTCTTTATTCCTCTGATTATAAATGCCACAAATCCCAGTTCTCTAACAAGACACCGGAAGAGATTTATTCGCTCAGACGTTTACGTGATGCAAAGACATTAAATGTACCAGTAACAATAGTAAACGTACCAGTAACAATAGTAAACGTACCAGTAACAATAGTAAACGTACCAGTAACAATAGTAAACGTACCAGTATCGTTAATAAAAGGTTCAAGCGGCAGGAAACAACATTCAAGTAACAGTATAAACATTTAGAAGTAAAAACGTAAAACGCTGTAAATGCAGTAACAAACGTACAAGCAACAACATTCATACACAAAACACACATGAAGCCTACACATTATTACCGCACAAGAAACAGCATCTTTAAATGTTCGACAACGTAGACCGCACACGTACAACAACACGCAATAGGCGTACAACACACAACCCGCAACAACACGCAATGAACGTGTGGTGGCGTGTTGTACAACGCATGTTGCACAACGCGTGCTGTACAAAGCATGTTTTATATGCTACAAACATACAGTACATATTTATTGTACTACGCGTGTTGCACAACACGTGTTTTATATGCTACAAACATGTACTTCAAACATGTACTTCAAACATGCAGCACATGTTTATTGGACACCGCGTGTTTTACATGCTAGAAACATGTACTTCAAGCATGTCCTTCAAACATGCAGTACGTGTTCAGTGTACTACGCGCGTCGCACAACGCACGCAGCACAACAACCACACCAAACGCAACATAACGTAACGCGACCTGTGGCTGCGTGCAGGGCTCGGCGTACAGCGTGAAGGACGGCGCAGGCGGCGACATGGCGATGTACGGCAGCGGCCTCGGGGCATCTCCTGCTGGCTACTACCCGTATGACCCCACCTTCGCTGCTTATGGGTGAGTGCTGGGGGTGTGTTGGGGAGTGTTGGGGTGTGTGTTGGGGGTGTGTGTTGGGGTGTCTTGGGGGTGTTGGGGGTGTGTGGGGAATGTTGAGGGTGTGTTGGAGGAGTGTTGGTCAGTGGGAGTGTTGAGGATTATTGGTCAAGTGAGAGTGTGGGTCAGGTGGGATTGTTTGGGAAGTGTTGGTCAGGGGGGAATGTTGGTGATATAGGAGTGTTGGTCATAGGAGAGTGTTTGTGCCTAAATATCCCATGTGCGTGTACATGCACTCTATCTAAACACAAGTACGCATTCTATCTACATAACACACACACATGTGTTTATGCAAGGACCGAGTAACGACGTACACGAAAAAATTGCGTCTATGTGTGTAGTAGCCCGTGATGCTGTCACGTCAGCTCTGCAAAACTCTGAGTTTTAAACTTCACTCGCTCAGTCATGGCGACTCCGTCAATGAGGGCAGTTACTGCTAATTGCGAGCTCAGGAATTGTGTGGTGGAGTGAGTGGTGGCTCTGTCTCTGTTCTCTCATGCAAGTTCTTTAATTTCTGCTTCCTCGCGTCATCCGAGTTCTTCAATTTCTGTTCCCTCATCACTGCTCTCTGATTCCTCCTTTCTCTATTTAACCATGTTCTGGATCCTCCATCTCGCTCCTTAATTCTTGCTTCTTTATTGCTGTTCCCTCATCTTTGCTCTCTCACTACATTGCAGCTAACCTCACTACACAGCAGCTACCCTCACTACACAGCAGCTACCCTCACTACACAGCTGCTACCCTCACTACACTGCAAATACCCTCACTACATTACAGCTACCCTCACTACACAGCAGCTGCCCTCACTACACTGCAGTTACCCTCACAACATTACAGCTACCCTGACTACACTGCAGCTATCCTCACTACACTGCAGATACCCTCACTACATTGCAGCTACCCTCACTACACAGCAGCTACCCTCACTACAGTGCAGCTACCCTCACTACACAACAGCTACCCTCACTTCACTGCTGCTACCCTCACTACACGGCAGCTACCCTCAATGCACTACAGCTACCCTCACTACACCGCAGCTATCCTCACTACACTGCAGCTATCCTCACTACACCGCAGCTACCCTCACTACACTGCAGCTACCCTTACTGTACCGCAGCTATCCTATCCTATCCAACCGAGTCATTCATCATTCCACTAACACCATATCTTGTAACACACCACATCACCCGATACACCCCATCACCCGACCCATTACATCACCCGACACACTACATCACCCGACACACCACACCACCCGACACACCACACCACCCGACACACCACATCACTCGACACACCACACCACCCGACACACCACATCACTCGACACACCACACCACCCGACATACCACACCACCCGACACACCACACCACCCGACACACCATAACACCCGACACACCACACCACCCGACACACCACATCACCCGACACACCACACCACCCGACACACCACATCACCCGACACACCACACCACCCGACACACCACATTACCCTACACACTACACATCCCAATACCCTCCCCAACTTTCCGAAGATCTCCTGCAAACTTCACCGCCGGTTCCGTCTTTTATACAAGATCTAATTAGCGCAACGGATTCCAGGGTCTCGAAGTTTGAGTCGTCGCCGCTCTTCCTTTCGCTAAATTTCGTCGCGCAACTTTTGAATATTTATGACTCGATCTAATCGGGGCGGTTTGGGGCACCTGACTTGCGTTGGGGACCTGAGTTCTCTCTGCCGCCAAGTGCCGTTGCCAGTGAAGGGTTGTTTGACGTATGTAGTTGTTTGACACGTGTATTTAAATATATATAGTTGTCTGCCACAGGTGCTAGTTTGACGTAAGTATTTGTGTAGTGCAAGTTGTTAGACACATGTAGTTGTGTCCAGTGATGAGTTGTTTGATACATGTAGTTCTCTGATGCAGGTAGTTGTTTGACGCAAGTAGTTGTCTGACACAAGTAGTTATCTGACCCGAGCCATGTTAGTTTCAGTGACAAATATTCGTCAATACTGAAGTGACTTAAACTATTTTGCATCATGGGTCTCCATTCAGTACGTAAACCTACTAGGTTATCAGTCACACCGCCACAAGAACGGCGTGAACGCAGTAGATACTAAAATAAAAAATTAAGCTCATATTACGAGGGCAATTTGGTTGCATCAGCTACGCGTACATAAAAGTCAGGTGCAAAATTTGCAGGCAACTCATTTTTACTTTTAAATATTGAACGCTAGGTTAACTTAAGTCGTGATCATGTCTTTTGTAATCTCGAGTTTTTAACTTTAAATATTGTACGTCAGGTGGACTACAACCCTATTCGTGGTTATGTCTTATACAATCCCGATTATTTACCGTTAAATATTATACGCGAGGTTGAATAAGGAAAATTCATGGTTGTGTCTCATACAATCTCGTATTTTTACCTTTGAATATTGTACATGAGGTTGACTACTGCCAAGTATACCGTAATGTCTGGTAGAATCCATATTTCTATCTTTAAGTATTGTACGTGAGATTGACTACAACCCAGTTCATAATTACCTTTTACGAGTTAATGTTTAACAGATAATTGTTGACTCATTGATCGTTTTTGGCTCGCGGGATTTTTAGACCTCGGTAGGCATTCACCCCGCTAGCTAATTCGGCACCGTCACTAGTTTTGGCATGCCACGATGTTTTGGCAGGGACAACGTCACATCGCTGGAGGCAGGTCGAGATCTCGTTGACTCGCCAAAAGAATCGCAAAGTATCTTCATTGAGGGAAGCAGGAGACTTAGTGGGTGATTTATGACGCTGATTTATGCAAAGCATGATCCGGGCTGGAGCACCGGAGCTCTCTGTGGGGACAAAGTGTGGGAATTTCAGACTTTTCTCCTCTCAGTTCGACCTATGCACAGGTTATAGGTGTGAAATTACAGACGTTGTGGTTATAGGTGTGAAATTACAGACGTTGTGGTTATAGGTGTGAAATTACAGACGTTGTGGTTATAGGTGTGAAATTACAGACGTTGTGGTTATAGGTGTGAAATTACAGACGTTGTGGTTATAGGTGTGAAATTACAGACGTTGTGGTTATAGGTGTGAAATTACAGACGTTGTGGTTATAGGTGTGAAATTACAGACGTTGTGGTTATAGGTGTAAAATTACAGACGTTGTGGTTATAGGTGTGAAATTACTGACGTTGTGGTTATAGCTGTGAAATTACAGACGTTGTGGTTATAGGTGTGAAATTACAGACGTTGTGGTTATAGGTGTGAAATTACAGACGTTGAGGTTATAGGTACGAAATTACAGACGTTGTGGTTATAGGTGTGAAATTACTGACGTTGTGGTTATAGCTGTGAAATTACAGATGTTGTGGTTATAGGTGTGAAATTACAGACGTTGTGGTTATAGGTGTGAAATTACAGACGTTGTGGTTATAGGTGTGAAATTACTGACGTTGTGGTTATAGGTGTGAAATTACAGACGTTGTGGTTATAGGTGTGAAATTACAGACGTTGTGGTTATAGGTGTGAAATTACAGACGTTGTGGTTATAGGTGTGAAATTACTGATGTTGTGGTTATAGGTATGAAATTACTGACGTTGTGGTTATAGGTATGAAATTACTGACGTTGTGGTTATAGGTGTGAAATTACAGACGTTGTGGTTATAGGTATGAAATTACTGACGTTGTGGTTATAGGTGTGAAATTACAGACGTTGTGGTTATAGGTATGAAATTACTGACGTTGTGGTTATAGGTGTGAAATTACAGACGTTGTGGTTATAGGTGTGAAATTACTGACGTTGTGGTTATAGGTATGAAATTACTGACGTTGTGGTTATAGGTGTGAAATTACAGACGTTGTGGTTATAGGTGTGAAATTACAGACGTTGTGGTTATAGGTGTGAAATTACTGATGTTGTGGTTATAGGTATGAAATTACTGACGTTGTGGTTATAGGTATGAAATTACTGACGTTGTGGTTATAGGTGTGAAATTACAGACGTTGTGGTTATAGGTATGAAATTACTGACGTTGTGGTTATAGGTGTGAAATTACAGACGTTGAGGTTATAGGTACGAAATTACAGATGTTGTGGTTATAGGTGTGAAATTACAGACGTTGTGGTTATAGGTGTGAAATTACAGACGTTGTGGTTATAGGTGTGAAATTACAGACGTTGTGGTTATAGGTGTGAAATTACTGACGTTGTGGTTATAGGTGTGAAATTACTGACGTTGTGGTTATAGGTGTGAAATTACAGACGTTGTGGTTATAGGTGTGAAATTACAGACGTTGTGGTTATAGGTGTGAAATTACAGACGTTGTGGTTATAGGTGTGAAATTACAGACGTTGTGGTTATAGGTGTGAAATTACTGACGTTGTGGTTATAGGTGTGAAATTACTGACGTTGTGGTTATAGGTGTGAAATTACAGACGTTGTGGTTATAGGTGTGAAATTACAGACGTTGTGGTTATAGGTGTGAAATTACAGACGTTGTGGTTATAGGTGTGAAATTACAGACGTTGTGGTTATAGGTGTGAAATTACAGACGTTGTGGTTATAGGTGTGAAATTACAGACGTTGTGGTTATAGCTATGAAATTACAGACGTTGTGGTTATAGGTGTGAAATTACAGACGTTGTGGTTATAGGTGTGAAATTACAGACGTTGTGGTTATAGGTGTGAAATTACAGACGTTGTGGTTATAGGTGTGAAATTACTGACGTTGTGGTTATAGGTGTGAAATTACTGACGTTGTGGTTATAGGTGTGAAATTACAGACGTTGTGGTTATAGGTGTGAAATTACAGACGTTGTGGTTATAGGTGTGAAATTACAGACGTTGTGGTTATAGGTGTGAAATTACAGACGTTGTGGTTATAGGTGTGAAATTACTGACGTTGTGGTTATAGGTGTGAAATTACTGACGTTGTGGTTATAGGTGTGAAATTACAGACGTTGTGGTTATAGGTGTGAAATTACAGACGTTGAGGTTATAGGTGTGAAATTACAGACGTTGTGGTTATAGGTGTGAAATTACAGACGTTGTGGTTATAGGTATGAAATTACAGACGTTGTGGTTATAGGTATGAAATTACAGACGTTGTGGTTATAGGTATGAAATTACAGACGTTGTGGTTATAGGTATGAAATTACTGACGTTGTGGTTATAGGTGTGAAATTACAGACGTTGTGGTTATAGGTATGAAATTACAGACGTTGTGGTTATAGGTGTGAAATTACAGACGTTGTGGTTATAGGTATGAAATTACAGACGTTGTGGTTATAGGTATGAAATTACAGACGTTGTGGTTATAGGTATGAAATTACAGACGTTGAGGTTATAGGTGTGAAATTACAGACGTTGAGGTTATAGGTATGAAATTACAGACGTTGTGGTTATAGGTATGAAATTACAGACGTTGTGGTTATAGGTATGAAATTACAGACGTTGTGGTTATAGGTATGAAATTACAGACGTTGTGGTTATAGGTATGAAATTACAGACATTGAGGTTATAGGTACGAAATTACAGACGTTGTGGTTATAGGTATGAAATTACAGACGTTGTGGTTATAGGTATGAAATTACAGACTTTGTGGTTATAGGTGTGAAATTACAGACGTTGAGGTTATAGGTGTGAAATTACAGACGTTGGGGTTATCGGTACGAAATTACAGACGTTGAGGTTATCGGTACGAAATTACAGACGTTGAGGTTATAGGTACGAAATTACAGACGTTGAGGTTATAGGTACGAAATTACAGACGTTGAGGTTATATGTACGAAATAACAGACGTTGGGGTTATCGGTACGAAATTACAGACGTTGAGGTTATCGGTACGAAATTACAGACGTTGAGGTTATAGGTACGAAATTACAGACGTTGAGGTTATAGGTACGAAATTACAGACGTTGAGGTTATATGTACGAAATAACAGACGTTGGGGTTATCGGTACGAAATTACAGACGTTGAGGTTATCGGTACGAAATTACAGACGTTGAGGTTATCGGTACGAAATTACAGACGTTGAGGTTATAGGTACGAAATTACAGACGTTGAGGTTATAGGTACGAAATTACAGACCTTGAGGTTATATGTACGAAATAACAGACGTTGAGGTTATAGGTACGAAATTACAGACCTTGAGGTTATAGGTACGAAATTACAGACGTTGAGGTTATAAATACTAAATTACAGACGTTGAGGTTATAGGTACGAAATTACAGACCTTGAGGTTATAGGTACGAAATTACAGACGTTGAGGTTATAAATACTAAATTACAGACGTTGAGGTTATAGGTACGAAATTACAGACCTTGAGGTTATAGGTACGAAATTACAGACGTTGAGGTTATAAATACTAAATTACAGACGTTGAGGTTATAGGTACGAAATTACAGACGTTGAGGTTATAAATACCACTCAGATTATAACTCATTAATTATGACGTATGCTTATTTAATTTTTATGTCCGTTAAGCCTTATTGTTTAACGCCCGAAACATTGAAAACAATTCAATTTTTACGGGTCATGTGTACACAAGTGGAACTCACGTTGCTTAGTTATGTTTCAGACATTTCAAAATAAGCTTGCCAATATACCTCATTTCTTTTGCGGGTCTGTACAACTATATGTAGTCTTCGGTTGAAATGTTCTTCTGAAAACAGATAATGGTTATTCGTTTTTGTAATGACTTAAACCAAAGAAACTCTGAATGTATTACATGTATTGAGTACTGTAATCTTTGCTCTCACAAAAGTTATATATGGCGTGTAGATTGTAGAGTACACTCTTGAAGTAACACATCTTGTTTTAACAACCTGAAGAATAAATACCCCAAACGTTATTTTAAAGTCAAGTCTTAGAAAAATAAGTTGAAAAGATCCTTCAATTTATAAGTTTATTTCCCATGGAAATATACTTTACGCATCATACTGTTATTCAAAAAAGTAACTGTTTCATAAAAGTATTTGTCATTGCTATAAAGAACAAACAAGAAAAGTATATGGGACAAAATACTTTTTAAGCCCAACTCAACCTGATGAGCAACACGAAGCAATTTTAGCAAACCTCGCGGTAGAATTATCGTATCATACGATTATTCCAACAGCATTATTTTAAATCTAACAACATCATTTATTTTAATTTAACAGTATTATTTTATCATGAAGAAAACGCACTCCATTTCATATCAACTGTTGAATAAGTTCGCTTTTATAATTTCGTGGGTATTTTTCTTCAGGCAATTCAAAGTTATTCGCATATATCGTCGCCTGTTGAGTAGCAATATAAGCGAGAGGCAGAGGCGGTATACCAGATACGCTGTACGTGCTCTATTACAGTCCGCTGTCCGTAAAAAATGTATCCCCTGACCACGGTAAGGTAACAAGGTAGAGTAATTTCTATGTTGGAAAATATACCTCCTTTTGTTTTGCTGGCCAGTAGAAAGGCTTTATTTCAAACAAACTTTATGACGTCACCTAAACGCCATATCATTACACCAATTGCGGAGCTAGATTTGAGGGTAGCAGTGCAACGGATTCCAGGGTCTCGACATTTGAGTCTTCGCCGCTCTTCCTTTCGCTAAATTTCGTCGCGCAACTTTTGAATATTTATGACTCGATCTAATCTGTCATTAGTTCGTTGCCGTGACGTCAGCAAAACCACACCGCCAAGGAAAAAAATACTGGTTTGAACCTACCTTGTTTCCTCTACCATGCCTCTGACCGATATATGTATTTATGATACCCGAACTATATATCAAAATTAAAGTGTTGCATGGTTCCGGTATCATACGAGTATATACATGTGTCGGTCAATGGATACATATTTTTTTCTGGACACCCTGTATATTATAAAGCTCTCCAAACGAACTCACCATGAGCACATAACGAAAAAGGTTACCTAGAATAGGAGTAGTGACGGTCTCTATATGTTAAATATACAAAAAGGGACGGCTTCAAAACCTTACAGAAATATTTACGTCAACACATGTTTTGGGTCGGATAAAAAATAGCTCTAAAGTGGGTTGGATGAATAGCTCTAAAATTGAAATATTATTATATTAGGTCGAATAAATATAATCGATATAATCGAATATTTCGAAGAAAATATTAATATGTCATTTATTATACATCTGAGTATGAAATATGTACAATATATACATGAAGTACAAAATATTTTACGTAAATTGAGTACGAAATATCGTACATTCAAGCTTTAATAATTCATTTCAACCATACAATGATTTATGAATTATAATACAATAATTCAATACAATAATACAATAATTCCATACAATAATTCATTTTAACCATACAATGATTTATGAATTATAATACAATAATTCAATACAATAATACAATAATTCCATACAATAATTCATTTTAACCATACAATGATTTATGAATTATAACACAATAATTCAATACAATAATACAATAATTCCATACAATAATTCCTTTTAACCATACAATGATTTATCAAAGTGAAGATCAAGCGATAACGGTCACAGAATTCTGAAGCCATCCTAGCTATTTAAAATCATCGTAAACCTTTCAATCCTGCACCCTTTTAAAAGAGGCTAATTTTTCACAAAAAATACCTCACTACCAAGGAGATGCTACTTCGCGCATTGTAGATTACCTCAAAAGTAGTATACAGAAAGAAGGAAGGCGATATATCCATGAAGACATCTTGCCAATCTTTCAATTCTGCGTTCCGTTAAAATTAGGTGCATTGGTAAAAAAGCATCATCACCAAGAAGATATTACTTCGTGCATTGGAGAGTCGAAGATGAGGCTTCGGGCATTGGAAAGTAGAAGATATTACTTCGTGCATAGGAGAGTAGAAGATATTACATCGTACATTGGAGAGTAGAAGATATTACTTCGTGCATTGGAGAGTCGAAGATGAGGCTTCGGGCATTGGAAAGTAGAAGATATTACTTCGTGCATAGGAGGGTAGAAGATATTACATCGTACATTGGAGAGTAGAAGATATTACTTCGTGCATTGGAGAGTCGAAGATATTACGTCGTGCATTGGAAAGTAGAAGATATTACTTCGTGCATAGGAGAGTAGAAGCTATTACATCGTACATTGGAAAGTCGAAGATATTACTTCGTGCATTGGAAAGTCGAAGATATTACTTCGTGCATTGGAAAGTCGAAGATATTACTTCGTGCATTGGAGAGCATACTGTCCGATGACGAGATCAGCACGCAAGTTGTCTGCAGAGAGAAGGAAGGCGATATCCACGAAGCCACCAAAGATCGTGTACTCTACATGATCGAGGCGCGCGTCGCGTCATTGGCTGCTGGAGCTCGAGACTTCGACCCGAGTGAGGGTCGACCAGGAGCTTCCATACCGAGTTGAAGGAGAAACGTGGGAGAAAAATGGGGAAAGATGAGGAGGAAATGGGGTAAATAGAAATTTTTAACGCCTTATGTTGATGAAGTTAACTAGAGTTGCTCTCGGGAGCGTCGTAGGGACGCAAACTAGCGAAGAAAGCAGGCCGAATAAAATGTTTTAAGCAGCATTATATATATATATATATATAGCAGCAGCCCTCTTACCCTCTGATGAACTTTTGGCTAGCGCAGACGGGAATTGTTATTTTTAATTCGGTGCTACGTATAGTTTATAAAGTTTGTGTTATTTCGGTAGGTATATTTATTTTAAAGTTTTATTGCGGTATGCATACTTTTTCTACAGTATTATGGGGATATGTATCCTTTTTTTACAGTATTTTTGCGGTGCGTTTTTTTTTTCACAGTGTAATTCCGGTATGTATCTTTTTTCACAGAATTATCGTGGTACATATCTTTTCTTTACAGAATTTTTGCAGTACCTTTTCGCTTTTACAACTCTATGCAACGATAAGGAGTTTTAGAATAATGACAATCAGAACATTAAGCACGTAGTGGTGGCTCGTGAGCGGAACAAGACATAAAATGAATTTCCACAAGTGGCTGATATATGAGCTCGATTTAGAGAAACTTTTATTTGCGTCAAAGACACTAACACGTTTGCTGCAAAAGAAATCTGCTTTCTGATGCAAAGAAATCTGTTGCAAAGTGGACTGAAGTTCCAGCTGGTTGATAAATATGCCCTGTATAATGAATTGAAATAAGCACAGCGTTTCTGTACAGAAACAAATACGAATATAAGTGTGTGTTGCGTCATGCCCTGCTCGTATGCGTTCGATCATTAGTAATAAGTAAGAAATATGTGAACTAAAATACAAACAATAAACATCATTAGAATACAGATACGCAGCTTGAAAATCTTGGATTTGGAAACCATATGAAAATGACGGGAGGATTGAAATCCAAACTGGAGATGCGAAATCGGAACATGAGAGCGGTATATTTAAAGAGCGCTAAAATAATGAGGAGCTTTAGAACAGGAATTCTCCGAGATTTAATAGAGCAAAGGAGACATATTTTGCTATCAGGAAGTTATTCATTTGCATACAGTAATGAATTAGCAATGTTGTGTGCAGACACTAGGCAAAAATTGCTCAAGGAGTGAGAGTAACAACTACAAATGCAGCTTCATGCACAAACTTAATTATAAAATGTTGATCAGGTAAGAATTAATGAGAGTGAGCGGGGGTAAAAATAATGCAAATATCTGTGTAAATCGAACCACGCAATGCATAAATTACAGGCAAACTGAGAGAGGAGATCACGGTAAGCGCAGGAAACTGTAATCTGATCAAAGGAATCCAATAAAAAAAGGTCATTTAAACACGGCACGGCAAGGAAAACGATGTACAATTAAAAAAACTGTGAGTGACTTGCTCTTGTAAACGAGCAAGTCACTCTTTTTTCTTATTATTCTTTCCTTTGCAAAGACGCAACGAAAAGTCGAACAGAAAATAAACGGATATGCTCGGAGAAAAAACCGAGCTCGTTTTGAAGTTGTGTGACCAATAATGAGTATAATTAGTCGAAGGAAATCAAAATGAGAAATTGAAAAATGATTATCTGAGAAATAATGACAAAAAGTTAAGGGAAACTATAAAAGAAGTGAGAGCTCCTAAATCAATTGGAGAACTTGAAGATATGAAAGAAGAAAGAAAATGAATAGTGCAGTGTTTCAAGAGAACTGCATCGTAAAGGATCGAAGGAGGGAGCATGGAGGAGAGCAGCCAAGGAAGGAGGGAACACGAAGGAGGGCAGCCAAGACAGGAGGTAGCAGGACAGCCAAGACAGGAGGAAGCACGGAGGAGGGCAGCCAAGGCAGGAGGGAGCACGGAGGAGGGCAGCCAAGGCAGGAGGGAGCATGGATCGAGGAGGGCAGCCAAGACAGGAGGGAGCATGGAACGAGGAGGGCAGCCAAGACAGGAGGGAACACGAAGGAGGGCAGCCAAGACAGGAGGTAGCAGGACAGCCAAGACAGGAGTAAGCACGGAGGAGGGCAGCCAAGGCAGGAGGGAGCACGGAGGAGGGCAGCCAAGGCAGGAGGGAGCATGGATCGAGGAGGGCAGCCAAGGCAGGAGGGAGCATGGATCGAGGAGGGCAGCCAAGACAGGAGGGAACACGAAGGAGGGCAGCCAAGACAGGAGGTAGCAGGACAGCCAAGACAGGAGTAAGCACGGAGGAGGGCAGCCAAGGCAGGAGGGAGCACGGAGGAGGGCAGCCAAGGCAGGAGGGAGCATGGATCGAGGAGGGCAGCCAAGACAGGAGGGAGCACGGAGGAGGGTAGCCAAGGCAGGAGGTAGCACGGAGGAGGGCAGCCAAGACAGGAGGGAGCACGGAGGAGGGTAGCCAAGGCAGGAGGTAGCACGGAGGAGGGCAGCCAAGGCAGGAGGGAGCACGGAGGAGGGCAGCCAAGGCAGGAGGGAGCACGGAGGAGGGCAGCCAAGGCAGGAGGGAGCACGGAGGAGGGTAACCAAGGCAGGAGGGAGCACGGAGGAGGGCAGCCAAGGCAGAGGGGAGCACGGAGGAGGGTAACCAAGGAAGGAGGGAGCACGGAGGAGGGCAGCCAAGGCAGGAGGGAGCACGGAGGAGAGTAGCCAAGGAAGGAGGGGGAATGGAGGGGACCCGTAACAGGGAAAAGGAGGAGCCAATTAACGCATCGCTCGAGAGAGATGGCAAAGGGGCGGAGACTGGCGATAGCGGCAGGGGAGGCTTGCTTCTTCTAATGAATTGCGCGGCCGCCAAACCGCTCCTGGCGCGGCCAAACCGCGGCCGTCATGCTGCTGCTGCTGCTGCTGCCGCCGCGATCTTCGTGGTCCTCATCTCCGGAGAGGAAACGTGTCTTGTTTTCTGCGCTGCATTCTGCCGATTTTGATTTGAAACTTGGTGGGATGTCAGCAAAGTCCTTCACGCGTATTTTGTTTCCTAGGTAACTTTATGGGATTTTGATTTGAAACTTGGTGGGATGTCAGTAAAGTCCTTCACGCGTATTTTGTTTCCTAGGTAACTTTATGGGATTTTGATTTGAAACTTGGTGGGATGTAAATAAAGTCCTTCACGCGTATTTTGTTTCCTAGGTAACTTTATGGGATTTTGATTTGAAACTTGGTGGGATGTCAGCAAAGTCCTTCAGGCGTATTTTGTTTCCTAGGTAACTTTATGGGATTTTGATTTGAAACTTGGTGGGATGTCAGCAAAGTCCTTCAGGCGTATTTTGTTTCCTAGGTAACTTTATGGGATTTTGATTTGAAACTTGGTGGGATGTCAGTAAAGTCCTTCACGCGTATTTTGTTTCCTAGGTAACTTTATGGGATTTTGATTTGAAACTTGGTAGGATGTTAGTAAAGTCCTTCACGCGTATTTTGTTTCCTAGGTAACTTTATGGGATTTTAATTTGAAACTTGGTAGGATGTTATAGTAAAGTCCTTCACGCGTATTTTGTTTCCTAGGTCACTTTATGGGATTTTGATTTGAAACTTGGTAGGATGTTAGTAAAGTAATTCCCGCGTATTTTGTTTCCTAGGTCACTTTATGGGATTTTGATTTGAAACTTGGTAGGATGTTAGTAAAGTCCTTCACGCGTATTTTGTTTCCTAGCTAACTTTATGGGATTTTGATTTGAAACTTGGTGGTTGTTAATTACGTCCTTCACACTTTTATTACTATGTTACAATACGGGTAGCTTCGACATTAAACTTGGTGGGAATAACTTTGTCTTTGGTTTTTGTTCTCGTGAATTTATCTTTTGTCAGAGTTTTAATTTCAGTTTTTCGAGTGACCCTCGTACGTAAGTCCGTTTGTGCAAACCTTAACTCCAATGGATTAGAGTACTATTTATTTCATGAACTAACGAGATGTTTGATTCCAGTTATGAATAAATGGCAATGATTTTAATCCGCGTAAGTTGAAGTTTGCGTGAAATGATGTCGTGCAAGTGGAGGATCGGTTTTAAATTCGAAAAAATATTATTACCGGAGGATCGATTTAAGTTCGAAGAAATATAATTACTGGAGGATCAGTTTAAATTCGAAGAAATATTAATTACTCGAGAATCACTTTAAATTTGGAAAGAATTATTACTGGGGGATCGGTTTTATTTTTGAAGTGAAATTTTTACTGTGTTTAATTTAATTGGAAAGAAATCATTACGCTACTGGAATTGTAATGACGTTGAAATAGCTCTAAGTTAAGATATTTTAAGGTACTGACATTGTGCTGCCGTACGTGTATTTCACGACTGTAAAATGGCTCAAAGTTCGTCAGATTAAACAAAATATTCTATGACAGTGGTTCTTATAACCTTGTTGAAGGTACTGAACCTCACAAGTTCCATACATGCATTCATCGAACCTATCGTAGTTGGAAAAAGTAAAAAAAAATTTTCTTCATATTTAAAACAAATAACTATATACTGTATTAGTGCACAAACCGTACCATGCCAAACCCCTGAAACTGACTCAATGAACCCATGGGGTTCGATCGAATCCAGGTTAAGAACCACTGTTCGATCTATGAGATCATGTACGCGTTGGTGATGAATAATCTTTTCAATGCACCAGGCTCATCTGATGCCCCCATTTATACTATAGCTAAGACGCTTCAAAGTGAACTTAATTAAATTAACTCCTGTATTGAGAGGAATTAGCCTATTTAAATATCACTCCAATTACACCACGTATTGATCTTGAATCGCATTGAGCGAAATCGCATTGAGCGAAATCGCATTGAGCGAAATCGCATTGAGCGAAATCGCATTGAGCGAAATCGCATTGAGCGAAATCGCATTGAGCGAAATCGCATTGAGCGAAATCTCATTGAGCGAAATCGCATTGAGCGAGATCAACAAATTTAATTGACTTGCAAATAATTTTTCTTCAGAAAATCGAAATCTGGGCGAATTTTTGTACCTCCTTCAGTGAATTTCTCTCCAACTGATAACGGAACGGTTATGAGACGTCCTTATTTATTAATTTACACTTTCTTAATTAATTTACATTTTACTTAACTTTCTCAATAAAATATTTTAGCCTGCACTCATCTTTTGAATAAGAGTCAATTATGTGGACGCATCTCTCTATTCATACCACACCCCCCCAAATTATTGCGTGATTAACTCTCATTGATGTTGTAAGCAATAATAAAAATACGATAGAGGGCGCACAAACTCGTGTATTGTACCAAAAAGTAAGATGCGTGCAGGCTTACATTGGTAATTAGCTTTAACTTTGAGCGTTCAAATATTAACAATTTGAATTTATGTTAAGAATTTCTACAATTATAAAGTGATTGTACAGTAGCTCCCACGCATGCAAATGTCATGCGGAAAAAAGAAAGGCATATACTTGAGTAATTACTCAACAAAAAGTCCAAAAGCCATTAAAAGAGCTATGTATGAAGAAAATGCTGTGCATCATTCTTCTGAAAAAACAAGCATGACCAGCAAAAACCCAATATGAATTTGGCAATTGGTATGTATAAAGCCTGCTAAATATTTATTCAAATTTAATACTTTATTTGACAGGAGACTTCATAGTAACCTAAAATTAGTAGCGGCATACTGTTCTTTAATATCACTAGTTTACATAGCAGTTGACGCGATGTTCTGCACTGTTTCATACGGAAGACCAAGAGAAACGATCTTTGAATTCGTCGTGCGACAGCTTACGTTGCATCAACGATAAGTCGCCATATCTATCACAGAGTCTGGAGTCACGCCGATGCACTTTCCGCACAACAAAATAATAAGCTAAAAAAAGCGTGCGGGGTAACGCCGATGCACGTTCTGCACATGAAAGTTACAAAATTATAACTAAACCTGCACTGAAAATAGAAGCACAACTTTTTCTTTCTCCTGAACTTAATTCTTGCCAACGAAAGACATTTGCTTCCTTTTCCCCATTATCTCAAACTAATAATTGGCAGCAGAGTGCATGGTACGTGCTAGGCGGTGGAGCTTCATTAAAATTAATGTTATATATTTACTTCCAACCGTGTTGTCTTGTAGTAGTATTATACGTTGCTTTAAAAAATCCCGTTTCTATACACTTTTATCTATCGATTCTTTAATCTGCTAAAAATTTAATCCTAGATATCTGATAACAGATTTTCAAAACGGGCTGGGCCTGCTCCGGCATATTCCTTGCTCCAGCCCTGTGAATGTAACTTAACTTTGCACGTAATTGTCAACTACCATAAAAATGACATGAATTCCAAAAATGTTGAATTAAGTTATCAGGAAAACCACACGAATGACATGAAGTATTTACACAGAGTTTACAGAGCGCAACTCGCTCACGAGATCAGCAAACTCATTGTTTATGGGTGAATGAAAACAACTCAACAAGTGCACACAGTCCACTGAGCGCTGAAAAGTGGCCAAACAACACACTGTGTAAGTATGAATGAATACAACACGCCAAGTCTACACAGTACGTACGGAGCGCTACACACACGAGTTCAATGAACGACACACAGTTTATGTATGAATGAACACAACACAACACCAAGTATACACAGCTGAAAGGTCGCCAAACAACACACTGTTTATGTATGAATGACCACTACACAAGTCTACACAGTACACACAATACTAAAAACTCAGCACTTATTATGCATGATTGACTACAATACACTAGGCCCCCACAATACACAGAACGCTACACACATACGATATCATGGCGAACGACAAACGGTTTATGTATGAATGAACATAACACACCACGTAAGCAAACTACACATAACGCACATAGGTTGCCAAACCACCCTATATGTATGAATGCGCACAACACACCATGCAGGTCCACACTGCACACACAGCGCTACACACACACGAGTTCAGCGATCACACACTGTATATGTATGAATGACTACAACGCATAATACAATACACATTAAATGCACACTGTTATGTATGAATGACCACAACACGCCAAATGCACACAGTTATGTATGATGCCCACAACGCACCAGGCACACAGCGCAACGCACACACACGAGGTCAACACACAACAAGAGGCGGGCACTTCCAGGAAGGCAGCTACACAGCCCGGAGGCAGGCAGCACAACTCGGAAGACTCTCCGCAATTTGGCGCGCTGTCGTCCGCTGCACGCGTGCGGCTCTGGCTCGTCTCGCGCGCTGCGGTGCTGCGTGCGTCGTGTTCTCGGCTGGCGCAGCCGTGTTCTGCATTCTGTGTCTATTCTTTCGTAGTCGTATTCTGCTCTTTCACAGTTGTATTCTGCTTTCTATTTTTTCGTAGTCGTATTCTCTTTTTTTCGTAGTGGCATTTTATTCTTTCGCACTCGTATGCTTATTGTATTCTTTTGGAGTAGTATTCTGTTCTCTCGAAGTTGTATTCTATTTCTATTCTATTGCACTCGTATTCCACTCCCATCATTTCGCAACCCTAAGTTGAGAGTCAAGATTATAAGAACCGCGTTACAGGGGAAAACAATGTGTAAGCCTACTATCGACGAGTAGACCCAAAGACCCACAACTTATTAGCGGCGAGAGATGAACATTTCCCGATCAGCTCAAACCCACATCCCAGTCTAACTTTTTCGCCATCTGCATGCATGCTCATCGCCACCCAAGTAATTAAATCGCTTAGGCGGCGAAAAACATGCATGCTCCGGCGAAAAAGTTAGACTGGGATGCAGCGCTGCACGAGCGGCGCGG
This sequence comes from Morinoia aosen, assembly GCA_030386875.1. NCBI lineage: Eukaryota > Metazoa > Arthropoda > Malacostraca > Amphipoda > Talitridae > Morinoia > Morinoia aosen. The sequence goes on along the minus strand of CM059559.1, from coordinate 8,659,091 downwards.
GACGCGCAGTAAGCGACTCGTGCAGCGGAGGAGCAAAGGAAGTCTGGTATTTATCAGAAGCCTACGGGAATTATTATTGTTATTTAAAGTAATTTGCCCATACAGGAATTGAAAACGAAACTGCGGCGTTGGCGTAGTGGAGAGTGGTAGTGTGGTGGGAATGGTGGTGTTGGTGTTCAGAGGGGAGAGTGATGTGGGGGTGTGATGAGGGGAGTGTGGTGAGGGAAGTGTGATGTGAGGGTGTGATGAAGGAGTGTGATGAGGGGAGTGTGCTGATGGGAGTGTGATGATGGGAGTGTGGTGATGGGAGTGTGATGAGGGGTGTGTGATGAGGGGAGTGTGATGAGGGAAGTGTGATGAGGGGAGTGTGATGTGGGGAGTGTGATGAGAAGAGTGTGATGAGGGGAGTGTGATGAGGGAAGTGTGATGAGGGGAGTGTGATAAGGGGAGTGTGATGAGGGGAGTGTGATGAGGGAAGTGTGATGAGGGGAGTGTGATGAGGGGAGTGTGATGTGGGGAGTGTGATGAGGGGAGCGTGATGAGGTGAGTGTGACAGGCACATGGGATGAGGCAGGAATGTGTGGAGCAAGTGCGATGGTATGGTGACGTGAGTGTAAGTGTGGTGGTATGGTGGTATGGTGACCAGTGAGACTGCCATTTCCCACCAGTAACACACCGTTAACACGCCAGTAACACACGAGTAACACCCCAGTATCACACGAGCAGCACACGAGCAACACACCAGTAACACACCAGTAACACACAAGCAACACATCAGCAACACACCATAACACACGAGCAACACACCAGTAACACACGAGCAACACACCAGTAACACGCCAATAATACACGAGCAACACACCATTAACACACGAGCAACCCTCCAGTAACACACCAGTAACACACGAGCAGCCCTCCAGTAATACACCATTAACACACGAGCAACAAGCCAGTAACACACAAGTAACACACGAGCAACACGTAACACAGTTCAGGCATCACTGTCCAGTCCGTAAGTTGACCCTCGCAGAAAGAAGGCCGTCAGACGCTGTGGTGCATCGTAAATAAGTCAGCCATTATCCAGTTGTCTTTATTATTGAGTTTCCATTAGAACAAAGCCAAAGTCTGAGGCCGAGTAATGGGAGCGGACATCCGACCTTACTCTGCCATTAGCCAGCAGGACCACAAAAGTCGCCCTAATTTCGGCCCACATCGGCCATGCGCCAACCGAGGTACTCGGGATCTTTCGGTTCAGAGAAATTGAAATTCTTAAAACCGAGCAGTTTTTCCGACTTGAAAGAAAAGAGGGAACGTGAGTTTCTCTCGATTTAGAAAGGATGGGGGTTCTGCCTCACAATTTTGAAGTCAGAGACGGCTTTAAAAAATCGAGGAAGGTTTTGGGTGACCATCCAAAAATAAGAAAGTTTTTCGACGACCTTATTTTTTCGATGCAAGGAAGTGTATTTTCAGTGAAAAATTTGATATCACTTTGCCTCTGCCATGCAGGCACGAGTTGGTTCTAAATTACCTTCTTTCAATTGCGCAAAGATTAATTCTTTTCTGAATTCAAGGCCGGATTGACAACAAAGTTTGCTCAGCTAGAACGATTATAGAGCATGATGCTGTTTTGAGTAATTTTATTTTTATTTATGTCAGTAAACGTGATAACAATTTTAAAGCAAATTTTATTAGTGCCTGCAAACATGAAAACAATTTTGATGTAAATTTAATTAACGTCGGCCAACTTGATAACAGTTTTGACGTAAACCAGTGCAGTGCACTATTTTATCGTTTGTATTTTAATGGGGTCATTAAATGTCTCGGAAATCCTTATAGTTGAATACTGCACAAAAAACACTTTTAATTTAATTTACAAAGTAGCAAAAATTTACCTCAAAAAATGCAGAACGCGAGCCACAACACAATCATTTTAAATGGTTTCGCGCTCAAACCTTGACAACTCTTCCAAAATCTAATACTCTTTATATGGTCACGTGATACTCATCACCGAGACGTGGTATCATGTTAATCCGCACACCAAAAACAGAACCGCTTCATGCGACCGTGCAAATGTTGAAAAAAACATTCGGCAACTAGTTTCAATAACCATGCAGCAGCCGGAATGTTGAAAAAACCTTCGTCAACTAGTTTCAATGACCTCGCAGCAGCCGGAATGTTGAAAAAACCTTCGTCAACTAGTTTCAATGACCATGCAGCAGCCGGAATGAAATACAGACCCGCAAGCGCTCAACTTTAGTTTTGGAAGACCAAACCCTACCCGAATCCTCCAGCATCCCTGACTTCTAAGCGCATCGCCGGCAGGCCTCGCGATCCCTCAAAGTTAGGAGCCCGCGACAAGGCTCCGTGAAATGGAAATGCTAACGAGCTATTGCTTGTGGAGTCCATTTGGTCCTGGCCGGACCATGCAGTTGTCCGTTATTGCTTGTGGAGTCCGTTTGGTCATGGCCGGACCATGCAGTTGTCCGCTATTGCTTGTGGAGTCCGTTTGGTCCGGGCCGGACCATGCAGTTGTCCGCTATCGCTTGTGGAGTCCGTTTGGTCCTGGCCGGACCATGCAGTTGTCCGATATTGCTTGCGGAGTCCGTTTGGTCCTGGCCGGACCATGCAGTTGTCCGCTATTGCTTGTGGAGTCCGTTTGGTCCTGGCCGGACCATGCAGTTGTCCGCTATTGCTTGTGGAGTCAATTTGGTCCTGGCCGGACCATGCAGTTGTCTGCTATTGCTTGTGGAGTCCATTTGCTCCTGGCCGGACCTTGCAGTTGTCCGCTATTGCTTGTGGAGTCCATTTGCTCCTGGCCGGACCTTGCAGTTGTCCGCTATTGCTTGTGGAGTTTGTTTTGTCTCGAGTGGATGAATTTGCTTGCCACTGTTCGCTGCTGCACGTGAACTGACGTGGACTCTGTTTGGTCTTAAATCGGTTTATTCGCTACTATAGTTTTGTGCGAGGTCTATCTTGTCTTCCTTACTCCAATTTGTATGCTACGGTCTGCTGTTGCGGGTGGAGTTTGTTTCGTCTTGATAGGACCAGTTCTTTTACTTATGTAACATTTTGAGTTTATTATGTCTTGGTGTGAGAACTTTCTCCACGAAACACGAAACGTTTGTTGAAGCTTTCTTAGTTGGCTGCAAGCAATTAGTTCACAATTTTCCGCAAATAATCGTTGAGTATTTCAGTCTAGTGCGAAGTACTGTGTTGTTGTGTGATTTTCCTGGTATAACGCGTTGAATCTAAAGTAAAGCCCTTCTTCGGTTAGTGCATCATTCGTATGACAATTTGGATGCTGTTTTGGTCGTCTACAATAGCGTGTGCTGCTTTTAGCTTTATGCTGCTCTTATTTTTGTGCTGCTCTTAGTTTTGGCCTTGGTTGAAGCAACTCGTCTTTGAAAAACTGGCTGCTCATCGCACACGATCAGTAACAGTTCAGTGATTATCTGTAATTCGTTGAACGCTTGATGGTAAGCGGGATTACCCTTAGCTGTCTTTCAACGTGTTCGTAAAAGCTTCATGCTATTTGAGAGTAAATTTTCATCTGTATCCCTGACGAAAACTGCTTATCAATTGCAAGGTTAATACTTTGAAGAAATGTTTTCATTTCGGGTTCGTCATCGTATCTGACGAATGTTATTTGAGAATCGTTTTTCAACTGCTACCGTGAGGAAACATCCATTGGAAGATTAGCACGTTAAAAAGATGCTTCCTTTTTGAGTTCTCCCGCGTGACTGACGAAGCGGGAAATAGACTGCATTCTTGAGAAAAAGAAGCATACGTAGAGTCTTCATTAGGCAGCCTTTACAAGGCTGGCCTGGTGACCAGAACACACGCCAGGGTCACACAGACGACTCAATAATTAGGGCAGACCAAGCGAACGGCGGCCCTGAGGAACCAACGTTTAAGTGGCTCGGCTGACGCAAAGATAAAATTTCAAGGTTGGAGTTTTTCCAGCTGTAAAATTTCAAGGCTGCGAGTTTCAAGGTAAATTTTCAGGGTAGAATTTCCATGGTAGAGTTGCAAGGTAGTATTTGGAGGTTGTAAATTTAAAGGAAAAATTTCAAGGAATATTTTTCGAAGTTACAAATTTCAAGGGAGATTTTCAAGGTTACAAACTTCAAAGTTAAATTTTAAGGAAGTAATACAAAGTGGAAAATTTCAAAATAAAAATTTGAAGGTTGAATTTCAAGGTTCCACATTTCAAGTTAAAATTTTCCGGTTACGGTGTCTCTTCAAGGTTGCAGTTTTTCAAACAATTTGATTCTCTAAAAGCTTATCAACCTTGGGGGGTGTGGTGATAGTGTAAATAGGGTTAGAGAATTTATTTTACATTCGGAAACTCACAGACGAAATTCCAACACTCATGGCGAACATCGCAGTTAGAACTATTGACTTTGGTTAAAAATAACTGAGGGAAATAGTAAAATCTGTAAACATGTTAGAATATTGGAGTAAGTAGTAAAATCTGTAAACATGTTAGAATATTGGAGTAAATAGTAAAATCTTTAGACATGTTGGAATATTGGAGTGAATAGTAAAATCTGTAAACATGTTAGAATATTGGAGTAAATAGTAAAATCTGTAAACATGTTAGAATATTGGAGTACCTAGTAAAATCTGTAAACATGTTAGAATATTGGAGTAAATAGTAAAATCTTTAGACATGTTGGAATATAGGAGTAAATAGTAAAATCTGTAAACATGTTAGAATATTGGGTAAATCTGAAGGAGATGACAGTTGTCGATTTTGTAAATTTCGATGCCTTAGCATAGTTAATTAGATCGAAATAAACAAGTTTTCTTCTATGCACTTTTTGTCTCAAATGAGTATTTTATTAGTTATAGCGGTAAATGACTTACCGCAACTCCAGTCTTTGAAGCGGAAAGAAATTCTTTGATCGAGTTGTATGGCAATACTGCAATGGCGTCTCGCTTCCAGCGCTCTGTCTTGAAAGACGAAACCAAACCTACCGCTATACCTCGTTAAATACTCATTTGACGAAAAAAGTGTATAGAATAAAAGTTATTTATTTCGATGTTATTACCATGTTTCAAGCAACAAAAATTCGAAAATCGATGAGTAGCTGTTTATTCGAGCGCATTCGTCATCAATGACGAAACTAAACTCAACGCTATAAATCGTAAAATACTCATTTGAGACGAAAAAAAAATAGAAGAAAACTTGTTTATTTTGATTCAATTAATTAGGTTCAGGCACCAAAAAGTGGAAAATCGACAACTGTCATCTCCTTCAGATCTACCGAATATTGGAGTAAATAGTAAAATCTTTAGACATGTTGGAATATTGGAGTAAATAGTAAAATCTGTAAACATGTTAGCATATTGGAGTAAATAGTAAAATCTGTAAACATGTTAGAATATTGGAGTAAGTAGTAAAATCTGTAAACATGTTAGAATATTGGAGTAAATAGTAAAATCTTTTGACATGTGGGAATATTGGAGTGAATAGTAAAATCTGTAAACATGTTAGAATATTGGAGTAAATAGTAAAATCTTTAGACATGTTAGAATATTGGAGTAAATAGTAAAATCTGTAAACATGTTAGAATATTGGAGTAAATAGTAAAATCTGTAAACATGTTGAAATATTGGAGTACTTAGTAAAATCTGTAAACATGTTGGAATATTGGAGTACTTAGTAAAATCTGTAAACATGTTAGAATATTGGAGTACCTAGTAAAATCTGTAAACATGTTAGAATATTGGAGTAAATAGTAAAATCTTTAGACATGTTGGATTATAGGAGTAAATAGTAAAATCTGTAAACATGTTAGAATATTGGAGTAAATAGTAAAATCTGTAAACATGTTAGAATATTGGAGTACCTAGTAAAATCTGTAAACATGTTGGAATATTGGAGTAAATAGTAAAATCTTTAGACATGTTGGATTATAGGAGTAAATAGTAAAATCTGTAAACATGTTAGAATATTGGAGTAAATAGTAAAATCTTTAGACATGTTGGATTATAGGAGTAAATAGTAAAATCTGTAAACATGTTAGAATATTGGAGTAAATAGTAAAATCTGTAAACATGTTAGAATATTGGAGTAAGTAGTAAAATCTGTAAACATGTTAGAATATTGGAGTAAATAGTAAAATCTTTAGACATGTTGGAATATTGGAGTAAATAGTAAAATCTGTAAACATGTTAGAATATTGGAGTAAATAGTAAAATCTGTAAACATGTTAGAATATTGGAGTAAGTAGTAAAATCTGTAAATATGTTAGAATATTGGAGTAAATAGTAAAATCTTTTGACATGTTGGAATATTGGAGTAAATAGTAAAATCTGTAAACATGTTAGAATATTAGAGTAAATAGTAAAATCTTTAGACATGTTAGAATATTGGAGTAAATAGTAAAATCTGTAAACATGTTAGAATATTGGAGTAAATAGTAAAATCTGTAAACATGTTGGAATATTGGAGTACTTAGTAAAATCTGTAAACATGTTAGAATATTGGAGTACTTAGTAAAATCTGTAAACATGTTAGAATATTGGAGTAAATAGTAAAATCTTTAGACATGTTGGAATATTGGAGTAAATAGTTAAATCTGTAAACATGTTAGAATATTGAAGTAAATAGTAAAATCTTTAAACATGTTAGAATATTGGAGTAAATAGTAAAATCTGTAAACATATTAGAATATTGGAGTAAGTAGTAAAATCTGTAAACATGTTAGAATATTGGAGTAAATTGTAAAATCTGTAAACATGTTGGAATATTGGAGTAAATAGTAAAATCTGTAAACATGTTAGAATATTGGAGTAAATAGGAAAATCTTTAGACATGTTGGAATATTGGAGTAAATAGTAAAATCTGTAAACATGTTAGAATATTGGAGTAAATAGTAAAATCTGTAAACATGTTAGAATATTGGAGTAAATAGTAAAATCTGTAAACATGTTAGAATATTGTAGTAAGTAGTATAATCTGTAAACATGTTAGAATATTGGAGTAAATAGTAAAATCTCTAGACATGTTGGAATATTGGAGTAAATTGTACACCGTGTAAATGTTTTGGATTATTGGAGTAGATTGTAAACTCTTTAAATATATTGTAATACTGAAAACAGTGAACGAGATTATTAAGTTTCACAGCCTGTATAGCGCCATTACTGAAGGGTAAATCCACCATACTGCTAAATTGAGTGATCTTATTTGTCTTGAGTGCGCCTAAAAAAGCCTCTGAATGCATAATATATATGCGAAGTAGAACGTTTTTATTAATGAAGGAAGAATTTGTCCTGCTGTTAGGTGTTTGATTGTTGGGGGGATTGAAAGCAATTTGCGATGATTGCAAAGATCTGTTTCAATTCTTAAAAAGCCTCGTTTAAGATAATCCCCTGAGTGGTTTTTGTTTACTCACTATTCATTGAAATTGCGGTGGTAACTTAATCAATTTGACAGATATTTAAATCTAAGCTTCTGTCTACGTTCAAAAAATAGATCAGTATTTCAAAGACTTAAGACTTGGAAAAAAAGAGTTGAAAGCGTTGAATATAACCATTTCGAAGTTCAAAATGCTGTTAAAAAAAGTATCGATCGCATGAGACTTCTTACGCTTGTATATCTTTCTCCATTCGATAATTTAATTGCATAAAACTCTTTTACTTAAATTGATTTCCCTTATATCCTATTCTTCTTGTATAATTAATTTCGTTAACATAGATAGACTGGACGAATGAGAGCTATACAGGTTCAGGATGACAATTCGATACTTAAATTTGCTGTAAAATTCTAAAACTGGTTGAAAAGCGTTCTTCAAAAGAAAAAGAATCCCATGGTGCATCCTCAAATAAACTACCAAACCATTTCAAAATAAATTAAACTAAATCAAACTAAACTAAACTACTATTTTTTATGAATACATAAAATGATTAAACTAAACGGACTAGTTTACGTCTTAAAACAAAACAGGAAATGGGGGAATCTCCACATAACTTAAATTTTCACATAAGACAACAGCTCGTACATCAAACACTATCCGATGGCGCAGCGCACACTGCAGCTTCCATGCAACGTACGCTGCTCGTTGCACTGCAGTCTGTCTCCATCTTTGGCTGTCACGTAGATTTAATCTATGTGTGACTTTATTAATATCTCTTTGGAGCGACAGCAGCGTTCATTAGCAGGGGTGTCAGAGGCACCTGTTGCGCGCAATGCAGGCCTGCAGCAGCAGCCGGGGCCGCTCCAAACGCGTCGGCTCTACGGCCGCTGCAACGCCACCTTGCAACTCGTGCGCTTGTGTCCGTTGCAACCCTTTCTGTGCCGGCTTGGTGTCCGAGTTGGTTTTGACGAAGTGTTTAACTGTAACTCACGCGCATTTGGTGTTTAACTGCAACTTGCGCGTGTGTTTGGATTGGATGCCTTGCTTTCTGCCTTGGTTTTGTGTCCGAGTTGGTTTCGACCAAGTTTTTAACTGCAACTCCGTGGGCGTGTAGGCATCGCTACCCTTACTTTCTGCCTTGGTTTTGTGTCCGAGTTGGTTTCGACCAAGTTTTTAACTGCAACTCCGTGGGCGTGTAGGCATCGCTACCCTTACTTTCTGCCTTGGTTTTGTGTCCGAGTTGGTTTCGACCAAGTTTTTAACTGCAACTCCGTGGGCGTGTAGGCATCGCTACCCTTACTTTCTGCCTTGGTTTTCTGTCCGAGTTGGTTTCGACCAAGAGTTTTACTGTATTTCACGCGTATGTTTCCAGTGCAACCCTAACTTTCTGTGTTGGTTTAGTGTCCAAATTGGTTTCGACCAAGTGCGTAATTGCCCCTCCGTTAGCATTTGGATATTGCTCCCAGGAACCCATACTCTCTGCGGTTTTGTCCTAGTTGGTTGCGACAAAGTGTTTGACTACAACTCAATGGGCCCTTGGTATTGCTACCGAGTACCGATACAAGTATCCTCTCAGCAAAGGTTTTGCCCTAGTTGGTTTCGACTATGTGCGCAACTTCACCAGTGTTTAGGAATCGCACGGATGAAATTGTAACAACGACGCGTATTTTTTGCGTGGGTTTTGTGCCCAAGTTGGTTTCAATTCCAAGTACTCAAGTTCGTGCGAAGCTGCGGCCTGCGTAAGTACATGTGTCACTAGAAACACACAATTTGATTTTGCGAGGCGACTCTACCTTGTAATTTGAAACGCCAGCCTCTGCAGTTCTTTAGAGCGAGTCGACAGACGTTACGCCCTTAAGAGGGATATCTAAACAAAGTTGAAAATTGATATATAAGTTAGATGGGAAATACTGATGAATTAACGCATTTAACATAAGTTTAAACTACAGATATCGCTTTGATACCTGAGTTAAAAGTGAAATAGCTAAATTTAAAAATACTCTCACACATGGATTAAATTTAAAATATTGATTCATACAAATTTCACAATTTGTTTAAATTGCAAGGACTGGTAAATAAACTATCATTCGTTTGCCAATTTTTTTCAAGAAATTTACAGACAAGAGATTGCAAGAACTCTTACACAAAATGCTCTTACAAATAGATTAAATTTAAAGTATTGGTTCAGTAACACATTTCTCAATTATTAAATTGTAAGAACTGATGAATAAACAATCGTCAGATTGCCAATTTTTTTCCATAAAATTTACAGACAAGAGGAAATGTTGCGCAATCAACTCTCTCTTTCTCTCTTCTCTACGCTCACTTTTAATAGCGTCGTGAACTGCACAAAAGAAAAAAACAGAATTCCCTAGCAATTAATGGACGACGAGTGGAGGGCAGAGACAGGGATGGAGGAATAAATGCTTAATGAAATCTCTGACAGTTTATGAAGCTGCCGAGCGGCGCGGTGTCAACAGCTGGCTCGAGTGGAGTATGTATTTCATTTCTGAAGTCGCTTTTTACGCAGAGTTTCTTCATCACAGCTCATTGAAAAATGGCGATGAGTGAAAAAAACGTGGCTTCGTGATCATAGGAATTTATTTTTAGAAGGGGAATAAAACTACGCTCAGATAAGAGACAATATTTATAAAAGAAAATATATCGTTGTTTTGAAGTAAAAGCTTTTAAACTTATTTCCACACGAGTTCCTTTAAATTTACTGCGTTCAAATTTTCTTCTTCATGGCAAATGCCATTACTTGTTCCTCTTGGAGATTACAAGTGAAGAAATTAATGATAGGATCATTTCAAGTGGTATTTTTCTGATTTCTTTCCCTTTTATTTGTTACCAGTGAAGATGAACAGTTATGTAACTACCCATTTTCACAGTGATTGCAATTATTCAACATCCCTCACCAACATCCCTGTCAAGCCAAAAATTATAAAATTCAAGAACACAGAGCGCAATACTTCCTGAACCTTTTCTTCTCGACGTTTTGATGACGTTCTTCCAGTGCACCTGCTGCTTATTTTCAGTGTTTCACGTGTCCAGTTTCACCTACACGAGTAGGTGTATTTGAGGCATATGTTCACGTGCGCAGTTATCAGTCGTCCCAGTAACAAGGACGCTGTACCCTCAGTTTTGGGGCGTGTGTTCATTGGCTGAGTGAGCACCAGAAGTTCATGAGCGTTTGGCCACGTCAGATTCTTGCTACGAGACTCATTAGGGCGGGGCAGACTTTTTTGTGCACATTCCTGAGGCGTGTTTGTCGTAATGAGGAGCTAAGAGGGAACCTGCCTGTCTGCTCGCCTGCCTGCCCGCCTGCCTGCCTGGCTGTCGGCCTGCATGTCTGTCTGTTCACCTGCCTGTCTGCTCGCCTGCCTGCCTGTCTGTTCGCCTGCCTGTCTGCTCGCCTGCCTGCCTGTCTGCTTGCCTGCCTATCAGCTTGTCTGCTCGCCTGCCTGTCTGCTTGTCTGCCTGTCTGCCTGCCTGTCTGCTCGCCTGCTTGTCAGCTTGTCTGCTCGCCTACCTGTCTGCTTGTCTGCCTGTCTTCCTATCTGCCTGCCTGGCTGTCGGCTGCATGTCTGTCTGTTCGCCTGCCTGTCTGCTCGCCTGCCTGCCTGTCTGTTCGCCTGCCTGTCTGCTCGCCTGCCTGCCTGTCTGCTTGCCTGCCTATCAGCTTGTCTGCTCGCCTGCCTGTCTGCTTGTCTGCCTGTCTGCCTGCCTGTCTGCTCGCCTGCTTGTCAGCTTGTCTGCTCGCCTGCCTGTCTGCTTGTCTGCCTGTCTTCCTATCTGCCTGTCTGCTTGTCTGTCTGTCTGCTTGTCTGCCTGCCTGAATTTCATACGAATAGTCTAGGATGACGTTAGCAATCTTGTGTTGTGATGGACAATTTCCAACTTGGAAAGTACGCTCCGGGAAAACTGCAGAATACGTTATGCGTCCTCGGTCACCGCGGTTAAGAATCTTGGCAAAAAATCTGGATAGGAATGAAGTTGTCAGTGAAAGGAAATTTTCTTGAGCACCGTTACTTATTCTACGAGAGGTCGGAATCGTGCGCGCTGCGACCTTATGGTGTGCCGGCAACTCCAAAGCAGGAAGGAGATTGATCATTGTTTGTTGTGTAGTGGTAGTTGGCTCATTGGTGGGCGACGAGGGTTGATAGCATTCCACATGTGTGGGTTGAAGCGTTTCACATGCGTGGGCTGAAATATTCCTCACTCGTGGGTTGATGCACTCCATATGTTTGGGTTGATAGCATTTCACTTGTGTCGGTTGAAACGTTTCCCATGCTTGGGTTGAAAACATTACCTGCGTGGGTTGACAGCATTTCACTTGCATCGGTTGAAAACATTTCACATGCTTCAGTTGAAAACCTTCCACATGCTTAAGTTGACATCATTCCACATGCACTGGTTGAAAACTCTGCGTCGGTTGAAAACGTTTCACATGCTTGAGTTGAAAACATTCCACATGCATGGGTTGAAAACGACGCATCGGTTGAAAACATTCAACAGGCTTGAGTTGACAGCATTCACCATGCGTATGCCACGTTGCAGCTTTAAGTCACTTTCAAATGCAAATGACACATCGCCTCCACAATTAAGATGAGGTCATATCAAGCGAATTTTTCTGTGCTTGTGCTGTTGTAGACCACTTTATGCTGGATTTGAAGTGAATTTAACTGTGCTTGTGCTGTTGTAGACACTTTTTGCTGGATTTGAAATGAATTTAACTGTGCTTGTGCTGTTGTAGACCACTTTTTGCTGGATTTGAAATGAATTTAACTGTGCTTGTGATGTTGTAGACCACTTTATGCTGGATTTGAAGCGAATTCTACTGTGCCTTTGCTGTTGTAGATAACTTTATGCTGGATTTGAAGCGAATTCTACTGTGCCTTTGCTGTTTTAGATAGCTTTGTGCGGAATTTTTTCATCTTACCCGCACGAATGCCTAATATACGCGCGCCATTTGAGCTCGCATCTTCGTAGTACCACTTCTGAGCAAAGAAAGAGAAGTGTCCAGCTGTGTGCTGGGTGTGAAGGTGACATCAGCAACCGCACTCAAGTACTGCACATGTTCCTGAATGCCTTGAGAAGCCTTGGAAGCAGAATACAGCTTTCAAAGTTCAAATTCGTAAAATGAAGTATTTTATGTTTAATTTTACGTTATAAATATCTTATATAGTACCACACAAGATTGAAAATATCATCATAGACTGTTCGTATGAAACTCACGCAGGCTGGTGGACAGACAGATATGTAATGAAATATCTTATATTTCATTTCTATTAAAGATTGTTTCTATAAGATTAAATTGCGAAAAACTCAATATGATAAACCGTGTTATGTAATAATAGATATGACTTTAAATGGTCATGTTTTACAAATCATGAACAATACCAGTTAAAATGGCCGCATTCAACAAATCTCGAAAGATTCTCTTTTTTTTTCCTGGAGTGCAGGTAAAACGCAAATAAAATATACCTCGATAACATACGAAATAAAGGTTTTGCGCTTGCTTTGCCCGAGGGCGAACATGAAGATGTCTATTTTTTGCGATAGTAGGCCTCTGATTAATTAAATAGTTCCTGTTAGACTTGAATATTCACTGCGGATTTTCAGCACTTTTGTTAATGTGTTAGGGAAAAATTAAAATCAACAACGAAAAGGTAAATTAAAAATGTAAACAAAATGTAAAAGGTATTTACCTTTTGTTATCTACAATAAAAAGGTAAAAAGGTAAAACGATAACAAAAGGAAAATACAACGTTTTCCAAGGAGTAATTCTTTTATTGTTGAAGAGATTAGGTCAACAGGAACGAGCTGCGGCGCTCAGCTTCGGGTTTCTCCTCAAGGCCCGTATCGTCAGTTGCTACTCATGCACCGGCACCATCTAGAGCAGAGGAGGAAAGAGATCTTTAAAAGAGTTCTTTAAAAGAGTTCGTTTAAAGAGTTTTTATGAGAGTTCTTTAAAAGAGTTCTTTAAAAGAGTTATTGAAAAGATTAATTCATAAGAGTTCTTTATAAGAGTTCTTTATCAGAGTTCTTTAAAAAAGATCTTTATAAGTGTTTTTTAAATTTTTTTTAAAAAGTTCTTGAAAAGAGTTTTTAAAAGAGCTCTTTAAAAGAATTATTCAAAGAGAAAGACTCTTTAACACTTTGAGTGCGACGTGACCACCGGTGGTCACTGATGGGATTTTCATAACACTACTGACCGACACGCAGAAAAAAACCTCATTTTCATAAATACCAATTCAAACTAAAAGAAGGCACGATCAATTCAATATTCGTTATTTTCAAAATGAATCCTCGAATTTAACTCTAAATTCAGTTAAATATTGAACTTTAGTTTAGATGACCACACTTAATTTGTTAAAGAAAACAGTTCTTCTTCAACTCAGTGCACTAGAACTAGGCTTTGACTTCACTGAAGGACAATTTTAAGAGCCACAAGAGTAAAAACACGCTTTGAGAGAACACAAGAGTAAAAACACGCTTTGAGAGAACACAAGAGTAAAAACACGCTTTGAGAGAACACAAGAGTAAAAACACGCTTTGAGAGAACACAAGAGTAAAAACACGCTTTGAGAGAACACAAGAGTAAAAACACGCTTTGAGAGAACACAAGAGTAAAAACACGCTTTGAGAGAACACAAGAGTAAAAACACGCTTTGAGAGAACACAAGAGTAAAAACACGCTTTGAGAGAACACAAGAGTAAAAACACGTTCTAAAATATTCTTTGCGCACTCATGCTCAAAACTTTGAACAGCGCATCGTCAGGATACAATACTGTATGAGGTGCTTGGACACCTTTCAAATAAGATAAATTTCTCAAGCGTAATTTGTATATTTAATTACTCCAACCTCCCTTTCTTTTCAGCAGTTCGTCCGATTGAGATTTGAATTAGACGCAGTTTAAAAAGATAAATTTCTCAAGTGTAATTTGTATATTTAATTACTCCAACCTCCCTTTCTATTCAGCAGTTCGTCCGATTGAGATTTGAATTAGACGCAGTTTAAAAAGATAAATTTCTCAAGTGTAATTTGTATATTTAATTACTCCAACCTCCCTTTCTTTTCAGCAGTTCGTCCGATTGAGATTTGAATTAGACGCAGTTTAAAAAGATAAATTTCTCAAGCGTAATTTGTATATTTAATTACTCCAACCTCCCTTTCATTTCAGCAGTTCGTCCGATTGAGATTTGAATTAGACGCAGTTTAAAAAGATAAATTTCTCAAGTGTAATTTGTATATTTAATTACTCCAATCTCCCTTTCTTTTCAGCAGTTCGTCCGATTGAGATTTGAATTAGACGCAGTTTAAAAAGATAAATTTCTCAAGTGTAATTTGTATATTTAATTACTCCAACCTCCCTTTCTTTTCAGCAGTTCGTCCGATTGAGATTTGAATTAGACGCAGTTTAAAAAGATAAATTTCTCAAGTGTAATTTGTATATTTAATTACTCCAACCTCCCTTTCTTTTCAGCAGTTCGTCCGATTGAGATTTGAATTAGACGCAGTTTAAAAAGATAAATTTCTCAAGTGTAATTTGTATATTTAATTACTCCAACCTCCCTTTCTTTTCAGCAGTTCGTCCGATTGAGATTTGAATTAGACGCAGTTTAAAAAGATAAATTTCTCAAGCGTAATTTGTATATTTAATTACTCCAACCTCCCTTTCTTTTCAGCAGTTCGTCCGATTGAGATTTGAATTAGACGCAGTTTAAAAAGATAAATTTCTCAAGCGTAATTTGTATATTTAATTACTCCAACCTCCCTTTCTTTTCAGCAGTTCGTCCGATTGAGATTTGAATTAGACGCAGTTTAAAAAGATAAATTTCTCAAGTGTAATTTGTATATTTAATTACTCCAACCTCCCTTTCTTTTCAGCAGTTCGTCCGATTGAGATTTGAATTAGACGCAGTTTAAAAAGATAAATTTCTCAAGCGTAATTTGTATATTTAATTACTCCAACCTCCCTTTCTTTTCAGCAGTTCGTCCGATTGAGATTTGAATTAGACGCAGTTTAAAAAGATAAATTTCTCAAGCGTAATTTGTATATTTAATTACTCCAACCTCCCTTTCTTTTCAGCAGTTCGTCCGATTGAGATTTGAATTAGACGCAGTTTAAAAAGATAAATTTCTCAAGTGTAATTTGTATATTTAATTACTCCAACCTCCCTTTCTTTTCAGCAGTTCGTCCGATTGATATTTGAATTAGACGCAGTTTAAAAAGATAAATTTCTCAAGTGTAATTTGTATATTTAATAATTCCCACGTCGTTTTCCACTCGGCAGTACATACATCTGATTGAGATATGAATTAAGAAAATCTCTTCCGTAAATACTGAAAAAGAACAAGCCACAGGACTCATCCTTCGTTTTTACGTGATCATTCACCGCTGCTTGCACGAGCTCGGTAGATAGACGTCAAATGTAAGTGAATTATAAATGGAGTACCTCGTAGAAAATGCAGGCCAGCCTGTAGCTCTGGGCACAAATGTCCCGGAATATTATGCTAATTGAGCTCAGATTGATGCGTTCGTTGCATGAGTGCTCATGCACACTGAGACTCTGAATTGGTCATCGCCCACAAATTTGTCTTCATCAAAGACTCTGTAAAAAACTTGGTGTTCTATTTGCAGGAAAAAGAAATCTATGTGGTGTAATACATGTCAGATGAAACTTTGTGTTTTATTTGCGTGAAGAAGAAACCTAGTGTCTTATTTAGTAGAAAAAGAATACTATATATAGTGTTTTGCAATATCACCACACCGTCCTAGGTTGATAAGCCTTTGCAGAAGCAAATGTGTTGAAAAACTGCTACCTTGAAGTTATACTGTAACCGGGAAATTCTATTTTGAAATTTGCGACATTGTAGTACTACGTTGAATTTTTTTTTCTACCTAGAAGTTTGCAACCTTGTAGTAATACTTTGAAAATTTTTACCTTGAAGTTTGCAACATAATCAGCGTTGTACCAGTGTTGTTATGAAGCAACGGTTCGTGTGATGGGTGTTCTCCTGTTAAAGGTTTCATTCCTATACACGTGTGCTTGGTATGAGTGTTGAGTAATGAATAAGTGAAAACTTCTGGCGTGTTTGCTCCATTTTTGCCAATGCTAATGGAAAGAGAAAATCACATGCTAGTATACCCTCAGTTTTCGAACATCGACATGTTATCTTGTGTTTATGTGTAAATTACATGGCAAAATATTCTGAAGAAAAGAACAAAGCATCTCACAATGTGCTTCTATGCTCATCACTTTGACTGAGATGTGAGCCATTTTTTTGGTCACGGAGGGAGTTTTCATTATGCTGCTGACCAATCAGTAGTCGCTAACTCAATTTTTGAACATACATAACCAAAACCAAATGAAAACACGACCCAGTTAATGCTTGGTATTTTCAACATTGCTTCCTACAATCAATTTTAAATATGAATTGAATATTAAAATAATGTTTCACCGCCGCAGTCAAAGTGTTAATATAGAAGAACTTGTACAGTGGGGAGGATGTTTGAGATAGCAAGGTAAGTTCCATGCAGCAGCAGCAGCAGTCAACAACCACACCCTTGACCCGCACCTCGCCCACACTTTTCTTCCTCCCCTACACTTGACCGCCATGTTGCTTCTACGTTAACGATAAATAATTTACACATGAGATACACAGGTAGATTCCTACTTGACGTTTTCTAATATACGCTTTGTATATTTTAATACTACAAAAATCTACCTACTAAATTATTGAGCTTTACTTTTTATTCAACGCGTGCGTAAGATTGTTACAATTTGACTTATAATAACCGCTAATGGAGCATTTATAATAACCGCTAATGGAACATTTACAATAACCCCTAATGGAGAATTTACAATAACTCCTAATGGAGCGTTTACAATAACCCCTAAAAGGATTCACAATGTTTACCTGACTCGCTATATTTGCAGTATTCCTGAGCCTGTAATTTTTCCAGTGCAGCGTCTAGTCGTACTCCATTATATCGAACTCCCAAGACCCGTCGAATTTCTTACGCAAACTTCCAGAGGAGAACGTCCTCTGACTTGCCAGGTCTCACGCAGGCCTTCGATAGGCATATCTCACAGGCCGCGACTCGCTCATCAGTCATCAGAAACATGTTTAAAGGACAATTTACTGAGGAAACCGCCGTCGGCCTAACATAACAATTTTCTATAGAGGAAATGGAGCTACTTCTAATCACATGATTGCCATGTCTAGGCCTGTGCTGGTCCTAATTTGGAGTGTCCCCCCGCAATTTGGAGCGTCTGTCCGTCTGTTGCGCCGCGCTCAATATTGAACAGAACATTTGCCTTGATGGGTCACCCCGCACTGTTTTTTAATAGGCCCATCTCCGTCATTTTGCGAGCGCCTGTGATGTGTCCCTGCGATGAATAACCAACGTCTCGACGATGAACCTTGATTTGTCCTTCATTTTGCAGGCGCTCGTGATATGTCCCAGAAATGTATAACTAGCGTCTCGAAAATGAACTTTGATTTCTCCTTCATTTTGCAGGCGCCAGTGATATGTCCCTGCGATGAATAACCAACGTCTCGATCAGGAGCCATGATTTGTCCTTCATTTTGCAGGCGCCAGTGATATGTCCCTGCGATGAATAACCAACGTCTCGATCAGGAGCCATGATTTGTCCTTCATTTTACCGGCGTCTGGGATATGTCCCAGACATAAATAGCCAACGTCTCGACGAGAAGCCATGATTTGTCCTTAATTTTGTAGGCCCCGTGATATGTCCCAGACAAATAACCAACGTCTCGACGAGAAGCCATGATTTGTCCTTCGTTTCGCAGGCGTCTATCAAATATACAAACCATAAAGAAAGAGCATCTGTTTTAGAACACACGATTTGTCTTGCATTTAAACCCGCTGTGGCATTTGCCAGCAATGAACATTTACAGTCAGTTTCATGGCTCGTGACTGTGTTAGTTTATTCTGATAGCCTCCGAAGTTAGCCTATGCAATCAACTTATTTCGTGATCAAAATTTACGACTTAATTAACCTGCGCGGCGCGTGCGCTTTAGTGCTGCATAACCAATTCTTTTGGAGCGGAAGATATACGTTCGTAAACTACTGCGTGCGTCTACCGAACGACGGGCTAGTTCTGTTTGTTTGGGGGGTATAAATCCATCATAAATTCATGTTAAAACTGCCATGGCGGTGTCCGGCGTTACAGCGACGCCATGGTGCTTTAAGACTACATACTTTATGCAGGCTTAGCTGTGTAGAATTTTGTGATGTCTACGGATAGAATGAACTATGCGATAGTGTAATGCTATGAAATAATGAGGTAATGATTATTATTACCATGTAGCAATTAATGATACAAGGTAACTACTGAAAATGAGAAGTGATGATTAATAATATATGGTGACCACTTACAGTATAAACTGATGAAAAGTAATACTAGGGAATGAATAATAAAATGAGGTAATAACAGGTATGGAAAAAAAACATAGGCTTATAATGAAATAATTAGCTATAAGGATGTAAGACTTTTATGAAAAGTAACACGAAACCTAAAATTATTGTCATCGACACAAGTGCCATGCACCTATCTTTAAGATTCTACGCAATTTTGAGATTGAAATGAATTAATATTCTCGTTTCAGGAAACAAATGCATTCGAAAAACTCAAATGCGGAAAAAATATCTCCCTAATGTCGGAGTATTTGCCAGCAGTAAAAGGGAGTCAGCAAAAGTTTTCTTTACATCATTTTGCAGAAACATTCGACTTTTCTTCGTTACTTGAAAACGCAGAATATCACAAAGATTAGCAACACGTTTCTCGATGAGCAGTCAGGTGCGTGTTTACCCAGTCAGACTTCTTCTTCGGATCATGCATGTTTTTCGCCGCCTAAGCGGTTTAATAACTAGGTCAGCGAAAAACATGCATGAAGGCGGCGAAAAAGTTAGACTGGTATTATACAGCATCAACGACAGAAGCCCACTGTCAGTGGTGACGCAAAACCAACATGTATTGAATTTTGCTTTCCTCGATCATAGCCCTACGCTCCACTTTATGATTCTTTTGAAATTCATGACAGAAAATGCTGATCTTGTCGGGATGGAGGAAGAACGCTCCTTTAAGCTATGAAAAGCTAATTAGACTCGCATAATCACGACGCATTTAAAATATTGCATGCCTTAATTGCTTCCTGTTGATAGCAGATTTTGGTGTAGATCATGCTAAATTTATTTCTTCTTTTTTATTACATTATACATAGAACATGAACTCTGTTCAAACAGTTATCATGTTAGCTAATTGTACTGAGAGCTCGTGTGCTCTATATTTAACTAATCTTAACTAATCTAAAAACTTTTCTGCAAATAAAAGGCTCCAAATGTGCTACTCTCACGGAGACCTGAGAAGCCATTATCTGATCTTATTTTACATATATTTCTTTTTGACCATAACGGACAAAAACTTTGTTCGGTGTCCATTTTTTGAACGGTTTACGTGCTCTTTTTTTTGGCGAAAGCACGAACAAGTATATTCTTAAGTATAATAAAATTACCAACCATAGAACCTAACAGCCTACCATAATCTTACAAATCGTTGTTCGGCACGATTAATGTTTCCTATTAGATTGGTTTAAACAAGACTTGGTGTCTCGGTCGTGCAGGTACGGTGCAGGCTACGACTTGGCGTCCAGGCGCAAGAACGCGACGCGGGAGTCGACGGCGACGCTCAAGGCTTGGCTCAACGAACACAAGAAGAACCCGTACCCCACCAAGGGGGAGAAGATCATGCTCGCCATCATCACCAAAATGACCCTAACTCAGGTGGGTGTGACTCGCTATCATTAGTTGTAAAGGCAAAAGTTAAATTTATGTTATATATTTTCATGTTTGCTGCAGTGTCCAAAATGACCCTAATTCAGGTGGGTGTGACTCGCAATCATTGGTTTTAGTGAAGAATTAAATTTGCAGTGTATTATCATGCTCGCTATTGTCACCAAAATGACCCTAACTCAGGTGGGTAACTCGCAATCATTGGTTTTAGTGAAGGATTAAAATATGTAGTGTATTATCATGCTCGCCATCATTACCAAAATGACCCTAACTCAGGTGGGTGACTCGTAGTCATTAACTGTAAAGACAAAAGTTAAATTTATAATACATTTTCAGGTTTTCCGCTGTATCCAAAATGACCCTAACTCAGATTAGTGACTCTCAATCATCAGTTTTGAAGAAGTAAGTTAAATTTGCAGTGCGTTTTCGTGTTTGCTTTCATTACCAAGATGACTCTAACTCAAATAAGTGGCGCAATAATTTTTAGCCGGAAAATGAAATTAGGGATTTGATGGTAAACTCGTCATCCCTCGCGGAACTTAATATTCAATTCAATCCCGAAAATTTTGTCGGTAGCATATTATCCAGTTCGTAATCGTCCCCATGATACTTTTTACTCCGGTTAATGGAAGGCTAGGTCAAATCAAAAAATTAATGGTGCACCTTGCTCTTCAACGTCTCGAAGATGGGTTAGTGTGGTGATTCAAACGGTTTTAATACCAAATTTTCAAGATATAAGTTTCGTGATTGTTACCAAAGTGACTAAAACGAGTGATGTGACTTCGAAAATGCTTCTTGCAGTAAATAGGTAGAGTTACGTGCCATGAAGAGCCACTATCGCCTCTAAAATACGATTTCATCAGGCGCTTCAATTCTGTGTACCAGAAAATGAGTTAGAGGAAATAGGGGCGATATTGAGCTTGGAGATTATGCGGTCACTTTAAAATGATAAACCCGATGCAGGTGAGACTGAAGATTTTTATACGCTGACGTGTTTCCATCACGAATAGGGCATAAGTTCCTAGGTCACGAATAGGGTGTGTAATCAGGTCGCGAAGAGGGTGCGTAACCAGGTTACGAAGAGGGTATGTAATCAAGTTACGAATAGGGTATAAGTAATCAAATCACGAACAGAGTACGTAACCAAGATAGGAATAGGGTATGTAATCAGGTTACGTTTAGGGTATGTACCAGGATGCGAATGAGGTATGTGACAAGGATACGAATGAGGTATGTGACAAGGATACGAACAGGGTATGTGACAAGGATACGTTTAGGGTATGTACCAGGATGCGAATGAGGTATGTGACAAGGATACCAATGTGGTATGTGACATGGATACGAATAGGGTATGTAATCAGGTTAGGAATAAGGTATGTAACCAGGATATGAATATGGTCGACAATAGTGCTTGAAATTGCGTGCGGACTAAGGTCTGTGTTAACAAGATTATCTTCGCTATGAAAAGGGAAGTTATTAGTAGACAGATACGTTTTTCTGATGAAGCCATATTTGTAAAATTATGACTTTCTTAATGTAGGTCCATGACCTAATTGCACTGCATCTGAATGGTGTAGTAGGACAACAATGACGTTTGCAATCCATCATCAACGTGATCATAATAATTTAACCCGACCTACACTCAAAAAATAATCATGAAGTTCGACGATGCATAATGCTGTCTTCATCGAAACTGAGAAGCTCGTCTGTGCATGCTAGCGAGCGGTAACTGAAGTAGTATTAGGTTCTCAACTTCCTCCGTAGCAATAACATTACTGGTGTAACAGGTTCATACAAATATCCATGTAAGTTAGTGAACTGCCAGGGAGGTTCTCAATTTCCTCCGTAGCAATAACATAACTGGTCAAGCAGGTTCATTCAAATGTCAGTATGTTAGTAAACTTTCAGGGAGGGTGTCAATTTCCTTTGAAGCAATAACATTACTGGAGTAACAAGTTCATTCATATATCCGTGTAAGTGAGTAAACTGTCACGGAGGTTCTCAATTTACTTTGAAGCAATAACATTGCTGGTCAAACAAACTCACTCTAATGTTCATGTTAATCAGTGAACCGTCAGGGAAGGAAAAGACTCTCAAATGTTCCCGTAGGAATAGCATTAGATCACACGCACTCACGGGAATTCCCTCATGACGTAATCCACTAGACCCGGTATAGTTGAGGACAGTGTGTGCTCGCTGAACACACGGCCGCACAACGACATGTACTTAATGGGTTGTGCAATGGGACGAATATTGATGGCACGCAAAAATTATGGGTTTCCTTAATCGAGATCGCATTTCCTCATATTGATTTTGGCGAGCAACTCGCTGATTAAGGAAACTCCTCATGATTTACTGCCGCTTGAAAATAAGGATATGCGCGATCATGCAGCTCTGCATTCTTTCAAGGGAAGCTCAGGCCGTGCGTCGCAAAATAAATAATTCTGTTTAAGCGCGATGAGGAATTTGAGCCCACCATTTTCTCCGATCTTCTCGATGAGTGAAAAAATATCAGCATAAAAACCAAGCGGAGTTAGGCTTGAATTGGTATTCAAATTTGCAGAGTATTTGTATAAAATGTGCTTCAAAATAAATGATTCTGTTTAAACGGGATGAGAAATTTGAGCCCACCATTTTTCTCCGATCTTTTTGATGAGTGAAAAAATATTCAATTTTTTAAATCAAGAGGAGTTATGTTTGTTTTGGTATTCAAATATGCAGAGTTAGTATTTGAATAAAATGCGTTTACATAATATCAAAAACTAGAACACATAATTGCATTTAATGCTTAACACAAATTGCATTAATTTTTGCAATCATCCGCAGAAAATTGATGGAATAAGTGTGCAAAAATTGGCATTGAACATATATTTTGCTTCTCATTTCCAACTGAATAGTTTGCGGTATTGTGAATTTTACGAATTTAACAACGTATTTCAATACATTTCACACATGATAAGTTCAACAGAATATATTGTAATATTGTAACATTTATAATCCAGCATTTTAGTGTTAGCACTTCCCAGTCTAACTTTTTCGCCATCTGCATTCATGTTTTTCGCCGCCCAAGTAATTAAATCGCTTAGGCGGCAAAAAACATGCACGCTCCGGCGAAATAGTTAGACTGGGTTGCTATAGGTGCGCTCAACGTTACTTGAACGATCACGTGTTTAGTTTGAATTTTAAAACGGATCCTTTAGTTGTACACATCGTTTTATGTGAATCCCAATTCATACGATTAGAAAATAGCACTGATTACCCAACTATAATACGATACTTGATTAAAGATATGGAAAACTGAAACTAATTTTGAACCGTACAGGTTGAGGTTCGTGTGTGGCGATGTCGTATAATTCGAGGATTAACATTTGTATTGAGCCACTTTAGCATAGTGTTTTAGCATCAGGTTAAGCACAATTGTGCACATAAGAGCGTTAGTGGTAGGATGCCCTAGAAGTTGCTGAACTTATTGGAGCCCACAGGTAGCTTTACTCAGATTTGACCATTGTACTAGACTTAAGATACAGGTTCTGTATCGCATGTGGAAAATTTATTATTTAAATTGTTTAAATATAATGAGAATTTAACGGCATACATAGTATCAGTCCACCTACTGTGATGACAACGTAATACATTATTGTATGTCATAGTTTGTGAATAAAACGGAATTATGTCGCCGTATTCTAGAGTTTGTTAATTTAACTGAATATTTTATTTTTTTATACTCACCTTAACGGAATAGTTCAGTAAGAACTTATATTTTCTATACATAACGGAATATTTCATCTTACTAAATGCTTTGTGTTTCCAGCTGAATAGCTCACTGTATTGCGGATTTTACGAATTTAGTCAAGTATTTCAATACATTTTACATATAAGTTCAACGGAAATTTTACGAATTTAGTCTAGTATTTCAATATATTTTACATATAAGTTCAACGGAAATTTTACGAATTTAGTCTAGTATTTCAATTTATTTTACATATAAGTTCAACGGAAAACAGTGCAATATTTTTGATTTTGTGGATCCAACGAAATACTTGATACATATTTTACACTTTGTAAATTTACCACAACATTTCAGAACATCTTATGTTCTGTTTATGTACCGGAATATTTGATTTGATAAGTGTAAATTTTGCAGATTTAGCGGACCATCTCGTCATGTTTTAGATTTTGCCAAAAAACATTTCTCTACATTTTATGCCGAGTGAATTTAATGAATATATTTCAATGTATTTTATAATAATTATTCTATTAATATTACTCTATGATATAATTCAATGTTAACCGGAATATTTGACCACACGTGCAGGTATCGACATGGTTCGCCAACGCACGGCGGAGGCTCAAAAAAGAGAACAAGATGACGTGGGAGCCGCGTAACAAAACTGACGATGACGACGCAAAACTTTCTGACGACGAAGACGACGAGAAAGAAGCAGTAGACGAGAAAGACGATGACATCAAGAAAGACGACAAAGATGGCGATTCGCAAAGTGAGTACATGAGTAAGTTCATCTCTAATTGCATACGGTATTTTAACTAATGCTATATTAAGGAAATGAGTATTATAACTGCTTGAGTTATATAGTTATATGTATTACGAGACAATTTTCAAATTGTTATCAAAGAAATCGTATCTTGTGATAATTTTTAGGCTGTCAAAATCGTGTTAAAATAGGAGATAAGTTTAAAATTTTTTCTTAATGTCCAAAAACATACGCTGCATGAAAATTATTTACATGTCTATGAGCATTCACGACACAACGCGTATAATGATAAATCGAACATTTTGAGGTTTACTTCTTGTATAAAATGTCCAAGCTATAA
Source organism: Morinoia aosen (assembly GCA_030386875.1). Classification (NCBI taxonomy): domain Eukaryota; kingdom Metazoa; phylum Arthropoda; class Malacostraca; order Amphipoda; family Talitridae; genus Morinoia; species Morinoia aosen. The sequence continues at coordinate 8,634,065 of CM059559.1, read as the reverse complement.
GTGTAACTCATTCCTCAGGTGTACACAATTAAGCCTTATCCAGTTTTAATCCGAAAAATTAAGCTCATAAATCTTTGAAAACAAATAAACACATTGTACACCTGGTATAAAATACCCTATCAATTGCGTATAAAATATAAACATATTCCTAGTAGGTTAGCAAATCATCTAATTACAAATATAAAACATAAACATATTCCCAGTACGTTAGCGAATCATCTAATTACAAGCATCAAAATCTCACCCACTTCAAACACTGCAAAGCTCCCGCCCACACCACCATCACTTACCCGCATGAAGCAGGCGTGTACAGGCGAGAACAATCGAGGCTTGAAAGCAGACTCGGCGTGGCTCATAAATTCTGAAGGCTCGGAGCAAATTGTGAGGCCTGAGACACTCTGACGCGGCGCTGTCAGTTTAGCTTCTTCTTCACACCAACACCAGTAGCTCGGAGGCTGCTCAAAAAAAATATCATCGACCGACTCACTTCTCAACAAAAAATGGACCGCGCCGTTTCCAGGCTACCGGCCGACCCGTGTTTTAATGTCTTCTCGTTTTCAAGTGAAATCTGGTGGAGAATTGACTTTGCTCTCAAATCTGGCGGGGAATTGACTTTGATCTGAAATCTGAGGATGACTTGCCTTTGAACTGAATTCTGGTGGAGAATTAACTTTGATCTGAAATCTGGTGGAGACTTTACTTTGATCTGAAATTTGGTGGAAAGTTGACTTTGGTTTAAAATCTGGGGAAGAATAAACTTTGATTTGGAATTTGGTGGGGATTGACTCCGATTTGAAACCTATTGGGGAGACTTTACTTTGGTTAAATATATAAAAACAGGGCAAAAACTTGAAGTTCCAGTTATAACGGAAAAATTGGTAGGGTTTGTTATGAAAAGAAATGACATTAAAGTTACAATTGAGTTGTGTGTTTAGAGTTCCATGCTGCCACGACAATATTTGATAGAAAATATCGATTTTTAATAGAAAATAATTATTAATATCAGAATGTTGTTTGATAACAGCGTTCGCGCACAAGGTATATATGTAGCTGAAGTTTGTTGGACTTTAATTATGTAAGCCTCTTCTAAGAAAACTCAAAATTTACAATGAAGATAGTACGCCTCATCGTGTAGAATGCATCCTTTTTATTAGTTGCTTACGTTTTTATTGATTTTGAAAACATCCGCGATTTCTTCTTGAAATCAAGAAGGAAATCAAATTACATCGTATACTCCCGAACAAAAAGAATGGAATACCTTTCTATGAGATCTGGAAATAGCATCAGCTTGATTCTGTTAAGTTGATTACAAATGTTTTGTAAATGAAATACTGGACTAAACGCTCGTTTTCCAACGACATTAAGCATTCAAATGTTGCAGGCGTTCTAAGATACAAGCATTGATTTTTTAAAGCTTTTTTGTTGCTTTAATTGTAATTTACTTTCACATAATTCAACTCTTTTTTTCAATTATTCATGAAATTTATAAATGAGAAATGAGTTATGTTAACCAGAAAATTTTAAATATGTAAATTTTGGAAGATAATTGGTGGATTTTGTTTGGAATTTGAAACTGGAGAACTTAGGTAATTTTTTGGTGGATTTGAAATAAAAATAAACTTCTCAGGTAGCACTTTATTCGCTGTGCCTCATTCTACATACAATTCATAGAAATTCAATGAAATTTGAGGGTCTACAACGGTCATCTGAGAGTCGTTCGGGTTCAGGTTTCAAACGAATTATGTCTTACTGAAATACTTTTCTGAAATAATAAATAAAAATACTGAAATAATTTTCTGAAATACTAAATAAAAATACTGAAATACTTCTCTGAAGTACTAAATAAAAATACTGAAATACTTTTCTGAAATACTAAATAAAAATACTGAAATACTTTTCTGAAATACTAAATGAAAATACTGAAATACTTTTCGTGAAATATTCGTCAACATTTAATTAACTCTTAAAGCATTGAACCCTACATCGCACACAACAATGTTACAGGATCTTTATTCAGTGCCTCTACATTTGCGAATTCCCGTATTTAAGGGGAAGGATGCGAGGTCCCAAATTGGAGGCTATAGGTAGGCCATCTTTATAATGAAAAGAAAAATGTTTTCAAATTTTTTACAGATTGGTTTCGGTTTATACGCTTTCCTGCTTTCCAGCACCCAGCATTCATTTCTTCAACTTATTTTATGTTGCCTGCACTCAGTTGCTGTGAGGGGATCTTGTGTGGGAACACATTGTGACCTAGTGTAACTTTTTCGCTGCCTGCATGCAAGTTTTTCGCCGCCTTAGTGATTTAGGCGATTAAATCGCTTAGGCAGCGAAAAACATGCATGCAGGCGGCGTAAAAGATAGTTTGGAGAGCACATGAGAATGGATTCCTTGTTCCCTCGATCCCGCACTAAATTGTACCCTCCTCTTTTCTCTCTTTGAAACAACTTTGCCGGAGATAGGTAGGCTTATTTTGACTTGTGATGTTATTTTATTCCTGAAGTTAAATTTATTCCATTAATTCGATTTGGTTTTTGATCTTTGTTTTTTTGCTGCAACATTACATTCAAGAAGAAAAGTATGACCACCTTAATCCTCTATTCGATATCGTGATCGATATGTTCTCCATTTGAACAATGATTTCATTGTGTCCTGAACATTTTTCTAAATTGAAATTTATTTGTGCTCTATATCAACGACATTTATCATGCAGTCTGACCCGTCCATAGTCATGGTTATTTTTCGATTTAAAAATATTTTAGAGTGATAGCCTGTGACATAATATAGTTCTACTCAGTGAAGTACTCGTGTTTCTTCAAGAAATTAATGGGTGAATTATTGTGAATTTGAAACAACGGTATCAACCTTAGGCTGCTATTTCGAGCTTCGTTTTATGAATTTGAGACAAATTACTGGGTCATGTTTAACATAAAACATTTGTCGATAAATTATTCCTTGTCGATAAATTAATCCTCATCGATCAATTAATCCTTATCGATCAATTAATCATCGTTGATCAAGTAATCCTTGTCGATCAATTAATCCATATCGATCAATTAATCCTCGTCGATCAATTAATCATCGTTGATCATGTAATCCTTGTCGATCAATTAATCCTTATCGATCAATTAATCCTCATCGATCAATTGATCATCGTTCATCAAGTAATTCTTGTCGATCAATAAATCCTTGTCGATCATTTAATCCTTATCGCTCAATCAATAATTTTTGATTAATTAATCCTTGTCTCTGAGAAATTACACTATAGTAAAGGCTACTGTAACCTTGCACTCGCGATAAGTACACTATTTACTAACTGTTGATATTGAATATAAATTTGTAAAGATAAATTTTTATTCGTTTACATTGACACTCAAAAATGAGACTGGTTTTTGTGTAAAAAATGTTTACTATTTAAGGAAATGATTTTGAGTTCAAAGGAATACACTTTGATTCACAATGATAAAAATATCGTTAAAACAGCACAAATCGATTTCGACGAAAATTCTTACGTCACAATAATATAGTTAAAAAAGAGCATACCTTGATCTTGATTTGGAAAAAATGCTCAAATCGCTGTAAGAATATCTGTAAAATAGGACACAAATCAATACCGATCCAGAATGAAACACTGAGGTCGCAATAATCTTATCGTTAAAATAGAGCACAAATCAATCTCGATGTCGAAAAAAAAGTGTTAAAGTTCTACCAAAACCATCGTTAAAATAGAGCACAAATCAATCTCGACATCGAAAAAAGTGTTCAAGTTCTACCAAAACCATCGTTAAAATAGAGCACAAATCAACCGCAATTTGAATAGAAATACTCAGTTCACCACGAGATTTTCGTTGAAACGAAGGAAGTAAACAAATTGTTTAAATTGTTTAAAGTCTGGTTCCAAAACTTGCCGCGCCGCCAGTCCGCCGACACAACCTCTCCTGTCCAGATGTAGAAAGGGGGAGAGGGAGGGTGGCATGTAATGTGGGGCAGTCGGGAACTCACCTCATAATTTTGGTAATGTGACTGAGAATTGCAGGTGCTGTTTTATGTTGAGCAGAAGCTTTTTACGATGGCATCCCCAGTCTCCCCACCCTCTCCTTCGCCCCTCTCCCCCCTTCGCGTGGACGCTATACTCCTCCGATCCTGTTTTCTCAGTCCGACTTTTATCGTTGCTCTGTCTTTGCGGTTATGGTTTCACTTTACTGAAATGAAGCCGTGAATTTTGGGTGGCGATGATGGTTGTTATACTGATTTCCTGACGTGAGAGAGGAGAAATGAAACGTCTTGTTTAGCTTGACTTTGTACGGAAATTTCAAAAATGTTTTTTTCCATATCAGCATTAGTTTGACGTTTGAAATTTTGAATACCTAATAAACGTACGCGAAGTTTAGTCAAAATGAATGAAATTTGTCTCTGAATTACAAAAGCTAAAACAATGTAGGTTCTCTTTATAACCACTGGCAAAATAAAAGCCAAATGAAAGCTAAGCTACTGATAAAATTGAGAAACCTGAAATTATCCCGGTGATAGTTAATGAAATAAATTCAAAAAACAAATTGTGAATGCAAGCTAATGCTTAAAAATTACTCTAGGATAAAAGTTTGGAGATTTGAGTTCCCAGCACCGAAAATAGAAAACAAATCATTAGTGCATTACGTAGGTTACGGAAAATTTTTCGAGTTTCAACACCGAGGTGCGTTATGAACCAGGTTTTAACGTGAAAACATTTTAAAATTTGGGATTTATTTCCGGGGGAATTAATTGCGATAAGGAACAGTGATGTACTTTCGTGTTAGTATGTGAGCTTTTATTTCATTCTACCCAAAATCCACTGAGGAATACAACATCGGTTGGAAAGAGGAATACGACATCGGCAGGAAAGAGGAATACAACATCGGTAGGAAAGAGGAATACGACATCGGTAGGAAAGAGGAATACGACATCGGCAGGAAAGAGGAATACGACATCGGTAGGAAAGAGGAATACGACATCGGTAGGAAAGAGGAATACGACATCGGTAGGAAAGAGGAATACGACATCGGTAGGAAAGAGGAATACGACATCGGCAGGAAAGAGGAATACGACATTCTCAGGAAAGAGGAATACGACATCGGTAGGAAAGAGGAATACGACATCGGTAGGAAAGAGGAATACGACATCGGTAGGAAAGAGGAATACGACATCGGCAGGAAAGAGGAATACGACATCGGTAGGAAAGAGGAATACGACATCGGCAGGAAAGAGGAATACGACATCGGCAGGAAAGAGGAATACGACATCGGTAGGAAAGAGGAATACGACATCGGTAGGAAAGAGGAATACGACATCGGCAGGAAAGAGGAATACGACATCGGTAGGAAAGAGGAATACGACATCGGCAGGAAAGAGGAATACGACATCGGTAGGAAAGAGGAATACGACATCGGCAGGAAAGAGGAATACGACATCGGTAGGAAAGAGGAATACGACATCGGCAGGAAAGAGGAATACGACATCGGTAGGAAAGAGGAATACGACATCGGCAGGAAAGAGGAATACGACATCGGCAGGAAAGAGGAATACGACATCGGTAGGAAAGAGGAATACGACATCGGCAGGAAAGAGGAATACGACATCGGTAGGAAAGAGGAATACGACATCGGTAGGAAAGAGGAATACGACATCGGTAGGAAAGAGGAATACGACATCGGTAGGAAAGAGGAATACGACATCGGTAGGAAAGAGGAATACGACATCGGTAGGAAAGAGGAATACGACATCGGTAGGAAAGAGGAATACGACATCGGCAGGAAAGGGGAATACGACATCGGCAGGACAGAGGAATACGACATCGGTAGGAAAGAGGAATACGACATCGGTAGGAAAGAGGAATACGACATCGGCAGGAAAGAGGAATACGACATCGGCAGGAAAGAGGAATACGACATCGGCAGGAAAGAGGAATACGACATCGGTAGGAAAGAGGAATACGACATCGGTAGGAAAGAGGAATACGACATCGGTAGGAAAGAGGAATACGACATCGGTAGGAAAGAGGAATACGACATCGGTAGGAAAGAGGAATACGACATCGGCAGGAAAGAGGAATACGACATCGGTAGGAAAGAGGAATACGACATCGGTAGGAAAGAGGAATACGACATCGGTAGGAAAGAGGAATACGACATCGGCAGGAAAGAGGAATACGACATCGGTAGGAAAGAGGAATACGACATCGGTAGGAAAGAGGAATACGACATCGGTAGGAAAGAGGAATACGACATCGGCAGGAAAGAGGAATACGACATCGGTAGGAAAGAGGAATACGACATCGGTAGGAAAGAGGAATACGACATCGGTAGGAAAGAGGAATACGACATCGGCAGGAAAGAGGAATACGACATCGGTAGGAAAGAGGAATACGACATCGGTAGGAAAGAGGAATACGACATCGGTAGGAAAGAGGAATACGACATCGGTAGGAAAGAGGAATACGACATCGGTAGGAAAGAGGAATACGACATCGGCAGGAAAGAGGAATACGACATCGGTAGGAAAGAGGAATACGACATCGGTAGGAAAGAGGAATACGACATCGGCAGGAAAGAGGAATACGACATCGGTAGGAAAGAGGAATACGACATCGGCAGGAAAGAGGAATACGACATCGGCAGGAAAGAGGAATACGACATCGGCAGGAAAGAGGAATACGACATCGGTAGGAAAGAGGAATACGACATCGGTAGGAAAGAGGAATACGACATCGGTAGGAAAGAGGAATACGACATCGGTAGGAAAGAGGAATACGACATCGGTAGGAAAGAGGAATACGACATCGGCAGGAAAGAGGAATACGACATCGGTAGGAAAGAGGAATACGACATCGGCAGGAAAGAGGAATACGACATCGGCAGGAAAGTGCGGAAGTCATTTTAAAGTTGCGCGCTGACACGAATTTCGTCATTTCAGTGTAATTAGCTGAGATGGAGCCTTGAAAAGTTGAAATAATGGAACGCATTACTCATATTTGACTCCTTAATCAGCTCAGATGACTTGGTCATCAATTAGCTTCGTGTACAGACTTCAAAAATGGAGTTACCTCTCTAAGGCGCGAAAACGAAACTTTTGACACTTCGATCGAGTCCAGTTTCACGTATTTTTTGAAACACTGCTATTTTGAGACACCTTCTTTAATTTACGGAAATGCTGACTCTCAACCAAGAAGTTGAAACAGATATCTTTAAATTTTGTTGACTAGGTGACGGTTTTTACATCACTGAATCACAATTGAGATTTTTTTCTTTGTTCAGAGATATTAAAACACATGACTCTAACTTGGCCGATATATATATGACGTTAGACTCTGATTTAAATTTCTTTCAATTTAGCGGTAAAAAATAAATTTTTTGACGAAAATTTAGATCGTGTAGAAGTATATTCCGTTTTTGATGGGTACTATTTGATGCAGTTAGGAAATCAAGCATTTTTCTAAGCGTTTCAATATACTGTAATTCCAATAATGTTAGATATAATTCTTAAATTCCATTCATAGAATACAAGCATGAAGTGCTTCATGAATTCAAAAGCGCATAAACGCATTATGTGAGTGTGCCCTGCAACATAACAGATCAGTTAATTAATTATTTATTTTTCACGTAACTACTTTCATGGCTGCACGGCTGTAAAATTTTTTGACGCACGTTTTTCTACAGCAATGTCATCAATTTAAACATTGCCAAAAATTGAATACGAAAACAACTTCAACACCTTCTGACTTCTTGAAAATCTGTTGGCATTTTGAATGTTTTGTTTTTGTTGTTTTTGTTAGATATCCGATGTTCCAGTACTCAAATGGCAAATTGTATTGACTTCTTTTAGCCAAATTGAGAGAATTAAAACTAGCAAATTAAACCGAACGATCATCAACAGCAAACCTCACCTCAGTGACTCCAACGTCTGAAATACGGTAAAAAACCAGCAGAGTTTCATTGAGAAATGAAAAACACAATGAAGTGAATTAAACCAAATTAACACTACCGAAATAACCCGAACGAGCGTCAACATCAGCGCTTCATCTCAGTGACTCCTTGACTCCCGAAATACGGTACAAAAACTTGCAGAGTTTCATTGAGAAATGAAAAATTGAATTCTATCCAATGACCTTCCCGGTCGCGGAAGCAGCAGTGCGAGGTGAGAGGGCGGAATTTCATATGACATTTTGGAGCACAACACCGCTTGCCTCTGTTGGTGTCTCGCCACTAAAAAATCATAATTTTTCCTGTAACGGATGACCTTTTGGCTTGAAAAATACGGACGGTCCGATGAATTTTGCCTGTTTCAAGTGATGTGCCCACAACAGATTTGCGTTATAGATAAATGTATATACGAGTATGTAAGATATAAATGTTATAAATATATCAATGAGATCAAAGTTGTAGTTTACAAATGTATAATAAATGGGAAACTTAAAACATTAAGAGTTTGTGCCTATCCACAAATTTTTGTGATAGAAAAATTTTTCTTCGTCGAAATGGATATGTATAACTTCCAATCAATTGTATGTATAAAGAAATAGTTCCTCGTAGCCACCGGCAAATTCGTAATGATTTTTACTACATATGCTTAGGATAAAGTGGGATCAGTGAAGTAGGTACAGAAAAATTTGCTCTGGTCGGAGTAACTTGAACAAGTTTACACGCAGTACACATACACTTACGAACAAACATTCGCATGCGACGCAGACCCATACACATTTCACACGCAGTCTGCAAACACATGCACACGAATGTGCACGAGACGCACTCTGTGCCTATACATATTCCATAAATTAGGTAAATACGCAACAAATCTGCACAAAACACAAAGCCCATGCACATTCAGCAATCAGTGCACAAACACTTACAAACAAACATGTAAATAACACACAGTGCCCATACAGATAACACATATTGCATAAACACATATACACGAACGTGCACAAAACACACATTACCAATACGCATTACACACAGTGCACAAACACGCACAAAGAAATACGTGCATTATACACGGATCACAAACACAAACAAGCAAATACGCACAGGGCACGCAGTTCACAAACACACACAAACAAATCCACACAGCGCACCAACACATAGAAGCAAACACGGACATTACACACCGTGCCCATACACACAAACAAATCCACACAGCGGACCAACACATAGAAACAAACACGCACATTAAACACCATGCCCATACACACAACACACATCACACAAACACACACGCACACAACTCTACGTCACAGGCGGCGTCGACGCAAATTTCAGCCTCGCCGTTGCGGTGCGGCGAGAATGGCACCCTCTGATATTTTTTTTGCGGGCGGAGATTTTTTTGCGGCGCAGCTCGCACGGGCAGCCCGGCGGAGGTTGCCTCTCATCCGGACGGGTGTGACAGGTGTATTGATTTGTCCGGAGTGACGGGCCTGGCCCGTTTCTGCACACGGCCCGTTTTGTGCCGGCCCGTTTGTGCCGCGCGGCTGTCGCTAAAACGGCCCTTTGTTGTGCCGACCCGTTATGTGTCAATCCGTTTTGTGCCAAGTGGTCGTCGTAGTACCAGCCCGTCGCTGAATTGGCCCGTAGATGTGCTGACCCGTCGCTGTGCCGTGCTGACCCATCGCTGTGCAGTGCTGACCCGTCGCTGTGCCGTGCTGGCCCATCGCTGTGCCGTGCTGGCCCAACGCTGTGCTATGCTGATCCGTCGCTGTGCTGTGCTGACCCATCGCTGTGCCGTGCTGGCCCATCGCTGTGCCGTGCTGGCCCATCGCTGTGCCGTGCTGGCCCATCGCTGTGCTGTGCTGACCCATCGCTGTGCCGTGCTGGCCCATCGCTGTGCCGTGCTGGCCCGTCGCTGTGCTGTGCTGACCCATCGCTCTGCCGTGCTGGCCCATCGCTGTGCCGTGCTGGCCCATCGCTGTGCCGCGCTGGCCCGTCGCTGTGCCGTGCTGACCCGCTTTGAGCCACATGGCTACCGCTACGCCGGCCCGTTATATGTCACTTGATTTTGAGGCTGTCAGCGGCATATGACAGCCTATTTGACAGCGTGTATTTATCTATTTGCAAGCACGACATATGACTTGTGCGATACACACACAAGCGTATCATGTGCTGGCTTGTGTGGGTGGCGGTATTTGGTCTACATTAAACTTAATTTGGTGATAAAGTAGGATGACAAAGTATAGGAAACGTAAGTAGAGTAACAGACAACACTACGCATTCCTCAACTTACACTGTTGAACTGTTTATGCCCATAATTTGTTAATAAGCATGATTTATCTCTCACGCTGAGCACATCACACTTTTTTATCAATCTCTTTAATTGAATGTGAAACCATATCTTTCTCACGGCAGCCAAATCCAATTGGTTAATTTTTCCAGCTCGATTATTCACTTCTTCCAAACGTCCAACCGTCTTCACATATTCAATTTCAATACTTTTTATAGATCTCCCACAACACATTTCTTATGTCGTACTTCTTCCTTTCCATTTCTGTCTTTAGTTATCTTTTGGTTAATCAAGTCACTCTTCAACTCCATGCAGAATTCAGTGTTCCAGAATCACAGACACAAGCATCTGATAGATTCAAAGTTTTACTTAACTAAAACATTCATAACTCTGTAGTATGCTAAAATAATATCAGAAAAAATTACATCCTATAGAAATAGGCAGGGAGTGCCTATGGAACATGTGCGTCTCATGAAGAAGCCAATGCTGTACAATTTACAAAGCAACTCTACAAGTAGCAGAGAAAATATAAGCCTTGTTAGAGACACAAGTAGCGCTGTTTTCTCACGGGAGGTGATCATGCAGTGTCTATTGTATCATGTGGGTATCATGTAGAAGTCAATGCTCTACAATTTAAAAAGCAACTCTATGTACAAGTAGTAGAGTAAATAAAATCCTTGTCAGTGACACAAGTAGAGCTGTTTTCTCACGGGAGGTGGTTGAGCTCTCAGTCATTTCCGACCCTATAACACGGGAATGGGTCATTTCAACCTCCGGTGCAACTCCATCGAACCTTGTGTCACCGGCCTGAGGAAACTGAATTACCAACCACCTGCGTTACAAACCAGTTTCCGAGACCCGTAAAATTTGGTCAACCTCATGGAAAAATGTTTAAGACTTTGACCGCGATGGGTTGAGCTGAAGTTCAATAGAAAATTTAAAGTTGATTGTAATAAGCAATTTTGAATATTGGAAACTTCAACTGGATCATGCCATCTTTTGGCTTTATTAAAGTATTAATCAAAATTGAGTTTGTGACTCTTGGTCGGCCAGTAGCAGTATGAAGAAACTCTCCGTGGCCACCGGTGGCGCACGTTGCGGTCGAAGTGTTGAAAAATATTTCAAAATCACTTTTTCAAAATGTTGAGAAAGTGGGGATAAAAAATTTACTCAGGTACAAATTGAAAAGTTAATTGAATGTAACTTTGCTCCTGGGAACTGAGAGCAGGCGAACCTTGTTCTGACTGGCGTTTGAGGCCAAGACGAGGGTTTTCGATCCTCGAGTGCTTTGAGTCTCCGATTTCGGTTTGGCTCTCACACTGAGAGGAATTTTGACACCCAAGTGTGATTCGAACGGTTTTTCAAAAAAACTCTGGTACGTATCGATGTATCATTTTTGGCTTTATCTAACTTTACAAATTCAATACATTCTTCTCACTGAAAGACTCTGTTCAAATCCACCCATTCAACACATTTTTTTACTGAAAAGCTCTATTTGACTGAACAAATTCAACACATTTTCCTCTCTAAAAGGCTCTGTTTAAATCCACTCATATATCATATTTTTTTGAATGAAATCAACAAATTAAGCATATTTTTCTCGCTGAAATTGACATATTGACCACATTTTTCTCACTGAAATCCACAAATGCGCACATTTTCTCACTGAAATCCACAAATGCGCACATTTTTCTCACTGAAATCCACAAATTCACACATTTTTCTCACTGAAATCCACAAATGCGCATATTTTTCTCACTGAAATCCACAAATGCGCACATTTTTCTCACTGAAATCCACAAATGCGCATATTTTCTCACTGAAATCCACAAATTCGCACATTTTTCTCACTGAAATCCACAAATGCGCACATTTTCTCACTGAAATCCACAAATTCGCACATTTTCTCACTGAGAGCTTCTGTTTAACCCGACAAATTGGCGTGTTGTTTGCAGTGGGGGAGACAAAAGTGGAGGACGGGCAGACGGAGCTCAAGTCCTGCGACGGGGGGGCCCCTACAAAGGGGGTGACTGCCGCGCTCTCCCCCGCCCCCTCCCACCATCCCTTTGCCGCGTCCAAAGGCGAGAAGGTAGAGTCCTCTCTTTTTGTTCTCTTTATATGAACTAGCTCTAAATTTTTATTGGTGGTTGTGGTCAGCATTATAATATGTTATAATGATACATATTTTTATTAACTATGTTTAATATGTGCGTGTATCTATCCATCTATCTCTCTCTATATATATTTATATCTGATAATAATATATACACATAGTTGTATTATACATATAAGGGTATATTTTGATATATATGTTACAATGATATTTACAAATTATCCTAATATATTAAATAGATTAATTATTGTATAATGGATAACCTTGCAATTTGATGTATCCTCCTTATTACGTATACAATATGATACGTGTGCATCCTTCTTTTGTAACTTGTGCTGTTACCGCCGTATATTATTGTGCTCATGTTCTTATTTCCTCATATTTCGTCTATGTAGTTAATCTTTATGATCCATTTTTGTTTATTATTTTTAACTCACAGTTATTGAAACTTCAACGTGAAATCACAGATATTCGATAAAATTTCTCAATTTGATTTTTTGTTATCTACATACACATTATTTTTTTAGGTTTGAATTGAGTGAATAAATAAAAAGCAAAGTCTTGGGGATACATGTATTTCATTAGGAATGAAACTCAGCCTAGTGCTTTCACAATAAGAATGTTAATGATATTCTTGTAAAATATGTATATATTTACGAACACTAAAAATATTAAATATGCTTCAGAATAATAAAAATATGCAAATACTAACAATAAAAATAAAATAATAAAAATATGCAAAACTCCCATGCAAATTTAAGTTTCACAAGATTACTAGGCTGAGAAGTTCCACCATATTTATGATATGACCAAGGTAAAAATTAATTAGATTTTCAGTTTTTGAAGCTATCAGTTTTGTTTTTTGGGTGACCCTCTCTAGTCTGAAGATATTTAGTCAGAAATATCAGAATTTTATGTTTAGCTCATACTGAGCCTCTTTTACAGAACTGAGTTTCAACTTTAACTATAATATGATTTAACCATTTCCTTTTGTCTGTTGGCCCGGTTTTCTAATTTACTGTGTCAAATTTTATTTAAGCAAACTCTGATTGAATTACTTTCCTGATGTGATTCTCAATTTACTTCGACTTCCCCCATTGCTCTCCTGTGTATTGGCCTACTTTTCTGATTCATTGCATCCAATTTCATTTCAACCCAGTGACATTTACCATTTGTTCCTATTCATGGACCCAATTTTCTGATTTATTCTTTCCAATTTCGTTTCAACCCAGTGACTTGCCTGTTGTTCTTATAAGTTGCCCCACTTTTCTGACTTATTTGGATCGCAGACTCCCTAGCCTTGACCCATGCTCACAGCTTCCGAATCCAGTCACTCACCCACACTCCACTACCGTGTTTACTCAACTACTTAACCCATCTAACTACATACTAAACTACATTCGTCCATTTTACTATATTCTTAACTACAATCATCCATTTAAACTATATATTCAACTACATTCATTTATTTAACTACATACTGAAGTACCTTCATCCATTTTCGCTTCCATATTCTCATTCGAACATTTCACGAAAAGACAACTTGCTAAATTTTTGAGTTCACTCTACCCACAAAAATGACCACGGGAGAATTGAATTGAGAGTCTTGCGATGATTTTGCAGTACAGAGTTAAAATCTTTGAATTCACGATTCAATAAACATTGACATCTCCCAAGAAATAATGCAAAAGTTATTTTTCAAATTTTGTTCGGAGCTCAGAGTTCCACTTCGTATACGGCGCTCCGGCGAAAAAAAAATCCTATTCCATGTATCACATTTTTGTCCGTCCAGTTGTAAAACCGTTATCGTTTCGTTCAACCGCCGTCAATCCCTGCCAAAATTTTCCCTTATTTAACGATTAATCTTTTTGTTGAACGTTTAAACTTACTGTAATTGAATAACCGTAAATTGAAACGATTGGATGCAAGACTAGCATCTTTCTAGCAAACTTTTACTCCGTTCTATCCAGAGGGATTCGGAGGACTCTCTTCACCTTCCGTACAAACGCACCCCACCCACATACTCGTACCACCACATAGACCACCTCTCGGACGATGGGAGCTCTACAGCACAAAGAGATTTTCGCTACAGTATGGCATTTGATTCCCATGACCACTTCCAACCCGACTTGCACATCATGAGCCAGTTCACCCACACCTCATCACGTACTCCATCTATGGACGACTACCGCGGCGACGCCGCGCCAGTTCACGACCACTTACCACTACACGAAAGACCCCTCGAACACCTGCAACTGCACTCTTCGAGTCAGTGCGACTCCACAGGCCACATGGAGAGCGACCTGGCATCCGGTGGCATGCTCCCTAAACGCCATATGTATTCTTCTAAACCCAAGATTTGGTCTTTGGCGGATACTGCGGCCTGCAAAACTCCACCGCCACCGCCACCGCCCGACAACACCGCCAGCAGCGCCGCCGCTGGTGTGTGGCTGGCAGGGGGCACCACATTCCCACTCCCTCCCACGATCCCTCCCACCAACTCGTCCAGTCAGTCTCAGTACCCGCGGTTCTCCCATTTAATGCCAGGAGCTCTGCCTTCGCAGTACATGGCTACCAGCTACAAGTAAGCACTCTTAGTGGTTGTCGTATTAGCTGGTTGTGAACTTAGTTTGTTGACGATAGTCTGGGGAAATTTTAACGCCACTTGATGATTTGCTAGTTGAATATTTTTAAATAGGAGCATTTAAGTGAACTTTGAATGCACCTTACCCGTGAGTGTGCTCGTTTAATTGTTAACGTGTTAGTTTGGGGAAGTTTTAATTTCACCCGATTAACTACTAGAGAAGAATCAATCATCTACGAAGAATCATCTTTCCCTGCAGTGAGGGTGTGGGTACCGATACTCCCCCACAAACTCCTCCGAACGCAAAAGGCTCGAACGGCCAAGGCGGAGCCGGTGGTGGCCAAACGGGGCTTCTAGGCGGCGCGGCATCCTTCATGGGTGCGAGTTCAGCAGCCAGCGGCGGGTACGGCATCGGCGGTCCTTTATCTTCCTGCTCACGCGGCTCATCGGGGCTGCCCATGCCCAGCAGCGACGTCAACATGAATCCTGCAGGCCAGAGATATTCCAATGGGAATGGAGTCCAAGTGGCCGCTCTCAATAATACCAACCCATCCAGTATGGTGTCCACAGCTTTTACTCCCGTGTACAAATCGTGAGTACATCATCGTGCTTGTTGTGCTTGGTTTTTGTGACGTCTGAGTTGCTTGTTGTGGAAATGGAAAGTCATTGATGCAGTGAAAAATTGTAAATAGCTTTTAATCTAAATAGTGAGTTGATAGTACAAGCTGTTCCTGTGATATCTGAATTATGAGTTACATCTAGAAATAAAAAATTGCATATGCAGTGTAAAAAATCTTCTCGTGAATCACGCGATGTATATTCGGAAATGGCTGAAGGGTCTGTTTCTGTAACTACCGTGTAACCTCATAAGTCTTGATGAAACAATAATGATTTCAAAGTAAGACGTAAATCACTCATAAAGATGTTTCATGGAATCGATTTCACCTCATTTTATCACATCGTTTTATTTTTCTCCTAAACCACAGGTCAGCTCAACAGCAACAGGCAGTAGCCTCTCAACAGTCGTCACAGCAACAGGTCAATTCGAGTCAACAGCAACAGGCACACACTCAACAGGCTCAACAGAACCAACAGCAGCAGGTTTCCTCCCAAAGCAACGTACTGAACAGCCCCCCGTCTGTTGGTTCGCTCGTACCTTCATCCTACGTCTCATGAAATTACGCATCGGACGGGTCAGTTGTGCATTGAATAAGACGCTGGTGTAGTTAAAACATGTTAAAGCTAGTCCGGCAAACGGGACATTTTAAAGTTAGTTCAATTAAAACATGCTGAAGCTAGTTTTTTGAAACATGTAGAAGCTAGTTCAGTGAAAACATGTTTGAGCTAGTTCAGTTAAAGCATGTTGAAGCTAGTTTGTTGAAACGGGTTGAAGCTAGTTCTGATGAAGCATATGTTAAAGCTAGTTCCATTAAAAGATGTTGAAGCTAGTTTAACTAAACTATGTTGAAGCCATAGTTCAGATGAAGCATGTTGAAGCTAGTTCAGAGGATATTGAGTCCCAGTGCTTCAATAAGAACGAAGTTTGACTCCAGAATAAGTGGAGTTGACTAATTTGTGTGTGTGTAAGTCGAGGTCTGCACATAAGAGATGAACTTCGCGAGGATCCACTGTATTCTACCAGAGATAATTGATCTTAAATGCCCCCTTTTTTACTTTGGACCATTAAAAGATAGCACAATTGACTCAAAATCTCAACAATTTCAGACTAACGGCTTGGGATTGGATTGGACAATCATACAGAAGTTTACCTATTTAAATAAATACTTATACGACCATTTTTTGACCAACGGCTTTGGCTTGAATAGGATCATCTAAAGGTGAAGCAATTGATTAAAAATCTGCGCCAATTTCAGACCAAAGGCTTATGCTTGGATTGGACTATCCGAAGAAAACGACAAATCTGCAATTTATGATTAATTTTGCTTGAATAGATGCGCATTTCCTGAATTATATTTTCTAAGTTTCAAAAGGACTCCAAAGGACTTTTTGGGGATCCTGAAATATAAAAGATAACTTTTCTGATCTCAAGGATGACTTATAAAAAATCTTTGTAGCTTCAGAACAACTCATTTGAGTTCATTGAAACAAATCTCCTGAAAATGGCTAAATAACTAAAAGGACTTCAGAAGAACTCGAGCTACATAGTCTCAGTGACATAGTCTTTTTTATCATGAGCATTACAAATATCTTTTTATCCAAAAACATTAGACACATGTTTTTTCACCAAAAAATATTTAATTTTTATTACAAAAAAAACATAATATGTATTTTTGTGCCCCACAGCTACTACTCCGACGTAGCTCAGCACACCCGCTCTAGCTGCCACCCGAGCAGCACCGAGCGGACTCTGTACGGCGAAGAAGAAGAAGAAGAGGAAGAAGAAGAAGAAGAAGATGATGGAAACTATGATATTGAAACAATATGTTGATGCATCAACGTTGAAAATTTCAACGGTGTACAAGTGAGACTGTCAAATAAAGGGTCACCTTTGAAAGGGCGAATGAACAAAATGATGATATTAGCTTTAAACGCCCAGCAATTGATTCGTTCTTCTTGAAAAGAATGAATTCTCGATATGGAATTTTGATACAAGACCTCTTAGTGTATATTCTTCAGGTCCGTTGAAAGGGACAAATTCATAATCTATGTGATGCTATTGACAGACGTGCGTGAATATACCGTTTTTTATTAGACTATAAACTTACGTTCTAAAATACGTTCTAATGTCTATTAAAAATAATCGCTACTGGTAAAGTGTATCTTGAATAATATTTCAAAAAGATCCCGTTTTTATATTCAGGTTTCCTCAAAAAGCCACTAACTTTTTCGCTGAGGCATCTATAATTTTAGGCAATGCTTGGGCGGCTAAAATCAGAGAAAGATTAAACAGGGTTTACTCTAGAGTTGGAACCCATTCTTCGTTTTGAATTTCAGTGATCGTATGAGCCGTCAATGGGCTTTATATATACGTAATTTGATTAAAAATTTAAGTGTATGTCTTCAAGGAAGGAGATAAGTTCGTACAATTAATTAAACTCCAGATTTTAAACTACATCGGACCTCAGACCAGTGAATGAATACCTCACGAGCAGGCAGCTTATTTGTTATGATCTAATTATTACTTGTAAAAAGCATTGGATATTTCAACTTTATAAATAGAATTAGTGGTCACGAAATAAGGCAACATGTGCAGGTGTTATTACGAGTTTTATGCATGAAGGAATGAATGGATTTTACTCGTCTTCGTGCGATCTCCAGTTGAACTTTTTCACCGGAGCATGCATGTTTTTCGCCACCTAAGCGATTTAATTACTCCGGCGGCGAAAAACATGCATACAGGTGGCGAAAAAGTTAGACTGGGTCGTGTGTGTAATAAAAATACAGCTCTGTAAGCTGGAAAATTAACAAACGGGTGCATAAATGTAATTTTCTTCTTAATTCTTAAGTAACTTACCATCTTTGCGTATTCATACATACACTGGGTATTCGCCTTAGGTTTGGATTTTTGTAGTATGTTAAATTTTTATGGGATCCATGTGAATTTTCCGAGTCAATTTCGAGATCGAGTTTGAAATTCCTGATGATTGGTGCAGTGTTGTTGCACCAATCTCATGTTGAAATCTCATGTTAACTTTTTTCTTCAGTACTGTTAAGCATCACTCAAGGCAAGTTATTGATTTTAATGCAGTTTATTTCGATAAAATTGTATTCTGTGCCATCGAGAACTCGTTATTTTGTCCCTCAAAACAACGATGTTTCCAGTGCCCAAGCGCTCCTCTCATCAGGTGCTGCCTGCGTTCTTTGGGGTGTAGCTCTTAAAAATAACGAAAAGCTCTAGCAAATAAGAAGTTTGAACTGAAAGCGGGTTTAATTGATTCTATTTCAAAGGGTCGATGCTAGTAGAAACATTATATTTTCAATACCACTGGTGAAAATTTTGAAGAAACGTCGTAAATTTCTTCAGGAAACGTTTCTAAATTGACGACTTTTTTGGCTGATGGAGAAGGTTAGTGACTTATTCCAGTCGTGAATCTTTTCTTCGCTGAAAAAAACGTTAGTCTTTTTAGGCTACCAGAAGCATTTGAAGTGGTAGCCTTGCTCTGAAAATAAGGCTGTCAAATGTTGCAGACGCAGTCCAAAGTCTGTTGACCTGCGCCTTCAACATTAACTCTTCAAAATTAACTCCAATGTCAGCTTATCAACGGAAATATATTTGCATTTTGAATTATAATTCATTTCATGCGGTTAAGAATCCAATCAAATTAATAAAATACTTAACTCTTCGGATGTTTTTGCAAAAATTGTGTTTCTAGGTGTTGATGGGAGATTTAGCGGCGTGTTCGGCGCATTTTGATTAAAGTTGTTCACACATTTGAAACCCCATTGTCGGCTTCTAAATATACCAGTTTTTGCGGAATGGAAGGACTGTTTTTTTAGAGAGCGGGAATGGTAAAATATTTTCCAGCAGTACACCAAACCGACGTAAAAACAACACACTGTGGTATGTGTGGATGAGACCCAGAAAATGTTATTTTTTCACAAACCCATTATTATTTTTTTGGCTTAGAAATTGTGAGACTTGACAGTGTGCTACTTATATCGTTGTTTTAAGAAAACTCTTGATTCAATTCCTAGGTGGAATTCGTTGAAAATAGGATGTACACCAGCAATGTTCATATCAATTTGAGCCGAGAGCTCACACAAGTTTTTCATAAGAATTTCTCATATAGCATTGTATTATTGACATTATGTTTATCAGTGGTTGATATTGCGAATGATAGTGTAAAGTTGAATAACACTGAAGTGCCAAACGATGTTCAATCATATTTGATACATTTAGTCGCAGGTCTTAAACATATATATGTAATTGTTAACCTTTTTGGGATAGGAAAAACTCTAGTGTCAACCAGTTCCAAAATGCAGCCATGTAATTGGTCAACTTTTGGTTGATGAAAAGATCCTCAAAATGCTCCACAGTCCCAAAATTTAACCCTTTAAATACAGAGAAATATATCAAAAATAACCTCAAAATATTGTTTTATTTCTTGTTAAATTTGTTCCCTGATGTGTTTTTGAAGCTTTCTGCCGAGTAACAGTTCCTTCCTTATTCTGATATCTGAGACTACGAAAATGCTGATGGTAAAGGCTAAATTTTCCTGCTGCTCACAATTTTTCAACTGACGTTAACACCTGGAAGTGCATTCGGCCACTATCGAAAATACTTTCGTTCTCTAAGCAATAGTTCCTGTATACAGGCAGGAGACTTAATTTAAATTTTATTCTAGTTCATCAGGCAATGAAGAATTATGGGGAGCAATGTCTCTTTTTTTTCTTCAAATTGTTTATATGAGGCACTAATTTTCAGAAATGATTATAACACTGAATGAATGTGGAGAATACAGATTAAAGGATTAAGGATAAAAGGATAAAGGATTGAGGATAAAGAAAAAAGGGTTGAGGATAAAGAAAAAAGGATTAGGAATAAGAGGATATACGTGAAATAGTTTGAAAAACACCTGGCGAATTCTTTAACGTGGTTTGCTACTCGTGGAAGAATGCATGAACTGTTTCCATGAACTATTTTTTAGCTAAAAATAACCGTCATGGAAATCAGCATAAAAGAGCTTCATGACAACGTCTTTCGCAAGGAAATTTTGCTCGTGCGCATGGTTTGGAACTTTACTTTTCAAAAAACGTGTAGAAAATTCGCTCCTCTATTTAATTTCACTCATTCAATTTTTGCTCAAACTACTGAAGTATAGAAACAATTTATTCGTAATCCTAGATTTCATTTTTGCTCAAACAACTGAAGTATACCAGTCTAGCTTTTTCACCGACTGCATGCATGTATTTGGCCGCCACAGCTATTGAAGCGCTAAGGCGGTGAAAAACATGCATGCCCCGGCGAAAAAGCTTGACTGGGTAGTGAAAATTTCTCCGTAACCACTTCCCTTGCGTTGTTTTGATGTGTAACGTTTTATAAACTACTGTACATAGCAAGTAAATACATAGGTTGCAAACGCACCGCATCCTTGCTGGATTTGTAGATGTGTAAGATGTTGTACATAGAATGTCTATTGGCAGCTTTTGTGTTGATCGTTCGTTCTGTTATCTTCATGACAAGGCGAGTCTATACTTTTCATAAAGTCTAAGAAAATCGTAGAAACATAAGCTGAGATTGTCTGTTTGAAAAGAGCCTTGGGCTCACGCGTTTCGAGAGTACGATTCTTCGTTTTTTCTTTTTACTGAACGGTAGTATGGATACCGTGTGTTCCGAGTCTCTTGTTCATGTTTACTGGACGATAACATGAATACTATGTGTTCTATCGCGACATCTTCGTTTTATTGAACGGTAATATGGATGCTATGTGTTCTGAGAAGAAATTTTGAAATTTTCGTTTTACTGATCGGTAACATGCATACTTAACGTTCTAAAACGAAACTTCTGTTTTACTGAACGATAACAGATACTCAGTGTTCTAAGATGGAATTTCCGTTTTTCTGAACGGTAACATGGATACTCAGTGATCTGAAACTCAATTTCTGTTTTACTGAACGGTAATATGGATGTCATGTGTTATAAAGTGAAATTTTCGTTTTAATGAATGGTAATATGGATGCTATATGTTACAAGGCTAAATTTTTAACCCACAAAATTATGAGTCTAGGTACTACAAAATTATAAATGATTTGCAAATGTTTGTTTAGATTATATATTTAAAATCTAGAACTGCAATCAATACCTTCGCCATTTTTGTGTTCGTATTAGTGAATAATTTCATGGTTTAGGTCAAGGAAGATTTTATTTAATGAAGCGCTGTTGTTATCATTTAAAAATATTTCTCCATTTTCCCATGCTTTTGGTTTTATTTTGAGTGACGTGAAACAGCATTTTGATGTGCCAAATGGCTGGGCGATTTCTACTGTTAGATTTCTATCTTCCGTAGGTTAAACCGGCTTAAATTCGTATGCTTAATTTTAACAACTATGGAAAATGAAATACCTCGCTTAATTGTAAATGAATATATGTTTTCAGGTAAATTTACTACTATATCCAGATAATTCGTCGATGATATTTCACTATCGAAGGAAGTGCTCAAATTGTTGCATCCTAGATTTCAAGGAGCGTCGAACTTTGAAAAAGATTTTTTTGAAAAAAAAATTTTGTTAACCATTTTTTCAGGATCAGTAGACTGAATAAACGCCGGCGTCAGAAATAATTTTTCAGGGAGCGTATTGTGCAATGAAACTACATTATGGATGTTGTAAATAATAAATATGTTGATTGTGTAATGTGTAAGGCTTACTTTGAAGCGTCATATGTTCGCACTAACACTATTGATGAGAGCAGCCCTGAGCGGTTGCTTACCTTTCAGTACTTGTAAATTTCTATTATGATGAAAATATATACGAATTCTTATTGCTGCATTTACGTATTACCTGTTGTGCAAACACTTTTATTGGTTAAAATGATTATGGTTTTCATACCAAGAGTGGAGTTCGGACCGATCCAGTTTCTTTTTAAAACTGATTTATAACCTTCAGCTTAATAATATTAAAAGTTAGAAGTTTTGAAAGTAAAGAATTTTCAACAAAAATCAGATGTCGTTTTTGGTCAATGTTAAAATACAAACGAACGTACTTTATATTTATGTTCAGTTAGTGGACGTACATACATCAAACTTGCGTTCATTTAGTAAACGTACGCTAAATTTACATTCACTCATTTAACGTACATCATATTTTCATTCATTTAATAAACGTACGCTAAATTTACATTCACTCATTTAACGTACATCATATTTTCATTCATTTAATAAACGTACGCTAAATTTACCTTCACTCATTTAACGTACATCATATTTTCATTCATTTAATAAACGTACGCTAAATTTACATTCACTCACTTAACGTACATCATATTTTCATTCATTTAATAAACGTACGCTAAATTTACCTTCACTCATTTAACGTACATCATATTTTCATTCATTTAATAAACGTACGCTAAATTTACATTCACTCATTTAACGTACATCAAAATTACGCTTGGTTATTGAACTTACAACGAATTTATGGTAAACTAGGGAGCGTTCCACAAATTTACGTTGACCTAGCGAAAGTATGGTAAATTTACCTATACCTACTGAAATTTACGTCAGCTTAGTGAACGTATTGATGTGAATCATGTACAGTGAACATGAAATAGTCCCTCAACATACGCACCAAATTCAAACCTCAATAATTCTTGCTCAATAATTTATTCTCGAAGTGCTCATCACAACTTTTTAACTCTCAACAGTTTATTAAAAAAATTAGTGTTTATGTAATTATTAGCGGAGTGTTAATTAATCAGAAACTATCGACAGTAAATTTTCGTGGTGTTAAATGAAAATTGTTATATATTGACTCTCGGTGTGTTCAACGCATGAATATCGCATAAGTCCCCCGTCAACTCAGTCTCTTTCAACACAAATTCATGAAATTAACGTTCTAAATCGAATTGTGTTTGCTGAAAATAGAGATGGCTGACTGGCAGAAAATTACAGAACTGGTGAGGCAAGAAATTGACGATAATTTGAAGCTCATACGAAATCAACGCAGAAAATACATACAGAAAGAATTTTATATGTGAGAAAGTTCTAGCTCGGATGAAATCCGGGACGAAAATGTGCAGATTATGTCATATAAAAACAAAATTTTGAAGTTCGAATAAAAAAAGATTAACTGGCAACTTAAGCGCCTTAGAGGCAAAATTTTGTTTGTTGGGACACAAAGCATTTAAAAATTCGCTACTCGAAGATGCAAATTAAAAAAAAAAAATACAGCTGAATAAAATGAACGAAATAATTTCCAGCTTGGACGAAATTAGTGCCAAAATTAGCCTCTTGTGCGAAAAATGGGATGAAATTTACAATTTTAACGGAACAAAGGGAAAAATTGTATCTTGGACAAAATATTGGATAAAATTTGCAATTTTAACGAAACAAAGGGAAAAATTGTATCATGGACAATATATTGGACAAAATTTGCAATTTTGACGAAAAAAAGGAAAAAATTGTATCTTGGACAAAATATTGGGTAAAATTTGCAATTTTGACGAAAAAAAGGGAAAAATTGTATCTTGGACAAAATATTGGATAAAATTTGCAATTTTGACGAAAAAAAGGGAAAAATTGTATCTTGGACAAAATATTGGATAAAATTTACAATTTTGACGAAACAAAGGGAAAAATTGTATCTTGGACAAAATATTGGATAAAATTTGCAATTTTGACGAAAAAAAGGGAAAAATTGTATCTTGGACAAAATATTGGATAAAATTTACAATTTTGACGAAACAAAGGGAAAAATTGTATCTTGGACAAAATATTGGATAAAATTTGCAATTTTAACGAAACAAAGGGAAAAATTGTATCTTGGACAAAATATTGGATAAAATTTGCAATTTTAACGAAACAAAGGGAAAAATTGTATCTTGGACAAAATATTGGATAAAATTTGCAGTTATAACTAACGGAACAAAGGGAAAAATTGTATCTTGGACAAAATATTGGATAAAATTTGCAATTTTGACGAAAAAAAGGGAAAAATTGTATCTTGGACAAAATATTGGATAAAATTTGCAATTTTGACGAAAAAAAGGGAAAAATTGTATCTTGGACAAAATATTGGATAAAATTTGCAATTTTGACGAAAAAAAGGGAAAAATTGTATCTTGGACAAAATATTGGATAAAATTTGCAATTTTAACGAAACAAAGGAAAAAATTGTATCTTGGACAAAATATTGGATAAAATTTGCAGTTATAACTAACGGAACAAAGGCTGAATATTGGAATCAGTTATTTTAGCGGAAGACAGCATCATCAACTCGAGTTAAGTCCGTCGCATCGAAAACTCAGCCCCTGACTTGACTAGCTCTCCAATCACGGCCGCTGCTGTGACTTGACAAGCTCTCAAGTCACGGCCGCTGCTGTGACTTGACAAGCTCTCAAGTCACGGCCGCTGCTGTGACTTGATAAGCTCTCCAGTCACGGCCGCTGCTGTGACTTGACAAGCTCTTCTGGCACGGCCGCTGCAGTGACTTGACAAGTTCTCCAGTCACGGCCGCTGCTGTGACTTGACAAGCTCTCCAGTCACGGCCGCTGCTGTGACTTGACAAGCTCTCCAATCCCGTCCGCTGTTGTGACTTGACAAGCTCTCCAGTCACGGCCGCTGCTGTGACTTGACAAGCTCTCCAGTCACGGCCGCTGCTGTGACTTGACAAGCTCTCCAGTCACGGCCGCTGCTGTGACTTGACAAGCTCTCCAGTCACGGCCGCTGCTGTGACTTGACAAGCTCTCCAGTTACGGCCGCTGCTGTGACTTGACAAGCTCTCCAGTCACGGCCGCTGCTGTGACTTGACAAGCTCTCCAGTCACGGCCGCTGCTGTGACTTGACAAGCTCTCCAGTCACGGCCGCTGCTGTGACTTGACAAGCTCTCCAGTCACGGCCGCTGCTGTGACTTGACAAGCTCTCCAGTCACGGCCGCTGCTGTGACTTGACAAGCTCTCCAATCACGGCCGCTGCTGTGACTTGACAAGCTCTCCAATCACGGCCGCTGCTGTGACTTGACAAGCTCTCCAGTCACGGCCGCAGCTGTGACTTGACCAGCTCTCCAGTCACGGCCGCTGCTGTGACTTGACAAGCTCTCCAGTCACGGCCGCTGCTGTGACTTGACAAGCTCTCCAGTCACGGACGCTGCAGTGACTTGACAAGCTCTCCAGTCACGGCCGCTGCTGTGACTTGACAAGCTCTCCAATCACGGCCGCTGCTGTGACTTGACAAGCTCTCCAGTCACGGCCGCTGCTGTGACTTGACAAGCTCTCCATTCACGGCCGCTGCTGTGACTTGACAAGCTCTCCAATCACGGCCGCTGCTGTGACTTGACAAGCTCTCCAGTCACGGCCGCTGCTGTGACTTGACAAGCTCTCCAGTCACGGCCGCTGCTGTGACTTGACAAGTTCTCCAGTCACGGCCGCTGCTGTGACTTGACAAGCTCTCCAGTCACGGCCGCTGCTGTGACTTGACAAGCTCTCCAATCCCGTCCGCTGTTGTGACTTGACAAGCTCTCCAGTCACGGCCGCTGCTGTGACTTGACAAGCTCTCCAGTCACGGCCGCTGCTGTGACTTGACAAGCTCTCCAGTCACGGCCGCTGCTGTGACTTGACAAGCTCTCCAGTCACGGCCGCTGCTGTGACTTGACAAGCTCTCCAGTTACGGTCGCTGCTGTGACTTGACAAGCTCTCCAGTCACGGCCGCTGCAGTGACTTGACTAGCTCTCCAGTCACGGCCGCTGCTGTGACTTGACAAGCTCTCCAGTCACGGCCGCTGCTGTGACTTGACTAGCTCTCCAGTCACGGCCGCTGCAGTGACTTGACTAGCTCTCCAGTCACGGCCGCTGCTGTGACTTGACAAGCTCTCCAGTCACGGCCGCTGCTGTGACTTGACAAGCTCTCCAGTCACGGCCGCTGCTGTGACTTGACAAGCTCTCCAGTCACGGCCGCTGCTGTGACTTGACAAGCTCTCCTGTCACGGCCGCTGCTGTGACTTGACAAGCTCTCCAATCACGGCCGCTGCTGTGACTTGACAAGCTCTCCAGTCACGGCCGCTGCTGTGACTTAACAAGCTCTCCAGTCACGGCCGCTGCTGTGACTTGACAAGCTCTCCAGTCACGGCCGCTGCTGTGACTTGACAAGCTCTCCTGTCACGGCCGCTGCTGTGACTTGACAAGCTCTCCAGTCACGGTCGCTGCTGTGACTTGACAAGCTCTCCAGTCACGGCCGCTGCAGTGACTTGACTAGCTCTCCAGTCACGGCCGCTGCTGTGACTTGACAAGCTCTCCAGTCACGGCCGCTGCTGTGACTTGACAAGCTCTCCAGTCACGGCCGCTGCAGTGACTTGACAAGCTCTCCAGTCACGGCCGCTGCAGTGACTTGACAAGCTCTCCAGTCAAGGCCGCTGCTGTGACTTGACAAGCTCTCCAGTCACGGCCGCTGCTGTGACTTGACAAGCTCTCCAGTCACGGCCGCTGCTGTGACTTGACAAGCTCTCCAGTCACGGACGCTGCAGTGACTTGACAAGCTCTCCAGTCACGGCCGCTGCTGTGACTTGACAAGCTCTCCAATCACGGCCGCTGCTGTGACTTGACAAGCTCTCCAGTCACGGCCGCTGCTGTGACTTGACAAGCTCTCCAGTCACGGCCGCTGCTGTGACTTGACAAGCTCTCCAGTCACGGCCGCTGCTGTGACTTGACAAGCTCTCCAATCACGGCCGCTGCTGTGACTTGACAAGCTCTCCAGTCACGGCCGCTGCTGTGACTTGACAAGCTCTCCAGTCACGGCCGCTGCTGTGACTTGACAAGCTCTCCAGTCACGGCCGCTGCTGTGACTTGACAAGCTCTCCAGTCACGGCCGCTGCTGTGACTTGACAAGCTCTCCAGTCACGGCCGCTGCTGTGACTTGACAAGCTCTCCAATCACGGCCGCTGCTGTGACTTGACAAGCTCTCCAGTCACGGCCGCTGCTGTGACTTGACAAGCTCTCCAGTCACGGCCGCTGCTGTGACTTGACAAGCTCTCCAGTCACGGCCGCTGCTGTGACTTGACAAGCTCTCCAGTCACGGCCGCTGCTGTGACTTGACAAGCTCTCCAGTCACGGCCGCTGCTGTGACTTGACAAGCTCTCCAGTCACGGCCGCTGCAGCGACTTGACAAGCTCTCCAGTCACGGCCGCTGCTGTGACTTGACAAGCTCTCCAGTCACGGCCGCTGCTGTGACTTGACAAGCTCTCCAGTCACGGCCGCTGCTGTGACTTGACAAGCTCTCCAGTCACGGCCGCTGCTGTGACTTGACAAGCTCTCCAGTCACGGCCGCTGCTGTGACTTGACAAGCTCTCCAGTCACGGCCGCTGCTGTGACTTGACAAGCTCTCCAGTCACGGCCGCTGCAGCGACTTGACAAGCTCTCCAGTCACGGCCGCTGCTGTGACTTGACTAGCTCTCCAGTCACGGCCGCTGCTGTGACTTGACAAGCTCTCCAGTCACGGCCGCTGCAGCGACTTGACAAGCTCTCCAGTCACGGCCGCTGCTGTGACTTGACTAGCTCTCCAGTCACGGCCGCTGCTGTGACTTGACAAGCTCTCCAGTCACGGCCGCTGCTGTGACTTGACAAGCTCTCCAGTCACGGCCGCTGTTGTGACTTGACTAGCTCTCCAGTCACGGCCGCTGCTGTGACTTGACAAGCTGCAACAGGAATAAAAAAACATTGCAATACAACTGTAACAGCAGGAATAAGAGCTGCTTTTATAATAAAAGCTGCAACAGCAACACAATAGCACCACCACCAACGGCAACAACAGCTGCAATACCAGTAACAGGAACACCAACAGCAGTATCAGCAACAGGAGCAACAGCAACAGAAGCAATGAATTCAATTTAAGCAACAACCTCAAGAGAAGGAACAACAGCTGTCGTAATAACAGCAGGAACAACTTGGAAAACAGAAGCAATAGCAGCAATAGCTGTAGGAACAGCAATAAGAGCTACGACAGATCCAACAGGGGTAAAAGCAACAGCAATTACAGCACTAGAATAATTAGGATATCTGTAGCAATAACAGCAACAGCGGAATCAATAACACTGGCCGCAATAGGAGAAGCTGCAGCAGCAACAACATCAGCTGCAGCAGCAACAACATCAGCTGCAGCAGCAACAACTTCAGCAGCAGCAATAACAACATCAGCTGCAGCAGCAACAGCATCAGCTGCAACAATAACAACATCAGCTGCAGCAGCAACAACATCAGCTGCAGAAGCAACAACATCAGTTGCAGTAATAACATCATCAGCTGCAGCAATAACATCAGCTGCAGCAGCAACAGCATCAGCTGCAGCAGCAACAACATCAGCTGCAGCAATAACAACATCAGCTTCAGCAATAACAACATCAGCTGCAGCAGCAACAACATCATCTGCAGCAATAACAACAGCAGAAACAGTAGATACGGGCTTTCTGCAATCGAGAATTGCAACAGTTGATCAATAACGGCAACAAAAACTGCAACAATAAGAACAAAAGCTACGACCTGTCTGCAATAACAACAGCTTTAACAAAAACAACAGCTGCTACTGGCTGTGTACAATAAAAACAGTAGCTACGGGCTGTCTTTAATAAGAACAGCTCCAGTAACAACAACAGCAACTACAGCCTATCTGCAATAACAACAGCAGCATCAATAACGGCCACAGCAACAGGCGCTATAGGTCGTGTGCAATAACAACAGCAGCTACGGGCCGTGTGCAATAACAACAGCAGCTACGGGCCGTGTGCAATAACAACAGCAGCTATGGGCCGTGTGCAATAACAACTGCAGCTACGGGCCGTGTGCAATAACAACAGCAGCTACGGGCCGTGTGCAATAACAACAGCAGCTACGGGCCGTGTGCAATAACAACAGCAGCTACGGGCCGTGTGCAATAACAACAGCAGCTACGGGCCGTGTGCAATAACAACAGCAGCTACGGGCCGTGTGCAATAACAACAGCAGCTACGGGCCGTGTGCAATAACAACAGCAGCTACGGGCCGTGTGCAATAACAACAGCAGCTATGGGCCGTGTGCAATAACAACAGCAGCTACGGGCCGTGTGCAATAACAACAGCAGCTACGGGCCGTGTGCAATAACAACAGCAGCTACGGGCCGTGTGCAATAACAACAGCAGCTACGGGCCGTGTGCAATAACAACAGCAGCTACGGGCCGCGTGCAATATACTGCAATGGAGACGGCTACGATTGGTTCTATGCAAATTGGAGCAGCAGATGCTCCTCACACTACAATTGCCGGCGTTATTGATGCGAACCTTTAATACACAGAATACATTACGGCGCGAGGAAGGGTTTGTCATGACACACCGGCGAGGATGATGCTTGGCAGCCATGATGTACTGTTCTCGATCTCACAATTGCTGAGAAGTTTATCGATTTCCCCGGAATTTTTTGAGACTTTCCAACTTGAGGGTTGAACTTGGAAGTTGAACTTGAAGGTTGAAAATGCGCGGGGATGGTTGTTGTGGAGATGGTTGTTGTGGAGATGGTTGTGGCGAAGATGGTTGTTGTGGAGATGGTTGGTGCGATTCCGAAGAGTGTATTTGCATCAGGTAATGTGCGTGGGTCGAGTTTTTCATATTATGAGTAAAATGAATTACTGAAATTTTTGGTTGAGGTAAATTTTTGTTTTTAATGTGTTAGGATGCATAACACATTTCACAAAGTTCGGTTTGTGTTAGGGGTGCCTCATGCAGGATGACGGAAAGTTTTCATTTTATATTTCCAATAGGTCGATTCTTAGGGAATCTTACGCGTAAGATAAAAAGGAGAACCAACATATTACATATTTATTTATTTAATTATTTATTTATATCACCTGATTTCATTTTGTGATAGGGATGCATTCTGTTTGACGGTTTTTATTTGCTGTACAAATAGACAGAAAAATTTAGACCATGATGGAGGTGCTGAGGTTAAATTTGCAATAATGCCTCCTTGTAATGATGTCAGAAAATCAATTTCAAAAATACACGACCCAAATATTTTGACCTACGTGTATAGAAAAATATTTGAAGCAACAAAGCAACAACAAGAGCACCACTTCATAAGTACCACGGTAAGAATAACACAACAAAAAACTTTTTTCTGACGTATATGAAGCCTATCATCTAACACCGGGTAGGTACAAACCTCATATCAATTGTCACATAACTGACCATTAGACACGGTGTCCACAAAGAGAAAGTGTCATCCGTGATCAGCGCCAGAGAAAGAGGTGACGACTGCCACAAAAACCCTTTATTTCCCAAGTGCTGATGAGAAGAATCGGCATTGTGGAAGCCTTGGACCTTTTGGAACCGCTGACGCGGAGAGCAACGCGACACCGCCGCTGCAATCTCCTCGTCTCAAGCTGCATTTGTCTGTGCTGTCCGAAAACCTCTGGAGGAGCGTTTAAACCTACAACCAACAATTGAACCCAGACTTAATCTATTATTCCCGGTATTCACTCTGATAGACCTCGAGCTGTCCGGGAATAAAAGATTTATTAGATTGAATACCGGGAATAATAGATTAAGTCTGGGTTCCATTGTTATTAGTAGGTTTAGACACTCTTACAAAGGTTTTCAGTTTGTGTTTGGCGCAGCTTCCTGCGTACTGAAATCGAGTCTTTTCCTATGTCTTGAAAACGTCTCGAGGTCTTAAAAACGGCATGCAAGGCCTTGAAAATGGCATGTAAGGCCTTGGAAATGGCATGCAAGGCCTTAAAAATTGCATGTAAGGTCTTGAAAATAGCATGCAATGTCTTGAAAATGGCTTGCAAAGTCTTGAAAATGGAATGTAAAGTTTTGGAAATGGCATGCAATCCTTTGAAAATGGCATGCAAGCCCTTGAAAGTGTCTCAATTTCACCGAACTTGGCAAATTCAAACTGAAAATCATAGATGAACTTTTAAGATCGCAAATGATGAATGAAGTGTAAAGTAGCACGGATACAGAACGGGCTTATCATTTGTTAAGCGTTTCTGATTTGTATTCGTCACAATGAAGAGCCTGAAACTAACTTCCATACTTAATATAATATATTTTTCGTAAAATAATAATCATTACAACGATTCCCTTGTGTCAGCAGGGAAAACTTGTTCTTAGAATTAAATTTAGTTTTTTTCGTTGGCGGCGCACATGAAACAATATTTCCCTCAAAGATTTTAGGCATGGAATTTCAGGCCGTGCTTTGATATAAAATAAAATACATCAGAAAAAATTTTGCCAACAAAATTATGCGTTTGAGGTGAAACGAAGAGTGTTTAAAAACTGAGCCAAAATGGAGACTGGGAGCTTTTAATATTATTTAAACTAAAAGACAACTTTGGTTCCTTTGAATGTAATTTTAATTCAAACGCAAAATGATTTCTGCGAAATAATAGACCATTGTTCATTTAGAAACTATTGGAGTTGAAAATTAGCCAGTATTAATGTGAAAAGACTGATTTTTATCTCATCGACCCCATTGAAATTGGATTGAGTCTCTAAACATGAATACAATACAACATCCAAAGCTCCATTCCATACGGCCATGCAAAATATATTTATATATTCGAATGAACTCAATCGAACTTATCTTTCGGTCGAAAGTTGTACTCGTAAATGTTGTTATTTTCAATAAAGTTTTCATCCTAATACGTGTATTTCAGGCTAAAAGTTAGGCCTGCTCCAAATTTTGCAAGTGATCATTTTAAAATTGCTTATTGGAAAATCAGTTCTTGAAGAATTGTTTTTATTTTAATTCCGCAAAATGCACTGCTTTTGTTGTGATGGAATAGAAGATATTCGAAAAACTGAATAAGCGATGGTGTGGACCTGCAGAGTATAGGGTTGCAGCTTCCCCCATGAATTCATCAGTTAGATTCTTAAGATGTCAATATTTGTCTGGAAAGATTTTGGGGAAAGGAAATTTTTTCAAGGTAGAATCTCAGAAAATCACTTTAATCTGGTATGATCTTACGAAATAAACTACATCAGGTGGAATCTGCGGAAACAATTTTGTTTTCAATTAGGTTCTTAGCATGTATATTTTTTCAAGTAAGTTCCCGGGAATAGATACAATAATTTTATCAAGTAGGATCCTAGAAAATGAGTTTGATCAGGTTAGGCCATAGGATGTGAATTTTATCAGGTGATTTCTTAAGGTATAAATTTTGTCAAGTAGCTTTTTAGACATAAAATTAGATGATGTAGGGTTTTAGAAAATGAATTTGATATGGTAGGATCTTAAGAAATAAATTCCATCAGGTAGGTTTTTAGGAAATAAATTTTGTCAAGTATGATTTCAGGGAATACATTTGATCAAGTATAATTTCAGGGAATACATTTGATCAAGTATAATTTCAGGGAATACATTTGATCAAGTATAATTTCAGGGAATACATTTGATCAAGTATAATTTCAGTGAATACATTTGATCAAGTATAATTTCAGGGAATAAATTTGATCAAGTATAATTTCAGGGAATACATTTGATCAAGTATAATTTCAGGGAATACATTTGATCAAGTATAATTTCAGGGAATACATTTGATCAAGTATAATTTCAGGGAATACATTTGATCAAGTATAATTTCAGGGAATACATTTGATCAAGTATAATTTCAGGGAATACATTTGATCAAGTATAATTTCAGGGAATACATTTGATCAAGTAAAATTTCAGGGAATACATTTGATCAAGTATAATTTCAGGGAATACATTTGATCAAGTATAATTTCAGTGAATACATTTGATCAAGTATAATTTCAGGGGATAAATTTGATCAAGTATAATTTCAGGGAATACATTTGATCAAGTATAATTTCAGGGAATACATTTGATCAAGTATAATTTCAGGGAATACATTTGATCAAGTATAATTTCAGGGAATACATTTGATCAAGTAAAATTTCAGGGAATACATTTGATCAAGTATAATTTCAGGGAATACATTTGATCAAGTAAGATTTCAGGGAATACATTTGATCAAGTATAATTTCAGGGAATACATTTGATCAAGTATGATTTCAGGGAATACATTTGATCAAGTATGATTTCAGGGAATACATTTGATCAAGTATGATTTCAGGGAATACATTTGATCAAGTATGATTTCAGGGAATACATTTGATCAAGTATAATTTCAGGGAATACATTTGATCAAGTATAATTTCAGGGAATACATTTGATCAAGTATGATTTCAGGGAATACATTTGATCAAGTATGATTTCAGGGAATACATTTGATCAAGTATGATTTCAGGGAATACATTTGATCAAGTATAATTTCAGGGAATACATTTGATCAAGTATAATTTCAGGGAATACATTTGATCAAGTATAATTTCAGGGAATACATTTGATCAAGTATGATTTCAGGGAATACATTTGATCAAGTATGATTTCAGGGAATACATTTGATCAAGTATAATTTCAGGGAATACATTTGATCAAGTATAATTTCAGGGAATACATTTGATCAAGTATAATTTCAGGGAATACATTTGATCAAGTATAATTTCAGGGAATACATTTGATCAAGTAAGATTTCAGGGAATACATTTGATCAAGTATGATTTCAGGGAATACATTTGATCAAGTATGATTTCAGGGAATACATTTGATCAAGTATAATTTCAGGGAATACATTTGATCAAGTATAATTTCAGGGAATACATTTGATCAAGTATAATTTCAGGGAATACATTTGATCAAGTATAATTTCAGGGAATACATTTGATCAAGTATAATTTCAGGGAATACATTTGATCAAGTATGATTTCAGGGAATACATTTGATCAAGTATGATTTCAGGGAATACATTTGATCAAGTATAATTTCAGGGAATACATTTGATCAAGTATAATTTCATGGAATACATTTGATCAAGCATAATTTCAGGGAATACATTTGATCAAGTATAATTTCAGGGAATACATTTGATCAAGTATGATTTCAGGGAATACATTTGATCAAGTATAATTTCAGGGAATACATTTGATCAAGTATAATTTCAGGAACTACATTTGATCAAGTATAATTTCAGGGAATACATTTGATCAAGTATGATTTCAGGGAATACATTTGATCAAGTATAATTTCATGGAATACATTTGATCAAGTATGATTTCAGGGAATACATTTGATCAAGTATAATTTCAGGGAATACATTTGATCAAGTATAATTTCAGGGAATACATTTGATCAAGTATGATTTCAGGGAATACATTTGATCAAGTATAATTTCAGGGAATACATTTGATCAAGTATAATTTCAGGAACTACATTTGATCAAGTATAATTTCAGGGAATACATTTGATCAAGTATAATTTCAGGGAATACATTTGATCAAGTATAATTTCAGGGAATAATTTGATCAAGTATAATTTCAGGGAATACATTTGATCAAGTATGATTTTAGGGAATACATTTGATCAAGTATAATTTCAGGAAATACATTTGATCAAGTATGATTTTAGGGAATACATTTGATCAAGTATAATTTCAGGAAATACATTTGATCAAGTATGATTTTAGGGAATACATTTGATCAAGTATAATTTCAGGAAATACATTTGATCAAGTATAATTTCAGGAAATACATTTGATCAAGTATAATTTCAGGGAATACATTTGACCAAGTATGATTTCAGGGAATACATTTGATCAAGTATAATTTCAGGAAATACATTTGATCAAGTATGATTTTAGGGAATAGATTTTATCTGACAGGATCATAGGAAATGATTTTTATCATGGAAGATCTTAGGAATTAAAATTTGCTTCATATCATTCTGCTGAGAGATATAGATAAAAAAATGAGTTTTCATTATTTCTGTTTTATTTCTATCACTTTTTTCACATCTTTATTGAAGGGAAAAATACTAAGAGAAGAGATAGCCAAGGTTTTTTCGTCTGTAGTGGTGAACGTTTACGAATCATCTTCATTTTTTGAACCACTAGATTAACACCATACTATGTATGTTATATATGACGTTTAAATACATATACCATACATGGAGTGGATCTATATTATATATGGGGTACATTTTAAATGAAATATAATTTTATATCATTGTATAGAACATAGATACTGTATGCTAATAATGTTATTAGAAGTAACATCATAGACAGACACACACTAATATCATTATTATAGGTAGTCACATTACTTATTTGTACAGCGCTATGCCTCATAGACGGCAATACACAGCAACTTTGGCGGCGCGGGCACGGCTTGGAATCTGCGCTTGTTGAATTTCAGAGACGAAGAAACGATTGCCGCTCTCCTGGCCGCCCTGATTCACCTAATTTCCTTAACACTTCATTGGCTCTTTTGAAGGCGAATTCCTTTTCTCGCCCATGAGCTGTTGCACGGTCTCAATTATCCCATCTTCGGCGAGGAATTAAGCTCCTGTTGAATGAGAACTTAAGCCTCTGGTTAATGAGGTATTAAGGTCGTGTTGCAGTAATCCTTACTCAAAATATTCTGTTCGTCAGATATTGGCCCGAATGAAGCCTAGCATCTTCTGCCCAGGCTCCTTTTTTGCGCATATTTGGACTGGGCTTAGGGACACGTAAACATGAGTTAACCATTACTAAAATGTATACAATTTCAAGGGGCTTGAAAATAACGATCTATTAAGTTTTCACTGAGTGTTCATGGGCAAGTAGTTCTGATATTACGTGACCGTCGTGGCTTTTTCACCTCGCTGCTTCGAAAATTTAAGAACTTTGCAGTTCAGAAAGCTCACTTCCGGTGTCTTGGAAGAATTTACTTTGATTAAAATTATGCAGGATTTGTGTATTTGCATTGCTTACTGGAATTATTCTGCTTCAGCACTAGTTATCTTGTAAAGATATAATTTATATGTAATTCTTTTTTGGGTAGACAACAAGCCACGAGTGAGTAGACTTTAGATTTTATGAATTTTCCTCTTTGTTCGAAATACTGGATTATTGTTGTTTAATTTGAGAGACTTATGAATTTCTCTCTTTGTTCAACTACCTGCTCATTGGTTGTTTAACTTGAGTTACTTATGAATTACATTGTACCACGAGTAAGAGCTCCTGAAATTTAGTTGTTGTGAATTTTGATTCTCGTTACGATTATATTTCTTTTGAATTTGATTGATGAAAATGTTAGAAAAATTTGATTCGCATTTCAAAAATCAAATAATTTTACCTTTAACTCAGGCTGCCCAACGAAATTCAGCAAAATAAAACTGAGAAGTGACATAAAAATACAAGATATTGTCCCAGTTTTACCACACACTGAAGCTTACAACTAACGGAATTTTAAATAGTTAACCAGAACCAACACATTTTTTTTACGGTAGTACTCCAGGCATCAGATAGAATAATCGTCAAACTTAGACGCGAAAACTCAGTTCTAAGACCATTTTGCTTATCAGAGTAAATAATCTTTTACTGAATATATTTATACGATCATCCCAGGTATGGGAGAAAGAGCCACCAAAAACCAAGTTGTATGACCATTTTACTAACTAAAGTAAATGATCTTCTAACTTTGAGGGGAAAATATATTGCTACAAGCATACCAGCTGTTAGAGAAGGAACCACCAACCTTCAAGTAACACCTCAACAGCAAGAAAATTCCCGGTTTTCACACACCTGCAGTTTTTTGCACTCAAGAACAAGCCTTTGGATGCGGATGCTTTCAAACTCACACCTACGATGTTCACCATCGAAGCGCATACGGTGAGTTTAGTCGCACCTGCTTCGGATATTCTCCATGTACCAGAGCGTCATAATCCTTGCTAACACCTTCTCTGGGGTACATTAGTAAGCCGATCTTTCCGGGACAGGGTAGAGCGTCGTCCGAGTCTCCTCCGACACCAACGCTCCA
This sequence comes from Morinoia aosen, assembly GCA_030386875.1. NCBI lineage: Eukaryota > Metazoa > Arthropoda > Malacostraca > Amphipoda > Talitridae > Morinoia > Morinoia aosen. The sequence continues at coordinate 8,596,625 of CM059559.1, read as the reverse complement.
GTGGTGAAATTAAAATTATGTTCGATTCAGTAGACTTGTTTCTGGTCGCTGGAGTTGTGTCTTGATGTGAAGTGAAGTCGCGTGTTGGAACTGGGATGAACTCGGGCGAAGTGTTGCTTCAGGATTTGGAATGTGGCTTTAAGATGTAGAATGCTGCTTTAAGATGTGTAATGTTGTTGCAAGATGTGGAATGTTACTTTAGGATGGGGAATGTTACTGCATATATGGAATGTTGCTGCAGATGTGGAATGTTGTTGTAAGATGTGGAATGTTACTTTAGGATGTGGAATGTTACTGCATGTATGGAATGTTGCTGCAGATGTGGAATGTTTCTTTAGGATGTGGAATGTTGCTTTAGGATGTGGGTTGTTGTTTTAGGGTGTAGAATGTTGCTTTAGGGTGTGGAATGTTGCTTTAGGGTGTGGAATGTTGCTTTAGGATGTAGAATTTTGCTTTAGGATGTAGAATGTTGCTTTAGTATCCGAAATATAGCTTTTGAATGGTGAAAATTATGATTAACTGACGTAAAACGTTCATTTAGAATAATCTGATTGATAATCCTTTTTGAATCCTTTTTTTAGAATTAATATCCTACACCGTTTTGAGCTCGCACCTAAAGAATATTTCCATCTCAAATCGGTTATTCTCATCCCTCGTCCTACTATTCACTCATGCAAATGTCATTCAACTCTTTCAATGATTTTTTGAAAAAGTGACGGAAAAAACCCAAAATCAAAACTAAGCTTTACACAGAAGTGAACGAGATTTTTGAACATTTCCATGAAAGTTTTTGGGTATTTTGGCTCACTGGACAAATGCTTCATGGTGTCTGAGAGGCTTAGACTAACATTCTATAGTAAGAACTCACCCATGAGCTCTGTAAATTGAATTTAGGTTCAGTTTTCGACGTGATGCAAGAAGCACTCTGTGAGCAACGATGGAGTTAATGTTAATTTTAATTAAGATATTAATACGCTCATACCCACTAGCGATTTATACCTATAGGCGTGTACTTAGGTAATAAAAGACAAGCACGGTGAAATGCTCGTGATCTTGATCCAGGAATAAATATTTAAGCTTAGCGCACAAGCGCACAGGTTTTTAAAATTAACATACATTCTGAAGGTTGTGTTTAAATGGAGGGAGGAAAAGGAAGATATGCACGGTGAAATACTTTGGACTGAACTTCAAATGTAGTTCCTGAATTTCAATATACAGGGCATCCACAAAAATGTATATATGATGCGGGAACCATATTTCAGAGTTAAACTGTTGTATACCTCATGTTTCATGTGCACGAGAACGTATTTTGGGCAGTGGATACTTTTTTTTTTGAAAAGTGGGTACACGAGTGGGTACATTACGATCGAGCGGATACATTTTTATTACAGCATAGCGTTTTTCAAAATTTGCACTCACGTCCAAGCTTGTGCTTATATACAGCAAAGGAGGCGCAAGGGAATATTTTGTACAGTCCGCGGTAGCTATTTAGTTATTGGTTAGAAGCTTAATCGGCGAGACTAGCAGTGGCTGTTACATAATTTTATTTAATATTACATGGTTCATTTTAATTTAGTATTAATTCTAAATCAGTTGTATTATGAAAATTATAAAATCATTAAATATTAAAGCTGAAATTGGGATATTGATGTTAGTAAGAACGGGAAGTGTGTAATCTCTGAGAGTAAACGTAGGAATTATGTTAGAATAATTATATCTTTAAGAATACTAAATTTTTGAAAACAGCAACAAAAATATCGACAGTGAAAGTAACCACCAAGTACCAATGAAATTTGCTCGTTCAAATGAAAATAATTTGACTTTTTTTTAAAAAATGAGACGTCTCGTTTTTCCTAGTCATTGAAACAATTTCTATTTGAAATTTGATTTGAAAGGATAAAAGTTACGCATTAAATTTTCTTGGGAGACTTTTCATTGATAATTTGTTATTTTAAAATTTATCCACATTCACAAACATCATCGATACAAATAGTGTCTCCTTATTTCATTGTGCTTTCTCAAGTGAGAAAAAAAATCTTGCTGTTCGTAATATTCTGACAGAGAAAACCGTGATTTTTGCTTCATTCATGTACATTTCAACCTCCAATGAATACAACAGTAAAAAGTTAATTATTCAAGGTCTCGATAGCGCAAGGAAATGTTTCAACATCCAATGAATGCCAACAGTAATAAGTCACTTATTCAAGGTCTCGATAGCGCAAGGAAATGCCAGGGTGATATTTGGTCTCATATTTCGAACAGGTGAAGCGATTTTGGAACTTTATTTCAATTTAATAATCCAGGAATGTTTTCATTTCAATAATCTTTGAACATGGTGAACAATCAAGTCGCATTTCATGCAGATTATTCGGGTCACAAATGAGCTGCAGTGCTTTTTTCTTAAAATTTCATTAAAATAATGCTCGTCTTTTGCTCAAGCAGTTTTTAAGTGGAAGGCTCTAGAATTCATATCAAAGTACAATTAAAGGAGAGTATAGGTACTTTTGAGCAAACGAGGTAAAATAACTCAAAAAAAGTACAAAGGTTAGAAAAATTACGGTTTATTATACTTGAAGATAACAGCAACATCATCTGCATCACTCAGAAAACTAAAATCAAAATTTTCCTTCATATTACGTAATTGAAATTCTAGCCTACATCACACGTGTGAATAAGGACTTGTATTAAATTTTGTGAGTAAAAACACTAAGCCCAAGCTCATTTTATTTCCACCAGTAGCAAAGTAGCTGACACTACAGCACACCATTATATCCTACAGCACACCATTATATCCATTAGGTCCACCCCCCTTCAGTTGAAAAGAAAGAAGGAGAAATGAAAGAAAGGCCGTAAGAAACAAAAAATTCTATTTCTCGAGAGTCGATGGGGGCAAGTGCATACGGCCCGTCAAAAATGAATAATATTGTATAATGTTCAAATATGCATAACCATAAAGTGCATGGCATTCGTTCCTATTTCCTAAGAATTAAGGTGATATTAATTCCTACTCTAATCAGGTGGATTAATGCTCTAAAAATTGTGGAGTTGATGAAGCTTGTATCAAAGATACGCTCCATTATTTGTCCATTTCATTATCGGATTGCAACCCGAGCACCAACTTGCAAAAGTTTGCTTCGTTTGCCCGAACGCAGCCTTCGTTCCCCATTGCAGTTCGCCTGTCGTAAACAACAGCAAACTTGTACTTTCAGTCGATCCCATTAGCCTGCCATTTCTCTTTGTAAACAAACTAAAGAGCGCAGCATCTCATATAAGACTCCACAGGGAACAATAACTGGTGTCGTTCTAATTGTTTCCCATTCCCAAGGAGCGTCATCATATAATTGCCAGAGATGATTACAGGCTCGGCGGCACTATCATTTTCCAATGATTGGTCGAGGTGGTGGTGGCGGTTGCCGCGCGAAATGATAGTTCAATCCGTCGTTGATTGTCCGCGGCCGAAGTCTGGCCGGACTTCGAAGAGGATCGAGAAATTCCTCCTGATCGCGCGCGATCAGGTGTCGTCAAAATTGTTCGGGGACGCCAAACGAACAATGATCGCATTTTCATTACGGCTTCTGAGACCGTAGTTGGTATGCTGTTTTCTAGGTGGTGAATTTTATTGAAGATGAAAGAGATATTCTAAGCCCTGGTGGTTCTCGTGATTTTCTGAAACTGGAAAAATGGTCCTTTCATATGGGCCTTAAGAAAAAAGTTTTCGGTGAAAATTTGGGTGCTGGATGTTCGATGTTTAAGTCTTCCGTATTTCAGACACTATGTTCAGCTAAAAGTGTATCTGGTACATAAAAATTCTCAATCAGAATACTGCTCAACCGAAAATCCCTTTAATTAACCTGATACAATCACTTCATTTGAGCTGTGATACTCGGATAAAATCGCAATTACAATAGAATGCCCGTTCTTTCATTCAAGAATTCGGAAACTTACTCGAAATGAAAAAAATCGAAAGTTGAGGGGAAATTGGACTTGAGTTAAAGTATTTCAAGCAAACAATTTAATTTTTACGAAAGTAAATAATATGAAACATGTCGCTCTCACTTCCAATTGATAAAGACCCCTGTAATATAAACCTTTTATAGCTGACGTTTTAAGATTCGCGGAAAATTAACGATTAACGATCCACTAAAAAATACATTAATATAAGTTGAGGGAGATCCTTCCATTGTGCTTTCAGCTTCCCTCTCTTTGGAAAACCTTCAGGCTTAATGGAGGTTTAAACTAGCTTGTAATTTACCAAAAATACAAAAGAAAAATTGATGAGTATCCATCCTAATCGTTGCAAACAAACCGGGATCGTGAGGATGGAATTTTCCTGCAAAACTACAGATTTTCTCAGATGAAAAAAGAAATTTACACTGAATATTATAAAGAGCTTAACACCTCATATGAGGCTGCACAGGGAACAATAACTGATATCGATCTAATTATTTCCCATTCCTCAGGAGCGTCACCATATAATTGCCAGAGATAAAAACAGACTAAGCGAAGCCATCATTTCCACTCGAAAAGTATCCTTATTATTATTATTTTTATTGTAAAATAGTTATCATTGTTATGTTAACAAAATTATCACTATTACGTTAACATCGTTTTCGTTATGCAGAACGTTTTATCGCGAGGACAAAGTTTGCCTTCCGGTTCACTTAGAACCGTAGAAGTTCGTTAGGAATTGAAGAAAATTTGTCTGAAAATTGCTGCGATTTAATCATACATATCATCAACCGAACATTTTGTTGTGGGAAACTGTGGCACGGAGATCGACTAAAATTTCATGGAAGTGAAGTTTCAAATTGATGCTGGTGTTACGATCGGACGGAGCATCTCTTATGTCGTATGCAAGTGCTGTTCTTAAACTGAAAAGTATAGAGGACTCGTGCAAACAACTGCTACTCCTCAAACGATGGTAGATAATACACGTAAATAATTACTGCTCTCAAAAAAATGTGTAGATCAGACACGTAAACTACTGCTGCGCTTCAAACGATGGTAGACAATACACGTAAACAACATTTCCTCTCAAAAAAGAGTAGACTAGCCACTTAAACAACTGCTACTCTTCAAACGATGGTAGACAATACACGTAAACAACATTTCCTCTCAAAAAAAGAGTAGACTAGCCACTTAAACAACTGCTACTCTTCAAACGATGGTAGACAATACACGTAAACAACATTTCCTCTCAAAAAAAGAGTAGACTAGCCACTTAAACAACTGCTACTCTTCAAACGATGGTAGACAATACACGTAAACAACATCTCCTCTCAAAAAAGAGTAGACTAGCCACTTAAACAACTGCTACTCTTCAAACGATGGTAGACAATACACGTAAACAACATCTCCTCTCAAAAAAAGAGTAGACTAGCCACTTAAACAACTGCTACTCTTCAAACGATGGTAGACAATACACGTAAACAACATCTCCTCTCAAGAAAAGAGTAGACTAGCCACTTAAACAACTGCTACTCTTCAAACGATGGTAGACAATACACGTAAACAACATCTCCTCTCAAAAAAAGAGTAGACTAGCCACTTAAACAACTGCTACTCTTCAAACGATGGTAGACAATACACGTAAACAACATCTCCTCTCAAAAAAAGAGTAGACTAGCCACTTAAACAACTGCTACTCTTCAAACGATGGTAGACAATACACGTAAACAACATCTCCTCTCAAAAAAAGAGTAGACTAGCCACTTAAACAACTGCTACTCTTCAAACGATGGTAGACAATACACGTAAACAACATCTCCCCTCAAAAAAAGAGTAGACTAGCCACTTAAACAACTGCTACTCTTCAAACGATGGTAGACAATACACGTAAACAACATCTCCTCTCAAAAAAAGAGTAGACTAGCCACTTAAACAACTGCTACTCTTCAAACGATGGTAGACAATACACGTAAACAACATCTCCTCTCAAAAAAAGAGTAGACTAGCCACTTAAACAACTGCTACTCTTCAAACGATGGTAGACAATACACGTAAACAACATCTCCTCTCAAAAAAAGAGTAGACTAGCCACTTAAACAACTGCTACTCTTCAAACGATGGTAGACAATACACGTAAACAACATCTCCTCTCAAAAAAAGAGTAGACTAACCACTTAAACAACTGCTACTCTTCAAACGATGGTAGACAATACACGTAAACAACATCTCCTCTCAAAAAAAGAGTAGACTAGCCACTTAAACAACTGCTACTCTTCAAACGATGGTAGACAATACACGTAAACAACATCTCCTCTCAAAAAAAGAGTAGACTAGCCACTTAAACAACTGCTACTCTTCAAACGATGGTAGACAATACACGTAAACAACATCTCCTCTCAAAAAAAGAGTAGACTAGCCACTTAAACAACTGCTACTCTTCAAACGATGGTAGACAATACACGTAAACAACATCTCCTCTCAAAAAAAGAGTAGACTAGCCACTTAAACAACTGCTACTCTTCAAACGATGGTAGACAATACACGTAAACAACATCTCCTCTCAAAAAAAGAGTAGACTAGCCACTTAAACAACTGCTACTCTTCAAACGATGGTAGACAATACACGTAAACAACATCTCCTCTCAAAAAAGAGTAGACTAGCCACTTAAACAACTGCTACTCTTCAAACGATGGTAGACAATACACGTAATCAACATCTCCCCTCAAAAAAAGATTAGACAGGGCACGCAAACAACGGCTACTCATGAAACGAAAAATGATTGGAGTGTAACACAACAGATGACAATAACAAGTGGTAACAATCATCGAAGATATGCAAACGAGAGGAAATGAATAGATGGAGACTCACAAAAACAGTAGTAACAGTTACTGTCGTGTTGTAAATAACTGATGAAGTAATCATGCAGTCGTGCAAGAAGTTGACCCTGGAATTGCCTGATTGAACAAACAGCTGATGAAAAAACTGCACGCAGAGCTCTAGTAATGCAAACAACAGGCACAATTGGTGACACAAATCAACACACAACAGGTGGCACAAACAACACACAACAGGTGACATGAACAACACACAACAGGTGGCACAAACAACACACAACAGGTGACATGAACAACACACAACAGGTGGCACAAACAACACACAACAGGTGACATAAACAACACACAACAGGTGACATAAATAACACACAACAGGTGGCACAAACAGCACACAACAGGTGGCACAAACAACACACAACAGGTGACATAAATAACACACAACAGGTGGCACAAACAGCACACAACAGGTGGCACAAACAACACACAACAGGTGACATGAACAACACACAACAGGTGGCACAAACAACACACAACAGGTGACATAAACAACACTCAACAGGTGACATAAACAACACACAACAGGTGACATAAATAACACACAACAGGTGGCACAAACAGCACACAACAGGTGGCACAAACAACACACAACAGGTGACATAAACAACACACAACAGGTGACATAAATAACACACAACAGGTGGCACAAACAGCACACAACTGGTGACACAAACAACACACAACAGGTGACATAAACAACACACAACAGGTGGCACAAACAACGCACAACAAATGACACAAAACCACAAACAGCACACCAACTGACACAAACAACTGGCGGCGGTGACACAAACACAAACAGCACACCAGGTGCCACAAATAACAGGCGGTGACACAAACAGCACACCAGGTGACACAAGCAACAGACGGTGACACAAGCAACACAAACAACACACCAGGTGACACAAACCACACAAACAACACACCAGGCGACACAAGCAACACAAACAACACACCAGGCGACACAAACAACGGACGCGGTGACGCTCACAAGGCTGGAACAAAAACAGTCCGCTCCAGGCACTCCAGACTCTCTCCAGATGCCCACCATTAGCGCCGCTGATTGCAGCTGCAGCTTTTCTGCTTCTGCACTTACGTCTGCTGGTCTTACAGCTGCTCCTGTGATGTGCCGGGCCCTCACAGCTGTTCCTGTGATGTGCCGGGCTCTTACAGCTGTTTCTGTGATGTGCCGGGCCCATACAGCTGTTCTTGAGATGTGCCGGACCCATACAGCTGCTCCTGTGATGTGCCGGGCCCTCACAGCTGTTCCTGTGACGTGCCGGGCTCATACAGCTGTCCCTGTGATGTGCCGGGCTCTTACAGCTGTTTCTGTGATGTGCCGGGCCCATACAGCTGTTCTTGAGATGTGCCGGACCCATACAGCTGCTCCTGTGATGTGCCGGGTCTTTACAGCTGTTTCTGTGATGGGCTGGGCCCTTACAGCTGCTCCTGTGATGTGCCAGGCCCTTACAACTGCTCCCGTGATGTGCCAGGCCCTTACAGCTGCTCCTGTGATGTGGCAGGCCCTTTTAGCTGCTCCCGTGATGTGTTGGGCCCGTACCGCTGCTTCTGTGATGTGCTGTTTTTTACAGCTGTTCCTGTGATGCGCTGAGCCCTTACAGCCGTTTCTGTGATGTGTTGGGCTCTTACAGCTGTTTCTGTGATGTACTGGATTTTTACAGCTGTTCCTGTGATGTAATGTGCTACTCTTAAAGCTTTTGAGATATATTTGGCTTTTATAGCTGCTTCTTTGATGTGCCGGCGTTATAGATGCTTCTGTGATGCATCGGGCCCATGCAGCTGCTTCTGTGAAGTGCCAAAGTTTTACAGCTGCTTTTGTGGTGAGTCGAGCCCATGGAGACTCTCTCCAGATGCCCACATGGGGTATTGTGGGCAACACGACAGTAACTGTTACTACTGTTTTTGTGGGTCTCTATCTATTCATGTCCTCTCGGTTGCTTGCCTTCGATGATTGTTACCACTTTTGAAGTCTGTGCGGTATTGAAATTTCGTTGAAAGCAAACTAAAAACACAAATGGTGCATCATTTTGTTCCTTTTTATTTCGGTGTTTGCAGCGGCCTCGTGTGAGAGATGTGTGTGAATTTTGAGGCCGATCGTCTTCCAAGGCTTCGTTTTCATTTAGTTACCTTTGTTTCTATTTCGTTATTTCGTTTTCATTTTGTTACCTTTGTTTCCATTTCGTTGTTTCGTTTTCATTTTGTTACCTTTGTTTCTATTTCGTTATTTTCGTTTTCATTTCGTTAATTTTGCAGTTAATTTTTATGCATTCCGGGGAGTATAAAATTTCTATTCTGGTTGCGCTGATGTCCTCCGCATTGAAACGGCTGCGATTTTTTGGTCTGCTGCGTTTGAGAATAATATAATGTACATCAAAATTATATTATTTCGTGCTCGAAAGTTTGGCGCCCGTCACCTGTGTTTAACTAAACAGCATAAAAGCGCAATTGTCCTTTTTCTCTTCAATTTTACTTTAGTATTATTTCAACGTCAGAACGTCTTTTATCTGAAGTTCAATTTTAGATTAGCTGAATTTATCTGCTGGATATTTTTCTAATGAGCACTTCTTAAAATTTTCATTTTCATAAGTTCCTTGACGTAGGTTGATAACCGCAAGCATTTATGCATTCCTCCAGTCCAGTCGAATGTCTGCGCGCGTACTTGCAGGTTTTTAAGAGCACGCTACCCAGGCAAACTTTTTGCCGCAGCATGCATGATTTTCGCCGCCTAAGCGATTTAATTACTTGGGTGGCACAAAGTTAGACTGGAGATGTGAGTGGGACGCAAATATAGGATAGAAATAAAAAATCAACGTGAAGATTGAGTTCCATAGGCGGACGTTGGTCTCAACACAGTGCTTCTTATCCGGTTGTACTTTATTTGGTCTCAGTGATGACTAGTGCGCTTCTTCCCAGTCTAACTTTTTCACCCTGTGCATGCATGTTTTTCGCTAACTAAGCGATCTAATATCTTAAATCGCTTAGGCGGCGAAAAATGTGCATGCAGGCGGCGAAAAAGTTAGACCGGTTTGGTTTGCTTTTGTTGCGCGAGTTCATCGAGAAAGGCAAGAGTGAGAAAAAAAACACACACGGAACTTTAATTGCGAAATCCAAAGTGAAAATTCAGGATGAGGCGTGAAGTCAAGTCAGGATGGTACATTACCGAAATCAGCTCCTCCGTTTGCTTGATGCCATTTTCATATATGTAATCTTCACTGAATAACATTTGGTTTCGAGCTTATTTCACGAGAGTAGAATTTCATATTCCACTCTGCTCAAAAGCGTGACAATGTTTTAAAATACGCCTTAATTACTTCGATGTTAACCGTTCATTGGAATCTCATGCGTTCAAGAATTTTTTTTGTGGCCGAATTAACAAGCGTGAGACACAGCAGTAATTGTCTACCGTATTATTCTGCTCATCTTCCATAATACCTTTTAACACAATACGATTTACGCGTCTTTCAAACTATATCAAACTCTCTCCGTTATTCCATGCTATACCCACACTCCTCTCTCCCATTAATTTTCCGTGCTACACCCTCACTCCATTCTGTCATTTATCTTTCATGTTGCACTCACATATGGCTCTCTCATTGATCTTTGATTCTACCTTATTCCACTCTGTTCAATCTTTAATCTTCCATGTTACACCCACACTCCGCTGGGGCATTAATCTTTCCTGTTACACCTACACTCCACTCTTCCATTTATCACATACGTAATACACGCACACTTCATTCTTCCATTAATCATCCATGCTAAACCTACGCTCCTCTCTCCCATTAATCATCTATGCTACACCTACGCTCCACTCTGTCATTAATCATCTATGCTACAACAACTCTCCACTCTCCCATTAATCATCTATGTTACACCCAAACGCCGCTTCGCCATTAATCTTCTATGGTACACATACGCTCCACTCTGCCATTTATCTTCTATGTAACACCTACGTTCCACTCTGCCATTAATCAACCATGCTACACCCACGCTCGGCTCTGTCATTAATCATCCATGCTACACCCACGCTCGGCTCTGTCATTAATCATCCATGCTACACCCACGCTCGGCTCTGTCAATAATCATCCATGCTACACCCACGCTCGGCTTTGTCATTAATCATCCATGCTACACCCACACTCTACTCTCCCATTAATCATCCATGCTACACCCACGCCCGGCGCTGTCATTAATGATCCATGCTACACCCACGCTCGGCGCTGTCATTAATCCTCCATCCTACACCCACGCTCTACTCTCCCATTAATCTTGCCTGCTACACTCACACGCTAGCCAAGCCTCATGCCAAGCTTACTAAGCTCGCTGGATGCTAATGCAGCGATCATATTTCTAGGAGCGCGGCGGCGAGCGTGCTGGCATAGGGCCCTCAACCAACGTATGAACAATGGGCAGAAAGACTCGACCTTCGGCGACCCCCAGCACGACTCCAAAGACAGTCCTCAGTAGGGACTGGCGCCCCCCGCAGAGCTACGGCAAGGGGAGCACCTCTCATCTCCATTGGGGTATCTTTTATGCTGATTATACATGACACGCTCGAGACTTGTATAAATTGTACCGGCTAACTGAAAGTTATTGTGTACTCGGTGTAGACACTCACAGCGGGGGCTCCGGCTCATCCATGAAGACTGCGAGGGTGACAAAGAGCGAGCTGTACGGAGATCGCACAAATGAATACAATGGAGCGCTGTTTACCTGGCCGTGCTTCTTCTCCTTCCTGCAGAGCGGCCGTGAAATTGCAGCGGTCTCGTGTGAGAGATGTGGGTGAATTTTGAGGCCGATCGTCTTCCAAGGCTTTTTTATGTTGCGCGCAAAGACGGGTGCCGTTAGATGCGGTGTTTTTTGGGTTAACGGGTTTGTATTTTCCGTCTGGAGGTTTGAATGTGCTGCTGAGGGAAAAGTTTTTGAGATTTTTTTAGTCTTATTTGGGTTGCGGTCAAAGACGGGTGCTGTTAGATGCGGTGTTTGTTGGGTCAACGGATTTGTATTTTCCGTTAGGAAGTTTGAATGTGCTGCTGAGGAAAAAAGTATGTGAGAACTTTTTACAGTAATCTTTGAATTGCAATCAAAAACGGGTGCTGTAAGATGGGATTTCTTTTTGAAGCGTATTTGTATGCATACGCCGAAAGGTATTATAATGAGCTGATGGGGAAAATAGTCAATGAAAATTTTTTACAGCTTTCAATGGATTGCAGTCGAAGATGGAAACAGTAAATAAATTAGACTACGCTAACAAAGGAAAGTATTTTGAGAACTTCTTGTAGTTTTGACTTGTAACTGGAAAGAAACACGTCTTGAGGTACACAGAATATTCTTAGATTCTATCCTTTCATATTTCAACACTACAAGCCGAACACATACTTTAAATGCGACTGGGTGTGCGGGCGGGCAAAGTGGAAAAATTTAAATCTCCTGTTCAATGAGAAAATAGTTTCCATGACCCTTTGCAGCTAGATGACAGAAATTTGAGCTTCTTTGATTTAATAAATTACATAATGCAATTTTTACACGACAATGCTGATAAATTTATGTTTCTTAATTTGAGTAACTGGACAATAATGTTTTGTACAAAACTGATGACTTAAATCTAAATCTCTCAAAAATTAGTAACTAGATACTATTATTTTTTACACATTTATGTTATTGGCGTGTAACTGGCAGTGTAATTGATGTTAAGTGTTAATAAATTGTAGGATTGAAATTAGCAAAGATATGTCTTCACAACAGTATGAAACTGATAACTTATATTTTACATTTTTATCTTTAATAGAAGAATACTGATGTTTCTTTTGCACATCACTGAGTCTACCGGGGCTTGGTAAAGTGGTAGAAATAACCTCTGGCAGAAGGATTAATGATACTTTGAGTGTTAGAATGGTAGAAATATCCTCTGACAGAAGGATTAATGTTACTTTGAGTGGTAGAGCGGTAGAAATATCCTCTGACAGAAGGATTAATGTTACTTCGAGTGGTAGAGCGGTAGAAATATCCTCTGACAGAAGGATTAATGTTACTTTGAGTGGTAGAGCGGTAGAAATATCCTCTGACAGAAGGATTAATGTTACTTTGAGCGGTAGAGCGGTAGAAATATCCTCTGACAGAAGGATTAATGTTACTTTGAGTGGTAGAGCGGTAGAAATATCCTCTGACAGAAGGATTAATGTTACTTCGAGTGGTAGAGCGGTAGAAATATCCTCTGATAGAAGGATTAAAGCTAACAAAATAAATTTCGACGCTCCGTTCTTTCGCTCCCATTACTTCACGGCGCAGTCGTTCCAAGTTGTTCATCCTCATCTCCTGACGACGATTGCAAACTCATTCGTTAGGACGTGTCTTCTTAACGCAGCCCCGACGGCACAATCCATTACCCAGTTCCAGCTGTTCGGTGAGAAAGAAGTGAACTGAGAAAATGCACCACAGCCATTCGAACACTCCAAATGTGGCGCTTATGTAGGTTCCGTGTTGAGCACGGTAAGGAAACAAGGAAAGTTCAAATCGGTCTTTTTTCGTTGACGGTTTGGTTTTGCTGACGTCACGGCAGCGAACCAATAGCGGCGCTCGTATGGCATCTGGTAGCACTGCTACCACCAAATCTGGCTCCACTATTGTCCTAACGGCATAGCGTTGTGATGACGTCATAAAGTTTGTTTGAAATAAAGCCAAAAATTCCTATTGGCTAGCCGAATGAGATGAGGCGTATTTTCTCCCACAGAAATGACCCTACCTTGTTTCCTCTTCCGTGGCGTTGAGCATTTGAGCATTTCCAACCTTAAAATCAAAAGATCAATCACCAGTTCACCGTAGGTATGCTACAACGCAAGGACATTTCTTAACCAAGAAGACGGGCGTGCGGTAGGTACGCGTTTCCGTTTGTTATTTCCAGAAATATCCGTGTACATTTTATCGGAGTTGAGCCTTCAAATTAGAGGCACGATTACGACCAGATTCTTATCTTTGATGTGTGGGTTTCTTGGCAGGAGTCTGACATGCCAAGCCTTGCGTCATCAACCTCGGATATCTCCGTGTTTTGTGAGGTCTTGTTGCGGGAAGTTGGTTTGGCTTATGAATGTGGACGGCCCGTGGTCGTTTGAGTTTACTAAGAAAACACACCGGCGATGGGGAACTTATCTTGATGCTTTGAAATGATTAGCAGGATTTCTTGCAAAGGATGGTTTAGCCCAGTCACTCAGGTAAATGCCATATGTTGAATTAAATCTTCATCTACATGATGGTGTAACGGGTACCTCAGGTCAAGCTGGTACGCATTCATTCATCGAGTTCTAGTGGCGAATTGCGGTCAACTTTTTACTTTTTCTTGTGGGAAGAAATACCGGGCTCACACTCTTGGGCTCGAACACGCGACCTAATGATTGAAGGCGAACATGCTAACCACTGGGGCAATGAGACCCTAAAGGCTAAGGAGACGTTTATTCGGGAATTTTAGCGGAACTAACTTCGTCACCTGCGAAGCAGAGGAGGCAGTGAAATACTGAACAACCAAGTTCTTTGAAATTTTTAAAACAATGAAAAGTGCTGCGATCAACTGCTTTATTTTTATTTTATTCGAAAATCCGAAAATGTTAGTTAACTCGACTTGTTTCCATGCCACTTTCTTTTGTATTTTTCGAAGTTCTATGCAGGGTTGTGATTGCTCGCTGAACCTAAATAGCATTTTGCAGGGATGAACGTAGACAATCGAGGAACTCATGTCATTCAATGCATAATAATTAGAAAAATTATCAAAATTCTGTTTATGAAGGGCCCAATTTTGACACTTTTTGAAACGTTGATAAGTTATTATCCACACCATTGATTTAACTGAACCATACGTAACCTTTCCCAACCTTAAATTACCAAAATTTTTCCTTAATTATCCGTAACTTTAACAATGACTCTTACGTCTATTTTACCCATTAGGTTATATTGATTATAGCCTTCAAAACAAATTTTACCTTCATTAAAATGAGCAAAAAACTAACGTAACTAATCTAACCTATCCGCCTTACAAAATTTCTCTTATCTGCGTTGTTTTCAACGCGGAAGCTAAAAAAAATCAGGTAGAGAGACTTCGAATGAATTTGAACTCTGACTATTACCCAATTTAACTTTTTCACCGCCTGCATGCATGTATTTCGCCGCCTTAGAGATTTAAGCGATTAAATCGCTCAGGCGCGCGGCTAAAAACATGCATGCGGGGGACGAAAACGTTAGACTGGGTAAGCTTCCTCAGAGCGGCACACCTAACACCGGCAGTGGTCTTAGGTCCTGGTTTTTTGGCGCTGTGATATCCTAAATGACTAATGTTACTGTATTTAAAACATAAAAAATGATGTTAATTTCGTTATAAAAATTGAAATGTAAATATTAAGATGATAATAATGTTGACGGAGTAAAAATAATATTGAAAAAACAACTATATTCTTGAAGCACTGATAATAATGTTACCATATTAATAAGAATGTTAACATAACAACAAGAACTTTAACAAAATAGTAATAATAAAGTTAACAAAATGATTAGAAAAATAATAATGAAGTAATTTAAATGAAGTTAACAAACTACCAATAGTAGTAATAATAATGTTAAAATAATAACGATAATGGTAATAAATAATTATACTGTAAACAAAATAATAAGAATACATGAACAATGAATTTCATATACGAATTTTTATACTCGTATAAGTAAGAGAACGCACTGCTCACTGTAACCTAGATACTGACCTATGCTAACCTATGATCAAAATCCCTAAATAACATCAAAGTGAGGAATAACTCGAGGGAAGCCCCATTAATCCGAAACCAAAGTTTGACTGATTGAACTGATCTTATTCGACTGAAGGAGCCCAATCTACACAAATCAAATCAGCAAGTGCTCATGCTTTTATTACATCAAAGAAAAATCCGTATAAGCAGAACATGAAACTATGGTTACCAGTTTTGATCTGTCAGAACTTTAAAATCAGTTTTTTCTGATACAAAACTTAGCGTTCACACACGACACACAGCGATAACCATCGCGAACATCCCTATATAAAATAAGAAGCAACTCAATTCGCACCCAGTAGCGTTACGGGAAATTTGGAGGTGAACTTTGAGAATTTCCGCTTCTTGATTAATGCTTCCGTTGGCCTGCAGAATGTCGCTTCAGGCGCCATGTCGGCTCTGTCGAACATAGCTTCGGGTAAACATCCCTAGCTCGTATTCTTGTGGTGTGTCATCACGGTGTGGTGGTGTGTCACCATGGCGTGGTGGTGTGTCATCACGACGTGGTGGTGTGTCATCACGACGTGGTGGTGTGTCACCATGACGTGGTGGTGTGTCATCACGGTGTGGTGGTGTGTCATCACGACGTGGTGGTGTGTCACCATGACGGGGTGGTGTGTCACCATGACGTGGTGATGTGTCACCATGACGTGGTCGTGTGTCATCACGGCTTGGTGGTGTGTTGCCACGACGTGGTGGTGTGTCATCACGGCGTGGTGGTGTGTCATCACAGCGTGGAGGTGTGTCACCATAACGTGGTGGTGTGTCGCCATCCTGTGGTGGTGTGTCATCACAAAGTCTGAAGAATATTGCGAAAACATTTTGTACACTATGGGTAATCTCAGCGAAAAACAGGTTTGTATTTCGTAATATAAGTTGTCCGCGATTGTAACAGCTCCACATTTTTGTGCATTATGACAGGTTGTGTTGTGAGTGCACATAAGAGCTCTATTAATATTGTGTCATAGATCTTATTGCTATTTCTTCATATTAATTATACTGCTGTTTCATCCCGTAAATTATAACACGATATCATCATGTAGATTATAATTCGAGTACGATATCATCTCATATATTTCAATACGATATCAGCACGTAGATTTAAAACGATATCATCACGTAGATCACAATCCGAAATCATCACGTAGATTATAACACGAAATCAGCAAGTGGATCTGCAGCTTTCAACGAGGATTTTCGAATTATCAAGGTTGTAAAAATCATACGTCTCAGTGTCTCTAATATTTCTTTTAAAAATATAAATGAAGTTAATTAATCAATAAGTACTAATTAATATGTTCACAATCACGTAATGGTAACGTTAAACGTACCTGCGAAGCATTATGAGCTATTTTTTTGGTGCGACATCAGAGTTTTCGATGCGCAAGGAAAATAGACACAATAAAATGATATTTTTCGTTCAATGTACGAGTACAGAGTGAAGTTATTTTGGTGAGCTGTTTTTATATAAAAATAAAATAAAGCCAAATTCTGTATTCGTTATTAAATTTATTGATGATTGTTCGATAGGTACGGGGATACTGTATTTCAGATATTCACGATTGGTAAGGGGATACTATATTTTAGATATTCACGATTGGTAAGGGGATACAATATTTCAGATATTCACGATTGGTAAGGGGATACTGTATTTCAGATATTCACGATTGGTAAGGGGATACTGTATTTCAAATATTCACGATTGGTAAGGGGATACTGTATTTCAAATATTCACGATTGGTAAGGGGATACTGTATTTCAGATATTCACGATTGGTAAGGGGATACTGTATTTCAGATATTCACGATTGGTAAGGGGATACTGTATTTCAGGTAATTAAGATTGGTAAGGGGATACTGTATTTCAAATATTCACGATTGGTAAGGGGATACTGTATTTCAGATATTCACGATTGGTAAGGGGATACTGTATTTCAGATATTCACGATTGGTAAGGGGATACTGTATTTCAGATATTCACGATTGGTAAGGGGATACTGTATTTTAGATATTCATAAAATTTGTCGTTGAATAAAGTATTTTTACAGGAGAACAATATTTTCTCCTTTGTGTTATACCAAAATGGAGATCAAATTCACTGCGTCAGCGACTTTCTTGAAATAATGTCATGCGTACGAAGTATAATTTCCTCGTTATCTATACTACTATTGCCATATATATCTATACTATTTATTACACACGTATTTCCATAGCAGTTATTATTCATCATAAGCCTCCAATTGGAAGGAAATACTGCATTTTCTCCTGACAATTAAAGCGGCCCACAGACGATCAATTTTAATGTCAATATAATTGTCAATAATGAATATTGACAATTTAATTGATCGTCTGTGGGCTTGATTGACGACCGTCAAATAATTGACTTAGCGGGCAAAAATAAGAATTTCCGTCAATATATTGAGTCAATGATATTGACAATTAAATTGATCATGTAAGGGTCGCTTAACAGTCGCTCACGTTAGTGCCGTTTTACCGAGCTTTTTTTTATCGATTTGAACATCACGTTTTGTGATTTATTAAAAACTTCGTTGAGTGTTGAATCCTTGCCTCTCTAAAGATGATCATGCACAAGATTCTTCTTCCTGAGAACAGATAAAGTGATAACAAAAGTGCCCGCCTTGGTAGGCAATTATTTATGATTTCACCGAAAATTACATAAAATTGTACCATGATTTAATGTTCTGTTTAAACCTTCAGTTAATTTGCCCATTGATAACTAGCGTGTTCATATCCACAATAACTTTTAATTTCTGCTGCTCTTTCAGTTGACGTATAAGAACTGCGCTAGACTTCCCGCAACCAACCAAGTGATATCAGTTTGAAAACCAGCCTCCAAATTTAAACCTTTAGTTAATTTGTCCATTGATAACTAGCATGTCCATTTTCAAAATAACTTTTAATTTCTGCTGCTCTTTCAGTTGACGTATAAGAACTGCGCTAGACTTCCCGCAACCAACCAAGTGATATAAGTTTGAAAACCAACCTCCACAAGCGAGCGAAGTATCGTTGTTCGCTGGACATTAGAATGCAGAGCAATATTTCATAAGTATGGAATACCTTCATGCTCGGCATATTTCGTCATGCCTCGCTGGAATTCAGAGCTGAATACGTTGGAATTCTGAGCTGAATAAAACCTGGGCGACGCCGCGCATTGTTTCTCTCAGGCTGGGAAGGAGATATTTCAACTTGGATAAAGGAACCCTATTATTTGTTAAAACAAGGTTAATTAATTCGTAAAACATGCCTGAAATAGTAACTTTTCAAGCAGAAAATTAATGTCGGGTTATAATACGTCATCATGTGCACTTGAGATTATACTATTCATGTTATAACTATGTCTCTCATAAGCGCATCACATGAATAATTTTCATCTACTTCCATGGGATAGTGAACAAAGTAGAAAGTAAAATATATAAATAGAAATATAAGTGTCCCGATATCACGCACGGCTGAAAACTGTCCTTGTTTTTGAGTAATTCGAAATTCAGGATAAATATTAGCAGACGTGGATAGAAAAAAAAACGAGCTGTCGACTTTTGCTCTCTTGTTGCGTTTGACTTGCGTTTGAATAAACAAAATTTTGTACTTTAGTTCATGTTCTTTTATTTGAGGGCCGATAATCTTGCAAGAAAAGTCCCAAGCTATTTAAATTATTGCAGCTGCAATTTGCCCACGAAATTTTATTGGCAGTTGCATTTTGCCCACAAAAATATTTTTTGCAGCTGCAGTGCACAAAAAATTAAATTTATGCAGCTGTAGCCGCACAGTACGTTTAATTTATACAGCTGCAGTAACACAGTAAATTTAACTTTTGCAGCCGCAATTGCATAGTAATTCCAATTTATGCAGCTGCAGTTGCATTGTAGATTCAATATTTTTGCAGTTGTGTATGAAATTTAATTCATGTAGCTTCAGTGACAGAGTAAATGGAATTTGTTCAGTTCTAAGTTCACAGTTAATTGAATTTACATATATAGCTGCAAACTTCATTACGACAAATTTGCAACTGCAGTTGCACTGTAACCTACATTTGTAGAACTGCAGTACTATAGAAAAATGAAAACATTTTCGTTGATATTCGCCAAAGCACGTTCCTAAAAACACGGCCCCCTAACTTATGTTAATACAGGAATGAAGTTTCCCAAGAATTTGGCAAGTCAAATGTCAGGCTAAGCTACACAAAAAGCATTCGAATTAAAGGAATGACCTAACAGTATTGCAAAGTTCGTACCTAATAACAGGAGTTGGAAGCATTAAAAGTGTATTGTTTAGCACTGAGAATAGACCAGCCTGGTCGCACACCGCAATTCAAAATGCACTTGAGAAGTTTGTCCAAGAAATATGCCAAAGAAGGAATTTTGTAACACCGTTCTAAGTCCTTATTTACCTTTAGTAGAGTAGTTTATCTGGAATCATCAAGTGGTTATTTTTTAGTTACTTGTACTAAATATTATCTACATTACCGTGATCGACCAAATCTATTTCTGTATGACAAATTTTTTCAAAATATTTTTTTTTGACAACCGCCTGAGTTCATACAGTAAATATCATGAATGTGTATTTTATATAAGTGAGTATTCAAGAAATTTATGGAAAAAATTTTCAACATTTTTATTGCAACTGATTCGATACTTTAATTTTTCAAAAATATTTAGAAGAGTCTCGATGAAATAATTTAATTTGAAACAAAAGCTTGTAATATCTCATGAAAATATACACGTTTCACGAATAGACAATGAGAAATTTTTCCTGGTCGATGAATCTATGCAATGGGAACGAAACAATTAAGAGCCTGTAATTTCTCATCAAAATACATTTCACAAACTAAACAAAGTAAGCATGAAAGCATTTTTTTGGTTGATGAGTTTACGTAATGGGAACGAATTTTAGCGTTGTGTTGCTTGCAATTCATCAAAATACGTTTCACGAACTGAACACAGAAAATGTTTTCGGTCGAAGAGTCTACGTAATGGGAACGAATTTTAGCGTTGTGTGGCTTGTAATTCTTCATCAAAATTCGTTTCACGAAGAGAAAATGAAAATATTTTTTGGGTCGATGAGTCCACATAATGGGAACGAAACAAGAGCCTGCAATTCCCAATCAAAAAACGCTTCACGAACTGAACATGGAAACATTTTTTCGGTCGATGAGTCTACGTAATGGGAACGAATTTTTGCGCCGTGTCAGAAGCGGATCCTCGAGCAGAGGAGGCCGAGGTCGCAACACAACGCGTCTCCAACGTCTGCCCATAAAACCGAGCGTTGGATCGCTCTTTGTGATCACTAATTGCGGGTTACACGCGTGTTGTCGACCCACACAGCATAAATTACTCCTTAATTAAAACAAGACGAAATAGAGTCATCAGGAAGCGTAAATTCTAGCACTAACCTTGATAGCGCCAAGTCTTACATAATAAGAGACGGCCATGTAAGGGGATCCTAACTCAGGCTTGTGAATGTCACAGGATCCATTTCACATGATTATTTGTTTTTATTGATAATACCCAGAGGATGCATAAAACTAGTGACGGATGTGTTAAAGTTTTATGGCTTAATAGAGGAGGGTTAGTGGTGACATGAACTCTCGTCGACGCGGCACCTGCCGTGAGGCTAACTGGTGTCTGCCTGCCGCATGGCTTGGTCGCATCCGACCGATATTTTGTGCTGCGAATCTTGTTTGATACCTGGAACGTCGGACCAACTCGGCCTGAGGATTTCAACGCAGATTATGGTTGTCGATTTTTGTTAACTTGAAGCAAACTAAAATGATGCGTTTGTATAGCTTTGCTTTCAGTTGATTAAACAGCTGCGATAGGTTTAAAGTATTTATTAATGTTAATATAACTATAAAATATAAGGTCGACTTCCAATCGCTCTTAGCATGACTATCGATAGTTATACTTAATGTGCCAACATTTTGAATTTGATTTATAGTAGTTTTGAACTTTATTAACTCTGTTTTAAAATTTGATTGATTATCATTCGTATTTCGAAGTATTGTTTTAGTTCGAAACATGAATGATGACCATGATGCTAAAATGACCTAATATGATTCTAAAGTTTAAACTACTAACACCTTAATGGTTTCTCTAAAAATTTACTTCAAGTTTTGCCTCAGACCATGGGCTACTCTCATCTTGATTTTAGAAGTTGGCTGGGCAATTGATGTTAAATTAGCGTTTTTGAATCCCATGATTTCAAAAGTCGGGTTGACAATTTATGTTAAATTAGCGTTTTGGAATCCCTTGATTTGACAATGAGGAGATAATGAGCGACTTTGAAATTAGTGGGCTTTTCATCTATTTTTAATTAAATTTAGGTTGAGAATATAATTGACTCAATCATTTCCTGCTTTTCCTTCCTTTTTTTCTCGTGGCTGCGTTTTTCATAGGCCTCCTAGCTAATTTCACTCACACTTGATCACATTTCAAATGATAACCATGCTAATAAGGGAACTTGACATTATTGCCTCTAAGGTTCATTCTCATGTCATACATGAAACAATGTGCGAGTTTCGGGTGAATAAACCATTAAAATATTTCAAATTAGTAGGTCATATAGATCTAAATTGATTGAAAAACACCATGTCAAATCCTCTGGAAAAATCAGAAGGAATGAAGACCCATTGCAAAATTAGGGTTATTTTTAATGGTTGAAAATACGATTTTCAAGCCGGTTCAGGAATATTTTACAGAACACTCATAACTATGAAATCACGTACTATTGAACATTTTAAACATGGCAGTAAAATTTTGGTTTTATTGTAAATGTATGCGACAAAACTAGTCGATCGTCTCTAAGAAATTTCTTCATAGATCACTACTTGTAGCATTCAAGTCTCCCCATTTTCCAAAATACCCGTGCGTAACACAAAAAAATAGTGCAATAGTTTTCAGCGCAAGCAAAGAGCAGGATGGTTTAAAACATTACAACTTTGGTTGAAGTAAGATTTGGAGATTAAGTTTAATCCCAGAATAAAAACTATTCATTTATTAATCTAATTAGGCCCACTCTACAGATGTAATTCTATTTAAAAAGAAAACCATCTTATTCAAAGCAATAACGTTATCTGAAACTTAAAAATCTAAGCACCCTCAGGTGATGGGGTTGGCAGCCTTACTTTAGCTAAAAAAAATTCCTGTAGATGATGTGAAGTTTCTTCTGAATATTGTAGTAGAAAATAACGGAATATAATACTTCCTTGCTATTTTTGAGATCGCTCTGGAATGTTACTATTATAATATTAGTCGACGGATCAATGACTTCACAAAGCTTTTAATTCTTCAAAGTTCAATGCATTTGAAATTGGATTACACTTCATTTGAAATTGGTTCACTGATATTGACTTACTTTAAAATGGCTCACACACAGAGAGGCTTACTGACAGGAGATGTAGCTGAAATAATGACCGGGGATGTTTATTCTCAGAAAAATAACTCTGAGAAGTAGCTGTTACATTTAATGTGTGAAGCGTGAGCACAGAAAAGTGACTAAAATACTTAACGGGTGAAGTGTGAGCACGTAGCAGCAACTGAAATATTCAACAGGTGAAGTGTGAGCACGTAGCTTCAACTGAAATATTCAACAGGTGAAGTGTGAGCACGTAGCAGCAACTGAAATATTCAATAGGTGAAGTGTGAGCACGTAACAGCAATTGAAATATTCAACAGGTGAAGTGTGATCACTTAACAGCAATTGAAATATTCAACAGGTGAAGTGTGAGCACGTAACAGCAACAGAAATATTCAACAGGTGAAGTGTGAGCACGTAACAGCAACTGAAATATTCAACAGGTGAAGTGTGAGCACGTAGCAGCAACTGAAATATTCAACAGGTGAAGTGTGATCACGTAGCAGCAACTGAAATATTCAACAGGTGAAGTGTGAGCACGTAACAGCAATTGAAATATTCAACAGGTGAAGTGTGATCACGTAGCAGCAACTGAAATATTCAACAGGTGAAGTGTGAGCACGTAGCAGCAACTGAAATATTCAACAGGTGAAGTGTGATCACGTAGCAGCAACTGAAATATTCAACAGGTGAAGTGTGAGCACGTAGCAGCAACTGAAATATTCAACAGGTGAAGTGTGAGCACGTAGCAGCAACTGAAATATTCAACAGGTGAAGTGTGATCACGTAGCAGCAACTGAAATATTCAACAGGTGAAGTGTGATCACGTAGCAGCAACTGAAGTATTCAACAGGTGAAGTGTGAGCACGTAGCAGCAACTGAAATATTCAACAGGTGAAGTGTGAGCACGTAGCAGCAACTGAAATATTCAACAGGTGAAGTGTGATCACGTAGCAGCAACTGAAATATTCAACAGGTGAAGTGTGATCACGTAGCAGCAACTGAAGTATTCAACAGGTGAAGTGTGAGCACGTAGCAGCAACTGAAATATTCAACAGGTGAAGTGTGAGCACGTAGCAGCAACTGAAATATTCAACAGGTGAAGTGTGATCACGTAGCAGCAACTGAAATATTCAACAGGTGAAGTGTGATCACGTAGCAGCAACTGAAGTATTCAACAGGTGAAGTGTGAGCACGTAGCAGCAACTGAAACACTTCAAGAATGAAGCGTGTGTCCGAAGAAGCAAAAATAGCACAGAGATAAAGAGCATGTATTTGCATGGGTGCCCAGTTGCTCGGCCAGTCTTGAGTGGTGTCACAGATATTGCCACTTTCAAGTCTCTCTCCCTCATGTTCTTTTCCAGGAAAATCATTACATAGGCAGTCAACAAATTGTCGGATCGACTGACTGGCACCGAAACTGAAACAGGAACAACCTCCGCACTTCGTGCTTTGTGTCTGTAAATTCCTCAAGTTAGACTGTACTTTCCAGCCACTTCCCCTTTTGTCATGAGAAAATTACTTATTTAGAGTAGGCATTAACATGAAATAGATACATGGGAAGTGATGTCGGAGGTGGATATCTTTAGCCGCGAAATTGAAGCTTGTCTCGTTACCCGTCGCAGGCCTCCGTGCTTGGGGCTGCTTGCTTCTCAGAGGCCTGCTCTAGGAACCCGCATTTTTATGGGCAATAATGAGCTGTAATTTGTTACTTTCAATAGTTCAAGCCGCCGCACTTCACTCAGTACACCCAATATTAGTGTCACATCTTGTGCTGTACATTGTTTCATTTGCGGTGAACGGTTATTGCAGAAATTCAATTTCGCATTCGCTCTGTAAGTGATAGAATTAAATTAGATTGCAGTGTCATATTAACATCAACGTTGTTTAGTTTAAGTTTTGCATTATCTCAATATATGATAGAGTTAAATTTGATTACAGTGTCATATTAACATCAACGTTGTTTAGTTTCAGTTTCGCATTCGCTCTGTATGTGATAAAGTTAAATTAGATCACAGTGTCATATTAACATCAACGTTGTTTAGTTTCAGTTTGTCATTCGCTCTGTATGTGATAAAGTTAAATTAGATCACAGTGTCATATTAACATCAACGTTGTTTAGTTTCAGTTTCGCATTCGCTCTGTATGTGATAAAGTTAAATTAGATCACAGTATCATATTAACATCAACGTTGTTTAGTTTAAGTTTTGCATTATCTCAATATATGATAGAGTTAAATTTGGTTACAGCGTAATAGTAACATCAACGTTGCTCTTCGTTCTTGTTTTTTTAGGTCCTTATACTTTTTACGGTAATGTTTACACACATTTACTTTGTACTTCTCATTATATAAGGAACTTTTTGTTGTCGGGATAAAGCCTATATTTCTTTACCTTGTGTTTTTCGTTATTTAAGGAACTTATTCATGTTAGGGTAGTGTTTATACTTATTTATCGTGCTTTTATCGTCATTTGAGGTAGTATCTGTTGCTGGGTAAATGATTAAAATGAATAACTGTGCAATGTGTAATTAAAATAACAAATGTCAAAAATTTTCTTGCCAGTCATCGGGAATAAACCACGTCTGTGAGTGCAAAATTCTGAGTACAATTGAACGTAAGGATTTAAACAACGCCTCTTGTAAATTGAATTACAAACATAAACAACTGTGGCATTGCTTGTTTGCCGTTGATGTGCCTCAGAAATAAAAAAATTAAATATTGAGAAATTCTTACAAATATAAATATTGAGAAATTCTTATGAATGTCTCATTTACTTGATATGAATGTCTCATTTACTTGATATGAATGTCTCATTTACTTGATATGAATGTCTCATTTACTTGATATGAATGTCTCATTTGCTTGATATGAATGTCTCATTTACTTGATATGAATGTCTCATTTGCTTGATATGAATGTCTCATTTACTTGATATGAATGTCTCATTTACTTGATATGAATGTCTCATTTGCTTGATATGAATGTCTCATTTACTTGATATGAATGTCTCATTTACTTGATATGAATGTCTCATTTACTTGATATGAATGTCTCATTTGCTTGATATGAATGTCTCATTTACTTGATATGAATGTCTCATTTACTTGATATGAATGTCTCATTTACTTGATATGAATGTCTCATTTGCTTGATATGAATGTCTCATTTACTTGATATGAATGTCTCATTTACTTGATATGAATGTCTCATTTACTTGATATGAATGTCTCATTTACTTGATATGCATGCTCGAAATCGATGTTTAAACAAAGTTAAAAGTAACTGAATTTTCTTCTTGAGTTGACATCCGTACAAAATGATGTCATTCAACTCGATAAGCACAAATAAATATTATAAAAATCTTTTCACTGAAGCGCATCTGTGCACTTCTGACGACTAAGGTGTCTAGCTGTCCGTCAGGGGGATACAACTATTGCATCTATGAGGATTAGCGTTCCGAGGGGAGATGTGAGGTCCCAAGCTGAAGGCTAGATCGTCCTTGAATTTGTTGAAATAAAAAATGGTATTTTTGTTACCGACCACCCTTTTTCGGTTCACTGCCACTTTTTTTCGGTACCCAATATTTTCTCTTTCAACTTTTATTTTATTTCATGAACTTACATCCTAACTTGCAGTTTCTATGAGCAAGGGCTAAGCGTGAAAACACACCTCGTGCATAGATTCCCAGTTCACTAGACTCCATACTAATTGATACCTTGTTCCTTCCTCTCATTGAAACACCTTTGGTGCGGCTAGGGAGGCTAAAATTGATCTATAGAATCGTCCTATTGGAAGTATGAACTAATTAAAACACCCTAATGTGAAGTTTCTTGCTGCTTGTCTCTCGTGCCACTAATTATGAAAGCCCTAATTAATGTGGCCGGAGTCGCCCCACATAATTGAGGCATTAATAAACACGTCCCTCAGGTGGGTGCGCTCTACTTCAGTTAGGGTCATAATTGAGGCGTTAGTTATGACTAATTGGCCCGCTTAATTCATTACTGCCGGGTCTGGGCTGCTCATCATTACACAGCGGACGCCCTAATATCTTCCTTAATTACCCTCGTTCGTTCATTCAATTTTACGGTCGTTGCGTTGATGGCCGGAGAAGATTTGCATGTTTTTCTTTTCTGTAACAATTTTATCGTTGCTTTGTTGGACTGTCTTGCTTATTTTTATGGAATTCCTTCCTTCCGCTGAAAAAATGTAATACTGCTTTAAATTATCTCTTGTTTTTTTTCGGGTAAAACAGGCTGCACGAAAATCTAGAATCGATGTGTTCTAAATTTTGGAGCTGATATTAAAGCGGCATCGCACGCAGTATTGCCGGCTTCTCCGGGAATTGTGTGTGCCTTGATGACAATTCTTTTTAGTGACAACGAGTAGAGAAAGTAGTGCACTTAAACGTATTTAAAAAAACACTACATGAAATTGTGAATGTGAATGAGGAGTGGTTGTATTCCAAAATAGTTATTTTTGGTGCAGGGTGTGTTGAAGATTTCTCCTTGCGTCATCTTAAGCAATGAACTTTATTTGCAGTTAACGAATACATAATAATAATTTTCTTTCGGAAAGACCACCCTTACATGCTCATAAGTTTTAAAAGTAAGAAATATAAACTTTTTAAAACGAAGAAACCTTCCAGGAGTCACGAGCAGTTGCGTCGCTTGCTTTTAATAGAATCCAATCAATCCAACTTGAGTAGAAGAAAAAATTTAGCAAATTCTGCATTACATTGCAATTTTTTAAACCAAAAACTAATAAACTTTCTAAAAAATCAAACATCTCATTACTTTTCACACAAACTGCTAATGGGCTTTATCAATTACCCGTTTATTTCCAAGAAATGTAGGTAAAAACCATTACGATCAGCACAAATCGAGGCACAAACTGACTGATACACTAATTTCTTCCTCCAGCAACAGCCACGCATCAAGTATCAGGCCTTTGAGCAGAGAAATAAAATATTTATTTCCCACTCTAATTGGCGCCTCGGAATCAGTTAGGATTTTACGACAGGAATATGAATTTCTTGAGTGTTTCTGATTGAGGAGCGTCGTGAGGCCCTCCACTTTATGCCCAGTCATTAAGTCACAGCAGAGTCCCCTCTAAAATGAAGATGGTATCTTTGATACACAACTCCCCTTGCTAATTCACAACCGTAAGCACAAGGCGACCTATTCTAGGCTTAGTTTCTTCATTCGTTGGGCTAATTTTGACCCATTTTACGGGCTGTTATGCTGTATGACCCAAAATCAAGCCTCTCGAACGGGTAAATGTTTTTAATTTTACCTAATTTTTAGAGTCTGTTTTTTGAAATTACTTCTCGGTGCAGTTTTATCGATTGATCTTAGGGATTTTTTAACGTTAGCAGATGATAAGAAAATTTGCTCAACGAGTAGCTAATAAAATGAGTATAAGTTTTGGAGTTTTGAGCATAATAAAAAAATTATTAGTTGGTCGCTTGTTTGCTTTGTTGATCACTGTAGTTAAGCTGGAGAGAAAATTGTGTAATGATTTGAAACTTATTCAAAAATTGCTCAAAAAAAAACAGCAGAGGATTATAACAAAGAAAAGACACCATTCTAAACAGTTTATTTTGAATAATAGTTTTCTCAAAATACACAGTGTTTTAACTTAAATATGATGTAGTAATTTTTGGCAGCCTCGTTGCGCTACTTAGTTCCAAGTGCAAATGAAAGTTTTCCCCTATATTTATTTTTAATTATCTTTATCTTTCAGTTGTATCTATTTTATTTTTATTTTCTCTTTGTGATCTTCCAGTTGCAGCACTGAAAAATTGTTTTAATTGGAAAGGGACAAGTTAAAAAGAAATAATTATCTATGCTTTGGAACTACCGTTTTTCAGTAGAAACAGTTATGTACCGCAGATTATGTTAACATCGAAAAAAATAAAGAAAAAATGAAAAAGCAATTTTAAAACGATCTCGCATTTTTCATCGCTATACCGGAGCTTGACTGATCAAAATAACTACTTAAAAAGATTTTTTATTTGAAAAATTCACTACCGAGGGAATGTTCTCTTTGAATGTATGGCATATCAATACTATATGGTAAATGCCAGGTGTCTCCTTTAATTTATCCATAAATAAATTTATATTTTTTGTGCGTAATTTCTCCTACATATGTTATTAAAATGGGAATCTCATTGAACGCAGCAAGTTGGTTGATTCATTTTGGTTGATTGGTGTGTCTCTCTTCACGCTCATAAGGATGCTTAATGACCGTATCTGTGACACGAGTTTCACCAGTGAACAAGTACAGGAATATATTAATCGCTTGCTGTACTATATGGATGGATATATTTTTTATCGTCGTCATCTTGAGAATTTGTCTGAAGAAAGTATTGAATCCAGTCATTTTTGACGGGTCGTGTACACTAGCTACAAGGAAAACTCCTTACTGCAGTTCATCCTCCTCCGTGTAGGCGCATCAGCTGAGAATAGGTCAGAGTAAACTACAAAAGAAAGAAAATAAAGAAATAAAAAGGTTTTTTTTTCCGATAAAGATAACTCAAATTACAGCAATATAAAGAGTTCGCAACGTCATACCGATGTACTTTGACTTGTATTTCACTATGCAAATGCACATCTTTCTAAAGAAACCTGCTTTAAGTGAACTAAGTAAGTGTGAACAATTGCAAATTTTTTCCTAATTTTAGAAAAGAATGCTGAAATATGATAGAAAGAGCATTGCTATGATCAGAATATGTTACTCTAGTTGGCTAGTAAGAATTTTGAAAACGTGGTCAGGGAAGCTCCTAATAATAAAACTTTCTCGTTAAAAATATTAATAAAGAACATAGAAAATGTCTGTGCGAAAGAGTTTACTCTTCCCTAGGACAAAGATTTTTCAAAGATTAATTGCTATTATCATGCACCACATACCATGAGGCTATTTTATTCAAAGGCATAAGAAGATTGTCTACAAAACAACTGCGGACGAAATTTTCTCCCGATTTTGGGTCCAATGAGAAGTTTTTTTAGGGTCTGTAGAGCTTTAGATATTACTTATACTGGGTGCAGCAGTCAATCCTGCATTTCCATGAAGGCTATGGAAGCCTAAAATGCAGTATTGACTGCCGCACACAATCCAGGTCCACGCTGGATTTTCATTGGAAGAAAAACTCTTGCCTGAATTAATGCAATCGTAAGTGCGTCACGATAGTGGCGACAGTTGTGCAATTTATTCCTGCGCCAGTTCGTGAAAAAGAGCTTGTTATATCATTGGAAAATTTTGAAAATAACCTAGCCGTGCGATAAATAACCTATGACGATCATGCGATGTAAGATGAAACTCAGTAAGCAGTGCAAAATATGGTTATTTTATTTCCATATTATACACTGTTTGGTAATTAGAAATTAATTGTGGTGATTATGTTGAAAATCATTTAAATTGCATCTCGAGGGGGGGTTTGAAAACAGAATTGTACCATTTGTAAAGTCCCGCTCCCTCCCTTCAAGTAGGATACAACTATTGTATCAGTGGAAGTTACAGTTCCATGGGAAGATGTGACGACTCGAACTGATGGTTCGGTAAACCTAATTTTTGTTGAAAAATAACAGGATTTTTTATTTTCCCACGGATCATTTTTTCACCATTCACTGTTGTCTTTTATCAGCACCTATAACTTTTTTTCCTATATTTGTCTTGTGTCATAAAATTTGTCCAACCTTGCTGTTTAAAAGCGCAAATCGGGGGTACAAACACTGTGCGTAGATTCCTCGTTCCCTTGAGTCTACGCTGAATGCAAAGATTTTTCGCAAAGATTAATTCGTCCACTTTCTTTCATTCTTCCACTTTCTTTCATTCTTCCACTTTCTTTCGTAGGGAATCTTGAAGTTTTTGTTAATCCCTTGCGGTCTTAAAATTCCAGGTATTCGTAGATTCCTCGTTCCTTTGAATCCATGCTGAACGACGTCGTCCTATTCCTTTTCTTTAGAATCCTGAAAATACCATTCCTTTGCGGATCATGAAGTTTTGCAGTTTTCAAGTTCCAGATATCAACTTCTTCGAACATCTCCATACTCAACCGAGACCACAGTAAGCTCCTCGTATCGTAGCAAGCGCCCACAAAACCTGAGGCTCCAATACGGGTCAAAGACATCTAAAAAAGGCCGGTACGAGCTCGGTGACAGGGATAAGCGACCTGGTGAGGGTTCCTCCTTGTACAATACGCCAATGCCATTAATATCGACCTGTTAAAACAAGAGCCGAAAGAAAAAATAGCAGGGACATAAATTGCAACATTGGAATTGTCTTGCAGGTCACGAAGCGTATGTTAATCAAGTAATCTTATTCGGCGCAGGCCGCGGTGGACTACATTACTCCACGTGCTTTTAATGAGATCATGTCTATAAATCGCCAGCTCGATCTTGAAGTATCGTGTTAGAAATCTGGTCTAAATAAGATTAAGAGGATTATCATTCAAGCCTGTTGGTGAGTTATAAACTACTTGGGGGATGTAAGGGAAAGTATTTAAAGTAAATACTAGTATTGCAACCTGTTCAACAGACTATGCTATGATAAAGAAGCTGGTTCTTAGCGTTTGCAAAATTTGTTGTTATGAAGTGGCTGGTATTCTGCGTTGACAAAATGTGTGGTTATGATTGGCTGGTACTCTGCGTTGACAAAATGTGTGGTTATGATTGGCTGGTACTCTGCGTTGACAAAATGTGTGGTTATGATTGGCTGGTACTCTGCGTTGACAAAATGTGTGGTTATGATTGGCTGGTACTTTGCGTTGATAAAATGTGTGGTTATGATTGGCTGGTACTTTGCGTTGATAAAATGTGTGGTTATGATTGGCTGGTACTCTGCGTTGACAAAATGTGTGGTTATGATTGGCTGGTACTCCGCGTTGACAAAATGTGTGGTTATGATTGGCTGGTACTCCGCGTTGACAAAATGTGTGGTTATGGTTGGCTGGTACTCCGCGTTGACAAAATGTGTGGTTATGGTTGGCTGGTACTCCGCGTTGACAAAATGTGTGGTTATGGTTGGCTGGTACTCCGCGTTGACAAAATGTATGGTTATGATTGGCTGGTTCTTAGCGTTAACAAAATTTGTTACTCTGAGGTGGCTGGTACTCTGTGTTGACAAAATTGGTTTTTATAAATTGGCTGGTACTCTGTGTTGACAAAGTTTGTTTTTATAAAGTGGCTGGTACTCAGTGTTGACAAAATTTGTTTTTAGAAAGTGGCTGGTACTCTGCGTTGGCAAAATTTGTTTTTATAAAGTGGCTGGTACTCTGTGTTGACAAAGTTTGTTTTCATAAAGTGGCTGGTACTCTGTGTTGACAAAGTTTGTTTTTATAAAGTTGCTGGTACTCTGTGTTGACAAAGTTTGTTTTTATAAAGTGGCTGGTACTCTGTGTTGACAAAGTTTGTTTTTATAAAGTGGCTGGTACTGTGTGTTGACAAAATTTGTTTTTATAAAGTGGCTGGTACTCTGCGTTGGCAAAATTTGTTTTTATAAAGTGGCTGGTACTCTGTGTTGACAAAGTTTGTTTTTATAAAGTGGCTGGTACTCTGTGTTGACAAAGTTTGTTTTTATAAAGTGGCTGGTACTCTGTGTTGACAAAATTTGTTTTTATAAATTGGCTGGTACTCTGTGTTGACAAAGTTTGTTTTTATAAAGTGGCTGGTACTCTGTGTTGGCAAAATTTGTTTTTATAAAGTGGCTGGTACTCTGTGTTGACAAAGTTTGTTTTTATAAAGTGGCTGGTACTCTGTGTTGGCAAAACTTGTTTTTATAAAGTGGCTGGTACTCTGTGTTGGCAAAACTTGTTTTTATAAAGTGGCTGGTACTCTGCGTTGACAAAATTTGTTTTTATAAAGTGGCTGGTATTCTGTGTTGACAAAGTTTGTTTTCATAAAGTGGCTGGTACTCTGCGTTGACAAAATTTGTCGTTATAAAGTGGCTGGTACTCTGCGTTGACAAAATTTGTTGTTATAAAGTGATTGGTACTCTGTGTTAAAGTTTGTTTTCATAAAGTGGCTGGTACTCTGCGTTGACAATATTAGTTGTTATAAAGTGGCTGGTACTCTGCGTTGACAAAATTTGTTGTTATAAAGTGGTTGGTACTCTGTGTTGACAAAATTTGTTTTTATAAAGTGGCTGGTACTCTGCACTGATGAAATTTGTTATACTGAAGTGTCTGTTACTTTGCATTTGAAGGCGGAGAGCACCTGAGCGATGGCGCACGGCAGTGTAGGCAAGTTTTGGTGGCGTAATTCTGACACAAATAAACAAAGGTTGACACACTTTACCGCAATGAATATGTTTTCCAGCGTCTAATTTACTAGAGTGGGACAGTTCAGTCAGTAAAGCAATTATTCAGTTTAGTCAATGAAAAATTTATTCAGTTTAGTTAGGAAATAATAGTTCAGTTTAGTTAGGAAATAATAGTTCAGTTCAGTTAGGAAATAATAGTTCAGTTTAATTAGGAAATAATTGTTCAGTTTAGTTAGGAAATAATAGTTCAGTTTAGTTACGAAATAATAGTTCAGTTTAGTTAGGAAATAATAGTTCAGTTTAGTTAGGAAATAATAGTTCAGTTTAGTTAAGAAATAATAGTTCAGTTTAATTAGGAAATAATGGTTCAGTTTAGTTAGGAAATAATAGTTCAGTTCAGTTAGGAAATAATAGTTCAGTTTAATTAGGAAATAATTGTTCAGTTTAGTTAGGAAATAATAGTTCAGTTTAGTTACGAAATAATAGTTCAGTTTAGTTAGGAAATAATAGTTCAGTTTAGTTAGGAAATAATAGTTCAGTTTAGTTAAGAAATAATAGTTCAGTTTAATTAGGAAATAATGGTTCAGTTTAGTTAGGAAATAATAGTTCAGTTTAATTAGGAAATAATTGTTCAGTTTAGTTAGGAAATAATAGTTCAGTTTTGTTACGAAATAATAGTTCAGTTTAGTTAGGAAATAATAGTTCAGTTTAGTTAGGAAATAATAGTTCAGTTTAGTTAAGAAATAATAGTTCAGTTTAATTAGGAAATAATGGTTCAGTTTAGTTAGGAAATAATAGTTCAGTTTAGTTAGGAAATAATAGTTCAGTTTAGTTAGGAAAAAATAGTTCAGTTTAGTTAGGAAATAATAGTTCAGTTTAGTTAGGAAATAATAGTTCGGTTTAGTTAAGAAATAATAGTTCAGTTTAATTAGGAAATAATGGTTCAGTTTAGTTAGGAAATAATAGTTCAGTTTAGTTAAGAAATAATAGTTCAGTTTAATTAGGAAATAATGGTTCAGTTTAGTTAGGAAATAATAGTTCAGTTTAGTTAGGAAATAATAGTTCAGTTTAGTTAGGAAATAATAGTTCAGTTTAGTTAGGAAATAATAGTTCAGTTTAGTTAGGAAATAATAGTTCAGTTTAGTTAGGAAATAATAGTTCAGTTTAGTTAGGAAATAATGGTTCAGTTTAGTTAGGAAATAATAGTTCAGTTTAGTTAGGAAATAATGGTTCAGTTTAGTTAGGAAGTAATAGTTCAGTTTAGTTAGGAAATAATGGTTCAGTTTAGTTAGAAAACAAGAGTTCAGTTTAGTTAGGAAATAATAGCTGAGTTTGGTTAGGAAATAATGGTTCAGTTTAGTTAGGAAATAATAGTTCAGTTTAGAATCAGTCTACAAACCATCAGTTTTGAAATGAATACTTCAGAAAAGATAGTTCAGCTTAAAATCAGTTCAGAAATAATCAGCCTAGAAATTTTCACTTCAGAACAGCTTTGCAATTATTGGCTCACTCTGGAAGTATCGTCAGGCGATACAAACTTTCTCAGTTGTCTTACGTGTGAGTAAATTGAAAAAAAACTCCTTAAAAATAACCAACTACCCCTTACTGCAGTTTGTTGACGCGTGCCATGAAAGTTTTCCGCCGTGGTTGCAGTTAAGCTCTGCGGTTTGAATGACGGTGCTCTTTTGCTTGAACCAATTGTGACCGACTAAATATTTGTGAACGGCGGTCGAATAATTGTGACTGATTGAATAATTGTGACCGACTAAATAATTATGAACGGCGGTCGAATAATTGTGACTGATTGAATAATTGTGACCGACTAAATAATTGTGGACGGCGATTGAATAATTGTGACCGATTGAATAATTGTGACCGATGGAATAATTGTGACAGATTAAATAATTTTGAGCGGCAATTGAATAACTGCGACCTTCATGTGACGTACATGAGTTATAAATTTGCTTCATTAACGATGTGTTTTCAAAAAACATTTTATGAGGTTTAAGGACTGATTTTCGATAATGATATTTAATCTTTATATTTATATTTTTTGTTCTAATTTAACAAGGAGTCAACTCTAACTCACGATACCTACTTTATTTAGCAATATTTATGGGTATTTTTCATGTGCTCATTGCGTATTAACTGCGACGCATGCCATGAAAAACTTCCATTAGCATTCAAGAGGAAAATAATTAAAATATGTTGACATAAAATATATTCAAGGGTACCGGAACTGCCAATTTGAGAACAAGTAATTTTATGCATTGTAAAGTGCGTCTCAAATTCTCATTTCATTATAAAATTTCTGCAAGCATTGCTTGTATTTTTTGTTGCTGAAGTAAAAACTATAAAGTTTAAGTTTTAACTGCTATAAAATCAGTATAGTTTTTAAACTCTAAAGTTTAAGTTTTAACTGCTATAAAATCAGTATAGTTTTTAAACTCTAAAGTTTAAGTTTTAACTGCTATAAAATCAGTATAGTTTTTAAACTCTAAAGTTTAAGTTTTAACTGCTATAAAATCAGTATAGTTTTTTATACGTACGTTCTGTGGCAGTCTTGTTCGTTTTCTGTAGAAATGAAGAAAATCATGGAAAGCAACTGCTAACCGCATCAGTTGTCAAGTAATGGTTCTATATGTTACATCTTGGGCAACAGCGAAATATCTCGAGAGTAAAACCAATTTTGGACATTTTATTTTGCGAAATTTAGGAAATGTTTTGTTATTTTAGCATTATGAACACTTGTATGAAACAAGCATTCATAATATTCTATCAACTTTTTACAGCCGCATTTTGCATGAAAGTATAAGAATTTCCCATCAATAGCATCCCATTTTTTGTTCATGGGTACCAGAGACATAGCTGATCATTCTTAAAACTATAATAAAGACGAATTTCAAATTTCAATAAAAAATTTCAAATAAAACCAATTAACCATGAACTTTATCTCAACAAAGAAGCCTTTGTAATACGCACGTGAGAAATCAAAACGTACAACTACAATTGACAGCTTTTCCTGCAAAAGACCTTTAAGATCTACCTCCGTTCCGGCGGTTCACATCCATTGATTTCGAAGGAGTTGAAATTCGACGAGCATGCGAGCCGGCGCAGAGCTGTATGCACGCACGGCTCTATAAAGATCGTGAAGGTATATTACAATGGACGCTAATAACATTCTAAACGTCCTGTACAATCACAAAGGGCGCTCAGCATTTCATGAAACTGTTTACGCTATCTCTCCCGTCTTTAAAACCCTATCTGACTTCATCGTTAGTGCTCGGTTAATCATCGTAAATTCTTCTTTAATAACAATGAAATTTTCGGTAATTAAGCTGGGAGCAACGATAAAGTGCGACTCGAGAAGCAGCAAAGAATTGTCAGAATGGTTGTGGTTGGCTTACAGCTCAATATATACGTACCTTCAAACACGCTCGCATATACATCTAGAGACAATGGCATCCGTTTCTTATGTATGCAAATGCCTTCAAAAGAACCAGGATCAATGCTGTCGGTTGGAGCAAAGGGCTCGCATTCTCCTTATGAGTTAGTCGAGAATTGTTGGCCTAATAAGCACATATTACTAGAACTGTTGCGACCATTAAAACGTTTAGTTTTCTTCTAATGGTCTGTGATATTATTGACGATCCTATGTAAATATTTCGGGGTGAGCTCCTATTAAATCTTTTCGGCTTGGATCGGCCAGCGCGCCAACTGACCAGTGAGAACGCGCTTAGCGAATGCCTGGAATGTGCCATGCCTCGTTTTTTCGGGGGCATCATTCTACACGGACTGGGGATTATTGTGGTGAGCTTATGTTTGCTTTGATTTTAGAAAATAATGAAGGGGGATGAAAGATATTTACTACTCGTAGTAGAACTTGGTGTTCCTTGTATGTAGCAAATTTTAAATGTTTTCGGAGTATTTTCTTCTTGGGTGCAGAATTCACCAAACACAATACGATAAATTTAACGCAGTTTTGAAGCGGAGGTCTTGACAAAGTGTAATTAAATGAACAACGAATATTTTACGTATATATCCCAAGTACAACTATCACAAAATTCGTTACATTTGTCTCTGACGCATTTTGTCCTACGGCAGTTAAACTTTTCAGATTTTTGTTTCAGACCCATTAATCTCAAGAACATATACCGTCATAGATTTCTGGCCCAGGCGTATTTTGCCCTACGGCTATTAAACGTCTCAGATTTTTGTTTCACACCCATTTTATCACACGTTTGTTTATCGTCTTGACTTTTTTTTATCTCAGACGTATTTTATCCCACGGTTATTGAACGTCTCAGATTTTGACTGCTTTGCATCTCGTCATTTGCTACATAATCCCACCCACTTGATAGTCGCTCCTAATTTCAATATTTCCATCTAAGTTTCATCTCCATAGAGGGAAAAACTAAAAAAGTAAACAAAGGATTTATGAGAAGAAGCTAAGCTCCTTCCAGTTCTGTAAAGCTGTATCTGATTGGTTTAATGATACGAAGATGACATTCAGGCTTGAAAATTTCTGATTCTGCTGTTAATATGAGAAACCAATTTAAAATCTTCTCCCTCAAAGCGTTGCGAGACAGGCAGGCGTTTTACGTGCCTTGTGCTGAGTGAGAATGATGACTATACCTCTAGTTTGTTTATTAAACTTATAGATTAAAAATAGTCACCTACAACATTTCTGTAAAAAATAAAATAACTATAAGTGTACTTTTTTCCTCACGAGTCCGAAATCAGGTATGATCATTGGACAAAAAATCCGTATAACAGATGTTTTTCGTAGAAATAAATAAATAAATAAATGGATTTAAGAAGTTGTTAAAGAGATTAGCAATTTTTTTCTTCTCATGATATTTTACATTATCTTGAACAACATATTCAATTTTCTTTTTATCGGCATTATTCGGTTTACAGCAGGAGTTAAGGAGATGCCAAGTCTTTTTAACGTCAGTTTTGAATTGAGTAAACTTGAGCGTAAAGTAGTTCTTTTTTGATGTTCTTATCTGGTTTGTTACATAGTTTCTAAATCGGTTATATGTTTCTCTAGATATTCGTCCTTCGCAAAGGAGGGCTTGAATGCAAGTAACCTATACTTCCACTCTGCTTTGCATTCACTTCATTCCTTCTCTCATTTCTCTGTATACATACCGAGTAACGTGTGAATGCGTACCGGTACTTCTGCACTATGCATACGTACCTCGTGTTTTAGTATTTTTCTTTTAATACAGTAATTTTTCTTTCAATACAGATTTTTTTCTTTTAATACAGTTTTTTCTCTTAATACAGTATTTTTTCTTCTACTACAGTATATTTTCTTATAATACAGTACTTTTTCTTTTACTACAGTTTTTCTTTTAATAGAGTATTTTTATTTTAATGCAGTCTTTTTCTTATAATAAAGCACTTTTTCTTTTACTACAGTTTTTTCTTTTAATAGAGTATTTTTATTTTAATGCAGTATTTTTCTTTTTATACAGTACTTTTTCTTTTACTACAGTTTTTCTTTTAATAGAGTATTTTTGTTTTAATGCAGTATTTTTCTTTTAATACAGTACTTTTTCTTTTACTACAGTTTTTTTGTTTTAATAGAGTATTTTTGTTTTAATGCAGTGTTTTTCTTTTAATACAGTACTTTTTCTTTTACTACAGTTTTTTCTTTTTTAATACAGTCTTTTTTATTTTAATACAGTTTATTCCAAATTGTACTCGTTAACACTTTCAAACACATTGCTTTTTGACGGGGAACTTGCCTTCAAATTTACAAATCTCCCATCCGCTTGTGTCTTGAAACTACAAATTTTGCATGACAACTTGAAGTGAATACTCCAAGAAAGTGTGAACATTTTCTTGTACGTACAATAGCAATTTTATCTATTAACAAGGTTCCACATTTATAATATTTCATACTGAAATTTTGTTAGGAATACTAGATAAAATTTTTGTAAACAGTTCAACTGTATTTTTGGGTACCAACAGTTTCGATAATATTGAAACTATTATTGACATCGTACCTTACCGTAGCCTAACACAGAGCGGGGTTTGCATATTTTATAAGGTCATCAATTGAAATTAGTGTTTTTATATTCTATTTTTCAAATTGCTATCACTTACCAAACGTACAGCGAATAATAGAAGATTTTGTAGGGTTCTTGATACTGATGAATATTCAAATTTTGAATTTAAATGATATAGTTAGTTAAATTTAAAAATACGAATACCTGGTACAAAAGTTATTTAACTTCCACTTAGTGCTATCCTACGGATAATGATTTCTTAAATAGTGATAGAAAGTATACCTTCTGTAGTTTTCTGGCTACATTTAAATTGTAGTAATTTTTCGAGCATGTCGCTACTACTGAATGTTGAAAGAGTTGCTGTTTATTTAATTTATATATCCGTTTATCAGAAATGTGGAAATAAACAAAACAATATGCACCCTTCCAGGAATCTTTATACCCCGATCTTCATATAAACTTAAAATCAATAACGAAAAGGAATTAAACATTACAATATGCATGCTTTCAAGACTGTTGATAACGACAATCATCAAATAATCAACGCCAATACATACATACAACGCCAAATCAAACATACAACGCCATACATACAACGCCAAATCAAATAATCAACGCCAATAATAATCAATGCCAAATAATCATCGCCAATCATCAAATAATCACCAATCATCAATAACGAAAATGGAATTAAAAATAACAATATGCTTGCTTTCAAGGCTGTTGATAACACCAATCATCACACAACCTAACAGCAAAATTAATCTCAGCACAACCTAGCCATTAAACGCTACTGAATTTGCTTGGCTTAATGTGGAGAAATCAAGCGCAAAAAAAGCACAAACCGTGAGGGAACAGAATGCTATGGATTATGCTAAAATTAAAATAATTAAATTAATTAACACTAATTAAACTATAATTATTGTCAACTAAAATAATTAACATGATTTTCTCGTTCCTCTTGACAAGCAATAAAGTTATGCGGTTGACCAATTCAATATTTGCCATTCAATTTGGCTGTAAGATAGCAAGTTCATCATATACTATAATTGAAACATACATCCTGATTATATATAATGATCGTGATCGCATTCTTGCCTAAAACTATAGGGGCGGGGTTAGGTTAAGTTAGGTTAGGTTAGGTTATAACTTTTGTTTTAGAATGCGGGGATGCAGGAGCTGATTATGCATTTCTAGGGTTCATGGTTGAAACGCTTTTCTATAACGAAAGATGCTATGTGTGTTGTTATTCGTATTTTTATTTGTGTTGTTATACGTGTTGCTTAAAAAAATTGGCAGGTGAGTGATGCCTATGTCAATGTCAGCTTTACTTGATTGATGTTAAGTTATAGCTATTGTTAATATATATAAGTATGGTTAAGTTGAAGTTATGGTTAATATATGTACAAATATGGTTAAGTTATAGTTAGGGTTGGTTAATATAAATACGGTTGAGTTATCGCTCCGAAGGAGTTCCACATAAGTATGTGCGAAATTCTTATAAACACATGAAAGTAACTTTTATGTTTCACACGATTCAATGAGAAACTTTTACACATGTAAGATATCTTATGCGATTTTATGAATTCATTAACAGTTGATCTTTATAACTTTTTAAGGAAAATAGAGAAATTAAACCCGATATAACAGTTCATAACACTCGCTTCGGTCATGATTTGTGGGTGACAAAAATAATTGAAGCATATTTGTTTTTTTGAGATTGCTTTTGAAAATGGAAGTTCAAAGATTTCTCTGCATTATTTATTAACCTCTGGTATATTGAAAGCTGTGTAAGATTTTGGTAAAAAGTTTGCATGGTTTGGATTTCATTCCCAGAATTCAAAGCCCAAAATCAATTTAAGTTGTTTAACTTCTAATTCTTCAGATCTCAAAGAATTAAATTGTGTTGTATTCTGTGGATATCGAATGCTAAAATCATAAAATATTTCTTCAGCCTTCGAGAATTATGTTGAAAATTTCCATGCGAGCACGAGGTGATCAATTTATTGTAAAGAATTTCCGCCTCTAGATGAGTTTGTGAAAGTAAAATAAAATTATCGCCTGTGTGATACAAAAATTTGTCCCTACACGAGTCTGAAAAAGTTTTATTTTTGTCTGTAGACGAGTAATCAAGAATTGTAATTAAAAATATCCTTTTGAAGTGGATTCTGCAATAATTACTATTTTCGTCTGTAGACGAGTCTGCAAACAATAGTATTTCTGATCACAGACGAACCTGGACGAATTCAAATTTCTCATCACAGACGAAACGGCGAAAATTAGGAAATCTAACCACAGAAAATACGGGAAAAAATTAAAATTTCTATTCCCAGACGAAACACCGAAATTAGGATATTTAACCACAGACGATATGGCAAAAATTAAAATTTCTAATCCCAGACGAAACACCGAAATTAGGATATTTAACCACAGACGATATGGCAAAAATTGGTATATCTGACCGATGACGAGACAGCGAAAATCGCGATATTTAAACGCAGAAAAGAGGGCAAAAATTTAAATTTCTGACCGCAGACGAGACATTGAAAATAGGATATCTGACCACATATGAGACGGCGAAAATTATATTTTCTCACCGCAGATGCGACGGCGAAAATTAGGATGTCTGACTGCAGAAAAGAGGGTAAAAATTAAAATATCCTGACCACAGTTGAATCGATAAAAATTACATTATCTCACCACCACAGCCGAGCAGGTATCGAGTGCAGAATCACAAAATTGAGTACAGAATCGCCCCAGAGGCGGTGGCGACGCTCGCTACGCTCACCTCGTGTCCCAGATGCCGGCTGGACACGGGAGACAATTCTGCCGTGGTGGAGGATAAAAAATCATTTTCATTTCCTAATTAACCCGCGGTTACACTCACGATTCTTATCTCTGAATTTCAACATCTGATTTCCACTTCATTTCGACGATGAAATTCCAAGTGTTAGCTTACAACTGTAAAGTAAAATGGCCAGTTGTTTTTATGTGGCAGGTTAAAGGTATTCTTTTAGAGGAGGCTACGATGTTATAGGAAAGGCTCGTGACACGTCCTGCTGGGCCACGATGGCAGTCGTAGTGCTCATGGACATTTGCATTTGCTCTGTAATATTGTGAACTTGTCCGATGCCATCCACCCTGCTTCTTCTTCTTCACTTTCGAGCTCACCACATGGAGGCAATGCTCCAAAACCCAACTAAAACTCAAGAACTTTTGCGATTGTGTATTCAAGAAGAGCCATACGGGTGTCAAAGCGCGTGGGTTATACGACAGTCCTCAGAAAACGAAGCGGTGATGTGTGTGTTTTTTCGAAAGCTCAGCAACGCTTAAGGAGGAAGGAATGTAAACAAAAGTGGCGCCGTGTTCTTTAGGTCTCCGAGAGACCATGTAGAGACCGCGGGAGGCAGCGAAGCCTGTGTGACGTCACGCAGGGCATGATGAATGGACCGGCCTGCAGTTCTCGCTCTGACAACCTATTGAGGGGACCCAGCATTCTTGCACTCCAGCCCGCCTTTTGGCATAACCCCTAGATTGATTCTGCTTACGCTATGAGACGCAGTTTTGCAATGAAGCTTGTGCTCCTCGTTAGAATCTGACCATATTCACGTCACTTATATCACCCAGCCCACCTTTTGGTATAAACCCTGGTATAGGTTGATTCTGCTTACGTTCCGAGACGCAGTTTTGCTATGAAGCTTACGTTTTTCTTTTGAATCTGACCACATTCACATCGTTTAGAGTCATCAAGCCTATTTTTTGTTTGAAATCTTGTTCATCAAATTGATTCTGCTTACATTC
The DNA here is from genome assembly GCA_030386875.1 of Morinoia aosen. Taxonomy (NCBI): domain Eukaryota; kingdom Metazoa; phylum Arthropoda; class Malacostraca; order Amphipoda; family Talitridae; genus Morinoia; species Morinoia aosen. The sequence continues at coordinate 8,553,532 of CM059559.1, read as the reverse complement.
CAAGACGCAGTTTTGCATTGAAACTCACGCTTTTCGTTTGAATCTGACCATATTCAGCACTACGAGTACCACCAGACGTCCGACTCTGTAGGTTAATTCGGTGTACATTCACGTCACTATGTTTGGCGAAACCTTCGTTTTTTTTCGATCATGCAGTCATTTTTTACAGCTGCCGTTATGGGGCGCAGAGTTAGCGCACGAGTGCTCTTTGCTGTCATTAATTAATTCGTTAAATTTCTGATTAATAATTGCATGCATCAAATTGAGTTGGTTTCCTTGTTTCGCTTCCGTTAGAGCATGACATTGAAGCATTTGAGAGTTGAGCATTAGATGGTTGTTCAGATAATATCCTTCATCTAAAAGTCGCTCTTCTTCGAGTTTTCACTGTTCCAACGCGTGATGATTTTAGCGATGAGAGGAAATTTACTCCTAATTGTTCGGTGACTTGGATTATCCTTTTATATATTCGTCATATTTCCTATCATTTGAAGAGGGAGCACTTCCATTTCTTGCCTGCTCTTCGGAGGATGGATTTTTTTTCAAGTTGAAACTAAATCGCATTTAGGAATGTTGGAAATTTTTTTAGCTTTCTATGCCATTTAATTCGAGAGATAACGTCTCAATTATCCACGTTTTGCGTAGTAGTTTCCTCGCTTATTACACTGGAAATAATGTACTGCTAATAAGGCAAGCCAAATTTGGAAGTCAGTTTTCTGCTTATCATTTTTATAGAATGAAATCTTAAAGCAAATGATTTTGGTTAATAGTCTTCCGTCATAATTATAAAGGAGAGAAATTGAGTGTTTATGTTTTCAAAATAATTTGCAGTATGTTAAAGGAATGGTGTGTTAACAAATTACTCTCTCAGCTCATACATACCAGAGAATGAAGATACCATTAACCAATCCTGTTCGATAATTTTTCGTTAACCGTATTCAGCTGAAAAATGAAATTTTCGATGATTAATTTTAAAGTTTCGTCCAGTCAATGAATTGCTGTCACAAAGCATAACTTAGTCTTTCAAAAATACAAGGCAATTCAAAATTTTGTTGCTTAGTTTCTGAAGAGTGAATTTTTTTGCGAGACGTTTCCATTAATTCCCTCGACGTTTTTGCAGTTTTCTTGTGTAAGTCGCGGTAGGAGTCTACGTAAAAATGTCCTTCAAATTACAACTTGGATTAAAAGTTTTACATCTCTAATAATCCATAAATGTACGTTGCTAATTATGTTTTTTTCATCGTTATATAATTAGTTTTTCACTGTTAATATAAAATCAGTTATATACTTATTACCGTACTCAGGTATTACTCTCGTTTTTTCGTTTTAAATTTTCTTTCATCATCTCAGGTTCATATTTGATAATTAATGTTTAACTCGTGAAATCGATTCCATTTTTGCATCTTATTCGCGATTTTCAAGTTCTCTTAAAAGAACTCATTTCATTTTGAGTTCTTAAAAGCATTCGCTGACTCCTTTTGGACTTTATTTTGTCAAAATATCCTCAATGCTTTGCTTTACTTAGTTTTGACGCAAAAATGAATGCTCTAGAGTTAATATTAGTGTAAGAAATATAATAAAAGCTCGCGCGCAACAACGTTGGTCATAAGTAGAGCAATAAAAATCTTGCACATTCAAGTTGGTCATAAGTGAACAGTTATATCAATTCTCTCATCATATATTTAATGAAACGTCTCAAGTCTTCAGAGGAATTTAATGAATGAACATTTGTATTTGAGAGGGAAATTTTTGTCGAACCACGTTAAATTTATCAATAAAAGAATACCGTCCCGCAGTTCATGGCATTATCATAGGCTACAAAAGCTTGAAAGAATCTAAATCCTATACTAACGGAACACATCTTCAAATATTGCAGACATCTTCGAAAAACTGCAAATAAAAGTAACTGTCCTGCAAAGGAAGAACATCCACGAGATTTTTACAGCCCTGAGCGAGCCCAGGAGTAAATCACAGAATAAATGAACATATAATCAACCATAAATTATCTCTTCATGTGAGGAGTATCGCAGTGGGGCTCCCCTAGCCGCGTTGTTACGACTAGCAACAGGGCGGCGGAAGGGCAAAGGTTTGGTTTACTTATTGGTGCGCGTTTGTCCTGGGCTCATTGTTTCTATTGGCTTTCATATCTGGATATTTAAGGAGCAATTTAGGTGTGCGTTTGTCCTGAGCTCATTGTTTCTATTGGCTTTATAAAGGGAACATGACATGATAGTCAATAGTTTTAAACATTACCCTCTGTATCTAATTTTCAACGGCATTTAAGTTTTGTCGATGAACTATTCTTACAGTTGAAATACTCAATGAACTCTGCATTTCATCGAATGGGAATTTTGTGGGCAAGGCGCATTTTTATTATATACTGCAGACAGGACGTCACGTAGAAGAGGAAAGGGTGAGTTAGAAGACCTATCACTCTTATCACATCATGCACAGTTGTGCTAGCAATTTATGATGGGAGGTGTTAGGCCCTCACTCTTTTATACCTGTCAAATGATGATCTGATGATTTCATTACAAGTTCATTGCAACAACGAAAAGCTTATCGTGAAATAGGATGACATACTTATCAATATCATTTGTAACGGTAGTCAGCGTTTAGTTCTCGTGAATGGCATTGTATGATCGAATTTAACATACGATGAGCTTTACGGGCAATTAAACAAAGTATTTTGATGATGTCATAGCCTACGATTATGGCTAAGGAAAGTAAGTTTTGAAATTTATTGCACAAAATTTTCACTGGATTAGAACTTGTGTAGTAATTTATTTTTGTTGAATTTGTTTGCTTAACTTGAGCCCAAGCGTTTATCATGCATCCTAATTACTATCGTTAGTTATACCACAATTAACTTGTATTTGAATTTAATGTTGAACATCAGTTTAATCCATCGCAGTTAACGCGTTAATTCATATTTTATCCCCAGTTATCACGTTTTTGAAAAAAAACGTAACGATCAATCGAAAGACAAGAACCCATGATAAATTCAACACGTTACCGCTACCGTTTATCGCAGTCGAGCCCAAGAGATTGTTTCTCAAAAAGCAGCCATTCGCAAGCTCATCAAAACCAACAGATGCTAGAGGATGACATGAACTTCTGAGGGCAATCGGAGCCTGATTATAAACGGTCTTAGCGTCATGGTCGCGTGCTCTGCCAGTGTCTCTGACATCGCCTCAATCTTTTCCCACGCTAAGTGATTGTCGTAAGACGCGGCGGCGGCGCAAGCTTATTTTGAGGAAGAGTTTCTCTGTCATGAAACGAATTTCTCATAGAATTTATGACCTGAATACTAAGTGTGCGGCAGCCTTATGTGGCGCACACTTCGCTTGAGGTCGGCAGACCGACGATCGGAACATCGTCGGGGGATGGAGAACTCGTGGGCGGGGGAAGGAAGACCCACAGGTGATCGGTCGGCTTTGGGACTGCGCCACGGGAGACTCGGTCCGACAATGACAAATTCGCTCACCTCCCGCGGTCTCCTTCAGGTGAACTCCGCCCGGGACAACGTGGCTGCCTCGCTCTCTGCAAACACACCCGCGCACGCTGTGCTCTCTCTGGCGTGCCTCTAAGCTGCTGCAACGCGCACACTGTGCTCTCTCTTGCGGGCCTCTCAGCTGCTGCAGCGCGCACACTGTGCTCTTTTTGGCGTGCCTCTAAGCTGCTGCAACGCGCACACTGTGCTCTCTCTGGCGTGCCTCTAAGCTGCTGCAGCGCGCACACTGTGCTCTCTCTGGCGTGCCTCTAAGCTGCTGCAACGCGCACACTGTGCTCTCTCTTGCGGGCCTCTCAGCTGCTGCAGCGCGCACACTGTGCTCTTTTTGGCGTGCCTCTAAGCTGCTGCAACGCGCACACTGTGCTCTCTCTTGCGGGCCTCTCAGCTGCTGCAGCGCGCACACTGTGCTCTCTCTTGCGGGCCTCTCAGCTGCTGCAGCGCGCACACTGTGCTCTTTTTGGCGTGCCTCTAAGCTGCTGCAACGCGCACACTGTGCTCTCTCTGGCGTGCCTCTAAGCTGCTGCAGCGCGCACACTGTGCTCTCTCTGGCGTGCCTCTAAGCTGCTGCAGCGCGCACACCGTGCTCTCTCTGGCGTGCCTCTAAGCTGCTGCAGCGCGCACACTGTGCTCTCTCTGGCGTGCCTCTAAGCTGCTGCAGCGCACACACTGTGCTCTCTCTGGCGTGCCTCTAAGCTGCTGCAGCGCGCACACCGTGCTCTCTCTGGCGTGCCTCTAAGCTGCTGCAACGCGCACACTGTGCTCTCTCTGGCATGCCTCTAAGCTGCTGCAGCGCGCACACTGTGCTCTCTCTGGCGTGCCTCTAAGCTGCTGCAGCGCGCACACTGTGCTCTCTCTGGCGTGCCTCTAAGCTGCTGCAACGCGCACACTGTGCTCTCTCTGGCGTGCCTCTAAGCTGCTGCAGCGCGCACATTGTGCTCTCTCTGGCGGGCGTCTAAGCTGCTGCAGCGCGCACACCGTGCTCTCTCTGGCGGGCCTCTAAGCTGCTGCAGCGCGCACACTGTGCTCTCTCTTGCGGGCCTCTAAGCTGCTGCAACGCGCACACTTTGCTCTCTTTGGCGTGCCTCTAAGCTGCTGCAGCGCGCACACTGCTCTCTTTGGCGTGCCTCTAAGCTGCTGCAACGCGCACACTGTGCTCTCTCTGGCGGGCCTCTAAGCTGCTGCAGAGCGCACACTGTGCTCTCTCTTGCGAGCCTTCTAGATTCTGTAACTAAATTGCAAAGACAATCGCTAAAAATGTAGTTGCATCCATAATTTGCCACCAATAGTTGAGTAATTTTACTCCGACTAGCACTGGCTGGTACCAAAGTTGCTAAGTTCTGCAACGCATAGAAAAACTCATAAAGCCCCAAAAATTCCAATGTACTCCGATTAAATACTATGATCTAAGATGGTATTTTTTTCTAGGTGTTTGTAATAATCTTGTTTGAATCCATTTCTCATATCCAATCTGCAGGGTCAGAAATATGACGTTTAAGCGCTTGTTTAATGAAATCTACATTGTGTTACGTATGTGGAGAGAAATTGTGGTATCGTGTATCGCTATTCAGTTGAGTACGTGGATAGAGAGAGAGGGAGATACAGCACCGGCAATTGTGCCCTTACGTAATCTACAAAAAAAACTTAGAGAACGCAATACCGGATTATTATAGACGTAGATGAGACAAGATTATACGAATCCTGAAAACATGATGCACTATACGTATATCAGTAAGACCTTCAACTACAAAAAAAAAACAGAGAGAACGTAACTCCAGATTAACATAGACGTACACGAGGAGATTATAAGAGTCCTAAAGATATGACGCGCTTTACATCAGTACTACCTGTGTGCTTCTCAAGTCCATAAGGGCATGACTCCTGCGTTGTGGGAACAAGTCTCAGGGAACATGTAGCTCAGGGAACACGACTTCAAGGGAATTCTACCCTCGGAGGTTGAGGTCAGATTCACTCAGCTTATTCTACACAGTCTTGGCTGTAGAATTTTGCCCACTATTATGTATTCCATAAATAATTACACATCACGAAATTCATTTCAAATCTCAGAACTTTCCCCGTATTTATCAAACTTGATTATTTCCAAGTTCTTCATGCTTCAAATATGTAGTGCGGAGTTAATTATCAGTTGATTAAAAATATGTTTCGCTTGAAATTGTTTTTAAAAGATTATGAGAACAAACGTGAGCCGTTAAGAGGAACTAATTGAAAGTGCGATATATGTGTGCACTTCGACATAAAAAATATAAAGTTCATGTTTTGATTTTTCAATCGTACGAAACTAGACCTTGAAAAATCTTCTTTTGACTAATCGCTTGGGGACTGAAATTTTTAGGGCGTAGCTAATATTACACAATAAAATATATGATATGGTATTATAAAGCTAAACGAATAAAATGAAATATTAGTCACTAGAACATTAGAAACTGTTAAAAACGAAACAAATGCCCTTCAAGGAAAAAGTTGCGGTGCATAAATAGGGGAAATAAAAAGTGATATTAAGGTTAAAAAAAAATATAAGGCTTTTTGAAGCTAAAAACGAGAAGTTAGAACGTCCGAAGTCCCAAAGCTCATCGAGATCTACAATCAGACACAGCTTGAATTTCTCTCTGTGTTCTGTAACGCAAAGAAAAAACTCATAAAATTCTAAAAGAGGATCGTGGAGAAACATTACTGTTCTATTAATGATACAGTCGTCATAATTTGAATCGTTAAAGCATCGAGCCAATCAGAGCTTAATTGACCAAAACAACCGCCGGCAACCTAGATGACACTTAAGGTTCCTTTATTGTCTTACTACACAACTGATCAGTTCACATTGCACACGATTGTCTCTGTTAATACGCGCCGGCGATACTCAAGCTCTGATCGTAATCTTTCGGTAGAAATAGGCGGCTATTCTGTGCCCTTTTTGTAGAACATTCAGAAGCAGGTCTGATGAGTTTATAGCGATTGTCTCGTAATTTGCACCATGGAAACTGAATTCTAATCATTTTTTTTCCTTCGCTAGGAGTAGAAGATTCCGCTGACGATTTCTCCAGAACTGTATGACGTTTAGGGGCGCTTTTTAAAGCGGCTTGTGGACAGTTAAATCGAAAGAATGTCTGTTGTGAAATCTCCGTCAAGACTTCATTAAAAGAGGATGAATTCTTCATCAATTGTGCCTTTGAGAGGAGATACAACTCTTGAGATTTGCAGAAAGATTTATATTCTTCTATTATGGCCATGCAATTAATTATCGGAAAGTAAGAGCTACACGTTCTCTTTGACATTTCCAAATCGTTTGAGCACATCTGGTCGCATATTGAGCATTGAGTGGCTACTTCTAACAAAAGCTTATTGATCATGGCAGTAAACGCTGCAGTAGAATACAGTATTAAATATTAGCTAGACTAAAACTTACCAGCCCCAAAACAAAAGCTCAAGCTTAGCAAAATCCAGGTTTAAATCAAAGCGCATCGTCTCTAAGAAAACCCACACACACACTCGCGTCTCCTCACAACGCTCACCTTTTGCGGCCTTGCATTGAAGGTGAACGCAAATGTGATAAACGAAGGTGCTCGGGACGATCCCATTGATGATATATCAATTTAAGGTCCCAACAAGATCTCTTCAGGAGGATCTTATGCAAATGCGGCCTGCGTTATTCGCAGCACGGACCAAGTGTTTAGCTTGATGGCATCCGCGATAGAGATCGAGAGAACACCCTGATGCGTCCCAGATAAACCGTCTGACACGGGACCATGCTGCATGATGCATCGTCTTGTTCTTTCTCGTGTAGTCTTGATAAATAACCCACAAATGCATAAGGATTGTCTGGACTGATTTTCACTTTCGTAAAAATGCGTGTGCTTTTCGGTTGTAAGGCAAGCGTTTCTAGGGGGACGTCTCTCAGATTACCGGCTGTTTGAAGTCGAGGAATGTAGGGGATGTACCGGAGACATATTAGTCATCTGCACTCTCAAAATTGACGTATGTAAATCAAGGATAAAATTCTAAATCTTTCGTTAGTGGTTTTTGAGGTGAGTGATGTACTTTTATTCCCACTGCAATTCTTAGTTTTGTGAGTAACGAAAGGTACTGGTGCGACAGTTTGTGAGTAACAATAGGTACTGGTGCGACAGTTTGTAAGTAACAATAGGTACTGGTGCGGCAGTTTGTGAGTAACAAAAGGTACTGGTGCGACAGTTTGTAAGTAACAATAGGTACTGGTGCAACAGTTTGTAAGTAACAATAGGTACTGGTGAGACAGTTTGTGAGTAACAATAGGTACTGGTGCGATAGTTTGTAAGTAACAATAGGTACTGGTGCGACAGTTTGTGAGTAACAATAGGTACTGGTGCGGCAGTTTGTGAGTAACAAAAGGTACTGGTGCGACAGTTTGTAAGTAACAATAGGTACTGGTGCGACAGTTTGTGAGTAACAATAGGTACTGGTGCGACAGTTTGTGAGTAACAATAGGTACTGGTGCGACAGTTTGTAAGTAACAATAGGTACTGGTGCGACAGTTTGTGAGTGACAATAGGTTCTGGTGCGACAGTTTGTGAGTAACAATAGGTACTGGTGCGACATTTTGTAAGTAACAAAAGGTACTGGTGCGACAGTTTGTGAGTAACAATAGGTACTGGTGCGACAGTTTGTAAGTAACAATAGGTACTGGTGCGACAGTTTGTGAGTGACAATAGGTTCTGGTGCGACAGTTTGTGAGTAACAATAGGTACTGGTGCGGCAGTATATATATTTTTTCGCCCACGGGGGAATAAAGTAGAACGAAACAGAGTTTACTATTGAGAACTTCATGATATTTGAAAGAATCGCACATCGGTCTTGTTGAGTAAAGTCTTTAATTTTGCTTAAAAGGAAGTCATTAATTATTGATTTATGCCCAATATTTCTTGGATGTTAATGATGAACTTGCTCGTGAAATTTCAGGTCGAGGTCCCGAGCTGAGAGATAGTTAGGTAGACCTTTTGTTGTTGAAATAGAATTGGGGTATCATTTGCATTGCATAAACAATTCAGATTTATATTAACTCAAGATAGTTTCAGTTTGTATACGAGGTTTTTCTACTGAATTAGTTACTTTAATTTTATCATTGATGTTTACCATGAGTATCTCGAGACATATCAGGGTTGCTTAAACAGCGGAAGTAAAGTGTTTGTTGAATGTACTTTTTTTACAAAAAGCTAAAATGTTTCTATTTTTGAGAAATAAACACTTTCTAACTACGTAATGGTTGTTTCGCGGCCATGCTAAGCCAAGCCTCAATTAACTTGTTGTGCTGTGAAAGACCATAGCCTGGATAAACATATGCCTGAGACCACAGTCATGTTTTGCTATTGATACTGAGTTCTCATTGCAGTATCATGAGTTAGAATGACGCGCAGACAGTTGTCTAATTAATGAGATATTTACTCAAATGGTTTGCGTATATCGAGCTGAATTTCATGAGCTCGTTAGGACCAAAAACTACATCTGCAGAAAGTCTGTTGCAGTGGTAAGGATCACGCCATAAGATGTGCTCGGAAGCAAACGAGCTGCGCTAGTACCTCACCTCAACATGACACTGCAGCACGGAAGTACCTATTTAAAAGTCGTCATTACCACTTTGACTGCAACGTGCGCCACATGTGACCACGGAGGGGATTTTCATAATGCTACTCACGGACCAGTAGTCACAAACTCAATTTTCACAAATACTCAAAGAAAGCTAAATAAGAGCATGATCCAGTTAATGATTGCTATTTTCAGAATTGCTTATTACAATTCACTTTAAATTTGAACTGAATATTGAACCTTCAGTTTTACTAATTGAAGTCCGAGTGTTAGACTGAGCGTTAAATACCGCAATGTGAGACAGGTAACTCAATTCAGCGCAGTAACGAGGGGCAGATGCCGCAACAACATCGATGGCTGCCGAAGCTGCTGCGCGGCTGCGCAAAATTACGCCAATTCACGAACACAACACACCCCCTACATGCAGCCACTGCTCTAAAATGGCATTTTTAAATTTAGTTATAAAATATATAAAATGACTGAAATTACTACTGAGAGCCAACGCTGCTAGCCTCTTGAATGATGCGCTGATTGACGGTGGCTTACCCAAACCACAGCAGCGATTTTTAATAGGGTGTAGTCCCAGTATTGTTACTTATTAAAAATTCCTGCCTTGACTGGAGCAGGGCAACGATAGTTCACAAGGCTGGCACCACCGCACGCAGAGGCTGAGCCCGAAAAGGTTTCACTTGACTGCAGAAGTTGCACAAAGCGGGGCAGTTTTGTGCAGAAACTTGGCAGTTTCGGCCGCTATCTAAGATATTGCGACGACTTGCCCTGACGCGAATGTTGCTACTCTAAACTGCGCTGAGCGAGTCTCATTGTAAAAATCCGCTGAAATTATGATGATGATTTGTACTTGGTTGGATGATTTCCGTACATTTCTACAGAAAGATCTTTCATCAAATACACAATCGAGTTGATAAGAACAAACCGTTTATATAAACATCAACGAGCGCAGTGAATGCTCGGTAGGTAGTAATCTCAAATGATTGTGTAAAAAAAGGGGCTAAACACTATTTCTGTACTATTTTAATTCGTCAGAAAAATTCTAAGATGGGTATCGTTTTTTCTCGTTTTTAATAGGTCAGAGTATAATCGCATGGTTTCGAAAAAACAGGTTATTTAAAAGCGAAAGAATATAGTTTGTCATTAATACCTTGAATTTCTAACTAATACTTGATGTAATTAAGTCTGTAATCATCAATGAGCGAGTAGTGAGATGCATTCAAAAAGACATGGTGAGATACACTTAAAAGAATATTGTAGCAGACTGTTGAGACATTATAATGCTAGGATACAGTTTTTATACACACGTGTCTTTTTAGTTCGCTTTGGTCAATAACGAGCATTCAGTATCGCATTCGTTCAATGTGCTCACCAAGCAAAATAACCTAGTCTACATTTTTCGCCGCCTGCATGCACTTTTTTTGCCGCCTAAGCGATTTAAGGGCTAAATCGTTAAAATTAAATCGATTAAAGTAAGACGTTAGTTACGTTTTTTTATCCCTTATGTACTCTACAAACGGACTGATGTTTAATAAGTTTGTAACTCGAATAGGTCGTCGTAAAAGAGTTCGCGTAAAATGCAGTAAAAGAGAACAATCTTTTGATTTAAGTTTTGTTCTGAGACACAACGTTCATGGGAATAATATCCACTCTCAATATTCAATATTCGTGTGAAATGCAGTAAAAGAGAACAATCTTTTGATTTAAGTTTTGTTCTGAGACACAAAATTCATGGGAATAATATCCACTCTCAATATTCAATGCCCTCTAGGGCGGGAATTCTGAAATCAAGTTTTTTAGTTACAACAAAATGAAATTTGTTTGTGCGTATAAATCAGTGCAATCTATAAAATGAGAGAAATAACTCAACAGAACCTCAAGAAATTGGAACCAGTTTTCACAGAGTTCTAAAATAAGTCATGCAAGGTGTGAATACTTACGAAAATTTTGATTAGGTAAAGATGCTGTTTGTTATGTTCATTAAATCTACAGCTCAATTTCATTCTTTGCGTGTGTGGACACTCTAACGAATCGTTGGTTTTCAGGGGTGTGATACAACTATTGAACGTCGATATTACATGTTATTTTACTTCTTTATATCCCCTCGCTAATTTCCAGCACTCGGTGGATTAGATCCATCAAGATGAGCTAAAGATCTATGTTCAAGATACTCACTGTGAAATCCGGCATTTCTTGAAATCATAAAAGGGGAATGCTAGCATGAGATGGTTGGTATTGAAAAGAATTGAGTAGCCCAAAATGGCTTTTTAAGCCGACGTATCCTGCGTTTTTTCTATTAACCAAGTCTAACTTTTTCGCCGGAGAATGCATGTTTTTCGCCGCCCAAGCGATTTAATTTCTCGGGTGGCATGCTATTCGCCGCCCAAGCGATTTAATTACTCGGCTGGCGAAAAAAATACATGCAGGAGGCGAAAAAGTTAGACTGGGTAAGGCTAGGTTCATTTGAATCACGTTATCATTTAAAACCAATTGAAAGTATCATTGTCTGTATCCTCTCTGGCTTTTTTTTCTCACAAAACCCCAAAGTTTAGGGTTTTTAAAATCAAATTAATCAATAAAACCATTTTAACCGACAGCAACCTGGCATGTGAGTCACTCAGTGGCCTATATGACCAGCCTTCTCTTTAAAAAATCCAACCTTGATTATTTCAGCAAAAAAAAACTATTTCAAAAATGCCTTTACTCTAAGAAACCCAAACTTTATTATTTACCCTAAAAAACCGAATATACCGAAAACGCCCATACGGCAACACCGGTCAGAAGTGGGCACTCGTCTCCGGCATATCTCTGTCACAATCACCCCACCGCGGTCCCAACCTCCACAATCACGAGTGTCAGACTCCCTACGGAGTCTCTGTCTCCCAACTCCCTAATTGATTTACTGATTTTTGAGCTCGTCTCATGAAGAATACAGGCTTATATCTCTGATCAATTTCAGCCGTCAGATGTAAGACCAGTTAAGAATCTATGAAGAATGGGAGAGATACGTAGAGTTGTGGGACATTCATTTCTTGGAGATTAATGGGGCTTGATTTTCAACTCTTTTTTCCTTGCGTTCGAAAATTTTTCAAGGAGTTTATTTCAACGTTCTGTTGTCGGAGATTATACGGTTATTCATCACTAATCTCAATTAAGAAAAATAAGAAGGGTTTTCATTACTAATAACGATTAGGAGATTACAATGGTGCACGATAACTAATTATAACTGAGAAAATAAGACGGTTAGTGATTATTAATAACGATTAAGAAAATGAAAAGGTTATTGATCTTTAATCACGTTTAAGGAAAAACGAAGGAGACTGTTGAATGCTCCTAAATAGTTGCATTGTTTTCAATAAGACTTCAAAAGGAAATTCTGAGATAAAAAGTACAATGAATTAATTAAAATTTAGATGCTGTATATACCTCTTCTGTTTCAAATGAAAATTGTTTACAATAAATATAGACGTAAAATAGACCCCCGTTGACTTGTGGTCAACTCTAAGAAAGATTTGCACCGAATCCGCGAAAATGAATAACAAGGCATACAAAACATATTTATTACATGTATCTGATGTTAAACTTTTTACACTTCCTGAGCACGAATAAAATACCTCTCAATTCCGACAGTGCACAGAAAATGAATAAAAAGGTATTTAAAAGGTATTTATTACATGTATCTGATGTTAAACTTTTTACACTTCCTGAGTACGGATAAAATGCCTCTCAATTCCGACAGTGCACAGAAAATGAATAAAAAGGGATTTAAAAGGTATTTATTACATGTATCTGATGTTAAACTTTTTACACTTCCTGAGCACGGATAAAATGCCTCTCAATTCCGACAGTGCACAGAAAATGAATAAAAAGGGATTTAAAAGGTATTTATTACATGTATCTGATGTTAAACTTTTTACACTTCCTGAGCACGGATAAAATGCCTCTCAATTCCGACAGTGCACAGAAAATGAATAAAAAGGGATTTAAAAGGTATTTATTACATGTATCTGATGTTAAACTTTTTACACTTCCTGAGCACGGATAAAATGCCTCTCAATTCCGACAGTGCACAGAAAATGAATAAAAAGGGATTTAAAAGGTATTTATTACATGTATCTGATGTTAAACTTTTTACACTTCCTGAGCACGGATAAAATGCCTCTCAATTCCGACGGTGTTCAGTGTTCTGTAAAACTCATCAGATCAGAAATAATCACCATGCGTACATATTTTTCGAACACCAACTTGCTCGAAAACACAATTTTTCATATGAGGAACAACAGTGTTGAAAAGTATTAAGTGGAATAAGCTGTACAATCAAAAAAATGTTTTGTTAACTGTCAGTGAAGCAGCATGAGAAGCAATTAACACTTTAGAAATAATAGTATTAGTCAAAATACTAAAATACTCGGCCAAAACCTTATCAGGACAAAAGACCTCAGCATTTAACTCACACCTCGTTTCAAACACAGTTAGTTGCTTCCATTATTCCTAGGATTTTGTATTATATTATTTGCTATTATTGTCCTTTTTAGTTGCTTACTTGTTGATGGCAGATTCTATTCCCTCTGAGTGTGAACTATCATAGCTACCTGAGTTCAACATAGCGACTGCACAGTTCTGGTTTTCGATAGCACGTCGCTACAATCAAATTGTTCTGCGAACAAGATGGAGTTGTAATACTGAGCGAAGACCACGATCTTTCAACTCTGCAACAGAATTACTTTTAAGTTATGCTTAGGATCAAGACATGAGGAAAACCGCTAGATATCGAAGCATTAGCCATTGTAATCGAACGACGTTCAGAGCAAAATATTACAGACATCTACTCCTCCCAATAATTATTAGGACAATTCGATCCGAAAATTTTACAAAAAGTTACACACCTCCTGTGAGGATGCAGGGAATATTCGTTAGGGGAAAAAATTTAAAATTTGAGGAAGTTTCTATTTAGTTTCGAAACATTTTCAGTTAGCCTTTGATGTGAAGAAACCTAAGATTTCAAGACATGGCGGACACAGCTCAATAAATACTTGAATTTCTGTAGGTTTCAAATGGCTTTAATTATTGTATTCTGCATGGAGACAAGACAAGAAAGACTAGGTACGAAAGAAAAACAGAGAAGAAGAAGGAAAGGAAGAAAGAAAAAAGGAGAAAGAAATTGTAAATTACAAGAAAATGAAAGAAAGAATTAATAAAATATTCTAAATATTCTAAGAATCATTCTAATGTTATTATTGGTTATAAAAAAACAATACTAACATTAGAACGATTTTTTGCACTGTGTTATTTCGCTAAATTTTACGCACCTAGATCAAGACTCCACAGCACAGTATTAAATTTTAATGGAAGATCTGAAATGAAATTATTTTTTTTAAACGACTGGTAAATAATGGTAATTATTGTTTAGTGATTAATATATGGTGTAACCCTAGTTTACATCACATTCGATTACAAGTATCCATCTTTAATTTGTAACACTCACTTACAACCCATTTAGTTAGTTACTCCTAACCAATTCGTAACATTTGCTCTTCAGGAAAAATACGCATGTATTTCTCAAGTATAATTTGCAAGGTTGTGACTTGGTGTATAAGGGACGTGAAAAATATGAGTGTGTTGAGTGTTACGTGAAAACGAGAGGGGGTTGAGTGGTACGTGAAGACGAGAGTGAATTGATTGGTACGTGAAGACGAGAGTGGGTTGAGTGGTACGTGAAGACGAGAGTGGGTTGAGTGGTACGTGAAGAAGAGAGAGGATTGAGTGGTACGTGAAGACGAGAGTGTTGAGTGACGTGTGAAGAATAGAGTGTGTTGAGTGGGACGGGAAAAAGAGTAGAACGTGAAAAAAAGAGTGGTTTGAGTAAGAAGTGAAGAAGAGAAGAGATTGAGTAGGACGTGAACAAGAGAAGAGATTGAGCAGGACGTGAGCAATAGACCGGGCTGAGTAGGACGTGAACAAGAGAAGAGATTGAGCAGGAGACGTGAGCAATAGACCGGGCTGAGTAGGACGTGAACAAGAGAAGAGATTGAGCAGGACGTGAGCAATAGACCGGGCTGAGTAGGACGCGAAGAAGAGAAGAGATTGAGCAGGAGACGTGAGCAATAGACCGGGCTGAGCAGGACGTGAAGAAGAGAAGAGATTGAGCAGGACGTGAGCAATAGACCGGGCTGAGCAGGACGTGAACAAGAGAAGAGATTGAGCAGGACGTGAGCAATAGACCGGGCTGAGTAGGACGCGAAGAAGAGAAGAGATTGAGCAGGACGTGAGCAAAAGACCGGGCTGAGCAGGACGTGAAGAAGAGAAGAGATTGAGCAGGAGACGTGAGCAATAGACCGGGCTGAGCAGGACGTGAACAAGAGAAGAGATTGAGCAGGACGTGAGCAATAGACCGGGCTGAGTAGGACGCGAAGAAGAGAAGAGATTGAGCAGGACGTGAGCAAAAGACCGGGCTGAGCAGGACGTGAAGAAGAGAAGAGATTGAGCAGGAGACGTGAGCAATAGACCGGGCTGAGAAGGACGTGAAGAAGAGAAGAGATTGAGTAGGACGTGAGCAATAGACCGGGCTGAGCAGGACGTGAAGAAGAGACTGGGCAGTGAAGGCTAGATCGCCATTCGTTATTCGTGACCACGGGGGGCATCACCGCGTTATCAGGCGCTATCAGTTAATGGGTCCCGCGCAGATAAGGGGCGCTGTACGGCGCGGTGCAGGCCGCCCGGGCAACACTGGCCCCTCTGTGGCACGGCGCCCCCCAGCGGGCAATAAGTGACATGATCAGTGCCTGGTGCCACATCTGAAACCAACTCCAACATATACAACTGTAAAATATGCCCTGCGACCAGTCTTCGCTGTGTCGCCTAACACGTAGCCCAAAACAACAAGGATGTTTGAGGGACTGTTTTTTGTAATCGATAATCACTTCGCAGTGCATCGTTTGTGAGTGATAAATTTGAAATCTAGCTCTGTTATCGTCGCAAGATAATTTGGTTAATCAGGGTTAAGTTGAACCACTTTGCAGGTTGGTTGATGTTTTGTCGGTGAATAGCGAGCCTGAGTTGATATGAGCATGATCGTCATGAGGATAGCTTAATTCGTTCTGGTAATGATGAACATTTTACACGGGACGGCTAACATTCTCGGCGTGATGTTATTATAAAAATTATAAGAGCATAATCATCATTAGGTTATTCGAATAGCTGAAATAAAAAAAAATTCTGGAAAATCATGAGGTTAGTCGAACAGTTGATATAAAGAAACTTTCCCCAAACTAAAGTTTAGATCGCAATAATTTTGGAAGTGAGGGATCAGCTGTCGATGTGTCAATGGCTATTAGAGGAAAATTGTCGTAGGATTTGGCCTAAAGTTCTATTTCAACAAATCTGCACTTAAAGAAGCTGACTCTCACCATAATGGGGATTTTCAAGTTAGATTTTTTATTGATTTGTGAATGCGGGTTGAGTATCATCTGTATTAATGATATAACAGGAGCAAAAATATCATAATAATGATGGTATTGTTTACTAATTACATGCATAGATAGCACATAGCTCAGTATCAAATGTGATTCTTATTAAAATTAAGCCTCAAATTGAATAAAGCTTCATAAATGAATTAGTGTTTTGTCTATTTGGGAAGATATCTACACACACACAAAGAATTTTATTCTCTGTTCAAGGATCAGCGATTATCTTGTATCTATATAAGATAATCAGCTTCACTATAATGTGATATAAAGTGCTAGTTTTCAAACTCTTTGTTATTTTATAAGTTTCTTCTCAGTGTATCAATGCTACGGACTTGTATTTATGGCAAGTTATCAGATTTTTTATCTTAATTCTAACGTATTTTCATTATGGTGTCTTCTTGCTTATCGATTGAATAAAGAGAAACTATGGAGCTTTCAGATCCGATTGAAGAACGTTCCTTGGCAAAATTGGTAATTTTGCTAATATTTTAAAGAAATGCTTACAGTAGAAAGGATCGCCAACTATAGAAATTTTCGGATGGATTGTTTTCAGCAGTGTTAAAATTGAACGTAGACTACTTTCCGTGAGCTCTAGTGGATATTTGTAAGAAAATCACTAAGGCTAAGGTTAGGAATTGTTCCATGCTTTGCACACTAATGCTGGTTTTCTGTTATCTGTGAGTGGGTAAAGAAGAATGTGCTGTTCATTTGAGATAAGAAGTGTGATCACCAGAGCTGTGACTTCTAATACTTCTGTAAAAGTGTCTGGTGAGGTATTTTTAGGCTTTTTTCCAATTTGTGCCATATTTTTAAATGTAGAATTTCTACGTTGATTTTAATTTCAACTCTAAGGAATTTCAACGTAATTGAGAATACATTTTTTATTATATGAAACCGATATAATATTATTTGACAAAAATGCTTTACCTATCCATGAGTTAACAATCTCTGTTTTTTTTGACATAACGAGTCAAATCGAATATAGCTACTGACAGACTCCTCACTTTGGTTTCTAGAGAAATGTTTGAAGTCGATATCTATAAAAGACTTGAAATTCGAGACCCGGTAGCTGACAATTTTTTACTTTAATGACCTAGAGATATGAAAGGGGAACATGATGTTAGTTATAATATAATTAAATAAATAGTTTATTTTGTATTATTGGTTATAAATTCGGTTGAATGGGTCTCTCGTTTTTGCGTCAAACTGATTTTGCCGTGAAACTGAGAATTTTCCTCGGATATATATAACGTTCTTACTATTACAACTTTGCCAAGCTTGAGGTCTTTTTTCAGCGACAGGGATGTCAATATCTCTTAGTTGTTTTACAGTTTTAATGAGGACATTATGTATTGTAAACAGGAAATACTAATTTATTAGTTCTAAAGGGCATTATCGAGCATTTGTCGAAATTAAATCTTGTTTGCCAGGTTCAGTCCATAGGAGTTAGTTGAGGTCCGTTTGGACGGTAACTATTACTCACTGTAAGAACACCCTTTCACAAAATTTCATTTCTTTTAGAAATTGATTCCCATGGTGATTTTGAGGGGAAATTTGATGTAAATGAAGAAGAGGAGTGGGCTCAAATTGCTTCTTTTAGCGGTGCTACTTGCGCTCAGCAACTAAAGGACAAAAATGTAAATTAATATTTCCAAAGAAGCGTTGAAACGAAACGGCTTGAATCGTTTCATTAAAATGATTTTAAAGTTCTTCTTTGCTATAACCTTCATAATTAAACTGCTTAGCATAAAAGACATTCCTAATTTTATCAATGAAATTTGCCAGAAACAAGTCTTTTGAGCTCATGAATTTCGGGGCAAACATCCATTTTATCAAAATGTGACTTATAACCCATGCCATAACATTCCTTACCTAGAGTGTGGTCGTTGAATGAAAAACACGAGTGACAGAAGTAGGTTCATCTCAGTTCTCTTTCTGTCGAGGTATACAGGACCTTGAGTGATGTTTTATTGGAACAAATGATGCATGTTATTTTGTATGATATGATATATTGTTTTTCCGATTTTCTTATCTCTCTAGTAATTGAATAATTAGAGCAGTTGTATAATTCAGATAATTGTTTTAATCGTTTTATTTGAAGTATAGATCACATTATTTTAATTTGAAGAAGTAATATAATTAGGACAGCTGTATAATTCAAAGCATTTTATAGTTCGTTTTATTTGAATTATGGGTCACATTCTTAGCATCATTCGTGACAGTTCTTAGCATCATTCGTGACAGTTCTTAGCATCATTCGTGACAGTTCTTAGCATCATTCGTGACAGTTCTTAGATCATTCGTGACAGTTCTTAGCATCATTCGTGACAGTTCTTAGCATCATTCGTGAAAGTTCTTAGCATCATTCGTGACAGTTCTTAGCATCCGTCGTGACAGTTCTTAGCATCATTCGTGACAGTTCTTAGCATCATTCGTGGCAGTTCTTAGCATCATTCGTGACAGTTCTTAGCATCATTCGTGAAAGTTCTTAGCATCATTCGTGACAGTTCTTAGCATCCGTCGTGACAGTTCTTAGCATCATTCGTGAAAGTTCTTAGCATCATTCGTGGCAGTTCTTAGCATCATTCGTGGAAGTTCTTAGCATCATTCGTGACAGTTCTTAGCTTCATTCGTGACAGTTCTTAGCATCATTCGTGAAAGTTCTTAGCATAATTCGTGACAGTTCTTAGCATCATTCGTGACAGTTCTTAGCATCATTCGTGGCAGTTCTTAGCATCTGAGGCTGTATGGAATGAATTTCATCCTGTGTGTTTGCTACAAGTGGTTGGACAGCTTAGGTTTATTTACGTACACCTATTCTCTTACGTACGAACAAAACTTACTAGCATATCTCTACGCTGTAGTACAATAATTTGAGCGTTCATTTTGAAAATAAAATTCAAATATCTTCAGTTGTGTATTTATTCACATTTAAATTTCCAGCGACGTAACTTTATGATTGTGAAAAGAAAAACATGAAATAATTTATTGAAATAACTACTTTATTTTAAAATAGTGAAGTGACTTATGCGCCACCTTGTACATGGAATATTGGTTAATACATAAAAAGCATTTTGAGCTTGCTTGGTTAGTTGGTCTAATTTTTTCGCCGCCTGCATGTTTGTTTTTTACCCCTCAAGCAATGAAATGGCTTGGGCGGCGAAAAACATGAATGGTCCGGCGAAAAAGCTAGACTGGGCAGTACGAGGCATTCAGCTTTAACTTTGTTCGAGAATAGAGCGCAATTCAGTTGCTCAATAACTGAACCACAATTTTATTGAAGCTTGAATGCTAGTGGGTCAAATTGCCACGGCCATAGCGCCTCTTCTGCACTTGTGATGCTTTTGAAGACTAGTCGGCAAATTTTTGGTTGCAAAAACTCATTTAAATCGTTTTGTGAGTTTTTTTCGAAAGACTTTGCTCAATTACAAGGAATTATGCTCCGTAACAAAATAAATCATTATGTTTTTCGTTTAATATAAATTGTTTACATATTTATATGTTGGTATACAAATTGATATATTCCAGTTCATTCGCAATTTTTTCAATAATTATACCTGTGTCATCACCATGAAACAAAATTTCGAGGGAGGCTACCACGATGAGAAGTGGAAAACAACTCAGGATATCGTAATTTATAGTAACACTGCAATTTTATCCTTGATTTAGAGGGGAAAAAAAGCAAATTAATTGACGTGAAAGTCCAAAGTCTGCAAGAAAGCTGCGAAAAACTTAGTGAATTCTGGTGAACGAAATCCGTAGACTTTCTTGGGTGAAGCGTCTGCCATTCCGAGCATTTAGTACTGCAGGAATTTTATCAATTATTAAATGATTCTTTTAGCTTTTTCAATTGTATTTATCTTATTGAACTTACTTATGCAATTTTTCTTTGTTTTATTGAACTTATTAAACTTAATTATACAATTTTTTCTTGAACTTATTCAATTTGCTTATGCGATTTCCCTTTGTATCATTGAACTTATTAAATATATTCATACAATTTTTTTGTTTTGTTAAACTCATTCAATTCACTTACACAATTCTTCTTTGTTTTTTACCTTATTGAAGTTGAATCATTTTTCTTTGTTTTATTTAAGTTATCAAGCGTTTTCAGAACATTTTGTACGGGCCCAGGAATATCTACCTGCATTTATTCAAGATACTAGTTTGTTTTATCCTCAGCAACTAGGTCAAGAACATTCATTTGTTTACTATATAAAGATTCGCAAACTACGCTAGTGAAAGATAATTTAACGGTGCTTATTATTTACAGTCCACTGCACGTCCAAAAGAAACTTATATGAAGAAAAAAATCAGTTTTCTGCACTGCATCATTTATAAAACTCATCTGAAAGCTTAAATGTTTCATCATATGTGTCATTGAAGTGTAAGATATAAAAAATTAGAAAATGAGCGTAATTTTAAAATCGGACGAATGGATTTTGTGTGACAGTCTTTTAATTACATGAGAAAGATTTAGAAATCAGGATTTAATAGAATAGTATTACTGCGAAGCTCACCATTTCTGTGCGAATTCGAAAAAAAATGCGCTTGAGGTAACGTTCCGAAGAATATTTTAATGATAATAAAAGTGGACATTAGAACTTCCTAGCAAAGAACATACTCATGTGACCCCGCGTGTTATAAAGGATTGCAGTACTGATGTATTACAGTACAGCACTTCTGTAGATCCATTACTGTACAGTACTTCCGATTTTTACGGATCTATCACAGCATTGTACTTATCAGTATAGTACTTCTGATGCATAACAGATGTATTACAGTACTGAGTTATTACAGTTCAGTACTTCTGATGTATTAGAGATTTATATATTACAGTAGTGTCGTATTACAGTGCAGTACTTCTGATGTATTACTGAACAGATGATATATTACAGTGCTGATGCATTACAGAACAATACTTCTAATACATAACAGGTACATTACAGCCCCAAAAATTACAGTACTTCTGTACTATTGGTGGTAATAATTACAGGATGAGTTAGTCACTTTCAACCCAAGTATGAAAGCATAATGAATCAGGTCCTCGTTAATTTCATCTTGATATTGACAGTCGAGTGCTGTACGATAGTTTAAAAATATGTACAAATCTGGTCCGACTGCGATATCTTCGATTTGTGAAAATTTTCTGGTTATTCTGAGTGCGAAGTCTTCGACTTGTATTATTTATATTGATAGTTTTTCTTGGTACAGTGTGCGTGAGGAATAGTGTTAGCATTTCTCCATGGTTCACGTTAGTAACGAAGTATTACAAGCGTTCTTGTTTGCAGTTCCCATTGTGAACTGAAATATCGCTCAGAATAGGTGTTCAACTGAGCGTTCAATTTCCCATTTTCTATTACTTCCCGTATAACTATTACTTCCCGTATTACTATTACTTCCCGTATTACTATTACTTCCCGTATTACTATCAATTCCCGTATTACTATTACTTCCCGTATTACTATTACTTCCCGTATTACTATTAATTCCCGTACTACTATTACTTCCCGCACCTTGCAATCATTACTCCTTCGACTAATGCCGATCATTACGATAGTTAAATTCTTGTAATCAAGTGTTGACCATCGATCCCCTCTTTCAATTTATTTCTATCAGCTTCTATGCAACTTTTCTTCTGCGCTAGCGAAAGAAAAGTATTTGTTCTTAATTTATTTAACTTTTATGTAATTTTTATTTCATTTTTATTTAATTTCATTTTAATTTTTCCTTTTCTTTCTATCATAAAAATTATGATAGCCTCATTGACTCGTTTTATGCCATCTAATAAAAATCTTGCCCTGTTAGTATGTATTATTGATAAAGATTTAAAGAACTTTTGTTCATACTTGCCCAACGCAATAGAAATGAACTTCGTCTAAATTTAACACCTTCACTGTGACATTACCCATCTACGTCTCTAACTACATTTTCATGTAAGCGCAATTAAAAATTCACAAAAACACTTTCCAATTAATATTTAACACTTTTCAGTGTTGAGCGTGAGAGATGAGTTGAATTCCTGACATCTTTCGTAAACTTTGGGTTGTAGATGCATCATCTTCCACGTCTGATTTCTTTTCCTCTATCTTTTGTTGATCCCTTTATAAATTTGAGCTCCTTTGAGGTGAGAGTCCGAAGGTTGCCCAATATCTTTTGTTGATCTCTTTATGAATTTGAGCTCCTTTGAGGTGAGAGTCCGAAGGCTGCCCAATATCTTTTGTTGATCTCTTCATGAATTTGAGCTCCTTTGAGGTGAGAGTCTGAAGCTAGGTTGCCCAATATATTTTGTTGATCCCTTTATGAATTTGAGCTCCTTTGAGGTGAGAGTCCGAAGGTTGCCCAATATATTTTGTTGATCCCTTTATGAATTTGAGCTCCTTTGAGGTGAGAGTCCGAAGGTTGCCCAATATATTTTGTTGATCCCTTTATGAATTTGAGCTCCTTTGAGGTGAGAGTCCGAAGGTTGCCCAATATATTTTGTTGATCCCTTTATGAATTTGAGCTCCTTTGAGGTGAGAGTCCGAAGGTTGCCCAATATATTTTGTTGATCCCTTTATGAATTTGAGCTCCTTTGAGGTGAGAGTCCGAAGGTTGCCCAATATCTTTTGAAGGTTCCTGTATAACTTAGAGCTCAATTGACGTGAGAGTCCAATTGACGTGTTTAAATATCGAAAATCCTTTGATGTTCATGTACGAAAATTAACTAGTTTTAGTCAAAATTTCGGCATTTTTGATCGGCTCTCTTTTCTTGACAAATAAAGTAATTAGAATGAGAAAAGATTGGGTTAATCATATTTATACTTGAGTTTTATCAGCGGTTGAGTTATGTTGTCAAAATATCCATCAACTATTTTCAAGTCATTATTATAGGATATCCGTTTCAACACAAATAGCAGAGCCTTTCCTAGAAGTCAATTTTTTGAGGCATGAAACATCACCCATCACAAATTTGCTGCACTTTTTTAACGAAGCAATTTTTTCAATTTTCATGCATGTGCTGCAAGACCTTCTCTGAACTTTAATGTTTTATTAATATCAAACATTCTTACTGCGGGTGTGAATTTCAAGGGACATAAGAAGAAAAACAGAGATGATGCTGTATAAACAAAAAAGCATTTTTCGTTCAGAGATAACAGTTTTAAAAACTCTCAAAGTAAAAATTTGAAAAAAATTCTCAAATGATTATTTCAGCCCTTCTGCATGTATTAATAAACAATATAGAGTCAATGTCAGTTTTTCATAGCTTTTTTGAGCTTGCATTCAATTTTACTTTGGTTTAATTGGTAAATTGTATACATTTTGCTTACGAAAATATAATTAGTCGGACTTGCTTGAACGTCGTGAATAAATAATAAACAAGGAATTAATTTCAGCATTCAAACGACACATTTATTCAGGCACTTTCACATTCCTTGATCGATTTGTTTCGCTTTAAATTCAACAGCACCATTATATGCTTTACAGTAAGCAATTCTTTGAATATTTGTATCCACAATTCCTTGCACGTTGATAAATTTTACGTGGTTATTCTAGTCTTTTTCTAATGCTTTAATACGCTACACTGCCAAAAACTATTCAACTGTTTTCAAGTTATCGTTATAGGATATCAATTTCTACACCTACACTGGAGCTGCTCCTTGAAATTATTTGGGATGAAATTTGCATTTGCATGTAAATTTGCATGTACTGGGATGAAACATCGCCAACCATAAATTAATTTGCATTTAATTTTATTACGAAATGTTTTTTCAAAATTTTTGGCTGTTTCGCGTTCCATTTTTTGAATTTATACTCCCACTGACTTGGTTGTCATGGAGACTTGCAAAAGAAAATCCTCAATTGAAATGGAAATGTTGATTAAAAACACTTCATGAGGTACGATTAATCGAGTTTCTAAAGCTGACACTTATTCTTCGGTTAATTCTGTTTTATATGAACTGTAAAATTTATAGTTTGAATACTGAACAACTTCATAAACGGAATTAAAAACTGATTGACATAAAAACCAGTTTGAAAACTGAATGACTGAAAAATGGGCTTAAAAAGCTGAATGACTTAAAACCTGATTTGCAAAATTGAATGCATTATTTTCACCTTGCACGAGTAGACGAGCGCTCTAGTTTGCTTCTTCATTAAAAAAGGATTCCTAGCTTATCTTGTTCTTTTGTGGAGAACTAAGAAATGCTTTGACTCCAATGAAAACAGGTTAAACTGCAATGAGGCGGTTCTTTTCCAAATGGGTAATTAATTTTCTCAAAAAATGATTGAAATTGATAAGAGCCCGGAAACTAATGGATAAATAAAAATTGGTCACGTCTTCTTCATGACAGTGCTCTCCCTCACATCTCACAGAGAAAGTTATTCTATGTTAAATATAAGGTTCGTATTTTATTTTTTACTTCCTGTCTATTCCGAGTAATTTACATACTTAAACTTCCTAGCCTCGTATTACAGTTTCTACTCTGGGCAGGAAAAGTAATCGACTTTAAAGTATTTCTGTATTTGATCACAGCTTATTTCCGCAAAAGATGAGGCCTTTTTGAAATGTGAGGAAAGTAGAAATATTCTGATCATAACTAGGTTTTAGTCATAGCGATAATTTATAAATACTTAATTTTTATTGTTCGCGTTAGGTTTTTAGTTTTATAAGGGACAGTTTAATAATAATTTTTGGGAAGTTCAAACAATCAAATTCTTTCGGCAAGGTAATAAGGATTTTTCCCTTAAATTCAAGCCCAAAATCGAATTTTCTGAAAAACGTATTTTATTTTGCTTAAAAAACTTATCGAGTATTCGGCGAAAATCCTTTGATGCTCATGTACGAAAATTAACTAGTTTTAGTCAAAATTTCGAAATTTGAACTAGAATGATTGGTAATTATGGCCTCTTTGGACGTTTTCCGACGAACAGTATTGTAGTGTTAAAATGCATTTCCTAATAGTAATATATTTAGACCACATTTAAATATATATACGTACCTACGTATATGTTGCAGAAGTTAAAAAATAGAATTTCGTGAATGTTTATTTCACTAAAACAACACTCTATTTATTACAAACTGCCTTATAATTTTTTGTAGGGTAATTCCTTGTAAAACGTGTGTAGGGTTCTAAAATACGTAAAAGTTCTCCGAATGTTCATTCAAATGTAAAATCATTAGATGATATAAAATTAAGATCTAGTATACACATTATGATCGTTGAAATTTTAATATCATTAAGTATAAAAGCAGAATATAATTTCCTTATTATTTTTAAAAAATCCTCGAGTTTTAATGACTCTAAAACCTATATTATTTGAATAATCCTAAGGTTTTAATGATTCTAAAGTTTATTGCCTGTTATTAATCCTAAAGTTTAAATGATCCTAAAGTTTAGTTTGTTTCGATGACCCCAAAGTTAATTTTATTTTGAGGACTTTAAAGTTTTCATAATCATAAAGTTTTGAAGATACCAAAAAGTGACTCCAGAATCGCGTCAGCTGATATTTTAGTAGAAATATTCAGCTAGCTTATACCCACGTATTATTGAACCTGACGTTCATTTTCAAGTTAGGAAGCTTGCTAAAACTTGTAAAAACCTGATCATGTATCAATACGACCATCTTACCTAATAATACTCTTGGTGTGTTTATTTATTCATATATTTGTAGGGTCTCTGCTTCTCCCGTCTCTCTGTGACGCTCAGAAGGATACCTAATGACCGTATCTGTGATGCGAGTTTCACCATTGCGCAAGTACGAGAGTATTTTTTTCATTTTATTGCGGGTACTATTAGGATGGATATATTTATTTGTCATCCACATCTGGGATATTTTTTCAAGGAAACTATTGAAACATGTCAATTTTAACGGGAAGTGTACACGTGTCTTTTGTAATGCCTGAAAACGCAAAATGTAGACATTTTTTATATGAGAGATAGGATTGTTTGTAGGGAATGGTTTTATTGCACTTATTGTCTTATCATTTCTTATTATACATACTTACATACATACATATACATATATATATACATATATAAATACATATATATATATATATATATATAAATATATATATATATGTACATTGCTGCACATTGGTTCAAGTTCAATTGCTGGAATGCATCAATATAAGTCAATGTTATTGTCTTCTTTTGGGTGGAAATCCATTGCCACTCGAGTTAAATTCAATTACAGAATCAATTTTGTATTGCTACCATGTTCAGTGCACCAATGTTGTTTTTAAGAATTTCACACGAAAAAATATCAGAGTCATTGAAATTCATTACAATCGAAATACGTTTCTCACCCATTTTTTTAAAAGAATCTAAGCTCTGTAGTTGGCGGCTTATGTTCATTTTTTCATTCGCGTAGTTCAGTTTCATCTTCATACTGTATTTATGAAGCTCTTGATTTATTCTCCTACTTCATGAATATTGAATTTTTTCGAAAAGCAGCGTTCAGTTTTGTGTGATGTACAATTCAGCTTCCGTTTTGGAAGCGACGTAAAAAATACATATCCTGTCGAAGCACACGGCGATTTAATTGGTTCTCGTCTTTTGCACTCTTTTTAAATAAAATCATAGTTCTTTGACTTACGGCAAGTGAAAAATTGCTCATACCTTCACATCCTTTTCTTCACAGTCAATTCTCGATCAGTTTCAGAGAACGAAGTTTTTAAATCGTTCGATGACTCTCATGAGAGCGAACGATTTCTTCTTACATTCACATTCTTCTCTCTGAATGATCACAGTCACTTCTCGATAAGGTTCAGACTCGTTCAGTTTCAAAGAACGAAGCTCTTTTCACCGTTCGTTGACTCGCGGGAGAGAGAACAATTGTTTCATACCCTCTCATTCTTCTTTTCAGAGCCAATTCTCGGTCAGTTGCAGACTCGTTCAGTTTCAGACTTGTTCAGTTTCAAAGAACGAAGATCTAATCATCGTTCGTTGACTCACGAGGGAGAGAACAATTCCTCCATACCTTCACATTCTTCCCTTCACTGTAAATTCTCGATCAGTTTCAGAGAACGAACTCTTTTAAAGGCATTTCTATGGTAGGGATTCCTCCCACGTTGGCGGCGATGGTAGCTGTGAGCTGGACCCTGGGCAAGTCTATGATTACTGGCGCGAATACACGGGCCAGACCCGAGGTTCGAGACCTGGGTCGGTATGGCTCTGGAACATCTTTAACAAGCCCTGCTGATAAGGAGTTGTCGTTAGGGCAGAGTCGCATGATAACGCAGCCGGCCTATGCATAGCAAGCACCGCGGAAAGTGTTCCCTCCGCGGAGGAGCGAAGATGCTCAAACATACCGACCTCATGTACACCAATGTCCGGATAACAGTAAGATAGCAGAATTAGAGTCGCTCAGAAGGCACAAACCTGTGCTTCTTTCAGCCTCAGACACTGTAGACAATTCTGTGGCATTCGAAAAATGATATTAAATTTACTCACTGCGCGGCTTATGGAGTTTTAAGATTTAAGGTGACTTTTGATTGCCTCTTTAAATTCTAAGTTGAATTTCTTGAGTGTCGAACTAAACCTATACGTTAGTTTCCAACAAATAGAGCTCCGCTCAAAGAGAGACAGCGTTTTTTTCGAAAACCTCCGCACAACTTGCTGCAAATATATGCAAATATAAGTATTCAGTGGAATACATTTTCTTCATAGAAATTTGTTTTGCCTTCTCATATTAGAAAATAAATTATCAATTTATTAATTTACTTATATGAATTTATATTAATAATTTATTTTATCTATTTAATAATTTATTAATTTTGCCTGATAATTTAAACGCTGTCTCTCTTGAGCAGAGCTTTATTTGTTGGAAACTAACGTATAGGTTTAGTTCGACACTCAAGAAATTCAAGAGGTTAGAATGGTTAACAACGTCTCATATGGTGGCTGGTTGGCGCATTACGGGACATGTAGTTATCTGGTATTGACAATTTTGGTATCTCCAAATGTGAAACTTAGAATTAATTTTCTGTATTTATTTAGGGTTCGCAAGTTTCTGTACCAGAACACACGGCGGTAAAAATGAATATTTCTCTCTACATTTTCACGGACTACACACAAACTTCAGTGCATTTAATGATGTAATTTGTTGGAATTAACATTTTCTTCTTTAGGTTTCTTTAAGTGAAGGTACATGTTAATGTACGAAGTGCATCGTCAACATAAGCGAATTATTTGTAGTATTACAAGGCTCTTCATTTTGTTTGGATCTTGGACAAATAGGTATAAATACACATTCCTAACAAAACTTTGTTCAAACGTAACGTGATACTAACACTTTCTTTCATTTATTCATCCCTTCTATTGAGGATGAAAACACAGATATTTTGTAAAAAGTACGAAAGGAAATTTCTTGTTCACTGACAAAATTTACTTCTTGAGGGTACAATTAGCGAATAATAATAAGAAAGTTTACAGACAACTAACAAACCGATCAAAATCTGCAAGCGAATCACCTCTTTCTATTAAGTACCTTTAATTAAAAGATAACACCTTATCTCTCTTCGAGAATTGTTGCCCTGAGCGCATATCTAAATGCCAGATACGTCAGCTCAAAGTCTCGAAAATCGTAGAAATCGAAGGGCATTGTTTGAGGAGACTAAGAAATATGCTACCGAATTATGGGGTATCTGGAGCTATTTGTTACCTGAGATAAGATCGCCGCCTGTGAAGTGGCTGCAAAAAGCACGCTGGGCTGTCGTCGAGAAACAAGAAGTCACTTGAATGGGTGTAAAGACGACGCAAACTCGTCACCTAAGCAGTGTTTGGCGGCGGAGACGATGTTCCTGTTCTCACGTAGCATGCGATGTGGTTATGCGGCATCTTTTTATAGAGAAAATTACTCAAACTCGTAACCTAAGCATTGTTTGGCGGCGGAGACGATGTTCCTGTTCTCACGTAGCATGCGATGTGGTTATGCGGCATCTTTTTATAAAGACAATTACTCAAACTCGTCACCTAAGCAGTGTTTGGCGGCGGAGACGATGTTTCTGTTCTCACGTAGCATGCGATGTGGTTATGCGGCATCTTTTTATAAAGACAATTACTCAAACTCGTCACCTAAGCAGTGTTTGGCGGCGGCGACGATGTTCCTGTTCTCACGTAGCATGCGATGTGGCTTTGCAAGGAGCTCATATTCGTAACATCAGGAGAGGAAATAACCTAAACTCGTTCCCTAAGCATTTGGAAATGCACTTGCTTTCTAAGTTGAAGGCTATTTCAGGAATTATGACGTCACGGTGAATGTTTATATAAGCGAATAATTTTCGATCAGAACGGGGTTTGTGTTTGTATGTAAAACTGCGGAACACTTGCTGCAAAACTATGTAATTTTCCAGCGTACGGAAATGAAAGTAAGTTAACGTGTTGCTGTGTTCTCAACTTTTTTTTGACTAAGACGGGACAAATAAACGAATGATCTGAGTAGGACAAGAGAGTTAATAATAATTTTATGTAAAATTTAAGGCTAAAAATATGCTTTTCATTGTAGAATACGTGAGAGCTTCTTATAACGATGAGTGACCATTCCTATTGTGGTTTTTGAGCAAACTGACTGTAATTC
Organism: Morinoia aosen; assembly: GCA_030386875.1. Taxonomy (NCBI): domain Eukaryota; kingdom Metazoa; phylum Arthropoda; class Malacostraca; order Amphipoda; family Talitridae; genus Morinoia; species Morinoia aosen. The sequence goes on along the minus strand of CM059559.1, from coordinate 8,523,412 downwards.
AAAAAATTTAAAAATGATTTTTCAGTGAATCATAAACTTGAACACTCATATCAGAACTATTGTGATAGTGGACCTTTTTAAGATACGAGTATATAAGCCATTACATGCTTCAAGCGAAAAAATAACCGCATACAAAAACCAACATTGCATTCATTTTCAATTTTATCCGATACGATCACTCAGTGACAGTCATGATCTACGAAACGATTACTGATGTAATTATGATCTACGACACGATTATTCAGTTACTGCATGCATTGGTCTACGATACAATCAGTTACAGTCATGATCTACGAAACGATTGCTAACATAGTCATGATCTACTAAACGATTATTCAGTTTCTGCATTGGTCTACGATGCAATCAGTTACAGTGAGGATCTACCATAGAATCACTCAGAAAAGTAACGATCTACGATAGAATCACTCAATTATAGTCAAGATCTACAATGCGGTGAATCAGCTACACTAACGATCTACAATACGATTTTGGTTCCCGCCGTAATTTGTGACGCATCGCACGGTGACTGCACGGTGTCACTTATAATATTTTAAACTAACATAGCAACGTTCATGATCTACCAAGAATTACATAATAACGTTCATGATCTACCAAGAATCACTTAATAACGTTCATGATCTACCAAGAATCACATAATAACGTTCATGATCTACCAAGAATCACATAATAACGTTCATGATCTACCAAGAATCACATAATAACGTTCATGATCTACCAAGAATCACATAATAACGTTCATGATCTACCAAGAATCACATAATAACGTTCATGATCTACCAAGAATTACATAATAACGTTCATGATCTACCAAGAATCACATAATAACGTTCATGATCTACCAAGAATCACATAATAACGTTCATGATCTACCAAGAATCACATAATAACGTTCATGATCTACCAAGAATCACATAATAACGTTCATGATCTACCAAGAATCACATAATAACGTTCATGATCTACCAAGAATCACATAATAACGTTCATGATCTACCAAGAATTACATAATAACGTTCATGATCTACCAAGAATCACATAATAACGTTCATGATCTACCAAGAATTACATAATAACGTTCATGATCTACCAAGAATCACATAATAACGTTCATGATCTACCAAGAATTACATAATAACGTTCATGATCTACCAAGAATTACATAATAACGTTCATGATCTACCAAGAATCACATAATAACGTTCATGATCTACCAAGAATCACAAAATAACGTTCATGATCTACCAAGAATCACATAATAACGTTCATGATCTACCAAGAATCACAAAATAGCGTTCATGATCCACCAAGAATTACATAATAACGTTTATGGTCTACCAAGAATCACATAATAACGTTCATGATCTACCAAGAATTACATAATAACGTTCATGATCTACCAAGAATCACATAATAACGTTCATGATCTACCAAGAATCACTTAATAACGTTCATGATCTACCAAGAATCACATAATAACGTTCATGATCTACCAAGAATCACATAATAACGTTCATGATCTACCAAGAATCACATAATAACGTTCATGATCTACCAAGAATCACATAATAACGATCATGATCTACCAAGAATCACATAATAACGTTCATGATCTACCAAGAATCACATAATAACGTTCATGATCTACCAAGAATTACATAATAACGTTCATGATCTACCAAGAATCACATAATAACGTTCATGATCTACCAAGAATCACATAATAACGTTCATGATCTACCAAGAATCACATAATAACGTTCATGATCTACCAAGAATCACATAATAACGATCATGATCTACCAAGAATCACATAATAACGTTCATGATCTACCAAGAATCACATAATAACGTTCATGATCTACCAAGAATCACTTAATAACGTTCATGATCTACCAAGAATCACATAATAACGTTCATGATTTATCAAGAATCACATAATAACGTTCATGATCTACCAAGAATCACATAATAACGTTCATGATCTACCAAGAATCACTTAATAACGTTCATGATCTACCAAGAATCACATAATAACGTTCATGATTTATCAAGAATCACATAATAACGATCATGATCTACCAAGAATCACATAATAACGTTCATGATCTACCAAGAATCACATAATAACGTTCATGATCTACCAAGAATCACTTAATAACGTTCATGATCTACCAAGAATCACATAATAACGTTCATGATTTATCAAGAATCACATCTGGACATTCATAATTCTACCAAGGAGCACGTCAATCATAATCTACCACTCGAAGACTTCGTTACCGTTTTGATTCGTATACTTGGCAAGGCTAGAGCTAAGCACTTCTTAAAAGCAACGAGTTTTTTTTACATTTACTTTTTTCGAAACGAGTAAACTATCCTTCAATTTCAAATCAAACACATTAGACACACGAGAATGGGCTGATTCCCGCGTTCCAGTAAGATGATTTTTCCATCACGGTTTTAAATGTGTCATGCAGTGAATCAAAATAAAACTGTAAGTATCAAGTCAAGGCTCGTGGACACAATTTTATTTATATGAGATACAGCTCACAATATAAGATTTGAGTACCTGTTAACATAAGTTAGCCAAGGTTTTCTCAAAGTTGTCAATGCTAGAGTATCTTATTTTATGGTAAGATGTAGTATGAGCTGTTGATCTCAGTTTTACATCAGCAGGCCAAGTATACTTTTGTATAAAAATTGCTGAAAATGTGTCAAAAAGCAATCGTCTTAAGTCTAAACTGTCAAATACGGTTTCGGAATAATTTGCTTTCCAGTTAATGAAGCAAAATGGGCCTAAACTTCACATGTTCTGTTGGCTTTGGCTATATACTCGTACATTACTAGCAACCTACCTCGCCATAGCGCATTGTTTACCTCTATGAAAACAAATCGCTTTACAAAAATCTCGAAATAAATCAAGTTCAGCTATTTTAATCATAGATCAGTCGAGATCCTCTTCATTAAATAAAAAATTACGTCTGCTACCTTTCTGTTTAATCAAGAAGTATTGTTGACGGTAACAAACAGCAACTGGCCATCCTGAGTAAATATAAAGCGCACCATAATCCAGCGATGCAAAATAAATAAAAAAATATCAGATCATGCGATTTCAATTTTATTTTTTACCAAGAAGTGTCGTCAGAAGAAACAATTAGAAACTAACTCACTACATTAGATACAATACAAAGCGCATCATCAACATGCACCCGTGAAACAGATACGAAATTATCCGATCATGTGTTTTCGATTTTGTGATTCATCAAGAAATATCGTTGAAGGTAACAAGCAGAAACTTGGCCACTGAAGTAAACCCTCTAGAAATTCCAGCGCCTGTAAAATAAATCTGAAATTCTCCATTTTTGATATAGTTTTTCCCTAAGAAATATCGTTGAAGGTAACAAGCAGAAACTTGGCCACTGAAGTAAACCCTTTAGATATTCCGCCGCCCGCAATATAAATCTGAAATTGTCTGTTCTTGATTTTGTTTTTCATCAAGAAATATCATTGGAGGTAACGAGCAGAAACTGGCTCACTGGAGTGAACCCGGTGGATGATCAGGCGCCTTATCATGCGGAGGAGGCTACAATGTCCGACGTCACCGCAAAACGCTTGTTGAGCTGAATTATAGCCACTCCTGCGCCTTTTTTCCGCTCTCTCAAAGCTGGCGGACTAATTTCAAATTAATGACATCGCTACTCACTAAGTTTACCCAAATTTCCACGATTAAAGTTCATAGAAGAAAAGTTAATTTTGTTTTTTTATCGCGGACGGCTGTTTGGATTCACGACACTGTTATCGATGGTGCCCAGGTATGTGGATTTTAGAGAGCGATTCCTCGTCGTAGAGTAAAATCAGCCACTGGAAAATATGTATGTATTGTAACACGGGTAGTCCATTAGGCTACAAACCGTAACACTGTGTTTTGCTCCTTGCATGTGTGATCTCATCCCGGCTAGTTTTCATCGATCCCTGGGACATTTTAATGCGCATCTCGTTGCGTAAAAGCCAAGTTTATAAGCCAAAATGGTCTTGGACAGGAATGTGCTGGACAGAAGAGGGTATCGGCCCGTAGATCGATTTCATGGGAGAAAACAGTGCGTTTATGAGCCAATAATGAGAATAGGTATTTGTACTAGACGAGGGACCGTCAAAATCTAAAGGAAATTTATTGGTAAAGAGATGTAGAGAGGTTCATTACTCCCTATTTCTATTGAAGGATTTTATTCTTTATATGTAAAGATTTCCCTATTCTATGCTATTTTGGATTGGTTTTAGGCATTGCAAAATTAGAATCGGTCATTGTGAGAATTCGATTCTACTTTGTCGCAATAATTTCCGGTTCCCTTAATTCGTAAGACAGCTGTAGAAACCGCTGTGGAAGGGCATTTGTCCAATGCAATTTCTCCAGACTTTTGCTCATCATTATTCTTAAATGCACTTAATATGAGTTCTATGGGGTTCAATAAGTATGAGTTCGGTGCTAACTGAAGAATTTTTAAAAGTTTTACTCGATGCAAATAATTTCTAAGCTGCTTTGTGAGCTAGAAGTTGTTAGTTGAAGGTAAGATCTTCAACGCAATAATGAAGGTAGGATCCTCAATGTGATAATGAAGGAGGCAATAATGAAAGTAGGATTATCAATGTAATAATGAAGGTAGGATCCTCATTGTAATAATGAAGGTAGACCATAATGAAGGTAAGGTTCTTAATGCCTCACTCTTGACGAGGTAACTCATCTCTGAACCACTACACACAATCGTCTGTTTCTAATGAACCTCTTCTTGATGCGAACAAGTTATTGATGATGCGGTCATGGCAACAATGCAGCGAAAAATGCTCCCTCTGCTTGCGGACACCAATACCGATGCGCTTGTTCCAATTCTTGAGCGACCTGTTGAAATTCAGTTATATAAGTTAAAATTCAATTCGTCAATCCAAATTAAAGTTGGTCCTCCAGCTATGTCCTAAAACAGTTGAATTGTATTATCAGATCGTTTTTGGTTAGTTTTCGTTTTCATCTACCTTGCCAGCATATTTTTTTTAATATTTTTTGCATTTTGAACCAATTTTCGTGCTGTTAAAACGCAGATGAGCAATCTTACTCTTGAAAATTTTCATATGCTGTTTTTTTTAGTTCATCAACTTGGCTAAACAACCACTTTTAATAATTTCTGTTTACTTGTACATATTATTACCAACAACAACAACTCCCTTGTTATTTATACCGTTTTTTTCGGAGTGTCCTGTTCTATGAGCAATATTGCTTCTAAAGTTTTTGCCAGTGTTCTTCAGCTCTTTTCAGTCTCGTGAGCATCACTTGTTTGTTCGCTATGGTGAGTGTTATTTTGTTGTATTTCATTGTTTTTGTGACGCAGTATTTTGAAAAACTGTAATATCAGAAATGGAATGTTTTCATATTGAATAATTAATAATTTTATTCACTAACAATATCAAAGAAAATACAGTTATTTTAAAAGTGTTTCACGTATTTACATTTCTATCGCGGCTTAAATTTTCTTTTGAATAATTTTAATTTCACACAGATCAATTTTTAAATTACATTAATCCTTTTTTATTTCAAATTGTCAATTTCTATTTCACATTGATAAATTTTATTTCCTATTGATTAATTTTATTTGCACATTGTGAGTAAAATAATGGGTGTTAATTATTTTATTTCATATTCATTAATTTATATATTACATCGGTCCATTTTTATTTTACATTGATGAATTACACGTTCGTTCAAACCGATCAAAAACTTCCAATAAATTCTCAAATTTTGTGAAATTTTGAATGGTCAAAATCAACTTGTGACCGGTTTGTTGTATTGAAAAGTTTCGTAGATGAGGTTCGCCATCAGATTCTGGCTTACTTCTTTACTAAAAAGTTTTTGAACGCAGATTGTTGGCGCCATCCATGCTTCTTTAAAGCTAGTGAGAAAAATTGACCCAGCGCAGCAGTGCTAGGTCGATTCTCAAGGCTCCAGAAACGTGACAATCGGCCAGCGTATAGTTCGCTACTTAATTGTCTTGTTTGTTTTTAGGTATATTTTGTTTGATCATACTGAGACATATATTGATGACGTGTGCATATTCATTCATTTTGTGTGTTACCGATTTACTTAGCTTTATTCTTCATCTTTCCAGACACCTCGTAATTCCTCAATATTTTGAAACTTGCCATTGCCTGTGCTATTGCTGGTGCTAATACCAGCGCTATTGCTACCGCTTAAAGACTGTAATCACGCATTGTTCATGTTCCCTGAAATAAATTAAGAGAACTCACAACGGGCTAGCCTCAATTTATTGAACCGCTTGGTAAAGGGAAGTCTATTCCTCAATATCTTAGTAGGCCAGAAAGAGAGCCTACACAGATTAGTTATTGATATGAGAATTATGATGCCAAAAATTAAGAATCTAATCAAAATGAATTATGTATCACATCATGGAATAATTTTTAGATTTTAAAGTAACAAGATTGAAGCACAATGACAACATCACCGAGGACCATGGTGCTTGATTATTACTATCGATTGATAGTGTGATAATTGATAATGTGCTTTAGCAGAATACAGCTTTCATCAACATTAATAAGTAACAGGGAACATTGGAAATTTTTTTCATACATATTTTGCGTTTGCGTCCAGGACAGATCACAAGTTTTTCAGGTGTTTACTTTTACGAATGAATTTACGTCGTCCGAATAAAATATAAAATGATGCCCGTTGAACATGCTATAATATTAAAGCATTACGGTCTTCCCATTTTCATTCATTCTTGAGTGCTGCAGTGGAACTGTTAATATATTGTACGTAAAATATGTGAGAATCATCTTTAAAAACTGTACGTTCTTCTAAAGTTTTATTGTAATAAAAGCACATTCGATTTCTATATGAAACCTGAATGTAAAAAGCGACTGGGTTCTACTTTGCCGCTCGAAATGAATTCGAATAGCATAACTCAAATTCATTACAACGCACAGACTGTATTCAAAAATTATACGTCACGAGGAACGAAACGAATCCTTCAAATTCACTACCATGCTTACGTTGTTCAAATACAGTTCGAAAATTATATTTGACGAAATACAAAACGTATCAGTCAAATTCACTACCATGCTTACGTTGTCCAAATATAGTTCGAAAATTATACATGACGAACAAAACGTATTACTCAAATTCACTACCATGCTTACGTTGTCCAAATACAGTTCGAAAATTATACTTGACGAAGAACAAAACGTATCACTCAAATTCACTACCATGCTTACATTGTCAAAATACAGTTTGAAAATTATACTTCAAGAAGAACGAAACGTATTCATGATAACATTATTTCCAAATATTGCTCAAAAAATACACTTCACGAAGGACCCCGAGCCTGGCATTATTCATGTTCACTGCTTTCAACCCGGTGACGCTTTCAATTCCAGTTTTTCACGCAGGTGACGACGACTCAGGGAATTCAAGATGACGCCTTCGAGGATGTTCGAAGTCTCGGCTGTGCGTAGACTCCCGATCAAGGAACCCGACCAATTAATTACATTGGTTAAGTTCTTTATGCGGTCTCTGAGGCTTGCTGTATCATTAGCAGGCGTCCGCTTATCGTTGGAATTGGTCGGTGAGAGGGTGTGGGCAGAGACACTAGATTGCAATCTCGCCCATTTGTTGATACGATGTGTCAAACAGAGGCAGCGCCGCAGTTACTCGCCACTCCGACCTTCGTTCGCTCACCCTGCTGACGAGAAAACAACCTCGACGCCGTCTCAAAACGACCCAAACCTCCGAGAAGTGGAGACTTACGTTCATTAAAATTCTCGAAGAATGGTTTTACGGTCATTCCTTGTATAGTGCATCGCTAGTTTGCTATGTATTGTATTTGTATTGTTTGTGTTTGTATCCATAATAGTTTAGTATTGTATTTGTATTCGTACTAGTTTGGTATTGTATTTGTATTGATATTGGTTTGGTATTGCTGTATAGTGCATCTCTAGTTCGGTATTGTATTTGTATTCTTGTTCATGCTAGTTTGGTATTGTTGTATTGGAGTCGTATCGCGTTCATCCGAATAAATTCTAATATGTCGGGCTGTTAATGGGGGTAAATACCGAGAATGTGCCTGATTCCAGAGAAAAAATTATTACCAACACAACAAATTTGTATCGTTGATAACCAGCTTCCCAAATACTTAGCTATGAATATCATTGTCAACTTTCATCTTGCATAAATCTTAATGAACTCGACCACCTGGTGCTGTTAATGAAGCAAACACAATGTGTTGGATTCTAGAATATCAATTTATAACTGATACAATAAATTTACCTCGTTGATAACCAACCTCCCAAATACTTAGCTATGAAAAACAACATAGTTAACTTTGTTTCCAGCGATAATGTTTGTTTCCTGCCTGAAATACTAACTCGACACACCACTCGACCTTTAACTCCACAGACGTTGGTACGCCCTGTGTGTGTTTTTGTGAAATTAGGCTTTGTGCAGCACTGTTCGAACCGAGAGTACATGACGTAGCAAATGCGTTAAAAAGTATGCTGAAAGCGTAAACACAGATACATAACAAGTAGAGATATGATTTTTCTTAGTCAAACCTAAATGTATGTTTGCACTGAAATGCGACGCCTTTTTCTTCAGATTTACTCGGATAAGTTATTTACGAGAAGGCAGACGCTTTAAAGGTAAAAGTAGGAATAATTTTATTTTAGTCTAGCCATTTTCTTCAGATTTACTCGAATAAGCATTTACGAGAAGGCAGACGCTGAAATGGTAGAAGTGTGAATAATTTGATTTTAGTCTAGCCATTTTCTTCAGATTTACTCGAATAAGCATTTACGAGAAGGCAGACGCTGAAATGGTAAAAGTAGGAATAATTTGATTTTAGTCTAGCCATTTTCTTCAGATTTACTCGAATAAGCATTTACGAGAAGGCAGACGCTGAAATGGTAAAAGTAGGAATAATTTGATTTTAGTCTAGCCATTTTCTTCAGATTTACTCGAATAAGTCATTTACGAGAAGGCAGACGCTGAAATGGTAAAAGTGGGAATAATTTGGTTTTAGTCTAGCCATTCAGACACAGCTTGGGTTGTGAGAAGGGTCACGTCTGCGCACATCAAAAACCTTTGCGTCGTATGTGAGCTCAGATCAATAGAATTATACAGGTGATTGTAAAGTCTCAGACCTAGTGTAGAAATCTCATATTTTTTTATGCAGTTATTTTTTTCTTCAAATTTTTAACGCGTGTTAATTAGTTTATGAACATTTAATAGTTATTGTTTTTTCTTTTCAGATTAATTATTTTGTATTCTAAATCGAAGGCCCATGGAGACGTGCCAGACATCTTTATGTGCCTTCGAAAAACGTTCAGGCAAAAACGTTCAAGGTGCTTCATATACGAAAAGTATTTAAAAAAAGTTTTTTCATTTAATGTTTTTAATATTAAAAAAATTCCTACTCTAAACTTTTATGTAGTAAGCGACTGGGTTGTTCTTTACAATTGAATATTGAAGAAAAACAACTTTGCTCCCTGTATTTTCTCGGGGTTTTAAGTTTTAATCCATAAAGTTTCAAAGTTTCAAAGTTTTAAAGTTTTAAAGTTTTTAAAGTTTTAAAGTTTTAAAGTTTTAAAGTTTTAAAGTTTTAAAGTTTTTAAAGTTTTAAAGTTCAAAGTTTTGAAGTTTTAAAGTTTTAAAGTTTTAAAGTTTTAAAGTTTTAAAGTTTTAAAGTTTTAAAGTTTTAAAGTTTTAAAGTTTTAAAGTTTTAAAGTTTTAAAGTTTTAAAGTTTTAAAGTTTTAAAGTTTTAAAGTTTTAAAGTTTTTAAAGTTTTAAAGTTTTAAAGTTTTAAAGTTTTAAAGTTTTAAAGTTTTAAAGTTTTAAAGTTTCAAAGTTTTAAAGTTTTAAAGTTTTAAAGTTTTTAAGTTTTAAAGTTTTAAAGTTTTAAAGTTTTAAAGTTTTAAAGTTTTAAAGTTTTAAAGTTTTAATCCATATCTGTAATGCAACTCTTTGACTCTATACACTGACGAGTATTGATCAATTTTATATTTCACATTTCTTTGATTCTAATAGATAGAAAAAAGATCCATTTTGATATTACAATTTCGCGACTCCGGTGGGCAAGATCAAATAATGATCAATATTGATTATAAAATTTAGCGCAAGCTTTTGAAATAATTTCAGGATAATTTCTAAACTCGAAGATGTATGAAATAGGTCATCTGATACGCAAATTTGAAATTTAGTGTTTCGGAAATGATTTCAACTTACATTAACTGGGGCAACAATCTGAAGCAGACAACAAGGGGAAAAATAAAGAATTTCAATGTAAAAACTAAAACAAATAAAAAAAAAGTGTTGCAAGGTGCCATAAACTTCCCTCAACGAAGAACAATTCGTCAGATAGCATCACTTCCATTTAGAAATAATTCACTCTCTTTTTTACATAAATTAAAAACATCTTAGTTGTAAAGTGCCTGTGTAGTGACTTCAAGACTGTACAGAGACCCAAGAGAAATAATTAGTCTATTGATTTCACGTGAGTGCATCTTGTTAATAAACATAATAAGTGTATCAATAAATCTGTAGGATGTGCGAAAAAATATGCATGTATTTAAGTACGACTCAGGACAAAATAATGCGATATGAAGCTGCTGTAAGTACTTTCATAAAGTGAACTACGTATGCATAATGGCAACAAAGTTAATAATGGCGATGGTCAGACTAATACCGTGACATGCAGCTGTAGTGAAGGTGCTTTCATGAAGTGAATTACTAATATACAGTGTATTACGGTGATAAATTTATTATAACATAGCGATGGGCAGAATAATTCTGTCGTGCAGCTGTAAGTGCTCTCACAAAGTCAATCTTCGAACTAAGCATCGTTTTAAATGAATCTTAACCTCTTTTTAAAATAGGAACATTCATTCCTAGTTATTCATGGCTTGAAACAAACATTAGTTCAATAACTGGACCTAATCATCATCCGTGAAAGTTGACGTTCACATCAGACGATGTGTAACGTTTGGGTTGTCTGGTCTACATATTACCCTTATGTGACATTTTAGGTTGGACAATTCAACTTTCAAACTTCAGGTTAGAAAAACGCGCATGATACATTTTAGGTTGAAAAACTCCTTTAAAAGCTCAAGTTAAAAACCTCGCATGAGACATTCTAGGCAGGAAATACGTATTCTATTACCCTTAAATCAATGCAAATTTATCTTAGAGTTCGAAGAGAGAGCTCATCGAAGGCAGGCACGGGACCACACTTATTCGCCTGAGGAGCGCAGTGGTCTGTGCTTATGCAGGTGCGGGGCTGCGATAAAGCAGGCGGCGGGTCACGCTCGGACGTTAATGTTTGCCGAGATCGTGCCTAATTCTGCACGGAAATACGACCCGGCACTTGTTCCTATTTCGAAGAAGTACCTCCTATTTGTCCGTTTAGGACGCCTGTGTAAACTATCGGCAACGCTCGGGGTGATAAGTCATGCATGAATAGAGACCCAACTGCTCACGTCAAGATCAACTGTGGGCAGGATGAAGCGATCAGTTTGGAAGGGAGACCGTGAAATGGTTGCATCGAACTTGGAAATCAATCTTGCGTCTATTAAGCAGCGCCTGTTCGTGGTCTATTGAAAAGTTGGGAAAATTATCCTCTTGTGGCTCTGGAGTTGTGGATAGTTTCTTTTAATGAACCCATTCGATGAAATTAGAATTGATGTGTTTCTGCATGTGTGGATTAATTTAAGAATTTTTTTGGTAGTATTATTACGCATTGGTAGACGAGGGATGGTATATTTTTTGAGGGGAATATTTTATGATAAACATTAATTGTATCGTTGAATGTTTTTACCAAATGTTCGGATTTTTATTTTGCTAGTTTTGATTCTCTTCAAGCTGTGTCTTGGTAAGTGGATCTACGTAGTTCGCCCGATGCAAACCCAATATTGAACGAGCAAATCGAAAGTTCAGTCAGGTTTTTAGTAGCAATAATTATACGTTTTTTCCCATTTATGGTTTTAGCTTTTCTTCTTTAGTTCACTCTCTATAATGCTCCGACAAAAACATTGATGACCAGTACAGACACACACACACACACTGTCTCCCAGACACAAGAAAAAAATTACCACGGCATTGAAAAGCAGATTAAAATGATTTCTCCAAGAGTACTTATTTCCGAGAGCTAAAATTTCATGTGCAGTAGACAACTGCAATTCACAGCAGTCAATCACATTTTTTTTATCAGGAATCACTCCTCAAATCGCGGTGTGTTCTTCCGAGTGCCATTCTGAGACGACAGAATCTGTACTACGCTTGGAAATCGTCAGCAACAATTATAGTTCTTGTGGTGAACGTGATTTGCACCTGTCATTGTGAAAATTAAATCCTGACAGTGGTGCACTTGCGGCCCCTCTTACTTGTGTCAGGTATGTGTAAGATTTGTGATTGATGCTGCAGCTGCGACTTGAGTTGCGAGTAAATGCACGCGAGGTGACAGGTAATGCCGGTGCTGATAAAATGCTGCAGCATCTGTACGTTGTGCCCGCCAACACTGCATCTTATATTTGCTATTAAATTCCGTGTAGAGTGAAAAACAGCGTTTGAAAACTTGTAAAATGATGCACCCCTGTATGTTGTGCGCGCCAACGTAGCATGATATATTTGTGGTTAAATTCCGTATTGAGTGAAAACAAAATATTTGAAACCACTTACGTAGCATTGGATATATGTGGTTAAGTTTCGTGTAGAGTGAAAAAAGAGTATTTGAAACCGCTAACGTAGCATGGGATATATGTGGTTAAGTTTCGTGTAGAGTGGAAAAGAGCATTTGAAACCGCTAACGTAGCATGGGATATTTGTGGTTAAGTTTCGTGTAGAGTGAAAAAGAGCATTTGAAACCGCTAACGTAGCATGGGATATATGTGGTTAAGTTCCGTGTAGAGTGGAAAAGAGCATTTGAAACCGCTAACGTAGCATGGGATATTTGTGGTTAAGTTTCGTGTAGAGTGAAAAAGAGCATTTGAAACTGCTAACGTAGCATGGGATATTTGTGGTTAAGTTTCGTGTAGAGCGAAAAAGAGCATTTGAAACCGCTAACGTAGCATGGGATATTTGTGGTTAAATTCCGTCAATAGTGAAAAAGAGCCTTTGAACATAAGTAGTGGCGGTACGAGAAAGTAAGACACGAATCCTCGGATCGAGTGGTTTGATTCGACGCGTCTTAACCGTTAGGTAGGCGATAGACTGCGAAACAGAACGACCCAGCCCAGTCTAACTTTTTCGCTGTCTGTATGCATGTTTTTCGCCGCCTAAACGATTTAATCACTTAAATCGCTTAGGTAGCGAAAAACATGCATACAGGTGGCAAAAAAGTTAGACTGGGGAGTGGAGTGAACACTTCTCAGGAAATATATTTTAAATTTTTGAAAAAATTGAGGTATACTTGAATTATAACATAATTGAAATGAAAGTCATTATGGTAAGCGAAAAACCTGTGTTGGTCTTTTGCATGTGTTTATGTGCAAGTTAGTCCAGATGTAACTGAGCTGTTCAATTCGCGGATATATTAGGAACGTTAAATGCTATTATGTCGAAACTGGTTTTATTTGAGAGAGAAAGTTTTCATGTTTTATCACCATTACATTTTTAATATTAAATCCATTAAATGATGGCCTCGGTTATTTTTTCGGTAGCTGGTTTTGTTCGAGAGAGAGAAAGTTTTCATACTTTATTAACAATGAGTTTTAAATTTTATATCCTACATATAAGTGATTCCTCGGTTCCTTCTTCAACTTAGGGTTCTATAGAGTTATAATGTCACTTGCGATAGTGCAGTTGCTTCACAAATTGCACATCAACTGACGTGAACTCAACTCAGACGGATGATGAATAGGCTCAGTTATTCGACCGATATTTTACTGAGATCGTGCAGTATTTTCCTAATGTAATAAGTTATTATCAATCGTGCAGTATTTTCCTAATGTAATAAGTTATTATCAATCGTGCAGTATTTTCCTAATGTAATAAGTTATTATCAATCGTGCAGTATTTTCCTAATGTAATAAGTTATTATTAATCGGTAGAATTATATTTCTGTAGCGGTAAAGTTACCATGTCAAATTCAATCTAACTTCATCAATATCGAGTTAACTTGTAAAATACAACACATCTTTCGGGTGCTTGCTCCTAGTTATGAACAACTGGGGCTGAACGTTCATATTTTTATTGATAGAAGTTGAGGTTCGCATAAGATGATGCATAACTCAAGAATCGATATTATAAGAGTACTCACAGCGGCATGACATAACTCTGACAGTCACCATATTATGTATTTATTGACACAAAATTTATTTAATTTATGTCATGTAAACACTTGCAACTGTATGGCACAGCATTAGTCTGACCAGTAACCTAAGTCCTACTTGATTACAGTCGTACTTAATTCACAAAGTCATACTTAATTACAGCCGTACCTAATTTGGTATCATACTTAATTAGAGTCTTACTTAATTTGGTATCATACTTAATTAGAGTCTTACTTAATTTGGTATCATACTTAATTAGAGTCTTACTTAATTTGGTATCATACTTAATTACGGTCGTACTTAATTTGGTATCATACTTAATTACAGTCGTACTTAATTTGGTATCACACTTAATTAGAGTCGTACTTAATTTGGTATCATACTTAATTAGAGTCGTACTTAATTTGGTATCACACTTAATTACAGTCGTACTTAATTTCGTATCATACTTAATTAGAGTCTTACTAAATTTGGTATTATACTTAATTAGAGTCTTACTTAATTTGGTATCATACTTAATTACGGTCGTACTTAATTTGGTATCATACTTAATAAGAGTCTTACTTAATTTGGTATCATACTTAATTACAGTCGTACTTAATTTGGTATCATACTCAATTAGAGTCGTACTTAATTTGGTATCACACTTAATTACAGTCGTACTTAATTTGGTATCATACTTAATTACAGTCGTACTTAATTTGGTATCATACTTAATTAGAGTCTTACTTAATTTGGTATCATACTCTGACAGTCACCATATTATGTATTTATTGACACAAAATTTATTTAATTTATGTCATGTAAACACTTGCAACTGTATGGCACAGCATTAGTCTGACCAGTAACCTAAGTCCTACTTGATTACAGTCGTACTTAATTCACAAAGTCATACTTAATTACAGCCGTACCTAATTTGGTATCATACTTAATTAGAGTCTTACTTAATTTGGTATCATACTTAATTAGAGTCTTACTTAATTTGGTATCATACTTAATTAGAGTCTTACTTAATTTGGTATCATACTTAATTACGGTCGTACTTAATTTGGTATCATACTTAATTACAGTCGTACTTAATTTGGTATCACACTTAATTAGAGTCGTACTTAATTTGGTATCATACTTAATTAGAGTCGTACTTAATTTGGTATCACACTTAATTACAGTCGTACTTAATTTGGTATCATACTTAATTAGAGTCTTACTAAATTTGGTATTATACTTAATTAGAGTCTTACTTAATTTGGTATCATACTTAATTACGGTCGTACTTAATTTGGTATCATACTTAATAAGAGTCTTACTTAATTTGGTATCATACTTAATTACAGTCGTACTTAATTTGGTATCATACTCAATTAGAGTCGTACTTAATTTGGTATCACACTTAATTACAGTCGTACTTAATTTGGTATCATACTTAATTACAGTCGTACTTAATTTGGTATCATACTTAATTAGAGTCTTACTTAATTTGGTATCATACTTAATTACAGTCGTACTTAATTTGGTATCATACTCAATTAGAGTCGTACTTAATTTGGTATCACACTTAATTACAGTCGTACTTAATTTGGTATCATACTTAATTAGAGTCTTACTTAATTTGGTATCATACTTAATTAGAGTCTTACTTAATTTGGTATCATACTTAATTACGGTCGTACTTAATTTGGTATCATACTTAATTAGAGTCGTACTTAATTTGGTATCATACTTAATTAGAGTCTTACTTAATTTGGTATCATACTTAATTAGAGTCTTACTTAATTTGGTATCATACTTAATTACGGTCGTACTTAATTTGGTATCATACTTAATTAGAGTCTCACTTAATTTGGTATCATACTTAATTAGAGTCGTACTTAATTTGGTATCATACTTAATTAGAGTCTTACTTAATTTGGTATCATACTTAATTAGAGTCTTACTTAATTTGGTATCATACTTAATTAGATTCGTACTTAATTGGTAAGTCATTCTTAATTACAGTCTTACTTAATTTAGTAAGTCATACTTAATTATAGTCGTAGAGGTATTCTTAACGAGTGAAACGCGATACATCTCAATTAGCATTAAGTTAAAAGTACCTCCCGGCAACCATTTACAGTATTGACTTGTGTTTAAAAAATTTGAGCAATTTTTTACCCAGAGCTTTTTGATCATTATTTTTGTAATTATTTGTGCAAAGTTTGTACCGTGTGAAGAATGTTTCTTCGAAAATTTAAGAATCGTATATATCCACTTTGACCTTCGTGAATTGTTGGAAAATATGGAACTTAAGCGTCATTGTTTGATTCACGAGAGTTATTCTAAATATTTTATACATCGTAAAGTGTCAAAAACTTGTAGACGTTAATCTTAGAAGTGTGAGTACAGGCGCAGCGTGCAAACGTCTAAGAAACTTCACACCGTTTTAACAAGGCTTTTTGAGCACCTTTAGTACTTTCCAAAACGTTTTTGAAACGCTTTTTAAATGCATATAAAATTTGATTCTCTTCTATCTATGGCGAACCGTTTTAATATGTAAAATACAATGAAACTTTTGGGTAGCTGAACTTAAACGTTGTACATTTGAAATAACTTTCTATTTGCCTCGTTGATTTACTTCTGCAAATTTCCGTGAAACTTCATTTGTGACGCAATACCTACATTTTTCAAAATTCAACGTTACTTTTCCTGTGTGGTCACTGTGTGTCTTCACCGATTATTGAACTCGGGCTTGTTTAGTTACCGTGTTCAGATGGAGTCACTCTGCTTGATCAGACAGAATCTTTTTACTTTGTGTTGAAGAGTTTCTCTACTTCATCAGACCTAGTCTTTCCACTAGCTCAGATGGAGTCACTCTACTTGATCAGACAGAATCTTTTTACTTTGTGTTGAAGAGTTACTCTACTTCATCAGACCTAGTCCCTCCACTAGCTCAGATGGAGTTACTCTACTTGATCAGACAGAATAATTCTACCCGGTATTGAAGATTCGCTCTACTTTACCAGAGTCCCTCTACTTGTTAGACGGAATTTCTCTACTTGTTTAAGCAAAATTATTCTACATAATCAGGAGAAGTCACTCTAATTTCGCGGACGGAGTCATTTGACCAGGTCAGATGGAGGTTCTCTATTTGATCAGACGGAACCGTTCTACTTAGTAAGAAGAAATCACTTTGCTTAGTCGGGCTAAGTCACTCTATACTCGCTCAAACGGAGTTACTCAACTTGGTTAGATGGAATAATTGTACTTAGCCATTAGAAGTCACTCTACTTGCTCAAATGGAGTTACTCTACTTAGTTAAACAAAATCATTGTACTTGCCCATTAGAAGTCAGTCTCCTTGCTTAAATGGAGTTACTCTACTTGGTTAGACGGAATAATAATTGTACTCAGCCATTAGAAGTCACTCTACTTGCTCAAATGGAGTTACTCTACTTAGTTAAACAAAATCATTGTACTTAGCCATTAGAAGTCAGTCTACTTGCTCATGTGTGCATCTCCTCATCTTCACCACCTGGCACACGGTCTGAGATTCACAGAGCGATAAAAAAGTAGGTTTGAATGGCACTAAAAGTCGGTCAGAAAACCACACAAGCCTTCGCGCAGAACTTTACTAGCAGCCACGTCTCGTTTGTTTCGACGCTCTGGATTTGTGAGCACTTCTATCGATCTTAACGTTCAAGTTAGAAATATTCGTTCGGACAAGTGGGGCTTGAATCTATGCTTCCAGACAGTTCGTTCTCTCGAACAGATCGTGTGTTGTGAAGGCTGTATTAACTTTAGGTTCTAGAGATGCAAATCCTCAAGTACACAGTACACAATTGGTTCATTTTTCATCGAAGGAATGCGTTTTTTCGAAGATGTATGCTACAAAAAGTTTTAACAAAATTTTGCGTTAGAGGTAGCTTATTATGCTCGTTCATTATTTTTCAATAACCAATTTTGTTGTAATATCTGGATTCATTTTATTTTGAAGGGAGAATTAACGAAAACGTTACTTGACAGCCTTGTTATTCAGTGAAAACATTTCACCTTCAAAATGAATTAATTTTATCTCTCTATGAGGTTACTTCACTATGGACTAACACGTAAATTCGTCAAATGTATTGCTGTCTGAGTTTTAAATTGTATTATATTGGAATACTAACATTAACTCGTATTGTATTGGAATGCTTATATTAAATTCTAATCAAATAGTACTGGAATCCTAATAATAATTCAAATTGAATTATATTAGATCGTAGAGTGATTCCTTTTACCAAGTGAAATGAAGAAGTTGAGTGACTCCATCTGAAGAAGTAGAGTGACTACCTGTAAATGTTAATTTGATAATCAATGATTGTCACTACTTATGTGTTATAATTTAATACAAGTAGAACAAAGTTTATTATTTCTGGTCAATGCCAATTTTAATGCCTGGCAACTCTTAGGATTTCAGAAGGAATGAGTGTTTTCATTATTTTTTTTCTGAGAAGACATATCACGGAGATATCAAAATTATAGAAGTGATTTTTTTATCTGAAGTGACGCCAAACTTGCATTTAAATAATTTTCAGATATAAACTTGTTGATCAGTCGTCTGATTCAAACGGAAACGGTTCTTGAAAATTTAGCTTTAATTGTTGACCAGTCTGTCTTCTGCTTCAAACGGAGAGGCAAGTCTTCTAAAATTTAGCTTTAAATGGCCTCATCAGATGCCTTAGCAGGGCTGCCAAATGTTGAGTGGCTTCTATGGTTTGTTTAAAAAAAGACAAGTTATCGAATTTTCGTCAGAAAATAGGCGTAATTTGCCTGGACCTGCGTTGTAGGGTTACCTTAGTAGAAATTATTCAAGTCTGATGAACATGTCATGTAACCTCTTGAAAACAACGTCGCTTCTTATATTTTTTCGGCTGGTAAAGTTTTTTCCTATTTTAGAAAGTTTTCAAACTCCTTCTGGTCTTATATTTCATCACAAATGAAAAGCTTCTGCTACTGACTTGATGTTGTAAATTTTATGAAGAGTTAACGTCAGAGATGTTCGCTATCTAATCGTTGTCATTTTTTTCATAAATCGAAAATAGAATTGCAAGTAGCCTTTTTATTACATTAGTTGCTCATTACAAGCTGAAAAATCTAAATTTCACATCATCTGGCAAAAAACCTAGGATATTTCAACTACACCCAAACAAAAACACCAATTTCGCTTGCGAATTTAAGGAAAAAGCATATAAATTTCACAGAAAGATCAGGTGGGCTCTCATTGAGCCCAAATCTACAGCTTTGCAGCACTCAACAAACCCAGAGATACGCGTGCGCTCATTACGCTCGTTCCGAGAGCGACCGGCGAGTGGAGTCCCAAAACCGTTCACCAAAGCAGGGATCGCATATAATGGCGCGGCGCACACGCGAGTCCGACTCCGAGGTTTGCTCTAGTCACCGAGATTAGATCTGAGCGAGGCCCAGTGATCTACAACAAAACTATTGCTCTATTTTGCAGCGCAAGTAGCCCGTCTTATGAGCTTCAACACGTGTTCAACAAACTGCCTCTCAATCGTCCGCCTCATCTCATAACCTCATCAATATGCGAGCGGAAGATAGGACCGCCCACGTAAAGATCCGTATTAACATATTGCTATTGACCAATAGTTATAGAGGCACAGTTGCTGAAGTTAATATTAGGGGTGATGACAGGTATATGAACACGAACAGTGTTCCTCATAAGCTGCTCTTGAAGTTACACATTATATATTGTAGGGCTTTTATTCAAGCGCGTGCGGTACTTTCATCTTTACGACAGGGCTTCACTAATTGTTTGCCGGGACTCCAGACCGCTCCTTGCCAACAAAAACCTATGCTTGCGTATTTCTTTGGAGCAATTACTGTTAGCTTTCCGTTTGTAGACATACTCTGAAAAATATCTGCGTGGGTGGTCCGATATGGTTTTACTTGTATAATTGAACGGTGTGCAGTTCGTGTGATTGCTCTCAAAGTATGATTGTGAAGCATCGCCATCATTGGGGTTTTACAATTTAAAGACGTCTTTCGCATGTGCTTTGGTGATAATTGATAGTATATGTTTTGATGTCCATTAATCATGAATTTTCCGTAATATTTTAATATTTTTTATAATTCTGAAGGCAAAATGTGCGTTGGAACTGTAGAAATGAGTTTTAGAGTTGTAGAAAGTGCGTAGAATTGTAGAAAGTGCGTCAGAGTTGTAAGAAACTTCGTTAAAGTTGTACACGTGTGCATTCTTCTAGATGTTAAAAAGTCAACAATTTTCTACTGAAATATATGCACAGCCGAAACCTTTTTTAATCTTATGATATTTGAAGGAATTCATGATCCACAAGCTTCTATTTTCTAGTTAATACAAGTAAATTTTTATAATAATTTAAACCAAGTCAAGGGCTAGGAATGTACACACACAAGTCCCCGAACTTCGCATCTAGCAACGAATTGAATCTCAAACAATAAACTCGTTTTTCAAACGAAGTAAGTATTCAATAAATAAATTAAAATGTTAAATTTAGGATCAGAAATATTTGTTCGATACTATTAGAGATAAGAAGAGCTATTAAGCCATTTAGTTAGATTTAGTTTAATTTAAAAAACCCTTATTTGAAAAGGAGTTCAGAGACCCAGTGCTACCTAGATAGAATGTAATTTAGTTTAATTTTAAAAAGCCTTAATTTGAAAAAGAGTTTGGAGACCCATTGCAACCAAGATACAATGTAATTTATATTAATTTTAAAAAGCCTTAATTTAAAAATAAGTTCAGAGACTCACTTCAACCAAGATAGAATGTAATTTAGTTTAATTTTTAAAAGCCTTAATTCAAAAATAAGTTCAGAGACTCACTACAACCAAGATAGAATGTAATTTAGTTTAATTTTTAAAAGCCTTAATTTAAAAAGGAGTTCAGAGACTCACTACAACCAAAATAGAATGTTTTTTAGTATAATTTAAAAAAGCCTAATTCAAAAAGGAGTTCAGAGACTCACGACCACCAAGATAGAAAAACGAAAGCTTATTAATGTTCCCTCGTATGAAGTCTACGTCTTTTTGCGCCGTCTTTTTTGTGTCTTTTTATGCAGCTTTTACACGGTCTTGTAACGCTGTTTTTTACACGGTCTTTTTGCTCCGATTTTTACGCAATTTTTTTTGAAAAATCAGGTTGATGAGACGTAAAATCTTTTGAGTGCCACGAAATTTATTTCATTCCCAGCTAAGAGTTTCCTAAAATGTACACTTTGTTGTGAAAATGAACTATTTTCACGTAAGCATTAAGTAAAAATCTAATTATGAGTTACATATAATTAACTTCAATACGAGCATGTCAAAGCTAATTAAGTTAAAGTTACAAGACATAACTTAAACATACCTAACTCGAATGCATTTAACCTGCTCAGATCTTTGAGCACTCTGATGATGAGAACAATATGTATCGTCACATGAGGTGAGTGTCGTAGAATTTTGTATGTAAATGGTGCATGATGGTAAAATAGTTGAAGCGAGTTTTGAAGGTTCATCAAGATTTGAAGGTTCATCAAGATTTGAAGGTTCATCAAGTTTTGAAGGTTCATCAAGATTCCTCAAGTACTGTAACTCGTCATAATAAAAAACAACAGTTCAACGATCACCACATTATTTCAATGCGAATAACTCCTGATTATTAAAAACAAACAAACTTTAAGGGTCTTCGAATTTCCATTAACTCGTGATTTAAAAAAATACATATAAAAAATAACGATCATCGAGTTACCTAGTTATTTGTGATTATGAAAAGCCAATAAACTTCAACGATCATCGATTCTCTAGGTAGCTCGTGATGATGGAAAACTAATAAAACTAATCAGATTTTCAAGTAACTCGGGATTACGAGATTATGTAATAAAACTAATCAGATTTTCAAGTAACTCGGGATTACGAGATTATGTAATAAAACTAATCAGATTTTCAAGTAACTCGGGATTACGAGATTATGTAATAAAACTAATTAGATTTTCAAGTAACTCGGGATTACGAGGTTATGCAATAAAACTAATCAGATTTTCAAGTAACTCGGGATCACGAGATTATGAACACACAAACAAATTCTCAAGTAACTCGCGATTACGAAAAACTAATAAAGCTAAACGATGATGGGATTATTATGTAAATCGAAATCTGAAAAAAATATTCGAAAAGCAGCTTGGAAGAAGAGGAAGTGCTTAAACAATATTTATTGAAGTTGTGACTTAAAAACAAACAAAACATTACTCGATGGAGGTGGAAGTTCCTGAACAATCAAAATGTGCGGAAGCTGTGAGTTAAAACAAACAAAACATCACGCGAAGGAGGTGGAAGTTCCTGAACAATTAAAATGTGTGGAAGCTGTGAGTTAAAACAAACAAAACATCACTCGAAGGAGGTGGAAGTTCCTGAACAATTAAAATGTGTGGAAGCTGTGAGTTAAAACAAACAAAACATCTCTCGAAGGAAGTGGAAGTGGCAGAACAATATGTGTGGAAGCTGTGACTTAAAAACAAACAAAACATCACTCGATGGAGGTGGAAGTGGCAGAACAATATGTGTGGAAGCTGTGGCTTTTAATGAAGCTCGTTAGAGGCCGTCGGTTTTGACCGTCCTCTCGAGCAGGTAGTGATGCGTGCGGTTTTTTCATTGGTTTAGGTTTTTGAGAGTTTACCGCACACACTCAGTGGCGGTCCGTCTGATCGCGGCCGCGATAAGCACGATAAGCCACGATAAACCCATGGCTTTTGTTCCTGACCACCTTTGGTGGCCCTTTTAAGCTTTTTAATGCGTGCTCATGGTCCGGGTTGCATCTTTGCATCTCAGCCTTGGTAACCTCGATACCGAAATTCTTTTAACTCCGTGAGTCGAAATGTTTGAACTGCGGAAGTTTGCGACACGGAAACAATGTAGTTGCATTTTTTTCAGCGCTGCAGCGGTTGATGCTAGAAATGTGCAACCTGAACACGAATGAAATGAGGGATGACAAAACCCTCATTTTTGTTCACCAATATCCATTTTTTAGCCACAAGCAATGCTCTTTTCACGGAATCGGCACCAAAGGAATGGTGTGAAGCAAGTATAAACGCTTAGGCTTGGCATGCGATCGATCACACTCAGGTCTTTTGTTTGTTTGGGGCCAGGAGTAGAGATGTATTGCCAGAAGCAGGCTCTTCTTAACCCTCTCTCAATTAGAAGCCGCCTGTGATCACCACAAAATTTGCCTGCTCAACACCAAAGCCAATTTCAGCAACAATGGAACACGACTACTGAACTTCGACGCTTCAAGATGAATCCCCCTTTACCTTATTTCCCCCACCGTAAGCAAATGATGGATGACGAGGAAAAAGGTGATCAGTTTCGCATCGTGATTTGAAAAGACGCGCATCTCGAGATGCTTTGTTTTGGCCATCGAGATCCTCACGCAACGGAATACAACGCGTACGATATAATAAAAGCAAGCTAATAAATAAGATTGTCTAGGCGTATATTATAAAAGCTATTATCAACCTCGTAAATGTTTTCCTTATAACAGTACTACTATGAACTATGATAAAAATATGTATTTTTCGGTGTCATACTTTCTGGAGGTATGCTGATACTGATGATGTTAAAATACCGTAGTGCTCTTGGTCGATGGGTGTGTTCAGAGGAGAGTAAGTTTTACAGAAGAAATGAATTCTCAAATTGATTGAGTAAAGGAACTCTCTAAATGTAGGTGCGAAAGAGTTTCTTATTTTTAACTACAATACATTTCTGTGTAGATTCCTGCGTAGAATTCTGGAGTAGATTTCAGAGTAGATGTCACATCTAAACGCAGAAACGAAAGGGCTTCTCATTTTTACTACAATGCACATCTTAGTAGACTTCCCAGCTGAGATGATGTCTCGAACACTGCACTTTTCAAGTCGTCGCCGTGCGCTTCTGCCCTTTATGTATGTGACGCCAAGTACCCCTCTTTGAATACGTCGCACGTTTGAATTCTGTACTTGGGTCATTTACTTTCTAAAGTCGACACGCGATCAGTGAATTACATCGTGACCTAAATGTTGAAATTCGAAAACAAAATTCATTGTAAGTGTAATCAGTCGCACAGTTAGTACCGTCACCGAATGTGCTGAGGTATCTTATTTACATAGTAACTAACGTACGATGACTGGGAAGACATTTCGAGATCTGAACTTCCTAAGTATGATTTGCTCGACGGAACTTCCTAGGTATTATTCGCCATGTAAATAATGTAGATTGTGTCAAACGGGCGCTGAAAACGGGCGCTGAAATGATGTAGATTGTGTCAAACGGGCGCTGAAAACGGGCGCTGAAAACGAACTGAAATTTAAGTTTTCATTCCTTTTCAGTGCAGCTTTCCTGAAAATCGGGTTTAGTGGATGGATTGAAAGTCTGCTTTATAAAATTACTGAAAAAATGATGGGTTTCTACATGCATTTAATTTTCATCCCAACAGCATCCAAGTGCATCATCATTGAAGGAGGTTGTTACTGTGAGAATGTGAAGGGTAGGTCGAAAATTATTTGGTTCGGTGTTGGGATAGAAGTCTATTTCGGAAGAACTTGGACCGCTACATTGCTGTGCAATGAACGATAATGTATACAACACATTATTGTAAACTCGATATTGTTTACAACACATGTGCACTTACTGTGTGATGGATATCATCAGGTACATTTTGAGTGGTGAGTACAGGGGTCCGTATGATTGTGTTTCAAGATGAATGTTATCATGTACATTTTAAGAGGTGAGTTCAAGGATCCATGTTCATTTTAAGTGGTGAGTGCAAGGGTCCGTATGATTGTGTTTCATGATGAATGTCATCATGAACATTTCAAGGGGTAAGTTTTCCAAATGATTGCTTTTCATGATGAATGTCAACATGTACATTTCAAGTGGTGAGTTTAGGGATCCGTACGGTTGGGTTTCATGATTTTTTACGTCACATGTGAATGCCATTAATTCATCTCGAGAATTTGTGGGTCAGTAGAGCAGACACGTGAAACCTCATTCCAGATAAAAAAAGGATGCTCATTCATGTTCTTTTGTGCTTGTGAACGCAATTAATAAATGAATGTCAAATTAATATTCATGTTGTTTGACATTAAATAATGAAATTTAATCGAAAGCTGAAAGCTTGAAGGTCGATTGATATTGAGGAGTTTGTACTCTAAAGTGTTGAAAAGAGAGGATGACGTTTTTCAAAATTAACGTTCCTAAAGTAATCTAATTGAGCATCCACTTTGCTTTCAACTATTTACGAAATTGAAAATCATGGTTTTCAATCTGGTTAAAAGCAGTTGTAGTGAGACTTACTTTATTTTCAATTGAAATATGTAAATCATGCAAAATAGCTTAGATAATATGATTTTAGATTTCGTCTTTTAAGTTAGAATTCTTATTCGACAATCCTCCCCGAAGTCTTGTATCATTGTTCATGACTGATCACGAAATTTCTCAGTATGCTATAGATCAAGGGTTCTCAACTTTTTTTTCTCCGCCATCCTAAATAAATTTCATTCGAACCTCGCACCCAAATAAAAATAAAAATGGCCCAAATGAAATGACCCAAACAATACATTTTTTATGAAATTACCCAAATAAATCACAAATGGCAAAATGTAGCCAATATCATATTATTTACCTGGGCTTTTCTCGCACCCCCTGGAATACCGTCTCGCCCTCCAAGAGGGGTAGGGGGGGGGGGGGGGTAGAGCACTCTAGGTTAAAAAGCCCTGTTAAGGATCTAGCAAAATAATGTTCACTAGAATATCCATTATTGCTTTCACTCATAATTTCTGAATTATATTTATGGCTAAAAAAAGTAAAAATTTAGCTTTGCATTTTAGGGTCACGAATTTTGTCGGCACAAAATTTAAAATCAATCAAGTTACTTCTGACGGAACTTAATGGAAAAATTTAAACTGCAACTTAGAAAACATTTTGATACATGGATGCTGAATTTTGTAACTAAACTATGAGTTTCCTAATTATTGTTTTTGATTCATGATCGCGATCAAACCACACTTTAAGTATACAGTAAAAAAAGAGTTGTAGTTGAACAATCCATTTCTAAACCTTAAACAGTGAGTGGCTCAAAGCTGGTTTTGCGGTTAAACTTTATTTATAATAAGGGGATTTTGGATTCCATGTAGGAAGTTTTCTTCCTTTCATTCCCATTTTCTGAGAGCTACTCTGTTACATTTGCTGGAGCGTCTTGTGAGCCGTTATGGGTACGCTAACTTGATCTTAAATTTTGCGAAAAAAACAATTATCTCTCATGTTGGATAAAAATTACTATCATAGGTCATTGTTCTTGAGCACCGAATAAAATTTTTAAAAGAATTGAACGAGTTGTAAAAACAGGAACTCTAATTGAAATCATACAGAAAAATTTTTTTTCTTCTAGGATAGGATTGCAATTTTCAACCCTCGTATCCGAGAACTGCATCAAATTTCAAAATTAGTTGCAATGAAAGCATCATCCCTTTCTCATTCCTGGTTGTTTTTCTCGACGAGTCAAGCGTCAGAATAATTTAATTCGAAGAGATACAAGCGTCGATGCTCTTTTTCTTGAGCAGGTTCGGGAGATCTTGTTCGATGATTCCAGCTAAACTTCTTGTTTTCCATTCCTAATCGCGCTCGCAAGATAGAGAGGATTGTCGCGCTCGGTTCTATCTTCGGCGCGTCTTGGAAGCCAAGCCTTCCATGCACGTCTGGACGCCTCGGTCGAGTCCGGCCGTACATAGGAACCCTTTTAAGATCTGGTCTTGATAAGGGCCTAAACGCTCCCAGCTGATCTTCGCCCCGGCTCCGACGTATATATCTTTCGACAGCCTGCTTCACGGTGCAACTCCTGGACACAATAATTGTGGGGTCCGACTCTCGGCTTATTTAAAAATGCTACTTCTTTAAAACTGTAACGAGAAGCGCTCCAGACATTAATGGTGATCGAAGGATTTTTAAGTTTCAACAATTAGTTTCTCGTAGAAAAATGTAATGTTGTTTGAGCTTCATGCAGGCTGTGGATTGGTTAGTGAAATTTGTACGCTATCTTGCATATTATAAAAGCCATGAGCGAAATTTGTTCTCGTTGCCAAATTTTACGATCAATTTTTTGGTGTTAACTGACAGGAGAATAAAGATTTGGATTATATAGAGATATGATATGAATGACAGGAGATTTTAAAGACATGAATTAGTTGCTTTTGACTTATCTTATACTGCACTCGATTTTTTCCCACGATTCAAACTAAAAAAACCTTTCAGTGGAGAAAGGTTTCGTTTCCTTGACAAGAATTTCTGAGTCGGGAGGTTGCCAGCCCAGTCAAATTTTCTTGCCGAATGCATGGATCATTTTCGCCGCCCAAGTAATTAAATCCCTTAGGCGGCGAAAAACATGCATGCTCCGGTGAAATAATTGGACTGGGCATGTTTGACTTGGAAACGTAATGGTCAGAGAGGGCGGGTGACTGCGGCATTTAATGAGCACTGTTCGATATTAGCTTTATTGGATTAAATTGTTAGCCAGAGATTAAATTGTTAGCCAGAGATTAAATTTTTAGCCAGAGATTAAATTGTTAGCCAGAGATTAAATTGTTAGCCAGAGATTAAATTTTTAGCCAGAGATTAAATTGTTAGCCAGAGATTAAATTGTTAGCCAGAGATTAAATTGTTAGCCAGAGATTAAATTGTTAGCCAGAGATTAAATTGTTAGCCAGTCAGAGTGACGAAAAAAAACATGAATAAATAAAAATGAGTGCGAGTACAGGGGTCCGTATGATTGTGTTTCAAGATGAATGTTATCATGTACATTTTAAGAGGTGAGTACAAGGATCCATGTTCATGGGCGTTGCAGTCATGGGCGTTGAAAATATCTTTATTTTTGAAATCTGTAAAAGAATACACTCCTCGTTCACTCTGCCTAAAATTCCCTTTCTCAACTCCATGCTTCTATATATTTAAAAGACGCGACTGAAAATCCATACTTTTGATCCGTGCACTCATCCAAGGAACCTTCAGCTCTTAATGATGACTAATTTGGGATAATTATTTCAATTCAATTACAAATATTATACAATGAAAAACACGAATACTTTTTCACTCATGCTCTTCTAGATATGCGTGGTAAAAATATGAAATTCTCATGCTAAAAATTGTTAGCTAATTTTATGCGTGATTTCCGATTCTTTAGCAAGTAATAATATAAGGAAATTTACAAGTTGTTTGCACGGTCGTGAATAGACGTATGAATCTGACGTAGGAATCTGACGTAGTAACCTGACGTAGGAATCTGACGTAATAATAATCTGACGTAGGAATCTGACGAAGGAATCTGGCGTAGGAATTTGACGTAGTAATCTGACGTAGGAATCTGACGTAATAATAATCTGACGTAGGAATCTGACGTAGGAATTTGACGTAATAATAATCTGAAGTAAGAATCTGACGTAGGAATCTGATGTAGTAATCTGACGTAGGAATCTGACGTAATAATAATCTGACGTAGGAATCTGACGTAGGAATCTGACGTAGGAATTTGACGAAGGAATCTGACGGAGGAATCTGACGTAGGAATCTGACGTAGGAGTCTGATGTAAGAATCTGACGAAGGAATCTGACGTAGAAATCTGACGAAAGAATCTGTCGTAGAAACCTAACGTAGGAATCTGACGTAGGAATCTGACGTAGGAATTTGACGAAGGAATCTGACGGAGGAATCTGACGAAGGAATCTGACGTAGGAATCTGACGTAGGAATCTGACGTAGGAATCTGACGGAGGAATCTGACGTAGGAATCTGACGTAGGAGTCTGATGTAAGAATCTGACGAAGGAATCTGACGTAGAAATCTGACGAAAGAATCTGTCGTAGAAACCTAACGTAGGAATCTGACGTAGGAATCTGACGTAGGAATTTGACGAAGGAATCTGACGGAGGAATCTGACGTAGGAATCTGACGTTGGAGTCTGATGTAAGAATCTGACGAAGGAATCTGACGTAGAAATCTGTCGAAAGAATCTGTCGTAGAAACCTAACGTAGGAATCTGACGAAGGAATCTGACGTAGAAATCGGATGAAAGAATCTGACGTAGAAACCTAACGTAGGAATCTGACGAAGGAATCTGACGTAGAAATCTGACGAAAGAATCTGTCGTAGAAACCTAACGTAGGAATCTGACGAAGGAATCTGACGTAGAAATCGGACGAAAGAATCTGACGTAGAAACCTAACGTACTAATCTCGCGTAGGAATCTGACGAAGGAATCTGACGAAGGAATCTGACGAAGGAATCTTACGTAGGAATCTTACGTAGGAATCTTACGTAGGAATCTTACGTAGGAATCTTACGTAGGAATCAGACAGGACTGGTAAAATTTCCAACAAAACACCACACGACGACCGGAGATGATCAGCCAGCGGTACGCAGGAGCTACGCGCTAAGACTTTCCCCGCTGAAAGCTTGAAGAATAAAGAGTATGAGCCTAGCCATTGCAGAAGTGTTCCGAAGAGAGGAAGGACGAAGGCACAATTTAATATGGAGTTTAAGGCCATGGGGAATTGATTCACAAAGTATGTTACCCCATAGGAAACTCCACCGATTATTGAACATGGGTGAAAACTTGAGTAATTTATTGAATATAGATGAAAACTTTAGTAATTTATTGAATATAGATGAAAATTTGAGCAATTTATTGAACATAGGTGGAAGCCTAAGCCATTTATTGAACAACATAGGTGAAAACTTAAGCAATATATTGAAAATAGGGGAAAATTAAAGCCATTAACTGAACATAGGTGAAAATGTAAGCCATTTATTGAACATAGGTGAAAACTTAAGCCATTTATTGAACATAGGTGGAAGCCTAAGCCATTTAATGGACATCATAGGGGAAAAATTAAGCAATCCATTGAAAATAAAGGAGTGAAGGAACCCTGTCATTAGTGCAATGCATTTCCTGAAGCCAGAATACAAAGGCACGAGGACATGAGATGTTCAACTTAAAGTTCATAAAGTTTAGATGTCTCAAAGCCGCCAACTGCTCCCCATAAACCGAAATGCGAGTGCGTGCATTGAAGTATTTAAACTTTGCTCACGCTCGAAGTCCCATGCTGTATTTTTTAAGGAACAATAACCGATTAATTAAAGTAGTTGTTCACAAGTAACGTTTATTACAGATGTCAAGTCTCACAGCTGCAAGAGGCATCAAGTCTCACAGCTGCAAGAGGCATCAAGTCTCACAGCTGCAAGAGGCATCAAGTCTCACAGCTGCAAGAGGCATCAAGTCTCACAGCTGCAAGAGGCGTCAATTCTCACAGCTGCAGCAGATGTTAAGTCTCATAGCTGCAACAGGTGCCAAGTCTCTCAGCTGCAACATGTGTCAAGTCTCACATCTGTAATAGTTGTCAGTCACACAGCTGCAACACGTGCCAAGTCTTACAGCTGCTCCAGACGTGAAATCATACTTCAAAGCTAGGAAAAACATTTCAAAATTATTATCAGCTCTTCAGAAACTTGAAAACAGCAGCATTTAGCAGGCGAATGTTTGAGATATTAAAAACAGTTGCAACAGCTGCTAGGTATGTATTCACGCAGCTGTCAACCATGTAGCTGTCAGCCACTCAGCTGTCAGCCACTCAGCTGTCAGCTACGCAGCTGTTAGTCCTACATTTATCAGCCATGCAGCTGTCAGCCACGCAGCTGTCAGTCTCACATTTATCAGCCACGCAGCTGTCAGTCTTAAATTTATCAGCCATGCAGCTGTCAGCCACTCAGCTGTCAGTTTTACATTTATCAGCCACGCAGCTGTCAGCCACTCAGCTGTCAGTCTCACATTTATCAGTCAGCAGCTGACAGCCACGCAGCTGTCAGTTTCACATTTATCAGCCAAGCAGCTGTGAGCCAAGCAGCTGTCAGTCTCACATTTATCAGTCAGCAGCTGTCAGCCTCACACGCAGCTGTGAGACACACGCAGCTGTGAGACACACGCAGCTGTGAGACACACGCAGCTGTCAGCCACACACACAGCTGTGAGACACACGCAGCTGTGAGACACACGTAGCTGTGAGACACACGCAGCTGTCAGCCACACACACAGCTGTGAGACACACGCAGCTGTGAGACACACGCAGCTGTGAGACACACACAGCTGTGAGACACACGCAGCTGCAAGACACACGCAGCTGTGAGACAGTGGAGCAATACAACACAAATCTACTCGCACGAGACAGGCTGCAGGCAGCGGGAGCGGCGCCCCCGTCTCACAGTGGTCGCGAGTTGAGCCAAAATGGCGGAGACAGACTCTCTCTTTTTCTTTCGCTCGCGCTCTTCTCCTCTTTTTGCCTGCTTTAAGAGGCGATATTTATGACACATCGAAGTGTATGACGCGTACATCGTGCTGCGTGTTATGTAGGCGTGCGGCGTAATCAGCGTGTCCTTTTTTGGCGTGTGCACATGTGTATAAATTAATGACTACACCGAGAGTGCCTGGCATTTGGTGTGATATTAGGTGGACTTAGTGCGACCCGCGTGTACGGGCCACGCTTTATGGCCACCGTCACATTATTCGGGATTATTTGAAGTCGTGCATTAGTGTTGATATCATGTTTTCTTGCAGGTCTTGCCAAGTCGTTTTAAAACTATGGTTGATGATATGTTTTCTTGGCGGTCTAAAAAGTTTCCAGAATCATATTGAAACTATGGTTGATGATATGTTTTCTTGCCGGTCTAAAGAGTCTTGCAAGCCGCTTTGAAACTTTGGTTGAAGATATGTTTTCTTGCAGGTCTTGCCAAGTCGTTTTAAAACTATGGTTGATGATATGTTTTGTTGGCGGTCTAAAAAGTTTCCAGAGTCATATTGAAACTATGGTTGATGATATGTTTTCTTGCCGGTCTAAAGAGTCTTGCAAGCCGTTTTGAAACTTTGGTTGGAGATATGTTTTCTTGCAGGTCTTGCCAAGTCGTTTTAAAACTATGGTTGATGATATGTTTTCTTGGCGGTCAAAAAGTCTCGAGAGTAATATTGAAACTATGGTTGATGATATGTTTTCTTGTCGGTCTAAAAAGTCTCGAGAGTCATATTGAAACTATGGTTGATGATATGTTTTGTCGGTCTAAAAAGTCTCGAGAGTCATATTGAAACTTTGGCTGATGATATGCTCTCTTGACGGTCTAAAGAGTTCCGAGAGTCGTTTTAAACTATGGTTGATGACGTCTGTTCTGAATAGTTTTGAGAGGCGTTTTGAAACTATGGTTGATGATTTGTACTTTTTCCTGTCTAAAGCGTTTCGAGAGTTGTTATAAAACTATGGTTGATGACATGTTTTCTTCCTTGTCTAAAGAGTTTCGAGAGTCGTTTTAAAACCACAGTGGATGACGTGTTCAAAAGAGTCGTTTTAAAACTATGATCGAAGTGTCGCCCCAGGCTGTTCAGATTTCAGGTGTGCTCAGTTCGAATGGCAGGCTCGGATTTTCATGTTGATCTTGGTTGTCTTGCAAGTCGTTTTGGCAGTTCGTAGACGGTTATCCCCTCGGTTTGTTAAAATAATGTTATTTAAGTTTGTTGTTTACGCGTGCCACACTTTATGAAAAATGTTGCGATTTTTAGGTTTGAAATGTGATAAGTATATGAAATTTTCATTTTGGAGTAAAAGATGGCTGTAGCTTCGTTGAAATTGTTCCTTACCTTTATAGATTATCATTATTGATTCATGTCTAATAGAACAAAAAATTATGGCGATATCTGTACCTCAGTAGCCATATACTCTGGTCAATTAATAGTGTTAGAGACGACTATAGGAGCCAAAAAGACGGCGGCTGAACTCATTCCTACGACAAGAGGCGTATTATTTTCGTATTAAGGAAAACTTTGATCTTTTCTCATCAACACTGAATTCGTGTTTCGAGTCAAGCTCCTGTCGCTCTGTAGAGTGTCTTTCTTATCCATGTATACTTCATTTTTTTTTAGTCAAAAGATTAGGCACCTGGAAACAACGTAAATTTATGGCTCATTTGATTCGTTTGATGCACTTATAGCAAAAGAACTTGGTTATAAACTGCAGAAAATGAGGAAATCCGGTAGTAACATGCATAGCGTAGTCTAGGAATTTTTTCGGAAATTTTAGCGATGTATATAGTGGAGCGAACGTCAATGATCTCCAGTCATGTCATAAAACATAGAAACGATGGTCAGGTAAATACAGCGTCCTCCAAAATTTACTAAAAAATTGGAATAAATAACTATGCTATAATCAATCCCTTACGCTAACCTACTTCTTCCATGGGAGTTGAACACGCTACATTCGATTGATTCTTGCTCATGAAATAAATACTTTCCAGGATTTTCAGACCATTATATATATATGAGCCGAATGTTAAAAATGTGAGTTCTATAGGCAATTGTTTTTTTCATGAATTAAAGACCATCCAGGGTTCTCAGACCATTATCGGCCCGAATGCCAAAAATGTTAGTTCCAAATAGGATGATTTGAACCAACCGCGTGGTCACGGACGTTGTTCACAGGTAATGACATTAGAAGATCTCCAGTGCGGGGAGAGATTTCATTCAGCGACGCGCATCTGCCGTTGTCACTCGGTAAGAATTACACTCTGGTAACGAGAACGAAATACAACATGAAACAGAAGCGAGTTGCGTGGCCCATTCTCTGATCACATCCCCTTGTCGTCTGACATTAATCACACAGAGGCATCTGCGTTACACATTAACAGTGAACAATTTTCGCATGCAAGAAAACGTACAGGTATTTTGATGCGATGTTCCGACACGCAGCCGCTCCACAAACATGAGGTCTCATGATGACTTTTTTTCCGAGTTATTAGGTATTTTTTCCCGTGAAAGTGTTACTCTGCAGTCAGCGATGAGGTTCTTCACCGGGAAAGATTACTTAAATTATGGTAGAGTAGTGAGAGAGAAAGAATCTAATTTAAATTTAACACATTGACTGCAGCAACTAAATATTAAGTTCAACACCAAACTCAAATTTAATGTCAATTGTAGTAAGCTATTTGGAAAATACCAAAGGTGAACTGGATCGTGCCTTCATTTAGTTTTGATTAAGTATTTATGAAAATTGAGTTTGTGACTACTGGCCTGTCAGCCGCACTTTGAAAATCACCTCCGTGAACCACCGGTGGCGCACGTTGCAGTCAAAGTGTTAAAAAAAGAAGGTTGAATTTATTGAAGCAACTTTGATGTTTTTAAACACAAGCTATTAGTTGACATTATTCGTACAGAAAATTATCAGAAACCATGTTCCAAGACGCAATGTTGGTCAATTTTTCATTTGAAAATATTCTGTTACAGCTCCCAATAGGACTTACTTTGGGAAACTCATTTATTATTTATACTTCGTTATTATTATAATTGTTACAGATATTACAAGCGCTATTCATGCAGAACATTTTTCGACTCCGTGATTGGTAGAAGAAGATTGATTGATAAATGTTAAATTTAAAAAGTTTCAGTAAATTTTAGCTAGAACTATTAGGGAACAATTAGGAGGTAAAAGTTGAAGCAAGAAATAAAATTCATTGTAATAATTAGTTGTTAAAATTATTTGTTAAAATTAGTTGCTGAAATGCGTTGTTTTGTAAACGTAAAATAAGAATCATTTTGCTCTCACATGAAATGCAATCAGTAAAGTTAGTTTTCTATTTTTTTAAGTTGTTTTCTGAAATTTGGGTAACTTTCATTCCTAGTGTGAAGATTATCAAGCAGTTATAGATAAGATCTTTTTCATGGATTTTTATTCTATTGCTAAATGATATCTTTTTACCGAAAATTGTTTAGATCTCTTAAAAATATTTTCCATTTACTGTAATGATATTCCATTTCTAGGCATTATTTTTTATTTATTAGAAATACAGGCTTTTTTTTAATATATTCTATTTCTTTGAAGAATTTTCTATTTCATTGAATTCTTTTTATTTCGTTAATTTATTTCCTGTTTTATAAAATTATTTTCCATCTCTTAGAACTATTTGCGATTTCTTAAAATTCATTTTTTTCTTTGTATTATTATCATTTTTTTTTAATTATTTCAAATTTTTCAGAATTATTCTTCATTTCTTGAAATTTTTCCTATTTCTTAGAATTATTTTATATTTCTTGGATTTATTTAATATTTCATTGAAAAATTTATTAATTCTTAAAACTGTTATCTGTTTCTGAGAATTATTTTCACTTTCTTAAAATAATCTTCGTTTTCTTGGAATAGTTTTTGACAGGTGTTCTCAATTGTGGAACTTTCTGAGCAATGTTTCACTGTGTAAATTAACATTGAATTAGGACATAAATTTAAGATCGTAGCTAATAATGTTCTTAATCTAATTATTTGTTCTTTTTTCACTTTGAATCTTGGAGTCTCAGTTGTGAAATATTTTAAATTATTATTTACAGGTTTGAAATACATTATGTCGAACGTAATTTGTATTGAATACAAAAACGGCTTGTTTTGAAAAATAATCATTCCAAAGGTCTAATGTTTAGAAAATGGTTGTATCGGCCTTCAGTGTTCGTTATATAATGGATGGACTTATAAAATATATTTTTGTTATTCATTAACCTAGCGAATAATTGTCGGAATTTAGTCTTGAGTTGTAGGATAAATATTATATAAATTATATAAATTTAAAATATTATATTTTCCAGTTAAAAACAATCCATTGTAACGCTTATTTGTCACCACTAACGAGAAGATAATAATATTGTTGTAATAAAAATTCATAATCATGTCGGTTTTTGTTAAGGTAATGCCACTAAATCAATAAAGTTGAGGTCTTAATTAAATGTACCATAATAAATATAATTGCATCAATCAAATTATCTTCACAATGCCCATAAAATTAGCTCGTGAAAACTTTAATATTTATTAGTCTTTTATTTTTTTATTTAGTAATCATCAACTGGACAAGAATAACTTATCCATTGAGGAGCTGGATTAATATTCCTACCGTGATAGTCACTTGAAAACTTTAGCATTGAATTTCGAGTTAGCGAACAGTTTTAGAACAAAATTTAGATTGTTCGTCCCTGTTGTTGTGCCTAAGAATGAGCCTTTGAGTAGCATTCGCCAGTTGAACGCTAGTTAGAATGTTAGTTCTCACATAATTTCAATCTCCTAATGTTGTCAAACTTCAACTTATCTCATTTGTTCTAAGTGAGTAAAAAAAGCCTGAGAATGAAAATTAGGCAAATGATGTACGATCAAAAACATAATGATAATGAAATTCTGATCAAAGGCAATGAAAATATTAATATGGAAAGTAGCTAACTTTCTATAATCTTCTGTAATCCCGAGCAAGTTTAAATTTTTTACTAGAGTATTCCAATCGAAGCTTCACACTGTAAAGGTCAAAATTTTTAAATCAAAATTTTTATTTAATTCGTCGTAAATTTTACTTCAAATTAGAAAAGCTTAAATTTTCTATTCATATACAAATGCTCGAATTAAAACAGAAGCCAACAGAAGAATACTTCACGAATCTTAATTATAGCTAGTTATAAACATTAAAATTGAGAGTTTCATTTAAAATATTAGGGTTTAATTCATTTTATTTCTGTTCTTTACGAGAAACTTAGTCAAATACAAAGCAAGGCAAGCTAAATGTTCAAGGCACTCATCAAAGAGAGAATTGCAACTGAATCCTGAAACAAGATAGCATTAATATATCAATAAAAAATCCTGAATCTAATACTTTTGAAAATATTTTAAATATTACACTTTTTGAAAATCTGGAGGTTTTTCTTTCTAAAATATTCTTTATCTATGACATTTGCAATAATTTTAAAGTTATCATTTCTGTGAAAGTATAAATTTACTGCTTTTGCGTGCATGTTAAACCTATCAGTTTGGGCAAACTATTGAAGTAGATTTGCGAAGACACTAAATCTGTTACCCTTGTTGGCGAGGTGAATCGGTATAATTGTGGGGAGAAATTGTCGTTTTCTGAAATTCTGCAGTATTTTCGCTTGAAATCGCACCTCTTACACACATTTTTCTGCCTCAACTCTAAGTTCTTAATGAATTAAATTCTAAGCTCCTAATAACTAAGTTGTAATTACTAACTTTATTGCTAAGTTCTTAGGCAAATTTCGTTTGCGATCGACGAAATCAAAGGTTCGTTTTTTACACTTCTTAATTGTGTGGGAATCCAAATACTTGATTATAAACTTTTCGATAATTCTGTGCTTGTTCGATATATGATTTATGTTTATTGACTTAATATAAATTATAAAATTTTTTTATAAGCGATCTATCACACATCAGTCATGTAAGTACGCGTATTAGGTATATTTTGCTATATATTTCTCACGATTAACGCATTGATACATCGGTTGAAATGTTTTTCAGTGATATGAGCGAAAAAAATTGATGAGGTCCTTTCATTACAGAAACCAGCTGCTTTGTACTGAATCACTGGAGCTACATTGTAGAGAGAGAAATTTTGTTATGGGTAATTTGCTTAGTTCTTTTTGTTCATGACTGCTTGAGACAATAAGGACAAACCCGCACGAAAAATGTCTCTTTTGACGCTTTTTCGAAATTTATAACACAAGGATTCATGAAATTTTCAGTCAACTTCATCGAACCCAATCCCAAACAAAGCTTCCATTAATTGCACCCTATATTGCCAAGTGACACTCTTTCCCATTAAGCCATGCTTAATTAAATTTCTCATTACTCTATTGGCTTCAGTCTCACAAACGTAGCTACACTAACACAACAATGTGTTATTAAACAAATTTAGTTACGGTTCATTATTGAACCGCTCATAACTCTATCGTATTCAGCCTCATATACGTAGATACACTAATGCAATGATGTGCTATTAAACAAATTTAGTTACTCTTCATAATTGCACCGCTCATAACTCTGTTGTATTCAGCCTCACCTACGTAGCTACACTGACGCAGCGATGTTTTATTAAACAAATTTAGTTACGGTTCACACGAAGGCAAAACGTTTGCATCTAATTACTGCGAGTGTTCCAAAGCAAGCTTGACACGGAAGGGCGGCTATCAAACAGCAACGGCTATCGTGCGACAAGCCTTCGGAATGGTACAACACTTCGGCTCATTTGTCACCACAGTCGTAAAGATTAACGCCTCCACTCTCTGCACTCGAGACAAGTGGGCTGATATTTGACAGACGCCCCGCTCGACTCAAATGTCCTCACTTGCCCGTTTGAGCTGAAATTTAAAGAAATACTCGAGATCGTTTGCCGGTCGCAAGTGGTTTGTTACGCATTCGAAATTTAGAAAGTTTGTTGAGGGTATTCTCACTGATCATGCTTCGTAGGTCACTAATGGGCGAAAGATGTGTAAGTAATATATGAGCAAATTTGCTTATCTATTCAAGTCAAACAGCTGGTTGAGGGTATTCTCGCTTCGTAGGTCACTAATGGGCAAAAAATGTGTAAGTAATATATGAGCGAATTTGCTTATCTATTCAAGTCAAACAGCTGGTTGAGGGTATTCTCACTTCGTAGGTCACTAATGGGCGAAAAATGTATAGGTAATATATGAGCAAATTTGCTTATCTGTTCAAGTCAAACAGCTAGTATTTGACTCATGTAGCCTATGTTTTCAAAAAGCAAATAACGGTTACCTTATTTTGTGTCATTGTATCTATAGCAAATTTATTCTGTTTTTTTTATGACCAGTTTATGTTTTATGCTTTTATTATAGTTTTGAATTTTTCGATCCAAATTTGAATTACCACTAGAATGATCAAGTTAATGAGCTAAAACAGATTAGAGCCCTATCTTTCGATTAGATGTTTACTTTTAACCACGTTATCAGCACAGGCATATTTTAGATACCATTTTCACCATTGTTGTAGCTATATCCTACATACCACTTTTAACAAGGTTGTAAGTATAAGCATAGTCTAGATACCATTTTCAGCCATGGTTTAGGTATATCCTACATACCACTTTTAACAATGTTGTAAGAACAAGCATACCAATAGACACCGTGATTTTACCCTGTCTGTGAAAGGTAAGTAACATTCGACTTGAGGACGACTCACATCTGGTTGAAAGTTAGCGGCAAAATACAGCTGTCTAGCAGAGTTTGAAATTGAAATCTACAGGATTTGAACTGTCAAAGCTAACTAAATTCGGCCGTGTGATGACGGTTCTGTAGCACTGCAGACTGCTAGCTCTGCAATGACCGACAAGCGCCCTGCAAAAAAGTGTTCCACAATCTCGATGAATGAACTGAAAGTTACCTGACATATGAAACTCGATTTAAACATTCTTCGAACTTGCAGTTCTTTCATTATGAATTCTAATATTTTTAGAGTGATCTCGTGAACCAATACAAATAAATTTATTTT
The DNA here is from genome assembly GCA_030386875.1 of Morinoia aosen. Classification (NCBI taxonomy): domain Eukaryota; kingdom Metazoa; phylum Arthropoda; class Malacostraca; order Amphipoda; family Talitridae; genus Morinoia; species Morinoia aosen. The sequence continues at coordinate 8,483,711 of CM059559.1, read as the reverse complement.
TCGAACGCCCCCGTGATAGTAATTATTTTCAAAACTTACCTACAGAATACCTACAGAATTGAGCTCCAAATTCTTTACTCTCTGGCCATCACTGAGCAGAGTTTATTTCAGACGAGCACATAATTTTTAATCAAGAGGAACATTTGGAAGAATTAAAAGGAAAATTAAAAATTAAAGTACAAATTATTGCCAAAGGTTAAATGAACGTTGTAGTGCGATAGTTATGACCACGTAACTGAAACAGTAAATTTGGGAATTTTTTTTCCAAGCTGGAATTAATGTTGGAAAAAAGAATTAGGATGTCAATGCCAATCATATAATGTATTCAAAATGAAATTGACTGATTTTCAACGTAAACGTTTTGGTACATTTTCTATCATCAGTGCGTGAGAAAACATATTATATCTATTCTCATTAGCTAACCATATGAAATGAAAACTAATTACTATGACTCAAGACCTGATATGACGCAAGGAAACGAAATTGAGTATAAAGAAAAGCGAAATTAAAACTAATTGGTATGATACAAACCCTAAAATACTAGGTACGAGTATAAATAAACTCGATTCATTATACAAGGTTACGCCCTATTCGAAAGGAAGAACTAAAAATTAGCAATTTCATCTGATAAGCTGTACATTGCCAAATTAAAGTAAGTTTTGTAAATACAAACTGAGTAAGAAATTCCACGGCCTTACTTTATAATTTTAAGTTTTTGGAGATTAACTGGAGCATTGCAGTAACCAGCGTACGAACTCTCTGATAAATGTGAGATTAGTTAAAAAATTCCCTGCAGCTACATCTCTCAGCACGTTCAGCTCCTTTGGCGTGAATCTATAGGTTGAACTTTTCAAAATGATGCACGATGTGCACAACCACACTAATTCATCAGTGAGAATCGCATCAAGAGTCATCTAACCATGATTGTTATCAGTATTTGATAGTCCTACAAAGTTGTCAGACACTGAAAGTTCATTATTGTCAAATATTAACTATTAGGGAGGTGAAATGACAACGACTTTGACCATAAAGAGGTGAATCAGGAGACTCTGGACCCTGCCGAACTAGACTGCATGGAAACGGAGCGGATTTCATCTCGAATCCACAATTTAATAATCTTGCAAATTAATTTTAAACTATGAACACTCTTCACCAATGAACACATCAAACTCGGTTCATCAGGTCACAATTTGTATTTCTTTATCTGCGTTTTGTGAACAACAGAGTTTGAATCAAATGCTGGATTTAGTTGTGTAAGATGCTTCACACTGTGGTTGAAATCTATTTTCTATGTTTAGTAGTTTTGTTGTAACAGAAGTAGCAATAGTAGCAGAAGTGGAAGTAGTAGCAGGAATAGAAGTAGTAGTATACAGAAGTAGCAGTAATAGTCATTGTAGTAGTAATAATAATAATAATAATAATAATATTAGAAGAAGAACTAGTGACAAAAATATTGGTTTTAGCTACAATGAATAAAGTACTAAATTTTTTATTGAGAATGAAAATGAAGGGGTTAATGCCACAAAAATATCCATTATTTCATAAAATCCATCGAACATATTTGCTGTACACGTTTTCTCGCTCCTTTTTACTCCAACTTGCATGACAAGGTAACTACGTATTAGAGGGAACGGTAAATTTATACATAAGGGTAATTAGTGTGAGGGTAATTAGTGTGAGGGTAACTTTATATTTGAGGGTAACGTTATGCAAGAGAGCAAGTCTATGTGTGAAGGTGAATTTATATTCGAGGGTAAAATTATACAAGAGAGCAGGTCTATGTGTGAGGTTAACTTTATATTCGAGGGTAACGTTATACAAGAGGGCAGGTCTATGTGTGAGGGTCACTTTAAATTCGAGGGTAACGTTATACAAGAGACCATGTCTATGTGTGAGGGTAACTTTATATTCTAGGGTAACGTTATACAAAAGAGTATGCAGGTTTATGTGTGAGGGTAACTTTGCATTCGAGGGTAACTTTATATAAGAGGGTCACTTTGTGTGTGAGAGTAACTTTATATGCGAGGGTAATTTCATACAGGAGGGCAAGTTTAAAGAAGAAAGCAGCTTTATGTGTGACGTAACTTTATATGCAAGGGTAACTTAATACAAGAGGTAGCTTCATGTTTAAGCTAAAATTTATTTAATGTACAAGGATAACTTTATGTAAAATTGTAACAAATGTACAAGAGCCATTTTGTTAGAGGAAAGCTTGTTAAATGAGAGGAACTTTACACATGATGGAGACCTTATATACTCGTAAGATGGCAACTTCACGTATTAAAGCATTAATTTTTACGTGATTTCTGCTTATTTTGATATGGCACATGATCGATCGTGACCATTCACCACTCGTTTATAAAAGAATACAACACAGTTGTAGCGAAACTTCACTACGAGACACACTACAATGGCTCTACGAAACTTTGAAGAAAAATTGTTCAGGTTTAATTTTAAAGAAGTTATACTTCGTCAAGACAGTAGGCGTGCACAGATAGACCGTGTATTTCAATGTCAGGGTCTGGTTGATTAAACTTGGGAGTGATTAAATTCTCGTCTACCATATTTCCCAAATATTGCTCCTTCTGATTTCCATCTTTTGGCCAATCTGTACTAGAATTTCAATGTAAAACTTGCGAGTATCATTTTTATATCTGATCTCTGTCTGTTAAGAGAAATGATTACTTTAACCTTCACTGAACAGGACATGATAATGCTCTGACGCTTGAAGCAAAATTATCAATACCAGCAAATTTTACCTCATACATCAAAAGTCCTAATAGTACATAGATTGGCTAAATAGATAATTGATCTCATACATCAAAAGTCATATTAGTACATAGATTGGCTAAATAGATAATTGATCTTATACATCGAAAGTCAAATTAGTACATAGATAGATAGCTGAATAGATAATAAATGAGAATATCTGCTCTTCGAAATCGTCTTTTTATGCTGAAAATATTGGACTATCAATTGCACATCAACCTCTTAAAATAAGATGAACCAACGTTCCGACGACAGTTTTATACATACCACGAATAGAATTCATCTATGTTCGAAATGCTGTAAAAGATAAGAAGAGCATCCAACAATATGACGAAATACAATTCTAAATGTCACTCATGCCCGAAATCCAGTCACACTTATAACAAAATTAAGGATTTCAATTTAATCAGTGAAGCATATTCATTTCGAGATATTAATTTAGTGATTGAAACTTACTTGACTAAAGATATCAATTTAATAAATGAAATGTCAGCTATTTCAAACAGTGTCTCAACTGCGCTGAACTGAATTTCTTACGAACAAAAAAAAAAATAATTTTCAATTTATGAAATTTTACTCTCATGAAATATTTATACGGAGCGCAATGAAATTTAAAGTTCATCTGATAAATAATGTATCACTTACGAGTAAATACGACTTCCATTTTGAGACGGAACGGCAGAGGAGATAACCAAATCCAACATAGAAATAAACTACTATAACGCCAGGTTATAAAAAAACACCATTATGAACTAAATTAAGTCTTAACACACACTCTTCTGCGCAAAAAAATCCGCGTCCCAGCTTGAACTAAAACTGTCTTAGAAAGCATGTAAGACGAACATTGGAAAAAAGGACGAAGACAAAAAAGATACATAGAAGGACGAAGAAGAAAAAGATGCATAGAATAAGAAGAAGAAGAGCCATTTGAACATGTTGACGACATCATCACTATCTCTATCCTAACCGCGGACAACAGGCGTCTGGACAGAGTTTGAACTCATGTGACTATTGGACGTGCTAGATGCGAGGAGTCTCTGTCAGAGAGCCGTGTAGTGACTCCGGCAATAGCTCGCCCGCCTCTTTGCGGCACCATTCTTGAAGACTTATCGCGCCGCACCATCTCGTCGCTATCAACACGTAGCCTTGGCGACCACTTTTGCGCCACTCTACTAATTTAAGCTTTACAATTTAATCCGACGCCTTCTCTACCCAAATATACAAGTCGATTCGATATTTTTAATAAGCTTCGGTTGATTGTAGTTGGAAAAAAACGTTCGTTGTGTGATGCGTTCGAAGCCAGCGCTTCTACATATGTGACTCATATTTCTAAAAGTCCAGAAAAAAGTGGTTTATAAAACTTCTGAATTTGATTACGTTATCTTTTGATGGATGGACGTTTTCAAATATTTTAAAACGCACTATGGCTCCCTGAAAACTGTCGAGTATGGATGGAATTGCACGTGTATATTTTTGGTTAGGAATCTTCACTAAACTCAAACTCTGAAATGAGGCTCAGAGACAACGCGGTGAGTTGCGCTAAGAAACAGCTCCTCAGCATTGCAAACGCCAGCCCACTCCATTTGAAGAAAGTAAGCCGCAATGAACAGTTTTAAGCGTGTACGTTGACATGGCTTGGAAAGATTCTTGCGACTCCAAGACGATCAGATTATTTTCGGTGTATAAGCCAGGAATTATATGGTGAACAAGCCTGGTGAGAGGATCGTTCTCCTGATAGAGATAACACGACGGAGATTTCTAGAAAGCCTGTCTCAAATGGTTGTACATTTCTAGTCAGTTTCTTGAGACGACCTCCGTGGCTGCTCTCATCGAAAAGGTTAAAGCGATCTTTGAATTGAGTGATGCTTGCTCTGTTGCCTTGAGTTACAGGGAATGAGTAATGTGATGCTTGCTCTGTTGCCTCGAGTTACAGGAAATGAATAAAGTGATACTTGCTCTGTTGCCTCGAAATACAGGGAATGGTTTCTGTAATTTTAATTTTTTTCCTAAAATAAAAAAAGCGTTTTGTCAAGGATGTCAATAAAACTGACAATAAGCGCCCAAGCATTTTAATATTTGGTTTAGTCATATAGCAACCAGAACACACTTCAATCACAGAACTATAGGAAAGTAGTTTGAAGTATTTCAGTAACTATGGTCAAACTCCTAGTCTAATTTGCTTTTAAAGTTCTGTTTTAGATTTTTTGTGTTTCACTTCTGAATAACTTTTCAAAGAAGCAACGTTCCCATATTTAGGCATGATATAAGTTGCAGAAGATGAATCTGTACATCAAAATAGTATGCATTAAATTTTGTGTTTTCCAATTTTTAAACTTTTTCCGTGAAATAATTCAATTGTGAATCAAAATATTTTTCGATGGTAAATTGGGACATTTGGTTTTGGCATGCAGTTATACAAATTTTCAAGTTCAAACTGTCAATTTTAGATTTATTCTATTAGTTATGGGTTGCTATAGTAAACATTAATTCTATTGACGACTCATTTTTCTTTAAAAACGTTCTTGGGATTTCAATCGCAAATAAATACGGCCGGGGGCAGACAAAATAAGCAGTAATTAGTCAGACAATACTAGAGTGATTTCTTGGGCCTTAATAATTAATACCAGTCCAAAAATTCTAGATGACTCCGAGTTTGTAAATGAAAACTTCAATCTATGACTTGTACTCTGATTGTCTCGGTTCACAAAACTGAACATTATTCGTCTAATGTTGGTTTGAAGACCTCTCGATGATTATCTGACCCATCACTCACCCGCAAATTCCTACAGATTTCAGCGTCGGCGTTAACCAAGATCAACGATACTTTTTCTGGCACAGGCTCCCTTGATGCAGCGTGCCACAACGATTAATACGTGCCTGTAAGAGAGCCCAAGTCTGCCTATCGGCACCACCATCAGCGCTTTTATCGGACAAACTATCCTTCTCTATCAGTGTCTATTTTATTGTCAAGCCGTTTATCGGTCGAACATTCTCTCTGTACTTGGGCTGAGCCAATCTTATCGCCATCTTTCTATAAATCCGTCAGCATCTCACAGATGTACACTGCGTCTCTACCGTAATTTTTGGAACCTTCGACGGCGCTCTGATCGAAGTCTTCTTGATCTGCGTGAGGCGGAGGTCTGAAGTATGGGGCACCGAGCTGTCTTTCTAGCGTTTACATGTGTGAAACATGACGACATTGGTCATGTGGAAGCGCTTAAACGTCGATGCTCGTGTGAACTTTGTGTCGAACATGTGTCGCGCGCCGCGGCAGCGCGGGCAACCTTCTGAAGACTCCTGCACGCGGCATCACAGTCGCTTGTAAACAACACGTACACACATGCAAACAGCCCCAGCACCGTCACTCGACCGAATTCTTACTAAATTATTCATGAAATTTATGGCTCTAATTACTAGAAAAACGCGCCGCTCAAGATCGAGCATTAGAGACAGAAGTTACCGAGCTCTGACTGAATGCTCTGTTGATGAAGCTTGAGAAACAGGGCTCGCAGATAGGTTAATTCACTTGCCGAGTAGTCTGGTTTTCCGATGGCTGGTGATCTTCTATAAAGTTCTTAAAAAGTGTGAATGAACGTATCGTTACTCTGAATGTGTTAATGTACTCCCCTATGTCCCCAAAATATGCGGTGCGAACAAACGTTTTGTTTCGAAAACCGTCTCACCCGTATTTCACTGAAATGTGTTCACAAGCTCTTTTAATGCATGCATTTTTGAATTTTTTAATAAAAAATTTTTCAAATTGAGTTTGAAGTCATTTTGGCGACCTACATATTGCCCTCAATAATAATAATGCATTTAATAAGTTAGAAAATGTACAAAATTTTCTCAAAACTGGTTAGCCCAGAACAAAAACCTGATTTCAAGCTTCCGTTTCAGGCCTATGTTTTCAAGTCTCTGTTTTTAGGGCTGTTCTCAGATCTCTGTTTTTAGGGCTGTTCTCAGATCTCTATTTTTTGGGCCTGTTTTCAGGTTTGTTTTAAATTTTTGTTGTTTTGGGCCTGTATTCAGGTTTGTTTCCAAATTGCTGTTGTTTTGGGCTTGTTTTCGGGTTTGTTTTCAAGTTTCTGATGTTTTGGGTCTGTTTTCAGGTTTGTTTCCAAATTGCTGTTGTTTTGAGCTTGTTTTCGGGTTTGTTTTCAAGTTTCTGTCGTTTTGGGTCTGTTTTCAGATCTCTTTTGTTTTGGGCCTGGTTTCAAGTCTATTTTGATGCCTGTTTTCAGGCAGCTGTTTTCAGGCATTTTATTTTCTTCACCTTAAGTATAAAATCTACCGAATTAAACTCAACGAACGACTCATTTTACGAAGCACGCTTATAAAAATGCAAAAGGCTAACAAGCTGCTAAATTACCAAAATATTCGGGTGGCCTGAATTTTAATTTTCTGAATAAACATTACAGCTATAGTCTCATGTAATAAAATTGCAGCAATAAAATTACAGCAATAGTGTTGTGCAATAAAAATTGTAACAATAAAATTACAGCAATAGTGTTGTGCAATAAAAATTGTAGCAATAAAATTACAGCAATAGTGTTGTGCAATAAAAATTGTAGCAATAAAATTACAGCAATAGTGTTGTGCAATAAAAATTGTAGCAATAAAATTACAGCAATAGTGTTGTGCAATAAAAATTGTAGCAATAAAATTACAGCAATAGTGTTGTGCAATAAAAATTGCAGCAATAAAATCACAGCAACAAGTTTGTGCAATAAAAAATTACAGTAATGAAATGTACGCAATAGTCTTGCGTAATGAAAAGTTACAGCAATGAAATCGACGCAATATTACAACAATAAAATCGACGCAATAGTTTTGTGTGATAAAAAAACAGCAATAGTCTTGTGGCTTGAATTTTTAACTTTTTAAATAGTCATAAGAGCGCTTCATGAAAAAAAGGCTGCATTCAGTTGATTTTTTTTTCAATTTCAAGTTCCAAATAAAATTAATAAAAAACATGAACTATTCGGTTTGGAGTCCCTACTCAAGCTTTTTTAATGTTTGCCTATTTTTTTCGTCTGTTTATTTACTATTTTGTTTTTGTTCATGTTTATGTTTACATGGTAATCGATTTTAATGAATATTTATATATCTAGTTTCATTTATCATTTATGAGAATGCATTTTAATATTTGATTTTGTGATTATGTTTCGTAAAGGTGTAGGACGCTTCCTTTACATTCAATGAGAAGTTATCAAAAAGTTCTGATCGAAATATACGTTGTTTCTATATCTTTTCGGTAAATGTGCAGAAAAGTGAATCTGGTAGTGTGTTTTGAAATTCTTTTAGATGAGCTACTTAGGAATTTTTTAGTAGTGTTGAGGAAATTCAATTTTTTTCGTTTTACATCGCGAAATTTAGTTGCTTTGAAATTAATTTACTTGTCCTGAGGAAATTGGACTTCTTCTATTTTTTTGCCTCATATATTGAACTGCTAGTAAGTTGTTAAGTAGTTCGATTTTCAAGCGTAACAATATCAACGATCTTTTTAATGCTAGATCAAAGATCTTAACGTCTCCAAATTAAGTGCGTCTCAAATCAGTAGAGAAAAATAAATTATGAATTTATTTTCATTTTTTGTGAACCAAATGAGTCAAAAAAAAAAAATAAATCAAGGATCTCAATCTCAACTTTTGTGTGTCAGATCAGTGAATAAAAATAAATTATTGATTTTCTATTTTACGTTCCAAATCAGTTGAGACAAATTAATAACTTTGTAGCTTGCACACTGAAAATTTTATATTCCTTTTGATTCAAGAGATGAAGAATAATGTTTCCATATTTTAAAAGTGTTCATTGCATCTGATAATGGATAATTGTAAAACAAAAAATTTTCTTTTTAAATCGCCCTCATTACAAAAACGAGCGCATAAAATAAATTTCTTACGAGTGTGTTATGTTTCCTGAAATGAGAGCTGATCTTTTCCTAGCTCTGAAATACGATTGTTCAATTAGGGTACCTTTTTGTGCTAATTTTATTTTTATCTTAGGTTTCAAATTTTTAACGCAGTAGATACGAACTGATAGATATAGTTACCGAAATTGAGCGAGGGAAAAATTCCTGAATCTTGTATCCAGTCTACGGAACATATTTGCCGTGTTTAACTTTGCCGCTCGATGGTTTCTTTATTTCAGATGCGTTTTTTTCCCGGAACTCAAATCAGACTGATTTGTTCATAATTATATGCTAGGTACTAAAGCAAGGTGTAACCACTGGAAATGATAGATATTTTTGAATGCATACATGTGGAGATAGAAAAATTAGATAACCCATCTTTTTTGAATCATTTGCTTTGTTCTGGATGAATGTATAAAATGAATTGCGTTGTATGTCGTTTCATTAGATGGCTTACTTCCTAAATTTTCACTCACAAGGAGAATGAAACTCTTCATATAAATTGGTAGGGAACTATAAAGCGAACGTTTCAGCATTTTAACTGTCAAAATTAGGTTGGTGAACTTTGGTGAATAGGGTGAACTTTGTCAAGCTCTTGAGTTGTGTTAGCCTGAATGCAAACAACTGGCCTTTGTTGTGGTTCATTTAATCCTATGAGAAACTTCCATTATAAACGGAGACGATGGACTCGGTCTGAAATAATATGAAATTGTAGGAATTATTTAGTAAGTATTGAACATGTTATTCTCCGTCTGAAATACGACATTGCTGCATCAAGACGAAAACACAAGTTTGATAACTCTACACGCTTTCTTTTCCGTACCTGAAATGTGATATTAATGTATCATAAATACAGAAAACGATCAATTAATCACCCTGGAGAGAAATCAATTCATGCCAATTTTTGCTCGAAATTAAGCTTCCCGCATCTCAAAACTGCGTGATAAACCGGAGAAAAATTAAAAAAAATCCATTACTCATTTTTTATCCCTTCTTGGTTCACCAATTCAAAACAAGAAAAGTAAGGAACATATGTGATACGAGTGAAAAAATGTTTCAACAATTATGTTGTCAAGAAAATTTTGGAAAACCTCCTTAAAATTCAACTCGACTACATAGTCATCAGTGAGACGCGGCAAATGTGAGGTCGTTTTTGCGAAACATTTCTCCAGAGCTCAAATAGGGGCGAATTTAATGGCGTTATTGAAAAGGCCATTCTTTCGAGGGAATGTATTTTGCTGTCACGTATTTAGATGGTAATCTTTGATGGATTACTTAGCAGAACTGGGTGCCCCATCGCGCCGACATCTCTTGACATTAGTCTCAAGAACGTGCGATTGCACGCGCGTCATGAGAGCCTGTCAGAGCTCTTACTTTGGCTTGTGGTGTTCCTTTAGTTTGTTATGAACCCTAAAAATAGTTTGACTATTAATTTTTAAAGTCAACTAAGCCCCAAGTTAGTTTAGTTTGTTGTGAATGTTAAAAGTAGCTTGAATGTTTAAAGTTAGCTGAGTGCATAGTTTGATCAGTTTGTTATGAACGTGAAAAGTAGTTTGACTATTGATTTTTATAGTCAACTAGGTGAAAAGTTAGTTTAATATGTTTTGAACGCTGCTAGTAGTTTAAACATTAATTTTACTATCTGCTAGGCTGCAAGTTAGTTGCTTGTTTTGAAAGCTAGCAGTCTCTTGGATGTTTACAGTCAGCTAGGTGCAAAGTTAGTTAAGTTTCTTATGAACGCTAAATTAAATTTAAACGTTAATTTTACCGACAGCTAGATGCGAATTTAGCTCACAGTTACTAGTGAACGTTCACTTGAAAAATTATTACTCAGTAAATGTCGATCTCTAAATTAAAAGTAGGGTGATATTATAGTTATACGTTCAGTTAGATTTGTGTGTTGTTCACGATCATAGTTAAATCTTCGATAGTGTAACTGAAGTTTAGTACAGCAGTGAACTTTCCATCTTGCAGGAAGTATGAAAGTTCTCATTTTTGGCTCGATAAATAGGTACTCATTAATGTTGCAGCAAGCCCAGTCTAACTTTTTCGCCTGAGCTTGCATGTTTTTCGCCGCTAAAGCGATTCAATAACTGGGGCGGCGAAAAAAAACTCATGCGGTGCTACACCCAACATTCAACCTATATTAACCATTCCAAGTTCTCATTAAATTTGGATCGATTTTTTCACACAAAAAAATAATTCTATTCATGCACTGCTTTAGCAAACGTACGTTGACAATAAGAAGTCTTTTCTGTGACGAGACTTCATACAATATGTTTTTAAAGGTAAAGGAATGCTGATAAAGTGACTCTAGTATTTTAAACTTGCTCTAAAACGACGCTATAAACACTCCAGAGAAAGCTATTGTACTGCTAAAGTATAGAAGTAAAGACAAACTTCACCAGAAACACGTACTGATCTCATACGCCTCTAAAAAGACATGCACAAATAACTATGTACACCATAAAATTTACAACACGAATCAAAACTTCTTCATTGCATTTTTGGAAAACCGCTAGGCTAGACGCAATTTCAGAATAAGAGGCGATCGGTTCTCGGCATGAGCTAGTTAAATACACCTTAATAGATTACAGGGGATTTAGAAGTGGTTCAGTCAGGGAAGCCAGAAGGGGGGAGTCGTCGGGTCTCGTTATGGCACTTGCGAGCAACACGTGTAGAGCGTGTAGCGCTCTGACGCGCTCCTTGCGTCGTGATTCACTGAACTTTATTTTATTGGCGATTCTAGCCAACCAAAACTCACGTGGGAGAAACGCGCACCCTCTTGTACTACGTAGAACTCTAAATCTATTATTGGGTTTTAAACGATGTATGTTTCCTTACTCCATAGCTATGGTGTAGAGCAGTATGTCTGAGCCATTTATATATCTATATCGATTGAGCGGGAAAATTATTATGTATTTTAGTATGGTTTCATTTTGGGGTATAGGTTAGATTTTTATTTGGTGTTTTTATGCATATTTTTAAGTTGTGTGTATTTACTCCAATGTTCTTGAAGTTCTAGCAAATAATGCTGATTCTAAATGTTCTTTTACCAATTCTTCTTTAGTGAAGAATAATGAACAACATATAAAGTATTCACGGTGAAAACCCACCATACGTCTGAAAAATAATATTAAAATATGTTTTTTAGTGAAAAATAATGAGCATCATATAAAATATTTACAGTGGAAAACCTACCATACATCTGAAAAATGTTATTAAAATATGTTTAAGAACAAATCTCACAAAATTCTGTTATTGGTATGCTTAACAAGAAATGCAGCTAGCAACATGGGTATAGTTTGACAAACATCTATCACCGAGACGACTGGTTTACAATTACCTTATAATATTGTCATCATTTCTTGTTCAATTGAAGTTTTCCGGCGTTTAATTCAACATTTTTTTGTGAGCTCTGAAATAAAATTGTGCAAAGAATATGAAGATCAAACTCTTAAGACAAAAACCACAACATTCAACACTCTTGAAAAAATTGTGTGAAATGAACCTTAAAAATGGCCCCAGTTTTGTATTGCTGAAGACACACAGTTTTAATAACCAAATATTATTTTTAGGAGCCAATTATCAGGGCCCTCTTGTTTTACCACTAACATATCACTAAAAATCAATTCCTCAATCCGATTTCAAATAATTTGAAGAAGTACCAGCACCCAAAAAACGAGCAAGTTCACCGCAGGAGCTACTGTTACCAGCTTGCGCATTTATTTTGCGAACTTGTACTACAACCTCGAAAAACCTCATTGTTGTATTTTATCGCACCTCAGTACGTTTGCGTGACAGCGAGCCCAGACGTGCACGCTTGTAGAACATTCGTAAGAACAAAAGTTCGAACGAGAAAGCCCGATTTTCTCCTTTGTAGTTAAGATGTAGGGACGGCCGAGAAGTGGCTGGCTTTGTTTTGTTTGAAGATGTCCGGTAATGACCTGAGGGCTGTTCGACATGACACCCTCCGCATGACACGCGACATTAGCATGGCGGTAATGAAAAGCGCTGACTGACGTGTTTCTTTTCCCTAAAATGAGAACTTTTAAACCTATTCGTCTCGATGCCGTTTCTGAACGTGCTCGTGTGCACCCTATAGATGCGTTGGCATTGGAGTGCGTGTTCAAACTTATTAAGCGCTTCAGTTGTTTATATTTTTAATATGATGAGTATAGATGAACGCACCGTTGGCTTTGTTGTGCGTGTACAAACTTTGTTTACGTTTCATTTGCTTATATTTTTAATATGCTGAATTTGTCGTTAGCATTGGTGTGCGTGTACAAACTATGTTTACGTTTCAGTTGCTAGTATTTTTAATATACTGAACACTAGTTGAAAGTTACGTTAGCTTGCATCGGCGCCGGTCTTAGCTTGTGTGTTTACAAACGATGGTTACATTTTTAGGTAATTTTATTACCGTGCCGAAGAAAGATTGAGCGTTTGTTTGCGCCTTAAAAATAGTCCGCAGTAAAACCCTGAAAGATTCACAGAAGGATTAAAATTTACACCCCACGACGAAAAATTTACTATTTCAAATAGTCATTTCAAGTAATGACAGTTTGCCGGAGTAATTTTTGTTGTGCGCATACCACTGGAAAAAATGTGAGCCATACTTCTGACTTCTCAGGTTGAATCATGAACAATAATAATTTCCTTGACAAAGTAAGCAAGGACTCATTTTAGAATGTTATTCGATTAATAAAAAATATCATTCCACAGTTAAGTTGATATAAATAAGATTAACATACATTCCATATATTATGTTGAAAAATGAATTCAACTCACTTATGCATGTTATGCTCTTAATGTAATTTTGTGTTTTTGATATGATAACGTGGTATTCTCCACCTCAAATTACTGAGCAAAAATCAGACTCCCCTACCTTCACTCATACGTACACTTCGTCGACCGGTACAGCGGCGAATAAATATTTAGGAAAATTTTTTCGCATTAATCAAAGTGGATGGACGCGTATACTTCCAATAGCTGCAATTTACATTAGATAAAGACCTATTGACTCTATATAGTGACCTACGTGCACTATATCGACCGATACAGCAGCAAATGAAAATTTGAAACAAAATTGGCGCTAGTCTAGGCGGATAAATGCCTATACTTCCATGAGGCGCAGGTTATTTTAGAAGAAGGCATGTAGCCTCAACAGCTGTTAACCAATTGTAGCCAGAGAAATATATCGTCAACAGCTGTCAACCTATATTGCATTTAATCCCCAGTTTTAATGCAGTCACCTATATTGAGTGGAGACCTCGATATAACGTCAACAACGTCAACGATGAACGAGAATCTGTGAAATGCATCCCACGAATCATCATGGCTCCCAGTTTGCAGTCACCTATATTGAGTGAAGACCTCGATATAACGTGAATCATCATGGCAAACATTTTAATTTGCATGACGATACAATTAAGCACACTCATCAAGAAACTCACTGGGAGAATATTGGTGTGCTCAACTCCTTCCTCCATGCATATTTGCCTGGCTTTGTACTAGCTGATTTCTGTCAGATTCGTTGTCTATCAATGCTGTTCATACGGAATAATTTATTGAGGAACACTAGTCAAAACTATCGTGAATGACTTTTTCATCTCAAAATAGACTCCACATGCCCTGAAAATATCTAAGCTCCCGCCTGACTAGCGTGAGCTACATATTAGAACGTCTATACTTTCGATTAATATAAGTTTGTTGATCACATATTCATAGACTACTATTTATATAACCTATTTACTTATTTTTCCTCCTTATTTAAGTTTGCTAAAAATTAACACATGTCTAATTTACGAATTCAAAAATGTATCAGGGTTTGATGGTGAATGTATTTATATATATATTTATTTATTTTGATAAATTCAGCTTTCATTTGTGCTCTCAAGCTTCATTCTTTACACTTATCCCCGATTTATCATCTTGAAAAAACTTCTCATAATTAAAGTTGAACTAGCAATTGATTTAATTTAAATGTGAAAACACGGTTTTCCAACAAGAACTGTAGTTTTGAAAATGCCGACCCCAATTTTTCTTTAAAAGTAAACTCTCCCCTAAGCTCATGAAAAAAATTTCCCATGCAATTTCAAGCATTGCTATAAGGAAGCACATGCTGAGCTCATCAACTAGGCACTGTCTTTTAACTCTTTAACTGTGGCTTGCAAAACTGAAATTCAATATTCGACCCAAATTTAAAGTTAATTGTAGTGAGCAATGTTGAAAATAACGAACATTAACTGGATCGTGCATTCATTTAGTTTTGATCGATTATTTATGAAAATTGACCATGTGACTACTGGTCAGTCAGACGCAGTATGAAAATTACCTTCGTGGCCACCGGTGGCGCACGTCGCAGTCAAACTGTTGAAACTTCATTCGTGTCATTTAGAAAATATATTCACAAGTGTAATCCTCCAAAAGAACGGAAAGCCTAACCAGCTTGCACCACCGCAAAGTAGTCCATCAAAAGAAAGGACAGCCTAACCACCTTGCACCACCACAAAGTAATCCTTCAATAGAACGGAAAGCCCAAGCAGCTTGCACCACCGCAAAAATATTGTGAGGGAAGTTCCAGATTTGTTGTGCAGGAAGCACCTCAGCCTAGTTTGAAGAGCGACTCTCACTGCCCTCTGCGTGCCCTCGAGTCTTATCGAATAGATTCCTTGAGTCAACAAGTCGAGCGATAGCTGCTCGCGCTGCTTGTCAGTTTGGAAGCCTCTTACTCAGAACCTACAAGGGATTAGAAGAATCCTCGCAGTAAAGCCATATGAGGGAACACATTTGAACAGACACCTCTGTGTGCCGCGAGGTCTTCTTCGCGGAGTTCTTGTTCACGAGCGCAGGAAGTCGAGGATTAATCAAAGAAAAACTTCGTCGCTGTGAACCATCACTGTTAAATTTATGACTTGGTTCGCAGAAGCAAATGCACGTGCACTTATGATAATGTCGTTAATTTATAACGTATGTATAGTTATGTGGATTAAATAAATCGTTGAAATTTTAGATTAGTCATCGGGTTTCTGACATATGTTATTCATGGTAAAGGTCCTATGAGTGTTTTTTTTTAAAGTGAGTAGCATTGTATACGTTATTTTGGTTACTCTTTTAAATGGTGACTAAAGATATTACCGACAGTGAAATTGATAGAGCTTAAAGGTAATATTTCACACAGAAGTTTATAAAAGAAGAACTGGTAAGAACTCATTCCTCAGTGAGTGAACAAATGGCTGTGAGAGCACAGAAAAAGTAAGAAACATTTGGCAATTTAAAATAGCCGAATTATGAAATATTTTACAGGAAAATGGTAGTGAAATAACCTCAACTACAATGCGAAATAAAAATTTTCATATACTTAAAATAACAATAATACGAAAAGTAGTTTTCAGCGTGATTCAAAAACGGTTATGTTAGAATATAACCGTTATCATCCATGATCATCATCAATTTCACCTGTCTGTATATGTGAGTCAGTAATTCTGATGCAATAATGATTGTATATTTTCAAGGTACACTTCTCCAAAAATAAACCTGCAGTTGATTTTCAGCAAAAAAATATCCACTCTAGTCATCAACAGAAGAAGTTGTCTATTAATGCACAAATAACTTCATCGTGTCATGGAAAAGATAATGAATTCTGGGAAAAGGTAAAAATTGCAATTCAGTTTAGGTTGCAGAACTCCAGTAAGAAATGGGACCTCATCATATCAAAATACAGGTCAAGTCTTTTTAGGTTATTTAATCCATTTGGTGCTATGAGGGACTAAACCTAGCCTCACACTCACCGTGTAATTACGCTATTATTCTTTCGTTCTAGGGCGAGAATCCTTCAGCGAACAAAGGCTGTCCGAAAAAGACACGCCATGGGGACAAAACAGTTATCCTACATTTTCAGTGTTAAGGACAAGAATACGTGACAAAATCTTGTCCAGTTCGTGTTCCCATCAAAAAATTATATCAAGGGAATCAAGGTTTATTTCATCAACAAATTCCCTTTAAGAACAAAATAATGTACCGAGTTTTCATAAACAGTCTCTGAAAACAATTGTGGGACTATCAAGAGCAAGAAAAAGTTACACCTTCAAACAACCCACTCCAGTTCAAAGATGTTAGTTTAACATGCCCTATTCATATATCAGACATTCTTTAATATGTTGGAACAATTTATATTATTCAAGTCTTTTACATTTCGACCCATTCCATGTTTGAACATATCACACGACATCGCTTTTCATGAATGCTTCTCATCTACCAACTAATGATGGAATTGGTGGACCAAAATTTGAAAATCTGCTGAACTCTCATCTACTAGAAGACTATATTTCAAGAAATAGTAAACATCAAATTAACCCGCTAAATAACTGTTGTAACGAAATTTCGTTAGTCGTGGAATGATTGTCTGATCTCATTTTTCTGATCGTTATGGAACGTAAATATTCTCAATCGAAATCAGATGATATAGAGATGCTTGGTAATCTTAAGCGTCATCACAAAATTGCATTAGGTGTGAAATGCTTTTTTTTATCGTTACGGAACAAATATTCTTAATCGAAATCGGAGATGATGACTAGAGTCTGGTTCTTCACAATCAACTAGCAGATTCTCCTAATGTATGAAATGAGTTTAAGCGATAAGAATTTCGTCATTGATCAAGAAATAGTTGCTTAATACAGGGGTAAACCAACGTAATTTAATAATTCAATCAAAAAAATATCAACACCTGTTCTAATTGTGCATGTTAGACGTGGAGTGAATAGACTGAATTCAGAAAAATTCTTAATTTAATATATCTATATACCGATTAGTTTTATTATACTTTTCAAAATAAACATATCCTAAGCATTTGTCATTCTGAGTTTCATCGTTGTAATATTTCCTACGAAAAATTATATAAACGTTGAAAATACTTCCATAATTAACAAAGAGTTCCTTGAAATTCAAAATTTCTTATAACTTTTGAAATAATCTGTGGAGTCGCCCAAATCAAAGAAGAAACAAGGTTCTTAAAGACAACAAACAAAACTTTACCTTATTTTCAAAACGAGACCAGTTTCAATTACTGCAGAGTATTTCTAAACGTAGTCACCAAGAGGAGACGTGCATATTCTTTCAGCCAGTAAGAGCACGTAAGAAAGTATTTGAGAACTTGTCTGGATACCTCGAGTGGAAAAAAATCAAAATTAGTTTCTATAATCCAAGCTTCGGCGCTGTCTTAAAAGCCACTTGAACCACGAGTGAGAACTGTAAACAAAGAACACCTTTATCCAGGGGATGTTCTTTGACAATTAGCAGAAAAAACTTTTGAGAATGAGTGCGAGAAGACTGTGAGCAACATTCTTGAGCGGGCTGCAAATTGCGGGGTGTGTGGAATATTCGTGGAGTAATTTTGTAGCGGAACATGTGCCCCAGACTGCGGACTCCAGGAGATCGTCACGATGCCGATTTGGATGTTAACGACGCTCGCTGTGGAGGCCCGGCCGTGTGTGTGTGTGTGTGTCTGGTGCTGCTTCAAACACGCAGGCGACATTGGAGAGGTTTAAGTGAATCTTGTTTAAAAAAGGATTTCAATTTGGGGAAAATCGGGGGGTACTCGTTTTAAAGTATGTGATTCTTGTTTAAAAAACGATTCCAATTTGTAAAAAAAAGAGGTACTTGAGTAGGTGATTCTTGTAAGTGGTAAGTAAGTGATTCTTGTTTAAAAAAGAATTCCAATTTGTAGAAAAACGGGAGGTACTTGTGGTAGAATAAGTAATTTTTGTATATTAAACATGGCTCCCAATTTGTGGAAAACGAGAGGTACTTGTGGTAAAGTAAATATTGTTTATAAATAACTCTCGTTTAATGGAAATGGGAGTTAGGGGAAATTAAATGAATTAGGCGTGAAAATAACTTCGATTTGTAGTGAAAAGAAAGGCATTTGAGGTAAAGTGAATCCTGTGGGCATAAAAATAACTCCAATTTGTAGGAATACGGGAGAAACTCGAGATTTAGGGAAACTTTGGAAAAAATAAATAAAAAAATAAAAATAAATACATGAGAGACACTTGATGTAAAGGAAATCTTGAGTTAAATTAACTCCAAATTGAATAAAAAAAGGAGTAACTCGAGATAAAATGAACCTGATGAAAAAATAATTCCAATTTGTAGCCAAGCGAGAGACACTTGTGGCTCGTGCATATAGAAATATCTCAATTCTTTATAAAACGGCAGGCACTTCAGCTTCTGTAGAAAAAACCTATCGAATGATCAAAACTTCGAGGTCTCTTCCTTAATTTCAAATTTACTATCGCAAAGGAGATTAACCGAATTCACCACCGCAAAGACTTTTAATTTTGATGAATTTTGTGGAGTCACAGGTTTTAAGTTTCAGAAAGTTCGAAGGATGAAATTACAGAGGAGTTAAACAACAGTCTTCTGGATGACCGAGGCAGGCCGGGCACGAGCGGAGCATCCCGGGCAGGCAACCCGGATGGAGGACCCTCGCGATCGCCCAAGGAGCATGGATTGCTGGAGGAAGACTTATCGATTATAGTGCTGTACACGAATATACTTTCAATATTATGCAAGAACGAATAGACTTTTAATATTATACACGATCGAATAGATTTTTAATATTATACACGATCGAATAGATTTTTAATATTATACACGATCGAATAAATTTATATTATTATACACGATCGAATAAATTTATATTATTATGCACGATCGAATAGATTTTTATTATTATGCAAGATCGAATAGATTTTTATTATTATGCAAGATCGAATAGAGTTTTAGTATTATGCGCGAATAGAGTTTTGGTATTTCATTTTGAAGCCCTGGCCCCGGCTGTCGCCACAGATTAGGGAAAGCCTAGCTTCACGAGTCGCGTTTAAAAGCAACCCGTACAGAGGATCACCGAGGCTAGCCTAATTAATGCCTGCTTCAGACATCGAGAAATAAAGGCCGCCCGACTTACATCTGCCACTCAGGCTACGGCGTGCAGGTGTGCAGGTGAAGTGAAGTCTCCAGAGGCCAGCGCCCACAAGACGCAGGCCGTGCCGGATATGTGCCTTAGCCCATCATCGTTTCGTGGGCTCTCGAATGTAAAGGCAGTTGATGAAGCACGGAGATGTGTGCGCCGCTGAGGCTGAAATGGGTCTGCCTCTCTCAGGTGTCGTGACTCGAGGAAACCGTCTGTAATGGTCTTCACACTTTATGAATATCGGGCGGCCTCCCAGAGTGTATTTTAACTTTGAAGTTTAATTAAAATACTTTATTACAACTCGCGAAGGCTAGTTTCCCCAATCGCGGAAAAATAGCGTAAAATAAGGTTTTATTTTAGACACTCCGGGGGCCAAGGTTCATTTTCGAAATGAAAATGAACAGTTAAACATTTAAAGTAAAACTGGACTAAGCCTATGGCATTAAATCAGAAAACGAAAACGTAAGAACACAAAATTTGGAGAATACAACTCTTAACAAATAACTTAAACTAGATTTCTCTCCAGCATCCGCCGAGAAATCGCGCTTCCTCTTACGGAAGCAGCTCTTTGAGGACGCGCCTCCTCCTGACAATTAGGAGCAGTCAATGTTTCCTGTTGAACAGGTGGGCTACACGTAGGGCGCAAATAAGGTATTACCGACGACACGTGTCTCTTGACCGTTTCTCTCGTTCGACCCTTGTAAACAGTAACTGCCGTGACCTCACCCAAATCATTTTCGACTGTTGAATGAACCACGGCCATTGGGTAGTGATACACTTTCATGTTTGGCTCCTTCAGTAAAACTATGTCGCCCTCTGCTAACTTCTCATGTCGCACGGGTTTATACTTTCCCGATTCACTCGTTGCCTGATCCAACAGATTAGCAAAGAAGGCCTCATTGTACGTAGAGACAAGTCTGTCATCAATGGTAGATAGCCTAGAAAAACCGTCTAGTAAGGATTTCTCCCGAGTGGTATCGGGTTGCCAAACTTCGCCACTGGTCAGATAGGGAATAATGTTAGGAGAGATCAATTCTCGTCCCCTGGAAAGCAACTCTGGGGTTATGGGCAAAGGAGTCTGCTCCACATCTTCTCTTAGAGCCTCTTTAAAAGCCAGCGGTCGCTTGTTCACAAAATGCACAACTTTCGCTACCAGCAGCTCAAACTTATCCAAAGGTAATACCAAGTTCTTAATTGAACTGTAGAGCAGCCGTTTAACGAACTTGACGCAAACCTCCACCAAGGAGCCTAGAGAGCTGTTTCCTTTGAAATAATGATCGAATCTTACAGGTTCAACTCCATTTCTGCTCAAGAAGGTCTGCGTATGCACATCTTTAAGGAAATCTGCGACAATATTTGCAGCTGAGACTAGTTGCGATCCCAGGTCCGAAAACACGCGACTAGGCACACCGTGCTCGTATATGTGCGTCTGAAATGCTGTCAAGAATGACTCTACCGACAGGTCTGCACAAATTTTCAGGTTCACGGCCCTACTCCATAAGCACGTCACGCACAGCAGCCAGACTTTCCTTTTGCCCGTCTGACTACCGACCCACATGGGACCTAAATAGTCCACAAAAATCGATCGAAACGGAATACAAGGGGGATTTCTCCTGAAGTCTCTGTAAGAGTTCTGATTTAATTTTACAGTACGAGAATTGAATCTCTTACACACCACGCAGTTCTTAATAGCGCGTTTCACTGTGGAGAAGAAATGCTCAACCCAGT
Source organism: Morinoia aosen (assembly GCA_030386875.1). Taxonomy (NCBI): domain Eukaryota; kingdom Metazoa; phylum Arthropoda; class Malacostraca; order Amphipoda; family Talitridae; genus Morinoia; species Morinoia aosen. The sequence continues at coordinate 8,462,328 of CM059559.1, read as the reverse complement.
ACTCCCTCTTCAACTGATTAAGTAAAGTATAACAACCGGAATGGGCAGCTTGCACATGTGCATCTCTAATAATCAACTCAGTTACACGACTATTCTTTGAGAGCACAATCGGGTTATAATTATTATGACTATAATCACTAGCCCGGCCAAACTTGCTCTTCACTCTCAAAAGGCCGGCTGCATCGATAAACAAATTCAACCGAAAGACTAACTTAGGAGTTTCGTTCAAAGTAGTTCTGTTTCTGAAATATTCAAAAATATCGCCAAAGTGAAGTTGTTGGTCAAGCTGTAAGAGCTCTGTAACAGCTTGGGAACGGTTAAATTCTGAACTTTTTTCCTCAAATCTCTGCTTCACCGGCTCCGACCCAAATTTCCTTACGAAACAAAAAAAAAATCTCTTTACTATAAAGTACACCGATACTAATTTAGCGAAACTCGAGAATCGCGAAGCGGGAACGGCGAACTCTATGCCCCTCACCTCTACTCCAGCGCTTGCCAGATAAGTCTGCTCGGGAGGTCGCTCTCTGTCCTGGCAAGGGTGAGGCAAGCTTACCGTAAAATCTTGAGCCATTTCAGCATCACCTGAAAGAAATTCTGGCCCCTCATGAAAAGTGCTCACGCTTAGTTTTCTAGGACTGACAGGCCTTGTTGTCAAATCGGCAGGATTTTCAACTGATGCTGCGAAAGAAAATTCCACGGGTAAGGATTTTGTCATCTCCATTATTTGTTTCAACCTATTTTGTAAAAACACTGAATGTTTCTGCATTTTCTCGAGCTTAAGCGCGTAAGAATTGATCCAGTGCAGTGCAATCATGCTGTCTGTGCAAACTTTAAACTTAACGAAATTTACCTTGCACAAGATCGACTCTCCAGATAATTGGTCCCGTAACTCTGCCAATATTTCCACTGCATAGGCCACGGCCTGAAGCTCGAGAACGGGAATGCTTTTTACACTCAATCTGTCATTAATAATTCTATTCTTCGCTAGCAGGAAACTGACCACACCAGTGCAAACGTTCTTCAAATAGACCACCACACCGTACATCAATTTACTAGAGTCGCAAAATGCAATTAATTCATACGCGTCAGAGTGGTGACCAACATTCCGCTTTATGGTGTAGTTAGGTCGGGCATTGAATTGGCGTGCAATAACTTTCCACTCCCTAATGAGTTCATCATTCAAAACAGAGTCCCACTGTAAACCAGAGCAACACTGCAGCTTATGAACAAATAACTTAGCCCTATTTAAGCAAGGCAAAATTAAACCGAAGTTATCGTATTGTGATGCAATAGTCTTTAGAACTAACCTTTTTGTATTGGCCTGGACATCCAACTCCAATCGTACAATGGCAAGTGCATCGCAACTTTTATCCCAAACCATACCTAGGACTTTGGTTTCTGGAGGAGACTCGCCTTTTTGTACCAACAGCTGGTGCACCTTCTCTGAGTTCGTTTCCACCTGCTGAATCTCAAATTTATATGGGTTAAATATTTCATTCAACTTTGAGAACGCGTACTGCACTTCTTCGTCTGACCCAGCATAGGCCCCATTATCCATGTAAATCAATGAGTACAGGCGAATTTTCAATAGTTTCAAATCATTGGACTCGCTCTCATCGAGGACCAGAATTTTAAACAAGGCCAACATCAGCAACGCCGGGCTAGGCTTTAACCCAAAGGGCAATCTCAAACTTCTGTAGGCCTCCAAGGAAAAATCCCCGTTCGATACGTCCCTAAACCAGAGAAACATCAAACGGTTAGAGTCTAGATCATTCAATGAGAGCTGCAGGAACGCCTTACGCAAGTCGTAAATTAACAGTCTTTCACCGAATCTCAGCATCAACAAGGCAGTAGAAATTTTATGATTCAGGCAAGGGCCAGGACAAAGAACTTGATTATGGTTCATTGAAGCCTTACCCTGAAATTTCTCGCAAATGTTAGACAAAAAGACAACCCTACATTTAGTAGTAGCTCTCTGCAACTTGAAAATGGGCATGTGAGCCAAGAAACTATGCTTGTTGTTCCCACAAAACTCACGAAAATTAGGCACACGTTCAATAACTCCTGACTCGACTTGATCCTTAAAAACGTTATCCACCATAATCAATTTTTCTTTGTCCTTATGAAGTTTCCGTAGATTAGAGCTAAGTATACTCTTCGCTAGGCCGAAATTTGATCCCAGCAAGTGCGAAAATTCACCCCGCCAAGGCAAGGGCATGATTAGTCTCCCATCTGCATCTCTAGTAGTATTACTCAAAACAAAATTAACAACTTCATCGTTTTCTTCATGAGATTCTGAGTCGCTAGTTCTATCGTAATTGACTACTCTATTATAACAACAATCCAACACTTCACTTGTTGCCAACTGAAGATCTCTATCTAAAACTTCCCCCTCATCGTCTAAGACGACGTATGCAGAGAAACCAATACAATTACCACAGTTACCTAGCTCACAGGTCGGAGAGACGTCTGCACGATCTGCCATCTGTCAAGACTCTGAGGGTGGAAGGGAAGAAACATTCGCCAGAAGCCTATTCAGATTACCGAAGAGAAGAACACCTGCCTCAGTCCTCGCAAATACTGATGGAACAGAGTCTCCAAACTCAATTTGTTGCTCAATCAAAACATACGAATCATTGGTTCCGAGCACAAACTGTAAGCATGATAAAGAATCAGATTCAGTTACCAAGGAATCTGCCAGTTTATATCCTTTAATCTGAAATTGCTTCGCCACATCAGACAGACCAGGTAAGTTTACGTTAAGTCTTATTTCAGGAACGCAAATGGCCTCTACCGTGCGAAGTTTACCGTTCATTTCTAGAGGAACCTGAACTACATTAGTTACAAGCTTCCTAGCCTCGTTAAAACCGTTTACAGTTATTGGCACATTAGAACGCAGGATAGGCAAGTTTAAGTCCCTTGCGATTTTAGAGACAATGAAGTTAGGCTGACAGCCAGTATCTTTCATAGCGCGTATATCAACATTCTTTATTTTTGCAGTAAATGTCGGTATGACAGAATTCTCACCAATATCGGCTACACTCGTCCAAACCGTACCAGTGAACAAACTCGCATTTGATGGGGTATTATTTCTAGATGTAGGAGATTTATGTTTAGGAGGATTACCCTCGGTGCACAAGAAGGTCATGTGGTCACCTTTACATTTAAAACAGGGCCTACCAAATTTAAAAGAACATTGTTCAGTTGAGTGATTAGCAAAGCCACAACGAGTACAATAATTTAAGGACTTCAACCGTGCTATCTTAGACTCAGGGGTCTCGTACTTCCTGCATTCTCTGGTAACGTGAGAAGTGACTTTAGACCGCCCGGTTTCACTACACAAGCTACAAAATCTCACGGAATTTGCCCTAGGCTCGCCTCTGGACCCGTACTTAACATTTACCGCGAAAGAAGAAAGGTCAGGTTCTGCCGAATAGGAACTGCAAGATCTTACTTTTTTGTCCCTGCTTGTACTCTTGTTAGAGTCAATTTCTTTGCAACGGTCAATTGCTTTAAAGATATTGTCTTGAATTTCTTTAATAGTAGGTTTATTATTATTACAGATGTTTATTAACTGAGTTTGCAAATCAGAATTCATGGCATTCCAAACGAAAAATTGTTGGATGGTCTCAATGTCAATCTGAAGTACACGAAAAGATTCTAAAGCTACTCTCATTTCACTAACAAATTCGTAAGAATTACCATTTACCGGTAGCTCCAGGGTAGCCAAACGCTTTATTGCATCAAACTTTTGAACCGTTTCACTGGCAAATGCCTTTATCAACAATTCCCTTGCGTTCTCATACGACTGCTCCGACACGCCTAGAGAATTAACGAGCGACAAAGGCTCACCCTTTAATTGACGCTTCAAGAATATGAATTTTTCGTGGCTAGTAAGAGAATATTTGTTTAGGATGCTTTCAAACCCTCTCAGGAAGTGCTGTAAACTCTCCTCAGGAGCATGAGAATAACTAGGTAAAGGCACTTCAGGCAGTTTGAGTTTGCTTACAGTAGGAGGTAATGTGGCCGCATCACTGCTTACAGGAGAAGTCATGACTACAGTGAGAAAGCTTCTAGATTCGACAATCTTATCCTTATAAGCCTGGCAAGCTTCCAATTCCTCATAAAACTTAGAATCATCAACACCAGACCCGTACAACAGCGAAGCCACTTGAGCATCGAAAGCAGTTACATCAGTTTCCAACTGGTTCAACTTGAAGACATGAGCCTGTTTCTCAGTCTCGGAAAGAACTAAATAATCACTAGAAATTTTGTCATGAAGTTTAGTAATCTGAGTCCTGACGAAACCACGAGATTTAATGATAAAGTCCTTATTAGACATAGTTCAAGATAGTTACTCACAATTTTGGAAGATCAGCGCAGCCTCGTCACCGGCCGCCAACCCAGGAGACTCACACCCGCACACTGCCGCCTCGGCATCCTGTCTACAGCGCCATGTAGAAAAAACCTATCGAATGATCAAAACTTCGAGGTCTCTTCCTTAATTTCAAATTTACTATCGCAAAGGAGATTAACCGAATTCACCACCGCAAAGACTTTTAATTTTGATGAATTTTGTGGAGTCACAGGTTTTAAGTTTCAGAAAGTTCGAAGGATGAAATTACAGAGGAGTTAAACAACAGTCTTCTGGATGACCGAGGCAGGCCGGGCACGAGCGGAGCATCCCGGGCAGGCAACCCGGATGGAGGACCCTCGCGATCGCCCAAGGAGCATGGATTGCTGGAGGAAGACTTATCGATTATAGTGCTGTACACGAATATACTTTCAATATTATGCAAGAACGAATAGACTTTCAATATTATGCAAGAACGAATAGACTTTTAATATTATACACGATCGAATAGATTTTTAATATTATACACGATCGAATAAATTTATATTATTATACACGATCGAATAAATTTATATTATTATGCACGATCGAATAGATTTTTATTATTATGCAAGATCGAATAGATTTTTATTATTATGCAAGATCGAATAGAGTTTTAGTATTATGCGCGAATAGAGTTTTGGTATTTCATTTTGAAGCCCTGGCCCCGGCTGTCGCCACAGATTAGGGAAAGCCTAGCTTCACGAGTCGCGTTTAAAAGCAACCCGTACAGAGGATCACCGAGGCTAGCCTAATTAATGCCTGCTTCAGACATCGAGAAATAAAGGCCGCCCGACTTACATCTGCCACTCAGGCTACGGCGTGCAGGTGTGCAGGTGAAGTGAAGTCTCCAGAGGCCAGCGCCCACAAGACGCAGGCCGTGCCGGATATGTGCCTTAGCCCATCATCGTTTCGTGGGCTCTCGAATGTAAAGGCAGTTGATGAAGCACGGAGATGTGTGCGCCGCTGAGGCTGAAATGGGTCTGCCTCTCTCAGGTGTCGTGACTCGAGGAAACCGTCTGTAATGGTCTTCACACTTTATGAATATCGGGCGGCCTCCCAGAGTGTATTTTAACTTTGAAGTTTAATTAAAATACTTTATTACAACTCGCGAAGGCTAGTTTCCCCAATCGCGGAAAAATAGCGTAAAATAAGGTTTTATTTTAGACAGCTTCTAAGTGATTCTCGCAAACGAATAATTACAGTTTCTAGAAAAACGGGAGACACTTGAAAGAAAGTGAATCTTGTCTGTATAGACAAATATTGTTGCGAAACGGGACATGCGACAAAATGCAGTAAATGTTCGACAATAAACTCAGTTTGGTAACAAAATGAGAGATGTACCTAGATGAAGTGAATTATGTTTAAAATAACGTTTTTAAAGCAAAACTCAACGTGACATTCTGATTGGTTGGAAATAAATCAAATCTTTCCAGATTTCGTGAATCATTTAAAAAATGTTATTGCTTTATCCACTATATAATAATAATACAGAATTTTTGCTTGGTAGGTTGGTCCGTTTCTCTGTCACGCTCTTAACACTTTGACTGCTACGTGCGCCACCGGTGGTACACGGAGGTAATCTATACTATAATAAGAGCCGCGTCCGTCCGTCTCTCTGTCTGTCCGAAGCCAGCCGAAAGTGCGTGATGAGCGTATCTGTGATACGGGCCGTGTGCACTCGGCCTCATCAACTCTCGAGAGATTGAATTTTTCTATTATACGTCCTTACTTTCTTTTTGCCTTCTTTCTTATTTCAAATAAAAGGGGTTGACTAGTTTAGAACTAATATGAGCGATGTGCTCTTTGAAGGTCAGATGTTTCTATTATCATGATGCCCAGAAACTTGCATGAGTTGGTTTCTTCGATTTCACCTTCGCCAATTGTTATGCGTGGGAGAGATATATTTTTCTTGTATGAGAATGTACACCTTCGTCCTCTGATGACTGTTGGAGCACATAAAACTCAAAGCTGAAATGAGAAACTTGTTTCGTTGGGTTCTAAAAAAGCAGAAGCCAAATGGGAATGAATTTTTAAGACGCTTGCTATTTTCATTGAACTTGTAAACTACATCATTGTTTTCTCTTGCAGGTTGTCGATGAGTGAAAGTCTAACATAAATAATTTATATGAATTTACACAAAATTGTGCAAATATTCTCTGCTATGTTTTCCGAAATTTTTCTTAGTGTTGGCCAATGGAGGGATGTCATGACGTCTGTATTTGTCGTGCGTTCAATTGGCTCATGAGAAATTCTATTCAAAAAATGCACACTAAGTGCTAAGTTAACTGGGTTAAAGTGTTTCATGTTTCTCTTACCTTTCCTACCCAAGAATTTGAAGTCATCAATTTTGAGCCATAACAAAAACCCGGAGGAAATCATTTACAGAAATCCTTATTCATGATACTTTGTCCAGGACACAATATAGGTAACGCCACGGTAGATGCAGAGTTAAAATTTGGCGTCTGCCACTAAATACCACGGTAAAGAAAACACGGTAGTCATTTCTATGGGTAAAATACACCTCCTCTTGTCTTCATAATGCTCCTGAGCGATCAGGAGCATTAATTCAATTTTCAAAAATACTTAATTAAAGCTAAATGAAGGCACGATCCAGTTCTTGTTTGGTATTTTCAAAATAGTTTACTAAAATTGACTTTAAATTTGAGTTTGGTGTTGAACTTAATATTACGTTGCTGCAGTCAAAGTGTTAAGGATGCTCAATGACCATATCTGTGATGCGAGTTTCACCAGTGCATATATGCAAGAACATTTTAATCGCTGGGAGTGAGGATGGAAGATTTGTTTTGATGGTATATTTGCTTTCCGTACAGAATTCACTCGTTTAATAGAACTGATTTCATCTTTGGCACTTGTATTAATAAGATACTATGTAGGAAAATAATTGTTGCTGCTCATTACTACCGTTTTGCTTTGGAAAGAATATTATTTTCAGAAAATATCTCTGTGCCCACTAAAGTTGAGCACTCGAGTAACTTAATAAATGATCGCTTGTAACTTGGATACTGCTAGGTTACAACATGGAGGCAAAAGAAAATTAATAAATAGAGTAAAATTTAGTTCAAATCATCCGTATCGAGAATACAGGAGGCAAAATATATGTTGAAATGAGTTTACCAATGACGCAAAAATAGTTAAAATCATCTCTGATTATTTTCGTACAGGCCACTGACAGCAAAAAGTTCATTAATGTTATTTCACAACATTTGTATCCAGAATGTTGACTACTCTAATTTAGATATAATTATTTCCAATCTTCTGTATTAGGTTGTTGACGGCACAAAATTAGTTATAATTATTTAAAACTTTTCGTGTTAAGGTTGTTGACGGCACAAAATAAGTAATAATTATTTAAAACTTTCCGTGTTAAGGTTATTAACGGCGTAAAATTAAAATTAATTTGAATCGTCCGAATTTTTTTATCGCCAAAAATTGCTACATGTGATAATTTAAATACTGACTTCATAATTTATCACGCGCAAAATATAAAACCTAAGTCAGTCCATTATGAGCAGGAGACAGGGATGTGAAAGTTAAACTATTTAGCACAAGCTTTTTCTAATGCGAACGTCGATAAGAAGGCTATTTCCGTGACATACTATTTCACGACACAGAAGTTTAAAAATTTATAAAATCAATGTCTACAACAAATCAAATAAAACTGAACTAAAATGTTACTGACTTCATATAATCTAAACGAAATTCTTTAATTTCTCACTCCGAAAGACAGGGAATCAATCAACTGATTAAGATTTTCATTTTACAGGATGATGTCGTAGTATGAAGGATACGCAAGCCTCCTTTTTATTGCAGTAACACTTTGACCGCGACGTGGGCTGCCGGTGTACACGGAGGGATTTTTCATAATGCTGCTTATCAACCAGTAGCTATCAACTCAATTTTCATAAATACTTAGTGAAAGGTAAATAAATCCACTATTCAGGTAAAGTTTGCTATTTTCAAAATTTCTTAGAAGAATTTCCTTTAGATTTGAGTTGAATATTGAATTATAATTTAATCCATTGCAGTCGACGTATTAATTTTTCTTTTCATTTCGTTTCGCACTCTCTTTATATTTTAGCTCAGAACTGGTTTTTCAGCACCAATTATTTACGTCGTCAACTTTCATCATATATTTCATAAGCTTGCATCTACGTCGTTGTTTCTATGCGGAAGGAATTCTGGATAGGGAGACTGAGCAAACACACAAGCATAGATTCCCCGTTCCGTTAATTCCATGCTAAATGGGGGCTTCACTTTTTTCAACCTTGAGAACACATTTTATTTGGCTAGGGATGCTTAAACTAACTCGTATTCTTATTTTATCATCAGTGTGTTTTTTTTTATAAAAGAACCATTAATGGCTCCTGCTGTTTTTCGTTGCAATTAATTTTTTTCTGCAGTTTCTCTTGAATTTGCATTATATTTATGAAGAATTACGTAAATTTTACACGTTCGTTCGCAAACACTAAAATTTGCAAATTTTGCGAAGTATAGCAGAAATACTTTCCTGAAATATCGACCCAACACTCATCACATTGGATACGAATGAAATTTTTTTTGTTTTTCTCGTAACAATGTAGGTGCGTGTGGTAAATTAATCTTTCAACTCTTCTAACAAACAAACTTGCTCCGCTTCATAGCTGAATATTAAGTAAAAATGTAATATCGGACTGAAAATATATTTTATGCACAGTGTTCTACACTACAACGAACCGAAGCAATATGAATTTCCAAAAATAGTTTACGTTTTGCAAAGTTTTCCTTGGCGTATGGTTTTTGCGGCTTTTGAGCTCCATGAAATCCTTGCAAACCAGTTCCGTTTTAAATCTAATTTACTCCTCCAAAAACCAGGAAAAAACGTTTCTAAATTCAAATTGAGTGTAAGAATAAGTTAATTTATAGGGTCAATACTTATTAATTACGTAATGCTATGGTACGCTCTAAAATAAAACAATAGTACATTTTCAGAACATGTTGTAAACATGTGCTACAATTTCACACGAAATTATTTTCCCATTATTTCAATCCTCAAGTATCCCAATGATAACAGTAAAATAAATTTTAAAATGTCGGACTTTTTGATAATCCTGTAAATAGTCAAGTCCTATTTAGCCAACGCAGTGACAACTCATCTAAAAATTAACAGTCTCCCCTCAATTTTTACTCGGAACTAACATTTTCTCTGCATTCTTCTTGAGAAAGCTTTTTGAGGGCTAACTATAGTATTAAGTCATAGATAAATAGTATCTGATGCAGACTTGTGCGATGTTGTACTGCAAATTGTTCAAGTTAGTATAATACGTAAACTAAGACATGATCTCACTAATATTGGTTTACTTTAGTTTATTTATTTTATCCAAGTACTAAGTCTGGGATGTAAAATCGGTGTTTATTTTACTTTCATGTTCTCCGAGACGGCTATTCATCTCTGAAAATATGATGCTCGACTTTCATCGTATATGCTTTGTTTACATGGGAAAATATGAAAATTCAATTATTGTAAGTTTTGCTTAATACCATAATAATAGTAAAAAATCACAAATTCTAGCGTTGCAGATGCAAAAAATATTTTGTCTGCAGTACAAAGGAAGCAAAATATGAATAAAAAAGAGCCTTTTTCTGAGAGGTGATGTGTTATTATATTCCTGGTTTTACCACCGCAGCCACACAAGTGTTGATCTCAGCAGTGATAGAGATGATGTGTTATCATTTAACTAGAATATAGAATAAAGCATTTTAGTTGCGCTCTCAAGTTGTAAGCACTAGTCCACCCCCCCTTTATTTGAAGTAAAAAAAGAGGGCGAAAAACGAGAAAGGCCGTAATAAATTAAAAAAATACAATCTCATGAGAGTTGATGGGGCCGCGTGAACACGGCCCGTCAACATATATAGGGCTGGAGCTTGTATCACAGATACGCTCATCACACACTGCAGGCTGGCTTCGGACAGACGGACGGACGGACGCCGCTCTTATTATAATATAGATTATCGTACAGGTATATTTCTTCCATGGCTAAAATATATTGAAACTATTAGAGTCTAAAAATTGAAAATTGGGGGACTTTCGCAAAATAATTGCGTTTCAATTGTTCAGGGCTCAGAGTTATTTAAAATATTTCCAAAGAAATGAAATTTTCAATAACTTTATTTGAATGAGCCGTAATAGGTTATGTCCGATAACTGATTAAAACAGTGTGCGAAAATATCACAAAATTAATACAGTCTTCGATAATCCCCTTGGTTCCTACGACTTACTCATGGCTGAATAATTCTGTAGAATGATGTTATTTTTAATTGCGAAAAATAATGTTTCTCACCGCTACATGTAGTCATTTTTCGATTCTACTATAGCGTGAGGTCTACCAAACCATAGCATCAGATCTACCACTAGCTAATACTATAACGTGAGGTTAGGTTAGGTTAGGTTACTTTTGGATATTATCCATTTCTATACATTTAATTTAGCGATAAGCACTTAATTTGTACATCTCAAACTGCACCTGGGTAGGCGATATATGGCGGTAGACCTCACGCTATAGAAGCACCCATTTTTCTTATCAGTAAAAAGTTTACCCTTAGAAGATCTTGACAATTATGAGTCCATCTATGCTTTTTTCCTTCCTTCTCATCACAAGAACTTTTTAAAAGAAATTAGTGAGCTTCTTTATACGACACTCACAAAAATTCTTAGATTCAGAGTGTTCTAAATTTTTAATAAGTGGACTACTTAACTGATATCGCGTAGTTATATCTTTCATGTTCACGTTGTCCAAAAGAGTATCACTTTTGCCGTACATTATTTTTCAGAATGCTTTTGTTTCAGAGTGAACAAGGCAAGTTTTAAGCTTTTTGCATTACGGTGAAATTATGACACACGTCTGCAAGCGTTTCCACAGTTTCTTTATTTCGCTGAACTGTTAAAATCAAATTCATGATAAAGTTTTAAAGAAACTTCTCGAATGAGATTTTTTCAGTCATCTGACACACATGTCGATTTTACACCAGGGCCGTAACAAAGCGCGCTGTATCTAAGAAAATATAATGAGTTAATTTTTATGAAAATATATTTTTCACATTATTCAAGCTAGAAAGAAACGTTTGCTCGAAAAAATGACTTGAATTCTTTCAGATCGATCTACCTCTCTACTGATGAACCAACTATGGCACGAAGCACTTCTGCGGGCACGTGAGAGGCCGTTTTTTATTTGCATGTTGAGATGACATCAAATAAAATTATTAGATTGAAATATAGCATTGAAATAGCACGATAGACGAATGACAGTAAGTAAGCAGCAGGGTGCACATCGCTGCGTATGGCGCCAAATATTTGTGAACGAGGAAAAATCAACGCGCACAAAAATAAAAATCCAGTGTTAATAAAATTTGAATTCTCAATTTGTTCAACTCTCAGACTGTGAGACGCTGTGAGCAACAGGCCGATGGTCATAGAATCATTGGGCGAGGATTTTCATAGCTCCTAGTATTATTTTTGAAATTCAATCAAGGGAAAATTCTTACCAGCCGTAATGTATAAGGAGAGTCAATTTCTCAGTGTGCTATTTTGATTCATACAAATGCACTCTTGAAGGCGAAAATCATACAAAAATTTGCTTCACTAGATGCGTTATTTTTAAGAGTTGGTCTGCGTTGTACGCAAGTGTTCCTACTGGACAAAGGCATCCAACAGCCATCACAGATCAGTTTCACACCACCAACTTCTCCACAGCTCAGATTCACACAACATCTTCTCCGCTGCTCAGTTTCAAACCACAAACTTCTCCACTGCTCAGTTTCACACCACCAACTTCTTCACAGCTCAGTTTCACACCACCAACTTCTCCACTGCTCAGTTTCACACTACCAACTTCTCCGCTGCTCAGTTTCACACTACCAACTTCTCCACTGCTCAGTTCCACACCACCAACTTCACAGCTCAGTTTCACACCACCAACTTCTCCACTGCTCAGTTTCACACTACCAACTTCTCCACTGCTCAGTTCCACACCACCAACTTCACAGCTCAGTTTCACACCACCAACTTCTCCACTGCTCAGTTCCACACCACCAACTTCACAGCTCAGTTTCACACCACCAACTTCTCCGCTGCTCAGTTTCACACTACCAACTTCTCCACTGCTCAGTTCCACACCACCAACTTCACAGCTCAGTTTCACACCACCAACTTCTCCACTGCTCACTTCCACACCACCAACTTCTCCGCTGCTCAGTTTCAAACCACAAACTTCTTCACAGCTCAGTTCCACACCACCAACTTCTCAGCTCAGTTTCACACTACCAACTTCTCCACTGCTCAGTTCCACACCACCAACTTCTCCGCTGCTCAGTTTCAAACCACAAACTTCTTCACAGCTCAGTTTCACACCACCAACTTTTTCACAGCTCAGTTTCACACCACCAACTTCTCCACTGCTCAGTTCCACACCACCAACTTCTCCGCTGCTCAGTTTCAAACCACAAACTTCTCCACAGCTCAGTTTCACACCACCAACTTCTTCACAGCTCAGTTTCACACCACCAACTTCTCTGCTGCTCAGTTTCCCACCACCAACTTCTCCAAAGCTCAGTTTCACACCACCAACTTCTTCAAAGCTCAGTTTCACACCACCAACTTCTCCACACCTCAGTGTCACACCCCAAGATGTACCAAGGTTCAGCTTCACACCACCACCAGCAGACAAACTCAAATTTTCTTCAGATGCAAGAAGTTCTCTAACACGTCGTACTTTACTACCGGTACAGTCATAGATAGACTAGTGGTTATTCAGAGTAAGCATCCAGTCAAAGTTTCATTCGGGTTGTTCAATGACGACATTCGAACAACTTTAGTTAGATGCGTGTTAGTACATTGGTGTTTGGTCCTCATTTGTTCGGAACCAGAGGGCAAAGGTAAAATACCTTTACCATTTGGGTGGTAACAATGTTAACTTACCTACGTTGGTGTTATCATTCAATTTAAATGAGTAGCAAGTGCGTGAGGAAAAGTGATATAGTTTTATGTAATATCACTTACAATAGGTGACTGTTTTTCTAAAGGAAATTTAAAATTTAAATTTCAGAAACATCATTTTCATATCTGTATCTCCGTTTGAACTTCAGGAGAGTAACAAACACGTTTCACTACATTCTAATTCGAAATATAATGAAAAGCTTGAAGCCCGTCAACACAATTTGAATGTATAGAGGAAAGGAACTTTGCATTGACTTCGAGTGCTGATCCATGCGAAGCACTTCCAGGTAAAATTGAGAGGAACAGTTTTTCAAGAAAGGTGCGAAAATGTAATTAAATTTTACGTAAGTCCTTTGAATTCAAGAACCTAACTTTAGTTTTTTCAGTTATTCCCCTCCTGTCTTATATATCATCACTTGCTATTTTATCATTCAAATTTTTATATCGTTTCATAAAATCATTTTTTAACAGACTGTTCTGGCTGTAGCCCGTCTATGAGGGTATGTTGATCATTTTCTATTTTTCCTCATTTTTTCATTTTCTATTTTTTACGTTATAATGACATCGTAATGCCAAATGATTCATTACATGAACTTATTTGTACTTTTGGGTACGCAAAAAATTGGCTTAAAGATATAATAATGTTCTCTCTTAGCGTTTGAGAAAGCAGCACCGTTGACTGTTTCGAACCGCAGAGGCGCAAAAAAGGGGAAAAAATCTACGGGGATTACTGCCAACATTTAAGTATCTTTGTGTCTAATTCCAAGAAATTTGAAGAAACAAAAATGAAAAAACTCTACGGGGATTACTACAAACATTTAAGTATCTCTGCATCTATTTTAATCCCAAGAAATTTTCTTTCTTGTTGTGACCTAGAAATGTATGATATAAATCATCATCAACTGGAAAGTATTTACTTATACATATTTTAGAACCCTAATGATATATTTGAGTTAAAACAATTTTTAATGAACAACTTCTGTTCACGAAATTTCAACTAAAGGAAGGAACGTTGAATAAATATTATAAAATTTCGTTTATTATTTAATTCCTCAAGCTCAAATCCAATCTAATACACATGTAAAACCCCATGAGGTCATTTTTCGATTTAAATTTTCACTCTCATTTTGAAAAATAGAAATCCCACACACTTGACGAGCAACTCTGGTTAGAATAACCGAATAATTTTATTTTACTTAACAAATTTTTTACGAAGTATTTCATTGATACTCAATATTTTTAAAAAGACAGCTTCTTTGTCACTCCTATTCAATTCATAACAGAGTATTGTCGCAATGTAAAATTAGGAATAAAATTTACCCTACATTAAAATGAATCTATTTTCACTATTGGATAAAGTGAGTTGAGTCCAATGTAACTTATGAGCACGGGAAAATGTGGCTGCGTGTGTAATTTTCTGCTGCCCAATTTTTTCATTGCTCCGCTCACGGTAATAGATGTGAGCTACTTTTCCAGTCAAAACCACGGTAGAGGAAACAAAGGAGGGTCAAACCAGTCTTTTTTCGTTGACGGTGTGGTTTTACTGACTTTACGATAACGAACCAATAGCAGCGCTCATATTGCATCTGTTAGCACTGCTACCCCTAAATCTAGCTCCACTATTGGCATAACGACATGGCGTTTTGGTGACGTAATAAAGTTGGTTTGAAATAAAGCTTTTCTATTAGCTAGCCGAACAAGAGAAGGTGTATTTTTTCCCATAGTAATGACCCTACTTTATTTTCTCTACCGTGGGCAAAACTGACCGATCGTACACCCGTCAAAATGTTTACCACGAGAGTAAGTGCCACAAAATTTATTGCTTAGGGCTGAAAACGTGCCATTCTAAGCATAAAATTTTGTGACATCATTCCTCAAAAAAAAAATTGCTTTCACTTTTACATGTAGATTTTTAAAAAAGTAGGTAGAATTTACTTTTAATCGTGTTTGCCGCTACTTTGGCTTTAATTCTCGCTTAGAACTCAAAAAGTCGTTCCAAAAACATGATTAAATAATGAGGATAAAAAAATCAGCATATTTTCAAACGTTCCAACCAAATCTAATCACGACCATTCCTGTCCTAAGAATGCTATAATAACCTAGCTTAACCTAATCTGACCTAAGCCACCGAAACCTAATCTGAACGAACCCTATATAGCCTATACCAACCTAACTTATTTTAACGTCCTATCTTAACGTACCTATCAAATCCTGATCCAATTTATCCATAATGAAATATAGAAGAATAATGAAATATAGAATACCTCACTGTATTCTAGCCTAACATGTACCATATTTTCTAACTGAACAATGACACAATCTAACTTTTTCGCCGGAGCATGCTTGTTTTTCGCCGCACTAGCAATTAGTTTCTTGGGCGGCGAAAAAAAATGCATGCAGGCGGCGAAAAAGTTAGACTGAGGACTTTCTACATACGTAACGACATTTGTCAGAGCAACGGTAGTTACCTAATGCTGATAAATGCTAACTATGATACCGTTTCGTGCTTAAATTTACACTAAAATAAGAAGGGTGTCCGAAGCCAGCCGAAAGTGTGTGATGAGCGTATCTGTGATAAATCTGTGATAAACGCCTCGATTTCCAGTGAATTAATCTATCAGATTCGAGTAGGAATGAATTTCAGGTGAAATCTTAAGAAATCGGAACGTGAGTCATGTGATTTACAGAACATTATTATACATTTTTGACGGGTCGTGTGTACTTGGCTTCATTAATTCTCGAGAGATTGATTTTTTATTTCTTACGGTCTTTCTTTCATTTCGCTTCTTTCTTATTTCAAATAAAGGGGGTGGACTAGTTAAGTATAACTTACGGACGGACAGACGGACAAAACTTTTAAAAGTATATTGATAACAAAGATGATTACATTAGGAATATGTTCACGTCAAGTGATATGCAGCGTCCACGTCAAGTGACAAAATGAACTTCGATTAGAGGGGTATTAGTTTTTTTAATACCTTTGAGAAAAATTTTGACAGTCGAACATTTTTTCAAACGTAAGATTTCACGGAGCTACGAATACATTTAAAACATCTGTTGAGACAACTATCGATATTCCAGTTTAAAATAAATTTCAAATTTATACTTTCCTGTTGATCCTGTTTTTGTTAATATAACACTATGTTTGAAATTTTAATGTATCAAAGGAAAGTTCAAGCTGTTTAAATTCAAGGTAGAACACATTACTCGCTCAATATACTTTCATTGAGTGGTTCCGATCGCGAGTTCTGACTCTGCTGGGTTTGACGTATAGAGTCTGAGTCCTGCCTAAGTAACGTCTGAATGTATTCTACAAAGCGGATAAATGTTTATGCTTTGCTTATTGGAAATCCTGATTATAAATAATTTTTTCTCCATTGCCTAACATTTTATTTGAAGTTTTACTGGATTTTGCAATTTTCTACCTACAGAAGTTGAAAATGACCTTACGGGTCGAAACGTTCTTCTTTTAGTATTAGACTGTCTTAATAAGAATGTTGAATTTAAAAGCGATTTTCTTTGCTCTTTTATCAATAATTCTATAAAGCGTCTGTGTGTATTTTAATTGTTTAGATTTACCTAACTCTTTTCCCATTAATTATAATGAATCGCTGCACATGACAGAAATATAATTTTCGCGCAAGAAAGCAAAAGTCTCTTATAGCTTACCTCAATTCCTGCATGGACGTCGGTTCAACGTTCACCTCACCAAAACAACATCAGATCCCTAAAGCAGCACAGCGCGTTGCTTTGAGCAGGAATTAATGCGACTGATTTGAGAAATCGAAAACTCGAGTGATGTGCAATTATCGCATCATATTTGTTGATATAAAACTGTAAGTATGCAGCAACATAATGAAAATTAACGACACCGTGCAGCATTGATCATCATAGTGAAGCATCTATACAGTGTGACATTGCGCACACTAACAATATTGCACACACTAGCAACATTGTGCACACTAACAATATTGCACGCACTAGCAACATTGTGCACGCTAACAATATTGCACACACTAGCAACATTGTGCACACTAACAATATTGCACACACTAGCAACATTGTGCACACTAACAATATTGCACACACTAGCAACATTGTGCACGCTAACAATATTGCACACACTAGCAACATCGTGAACACTAACAATATTGCACACACTAGCAACATTGTGCACACTAACAATATTGCACACACTAGCAGCATTGCGCACACTAACAATATTGCACACACTAGCAACATTGTGCACACTAACAATATTGCACACACTAGCAACATTATGCACACTAACAATATTGCACACACTAGCAACATTGCACACACTAACAATGTTGCACACACTAGCAACATTGTGCACACTAACAATATTGCACACACTAGCAACATTGCACACACTAACAATGTTGCACACACTAGCAGCATTGCGCACACTAACAATATTGCACACACTAGCAACATTGTGCACACTAACAATATTGCACACACTAGCAACATTGTGCACACTAACAATATTGCACACACTAGCAACATTGTGCACACTTACAATATTGCACACACTAGCAACATTGTGCACGCTAACAATATTGCACACACTAGCAACATTGTGCACACTAACAATATTGCACACACTAGCAACATTGTGCACACTAACAATATTGCACACACTAGCAACATTGTGCACGCTAACAATATTGCACACACTAGCAACATTGTGCACGCTAACAATATTGCACACACTAGCAACATTGTGCACGCTAACAATATTGCACACACTAGCAACATTGCGCACACCAACAATATTGCACACACTAGCAACATTGTGCACACTAACAATATTGCACACACTAGCAACATTGTACACACTAACAATGTTGCACACACTAGCAACATTGCACACACTAACAATGTTGCACACACTAGCAACATTGCACACACTAACAATATTGCACACACTAGCAACATTGCACACACTAACAATGTTGCACACACTAGCAACATTGCACACACTAACAATATTGCACACACTAGCAACATTGCACACACTAACAATATTGCACACACTAGCAACATTGCACACACTAACAATATTGCACACACTAGCAACATTGCACACACTAACAATATTGCACACACTAGCAACATTGCACACACTAACAATGTTGCACACACTAGCAACATTGCACACACTAACAATATTGCACACACTAGCAACATTGCACACACTAACAATATTGCACACACTAGCAACATTGTGCACACTAACAATATTGCACACACTAGCAACATTGTGCACACTAACAATGTTGCACACACTAGCAACATTGCACACACTAACAATGTTGCACACACTAGCAACATTGCACACACTAACAATGTTGCACACACTAGCAACATTGCACACACTAACAATGTTGCACACACTAGCAACATTGCACACACTAACAATGTTGCACACACTTGCAACATTGCACACACTAACAATATTGCACACACTAGCAACATTGTGCACACTAACAATATTGCACACACTAGCAACATTGCACACACTAACAATATTGCACACACTAGCAACATTGCACACACTAACAATATTGCACACACTAGCAACATTGTGCACACTAACAATATTGCACACACTAGCAACATTGCACGCACTAACAATGTTGCACACACTAGCAACATTGCACACACTAGCAACATTGCCACACACTAACAATGTTGCACACATGGGTATTATGATCCAACATTGATAATCAAGGCAATGCGCTTTTCTTACGGTTCTATTTGCGGTAGAATAATATAAGACAAAACAAATTTTTGAAACTTCTCAACTCCTCATATTGAACGCCTGTACATTAGCATTCGTGAAGTGTAACTGCTCAAGCTACACAGACTCATTGATCAACGTAATCTTTATAATTTAACATTCTTAAAGTAGCGTTGAAGAGTTCATTTATCACGTGCCGAACTATCTATCTACATTCCGAAGGAATGTAGATGACTGTATTGGACACGATTATCACAGGATTTGAAGATATCAAATTATTTTACGTCAATTGAAAATGCCGTTATTGTATGTGCAAATCTCGTGCGGGATTGAAAATAGTGTTTTTAGTTTTTTATTGTGAATGAAGTAATTTTTCGCGTTAAAATTCAAGTGTGATCTGTCAATGTTTGCGTTAATATATGTATATTTATACTAGTAATGCCTATATACTGCATGTCTGCATATTTATTGGAGAAAACAAAGCATTGTATTAGATTTTTTTTCGTACCTATGGAAATAAGCAGCAAATTTTCAAATTTTTCTCCTTGCAGCTACCCATATTATTGTCATGTATGATATATTTCTGCAATTATAAAAATTTAGATGTCATCATTATGATAAAAAATTTTTCACCATTCCAGCTCAAGTTTTGAACATGTTTAATGCTCTCTATTGCAACCACAGGCCGAATTAACCTATATATAAATTAGGGCTAAATTATATTAATTACCTATATTTTACAATACATAAGTTTTGTTCTTCAGTATCGTAAAAAAAATATGTAAAAACATTCATGAGACCAGCTTATCCTCTACTCAAAAATCGCTCTGATATTTCATTCCAAGCTCGTTTTTAATATGCACAAATCCACACAGAGCTCGCTTATACTGCAACAGTTACGTCTAAATGCGTGCATCAATTGCTGAGTTTAAGCAATAGGATTTACGCAGCGTATTTCCATTATACTTAAATTTTCAATTATCCATTATACCTATATTTTCAATTTTCCATTATACTAATATTATCAATTTTCCATTATACTTAAATTTTAAATTTTCTATTATACTTAAAAATTATCAATTAATAATTTTCAATATATATATGCATGCGTACATTGTGACTCAGCTGCTCCGATAATGAGAGCCTAAATAAACATTTTTAAAGCATTCACTGCGACAAAAATCGTGCATAATTAATCGTGATGGGAAAAATAAACAATAAAGGCATTTCAGTACGACGTTCTTATTCCATTTTACGAACGAAAAACACAGAGTTATTAATCGCTTATTTATCATTCATCACCGTACTTATCTTATTTCCCTAAGGAAATAGGATAAGTAATAGGATAGGATAAATAGGATTTTCCTTAAGGATTCTTAAATTAAGTTTTAGTTTCATGAGTGCAATAATTCAGCACAAACACAATCCAGCTGATAATTAGATACCAAAGAGAAAACGACAGGAAAAGCTAGGCAGCCATCCCAAACTATATTTACTATAGTCCAACCCCATTTATTTGAAATGAGAAAAAATCGAAATGAAAGAAAGGCCGTAAGGAATAAAAAATTCAATCTCTCGAAAATTTATGAGGTCGAATAAACGCGGCCCGTCAAAAATGTATAATGATGTTCGACAAATCACATGACATATATTCCTATTTCCTAAGAATCCACGTGATATTCATTTATACTCGAATCTGATGGATTAATACACTGGAAATTGTGGAGTTATGGAGTGTATTTTACTAACCATATTATCCTATGGATTTCTGAATTTAGGTCTTCGTTCAAAGAATACAAAGATTTATCATAAATTCTGAAAAGAACGAAAATGAGTACGGAGACTCTTTGAAGTGTTTATTTCTGAAAAAAACGGGCACAATGCGGAGAAAATAAGCTCAAGTGGAAAAAATATTTTCGACATTTTCTATCATTCTAAAACGTCAAAAAGTGTAAAATGGAGTAGTGAAAATAGTATTTAATTATCTAATTTGAAAAAAATTCATTTTCATTCATGAATATGAAGCAATATCAGTTTAGAGAAGTCGATCCATTAAAGTTAATTGTATAAATACTAGTTTGTAATGTTCCTTATGACTTCAGTAGCGGTCATAGTTACGTCACAAATAGCAAATTTCAGCAGTAATGGATCCTTCAATTTAACATTCAGAGAAAATGTTTCAGAGAAAAACATTACATTCACTCCTATTTTCGTTATTATTCTCTACGATTAGTACGTTTCATTCACACCAGAACACAGACATTCAGGCGCTCAACCAAACGCTGCCATGCAATCGATGTGGGTTGCAGACAAAAGCCACGGTAGAGGAAACAATGTAGGTTCAAACCAGACTTTTTTTCGTCGACGGTATGGTTTTTGGTTTTTGCTGACGTCACGGCAACGAACCAATAGCAGCGCTCAAATTGCATCTGCAGCACTGCTAACCCCAAGTATTGGCTCCACCATTGGCCTAACGACTTGGCGTTTTGGTGATGTCATAAAGTTTGTTTGAAATAAAGTCATTCTATTGGCTAGCCGAACAAGAGGAGGTGTATTTTCTCCCACAGAAATGACCCTACCTTGTTTCCTCTACCGTGACACACGCGCTGCGACAGTATGCGGTGCCTCAGGTGTTGGTAAGGTGATGCGGGAGGTATAGGCAGTGGGATGTGCAGTTGTAAGTAAATAGGTGTGAAATTCAGGTGTTGGCAGGGGAATGCAGGAGGTAAAGGCAGTGGGATGTACAGTTGTAAGTGAATAGGTGTGCAGCTTAGGTATAGGCAAGGGAATGCGGGAGGTACGGGCAGTGGTATGTACAGTTGTAGGTGAATAGGTGTGCAGTTCAGGTATAGACAGGGGAAGTACAGAAGGTATTGGCAGGGGAGGTACAGGTACACAGAAGGCATACATTCGAGGTATAGGCAAGGGAATGCGGGAGGTATGGTCAGTGGGATATAGAGTTGAAAGTCACTAGAAAGTATGAAATTCAGGTGTAGGCCGGGGAATGCGGAAGGTATTGGCAGGGCAGGAATACAGAAGGAGAAGTCTGCAGGATGTACACATTTGAGCTAAAGGCAATGGAGCACACATGCATGGTGAGGCAAACACAAGGCTCTCAGTTTTAGTGGAGGCAGAGAATACAGCAGGAGTAGACGGGGAAGATATACAGTTGGATGTATATCGAAGGAGAGGTATATAGATGATACCCACTTCAGGTATAGGTAGAGGAATGCAGAAGGAGTAGACAGGAAAAAAACACAGTTGGAGGTACACAGACGGAATATAGATGAGGTATAGGCTAGGCACATGCTAGGCTAGGCGCATGCACAAGGCATATATATAGGTATGGGAGGTATACAGTTAGCGATTTATACAGAAGAAATACAGTTCAGGTATAGACAAGGGGTCACAAAGGGCATGGGTATGGGAGGTATACGGTATAGCAGTATACAGAGAAGAGGTATTCAGAGTGTTTACAGATGAGGCACATATGGCATGGAATCACGGAAGGTCAACACGGTACTTTTGTTCTATATGCTAATTTCTGTTCTATACAGATAATTGAACAATTGTTAGAATCAACGAAATTCTGTGTTGTTTTGCATTCCGATGCTTTTTGGTTATAATTACTTGTATCAAATTTTCTATAACCCAGAAACTTTGACGAAAATTTGACATATCTTCTTAGAAATGTACGGCGTTCATAATTAAGTAATTATAGCAACATTACTCAATTAAAGCGGGATTAGCGTTAAAAAAATTCGAGTAATAATATTACATTTATAATAAGCAATACGAGTGGAAATTCCTTCGCTCAGTACTTGTACAAGTTAGAAGTATTGTGATGAAGTACGGGGACTAATGTATTAGCTATATTATCTTATTATCTATATTATCTATAGTATTATTATCTATATGACTGACCGTTCGTGCTCAAGAAGACTATTTCAATTTAATATTTCTGCTACTTTATATTTTTATTTCCAAGTCGCTCTGAAAATTTTTACTGTTTTCAAGTTGGTAGCTTTTTCAAATGTTAGAAAGTCATCAGTAGTATATTAGCCGTGTTGAATTTTGCTGATATTTTGCAAATTTTGATCATGATTTTCTTGACAGGCGACGTCAAACTGAAATACTGAAACTAAATTTTTTTAACATAGTTTACTCGCTCAAATTCACATTATTCACAAAAAAATTGGATAACTTAGAAGCACATCAAAAGCGGCTTGATTTTCATTTGACAGTACACCGTAACTATAAATAAACTCAAATAAAAACACGTCTAAGAAAAAAAATTAAAGACCTTTGCTCCTAATAAAACCAAGAAATTCGTATACGAACTTCGCAGCAAACCATCCTTTTATTAAGTTGTTTTACGAACATACACCATTAAAGATTTACAAGGAGTCTCGTGTACGATGAGATCTGCAAAGGCATGCGCGGAGCAGCAGCCTCTGGTCTAACCATTATATCAGGATGCGGAGGCTAATAATAACCGAAACAGCCAAATTTCCCGTAACAAAAGTGACTACTCAAAACAAGCCCTTGAGGTGGAAAGTTTTCTGGTTAGGCGTTGATCCTATTGTGTTAAGGTATTGCACCTCACAATGACGCCAAAACCCGCCCTTTGTGAGCCACCATTTGTGGTGATTGGGCCCCAAGAAACGCCAGGCGGCGCCTCTTTATTCGGGCGGACTTAGGCACGGCCTGAAGGAGGTCTCTCTCTAAAGGAGGCGGTCGCTTCACGCTCGAGCAGAAGTTGAACAATAAAAAACAGAGGGATCTTTTAGTGTGTCATGATCAGAAAGGCTTAGTTAAGAAGGCGGAGAGGATGGAAGGTGGAGTTTGGAGGTCCTGGGGCGGCCCGCTGTGTGGCATGCCGTGCGAGGTGTTGTCGTTAAGCTAATACAGCCCTTACAAGCGGGCCTTGTTGACGCCGGGCCGCGATTATCTCACCCTGCCTCAATGAAATATTATGTGTGCTCCCAAAATATTCCATAACGTTCATTTTTGCCAGTAGACCGCCGACCAACTCCGAGGGTACTTCAAAAAGACGTACTCGCGTCACACCACTGACGCCTCCCGTGGAATAAGTCATCATTCGTGATTTAATGCGAAACTCTGTTTTACTTCACCGGGTTGGCTGCTCTCCAAGATATCGTGACATCTCAAATAAATGAGTCACTGACGCTTCGCTAGATAACGTGACGTAGCCGATGCTAGAATTTTGCTTCAAGTGTTCAGTTTAGACTCGAGCATCAATGAGAAATGCGTGGTGGGAAAGTTTATATTTGAAACGTCCGTTGTAACGACCAGGTGATGCGATCAGCGCAGGAAGGCCAGATTTAATCTGCTGGGACCTCGAGGCACTCATCACGTACGGAGGCTTCAGAAGAAAGCGGATCATCCGCAACTCAGTGGCGGAGCTGCGCGGACTGGAACAGCGTTCGCACCATCGGTCTCCGCTCGATTGTGAATGAAGTGCTCCCAAAAATCGATCGAATACAAGCATTCATGTTCGTGTTCTTTTTACTGTACTGCAAGTATTGTGTGTGATTGCCTTGTGCTTAGAAACTTATTTGAAACTCTCGTACTCTCAGCTAGACAGTGCGTTCATGGCTTGAGAAAGAATCGTTGAAAGTCGGACTGAGTTGTGAAGTGTGTCGACCAGAGAGTTCTGTTCTAAAATTTGAGCAAGAAAGCAAGGCATTTCGCCCGCATCTTTTGGATGGCAAGTCTCGTCATGAGCTTATCTTCTCCCCCGCCGAGATCTCCGGTAAGCGTTTTAAGTAGCTTAATTCTTAATTTTTTCTTTAATGGCTTATTATTGACAAATTTTATCACGCTACAGATATAGTGATTATAGAGTCAAGGCGATTGAATTATGAACTATTCTTTCCCATGTATTTTATTGTGATTGCTTCTTGTTAAAAATATCATCATTCTGGGTACATAGTGATTATAAACACAAGGCAATTGCACTGCTTGTTTTTTTTTGTTTTTATCATGAGGGCTACAATTAATTATGAACCAATTTGATTACTTCATAGATATTCAGTGGTTGTTAAAGGAGAAGAATAACGTTATGAGAATATAAATTAAGCACAGAAACAAGACGAAAACACTGAGGGAGCTTCAACTGCATAGCAGAATATTTTATTCAGCTTGTTGTTCTTAAAATGATTTAGTTGTCGGTCAGGGGATTTTACAGAAGCCTAGCTACGGACTATGATTGATTACTGTCGTGTAGAATGTGTTAACGAGTCACCCTAATTTAAAGCACAAAAGTTGTCTTATCGTTTTGTTTTCTCCAATTAGCTTTGTCAGTTATAAACGTTTACTTGAGAATAGTTTAGTAGTACCGTCAAATACAATCAGATGAGGTGAGCCGTTAAAAATATTCTAACTGAGGTGCATCCATCAAAAATTTCCACGGATGAAGGTTTATAATTGGAGATAGATGCTTTAGAAGTGATGACATCGATCTCCGTTGCTTTATAAGTTTTCTATTTTCTAAGAAAAATTGACCAGTAAGTTTCAGATAAAAGAGATATGGAGTACGTCTCTTTCGTTAAAAATGCAATATTTTGATGAACTTGTTCCTAGATTAAATACATGTCAGCACACTAATTAGTTTTGTTCTGCACAGCGTTGTTAATTTTGTACATAGACCAAACAAATGTCAGCACACTAATTAGTATTGTTCTGTGTAGCGATATTAATTTTGTTCCTAGACCTTATACATGACAACATATTTATTAGCATTGTTCTATACAGCGATATTAATATTTTTACCCACAAACCTCCCTAGACAACGACTAAATGCACTCTAGCACACTAAATTTAACAGTTTCTTTGTGGTGGTATTAATTTTGTTACCTAGAAACCCAACTTAAAAGTTCATTTTATCCGTTTTAATTGCCCATCCCCTACTTCCCATATGGGACCGCTTGGTGGGTAAATGTTCTGCTTTTTATTTTTTCATGGCATGAGTTAAGAATTGGATTTAAAATGACCTTCAATCGAGCACAGAACAAACGTATTGCAAAAGCAGTGATCGCATAATGATGACAAATATTGAATAACAGTTATTAATAAGTAGGGCTGTGACAATATATGCTTTAATCATATTTTTACATCCCTAATAATCACCCAGATACGCATGTATGTGACTTGTATCAAATCACATATTTGTGATATAATACAATGAGTAAATACATGTGTAAATCACAAACCAACGCATGTACGTATGTGGTTATTAGGGCAGTAATAATTTGATTAGAGCATATTATATCACAGCCCTATTAATAAGTAATCTTTTTGCCAATCAATACAGGTCGTGGAGTTTAGCACAAATATCATTGAAGCCAATGTGAACTTTGTCAAAGAAAGCTTTTTCTACGGACCGTTCATATATACGTAGACCACTGATTCCGACATATATATCTTCGAAATTAAGAAAATTACTCACTTCCGTGCTGGCATAGATGAACAGCATTTCAATTATTTCGATCACGACCTTTTCTAGAACATCTCTCACACTTCTTAGAAAAGATAAAAATATATTTGAACTGCAAAGCCGGTTTTTAAATTCTGCTACTTAAAACCTAGCTTATTCAACCGTAGCAATCGCACAAACGTAGTCAACATGGTAAGTTATGTAAATAATATTTCCCTTGTGCGCGAGTATGTGGATACAATGAGTGTACATAGTGTAGGTATGTGGTCGATTTCCGTTTGAGATATGAATATAAATATATATATATATATATATTATACATAATATATATTATTATAAATTAAGTTATGAATATATGTATGTGTGTTAACCAACGCAAATTCGTATCATCTCACAACATACTCTAACATCCAATGCTGTCTGTCTGTTACAGGTACAGAATTGCAATTTCAGTCCCAGTAAGTTTCGTTGAATGATTTATGAATAACGTGTACATTAATAAAGAAACTATATATCGACGTGAGAATATATTTTTTTCGCACTTCAGAATCATATCAATATTTACATTAATATATCAATCAATATTTTGAAATTAAATATATCAATCTTGGTATGTCATTTTCAACGTCATTATTTACATATATTACAAACGAAAAAGTTTCAATCGTGCTTGTCTTTCAGGGATAAGGCGGGCTAATTATATTTTCGTCGTTACTGGGCTAATTTAAAATAGTAAATAAGTATGTATGTTATCAGCTCTCGTGATTCAATTTTTCTCATTCTTCTGCAACCATAAGCTACGTAAATCATCGAAAAGAATTGACGGCTCCCCATATCGCATCATGCCAATGTACAAATTACAATAATTATCAGAAAAATCTCAAGGGTATCTAATAAAGCGGGATATAAATAAATAAAGTGATCGTTGTAAAAAAAATTCACGCGACCGAGAGGTTGCGTCATCTACAGTATACTTGCGCTCACAGAGTGACGTGTGCTACGCTACAGCGGCACGAGCGAACCCTTTGCAAAGACCCCCACATGCAGCGACTACTGGATGCAAATGAAAGGCGCTCAAAGTAGTGTGCTGATTTGCCGCCAAGATGCTGAATCTGCATCGGTCGGGATGGCATCCATCGATTGCCGATGCGAGAAGGCGGGCTGAGGACGCTGCGGTCGACAAAACAGCCGACATTCTCTGTCTCTTGTCGGCAGCACTTGCTCGAATTGGCGGCCGCGAGACGTCGGGCCGCAGGTGATGGCCGCGACGCTGCCGACTTGCAGCCGACGTCACCAGAGATGATTGTATTTTGGCCGTGGCCCTGCCGACTTGTAGCCGACGTCACCAGAGATGATCGTTCTTGGGTTATGAAATACTGCCAGTGGAGTGAATTTTCTACTGTAGTTGAGGAATGAACTCACGTTTGTAATGATATTCTTGCTAATGGATGGTTCCTGAGTTATCAAATAGTGCGGGTGGAGTGAATTTTCTATTCTAGTTGGGAAATAATGCCACGTTTCTTATGAAATTCCTGCTAATGGATGGTTCTTGGGTTATCAAATAGTGCGGGTGGAGTGAATTTTTCTATTCTAGTTGGAAACGAGTTCACGTTTATTATGAAATTCCTGCTAACAAACGTTAGAGGAATTCCTGCGTTAGAGAGATACGGAAATTCCTGCAAAGTTTTTTGAGTTCATTGATATTAATGAAGAGTAGTTCCACGCGAAGTCTTCTATTAAAACAACGCTTGCTAATATAAGTTCTAAATACCTCATTTTAAGTTTAAGTCATTTATGCATGCGTGTATTCAAGTAAAGAATATACTGAGTTATTATGAGTTGCCATCCATTTAATTAAGCGTCTCCTAGAGCATTGACACATTAATTTCGCAGATTACATTTTGATTAGTTGTTGGTTGAGTGTGTAAGTGTTCATCGTTGTTCCTTTTATATTTTTATTTTCATCCGTATCCGGATGTTTTTTACCAACAAAACGTTCCATCATCTTTCATGATATTTATGCATCCAAATATGATTCGAATAGCTAAGAATAAATGTATCAATTCTGAAAGAAAATTATTGAATTGTGAAACGTTTTCATACGTAGTTAATAACTTGAAATCGATGAAAACCAGAAAATATTCTCCTCTATAAGACGAGTGCATGCCTCCGTTTCTTAAGGAAAAATGCTAAAGTAAATTATTTCTTGGATAAAACTTTCAAAATGACGTTTTCTGTTTAAAACTTAACAAATATGAGAGCTTTACTTTGAATAAGCTAATTTGGTAACACTGCTTGACAATTTTCTTCGTACGGCCTCCCCGTCCATATCATTTATCAACAATTTTCCAGTACGTGTAGATCTCCGAATAAAACTACCCGAAACAAGAAACTTCATTCTCTCTTGTTCAAAATTCATTTCTTCTTGTCTCGTTCAGCATCTTTCACAAAATTACAAAACTATTTACTGTCCACCGATACACAAAAGTTTAATTCCTTCTCGTCTCGTTTATCATCCCGCAGAGCTATTCCCCGTGCACGCAAGTTTCATTTCTTCCCGTCTCGCTTAGTGACATTTGCAGCGCTATTTTCCTTGCAAATATGTTTCATTTCTTTTCATCTCGTTTAGCATCATTCTCAGAGTTATTTTCCGTGCACGCAAGTTTCATTCCTTCTCGTCTCGTTTAGTGTCATTCCCAGAGCTGATTATATATTCCAATTAATAGCGCCGGCACTTGAGTGCGTCCGGCATCACCAAAAGAGCCGTCCGAATACCTCCCCAATTCCCATGTTGATAGTTTTTGTAGTCTTATCAGGGCTCGGTAAGTCGGAGTTGTTCTCCCCTCCATTTATCGGAGCATCTCCCCTCTTCTCACCTCTCTCTAGTGTCAATTTCATTAAATCATATCAAATGTGCATTAATCTTCATATTGGAGCGGTCCTCGAGCATCCCCTGAGGGGAGACAAGAGTATGCAGATCAGACTGTAGTAAAGGAACTGGGTGGAATTCAAGTGTCGGAAGCTGCCTCATTATTCAGTAATTGTACGAGCCCATTCTGTAAATGTAATGTTGTAACCTATGGGTCTGACTGCTTCACCATTCTGTGAAGTTTTTGACGCTGAAAATTGGACCATTAATCAACAAAGAGTGCTAATTTTTTTCGTTTTTGGCTGGTTGTTTGGTATTGCTAGCTGAAGCATTTCTCCCATTAGAGTCTTTATTTTTTTGCGTCAAAGACTAGTTGTTGCTTGCTGAACCATTTTCCATTTGAAAGTCTTTATTTTTTGCATTCAGAACAAGTTGTGTGGTATTGCTTGCTGAACCATTTCTCACATTACAGTCTTTATTTTTTGCGTTAATGAGTAATTGTTTAGTATTGCTTACCGACCATTTCCCATAAGAGAGTTTTCATTTTTTAGTGGTTTGTTATTGCTTGCTGAAAAGTTTTTCATATGAGTCTTTATTTTTACTTGACGGACTAGTTGTTCGGTATTGCTTGCTTTTAATGAGTTTCAGTTGTGTTCCAGCGCTTAACGAGCTTACATAACTTGAAAGGATTTAACTGAGCTTAGTCAATCAAAGATGCCAATCATTGGATTATACAAATTAGGTCTGCCTATTTCAATGTTTTATAAATGTTTAGCCTTCCTGAACATGGTGTTTTTCGTACCAAAATAATTTTTCTTATTGAATGACTTTATCATGCATTTCTTGAATGAAAATCGTTCTTTAAATCCCATTGATGAGAATCTTTTGCTCTTTTCAAAGTGTTATTTTCAGCTACCAAAGGCGAGTGTCAAGTTTTTCTTTTATACCATTATTTGTTTTATTAACCTGTACCCGAGATACTGGAGCGTTTACCAAGAGTATATAACTTCTCTTAATATCAGTGCTTAGCGTCTTTTTTCCAGTTTTTGAATTTGGTTTTATTTATAATGAGTAAACAGGATGATTAGGAGCGCACAACAAATGCGATTGGGAACATTTGAATGTTACTTCCGGGAGGGGGAAATATGTTCGTGTACAGTTTAGGGTTTTTATGGCTAATTTAACTGATAAATGTCACTAAGTTTTGCTTGAAGACGGCTGTTATTATACTTTTGTCACTGAAGTTTACATTATGTTCTTTAGTTTCATTAGTTTGAATACGTTGCAAATTTTTCTAAATACTATTCGAGAGCAATGAACGTGTACAGATTTTCGTAAATGAGTGATCCAAAATTGACGAGTTATTTATTTGTTATGGTTTCGCTTCTGTCATGCTATAGCATGGTATGAATATTATAGGAAGAAATGTATTCCAAGCATAAAATGCGTTTTATTACTTGCAGTTTTTATTTTGGATAATCGAGAAGTTACACGTAGAAACTACATTAATTACTGAATATGTATAACTGCAAATGTTGTTGCGTATTTATGCACGAAACTTAATTAACTTAATATTAAACAATTTTTTGCCAAAGGTCATTCGTGGTGGAAAATAATGATATAGCATGAGGAACTGCAGAAGTCACTACATATTTGTTAACACACATGTTATTACGTTTTTTAATGCAAGTAATTTGAGAAAATTTTATCAAAAATTATTTTTTTCCAATGCTGATTGCATGGCAGAGTATGATGACACAAATGAGGTAATTAACTGTGGAGGTTACAAAATGCATGTTCATAAATAAGTATGTTGATACCTATTTGAGACAATTAGGTAGCTCAACATAATTCTTACTGTAGAGATTTATCCTTTCTCTCAATTCGTAAAACTCCTAACATTCACTTTTGGGCTGATAAGCTCAGTTCGATATTACTTTGGTCAATTATTTCAAGGACTTGTTAGGTTCATATTTAAATAAACAGGCTTAAAACAAGTTAAATAAGTATACATATATAATAAGAACAATTTTAGTTGATGCAAAAACTTTTAAAATAAAGCACCGTAGGCATAATTCTGCACAACTCCTCTCAATATTTGTTCGTGAAGATGTGCCAGAATACGTGTTGATCTTATCTCTAAAATTTGGTCAAATAATTTCTTACCATTCGATTCAAAGATCGTTTCACATGTTCATTCCAAATTCCCGATGGTTATCAGAATAAAATAAAAACACGAGCATCTTAATTTTTTGAAAGGCAGCTTCCCAGTGCAAATTTTGTGCATCTTTTGATTTCTCATTATACTCACGCTACTCATTTTCTTCTCAGGATTTTCTTTCGAGGAAAAATTGTTTGGATTGCCGTGTATAGTATGTTGACTTTGACAAAGTATAAATATTTAAGGGTCCGTCATCATGCGATTTTTCATTATAGTTTACAGTACAATTCTGTGATTCTCAAGCAGTTATACCTAATATTACTTTTCGCCACCAGCATGCATGTTTTACACCGTCCTAGTAAATAAATCGCTTCGGCGCCGAAAAACATGCATGTTCCGGCGAAAAATTTGACCGGGTAGGTAGCCGTTGCAGCATTAATCTTGCACTCCGATTGTCTCTAAGTTAAAAATTGCCCCATTTGCCTTCAACACAGGCATCCATAACCACTCTTGTTTGGTTTTTCAAATGCACTCGAAGGCTTTTATGTAACTGTATTTACGTTGCACGTAACCGAAATCACACAAAACGTATTTGTATTGACACTAAACTGTACGCCCTCGCAACCGTTGCTGCGTATTAGCATTTAGTCTAAACCGTGCGATGCTGTAACCGTGCAGTAGTTGTGCCTTTACTTTGGCTCGTCACCAAGCGATGTTGTAACCGTAGTTGTGAATCTACTTCGGCTCGATCATAACCGTGCGTTGTTGTAACCGTACAGTAGTTGTGCCTTTACTTTGGCTCGCAACCGTGCGATGTTGTAACCGTAGTTGTGCATCTACTTCGGCTCGTAACCGTGCGATGTTGTAACCGTGCAGTAGTTGTGCCTTTACTTTGGCTCGTAACCGTGCGTTGTTGTAACCGTAGTTGTGCATTTACTTCGGCTCGTAACCGTGCGTTGTTGTAACCGTAGCTGTGCATCTACTTCGGCTCGTATCCGTGCGGTTTTGTAACCGTAGTTAAGCATCTATTTTGGCTTGTGACCGTGCGAGGTTGTAACCGTAGTTGTGCATCTACTTTGGCTCTTAACCGTGCGATATCGTATTCACAGCAACGTGATTGTGTTGACTGGAAATTTTTGTACCTCCTAACCGTAGCCATTACTTGCGCTGACTGTAAATTGATTTCTTTGTTAACTGTATCAGCATAAGCCAGTACTGAAGATCTGCCTCATCTGCCACCATTGCGCTGTAGATCTGCCTCATCTGCCACCATTGCGCTGTAGATCTGCCTCATCTGCCACCATTGCGCTGTAGATCTGCCTCACCTGCCACCATAACGCTGAAGATCTGCCTCACCTGCCACCATAACGCTGAAGATCTGCCTCACCTGCCACCATAACGCTGAAGATCTGCCTCACCTGCCACCATTGCGCTGAAGATCTGCCTCACCTGCCACCATTGCGCTGAAGATCTGCCTCACCTGCCACCATCTCGCTGAAGATCTGCCTCACCTGCCACCATTGCGCTGAAGATCTGCCTCACCCGCTACCATTGCGCTAACCGAGCGCAGTGAGGCACCTCACAGAAACCTCTCACTCGGCCACCACCACACTCGCTAAATTGGCCTTCCTGTTCTCCTTTGCTGGCAGGGAGGCCCCAATTGGATACGAGAAGCGGTCGTAAAGTACCACCTAATGGTGATAATTACGCGACCAGAAGTCACGGCCAGTTTTATAGTTGGAGTTGAGCGGCGGCATTCATCAAAAGCGCAAAACAGGCCTGCTTCTGCTGCTGCTGAAGATGTTGCTTCTGTTTCCGCGCTCTTCGTCGCCGCCCAAATAGAGAAATTAAAAGCCGCAGCTTTGCGCTCTTGCGGTCTGTCGCAGCAGCGGCGCTGTCTAGCCGCGATCGAGAGAAGCAGGCGTTCTGTTTTGCTGCCTTGCGCAAGTATATCGGTGAGCTGTACTAGAGTTCGTTTTTGTACTGAAGAAGTACAGTACATGTACACTCCCTCATAGGGATTTTGAGCTCTGCACATGAAGGCTTCATTCGTTCTAAATTATTGCCTTTGTAAGTACACCAGAGAGATGTACTAGAGCTCGTATTTGCTCTGAAGTACAGTACTTGTACATTCCCTCACAGGGATTTTGAGCTATACACACGAAGGCTTCATTCTTTCTTTATTGCTACCTTACGCAAGTGCATCAGTAATGAGGTAAACAGTAAGTACACGAATTTGAGTACAGGGTGGGGAAAAAGTCCTCGGACTCTTTTCAATTAGAAATAAAAGCTATTGATGTTGGCCTTTTCTAAAAAGAAATTTACAAACGATCAATTGCAAATATTTTGCTTCCATGTTTCAGACTGAACTTGTAATATGTAAATGTAAGCACAAAAAATGCATTCCCAAATGAGATTTTGAGTTGTACACATGAAGGCGTCATTTGCTTTGTAATGTTGCTTTGAGCTGCTATATCAGTGAGATATGGTATCTTGATTATATATACGGTGATTATATATACGTGTATATATATATACACGTTTGTACGAGTACATGAATGAGATATAGAATCGCACGTTTATATACGTTAGAGCTAAAGAAGTATGCAGTCTCTTAGGGAGATTTGAATTTGTACTCAGGAGGCTTCATGCTGAATCGAGTTTTACTTTGCTGCCTCAGAACTAACTTATATTCATCGTCCCACGTTCGTTGAATGATGCGCGGGAAGGACTTAGATTTACGCTTGTTTTTACGCAGCTCTGCATCGACCGATGTAGTTCATTCCGTGGCAGATACGATATTTGCAAAATTGAACTATGTTGTTGATTTATGTTGAATTATCTTGACACTATATGTGTTACGTTGCGTTCTTCAACTCATTTGCGCATATCAGAGGGCTAAACGCTAGTTCATCACCTCTATACAAATGTTAAACATGTTGAGTGCGCTAATAGTCCTAAATGCTTTTTTTAAATTTCATTCGTTATTAAAAAAATAGTTGGAATCTAGCGTTATGCGAGGTATTTAAAATATTTCAGAATAACCTCATTCGTTTGATAATTTTTTTTAGAATTGCACTCACGATAGCCACCAAGTATCGACAAATTATGAGTATTTTTATTAAAATCTCATTTCGAACCTACATATGTCAAACAGCAGCGTAACAAGCATCATTTCTTTGCTGAACTCATCAATATAGGTTATATCATTACCCAGTTTCAATTAAACACTCACGTTCCATCCTCAGATAACTTTGATGCCCCAGTTTAAAATTAGAATACACGTTTCACTCTCAACTAACTTTGATCCCC
The DNA here is from genome assembly GCA_030386875.1 of Morinoia aosen. Classification (NCBI taxonomy): domain Eukaryota; kingdom Metazoa; phylum Arthropoda; class Malacostraca; order Amphipoda; family Talitridae; genus Morinoia; species Morinoia aosen. The sequence continues at coordinate 8,427,375 of CM059559.1, read as the reverse complement.
CAATTTAAATTAAACACACACGTTTCACTCTCAACTAACTTTGATCCCCCAATTTCAATTAAACACACACGTTTCACTCTCAACTAACTTTGATCCCCCAATTTCAATTAAACACACACGTTTCACTCTCAACTAACTTTGATCCCCCAATTTCAATTAAACACACACGTTTCACTCTCAACTAACTTTGATCCCCCAATTTCAATTAAACACACACGTTTCACTCTCAACTAACTTTGATCCCCCAATTTCAATTAAACACACACGTTTCACTCTCAACTAACTCTGATCCCCCAATTTCAATTAAACACACACGTTTCGCTCTCAACTAACTTTGACTACCCATTTTTAATCGAGCGTAGCCCGTCCCACGTTTCACTGTCTCCCTCCTCGTTTCATTGTTGCTTCAGTTTCAATGGCGGGCAGGCAAGTTTTGTGCTTCTTTAATACCTGGTCGCGTCTTGCGCGTCGATTACTCGGTGATCGCCGAACACCTCGTTGACCAGACGCGACAAGCTCCCACGGATATAATGAGCGCAACTTCTTCACAGCGAGCGTTTCCTAATTGCAGCACAAACACAGCAGGTTGGTGTTAACCTGGCCGTAAAAGGTGAACAGATGATTGCTTTCGTGTCCGACTACTTCTGGAGTTCATAATTGAGACCAGTTGACCGGCGCTGCCGCGGACAGCTCGGCCACCGGACTATCGAGGTGGCGGATGTGAGCGTTTCGAAATTGTCTTGCAGCAAAAAATGTTGGTAATAATAATGGTAAAATGAGGTAGCGAATGTTAGCTTTTCGAAATTGTCTTGCCCTGAAAAATGTTGGTAATAATAATGGTAAAATGAGGTGGTGGATGTGAGCTTATCGGAATTTTCCTGCTGGGAAAAATGTTGGTAGCAATAATGGTAGAATGAGGTAGCAGATGTGAGCTTTCAAAAATAATTTTTGTAATTAAAAACGATAAAATGAAATTGCGGATGTGAGGTTTTCGAAATTGTCTTGCTGTGAAAAATGTTGATGACATCAAATAGAGCATTGGATGACATCACTATGAGAACGGCCGAAATAGAGCATTGGGTCGCCTTCACTATGAGAACGGCCGAAATAGAGCATTAGATCGCGTTCACTCTGAGAACGTCGGAATAGTCTAACACAACGACTGGTTGGACCGTACTCGAGCTGGGAAGCTTATTTCTGCTCACATTAACTCACACTGTAAAGGAGATGACTGCAATCTAATACAATTTTCATTATTCAGGCAGCGTAATCTACGTAGTACGTTGCATATGTTGGAAGGCGATCTCTCAAATTATCGTTCGTATTGAACAGTGGCTTTTAAAATATCGTGTGTACTGAATGGTCGTTTCAAATCATCTTACACCCTGGATGATGGTTTCAAATCATCCTGCACACTGGATGGTGGCCTCATAAATTGTCCCCACTCTGAAAGGTGCAAGGCTTCATAGAATAATTACACTGCGTTTTGGATGATACGCATTTGAATCATCTTACGCTCTGGATGGTGGTTTCAAATCATCCTGCATACTGGCTGATTATCCTTTACTCTGGATGGTGGTTCCATAGAATACTCTGCATAATTGATGCTGGTCTCATACATTATCTTCCACTGGAGATGGTGATCCTGCTTATTGTCCCTCTCACACACATCAAGAAACATTTAGTATTCACCTCTTTGAATGCGAGCATTATGGGTCATACTGTTCATAGTATGCACGCGATATTGGTCATCGTTCCTATAGTATGCAGACTCAGTTTGTCATCCTACTCATATTATGCAGATCTTATGGGTCATCATGAATGCTAGATGCAGGCATATCTTTGAATATCCTTCACACTGTATTAAGTTCTAAAATTCATCTTGCACATTGGAAGTGTGTGTTTTAAATTGGCTTGCTTACTGGATGCGCGTACTATGGTAACTACCGTACACACTGGGCACACTCTGGATATTATCCAAGTGTGCGAGGAGTGAGGCTGCTCTGCAGTCAAAATATTTTTTTGCACACTGCCTAGACAGGATGAATGAAATTTCTGGTCTCGCTCAACGCGTTTTTATTTGCGATCAGCTCGGCCAGGCTGTGAAAGAAGACGAGCCTCGAGTACGGTGGCCGTGTTTGTATTACGCAGAATTTGCTCAGGTCGTTGTTACTCTGAGGTAATGGATTGTATGTGATATTAATTGTATAACACAAAATTTGCTCAGGTTGTTGTTACTCTGAGGTAATGGATTGTATGTGATATTCATTGTATAACACAGAATTTGCTCAGGTTGTTGTTAGTCTGAGGTAATGGATTGTATGTGATATTAATTGTACAACACAAAATTTGCTCAGGTTGTTGTTACTCTGAGGTTATGGATTGTATGTGATATTAATTGTATAACACAGAATTTGCTCAGGCTGTTCTTTCTCTGAAGTCATGGGTTAAATGTGATATTAACAGACTTAATTATGTTGTATTGATGATTTTGTACTTAATCTTCTACACGAAGAATATGCTTAAACAAAAGTTCATGCTGGACTTCGTTTCATTATTTACGTCATCATTACACCTTAAGGAAATAGTAAATTCTGGTAATTTTAAGACGTGAACAGTGCACAAAATGATTACATCTTAAAATGACATTTTTGTCTAAACGTGAGCGTAAAACGTGTTCCTATGTACCTGTTTCAAAACCTACAGCACTGCATCACCATATAGCTCGGATATTCCACTTGATGTTTCATTTTACCTTTTTTCGAATGCTAAGCACATTAATTCGTTTATAATTCACAGGAATTTCCACTTCCACCCCAAGCGCTACAAAGGGTTTGTATTCTGAATGGTTTAACGCGGAATTATACGGGAAAAAGGGTGAATTTGATAATTTTCATACATGAGATATTTCATTTCATATTTCATAATATTTATATCTACCATATTTGAGAAAGCAAATATGAAACCTTGCCTAGTGGCAATGCTAAAAAAATATAAAACATCAGTCATAGCAAAAGAAGTGAAGTGCGCAGTTAAAAATTAACAGGTAAAAATCATCGCTGTACAGATTAGCGCTAGGATCTGCACAAAGAATATTGCAGCACCGATCGCGTCAGGGCAGATCTCCGCCGCATCCTAGACAGAGGTCAAATATGCCGCGTAGCTGCTCCGGACTGCGCCGCTTCATGTAGGATATTTTCACGTCTTCGCTTAGGTGGAAATTTTTGCGCAGTCGCTGCGCTGCACCGAAGCTACCAGCCACGTGAATAGCGGACGGCTTGCTCGATCACGGCGGCAATTTTAAAAAGGTCACTACGTACGTCGATGTACGTAAAAGTGACGTCAGTGTATGTAAATGTGACGTCGTGTACGTAAATAAAACCGGTGTCAGTAAAATAACGTTTGTGCATAAAAAACGACTTCAGTCTACATAAAACGACCTCGGTGCACGTAAAAACGACGTTGGTGTACGTAAATGACACAAGTGTTCGTAAAATATCGTAACTGTACGCCAAAAGAACTTCAGTCTACATAAAACGACGTCGTTGTGCGTAAAACATTCTCCCTTGCAGGCTCATGCACATAAAGCTGCGCTTGTTGCAGCTCTGCGAAGTCAAAGTCAGGCCAAAGCTTCGTCTGCTATTCGCGCGGGCCGGCTTGAAAACATTATTTTAAGACACGGCTCTGGGTAATAGAATCAAAACAGGATTTACATGGCAAAACTGTTGGCAGCGCCCGTTGCATGGGGGAGATAGTGTAAGACATCCCGCCCCTGGCTGTTTCCCTTGCTGATGGAAATTTCGGCGGACTTTCAATAGGGTGGATTTTGCAACAGTTTTGTGCTTGGTCCTTAAGTTTACCCGCATTTGAGCGGAAATGATATCATCAATAATACAATGAAGCAATCTTCATTTCAAAACCCTATGACAGCATTATGAGATATTCTTCCGTTCGCTGAGATGAGTGAAGCGAATCAACGAAGTTTGTGTAGAAGCAAAATCTACCCACTTGATTCCCTTGCGTGGCGCAGGATCACAAGGAAAGACGTCATGCTTACGGGATTTAGAGCTCGGCAATATAGGCTTTACTCCTGATCACAATGACACGAAAATGAGAGCCTGCGAAAGGACGGAGCCATTATGCGGACAGGTGAGCCTGGCACGAGGATGCTTTCTTTGTCTTCCGAATTTGGACTTAGGATCTCATTTTTTCAGCACCTTTTAGCTGCGATTTTGTCTAGTACTCGAACGGAATTTGTCCTGCGAATTTCGATTTAGGATATCATTATTTTTAGCACCTTTTAGTTGCGATTTTGTCTAGTACTCAAATGGAATTTGTCTTCCGAATTTGGACTTAGGATCTCATTTTTTTAGCAACTTTTAGCTGCGATTTTGTCTAGTACTCGAACGAAATTTGTCCTGTGAATTTCGATTTAGGATATCATTATTTTTAGCACCTTTTAGCATCGATTTTGTCTAGTACTCGAATGGAATTGCACTTTCCAAGGGAATGTCGGATTTTCGATCATAAAGTACTTAAGAGTGTTATTACAGTGTACAGTAACGTTCACGAATTCCATTTTTAGATCATTAATTAATTGCGTACATTGTTTTCAGTATACATGCCTTCAGATAACTAAAATACATAGGTAATTTTGCTTCCATTCATTGGGAGCTACAGCTAGGACAGAAAATAGTAGCTCATTCGCATATTGAATTTGATTTTGAACGTTTCATATTCATATGACTTTCTGAGCATAATATTCTTGATTCATTCAATGTCGAATGAAATTTAGAATCTAAATTTCGCATATTTAGCCTAAAATTTTGTAATTTTTGAGTCCAAAAGAAACTTCAGCAAAACACGATTATTTCTTTGCTGTAGTGTAAGTAGCTAATAATGTAACAGAAATAATTGGAATTTATCATGATCATGACACCAGTATTTCTACATTCAACGAAAATTTACTGAAAACCTGCAATTTTCAAAAATTTAAAACATTTTCCTGAGCACATTTTAAGGAAATGTGTAAACGGATCATGGTATATATTTTGTTTCACTATGCAAAATTTTGGTGTAAATTGAGGTTGAAACGTTCGTTCGTTTGTTGGATTAGTTTTGTGTGTAAGGGAAAAGGACGCTTTCTTGTGCTTCTTCAAAACACATCTTTTTTCTGTAACTCTTTTTCATTTTAGTTTAAACGCATCTTGTTGCGAGAGTTGAGTTAAAGTTTCAAGCTAAATAACTGAACTGGCGTAAAACTGTTTCATGGACATAGAAGGACTTGATATTTCTGTCTGATTCAACATAAGTGCTCGCGTTTACTGGCTAATTCGTGAATTTAATATTTAAATCGATGAGAGCATAGCAGAATTGGTAAAGCAGGTTTGTAATGTTTGTGCGATATTTTTTGCCATAATATGGACTTGAAACTGCTAAAATTATAGCAAATTAAGGAAATTCAAGAAATAATCTATTTCTCGTACCCATGACATTGTTTTTCAAAATAGAGATTATGAGTAAATAAGGGACTACTCGTAAAATCTCCCATCAAAGAGATACGTTCAACACAGGTTGAAGTATGGATAAAATTTGCAGGTTTAGTTAGAATTACTCGAAACTGATTTGTTCCCGTGAGATGACAATTGAAAACAAAACAGGTGGGCCTTCGTACCTCCAGGGAGCTTTATATACACTAGCATACCCATCCACATAATATTAATGGAGGCTTATATACACTCACATACCCGCGCACATAGAATTTATGGAGGTATGCATACACTCACATACACATGCACATACAATTTATGGATCGTTTGAAGCGTGGTTCTTGGTGAAAGAAGCGTGAACAGCTACTGTGATAATTCTCAAGTTATTCAACTGTCATAGTTTTGAAAGTAGATGTGTAATAAAATTTCGAAAACAGTCACGTTAAATGCAATGGTACAGAATATATTTAAAGCATTTTACCTGGTTTTACGCAAACCCTATAAGTTATCCATGGAATATAAATATTTTTTATTCTTTAAAAGGATGTATTTAAATTCTCCATTTATTTCCTAATATGGGTGTATTCATTACTTATTTTTACCGACTTGTAACTTCTTCATGTAAATAACGAATCATTAAGCTTAGATTTTTTTGTGGATTTCCAGGCTTATTTACAACCTTTTGTGAAATATAGTGAAAGACCTTTAATTTAAATAAAATTTATTTTTTCCTTTGCTTCAGGAGAATTTTTTGCACTACGTCTTTAAAACGAGCCATGAAACTGCATTTTTTGAGTCAATAAAAGACCAATGTTGTTAGGTGTATTACCCATATTTTCCTCATCCAACACGCCTCTATTTTACTGGGATACATTTCCCTCCAACACAAAAATTAACATCGTTAATTTTCTTTCAACTTTTTTCAGCTTGCTTCATTCCAGAATGAAATTTGTATCTTTTTTATTTCTGTTTTAAGATCCGGCAACTAACCGCATTCTCTTCGATTCTCCCAGTGCAGAATTATTGTGCATACAAATTTTTATTTGCTTAGGATTCAACCACACATTTTCAGTAATTTCCACCACACCGAATTAAATTCAAAAGTGGCTCACACTCAAACGCTGATTATTTCTTCCTTGAAAAATAAAGCTCGCTAACATTTCCAGCAGCACGGAAATATCCTTTTTCCCGTGAACACACTATGTCTTCAGGCATAAAAGTTCAATCCCGTTTCCCGACTTCGTTACCTCCCTTGTTAGACAGAGAAGACTTGAATCAATGATGTCTATGCTGGTGCACAGCGATAAGAAGATAAAAAGGGTTAGCATGGGCTGTGCTGGACGCCGATAGCACTGCGTTAATGTGGTCAATGGTTCTTTGTCGCACCCTCTCTCACTTCCCTCGAGCCGAGTAGAGATACCTTAGAGTGATGGATCGCTCTTTCTCATGCGACTCACACACACACTCTCTCTCTCTCTTTCCCACTCCTCGCGTGTTCGATATTCCCCTCTCATACTCTATCCGAGAACTTCTCTCGATATCAACGAGGTTTCTTGGTCACACATCAGAAAGTGGTTTCTTTCTCAACTTTACTCATTCGGGAAAAGCTCCAGAGACTGACTCTGTGAGGTAGTGTAGTGTTGCCTTCTTAGTTTCTTGAAACTAATTGGCTCTGAATTTCCGTCGCATAAAGGCCTGTTTGGCCACCCTCCGTAATGTGGAGTTGCAAAATCAATCTCCATGAGATTTATGCATCGCTGTGATCCCTTGAGACGGCTCTAACGGTTGTCAGCAGGCACAAAGGACAGGCTGTTAAAATGAGCCGGCAGTGTCAGGCCTTTAGATAGACGATGATATTAGAATGAGAAGCTTTTAGGGCAACAGGATGGTGCTGTTTCGTTGAATTGGTAGACAATTTCTCATTTACTGATGTACGGGACACAGTTCTCACGATATAATCAGAAATTTCTGACCGAATTCAAGTGATCATTCATAGAAGTGTTTCATACGTTGTATCATGTACTGAATTTCCGACTTACGAGATATTGACACAGAGTTCTGCCACGTACAATTTTATCTCTGCAGCTCATATCTCCCAGCTATTGCAATGATTGAAATTGCCGTCGAATGTAAAATTCGTTAACCCTATTTAATGAAAAATTTTTGAAGACACTGATGAAAAGGCAGATAAACGCCAGTAACTTGATCGAAAATGATTTCGAATGGTGAAATTTTATCAAGTATGTGGTACAAAGCTCAGCTCCCCAATCGCTCTAAAAACCAAATATCTCGCTCTGAAGGGGTCATTTTTATACCTTCCCAACCATGAATTGGTTTTTATAGAAGTTGTTGAAGCATGAAAATGAAACCGCGTCTAGGATCAGAGAAGACACACGAATTTAGCCTGGGTGGAGTTGTGCTCTCGAGAGCCGCAGCTAAGCCAACCCTCATCTCTAAACACGCCTCAGAACGACCAGGGTGCAGCGGCCAAATGAATGCTCCTAGGATACTACATAGTTCTCTTCAGCCCTATAAAGTCAGCTCGCTTATGAGGGCTGCATATTGCCTCAAAGAATTAAGCTCGGTGACTTGAGTGTCCCCATGTGACGTTTTCTTGATTAGGCCTCCTTCTCAGGAGTAATTTGAGGACATGCGTTCTTTGGCCTACCGCTGTTCCAGGCACGGCCCCGTGAGGCCTTGCTCTCTGACTGACGGGGTGCTGGGCTGGAAAATTTTGCGTGGTGCTTAACCCATTTCTTCGACTTTTGGTTGGTAGAAAAATAGATGGGGTGCAGGAATTGGTGTCTTTATTGTACGGATGGCAAATGAGGGTGAAACCTGTTCCCATTTCCGGCTCATTGGTAGACTTTTAAAATTTGTAGTGATAAATAAAATCTATATTGATTTTAGGATGTAGACCTGTAGCTACATTTAATGGAACTTTAACTTTAAAATTCACTGAGAGGTAATTTTTTCAATCAAGTCTTCATGACTGTGTGCGCATTTTTGAATAGCAATTCATTAAATGATCCACGGAGAGTTAAAATTTATCTCTTGTGTGAGAAATTAATTCTCACATTTTGGAGCGTTTATAGAATGCTTGCTAGCTTTATTCAGCACGTGAGTACAAATGAACCGCATAGACGCCTAAGAAATTTGAGGAGAAGAATATATAACGTAGAACAATAGATATTTTAAAATTCCACAGGAAATTTTATTGAGTGCTAACTGGCTTTGACTAGCTGACTTATTTTGTTCGGGAATAAATAGGTAAAATAAAAAATTATTTCTTTCTTGGTTCATCATTCATGGCATTTTGTAACAGAAAAAAACAAACTGAAATGACTTTTTGTACCTATTAGATTTGAAGTTGAAATTGAACTCTGCTGACGTGAAATAGGAATGTTTAATTTGAAGTCCCAGCAATACCCAGTCTAACTTTTTCGCCGAAGCATGCATGTTTTTTCGCCGCCTAAGCGATTTAATTACTTTGGTGGCGAAAAACATGCACACATAATAAAACACAATTAAAATATAATGCCTCTTTAGAAATTTAAAACGTGGAATTTCTTTTAAAAAATATTGTACCATCCTGTAAAACTTAAGAGTATTTTTTGTGAGTTGCTGAAATATTGTACCCTAAAATAAATTCTGAAGCATTCCGTGCGAATAAACTTAGTATTGCACGAATGAGTAAATTCGTAGCGCTTAAAGAGAATAATCAAGAGAGTTATTACACCATTCAAAATTCTCAGGAATATTTTATGTGATACCAGTAACACTATAACATGGCTGCATTGAAGAAATTTCGAAATAAATCATTCCGAGAATTGAAATGTTGCAGAATAAAAAGAAAGGATGCGGTGGTTACGGTGCACTTTACCTGAGACTGGGTAATCATAGGGCGTTTGAGCGATGTTTCAAGTTTGAGGGATGCTTTTCAAACGCGAATAACCCCAAATTGAGGAGAAGCGTAGGAGTTGAAGTAGAGACTTTTAAGGAAATTAATAAATGTAACTCACTTGGGTAAAAGTAGGAGTTAGTTTATTTCTACCTATTTTCGTGTGCGAACTGGCTTGTAAAACTGTTACTTCTTTGCTTTTACCGAGATTAATGAATACAACTTACTCATCTTGAAGAAGAGAATTATTTAAATTTTACCGCTCTTCGTGAACGGACTGGATTGAAAAACGGTTACTTCCATCTCACTTATTCGATACTCGTCTCTCAGTAATTCTAATCGTGCAAAAATAGTCGTCCCACACTTCTTTCATACTTTTTGCCTGACCTTCCCGTACAGAAATTTAGTGATCGTGTAGGAAGTAACAGGCAGCTTGGCGGTCTGATCAGGTTCTTAAATAGCAAACAATGGATTCATCAAGAAACTCTTGCCTTTCCTAGAGCCACAATGAAGCCGTTAGATTATCCTTCAAGTGGTCACGAAACGTGGGGCATTCGAAACTACCTTGTCATGGCGTCCATTCTTTCTCTATTTTCTTGAGGTTTTTGTGCGACAGGCTACAGAGAGGTCATGGCATCGTCTGCAATGTTTGCATCAGCGTCTTAGTGTCAATTCTTCGCGATGTTTGTAGCTTGATTGCGGATACTTCAAAAAAAAAAAAACATCCAATTGTCTTGATATTGCAAGTACACGTCAGTGATACCTTTGCACCGTATAGCGAAATTCATGTAGTCTTTGTGCATTTAATACGAATTCAGTTGGTTAAAAAGATTCGTTGAATGAAGTGTATTACTTACGTTAACTATTTTATGGCTCTACAGCTGAACATAAGCCAGTTTAATCGTTCTTTTGAGGAAATTGTAAATGTTGTCTGTCAGGGAGCTAGTCTCGCACAGATTTACGAGCCGAGCAACAATTTATAGTAACAGATGCTAGAAAATTCGACAACGCTGGAGCCGGTCGCATTTAAAATAATTCTTTAAGAGGATTTTAGGAGAGTTAATTCTACAGAAAGCGTCGTCTTAGTGGAAATTTTTTTGATGAACTTGTCAGCTATCTGCGCATGCTAGTCTCCATCATATATCTTCTTAGTTAATTTGAAATACAGTCATTGAATTTGAATGGTTTTTACGTAACTGTTTTTTGCTGCTTTTCTTGCTTAGGTTGTGTTGTAGGGTGGTATAATGTAATCAAATAAATATTGAAATATTTTTTTACACGTGCTCTATCGAACATTAGTTCTGAGGCCACATACAAATTGCGATGAAGAATATTGTGTGCCAATCTGGATTACTAATATTAGACAAAATATTTACTTTGCTGATATATTGACTGGAGAACTGAGGCCGTCAGGTTATGTGATCTATTGTCATTTCTGACGGTAGTAGGCACACTAATGGTACTCGTGTTCGTACGATAGGGTTATACAATGAGTATTTTTTAACAGTCTCATATCCATCCTTATATATCCATATAAATAATTAGCATTTCGTGACTATCTAAGGAGTATTTTGATACAACACTTACTCTTATTACTGATAATCAAGTGGACAGATGCCACTTGTGCTACTTTATAAGGGAAGAAATTAGGAGTTCTTGTCGCTGGCCACCACATAATCTACTGAGCATTGAGCGCGTCCACACAGTGAGCTTCGTGCGATGTTTTTTATGATTAGTTATACGTCATTTACGTTTTCATGTATATTTTCATAAATATTTGCCTGCTGATCTTCTTGTAGGTTTTTATGCACATTTTCACGTACATTGTCATGTAATTTTTCATGGACATTTTCATGAACATTTTCATGTACGTTTTCCTGTACGTTTCATGTATATTTTCATGTAGATTTTTATAAAAATTTTCATGTACGTTTTCATGTACAACAGAAAAAGGAGAGCCAACGTAAAAATATACACTTTGATTGATTTCGTTTTTCATGGCAAGTGTTTCGGAATGTTACAATTCATGTACATTTCCAGTTACATTTTCATGCACTTTTTCATGTATATTTTCATGTACATTTTTTTTAAACAAATCGGTCTTATCGATCAAATTCAGGTATGAGACACAGAGCTTGAGATTCAGCGTTTAGGTTTTACGCTTCTACTGTTCATATGTTTGAGTATCTTTAGCATGAGCTCAGTACCATAAGTCATGATGCGTGTTTTTCGAGATCAAAGGCAGTACAGATCCGCCGTTTTCATCTTCTTTGCTTACTTTTCTCAAACTTTTGTTACATTTTGCACGTGTCTTGATTTCTTGTCATCAAAGCGTGCATCGCAGAATTTCGACTAGCTTTCTATTTACAAAATATAGATTCAAATTTGCTGAAATGCACCTTACTCTACTTTTAAATGGATAATAAACATATTCAGAAACACTTATCAATCGGGTTTACGAATGAACATATAAGTAACCAGGCATCTGTGTATCACAGATGCTATATGCACAGATAATTCCCGGACTTGAAATAAAAATTCCGAATGCACGAGTAACACCCTAAATGTATTCCAGTTTGAAGGTACAGGGCCTCCTTCAAATGTAGGAGAGATACGAATTATAACCCCAGAACTCCGAGATCAACGCACGGTTTTTAACTTACCTATGTATATATATATACGCTGCCACCAGACCGCACTTCCTCGAAAGCAAAACAAACACGATAAAGCTCTTCCCTTTCATCTTTTAATGAATACATTGTGCGTACAATGGAACTTTCGAGATGGCAATCGCTCATATGAACAGGATACGCACTCTAGCTCTGGTGGAATTTAGCTCTGGTGGGATCTAGCTCTGGTGGGATCTAGCTCTGGTGGGATCTAGCTCTGGTGGGGTCTAGCTCTGGTGGGATCTAGCTCTGGTGGGATCTAGCTCTGGTGGGATCTAGCTCTGGTGGGATCTAGCTCTGGTGTGATCTAGCTCTGGTGAGATCTAGCTCTGGTGGGATCTGGCTGTGGTGGGATCGGCTCTGGTGGGATCTAGCTTTGCTGGGATCTAGCTCAGGTGGGATCTGGCTCTGGTGAGATCTAGCCCTGGTGAGATCGGGAGAGACTCCCATGTGTCACTGATGTCTTCAAAGTTATATGCGATACTCTAGATCATTCCTGCATTGTACACCATTTCTTTACGCAGTTAATTTTCATCTGTAATATATCTTAATTCTGCATACGTTTACTACTTGGTTGGTTAATTTTTCCCTTATATGGCAATATGTCTTGTCATCGTCTCAAGTTTCTCAGATTTTTACACGGTGGTTAAAAAGAAATCAACCGCTATTTTGAAAAATACGAATAGGCCTCCACTTTGAGTTATATTATGCCTGTGTTACTAATATCTTCATGAGAATATCATTAGCATTTACGTTCGAGAATATTTCTACACGATAGAAAGTTGTGCGCTTTAAAATAGAAGGTTCGTTGTTATGAAGAATTTCTGCATAAATGAAGTTTTGGCAATCATAAAAAGGCATCTCCAAAAGTCCGTGTAGCAAAGTTTTCCCAGATTTTATCTTTACACTTCTTCCAGATGAGTTCAATGCTGGAGACAAGGAAATGATTTCATTAGGATGATGCGAAATTTTCTAACAAAGGCACCGTTCGCAATTCCTTTCGACTGTACTTGGCCTCAATCATTAAGTGGCCTTCATTTTAATGCCAGTATTTTCAGTTTCCAAGCCTTTTTACGTGTTTCCTTAGCTCTCCCAATGCATTTGTCTCTTCCCAGCTTTCAATGTAATTAATTGTATCACCCATGCCTCACCCCTTTTTTCTAATTTCACTGTTGGTTTTCTAGCTTCACTTGTCGTTCCCTAGCTTCACTTGTCGTTTCCCGGCTTTACATCTCGTTACCTACCTTCACTTGTCGTTTCCTACCTTCACTTGTCGTTTCCTAGTATGAATTGTCATTTCGTAGCCTCACTTGGCATCTCCCAAATTAAGTTTTCACCTAAATGAGGTGAAAATTCTCAACGGCTCTAATTAGTACTGAAATATTTTTTTATGAAGATTTTAGTGACTTTTGAATCAGAATGCGTTTCCATCCTTATATTAAATTTCAAATATTAAATACGGGGAGTTGTAATGCTTGTTCATGGCTGAATATGTAAATGAGCTGGAAATGTCATTTTTGCAAGTATAATGTCTAACGCCGATTTGAGAAAACCAAAGAAAATTTGTTTCCACTACCTTAATGCTTAACTGCATCTGAAAGAAATACGCGCACAAGCATGAAAACCACTTGAATCTGATGGACATTTGCTGTTCTGACGCCGAATATGTTGGTATGTGGATCGAACCGTGATAAAAATATACAGGGAGAGTGTTCGTTGACAATTATAGTTTCGATGTCTTCATTGCATATCTAGAATATACATTAAAATAATTCGTAGTTCCAAGCGAAAAAAGGAAAACCTTCTAATTTAGGTTAGTGTGTTCTCAAATCGCGGTTATTTCTCATTCTGATTCACAAAAATTTAATCTATATCCCTCGCACTGATGTAACTGGCGCAGGTTTAATTCTCTGGAGGGCGATACGTTGAAAATGGTGCACAAGAGCCTGGCTTCTCAAGACTATCTGCCGTATTAGAGTTAATATCTCGAGCACGCGGAGAAATTGGTGAAGACGATTCAGTTCAGTTGAGAGGAAATTACACGTAGTTTCAAACATCGGAGTCTGATTGTGATTTCTTTTCAATATCGCGAACAATGTTAACTTCTGTTATTCTATCATCCGAATGGAGCAACACTTTGGAGCAACAATGGAGCAACACGTGAACAATGTTAACTTCTGTTATTCTATCATCCGAATGGAGCAACACTTTGGAGCAACAATGGAGCAACACGTGAACAATGTTAACTTCTGGTATTCTATCATCCGAATGGAGCAACACTTTGGAGCAACAATGGAGCAACACGTGAACAATGTTAACTTCTGTTATTCTATCATCCGAATGGAGCAACACTTTGGAGCAACAATGGAGCAACACGTGAACAATGTTAACTTCTGGTATTCTATTATCCGAATGGAGCAACACTTTGGAGCAACAATGGAGCAACACGTGAACAATGTTAACTTCTGGTATTCTATCATCCGAATGGAGCAACACTTTGGAGCAACAATGGAGCAACACGTGAACAATGTTAATTTCTGTTATTCTATCATCCGAATGGAGCAACACTTTAATCACGTCACTGTTCTTTCTTCATTTCAGGGTCTGGAGAATCTTTCAGTTTCTACAGGCAGCGTAGACGTCACAGAAGCTTTGCCTCTTCCAGGTAACGAAGTTCTGAATTCCTTGTTTGTATTTTCGCTGTGGTTGCTCTTTGATATATGTGTGTTTACCTTGAGAAATTTGTACACCTTTGCTGCGTGAATTACAAAATGCTATATCATATGAGAGCAGTTCTTATTTCACAACAAAAATGTACATCAAATGTTGAAGAAACCTTAAAAATTTTGAACAGTCTTATTAGGCACATGCGTGTTCGTTATGGAAGAAATGTGTTTTATTTATCGCAACTCGAATGAAAAAAAATTCAGTCATCACGATAACCTGAATAATATCTTATATTTGCTATATTAAATTCAAGAAACTCCATTAAAAATATTGATTGTACAATAATTCTTTAAAACTTACTCAGGTACCATCAACTTGCCACTTTCTATGGCCAACGGAAGATCGAGCCAAGGCAGTGAATCATCTCCTTCTACCCATTTACCTTCACAAGCTTTAACGAAGCCTTTCGCCGATTGGCCTCCTTTACTGGACGGCTTTCAGACCCACAGTATTCCTCCGCCGGCCATGCTGCATCACCAATTTCAAAAAGCGGACCTAGGCTTGAACCTTGTGGGACACCTTCCAGAGGCACCTCTCCGTCCCTTGTCACTTCACCTACCACCGCCACCGGGAAGCGGCATTCCTTCTATAGCACGGGATGCACTTTTACAGGTGATGAAATGGATTTTGTAACATACTGTAACTGTTCTATACGCTGCCATTGCTATTATACGCGGTTATAGCTACTATACCCTGTCGTAGCTACTACACGCTGCCGTATCTACTATGCGCTGATTTAGCTACTATACACTGTCGTAGCTACTATACGCTGTCGTAGCTATTATACGCTGTCGTATCTACTATACGCTACTGTATCTACTATACACTGTCGTACCTAATACACGCTTTAATAACTACTACACGCTGTCGTGGCCACACAGGTGATGAAATTGATTAACAAGCATCTCTGAAATCGTTCATAAGTAATTAATTTGTGATGGCGCTTGTAGCGTAAGTTATGCTCAACATGTTCTGTTCTAGGTCCGTTCGTATGTCCAGTTATAAGGAAAGTTGTTAATTTATTATTTTATTTAATCCTTGAAAAGATAGAATTTGACATGTTCAGTTGTACACGAATCGAAATTCAATGGTAATGAACTAAAGCTTCAAATGAACTTGCTTAAAATGATAGTTTTTCAGCCTTCTATTAAAGGTTATTCTTTGGGACTAAAATATAATTTCTAATATGTTGCTCCTATTAACAAATAGCAAAGATAAACAGCAGTAACTTCAATAGGCAAATAAGCAAATGCAAACTGTAATTTGTTGCAAAAATCACATCATTAGGCAAAATGTTACCTATACAGAAATTACCTGAAATGTACAGGATGATTGAAACAACTAAATAATAACTACCATTCCTAAAAGCAGTCATTCTATCTTCGTTCTATCTCATAACGCTTTCCAATCACTATAAATTTAGCTTCATATCGGGACACTTTCTCAACTAAAATTGATATAAATGAACATTGTTTTCTCATGAATGACTTCGGTCTTCAAAACGAAATTGAAGAACTCATACAGTCGCAGTTCATCAGTTGCTCTAAGCCACCACACAAACTAAATTATAGAGTGGCATTTAAATGACTGACAAGATATAATACTACACAAAACACGCCATCTCTAATACGAAGCATGTTCCACGACCACTTCACGCAGAAATCCGCACCAACACGCTTCTCCTTCCATCCTATTTCTTGAAAGAAATTCGTCAAGACAAACGACAGAAGCTTATCTTGAGCGGTATTCTCTTACGCACTTTTTGCACGTTGCTCGACTTGAGTGATGTGTAATCTGAGCTCACTAGTCCTTGTAAATCCGAAGACAGTGTCACCGTGGGCACAGCTATTCTAGCTGCTGGGATCTGCGGAACGCTCGGGCAAGGTAATTTTATGCCCTCGGCTTTTTGTTGTGTCAACGCGCGAGACATCGGCCGAGCATGGCTGACAAGCTTGCTGTTGTGGCTGTTTTGTGCTGGTGTGGCTTTTTTGTGATGTTGCAACTGCTATACGCTTTGTAGCTACTATAGGCTGTTGTAGCTGCTATACGCTTTTGTAGCTACTATAGGCTGTTGTAGCTGCTGTACGCTGTCGTGGCTGTTTTGTGCTGTTGTAGCTGCTGTACGCTGTTGTAGCTGCTGTACGCTGTTGTAGCTGCTGTACGCTGTTGTTGCTGCTATACGCTTTTGTAGCTACTATAGGCTGTTGTAGCTGTTGTACGCTGTTGTGGCTGTTTTGTGCTGTTGTAGCTGCTGTACGCTGTTGTAGCTGCTGTACGCTGTTGTTGCTGCTATACGCTTTTGTAGCTACTATAGGCTGTTGTAGCTGCTGTACGCTGTTGTGGCTGTTTTGTGCTGTTGTAGCTGCTGTACGCTGTTGTAGCTGCTGTACGCTGTTGTTGCTGCTATACGCTTTTGTAGCTACTATAGGCTGTTGTAGCTGCTGTACGCTGTTGTAGCTGCTGTACGCTGTTGTTGCTGCTATACGCTTTTGTAGCTACTATAGGCTGTTGTAGCTGCTGTACGCTGTTGTAGCTGTTTTGTGCTGTTGTAGCTGTTGTACGCTGTTGTAGCTGCTATACGCTGTTGTAGCTGCTGTACGCTGTTGTAGCTGCTGTACGCTGTTGTAGCTGCTGTACGCTGTTGTAGCTGCTGTACACTATTGTAGCTGCTGTACGCCACTGTAGCTGCTGTACGCTGTTGTAGTTTCTATACGACGGGTTCTGTATCGCTGCGTGGTTTATTGTGCTTGCAAATTGCAATACTCTTTTACTCCTGGAGTTTTATCGAATTTCAGGGGCATGAATTAAAGAGGCGATCGATCATTTTCGATGTTGCTGAGTGTTCTTCTGTGGAAATGATCAGTTGGAGCATCCTTTCGTGTCGTCTGAACAAGTTGAAATGCTTGCATGCACGGTACTATGATGATGATGAAGACAAATCACCATCAACTTTGCTGTTGATGGTAAAATAATTTCTAGCAAGGATGCTTACTTAATATACAGCTTAATATGCAGATTCACGATCTTTTTGACAGTATGCGTATAGAGCTAACGTTACAGAAATCGTTACCTGCTGCCAATTTTTCCACCCATTCAGAGAAGTTTATTTTGTGAAATTAGACTACTCTTGTATACTTAGGTAAGTCAATTCAGTATTGATTTGTCGAAAACGCTCAAACCTGAAATGAAATAGATGTCACATAAACATTTCTCGCAAAAAGTGCTTCACTTTCTTGAATGAGTTATTTAACGGAGTTCGGAAACTTCCTCAAATAACAAAGTGAAGCTAAACACATGCAATCAAACTCCTTTTTCACGAACCGGAAAAAGAAACTCGTTCAAGAAATGCAGCTAGATGTTTTTAACACGTTGGTCGAGATGTCAGCCGCCAGTGTGCACGGAGGGAATTTTCATAATGTCGACTACTAGTCTCAAATTCAATTTTCATTAGTACTTAATGGAATTTAAATGAGGCAGGATTCAGTTGACGATTGCTAATTTCAAAATTGCTCAGTACAATTGACATAAATTTAAAGTTGAATATTAAACTTCAGTTCAACACATCGCGGTGAGCGTGAGCCTGAAACAACGCCCGGTTATTTAACCCGTAAACCTCACACAAGCTCCTAAGATCTTCAGGCCTTCATCTTTGACCCGTGTCTCAAAATGTTGAGCTCTCTTGGAAGAGACTTTGACACGAAATTGAACTTAACATCCAAGTCGAGCGTGGTACCGGCTGCTCAAAATGTGAAACTGATTTCTCTTTATGGCCTGTCAGCAGAAAAGAATCGATGTCCTAGCATTAAAGTTTCAATTGCAGACACCGTCGCCAGCCCGTCCACGGCCTTATTGAAAAGCCTAACGTGCGTAGATGACTCAGATGTGACTCGAAAGGTTACGGAGAAATAACCCTTGAAGTTGATATGTTTTTGTCATAAATTTCCTTACCTCTTGAAAATTCATCGCTTCTGAGTGTAGAAGTTGATATAGTGTTATGAATAAAGTTCTCATTAGTTCGTAAAAATTGTTATTTTATGATCTAAAGTAGAAAAAATGCATTGCAGTACATAAACAACTCTATAAAGTTCTCTTGAACTTCATTCAGTGTATCACCTCCGGGATAGTTCAGGAAAACCTTGAAAAGAAGTAAACACTGTTTTTACTTGCGTATTGTCCTAAACTTTTTTACTTTTACATAAAAACTCAGTATTGTAGTCAAGAAAAGGTTAGATTCCCCTTTCCATAACTGACTACGTTTGTTAATCATGGAGCGTCAGGATCTGACGTTGAGGGAAGCTGTTTTTTATTTTTTTGATGGATTCATGACATTATGTGATTATAGTTCTACAAAAATCCGAATTATCACTGCAGATTACTGAAACATCGACTTTTGATTAAGTAATATTGCACGAAGGCAACATCTCTCGGCTGGAAACTTTTACACTCAAAATGTCTGTTGATGTTAATGTTTTGGTGTACAAGAAATAGACGGTCAAATTCTACCTGGAATCGCCTCAAGAGTTAACATGGAAAATTAACTTCTGAGTTCTACTTTTGTTTGGTTGACTCCGACTCTCTGAAAAAGATCACACATATTGCTGCTGGTTATTTCCGTGTAGACTGAATAGATTTTTATTTTTGAACGCGACGAATCGTAGCATAATGCTGAGAATACTACTCAACTACAACTCGCTTCTGCAACTTCATTTTCCAATCCGACATGCTTTTTTTATGGACTGTTTAAAATGAAGGGCTTCTAGAAAATTGACGCTGTGCTTTCAAGGTGTTTTTCATTGCTCGACGCACTATTTTTCTTTGAGGTTTGAATCCATTCGATAATTTGTATATGAAATTTTTGATTTTCCCATTACTCTCCAAGCTCTTTTCAGAACATAAGCGTTACACAGAGACTTCGTGGCGTTGCAGTTGAGGTTTGACTCTGGCTAAGAAACTTTCCTGGAATTGACAAAGTAATTTGTTCTTTTCACTAAAGTTCAATTGATTTTATGTGATTTCCTTATAGAAATGTGTCAGATAGATTTAATATTTCCCTATTATACTCTACGATGATCTTGATACTTGTTTTTACTAATGAAGTATTTTTACACAGAAATATAATTACTTTAATTACTTTCCCGTATTACTCATAATGAGTAAACAAAGCCTACTCGCCTACTGTTGCAGAAAATCATTTCTGTGATAATTATCGCATGCTTTCCAAAATAAATGCTTAAAAAAGTGCAATAATAAGCGCTTGCAATGGAGAAAATAATTGCTTCACGGGCAAAAACAGTAATCAACGTTCAATGAAGATATTCCCAGACTGATGCTTGAAGTTCATGATGTTATGATAAATGTTATTATGATGTGATCTTTAATGTTTTTGTGGTGTGATGTTGAGTATTAAATTTTTTTGATACTGATGTATACATCTACTCAGCTTGACCAGATCTTAAGTGTGTGAGTACTGGGATATGCTTGATTTGAAACTATTTAATTCTCTTACAAAGAATCCTCGTGCTAACAAATGTTACATAATTCCAGAATTCAAGTTGAAAATATGAGGTGTGCAAAAATTTCACTCAAATCAAAAAAACAAGTTTGATTCGAAATACGTCTAAATAGATTTCAGCCTTAAGTAATTCTGAAAGTTTACATTTCTTTCTTAGTCAAGCATTATTTCAATACAACATATATACATTTTTTATGATTTTCAATCATAATTTAGTCTTGATCAAGTGTTGAAATGGTAGAGTGAAGTTGAGGTTTAATAGCATCAGTCGATGTCATGCTTGTAAGCGGGATGATTTTAGGCACCACCTATGGAAAATTTTTACCACAGTTTATCGGAAACGTTCAATAGCATTCTTACTCTCCAAACATGTCTTGTAAAGGTTATCCATAACTCACATATATTTCCGTTGTCCAGGTGTGCTTATAATGAGTTATATATCGTATATATTTCATAAATAATACTATGCAACAGAACTGAAACCATTCCCCGTACGTAGATAATCTTTTTATTTTTCCCAACACATTTATACAAGCTTAAGACCGCGTCTCAATGTTCTAAACTACTGCTTCTGCTATGCTGAACCGTTCACTTGATACTTCTCAGTTATACCTTCATTTACGTGCAGAGCGAAATTTTCATTTCAGCATTCAAGTGACCATTCTGGAGCGACGACAATGTCCTTCTGAATGATACTCTGCTGCTCAGGCCGCTTGCATTTCCTTTCAACACGAACCAGCTTTGGTCCAGGTCCCGAAAACATTCTTTCAGCAGTGCTTAGTTCCAAACGAAGTCATTCCAGCGAAAGATTTTCTCACTTCAACAAGTCGTTTACTAAGATTTCAATCCTGGGCCTCATATCCAATATTCAAATGTACATTGGGTTTGAAACAGCGTCCCTGTCAGGAAATATATCGTTCGCTAGAGACGGTCCCCGTTCAGAAAGTGTCTCGACATATGTTTGGCCAATTGGAAAACTTTAAAATTGCGAAGTAACCCAGTGATAAATCTGGGATTGCAATAACCCGGCGACGGCCGAGGAACGATCTGAGACACCCTAGAATGTCAGTGTCGTCCCATTCGACATCGCCTTTCGGATTTATTAAGAGCCCTCCCGGAATGGTGGGTGTCGCTGTCTTTTCTACAGCGAGCGAGCTTTATTAAAAATCTTTTGATCTTTTATGGCTTTTAGGTGCCGGATATCCATTCCTGGTTTTATGAAAACATGCTCTGTGTGCTGGGAAGTTTTCGAATGTACTCTGAAAAAAGAGCTCATGCTGTGTGTGCTGCGAAGTTTTCGAATGTTCAAAAAGAGTTCCAGCGACTGTATTTTGAGGTGCAGTAAGTTCAGATGCAAAAGAGTTGAATTGTTCTTTGATTTTGTCGGGTTAAAAACTCTCCAATATGCTTCATTCGTTTGCTGGTGTTTAAGGTTATTTTATTGATGACACACTGTGGTTAAAAATAAGCTTACAAACTAAAAATTATAACTCTCTGCTTCACATACGTATAGTTTATCCTACAAAGAGATATGATGCGTAGTTAGGGTTTTATAGCAGTATATTATGATGGATAGGTTGGATGTTATAAGATCATAGTATGAAAGTAAGATTGATTGTGCAAACAATATGATAGGTAGATGGGATACCATAACAATATAAAACGATGAATGGATTGGATGTTATAACAGTATAATGTAATAAGCATATGAGACGGTATAGCATTTTAATTTCAGCAAAGATTTTTTAAAAAAATTTTTAAGAGTTTTGCAGAGGCATTTAAAACTACTGTTTTGGTCTTAAGTTTAAGGTTGTAGGTTTAGGTCGTAAGTTTAGGTCGTAAGCATAGATCGTAAGTATAGATCGCAATTTTAAGGTCGTAAGTTTAGGTCGTAACTATAGATCGTAAGTTTAAGTTCGTAAGTTTATGGTCGTAAGTTTAAGGTCGTAAGTATAGATCGTAATTATAAATCGCAAGTTTAAGGTCGTAAGTTTGGGTCGTAAGTATAGATCGTAAGTTTAAGGTCGTAAGTTTAAGTCGTAAGTATAGATCGTAAGTATAGATCGCAAGTTTAAGGTCGTAAGTTTAGGTCGTAAGTATAGATCGTAAGTATAGATCGTAAGTTTGAGTTTGTAAGTTTATGTTCGTAAGTTTAAGGTCGTAAGTTTAGGTCGTAAGTATAGGTCGTAAGTATAGATCGTAAGTATAGATCGTAAGTTTAAGGTCGTAAGTATAGGTTGCAATCATAGATCGTAAGTTTAAGTCGTAAATTTAGGTTGTAAGCATAGATCGCAAGTTTAAGTCGTATGTTTACGTCGAAAGTTCCTCGTACAACATGGATCAGTTTGACAATGGAATTGGGATGTAACAACATCGCATAATTTACTCCTTTGGTTTCCATCTGTTGTTTCTTCTAGGTGACAACCACTCCTTACGTTGCTTATCAGCTCGATCAGCTTGTTGAACTTTGAACATTTATGCCCGGATTTTTTTTGGAGTTCCGTTCATGATTATTTTTCTGTGGTGTTTTTGTATCTTTTCTACGAATCATTCTTATCTAGTTCAGTTTCGTTCGAAAATGAATTTAACCTTTTTTACACTGTAGGCTGGAAAGTTGAATGACTTTTCATTTTTCACAATACATTTTGAATTCAAAATAGTTTCAAAATACAAGGATTTTGTTTCCATGAACGGAAATGTGTATCACCTTACTTAATTCCTCTCACTATGAAACTGAACACGAACGCATCACAATTCACATTACTAAATACAGAAACAGCTTAAAAACACAAACAATTTCACTCGACCTACAGAATTTCAACACCCGATATGAGCATTCTTTTCTTTTGGCGTCATTTGTTTGGGCGGAAGGAGAGCTTGTACAAATACGGAGTCATGTTGATCGTCTCTAAGCCCTCATCAGGAGTGTTTTCTCGGCCCTGGTCTCACTCTCTCCCTAATACTGAGCGGCCCTCCGTACGGCTGAATGAAGCCATTGAGTTTATCGAAAAGAGCCTTCAGCCAGCACCCAAGCACCAGGATAATGTTTATTTATTCCCAAAAATGGGGTAAAAGTTGTTTCCGAACACTGTTCACTTCCCCATTAAGTTTGTTGGACGATTTGGATGGCAGTCACGGGATTTCGAAGTTGGAATTGACTTCTCGGAGGCTCATTTTTGAGAAGGAACTTTCGTTTCGAACATCATACGGTCTGTACGTCGGACATGGGGAAGGTGTCGAGCGAAGGCCGGCCAAAAGCAGACGCTTCGAATCTTTACTTTGATCAGGTTGTTGACTCGAGGAGGTTTTTATAATGAAGGTAAAACTGCTTTTACGGTGACTTGAGTGGACTTGAAGGTGAATTTCATGAAAATTTGAAGGGTCTTGAGTGTGAATTTCACGACAGTTATTTGTTTATTTGTTTAGTTATTTGTTTTTTATTTTAGTTATTTATTTAGTTTACTTATACGACAGTTATTTGTTTAGTTTACTTATACGTAAATTTCACGATAGTTATTTGTGAATTTGAGTGCATTTGAACGTGAATTTCACGATGGTTATTTGCGAATTTGACTGGACTTGAGAGCGAATTTCATGATAGCCATTTGTTGATTTAATTGGACTTGAACGTAAATTTCCCGATTTGTTATTAGTTAAATTGACTGGACTTGAGCGTGAATTTCACGATGGTTATTTGTTAATTTGGTTCCTCAACCGCGAAATTGATGTCGTGGGAACAATGTTTGTTTTACCATATGATTTTCGGCTGAAAATTTAAGCAGAAAGTAAAATCATAGAAACCAATTTATTTGCAAATTAT
Organism: Morinoia aosen; assembly: GCA_030386875.1. Classification (NCBI taxonomy): domain Eukaryota; kingdom Metazoa; phylum Arthropoda; class Malacostraca; order Amphipoda; family Talitridae; genus Morinoia; species Morinoia aosen. Next base: position 8,403,257 of record CM059559.1, on the reverse strand, counting down.
TCTTTGGATCACACAGCAATTATTATCATCAAAAATTCTTCACTTAAATTGAGGTTATTTAAGAATATTCCAAGAAAATTTCTGAAGCCGAAGAAAATATTAACATTAAATCCAAAGTAATAATTTATTTAACACTCACTTTCCAATCCCATCAACAACACAATGCCAAAATATTAACATTAAATCGAAAGTAATAATTTATTCAACACTCACTTTCAAATCCAATCAACTACACAATGCCAAAATATTAACATTAAATCCAAAGTAATAATTTATTCAACACTCACTTTCAAATCCAATCAACTACACAATGCCAAAATATTAACATTAAATACAAAGTAATAATTTATTCAACACTCACTTTCAAATCCAATCAACAACACAATGCCATGAATTGAAAAGGGATTACATTTCTAAGTATTGATTTCATCTGTAAATTAAACTCAAGTAGTCACACTAGGAGAAATTTCCACAGCTTTCGAATTATTTCTAGTTCAATTACAATCCTTGTGGTCTATCAGAGTTAGTAGTTTATAAGGGCTACTGAATTAATGACTTGGTTCTTGTTCAGCATTTATCACGCTTGGAGTAGGATCACATCTGTTTATTTTTACCCATTTGATATTTGCGTCATTGCATAAATCCAAAGAGCAGGACTCCTTGCAAGCTACGTTCTCAAAAATTTACATTCAACGGAAAAAATGGCCAATTGTTCAAAGTTAGAGCCGCTAATAAATTTCCATTTACTTCAGCTACCGCTATGAACAAGTGAATCGTATATTTCGGATTTTGGAGATCATTTCGTCATATTTATTGGTACTCCTGACTTGCTGAGCTGTTTTAATACAGAGGACTGTTTGTGACCTGATTCAGAACCCAGACAGTCCCACACGCTTAGGTTTGATGAGACAGAGTAATGTTTTCTACCTGATTCAAAACTCTGACAGTCACAGACATTTATGTTTGAGACAGAGTAATGTTTGCGAAATGATTCAGAACCCTGACAGTCACATGCATTTATGTTTTGGGAACAAGAATGCTTTTAACCTTATTCATACTCTGAGAGTCACATGCATCTATGTTTTGAGATAGAAAAATGTTCCTAGATTTGAACGTTAACCCTCTCAGTCATGTATGCATTTATGTTTTAGGACGGTAAAGTTGTTCTGGATTTGAAGAAAAACCATCACAGTCACGCACGTTTCTGTTTTGAGACTGGAAATTGTTCTAGACTTGAGAAAGAACCCTCACAGTCACGTATACATTTATATTTTGAGATAGAAAAGCGTTCTAAACTTCAAGGAGAACACTCACAGTCACGCACAATTTTGCCTGCCGCAGAAGAACGTCCTTGAGCTGAAGGAGGGACCTCACAGTCCCCTGAACGCCTGGTCCTACCCCCTCTACCACCCGTACGACGGGCTGCCTCCCTACTCACACATGCCGCCGGGGTGAGTACTAACTCAGAGAAGAACCTTCGCTAACAATTTTATACCCCATGTAACCCTGAAGTAAGTCCTATTCCTGCTTCCGATCCCACTAATCACTCAAACCTATTCATTTTTCTTTCGTAACCTAGTCAATTCTCAACCGGTCCCACTCATTACAGTCAAACCTATTTCATTATTGTTCTTCTTTCCATTCCATTTCGTGCTAAAGTCGATCCTATTCGATTTTAAATATGTTTCAATTTCCTCTCGTAACTTAGTGTATTCTGAACTGATTCCACTAATCACACTGAAACCTATTCCAATATTATTTTTTTAAAATTCATGTCACGCTAAAATCAATCCTGTTATATTTTTTTAATGTTACCTTTCATTCTTTTCGTAACTTAGTCTAGTCTCAACCGATCTCACTAATCGAAGAAAAAATTATTATTTTCAACATTCCATTTCATGCTAAAGTCAATCCTATTCCAGTTTTTATTGTTACGTTTCATTTTCATTAGGAAATTATCAACTGTAATTAAACCGATGTATGAACAAATGTGGAATATTGGAAGAAATAGATTATGCAGTAAGTTAGTTTAAGCCTACCTAACACCTACTAAGGGGTTCCAAAGAGCGTAAGAAGAAAGGCATTACTTAGTGAGGAGTAGAGAGTACAGGGAATCTATGCACAGGGTGTGCTCCCTGACAATGAGGAATATTGAAGAAGTGTATCTCAAAAGCAGGCGTGATGACATTATACGTTCGGTCGATCTCGCTGTACGTCATCTTATGCGAACTTTAACTTACACAGAAACATTTCTCTTATGTGATTCAATTAGTTTAATACATGCAAGATTCAGGGTGTGACTAATTGGGAGTTAGTGATTAATTGGGAGTTAGTGGTTAATTAGGCGTTCTGAACATTTGGGAGTTAGTGAATAATTGGGAGTAAGTGAATAATTGGGAGTTAGTGAATAATTGGGAGCTAGTGAATAATTGGGAGTTAGTGAATAATTGGGAGTTAGTGAATAATTGGGAGTTAGTGAATAATTGGGAGTGAGTGAATAATTGGGAGTTAGTGAATAATTGGAAGTTAGTGAATTATTGGGAGTTAGTGAATAATTGGAACTTAGTGATTTATTGGGAGTTAGTGAATGATTGGGAGTTAGTGAATAATTCAGAATTAGTGAATAACTGGGTATTAGTTGGACTAATGTTTTAACAGAACCTTGATGAAATTTATTTGCTGAAAGTTTCATTGTTTGAAAATGTTCAGCATCGATTCAACAATGTTCAGCATCGACAAAAATAAATCAAGCGTTTATGCAAAAAATGTTCAGCTTCGACACATAGTGAGTGATTTGACTCAATCACACGCCGTTACGAGAGGCACATTCATTATATTTTGAATGGCGCTAAGCCGTCGTGAGATGTGCTTGAGAATTGCTTAAATCCGTCACTTACGAGATAGGAACGTGGGAGATCTCACTGCTCTTTTCCTCTGTTTCTTGATGGGCAGTTTCCCACTATAGATTTTTACATGGTTCGTATCTCCAGAGGCTACCCTGATTTGGCAAGAAGGGAAAACTAGCGGAAATTATATTTGATTGATAATATTCGTGATTTTGCTGGTAAGTCAGAACTAAAATTGGTTTCCGCGTCGATGATATGGTGAATGTTGCCAGACAGGCCTTTTTCTTGCCTAAATCCCACAGTTTTTCAAAATAAAATTTTCGGACGTAGATCAGTACGCATCTGGCACCTTATACATCAGACATCACCACAAAATTGACAAATGAATATCGAACGATTTTCATGTCAAATTTTCGTTAGAAAAAATTGCAAAGTTGAGTTTTTCGGCGACAAAAAGGCGCATCTGGCAACACCGGTCAAGGCTGCGCAGAAAAGTCGCGGCCGATCGCTCGCGCCACTTCGGCACAGCGGCGACGGATCCCCAACTCGATGTCGGAATTCGCCCATAAATTCTGAGGTATCTTATTTGCAAGCGATTTCTCGACCATTTTCAGGGTTTTTATTGCATCGAAGACGTACTTATTCGTGAAATAAATTGGCTGGATGCGGTGGACTGACTCTTTGCGCCTCTCTGAAGTGATGCATGCCCTCACCGGCATTACCGATGCTTGCACAGGCGTGTTCCACGCCGATAAAGAGCTCGCTTAATTTCAAGTCTAGGGGGACTGAATATTGTATTCAAACGCTAGTTAATTATACTGGGTGGGCCAGAAGTAACTGAATCTTTTAATTTGCTAGCTGGGTAAATTGGATACCGAAATAAGCCATAAAGAAATTTTTCTTTCATACAAAACAAAGTTCTTCTTTTATTAGTCAATTAAAAGTTAGTTACTTCTGGCCCACCCTGTACTTGAAATTTTATTATTACGGGGCAGTGATATGTTGATGAATGAAACAATTTTCACGCAGCTCCAATCATTGAAAATGAGCGTATCAGAAATACATTGATTACCAACTTGATATTAATGGCGATAGCTCATAAATGAATTCAAATATTTTTGAAAGACTAATCATTTGAAAGGGGAATGTATCATGCATACATTGATTGCCAATTTGCCATTAAAGGTTAGTAACTCGATGAGTTTAAAATAATCTTCGTGCAGTTTCAGTCATTGAGAATGTATCATGGGTACATTGATTACTAATATCATGATCAATGATTTGGATTTGATGTTTAGTGCCCACCCTGCATTGGTGCCAGAATCAAGTTTTATTGCATGAGTAAGTTATCTGAACGAGATCGGAGAATTAACTAACTCTGACATGCAAAATAAATTTCACAGATTAAGGTTCCCTTTGTTTCACGACCGGATTAAGCCCTAAAGTTCATTATGAAAAAATTTTTCGTTTTTTTTTAGGAACCGACCCAAGTTTAGAACTATTCAGATCAGCAAAAGAGGCCAGTTAAATGCTATACGTTGAGCAGTGAATACCTAGAAACTCATCGCATGTTACCAGCAGTAATACGATATCGGCACTACTTACGTAATAATGATGGTCTTTTTAGATTTCTTGCTAGTTGTTTATTCACTGGACGGTTGATTGGTTATAACCATTCAGCATACCGTTTCAGGAACAACATACGGCAAAATACAACCCTCGGCCGTTAATATCAGCATGCATCTGGATAAATGTAGAGAGATCAAGCCAGCGATTTTTAAATTTTGATCTGATTCGTTTGAAATTTAACTAGTATATGTATTTGTTGAAAAAAACATATTTTACTTCTGTAACTTTTTCGATTTAAGCCTTATTTTTTTGTAAAATTCGAAAAATGAGTTTTTTGGTACATTTTATGGATATTTCAGAAGAATAGAAGCCATTGAGTTTTGTTCTAGCATATAGCTAGAACAAAACTAAAGACAGTTTTAGAATCTTCGAAGCATTTATAACAAAAGTACGATAGAAAATTTTTACATTAGTAGCTTTTGTTTCTTTCTTACGCGATATTTTATCACTCCTTCAAATATTCACTAATTTTGGGTTTTGAGCTAGATGGAAAAAAAATTTCTGCACAATTTGGAAGTTTGCTAACGTGCTTTTGTTAGAAATGCTCTAAGGATTCTAAAACTGTCTTTGTTTTTTTCCTAGCATGAAAACTCACCGACTTATATTCTTTTGAATATTGAAAGTGAGAGGTTTTGGGAACCAGCCAAAAACAAAATTTTCTGTTGAAGTGTAATATAATGGACAATTTATGTAATTGAATGCTTTTTCATTTTTATTTCGGTAATCTCAATGCATTATAACTTTATATTCACACTGCGAATTGTAATTTACAAAAAAAAGAAAACTATAAAAATTTTATACAAATTTTACACTTTAATATTTGTAGTCTGATTATTATAAAATTTGACTTATATATGTAATTTTTAAAATGAAACACAATTTCCTATTTGCATTTTTTCGATTCAGGCATTAGTTTTTTGAAAAAGTCGGACATATTGGTTTTTTCGTTCATTTTTATTGATATTTCAAAAGAATAGAACTTATTGAGTTTTTATGCTAGAACAAAACCAAAGGCAGTTTTAGAATTCTTGAAGCATTGTAAACAAAGTTACGGTAGCAAATTTTCCGTCTCACGTTTTGATTTCTTTCCATATGGGGTCTCATATGGGGTTGAAAATTCATGATTTTTTGTCGTACACCCCCCTGGGGGGGGGGGAATCTAGTGTTCGTAGCGCCATACAATTTCAGGACCGAATAGTACACAAACTAAGAGTCCTTTTTCAACAACAACAAAAAAAGGGTCATCTGACCGACATGAGCATGGGTTGATCTCCATAAATTCCCACTCGTTTTTCACAGATAGTTTTCCCAACCACGCATTTTATAAAATAAATTCCCTCAAAACATACCTATACTCAAGCAACCTCATCTTTCGATTCACGGGTGGTCTACGACGTATTGAAAATGGTCAATATCGACTGGCGCTCGCATCAACACGTTCACGATATCTGACGCTGTCGCTAATATCGTCAAGTGATGCGCGAGTCTCTCTCTCTCTTCCCCCTCCCTCTCTCTCTCTCGATGACAGAGCAAATTAGACAGAGATCATGAGCTTTAGCTCGGCCTTGCGGCCAAATAATGCTAATTATTGCGACATGTCGCCTTTTATTGCCCCATCATTGGGTGTTTGCGATAGCTCACGTGATCATGCAAGGCCAGGCTCGCCTGAGCTTTAAATGCCATGCAATTTTGCAAGCGGATATTCTTCTTCGCTGTTGAATGAGCACTGTGATCTGGCCGTGCAGATAATATTGAGGTTCTATAATGAAACTCAAATAACTTTTTAATCACACACCGCTTCCCCTAACCATGCACGGCTCCAGCTCCTCTGCGCTGATCTTATCTCACAACTCATTTCGAGATCACGCTTCTGCAGTCACGAAGTGGACGTTCCGTAAATCTTTGCTGAACACTCGTCGTTGAAATGGCTTAGTTAATTAAAATAGCGCTTTGAGTTTCCTAGTGATACTCAGCTAATGTTTTGCCTATTTGCGCATGAGTTTGTGACGCTCAGGATTGGAGGAATTGTGTTTCTTTTACGGTTGATCGAGCTGGAAGGCATTTTTAAGCATGTGATAAAGACGGCAAAGGAAACTGGGACTCTGTAGTTCCCACCCGTTTTATGTTCCAAACTAAAGGCCACAATAGAGAACGTGCTGTGCGGTATCCCACCTTTCTAGTGGCCTGAGGGCCGCAGCATGATGAATGTAGTAAGGTTGTGATCAACACATCGAAGTTAGAAACAAGGTCGTACTTTCTCAGGTTAGGCTAAGGTGAAAAGAAGGTCGTACTCATACAGGCTAAGAAACGCGAACAAGGGACGCGAGAGTTTCTCTGGTGTCCAGCAAAGTTGATAACAAGATCTTACTCTCTCTCTGATGCCAAGCAAAGTTAGATACAAGGCCTTACTCTCTCTGGTCAAGCAAAGTTGGGAACAAGGCCTTACTCTCTCTGGTGTCAAGTAAAGTTAGAAACAAGGCCTTACTCACTCTGATGTCAAGTAGAGTTGGAAACAATGCCTTACTCTCTCTGGTGTCAAGTAAAGTTGGAAACAAGGCCTTACTCTCTCTGATGTCAAGGCTTTTAGCGTGGTGTACCACAGGGCGCTAGCGGTGCGTTACGGTTAGCGATAAAAGACGTTTTGTGTCACTTCCAGTTACGGGCTATCGTTTGACGCGATGCCACGGAAGAACGCGACGCGGGAGTCGACGGCGACGCTCAAGGCTTGGCTCAACGAACACAAGAAGAACCCGTACCCCACCAAGGGGGAGAAGATCATGCTCGCCATCATCACCAAAATGACCCTAACTCAGGTGGGTGTGACTCGCTATCATTAATTGTAAAGAGAAAAGTTAAATTTATCATATATTTTCATGATTTCTGCCATCCACAAATGACTCTACTCAGGTTGGTGACAATTATTAATTTTAAAAGGAAGTTAAATTTGAGGTGCTTTAGCATGTTTGTGATCATGCCCTCATCTCCAAATGACTCACGATTGTGACACTCATTCTTTAATTTTAAGCCAGAAAATGATATTTGGGATCTAACATTAAACTCGCCATCATCCCCAAAATGGCCCTAGCTCGGGTTAGTGACACTCAATCATTAGTTTTAAAGAAGTTAAATTCGCAGTGTGTTATTAATATTAATGTATTATTAAATCGAAATGCCAAAAAACGCAAAGTTTTCAACAGTGTTCGTGTTACACGGTTTGATCGCGACAATCTACGAGTAGTATAGCATTTATAAAATCCTAAATTAATAACACTACCCAAGGGTACAACTTTCCTTCTGCAGGGTATAAGTGTAACAAAATAACCAACATCAAAACTGACACTCATGCATCTTTTCGCACTGCAAACCAAAAACAAATCTTTTCTCAACAAAACGAAATTTTTCAAAAAAAATCCAAATTTTTCAAAACAAAGCAAAATTTTTCAAACTAAACAAATACATTTTAAATTTTGCAGGAACTGTGCAATGTGTCTAAGAATTGTACATGAGCTCGGAATAGTTCAACAAAATTTGCAAAACGTGCTCATTAATTCAGCAAATTTGGCAGGAACCAATCAGCAGCTCATCAAATTTTTCTTGCTCAACAACAGGCTTATAGTTAGATGCAATTCTCAAGAAGTAATGAAAGTTGTAACATTGAAATGAAATATTTTCCTACTGACAGCCAGGTCAGAATATTTACTTAATATTTGTCTCACGAGACATTGGATGCAATTTTCATAGTTTATTGTAACTTTCAACTATAACATGAAAACATTTTCAACTTGCATCAAAGTGACCATAAGGTTTTCTCAATTTTTTCCCCCAAGTCATCTATAAGCCTGCGTGTATTTCGCCTCCAAGTCGCAGCGCACAATGCCTTGTCCACTTGACAGAGATGAACTGCCTCTTATCTAGACGACCTAATAGTGCTTAATAGCGAAAAAATAGCAGGGTATATTATTTTATTTCCCAGGGATGCCATGAATGTCTCGCAGTTGAATCGTGTGCGCTTTCGTAGAACATTTTGATTAACTGAACCATAACCTATTGCGATTATATTAGTAGGGAAACATAATTTTGTTATCATAAGAATTCTCTTCCTGACTTTTTCAATTGAATTACTCTCATTTTGCCCGCCACAGTAGACCTACAATTGGATTAGATTAGATAGTTTGTTATATTTTCGACATTTACTAACATTGCTAAGGAAAAAGACGACCTCAAAATTTACGATAAGCTTTTGTGTTACTAATAATGATCAAATCTAAAATGAGCATTCATTCAAAGCTATCAAATTCTCATTTAAAAAAACCCTCTACTTTCTTAATTAGATAAGCAATCAACCTCACTCCGTTCAGTTGAACACTATCCGTAATTAGCTCGAATGTCTTTAACACATTCCAAATTCATAATGTTTTACTTTTTGCCTCAATTTCTCGGAAATAATCTTTTTCGTTTCTCTAATTTCTTGTGCACTCGAGAAAAGAACTTAGTTACGGTGCGGGCAAACCCTCCCTGTTGCCTAGCAGTGGATGCAAAACAAACCAGTCCGTCCGTCCCCCGCCCGGAGCTGTTGTCTCGATATCTATCTTAAACTGACAATCCGTGTAGCTGACGATTATTTTTTCTTGTCTCGGGCGGCTCGGCAGGTATCAACATGGTTTGCTAATGCCAGACGGCGCATTAAAAAAGAAAAGAAAATTTCGTGGGACTCGAAAAGCCAAGCTGACGACGACGACGATGACGAAGAAGATCCCTGCAAAGATGATGAGAGAAGCGCCGATAAAAAAGGTCAGATTTATTCTTTTAGCTTCTGCAGGTTTAGATGTCGGGTTGGGTTCTGGGGTTCTAGTGCTTGCTTTCGAGGGTCACTCTGGTGAAATTTCTGGGTTTTTAAATAAGAAATAAAAAAGGTGAGATTCTTGTGAACTGAAAGGAAGTTATTTAAAATGGAACTCCCATTGAAATTCTTTTGCAATATTTTTAATGGGATGCCAATGGGTTTTGCGCAAATAGGTAATATGAAATAAAAGTGTCGACAACCACCTTGAAAAATTGAGCGGCCCCAGTAAGGTATTGAAACGAATCTTTTTGAAATGCCAACAATCTGTGAGAAAATTTAGCTAGAAACTGAAACGCTATCTCGCACCAATTCCGTGAAAGTAAACCTGTTCTCTACTTATGAACAATGAAGAATTCATCCATGTTACTCCAGGGTAAATTCCCTCCTTAGAGGGTTCGCCAAGGTCCCTTGACGTTAGGAACTTCCTATAATCGACTTGCTTTTTTGCGAGTGGAGACTTAGACGTTCTCATTAAATCACCCAGATTTTCCACCAGCCATGCATTACCGCAGCAATATCAGCCATTGTATAGGATCCAATCACTTGCAATCAGGTTCCGGTGAAACTAAAGTGTCGGGGCATTTTGCTCGAGGATAAAGTTCGAATTTGTACATTTTCCTTGTATTGTCTACTCTGTGCTACTTCCAGTTGATGAATTTAAATACTCGGATTGTTAAAATATCAACAAAAATACGTTGAATTAATATTGCGTCAATAAAAAATATTGCGTCAATAAAATAAGTTTTTATTTTTTAGAGCCCAGCGTGGTGGCTAAATTTTAACTTTGCGAATTAAGATAAATGTAATTGATATTTGTGGGTGTACGTTATCGTTGTAACAAATGATATAACCTATAATTGCATGTGATGCATCACATATTTATAAAATATTGTAAGCATTGCAATTGTTGTATGAGGTGGTTCTAATAAGTGTAGCATTTAGCATTTATTGTAACTGTAGCACACATTAGTTCTTGTAGTTGCAGCAATCGAAAGTTATTTCAATTGTACGAGTAGCACACGGTATTTCTTGTAATTGTAGCTGCCATCAGATACTGTAAGTGCGTAATTTGGTTGTGATTATAACTTAAGCATTCGGTAGCGGTTGTAATTGTAGCATACGGACAGATATTGTAAGTGCATTATGTGGTTGTGATTAAAATTATTGTGGCATTCGGTAATTGTAATTATTGCATTTGGTTGTGATTGTAACTGCAGCAAGCTGTTGTGTTAGTAATTCTAGTAGGCTTTTATCAACGCGTGCTCGTAAAAACCGTACAGCGCAGAGAGAAGTCTCTTCCAACAAGAAATAAGTTTGAGGCTTCTTCTTAACTGACAGCCGGACAGTGACAGAATATGATTGAAAGAAGTTATCTTTTCTGAAAAGAAAAAACTCGGTTGGTGCAGTCTCATGTTCCTAAATGAGCTGAACATGCAATCCCTATGAGAACTAACTATAGAGTTCTATCGCTGCTTTTCATTTAAACCTGTGAGTTTTCTGACCGAAATATCGTACTTTTCTATTTTACTAAAATAATAGACATGCTGATCTAGTAATTGTTTATGTGAAGTGATTAATTTATATTGTTTATACTGGGTAAGATTGCATTAATTTTACAGGAAGACGAAAATGTTTTCCCTAAAATTACTTGAAATCACAGGTACGGTTTAGTCTAAAGGTTCGTCTCGAGGGTGTTAAATGAAGTATTGTGTTGGTGTAGTTATGAGATGAGGGCTAAATTTTTCATAAGGTGCTGTTTCTCATTGCGAAACCGTGATCACACGTGTGATGTTCCTTCTCAACGCAATACCGTCATAAGAAATGTGATGCTGCTTCTTGCTGCAATACCTGGATAACCAATGTTGCTTCTCAACGCAACACCTCGATTCCAAATGTTACGTTCCTTCTCAAAGCAACACTTTGATCCTAAATATAAAATTTCTCCTCAACGCAACACTTTGATCCTAAGTATACAATTTCTTCTGAACGCAACACTTCGGTCCTAAATGTGACGTTCCTTCTCACCGCAACTCCCTGATTCCAAATACAGTTTTCCTTTTACTGTGCACAACTTCAATTTGAAATACAGGTTGCACTTTGATTTAAAAGCTCCCGAATCACAACCTCCCACTCTGACGTCACGCCAGAGAAAACCAAACAAACTGGCTCAGTCGTGCTGCGCCGGTAATGTTTATGCGTGTTAAAGACAAGGCAGAAGCTAAGTCGCGCGGACACTCCGACAATCGTGATCAGTTATTTATAATCTCGAGGTCTCGAGAGTTAGGATTGAGTGCCATTAGGAATGATCCATGGCGCCAGAGAATTGCAATAACACTTTGAGTGTTTGCCCCCCGAGAACGGAAATTCTCGCAGTTCTCAAGAGCGTCTTTAACGCTTCTAGACAATGGCACACACACACACCCACACACACACGCACTCACTCACTCGGGAGCCACGGCGACGGTTTATTTTCTCCCTTATGCATTGTATCGAACTCGATTAACAGGCGCTTTTTTGTTGCGGTAATGTCTCCACTTGAGGGTTTTGAGTTTCGTAAAATATGGGCGTTTTGTTAAATGAATGAGTTCAATATCCGGGTTTAGAAGTGAAAGCCATTCCTTGGAGTCTTTCATCTTTTCGTTCATATCGATGATGAATTATCCTATCGGTATTGTTGGTATTGAGAAGTATTGAATAAAAATGAATTTTTGTATCGTAATTTCTCTTTGTATTGAGAAATAATTCAATTATAATGAATTATCGGATCGCATTTTTTTGTATTTCCAAACAACTAAATAATGATGAATTATCGGATCGCTATTTTTTGCATGGAGAAATAATAAAGTAATGATGAATTAACATCTCACTATTTATTTTACTGAGAAGTGTTAAGGAATGCTATAGTGTCAAATTGGTCTTTCTTTGGACACAGGTAGTGAGGATTAAAAGCATCGATTTTTTGAGTTATTAATTCTAAAATTATTCCCTGGTTTGCTATTTTCAGCGCTGCAGGAAATATACATATACAAATAAATTATAAAATATAAAATATAATATTCAATATTTGAAAGTCTTCATGTTTGGACGTCCAATGATATCTGGGACGAATATGATCAAAACGTAAAATGGACATGGCAAAAAAATCAAAATGAACATGATTCTTCAAATTAGAATAAGCTTGACCAAAATTTAAAATGAAGATGATCACAAATTAGAATAAACTTTATCTTAAATCAGAATGAACATGATTCCAAATTACAAAGAAATTGATCAAAATCAAAATGAACATGACTAGAAATGAAAAAAATTAATCAAAAATCAGGCTGAACATGATCAAAAAATCGGAATGAACGTGATTACTGAGAAAAATGAACATATCCTCTCACAATTAGAACACGCTTAATAAAAAGTCACAATAAACATAATCAAAAGCCAAGATGAACATGATCAAAGCGACAATGAATATAGTTATAGAACAGAATGAACTTCAACACAAGTTATGATGAACATGATCATCAGTTAAAACGATCATGGTAAAAAATAGGAGCATTTAATTCGAACTTACGATTAATATTTTTATATTCAGTGAACATGAACTAGGTCACAAGTCGAAATATACGTGAGCATAATTCTGAATTAACACAATTTTGAATTAGAATGGACAAATCAAAAATTAAAGTAAACTTGATCACTCATAAAAATGAACATGACCACTTATCAAAATGAACATGATCATTTAGTAAAATGAACATGATCATTTTGTAAAATGAACATGATCATTTCGTAAAATGAACATGATCATTTTGTAAAATGAACATGATCATTTAGTAAAATGAACATGATCATTTATTAAAATGAACATGATCATTTTGTAAAATTAACATGATCATTTAGTAAAATGAACATGATCAATAGTCAGTACGAGCGTAAGCAAAAGCCAACATGAATACGAACACAAAAATCACAATAAACATGATCTCAAAAATCACAATAACCGTTACAGAAAGAACGTGCGCACAAATCACAATTAGAATGATCGAAATTTACAATAAAAACTTTTAAAAGTAAAAATGAACACGTTTAAAAGTAAAAATAAATACGTTCAATAGTCAAAATGAACAAGTTCAAAAATTAAAATCAATATGTTTAAAAGCCGGAATCAACACGTTCAAAAATCAAAATCAACACGTTCAAAAAGTCAAAATCAACAAGTTCAAGAATCAAAATCAATATTTTCAAAACTCGGAATCAATGAGTTCAAAAATCAAAATTGACACGTTCAAAATTCGAAATCAACACGTTCAAAAGTCAAAACTAACACATCCAAAATCCAAAATAAACACGTTTAAAAGTCAAAATAAACACGCTCAAAAATTAAAATAAGCAAGTTCAAAAGAAGATCGCAATACACTTACCCGCAGTTTAGTACCCGTGTCATTAAGTTCAGTTGAGAAGAATGTTCTTGCGTATTTTTTCTCCCTTGCTATTCTGAATTGCCATTGATCGAACATTGGGCGTACATAGCTGAGGATTTTGGAGATTTATGTTGGTTCGTTTGCTTTAATTCAGCCTATTTGGGAGCGTTAAATAAAAACTGGGGCAAAAAAGATCCTATACACGAGTTGGTTAACTCGGGCGATTGAGTCCGGCCATCAAGCTTCTATTGACATATTGAATGATTCCCGGTCTCCAGTATGCAAAAATTAAGCCTCTACTGGCACCTATTGATTAATTCCCGTTATCCAGTATGCGAGAATCAAGCTTCTACTTGCATCTATTGATTAATTCCCAGTATCCAGTATACGAGAATCAATATTCTACTGGCACCTATTGATTAATTTCCAGTATCCAGTATGCGAAAATCAAGCTTCTACTGACACCTATTGATTGATTCCCGGTATCCAGTATACGAGAATTAATCTTCTACTGACACCTATTGATTGATTCCCGGTATCCAGTATACGAGAATTAATCTTCTACTGACACCTATTGATTGATTCCCGGTATCCAGTATACGAGAATTAATCTTCTACTGACACCTATTGATTAATTCCCGGTATCCAGTATTCAAGTGAAGTTGCTTAGTATTTACAGCAATTTGAATAAATCACGCCAAAGAAATGACACCTATAGCGTCATCCATTTTTCCCATTTGATTTACAAGAAAAAAACTTCCGTTAATGAAATGAACTTCCATATGGGTCTACATACACAAGAAGCTCTCTCATAATTGGATTACTGGCCAAAAAATACTATGGATTTTGTTTTTGATGTAGATTTTGGGAAGAAACGAATGAAAATCCTCGTACGAACGTTTAGAAATTCATTCGTACTAAAAATTACAACTGCTCATAAAGCGTATCCGTACGTTGAATCAGCGTACGGATACGCAACACAGTTAATCGTTCATTTCAGAACGTCCTTTTAACTATGCTATCCTCTGCTTTTTTAATTTTAAAGCGTATCTGCCTGTTAGAAGTCTTTCAAAAATAATTGCATTCAGTAATCTGACCTTGATGTTAACGAGCATATAGATGGCTCAAGTGCAACCCACCGTCGAAGGTACAAACACAACGCTTGTTATTCCCTCCACAAATATTCGGGCGCTAGATGGTGATCGAATTCACTTTTTGCCTTCAAAATATTCGTGTCTGATCGTTTCTACTTCGCTGAATTCGCTGAATTCTTAGCAGTTACGAATACTGGAATCATATCAGCCGCGTACACGTTTGGACGAAACACCGAGAAGAGAAAGACATGTGCGATTCTTGAATCCGTGTACGCAGGTGTCCGAGCTCTAAGACATTGGCGTTCCGACTCATTACATGCTTTATACATTTGTAGTATCAGTGAACATGTCTCTTGACAGTACAACAGCAACTTGACAATCAGCTGTAATCTGTGCTCTGCCTCGGCAACTACACCAACTCTTCACACACGCCGTAACTGGGTTGAAGCTACGACCTACCACCCCAGTGGGTTGCCCTTGCTCACATTTCGGTGACGGAGTTTTGGTCGCGCATGCCTTTGAAGGTTTTAAAAGCGAACTTTGATCGCAATTCATAATGAAGAGAAGCCTTGCGTTACGTAGGGCAGTCCTGGACGACTCCACTTTCCATGAACATTAAAATAACGCAATGGGTTAGAGCCGACGGTAATCACAAAGACCCGAAGATCTGCGGCGGCGGAGTGTGTCCCACTTCTTTGGAGCCGTCCCCGATAATTACAGAGGCTTCGGAGCGACAAACATGTCTCGGTATCTCGCTCGACGATGTCTCGAGATGCTTGCGTGCATCTCACACCAACCTGAGTAGGCCGTCAATATTCACTTCTTATGGAGATGCCGCTTTTTTGGGTCTCTGCTCATGATGAATGCACAGCGGCTTTACAAGGAGTCTGAATTCGGAACATGAGTTTTAGTTTCGCGGAAACGGTTTCGGAATCACGAAGATTGTTTATTGGGATTCCGATTTGTACGCTATTTATGCAGTATCTTTGGTAGAAAAGCTTTGTAAAGAATCAGAATTTGGTTCATGGAGTTTATTTTCGGGGAAACGAATTCGTTACGTGCGTTTTACTTTTGCAGGAAAAGTTGCGAAGCCACGAAGATTGTCGATTAGGATTCCAATTCGTTCGTTGTTTATACAATAACTTTAGCAGGGCTCAATTTTACCGGCCATCATGTAGACAGTTACGTGTGATCCTTGAAAGTCTAGACATTAGATCGGCTTCAGAAGATCGTTAATTTTGGAGATGTTAGAAAGACGATCATGTTATTCCACTTGTTCATAACTCTCAGAAAAATTCTGTGCAAGAGAATTCCTGTAATCCAGTACACGAGACTCAAGATTCTACTGGCACCTATGGCTTGTAGAGAATAGTCACATTTCTTATACAATTCCAGTTTGAGTGTTGCGTGGCCGGGTGTGCTTGGCCACGCCACTTTTTCGCCGCCAGCATGCATGTTTTTCGCCGCACGAGTAATTAAATCGCTTAGGCAGCGAAAAAAATACATGCTCCTGCGAAAAAGTTAGACTGGAAATGAGGATGCTGCAAATTCAAAATCGATGGTAAACCAGTCCGGAGATAACCACCGTGAACTTGCTGTCAGATTTCAGGTATTTGTATCATAGAAGAAGACAAAGGTGCGAAAAGGGAATTTTTAATCAAATCAAAACCGAAATACAAACCTGAAGGGCTACAGAATTGCAGTTTTCTTTTTGAAGGATTCGTGACTACATAATTTGATGATTTAGAGTGAGTTTTATGCTCACTCAGTTATTTTTAGTAATTCAACAGGAACTAATAAAATTCTTTGTTTTTTCGCCGTAATTTATTTGAGAACGAAAACGGCGTGAACGAAACTCTAACGATGATGCAGAAAATAACATTGAAGGGAATCATTTCACTCTAAATTAAAGTCAACTTTTTTAAAGTCATTCCAATTAGAATAACCGTGAGAAGAGAAGAGGTGGAAAACACTACATAAAATATTAGACTATCATGACCCACATTAAGCAACACACGGAATTTCCCGCATCAAAGGCGCGATTAAAAATATCGAATAGATAAAAAGAACACGCATATAACGAAGAAAATCCAATTCATTGATTTCTGACCTGTTCGAATATAAAGGAAAGATCAGACGGCTCGCATGATACGGGGGGTTGTAATGCAGGTTTAGTTTAGTTTTAAATTATCTAATCGCAAATAATTTGAAGATTCTTGGTGTTTGATCCAGAAGTTGATGATATTAAACTATTAAATGGCAAAATTAAGGTTACTCTCAAACTCTCATTTTAAACTTTATAGATAAATGTCATGCCAAAGAAGCGTTTCACCATGGAACAGAAATTTTTCCAGTTCATCACGTGATAAATGACGAAGAAAATTTAAAATTGAAAAAAACTTTTACTTGTCTTTTAACACGTTGAAAGACACATTTTAACACTAACTGCAAAAATTCTGAAAGGTTGAAAAGTTAGAAAAGAAATTATTGAACAGAAAGTTACTGACTCGTGAGAAAATGGCGCTGATGTCGATCTGATGTGATACGCTTCTCTTAGATAATCTCAAAGTTTTCAAAGATTTCCACTGAAATCTTTGAAAAACTGAATTTGGCTGATGTATAAATCTAACTGATATATTAAAACTTAATGCTCACTTCTAAATATTAGCTAATGCGAACACATCACTTGGATTCGTTCATCATTGATGTAAAACTTGACATTGAATGAATATAATAACTGCTTATATATCGCCTCACCAACGCGTACTATCAAATTGCAGCCTAGATTGGTATGAAATGTGTTTTATCATTAGAACGCAGGATGAGTCTCGATTTCGTTTAATACGTTGACCACGTATTATTGCATAAGTGCTCCACTAGGTAACTTGCTCATTTAAGTACAGGTGTAAATAAAAGCAAATACCGGTGCATTCCAACTATTTCCCTAACTTTATCTTAAAATAAATACAGCATACAAGCTAAAATATTATCGCGCAATTATATTTTTGTCGCTGCTTAGGATGGATGAAAATCTAATCAAGTGTCAAAAGCGGTATTTAAATTTCTCTAATTACAGCCTAACCAAACCAAACCAAACGTAGCAACACAGCAAAAGTTCAGTTAAACGTTAAATCCAACATGTCACCCCATGCGAGACCCGGTAGTGCCAAAACCTGGAGAAACTTTGCCATTAATGACTTATATTTCAGTCCTAAAATCATTTGGAGAACAGAGCTCTAAAGAGTCTCTGATTTTAATGACGTTAATTGAAGAATATTAGAGACACTTTCAGAGAATATTAGTAGTATATCTTCAAACGATGCATAAAAAGTGGCATTTTGATTGCGTTGCAGTTTCAACAGCGTTCGAAACATCTCATTTTACAAAGGAGGTTATCGTACTTTAGCTCACAACAATGCAAACATTCATTTCATTCTACCAACATATTCATTTCAATATAGCAGTCTTTACCACCAAAAAGCACCGTACATATTTTACCCAAACAAATCAGCGAGATTATTACATGAGTACACAACAAAATTTTCGCTCTCACCACGTCCTGTTTTGAATATTCATTATCCAACGTTCTGACACGACGCCTTTTAAGGGCCCGACCGACGATCGCCTTCAAAAGAGTCGCGCAAATATTCACACGTCACCAATGTAGGGCTTCCTGTACAAAGAAAAAGCATGTCTTTAGCATTATGGCGTCTTCAGAGCTCAGTTTTTGCGCTGAGCGCGGCGCGGCTTGTTGGATTGATGAGGGGTGTAGAGCCCCGCTATCGCGTGGTATCGCTTGACAGCGATCGCACCTTAACCTTATCGTAATCATTAGTGTAATAGAGCACGACTTCGAGGATTGCTACCGGGCAAGTCTCATGATCGGTCTCCTGTAGAGCTGCCGCCGTCGGGACCGTGTTTTTCTTTTGCAGATATGACCACGTTTTGATTGGCTTTTGGTGCGCTAAACTCATTGCTTGGGTCGGGAAATTTCGATTATTTGTTTCTCTGGCTCATGAAATTTTGTTCATGTGTAGCTTAGGCTCATGAAATTGTGCTCATGTGTAGCTGATCGTGCTGGGTATTTTCTTGAACCTCAGGATTTTTAGCATCATGAGATATGACTGTGTTTTGATTTCATTTTGGCACTAAGCTCAATCATTTGGGCAATAATATTTTGTTCACGAGTAATGTATCATGCCGGGGATTTTCTTGATCCGTTGCGTTTTTAACAGCATGAGATATGACCACGTTTTGATGCTTAAATTATTTTTCAGGCTGATTTCAGGACCATGTGCTGTTCATTATTGAGTAGATTTTCTGGTCGCAGGCGTTTTGATATTTGTTTTCCAACCATTTTAAAGTGAAATTACTATTGAGGAAAGTATAATATGCTAAATAAATTGAGCATCAAAATCAAGCTTCAGCATCAAACCTATTTTCCGAGGGTGAGAATAGGTAAACTCAAGTATTTGAGTATGTGTTAAACCTTATTGAATCGCTGCATGCCAACTGAGTTTTATAATGGTTTCTTTTAGTTTTTACTTACGACGCCGGAAATGTACAACTGATATACAGGTAACAATTAACACCTCTACATCACTCGCTCGCTCTCAGTTGGCGCAACTTTTGATGAACTGGTTTAAGTTATTAAATTGTGGAGTTGATAACTTAATTCAAGGTTGAGTTTCATGTGGCGAAGCACACACGAACCACGGCAGAGAAAACAAGGTAGGGTTAAACCAGTCTTTTTTTTTATTGACGGCGTGGTTTTGCTGACATCACACGGCAACGAACCAAAAGCAGCGCTCATATTGCATCTGGTAGCACTGCTACCCCCAAATCTGGCTCCACTATTGGCCTAACGACATGGCATTTTGGTGACGTCATGAAATTTATTTGAAATAAAGCCTTTCTACTGGCTAGCCGAAGAAGAGGAGGTGTATTTTCTCTCATAGAAATGACCTTACCTTGTTTCCTCTACTGTGTTATCAACCTTTACGATAGCTGAAACTACGGTATTAAAGCGTTTATACCGTATGATTCTGAACATGAATGTGAGCTATAGGTGCTCGGGTAACCAATTTTTGGTAGATATCAACAACTGAATTCATTCTGATCATATGATAAAAGCTGAAATAAAAATGCCTTCGTCAATCGATTGCCTTATTCAAATTTAGTCTTCGGAAGGGGCTCGGAAACCTCTCCGATCCAACGGGAAGTGAAAGTATTAATACTGAAGCTCGTACTTTTTCTTTCCCGAGACCGAATGATTTTCGATCGTAGAGAATATTCCCCTTCCTCAGAACACGGCATTACATGCTACGGTAGAGGAAACAAGGTAGGGTCATTTCTATGGGGAAAATACAATTCTTCTTGTTCGGTTAGCCAATAGATAGGCTTTATTTCAAACAAACTTTATGACGTCACCAAACCAACATGTCGTTTGGCCAATAGTGATGACGGATTTGGGGCTAGCAGTGCTATCAGATGCAATATGAGCGTTGGTTCGTTGTCGTGACATCAGCAAACCCATAGTAGTCGAATAAAAGACTGGTTTGACCCTACCTCCCTTCTTCTATATTATACCGTGTTACATGCTAAGAAATAAATACGTGCGCTTATAACTCAAAATTTCAATTAGATATTCACATACAGTTTCTCATACTTGTATATGCAACTTAATTCATGCAAAGCACTTCTTCATAGTAGAATGCGCCTCACAGTTTATACCCTGATGATCTATGATAAGGTTATGAGTATACGAGCTTTTTAATGAGCCTTAGTATACGAGCCTTAATTTTTAATGATTTATTTTGCTGCTACTTGCATACTTCCAGAGTGCGATCGGTATCCAGGTTACAGAACTAAAGCAAGTCTTCATCAGGGATTTATTTTGATCGTATTTGAATAATTTGAGTGCACTTATGCGAAGTTGGGGTTAACTTGGTTTCAAATGATACGTACTCATAAATTTGTAATTGCATTGGTTTTTAACTCGGTGATGCCGTCTCTTCACCAAATCACGAAGACTAAACGCTATTTAAAAGCAAGATCTATAACTGAGAAACATTTTCAATCACACGAACATTATAGTGCAGTATGAGACTCACAACAGCATGGTTAACTTAACCTCCGTAAAAACGATGAACAGAACTTTCAGTTGTGTTACGGTGTTTGCATACCGCGTTTGAATCTCTTCGCATGAAGAACGGTGATTGGTGCAGTGAACGGTACCAAAAATTGTGAAGTTGGACCCTGCTTCACAACACATAGTGTAGAAGAGCTAGTTAACCCAGAAATTTTCTATGTATGATGAACTTTAAGAGTATTGCTCGGCCGTAGGTAAAAATTTACATGTGAATAATACCATAATTAAAATCTACACAAACATTCAGCATTTTCCATGAGTACTATCCAAACGAACTAATTCAAGCTCACAGAATTTATTTTCGACAGTTCCAGGAATGTTTCTCCGAACATGTTCTGCTTCAATGATAAATTTTGTGCCATTGAACGGAGTGATGAGCCAATAGTGACTGACTGCCTTAACTTTCAAAGATAAAATAAACAGCCATTTTGAGCTTGTAAAAACCACGCGTGTGTAAACTGCACCATCATGCTGATGTGTGTATCGTACATCGATATTTTAAAAAAGGAATCGCAGTATTTAACGCAGTGTGTCTGATTGGGGCGACGGTAGGCATTGCAGTATAAGAGAATGAGCCGCACGGATATCTGACAGATGTGTTAGAAGTTATAGTAGTAAATCTAAATTGGGTGCTAGCAGGTATTTCTGTATATCTGACTGATGTAGAAGGTATAGCAGTAAATCTAAGTGGGGTGCTAGAAGGTATTTCTACATATCTGACAGATATGTAGGTATATCTGTCTTACTGTATATCTGACAGACGAGTATATGCAGTATATCTGACTGTGATGTCATAAGATATTGCACTATAATAGATCTGACTCACGTGCCAGTAAGTTTGCCTACGGGGACTATGAATTTAGGGTTGGTGTTGTCATTGCCATACCAGAAGATGCAGTAAAAAATGTAACATGAGTAAGAATAGTAAGCTACTGTGAGTAAGAATAGTGAGCATTAGTATGACGACAGCAGGCGTGAGAGTAAAAGATCACATATGGTACCTAGTTGGTATATGTAATTTTGATCATGGGCGAGAGTGTAAATGATCGCTCCGAGCGTATACAGTAGGCATGAGAATGATAGCAAACGTAACCGTAAAAGATCACAAAGAGAGCCTATGACAACATTCCGAAACCGAGAGCACAAATCGAAACATACGTAAAGCAAGCTGTGGCCGGCATCACATTTTTTGGCAATGTCATACTTGGCAATGTCATATTTTTATGCCATATTTTTGGCCGACGTCATATTTTTGCGCCATATTTTTTTGGCCGACGTCATATTTCTATGTCATATTTTTTGGCGACACACGTACGCCGTACGAAAACGCAAGCTCGTGCGACACCGCTATGGTTCTTTAATGTTTTTGTGTTGTTTTTTTTAGGTTGCATCATGCATCATCTAAACCAAAAATCAGCAGGGTTTCTGTGAAAAATGTCTCTAGCTTCACATCAACGATGAATATCTATTAAAATTGAGTCAATCGTGGTATTTTCATTAGTATTTTGTATAAAATAATCGAAATAACTTTTACTTCGAGCCTGAGCTTGTGAGCATCTTTTATTAGAAGCTAAATGGCAAGGTAACTTGATATGCTTTCATCATAGATACGTATATTTATTAACTTTAGTATTCGGTGAACATAAACATATTCACACAGTAAAAAACATAAACATATTCATACAATAAAAAACATAAGCATATTCACATAACAAAAAACATAAACATATTCACATAATAACAAACATAAACATATTCACATGGTAAAAAACATAAACATATTCACATAATAACAAACATAAACATATTCACATGGTAAAAAACATAAACATATTCACTTAAATGTATATCGACGATAATTTCATTACTAGCGCTAATTATAATTCATCTTTCCACGCAAAGGCAACTATTTTATACAGAATTAGAAAGAATTACCTTTGTATAGAATTGCCTTTGTACCTAAAGACAGAATTACCTTTGTTCAGTATTGCCTTTGTATGTAAAGACAGTATTACCTCTGTTCAGAATTATCTTTGTATGTGATTTACAGAATTACCCCAGTTCAGAATTACCTTTGTAGAGACAGAATTACCTCTGTTCAGAATTACCTTTGTACGTAAAGGCAGAATTACCTCTGTTCAGAATTACCTTTGTACGTAAAGGCAGAATTACCTCTGTTCAGAATTACCTTTGTACGTAAAGGCAGAATTACCTCTGTTCAGAATTACCTTTGTACGTAAAAACAGAATTACCTCTGTTCAGAATTACCTTTGTACGTAAAAACAGAATTACCTCTGTTAGTAATTACCTACAGCCAGAATTATCTCTGTATAGAATTACTTTTGCACAGAATTTTCTTTGTACAGAATTAAATCTTAGTACAGAACTAGCAGGAACGTGCTCACGCTTGTACTCTAATATGCTGCAGAATTCGTCATTGTTTGAGAAAGTACTTCCAGTCTCCACTAATACCAGAGATGCCGGTGCAGAAAATCCAGCCTTCAAACTCCCTGTATGCAGATCCCTCCTTCCCTTACCGCATCTGTGGGGGAATATGCATATAAATTTTATTTCTGTCTTCAACGTATTATGTTTCGAATTTCTATTTTTGACCGTTCTTAAATGACATTTTCTGAGTTGAATTGAGACAAACAACACGAATAAGAATTAAGTTTCTGTCTTCAGAGCTCTAAATATCGAATTTCTATGCTTGATCGTACTTTGTTGAATGACGTTTCCAGCTTAAATTGGGGTAAACAACTCAAATGAAAATTAAGTTCTTCAGCAAATAAATAGATTACTGTCAATGATGTTACTCTATTCTGCCACTAGTTCAAGTAACAAAAATACGCACGTGACGCAGAAAGTTGAGGCTTGTACAAAGATTTAAATTCCCAACGGGCCAAGACACAAGCAAACTCGTCAGTGAAACCTGGATGACAGCGACAGAATTTCATCAGTTCTTGAGTTTGTTTGAATTTCGTCTTGCGTCCATCCTTGCGTGATGAGAGCTCACGCGATGGTCTTGTAATAGAAATCTGGCTTCAATTATTGGCAGTCATTGTGGAGTTTCTCTTAGTTTGGCCTGGTGCTCTGGGGCCGTAATGTCTCAATTGAAGCGCGCTACACCGAACATATCATCGAGTGCGCACATTTGCATTCAGTGAGGCTTGTTGCAACGCGCCGCAGATCTTTGGGTTAACTTTACTGCGGCTCTCGCCTCGTTTGGGAGACGTGCCTACGAAGCTAGGCAGCACGCGGGGTTGTTTTTGGCGAGGGGGATGGTTTGTACAAGTTACCAAGTTGATTTAAACGCAGAACCAGACCGCTGGATGTTGATGCACATACACCAGGGCACACCCGGGCTGAAAAGACGTAATCGAGGAGTCGACACAGCAAAGCGTTGTGCTTTAGTCGCGTTACTGCACGCACCGCTCAATACCTAAGCTCAAGTCTTGAGAAAATAACCGTCTTGATATTGTTCCTTGGAGTTGATGTCGTTTAACCATCTGGTCCCTACGACGATCGGGACGGAGCTGGAGAAAAGTGATCGTTAGGTTCGCGTGTGTCATGTCGCAGTGAACTCCCCAATTCCAGGGACATGTAGTGTGCACTGGTGATTGATATCCTGATTGCCACTAAGCTCACGCGTCCAATATTGATGCCGTCAATTAAAATGTTGAGCATTTCCAATTGAGTTGTTCAAGTGGACAGACGTCCGTGAGACAATGAGGCATCACAGGGCAGCTGCGTGAAAGGTTCGTTCTTGCTGAAGATGGTTGGTTCGTTCGCTCTCTGACTCTGACGAAGACAAAACAAAGCGGATTTCATGTTCTACTTGAGGGCATGTACGTCGAGCGATATCATTGGTTTCGGTGCTGGAGTCGATCGATGTTCATGCCTAAGGAATGCGTGTCGCACTTGTGTAAGAAATTGTAAATTTCTCTCGTGTAAAATTTTGTAGTTACGATAGAGGATGAAACGAGCTTAAGTTGAGATTAGGATGGAGAAATGATTGCAACTGTTCGTAATTTTTGTAATTTATGTCACAAGATGAAGAAAAATTATTTTAGGGTTTCACCTGAACGGAATCTAAAGCCTGAACCTTTGAAGATTTTTACGGATTTCGATTGATATTTTCTGCGCTTTCTTATGCGTACTTACAGATTTTTTTTCCCAAAAATTTAAGAACCAATTCTATTGTACCGACTATTTTAAATTACACATCCAAATGACTAAAAAAATTCCGAGCAGTAATCCAATAAAAAAAGTTTGATATTTAAGCCTGATCTTTGTGTAATAACCTAAGAAAATACAGTCGCTTCTGTATTCTTTGGATCTATGATCTGGCGCAGACGTACATCACCTGCGTACAGAATCTGCATTCACACGACTGTCTTCTTCTTTAGAAAATTCGCTCTTCTTGAACAAGATCTACATATATGAGTCTAGCCTCGTAATTCGCTTTTAAAAAAATACAAAACGACAATTACTTTCCAGCTTTGATCGACTTCTGGACGACAGTTATTCACCCAAGTCTGACATTAAAGATTTCAACTCCTCTTTCAAAGGCCAATACTTACATTGTTAGCACTCAACTTATATGTAATACGTACAAAACGAACTTCGAAAACTGGAAACTAAACTAAACTGAAAACTAAACGAAAACTTTCGACATCTGAATGAAATTTGTGCATCGAAACCAGATTGCAATTCCTGTTTCAAAGCCCAATACTTACCTTATTTTCACTTAACTTACAAGCGACACAAAACGAACTTCAACTGCTGGAACCTCAGCTAAACTTAAAACTAAACGAAATCAATCGACTTCTGCATGAAATTTGTGCATCCAAAACAGGCATTATATATTGCCCCTCTCGTTTCAAAGGCCAATACTCACCTCGTTAGTTACTCATGAAGGCGCGCAAGTCTGCGTCCCAAACAAAGCTGTCAGTGTGCCTAGCGGTGTCGCTTCAGAGCTCGATAATATCGCCTGCTGGATCAGGAAGACTCGCCTCTTTCTCGTCCGGAATGATAATTATCGGTGCCATAAAAAACTAACATCGGCGGTCGCGTAAAGCTAAACAAACATGACTCGTCACGCGATGTATCGACTCATGATCCCATCACAAAGTTGCCTCGCCAGCAACTTTCTGAGGCGTTTTCTGATGAAGTGTTGATCTTTGGTTCATCTTGAAAAGTCAAGTAAAACTTTTACTGCTGGACAACCGCATATTGTACTTTTGGACAACAGAGTTTTGAATTAATTCCATGTAATTTTACACGAAAACATTCTACTCAAATTCCGATGAAGCTTCAGTAATTTCTGAGTAATTTCCTTTTTAAACCTATGCCAACGACGGTACGAGAAGAACGAATTTGTCTTCCACAAAAATTTGTCGCACAATTGTCTTCCAAATTATTTCGTCCGTAGTTCAATGTATCTGTGATACGTTCACAGGAATGTATAAAAATTCGAACATAGCGTATCATTTTCATAGCGACTTCCCGTTCGCCATTCAGGTGAGGAAAATTGTTCGAGTCTGTTTTAGTTGGAAATTGTCGTTGAGGTGATAAATTGGGCGTATGCGAGCTGGAGATTCAGAAGGTCATTTTAAATAAACTAAAAGAAACGAAAGAAAAAAAAAACAAACTATTTCCAATAAAGATAATACAGAAAACATCATTGGTTTTAAGATACCTCGCCATAAAGATCCCCAGTTGATATAACAGTACATTGTTTAAAATGAACCATGCTCGATTGACAGAAAGGGGAATGTACAATACTCGTTATCTGCAAATAGTAAATACATGACCGTAACGTAGTATGGTATAATGAATCTGAATGTTCTCATCCTCTTCTCGCTATGTCTGTAGGTCAGACAGCTGAAGTAAGCTCTGAGACTAAAATCTCACCGACAGTAAAGTTTCTTAACATAGAATGTGAAGGTTAAATTTACGTCAACGAGTTCGACACGCCCTCTGACGGGAACACAAGTGTAAAAAATTATATTGACTGTCTTATGGACTTGCAGCGAGAGGAACCTTCATTTTTTAATTAGTATTATTCGAATTTGGACTGGCTGCAAATTTGGACTGGCTGCAAATTTGGACTGGCTGCAAACTTGTTTGAAAGGGATTCTTCAAATTTTTTAATGCTATTGTGTTCGCAAGTGAAAAATGGCTCTGTAGTTGTTATTACATGAATTTTCTTTTTCAACTTCTTATTTGCTTGTGAGATTAAATTTAGTTTCTCAGATCGGGATTACAAAATGAAAGAATAATTAATTGGTATTATAAAAATACGCTGACGTCTTGTGATAAACCTGCCTTCCTTCAACTTTACCTCGACAGTGGGTCTTCTCATTGTCATGGTACACTTCGTTCAACCTTAAACCTCCTATGTCTTTGACCCGACAATTGGTCTTCTCATCGTCAAGATCGACTTGAAATTCGCACAACTAGAACGTTGACCAAGATTTGGTTGTACAAGATACACAAGAAATACTGCCATTTTAGACGACGGTGGGGTGTGCTAGGTCGTAAAGTTATAAATGAACAAATCTTTATCGTGGTTATTGCGCTTCGTATTCGCTTTATCGTTGGTATCTCGCTTTGTTCATATTCGCTTAAGCGGTTCCGATTTGTGTTTCCATGTTGCAATAGCGACCGCACGCGTAGCTGAATTTTCAGCCATTACACATTCTAATTTTTTTCGCCGGGGCATATATAATTTTGGCCGCGCTATGCAGAAGCAATACCTAGACGGCCAAAATCGCAGATGCCCCAGAGAAAAAGCTAGGCTGGTCAAGAAGTGTCATTCTGTACACCTTCGCACGACGTTTGTGTTGATTCTTTACTTCTTATCTTTTTGAATTGCGTAAGAGCTTTCCGACACCTCCTCTAGATTTTGGGGATCATTTTATGGGCACTTGACTTGAGGTCGTCCTGTGTTTAAAGACTTAACGCAAACAAAGATCTTTAACTACTAAGAGCGGCGTGAGGCGGATCTAGGATGTCACAATATTCTACTTTCAACAATTTAGATTCCTACGAAAATTTATTCGCTCTTTGAATAATAAATTAAATGTTTATAAGCAAATTTCTGTTACAAAACGACCATTTGCTCAAACAAACATGGGGCTTGTCAGAACTTTTGCTTACTTGAAAGCAATCCTTATTCATAATGTGGTAAATAAATTTTATTATCACTGTATCATTGCTTCTCATATATATTACTTAGAGTTTAAAGACTGAGTGTCTATTCCATTCAAACATTAATTATTGTAGAGATATATACATTAATTGCTTTTTTTCTTGAAAGCTTTTTCTCCTTAACTTCAATCATGAACTTCTATTTGTAATATTTTCAACATAGAATTTCAATTTGGCCAGCCGTCAAAGGTAAATTAGTTCTCTAATAGACTTCATTTGACAGAGTATTTGTTTTTTGAGCTCCTTTCTTAAGTTTGTAACACTTTGCACAAGACGCATTGATTTACCAAACTTTGATGAATTTACGTTCCACTGACATTTGCTAAACACAAACCCAAGGGTACGTCGTTAACAGACTCGTATTCATTTCAAGACAATCATCGATACCTAAAACCATTCACTTTTACTAAATTCTACTCCATCGTGCGCTTTACATCAAGATAGAGGGTTTCGTTCTCTCCAATAGATTCAGATTCTCTTTCATCTTACAAGAGTTCCAGAGCTGGAATCTATCAGAGTTACGATGATGACCAGGGCTGCGAGCTGTAGTTGTTATGTCTTCCAGAGATGCAGATCATATCGCGGGTGTAGAGCGGTGTTGCTGAATTCCTCAAGCTCTTCTGTTCATGTTAACATCTTCTTAAGCAACTCTCAGTCCCTGAGATATGCTAGCAGCGCGGGGGGATATACATGCGCGACCCTGAAAAAAAGGGACGATGTTAACACCGACTCGTTTCTTGAGATGATATTATTTAGATGGAGCACTGAGTGCAACTGTAACACTGGATGCAACTGTAGCACTGAATACGCGACCGTGAGAGAAGTTCGAACGATAAAAATGACTTATTTCTTGAGATGATGTTGTTTAGATGGAGCACTGAATGCAACTGCAGCACTGGATGCAACTGTAGCACTGGATGCAACTGTAGCACTGAATACGCGACTATGAAAGAAGTTCGAACGATAAAAATGACTTATTTCTTGAGATGATGTTTAGATGGAGCACTGAATGCAACTGAAGCACTGGATGCAACTGTAGCACTGGATGCAACTGTAGCACTGAATACGCGACTATGAAAGAAGTTCGAACGATAAAAATGACTTATTTCTTGAGATGATGTTGTTTAGATGGAGCACTGAATGCAACTGAAGCACTGAATGTGCGACCGCGAAAAAGAGTGAGACGGTTACAGAGAATTATTTCTTGAGATGTTAGTATATAAATGTAGCATTGAATGTAACTGAAGTAATGAATGCGCAACGGTGAAAAAATGGAGGATGTTAACATCAAGTTATTTTTTCGAGGTGATATTCATATGAACTCTCAGTATCGGAGCACGAATGGAAGAGTTCATAGAATTCAGATTTTTGTGAGAATGCCGCGTTCTCACGGAATTGAACAACGAAGACTTTAAATTTAAAAGATGCAAACGTGAAGGGTTCGGAATTTCTAAAAAAAAATCGAGTTGTCTCACGAAAGTAACCACATAAAATTTTGAATTTTTAGAAAAGCACGTTAACAAGCACAATGGTTCACTAAAATTCATTTCATCTCAGGAACGAGGAGAGTAGCGGAGAATCTCAGTTTAAGGCATGCATCTGTGGAGCAGATATTAGAACTGGCGCTACATGTGATCTATTAATTCGAACGTCCCAATTTCTTGGAAGCGGTAGTTTCTTCTCAGAAAAGATATGCAGCAATATCAGAATAAAACGCATAAACGTTCTAAATTGTTTGTTCTTGTTCTCAGTAGCATTTTGTTCCATGGATTAGTGAAAAGACTGATAGATGAGCAAGTAACGAAATAGATGTGAATTTAAACGATAGCTCGTGGAGGATGATTTTCATGTAATGAAAATGATGCGAACATGAATATAGAGAACAAAGGAACAGTTGTAGTACTGTTACATAATTATGGTGCTAATAATTAACTGTAGCGCTGAAACTTAATTTTAGGGCTAATGCATGACTGGAGTGCTATTACATGATTGTAGTGCTGTTGCATAATTGTTGGGCTTATACTTTGTTGTTGTGCTAGTACTTAATTGTGGTGCTATTAAATAATTATAGTGCTGAAAATTTATTAGAGCGCTATCACATAATTGCAGAGCTTATACTTAATTACGCCATTTCATAATTGAAGAAATAATACATAACTGCTGTGCTACATCGACATTTCGTTAGTAGATAGGACCGCACGTTTTCAATTAGGTTAGACATTTATTACTTCGGCCAATATTAGACTCACACGACTTCATCGTACGCGAACGTACTGATGAAATTTAGCCTTAGTTAATCCCAGTTATACGAATAAAAGTTAGCCATACTTATTCCCAGTTATGAAGATAGAATTTAGCTCCAGTCAAACCCAAATATATGGATAAAAATAATGCCAAGTAATTACCAATTACACTGATAATATTTAGCCAAGTGACTCCCAGTTATACAAATGAAATTTAGCCCAGTTATTCTCAGTTATACGAATAAAATTTAACCTGCTTATTCCCAGTTATACGGATGAAACTTAGCCTACTTATTAACAGTTTTACGGACGAAATTCAGCCCACTTGTTACCAGTTATGCGGATGAAACTTAGCCTACTTATTACCAGTTTTACGGATGAAATTCAGCCCACTTGTTACCAGTTATGCGGATGAAACTTAGCCTACTTATTACCAGTTTTACGGATGAAATTCAGCCCAGTTACTTCCAATTATCCATAGTTGGAATTAAACATCGTATCAGAGGAATAACTGAGACTAATTTTTATCCGAATGAGTTGAGATTTGCATACGATGATGCGTGACTCGAAGATTTACGGTATTTTAACATCGTACCCACCGTGGTTTTACGATACGCCAACAATCATTGTTTTTTGTTTTTTGTTTTCACTTCGAAAAATTCGACTCGATCGTGGCTGCAGCCTGAAGTATAATTTAAAAAATTTAGCTTTTTAATGCATTCAAATTATGAAGTTTATGGACTGTTTGGTTTGGACGTTACGAGTTGATGCCGTTCGTGAGAAAAATCGTTAACCTTTCATATTCTAGAAATCTTTACTGAGTCTAAAGCGTTCACTGTACGGTCAGAATAGCTCCGTCACCTACGCAACGCTCGCGCTTCGATATCATTCGATATAATTCAATTTCATTCAAACACGAAGGCTTGTGTCCGTAATGTTGCAAACTTACAACGAAATACTGCAACGCATTTACAACGTAAGATTATCACTCGCAAATTACAACTTGTTACAACGTTATAACTAACGTCGTAACTTGTTATAAATTTTCCACTTTCAGAGTCTGTAATGCCATAGGAACAGGCCACGTGAATTTATAACATAGAAGTAAAGTGTCAGGAAAAATCTTCAAAATGCGCTTTTATTTTTTACGGCAATAACAAATCAAGTTATTCAATCAATAAAGCATGAACATCAGAAAATGATAACTTACTACCCCTCAAACAAATGCTACGAAATGGTCCCTTGAAGAATAATAAGCCAAGCTTCCCGATTGAATGGATTTTTTGCTTCAACTTCCAGGAACATTGACGATTGCTGGACAAAGAGCTCAGTCAAGTATGATATGCCTCGCATGGGAATGTTGTGTACCTTTCCTACAACAGTTACGATGTTCTTGCATTCCTTCCTGAGCACAAATAGAGAAGTCCATGCCTTCGTTTGTTGAAGTGAAGTCATATCCTTCTCTCATCACTAGGGTGTGTTCTTCCTGAACTCAGAAAAAGAAGTCCATGTCTCCATTTGTGTGAGTGAAGGTATGGCCTTTTCTCATCACTAGGGTGTGTTCTCCTTAAACACAGAGAGAGAAGTCCATGCCTTCGTTTGCGTAAGTGAAGGTATGGCCTTCTCTCATCACTAGGGTGTGTTCTTCCTGAACACAGAGAGAGAGAGAGAGAAAAGGCGATGCCTTCGTTTGCGTAAGTGAAGGCATGGCCTTCTCTCATCAGTAGGGTGTGTTCTTCCTGAACAGAGACAGAGAAGTCCATGCCTTCATTTGTGTACGCCCGAGTGAAGGCCCGTCTCTGATCACCGATGTGCGGTGCTGCAAAAACCACCATGCCCATGTCGGCCGTGTTCGAAGTGTGTTCTGCGTGGCCCAGGGAATAATGGCGTGCTTGTAATGGCGTAGTTACAGCTGCACTGTGTGTTTAGTCTTTGTATAACCTCCCACGCCACCCTCATAACCCTGTCAACTTACCTCCAACTTACTCATGGAGAAGAGTTCCCATAAAACACGATGCGGATTTCAGTCAATTTCGGCCAGCTTTGTTACGACGATATTGAAGTATTTTCCACACGTTCTAAGGCTTTGTTTGACCCGAACACCAATGGCTCATTCGCATCCAAGAACATTGGAGCTTTGAGACCAGTACAAAGGTGTCATGATACCACGATAAAAAATACACAAGCGGTATTTCTCAAATGCCCGCTTCAGAAAATGCGTTGCATAGATTACCACGAGTGTGTTCACATTGTTTTGGTCTCAATGGACAGCATTATTTTGGCGAGAACACGGCTCGCGGCCTTTGGGGCGCCGAGTGCTCTAAAGAACGCTCGCTCGCTGTATTCAGAAGGAGCGTGTCCGGCCAAGTTATTGTGAAGGAACGAGCTCGTAACGCCGATAATTTCCTCTGTTTTCTCACTTTATATACGATGAAGTTAAGATCTTGGCGTGATGGAAGGGCTTCAATGGTGAGACTTTTCTCTCCTCCAGTCAAGTCTGACTCACGAAGTCGTGTGGGACTGGCTAGCACCGGGAAATTTCATTTAGAAATCAGCCACTTCTGAAAAATGACCTGAGCCATGATTTGTGCGCTTTGTTATTTTCAGTTTTTGGGGTGTTGATGGTTCAATATTATGAATTAGTGAATTAGTCTAGTACTTTTTGGTTTAAAATAGAGAATCATATACATACTTGTGAATAAGGCGGGTGTTTTTTGGTGTAAAGCAGAGAATTTTATGCACTACTCGCGAAACGAAATGACAGCAACCGATGAATTGCAACTAGATGGTTCAACCAAACGTAACTGTACTATTTTATTGTATTATGTTTGATTAACTAAGCAATAATAATCAGCAATGTTTCCAGGAGAATGTTTGTTGGATCTACGATAATTTTCAAGGAAAATATATTCGCAGGCATTTAGCCTTTGCAAAAAATTTGCTGCTCAGAGAATAATAATTTATTTTACAAAACCTTGAGCAATAAATGTTGATTGATTTGACTCGGTGATTTCATGGGCTTCAGATATTCTGTCTAATTCATCACTCAGTTTAACTAGGTGACAAGATTTTATCATTCGCGTGAAATGTTGTAGATTTTATGTTATAATGTTATAATGTTATAATGTTACAATTTTATAATGCTATAATGTTATAATGTTATAATGTTTAATGTTATAATGTTACAATTTTATAATGTTATAATGTTATAATGTTATAATGTTATAATTTTATAATGTTATAATGTTATAATGTTATATTTATGTTATAATGTTATAATGTTATAATGTTATATTTATGTTATAATGTTATAATGTTATATTTATGTTATAATGTTATAATGTTATAATGTTATATTTATGTTTTAATGTTATAATGTTATAATGTTATAATGTTATAATGTTATAATGTAATAATGTTATAATGTTATATTTATGTTATAATGTTTTTTAATGTTATAGACAAGATTTTATCATTCGCGTGAAATGTTATAAAAATTGTTTTTTCAAAAATAACCAGTGCCGAGGTAATTTCAGCAAAAAATGTGAACAGAACCGAAATTGTAACACAATTACTGGAAATATTGAAACGAAAACTCATAAAAATGTTGTACCACATGCGAAGAGAAGTTACTGATCCGTGTCATTGACCTGTTGAAATAGTTCTTTTTGTTGAGTCCTGATCCCACGCCTTTAACTAAGAATATTCATCTAAGCTTTTTATTACACCGAGAAAAACTTAGAAAAACTTGACTAGTGTTATTTAAAATTTAATGCTATACGAACCTGGTAATTAAGCTGCTACAATTTTGAGCCACTCTAATTGTTTCAAACGATTATTCAAGAGAAAACTCTGTACATCTTGGTGCACCACAATTGACCGCATGTTTGAGTGATCGGTAGAGTTAAATCACCAAATTCAAGTGTCGTACGAAGAAATACTTCTCGTTAAAGAACGGCAGTGTTTGGATTTGCGAATGAAATATAATTCTTTTCAGGAAACCTAAGATTTTCGTTTTTGTGTGAAATGTTTGTGTGGAATAGTGGTGATCTACGCTAAGTGAGTGTCTCATGGTTAGTACGCAGATGCGGGTCGGCTTAGTGACAAGTTGACACACCAAAGTGTGTCGGTTAGGTGGCAAGTTGACACACAAAAGTGTGTCGGTATTATAACAAAATACTTTTCCGAATGAGGTTATTTGAAACTAGTACTTTCAATTTTTTACCTCGAGGAGATAGATATTAAACTATCATAACAGTTGGTCACACCTCTCTTTCCGTGGTTTTGATGGTCGCACTTTCAAAATCGAGGAACAAGAGTAGGAAGTATTGTGTCGGAAGATGAATAGGTTTGATATATGATCATATTTTTCCAATAATTTATTACGTGTACGTAATTTTCTTCGTGATAGCGATATGAAACTAGCAAATTGTCACGCGCAAAATGCAAAGGCGTTACACGAGTAAAATGCAAGGGCATTTGAAATAATTTAGCTTTTTTTCAAAATTTTTTTTTTTGCCTTCAGATTTCGAGGACAAGCATCTCCCCTTAGAAGACGATAGAGAAGAAGAGGACCCACGTCGGAGCAGCCAATCCCCATCGAGCACGACAGATGACGCGGGGTCGTCTCACTCAGCGTTGTTGAAGCCAAGAATTTGGTCTTTGGCAGAGTTAGCGGCCTCGCCGGCGTCTTCACAAGAGTCTAATTTGAGCATTGGAGGCAAAATCGCGTTCCACAGAAGCTTACATGCTGAGACCTCTCCTTACGGCAGACCAATTAGCAGCCAAAGAGTTGTGTCTCCTCACGAGGCGCTTCTACAAGTTTATGCTAAGTCTTTCGGGCTGCCCTTCCCGTACCATCAAGCTCTACAATCTTTACCGACTTCTCTTCCACACTCGCCAGTTTCCATTCACCCTTCGGGGTTAGGAGTCTTCCCCACGGCTTTACCCAATCTCTCACCTCCCTCTTCCTCTGCTATCACTCGCCCTCTCCCCACGAGGGTGTTTTTACCGTCTGGTCTACCCCAAAGAGAAGGCAGTCCAGTCTTTGGTGTTAGTGAGCGAGAAGCAAATCCTTCTACATCTTCATCAACCTCATCATCTTCTACTTCTAGTTCCTGGGCGAAATGAAATTCTCTTTGACCTAATTTTAATCAATTCATATGTGTACAGTTATCCATAGATCCTGACCTTTATGTACTTAACCTACGAAACTTTCTTATAAATAACACGACCTGGTCACCCTTTTAATTTCACCGGGTTAGACTATTTCAGCCAATATTTCGTACTCGATGAAATAAGTGCACTGATAGCTGTGAAAACGAGGATTTACGCTTGTTATTTCAATGGTTGGGCTAACCATCAAATTTGTGAACTTCTCACAGACGCGTTCTGTACTCAAGCAACACTTGCAGTTTATCTTCCTACGCGAGGCTGTAACCTTCCCTCATTTTATTTTATGAGAAAGTATTTTAGAGTTTTTTGGAGAGTGGGTGTTCGCATTTCAGTCGCTGGAAATTGTATCCTCCAGATGAACGCGGATTTTGAAATTTAAACTGCTCATCAGATTTTGAAGTGTTTTTGTGTTTCGTTTTGTGTCTTCGACTTGGAATCATTTTCTTTCAAAAATCGTTCTGCCTTGTTTTTTCCTGTGATCATAAACCGACGGTAATCATTAATCGATCATAAATTTTCATGCAGAAACGAGCAAATTTCATCTCAACACGCAAATTTCCTTTACACATTACCCTTTTCGCATTAAAGAAATAATTAAACCAATTTTATTGAAATTTCTGATTCAAACAAGCGGTACCACAGATTTTGTATAAATTATACCTTATGCATTTTGTGAGGGAAGGCTTGCAATACAACGAAGTACACTTAACAACTTTTAATTTTTGAAAGAGATGGTTCAACGTTAATTTTTATGCACTGTTTTTTCTTGATAAAATTTTTCGTTCACAAAATTAGGTTTAATTGAGAATCTGAGTAATTATAAAGTGTATCATTGTACTTCTTCTCTCAATGATGATGCACAATCTTCAAAAACTTCAAAACTTTTACTTGTAAATAAAACTTGTGGCGCTAACTGTAACATTAAAGTATGATTTTAAAATACCTGGGAGCAAACATTCATGATTCAAGCTCCACGAAAATTATCCTCCGACAGAATATATTTCAAAATTTTCGAACACCTTCGGAACACTTTTTGGAGCAAATGCTTTAACTTTGATTTACATTTTCGAGTTTTACGGTAAAAAATAGTTTGTCTGTTACGTGTTCCCACCTCAACTCAGATTATAAAGTTTAAACTATCATTCGAAGCACGTTGATGATCCCGAAAAATTTTTCCCCAATGATCTTGACTTTCAGTTTAGTAGCGTAAAATGATCTACTCCATTAGTTATTTAAATATGTGTTCATGTTAAATTAACGTATAATTTCAACAAAGTAGGTTAGATTTTACTCTGTTGTATGTGTCATTAAATAACTGGTGCTAAATGTGAGCTTGCGCCTGGCAACTCAACCTTCCACTTAATCACGAATGTTTGCTATTGTTTTACAAAATATTTATTTTCACTTGAATGATAGAGCAATAATAATAAGTTATTTGTTGTATTTACTATGCTCATGGTCATTTTCATTTCTGATCGAATAAAAAGTTTTTTGACCTAAACATTTGGATTTGGATCATTTTCGGTTGAATAAATAATACAGCACTGCAAAATATTTATTTTTGCTTTAATAGTAGGGAATAAATTAAAAGCGCTTTAATCTAAGAATATCAAATTCGAGCATTTTAATATGAACGAATGGCGGAGTACCAATAATCAAATTCACACCGAGCCAGATCACCGAGGTAAGTGCGACGAAAGAAAGACTCCAGCTTTACACAGTAATTATGAAAACATGGATTTGCTGACCCATAGGACGTTAATTTTTACTTCATTCATCGATTTAAGGGGTTATCAGTTTTTAATTCACTTATCGACTGAAAGAGACGTCAGTTTTTAATCCATTTGTCGACTGAAAGAGACGTCAGTTTTTTATCCATTTGTCGACTGAAAGGGACGTCAGTTTTTATCCATTTGTCGACTGAAAGGGACGTCAGTTTTTATCCATTTATCGACTGAAAGGGACGACAATTTTTAGTCCTGCATACTACCTCAAAACCAATCACCGTCAACTGCAAACTGTCGGTTTTTGGACTGGGAGATACTATATGTGATTGCTACTATATAGTACATAATTACTACATATATAATTGCGTTATGTTCAGCTCTGAGTACATTTAACACTAACATTTGTGTTTAGGAGTATTATCATCCGTTATTTAACTTTTAAAGTGGTAAAATTTTACTAAGGGTTATCTCATTGAATTGCTCTGCTTTGTTCTAATGGTGAGACAACTACCCTTTTGGGACGGTTTCTAGATGAAATTTTTGAATTATTGTTGCATTGGCTGCATCATGATTCGTTATTTTAACTCGTCCATCATAAGAATGCAGGTGTACTGGTTGTTGATTTGAAATAAAGAACACTGAATAGTTCAAATGTGTATGCAAATTATGAATTTACACAAAAATTGGAAATGACTGACGTTTGCTTTGTTTTATAATGATCTTACCTTACGAGCAGCAGAGTTTAACTTTTTGGCTTGAGGATTATGGATTTTAGCCACTCGAGTACAGAAACAGCACTGGGTGGCTAAAACCATGATTGCTCTCGTTAAAAAATCAGACTAGGAATATCTACACACTCGCACATTCATGGGTAAACCGAGTTTTTGTTCTTATTGGAATATGCACACACACACACACACACACACACACACACACACTCACACTCGAGGGTGAACAGTTTTTAGTCCTATAGGAAAATGTCCACACACACACACACACACACACACACACACTCGGGGGGTAAACTGAGTTTATGTTCCTACTCAGGTTTGTCAAATTGTATTTTATAGACGAAATTCAAAAACTTGATGTTTTATCAAATTATATGTGGCTGAAGTATTTAGATTTGGAATGTACTATAATCAAATTAAGCTAAATTCTCAAATTCTCCACTTTTAATTCAAATGTGACTGAAATTCTCAACCTCGACCCTTTTCTCACGGTAAATTTGGGTTAAATATTCAAATTTTGCCTTCATGTGATGAAATTTGGAACCTTGAACAAGAAAATTAAATAATGTGAATATCCAGATCTTCAAACGAAAGTATCGTATTACGGATGTGTTACTGAAACAACGACCAAATCAAAAGGAAAATAGCTCAACTACAGATAGTCATTTTAGTGTACAGTAAATTATGGACGACCCACGCCTATTTTTCTTCATCAGCTCATTACTGAATTCATGAGAATGTGTGTGCATGTATGATAAATATTTTTTGTTAATACTGTTTGGAGAAAGAAGCGTAGCATTCTTATCAATAAGTAAAATTTCTCTTTGCAATTCTTGTTTCATTTGACATGAGATATCATATAGTGTAACAAACAACGGTTCTACTTAATTTTTCGCTTCAGCAGTGTCCTAATAAGTATTTTAAAACTAAATACAGCTGCGTTCATCGACTTAAGGACTTATGTTACGTTTATAGGGTGACAACCAATGTTTAAGTTTCATTTTGGAAATCCATTAGTATTTTAATTCGTATTTATTATTATTAGGTTTTGTTGCCAAACATTTCACATATACAGTATATCGATGTGTTATTCAGTGTTAATTTTCGCTGAATAATATTACATATATTTACTAGTTCGCTATTCATTATTAAATTTTGTCACCAACTATGTAAGCCTACAAATGCATTTCCATTGTTACATTTTACTGTCATACATTATACGTATTTACAATGCGTTATTTGTTATTAGGTTTTGCTCTCAAACATTAAACATATTTACCGTTCATTTAATGAGACATTATCGTAGCCTGTATTACCGTCAATAAAAAGTCGATAAAAGTTCAAGAGAAGTACTTAGGCTGAGGCTACGAGTGTCAGTTGCTCGATCACGTCGCAAACAAACAAACAAAAAAAAAAGAAGAATCAATTTAGTTATTGAGCGTTGATTTGATGGATTCTTTTGACATTTTGAGGTTAATTTGGAGAAATTTATCGGCTGGGAGTCAATCGGAAATGCTCTCGGTTCCCACCGTGGCTTTAAATTTTCTATTTTAGTGATCAGTTCCTCGTTAGGTCGCTCTCTGGTCTTTAAAAGTTTATTTTATTGCAGGTTCAGGAATTAAAGTCCGACGTAATGTGTCATCAATTAAACTCTGCCTTGCTTTTGTCGCTGCAGTCTGAGATCGCGTCTTGCTGCTGGAAATGCCGCAGCGCAAATTTTTTAACTCAGACAAAGAAATAATGAAACAAAATTTGCTAAAAATACACCAGAATTTTTTTGCTTGGGGAATTATCAGCAGCTGCATTCAAGGTTAGCCTAGGCAAATACAATTGCTGCGCTAGTTTCAGACGAATAAAACTCTGCCTAAGTGGTCTCAAAATGTTATTTATACTTCGTGAAATATTAGCTATTACATTCAATGTATGGCTTGGAAAGAGTGCTCGCTGCGTTAATTTCTGACGAAAATCACGTTACTGAAATTGTTTTCAGAATATTTTTCATACATAGTATAACAGTCACAGTATTCAAGGTTTGGTCAGGAAAGCACGCTTTCAAGAAGACACTTGAAATCTCTC
This sequence comes from Morinoia aosen, assembly GCA_030386875.1. Classification (NCBI taxonomy): domain Eukaryota; kingdom Metazoa; phylum Arthropoda; class Malacostraca; order Amphipoda; family Talitridae; genus Morinoia; species Morinoia aosen. The sequence continues at coordinate 8,363,112 of CM059559.1, read as the reverse complement.
TCAAGTGCTTAATGGAACGGGAAGCTTTTATCGGTCATTTATCATCATCAAGTCCGTCCGCAACTACAATTTTCCATCAGTTACCGTGTAATCAACATAGCGAGGAGCCTCGACAAAACTCAGTCTTCTTCTTTCAGGCGCCTGCACTAATTTTTCACCGTTGGACAAACGGAAAGACTCTCGGCCTCTTGAGGAGATAAACAAGCGATTTAGTGGTGATTTCGGCGCCGAGCTTGAGCCCATTTGGAGGCGATATGGCTCTTAGGTGGCAGCATATAGATTAATTGAGTGATACAGAGCTAGGTGGGTCGCAGCTTCAGAAGCCCTCGCGGGGATAACTTTAGAAATATGATCGTCTTGAAATCAGTTGAGGGGAGCGTCGACTGGAGAGGAAACGGCGGCGGATTATTGGCCGTCGTGCTTGGCAGTGTAACTCTGGCCTTTGACGGAAGTTTTCTCAGGCAAGTGATGAGTTCGATACGTTGTTGCGATCTGGCTAGAGGTTGTAACTGAAGCATTTTTTCATGAAAGTTTTCTCCACCAAATGACGAGTTCGATACTTTGTTACGATCATGCTAGGGGTTGACTGAAGCATTTTTTCATTGAAGTTTTCACCTCCATTTGATGAGTTCGATACTTTGTTACGGTCATGCTAGAGGGTGTAACTGAAGCATTTTTTGAAGGAATATTTATTTGCCAAATGATGAGTTTAATATTTTGTTGCAACCATAATAGGCCACGGAGCTCAGACGTTTTGTGACGGAAATTTTCACAATCAAATGATGCGTTAAATTTTTTGTTACGATCAATTAAGGTAGAGTAACTTAGGATGGAACCTCTCACGCCCAAATGATGAGATCAATACTTTGTAATGGTCATGTTAGGGTTTGTAACTGAAGCATTTTTTCGAAAAAATATTTTCCTGCCAAACGGTGAGTTTAATTTTTTCTTATGATTATCCCCTACGACATACAATGCCTAATTTCCTGCTATGTTTTGGGACAAAACTATCGGAGTCGTACTTCAGAAACTGTTCTTACAGAAAAATAAAATCTGCACCACAGGATTCTAGAATTTCAATTTTCATGGGGTGTTGACAATGACTAAAAACAACGTATGACGCCAAAATATATTGGAATGAACGAAATAAAGAGAGTTGAAATTCGGGAACAAGGTTATACGTTAAGCCAAGCGTAGTATGAACGCTGTGCGACTATTCAGCCGTCAAGTATAAGCAGTCGCTTCTTAATTCCTATAAATCCCACGTATGAAATATTTTGGTCGAAATCGGAAGAAAAACCAAGCCCAAAAATAATCTATTGTGAATTATTCCAAGCCTAAAAGTTCAGGTTGACCAAAACCATGACCAAAAGAATACTGTGAACTTTCAATGGGCTACATCTCATTTTAATAAGACTCACTGGCAACGCACGTATTTGAATAATTCCACGACGTCTTAACTGCACCAAATACTCAGAGCTCAATCATTGCAATCATTGACGAGTGCAACTACAAACGGGACTGCATTTATCACCAAATTCCAGGACATTTTAATTGTTTTTGATGGGAGAAGTGCACCTTCTCGTAAAATTACATGGAAAATTTTGATGGGAGAAATACACCTTCTCGTAAAATTACATGGAAAATTTTGATGGGAGAAATACACCTTCTCGTAAAATTACATGGAAAATTTTGATGGGAGAAATACACCTTCTCGTAAAATTACATGGAAAATTTTGATGGGAGAAGTGCACCTTCTCGTAAAATTACATGGAAAATTCTTGAAAGAAACCTTCAACAAAAAAAAAAGAATAGCTGAATAATAAAACCTTTAATTCATTATTATTTTTTTTTAGTATTCAGAGGTGCGAGATAAGGCATTTCGTTGTTATGGCGAAGTAGAAGAAGATATTTGACATCAATACTGAGAGGCACAACGACATTTATTACGTTACTACTGAGAAGTACAAGGATATTTATTACGTTAATACAGAGAAGTACAAGGATATTTATTGCGTTCATACTGAAAAGTCCAATGAAATTTAATACGCCAATACTGAGAAGTACAAGGATATTTATTACGTTGATACTGAGAAGTACAATAACATTTATTACGCCAATACTGAGAAGTACAAGGATATTTATTACGTTGATACTGAGAAGTACAATAACATTTATTACGCCAATACTGAGAAGTAAAAGGATATTTATTACGTTGATACTGAGAAGTACAATAACATTTATTACGCCAATACTGAGAAGCACAAGGATATTTATTACGTTGATACTGAGAAGTACAAGAGCATTTATTACGCCAATACTGAGAAGTACAAGAACATTTATTACGCCAATGCTGGGATAAATACCTGTTTTACTGATAACAAAACTTCACAAATTGCAATATCAGATTTCTCAATTTTTCGAACAACGGCGATACAAGTTTGTGTTCACCTGTTTTCTTGGTCGGTATTGCAGGTCTCCACCGCGCCTAATCTTCCTGAGGAGATGGCCGTTGCAAAGACCACAGCGCCTGTTCGTAAACTTTGGTTCTGTTCTCTCCTGAGCTTCTGCAACTTCCAACGCCAAAACAGTTCGAATTTTGAAAGACATGACCAGCGTTTAGAAAGTTTCTGTGTTCATCGACTCGGCCCAGACGGAGAAGATTCGCCTGCCTTCGGCCACTGCGCTCGGAGTTGTGAAGAGAACACACTTTCTTGTTTGCATATTGCAAAGATTGTCGGTGCCAGGCTCTGTGGGATGCCTGTGTTGGTTGGAGTGGGAACAGGGCTGCAGAGTTCGCTATTCTGCAGCGCTAAATAGCGCTAAACTCACTAAACTCACCTGACAGTCATTTCCCGGCGCTGGTGGCGATTTTCTCTGTTGGGTATAGGGGAAAAATTCCAAGCACAATACCTCACTCTACCCAGGTGTCTGAAATGGGTACCGGTCTTGACCTGGGGAAAGCGTCATGGCGTCCTGGTGTTAGTTATAAGGCATTTGAAAATCCAATGTGATATGTATCAGGCTTGAATTGGAAATAAAGCATCTGTAGATGCCTTCATTATTATTATTATCATTATTATGAACATATTAGAGATTTATGGCTAAGTTCGATTCGCCGGAGCTTGGAAAATTCTCGGAAGAATAGCACACATACAACATCCAGCCGATGTTGTAAAACACTCTGGCAGTCACATTGTGTTGCACTGTACTACACTGAATCATATAGTTGTACATCATACTCTGCGAACGTAAACTTATACCGGTAGAAATTCAACGCTGTTATTCTACCAAATGACACTTGATTTAACGCTGTTATTCTACCAAATGACACTTGATTCGAGTTATGTATCACTCTTTATAACTGTGCCTTATCTATAAGCAGAATGAAATGAGGTTCATATGGGATGATGTATAATTCGATGACCAACAGTTCATTCTACCAGTTGAGGTAGCGCGGTACTAATTATAAGCTCAACGCATGTAATTGTGCTTGCATCATTGAGAACCTACGATGAAATCTTTAGTTCTTTTCAAATTTTGAGCATGATATAAGAAAGATGTACATGGTATGCGTTAAAATTGTATAGATGAAGAACCCCCATTCGTAATCAAGAAAAGGATGTAATGCATCAAAATTAATTAATTAATCAAAATAATGATGAACAGCTGTCTAAACTATCCTGCAAAAATACATTAATCAGGAATTTGGCTGACTCAAAGCCACACTTCTACGGCAAAAATAAGCGCTTACGGAATTTCCAAGTAAAACATTCCTCCTCACACCGCTACGAGATTCGTTAGAGAATGAAATTTCTCTGCGGTTATCACGGTAGAAGAAACAGTGTAGGGTCATTTCTAGGGAGAATACTACACCTCCTCTTGTTCGGCTAGCCAATAGAAAGGCTTTATTTCAAACAAACTTTATGACGTCACCAAAACGAAACGTCGTTAGGCCAAAGCGAAGCCAGATTTGGAGGTGGCAGTGCTACCAGACGCAATTTGAGCGCTGCTATTGGTTCGTTGCCGTGACGTCAGTAAAACCACACCGTCAACGAAGAAATGACTGGTTTGAACTTACATTGTTTCCCCTACCGTACGTAGCGGGGTTACTATTACGTGATGCCGTCCTTAACGAATATTAGCGTTCGTGTTTTTTTAATCATTTACTTAAAGACTGTTTAGAAATGCATGTGTACAAACTCGAATTAATCATCAGTACTCACTTATTTTGAATCATTTATGGAGTAGCACTTTAGAAATGTGTGTGTACCCACCCGAATAAATCATCGGTATTCGCTTATTTTTAATCATTTATGGAGTTGCAGTTTAGAAATGTGTGAGTTCTGTGCTGGTATTACCATCATCTTTCTGTTGCTTTCAGTGATGTAGCAACATGTAAGGATTGCGTGAGCACAAATCCGAATTTAACATCAGCGTTTGTTTATTTTCAACCATTTAGTGAGTAAAATTTTAGGATTGTTTGTGAGTTCTACACTGAATTTACCCCCAGCGTTTGGTTAATTTCAATCTTTTAGTGAGTACCACTTGAGACTTGTGTGTATTATACCAAATTTACCATCTCACTTTACATTTAACGAAGATTTAAACTGAAAACTGATATTTCTTGAAGTTATTAACTAATCCCTTCCATGTGAATGCCCTACGCCTAGAAAATTTCTAAATCAGTCCAGCAAGCATGACCTTGCATTGCCACCAAAAACACCTTAATTACCCAACAAACTCTTAAGGGACGAAATAAACAGCAAAAACCAACAAAATTTAAAAAAAACAAAGCGCCCAAATCGTATTTTCACGAGACGTCTCTCCAAGGTTCAGTGGGCAACGCATTATTATTATTTGTTTTCTGGCCAGAAACGTACAAGTGAGTCGGTCTTGAGCGAAGAATAAACAGGGGCTCGTGTTCTTAAGACTATAAGTCTGTCATCGGGGCAGCGAGAGGAATGTCATTACTGGGGTTACATCGGTGAGAATACACAAACATGTGTACTTGCCGAGGCCACCAACAGCTTCTGTCTGCCGTCGCTGTCTGCTTTAAAATATCGGAAGAACATCTCGTTAAACTCTGACCAAACATCGCTTGGTGTCGCGCGTTGAATATCTTGCAGTTCACGCGGTGTGTCTTAAAAAGTTAAATCGGGTGCTATGCATAGCTCTGTCAATGAGAACTGATATCGCTGCTGCAATCAAAGACTTGGCTGTGCACTGCTCGTGTTGGACTAGGTAGATGAGAGAATAAGCTGAAAAAGGTAATACGTTCTTTTCTCGGAATCAAGAATTCGTGTTTCTTTCTTCGTTTGAATTTAAATCGCGTAACCGGTTAACGAAGAATAGTCTCTTACTTCCGAAAATAGGACCAACTTAGTGGATGTGTTTTCAATCTTCCCAAACGGTGATCATATAAAGATGAAACACGGATAAAATTGTCCTCACATAGGCTTACAAAAGAGACAATATCCAAACATTTTATACCGTTCAACACCACATTTTCAAGCACTCGGGCCAAGTAGACCTCAAACAACTCTCAAAGGTAAAGTAACTGTCGATTCGATGAGCAGAGCAAAAGCGTGAGACTTAGAAATTTATCTCTTCCTTCGATGTTTGGAAAGAAACCATAATTTAAAGGAATTTTATGAGGTGGCAACAGTCGAAATGGGTGCTTACAGCAGACCTGAGTTCCGTTAAGAGGAGGAGGCTCCGTAACATGTGTAGATTGCCTGTATAGGTCAGGGCTCGTATATGTATGCGTACCTGCTAGGTGAGGACTCATATATGTATGCATACCTTCTAGGTGAGGGCTCATAGTTGAGGGTATAAGTGAGGGCTCGCGCGTGTGCGTACGTGCGGCGCATATGATCGCGATACACTGATCTATTCCTGCTGTCATCCCCACGGGTCTGTACATAGATTTTTTCTTAACACTTTGACAGCGACGTGGGCCACCGGCGGGCACGGAGGGGATTTCGTAATGCTGCTGACCGACGAACAGTCACAAACTCAGTTTCATGAATACTTAATCAAAACTTATTGAAGGGTCGATCCAGTTAATGCTTGCTGTTTTCAACATTGCTTACTATCATACAATTGACTTTATATTTGAGTTGATTATTAAATTTCAATTTTTACCTCCCGTGATCAAAGTGTTCATGTGATGCTACCGAAGCATGATTCACGGACTACACTCGCGTTTTATAACGAGTTCATGACACACTGACTACAACACCCGCGTTTTATAACGAGGTCATGACACACTGACTACAACACCCGCGTTTTATAACGAGTTCATGGCACACTGACTACAACACCCGCGTTTTATAACGAGTTCATGGCACACTGACTACAACACCCGCGTTTTATAACGAGTTCATGGCACACTGACTACAACACCCGCGTTTTATAACGAGTTCATGGCACACTGACTACAACACCCGCGTTTTATAACGAGGTCATGACACACTGACTACAACACCCGCGTTTTATAACGAGTTCATGGCACACTGACTACAACACCCGCGTTTTATAACGAGTTCATGGCACACTGACTACAACACCCGCGTTTTATAACGAGTTCATGGCACACTGACTACAACACCCGCGTTTTATAACGAGTTCATGACACACTGACTACAACACCCGCGTTTTATAACGAGGTCATGACACACTGACTACAACACCCGCGTTTTATAACGAGTTCATGGCACACTGACTACAACACCCGCGTTTTATAACGAGTTCATGGCACACTGACTACAACACCCGCGTTTTATAACGAGTTCATGGCACACTGACTACAACACCCGCGTTTTATAACGAGTTCATGACACACTGACTACAACACCCGCGTTTTATAACGAGTTCATGACACACTGACTACAACACCCGCGTTTTATAACGAGTTCATGGCACACTGACTACAACACCCGCGTTTTATAACGAGTTCATGGCACACTGACTACAACACCCGCGTTTTATAACGAGTTCATGACACACTGACTACAACACCCGCGTTTTATAACGAGTTCATGGCACACTGACTACAACACCCGCGTTTTATAACGAGTTCATGACACACTGACTACAACACCCGCGTTTTATAACGAGTTCATGACACACTGACTACAACACCCGCGTTTTATAACGAGTTCATGGCACACTGACTACAACACCCGCGTTTTATAACGAGTTCATGGCACACTGACTACAACACCCGCGTTTTATAACGAGTTCATGACACACTGACTACAACACCCGCGTTTTATAACGAGTTCATGACACACTGACTACAACACCCGCGTTTTATAACGAGTTCATGGCACACTGACTACAACACCCGCGTTTTATAACGAGTTCATGGCACACTGACTACAACACCCGCGTTTTATAACGAGGTCATGGCACACTGACTACAACACCCGCGTTTTATAACGAGTTCATGACACACTGACTACAACACCCGCGTTTTATAACGAGTTCATGACACACTGACTACAACACCCGCGTTTTATAACGAGGTCATGACACACTGACTACAACACCCGCGTTTTATAACGAGTTCATGATACACTGACTACAACACCCACGTTTTATAACGAGTTCATGGCACACTGACTACAACACCCGCGTTTTATAACGAGTTCATGGCACACTGACTACAACACCCGCGTTTTATAACGAGTTCATGACACACTGACTACAACACCCGCGTTTTATAACGAGTTCATGACACACTGACTACAACACCCGCGTTTTATAACGAGTTCATGACACACTGACTACAACACCCGCGTTTTATAACGAGTTCATGATACACTGACTACAACACCCGCGTTTTATAACGAGTTCATGGCACACTGACTACAACACCCGCGTTTTATAACGAGTTCATGACACACTGACTACAACACCCGCGTTTTATAACGAGTTCATGGCACACTGACTACAACACCCGCGTTTTATAACGAGTTCATGGCACACTGACTACAACACCCGCGTTTTATAACGAGTTCATGACACACTGACTACAACACCCGCGTTTTATAACGAGGTCATGACACACTGACTACAACTCCCGCGTTTTATAACGAGTTCATGACACACTGACTACAACACCCGCGTTTTATAACGAGTTCATGACACACTGACTACAACACCCGCGTTTTATAACGAGTTCATGGCACACTGACTACAACACCCGCGTTTTATAACGAGTTCATGGCACACTGACTACAACACCCGCGTTTTATAACGAGTTCATGACACACTGACTACAACACCCGCGTTTTATAACGAGTTCATGATACACTGACTACAACACCCGCGTTTTATAACGAGTTCATGATACACTGACTACAACACCCGCGTTTTATAACGAGTTCATGGCACACTGACTACAACACCCGCGTTTTATAACGAGTTCATGACACACTGACTACAACACCCGCGTTTTATAACGAGTTCATGACACACTGACTACAACACCCGCGTTTTATAACGAGGTCATGACACACTGACTACAACACCCGCGTTTTATAACGAGTTCATGACACACTGACTACAACACCCGCGTTTTATAACGAGTTCATGACACACTGACTACAACACCCGCGTTTTATAACGAGTTCATGACACACTGACTACAACACCCGCGTTTTATAACGAGTTCATGACACACTGACTACAACACCCGCGTTTTATAACGAGTTCATGACACACTGACTACAACACCCGCGTTTTATAACGAGTTCATGACACACTGACTACAACACCCGCGTTTTATAACGAGTTCATGATACACTGACTACAACACCCGCGTTTTATAACGAGTTCATGACACACTGACTACAACACCCGCGTTTTATAACGAGTTCATGACACACTGACTACAACACCCGCGTTTTATAACGAGTTCATGACACACTGACTACAACACCCGCGTTTTATAACGAGTTCATGACACACTGACTACAACACCCGCGTTTTATAACGAGTTCATGACACACTGACTACAACACTCGCGTTTTATAACGAGTTCATGACACACTGACTACAACTCCCGCGTTTTATAACGAGTTCATGACACACTGACTACAACACCCGCGTTTTATAACGAGTTCATGACACACTGACTACAACACCCGCGTTTTATAACGAGTTCATGACACACTGACTACAACACCCGCGTTTTATAACGAGTTCATGATACACTGACTACAACACCCGCGTTTTATAACGAGTTCATGATACACTGACTACAACACCCGCGTTTTATAACGAGTTCATGGCACACTGACTACAACTCCCGCGTTTTATAACGAGGTCATGACACACTGACTACAACACCCGCGTTTTATAACGAGTTCATGACACACTGACTACAACACCCGCGTTTTATAACGAGTTCATGACACACTGACTACAACACCCGCGTTTTATAACGAGTTCATGACACACTGACTACAACACCCGCGTTTTATAACGAGTTCATGACACACTGACTACAACACCCGCGTAACAAAACGGGCTTGTTCGCAACACTCACAACACACGAGTGTTGTAGTGAGGGAACCATGAGGCGACTACGTCACCATTTTGAGCTTTAGTTCACGTATAATCATGTTTTTTAGCAGCAGATTACTTGAATATCCGAAAAATATATATATGGTCGCCCCCATAAAAGTTCGTTAGAGATTTCATCCTCTACTCGCTGAAAATTTTCGAACTGCATTTGTAACTGTCCCAATCATCGAAAACATTATCTTACATAAAGTAGCAACATGTGCGTGGAAAGCAATTGGTGTATGCTTCCTTTACGTTAAACGTTTAGTGAGTGCCTCCATCGGAGCTTAATACTTGATTTAGCCTTCATTTCACATTAAGTTACGACACGAACCGAATTGGAACGCACTTCTTTATGTTAAATACGTGTTCCTTTAACGAGCGTAGTTGACTAACATCTGCGAATTACTACAGATGGAGCTCCTAATTCAACAGAATAAATTCTGTATCGAAACGGTCATTCTATACTATAATAAGAGCCACGTCCGTATGTCTGTCCGTCGGAAGCCAGCCGAAAGTGTGTGATGAGCGTATCTGTGATACAAGCTCCAGCCCTATATATTTTGACGGGCCGTGTTCACGCGGCCTCATTAACTCTCGAGAGATTGAATCTTTTTTATTTCTTACGGCCTTTCTTTCATTACGCCTTCTTTCTTATTTCAAATAAAAGGGGGTGAACTAGTCTATACAATAATAAGAGCTGAGTCCGTCTGTCCGTCTGTCCGTCCGAAGCCAGCCGAAAGTGTGTGATGAGCGTATCTGTGATACAAGCTCGGCCTCATAAACTCGTGAGAGATTGATTTTTTTTATTTCTTACTGCCTTCCCTTCATTTCGCCTTCCTTCTTATTTCAAATAAAGGGGGGTGGACTAGTTCCAATAATATTCCCAATTGCAATAGCTCCTCACATTGAATCTTTCGGTAAAAATTTCCATGATATGAAACTATAAACGACCATAGGGCTTTTAAGAGCCGGAAATGCTATGCAATACTCTCAAAATATCATAGTATGCTGCAGAACAATCTGTTCTCGACGTTAAATTCCTGAGTGAGCGAATTAGAATTCTGCTGATGTGATTGTGTGTAAAGTAGGAGTTTTACAGAGCCTTGAAATTTATCGTTAAATTCATGCTTCCTCTACTGAAAAAGCATCTAAAAAAAGGAAATTAAAATAAGATTTTTTTAGACAAAGTTTACTTGAAAAATACACGAAAAATAGATCACTGTGGATGGGCAACGAACGTTCGCGTAGGAAGCAAGCATAGTTCTGAAGAACAAGGCACGTCATCACTGAAGACTTAGCCGGGATAGACGGACTGCATAATGAGGGACGACAGCTCATTACTAGCAACAGGCTTCATCACTACGTACAGGCTTCATCTCTCCGTAGTACACGCTCTGCAGAGCTCCTCTCATCTATTGCAAGCATCACAGAGACAGCACCAAACGTACTCTCGTCTCGACTTGCTTTGTAAACGAGCAAATGTATATTTCTTATGCGTAACTGTGATACGATGAATTTGAATGCGTTTCTTATGCGTAACTGTGATACGATGAATTTGAATGCGTTTCTTATGCGTAACTTTGATACGATGAATTTTAATGCATTTCTTATGCGTAACTGTGATACGACGAATTTGAATGTGTTTCTTATGCGCAACTAAAATTTTTCAGCAAACATAAAAAATGAATTAAGAACAGAGAGCTGAAGGAGGGTTTTGAACAGAGGCTTGGTGATAAGAACATAAGAATGCGTAACTCTGATACGACGAATTTGAGTGCTCTTCTTACGTGTAGCTGTAATACGATGAATTCCATTCTATTTCTTGAGCACATTTGTGACATAAATAATTTGAATACATTTATTTCGCGTTAGTCATACAAAGAATCTCAGTGCGTTTTTTATGCGTGACAGTGATCGGAAAAATTTGAATTCTCTACCTTTTAAATTATTTGCTCGTTGGATATTTCTTACAGCTACCTTCATGGGACGAGCTGTGACTCAGGCTGTCGCCGACATCAGAGTGAGGAAGGAACTGCCACTCGCCAAAAAAGTTCAAAGAACACCTTAGTGTACAAATGTGACCAAAAATAAAACGTGTTAGAGCGGCTTAGAGAACTGGAATTCGAGAGCCACTCGTAAGGTAAAAGGCTAACTGCATGCAATGGAGCAGTAGAATGCTTTTGAGGGAGGGTGGTTCATTCTAGCTTACATTCAAGCAGCATTCATTCAAGGGTTCGTACAAGGATAAATTCAAGAGTTAATTTAAGGGTTAATTCAAGGGTAAATTCATGGGCAAAATCAAGGTTAAATACAAGGGTATATACAAGGGTAAATACAAGTGTTCTTTCAAGGGTAAATACAAGTGTTCTTTCAAAGGTAAATACAAGTGTTCTTTCAAGGGTAAATACAAGGGTAAATACAAGTGTTCTTTCAAGGGTGAATACAAGTGTTCTTTCAAGGATAAATACAAGTGTTCTTTCAAGGGTAAATACAAGGGTAAATACAAGTGTTCTTTCAAGGGTAAATACAAGTGTTCTTTCAAAGGTAAATACAAGTGTTCTTTCAAGGGTAAATACATGGGTAAACACAAGTGTTCTTTCAAGGGTAAATACAAGGGTAAATACAAGTGTTCTTTCAAGGGTGAATACAAGTGTTCTTTCAAGGATAAATACAAGTGTTCTTTCAAGGGTAAATACAAGGGTAAATACAAGTGTTCTTTCAAGGGTAAATACAAGTGTTCTTTCAAAGGTAAATACAAGTGTTCTTTCAAGGGTAAATACATGGGTAAATGCAAGTGTTCTTTCAAGGGTAAATACAAGGGTAAATACAAGTGTTCTTTCAAGGGTAAATACAAGTGTTCTTTCAAAGGTAAATACAAGTGTTCTTTCAAGGGTAAATACATGGGTAAACACAAGTGTTCTTTCAAGGGTAAATACAAGTGTTCTTTCAAGGGTAAATACAAGGGTAAATGCAAGTGTTCTTTCAAGGGTAAATACAAGGGTAAATACAAGTGTTCTTTCAAGGGTATATAGAAGGGTAAATACAAGGGTAAATACAAGTGTTCTTTCATGGGTAAATACAAGTGTTCTTTCAAGGGTAAATACAAGGGTAAATACAAGTGTTCTTTCAAGGGTAAATACAAGGGTAAATTCAAGGGTAAATACAAGTGTTCTTTCAAGGGTAAATACAAGTGTTCTTTCAAGGGTAAATACAAGTGTTCTTTCAAGGGTAAATACAAGTGTTCTTTTTAGGGTAAATACAGGGGTAAATACAAGTGTTCTTTCAAGGGTAAATACAAGCGTTCTTTCAAGGGTAGAAACAAGTGTAGATACAAGGGTTCATCCAAGTTCACCACGAGACAACCAGCTCACGCTGAGACGCAGGAAGCGCCCGTGAGAGACACGCTCGCAGCAACACGGTCTACGAGAGAAGCAATTAGTGAGCATTTCTGCTAATGGCCAGCTGAGCGCATGCGTCGCTTCTTGCTGTGTGCAGCAGCAAAATTTTAGAACTGACGAGTGAAGGAAGTTTTACGTTCGCTCTCATTGAAGTTTTTCTCGTTCACATGCTTGAGGTGTTCTGAAATTTGGTTAAGAATTTCATTTTCGTCCACGTGCGTTTGCTATTGTTAAGTTTGGTTATAGAAGTTATTTTCGTCTACGTACGTTTGCTTTTGTAAAATTAGGTTGTAAAGTTATTTTCGTCCACGAGCGTTTGCCATTGTTAAATATGGTTGCAGAAGTTATTTTCGTCCACGTCCAAGAATGCCCGTAGATTTAGCGTTCACAAGCAGCAGTTGACGGAAGCGTTGGTCCCCGCGTAGATTCCGGTCCTCTGCTCCCCAGCCTGATTCCCTCAAACGAAAAGCGATCAAATCTATACTATTACAAGAAGGGTGTCTGTCTGTCTCTCTGTCCGAAGCCAGCCGAAAGTGTGTGTTCGATGAGCGTATCTGTGATACAAGCTTCATCAACTCCACAATTTCCAGTGTATTAATCCATCAGATTCGAGTAGGAATGAATATCACATCGCATGAATTCTTAGGAAAAAGGAACATGTGTCATATGATTTGTCGAATATTATTATGCACTAGTCCACCCCCCTTCATTTTCGATAAAAAAGAGAGCGAAATGAGAGAAAGGTCGTAAGAAATTAAAAAATACAATCTATCGAGTTTTGCGCTACCTCTTGCTAGTACTATAGCGTGAGGTCTACCTCTAGCTAGTACTATAGCGTGAGGTCTACCACACTATGGCATGAGATCTACCTCTAGTTAGTACTATAGCGTGAGGTCTACCACACTATAGCATGAGATCTACCTCTAGTTAGTATATATATATAGCGTGAGGTCTACCACACTTTGGCATGAGATCTACCTCTAATTAGTACTATAGCGTGAGGTCTACCACACTATAGCATGAGATCTACCTCTAGTTAGTACTATAGCGTGAGGTCTACCACACTATAGCATGAGATCTACCTCTAGTTAGTACTATAGCGTGAGGTCTACCACACTATAGCATGAGATCTACCTCTAGTTAGTACCATAGCGTGAGGTCTACCACACTATAGCATGAGATCTACCTCTAATTAGTACTATAGCGTGAGGTCTACCACACTATAGCATGAGATCTACCTCTAGTTAGTACTATAGCGTGAGGTCTACCACACTAGAGCATGAGATCTACCTCTAGTTAGTACTATAGCGTGAGGTCTACCACACTATGGCATGAGATCTACCTCTAGTTAGTACTATAGCGTGAGGTCTTCCACACTATAGCATGAGATCTACCTCTAGTTAGTACTATAGCGTGAGGTCTACCACACTATAGCATGAGATCTACCTCTAGTTAGTACTATAGCGTGAGGTCTACCACACTATAGCATGAGATCTACCTCTAGTTAGTACTTTAGCGTGAGGTCTACCACACTATAGCATGAGATCTACCTCTAATTAGTACTGTAGCGTGAGGTCTACCACACTATAGCATGAGATCTATCTCTAGTTAGCACTATAGCGTGAGGTCTACCACACTATAGCATGAGATCTACCTCTAGTTAGTACTATAGCGTGAGGTGTACCACACTATAGCATGAGATCTACCTCTAGTTAGTACTATAGCGTGAAGTGTACCACACTATAGCATGAGATCTACCTCTAGTTAGTACTATAGCGTGAGGTCTACCACACTATAGCATGAGATCTACCTCTAGTTAGTACTATAGCGTGAAGTGTACCACACTATAGCATGAGATCTACCTCTAGTTAGTACTATAGCGTGAGGTCTACCACACTATAGCATGAGATCTACCTCTAGTTAGTACTATAGCGTGAGGTCTACCACACTATAGCATGAGATCTACCTCTAGTTAGTACCATAGCGTGAGGTGTACCACACTATAGCATGAGATCTACCTCTAGTTAGTACTATAGCGTGAAGTGTACCACACTGTAGCATGAGATCGACATCTAACTACATATAGTACTATAGCATGAGGTTAGGTTACTAATGGACATTACTTTTTTCCATACATACAAATTTAGCGATAAACACTTAATTTTTGCCTCTCAAACTGCACTTGGGTAGGTGGTATATGCGGTAGACCTCACGTTATAATGGTACCTAAACAGGATCTGTTGCTCACCTTTCAGCAAATGTTAGAGATTTAATGACTTTGGGCTCCGTATTCAGAATCTTTGAAGAGGAATTCATTGAGCGAAGTGCCTTTACTATCATAGCATCACAGAGATCGCTATCGCGTGGCTTGTTCATGGGGAAGTGCTAAGGTGCGATCCGGTGGGGATTATGAGGATCTGTGCCCATTGTCAACAGGAAGTGTGTGGTGCCAACCAAGCGTGGTTTTTTGCAGGCCTCGACAATGCCGGCATTACTGAGTTTGCATACAAAGAGATGTTACATTAAGACGAAAAATTCCGAAGTTACAGGGATGTTGCGATAGTTTAACATCGTACTTCCGAAGTGACAATTTAACAATTTTTAAACAATTTAAACAATTTATTTACCACAGGTGATACAGAGGTAGAATTTTTCTTAAGTCTAGTACAATGGTCAAATTTGAGTATAGCTACCTGTGGGCCCGAATAAGTTCAGCGACTTCTAGGGCATCCTACCATCACGTTATTCTAGGGTGTACAAAAATGTTTAACCTAGTTCACTTAACCTAGTTTCGCATTAGACTGATCATTGAGATAATTAGCTCGATATTTTATGCTGTATTTTTTTATGACATACTCATGGTGTACGTGTACCTCCTCTGAAACATGTAAGTTGAGAGTTGAGAAGAAAAAAGATGTTCTTCTAACTTGACTATGAAAATTAATTACGTATCATCGTTATATGGAATTTCTCCTTCACCATGACGCTGAAAAAAAACATGTGCTTTCATTTTAGTGCTGTGAACAATAATCGTACATAATAATTACATTGAATTTCTCCTTCACCATCACACTGAAAAAAAACATGTGCTTTCATTTCAGCGGGATTTATTTACGACGAGTTTGACGTGAATATCCGACTAAGGCATGCGAAGAGGGTGCGAAAATTCAGCACGGAGTATGGTAAACATCGAAGCCGTGTTTAGGGCTCATTTATGGGACTTAACGGACAAGACAGATGAGGCGACGGGTCGAGAAGCATCAGATGAATTAGGTGCCAACGTTGCGTCAGGTGCCAAAACTAAGTGCCTGAGCCGGCGCATGTGACACCTGAATGACACACTCACGACACACTTGACACAGAGTAGACACGTCGCGAGATTCATTACAAGGGCGAGCTCAGCTTTGACAGCGCGGTTAAAAAATTTAGCATAAAAAATGCAAGCAACTTGTGAGGGAGGAGGGTGCTCTGCTTGCGATATTCTGGCTACCGCCAAAACGCGTCCGACTTTGTTTTACTCTCGTCAAAAAATTTCTTCAGAGTCACGCAAACGTTCATAACATATATTATTTTATAAAAATCTGGTGCTTGTATTGGTCCATCATCATCAAAAATGTTTCGCAGTCACGCAATCGTTCATTAACCTTTTTTTAATAAAAATCTGCTGCTTGTGTTGGATCGACCGTCATAAAATTGGCTTCAAAGTCCCGCAGACGTTCACAAACATTCAATTAATTTAATAAAAAACATGTGCTCGTATTTGGTTGAACATCATAAAATTTGCTTCAAAGTCATGCAAGCGTTACAAAACATAAAATTAATTTTATAAAAATCGGCTGCTTGGATTATGTCCACCATCATACAGTTCGCTTGAAATCACGCAAACGTTTAACAACATCCATTAATTTCATAATAAACAGATTTTTGTTCAGCGAAAATGTTTTCCCGGTTTTCCAATAGTGAATAAGAAATTTTCCACGAGACAATTTATTGTTATTTTGAACGTAGTTATTGGCTGGATACAAAATTCTAAATAGCAAAATAGAAACTTAAACAATAACCCCCGCTTCTGGAACCGTAGCTGAAAATTAATTTCATTCACAAAAATAAAACATCCGTCGACAAAAATGTTCCCGAATTCAACAACAACATTTCCATCTTTTTAAATCACATCGCTTGTCGTGGCATGTATTTATATACCCAGTCCAACTTTTTCACCGGAGCATGCATGTTTTTCGCAGCCCATGCGATTTAATGACTTGGGCACCTAAAAACATGCATGCAGGCGGCGAAAAAGTTAGACGGTAGAGCAGCTCAATACCATCGTCTGGTAAATTACCGAATATTAAAATTTCCATTAGTACCTTGTATTGCATTGATTTCACGATAGTGGAAAATAGTTGATAAATTTAGAAGATGCTAATAAAAGGTATAGAATTAAAAGTCTTGAAATTGTTCACGAGCACGAAAACTGTACGAGTGCGAGAGTTATGAAGAAATAATTATAAGGCATAAATAGTAAATCAACTTTTTTTCACTATTATTATGATTTTTTTTAGGCAAAATGCACTCTATTTAAAATGATAAAGTGTATAAGGGGTATGAGGTTCATAAAAACTGAAGGAATTAGTAGAGCGGGTATAAAGTATTTTGTATAATTTGAATCTAACTCAAGAAAAAATCACGGTGCTGATCGGAACCTGTCAGAAACGTATGGCTGTTAAGAGTAATACCTTAATAATAGAAACTGAACATGATTTCAAAAAATGACAGCATATTTGAATGAACATCACTCATTAGAGTATACGTTAAGTTGAAGGCTGTGTTCAAAACCCCCAAAAAGAAACAGATTATCAATCAAGTATAAAATGAAATAAAAAATACCTTTCATGGTTTAAACTTTTTTCAATTCAATTTTTTAAAACTGAATCACTTTACGAAATTTTTTGCGACGATTACAGTAATACTGCATCTCAACTAGGAATTATCGTGGAGGTACTGTCATAATAACATGGGGTTGTACTATCATTTGGCGTCAAATGATGTTTTCCTATCCTGGGGTTGTACTATCATTTACTGTCGCATGACGGTTTTATATCCTGGGGTTGTGCTATCATTTGCTGTTGTATGACGCTTTTCTATACTGGGGTTGTGCTATCATTTGCTGTTGTATGACGCTTTTCTATGATGAGGTTGTACTATCATTTACTGTCGCATGACGGTTTTATATCCTGGGGTTGTGCTATCATTTGCTGTTGTATGACGCTTTTCTATGATGAGGTTGTACTATCATTTACTGTCGCAAGACGGTTTTATATCCTGGGGTTGTGCTATCATTTGCTGTTGTATGACGCTTTTCTATACTGGGGTTGTGCTATCATTTGCTGTTGTATGACGCTTTTCTATACTGGGGTTGTGCTATCATTTGCTGTTGTATGACGCTTTTCTATACTGGGGTTGTGCTATCATTTGCTGTTGTATGACGCTTTTCTATACTGGGGTTGTGCTATCATTTGCTGTTGTATGACGCTTTTCTATCCTGGGGTTGTACTATCATTTGCTGTTGTATGACGCTTTTCTATGATGAGGTTGTACTATCATTTACTGTCGCATGACGGTTTTATATCCTGGGGTTGTGCTATCATTTGCTGTTGTATGACGCTTTTCTATACTGGGGTTGTGCTATCATTTGCTGTTGTATGACGCTTTTCTACACTGGGGTTGTGCTATCATTTGCTGTTGTATGACGCTTTTCTACCCTGGGGTTGTACTATCATTTGCTGTTGTATGACGCTTTTCTATACTGGGGTTGTGCTATCATTTGCTGTTGTATGACGCTTTTCTATTCTGGGGTTGTGCTATCATTTGCTGTTGTATGACGCTTTTCTATACTGGGGTTGTGCTATCATTTGCTGTTGTATGACGCTTTTCTATACTGGGGTTGTGCTATCATTTGCTGTTGTATGACGCTTTTCTATACTGGGGTTGTGCTATCATTTGCTGTTGTATGACGCTTTTCTATTCTGGGGTTGTGCTATCATTTGCTGTTGTATGACGCTTTTCTATACTGGGGTTGTGCTATCATTTGCTGTTGTATGACGCTTTTCTATACTGGGGTTGTGCTATCATTTGCTGTTGTATGACGCTTTTCTATTCTGGGGTTGTGCTATCATTTGCTGTTGTATGACGCTTTTCTATTCTGGGGTTGTGCTATCATTTGCTGTTGTATGACGCTTTTCTATTCTGGGGTTGTGCTATCATTTCCTCTTCCATGATACTTTTCCATAGCAAACATATTTCTGGATTTTCAACAAGATTTTCAGCAATTAACATCATTAGGACTCCTAAAGAAGATGAATAAGTAAAACAATGAGTGCAATGATTATTCAGAATTTCAGGGGAATATAAGAGAAGAGAATATTGAACGTTTTAATATTAAAACGATTTAATTAGGTTCATTAAATTATTTTAAGCCTTCCTATCCACAGCAAAGGTGTTCCAAAGAGAAGAAAAAGAAGGCACCATTTAGTATAGAGTTGACGGAACGGGGAATCTTTGCACAAGGTCGAGCTTCTGCGCAAGATCTCTTCCACTTACAAACAGCAAGTTAGGAAACGAATTTTGAAGCAAGATAAAAGCTAAAGAAAAAAGTAGTAGGTGATAAAAACAGGACAGCAGTGAACCGAGAACCAACTGTTCGCAACCGAATAAAAGCTTTTTCAATTCCAACATAAGGCCTACTTAACCTTCAGCTCGGAACTTCACATTTTTCCCCTGGTCTACAGACACCACAAGTGTCTCCATCAGAATGGTAAATCCACGAGTATATTCTATTATTTGCCGAAGCGTCGCGTTAGAGTTCGTCGACGTAAAATCCAGGTGACGAATTTAGCTCGCTTTTTGAATTGACAAATGTCTTGGCCGGTGTACTGAAGAGTTCGTTTAGAGATGCAAATGCCCTCTGGAATGACCTCAGGAATAAAATTATTCGCTGGAGACAGTTGGAAATTTTTTAGCTGTATTCGATAACTGATTAAGTCCTCTTAAAGATTTCAATCTAATTCATGAAGCTCATATTTTATTGTTAGTTATTTGAAATAATTCAGAAAGGGTGAAACTTCATGACAATCTTGCGTTCCACGAAGTAATGCATATTTAAAATACGATGTTCGAACAGTGTTACGGATATTGATTTGAGCTACTGCTTAACATCAGCGTTTCTTTGTTTCTAAACGTTTGTTCAAAATTTATTAAAAACAAATAACTAATCTTCAATAGTTATGAAAAATATTTCATTTTTTCGAAATCAGATGAAAGAAATTTAAACAAATCGCTTTTCAACTGCCAGTTCAAAAGTTAATAGGAACAAGTTCCTAAATTCAATAGGAGTTAGCAGTATTTCATTTATCTCCAACCAGATAGTAGATACCCAAACGAAACGTTAACAGAAAATATGACCAACAAATCACTGAATAGAATGCTCAACGGAGACTTTAGATCCATCTCAGCCGGCTATTCAAATGCCAGCTCGGAAAAAACTCAGCTGCAATGTTGCCAAAAAAAAACACATATGCATAAATAGAGCCCCCAACAAAAGTGAGCCGAATTCTTGACTCGGAATTGTACTCTTAAATGGGCACCTGACGATCTGGAGAGCACCATCTAATCGAGTTGCTATGTCGGCAGGTGATAAGGAACAGCATGGAATCTCTGGACGAGGCTGCGAGGCAATGTTCACTTGTTAAGGAGCTAATTACTCCAAAGCCAGAGATAAACCTACGCCGCCTCGCAACCTTCCTTCCAGAGACGCGAGAAAAACTTGGAACTTCTCCTGCGATTTGATTGAGCATTTGAGGATCGTGCGATCGCTTGCGTGGGTGACATTATGCTGGAAGAATGTGCTGTAGCTTGGGCCGTCGATACATACATTCAATTGAACTTGTTCTTTTAATTAGGGCCTTGATTGCTGCTCGTGCCACTCTGCTGGTCAAAACTTCGCAGTCAAGAAACTATGAAAGCTGGAAATTTTTAGCCTCTTTTAGCGTGTCCTTCAGAAGTGAAATGTTATGCTTGACCTTTGTATCATTGTTCTCCACGATTTTTGAAGCATGGGAACTTGAGAATAGAAATATTGAAACTTTTTTCTTTTAGAGTCTACACGTAAGGTATGTGGTATTTTTTTAAGAATAAAATTACACGATAATAGTCGAAAGAATCCGATAACAAAAAAAAGTGTAAAATATACGTGCAGAATCAATTTGACTAGACTCAACTAGAAGTAAGTTAATGTAATATAAGAGTTCTTCGAAAATTCTTTGAGGTTTTTGCGCTTTGCTGTGTCTTGACGGTATTTATATTCAGTACGCTTGGAAGCTTAGCACTTTTGATACTACTTTAGTGCCACTTTCCTCCACTCTGAAATTTCCAGGACATCTTTCGAATTATAAAAAACAGAATAACCTGCCGCACAATGCAATCTAATTCACTCACAAAAATATAACATTTCAATTTCTCATTTCAATGACTATCTTTCAGCGAATGACTCAACTTCTCTCAAAACGCCGTTTAACGTTTAACAAAAATGAACTATAATTTCGCGTCAATAAACAGAAATGCCGATAATTTGGTTCAGGTGCCATGGAGGTTGACGGTGCTCTCCCTAATAATTTCTCCACCGTCACCGCTCCCGAATTCATCCATCAAGTCCCCAATCATGAAACACACAAGTCGACGACGTTTTCCCCACTGCATGACGTATAATTTCGGAGACACTGTCGCGGCATTAGCTCTAGACGCTTTGTGGAACATTCGACCGCAAGTTACAGCCCTATCTAGTTGATGGAGACAGCGATGCGCTGAGCGGAAGTTCTTTTGTTAACCTGGCTGTTATTGCAGAGGCATCTGCTGGAGGCACCGCAAACTAACGTGACAACATTCTCTGGGTCGACGTAAAGAGCAATGCAAGTGTGGTGACGGCATCGTAAACGGCGTCGTCTACACTGCTGCCACTTGACACGTACTCTCTCTAAAAGTTCAGGATTCTTTTGTTTCGCCCTAGAGTGAAAATGAGCGCTTCCACGTATGTCTGAACTGATATTTAAGAATCTCTAGTCGTTTTGTTGCAATCCGCTCGCGAATTTGAGAGGGCATTGAGGGGCTTAATTCCGGATGAAACTTAACGAAAAGCCTACGTTTTGGTTCTGAATTATGTTTCTAAAATGTCACTGGACAAATCGAGAAAATTTAACCTATATTTACAACCATGATGAGTTCGTACGAGGTTCTTTGATTGGGAGTACCAAACTATTTGCTTCATTCTGCTTTGAAATTATGGCAGTTAACGGGCATCGTTCCTTTCTAGATAAGTTTGCAATTGAAGTAATAATATTGTGATTAGGCGTGTTGCGCTAACTTACCACGCGTGATGGGTTCAAATATGCACAAGTTTTTGCCATATTTTGAACAAAACATTTTCATTATAAGCGATGACAAATACTTGATGAAAATCGATACAAAACTAGATTATACAATGGTCATTCAAGGAGTATGAAGATCTTTGTTCAATTTATTCGAAACATTTTTATTTTTCAGCAAAAGAAAATTTCTATCGTTCTGCTCAATTTTACGCACTCTTTATTTAAAGAACAAATATTCACGTTGGCGTTACCGTGGGCTTACAAGAATAGGTCTTATAATCTTAGACTTTGAGTTACGACCTTGTGTTATTGACCCTAAACATTCTACACATACAAGCTACTTCCAAATTTTTGGCTGTTAATTTGGCTGTTAATTTCCCCTTATAACGTTGACAATGTTTCCGAAGTCGTGTACACTTTCAACATGATTCTTCGTTTATTACAAAATTACATATACGCTTGACAATTTTTAGGGGGATTTTTAGAACGATAAAAAGATGTAATTTTTAAGGGGATTTTTAGAACGATAAAAAGATGTATGAATACCGATTAGCGATTGAGAATTGTATAGCTCCAGCTTTAAGTTTGATGCTAACAAGCTACAGTTAAACCTAATATGTCATAGTGTTAGTTTGTATTTACCACTATGATACGTCATGTTTAACTTTAACTGAATATTAGAGAGAAGGGATCAATTTATTTCTCGTTACGTTACTCACTTACTCACTTATTTCCTCACTTACTAACTCACTTACTCGCTTACTTACTAACTTACTCACTTACTCGCTTACGTTAAGAAAGCCGTCACTCAAAGTTCTACAGAATGAGTAGCATCATCCTTGAATGGAATGAGTAGCCCTTCATAGAAGGCTATTCAAAGAGAGTACACTTTCTTCTTCGTAAAATTAGAAACTTTTGCATTCAAAATGAAGGCAACTCCTCTGAATCCAAAGGAAGTATTTAAGTAAATGTTCCCCAGTTCGTTATGGAAATGAATATAGATATAAACTGATTATTACGTGTGTTGTTGTCGCTCAGATGAATGATCACAATATTGCTCAGATGAAAAATTCTCCCACTATGAATAGAAAACCTTATTTATCTGGAGAAACTCTCCTTGAAATAGTTCCTTCGAATTTAATCCCATGAATAGAAAACTCCATTCATCTTCTTAATTCTCCATGAAATAGTTCCTCAGAATTTAATCCCATAAATAGAAAACTCCATTCATTTGTAGAAGCTCTCCCTGAAATTATACAAAGAATTTAACATTGAATTTACCCCCATGAATAGGAATCTCCATTCATCTGCAGAAACTCGCCCTGAAATGGTTACATCGAATTTCTTGAAAAACAACTTCTGATCGAGATCGACAGGGGCAGGCAGGCCTGTGCGAGTGTGGAGGTGGTCTGTCAGGTGGTGGCCCCGCAGCTGCTTCCTGTGTGTGGTTTCGGCCTCCTTTGCCTACCATCGGCCGGCAACACGCACAAATGTTGCGTTTTTCTGTAATAAATTATTTATTTTTATTGTGTTAGGCTGGCAACACGCACAAATGTTGCGTTTTTCTGTACGAATAATTTATTTTCATTGCGTCAGGCTGGCAACAGGCACAAATGTTGCGTTTTCTGTACGAATAATTTATTTTCATTGCGTTAGGCTGGCAACACGAATAAATATTGCGCTTTTCTGTTGGAATGAATTATTTTCATTTTGTTAGGCTGGCAAAATAAATAAATATACATTTTTTTCCTTACGAATCAGTTATTTTTATTGAGTTAGGCCCGCAGCAGAAATAAATATGGCGGTTTTCCGTATCGACCATTTATTTTTATTGCGTTACGCCGACAACACAAATCTGCATTGCGTTTTGTTGTGTGTTTGATGTCTTTTTATTGTGTTAGGTCCGCAATATGATTGAAAATGCGTTTTTCTGTAATGAATTATTCATTTTTATTGTGTCAGATCCGCAATACGATTAAATATGCGTTTTTCTGTAATGAATTATTTACTTAAATTGTGTTAGGCCCGAAACACGAATAATTATTATTTTTTTCCTGTATCAAGGTTATAGTTTTAACGCTTTATGCGCAGGCTATATCAATAAATGTTACTTTTTTCTGAGTGAATACTCCAATTTTATTGCGTTAATCTAGAAAAATGAGTAAATACTTTTTGTGAGTGAATGCTTCAATTCAATGCATTTTGTAGGCCAGAGCAAATTATGTGTTCAGCATTTAGGTTTTTGGCCACATATCATGTATATAATGCTTGGCAAATGCCCTTTCTTATGTTGGGCAAATGTGAGGTAATGTAATACCTTTGTATTGCATGCAATATATTTGTGAGGTAACCATAATACCTTTTCCAACGTGTGGTAAATGTGAGGAAAATGCCTTTTCTAACGTGTGGCGAATCCCTTTTTGGCTAAATTTCAGGTATCTAATATGGGGCAAATGTATTTTTGGCTAAATTTCAGGTATCTAATGTGGGGCAAATGTATTTTTGGCTAAATCTCAGGTATCTAATGTAGGGCAAATGTATTTTTGGCTAAGTTTCAGGTATCTAATGTGGGGCAAATGTATTTTTGCTAAATTTCAGGTATCTAATATGGGGCAAATGTATTTTTGGCTAAATTTCAGGTATCTAATGTGGGGCAAATGTATTTTTGGCTAAATTTCAGGTATCTAATGTAAGGCAAATGTATTTTTGGCTAAATTTCAGGTATCTAATGTGGGGCAAATGTATTTTTGGCTATATTTCAGGTATCTAATGTGGGGAAAATGTATTTTTGGCTAAATTTCAGGTATCTTATGTGGGGCATACGTATTTTTGGCTGAATTTCAGGTATCTAATGTAGGGCAAATGTATTTTTGGCTAAATTTCAAGTATCTAATTTAAGGCAAATGTATTTTTGGCTAAATTTCAGGTATCTAATGTAGGGCAAATGTATTTTTGGCTAAATTTCAGGTATCTAATGTGGGGCAAATGTATTTTTTGCCACGTATTAGGTATCTAACGTATAGCGAATGCATTTCTTTAGAAGTGCCCCGAAAATGACAATAGGTAGTTTTCTGCTAGTTATTTTCAATTTCTTGAGTGAATTTTTTTTCTCTGACTTCATTCAGCTGTCATTTTTCCTCACGCACTATTCGCACAAGTGACACATAGCCTCAACTTTTGAATTGTGGCACTGACAATTTTTGCGTAGAATAACCACATGTGATGTTGATTATTAAACTTTAGGTAATGCAATTAACCTTTTAATACTTCATTTTTAAAACTGATTAGTTTTCGTCTGCTTTTCGATTCAACTCCATAAAAAGTTCTCCTAATAATCTTCTTCATTAAATAAAGTTGTGTACATCGCTTGAGTCCACTTTTCAAGCTGGAGAGGCACCTCTGTATATCCGCACACCTCTAAACTTTCCCCATGAAAAATACACCCGAGAACAACGAAAAAATTCGATGAAGACCTGCTACGTGCGCCCCATAACATTTTGAAGAAAAATATGCCCCCAAACAGCGGAAAGAAAATTTAAAAAATAACACACGTGGAAAGCAAAACTTTCCGTATGAAAAAGGTTCTCGCAATTGAGGTAATTTTTTTTTCTACGAAAAACTGCTCTCAGGTGAAATTAAATTATTTTCGGGAAATAATTTACGTTAAATAGGGAGATTGTAACAGATTGTTCCACAATACAGAGCGCGGAAGTTTCGAATTTTGTCCTCTGTTTACTAATATAAGCAAGATGTTGAATTTTGCCTCATGTTAGTACTGAATTCAGAGCTTGGACGGTGACACCCAACAAACACACCAAGCAAAGCAACTAGATTATTTTGAATCCCTGTTAGTAATCTTAATGAAATGCAGTATATTTGCACGTAAACCTATATTTTATAGTATAGTTTACATTTCACGTAGATAGGTAAATTAGCATTATAGTATCTATTTACTTCTGCCAGTAAGGACACACGTTCCCGACCCGTAACTCTACGAAGATATAATCAATTTATTATTTCAGTTCCCGGGACTGGGTGAGGTCACCGTTTGTTTCGCCCCATGTCCAAGCAAACGGACTCGCGGCTGCAATAATTAATCTTACGAGAGTAAATACACAAACCGAGCGATAAGAATGACTTGAGGGAAAGACTGATGATGATGCCGGGCTCTCAGCACGCACTCGGACCCTCAAAATGAAGCAAGTCGAGCTCTAATTAATGCGCAGCTTTTGTCCACACATGTGGGTGTCGAAATGCGACTTTCAGACTTAGCTTTTCATAACTTGCTTTATCGTTTCAACGTCAGCATTTGTATACTCATGTTGCTGTTATTATAACCCTAGTCATTATACTGGAACTGGCTTCACGTCGTCACCGATGTCATGGTGAGGATGGAACTGCCACTCGGTGGTGAACTTCAAAGATCACATAAGCGGAGAAATTTCATACGTTAACTGCGGCGTGTTAAGTAGAAGTTCTATATTCAATTCAAATTAGAGTTTATATTAGAGGTTAATTTTGAAAACAAAGAACATGTATTGAATAGGTCGAGCCTTCTTTCAGTTTTCCTTAAGTATTTATGAAAATTTGATTTCTGACTGCTAGTCGGTCAACGTTATGAAAATCCACTCAGTGACCACCGGTGGGTCACGTCGCACCCAAAATGTCGATATGAAATAGAATATATTGGAGATATTTTTAGGAATATGGTTAATGCATATGATTTTTAGGAATAGGGTTAATTAAAAGGTTGAGGCCGCAACATGAGAGCTCGGACGATTTAATAACTTTTAATGACGGTTTTTATATGTAATGGCGTTAACAAGACATGGAAACTTTTGTACGGCATTCCTTTAAATGTGTGCTGAAACGCTCGCATAAATGAGAGCCCTAAATTTCAGTATTCTGATAATCAAATTTCCACCTTAGAAATAAGCCATGATGCATTTTGTAAGAATATTTTCACTGATCACACTGTCGCTGAGTGAAATTGGATAATTTTCAAACCTGCAATTCGAAGTAACGTTCTGCTAACAATTCCAAATAGTATGCTGATGACTCCAAGCAGTCCTCATCATTCGAAGTGGTATTCTTACAATTTTCAGTAGTATGCTGAAGTTATTATTACTATTATTATTGTCACTATCCGCAGCAGTATATTTATCAGTCATTCACAACACGCGTAATTAGATCGCTCTACACAACAGCAGATACTTTTTAAGAGTAAAACAAAGTTCCACGATACGTTTGAGGAAAATAATGGCATAAAAGGTTTAGAGACCTTTAATGATAAAATTATAATCCATGGTGGACAATCACGGTAATTTTTAACAGTTAACGAAACGAAAATAGTTATTTCGGCCCCGAAATTGAAATAAATATTGTCACTCAAGTGCACGATCAAAAAATAACAAGCGTGTAACGCGATTGCAAGAAATGAAATCAGAACATGAAAAAACATCTAACGGTACCACAAAAACAACAATTCAGCAGAGCATAAGAAAAAAAATCACTACTAATCTTTCAAAAAAATCATGAAAAATAGCCTGGAAAATTCCAAGGAGAACGGAAATATATTTTCCATAATTCCATAAATTTCATGAACAGACTGACTATAGCAAAACTCTCACACCGATCACGGAAGGATAACAAAACTCTCAGGCCGATCACGGAAGGATAACAAAACTCTCACACCGATCACGGAAGGATAACAAAACTCTCACACCGATCACGGAAGGATAACAAAACTCTCAGGCCGACCACGGAAGGATAACAAAACTCCCACACCGATCACGGAAGGATAACACAACTCTCACACCGATCACGGAAGGATAACAAAACTCTCACGCCGATCTCGGAACCATAACAAAAATTCTGCGGAAGGAGAACCAGCGATCGAGGAAGGATAACCGACTCCAATCGCTGAAGGATAACAAAAGTTCCACGCTGCACAGCAGCCCGAAACGTATGTTGAGAACAGTCGTGGCGGTGAGCGTGCGTTACATCGGTAGTGCATTAGGCGACTACGCCCGTCTGAGCAACGCTGTGGTGGTCGCAGCAGGACCTCTGCCTCTGGTGACTCCTTGGGGCGTGAGCATTGCTGCGACTTCTGCTCTCGTCACTGAAATGCACTGGGTGTGAGGGTAATGTGCTGGGTGTGAGGGTAATGTGCTGGGTGTGAGGGTAATGTGCTGGGTGTGAGGGTAATGTGCTGAGTGTGAGGGAAATGTGCTGGGTGTGAGGGTAATGCGCTGGGTGTGAAGGTAATACGCTGGGTGTGAGGGTAATGTGCTGGGTGTGAGGGTAATGTGCTGGGTGTGAGGGTAATGTGCTGGGTGTGAGGGTAATGCGCTGGGTGTGAGGGTAATGCGCTGGGTGTGAGGGTAATGCGCTGGGTGTATGGATAATGCACTGGGTGTGAGGGTGATGCACTGGGTGTAAAACTTTTTACCTTTGACTACGGTGTGACCCACCGGTGGTCACTGTGGGATTTTCATGATGATGCTGACCGACCAGCAGTCACAAACTTAATTTTTATAAATACTTAATCAAAACTAAATGAAGGTATGATCTAATTAACATTTTTGACTGTGACGTGAGCCACTGGTGGTCACTGTAGGATTTTCATAGCGCTGTTGACTGACCAGCAGTCACAAGTTCAATTTTCATAAATACTCGCCAAGTTAAACAAGTTAAATGAAGGTGCGATCCAGTTAATGTTTGCTACTTTAAAAATTGCCAACTAAAATTGACAATAAATTTGAGTTGAACATTGAACTTCAGTTTAAACCATAGTGGTTAAGGTGTTAACACGTGGTTTTCGATACAACCCATCGATAGGTCGTGCATAAGTTCTTCCTGGTGCGAAACAACCCATCGATGGGTCGTTTGAAATTTTTTTAACAATCTTTTAAAACTAATGGCATGTAATAGACCTAGCTAATTTCTGGTATTTATAAAATTGATAACAACTTCTGACAATATTTGAGTTGAATATTGAACTTCGGTTTAACCGATGGCAGTTAACGTGTCAAACTTCGGCGCCTCAAACCTCCGCTTCATGGAAGTGCAAAAAGCGGTAGACGCCGTGCGATTGCGAGAGGCAAATGCCAGAAAACCGGACTGAAGCGTGTTGCAAAACTTCACAATTTCCATTGAACAAAATGCCAGAGTAGCAGAAATTGGAGATCGCTGTTCTACGAGAGCACCACATTTAACAAGCGCGAAACGTTTTTTAAAGTTTTATGCTATCCATCCAACAGAAGGTTTCCCTGCATTTGTCCTATGGATGGAAGGATGTTGAAAAAATTGGAAAGGCGTATAAAGCGAAAAAATCTCAGCGAGAAGGGACACATGCATCTGAATTTCATATTCCTATCCATGTGTACAAATCAAATGATTTCAAATTGGCAAAAATACTTTGTGTTTTTAGTGTTGAACTAATTTTGTTGTATATCATTGTTTAGCCATTGAAATGGTTTAAAAAATTAAAATGACTATATTTCACAGGAATTCGAGTTAGAGTTTTTAAATTGTTTAACCCCTTTCAAAAGCATTTGTTCCTCAAAATACATTTTATGATTCAATTATTCACCTATCACGCGTTAGCGGGAGTAATTGCTTCCATTAACATTTCCAATAACACAGAAGTCATGAAAACCCTACTATTGTCTTCATGAAGTGGATTGCCGCAAGCAGTCAGCACTATAAAAAATGTGTTAAAGCACTGGAAAATATTGAGCAACACCCAAGTTCTCACAAAGCAACTCCACCCGTTGTGGGTCAAGTCAATAAGGTCAAGGTCCACTTGTCTACGTGGGTGTAGAAGTGAAAATGTTCTTCAACACTTTAACCTGATCTCTGAACTTGACAGAGTTTTACTGTCAAGTTAAGACGTTGTCTGCGTATTGGGACTTGGTGAACCTCTTGGGAAATTTCTCCTTTGCGTGTCGGTATAAATGAGCGCCATTTCAGTTATTTCAAAACATTTTTTAGAATAAAATTTATCGCACGAGGTTAAGCACTGTCAGGTTTTTACAGTTTTCATACTTCTAAGAAAAAACAGAAATATTATTCGAGCTTTAAAGTCTGATTTTCAACTCTGCTACTAACAACCTAACTTAAATGAGTAGTTTAGCCGATCTGAGGAGCACGTACTTTTCTCGGCTTCATCACTCCCTTGTTTAAATTTCTCTGTTTAAAGTTTCGGGCTTTATATATATTTACTGGTCTTGTTTTCTAATCGTTACAACGACTCCAATGTTTCTCTCTATATTACATAACACCTATAAAATTGAACAAATCCCCGCTGAAGACAGATCTGTTCAAATCGAATTTGTTCAGGCGCTCGCACTAAGCAGTTTCGTGTCCCGTCACACACTCTCCCGTCCGATGGCATGTAAAATCGTTTAATACGTTGACTACCTAGTAGTTCATAAGAGTACCTCTTAGTTCACATTCAAGCACCGATATAACGTGTAAGAATTGAATTATTTCGGAACTTTTTTCCTAATAATTTTAGTGTACGAACTAAAATTTTATCGATCAATTATATTTTTCATACTTAGAAAAGATAGAAATGTTTTCGAGCAGTAAAATCCGTTTTTCATTCCTGTTACTTCCATAACCTAACCTATCGTAGTTACTGAACAAACGTTGTTAACGTGTTAATTCATTGTACCCACTACTAGCAAGAAGACCTGCCGAACTTGGTGAATTCAAGAGGTCCTACAAGAAGAGGTCCTGCACAACAAGAGGTCCTACAAGAAGAGGTCCTGCACAACAAGAGGTCCCACAAGAAGAGGTCCTGCACAACAAGAGGTCTTACAAGAAGAGGTCCTGCACAATAAGAGGTCTTACAAGAGAGGTCCTGCAGAACAAGAGGTCCTGCAGAACAAGAGGTCCTGCAGAACAAGAGGTCCTGCAGAACAAGAGGTCCTGCAGAACAGGAGGTCCAACGAGAGAGCTATTGCAGAATAAGAGATATTCAAGAAGTCCTGCAGAACAAAAGGTCCTACTAGAGAGGTCCTACAGAACAAGAGGTCCTACAAAAGAGGTCCTGCAGAACAAGAGGTCCCACAAAAGAGGTCCTGCAGAACAAAAGGTTCTACAAGAGATGTCCTTCAGAACAAAAGGTCCCACAAAAGAGGTCCTGCAGAACAAGAGGTCCCACAAAAGAGGCCCTACAGAACAAGAGGTCCTACAAGAGATGTCCTACAGAACAAGAGGTCCCACAAAAGAGGTCCTGCAGAACAAGAGGTCCCACAAAAGAGGTCCTATAGAACAAGAGGTCCTACAAGAGATACCCTACAGAACAAGAGGTCCCACAAAAGAGGTCCTGCAGAACAAGAGAGACCACAAAAGAGGTCCTGCAGAACAAAAGGTCCTACAAGAGAGATCAGTCTTACAGAACAAGAGTCCCCCAAAAGAAGTCCTGCAGTACAAGAGGTCCCACAAGAGAGTTCTTGCAGAACAAGAGTCCCACAAATGAGGTCCTACAGAACAAGAGGTCCTACAAGAGATGTCCTACAGAACAAGAGGTCCCACAAAAGAGGTCCTGCAGAACAAGAGGTCCCACAAAAGAGGTCCTATAGAACAAGAGGTCCTACAAGAGATGCCCTACAGAACAAGAGGTCCCACAAAAGAGGTCCTGCAGAACAAGAGGGACCACAAAAGAGGTCCTGCAGAACAAAAGGTCCTACAAGAGAGATCAGTCTTACAGAACAAGAGTCCCCCAAAAGAAGTCCTGCCGTACAAGAGGTCCCACAAGAGAGTTCTTGCAGAACAAGAGTCCCACAAATGAGGTCCTACAGAACAAAAGGTCCTACAAGAGAGGTCCTGCACAACACAGCACCGACCAGGCCGCAATGAGCCAGCAAGCTCAGTCGTGTCCTGCTCGTAACAGCCAATGGGGAAACTTGCGCTCCCTCTCACATGACTGCGGCGGTTAACTTTACGATAATCTGAACTCTCACAACTGATTCAACTCATATCTCGGCCCGCAGATACATTTTTCGCAAGAAGACATTCGTAAAACATTGCGGGAATTGGACTCGTGCTATTCAAATTGCAACAGCCTTATGTAATGGCGAGCCAGCACAGCGTTAACGCAAAACTTTGGTGTAAAATCAGCCCTAGTGCTTACTGTGTCGAGTGCGTCGTTATTGAGGTGCACGCCAGCCGAGGATAAACACTTGAAACTCTCATTTCCTGGGCTCGAGCTCCTCACAATCTCATCTCTTCTCATCCCAACGTCGATAAGATGCTGGAGTTGGGTAAACATGGCGGCCGGGCGACTCCAGGCTCACTTGGAAGCGGTCACTTCAGAGTTGTCGCCGCAGCGGAGACGGAACAGAGGACGGCGGTGTACGATGTTGGCTCGATGGAAGTGATGTTTTCTGTACATGGCCGGCGGTGAAAGCTTTGGTGCATGACCGGCTTGAGCTTTGGTATTAAATGGCTGTAACGCAGTAAGAAACCTGTGATACAATATTAAATGGCTATAACTGAGTATAAACCCGAGAACTGATGTTAAATGGTTGTAATTTAGTTAAGCCCCAGATCTGTTTTTAAATTGTTGTCATCCAGTAAAACTGGAGCTCTGGTATCAAATGGCTGTAACTCAGTTGTAACCTGAGATCTGATATTAAATGGCTGTAGCTCAGCAATATTTGAGTTATCGGTTCTATAATTGGAAGGATGAATGTATCAGTGATACATTTGCTAGCAATATCGTGAACAGAGTTCAGATTTTGTGACCCTGCCTATAGAGATGTTTGAAATAATATTCCGTGGGGCTTGATTTGCTGATCACAAATCAAAAGAGGGATGAAGATATAGCTTTTTCAAACCACAGTTTGTTCAATACGTTGTTCATCATGTAAAGTAATTAAATGCTCCCTTCAACAAAAGTTCAACTATGGATGCCAACTAGAAATTTCAACATGTAGCTTTCCCTAAGGCTTTCGTTGAAGAATTGCAGCTTTTGTCAGGCTTTATTCGAAAACTCGAAAATATCCCTTGGGCTATATGTGAGAAATTAAAATTTTTCACGGGCTGTGTCAGAAAATTGTTAATTTTTCAACAGCAATGTTTAAAAATTTTATGTTTTTTTAATTTGTTCGCAGCGCAATAGATTTTTGTTCGAACTTCTGTGAAAATTATAACTTTTTCTTGTGCTTTGTTTGAGTTGAAATCGAAATAAGAAACTCCGCAATATTAATTGACAGACTTGCTTAAAACTATCCTTAAAAATAGTTACGTAACACTGAACTCAAAATGGACAGATTTTTGTTATGTGGGGCTTGAATTTGTGTGCTCATAAAATTTCATTGTAACTAAAAGCCAGTCAATGAAGCGACTGTAAACTTCATGCATATTTTCCTCGCAATACTGGGGAATTCAAACTTTACTATCGCAAGAAAATAAATTTAGAGATATCCAGCATGATGCCAGTAATGTTTGAGATTAAATTTTTTATCATCTAACATCTAAGTTAGCACAGAATGAGATTTGAGATTTAACTTAATTAAAATCTAAACCAGCGTAAAATTCTGGCAAATCTCCACTTTGATTTCTATATCCGTACAATCTACATAGAAGTCCACACTAGATTAGTTCAGCCAGTTCTATTATACAAATTTTATTCAAGTTCGGCACAAGGTATAGATTTTGTTGAGCAAAAAATTATGAAGAAATTTAACCCCCATTAGGTTGGGCATGAACCCAGAATATTTTGAGCCAGACTAGGACTAGGATTGACCCAGACTAGGTTGAGCATCAGCTCAGATTAGGTTGAGCATTAACCCAGATTATAGATTGGGCATTAACTTAGAACTTGATCCCTATTTGTATCTAGGGAAAGTCATATTATGTATCTATGATACCGTACAACAGTTTAACTTCGTTACATTCGTTCATTTCCCGCGCTCTCCTTAAATCTAATAACATAATATTGCATCACGAAAACAAAGTGTTGTTCACCATCAACGGAAAATTCTTTCGTGAACAAGCTAGGTACCTTGTGCGTACAGCACTTGATCGCAATCGTTCGGAGACCCCATCCGTTTTGAGCACTAGGATAAATATTAGTGCAGCAAGCTTCATCTTCAGCGAATTCCCAACTATTTATCGCATGAATTTCATATTCATATTTGAGAAGGCGCCTCACCTAGAGAGTCAACACGGAGGAAGGCGCTACCTTATTTTCGAGAGACTAGCCAGCCCCGGGGCGCGAGTCTCTTTGATCTTCAATCAGGATCTGAGACACCAAAATTCTGCCTTCGATCAGAGTTGGATGTCTAGAAGAGTTAGAAGTCGTGGTCATGGTGCACAGGCATCGTATTCCCGAGCCCACTTGATTGGTCCAGGCCAGGGTGATCGCGGCCCAAGTCTCCAGAAAATTGCTTTTCGCTCCGCCGCTGCGACTCAATCAGCACCCGCGATCTCAGTCACCGGCGTCATACGTACATGCACAATTTTGGGTGCGTCGGGCTTGTTTGAAGTTATAACACCCAAAAATCGATTGTAAGCTCCGTGGTGTGAGCGAAATGTAACACCCGAAAATCTATTTCAAGCTGCCTGATTTGTTTGAAGTTAAAACACTCAAAGAACGATTATAAGCTGCCTGGTGTGAGCGAATTGTAACACCCACAAATCGATTAGAAGCAACCCGGTGTCGGCGAAAGGTAGTACCAGAAGTCGAAGATGACTATTCGATGTGTCTAAATTATAGCCCCTAAACAATCGATCATAAGCCAGCCGAGTGTATTCAGGGTTATAACATCCATCCAAAAAATGATTATAAGCCTCTGATTTTTTTTTCGAAGTTGTAACATTCAAAGACCAATTATAAAGAGCCGGGTTTGTTCGGGGTTATAGTACCCAAAAATTAATTATGAACCGCCAGATATGTTCCACTAATAACACACCAAAATTAAATATTTTCAGCTTCAGTGTTAGCTATAACATGAGTTTTCATTGGGCATTTCAATTTTCGATGAAAAATTCGCAGTCGAGCGCTACAAAATGCAGTCGAGCAGTCGAGCGCTACAAAATACCTGCACAGCATTCGGGTCTGCCTTGAACTGTTCACGATTGCCACAATTATTATTAAACACTTTATTTCCAAACCAATTTTTCCATGTATTCTTTTTGGTAATACTCATGTATAGTGTATTCACGTCCGGTCAAAAATGACGGGGTTTGATATTTTCTATAAAGAAATATTCCAGATGTGGATGACGAACAAATGGATACATCCTTACAGTACCCGCCATTAAAATATTCTTGTACAGGTGCACTGGTGAAACTCGTATCACAGATACGGTCATCAAGCATCCTTAATTAAGAGCGTGAGGGAACGACGGACCAACCAGCCTACCAAGCAACCAAGCAATCAAGCAGCATCTCTGTATTAGTTAGTATTTGGTGAATAACGCGGCACTCGTTGTAAGCTGAGAAGGGCTCTAAATCAACCTATAAACTTGTTTGTGGCAGTTTTTGGTACGTTATGCTTTAGATGGGAGTCGTACTCTAAAAAAACGACAAATTGGGTGAACCTGAGCTGAGTTAACTCGTCAATGCTGAGCAAGAAGTTAATATTGAACCAAAAAATAAGACGAAGAATGCATAATTAAAAGGTAAATGTTCATACTAGTCAGAATATCAGCAGATGACAGTCCATATTGTTACTAGCAAGCGTGGGTAAATTTTAAAATACTGATGTTGAAGCACAATGTACGCATTTCTACTAGGCTCTCACTCCTGTACTGGACGCTCAAGTCCAACCTTCTGGCGATGATCCTGAGTCGATATTTCAATCCGTTGTGTTCCTCTTGAGTGGACCAGAGACTCCGAGCGCTGAAAATCAGGAATTATTGCCTGATGTAAAGATCATGTTAATATATACTCTCTCTTGATTAATTACATGTGGTGTAAATGCAACCGTGAGTGTAATTTACAGCCGTTTCTCTACGTCTTTTTACATGTAGTGTAAATCTAACCGTGAGTTTTATTTTCAACCGTGACACCATGTCTAATTACATGTAGTCTAAATGTAACAGTGAGTGTAACTTCTAACCGTAACACCATGTCTAATTACATGTAGTCTAAATGTAACAGTGAGTGTAACTTCTAACCGTAACACCAGGTCTAATTACATCTAGTGTCAATGTAACCGTGAGTGTGATTTCTAACCGTAACACCATGTCTAATTACATGTAGTCTAAATGTAACAGTGAGTGTAACTTCTAACCGTAACACCAGGTCTAATTACATCTAGTGTCAATGTAACCGTGAGTGTGATTTCTAACCGTAACACCATGTCTAATTACATGTAGTCTAAATGTAACAGTGAGTGTAACTTCTCACCGTAACACCAGGTCTAATTACATCTAGTGTCAATGTAACCGTGAGTGTGATTTCTAACCGTAACACCATGTCTAATTACATCTAGTGTAAATGTTACAGTGAGTGTAACTTCTAACCGTAACACCATGTCTAATTACATGTAGTCAAAATGTAACAGTGAGTGTAACTTCTAACCGTAACACCAGGTCTAATTACATGTAGTGTAAATGTAACAGTGCGTTGTAAATGAGCGAAAATGCTGCATAAATTGCAGTCGCAATAAATTAAGAGTATCATTCCTAACTAGATACAGTGTGCGCCAAAAGAATGGAAACACGAAATTGAGAGAATATTTGAGAAGTTCATTTTCAAACCCCTTCCATTCCCACAATAAATGGTGCCTTCTTTCTCCCTCTATTTGGAACGCTTTTGTTGCGGTCAGGGAGGATTAAGCTAACATCTAATCTGATCCATTTTCAAACCTTGTCATGAGTATTTACTTCATTTTGAACCGAATCATTTTAATTGTTCATTACAAATAAAACAACCCATCAAAACTGAACTTCAGAATACTTATTGACAAATCGATTCATAAAGTTCTCCACTTTCAAACCTTGTCATGAGTTTTTACTTATTTAGAACTGAATTATTTCTATTTTTCTTTAGAAGTAAAACAAAACATCATTAAAACTGAATTTCCGAATTTTCAAAAAGTTCTCCATTCGGCTTACCACGTGATAACAACGCATGACGCAGCCAAGTCAATTTAGAAGAACTTAGAAAGACAGCTGCACCGCTACGACCGCGTAAATTGTTCGGATATTTTGCCCAGGATTTCTGGGCGTGAGAACTGAACATCGAGCGCAAGTGCTCTGTACGTGTTGGCTGCACGCAGCTGTTATGACATGTCTGCTTCATTTATTACATTTTAATTTAATACGTTAATACGCATTGTTTAATACGTTGCAGAGATCTGGACACTATCGTAATGATAAAACTCATTTCAGAGAAGGAAAAATGTAATGCTTTTTGAGTAAGGAGGAATATAAACAAAATTTCAAAGGTCTGATTCATTTAATCCGTGGTTAAGCTTCCGTCAACCCAGTTCTGAGAGCAAAGTAGCTCACGCAAATGTACATAAACGGCACGGAAAATGGTATTTCGGCTTCCATTTAGTATCGTCGTTTCTAGTTCATCTAAAAAAATTTTCTCGTTCAACAAAAATAATTTTTTGCCCTCCCAGTTTCGAAAATTTAGATCGGATTCAAAATTCGGTTAGCAGATACGTTTTTTGGATTCACTATAGTTTTCAAATTTTAGGTTAGATCCGCTATTTTCGGTTAGCACGTGCGTTTTCCGGCCTTATCAGTTTCTAAAATTTAGATCGGACACGCAATTTTTTACGCGTGTGCTTTTACTTCACCAATTTTCTAAATTTAGACCAGACACAGAATTTTTGTGAGCATGAACATACATTGTTACCTCACCAGTTAAAATTTAAATCGAATACGTTATTTCCGATTAGCATGTTCGTGATCTTTGCACATGCGATTTTCGAACTCGTTCGTAGCCATGCTACCTGTATCTTGGATACAGTCTAGCAGAACTGGGATCCGGCGCGATTTTCAAACTTAAAACTCGTTCGTAGTCATGCTACCTGTACCCTGGATACAGTCTAGCAGAACTGGGATCCGGCACGATTTTCAAACTGAAAACTCGTTCGTAGCCATGCTATCTGTACCCTGGATTCAGTCTAGCAGAACTGGGATCCGGCGCGATTTTCAAACTTAAAACTCGTTCGTAGTCATGCTACCTGTACCCTGGATACAGTCTAGCAGAACTGGGATCCGGCACTCACATTCCGGATGTTCCTGTCAGTCGTGAGACCGTCTCCCCTGTTCATCTTTCCTTCATTTGTGTATTATTTTTGGAGAGCTTCTCTGAGTTTCAGGTTCCTGCAGCGGGGTTGTGTCTGTTGATGTTTATTTAATTAGAGTGGCAGTTGATGCCGAGATCGTGACACTCTCGAGAGGGTAATGATAAAACTCATTTGAGGGGAGGAAATATTTAACGCTTTTTGAGTGGAGGAGGAAGATAAACTTTAGTTTCCCTCGGAAGTGTTCTGTCTTTTGTTATGTTTGGGCACTAAACAGAATGTTTTCACTGTGACTTTAATTCATTTAAAAGCACATAAAAGTTCAGTCGGTTTGAATAATTCTCGCGTACGGAACTCGCATGTAATATCACCGAAAACGTGGATTGAGAAGTTTGAAAGATATTGTTTGTATCACGAGTTTACGCGTATTTTATGTATGAATGAACATCCAAATCATTACTTGTTTGGATTGACATGCTGCACATTTATGAAGCGTAGCATTAAGCTGAATTTTTTTCTCTAATTTTATCACCGTGAAGGGAAGTTTTTCAAAATTTTTAAGTTTTTTAAAACGAAAGGAAAAAGAGTTTTAAACAGAAATTAAAAAACATCTGAACGATAACATTGATGGAAAGTCGAAACTGTTAATTCTCCGTATGAAATTGAAATGAATTTTTGTTCTTACTTTCTCAGGAAATGGAGAAAATAATCCGATCAAATATAATCTTTCCCTCCAGTCATAACATTCTTTTTGTGAAATTTAGTCTTGGTGTCTATAGTTCTTATCAAGCAAATTGAGAGCACTTTTCATGCAACAAAATGTCCTAAAATTCGTTATAATGAGCAACAAACAATTAATCATTAAGTAATCTAACGAATCATTAAGTAATCATAAAGGAATCATGAAGTAATCATAAAGTAATCATAAATTAATCATTAGGTAAATATTAAGCAAGCATTAAGTAACCATTAAGTAATAATTTAGGCATCATTAAGAAGTAATCATTAAGATTTCGTCTCTGAGCATTTAAAATTTTTCAACATTCATTTGAAAGTAATTGTTTTCTTTTCTTTTTCTGTTAACTTTCGATGAGATTAAGTATTATTCAAATACATATATTTGTTAATACACATTATAATTAGTATTTAAATAATTTTATCCTCAACCTTCAAGCAAAATCGACTTTCATTAGGAATTCACGAAGTGAATTGTTCATTTATTCATAAATACATTACAGAAAACGCGTTTCTGAGGGATATTTCAAAATTACGAGCAGGTTTGTTCTTGAACGATATAACTCACTAGTGACGGTCGAACCATAGTAATTCATTCCAAACTAACTATTCCCCAGTTGTGATGATATTAGAACTTGAACTTTTCATTCCAAATCGCAACCCCGATATCGATCAGGCTTGAAAAGAAGTTTGAGTGCGTGAGGTTCTCAAACTTCTTTTCAGATCACAAGTAAGCCTTCCCACATCGACTTCAAAATATCGCAGCTTGATTTCCAAAGCTCACCTTAATCTAAACAACAAGGTTTTCAAAACAGTAGGCACAGAGCCATATCGTCTTCCGAAGGCGCCTGGAGTCACATCGTCGCGGCCGGAGCCTCTATAAGCGTGCTGGAGGATCGGAAGCCTTGGTTGTGTGTGTGGGTGACACCGCACGTTTGTCTTGTATTCTTCCTTTATTCATCGCTAAAACCATCTTCCTCCCCCTCCATTGATCCGGCCTGTGCTCCGGCACAAACACCTCGCAACACCAATGAACTGGAATAAAAGCTTCCAGTCCGCCTTCATAAACTCATTTTCAAGTCAGTTTAATCCGATCAGGCTTATTTTAAGTAACTCGACTTCCCTATTATCCGATAATATGGTGGAGTATCCATCGCCCATTTCGGTGTGTATGGGCTCCTCTCACTCGGAAAAAAGGCATTGGAAGCACCTAATCGTCGCAGACAGTGCGGCATCAGTTGAATAGAAATTACCCGCTTTGTTTTGGAGGTTTCAAATCGCACTTTACGTTGGTCCGAAGAAAGGAACAGATTGGGTATGAGGTCAGTGATTGTGAGTATGGTCTATTCCTTGCGTAATTTTGTTCGGTTTTGGAGAAAACAAAATTCCGCTAAGGAGGACGAATCAATAACTGGGGCCAAAAGTTTGCATTCACTAACAGAACTTCCTGCGTAAAGTTAGTGAAAGAGAATTACCTGTAGGCAAAATGTACGAAATGAAGCCGTGAATCATTGCGTTTGTTAAAGCCATTTTTTTGTATATTTTGCGCAATGGTTTACGCTATGCCTCATATAGCTTAATCTGTCGAACAAAGAAATAAAACAGAAAATTGAACAGTCGAGCAATCTCGCTGTTTATTTACGTAAGATTATGGACTTTGCTGAAAGGTGAAGCTGGGACTATCTTTCGAATGAATTCTTAAATCATAAAGGATGGGGATCCAAAACATACTGAAAATTGCGGAAAGATTTACCCTATAAAATTCTGTGATGTTTCAGACGTCGTTTAGCGTACAGGGATTAATCGCATTCATATTATTTTGGCAGTAATCTAAATTTTTAGGACAAGCTCTAGTTCATGAAACAGCTTGGCGTATTGAATTCCAACATAAGTTTTCAGATATTTTCGTTGCCATTCCATCTCCAGTTAACAAAACAACACAACATGCATGTTTCCTTTAGTAGAACATGCATGTTTACTTCAGTAGAACATGCATGTTTACTTCAGTAGAACATGCATGTTTACTTTATTAGAACATGTATGTTTACTTCAGTAGAACATGCATGTTTACTTCAGTAGAACATCCATGTTCACTGCAGTAGAACACGCATGTTTACTTCAGTAGAACATGTATGTTCACTTCCGTAGAAGCTGATGTCGCCACACCCATGTTGCTCCCGAAATATTGACCGTTGGATGACAAAAACTGGCACCCAAATAGAGTGAAAATGCTTTTAAGATGATCCCGGTGCAGGAGCGAGATGACTCGTAAGCTTGTTAAGAGCGTCAGAGCTCGTGAGGAGCGTTTCGTCCTCCAATAAGTTTACTTTTAAGCACTTTAGTAGCACTCGGCTGCTTTGGATCCCCCTCGGCCGGTAACCTCTTCTGAGACACAATCTTTATGAGTTAATAGTTTGCAATTTGTCTCCCTTTGCCGTTATGGTAAACACATCAATATTGTAGCGGTTGGCGGCGCTGTACGCCCGCCTTAAGGCCTCAATTTTTAAGGAAAACCAAAAAGCTCAACAACACCGCCGGCAACTCTGTCTCGCTGCGTCCGATGGAGCTGAGTGCTCTCAAAAAACAGCCTTTCTTGAGGCACTCTGATCAACAGCGTGACCAGGGAATTTGAACTCGGTCTGTAAGAAATAAAGGCTTGATTCTGCTCACGCGCCTTTGTTCGTGAAAGTGATTTGGATCACTTTTTAAAATAAAAGACCTTGTGCCCTGAAGGATCAGTTTTGCTCACGTGCTTCTGTTCATGAAAGTGATTCAGATCACTTTTTAAAATAACAGACCTTCTATCATGAAGGATCAATTTTGCTCACGTGCTTCTGTTCATGAAAGTGATTTGGGTCACTTTTTAAAATAACAGACCTTCTGCCATGAAGGATCAATTTTGCACCTGTGTTTCTGTTCATGAAGGCATTTTAGATTACGTATTTAAACAAAAGACGTGCTGCAATAGGTTTGATTACACCCCCGTGCTTCTGTTCATGAAAGCATTTCGGACCCCATTTCAAAACGACGCATGTGTTGCAAATCTTGCAATGAAGGTTTGATTCAACTCACGTGCATCTGCTCATGAAAATGTTTTGGATGAAATCAAAACAGAGGACGTGTTGCAATAAAGGTTTGATTCTGCTCA
Organism: Morinoia aosen; assembly: GCA_030386875.1. NCBI lineage: Eukaryota > Metazoa > Arthropoda > Malacostraca > Amphipoda > Talitridae > Morinoia > Morinoia aosen. The sequence continues at coordinate 8,320,611 of CM059559.1, read as the reverse complement.
TGTGCATCTATTCATGAAAATGTTTCGGAACATAAAATACTCGTATAAGAAAAATGTTTAACATAGTGTTAATCGACCTTTTTTCAAAGTAACGAACACTTTACAGAACAGCAAGCACAATAGTTTCTTAGAGATTAAATTAGTAGGTCGAATAAATGGAGGAATGGGGGTTTAAGCGTCAAGAAACTTTGAATAACTAATGACTGCAATGGATCACTCACACAGAAGACGAAAGAGCAAAGTTACAATCCTCATTTGTCGTAGCACAAGTGAAGATAAATTCAGTAATTCAAAAACGCAAATTTTTTTAGCAGGAGTCAAAAATTTAGGATGAAGATCTACAGTATTTGTTTATCAACAATTGTTTCAGAGATTGACCTGAGCTCAATATTACCAGTCAGAAGGATACAAGATATTTGCTATCATTATTTACATAGAAAATAAATCCGGATCAGTATTCTTTTCGAAGTTCGAGGCTTCATGTAGCGATGATTTCACCACAATCAATCGTATTCAAATATTTAAACCATTTTTTTATGTAAACAAAAACCGACTTTAATAGTTTTGCGAGGTGTTTTCTTCCCATAATTCAAATTTTTTCGGCCTAAAGGTAACTTGATGTACGTAATTAAATGATTTTTGTAAAAGCCAATTTTAGACACGAAAATTAGAGGGAGCAATTTTCAAACATAGTACAGCATCAACAATTACTTCTAACGTGTTTTAGGAATTACCATAAACATGTCATTGAAATGAATAAACGCAAGTCTAATTTGAGATAATAACCTATTATAATTTACGCGTGAGTGACGATTCCACGATTTTATAATTGGTTCAAATGATGTAGAATGGCTGACGATTTTATGATTGGTTCAAATGATGTAGAATGGCTGACGATTTTATGATTGGTTCAAATGATGTAGAATGGCTGACGATTTTATGATTGGTTCAAATGATGTAGAATGGCTGACGATTCTATGATTGGTTCAAATGATGTAGAATGGCTGACGATTTTATGATTGGTTCAAATGATGTAGAATGGCTGACGATTTTATGATTGGTTCAAATGATGTAGAATGGCTGACGATTTTATGATTGGTTCAAATGATGTAGAATGGCTGACGATTTTATGATTGGTTCAAATGATGTAGAATGGCTGACGATTTTATGATTGGTTCAAATGATGTAGAATGGCTGACGATTTTATGATTGGTTCAAATGATGTAGAATGGCTGACGATTTTATAGTTGATTCAAATGATGTACAAAATGATGTACAATGACTGAGACATTTTCCCCGACCTCCTACAATTTGACGTATCATCGTTAGTCAGCAGTTTGGAACTGGACTGGAATAAAAAGTTGTCAATTTAAAGATATCTTAAAATGAAAAAAAAAAGAATTATTCAATTAGGCATCTATGGAAGGTGAAGACATCAATTAATAAATCAATTAACAGCACTCGCCTCAATTTTTTGCATGGAAATATGCATTCAAAGAATGAAAACCATTATATAGACACCATTATTACCCAACAAACAGAGCGTTTCAGCGTCACCACAACACCATGTGTGTTTGACTAACCCGAAGCATCTCACTTTCCATCATTTCAAAGAACAAGTATTAGAATCAAAGTAAATTGCTTTAATTCTCATCTTTAATTTTAATTTTAGTTCTAATCTTTCAACACTTTCCTGCTGTTGTTAACTGATACATTTTAAAAAATGATTTGTTTGTTCAGGTTATTACTATACGTATGACTTTAAGAGAACTCTTTTCACTTGAAAATTTCATGTTGTAGAATTCAGAGGATATCGAATTTTTTAGCTTTATGTACTTAAGTTTGGTACTCAAGTTGTTTTGATTTTTTGTTTCAGTCTTTTTTCTTTATAGCTCATGTTGTTTAGTATGAGAAAAATTAATTTTTGGTAGACCCATTTATGCACTTTTCATTTTAGCAGTTTTTAAATGATGATGATTATAGTATTTGAGTTGTATGTGCTTATGTTGAGCAACCATCTCCGCAGCTAAATTTCACAGTCCCTATTTTCTCTTGTTCTAAAAATTTGAAGCAATCTTTTGAAAGGAGCATTTTGCATGCTATGAATATGGTCCATCTCAATCCGGTACCTTTTTTTCAACCAATTTGACAACCGTCATTTTGTAAAATTTTGTCAATTTGACAACAGTCATTTTGTAAAATTTTGTCAATTTGACAACAGTCATTTTGTAAAATTTTTTCTATTTGACAACAGTCATTTTGTAAAATTTTGTCAATTTGACAACAGTCATTTTGTAAAGTTTTGTCAATTTAACAACCGTCATTTTGTAAAATTTTGTCAATTTGACAACAGTCATTTTGTAAAATTTTGTCAATTTGACAAGTCATTTTGTAAAATTTTGTCAATTTGACAACAGTCATTTTGTAAAATTTTGTCAATTTGACAACAGTCATTTTGTTAAATTTTGTCAATTTGACAAGTCATTTTGTAAAATTTTTTCAATTTGACAACAGTCATTTTCTAAAATTTTGTCAATTTGACAAGTCATTTTGTAAAATTTTGTCAATTTGACAACAGTCATTGTGAAATAATTGAATGATTTGAGGTTCATCAATAAAGTTAAAAACTTCAGCAGCCTCAACCCGGTGTTTTTTCCTGTAGAAAAAAAAAACAGATTTACCACTATCCTCCCCATTCCATCCATACGTCGGAAAACAGATTTACCACTATCCTCACCATTCCATCTATATGTCGGAAAACCAGATTTACCACTATCCTCCCCATTCCATCCATATGTGGACCAGAGAAAACGGTTATTTTGTGTTGACGTCAAAAATATTTGAAAGATTTGAAGGGCATCAACTTAATTCGACTAAAAAGCATCCTTGTCTTCACGCAGTTTGACAATCCGTGCTCTTGAACAGAAGTAGCGTTCAAATTGTAGAGAGGCTTTGGGATAGCTTAACTTAGTTGGGCTCTCCCAAGTGATTAGTGCACTTAGATTCACTGTGATGATAAATATTGTGCTTGATAAATCATTATCTTGATATTATTTTAATTTCATATGAGTGACGATTAAATGAAGGTCAGTTTTGTGCACAGAATTGCAAAATCTGAAAGACTCGATTTACGGAATGAACACAATTTCAATTTTGGTGTATTTTTATAACAATATTGTCCCGCTATGAGGGGTAGCGTACGCTACGTGAACGAGACCCAGTCTAACTTTTTAGCCGACTGCATGCATAGTTTTCGCCGCCCCAGTAATTAAATCGCTTAGGCTACGAAAAACATGCATGCTCCGGCGAAAAAGTTAGACTGGGTACAAAATGTGTGTCTACACATGCCCTGAGCTGAAATAAAATTCCGGTGTCAAAATTAGTATTTTTTAGAGTGAATATGATTTAAATTTCAGGGGATAGATGTATTCGTCATTGGCTTGTGAAGTCTTTTAAGAAAATGATAATATCGCAAGGGATTTTTTTTTTAAAATGGAAGTTGTATTCACATTTAAGGCAAGAGCTGTAAAATTTCATGTGCTTCTGATGTGAGCACGTGCTTCAAGAGGGCATACATTTTTTTTCAAGATTCTGGGGGCGGAAAAGATATTTTCTGTGACCATTCATTAGGCTGCACGATTTAAAAAACTTGAAAAATACCATTCACCGTTAGCGACTCATCAATTAAACTATCGAAAACTGGAAATTAAAATCGAATTTTTTCAAAAAAATTATTTAGAAGAAGCAAATAACACGTTGCAGTTTCACCACACCATATATTTATTGATTGGTCCAACGCATCGCCTGTGTGAGCATTAACAGTCGTGCAACAGACGGTGACCACGGAGTTTCAGACTCACCACATCAAAAACACGGCATTTCAGTATCACCATACCAAAAACACGACGTTCCAGTGTCACCACACCAAAAAACACGGCGTTTCAGTGTCACCAAACCATACACTGGCCGGTCCAGCGTATCTCCCGTTAAATACAGAAAGCATCTGAGCCGAGATGAATCCGTTCGGTGAGCATGTGCGAAAACTGCTCGTTAATTAAGCCGTGCGCAGGGTGCCGACGTCTCCCCTCACTTATGCTAATTACTGCCAATCCAATAGAAAAAGCGGCGACACCAGCGCAAACCTCACTAAATGATATGCAAATAAAATACAGTCTTAATGGGGTCATTTTGTGGCCATTTGGCTGTTCGCTCTATTAACAAGCGCGACCCCACGTCTAGCTTGGCTTTTCTTGGTCCTGCCTCATCCACCCCTCGGATCTAATGTAAAAGGTGGTGTTTTCAGGCCCTGATCGTCCTTTGGTTGGCCTGATGACTCTAATATGTTGCAAAAGGTGGAGTTTTCATGTCCTGATCGTCCTTCATAGTTAGATCTGATGGTTCTGATTTAAAGTAAAAGGTGGTGTTTTCATGTCTTGATCGTCCTTTGGTTGGTCTGATGATTCTAGTATGTTGCAAAAGGTGGAGTTTTCATGTCTTGATTGTCCTTCATAGGTGGATCTGATGGTTCTGATCTAAAGTAAAGGGTGGTGTTTTCATGCCTTGATCGTCTTTCATAGTTAGATCTGATGGTTCTGATCTAAAGTAAAGGGTGGTGTTTTCATGCCGTGATCGCCCTTCAAAGTTAGATCTGATGGTTCTGATTTAAAGTGAAGGGTGGTGTTTCCATGCCTTGATCGTCTTTCATAGTTAGATCTGATGGTTCTGATCTAAAGTAAAGGGTGGTGTTTTCATGCCGCGATTGTCCTTCATAGTTAGATCTGATAGTTCTGATTTAAAGTAAAGGGTGGTGTTTTCATACCGTGATTGTCCTTCATAGTTAGATCTGATAGTTCTGATTTAAAGTAAAGGGTGGTGTTTTCATACCGTGATTGTCCTTCATAGTTAGATCTGATGGTTCTGATTTAAAGTAAAGGGTGGTGTTTTCATACCTTGATCGTAAATCATAGGTGTATCTGATGGTTCTGATATATTGTTTTATATAGTGTTTTCAAGCATTTTTCGCTCTTCATAAGCGAATTTCATGATTCTGATCCAGTGTAAAGCATGTTTTTATGCCATGATCGTCCTTCATTGGTAAAACGGATATTTTTGACCTATTCTACATGTAAAGATTTCAGTCCTTGATTAACCATGAAGGATGTACGAGATAACTTGTATCAGCTGATGTTTTCATTTCTTCAGAGCAGTCTTCATCAATGAATCTATAGCAAAAATTGATATTATCAACCAATCGTTGTTCATCTTCTTTTAGTGCATTTTAACAACTGTTATTTTGGCTCCGAGGCTGCGTTTCATCAGTTGACTTGTTATACGAACTGATGGTCTCGTTTTCCATGGATGCCTGCACCTCTGCACACTTCCATGGATGTTTGCACCTCTGCACACTTCCAGAACACAAGACCAGCAAAAGATTACCACATGGCTCTCGCTCCGAAGGCCTGAGTAATTGCAGGCTTAGCTACCCTTCCTTCATCTGCATTCCATTATGCCTAAAACAAACTCCCATTTAATGCAGTGGTCGGGTGGTGACGGAGATGTAGGTTGGTTACCGAGTATTCGCTAACCAAGCGTTCAAACTAGGGTTTTTCGAATGCTTATTAATCTCATCTCAGACTCGATCCCGCAAACTTTTCCATAGCTTTGTTTGGGGATGAACTTTTCATGAGAATGTACATTTGAATGGTACTTATGATGAACATTCGAATGGTACTGTGAATGATGTTTAACACCTGATGGTGAATGCGCTTACGCTCACCCTGAAACGACGAAGCGTTCACGATCGAGCCCATTGTGCGAAACGTGAAATTTGACGGCAACATTACCCATTTTGGTCACTGAGAGGATTTTCAGAATGCTGCTGACCGGCTAGCAGTCACAAACTCAATTTTCATAAATACACGATGAAAACTAAATGAAGGTACGATATATTTATTTGATGCCCGTTATTTTCAAAACTGATCTCTAAAATAAAGTGTAATTTGAGTTAAATATTGAACGTCAGTTCAACATGCCGCAGTTAACGTAACTTGAAACAAACTTGTACTTGAGCGTGGCGTTTAGAGCAATCCCTCGCTTACTGAGTCCATGGTAGAATTATGCAAAGTACTATATACTTTTCTCGTTGTCGAAATGTTTCACACCCTCGCTTCTGTAACCAGCATGAATACTGTTTAGTACGTGAAACTGATGTGAGATGATGATACTTGTCTCCTAAACCTGTACACTTTCTTAAAGTATCAACCCAGTTAAAAAAATGGTGGCAGCTATGTATATCAGAGTTGGTGGCTGTACAAGAGGTGGGAGCTGTATAAGAGGTGGGAGCTGTATAAGAGGTGGGAGCTGTATAAGAGGTGGGAGCTGTATAAGAGGTGGGAGCTGTATAAGAGGTGGGAGCTGTATAAGAGGTGAGAGCTGTATAAGAGGTGGGAGCTGTATAAGAGGTGGGAGCTGTATAAGAGGTGGGAGCTGTATAAGAGGTGGGAGCTGTATAAGAGGTGGGAGCTGTATAAGAGGTGGGAGCTGTATAAGAGGTGGGAGCTGTATAAGAGGTGGAGCTGTATAAGAGGTGGAGCTGTATAAGAGGTGGAGCTGTATAAGAGGTGGGAGCTGTATAAGAGGTGGGAGCTGTATAAGAGGTGGGAGCTGTATAAGAGGTGGGAGCTGTATAAGAGGTGGGAGCTGTATAAGAGGTGGGAGCTGTATAAGAGGTGGGAGCTGTATAAGAGGTGGAGCTGTATAAGAGGTGGGAGCTGTATAAGAGGTGGAGCTGTATAAGAGGTGGGAGCTGTATAAGAGGTGGAGCTGTATAAGAGGTGGGAGCTGTATAAGAGGTATAGCTGTATAAGAGGTGGGAGCTGTATAAGAGGTGGAGCTGTATAAGAGGTGGGAGCTGTATAAGAGGTGGAGCTGTATAAAAGGTGGGAGCTGTATAAGAGGTGGGAGCTGTATAAGAGGTGGGAGCTGTATAAGAGGTGGGAGCTGTATAAGAGGTGGAGCTGTATAAGAGGTGGGAGCTGTATAAGAGGTGGGAGCTGTATAAGAGGTGGAGCTGTACAAGAGGTGGGAGCTGTATAAGAGGTGGAGCTGTATAAGAGGTGGGAGCTGTATAAGAGGTGTAGCTGTATAAGAGGTGGGAGCTGTATAAGAGGTGGGAGCTGTATAAGAGGTGGAGCTGTATAAGAGGTGGGAGCTGTATAAGAGGTGTAGCTGTATAAAAGGTGGGAGCTGTATAAGAGGTGAAGCTGTATAAGAGGTGGGAGCTGTATAAGAGGTGGAGCTGTATAAGAGGTGGGAGCTGTATAAGAGGTGGGAGCTGTATAAGAGGTGGGAGCTGTATAAGAGGTGGGAGCTGTATAAGAGGTGGAGCTGTATAAGAGGTGGGAGCTGTATAAGAGGTGGGAGCTGTATAAGAGGTGGAGCTGTACAAGAGGTGGGAGCTGTATAAGAGGTGGAGCTGTATAAGAGGTGGGAGCTGTATAAGAGGTGTAGCTGTATAAGAGGTGGGAGCTGTATAAGAGGTGGAGCTGTATAAGAGGTGGGAGCTGTATAAGAGGTGGGAGCTGCATAAGAGGTGGGAGCTGCATAAGAGGTGGGAGCTGTATAAGAGGTGGAGCTGTATAAGAGGTGGGAGCTGTATAAGAGGTGGAGCTGTATAAGAGGTGGGAGCTGTATAAGAGGTGGAGCTGTATAAGAGGTGGGAGCTGTATAAGAGGTGTAGCTGTATAAGAGGTGGGAGCTGTATAAGAGGTGGAGCTGTATAAGAGGTGGGAGCTGTATAAGAGGTGGAGCTGTATAAGAGGTGGGAGCTGTATAAGAGGTGGGAGCTGTATAAGAGGTGGGAGCTGTATAAGAGGTGGGAGCTGTATAAGAGGTGGGAGCTGTATAAGAGGTGCGAGCTGTATAAGAGGTGCGAGCTGTATAAGAGGGGAAGCTGTATAAGAGGTGGGAGCTGTATAAGAGGTGGGAGCTGTATAAGAGGGGAAGCTGTATAAGAGGTGGGAGCTGTATAAGAGGTGGGAGCTGTATTAGAGGTGGAGCTGTATAAGAGGTGGAGCTGTATAAGAGGTGGGAGCTGTATAAGAGGTGGGAGCTGTATAAAAAGTGGAGCTGTATATGAGGTGGGAGCTGTATAAGAGGTGGGAGCTGTATAAAAGGTGGAGCTGTATAAGAGGTGGGAGCTGTATAAGAGGTGGGAGCTGTATAAGAGGTGGTGGCTGTACAAGAGGTGGGAGCTGTATAAGAGGTGGGAGCTGTATAACAGGTGAAGCTGTATAAGAGGTGGGAGCTGTATAAGAGGTGGAGCTGTATAAGAGGTGGGAGCTGTATAAGAGGTGGTGGCTGTACATGAGGTGGGAGCGGTTTAAAAGGTGGAGCTGTATAAGAGGTGGGAGCTGTATAAGAGGTGGGAGCTGTATAAGAGAAGGGAGCTGTATATGAGGTGGAGCTGTATAAGAGGGGGGAGCTGTATAAGAGGTGGGAGCTGTATAAAAGGTGGAACTGTATAAGAGGTGGGAGCTGTATAAGAGGTGGAGCTGTATAGGAGGTGGGAGCTGTATAAAAGGTGGAGCTGTATAAGAGGTGGGAGCTGTATAAGAGGTGGGAGCTGTATAAGAGGTGGGAGCTGTATAAGAGGTGGAGCTGTATAAGAGGTGTAGCTGTATAAGAGGTGGGAGCTGTACAAGAGGTGGGAGCTGTATAAGAGGTGGGAGCTGTATAAGAGGTGGGAGCTGTATAAGAGGTGGAGCTGTATAAGAGGTGTAGCTGTATAAGAGGTGGGAGCTGTATAAAAGATGGAGCTGTATAAGAGGTGGGAGCTGTATAAGAGGTGGGAGCTGTATAAGAGGTGGGAGCTGTATAAGAGGTGTAGCTGTATAAGAGGTGGGAGCTGTATAAGAGGTGGAGCTGTATAAGAGGTGGAGCTGTATAAGAGGTGGGAGCTGTATAAGAGGTGGGAGCTGTATAAGAGGTGGGAGCTGTATAAGAGGTGGGAGCTGTATAAGAGGTGGGAGCTGTATAAGAGGTGGGAGCTGTATAAGAGGTGGAGCTGTATAAGAGGTGGAGCTGTATAAGAGGTGGAGCTGTATAAGAGGTGGGAGCTGTATAAGAGGTGGGAGCTGTATAAGAGGTGGGAGCTGTATAAGAGGTGGGAGCTGTATAAGAGGTGGGAGCTGTATAAGAGGTGGGAGCTGTATAAGAGGTGGGAGCTGTATAAGAGGTGGAGCTGTATAAGAGGTGGGAGCTGTATAAGAGGTGGAGCTGTATAAGAGGTGGGAGCTGTACAAGAGGTGGAGCTGTATAAGAGGTGGGAGCTGTATAAGAGGTGTAGCTGTATAAGAGGTGGGAGCTGTATAAGAGGTGGAGCTGTATAAGAGGTGGGAGCTGTATAAGAGGTGGAGCTGTATAAGAGGTGGGAGCTGTATAAGAGGTGGGAGCTGTATAAGAGGTGGGAGCTGTATAATAGGTGGGAGCTGTATAAGAGGTGGGAGCTGTATAAGAGGTGGAGCTGTATAAGAGGTGGGAGCTGTATAAGAGGTGGGAGCTGTATAAGAGGTGGAGCTGTACAAGAGGTGGGAGCTGTATAAGAGGTGGAGCTGTATAAGAGGTGGGAGCTGTATAAGAGGTGTAGCTGTATAAGAGGTGGGAGCTGTATAAGAGGTGGGAGCTGTATAAGAGGTGGAGCTGTATAAGAGGTGGGAGCTGTATAAGAGGTGGTGGCTGTACAAGAGGTGGGAGCTGTATAAGAGGTGGGAGCTGTATAAGAGGTGGGAGCTGTATAAGAGGTGGAGCTGTATAAGAGGTGGGAGCTGTATAAAAGGTGGAGCTGTATAAGAGGTGGGAGCTGTATAAGAGGTGGGAGCTGTATAAGAGGTGGGAGCTGTATAAGAGATGGAGCTGCATAAAAGGTGGAGCTGTATACTGTAACATAGACCGAAATGTTGTACGTCCATAAATTCTTAGGTCATAACCTTTTATTATTCGAGTACATTATACAAAAAAACGTGTTCACTACTTAAAAATGAGGTAAATGCGAACTTTGGTATCACCGAGGCTTTTTTATTCTAAACGAGCTTAAAAATATAGACTTGCCTAGTAAAATTTTTCGAGGTCGTGAGAACGCGAACTCTTAAGGTTTGCCTTGCCGAGGTCTTCGAGTTCTTAAGACCGCGAGCGCTAAAATAAAGGCTTCCTTTGCCGAAATTTTCGAGTTCTTGAGAACACGATTCCTAACATCAAAGTTTGCTTCGCCGAAGTCTTCGAGCTCGATCATATCTTAAGAACGTGGCCCTAAAATACAGGTTTGCCTTCTAAAATTTTCGAGTTCTTGAGAGCACGATTCCTAACATCAAGGTTTGCTTCGCCAAAGTCTTCGAGTTCCTAAGAACGCGGCCCTAAAATAAAGGTTTACTTTGCCGAGGTTTTCGAGTTCTCGAGAACACGCGCTCGAAAATAAAGGCTTGGCGGCCGTCGTCAGTACAGATGTCGAGGCGGTCTCGTCCAATCAGAAGGGCCGCCTGTTCCATGTTCGGAGGTCGCGACTCGACGAGTCTTCCTTTTGCAAAGAACCAAGAAAACAGAGGCAAGCTTTCTCTCCTGCCTTGACCCTTGTTAGTTGCTTCGTTCGCCCTCCAGAAAGAGAAGAACTGTTTGCTCAGAATTTTATCTCTTTTGCCTTCCTCCAGTCGAAACAGTTTGGATGGCAGACGCTGCGTTCTATTGCTAACAACTAAACGATTTTTTCCAAGCCGTTTTTTCTTTTGCCAATCTTCTTCATGGTAAGAGCGGAAGGAAACCTTCGGGACTTTAAGCATAGTTTAGAATGCACTGTAAATGCGAGGGTTGGCATAACGTGGTTTACGGTGGGGATACGATATTTGTTCGGCTACTTTGATCTGACTTTCTCATTGCACCTAATAAATGCTAAGGGAGTTCATTGTCCTATCTGAAACTGGCTCTCGAGAGGTCTTTGATCTTCACTTCTATCAAATTATTATCCTAAATATCATATACGTAGCTGCCTGCCAATTTCATTTTTAGTTCCGAAAATGTATCTAACTTTGAAGAGCTTTTTATTCTTTAGTTCTACCGATTTTTAGCCTGTAAAAGAAATATCTAATTATAATGAATATCAAGTACATGGCTTCCATTTTCATTTTCCTATAAAAAAACACATACCTTTCATACTTCTAGATCAAGTACAATTTTTAAATTTAGAACATGTGTGATTCCTACTAACAGAACACGTATGACTTTTTCATAAGAACCCGTGCGATTTTCACTCATTAAACAAAAGAGATTTGTATTTTTAAAACATGTCCAATTCTCACGTTAAGAAAGCGTGCGACATATTATATTTGGAGCTCGTGCAATTTTAACTTGGGGATCACTTGCAATTTTTATAGCTCGATTACGTGATATTTCTACATCTAGAACACGTTTTGGCTCGGTCTTTTCTTCTAGCACACGTGTTATTTTCCATATAAAAAGGTGGTTATTTCAAATAGAACACACGCCGTTTTAACTTCTAACGCACGCGCAGTATTTTCATTCAGAACGCGCGCAACACTCATTTTAAAAGCACACCCGATGTTCCAACTAAAAACGTGCGATATTCACATTGAGAACACCCGCAGCTGGTGAGCCCTGTCGCTGTTGTACTGAGCATCGAGGGCAGCATCTTTAATAAAGTGATGGAGAGTAAATCAGATATTTATCAATGGTATGAAGTGCATGCACACCAACCAGAGGGCTGCAATGAGAGGGTCTATATACTGAGGGATGTTTGTCGAGCACTCGAGCTGGTCGTGGTTACTCAATCTCGGCCTGTGACGCTGGCCTCGGACAGGCGTGTCACTGCTGCCTCTGCACCGACTCTAAACCTCGATCCATTTTATGGATTCGTGTGGAATAAATGCTTAATATGGTGTAATTTGCATACCATGTTGTTTGACAATCGAAATCACGACCCATTTTATGGATTGGTGTAGAATAAATGTTTAGTATGGTGTAATTTGCATGCTTTGTTGCACGGTAATCGAAATCATGACCCACTTCTCGGCTTGGTGGTAATAAATGCAAAGTATGGTGTAATTTGCATAATTTGATGTACTGCCATTGAAATCGCGATCATTCTATGGATTGGTGTAGAATAAAGGCTTAGTATGGTATAATTTGCACACTTTGTTGTACGACAGTGTAAATCACGACACACTTCTATGATTGGTGTAGAATGCCTTATTTGGCGTAATTTACAAACGTTATTATACTCTGATGTACAATCAAAATCACGACTCACTTCTCGAATTTATGTAAAAAAAAGTGATTAGAATGGAGTAATTAGTAAACTATACTATGCGCTGATGTGTAATCGAAATCATGACTCATTTTTACTGCATCAATGAAAAGTCTTGGGCAGCAATCGTGGCGTAGATCATACACTGAGGTGCAATTGAAATCGTGACCCATTTTACGGTTTGGTATAAAAGAAATGACTAGGACGGATTAGTATTTTACGACTAGTATAAAAGTATTTTCCAGCTGTATTATACTCTAATGCGTTGTGTGGTCGAAACCATGACTATTTAAGCATTGCTGTAGGTTGTTTGGCTGGTTTGGCGCAGTTTGCAAATTATCGTTTCATATATTGGATAGACGGTCGAAATCACAGCCCATTCATGAAATACTGTAGAATAGATGACTAACATTATGCAATTTAGAGCTAATGTATCATGCAGGCTTCAAAACAGAATGAATGACTGGCACTGCACTACTAATAGAACTATAAAAGTTTCATCTACATGTAACGAAAAAGCAAACGTGTTCCAACACATCGCTTAGGTAAAATAAGCTAACAAACTATGAGCAGCCCATATTCACACCAACACGCTAACGAAAGACAGTTCTTGTTTCAATAACGCAGTGTGAAAGATGTCAGTTAAAATAACAAGATAACAATCATTATTAAACTAAGCAAGAATCTGTCTGCCAATAGTTCTGTGCCCGATATTAAAATTTAGATACCACCCTAGTGAAATGATATGTGCTTTGTTTCATAGATTCAAGTCATAATGATCGCATAACTCGGACAAAATTTCACCGTGAATGTTCCGATGTTGTTTCGTTTCGAATGTTCCGATGTTGTTGTTGAATGTTCTTTCCAATGTTATGTTCCGTCACAATAACCGATCACAGCTTAACGCTAACGTTATTAATTAAACAAATTAACAGCTCACAACGGTTGCAAATTTATGTATTTTATTCAGGGGAGATATGCTTATTTGCTAAGAAAAAACACTGAGTATAACGTCAGACCTCCTAAAGGGTCATCTTTTCGTAAGCTTCTGTTATCAGCCATTGGTGTCATGGCAACATGATAAGGGAAATTAAATAAGAAGCGAGTGACTTTTTCAGTTTGTCAGTATTCCAATATTTAATAATGATGAGGGGAAAGTGAAACAGTGTAAATATGTTTGTGGTCAGTATTTCTATCGTTAATAATGATGAGGGGAATGTGAAACAGTGTAAATATGTTTGTGGTCAGTATTTCTATCTTTAATTATGATGAGGGGAATGTGAAACACTTTTGGGTTACGTTTAGGTGATAACATGTTAGTATAAGTTTATATGTTAAGGGGGATTGGGGATAGCAAGTTTTCATCTATAGAGTATTCAGTAACACAATTTTTTCGGACTTTCCAGTATCGCTGCATCAATCACTCAATTGGATTTTATAAATGCCATACTTTAAATATAATGATATTGTGTTTAAAATCAAATCTCATGAAAGCTTGATACGTTTTCGAAATGTTATCGGAATGTTTTGACTCTTACTGATATTTTGAGCATCTAAATGTGAAGGCAAATGGTATTTTTGTATTCCCGTGTATGTGACAAATATTTTGTTCGTGTTTTTTTTTAGAAGTGAGAATCCTTCCCTTGATCTAGAAATAATTTAATATTTATTCCATTATTTATTACTTCAAATGATGTTAACCATCATCAGAGTAATGATAATTATATCTACCTCAAACAGCGTCAGAACGCCTTTGCTCTTTTGAATGTTTCTACTCCCCTTTAGAATGTTTCCATTCTATTTTTGAATGTTACAGTTCCACTTTCGAATGTAACTATTCTACTTTTGAATATCAGCATTTCATTTTCAAATGTTATGATTCTCCCTTGAATGTTATCATTCCACTTTTGAGTGTCCCCATTTCACTTTTTAATGTCCCCATTCCACTTTTGAATGCTGTCATTCCTCTTTTGGGAGGATACCATTCCATTGAATGTTATCATTTCAATTTAGGATTTCCTCGTTCCCCCTTTTAATGTCGCCAATCCACTTTTCAAATGACGCCATACCACTTTTTGGATACTACCATTCTCCTTCTGAATGTTACCCTTTCCAGCTTGCAACTCTGCACAGTGCACAGCCAAACTTTAATTACAACTCTGCTCAATGCCCAGCCAAACTTTAATTATAACTCTGCACAATGCACAGCCAAACTTTAATCACAACTCTGCTCAATGCCCAGCCAAACTTTAATTTCAACTCTGCACAATGCACAGCCAAACTTTAATTTCAACTCTGCACAATGCACAGCCAAACTTTAATTTCAACTCTGCACAATGCACAGCCAAACTTTAATTTCAACTCTGCACAGTGCACAGCCAAACTTTAATTTCAACTCTGCACAATGCACAGCCAAGCATTAATTTCAACTCTGCACAATGCCCAGCCAAACTTTAATTTCAACTCTGCACAATGCACAGCCAAACTTTAATTTCAACTCTGCACAATGCACAGCCAAACTTTAATTGCATTAACCCAAACTATATAACTCTCATTTAGTGTAGCAGCCTCATCGTAACAGCCTCAATTAGTTCGGCTTAAGCTCATTTAGTCTAATCTCACAACGCTTACTATAATTATTTTCATCTCACAAGTCATGGCTCATTCCTCCCAGTCGCAAAGAGTGGCCAGAATAGCCTCAAATCTAGTCTCGTTTAGCTGAAATTTCTGTAAAGCTTTGCTTCACTTAATTGAACCTCATAATCTCGTTTATCCTTGTTTCAATGAGTGGCCTGAATAGGTTATGACCTCACTAAGTCTACCCTCGTATTGCTGATTCTTGCGTATAGTTTTGCTTCAATTATTTGAGCCTAATAATCTCATTTACCCCAGTTTCAAAGAGTGACCTGAATGAGTTCAGCTTTATTAAGCCTGACATTGCTTAGCTGAAACTCACGTATAGTTTTGCTTCATTTATATTTGAACTTAACGTTGCCGAGCCTGACGATCCTTGTTATGTCTCACAAGTTCTGGGGGGAAATAATTTCAAATAGTGCCGATAAAAATAATGAATTCTGATGAAAACATGTAATTTGGCGGATGCAAAAAATAGTCAGGAATATGGGATTGATTTTTGTCCTCCTATACTCTAGCTCTATAAATTGCGCTCCACTCTTCTGGGTATGGAAACATTTCTTAGACAGAGTAATTTTTCCTACGGAGGTTTAACAGCACTGCTCTGTGATCTCGTCAGAAGATGTTCTACTGGAAGAAAAGCGTCCTTTAATTCGATAGCTTATGTTACAGGAGGTTTCCAGCAATATTTTCCTAGGGTAATTTCAATTTAACATAACAAATTTGAAAAATCTCTCATAATTGAAAAACTTTATTTCACAAATGTATCATACAACAGTTGCAAAGTAATGCCAAGTATGATTGCCCGTGAACTGTGTTCTTAGGGAGCAATCCATAAAAAGTAAATATTTATATGACACATTTTTATCACCATCGAAATCTCTCGAGTGAACGCAAGTTTTTCCAAAGTTCCACTTTACCGTATAAGAAGTCCACATCTGATTATCTTCCGATCAACGACTTCGTTTCAAACAACACCATCACCTCAGCTGAAATGTTTTATTATCAACAACTCTTTCATTTACGCCATTCGAAAATTAATTAACACTCGAATAATTTCCCGGCCACAAATTACCCATAAAAACCGGCACCATTGCCACTAAACACCAGCACTGCTGTCCCCGAACCACCATAAACGCGCCACAAAGATAAGCACAAAGTAGCCGGCACCTCAGTAGGTGCGCGTGGATGACCCAGGTTTAGGATCACTCGAACTCCGCGTCCTAAATCGCAGCGGGTGACGCGTGACTGCCTCTTAAATAAAGCCAAGTACGGGCCAAATGTGTACCAGCCGGTAAATTGTTCATTCACGTACCGGTACAAATGAATGACATTTCATTTATTTTGCGACCTCTATAAGAAATAACTGTTATCATACAAAGTGAAATGTCTCGTGCAATTGTATTTTTCATATTTCTTAGTAATTAAGGATATGTGTGCGCATTAAAGTCTATTTCGCTCTTCTGCTACTTAGAACTTGACCTCAACAGCTGTTTACAACCGCGGAAACGCGGTGAACGTATTAGGCAAGTACGGGCCTGAAAGGCTTCATAAATACATACCCCGAGGTGCTCGTGTGCCCCACCAGATAATGTCTTAATGCCGTGACTCGGGCACGCCTTTTTTGGACGAGTGAACAGAGCTTTTTTCCTCTTACGAAACACGTTCAGTGTCGAACAATAGGTGTCATTACGACCCCGCAAATAGCGTCTCCGAGGTAGAGGAGGGCCTCTATCTCAGCGTGATGGTCATCCTTCAAAACTACGATTGGGACTTCTCTCACAGTGGGACTTTAACGCACGACCGACCGGCCTTATTCAGCGGTCAAAGTTTTGTCAAGTTGAGAGGCGCTGCACTACAGCAACTTTGTGGCTTGATTTCTAGCTGCTCTAAGATTTAACAACGCTATATTTGCTCGCTCATTTTGCCTCTATCTCTGGTTCCCTTAACTTAAGAATATCTGGTGTGTAATAACAACTAGTCATCTGGAATTTTAGTCTTATAAAAAAATTGTCCCAGCTAGTGTTCTTGCTATGTGATTACCAATATTTTATTCAGTCTGACGTAGCTTAAGTTTTGGATTTATATAGTTTTATCAATGTGACTAAGCGTATCTTCTGTATTTTGTAGCCTGAAGATGATGCTTGAAACATCGAAACGCGGCCTTTCAAAGACTGGCAGTTATAGAATTTTAAAGATTGAGTGTTCATTTCACTAAAAATGAAGAGTGATTATTTTCGTACTTCAACCCTTGTAGAACTAGAACAACGCTACATATGAGTTATTGGTTCGACAGCTGCAGTTTCATTGGTTTCCTGTTATATTTCTTCGACGGATCGAGCTCCTTATGACTGAAAAGATGTGAAAATAATGGCACAAACGCTGATCTTAAATCACGTAAAATTGGCTTGAATTAATCATTTTTGGCGTTCATTACGGGAACTCCCAGGAATTATTATTCATTTATAATAATATTTAATAAATAAGTAATTGATAAGAATTCATTACATTAATACGTGCTGGATAAATTAATGGGTCCATGTTTCCAAACAATTGAACACAGAGCACTCCTCTCAACTAGATGCAACGTTCGTGTGTGATAAGAAGCCCTGTCAATAGCATACTTTAAATGTGTTTCACAATGTAGTTTTGATTTTTCACCTGTTGAAAGTGTCACTATCAAACTTTAAATGCGCTTCACTAAGTTTTTTTAGATTTTTTAACCTGGTGGAAATCTCGCTATCGTACTTTAAATGTGCTTCACTGAGTTTTATCGATTTTTTAACCTGGTGGAAATGTCTTTATCACACTTTAAATGTGCTTCACTAAGTTTTTTCGATTTGTTAACCTGGTGGAAAGTGTTTGTGTTCTAACTGCGCTCGCGATTTCTATATCGTATAAAGTGTTTATGTGAATGTAGCAACAATAAATAAAATCTGCTTGTGCATATGTATGTTCGACACTAAACCTAACATAAACTGGAGATGGCAAAATGACTAAATTTTCTCAATTCACTTAACTCACACAGAACATTGCATTTCATTGAAGTCAGTTTTGTCTGGAGATTGACCAGGTTACTCTCATACAGGGATACGAGAGGCTGTATAACGTCATGATTTTTCAGGGGCTGGAATTCAACATTCAAATTGATACTGATTTTGGCCACCCAAACTCTTGGAAAAAAAATGTGTTTAACTTTTCATTCCCAATTCATGATGTTAGAAATTTATTCTCGTAAGTAAGACGAAAAAATAAACTGCCTAATTTTTCACGTACAATTTGAGTCGCTGAAAATTATTCTTCCCAGCACCTGGTTTATACGCTCGAAGGTAAAAATATCACGTGGACGATTTGAAAATAAACCTTATGTTGCGTCAAATTTCGATCCCTTGAAAATTCCAATCCAAGCTCTGCTGGTCTGAACATTCAATTCATCAAACTCTAAGTTGAATCATTTTACCTAATTGGGATCATGTTCTTCGACGCTCTGAACCATTGAATCCATAATTCTAGAACGCACATCGGGAATTCAGGTATTCCGCGACGACGGAGACATACGATGCGTTGTCTCGTCCATGCTCTTGATTCATTTATTCTCACTTTTTTGCGCGTGATGGACGCAAGCATTTGATTATTGATTAATGGATGGTCTGGATGACTTCTTTGTGTGGTCATGGCTGATGTTTGATTAGGGCATCTGGTCTCTTGATCGGAATAAGCGTGCATGTAATGGGTGCCGGCATTCATTAAGGAACAAGCGGATGATCGACGCATAGGGAAGTGGCTTGAGCGATGGTATGTCGCCGGCGTGCCGTGCATATTCCTGTCAATAGTGCCGTGGCCATCATTTACAATAGTGTTCCTAAATGATTTTCGCACATGCCTCTCTTTCCTCTCTTTCTTGGAATTGGCGTTTGAAGGGTTTACAAGATTGCTCAATGATTGTTGATTTTCGTTTTCAAATTTGAATGGTATTATTTACCCATTTGTGTTGGGAATGATTTCCTCATAAATTTCCACACACTTCTTTTCCTTCGAATTGGGATTAATGCGTTGACATGATCGACCAATCACGTTTATTTTCTATTGCAAATTTGCACAGCAGATCTTAAGTTCTCATAATTGTGTTAGCAAATGATTTTCTCACATATTTCAAGAAGTGGATCATGTCTCTCTTTCTTGTAATAGTTTACATCAGCTATTCATTGAATGATGATTTTCCATTTCGAACTCGTAAAGCTTATGAATGATCTAAGGGTTACCATTTGAAACTCCTAAAGCTGGCTAATAGAATGGCTCCATGACTTCAGCGTTTGTGAGAAAATTATTAAAAGTGAGCTGTTGGCCTCGGAATCTTTTGTATATTTCGTTTTTTTTCAGTGAAGATATATCTGCGATGAAATTGATTCGATCGTCCATCTTTCATGGCAATAAAATATTTTTAAATAATTTTCAAAATGTTTTGTTTGTGGGTTTAAATTGTTTTCTTCATCGCAAAATTATCGAAACGGATCACGTGCGAGTACATTTCCGATTTACATTTTTAAGGCTCGTCGAATAGGTACATGAGCCGAAGAATTTTACCACTTTGTTTAATAAATTATTTTTCACACTGAAATTCGGAATTTAATTTAAATGAATAGGACGTAGAGGCTTTAAAAAATATTTGACAGATGTACTTGAATAACGTCATTAGAAACCGGGACTAACTCATAACGGTACGGACGATCTATCGAGTGCTATGATGAAGGAGCGAAGCAACCGACTACCTGAAGAGCCGCATACAGCAACCGGTTGCACTAATAATGAACTAGAGAAGTAAATTTGTATACCTTTTGAAAATCAGGAGCAGTATTGGTTATATAATTTGAAAATCAGGAGCATTAATGGCTATATAATTTGAAAATCATGAGCAGTAATGGTTATATAATTTGAAAATCAGGAGCAGTAATGGTTATATAATTTTAAAATCAGGAATAGTATTGGTTATATAATTTGAAAATCAAGAGCAGTAAGGGCTGTATCATGTGAAAATCAGGAGCAGTTAATGATACGTCACATTAAAATTAGAAACAATGATGTATATATTATTTTAAACCCAGAAGAGTGTAAAAGCTGTTTATAAAAATTTTAAAATTTAGAGGAAATGAGGGTTGGATATAGCATTTGTGAAGTCAGGAAAATTGATGGCTATTCATATTGTGAATAAAAAAAGGAGAAACTAATGATTGTTATTATCACTCACGAAAGGAGAAGAAAGTAATGGTTGTCTACATTGTTTGCTCAGCCAGACAAGAGTAATGGTTGGTAATATCATAAAAATATCATGAAAAAATGAAGATTCTTTGCATTATTCAAAACTCAGGGGCAGATAAAGGTTATATCACTATAAAATCGGGAAAATATAATGACTGTTTGTATCATTCACAAATTCAGGGGAAAGTAATGCTTCTTTATTCATTTCACAAATTTTTAACCTTGTAAAATTGTTCTCGTTCTACACGTGTTAAAATACGAAGATAATCATTATCATTTTTACCAAAAGAACACTCAATAATTGGTAAAATTTTATAGCTGTCAGTCTCTGAAAGGCAACGTTTCGATGTCGAAACTTTGCCTTATAGAGACTGACAGTAATCGAATTTTAACAATTGAATGATCTTTTAGTGAAAATGATAAGGGATTATCTTCGTATTTTAACACGTGTTTTAACAATTGAATGACCGTTTAGTGAAAATGATAAGGGATTATCTTCGTATTTTAACACGTGTAGAATTAAAACGGGTATTGATTTCATCCATAAAATCACTGGGCAGTAATGTTTGCTTATATCATTTACAAAATCAGGTGAAGTGATTGTTGTTTCTGTTATTTTGGAAAGCAGTAGGAATTCATAATGATTTGTTTTATTTGCAATATTAATTGGAAGGAATTAATCTATGTTAATATTATTTACAAAATGTGAAGAATAGAATGGTCCTTATATCATTTATAAGATTGGAAGAAAGTAATAGTTGTTCATAAAATTTACCAAATCAGAGCAAAATTGGGTTTTCTTACAGAATTTCTTCTTCGTACGCCAAAATTCCGTATCATGCCAGCAAATTTGTTCTATGCATTGAATTCGTACTGCATCCAAAATTTAAGCTCTTTAAAGGCAAAAGATTATGAAAGTCCATAGTATGTGAACTAAATTTTGATAAAGCGGTAGATTGTGAAAGTCCATTGTTTTTAGACCATATTTTGAAAACGCAGAAGAACATGAGAGCTCATAGTTTAAGAACCAAATTTTCAAAAAGGGACGATTCGTATCGGTCATGACAGTGTAGAAAAAGGTCAGATTGATGACTTAACTTATTGACCATAACTTTGGATTTGTGTGTGCAATTATGTTTTAGGAAAAAGTCATGTAATGATTTTTTCGGGTTAGGTCTGTGAATTCTAGTTTGCCGTCAGACTTTTGAGAAACATTACATTAAGGATCAGTTTTTTTAGCGCTAGGTCTTTGGATTGGAGTTTATCATCAGACTTTTGAGAAACATTATATTAATGTTCATTTTTTTAGTGCAAGGTCTTTGGATTGAAGCTTGTCATCGTACTTTTGGGAAACATTATAATAATAATTAATTTTTTTAAAACTAAGTGTTTGTATTCGAGCCAAGCGAGCGGATGGGTGTCAACATCTTCTTGTCTAATGGGTTTTGAGCGACTTGCTCTTCCATTGTCGATTCCCATCACGGAATGTCCTCTTCTTGAGCGGCACAGGCGGGAATCCGCACCTCAAATACCTCCAAATCTTTTATTGAGGTTCAATTCTTCTTTGGCGTTTCGTGCCCCCAGCGGAATACAAATTCTTACCATCCCCTTCTGCTCGTAAGGACAAAAAGAAGAGAGAATCAAGAACGACCATTCAAAGGGCGTTACGAATTCAGGCTTCATTAACAGCTTCGATTTGGGTCCAATTACAGCGGGCCAATCGAAACCGATTAGGCGCATTAAAACAAAGCCTTCGAACATTTCTTGCAGCCTTGCCTTGCTTGCGTTCCCTTAATTCGGGTTTCGCTTTCTGTCTACGCTCGACCTCTCGAGACCTTGCGCTCTTTCGGCTGCCGAGGCTCTGTCTTCTGATGGCAAAATCGATGAGGTTAATTGAAAAGCAGACGAAAGAAGCGCTCCAGATCTGTGGAAGGAAGGAGGCGCTCTGCTCAAGCTGCTGCTGCTGCTCCTGCTTCTGCTTCTTCGTCTGATTTTGATGACCTGGCTCGTAAAATCTTATCAGGCTCTTCATAATCAATGTTCAACTCCACCCGATCCAGAGTCTAAATATTGGCGGTAGGGGATCGAGGCAGTGATCGTTCTCGTGCTTAATTTAATCTGTAACACTTGTGAAGTTTTTATCTTAAACTCAAGTTGTAACACTATTGCGATCAGCAGTTTTACATGGTTTTACATGTGTTATATATTCAACACAAGCTTATATATCACACAAATTATTTGCTTACTCAATAGATCACGAGCTAAGAACTTTTTTAATGTATTTTTTTACGTATTTATCTCCCACAAGCGCATATTTCACACACGGCTTTCGTTTATTCTATAAATCACAAGCTGAGGATATTTTCCACGTATATCAGTTCGTTCTAGCAAAAACATAATTCCTTGACATCTTTGAACATGAGTTGAACTATTATGGGGTATAATTTATTAAATGGCTTGTGGCTTCTAATATTTCACTGTTTTAAAGACCGTTTGTAATTTTATTTCTCTTTGCACTCAAAAACAACTTGAAGCACTCTCAACCCAAAGGTTGTCAGTTACGAAATAACGGGTTTGAGTTGCCCAAAAATGTATTTTAACTAAACAGAGTCCTCACATTTTCAAAATTTCCTTAGGTGTATAAATTTTTGAAAATAACATGCAAAATATCTTCAGTGGACACTGTTTGCATTATAAAAACAGTATCCATTTTCTAATGCGCAGAAAATGTGAACCATGTTATACAAAATAGTTACAGTTGAAATTGTATTACATAAAAAGATGCGCATTTTTCACGATAGCCAAACTCATGATAAACAATAGGCTATGATAACTATGTACTTTGCTACATCGAACAGAGTAAAACCTCTATTTGTTGCATTAGCGAATTTCTCCGTAGATTTCGTGAAGTCAATCGTTACGCTGCACTTTCCGATCTCAAGATCATAAGATTAGATTAAAAGTTACTTGAAGCCTCCCTAACTATGAAGAAAGGTGTTCTCAGGAGAGGAAGAGTAAGGCCCTGAGGGAAGGAGGGATCTACGCAAGAGCATTGTATCAACACTTTGCGCATAGAAATAGGTTTCAGAAATGTTTACTAAACAAGTAGCAAATTGAACAAAAAAGTGATAGGTACTGGAAAAAGCGATATTGAACAGCAAAAAGATGTTCTGAAACAAAACGGAAATCTATTTTCTTTCAACAAATGGAATGTATGACGAACCTTCTGTTCGGGACCCTACATCTTTCTTGGGAGAACTTTTATTCTCATATATACAAAATTTGTATCCTTATGAGAGGCTTCACATCTCGATACATCACCTAAATCTTTCTTAAGAAGTTTTTAAATGAAGTCTCTGTTATGAGACAGGGAAAAATTATTTGCTTTTTAAAACCCCATATCTAGTACTTTAAAAATTTCTCCGCCTCTAAATATGAAATACTGCGAGTATTATTTATTTTTGTGTGAATTTAACGAAATTTTATTTGCGCGCTGGCAAAATTGATGAAAAATATTATTGCCATAAAGTTCTTAATTAAAATAGTTAGTTATAGTTAAAAGTTATAGTTATTTATATAAAATTAAAATAGTTCTGAGCGTAATTATTAGAATCTACGTACTCTAAAACTTCCTATTTGACGAAGTACTCTTTTTTATATCAAATCAGGCGCATTTGCTGCGATTGAAGTATGAATTAAACGCCCATATTAATTATTTTTCATGTTCATTTAAATCTTCTAATTTTACTAAGACTGTTCCAACTTTGAGAGGTCTCGGGAAAGACTTCAAAAAACTAATTAGCTTGTCTTTTGAATATACTTGAAAGATACTCGGGAGAAACTTTTTCGTTAAATTTTTAACAAATAGAACTCAAAGTAAAGTATTCTTATTGTAACCGAAGCCTGTAAAATAATTCAAGACCCCTGTAATTATTCACCCATTTAGTTGAAGTTACGAGAGCACATTTTGCTTCGTGTTATGCGACCCAGTAAACTTTTACCAATTAAAAAATAAGTTCCCGTCATTATACATAAAGTAACTCAAAGGACCGTTCTTGAGCGCTGTACATTAATTGGATAGCGTAGAGCGTCACTTGAAGCATTAAATTTTGCGGTGCTGAAGTTCTCACGCAAACAAAGTGAAGTGCCCCCTATGCCTAATAACTATAACTGGCATTCACCGTACAAGAGCAGGATTGAAAATAACTCGTTTCACACAGTACATAATAATATCTGCACATACCTACCGTGTACATACTTATTGCGTGTACATGCAGTAGATACTAAGATCTGCACATACCTACCGTGTGCATACTAACTGCATGTACATGCAAAAAATACTAAAATGTGCACATATGTACTTACCTTGTACATACATGTCACATACTAAAATGTGTACACATGTACTTACCGTGTACATACATAGTGTAGGTACTTACAGCACAGTACATGCCGTACCGTGAAGTGCTCAACTTCCGTCCTAATTACAGCCGTGTCTCACACATCCGTACTGCTTCCAGCGACTCCCAAAAAAGGCAAGTAACTTCATCCGAACTATTTATTTTGCAAGCCCAGCTCTCCTTGCTCTAATCTCAGCCATTTTACGCCCATTCCAGCCTACCCGCAAGACCTTCTGTTTTCCACTTCACCGGCCTCAGGAGACTGCGATCTCGCTCCAATCTTACCAGCCTCTGTTCCGTTCGTTGCTTCGTCCCATGCTAGCAGGAACGCGTGTTTTTTTTCTACGAGTGAAATAAAAACTGGTCTAAATGAAGCGGTAATAAAGCACAATGCTAAATATTTCTTCACATATGCCACACGGCCGCACTGCGAGTGGGTAATCCATAACGAAAAGTCTTCGCCTCTTTTTGTCTTGGGAACATTGTCAGGGTAACCGATGTGATGGAGAACGTCCTCGATGCTCGTCCTAACCATGAGGCGAACTCACGAGGAATTTTGGTCCTTGCACCTCAGTTCCAAAGGCCTGGAATCTCAATCCAGGCTTGCGTCTTCGAAGCAAACAGACTCGGTTCTTCCTACCTCGAGTCTTACAGGGAGGTGATTGAAGATGCTCTGTATTCCAGGGAAGTTGCAAGTAAGTGTTTCAGAGTTATCTTGTTCCGAAGAAGACGACTTAGGACGATCCCTTTTAAAAAAGTGCGTGAAGCCACGACGACTCCCTCATCCTCGAGAGCACCGACGATCGTGAGCAGCTTTACGAAGAGGACCCTGGGGGTGCGCAGCAAGCCTTCGCAATCTGGAACATTCTTCAGGCGGCTCGCCACGCGCACAATGTAGCCTGATTTTGAGATCAAAAGAGGGTCCACTATTTTCTGAATAACCGAATTTTCTCTTTCATTTGAAATGCGTTCCCAAATGTGTTGTTACCTGGTGGTTCACAAAGAAGTGGTCAACTGGGTGAATAATTTATGTAATTGAAATAGTTGCAATCGCAGTATGCTGCGCTGCAACGAAGTGTGGTTTTCACTGAGGTTCAGTTCGTATGTTTGTACGTGATTGCAAGAATGGTATAAAACTTGTAAAAAAAGAAGTTTGCTCCTGAAAACGACAGCGAACATCAGAAACATTTTTAGTTTGTTGTATTTTTTAATTGTTAATTCAACATTTTTAAGACCATTATACCTATTGCAAACACAAGGGCGAATCTTCTACGTACTGTCATAGCCAGTGTAGCGTAAATCACCAACTCAATGTCGATAGAGAAAGTGTGACAGAAATGCTCGACAGGGTTTATCATTTGAGGAAGAAAAGAGAGACAGAGGGACAGTGATAAAAAGGATAGGACGCGAGGTCGCAAACATTTCTTTCAGCCATCTCTGCGGGCGAGTCATCCCTACCTACGTGAGAATTTTGCCACCAAAGGAAAAAAAAGAGAAAATATTCATTTCATCAACCCCTCAGGGCAAATGAAAAACAATGATAAAATCCTTCAAGAAATACAGGACCTGCTGTCTGCAATAATGAAAGCTTCAATGTTCAAAAATCGAAGAAAAATACTTTCGTTCATATTAGATAAGTGAGCGTGAGTTTCCCTTACTACAATATCGGTGTTCCAAAGATGGGAATGATGTGAGCACCATTTAGTATGGAGTTAAGGAAAAGGGAAATCAATGCACAAGATGTGTTCGCTCAAAAAATACTATGCGCATGGGAAAAGAAAGTTAAAATGAAGGTTAATGAGGTAAGAGAAAAGTTACAGAAAGAAGTTCTTGCGAAGAGCTGAAAAAAAAAATTATTTCAAAGAATGGATGGTCTGACGGAACTTCAGTTTGAAACATCATATCCCTTGTATGGGGACGCTAATTCTCATAGATACAAAAGTTGTATCCTTTCGTGGGGCTTTATGTTTGGTGTGAACTTTGCGTCAAATCTTTTAGAATGTAAGAACGATATGAGTAATTCTTAACGTCCTCCAGAAAGAACGTTGGTCGATAAAGGGTTAAGGAAGTGTTACTTACCAAGTTTTGCAAATGAGCCACTTCGGTTGAACGCATTGATTGAGAGAACCACAGCTGCTGAAATTTAGCGTAGAATTTATAAATTACATATTAATTATTAATTTTTGTAACTTTTGACTCAAAAAATCCAAAAAATGAAATTTCTTACAAAAATTTAACAACGTTTTGACTCAAAAATTTCTAAAAAAAAATTATCAACTTTTTGACTCAAAAATAATCGTGATGGCTCAATCCACGGCGTCATCGCGAGCTGCCAGCGGCTCGCGAGCCGCGCAAAGAATACCACAGGGAAGTGATGCAATTCCATCTGAAAAAATGTCGCTTATTTGAACGTAGACGCACAACATGCACAACAATATTGATATTGTTACATTAGGGAACTTTTGAGTCAAGTTACTTGGAATGTGGATGCACAACACGTGCAAAATTCATTTCGTCATTTTGGCGAACTTTGCGAGTGAAGCTACTCTGAGAGTGGATGCACAATTAGCACAACCATATGAAGTTTTAGTGAACTCTGCATGCTAAGCTATTGTGCTTTTTAAGCTAAGATCGGATCGTTTCAAGTGGAATAATTATTTTAAATGGAACAGGCCCGAAGGTAAAACTATGGTCGCTTTGATGTACTTTGAACATAAGAAGAAGTTTTTAAAATTCAAACTTGAAACGTCATTCATCTAACATAAACCCAAGGAAAACGTATTTTATAAACTTAGATACATTCTGCAAAATTTAGAAGCCTCAATCTTTGAGTGAAAAAGCTGCGCTGAAACATCGTTTACTCGCATGGTCTAGTTCACTGCTCATCACGATAATGCACACAAATATTTTCTCGACTTTGGGGCGTTCAAATGTTCTTGACTTGAACAAAGCAATCAGTGAGAAATTACTTGAAACACTCGAACAATCAGCAAGAAGTTACTTGAAACATGTGAGGTCCGTTCTAGCCAGCATAATGTTATTTAATTTAACCAACAAAATCATACACCCAACGAATCTAAAATCGCTTCCCACTTCCAAAGAGTTAACATATTTAAAATTTTATGAAACTGCCTTCCTGTTAGAAGTCAAACAACAATTTGGTTGTGAATAAATGTCGAAGGGGGAAGAATGCTGAAAATTCGATCTTTTTGAACTTTATAGACTTTAAAAATGATTAACTTTACTCGATAAAATGATGCTAGGCTTTTTGCAAAATATTTATCGACTTAATTGTTCATGATTATGATTTTTATAATATTTTGCAATACGTGAACTTGCTGTAAAGTTTTTACAGCCCTTTTATACTTCAGATCGTTCATGATTTCATCTAAGGTAGTAGACAAATTCCTTCAAAGTTAGAAAAGGTTGGATTTTTTATTCTAATAAGAAGACAGTTCTGTTTCCGGGGAAGAAGTACCGTCATCATTGGTAACGAACTGACTGTACGTCGCCAATGATGATTCGTCTTGACCTGATGAATAACTCCAGGAGACACATCAACCTTCAAGCCCCGCTCCTAAGTTTACAAGAGCCAACACGGCGAACAAAGACACAAGCTCACCTCTCATGAGTATCAGTGAGGGTCTTTAGCTGCTTCCGGATTTACCTGGGAGCGTAGCTCTGTTTAATCCGTTTACGGAGCTGATAATCCGCCTATTGTGCGGCCCTATTTTGCGGCCGGTATCTTCTCGGACATCGCCTTGATGAGCTCTGCGATTGGGCGCCGCTGCCCACCACTGCCATTGGAACGTCAACTTGATTTTTCCTGCGGATGGAGACGTCGAAACCAGGGCTCCCCAAATGCGGCGTGCGTGCCCTCTTCCATTCACAGGGTGGCCAAAAAACTCCGTCTGATAATAAATGGCAGTCAATGTATCCCTGATACACGCTTCTTTCATATAGAACGAAAATGATGCGATCACGTATTGATATATTTGAACTTAATTTCGGAGTTTGAGTTTTTGTGAGCCGCTGGACATGTTGTTGAGGTTTTTCTACATAGTTTCAGAGTTTGGTTTTTGTGACTCACTGGATATATTGGGAGCTCACGATGATGTCATGCTTACGTACCTGGGTGCGCAAAGAGCTGGCTTTCGTGCTGCAAAACAATGTACAAATATCGGTGACATATAACTCACTAACTCTGTATATATTTATAATATTCAGGTTTCCATTAGCACCCAGAGATCTGGGTTTTGTGGCTTGAAACTATGCATAAATATCATGAATACTTACTAACCACCTCTATAATTGCATATTGAAAACATCCATGTTCACCGCGTAATGATCAACCGTTTTAAACTGACTACGAATATATTTTAATAATTCTTCTTAACAATCATCACTAACTGCAACTTTCATTAGCGCTTCGATATATACATGCCTTAAAAAATCTTTAAAGATATATTTGTACATGCAATATGCCTTAAACGTACTTGAAAGATATATACGTACATGAAATATGCTTTAAGCGAACTTCATAGATGTACTCGCATCCGTACATGAGATATACTTTTAATGTACTTGAATTGTATAGGCGAACTTGAAGTGTGCCTTAAACTTACTTGAAGGGTATATACGTACTGGAAATACTACTAAAATATATTTGAAATGTATATACGTAAATGAAGTGTACCTCAAACTATAAACTTTAGCCGTTATTTCAGGTTTGCAATCAACATTAACCATTATTTTGCAAGACCATCAACGTTAACCATGATTTCACGAGCAGTATCAACGTTAACAGTCAAGTACCATCAAGTTAATTAACCTTCTTTTTACGCGTTCTATCAACGTCAATTGTTATTTCACAATTAAGCACCATCAACGTTAACGGTTATTTTGCTACTTAGCATTTATTTTGATACTTAGCATTTATTTTGCTACTTAGCATTTATTTTGCTACTTAGCATTTATTTTGATACTTAGCATTTATTTTGCTACTTAGCATTTATTTTGCTACTTAGCATTTATTTTGCTACTTAGCATTTATTTTGCTACTTAGCATTTATTGTGCCACTTAGAATTTATTTTGCTACTTAGCATTTATTTTGCTACTTAGCATTTATTTTGCTACTTAGCATTTATTGTGCCACTTAGCATTTATTGTGCCACTTAGAATTTATTTTGCTACTTAGCATTTATTTTGCTACTTAGCATTTATTTTGCTACTTAGCATTTATTGTGCCACTTAGCATTTATTTTGCTACTTAGCATTTATTTTGCTACTTAGCATTTATTTTGGAAGTATAACTAACGCTTTCCGTGAGTTTGCAAGCACCATCAACGTTTAACGGTAATTTCGCAAGCATAGATGCTGGGGACGTTCGGCAGAGACCCGGCCGTAGCACCCAGCAGAGCGCGAAGCGATGTTAGCAAAGTTTGTCCTGTCTGTTTAGCCCATGCTTTGCGCTTTCTGTTCTTACCAGCTATTTTACAGTTTTACCTTTATTTTGCAAGTATCATAATTGTTTTCCGTGATCTTGCGAGCACCATCTACGTTAACGATTATTTCGCAAGAGTAGGTGCAAAATATCCGTTGCTACACGGGTGCCGGGACGCAGCCTACGTTCGCCGCAGCACCGAGCAGAGCGCGATGCGATGTTTGCAGAGCTGCCCCACATGTCCTGCCCGTGTTGCTCATGCCTCGCGCCCTCTGTTTCGACATTTTCTTATTGCTTCCTCGCTTGAACAAACAACGAAACGCAAAGCTCTTCCGACTCACCCTTTCCCTGCTAAAATAATTAGCCGCTATATTTCCTGTGGGTGAAAGGTCTTGGTGCTCATACGCTCGAGTTTCGTTTAAGTGCTGTGCGAGAGCTTGGTGTTGAACATGTGTGAAATGGCCGTTCGCTATGTTACGTATGGCTAAGTTTATTTACGATTTTCTTGTGATTTTTCTTCAGTTTGATTGAAAAGCGATGTTTTCGTAATAAGTAGTTCATTTGTGTTTTCCTGGTGATGTTATATTTGTCTTATTTCTAGAACGTATTACCGTAATGCTAAGTTCATTTACGATTTACTCGTGATGCTGTTTTCTATTTGGTCGAAAAGCGTAGTTTTCGAAATACTTAATTGAATTACGTATTCCTCGTGATGTTGTATTTATTTTAATTGGAGAGCGTAATAATCGTAATGCTAAGTTCAATTACGTTTTTTTTGTGATGTCTTTATTTTATTTGAAAACGTAATCATTGTAATGCTTAGTTTAATTTCATTTTTCTCGTACTGGAGCATACAATATAATTTGAATACGTAATTCTTAATAAATATTGTTTAATCGCTGCCAATGTTAAAAAATTTCGTGGTTCTCTGGGAGAATGTTTAGTCGTTTTAGAGTCATAATCTTTTTGACCTGCAGAAGCGAGAAATGTAAAAATATTTTGACTGTGGCGTGAGCCACCGGTGGTCACTGGAGGAGCTTTCGTAAGCTGCTGACCGACCAGTGGTCTCAAATTTGATTTTCATTAATTCTTAATCAAAATTAAATTAGGACACCATCCTGTTAATGTTTGCTATTTTCAACCTTACTTACTACAATTGACTTTAAATTCAAGTTGAGTATTAAACTTCAGTTTTACCAGCCGCAGTCAAAGTGTTAAGGGACGATATAAGTCTTCGTTCGAAGTCAAATATTGATTAACACAAAATT
The DNA here is from genome assembly GCA_030386875.1 of Morinoia aosen. Taxonomy (NCBI): domain Eukaryota; kingdom Metazoa; phylum Arthropoda; class Malacostraca; order Amphipoda; family Talitridae; genus Morinoia; species Morinoia aosen. Next base: position 8,289,299 of record CM059559.1, on the reverse strand, counting down.
ATTTTTCAAAATTTCGTTTTCGTAGAAAGTTTGATTAGGGAAATATTTGCCAAATCTTACGTGAAAAACGAGAGTGTAATAAATAAATATTTAATTACTTTACTCATTATGAATGAAATTCATAGACTCATTGTACATATGAAGTGAAAACGCAAGAAGAAAAAATTCATAACTTTATAAAATTACTAATAATAACTCATAACTCATAATAGTAATAACTCATGGCTCATATTTCACAACATAACTAATTAACTTCACCTAATTTGTCTTTCTCAGAGGGCATCGAGTAAATGGCAGGGAGTTATCATTTTTGTTCCTTCGATGATTTTGTTTTAGTGAATGCAATCCATTTCTGCTGACACATTTCCTTCGAGCTGCTAAGAAACATATGTTAGCATATTCTAGAATATGCTAACCCTTTTCCCAGTTACTTCTAAATTAATACTATCTCCCATAAATATTGGTAATGTTATTTATTTCTATCCCGTTTCGAACTATTACCTCCTGTCATAAAGTCTTTAAAACATTGTTTATCATAATAAGCGCAAAACATTGTGTAAACGCAACATTATGTAAACAGCCTGACAAATTTCTCAGGTGTCAACGAGTTCAGTATTAGAAATAAGAATGAAAATCGCTTAAAAATTTGTTGGAAAATAAAAATTTCTCCAAAAAAAGAACGGAGAAGGGGTTAATGCATATTTTTGCGTGATACTTTCGTTTGAAATAATATTTAGAATAATTACCTGTTCGTGGATTTTTGAAATTTAATGAAAGACCATATTATTGGTAACTAAATATTGAAAGTCCCGATGAAGGGAAACGAAGTCCGATTTTTCAGTGATTAGCTAGTACAGAAAATGTTTGAAACAGGTGCAGCATATTCTTTCCAAAGGACATCTGAGGGCTTAAATAGCCTGGCACTGCCGGCGCAAATGGTTTTGCACTTGTGACCAAAAAATGCCTGAAATTCAGTCAAGGCAATTTTTGCCGTAGTCATTTAGAGCATTTAACTCTCCCCTCAGACCACCATGCATGGCGGGCTACGCAGATCTCGCCAAGGGTACAGTAAGTTGGTATCACTGCTACTCGTTCTGGTAACCCGAGTTTCCGGGGCTTGTACTAGGGCTTAATCATCGTGTGTATGATACAGATTATTCTCAGTATAGGGCACAAATTTAGGTTTTCGATTAGCTTTAAATCGAGACATTCAAAGGAAAAATCGGGAATAAAACCACGGTTTTTAGAAACTCTTGAAGTGGCATTTCTAAGTTTCAATTCGGAATGTTCATTCAGCTCATTTGATTGATTTTCTGGAAAAGTATTTCATACCAGAAGAGTATCTCAAAACTTTCTAACTATTGATCAGCGACACACTTGAACATATTTAGTTCGAATGTTAACTTATTCATAGTTCTGCTGTCCCGCTAAGAGGGAATTAGCTTTACAGTGATGTTTCTTCTTCAGTGACCATACTAGGATGAAATAAGTGCTTGTTGTTCGCTTAAGGGGTACCAGTTATAGGCATAAGTCAGTTCTATCCGTAAATCAAAGAATTGGAGTAATCTGAAAGAAATATATGAAGTTCATATAACCATTAATAACTAATTTGACTTCATATGCGTACACGGTATAGTGCATGAACACCTTTTCTATGGCTGCTAAAAACCGTAAGTTGTAATTGGGGTTACTTTGTGTTTCCCAAGCAACGCACACAAGCAGCAGGATTGTAACTTGTTTTACCTATGAAATTATGGTTACTGTAATATAACGGTAGCTTATTTTAACGCTATCAGTGTAACGGATTACAGGTATCGGCATCATAGTAACAGAATGAGGGTAGCGGCATGATAGTAACAGCATGAGGGCAGCGACACGAGGGTAGCGGCACAGACTGCTCCTTGATGTCCCCTCGCAGACCACCAACAAAGAGCGCATAACGAGGTGCTGACGAACTTCAGCTCGAGCAAACGAATGCTCGAGAGCACCACTGACACGCACACCACGCACCTGATGAATGTCCTGTCGAGTATCAAACTCTAAACCTAGGTTTGATTCTCAAAAATTTCTAGTCGTTGTCTCGGGATAGCTTCTACAAAATTTTTTTTGTGTAGATGGCTAACCTACGAGCGTTTTTTTTTGCCTAAAACCTTGAGTTAAAACATTTTTCCTGTAAGATTATAACATAAAGAGTTTTCTCATTAAACATAACATAGTTTGTTCAAGCCGAAAAAATCGCCTGTACCGCATCGAATAATTAATTAATAATTTAAATAATTAATATATTAATAATATATCATTAATTTAATTAGTAATAATCAATAATTAATTAGTACAGCTAAGATTAAGATCTGTGCCAAATTAACTTAAAAGTAATAGAGTTAAAATTCAAAGTTAGACATAGCGTAATTTTGACATATAATTAATCAATGTACAGCTACGACTAACGCCTGTATTATCATTTATTGCTGAAAAAAGAGCATTTAATATGTTTCAGACATTTCGTATATATTTGATACATCATTATAGACTCTACAGCCACGATTACCGTCTGTTCCAAAATCAATTCAAGATGGGAAGGGTTAAGATTCAATGTCGAACGCATCGTGAATCTTTCACCCACAATTAATCACTGTATCACTGCGATTAACGGCTGAACGAATGCTAATTCAAGGTAGGTAAAGCAAAGATTCAATATTTCGTTAAGCGTAGACGCTTAAACCGTAATTAACAGCTGTACCGCTGCGATTTAGGGTCGTGCAAAAATTCATTTAAGACAGAGTCATGAGTCAATATTAGGTTTAGCACAAATATGCAAACCAAACATTCAAACGGTCCAATGATTGCTGGACCAGCGAACGAGTTGCAGGCACCAAAATTGTAGTGTCATCTCCCTATGAGACGTCCAGTAGCGTGGAGTAATGGCATGTATCCGTCACGGTGCGCTCTGCAATCAATTGATGTGTGTCTTCAAGACTTGAAGGGAGCGTGTTCTCAGGTATGAGGTGTGAAATATTGTCTCCTGATTGTCCCTGTATTGTTGCAATTGACGGGCGAATTTGAACGATTTTGCCCAATTTGACATCGCGTGTGTTTCGCCAAAACTTTTTTAAAGTGTTATATTTGATATTGCGTGTTTTTCACCGAATGAGAACGTATTTAATTTTTCACATTTGCTCTTGCCAGCGATGCATTCGAAGTTCACAAACGGGATTACTTTACTAAAATGTGACTTCTTTCCATAAAAGAACTGGCAGGCTTATCATAAGTTATTCCGATTTATTTATATGAGCCCTGGTATTGTTGACATGAATTTACACTAAATATACTGTTAGAACTTTGTTTACATTCAGTTACAAGTAATAATGTATTTTTTTGTCTGGTCAGCAACAGTACGACTTTTCACGTGGAAAAGTTGAAAGAAAGTATTTGAGAAACAAGTTCCTCTTTTGTACACTGAAAAATGATGTCTAATTAAATCTCAGATGTATTACGACAATCTTGATTGATGTCTACATAGTGTCTGCAACTGAAAGGTCAATATAGGGAAAATTCAGGCTTTGGTGAAGCCTCTACCGCATTTACTCGTTGCCCATTTGTGTTCATGCACGTAGAAGGTTAGAAGGTTATGCCCGTGCTGATGCGGAAGGTTAAAGGTTTTTGTCCGGACTCTTGCAGAAGGTTACAAGGTTGTGCCCGGACTCCTACAGAAGATTGTGCCGGACTCCTGGAGAAGATTGTGCCCGAACCCACAGAAGGTAACAAGGCTGTGCCTGGACCCACAGAAGGTAACAAGGCTGTGTCCGGATCCAGGTAACAAGGCTGTGCCTGGATCCACAGAAGGTAACAAGGCTGTGCCCGGACCCACAGAAGGTAACAATGCTGTTCCCGGCCCCACAGAAGGTAACAAGGCTGTGCCCGGACCCACAGAAGGTAACAAGGCTGTGCCCGGACCCACAGAAGGTAACAAGGCTGTGCCTGGACCCACAGAAGGTAACAAGGCTGTGCCCGGACCCACAGAAGTAACAAGGCTGTGCCCGGACCCACAGAAAGTAACAAGGCTGTGCCTGGACCCACAGAAGGTAACAAGGCTGTGCCCGGACCCACAGAAGGTAACAAGGCTGTTTCTGGACCCACAGAAGGTAACAAGGCTGTGCCTGGACCCACAGAAGGTAACAAGGCTGTGCTTGGACCCACAGAAGGTAACAAGGCTGTGCCCGGCGCGTCGAGTTATAATGCGCCGCAGAGCGGCGCTGAGCAGGCTTCCGATGGGCGCTGTTATCTCGACAGCAGCCAAAGTTTGGCCGAAAGTGGCCAAGAGGGGCCGATAAAGAGACACTCGAGAACAGTTTATAGCGGCTCTGGTGCGCTGTTATGGCGCTACAATAACAGCACAGGCCTGGCCTCACCACAGTAACTGCAAAGCCCGTGTTCGACTTTGCTTAAACTGGAGTTCACTGGTCTCTTTTTTTTTGGAGTTCACTGGTCTGTTTTATTTGGAGTTCACTGATCTCTTTTTTTTGGAGTTCACTGGTACTTTTTTGGGGAGTTCACTGGTTCTTTTTTTGGGAGTTCACTGGTACTATTTTTGAGGGGGAGTTCACGGGTCCTTTTTTGGGCGGGAGTTCACTGGTCTTCTTTTTGGAGTTCACTGGTCATTTTCTTGGGAGTTCAGTGGTGTTTTTTCAGAGAGGGGGGGGGAGTTCACTGGTCCTTTTTTTGGAGTTCATTGGTACTTTTTTTGGAGTTCACTGGCCCTTTTTTGCAGCGTGATCGTAGGGTTCACTTTCTCAAGGTACCTCCGAATGGGAGTGTTCTGCATAAAGTTTTCTCTAAAATAGTGATCATCACACATGACAGTGTTCGAAGGCGTTGAGCACGACACATGGCAGTGTTCGAAGGCGTTGAGCACGACACATGGCAGTGCTCGAAGGCGTTGAGCACGACACATGGCAGTGTTCGAAGACGTTGAGCACCACACATGGCAGTGTTCGAAGACGTTGAGCACCACACATGACAGTGTTCGAAGATGTTGAGCACCACACATGGCAGTGTTCGAAGACGTTGAGCACCACACATGGCAGTGTTCGAAGATGTTGAGCACCACACATGGCAGTGTTCGAAGACGTTGAGCACCACACATGGAAGTGTTCGAAGACGTTGAGCACCACATATGGCAGTGTTCGAAGACGTTGAGCACCACACATGGCAGTGTTCGAAGACGTTGAGCTCCCCACATGGCAGTGTTCGAAGACGAGCACCACGCATGGCAGTGTTCGAAGACATTGAGCACCACACATTGCAGTGTTCGAAGACGTTGAGCACCACACATGGCAGTGTTCGAAGACATCGAGCATCACACATGGCAGTGTTCGATGACATTGAGCATCACACATGGTAGTGTTCGAAGGCATTGAGTATCACATATGGCAGTGTTCAACATGAGATTTCTTTCGTTGTTCAATATGCATCACATATGGTAGTATTCGGCATAAGGTTTCTTCCAAAGACAATGAACATCACACATAACAGTTTGTCATGAGGCTCCTTTCAAAATTGACCTGCTTCATGTGTGCTTGATATAAGCCCCACACCATTTACTAACATTACTGTAGCTTCCTCATGCCTATTCATAAATTCGATGACTTCAAGCTTACCCAGTCTAACTTTATATTTATATTACTCAGTCTAACTTTTTCGCCGCTCAAGCGATTTAATTACTTGAGCGACGATTACTTGCAGGCGGCGAAAAAGTTAGACTGGGTATCATTCTATTTACATTGAAGAAATTCAGTGAGCGTAAATTGCCACTCCGCATACCTGACATGCAACGGGCTGCACGCACCTCTTACTCCTGAACAACATTTGAGGATGTTCATTCATTTACCCGTAGTGGCCTCTGAATATTTTCTCCTTTCACGATTATTGGTGTGATATGTTCTTTTCATCAACTGCACAGTTGCACTTTAATTGAATTAATCTTTTCCACAATTACTGAAATTTTCTTTAGAAAAATCAAGAGGAGGAAAAATAAAACACAAGACTTTTTTATAACACTAGAGACGTACCCGTTTTAGAGTACTACACGACCTATTTTTAATCGCGATTTTAGGTCGAGCTTTTAATTCGGGTTCGATGACATAAACTTCACGGCAGCCCCAATACCTGACATACGCTCCCTCATCACGGCAGCCACTCAGGTTAGTTCTCTTTGTATGCTCATGGGAACACAAGCATTCAAAACCTCTCTTTTCCCCAGCGGTTGATGCGCGCTTTAAAGCGTGAGAACGCTCCTGCCTTGAGTGCTCATTAATCATTTTTGTGCTTTCCTAAGTTAGTACAAGGTGTGAACACGGCCCACGCCGTGACCTCGGCTGATAAGCGGCGATCGAAGTAGGGCTGGCTTCACCACTTGTCTGAGCAACTTATGGACCGCCAATATTGTAGCCTCTTCACGGCCTGTTTGTTATACCCATTGTCGATTAAGTGGTCGTGCTGGAGAAATAGGAGGGCTACTACAAACAGTGTTCTGTTTCTCTAAGAAAGACCTGATGCAACATTGCTGATAGACTCCATTACGTTCACGCCCTGGGCGATCAATGCCTCTCAAGGGAAGTATGTAGGCCAATCACTTCTTTCATCAAGGTATCTGTTGTGCGTAGCACTCAGCGCGCTTCATGTGCGATTGATCGAAAAACAAATGCTTGAGTGAACTTTGTCAGAATGCAACTGATAAATGTAAGGTTTTGGTGTGAAGTGCGATTCTTTAAAAAACACCTGAAAGAACTTTGCTAGCACACGTCCGATGATTGTTAAGTTTAACTTTTGAATCAGAATATTTTTGCATTGAAATTTGGTCAATTTTTTCTAAGAAATAGTAAACGAAGTATAAAAAGATTCGCGTGTTTCATCGAACATTACAGCATCGCATGATGCTGATTTTTTATTTTGATTTTTGATTTTTGTTTTGTTGTCTTCACACGAGTACTGAGTGCGGGTGCACATTATGATTTCAGAATGAATACAAAATAGAATAGAGTTGCTTCAGCATTCACTACTTTCAAAACAAATTGCCCATTCCAGTTGAAATGTCTTGGTCCGTATATGAATTTTCAACGAGCAGCTAATTTTTTCCTCCACAGTACAGTAGATAAAGTGAAAGACAAATGCCATCACGGTGTGGAAAAAATGCCATTTTTAGTGGCACGTGAACACTGAAACGACATCGAGTTGCAATTCATATTCTGCAGTTTATCTGATTCATGGATAATTTTTGGACCAATAGGCAAAATATGAGCAAAATTCTTCAGAGAATATTGATATTTTTGCAACAAATAAATTTCACTGTGGTTATGTAATGTAGAATATTATCTCCGACAATAATAATATAAGTCTTTATTGAGCATCCATATTTTTGTGTCAAGTAAAAGTCACTGCGATTACGAAACATGAAGCATCACCTCCCTGAATTCTTTACTCAGCGGAAAATAAATGAAGCATACATTTTAGCAGCAAACGAAAGACGCAAATATATTTGCAGCAAATAAAAGTCCCTGTGCTTATAAAATATGATGCATCATCTCCCACAATTCTTTAGAGAGTATCCATATTTATGCAACAAATAAAAGTCACTGTGGTCTTTAGTGAGAATTCATATTTTTGCAACAAATAAAAGAATAAAAGTCCCTGTTGTTATTTAACATGGAGCATCACCTCCCACAATAATAATATAGGTCCATATTGAGCATCTATATTTTTGTTACTAGTGAAAGTCACATCGGTTACGAAACATGAAGCATCACCTCCCACACCGGTGACGGTAATAAGCCACCTAGTGCGCACATCATAACCGTCGCGGTGCAACAGTCTACCGAGAAGAAATGAGCGCTATCAAACACAAACAAACGGGGCTATCTGGCGGAAAGAGATGCAGGTTCCGCCGGTGGTAAACATTTGTGATAGAAAGGCCCATCTGCTCAACTTCAATCTTTACACAAGTTCTATATAGTCGACTGCTCTTCTTCTGTCTCCTGTCTGCTGCAGATCTGCTGTATGACAATGGGAATGGGTGCAATAGGTCTTTGTGGAAGCAGACGAAACGCTTCTTTTCTGATTGATGTACTGAAGAATTACGGTCGAGAATGGTTCAAGTAAATTTTCATAAAGTTGTAGAGCACATATTCTGGATTGAAATGAGAATCAGGAACATTAGTTTGATTTTAGGATTTGAACTTTGATGTTGTTTTTCTACGAAGAAAACTGCTGAAGGCATTAATGCCCTAGACACTAATTGTTCTAGAAGTCGCTGAACTGCCTTAGAAGTTGCTGAACTTAATCGGGCCCACAGGTAGCTATACTCAAATTTAACCATTGTACTAGACTTCAGAAACATTCTACCTCTGTATTACCTGTGGTAAATAAATTGTTTGAGTTGTTTAAACGTGATGCAAATTCGTAATCTCCAGCTATAAATTCGAATGATTTTCCTTTTCAAGAAGTAAATTTATCATATTGAAAGATTTATTTCCTGAGTAAAACGCGTAATTTTTGTTTGCAAAGGAAAGTAAATAAATAGATCTTATTAGCTGACAAATCTCCCAGTTACTTTCCATTTTCAATGTTGGTTTTCTACACTAATGAAAAAAATAATATTCTTCAACTACAAAAATTTCTTTGTACAATGACGATGAATAAAATATACAAAACGCGCATATAGGACACATACGACAGATGCATCAAAATAAATAACCACGAGGAGCAGTAGCGAGGGTGAAATGGCCACTGACAGCTGCAGCAGTTTTTAACGCAAATATACTGCGTGAAGCGGCGCAGTTTTACACAGCCACAAGGCAGCTTGTTCCACCATTTACCCAGTCTAACTTTTCGCCGCCTGCGTGCATTTTTCGCCACCCAAGTAATTAAATCGCTTGGACGGCAAAAAAACATGCACGCTTCGGCCAAAAAGTTAGACTGGGTAGGATGCTGCGGCGACCTGCCTTCGCTGGAATGTTGCTGCCCTGAACTGCGCTGCGCGGGCCGTATACTGCGTTGATTGTACTCACACGTCGGCAGTGATTCTATATGGGGATGACCAACGCTTTGAAGTATATGAAATTAAACGTAAGTAGGCCTCGATAGACCAAATAAAACCATCAAATTCAAGACAAAGCCATTAGGGATTTTTAAACAATAAAAAAATTGTTTCAAATGTTTTGTTTGAAAATGTGTCAATAGGCTTTTATTCATCAGCCTAGTGCGACCAGGATGAAGAGGACATTTTAGGATGGTATATACGGTGATTGGCACAAATATTGACATGACGCTGCAGAAAGCATGAAAATGAGTATTGGGCGGTTATAAAGTATTACATTTATTTTTGTGCAAGTCGTATATGAGTAATAATGTTCCGACAACAATATGAATTAAATTGTACTGATGTAAACGCGATTTATTAAAATATAAAAATATGTTCGTCTCATAACACACAGTCTGTGGTATTTTGGAGGTACTTGGAATGTAAAAGATACTTTTGGTGGGATGCTACCAGACAATAAAACTAAACCAAGCACCACTCTGTTCATTAGGGGCATCAATACTGGACACGCGTGAACAAGGCAAACCCCAACGAAAATTTGGCTGGGATGATGCTCAAAAATTTATCCTGTTCAAGCATAGCCGATATGACAGCAATTAAATTCTGAAGAACGTACTTGCAGGATTTTGGTTATAAAAGGTCGAGAATTTTTACATACTGGAACACATCTTTAACAGCTATGGACGAATTTTTCATTCTCTCGATGGACTTTAGAAAGTTACGTGAAAAACCTACAACAGAAATGATTTATCCAACAGAATTTGTTTGTAAAATTTTGGTTATGTGTGGTCGAGAATTTTTGCCTAGTGAAAAATATCTTTAACTGGTGTGGACGAATTTTTTATTCTCACGTTGGACTTTAAAATGTTGCATGAAAACCCTCCTCCATGAGGACTGGAATGCAAAGCGTGCGCTCAGCACAGTGCTCCAATAAACCTCGGCACAGCACCACTACAGCGTCGGTGCAGTGAGAGAGGAGTGACACAGATTTCATATCCAATTCTCTCGCAGGGTTTTGCCCATAGGCTGCAATAGTCTCTGCTGCAATTTTGTGGTTGAACTCCACTGAGCAGTCCCGAACTGCAATGATCCGCTAGTGTTGACTGATATCTGCCAATAGCAGTTCCAGGCGATATGCTGTGTGATGTCGATTCCTCGGAACCAGAACTATTGATGCAATTTTATATGTACCACACCGAAAAGGCTCTAAGCGTCAAGTACTGTGCTGAACTGCAGCAAACTGTTAAATATTATGATACTTAACTAACTACCGATATTTTATTAAGGAAAACATACCTTAGCGCTCCGCTTCTTTTTTAAATGATTAGGAAATTAATAAAAATTAATAAATTAATATTTTCAGCTTCAGGAAGTTTAATTTTCACTTTATTCCTTCATTAAGACGAACTTCAAAACCTACATTCATCTATGTCGGTGAAGTGTTTGTTTCTTAGCTGACAAAATTCTAGTATCATAAAATCTGTAATTCAGATAACATTTACTCCACATAGACAACTCCTTCGTACTCACAAACAAATCTCAACGTACCTAAATCGCTTCCAAGTTCTGCTATGCAAACCTGCGCAACGAACTTGCTTTAGAAAACAAGAAAAAAATCGGAAATTTACCCGCTCGCCTAAGCCAGAGCCGAAGACGTATAACTTATGGCTTGTGTCAGCACTTTTGCAATATTCGCAGCCTGGATATTGGGTTGTGTCAAAGTGTTAGGGGAACTCAAATGGCTACTCGCAATACTAGGCTTTCGATGTTAGGTCTTCCAGTTTATTTGAGAGCTTTTTTCCTACGCGGAGACAAGATTCGCCGTGGACAATTTTGCGTTCTCTTCTTGCCGAGTGTTTCGTGTTCGTCGTTCAGATTTTCAGATTTTTTCTGTGACGGGTAAGAGTTTTAGAAAGTTAGTGCTCATTTTGTTATTGCTTTCAATTGACATATTCTAGCATGACGAAATCGATCCTAAATTAGATTTTTAAGAGGTACAGTGATATTTATAATTAGTAACATTAACTGGACTGTAGATTTAAAAAAAATTACTTTAATGATCAAAACCAAAATCCAATCAGTTTAGGCCGTGCTTCAAAAATATGCAATTTTTAAAATGGAGTAGATTACCGAGAAGTGAAGTAGGAGACCAAAAATATTTTGAAAAATCGAAAGAAACAAATAAAGAACAAAATTTTCACGAAAATATTTTGCAAAACTTATTTTTAGTTATGTGACCGCATTTTAGTTTTGGTAGTATCTCCCTTAATATCAATGGCATCAAAAGAAAACGTTTCAAAATGGTGTGATCCATTTTCAGCCGCATCTCAAAGCGGACATCAAAAAGAGGGAATGAACCTTAACATAAATTTCCTCGCTTGGAAATTATAGTATAATTATAGACAGCCTCTGGTTAAAGTATAAATAAATTAATTGATTGATTTCTGTGTATAAATGAATAAATTCGTCAGGTTAATGAGAGACTTTACAGAATCAGGTGTTCCATCAGGTGAATCATGTATAGGGCAACTTCCTGCGGGAGTAAATGAAATCAAATTTTCCTGAGGGCATCGAACCCACCAGTGATCTTACAGGGGAGTCACAAAAGAGATTCAAGGTTTACCCACGTGGGTTTCAATAATCCAATCCAGTACGACAACATTTTGAATTAATTAATTTCTCGCCGAATTTAAGCCCTAATGTGTTTTTTGAACTTCATAGAGAAGTTCAAAACAGAAGTTCTTCATAGAATTTCTTTTTCATAGAGAAGTTCCTTTTGCATTATGATATCAATGATAACCTCATTCCAAAAACGTCAATTTAAAATAAATTGTTGTAATTGCTGTTCAGGCAAGAAATTAACTGGTAAAGCTTCAGCACAAGAACCAATTGGGTAACTTATTTCGTGATTCTGATGAATGAATTCATGAGGAGTAACAATGCGGAAGTTCTTGGAAAAAACTAAACAAACCACCGAGATCAAACCCTCCACCATCTGGGTGACTCAATCTGGCGAATTCTATCAACTCCACGCGCGGTGTTGAGAAAATCTAACCATATGCAGTGGAAGGAAACCGTTCCGAATGAACAGAATCATAAAAGTGCGTAATCAATTAATTCTACTTCATAAAATTCTAAAGAAAACACCTATTTAAAGTCAAACTCAAATATTTCACAGGTCAAAATTTTCTGAAAGAATGTGTCGACATTTTTTTGGGGAAACCTGGAAATGATTTGAAAGTGTTGGTTCTAAGCCCAGCACGTAACGAAAACTCTATCATCACCACTATTCATCTCCAAATTCTATCATCTTCAATGAATTTCATCATTTACAATCATCGTTTTTAATTCGATTTCAACCCCCATTTCTAGTAGAGATAACTCTATCATCTCAACAGTATCCATTGAATTCCACTGTACTATTCGCTATCACATCACCAGACTATGAGATGAGTCTACCGCGGCCACCGTGGCCGAGTGGTTACGAACATACCCTTCACGGGAAAGTGTCGGCAGTTCGAATCCCGGCAGTGCCGCTCGGTGATTTCTCCCCATTGGGAAAAAAGAGAACTCTGCCATAATTCCCCACTCTACACAGGTCTCGGAAACGGGTACCGGCTTGACCGGAGGTAACCGCCATTGCATCCTGATATTAGTTATGAGGCATTTGAAAAACCATTGTACAAGACGATATGTATCAAACTTGATAGATTGGGATATAGCATCCTTTCTTTCTGATGACGGTGATGTTCGGTTATAAGCGGCATCCCGAGCGGCCGACCTCAAAAGACGAGGTTAAGTGCGCGCTTCCTGACGGTGCTGCGACATGCCAGGGCCTGCAGTGACAGCGGCGGCACTAATGCTGTCATCGCCACTTGGGCGGCTGCTCTGCAATAGGAACTCGGTTGACGGATCACCACTACGCATTTAGTGTAACATTTGCGCCGCAGCATCTATGATAGTGCAGAGGCCGTACTTGGGTGGCTAAAATCAAAGATATCTTAGCTAAAAATTTCCATCCAGTCTAACATTTTCACCGGAACCTCTACTATTTTAAAAGCCTAGTGCATAAGATATTCTTGGGCGGCTGAAATCAAAGATGCATTAGCTAAAAATTTAAACTTGTCAGGAATAAGATAGTCAAATAATTTTCCTTTACAGCCACTATTTGGAGAGTGTGTGTTCGTCAATCAGGTTATCATATCTCTGACGGACATTTGGAAAATTGGAGATCGTTCGATCAATTTTTGAAAAAGATTTTGTTCAAAGTCGTGAAGTAGCTCAAGACTTTGAATTTTTTGCGATTAAATGTTGTTCAAACATAGTTTGATCATAAGAAATCTCTTAACTGAAATGGAAGCTTTGAAGATAACTCATCTTCAGTGAACAATGCAAAACATTTCAAATGCTTCAGCATTTTTTACTCAGCTACAGTACGTCGTGCAACATGTGCCATACTCTAGTCTTCTCACTAGGATTTTACGCCATCAGTTGTAGCTTTACGACGACCTAATTCGTCTGGAAATTTAGCTCTTGGTACAACGTTGGCAAAACTTCCCCGCGTTATAACGAGACGCTATATTTTATGATTGATTGAAGTCATGATTCCTCTATGTGATATACTGAGTTCTGGCTGCAGAAATTTATGCATTAATGGTCAAATGTTACTCAAATTATTGATCTATATTCTAGAATGACTTTAATTTGCATAACTGCAATATTTATCCAACAATGCAGCCAAAAAAGTTATAAATAGAAGTCAATTACGAATGACGTCGAATGAGCACTTATGGCCACATTCTTGTATTTTCATTTTTTTGCACCGCCAAGGAAATCTATTTAGTATTTCTCATAGTTAGATTTGCTATAAAATAAGAATACAAGAGCTTATTTCACATTTACATTCGGTATTCCGACCTTCGATGCAAAAACAGCCCTCATTCAATTATCTTTAAATATTTTTGCAGGTCTCGAGAAGAGAATCGAAAACCAATTTTCCATTTAGAACGACTAAATTATAAATTTCCTCAAGGGGCAGGATTTGCCAACGTATCATCAATATAACAGATTAGCCGATGAGAATTTCGCGTGTGTGTGCTTTGTGTTTATTTCTCACCGCTCAGCAAAGAAATACCTGGTATGAAAATGCAAGAAAAATATTTTTTAATAATCATTAACTGAATACAAGCTTTTTCTACCTTTACAGCATCTTTATCGAGCAAAACCATAAATTTAAAAGCAAAAAGTTTGTGATACAAAAACTAACTACACCAAAGAAAGATTTGATGCGAATTGAAGCATAATTCAATACAAAAATGCAACAGTCAAGTGTTACTCCAGTTTGGAATTGTGATTTGTCAGTCAGCTATTTCCACGAGTCGAGTCTGATTGAAAGATGTTCATCGGAACACTTTTGCCACATTCTGTGAAGACTTCCCGTCTCTTTTCCGTAACCTTCTCATCCAGTAGATGCCGCTGCCAGCTATGTAGCGCAGCATTCGCATGCATGCAACCGCTCTCGCCAAGTGAACAAATCTCAATCCGCGCTATTGTGAGCTCAACTTTTCGAATCCCAAAACAAAGAACGCTGATGATTTACTTATTTGTTTGGGGGTTTGGGAGCCATTTATCTCTGAATGCGTTTGATTTATTCAGCATAAGGTAAGGAGGCGTGAGGAGAGCCCTGGAATAAGGATTGTCGAGAGCCGGCACCTTCTCGCAAGTCTTGATGAAAAGAAGCTATTTGCATGACCATGGTCTTGGCCGGCCTTCAGTTTCTACTTCACTTCGCTTGCTCCTCGCAAACTCTTGATGCTCAGTGACCTACGGGATCTAGGCACTGAGGAAAAGCTTGATCTATTTGGCTACTTTATATAATACACACGCACGAGTTGATATGCGACTCCCTCGGTAATATTGAAGTGGGTAGAATATACCGATGTTCTCCGGAATAGTTCATTTCAGAGCAGGTTTGCACTTGTGATAGCTTTTCATTTCTCTTAATGGACACAAGTACTTTTATATAGCCTGATTAGGCCTCATTTTATTAGGAATTAATTTTAAACTCGTATTTTAAAATAGAGTCAAAGGTTCACAACAGTCTTTGGTTTTAGAACAGAGTCAAATGCAAAGGAGATTTTTTATAACCCAATCGGTTATTTTCACTTATTTTCATTGAGTCGATAAAAAAGCAATCTGTGTCGGCCTCTATTAGTTCAAAGGCACATGTTACAAAAATACTCCGGTATCATGAGACACAAAAATACACTAAAAATAGGGTAGCAACTTCATCTAAACTCATGTCATTTTGAGGAAATGATTCAACTAGCAATAATTCTCAAACCATCTTTTTAATACTGCGACACCCACCACGACGAGCCCAACCTCCCTCCACAGATCTCCGTGTTTCCAGGTAGAGCTGAGCTGTTTCAAAACTGTTCCAGATCTGTCACTGGAATGGTAGCCAGAGGCCCTCATTAGAGAAGACATCTGTACGAGTGGTGTGTCGATCCCACTCTTTGCGTTCAGGCGCGTAACGAGGAAACCGATGTCGGTGAAATGAACTTTTGGGAGTTTTCAGTTTGAAGAACGTATTTAGGTGTTTTTTAGTTTGAAAGACGTATTTAGGACTTGTTAGCTGGAAAAACGTATCTATGAGTCTTTAGTTTGAAGAACCTATTTAGGAATTTTTATTTTGAAGAACGTATTTAGGAATTTTTAGTGTGAAGAACGTACTTAGAGTTATTTTAGTTTGAAAACGTAATTAAGAGGTCTTTTTATTTTGAAGAACGTATTTAGGAGCTTTTAGTTTGAAGTACGTATTTGGAATTTTTTTAGTTTGAATAACGGAATTAGGAGGCCTTTTTATATTAAAGAACGTACTTAAGCGTTTTCAGTTTCAAGAACTTATACTTAATTTCAAACTGAGTCCGTCCGTCTTAGATGAGTTCATTTTTACTAGACTAAACAAATTACATTACGTACGATAACTACGGCATTTCACTGTCTGTATTCTGAGAATATAACATTGATGTAAGCCTTTACGAACGATTCAAAGCGCAATTTCACGACAATGTGATGTAAATATTAGTAATTTCATGGTCTTTTCATTTAATTCTACACAAATATTTATCAAAAAGCAGCGTATATAAACTGTCCTGTAAATTAATTAGGTATAGAAAGCTTCGCGATAAGATTGACGTTATGAGAAGTTCAAAAAACCTTGAACCTTGAAAATCAAAAACCAAACCTTGAAAAAAAAACATTAACATTTCAACTTCTCAACGAGAAACATTGGTTCATTGCATCGAACTGTTGACGACGTCTTCCAGAATAATAGCTTCTTCGGATTCAAATGACCTACAGCCGAGTATGTCACTTCATTCCGAGCGACCATGTACTCACGCTCTGTTTTCATGTTGCTAGAGTAAAACTTTATGTGACTTATTAGTTTCATAGAACGCTGTAATTACGAGCATCCTAATGAAGAATTACTTCAGAATCGTGATATAGTTCACAATTATGGAATTACTATCCTAAATTGATCGAAGTCTTTCGTACACATATGAGGGGTACGCAATTAGTATTTTCAGTGACTATTCAAGACCAAGCCATCTGTAAAGTATACGTCTCAATCGAAACCCATTCAACGTTCTGGTCCGCCTGAAAAAAGTGTTGCAGCTACAGTTAAAGCATCGATTGCAATTCATTCGAGATGAAGCAACCAATCCCGCCGACAAGGAGTAAACACACAACCTTGTGTGGTCCAGGATAGGAGAGTGAGCAGATCCAGCGAGGCTACTTAGCAATGGCCACCAATCTTCGATGCGTAACAGTCATTACAATGCCGCCGACGCCGTCTGATATCATTCGTAGAAACGTCTGGCAAACGATGTCGGTGTACTTATGCACTAATTACAGCAAAATTTACGAGGTTCAAATTGCTAGATAAGACCTACAGGTCTCTTGTAAAGCTCTCCACTATATTCGTTACGTAATTGGAAGCGGTGCTCGTACTTGAAATCTTGTTCGTGTATCTCATTTCTTATGAGGTTTAATTGAGGGTCTGTTTCGGGAAACAAACTTCTGCTATCACATGTGCAGGCTTTGATTTAGGAGGTATCTCTCTGAAATGAATCGTGGATTTGATGATTTTGTGAATGATTTCGATTCTTTCGAGTCGATCACTAGCTAATGGCTTAATATGATAGTTTTTGTGTGCTCTTCCTCAGCGTACATTCGTGCAAAACTTGTTTGTCAGATTTTAGGAATTTCCCGAGGCAGAGTTTAATTCCCACGAAAAGAAGGAATTTTTTGATTTCGTGTTTTTCTAACCCGTACTAATATATCACAAAAATTATTTGTGCCAAAATTGTGATGAAATTTTGCTGTGAAATTGCCTTGTTACTCTTTTTAAAGATTTTCTCGGGTATAAAGTAAAGTTGGCAGAGTTATTAGAAAATAGACTGTGCTGGAAGAGCACGGTTCCAAATCTACAAAAAATTCTCTAGTCTGTTTCTTATGATGAGAGACTGCCTAACTCTTATTGATGCTTGAGGATAGCATAAAAAACGCTTGGTTCTCCTTCACTCTGTGGGTTTTAATCGTGATTTCCGCTAACGAATAAGCTATATTCCGTTCGAAAATGAAAGAGAATCAGCTGAATCAAAGAATTTTCTTTCATAATGATAAATAAGCTTTAAATAATTTCATTCTGTTTATCGTAATTAATCAGACTTGTACATTTAGGTGCGTTAAGTATGTTTGGTAGTTAAATCAATCGTATGACAAATGATTACGAATATTTGCATTAAAAATTGGATTTTTGTACATGATGTACCGACTCAAAAAAACAAAAAGTGATTTCGGCTTTCTCAAAACAAAAGGCAATTTACTCGAAGCGAATCAGAAAATGGCGAAAAAGGGGAAAACCTAAGATTTCAGAGAATAGCAAATTTTTAAAAGGCTTTTGACTTTTCCTTCGTTTTATGAGGAGTAAACTCTTAAAAACAGTATTAATTTTAACAATTATAATATGTTGATGGCAATATCAAGTATCAACTGTAACGCCTCTGCCTGTGTTGTTGTAAGGCATGAGATATATCTCTAGTTAGTGCTATAGCGTGAGGTGTGCCACACTATAGCATGAGTTCTATCTCTAGTTAGTGCTATAGCGTGAGGTGTGCTGCTATAGCATGAGGTGTGCCACACTATAGCATGAGTTCTATCTCTAGTTAGTGCTATAGCGTGAGGTGTGCTGCTATAGCATGAGGTGTGCCACACTATAGCATGAGTTCTATCTCTAGTTAGTGCTATAGCGTGAAGTGTGCTACACTATAGCATGAGATCTACCTCTAGCTAGTGCTATAGCGTGAGGTTAGGTTAAGTTAGGTTACTAGAGGATATTGCTTATTTCCATACATTTAATTTCGCGACAAGCACTCAATCTGTACACCTCAAACTACACTTGGGTAGGGGATATATGGCGGTAGACCTCACGCTATAGTAGCTCCCTCCCTGTCAAATGAGAGCGAAGTGCTGATAATCCAAAGCGTCCCGTGCATCGCCCGAGCTCGCGGAGGAAAGCCTGAAAATTGAATTCTTCATTTTGCGGAGCCGCTCCGTCGCCGCTGTGTAACCACGCGCTCGACGCTTAATAGAAAGTCTCATCCAAATTGAGACGCCCAAGAACTGGCCAAATAATTAAAAATTCTAAAAGTTAGGCTCGTTGTGGTGGTCGTGTGCAAATTTGACTCGCTCTGGCTCCTTCAAGAGCTCAATATATATGGTAAACCGGGCCTGTACGAACAGCAAGACCTCCTCTGCGCCTCCTAATGAAGAGATCTGGTGCGGAGGAGGGCGCTCGAGCTTGAGGAGTGCTATTACTGATTCCAAGTCTCTTTGAGGGAAGATGCTTGTGTACAGCGCCAGAAAGAACCGGGAACTCGCTATTCCTCCCTTGCTGCGATCCACGTGAAAGAAGTGGGAGTTTTTCTGCGTTCTGGGGTGAAAGGTGGTAATTTTTTCACCTGCCAAATAGGGGAGGTTCGATTTATTCTACTTCTGGAAGTAGAAGTTGAATTTTTCCGACGTTCAGAAGTAGGAGATGTTAAATTTTCTACCATCACAAATAGAAGAGGTTGGATTTCTTCTACTTCCGGAGTTAGAAGAAGTTGGATTTTTCTCGTGTTCGGAGGTGGAAGAGGATATATTTTTCTATTTTCAGATATAGATGAAGTTTAATTTCTGTACGTACAGATATAAAAGAAGTTTGATTTTTTCTAGGTTAGAAGATCAAAAATGTCGCATTTTTCCTACTTTCAAAAACAGGGGATGTTAATTTATTTCTACGTTCAGAAGTAGAACTTGGATTTTTCAAAACGTTCTTAGATAAAAGAATTTTTTTCTCTATTTATTGAAAGGTAGAAATAAATCACTCTCACTAAAGGGTTGAATATCTATCGATGTTCACGAAAAGAAGGGTTGTGGGCACCGCAGTGTCCACTAACAGATACTTGTATACTATATGTGCTATGTTTTACGACAAACAGAAGCAGATTAGTTTTCCTATTCACAACACTGAAAGAGCTACAAGTAATTTAACCAGTAGTAATCTATAGTACCTTAAAACGCGCACTTGTGTCATTACAGTTTTTACTCTCAGAAAACATAAATAATCAATCGTGGTTATTTGTCTGAAAAATCTCTAGTGTCTCCATTATAACATTTTCGTTGTGGCTTCTGCGATTACAGCATTTCTGTGAAGTATTGCATTTTCCCTGGGCGGCTAAGATCAGGTGTTTTAATATGCATATAGATCGCTCGAAGAAAATGTTTGACTGGGTTAAGCTGGGTACTACAATTCGGAGCCGCTCCGCGGAGTTGACCGTCGGCATTATTGCAGTGACACGTGTAGGAACGCACAAAAAACTGTGGTAACAATGGGACATAACAATAAACACAACGAGGCATGTTCATCAACAGTTTTTTTGCTAAGCATGTGCGGTGGCTAAAAATATTAAATATATATTTCAGAATTTTACATGTTCTTTTATTTTATTTGTTCTTTCTACAAAAGAACCTTGAATTCCCGACGCAATATATAGTCGTATCTTACTGAATTTTAACTTTCTCGTTGAGGTAAAGCCCTTAATTTTATAGTGATAATTAATGTGACCTACTTGTAACCTTGTCATGGTAAAACTCTTTATTTAACAAGTAATAAATGTAACCTGATAGTAACCTTGTTGTGATAAAACTCATTATTTACCCCGTAATAATTGTTACTCAATAGTAACGTTATTGTGGTAAAACTCTTTATTTAACACGTAATAAATGGTACTTAATCCACAGTTTTTTCGTCATCAACCCAGTATAACTATTCGCCGGAGCATGCATGTTTTTCGCCGCCCGAGCTACTTAATTACTTTGGCGGCGAAAACCAGGCATGCAGGCGGCAAAAAAGTTAGACTGGGACCCTACGTCTTTCTACCACTCAAGCGCCTCAATAACAAAGTTTGCTTAGAGAGAGATGTCGTTATTGAATGTCAATAGCTTGTACAATTTTTCTAATTCTGCTATTTTACAATTTTTCTAATTCTGCTACAGTTTTTGCATCATCAACCTACGCCTTTCTACCCCTCAAGAGCCTCAACTGTGAAACAAATTCCAACATTTGCTTCGCCCATGTCAAAAAGATGTTGGCATCTGAGCGCCGAACATTACCCTCTTCTGAGGACGCGAATTCCCTCCGTCGGTCGTCCTCACGCCTTCCAGAGGGTCGGTGCTGTTTAAAAAGCAACAAAGTGCGTACAATAAAATGGTGTCCTTCCTTCCTGCCAGCTCTCCCCTCGAATCTTCCTTCCTGTTCTAATTCATATCCGCCTTTTTTGTGGCGCGTCGGTCGGGCGCAGCCGCTGAAGTGATTGTCATATATTAAAGAGCGGCATGTGAAGCTGCGCGACATGGGCCTCCTATACTAACTTATCAGTAAATAGCAGCCTTTGGTAAACACTCGTTCCTTTTGAGGGTTTGTGAATATTTCTTCTGCTTTCAGGGCGCTGGTGTTGTTCTCTTTTGAAATTGCGTACCTTCTGATGGTTTTTGAATACCTGTGAATCTGCAAATCCTACAAACTTATCAGTAAATAGCAGCCTTTGGTAAACACTCGTTCCTTATGAGGGTTTGTGAATATTTCTTCTGCTTTCAGGGCGCTGGTGGTGTTCTCTTTTGAAATTGCGTACCTTCTGATGGTTTTTGAATACCTGTGAATCTGCAAATCCTACAAACTTATCAGTAAATAGCAGCCTTTGGTAAACACTCGTTCCTTATGAGGGTTTGTGAATATTTCTTCTGCTTTCAGGGCGCTGGTGTTGTTCTCTTTTGAAATTGCGTACCTTCTGATGGTTTTTGAATACCTGTGAATCTGCAAATCCTACAAACTTATCAGTAAATAGCAGCCTTTGGTAAACACTCGTTCCTTATGAGGGTTTGTGAATATTTCTTCTGCTTTCAGGGCGCTGGTGGTGTTCTCTTTTGAAATTGCGTACCTTCTGATGGTTTTTGAATACCTGTGAATCTGCAAATCCTACAAACTTATCAGTAAATAGCAGCCTTTGGTAAACACTCGTTCCTTATGAGGGTTTGTGAATATTTCTTCTGCTTTCAGGGCGCTGGTGGTGTTCTCTTTTGAAATTGCGTACCTTCTGATGGTTTTTGAATACCTGTGAATCTGCAAATCCTACAAACTTATCAGTAAATAGCAGCCTTTGGTAAACACTCGTTCCTTTTGAGGGTTTGTGAATATTTCTTCTGCTTTCAGGGCGCTGGTGTTGTTCTCTTTTGAAATTGCGTACCTTCTGATGGTTTTTGAATACCTGTGAATCTGCAAATCCTACAAACTTATCAG
The DNA here is from genome assembly GCA_030386875.1 of Morinoia aosen. Lineage (NCBI taxonomy): Eukaryota > Metazoa > Arthropoda > Malacostraca > Amphipoda > Talitridae > Morinoia > Morinoia aosen. The sequence goes on along the minus strand of CM059559.1, from coordinate 8,267,298 downwards.
TAAATAGCAGCCTTTGGTAAACACTCGTTCCTTATGAGGGTTTGTGAATATTTCTTCTGCTTTCAGGGCGCTGGTGGTGTTCTCTTTTGAAATTGCGTACCTTCTGATGGTTTTTGAATACCTGTGAATCTGCAAATCCTACAAACTTATCAGTAAATAGCAACCTTTGGTAAACACTCGTTCCTTTTGAGGGTTTGTGAATATTTCTTCTGCTTTCAGGGCGCTGGTGTTGTTCTCTTTTGAAATTGCGTACCTTCTGATGGTTTTTGAATACCTGTGAATCTGCACATCCTACAAACTTATCAGTAAATAGCAACCTTTGGTAAACACTCGTTCCTTAATAGAATTTCGTGAATATTTCTTCTGCATTCTGAGTAATGGTGTTCTCCTTTGTCATTACGTTCCTTCTGAGAATTTTGTGAAGAATATTTCATCTGCTCTCAATGCGTTGTTTTTATCTGTACAATAAAAATCATAAAAAATACAATAAATAAATAAATCTTTATCTTCAATAAAGCAGGCTCTGTTTATGATAACAAGTAATTAAATTTTTTCTGCTTCCGAATCTACAGCATTGTCTAAAAGTACTCTTCAAATTACTGCCAAATAAATCAAAGGTAGCTGGGACGGTTCTGAATTACTACAGGTGATAGCAACCATCAAAATGAACATTTCGTTTCGCAACGAAAAAAAATAACTTCTTCAGACGTTATTCAAATGTCACTATGTTAAAGGAATGATCTTGCGCTCAAACTTATTTATTTTCTATGTGCGTTAGAGGTTCGTTTACGCATATTTTAATGACGAAGAATAATTGAAAATGTCCGCGTAGAATATTGAAGTGAATACCTGAAAATTAGTTACAAAACATCGCATGATTCAAAATACATTTTAGGCCAGAAAGTTTATGATATAGTTAAGCGAATAACAAATTACGCAAATTACCTGCAGTTGCATTCAAGCCGTTTGACTTCAATGCTCCAAACATGCAGTGACACCTTATTTGTTTTCATACGGATCACTCTTGCTGCAGCCATGTTAATCTCTTTATTTATACGTTGTACGATGAAGTGCACGTTTTCCTATTCTCATTCCTGCTCTGTGATAATAATTCATCGTTGCTACAACTTCATTGTATTTCTTACAGTTCCTCATTTCATTGCTATAACTTCACTGTTTTCCCTACAACATTCTCAAATTTGCTATAACTTCACTTTTTTCCCTACAACAGCCTCAAATTTGCTATAACTTTACTGTATTCCTACCGTCAAGCTCAAATCGTTGCTTTCCATCGAAAAACAGGAGCACTTTATTTTTTGTTTCCCTCTACGATGAGAAAAGCAGTAGTACATTGTACTTGTGTTATTTAGTTGCGAGGAATCATTAATCAAATTACGATTCAAAAACTTGACATTAAACTCCAACAATCAAGCACTGACTATGATCGAACATCACTTTTTTTAAATCTTCGAAACATTTCACTTAGTTTGCATATGCGACGTTCAATTTAATTAATGGTAGGATCTTCAACATGAGACAAAGAAAAATGAACATGAGTCTAACTCAAACGGAAATATCGAATTCGATAGATGAGATTTACTTACATTGTTGTCTTACATCTTCCATATTTATCTATGCATTTTTCTGACCTCTTATGTACTTGTGTATTTGTTCTATATCAGCTTATAAATTATTCACATTGTTTTGTCGACTTGCATCTTAATTTTTTTAATCTGCATGTTTATTCTCCTCTTTCTTCTCATTTTTCTACGCTTTAAATTACCAAGCTAATTTCATTAATAATCACGTTGTAACTCCTTTATAAATGACTGCAACCAATTACCCCAAGCATTATTCTTTTGCCCATTCCCTTCATGATCATTTCACCATTCCCTTCACGATTATTTCACCATTCCCTTCATGATTATATCAATATTCCCCTCATGATTATACCACTATTCCCCTCATGATTATTTTGCCATCCTACACATGATTATTTCTCCATTCCCTTCATCATTCCGCTAACCATTAATCTGATGATTATTTCTCCGTTCCTTCACGAGTCCGCTATCCATTCTTCGCATGATTCTGCTCATCATTATCCTCATGATTCCGTTCACCATTCTTCTCAAAATTCTGCTCACCAATATTTTTACGATTCTATTCACTATTCCCCTCATGATTCTGCTCTCTGTTCTTCTCATGATTCTGCTCACGATTATTTTTACTATTCTATTCACTATTCCCTTTATGATTCTGCTCACCGTTCTTCTCAAGATTCTGTTCAGTATTATTCCAACAATACCCCTAATCATTACACCCAAAATTCCTCCCGCCCATCCCCCCACCATTCCTCTCACCATAACCCTTATTTATCCCTTCATGACCTCCCTAACCATTTCTTTCACCATTCCCCTTATCGTTCACCATTCCTTTCACCATTCCTTTCATCGGTCTCTACATATTTATCATCATTGTGTGAAACACTGTTTACCCCATCTGCGTCTATCCTCGTCAATGTCTCCAAAATCATGACAACAATTGGGCCCTTTAATGATGTGACATTTTCTTGACCAAATTTCAAAGTATACTGATAAAAATTCGACCCAGTTATTCAATTCGCAGTCAAATTTTTCGCCAGAGCATGCTTGTTTTTACCGCCTAAGTGATTTAATTACTTGGGCGGTAAAAAACATGCATGCTGGCGGCAAAAAAGTTCAACTGGGTTATTGTGGTGCTTGTTTGACGTTTTGAGTAACTAGGAGTATTTGAGACTAATTTTAATCTATAAATAGGTTGAGGTTCGCATCAGACGAGATCGCATAGATCGAGTATCGACTGTAAATGTTCATGTTCGAATAATGTTATTGAAGCAGGCGAGATAGAGTGAAAAAGCAAGTTTTCTACGGTCGGAAACTAATTTCGAACTCTGAATTAATTTTAGATTCGTTTTCAGCTCGAGTTTAACGTGTATTTTGTGTTTCGAATAGATATTCTCTTTATTCCTGATCATATGTTTTTGTAACTACCATGCAACATCGACTGTGCAATGTCTACAGCGCAGTGAGTGCAAGCAACCACTGGTAAATGAGCTCAATTCGGTAACATGATGATCACTTTGCCTATTCTCATTCCACACCGAAGTATCATAACAATAGCTGTTGTCATTATTGTAGCTATAATTTTTTGCCTCAAGTTTGTAGATAAAATACAATTTTGCCTTTAATCATTTCTACAACTGTATAATATGTAGTTATTTCTTTGATGCCCTTCATATCAACAGCAAAATTGCAGTCATTTTAAACGTAATTTCCTTTGTGATCTTTAAAATACCTTTGAGATCAATTTCAGATTTTATGGACTGTTTTTGCACGAGCATTATGTACAATTCTAAATAACCCATGTAATCCTAATGTGCTGTCTTATATATCTTACCTAATTATAATGCTGTCATAGATATACCGCGTAATACTGATGCTGTCTAATATATCACACGTAATTATAATGCTGTCATAGATATACCCCTTTTAAATCTTAATGCTGTCCAAAACATCCTTCGTAATCCTTATGCTCTCCCAGACATCCTGCTAACTCCTAATGCTGCCCAAGGTATCCTATGTAATCCTAATACCCTCTAAGATATCTTTCTAAATCCTAATACTTTCCTAGATATCCCACGCAATCCCAATGCTCTCCTAGATACCCTTCCAACTCCTAATGCTGCCCAAGTTATCCTATGTGATCCTAATACCCTCTAAGATATCTTTCTAAATCCTAATACTTTCCTAGATATCCCACGCAATCCCAATGCTCTCCTAGATACCCTTCCAACTCCTAATGCTGCCCAAGATATTCTACGCATTCTCTACACGGCGGTTGAGCACGACGCATTTCTCCTCCACAGTTCGCTGTCCTCCGCTACCTCGCCGAAATATTCAGCAGTCAACCCCAGCATCCCGTCGCTAATTTATGAAGATGCTCTACCCCTGAGGAAAATTTTTCCATTTTGACAGGAGCGGAAAAATTCTAAATATGATCACCAGCCAAAACCATCTCCTGTCGAATCATAGCGCCCCGAATTTCTTCATGCTGAACAGGTTTATCGCATGCGTTGGTGACTCGGCGCACACTTTGAAGCGATTTGATGGTAAAATTGAGGATGAGCCTTCGAGATAGAGCTGAAATTTTGTCAGCAATTTTCTTCTCTTGTATTCGCAGCTTCTTCGATTTTTTTTGCCGTAGCGTGAGTAATTAATATGAGCACTTGACGCTGAATTTATGTTGAATCACCGAAGTAAAAATTAAGACGCCAAAACGATGACTGTAAGTATGAGAATTAAGTCGTACAACATATTAAGTGCCCGTGACTCTAAGACATTAGAACAACTTTCTAATCATGAAACCAACTCTGTGCGAGGAATTAATGAGAAGGCTCAACGCAAAATTTACTCTGAATCACGGAACGAAACACTACGACGTTTAAACAACAACAGTAAACATGAGAATCAAGTCGTACAAAATTCAATGCTTGAAACTCCTAGACGCAAAATTAACTTTCTAATCCCAAAAAGAAACAGTAGGAGTTCAAACCACGAGCCACGATGGGAAAACCACAGCGTTGAACACCCTGCGATTCCTAGCGGCGAAATCGACTCGGCAAGCACAGAAATAAGTGCTGCGACAGAGTGTCGAGCAGTCACGGTTTCTCGCCGAGGTTGCAGGGCTCGTGCGGCGAGCTATTCATGTGTTTGGTCACAATAGGCACATTATGGCGAGATTTTTAAGAAGCACGTGACCTCTGAGGGCAACGTGAGGGGAAGCCAATGGACGACGCCGCGGGAGGGTCTCCGCGCGTGCCACGCCGACGGAAAGAATAACGAGGCCGATTCTCTCAAATCGATAGCATAAAAAACCAAGGAGATTTTTAATGCGCGTCCCCAAGATCGCCTCCAGTTCAAATGGAGCAAGTTTGGTTTCTTGAGGATTTTTTCATGGGCAGAAAGAGATCCGTGGAAGATGCTTGCACTCAAGTGTGTATTTCAGCAGAGTTGTTGTATTAAAGAGTAACACTAATTGATGTTTACAGTGAAGAGCTTGTTTCGGGTTCGAAACAACTTTTCAAATGCACAAATTATTATTTACTGCCTGTTTATGTACGAAACATTAAACCATGGAATATTATATGCGATGACTATTTGTTTGTATTAACCACTTCGGTTACTCCTGCAAAAATGTTAAACTACTTTAAGTGTATTGCATCACATCATAATTTCTAAATAATTTATGCGCTCGTATAATTTTTAAGGTTAAGTTAAAGTTTATTCATTTTTTCTCTCCTCATTACTAGAAAAATAAAGAAAAAATAATAGTTCGGACGCTGCACTAAGAGTTCAAGTTCACATCCTAATCCCTCATGATTTTGTGCATCAAAAACAATGCTATTTTATCAAGAAACTGTGCTGGTTGTGCTTATAAGATTCATATCTCTAGTCGCGTATCTAAATGTTGTTCTCTCATCGTGCAGAAGTTTCAATGAAGATAAGTCACTAAGAACACCATCCTACCTTTTCAGCATCGAGGGTGTTCTACAATATTCCTCTACGATATGATATCAATTGCATTTCTGTTTAACACGCACCACTGAAAGAATCCACTAATTAGTTACAGATGCATTGCAATTGAGAAGTAAACGATCAAATTTAATAATCGATACTTACTGAAAAGTACATTGATTATTCACTTGCTCAATGAAGCACCACTGACATTACTAAAACTTGAAACCAAAACCAAAATATGGGAGTCGGAATACGCACACGGCGTATAAACGCTCGGATCCTTTTCAGTTAACCAAGCGTTTAATCGATGGACGTTCGATGCAGACAACACAGGGACGATGAACAAAGAGATCTGTGTTTTGAAGTGCCCTGAAGATGGCGGAACTAATCACAGTCACTGACAGACGCCCATCCACCATGGTCGTCACTCACACACGTAAGCGTAGCTGGCTGAAGAGTGCGGTGTGAATACGAACTCTTGCATTTGGTGTAGACCGAATGACCAAAACTCAACACTGTTAAAGTCGAGTTTTCCTTCCGTCATGTCTTGTGAATTCGAACTCCTGCATTTGATGTAGACCGAATGACCAAACCTCAACACTGTTAAAGTCGAGTTTCCCTTCCGTCATGTCTTGTGAATACAAAACTTGCATTTGATGTATACGGAATGACCTAACCTCGACTGTGTGAGAGTTGAAAAGTTTTCCTTCCGTCTAGCGGTGAAATACGAACGCTTGCATACGATATAGATGGAAGGATCTAACCTTAACTTTGGGAGAGTCGAGAAGTTGTCCATCCGTCTAGCGGTGAGAAAGCGAAGGTTTCCATTTGATGCAGACGGAATGCCCAAACCTCAATTGTGGAAGGGTCGAGTTTTCCCTCAGTTTAGCGGTGTGAATACTCCGTTTTCATTTAATGAAAACGAAATGACCAAACCTCGACTGTGGGAGCGTCGAGAAGTTTCCCTTCTGTCTAGCGGTGCGAGTATGAAGGCTTGCATTTGATGTAAACCGAATGACCTACTCATGCTTTTGACTTTTGAATGGCTTTTCTTACTTTATATAGAACAGTATATTGATCTCGATATTGATCTCGAAAATGACCGAATGACTTTTTTCTGCGTCACTCCCACCTCAAGTGTGGGAGAGTCGAGCAGTTTCCCATCCGTCATGCGGTATGAATACGAACGATTGCATACGCTGTAGACCAGGGGTTCCCAACCTTGGGTGTTCGCCCCCCCTGGGGGTGCGAGACGGTATTCCAGAGAATGCGAGAAAAGTGTGGGTGAATAATAGTATATTGGTATATGTGGTGCATTTTCATATCAAGGGGTGCCAGATTCGAATGCAGTTTCTCAAGCAGTACGTGGCAAAAAAAGTTTGGGAACCCCTGATGTAAACGGAGTGACCTCACCTTTAAGAAAAAAGGTTAGAAGCCCCTGATGTAAATGGAGGGACCTCACCTTTAACTGCAGGAGAATTAATCGATTTTCGCCAGACATGCAATTTGAAAGGAAATCTTTAAAACCGCAGCCAATAAACATTAAAATGAGCACCGTCTCACTGAATTTTACATTAAAACGAGTACCGTCTCACTGAAAGTCAACCCCATTCATTTATTTGCGTTCAATGCGATCAACAACAAAATGAAGTAATATTAACAGTTTGAAACAATTCCAGGTATATATATATATATATATAAACTTCGATGAACCTACTATGTGTACGGGCCTAAAATTATCATTGTATGTTTCACATTTTTCATCATGGTTTATTCCCTTGACACTCAGAGTAGCAATGACACATCAATATATATAATTCTAATATAAATATAGATAAAACCTAAGAATGGATATAAATCAAAATAAAGTGTAAAAATTAAAAACACAATAAAATAAATATAAACGCAACTATAATTACAACTATTAAATTAAAGATAATATACGATACATAAAAATAACGTAGTAGGGATTTTACCAGCGAATATAACGTAGTAATACTAAGTAAAGGTGTCAATTCGTACAGAAGGGCATGTGCTCCCAAATCACAGCTCTACTTTTTATTCCATTCAGCCTCGTCTCCTTCACCACGAGCAAATATGCGCGGGCGCTAGCATTTTCTTTTCTGGATCATTTTAATTGAGAATTAAAGTCATGGATTTCCAATAACTGAGTACACACCACGTGCCTCCAGGCATTTCTTTTTTGTGACGGGCTCTGCAACTGATAACGGAAGAATGAATGATGGTAAAAGAATTGGCGATGCACGCACTGCACAACTGGTCAGTTTGATGAGAGAATTCAGCAACTCGAATGAAATATTCGCTTTGCTTCACACGTGACTTACAAATCGAATGACACACTTTAGCTTTTTATTCCCTTCATTGTGCCTCAGAAAATTGCCACCAATTCCAAGGTCTAGAGAAATACACCTCGATTCAGCTACGCCAGTTCAATCGACTTGTAAATTTTATAAAAAAAGTGTAGAAACAACGTTAGAGATTCACTCATTGTAAACACAGAGACTGAAACCTGTTTTAAGAAGACCAGTTTAATCGAACATGATAACGTAAACATTAAAGATACACTAACGCATCACATACGTTGATTTTTAAGGCATGCGTGGCTAACCGTTAGAAAGTGCTTACAAAAGATATGATTTCCACTCGTATATTTTCACGCCGCTCTATAACCTTAACTCGGACTCCCATCGTTAAAGCAGTTATTATGTTGCGCATGTTGACGGCGCAGGGTTCATTAGACAATGTATCTCGAGTAACAATGCATTCAACAATTGAAATTCTGGTGCTCTTTTCATTGTGGTACTCGAATTCTTGAATAAAATGCCTCCCATTCACACAGCAGCTGATATTTAAGAGACAGCGCGTAGCACGTATCGCGAGAACTACTTCACCTAGCATAATTTTATTTAGTCTTGGGAGCATAGAACCTGAGCTCATAATCTAGAAGCACCCTCTCACATTTCGGGAGGCGTTCATCAGGAGTCTAGAGCATCATAATAACTAAGACTCCTTCATAATACAATGCCATAAAGAACGTGCTTCATCTCGCTATTCAGAGGGCGTCTCTGCCTCCCCTCTTTTGAGCCTCGAAGAAGAGCCTTGGCTACACTCGCTCTCTCTTCTCCCGGCAACCTACGAGGAGCAGCGCTACACTCGGCCTCTGGATTACAGCGAAGCAGCATTAGCGACAACCAGATGAGGCACCGACGCCCTCCGTGAAGAATGCCGACGTTGGCACGCTCGTGCCTCACTCACGTGTGCCGGCGCAGGGTGTGTGTGTGATGTGTTCTACATCCTATAGTTGTAGAGTTACTTGTTCTGTACAAATGTTCTATAACTGCAAGACTTACTTGTTCAACACCAATGTTCCAAATTCTGTAACTGCAAGACTTATTTGTATTGATGTACCTATGTTCTGAACCCGAGTACTGAAAAAATTACATGTTCTGCATCAATATTCTGCATCCTAAAGACGAACGAACACTCACTGAGATACATGCGAGAGTCACTATCATGGAATACTTAAGATCAACGGACACTCATTGAGATACATGCGAGAGTCGCTATCATGGAATACTAAAAATCAACGGACACTCACTGAGATACTTGCGAGAGTCACTATCATGGAATACTTAAGGACAACAAACACTAACTAAGATGCATGCAAGAGTCACTATCATGGAATACTAAAGATCAATGGACGTTCACTTGGGTGTGTGTTGTGATTACCCAATTTTCGTGAGTTAAAATGACTCCAGAAGCATGAGCCCATGTCTGTACCTGTTATGTGATTGACACGCGCGTGATCATCGACTAATCATTTTGGACTTGAAACAATAAAAAATTTTGACAGTTTTACTCATATCAAAGGCTTTGAGTTTTTTAGGTTTCCGTTATACAAGTCTCGGCTAAGCTGATTTTAGTGAAATTTTGCTAGAAAACTTTTTACGCTTGAAATTTTAAAACACTGTTCGTGAAGTGCTTTTGAGCGCAAGTACACTAGTCAAATTTACCGTGGCGAAAGTATCTGCGATTATTCCTTCAATCAGCGTCGTATTAACTTCGAAAACTTAGCCCGGAAGTACATCATTCACGACATATATCCCTCATAAAATAAATATTTTCTTTTAGGATCTTCTCTTCCAAATTTTTGCAAGGATGCTAGTTGGAAAATTTGAATCAGTATTTGCTTCTGTCTGAATTTGGCGGAAATTTCATACGATATGCCATATAGGCATGGCCCCGATCCAAAACTTCAAATAAAAGAGCTTCCTTATCCTCAATTGAAGAAGTACACATAATGACGATTTTATTTACATATATGCGCGAAGATTGTCAAAGGGACGTCCAGATTTCATGATATGAGTAGGTGATGAAACCCTTAAGCAATAAATTAGCTTTGACTACTTTACAATTGCGCGACCAGCTCACTCAACAGGTTTTGAATTTGGGAGCTATTAAAAATTCTGAGCAATTTAGAATTAATAACAGTTCGTAATCAGCGATAAATTTGAGAGGGAATAATATTGATAACTAGATTTTAGACATTAATTCAAGGTATGCGTTAACACACCTTCGTTGTTTTTGTGGCTTCGTGTTGAAGCGCTCACCTTGCTTTTCATTGGACCCTAAACGTCTTAGAACCCCGAATTATTTCAGTTAAGCAATTCCTCTGCTTTTATACGCATTATATTTGCTGTCATTCTTTTCCTAAGAGATTGAGCATGCGTCCATCAATCTGGATTACCAACATGATCTCAAAGGCAGTCTTGCTTAAAATCAATTCCCGAAGCATAGAGGGAAGATCCGATGGACAAAAGTCTCTGATCTACACATTAATATGATCGAAGAACAGAAACTGACGGCAAATACCACTCGACCTTGATAGTGTCTGAATGTGCTCTGAAAATGGTCAAAGAATAATCTTCTACTGTACATCCATGCAAGTTATTATCGATTTATTTTTATTACGCAGAGTTTTTAATGATGGTCTAAGCGATGCCTCTAGGTGTGGCATGAAATGTCCTCTCGATAGCTTCTACATAACTTATAGGACGTAATGTTCAGTAGGCTGAAGATGCACAGCCTATAAATTAAGTCCAAGCCGGAAAATGATGGCTAAATTTTTCTAATTCATGTTCCTGTAGAAGTCGGGGGAGTCAAAACTAGGAAATTGTGACTCTAACTTTGTAAATGAAACGAAAGATGATTTCATCGCTCTACTTAGAATTGAATGTAGGCTTATGAAAGGACGAATACAAAATGAAAGGATTTTGTAAAACGTATTTTAACTGGAATAAACAAAATATTAATGGATATATTCATAAAATAAGCTACATTCCTGGGGCCAAACTTTCAAACATTTTGCGTTATCGTAGCGGTATAGTCATTAGCTAATGTTCACATGCCTATTTGCCTACTCTATGGGGTTCATGCTGTGATATTTGCGACTAAAATGTAAGCACACAGCAACTGACAAGCTTGCAAGGTTGCCGGATGCTGCGTTTTTGACGAAAGCCAAGAAAAAACGCGTTGGTTGCACAGAAAAAAAGCATGTACGGTTGACGGGTGAACTTTTACGGTGGCGTGCTTAGTTACAGCTTAAAATGCTTGAAAATTCCATCCCTGGCTTTGGGTTTAACATTTTGACCGCAACATGCGCAACCGGTGGAAACGGAGTGGATTTTCATAATGCTGGTGGCCGACCAGTATTCACAAGCTCAATTTTAATGAATGCATTGTTAAAGCCAAATGAAGGCGCGCTCCAGTTAATGTTTGCTATTTTCAAAATTACGTTCAACAACTGACTTTGAATTTGAGTTGAATTTTAAAAGTTACAAGTTTTCACGGGAAGAAGACACCACGAGCAATGATGCAAAACAGTGAAGTAGTTCCAATTAATTTTCACACGAAGAAGACACAACGGGCGACGATGCAAAACAGTAAAGTTCCAATTAATTTTCCCACGATGAAGGCAATGAGGCAAAACAGTGAGACTCGAATTAATCGTCACGTGCCCGCCAAATGACCGATGCGGCCCAGCAGCAGCGGGCGAGCTAATCACGAGCACACAATACAGCTTGCGCTCACCAGCGTCTCTCATTAGCACGAGTATGGCGATGGCTGGCCTGGGCACACCAAATGAACACCCAAAACCCAAGAAATTGTTTTGTGTTTTGATGTTCAATCAACTTGAGGGAAGGTCATGGCGAAGCGCTTCGTGGTGAAGGAGTGTAGAGTTGTAGTGTGAATTGAGTCGTGAGCTGTGGTAGTGAAGGAGTGTAGAGTTGTAGTGTGAATTGAGTCGTGAGCTGTGGTAGAATATAATTGTTGTTAGAAACTGGAACAAATGATATTTTGATGTTTCTGGCTTTTAATATTTTGGGGGGGAAATTTCAAGAGCGTGCATCAGAGGCAGGAAAAGAATGTCATTAGAATACTGTCCATTCTTTGGGTTGGCTCACGTGATTTCTTTTTATGTAAACGAAAATAGATAAATGTTTAGCAAATGAAAAGAAAGCAGCAAACGTGTTTCATGAAGTGCAGGATTTGGTTGCAAAATTTCACGCAAAATTTTGAGACCTTTTCTCTCCCCAGTCAACTGGAATCTTTCTTTAGACTAGAGATAATGCATACTGAATAAAACAGCAACATTTTCTTGTTATTTAGTGAATAAAAATCCGAGTGAAAGTTTCAGGATCAATTACCAACGAATGGCAATGCCTAAACTACATTGCTGGCATATGTGTTGCCTCACAGAAGCTCCTCATCATCTGGCAAAGGGTAAAACCAAAGCCCAATTTTATGAGAGGCGTTCAAATTTAATCCAATCCAAACTCTACCTATCACAGGCATTTGCATTGCACTGTTTTTAAATATTTTCGTCACATTGCAAATAGAAAATAAACGAAACGAAAGTTGGGGTCGTACCGTCATGTTACGGTGGTCGAAAGTTGGGGTCGTACCGTCATGTTACGGTGGTCGAAAGTTGGGGTCGTACCGTCATATAACGGTGGTCGAAAGTTGACGTCGTGCCGTCATGTTACAAGAAATGAAGTCTGCACAGAGACGCTTGACAGAGAAAAAATCGATCAACATTTCAAGATGAGCGTCAATTTTAGTGTGACCTCCTTAATCACATCGTTCCAATATCACAAAAGCGATCTGAGTGAAGAGAATTATAGATCATTTTCAGTCCGCGTTTTCTTAAGATGACGAGCCACTTGACATTGCACTCAAAATAAGAGTCAATAATTCAGCTAAAATGCCGTGTGTTAATTCTCGACTCGCATTGAAGTCATTGCTTACGATGTAGCCAGTGTTCGCAGATGACAACCAAGAGAGAAATGTTATTTTCGAGTGGTTAGAACATTGAAAAGTCTGCCTCCTTATCAAATCAGGGGTGATATCTCAGCGATATGCTAATGGACTAGATAACATCCTTCCACATGCAAGATCTGCTCCTCAGAGCAGCCACTTAAGATTTGAGTGATCACTTAACGTCTGTTGGGCAGCCAGTGCTCAAGCACCGCAAACATATTAATTCGTATAATAGTTGTGCTCCATCGCACTTCCTGGATTGTGCTCGACGGCCTTGAGTTTTCGTTCGAGTCGACTTTCGGGGATGGTTGCTGGTAAGAATCTTGAAGGGTTTAGCTGTTTCGAATCGACTTTCTGGGATGGTTGCTAACAAGAATCTTGAAGGGTTTAGCTGTTTCGAATCGGCCGTCTGGGATGGTTGCTGGTAAGAATCTTGAAGGGTTTGGCTGTTTCGAATCGACTTTCTGGGATGGTTGCTGGTAAGAATCTTGAAGGGCTTGGCTGCTTCGAATCGACTTTCTGGGATGGTTGCTAAAAAGAATCTTGAAGGGTTTGGCTGCTTCAAATCGACTTTCCAGGATGGCTGCTAACAAGAATCTTGAAGGGTTTAGCTGTTTCGAATCGACCTTCTGGGATGGTTGCTAACAAGAATCTTGGAGGGTTTGGCTGTCGTGCAGATGTAGGGATAAAATTGTGAGTGTATGGAAAAACGAAGTTTGATGTGAAAGTTTGACGTCTAGGATCAAACGAAATTGCCATATGTTTTTTAAAAAAACATCGCAAAATCCTTAGAACGGTCATAAATTTCTATCAGTTGAATAGTGATAAATATTAGAGCATAACTTTAGAACAACAGGTGTTATCTGAATGGCATACACATCGCAGCAAGGAGTTTACATCAGTATCAGTGTCGCATCCTTGAGTTTTGATAGATGATGGACTGGTCAACTGTTAGGGAAGCTCTCTAAAAAACCCCTCGATTTGTTTTATCGAACTCCTTGTCCTGTCCGAATCTACTAATTGGTTTTAGACAGATTATGGACAGCTACACTGATAAAACGTTGTTGTGTAAGTGTTATGGTTGCTGCTATTATGCACACCTTAATTGATCATCTTTGCAACTCAGTAATTGAAGCATATTGTTTCAAGTGATAGGATACTAGAAAATTAAAGTCAGTCGTCGAGTAAATTATCCATTTAAATTACATTAATGAAGACATTGATGCTTAGAAAATACAGAATATTCTGAAGATATCTTCACATCGAACGTGTACTACGGATGTTTTGAGTAACCGACGCATCGAGTGAATGACTTACGCATGGCGTAAGCCATTCCTATACATTTTCAGGTAACTGTTCAAGCAGCATTATGAATTTCATTGGCTGCTAAAATATTAGAAAACCTCATAACAACTTCAATAGAGCTACTTGTAGTGAAGGTATTTCTAACTTAATCCCAAATTCCATACCCCCAAATAAGCGATCTTATAGCTTATTGAGTCTTCTAAATCAAATTTGGCAGCTATGACTTGGTGTTCTTTCGTTGAAGCTCACTAGTTTCTTGGAAAGCAAAAATTGATGTTTCTGGCCCCCCTATGTCGGAAGAAAATTTTTTCTTTTCACTTTGGATAAATAATTATTTTCCCTTAAGCCATGGGAAATAATTTAATCCGTTAATTTTAGGTTATTAACTGAAATTTTTTGCATTTTTCTTCATGCTTTTGTTATGCTCCTCCATCGCAACTTTTCATAGTTTCTCCCTACTGATGCTGCACTCGTGTGCTAGGTCTTATTGTGGATATTTGATGTCTAAGAATGGAATTGTGCAAATTTAATTTGAAGTGTAGTAAATTTTTCTTTATTAACTTGCCTTCGAGTGAAAGGTTGCTCCGCACGTTTGAAAATTGCCCGTTCTAAAGTAATCGAACTGAGAAGTAACCTGCAGTCACAGCAGCTTGAGTTTAAGAAACCTAAACAGATGTTCGCTTTGCTTAAATGGCAGATTCACAAATTCTTAGCTTTTAAATTTTCAGTAACAAATTTTTGAGAAACTTTATGTAGAACATTCAGACTTCATAGCTGTGCATCAGTAACCTTGAGTAAAGCATTCCAACCTCGTAGTTGTGTATCAGTAACCTTGAGTAAAGTATTCCAACCTCGTAGTTGTGTATCAGTAACCTTGAGTAAAGCATTCCAACCTCGTAGTTGTGTATCAGTAACCTTGAGTAAAGCATTCCAACCTCGTAGTTGTGTATCAGTAACCTTGAGTAAAGCATTCCAACCTCGTAGTTGTGTATCAGTAACCTTGAGTAAAGTATTCCAACCTCGTAGTTGTGTATCAGTAACCTTGAGTAAAGTATTCCAACCTCGTAGTTGTGTATCAGTAACCTTGAGTAAAGCATTCCAACCTCGTAGTTGTGTATCAGTAACCTTGAGTAAAGCATTCCAACCTCGTAGTTGTGTATCAGTAACCTTGAGTAAAGCATTTCAACCTCGTAGTTGTGTATCAGTAACCTTGAGTAAAGCATTCCAACCTCGTAGTTGTGTATCAGTAACCTTGAGTAAAGCATTCCAACCTCGTAGTTGTGTATCAGTAACCTTGAGTAAAGTATTCCAACCTCGTAGTTGTGTATCAGTAACCTTGAGTAAAGTATTTCAACCTCGTAGTTGTGTATCAGTAACCTTGAGTAAAGCATTCCAACCTCGTAGTTGTGTATCAGTAACCTTGAGTAAAGCATTCCAACCTCGTAGTTGTGTATCAGTAACCTTGAGTAAAGCATTCCAACCTCGTAGTTGTGTATCAGTAACCTTGAGTAAAGCATTCCAACCTCGTAGTTGTGTATCAGTAACCTTGAGAAAAGCATTCCAACCTCGTAGTTGTGTATCAGTAACCTTGAGTAAAGTATTCCAACCTCGTAGTTGTGTATCAGTAACCTTGAGTAAAGCATTCCAACCTCGTAGTTGTGTATCAGTAACCTTGAGTAAAGCATTCCAACCTCGTAGTTGTGTATCAGTAACCTTGAGTAAAGCATTCCAACCTTGTAGTTGTGTATCAGTAACCTTGAGTAAAGCATTCCAACCTCGTAGTTGTGTATCAGTAACCTTGAGTAAAGCATTCCAACCTCGTAGTTGTGTATCAGTAACCTTGAGTAAAGTACTCCAACTTGACAGCTGTCTAAGCTTTAGTAGTCTTGTGTACAGCATTCCAGCTTCAAAGTTATAAGTTTGCTATAGTTATACGTTTTCTATCCGATATTTACTGGCTCAAACACACTCGTTACAGCGATCCAGCTGCACAGCTATATTTCAATGCAACTAAAATCTCAAAATTTTTATTATCTAATAGTAAATTTACGCTCTCAAAAACAACAACCTATAATAACTAGAAAAATGTACGGTCCACCCATTTCCTCACTTTCGAGTACCCTTCGTATCAAATAACAAAAGTATCAAATGTAATAAATTTGAGTATCAAATAACAAAAGTATCAAAGGTAATAAATTTGAGTATCAAATAAAAAAAGTATCAAATGTAATAAATTTGAGTATCAAATAACAAAAGCAGACTTTTGCTTAATCAAGTCACCCGAGGTTTTTCGCACCCGTCTCACGTGTTTCGCGTGTGTGCGCACACCAAAACGCGGACATATTTTCTTTCGTTTGCAGTAGGTTTAGGCCGACATCGCCGAGTTTGCTCGATCAAGAGGCCCTCGATATATTGCTTGAGTAGCAGATCGAGTGACCGCGGCGCACGGCGCGATCGACGCTGGTAAACGCGGCGCATGAGAATGCGGAATTTAAGATTCCTGTTCTGATCTCACGAACTCGATGTCAAGAACTTGAAAGGAAAAATCATTAAAAACAGAAAAATATGGAAAAAAATTCCCACTGTTATGACTACCGGCTAAAATATTTGTATGTATTTTTCAACTTTCATGTGATTTCTTGGCTTTCCAGTTACAGAATGAAATTTTTTGAACAATGGTGTGAGAAGCAGGGCAATTTGCTTACGAGGCCAAAGTTTATGCTTCTTGGTGTGACTTCATAGCCTTGGAGGGAAAATCCATTCCTGTTATGACTAACTTTTGAAATATTTTTGTGCATTTTTAAACTTTCAGTTGATTTTTTGGCCTAGCTTCGAAAACAGAATTTTCTTACAACGATGCGAGAAGCATGCCAGTTTTATTATGGAAAAAGCTAACCGTGCGTGACAAAATTGAACTGCTTTGCACCCAGCGGCCATGACAATGATTGAAAAGATTAATTTCGTTCCCATGCATTACATTTGTGTCTCTAGCTTACAATCATCATTGAAATGTCCGCTATAGTAGGTAATTTTCCTCTTTGCGCCTACGGAATCATTTGATAGTGCTTTTCAGATCGCATAATTTTTAATTTCCCGGTATTTGATACCATCCACATGCTACCGAAATTATGAATTAATTTTTTAAATCCTGTTAGGTAGACATCTAATGAAATTTGATACGATAATTTTGATCATTGTATGATTGTGTTCTTGAATGAATGATTAAAAAGTCAGGCATGAAGATTTTATATTATTTAAGTGAACATTTTTCAAGCCTGAAGTCGAAGTGTTCTTTTTAAAAACATTCTTGCATGATTGCAAATAGATACAAATTTGCTTCCATGCTAAGGCCCTCCTTGGAATGTTCATGTGAACTTAATTCTAATTGTTTCACTGGCCAAACCCGAGTAAGTCAATTTTCCACTGCAGTTAAACATCTTCACATGCATACTTACACCAACTTGCGTTACTTTTCTAGCCTTAATCAGTCCAAATTTACTCAATCTTGTTCCACAACTGTTCTTCTTCGGGCCCTGTATGTACCTCGTGACAATGCTATAGTCAAAATCAAACGTTCAACTTTCTAATGCAGCTAAACATCTTTACAAACGTATTTGCATCATCTTCTATGACTTTTTCTATCCTTAGTCAGTCCAAATTCATATAATCATGTTCCACAAGCGTTCTTATTCGTGTACCTCGTGACAATGCTAGTCAAAATCAAACGTCTCGTCTCCACCAGTCAGGACCGGACTGTAGTCTCTGCACAATGCACATCTCCGGCGCCTCGACGTGTTTACAACGCCGTGACAGTTCTTCAGAAGCCAATGTTGTGTCTACCAACACGCGTGTTCTTCCTTTTGGTAAGACTTTGGCATGTCCTGAATACGGGGAAGCAAACAGGAATGATTATCCTCGTGTCATTTTTAGACACCTACTACGACCTTTCTTTCGCATTCATGCGTAGCAGCACAGTTGTGTATGTCGGTTTTGGTTTACGCGGACGTTGAAGCGCATGTGTTTTATAAAGTTACACACAGCCCCCAAAACACAACATATATTCTAAGAAGTTAACTGAAAAGATGTTCGCTTTGCTTACATCACAGGCTCACTAAAAATTTAAAAACTAAAGAAACGTTAATCCAATTTTTCATTTTATTAAATTAAAAATCGAAAACGTTTCGGAGACCAGCTCCGTCATCAGTTCCGTAAAATACGAAGTATTATCAATACATCGTAAGCATAAAAGCACGATTGCATTGGTAGTCGATGCCAGAAATAGCAGAAAACAGCAAGGTGAGGCTCCTCTTCAACTCAAAAATTAAGGGGATATTTTGTGAATTTTATATAATATATTTATATATATTTATCATTGGGAATTTTTAGACAATCGAAAATTTATGATCTTGCAGCTCACGGAACTTGCCTCGCCTCCTATGTACGATACCATGTACGTAATCCTTCTACGTGCAGCTCAGTGGCTAAAAGGTTTTGAGAGAGCAAAAGATGATCAATTGTTTAATTTCTATTAAGATAAATTGTACCCTGTTATATTATTCAATTATACTTCTACGCTCCTCATACTTCTACTCATTTACTCAATTCAAACCTCTCAGAGTTGCGTAGATCTAAAACTTCTGCTTAATGAATATCATTCATATTTAGTTATGCGTTGAATTTATCACTGAATATGTAACAAAGTTGCTTACGTTGGATGATTTTATAAGGTCAGTGTCATTCGAGTAGATTTTTTGTTCTTGTCCCGCAAAATGAAGGAAAGAGGGAATAGTGACAAAGGTTCATATGAAATGAAATGCAAAAAATTTCAAACAAAGAGTTTGAATATCAGCTTGCAGAGTAAGAGTATATCACAGTCACCTTTTTTATTTGCTGTCGACTTCTTTAGACTTTAGCATTTTATTGGTACAGAACTGATGCGACTGCAGCTGTAATAGAGTTGCTTTAGTTCATTTCTTCAGTTCAGTGTTCAAACCAGGGCCTAATTGATGCCAGTCTGAATCTCAATTAACTCCCCTCAAGTTGGGTTGCGCCTTAGCTGGTTAAATTTTCCCGATTAATTTCGTTGTTTTCTTCGCTTTCGCGTAATGATTCCTCCAATTGTCTTCAAATACTACGTTATTTTTCCATATTATACCTGATACTTGATACTTTGTTTAACATTGCGTCACACACTCTCCACACTCTGAAAATATTTCATTTGTTCCTCTTATCTTAACAATTTAATGTCATGACTGTGAAGTGTGACGAAACTGAATCATGCTTCATAATTTTATTATGTATCGCGCATATCATGCATCACAACAGCACCATATATAATATTTTAACATTAAAAGGCATCGTATCTGCAGCAAATATCATTTCTTCATCATTCGTTTTTACCAAACAATACATCTTAAATTTATCAAACATCATTTATCATGTCTTAACTTTGTCAGGTATCATTCATCATACGTTTTTACCAAACAATATGCGTAATTGGGGTAACATAAAACCGTAATGCGTAATTGGGGTAACATAAAAACCGTAATGCGTAATTAGGGTAACATAAAAACCGTAATGCGTAATTGGAGTAACATAAAAACCGTAATGCGTAATTGGGGTAACATAAAAACCGTAATGCGTAATTGAGGTAACATAAAAACCGTAATGCGTAATTGGGGTAACATAAAAACCGTAATGCGTAATTGGGGTAACATAAAAACCGTAATGCGTAATTGGGGTAACATAAAAACCGTAATTCTATAATAGATGACTAATACGAAGACAGGTTAGGAATAATTATTGGACAAACACTTCCAGCTTGACTACTTAAGTATTTTGCACGCTATCCGTACATTGCCCAACATTGTGTCACAATCTTAAAACATTGTCACGCGCTCTATATGCATTTTTCTACAACGGCAGTCACTCAAACACTATCCAACGTTGTGTTAAACCCACACACACACAGTTCAACAGCCTCACACACTCCAACGCTGTTCAATACAATCTCACACACACCAACATCATTCAACGTTGTGTTGCATGCACACACAAACACACACGCACCCATTGTGCAACAATCTCACACTGCAATACTATTCAATGTTGTGTCACACACAGTGTTCAACTCAATCTTATTCGCCCCAACATCATTCAACGTTGTGTTGCACCAACTGCTTAACACAACGTCACACACGTTTCAACACAGTGTTGCGCTCTCATCCAACTTTTGGCCCATCGTCGCTGCTTCGTCAGCGCGTAGGGAGCATGTGTGTCCTGAACACGCAGGGCCACGTGAGCCGCGTATATTGGCAGTGTGTCACGTGCACGTCAGCCGGCTTATCTGAGGTGCACAAAAGCTGTCGCATTATTGCACGCGGCGGCAAAACGCGGCGCCCTGCGACAACACTTCTCGCAGATACACCAGCGGGGGAGCGTAGCTTCCAGTGTTTGCTTTGGCGCAGTTCATGGCGATGACTTCTGCCAGAGTCGACGCCGGGAGTAAAGTTGCATTCGGCAGCAACGTCGGGATGCTGCTGCGACGGGGAAATAATTAGTTCAGGTTTGCTTCTATGATATTTTGTTAGTTTCGATGGAAGTTGTTAAGGAAGCAAGCGTTTCTTAGTAACGACAGAAGTTGCTAAGGAAGCAAGCGTTTCTTAGTATCGACAGAAGTTGCTAAGGAAGCAAGCGTTTCTTAGTATCGACAGAAGTTGCTAAGGAAGCAAGCGTTTCTTAGTATCGACAGAAGTTGCTAGGGAAGCAAGCGTTTCTTAGTATCGACAGAAGTTGCTAAGGAAGCAAGCGTTTCTTAGTATCGACAGATGTTGCTAAGGAAGCAAGCGTTTCTTAGTATCGACAGAAGTTGCTAAGGAAGCAAGCGTTTCTTAGTTTCGATTGAAGTTGCTAAGGAAGCAAGCGTTTCTTAGTATCGACAGAAGTTGCTAAGGAAGCAAGCGTTTCTTAGTATCGACAGAAGTTGCTAAGGAAGGTAGCGTTTCTTAGTTTCGACAGGAGTTGCTAAGGAAGATAGCATTTCTTAGTATTGACGGTTGAGGAGATAGTTCTGATGGACTTTGATGAGAAAATGTTCGTTTGGAATAGAAAACGCGTTAGTAAACGCGTTTTCGATCAACCCGGCAATGAAACATGAATACTGAAGACGGATAATCTTTCGCTGCTAACACATCTATTTGATAGACGGCATTGTTAAAACCTTTTCGAACGAGCAATTCTGTCCTGTGATCCTGTCAACGTCCAAGCAAAAGTTCGCAAAAGCTGTGTAAACTTGTCTTGTACCGAAAAACTTGGTCAAACGAATAGAAATGGCGAGAGTTTAGTAATTAACTCTATAAAACTATCTACAAATCATGATTACATTAATTACTGAATGCATGCCCATTTCAGCCTCCTCTTGGAGTGTGTGGTTGTCTGCCATTTAACGACAGCAAACTACATACAGCGTACGAAGATCAATAACTGTCTTCAAGTTAGCCATAACTGAAAGCTTTAAAGTAAAATATAGCTGTAGAAGAATTAATTCCCGTAGAAGCGTAAGCTGATGCTTTTAATGAAGGTTATGGTCACGTTGTTACTGTAAAATTAATTTGTAAAGGTTTAGAAATAAGCACTAATTGCTCTCTATGGATACATTAAACCCTTGTCCCATAGAAAAACGGTGCACGGTCTTGAATTTTCAAGAACCCGAAAATGCTTAGTAACTTTCATCAAACCCTTTTCGTGCACTCCACCATTGTCAAACGGCTTCCATGGACTTTTGTCATCGCGCAGTTTCTCAGAGCATCCTCTAACAATAAGACGAGCGGAGCAGTTCACACGTAGCGGCCGAAATGAGGCAGACGATTGTCGCAAGAGATGAGGGTAGAGCATGATCGAGCGAAGGCCCAATTTTGTGTGGTCTGTGTGTACTCGATATATTCAGGCGCTTTATCTCATTTGTTCAGTGCAGTGGCGAGGCTGTGCGGTCTTCATTTGTCCGTATCTCAAGTGTTTGGGAACCGGTGACTCTCCAACGCTCCCACGTACAGACGTCGCCGCTCTCCGATGGTCTTTTGCTCATTGGATTATAAGGGTGTTTGCTCAGGTTAGATTAGCGTGAGAAGCCGATCCTCTCGACTGCAAGTAGCTGTCCCCGCACCGCCCACCTCGGCGCTCGAATACGAGTGAGGGCATCAGAGGGTTGGTTGTGCGGGCCAAGTATTCATTTAAGCGCCTTCTTATATTCAATATTAATCCAAGCATTCATTTAGTATTAACTTGGTATTCATTTAGTGTTAGTTTATGAATAATTTAGTATAAATTTAGTTTTAATATAGTATTAATTCACCTTCTTCAAAATTGACTGCGTATTTTTTTTTTTTTTTTGAGTTATGGCTATAGCTCATTCTTGAAGACCGTGGTTTCGATAGAGCTGCTCAAATGAGTGTTTTTTCGATTCCTTCACTTTTTAATCACGATTTTTTCAACTTTTAAAAACTT
This sequence comes from Morinoia aosen, assembly GCA_030386875.1. Classification (NCBI taxonomy): domain Eukaryota; kingdom Metazoa; phylum Arthropoda; class Malacostraca; order Amphipoda; family Talitridae; genus Morinoia; species Morinoia aosen. The sequence goes on along the minus strand of CM059559.1, from coordinate 8,244,595 downwards.
TAAAAAAATTAATTTGTAAGAATTTTTTGTTTATTAAGTAGCGGTCAGATATGCAAATTACAAGGTAGCATTAAGAATAGACAGACTAACAAAGATAGTAAGAACCTGTGTAGATATTATGATAATTATACAGATTCTCAGAATACAAGAAAATATTTAAAATTTTTAAAAATGAATGAGTTTTATAGCTTATTAGAAGAATTTGATGCGGGTGAATTTTTGGTCATAATAGTACCGCAGTATCATGGTGTTGAGAGAATCGCACCTGAGGAACAAACTATAAAAGCATTCGGGTATATGAAAGTGGGCGACCATTTAACCAAGATAGTTTAGCTTGAGATTATAGTGGCCGCGACTCCATGCGGCTAACCCACTTTCGAATTTATTAATTAAACGCTGCAGACTTCAATCCTAATTCGTATATATGAATGTGAACAGAATTTTATGCACTTGGTTTTCTGAAATATTTTTTTGCTTCTACACAGCTGAGCGATTCTGGAGCCAGAAAGCCGCTACAATGCTAAATGCTGTCAAAAAATCGTCTGCAAAAATATTCAAGAACATAACGTGCCTTCAACACCTTTTGAAAAGGTACCCAAAATTTACAGACGAAATTATTCTCACTGAAACTCCTCACCGCGCAACGGATCCCTCATATAAAATGATTTCTCAGGGCACGACTGAGTCTAAATTTACAGGGATATTATAAGATATTTCTCAGGGCACGACTGAGTCTAAATTTACAGGGATATTATAAGATATTTCTCAGGGCACGACTGAGTCTAAATTTACAGGGATATTATAAGATATTTCTCAGGGCACGACTGAGTCTAAATTTACAGGGATATTATAAGATATTTCTCAGGGCACGACTGAGTCTAAATATACAGGGATATTATAAGATATTTCTCGGGGCACGATTGAGTCTAAATTTACAGGGATATTATAAGATATTTCTCAGGGCACGACTGAGTCTATATTTAAAGGGGCATTAGGGAATAATTTTCAAAACCTTAATTGCATTATGCTATAATGGAGACCAGGTGGTCTTATACCATGCAGTGTGTGGTCGCTTAATGGGTAATGTACATTGGAATATGTGGTGCTGTGGCGATCTTGATATTCCATTATCTACCTCCAACTCGGTCACTACATCACCACAACACCACATATTCCGTTATCTACCTCCAACTCGGTCACCACATCACCACTACTCCACATATTCCGTTATCTACCTCCAACTCGGTCACTACATCACCACAACTCCACATATTCCGTTATCTACCTCCAACTCGGTCACTACATCACCACAACTCCACATATTCCGTTATCTACCTCCAACTCGGTCACTACATCTCCACAACTCCACATATTCCGTTATCTACCTCCAACTCGGTCACCATTTCACCACAACACCACATATTCCGTTATCTACCTCCAACTCGGTCACTATTTAACCACAACACCACATATTCCGTTATCTACCTCCAACTCGGTCACCATTTCACCACAACACCACATATTCCGTTGTCTACCACCAACTCGGTCACCATTTCACCACAACACCACATATTCCGTTATCTACCACCAACTCGGTCACCACATCACTACAAGTTGTAGTGATGCGGTGACAGAGTTGGAAGTAGAGAATGGAGCATGTGGTGTTGCGGTGATGTAGTTACCGAGTCGGTGGTAAATATTCAGGTATGACGACAAATATATAAACTTCAGTGGGTATAGAGTTTCGAATCCTTCCAATGATTTTTACTGAAAGTGATGAAGAAAAAATGAATATACTTCATTAATTCTATTCTGACTATTCTTAGAAAATTATTCATTACGAAACAATTACTCAAGATCAATTATAATTACTCAAGAATAATTCTATTCTTTTTAAATTTTGAGGAATAATTATCAGAAAGTAATTTTTGGAGAACAATGATCCGCATAAACATTTTGGGTACAATAACGAGAGGTTTGTGCACTCATGTAATCCCCGTGCAGAAAACAGCTACGCTCTTTTTCTTAAGGAGAATACTAGAATACGTTATGCTTCAACTTTTTATTGTACTTTTATAATTTTTTCTTATTTTTACTTTTATTTCTGTTACGTTTCCTTTTCTTCTAGGAAAATACATCTGTATGTTTTAATTAATCTATTGGGCTATTTCTGAGAAAACCACTCAAAAGTTGAAAACGACCAAGTTAGGCTACACAAGTGTTTTTCATTTAGATACGACTACTTTAGATGGCATTAAACTGCGAAAGAAATTATTGAGCAGCAGGTCTGCAGGTACTGCAAGCATCGATCATGTTTTTTTGGCCATGATCCTGGTGCGGTGTGAGATGTTCGGCTTAGTCTTGATACAGAGCGCAGTCACTATACATTATAGAGTTGTTATACCTTGTGGTGTCATGATACGCGATAGAAAGATGATACAATGATGCAGGTATGATACCTGACAAAGTTAAGACATGATAAATGATAGAGACAGGATACATGATACAAATATGATGTTTGATAAATTTAAGATGTATTGTTTGGTAAAAACGTATGATGAATGATACCTGACAAAGTTAAGACATGATAAATTTAAGATATATTGTTTGGTAAAAACGTATGATGAATGATACCTGACAAAGTTAAGACATGATAAATAATGTTTGATAAATTTAAGATGTATTGTTTGGTAAAAACGTATGATGAATGATACCTGACAAAGTTAAGACATGATAAATAATGTTTGATAAATTTAAGATGTATTGTTTGGTAAAAACGTATGATGAATGATACCTGACAAAGTTAAGACATGATAAATAATGTTTGATAAATTTAAGATATATTGTTTGGTAAAAACGTATGATGAATGATACCTGACAAAGTTAAGACATGATAAATAATGTTTGATAAATTTAAGATATATTGTTTGGTAAAAACGTATGATGAATGATACCTGACAAAATTAAGACATGATAAATAATGTTTGATAAATTTGAGATATATTGTTTGGTAAAAACGTATGATGAATGATACCTGACAAAATTAAGACATGATAAATAATGTTTGATAAATTTGAGATATATTGTTTGGTAAAAACGTATGATGAATGATACCTGACAAAGTTAAGACATGATAAATGATGTTTGATAAATTTAAGATATATTGTTTGGTAAAAACGTATGATGAATGATACCTGACAAAGTTAAGACATGATAAATAATGTTTGATAAATTTAAGATATATTGTTTGGTAAAAACGTATGATGAATGATACCTGACAAAGTTAAGACATGATAAATAATGTTTGATAAATTTAAGATATATTGTTTGGTAAAAACGTATGATGAATGATACCTGACAAAGTTAAGACATGATAAATAATGTTTGATAAATTTAAGATATATTGTTTGGTAAAAACGTATGATGAATGATACCTGACAAAGTTAAGACATGATAAATGATGTTTGATAAATTTAAGATATATTGTTTGGTAAAAACGTATGATGAATGATACCTGACAAAGTTAAGACATGATAAATAATGTTTGATAAATTTAAGATATATTGTTTGGTAAAAACGTATGATGAATGATATCTGACAAAGTTAAGACATGATAAATAATGTTTGATAAATTTAAGATATATTGTTTGGTAAAAACGTATGATGAAGAAATGATATTTGCTGCAGATACGATGCCTTTTGAGGTTAAAATATTATATATGGTGCAGTTGTGATACATGATATGCGCGATACATAATAAAATTATGAAGCATGATTCAGTTTCGTCACACTTCACAGTCATGACATTAAATTGTTAAGATAAGAGGAACAAATGAAATGTTTTCTTGCTATATATCTTATTTCTTATGAGGTTATACATTTCTATACGTACAAATAAATATCGTATAATTCACAGTACGATATAAAAAAGAATTGTAGTGTAACGCACGATAAGTTACTATCATATGCTCTGCGCATTAAAATGACTCATCATCTTTATTAATTACTCCATAATTTCAACCGGGATGTAGAAATTGTTTTCAGCTTACAAACGAGAAGGAGTGGGTGAGTGAACTGCAAGCCAAGTCAGTAGAAAAGTTCCGTCCCTAACCTCTTCAGCCTGTCTCTTTCGTTTGTTATCATCACCGGAGAGTTGCGGTCTGGGGATTGATACCGCGGGTGCCGAACCATTTAGGATTAAACCAGGGTTATTCTCAGGTTATGTGAGATCGAACCAGGGATGATAGGGGATCGAACCATCATGATAGAGTTGTTCATAAAATTCAACTGGTCATTGATGAAATCATTGACAAAATTAATAATTAACGTGGACGAGTCGTGACTGGCTGGTTTCAACAAATGATACGGTGGGGTATTGAAAAAGAAGTAAACAGCTATTAAAGATACAGGCAAAATTAACAATTAAAAACACCGAGGGCGAGTCGTAACTGGCTGGTTCCAACAACTGATACGGTTGGCTATTGAAAAAAAAGTAAGTAGCTAGAATAAAGGCATGATGTGAGCAGTAAATGTGGCTGAATATTGAAAAATAAGCAAACAATTCGAACAAATGCAAATATTGGCGGTGATAAGCAGTAGATGCATTTAGATATTAAAAAATATAATAAATAACTAGAACAAAGGAAAACGGTGACGGATACATATAGCAGATGCAACTTGTCATTGAAAAATAAAAATAAATAACTAGAACAAAGGCAAATGGTGACGGATATATATAGCAGATGCAACTTGTCATTGAAAAATAAAAATAAATAACTAGAACAAAGGCAAATGGTGACGGATACGAGCAGCAGATGCGGCTGGCTGGTTGTTGAAAAGTTTACATGCGCACGGTTGCCTAATCAACGGTAATCAATCACTCCGAGGCTGAATGACTAATACGAAGACAGGTTAGGAATAATTATTGGACAAACACTTCCAGCTTGACATCAAATTCATCACGCTGATAAGCTTCACAAAGAGAACTGCACGTCCAATTGACCATGTGCACCCGCGGTTTTCATTGGATTTTGCATCGGAGCAATTCATGCGGCTTCATCGGTAGCCTGAAAACCGTAATGCGTATTTGCGATAACATAAAAACAGTAATGCGTAACTGGGGTAACATAAAAACCGTAATGCGTAATTGCGGTAACATAAAAACCGTAATGCTTAATTGGGGTAACATAAAAACCGTAATGCGTAATTGGGGTAACATAAAAACCGTAATGCGTAATTGCGGTAACATAAAAACCGTAATGCGTAATTGGGGTAACATAAAAACCGTAATGCGTAATTGGGGTAACATAAAAACCGTAATGCGTAATTGCGGTAACATAAAAACCGTAATGCGTAATTGGGGTAACATAAAAACCGTAATGCGTAATTGGGGTAACATTAAAACCGTAATGCGTAATTGCGGTAACATAAAAACCGTAATGCGTAATTGGGGTAACATAAAAACCGTAATGCGTAATTGGGGTAACATAAAAACCGTAATGCGTAATTGCGGTAACATAAAAACCGTAATGCGTAATTGGGGTAACATAAAAACCGTAATGCGTAATTGCGGTAACATAAAAACCGTAATGCGTAATTGGGGTAACATAAAAACCGTAATGCGTAACTGGGGTAACATAAAAACCGTAATGCGTAATTGCGGTAACATAAAAACCGTAATGCGTAATTGGGGTAACATAAAAACTGTAATGCGTAATTGGGGTAACATAAAAACCGTAATGCGGAATTGGGGTAACATAAAAACCGTAATGCGTAATTGCGGTAACATAAAAACCGTAATGCGTAATTGGGGTAACATAAAAACCGTAATGCGTAATTGGGGTAACATAAAAACCGTAATGCGTAATTGCGGTAACATAAAAACCGTAATGCGTAATTGCGGTAACATAAAAACCGTAATGCGTAATTGCGGTAACATAAAAACCGTAATGCGTAATTGCGGTAACATAAAAACCGTAATGCGTAATTGCGGTAACATAAAAACCGTAATGCGTAATTGGGGTAACCTGAAAACCGTAATGCGTAATTGGGGTAACCTGAAAACCGTAATGCGTAATTGCGGTAACACAAAAACCGTAATGCGTAATTGCGGTAACATAAAAACCGTAATGCGTAATTGGGGTAACCTGAAAACCGTAATGCGTAATTGGGGTAACCTGAAAACCGTAATGCGTAATTGCGGTAACATAAAAACCGTAATGCGTAATTGCGGTAACATAAAAACCGTAATGCGTAATTGGGGTAACCTGAAAACCGTAATGCGTAATTGGGGTAACCTGAAAACCGTAATGCGTAATTGCGGTAACATAAAAACCGTAATGCGTAATTGCGGTAACATAAAAACCGTAATGAGTCAGAGCATGGTGAGTGGAAATAAATAAAGGTGCTTAGAAAATTAGACATTTAACCTTTAGTGATTCGATTCTAAGAATATGACGTACAATAATCGGCGTGAACATGCTTTCTGCATAAGTAATTTTAAAAATAACGCTCAAAAAAATCTTGATAAATGATTTTCAAATAATGGAAAAAGGTGTTCAGGAAATTCTCCATCATTGCATTTTTTTCAATCGATGTTTGGTTGACTAATTGCATTAAGATTCTCACGTGAACAGAATGAACGATACTCGCAGTAACATTGTCATGAAACATTAGCTTAAAATCTCTCATTTTATTTCTTCTTTCCATTCAATGTTTGGCTGACTAATTGCATTAAGATTCTCATGCGGACGAAATGAACTCTACTTACTGCATGTAACACTGTCATGACGCTTTAGCTTAACATCCATTCTTTTCTTCGAACCAATCAAAGATGTGTGGTATATTTGAATGTTTTACCTTGCAAATCAATGTATCAGCCGAAGCATCAAAGAAGCTTTCATCACATGTTTTTTACTTCTGTCTCAGGAAGACTACAACGATTACAAATTTAGCTTGATCAAACCGATGCTTTGCGACATTCGGTGTGCATAAAACTTGGCTGCGTTTTTCTACGAAATTGAACTTATCATTCTTTGTGTTTTGAAATTCATTATAGCACGTCATTGCATTCCAAACTTTTTGTATCCCGAGGCTAAAATTTTAACGATTCTCTTATTGCCCAAGAACATATTCTGGCTTATGACTGTCTATGATCAAGTGTCTGGCCCATTGAGAAGTCTACACTAGTAAAATCATCATTTTGTCAAATTTTGTGTGTTCTGCATATATATGCACCAATTTTCACACGGTTTTTTCTTCATTTTTACGAGGCCATTTCAATGAGGACCTCGATCCTATGCATATTCTAATGATGTAAGTGCTGACGTTTTCTCCAGCCTAATCAAAGACCACCTCATTTATGATAACACCATAGAAAGGAAACGGCAGTTTGGGTTAGAGATCCAGAATTTCGTTTCTGGACGAAACTAAATTTAAGGTCTGTCCTATGCTGCCATTGTTTCTGTGTGGTATCATAAATAAAAGCGCAGTTGTTGATTCAACGGGAGAAAATCCTAATGGATTAATTTGTTAGCAGTCACTCTAAGCCAGTTCCGCAGCGCAGTTCGTCAAAATATAATTAACTTTGCAAATGTTAACAACCCATGAAAATCAACATTCATGCGTGTGACTTCATTGCCTGAAAATTGCAGCTCCAGTCACATAGTTCGAATCAACGAGACTTCATTGCCTGAAACATGCAGCTCCAGTCACATAGTTCGAATCAACGAGACTTCATTACTTGATAGTTGCAGCAGTCATACCGTTCGAATCAACGTACGAGACTTCATTGCCTCAAACTTGCAGCAGTCACACCGTTGGTGTCGATCAAAGAAGCGTCGTTGAGGGCTGCGAGAGAACATTCGTCGCCCTCATTGATAAGCCTTCTTTTGTGACGTTGATCCTTGTGTATACTAATAAATGGCGTGCCCGACACATCGATCCTCCAGCCCCTCGTTTCAGAAAAAGACTAAGTCATTCAGATAATATCGAGAGTAAATAGAGGCATAATCTTGATGCTTTTGATAGATTAGCCAATGAACTTGCAATTGAAAATGTATGGTGGAAAGTTCTTTGACTAATGTTTTATATGAAATGAAATTTCATTGTTAACCAATTCTTACTCGAGCAGGGGATCACAACTATGAATGAATATAAAATCGTCAATATTTTTTTTTAATTTTTTCAGTCTAGTTTAGTAATTGTAGATGAATGCAAGTATAAAGTGCATCTACTTTTATGCTATATCACCAGGGTAACAGGAAATCAGTGCTAATAATGTTGCCGAAAGCGATTAAGTACGTGACTTGTCGCTACCTTCGTCGATTTGAAAAACCTTGAACTACTTTAGAACCTCCTTAAAATGGCCGCTCTCGAACTGCTCGCTACCTCATTTAACTCTAAGTCTACGAAACAAGAACAAACCTGTCAAAACAAGAAAAGTCGTCAAAACAAGAACAAAGTCGTCAAAAGATGAATAAAGTCGTCAAAACATGAATAAAGTCGTCAAAACAAGAACAAAGCTGTCAAAACAAGAATAGTCGTCAAAACAAGAACAAAGTCGTCAAAAGATGAATAAAGTCGTCAAAAAAAGATTAAAGTCGTCAAAACAGGAATAAAGTCGTCAAAACAAGAACAAACCTGTCAAAACAAGAAAAGTCGTCAAAACAAGAACAAAGTCGTCAAAAAAAGATTAAAGTCGTCAAAACAGGAATAAAGTCGTCAAAACAAGAACAAAGCTGTCAAAACAAGAATAGTCGTCAAAACAAGAACAAAGTCGTCAAAAGATGAATAAAGTCGTCAAAACAAGATTAAAGTCGTCGAAACTAGAATAAAGTCGTCAAAAGAAGTGGCTGCTGGAGTTCTGGGAGAAATGAATGTGAGTGACGAACTATGAGAAATATTATCAACAAAATTTATAGTGTTCTTCATTCAAGATGTAGAAGCCTCGACAATTTACTGATCTCCAAAAATAAAAACAATCATCTATGGCACAGACTGAATAAGTACAGAGATTACGCCATCATATATCGTATTATCCTATGAACATTTTTCCCTCCTAAGGTTCCACTACCGGTCAAGTCCAACGAAGACCCCCCAGGCTAACAAAGAACAGTTTTCAGAAGTAAAATACTGGACTCAATTCTGGAACGGAGTAAAATTTTCATGTTCAGAAATCACCTCTCATTTCTGTGCAAAAAAAATTGTTATCTGACCCCGAATTCGTAAACCACACAAACTTTTGCTTCTGCTTAATCTTTAAGGAAGTGCAGAAGCATTTAAAAAAAAGTGGCTCATTTTCCAACAGGTCAATACTTCTTCTTACACGTCAAACAGAATACAACAGGTAAACTTCGATCATTTTTTAAACTTGCGTAGCAAACAAATGTATCCCTACTTAATTTGTGATAAACATTTAATAGATCATGATATTGTGTCTGTTCAAGTATCTAAACCAATACTTAGTAACCAAACTTAGTTCTGAGCCACATGACAATTGTGGCTCAGAGGAGCTTCTTTATATGGGTCCACAGTCAAACTTTTCTTCCGGAGAATGCATGTTTTTCGCCGCCTAAGTGATTTAATAACTGGGACGGCGAAAAACATGCATGCAGGCTGCGAAAAAGTTAGACTGGGTCTGGAATAAATTCCTCACCACAGGCTTCATAAAGCTGTAGAGTTTTCAATGGGGATTCAGTTTTAGATTCGGGCGGCAGATTGACGCAATAATGAATAATAATTGGTAATGATGAATTAAAATTGATAATTGTATAGATAATAATAATTTTTAATAATGAATTACCATTGGTTATCGTTTAAATAATAACCTGTAATGTTATTAATAATAATTTGTAATAATGAGTAACATTATAGGTAGTAGTATAAATTATAAATGCTAATGATACAAATAATAATTTGTAATATTGAATAACAATTGATAATAGCGTAAATATTAAACGGTAATAGTTTATATGAAGGCTTTGAATGAGCACTGCAACAACCATTTTAGCTTAAGCAAAATATTTTTTATTTTTGTTAATCCAAGGGCTTTGACCGCACCGCGTGCGTTACCTACCTTACTTCCGTAATTTATAAAAAAGCTTCAATATATTCATCAGCCTTCTCCGAAGTGTGCATCAAAAAATACTGAATCGAATTCTAAGCATATATTATGGAGCGCATTTTCTTTTACAGACTATCGGCACATAAGGAAACTGCTTCTTCTTGTCGAGTCATCCTCCATCTGTGGGGAAAGCAAATTATCACCAACACAATTTGATGTCTGGGTTTCAGACATCAGATCTAAGCACAGGACCCAATTCTTTTTACCAAGAGTTGTTTTCCTCTTGGAATAAAAATGGCCAAACGCAGAGGAAGATGGCTTCCTTATTACCTACCACGTGACTATCTGATGGAATCGATCCTTCGTTCTACTGTGCAGTATCAGCTCGTCATATCAGGCCTGCAAAGCCTCCTGGCCTCGCAATTAACGTATTATCTCAGTAGGTTTATTGGTGAACGTCATCAGATGTGCCGGCACAAAGGAAACTGTACTTGTGCGAGAGACTCGGGTTAGCTAATTTTAACTTCTTTTATAAAGGAAAATCTTGAAGCATAAGTCTCGGCCCTACGATTGATTGTCTTTCTAGGTTAAGATGATAAAAATGATTATCTTGTTATGACGTGGAAAATCTTGAAGCATTATTCCCAGCTGAACGGTTGATTGTCTTGCTAGGTTAAGATAAAATGATTATCTAGAGCGAATGCTATGATCTTGGTTATGGAAGGTACACTATCGGATTAAAACCTATGTTTCTTTAAAAATTTTCACTGATGATTATTCAGTGGTCAACACCTAATCAAAGCCCATAATATTCGGAAGCTGCCTTCGTCAAAACAGCTTTAGTCCGTGGATCAGGATATAACGTACTCCTAATAAAGTTAGAAAACAATAAAATAAAATGAACAGCGCAGGATGCAACATGTTAAGGCGCCTGCCATGGAATAGAGTGTGACCCTAGTGGCGTCCTATGTTCCTTGCCGTTAGACATCAATCATGCACAGGCACTCGAAAATAAGTATGAAAAATGAGCAGTCACATTCCAAGTCATCAATATTTACTCTCCATTACATTCGTATTAAACCCAGGAAGCAACAGTTTCAGCGCAGGATGCAGTACGGGCATTGTAATAAGAGAGCCCCTACATGTTTTTCTCAAGTAACGTTGATTTTCATTCAAATGAGACATTGTAAGGTGAATCGTGAGTGTATGAATTTTAAAAATCTAGTCAATTATGCCTTTAATGGTCTTAGATTTCTCTGAAATGTTTTCTAACTTTGTGTTCTGCTCTTTAGGATATTGGGAACATTTCTCCCAGTACTGGTGAAGGCGATTCTTGAAGGTGTTCGGTGGGTCAGTAAAGACGGTAATTGTCAAAAGCTGGTTACAGGTTGAGAAATTTCTAGGTGAATAGCCTTTGTAAAATACTGGTTGTTTTTGTTATTTTGTTTGGTCTTCGTTTCTGATGCGGACTTTATCGTCCATGTTGAAATCTTCCTCTGTGGTCTGACAGTAGAACAAATGCTTGCTATTGATAATAACGCTGACGGCATTAAGAGTAGCAAGCGGATCAGTGCAACACTTAAAGGCTACATTATCATTATTCATGGAGTAAACGACCGTTTTGAAAAATTTTTTGAGAAAGTCGCCAGCTGTCTGAAAAAATCATAAGTCAGTTGCGGAAAAGCTGTCAGAAGCCCAAAGCGCCGTTTTTGTATAATTTATATTATGAAACTTTTTACTTTCAAATTTTAATTTGAACTTAAAATCATTTTAGTCATTTAAATTTATTGATTTAATTTTCATCATTTAATTTAATCATTTATTTATTTATCATTATTTTCGTTTATATAATTTTTAAATTTTGCATCATTCACCAATTTCATAACCTTTGATTCCTTCACATGATTTGTAAATATGAAACCTTTTTTTTTGCTTAATGTGCAGTTTTACATAATTTCCAATATCCGACACCTATACCTTATCTATTTTAGTTTTTAAACTCTGTACCATTTGCTTAATTCGCCACAATTTCCTCATTTTTTGTCTAATTTGTGATTATGGAATATTTCCCTACAATTTGAAACCTTTGTTTCATCCATCTAATTCGTAAACTCTACCTCATTTGCTTAATTAAAAACTATCGCACAATTTTTAACCTAGTTTGCAACTTTGGATCTTTTCCGTGATATGCAAACTTTACTTCATTTTTCTAATTAGTAAACTCTCCCTCATTTACTTAATTCACGACTATCGCACCATTTTTTAATTAACAAGTCTGCAAAATTGGATGTTTTCCTTATTCGCAACCTTGGCTTCATTTGTCCAACTCGCAACTTTTGACGCGACCGCGCATGCGCGTCGCGTTATTGATATCGTATCACCGGATTGATCACGACAAGGAAGTGTCGTTATCAGCTATTCATGAGTCGGTGGGGGAGGGGAGAGAGGTCATAATATAGGATTAATAAGCCCCTGCGATAACACATGAGCTATCGCACACGTGACTGTGTTTGTCGATCCCACGACTCGATTCGCGAATGTCTCATCCCGAATCTGGATGCTGGATTGATTATGAAACTGCTCGGGGACGAAAGAGACGAAGGCCTACAAATTTGAAGGTCTCTAAAAAGCCAGGCTGATCTAAAATAGAGACTAGTCCCTGCAAAAGAAGTCGTTGAGTTATTAGTGATAGACTTCGACTGGAAAAGGCTTAGCTAGTTAATATTAGGTAAATGTTAACTAACACTGAGAGAAAAACGTGTTTGAGACCAAAAGTTCAGAAAGATGTACTAAATAGGTGCAAATAACTAATGCCTGAGTGATTTCCGTTAAACTCAGCGAAACAGGTCTCATTGAGAACAATTCTTTATACAAATAGCTCCAACGAGTACAGGTTGGGTATCATTGATACGACTCTTAACAATATACTTGACTTCAGCATTTTTCAGCAAACCATGTTAATATTGAGGTACTAATTGGCGTATAATATTTTAATATTGAGGTATAATATATTATTTTAATATTGAGGTTATATTTTTTAGAAAATTTTTTAATATTGAGGTTTAATATTGAGTATGAATGCTAAGAGGGGACTGTATGAAAGTTTGATTGTGCCAGTTTTGTTGTATGGAGCAGAGTCCTGGGGGTTGAGAGCAGCTGAGAGGAGGAAGTTGGATGTGTTTGAGATGAAGTGTTTGAGGATGCTAGCATGTATGGAGTAACTAGAAGAGATAGGATCAGGAATGAGTTGGTTAGGGGGCAGACGGGTGTTATCAAAAAGTTGAGCAGGCGAGTGGATGAAAGAGTGCTTGGATGGTTTGGGCATGTTGAAAGAATGAATGTTGAGAGGCTAGTGAAAAAGATATGTATGTCGGAAGTGAGTGGTCTTCGAGCGTGAGGTAGACCACGGATGAGTTGGATGGATGGGGTGCGACGTGCTTTGTATGAGAGGGGTCTGACTTTGAACGTGGCGTCATCCCTCTGATGGCTGCGGATAGAAGTGAGTGGGGGCAGTGTATAAGGAGGTAATTTAATTTTTGACGCGTTACTGGAAGCTGCCCGCGTGTGATGGGGTTGACCTGTCATGTGCGGGGGGAGGGGCTGCACTCAATGAAGCGGTCGGGGTAAACCAGCTGTGGCTGTAGGGCCTGACTGTGGAAGGTGGTTGCGCTGGGCTGCTGCTGATCCTGGCAGTTCAGGTGCGGCCAGTGCTGCCTCTCTCGCCTCCTAGTGACTAAGTGTGGTGATTGTGGCCTGCTGTCGGCTACCCTCCCATAGGGAGGATAAGCCCAGTATATGTATGTATGTAATATTGAGGTACTCATTGGCCTACAATATGTTAATATTGGGGTACTTATTGAGGGACAATATGTTAATATTGAGGTACTTATTGACGTTCAATATGTTTATATTGAGGTTATTTAGTTAATATGTTAATATTGTGGTACGGCCTCTACAGGGCGCATGCTCGTCTCAAAACAAATACCTATAACGAATAAGGGTTGGGTTCCATTGAGACGACTCTCTATAATGTACTCGATTTCAGCTCGAGGTGGGACTTTGCAGAAGACCCTCTCCTAATGAGCAGTTTTACAAGAAAGCACTTCTAAATTTTTCGGAAAGTGAAATAAAAAAGACTTATTTTTCCCTTCGTTCTCAAGGAAACGGTAATGTTTATTTATATGGGTCATGTTCAACTTTTCTAAATTCGTTTAAAATGTTAAAGAATTTATTTATCTACTCAGACTAAGAGCAGAAAATATGTTGCCTTTTTACATAAAATAAACACTATAGGCAATGCTGGCTAAAAAACCATTTTCGATACACACTACTATTCAATACTGAAATTTTCAAAACGCAATTGCACATTATGAGAAAAGGGGGATCATTTTAAAATATAATCAGTTTACAAAAAAAAATTACAAAAAAAATTACAAAATTAAATTACAAAATTAAATTACAAAATTACAAAATTACACAATTACAAAATTACAAAAATTACAAAATTACAAAAAAAAATTAAAAAAATATCAAAAAAAATCAGTTTACAAAAAAAATCAGTTTACAAAAAAAATTACAAAAAAAAATCATTTTAAAATATAATCAGTTTACAAAAAAATGTACCGTACGACATTTATTGAAAGTCACGATAAATTCACTTTTTATACTCACTCTTATAAATTTCGTAATTCTGAGGAACCTGACACATTATTCATTTTATGCTTTTTAGAGTCGCACATAATTTCTTATATTTTGACCGTGGAAGCTACACTAGATGGAAAAGAAAACTTCTATGGACGTATAACCTGAATCTTCCCAAACAAGTTTCAAGGCATGAATGACGCTAACATTTGCTCGAGAGTCATGGCCCGTCTCTTCAAATTAAGCTTAGAACTCGAGACTTTAAGGACACATTGAAGAAAAGCCGTCACCATCCAAGACAGAATTAAGGGCACCTCAAGTATAGGAGGATTCCACTTGGAGATCGGCAGACAGAAAACCTGCAACCACCGCGGGTTGATTTTGTCGTACCTGCACTTGGTTAACGATGTTGGAGTTTATTCACCTTTTTTAGACCTGTACATTTGTTTTAATCAGTAGACCGACATTGCAGGTGTGCACTTGTTTTAGCTGGTAAACCTATTTTACAAGCGTGCTCATGTTTTAGTGGCCAGACCTATTTTACTAAACGCTTGCACTCATTTTAATTAACTACATAGCTGACCTATTTCAAAGGCGTGCACTTGTTTTAATTGGTGGATCTATTTAATACTTGAAGGCTTGTTTCAACTTATGCATTTTTTGCATTTCAGTACACTTGGTTTTGTCAAAAAGGCTGTTCATACGTGTACTCTTTTTTCAGTGTGTACATTTATTTCTTCATTTCTGTTAGAAGCTAAATGAACGTAGTTTTGAAAGGAAGTTATTGGGTTTGAAAGAAATAGACTTATGACAGTTGTGAGAATTCTCTCTCAACAACACCTTTGAATTGAAATTTGGCACTATTGTATAACTTAATTTTGAGCACTTTGACTTGGCACTTTGACCGAAGTTCTTAGTTGAGTTCTATATAACAATAAGTAAGCGTCACGGGAAGACCCAACAATTTCTGTAGAGGAAGCCCTGAAGAATAAAATAAAAAGCTTCTACTCGTATTCTCAAATAATTCAGTAGGAGGAGGACAAACATTCTCTATAATTATAACCACCCCACTGTAGAGAGATACGGAAAGATCTACTATTCGCATGCAAAAAATTTAACGCCCAAGTGTCTTGCAAGAAAATGGTGAAACGCTTCTTATTTATTCCCGTAGTAGGGAGAAACTAACATGGTATATTAAAAAGTTGATGGTTGGTTTTACGCAGCACAAGCGACTCATGAGTCCAACATCAGGCACAACACACACCGTGACGGCCGGAGAGCGCACGCAGTTCATAGGGCAGAATTGAGCTGTCTCGAGAAGGGCCAGGTTTATACACTGTTTGTAAGCATGTCTTTTGCGTCACGCCTCAACAAAGGCTCCTGAACTGAAGCTTGAAGAGTCTCCGGCTCAGTCAACACGGTCCTGCTGAGAGATGATGCGAGCAAAGCTGCAGTCATCATTGGCTCGACTCGCACAGAGTAGGAAAACTGTTTAAATTGTTAAATAAGTTTGTATCTTAATGTTGGATTCATTTTGCTGGACTCGCACGGAGTAGGATAAACTGTTTAAATTGTTAAATAAGTTTGTATCTTAATGTTGGATTCATTTTGCTGGACTCGCACAGAGTAGGAAAACTGTTTAAATTGTTAAATAAGTTTGTATCTTAATGTTGGATTCATTTTGCTGGACTCGCACGGAGTAGGATAAACTGTTTAAATTGTTAAATAAGTTTGTATCTTAATGTTGGATTCATTTTGCTGGACTCGCACAGAGTAGGAAAACTGTTTAAATTGTTAAATAAGTTTGTATCTTAATGTTGGATTCATTTTGCTGGACTCACACAGAGTAGGAAAACTGTTTAAATTGTTAAATAAGTTTGTATCTTAATGTTGGATAAATTTTGATGGACTTGCACAGAGAAGCAAAGACTGACCAGATTGTTGAATAAATTTGTACCTCAATTTCATATATATTTTGCTGGACTCACAGTGAGCAAAAGCGTTGTCTTGCTTTTAATTAAATTTGTACCTCAGGGTTGTATATTTTTGCTGGACTCGCAGTGAGTGGATAAAACTATCTTGATTGGCGAAAAAATTCGCATTTTAATACCGTTTTTACAATTTTAGATTCATTAGGAAATTTTTCTGAATTGTAAAATCGAAGTGAGAAAGTGCTTTGCTTAGGGAAGAAACTCGTGATTAATAGAGTCTTTTAAATTTCAAATTTACTACGTTATCTTGAATTATTTACCTCAGCTACCAATATAAGCGCATCCATTTCAATCTAGATTTAAATTAAGGCTAGTGCTTTCTTCCGGGAAGCAATATTTTTATTTCTCGAGTACCAGTAAACCAATTTTAGATGTTTTTTAGTAATTGAAACATTACTAAAGCCTTCACGCTTACTAACGGACAGGTTAGTGCCTACATTTCAATACAAACTTTTTTAATTTCAACTCTAGATCTGTTTACATTTTGATGAAAAATTTGCATTGCACTTTCAGAATTTTTCGCAGCCCCGTACATGCCACGAAAAAGTTGCATGCGTTTTTCTTCAAAGTTATGATAATGCCACGTAAGCGAACAAATAGTTACGTATTATTTACTTTATCTCCATATTTACCTTTAATTACAGGCGTAATTAAGGATAGTTTTGAAAACAAAATTAAATTTTATGCAAAACTATCACAAGACGTATGCGTTTACTCATTTTTACAGGTTTTATTTAAGATACGTTAGCCGCTTACATCATTTAATTTAAAGCAAAACTATCATAACACATTTGGATTTAATCATTTTTACAGACTTCATTCAGGATACGCTTACCTGCAACGGGATTTGCTTCAGAGTAAAACTTTCGTAAAACTTGATTACCGCTCCAGCGAGTCGCATGTGAGTGAAAACATCCTCCCACACTCGTGAACAGCGAACTTTAAATCAGTGGCATTGATTTAAGGATACAATTGAGTTTATTGAGACACAATGACGGGTTTATCGACTTAAGAACTTTTGCTCTGATGCTTCAAGTGACAAGCATTCAGTGAGGAGCACGACCGGCTTCGCCTTCGTGCAGCTTCGTTACGAAAGCTTCTTCCATCGCACTTCAGGACTCTGTAGCAACAAATTCCTCTCGCTTGTGTAGGAGAAAATGGCCAACTGTGTCATGCTGGTAAACACAGCTCTCTCGTGGGATATTTTTCAGCATTCTATCTGAGTTCGTGGCGATGTTTTCACTAAAGACTTTGGTGGTATCCCTTCGAAAGGTGGTTGGGATCCCAGAAATATTGTTTTCCTGAACGACTTTGAGATTCCTCGGAAAGTTTTTTGAAATGCCAAGAACATTTTTGTCACGAAAGAGTCTAAGGTCCCTTTTAAAGTTTTTGAGTCACTTGGAGTATTATTTTAATGAGACTTCGAGATCCTTTTGATAGATGGCTGGGAACCCAGGAATATGGTTTCCACGAATGACTCCGAGATCCACTCGAAAAATTTTTGAAACCCGAGGAATATTTTTCTAATTGAGGCGTAAAATGAAGGTAGAAACAGAGACTGTAAAGAGAATCTAAAAAACTTCAATCTTCTTTAAATTTCTTTCGAGGTAACCTCTTAACTAAACCACTTGGTAGTCATCAATCACGATAACACAGTTGCGTTTGAATTTGAAAAATTATTAAAGTGTATGATTTTAAGACAGGAAAAAATACTTCTATTGCAAGAAAGTTATTTTCCAACACGAGTGCATAAACCTTTTTTGTTCCTGTCTTTTATTAAAAAATACTTCTATTCGCTAGGAAGTTTTTTTTCCGACATGAACGCTAAAACTTTTTTTGTTACGGTGCCTATCATTTGGTGGTTCAAATGGAATTTCATGCTACATGTAATATTTCGCACTAATATTGAATATCCTCATACTTCAAGTGCGCAAAAAAGAACTTCATTGAAAATACTGAAAATTCTTTAGGTTTTTTTCGAATGATTTCTAAGAATACCCACGTTCATTTTTTATTCGGCGCACATGACCAGCATTGCAGTTGACAAAAAGTTCTACTTGATTTGATTCATATTAAACGTTTATAGATTATTCAATGAGTTTTTCCACCAAGCATGAATACTAATGACAATTAAGGAGAACCTGAAAATATGGCGTGAATCATCAACTTTCTCCTGAGGCGTGTATTGTTCGTGAGCTAATTAAACATAGTTCAACAGCTTCAGTTATAGGAAAAAACTCACAGTAAAAAATCGACAAAACTTTTTCACAATTTGAAAGAATTGAAATCGACAAAAATTTCTGCGCAATTCACGCTATAAAACAAAAATCGATGGATGTTTTAGCAATTTACTCGCGCCTATGACAGAATCAGACAAAATTTACCCCAATTTATGCCACAGAACCGAAATCTACAGAAGTTTTTTCGCAATTTACGGCACGGAACCGAAATCGAAAAAAGTTTCTCGCAATATACGCCCAGGACCCGAAACCTACAAAAGTTCTTCGCAATTTACGCCACGGAACCGAAATCGAAAAAAGTTTCTCGCAATATACGCCCAGGACCCGAAACTTACAAAAGTTAATTGCAATTTACGCCACGGAACCGAAATCGAAAAAAGTTTCTCGCAATATACGCCCAGGACCCGAAACTTACAAAAGTTAATTGCAATTTACGCCACGGAACCGAAATCGAAAAAAGTTTCTCGCAATATACGCCCAGGACCCGAAACCTACAAAAGTTCTTTGCAATTTACGCCACGGAACCGAAATCGACAAAAGATTATCTGCGACTCAGCGCATAAGACAAACAACGATCCAAGGTGGACGCACCGGCCTCACCAAGTCCATTTTTCATGTGTAGCAGGGCGGTCGGCGGGACTTATCCTGCCGGTGTAGGAGTCCAGAAGCCTCTGAGCCTCAGACAAATGGAGCCTTGTGAGCCGGTGGTCAGCCGGGGCTTGTGGCTCTCTCTCTCTGTATCTCCTTCTCTTCCTTGCGTTGCTTTTCAAACTTCCGTTAGGGGTTTTCTGTGAGGCTTGATGCGAATGAAATTTGGATTGAAGATTGACCAGATTCTATATGTGTATTATTTTCACTCGTTCTGCATGACTTTCAGCGTACATGATGACGTTTCTCCTTATCTTGCTTGCGCTGCTTTTCAAACGTCCGTCATGTGTTTTTCTGTGTGGCTTCATGCGAATAAAATCACTGCAGGGTTGAGGAGCCATATGGTTCTTTATTTTTCCTCGTTGTGTATGAATTTCGTTGGAGATGAAGACTGCATGGAAGTTAGAGTATCGATTTCTCATAGGTTTGTTTATAATAAAAGAGATTTCAGACGCCGAGAGTTGAACTCACATGCTGTAGATGTGGGTGCACGGTTTGTTCGTGTAGAGCTTACAAAATAAGTAAAGATGAATTGACACATGTAGTAAGCATTTGATTGCAGCAAGGGGATACTATCGCTAAGGTTAGTGTATCCGCATAATATGCTCTAACGAATTTGGGTATGGAACGATATTTTTACAACATTAAAGACAAGCTGATCGCTTACTGAAAAACATAGGCTAACGTAAATCATACGGGACCTCTATATTTTAGCGAACGTTTATGTTTGAAATTTACTAGAGAAGGCGAATAGAAGTACGCAATTTGAGCCTTTAAACATAAGACTTATTACCCCTCACTACCTACCTCATGATGAGAGCCAAGTCTTTGCGCTCGGACGCCCTCAGATCCGACCACCTGCAGAGTGCAGAAATTCGCTTCGACGTCCATCTTCTGCATTGATCATTCACATATTTGGCATCAAGACATGAAAGAAAAATTCAACACATTAATTAAATAGAGGCATGAACATTACTACAAGTATGGAAAAACGATAAATGTAATACGGTCAACAGCATCAACATGGTAGGCCAATAAGTCATGAGGCTTCCACGGCAAACTATCGCAAGGGATCAAACACAGAAGTAATGCGTACAAAAGTAATGCGTGGAAAATGTCACTTTTCAGCCCTGGTATGCGCTAAGCGCTGGTGAGGAAATGATGACTCTACTGAAATATTTTGAGAGAAAAAAAATATGCAATGAAATTTACCGCGGCTTTGTTCCTCCAAAAACTCGATGACAACTTCCAGCAAATGCATAGTTCAAAATTTGGACGTGACTAACCAACACATGCTGCAGTCATGATGCATCATGTACCGAAAAACAGCGACTTCTGTGCACTATAGTGAAGGGCTTTCGAAAATTTTTCAGCTTAGTCTACTCTGAAGTCTGAAGACTGTTTTCTCCCACGTAACACTTTTTTTAATCCATTTCTTCAGCTCACCTTCAAAAAGCACCTTTTGCCGCATAAAGAAGTATGTGTGTAAGTATATCCAGGGGTGATTTTTTTCTCATGCCTTTTGAAAAACGCTTCAGAGATACAAGGTAGCAGAAAATTACGTTTGGACCCTCTCCGTAATACGGCAGAAAGCAGGAGATACTTTGAATAAATGTAAACTTTGTCACATTTACTAATTAGAGGAGCAAGTCAATTACAACGGCACTTAATCTTTTCGCTTGGTCATCGGTAAATGAGGAAATTAAATCATAGCTCAGGAAATAATACTTTCAGAACATTCAATTACGCAAACTTGCAAATATTTGTAAACTTACTCGATAGATAATTTTGAAAGTAATGATTTTCTTTTCTTCAAAGAAAACCATGCACATTGTACAAGGTATTCTTTGAATACTTCATGTTATATTGAATATACTTCATGTTATGTACATTGTACATAACATGAAGTATTGTAATGGATCATTGAATAGCAGCACTAAAATGAAAGCATGATTATTGCTGTTATGGTGAGCAACAACTGATTTCCTGATGCTCATTGAAGGTAAAGTTATCAGAAACTTGAAAAGAAAGAAATTCGAAGCAAATTAATTATATTCACTTAGAAAACGTTTCGGATTCCTGCTCCATCAGCAGTTCTATGATGAAAATTATTATGTCTCTGAAATATAAGATGAAATTACAACTAATAGCAGACCTTAAATGATATCACAAAAACCAAAATAAAATCGTATGAAAAAAAATAAAAAGTTGGTAGTAAAGAGAATATGATGTGTTTACTATTCGCAAGGGATACGGTGCAAGGTACAGCGAACTTTTTTCCGGTCAGTTTATAGATAAGTCAGCTGTTTTAGCTCGGATGCATTTTCTGTGAGCATGGAATAGCTATTTTCAATTACAAACAATGGTGAGGATCGCGTTTCTACCTTCGCCAAGACTTAAGCCTCGCATAATCCCAAATTAGTGATTTTATGTATTCGAGTCGAAAAATGAGAAGGCTATGTTTTGCAGTTCCATTTTGTACAAAACACTAAAATATTCTTCCCATTTTAAACGAAATAAAATATCTTACGTATGATTTCATTGATAGTTCAATAGCCTTTCGTTTGCAATATATTTAAATAGTTATCTATACTCTGAAAGTAAGGAAAGAAAAACTTCTACTTTCAAACAGCCTGGCGCTACGCAACAGCCTTTCCCATAGATCGGGCGAGTGGTCAAACTAGCTTTATGCTTGTATATCTTTTCTGTCGTAATAAGGCATGAGACGACCAACTATCAACGTGAAAGGAACCAGAAGAAATCGAAATAAATGGTGGTATTATGCATGGTCTTTCGGGAGCACCAAAAATCCGCCCATTTTTTTCACCCCAAACTCGGTTTCAACAAATGTTATTTATCTTATTTCTATACGATGTCAACAATCAGTGCCACAAAAGACGGTCGGTTAACTGATCCAAGGAATCTCGCTCTCGACTTGCGGCCCGCATCGCCGCAATGGAAACCGAGCTGGAATCTCCAGGGCGGACGGAGCACCGACTTGGAGATCCTTTGGAATTTGCAACAGTCAGCTGATTCCCGAACCATCCAATTCCAGTGGACATGGAATTAATGATGCACTCGAGTATCCCAAGCCCTGGACATCGTTCCAGGCTTGACCCTATGGACTGCTGGAATCAGAGTCTCTGTGATCCCACAAGATTGCTTCTCCGACGATGTCGAGGTCGTTCCCTCTAAGGCGGCTCATGGAGAGCAAGACTTGCCTTGCTCGACGCATGACTTCTGCAACGTCAAAAGCTGCTGCGCTGAAGACGTGCTATGAGAGAAAGTAAGGTGCGTGATAGTTTATCTTTCGGCAAAATAGAACTGAAATATTGGCTGTTATCATATAAATATAACTGTAAGAATTAGACTTCGGTACTCAAACTTCAGAGGATAAAAGTGTACCTTGAATGATTTGTAAAAATCTTCAATTCACTCTACACTGCAAATCTGAAAAAGACATCTTCCTCAGCCTGCTTTTTGGCTTTCAGTTAGAGAAACAATACATCAACTACACTAACATGTATCTAAATTGAAACGTGTAAGTTGCGTTACGTTTTGAGGTACAAAGTGAATCTATTCGGGCCTTTGTAGGATATTTTTTATTCGTATGCAAGTATTTGCGTTTTTTTTTAATTTTACATTTTTTATATTTTTATTTATTTATTAAAATATAAAATATATTAAAATATTAAATATATTTGTTAAATATAATCTGGATGTAGTAATATTTATTAAAATCTAAAATTCTTTATTTTATATTTTTTTATATTTTTTATGCTTTTTATTCTAATGCAAGTATTTGCGTTTTGCTTTCAGCTTTGTGACACTTGGCTGAATCTTAATTGTTTCTAAGGGAGAAGGAAAATTAACGAAAGAAGTTCATCTCTGCATTACTCTACCGCTCTACATCCAGATGATGGTAATGAGGACTACTGTTAACTTCCGCCGCACATCTTAATGGTGATGGGAGGCTATGTCAACTTCCGCTGCACATCTTAATAGTGATGGGAGGCAATGTCAACTTCCGCTGCACATCTTAATGGTGATGGGAGGCTATGTCAACTTCCGCTGCACATCTTAATAGTGATGGGAGGCAATGTCAACTTCCGCTGCACATCTTAATGGTGATGGGAGGCTATGTCAACTTCCGCTGCACATCTTAATGGTGATGGGAGGCAATGTCAACTTCCGCTGCACATCTTAATAGTGATGGGAGGCAATGTTAACTTCCGCTGCACATCTTAATAGTGACGGGAGGCAATGTCAACTTCCGCTGCACATCTTAATAGTGATGGGAGGCAATGTCAACTTCCGCTGCACATCTTAATAGTGATGGGAGGCTATGTCAACTTCCGCTGCACATCTTAATAGTGATGGGAGGCAATGTCAACTTCCGCTGCACATCTTAATAGTGATGGGAGGCAATGTCAACTTCCGCTGCACATCTTAATAGTGATGGGAGGCAATGTCAACTTCCGCTGCACATCTTAATGGTGATGGGAGGCAATGTCAACTTCCGCTGCACATCTTAATAGTGATGGGAGGCAATGTCAACTTCCGCTGCACATCTTAATGGTGATGGGAGGCAATGTCAACTTCCGCCGCACATCTTAATAGTGATGGGAGGCAATGTCAACTTCCGCTGCACATCTTAATAGTGATGGGAGGCAATGTCAACTTCCGCTGCACATCTTAATAGTGATGGGAGGCAATGTCAACTTCCGCTGCACATCTTAATGGTGATGGGAGGCAATGTCAACTTCCGCTGCACATCTTAATAGTGATGGGAGGCAATGTCAACTTCCGCCGCACATCTTAATAGTGATGGGAGGCAATGTCAACTTCCGCTGCACATCTTAATGGTGATGGGAGGCAATGTCAACTTCCGCTGCACTTCTTAAAAATGGTGATGGGAAGCAATGTCAACTTCCGCTGCACTTCCGAATAATGGTGATGGTGACTTCCTTCTAATGGTGATGGGAAGCAATGTAAACTTCCGTTGCACTTCCTAATAATGGTGATGGTGACTTCCTTCTAATGGTGATGGGAAGCAATGTCAACTTCCGCTGCACTTCCTAATAATGATGATGGGAAGCAGTGTCAACTTCCGCTGCACTTCCGAATAATGGTGATGGTGACTTCCTTCTAATGGTGATGGGAAGCAATGTCAACTTCCGCTGCACTTCCTAATAATGATGATGGGAAGCAGTGTCAACTTCCGCTGCACTTCCGAATAATGGTGATGGTGACTTCCTTATAATGGTGATGGGAAGCAATGTAAACTTCCGTTGCACTTCCTAATAATGGTGATGGTGACTTCCTTCTAATGGTGATGGGAAGCAATGTCAACTTCCGCTGCACTTCCTAATAATGGTGATGGTGACTTCCTTCTAATGGGGATGGGAAGCAATGTCAACTTCCGCTGCACTTCCTAATAATGGTGATGGTGACTTCCTTCTAATGGTGATGGGAAGCAATGTCAACTTCCGCTGCACTTCCTAATAATGATGATGGGAAGCAGTGTCAACTTCCGCTGCACTTCCGAATAATGGTGATGGTGAATTCCTTCTAATGGTGATGGGAAGCAATGTAAACTTCCGCTACATATCCTAATGGTGTTGGGAACCATCGTTGACTTCCGCTGGAAATCACATTATAATGCTGTTGGGAACCATCGGTGATGGAAACCTAGGTCTACTTTTGGTGCCTGTCAAAAAATAATGGCAACTCAAACCAACGTCAACTACTGGTGCTTATCCAAGAGATAAGGTTCCAAAGTTAATTTCTGTCACCTATCGAAGCGATGGAAGCTACACGGAGAGTCAGTAAGTTAAATTGAGTTTTAGTTTATACTTGTAGAATACTGTAATGCATTTTAAATCGAATGTGATCAAAATTTAAGTACAAAACTCATGTCCAGTATTCGCTATTTTCCTTAATATCTTATCACCTGCTAGAGAAAGAGTGATCGAAAACTTCAAAGTTCTCATCCATGCACCATTGGATACTTTATTTTCTAAATCTCATAAATTTATCTCCAAAGAAAAGAGTGATCGAGAACTTCAAAGTTCTCATCCATGCACCATTGGATATTTATTTCCTAAATCTCATAAATTTATCCCCAAAGAGCATTTTCACGGCAACTAAAACTATTCACTCTATTACTGAGCAGAACTGAAAGCGTCCTTTCTTCACTGAGAGAAACGTGCATGATGGGGGTGAGCTTATGAAAATCTCCTCCCCCCGAACTTGACGCCCATATAACAATCGATCCAGTATTGTTAGGCGAACATTGGGTTTCGGGATCGCCTTTTCGGCATCAGGGGTGTTGTTGTAAATGCTTGAACATCTTTTAGGTGGTTTTCGAAGTTTCCATATTCTGCGCCCGAAAATTCTCCATTACCAACGATAAATTTTCTACGATTGGTATCAATGGTCCTCACAGGAGGTATCAATGATTGGTATCAATAGTCACTATATGTATATGTCGTGTGAACACGGCAACTGCTAAATGAATGAAAATACATTCATGTTTGGCGATGCCGTATCCTATAAATTAATAAAAATATGTATATTTTTGCTATATGAGATGTGAAGAATCACACGTAAACACGTCGGCTAGTACAAATACAGAGCACAAAACCAAAAGAACTCTAACATTCAAGATGACATTTAGGCTAGTAGAGTCACTCTAGTGAACCCTTTTATCAGTCATTAGATTTACTTGCATATCACTGTTCGATAAAAATTCAAATGCGATCTCTAAAAGCCTTCGTTTTGGAAGAAATCATTACGTATAAGCATTAAAAAACACATTTGTTACAGTTCATTAGTAGAAGACTCATGAACCGGGTACGTGCAAGCGACGGAAAATTTACTCCCAGCAGCACGAGCAAAGTTCAGCAGCGGCAGGGCATACGAAGAGGGATTATTTTCAGTTCACCAGACGCTGGGCCTTCAAAAAATTTACGTTGTCTTACCAGACCTTATGATGGCGTACGTATTTATGTAGCTTTCCGTGCCGTACGCGCTATATCTATTTTGGGTGTGCGGAACTGCTGACAGCGTACGTTTTTATGTAGCGTACGCTACACGCTAAATCTAATTTGGGTGATTGTAACTGTTGTTTTGTAAAGGAGACTTGCTCACACTACGCACGATATCTAGTTAGGGTATTTTTCTTATTCAGTTCATTTAGGAGTCTTCAGCCCCGTGGCCACCTTGCAGAATTTCCAGCACAGACACATCCATAAAACTCACAAACACCACTAGTATCAGGGATTTCCAACACAGATACATCCTTAAAACTCACGAATACCTCTAGCATTATGGAGATCCAACACAGACACGTCCATAACATTCAAAATTGCAAGCACAGCGGGCAGAATCGAAACCATAACAAGCAAAACTGAAAGCAGGAAAACACAGTTACATCCATAACTGGTAGAACTACAACCACAACGAATAGAAAAACACATACGATAAGCAGGACATGAACCTCAACAAGCAGAACAATAATCGAAGCAATCAGATCTACGAACACAACAAGCAATACTATAACCACAACAAACATAACTATATACAAGTCGATCAACATCCACATCTTGAGCAGAAGGACAACCACAGCATGCCGAACAACTATCACAACAATCAAAATCGCTACGACAACAAGCAGAAGAACAACCCGAATGAGCAGAATAACAACCACAATGAGCAAACCAACAACCACAAGCAGAACAACAACACCAACAAGCAGAACAACACAACACGTCGCCGGAACACTCTACAGGCAGCACGTTCCCTGTGAGTCAAAGAAGAAAAGTCAGGAAGAAAAGGATGTTGGGTGAATTTTGGGAGGCTTGTTCCCCCAGGCGGATCACACTCTGCCGACATGTATTGTCGATTACGGGGCCGCCGTCCGAAAGCGAATATTGCCGACTTAGAATACGAATTAGGAATAACGCCAGTCTTTGATTAAGAACCAAGAAAAACGAGGCCTTCATCACGGACCAACTCGGAAGCTTCTTCCATCGCTCGCAGAATTTGCTGATGAATTCTTTTGCTCGAGCACCTCCTTTCTAGAGGCTGGTATTGAGGGTTAGGTTAGGTTAGGCTAGGTGAGGGTTAGGTTAGGTTACGTTAGGTTAGGTTAGGTCTTGAAGGTCTGGTCATCAAGGTTGTGCGTCATATTTTTTTGTTTTGCCAATGATAAGTATTTATTTTATTTGCAGATGGAGTTGTTATTTTGTTGATGGAGAATCCGGAAAATATTAGTTGCATGAGGAGTTGGGAAAATTGGATAAATTTTAACTTGATGACTGGTCACTTTAGTATTCACGAGTGTCAAACTTGGTTCATATAAAATTAAAAAAAATTCTCTTTTGAATAGAATTTATTTCAGTTAAGAATCATGCAATATTAAAAGATTTACCAAGCTTGAAAAGAACGGATTTCAATTTTAATAGATTCTTGATTAAAAGAACTACAATTTTTAGAAGAAAAATTTAAATTTTGGTAAGCCCGAAATTGAAATGGGAGAGCAGTGCTGGGTTCTGCAACAGCTCTACCAAATTTGGGATCAACTGAAGAGTGAGCGCCCTAAATGATACAGAGGCGCTTATTTGCGGTCAACTGAAGAAGCGCTCTATATGATACAGAGGCGCTTATTTGCGGTCAACTGAAGAGTAAGCGCTTTTACTGATACAGAGGTGCCTACTCTTCAGTTGAAATGAAATGGAGTGCTTTTTATTATGGGAAAAATATGGAATTAGATTGGTGCCTATTCACGAAGTTATAAAAGTTACGGTCTGCCACTATACTTAAGGTGCAACTTCAAAAGCACTTAAGTAAGTTCACACTTTCATTAAATTTTGATCGTAAGGTCGACTTAAACATCAGGTGATCTCAAATTGGTAGCTTCAAGTTCAATATTTTAAATTCATCAAATCGTCGCCAATTCAATTCTAAGTTATACCTAGTGTAGAACTTCAAATACATATCTCCAAATTTTTATTCATTTTGCACATAGGTATAACAAGTTCATAACAAGAACACACGAGAAAATAATAAAACTCCTTTTTTGAGAAAGTCATCGATATAATTTTACAAAATAACTTAAGCACATAGTGATCGAGCAAATGCTGAAAAAATCCTGTTTTTTCAATTTTTCTCAGCTTTGACATTTAAAATTTGTTAACCATAACGAATGTCATGCACACAACAAGAAAAGCATCCGAAAGTTTTATATTTGACCTCTTCTTTACGATTATCCTGATTTGAGGAGAATGCACTCGAAAAATTATTCTTTTCAGACTGCAACTGAGCATGGCAACCCAAAAGAAAAGCCTCAAGGAAAATATGAGAAAGGTAAAATTTCAGTTTTCGTTACGTGTTTTGACTTCAGGAAAAATTCAGCGTTCCTAAACTGGCGCGACACCGCTAACAATGACTGATATATCAGCCCCGTTCCAGCCTAGGCTGCCTCACTGATTTAATCATCGTCATTCGCAAGCAAAAGTGTTTTAATGGTAAGAGAGAGAAGTCTTCCATAAGCAGGACTCAGTTCTGCAAACCTTCCCCAGAAACAAAAGAGCTTGGAGTAACAATGCGAGCGCGAGAGAAAAACATGGAACACTTCCATCAGATCCGAGGAACAAAGCCAGCTGAAAAACAGCTGGCGAAACGCACTCATTTGGCGCCCGTTTTTAGCATATGGATGATGTTTTGCTAGTTCTCTAAGGGAGCGCGAGCGCCCTGTCTCGAGTGTTTGCACGCAGACCTTCTGTTTTAATTGCTATTCAAGGGAGATTGTTACCGCCATTAGCTGGTCTTTTCAGAAGTTACTCAGCCTACGAAATTTTTGGACAATGTGGTAATTAAGGCCCGCACCGTCGCGTTACGCACGGAATAATTAATCTTGATGGAACCTGAGACTGCTGGAGTGTGGGCCCGTGTGGCAAATGAATTATGAAAACAGACGTGGTAACGAAAATAAAGTCCAAACCGAAAACAAAGATCGTGTTACCGAAATAACAGTCTTACGAAAGTAAAATATTGGAGAAATAGTAAGAGTTCCATTCGGAATGAGAGGGAAATTTGCACGCGGTTTGTGAAAAATGTGTATTGCTTTAATTGAGTACGTTATTTTTATGCGGAAAACGAATACGTGTTATCATTGTTCTGCGATGTCTGAAAATTTGGACCTTTTGTAATGTTGACTCCAAATTTTCTGTAGTGTAAATGTATGAAGGTGTTTCAAAATCTTTTTGATTTTTTAAACGGCTGATAGTTTGTAGTTTGTTAGCAACTGAAGTTTTATGTTAATGGAAGTTCCGTTTTTCTGAGCGTCTGATAAAACATAAAAAAACATAGAAAATTAAAATCAACAAATCCGTATATCCTGAATTAAAAATTTAAAATATTTTCTATCTGATAACCCTACCTCAAGTAAAAAATGATCAGCACCTATCACTATCAGTTACAATCATAAAGCGTCCTTTAAGAGCGTGATATTAAACATCCGACCAGTTTAATGTATTCAATGAGATTCCCATTGTAATAACATTGAAGAAATTACGCACAAAAAATATATTTAAAATAATTTATAAATGTTAGGCGACACCGGGTGTTTTATTATATAATATTGACATAACCATCCTCATAAACACCCCGCATAACCAGTGGAAACACAGGACGTTTTGGCGAGTTATTCTCGATAGTTTTCGTAGCAGAACTCAATATTTGCTTTGGCCCCAACTTTCCTCTGGGCATGCTTCTGTCGTCATCACGGATTAATATATTTGTGCTCAACCCCCTTGTGCTGCTCGCACGTATCTAAATTACACAAAAAATCTTCTGATTTCTACGCAAATAACAATTTTAAGACATGAGCATTCTATGAAGTAAATGAAAAATTTATGATGAGGAATGACGATGAGAGTTTATTTTCTTCGGCTCTTTGAAACTAAAATGTTTCGACTATTTTTCTTGAATGTTAATTCCTAACATATTCCCATGCTAAGGGCTTTCGAGGCTTATAAAAATATCATAAAGCTTTTTTTAATTATTTGTAACTCAATAATTTGGTTAAATGTCTAAAATTATTATTCATCAAAATTTGTTTAGGCATTTCAAATTATCTAAAGCCCGAGCAAATAATTAGCCGCCACTTTGATGTCCCACCGAAAATTTTCCCTCCCTTCATTGAACACTCATCATTTGTCCGTAACTTTTGCGTAAAAATGAAATATTATTCAAACAGTAGATGCCCTCAAGCCCCACTTGAGTGTTGAGAAAATATTCACTTCTATCTGATTACACCTAGAGAAATTCCAGGCGATAGTTCTGGGTGATATAATATACTAATTTGCACAGCAAGAAATAATAGAAACTTTTATGACTAATCTTCCAAGAGCACATACTTTCACTACCACACGCTCAAACTATTTCTTCAACAACTACCATCACAGAAATACCTACCAGTACTTCAACAACCACTCTCAGAGATGCTACAAACCAGCACCAACTTCCCAGCCACAACCCAAACGGTACCATTACGTCCAATTTACCGACAACCTCCCACCCCGCCCACAAAAAACGGATTGCAGATCGCATCAAAACAGGAAGCCCTGTAATGAGACGGTGTGTCTCCCATAGTTACTGTTGGATTCAATTATGCTGATGCGAAGAGAGATTGGCTACTTCACCTTCCGCCTCCAGCTCACTTGCTCCACCGCCGACTGATTTACGACGCTAAAATGGCAATAACTAGACCATACAACTTGATCTGGGCGCTCGGAGTTAGGAATTGGCGTATTGCATAGTACGGTGATTCAGTCATAGACTGTAATATTCCAGCTGCTCTACGATTCTTCGGAGAATTCGTATTGAATATCTCAATCTAGCGATTCTTCCAAACGTTCTGAAAATATACCTCTATTTATTGATTCTTCCAAGCGTTATGATAGTATATCTCTAGTATATCTCTAGTATATCTAGATAGTATAGTATATCTCTGTTCGAGAATGCAGTAAGCTTTGAAATCTGCCTCGATAAGCAAAATTTGTTGGCAATTCAAATTTGATGGAAATGCAAACGGCAAACAAAAAAGAAAAAACCTCAGTTTGGATTAGGGCTTCATTTTGGTGACTCTTAGCCAAGAGATTATCTGAGGAACATTTTGTCGTTGCTTTATGCCTAATTTTAGTAATATGTGAGTTAAATACTTTATATCGCAACATCCGTGAATAGTGTTTGAGTAGGTGCCACAAACTGTCATTTATCTGGAATTAACAGTAAAGTTGGTTTTTAGCTTACACGATGTATCCAGTTGGCTCCATCTTTTAACCTCATTTCAAGTAGAAGACTTCAAATTTTACGTAATTTATGAAGATTGCTGACAATTTGTAGGCTTCACCGAAGTTTGCTTCTAATCTTGTGCAACCTCTAGTTCCATTCGAATACTTTCATAGCTTTAGAGCTCAATTTTTCGTACATTAATGTTATTTTTGAAATTTTAACTTAGTGTTTTAGTGCATCAACATCAGTTTTAACTTCTACATCAATATTCTCGTACATCGATGTTAGTTTTAGAACTTACTCATCAATTTTATCGTACATCAATGTACGTTTTTAACTTATATACCAATATTCTCCAACATCATCGTTAATTTGGAACTTAGGAATTAATATACTCGTACATCAGTTCAATATTTTCGTACATCAATGTACGTTTTTGAATTGAATATCAATATACTCTCCTAAATCAATGTTAGTTGGAAACTTCTGCAACCATATCCTCCCACATCAAAGTGATTTTGGACATTGGGTGGTGTTCTTTCACGCCGGCGGAGGCAGCACTACAACTTTCGGAACTTTTCCAGAGTGCTTTTGATGATCTGCACTTCCTGTTCGTACAGCTCATTTTCATTACCTTCTGTTATACTCGAAGAATATAAATGAGTTGACAGTTATTGAAATGTTGCTCAAGAACAGCTTCACAACTAATAAAAATTAATTGATAGGCATTTAAATGTGGTTCAAGATTTCTACAACAAGCAAACGTCAGTTGGTCGTTACTGAAATTTTTAACCTTCGTTTCACCAAAAATGAGCATTAAATTATAGTTATTAGAATGTTCAAGTTTTTGTATCGTGCAAATAAGCAAGCACTAATTTTTGAAAACCTTAAAATTTGACTTCTTCAAGACTCAGAACGAACCAGAAATAGAATTAAAGATTCATCTATCGCAATAAAATTTCACTGATTTAGCCTCACAAGTAACGTTGGATTTCGATTTCAGTTAGGAGGATGAGTAATCGTCAGGGAAAACCGATTTACAAATAGAGCTAGCGGGAAATTTTAGTACATGTGTTTAACAAAACAGAATAAATAATTTCATCATAATACCTCAAAACTACAACCGCAAGATAAAACTATTAAAATTAAAATGACCCAATTCCATCGCATTAAAGTTTCACTTTCTGGCGATTAATCACTTTCTGGCGATTAATTTTCACACACTGAGTCTGTCAATTTCCACTTATCTGCAATTAATTTCTGGACAGCAGTGATAACGATCACTAAAAATACATGAGTCTTCAATTGATCATAAAATAGAAATGAAACAATTCATGAACATCAATATCCTCTGAAACTGTGGAAACTATGACAGACAGGTCTTATCTCTCATTTACGAGGCGTTAAGAAAAACAATAATGAACAAACGAGGCAGAGTTCTACCTTCCCCTAGTCCAGTAAACCTCTTGTTTCCCTTTAGGTCCACTTCCTAGGCTTCCCCCTAGGGAGGTGAGAGGACAGTTATCCATGCCCCAAACTCCTAAAGTGATCCCAAAGAGCTGCCAACTGGTCTCGAGTTACTCGTTCTCTCACGCTGTGTCCAAACTGTGACCCTCTGTATCAGTAACGACCGGCGGTAGGTGGGAGGCTCTCCGGCCAGAGAGCCACTTTGGACACTTCTTGGGCATCAAAAATAAATAGGTGAAGGAAGTGGGAAATGGGTTGTGAACTCGATAATTAGATAGACGTCGACAGTGAAGGAAGAGAAGTTAGTTGAATTGTGAAAAGGAAGGTCATCGGAACAGAGGTTTTAACTTGGATGATCAGAAAAGTGACGACGGTGAAAAGAAAATAGATAATTACTCTAATAACTAAATAAACCACGACAATGAAAAAGGAATTTATACTTGAAGAATTAAATAGGCGATGACAGTGAAAAAAGGATTGACATGTACATAAACATATGCATATATACAAGGTATAATTAAATAGACGACCGACCATAGGGATTGTTGCTTGGACTATGAAATAGAAGATGCGGGTAGAGTGGAATGTTTCTTAGAAAATCTAACGGACGACTGCTGCAAAAAAGGGTCGCTACTTCAATATGAAACAGACTACGACTGTAAAAAAATTACTTCTTGCAAAATTGAATACACGACGGTGGAAATATTAATAAAAAAATTACATTGGATCACTAGCTGACGAATCAGAAACCTAACCAGGTTTTGTCTCCATTTTAGCTTATGCTCAACACAATAGACGAGAAAAGTACAAATAATTTACCTACGATTCTTAAATACGTAGTTCTTTGTTAACTTGAGCTACATTTTCATGAATTTATCATTGACTTGCCAAATATGGGAAATTTATTCGAATACCTAAATATCTCACCATATTTCATACAAATAAAAGTCTCATCACATTGTCAATGAAACTTCGCTTCATTGACTAGTTTACTTAGGGATTATATAGTGTAATCATCATTGTTATTATATACAACGTTTCACCTCCGAAGACGTCACAGAGGATTAGATGTTTCAGGAATACTTAATGTTGCGTTAGTGATGAATTAACTTAGGTAATGGTTAGCTAAACTAATGCAGTTAATTTTGCGGAACTTGTTTCAGTCTCGGATTTGCAATTTAAGTCACAATTGCTATTTTTACCATTGTTGATTCGGCTCTGAACCCCATTCAATTGTTCAACTTTGCTCTCCATAAGCTCACGGAGAATTAAACTCGTCACTGAACTTTTTCATTGGGTTACATAGAGATACTTGGCTGTAGATTTAACCCTCAGGTGACATGAGTAACATAACTTTAGATGAATTTTTAGTTCAGTAACTTCTTTAGTACTTACTATAAGAACCTCCAATTGAACGTGTAATGTAACTCATATTTATAAGGAATTTTATAGTTAGGTTTCTTTAGTTGTTTATAATGCATGTCTACTCGTGGAATGCTTTTTTTTTGTATGAATTTGCATACATAAATCTGCTCTAGAAATTTCTTCTCGCTTATATTT
Organism: Morinoia aosen; assembly: GCA_030386875.1. Classification (NCBI taxonomy): domain Eukaryota; kingdom Metazoa; phylum Arthropoda; class Malacostraca; order Amphipoda; family Talitridae; genus Morinoia; species Morinoia aosen. Next base: position 8,209,685 of record CM059559.1, on the reverse strand, counting down.
TCACTTTTTTGTTTATTGACAACGAATGTTTCAGAAAATCTGGCTAATTGAGCATCGTTCTTAAGAAACATGTTAAGGATTTTTTCCGCATGGCTTTGAGTACGCGCTCTTCAATAAGATTATGATCCAAATGTACGGTATAATGAATGATCTATTACCTATTTATTATTGTTAATCCAATTTTAAATATGTGTAGCTAAACAGTAACAAATAAAAAAGTATAATGTACGTGATGCTCACTGCGTGCAGTTTTTATTTAATCGAAAATTTAAAATTAACAATTTATTTAACTATTATTCCTAAGGCACTGAAATCTGCCCAAAGCATTTTCCGCAGTACTACACACTGTACCGTATATGAAATAGAACTTCACATTTTCATCGTAAGCCCCTCATATAATGGAATTACCCATCGACGAATTACATATCAAATAAGAATTACAACGAATGTTGTATTTATAACGCAAATACTAATAATAAAATAAAATTATTCATCATCAATTGAATTATTTTTAATTTGAAAATAATTCGTTAAAAATTTGAATCAATTTCGATTACAAACACTGTAATAGTAATATATTGCTTAATTTCGGATGCAAAGTATTCAAGTTACAGTCACTGTTGCATTGCTTTATTACTCAACAAAGGTTGTTCAATATTTGAGGCAAAGAGTTTCGTTGGAAAACTTTCAATATACATTCTTAGAAGAAATCGGCAGCTAAATATTTTTAGAATTATTTATCGAGCCCACACGTACAACAATTGGGTAATTAATCCCATATGGGCATCCTGAGCTAAATTCATCATCAATACCCTAACTAATACTAATTTATTGGCATGTTCAACCTTTGCTAAGTTCATCATCATAACCTCAGGTAGCACTAATTAATTTGATGTGTTTGTTGTTTGCTAATAGGCAAGGAGCACATCAAGTAATAATAATTGATTTGAGATCTTCATCCTTTGCTAATTCAACATAAACACTCTAAGTAATACTAATTTAGGAAGCGGTCGATAGCGTGCTAGCGCGGTGATTTAAAGTCCTGAGTTCGAGTCTCGCGAACTCCTCGTACATTTAATACTAATTTGTTTGACAAGATCACCCTTCACCAATCCGTTTTGAGTACATCATGTAATATTAATCGATTTTAGATTTTCATCCATTGCTCAATTCAATATCAACACTCTAAGTAATACTAATTAATTTGAGATGTTCATCCATCACTGAATTCAACATGAACGCTCTAAGTAATGCACATTCATTTGAGATGATCATCGCAACCTACGTAATACGTTTGACAATCCCGTGATGGCGGAAAATATCACGGGCAGAACCCTTATAGAAACGTGGTCACGAACCGATATCCAGCAGGAAGAGTATATTTTTAGGCAGCTCCAGAGAATAACAGAAGCCTTGCTGCTTACCCAAACCTCTTGGACGAGGAACGTCAACAATTCGGACAATTGCCCGTAGCTTGTCGGACACATGCTGCTTCCCACACTCTGAGGATCCGTGCTAATGGAGCTCTTCTATAAGCTGTTTTGTGCGTGTAACTCCCGTGTCCCAACCGAGGGACATATTGGCTACTATCGGGCATTGAGGGCCAACTTTGATGCAGGAAAAAATTAGTTTCAAGAGAAAGGTTATTCTTATAAAAACGAATCGTTACTATCGGGTTTATAGAAGCCTACTTCGATGAAAAAAAAATTTTTAACGGGAAGGTTATTAGAAAATTAATGGTTACCATCGGGTTTATAGAAGCCAACTTTGATGAAGAAAAAATTGTTTCAACGAGAAGGTTATTATTAGAAAATTAATGGTTACCATCGGGTTTATAGAAGCCTACTTCGATGGAAAAAAAATTGTTTCAACGAGAAGGTTATTATTAGAAAATGAATGGTTACCATCGGGTATAGAGAGGCCAACTTTAATGAAGAAGAAAAAAGTGTTTCAATGGGGAGGTTACTATTAGAAAAATGAGTGGTTATCATCGGGTTTAGAGAGACCAACTTTGATGCAGTACAAAAAATTGTTCCAGCGGGAATGTTATTATTAGAAAAATGAATGGTTACCATCGAGCATTGAAGCCAAGTGCAGAATTTGATGAAGGGGGAAGAAGGTACTTTGAACGAGAAGGTTATTATTAAAGAAACGCTGGGCTACTATCGGGTACAGAGAGGCCAACTTTGGACGAAAGCATCTTGGACGAAGGTTTCTACGAAATTAACCCATGAAGTGAAACAAGCGTTCCAACAAGCAAGTAAGCAATCGCTCGGATAAACTGACACCCATTAACGAAATATAAGCTGATGATAAAGCATCCTGAGTGATAGTTTCGATGAGATGAACACGCGAACTCAAACAAGATACCCAACAAGCAAGTAAACAAACACGAGCTCACAGACGGAACCCATTAACGAAATATCAGCCCAAAATAAAGCATCCTGAGGGATAGTGTCTATGAGATGAACACGTGAAGTCAGACAAGCTACCCTCTGTGATGAGCGTATTACGCCGTATCAGATTTCCTATCCGCCACAAAGTTCGCTATCGGTGAGCGCATCGCGGAAGTCCCCGGTCGGCACTCCGTTAAACTCACAGTTTCCGCACATAACTCGCATGCGACACCGAGTTTCCTGATGTTGTGTCAGCCCGTGATCTTATCAATACATAAGCTGCACACCAGGGGGCGTGCGGCCCCTCAACAGGGCTAACTCCATTAATTAGTGTCACTCAAGTCGTCAGGTGACTGCGTCTCGTGAGCAGTCGGTCATCGGGTCGTACATCGTCTAGTGCGCATCTAAACTTTTGAATTTGGAGTGGATATGTTGGTTTAAAACAGAATAATCACGAAAAGGGGATGAAGAGGAGAGGAAGAATGGAGGGAGGTTTTAGTATAGAGTTAAGAGAGTCCCAATTAATGAGAGGAAGAATGGATGGGGGTTTTAGTATAGAGTTAAGAGAACAGGGGAGCCATGCATGAGGTGTGATCCCACACGAGATTCCCTGCACACAGAAACAGCGAGTTAGCAAGGAAGGAAGAAATAATTCGAATTATAAAATAGTAGATGCTGAAAAATGGGATAGCAGGGAACCAAATAATACGAATTTCTTCCTCATATCTCAACGAAACAAAATACTCCTTAATTTCTCTACGCTAAAAATTTTTTCCTAACCTATCAGTTCTATAAATTTCTGCTTCATTTTCAAGTTTCACAAGTTTTGCTTTATTTTTCAATGATGCAGATTAGATTTCTCTTGAAACAGATATAGGTACGATACTTCTTGCGTATTGTAATGTTGTAGCTGATTCAGTTGATGTAATAATATAAATTTTTTTTTTATTGAAAAAGCTGAATGAACAGCACTTGAGCTCAATTTTAGCTCTGAATTTTTAACTACTTTATGTGCTGTCACATGAGTACTCTTAAATTAAATTGTGCAGTATAATATCAAATGAGTACTCTTGACTTATATTCCAATTGTGTGCTGTCATATGAATACTCTTAACTAATATTCTACTTTGCATGATGTCAAATGAGTACTCCTGGCAAATATCCTACTTTGCATGATATAGGAGTACTCTTGACTAATATTCTACTTTGCATGATGTCAAATAAGTACTCTTAACTAATATTCTACTTTGCACAATGTCAAATGATTACTCTTCACTAATATTCTACTCTAGGTGATGGCAAATAAAATCTCTTGGCTAATATTCCCTTTTGTGTAATGTCAAATAAACACTTTCGGATTACATTCGTCATCTTTGTGCGTACTTTAACTAATGCGTAAAATCCTATATTTATAAGGGGATCATCAAAGGGAACGCATACCCTAAAAATAAGTCTTATTTCCAGGAGATTAGAAAAAGTTACTGTGAGCATCGGTTTCTAATCTAATTTAAAGTTTTGAACACTGCATTGTTTTAAAAATGGTATAGCACCCACGCCAAATCGATCTAAATTTACCACACTGTTAGTTGAGAGAACTTGCAGCGCATTGAGATGGTATGGCGAACGTTAGATAGGTGAGACTAAAAACGCAGCAGCGCATTGAGATGGTAGCGAACACTGGATGGCGTGACAAAAACGCTGCAGTGCTATGAGATAATAGCGAACGTTAGTTAGATATGAAAACGCTGCAGTGAGTGGAAACAGTAGCGAATGTTCAGCAAATTAAAAAAAAACGTTCCTGTGTTTTGATATGGTAGTCAATTTTGGTTGATCGAAAAAACGCTTCTGTGCATTGAGGCTATCGATAAATTGAGATTGTCAGTGCACTATTAAATTTCCTAAGTAAATTGTGATGGAATGAAAAGATATACTAACATTCAAACCACGACCAACTCTGAGACTGACAAAGCATTTATTACTGAAATTTAGTTCGCGTTTAACTCTGAAATTAAAATCTCATTCAATATTCCTATTCAACCATCATTTAGTTTGAAAAATTAAAACATATTCAATACTAAAAAAAGTTACATGCTATACTCAGGTTCAAATGCAAGTGAATCCAGGGAGGAAAACTCTTTCGGAACTGAAATGGAGTTGAATGAAATAATAAAATTAAAACATAGAACCCTGAAGTTGAAACCCTAATAAAAATGAACCATTCTTGGACATTGTCGGAGTATGAATAGCTTTTCGTGAGTTTATTTGAGCAAAAGTTGTTAATTACAAGTTTTTCCTAAGCTTGACTTTTCTAACTGTGTTTAGTTGATCTTTGTGCCTGCGTAACTTTATTACTACTTTTTGAACGTGTGTAATTTTGTAACTGTTTGTAGTTGCGTAATATTGTAAATTTGATACTAAGTAACTTAGTAACCTATTAATCCATGTTAACTGCGTGTAATTGAACTTTGTATGTACGTAACTTTGTAACATTGCTACTCTTTGTTACTTCGTATCATTGAAGTTCCCAACGACAAAGTTCGAACATCTTGCATTGACTATTTTCCACGCACTTTTGCTAACATAAGGCTTACCGACCGAAGTGTGCTTATTCTTTCGAGATTTATAATTTCAGTTCATTCCAAAACAGTATCGATTTCCTCATCATATCTGTGAAAAGTGACCAAGTTTCGACCCTTATTCTGCTTCCAAAATGCTCCCTATAGTTTCAATTCATCTCAAAACCAAAACCTTTTCCTCATCAAACCTACAAGAAAGTGACCAAGTTTTGAGCATTATTCAGTGCCATGCATGATACGCCTGATAATTTCAATTCATCTCAAAACAAAAACACTTTCCTCATAAAATCTGCGAGAAAGTGAACAACTTTCGACAATGCGCATGATAACTTCAAATAATCTCAAAACAAAACACTTTCCTCAACATATATATCAGAAAGTTTCCAAGTTTCGAGCGTTATTCTGCTTCCATCAGGCGCCTAATGGGGAGCATGACACAGACCAAACGCATGCATCAGCGTGCATCCGTCCGCATGTACAGCACACAATAACAAACATGCTATTGGGCACCGCAGAAATGACACCGGTCGGCTGCGAGCTTCCGCGCCGCGGTCACGGTAGAGAGCACTCCGGAGATCTCCTTCTTCTCCCGCTGAGACGCCGGGATGTGCGGCGGCCTCCTATAGCAAGTGCGCTGCTAACGATAGTCAGTGCTTCTAAAAATAGATATGTGTGGGGTGTTGTGTGTGTAACTTGCGGTGTGGTGAAGAGAAATGATGCTAAAATTTATACATGTGGGGTGTTGGTGTGTGTAACTTGCGGGGTGGTGAAGAGAAACGGTGCTAAAACTGATATTCGTGAGTTATAAATAAAAGTGCAAGAAACCACGTCTCTAATGAGATCATTATCCTATTTGACAAAGTCAACGAACAAAAACATTGGAGCGTTTAGGCCTTCTGGGTCATTATCAACCTGGAAACAAATAGAGAAAAACTAGATGTAAATCTAAGTGTATCAATCATGCGTGAAAAAAGCAAAACCACAAAACAGAAACAACTCACTAATAAAAAAATAAAATTTTCAGTTTCAATATTGTAGCAGTTGTAAAATTAAAGCTGATTGCTTGTCATTTAAAACCGTGTTTTAAATGAAAAGAGCTTCTAAAACGAATAGGTTCATTTAATTAAATGCAGTCGATATCACTTTAAAATCGCCTAATCGAAGAGGAATATCGAACTTCTCTGCATGAGAGCGGACTGAAGAATGGGGAGGTGTGGAAAGGAACTGCAAGGTTGGTGCTAAAACTCTTGCCGGCTTGTTCTGTTGGGTGTTAGTGTAGTTCTGTTGTGTGTTAGTGCAGTTCTGTTGGGTGTTAGTGTAGTTCTGTTGGGTGTTAGTGTAGTTCTGTTGGGTGTTAGTGTAGTTCTGTTGTGTGTTAGTGTAGTTCTGTTGGGTGTTAGTGTAGTTCTGTTGGGTGTTAGTGTAGTTCTGTTGGGTGTTAGTGTAGTTCTGTTGGGTGTTAGTGTAGTTCTGTTGGGTGTTAGTGTAGTTCTGTTGGGTGTTAGTGTAGTTCTGTTGGGTGTTAGTATAGTTCTGTTGTGTGTTAGTGCAGTTCTGTTGGGTGTTAGTGTAGTTCTGCTGTGTGTTAGTGTAGTTCTGTTGTGTGTTAGTGTATAGTTCTGCTGTGTGTTAGTGAGTTCTGTTGGGTGTTAGTGTAGTTCTATTGTGTGTTAGTGTAGTTCTGTTGTGTGTTAGTGTAGTAACTTGCGATGTTTTGAAGAAAAATTTTCCTGCTAATATAGCTAGTGCTAGCACTAGCAGCGGTATATGATACTATTATGAGCATTATGCTGCCACTGTTTCAAGTATCAGTTGAGTTTAGTTCTTAATTTTTCTACTGTTTTTATTCAGTATGTTTCAGTTTCTCTGACCGTAAGCATTTTTCATCAACTGGCCAGTGAATTTACTACTCCAATACACAGGATAACGTTTTTAATCCAGCTCCATTCACCATTTATCTATCCAGCTATTTATCCGTACATCCCTCATCTATCCGTTGAACCATGCTTATATCCATGCATGCTAGCATCAATTTAACAATGCATCCATTCATCCATCCATTCTACCGTTCATCCATACAAACATGCATTATTTACCATCCTGCCATTCATCCACTCTATTTATCCTTTCTATCTATCTTTTCTAACAATCCATCCTATCTATTCTATCTAGGAATCCAGTAATCTATCAATCAACCCTCCATACCGCTATCCACTGCCCCAATTATTCATTCATTCAACTGATGATGCATTTCTCCATCCATTCATGTGTTTATTCGTTCACTCATACATGTATCCATTCATTCAATCATCCATGCATAGACGCATTCATCTATCTATTCAACCATCCGTCCATTCACTCAACCATATATGCATGTGTGCATTTATCCATTTATCCGCCTATTCAACTATCCATCCTATCATTCAACCATGCGTGCATGTATGTATGCATTTATCCATCCATTTAATCCACCATTCAACCGTTCATTTAATCACACTTATATGCATGCGAGAATATCTACATCTTTTTATTCAACAACATTCAAATACAACATGTAAACATTCATCCATCGATACTATCGAACAAACATCCGTTCATTTAACCAAGCTTACATGCATTCATCCATCGATACGTATGACCAAACATCCGTTCATTTAACCAAGCATACAGCATTCTTCCATCGATACATTCGACCAAACATCCGTTCATTTAACCAAGCATACATGCATTCATCCATCGAGACGTATGAGCTAACATCCGTTCATTTAACCTAGCAAGAAAGCAAGCATGCACTTAACCATCGATCCACTTGAGCATCCATGCAACCACTCCCTGGAAAAAGCGATGTCTGCATGAGCGGGCGAGCTAGCGAGTGCCAAGCAAGCAAGTGCGGGCACGAGATGCAGGAGAGGCAGCGCAGGCTTCGCTAAATACGAGGCCTGTCTAAAAAGTATCCGACCTTTGGCCAGAAAAAATATTTCGAATACCTGTCGGAGTTGGGACCCTAATCCCCTTCAAAGTATGCCCCTTGTGCTTGCACACACTTAGCCCACCGATCCTTCCACTGCTGGAAACACCTCTGGTAGTTTTTTTTTAGAATGGTGTTCAGCTCCATCGTCGCATTGCCTGTTTGACTCCTTCGATGCTGACTGTTTTCTTTGATGTCCGTGGAATTGTGCATCACGAATACGCACCGGAAGGACAAACAGTGACAAAGGAGTACTATCAGGATGTTCTCCGGCGACTTCGTGATGCAGTTCGGCGCAAAAGACCAGACATGTGGACTGCGAACAACTGGCACTTGCATCACGACAACGCGCCCGCACATTCATCCCATTTGATCCGCAATTTCTTGGCCAAACATGGAATTACGACCGTTCGCCAACCTCCCTACTCTCCAGACCTGGCTCCTTGCGACTTCTGGTTGTTTCCAAAATTGAAGACACCACTGAAAGGATCCCGTTTTGAGAGTAGAGAAGAGATAATGCGGAACGCGACGACAGAGCTGAACACCATTCCAAAAGAAGACTTCCAGAGGTGTTTCCGGCAGTGGAAGGATCGGTGGGCTAAGTGTGTGGAAGCACAAGGAGCCTACTTTGAAGGGGATTAGGGTCCCAACCCCGTCAGGTTGTTGAAGTATTTTTTCTGGCCAAAGGTCGGATACTTTTTCGACAGGCCTCGTATGTACTTGACCAAAGAGGCTGTTGTCATGGGGACGAGCGACGTGTTCTACACATGTCTGCGCGCGGCCTCGACTTGCAAGCAACGCTTTCGCCTAATGCAATTCTCGTGTAAGGCAGCCGGGGCTGAGACCCCGCTATTGAATAGCTTTACAGGGGGCTTTGCCGGGGGGGCATAGGCTCTACTCCGAAGAGGGTGAGCAGGACGCCAAAAGAAGAGGCGCACCAGGAAAGGAGGCTCGAAAAAGTCGAAAGAAGAGGAGCACGTGGAAATGAGACTGGAGAGAGATCGAAAGGAGGGAAGCACGTGGAAATGAAACTGGAGAGAGATCGAAAGGAGAGGAGCACGTAGAAATGAGACTAGAGAGAGACCGAAAAGAGAGAAGCACGTGGAAATAATACTGGAGAAAGACAAAGAAAAAAAACAGGGGAAATGAGACCAAAGAGAGACAGCAAGAACGGTTGCAGGAGAATATAGGAGTGGAGACGGAAGTACGTGCATATATTGGTGGCCAGAACATCTGGAATGAAGTGTGTTATGAAAGATAACGAGTGATGCAGCAAACAAATGGAAATGAGAGTGTAGTCAAAAATATATACGTTGGCCGCTGAAAAACCTGGAATTAAGTGTGCTAATTTGATGGGTAATGCTACGAGCAATATTTATGTTGATAAAATAATACACTCTGAAATCATAGTTTAAAGCAAAAGCCGAAATCGAAGTTTACCTCTCCTCTCATTTGTCTCCAGATCAACGTAATTCTAAAAAATTACCATGAATACTCCAATTAAAGATTATACATTCGAGAATATCTAATCAAATTTCCATGCACAAAGTTTGAAGGAAGTGAAGAAAAATAATTGCCAGCTTGAATGCGTTCAGCAGTGCCTTATAGCGGCTTTGAGAGAATGCTTCACAACCATGAAGCGAATTCTCAAAACAAAAGCCTTTTTTTACGGTTTCAATTCAGTAGATAACTAATTCGTTCAAAAGAACGAACTCATTCGTTTCAAAAGGTAAAACAAATTCGTTTCAAAAAAAGGAACTTATTCATTTAAAAAAAAAGGAACTAATTCGTTCCAAAAAATGGAATTCATTTGTTTCAAAAGGAGAAAAAAATAACTCAGGGTATAGTTGAAAAGTATTCCTAGGTCTAAAATTATTGCGTAGATATACACAAGTTGTGGGATTACAAACCCGACCTTTGTCGTGAATTTTGAATCGGTGACAAGTGCTTTTCGAAATGTTAGAATATGAAGTGTGCAATTTGTTCTAGAAGCATAGAATTCACTGAAACGAGGTCTTCTAATATAAGTGTTCTATTTTGACGGAATCTTCTGTAAGTAAGAAAATCAGCTATGTAAGATTAAAGATATTAACAATCAGAGATTAATTTGAGGAGATAAATAATAATGAGATCAACCTAACGACATAAATCATAGTGAGATTCATCATAAGATATCTTTTAAACGTACGGAAATCGATCAAATGAAATGTTCTAAATCCAGGAAACTATTTCAAATCCTCTGAATACAAAAAAAAAATCATGTAAGTGTATCTCAATTTGACATCAAGACTACTTGCAAAAAACAGCAATAGGGCAGAATCAAGGCTATAAGGCACCGAAGTCAACGCAAATAGATTACAACAATTCACCAAAAAGCCTTATATCTGCCGTACGCTGTATGCAAATTGCATTTAGAGTAACTATTTTCTTACATGAGTACGTTCTGCGTAGGAAAGCCGTCCAAAAATTCCGTTTAAATTCATTTTATTGGAACTTCGTTTAAACATATTTTTCCATTTAAACTTCATCGAACTTATTTTTCATTTAATCATCGTTTAAACTTATTTTTCATTTAAACTTCGTTTAAATTTCGTTCCAGCTTATCTTTCATTTGAACTTATTTTTCGTTCAAGCTTATCTTTCATTTAAACTTCGTTTAAACTTATTTTGTCATTGATATCTGGAGAAACTTATTTTTAAACCAGGTCATTAATATTCGTTTAAATTTATTATCATTTAAACTTCATTAAAGTTATTTTTCATTTAATCTTCGTTTAAACTTATTTTTTATTTAAGCTCCGTTTAAACTTATTTTTTATTTAAACTTCATTTAAACTTATTTTTCGTTCCAGCTTATCTTTCATTTAAACTTCGCCTAAACTTATTTTTTCATAATATCAGCAATGTAAGCAACAAAAAATAATTTTAACGAAATCCTTGGAACTCGCGCAGAAAGTAAACAATTTGGGAATGTTGAGAGAATTGATGGAAGATTTCATGTTTAGAATTTCAATGTGTAAACAATTTAGAATGAACACAAGATTTTCATTTTTATAATTTTAATGTACTTTGAATTCTTGGTCTTATATAAAAAAGTTGAAACAAATACGTCGCTTATTTATCAACAAAGTCTGAGTTAATTAAACTAATGTATTCTTTAGTGCGATAGAATTAAAAAGTTGCATACTATTAATTAGGGAACTCAAATGAAGTTTATTTTAATTCTATGTATCTTATAATTATTTTACTTTTATTAGCTGTTCCTTGTGAAGAATGTTAAGAACTATGATATTTACGAACGTGGAATGTTTGGATTTAGTAAACAGTTTAAAATTTATTCCTAAGCTGTTGTTCACTTTGCTTACATCAATGATTCTCTAAAAGTTTAAAAAGAGGGAAATGGTAATAAAATAAGTTATTATATTAAAAAAATCGAAGACGTTTCAAAGACCAGCTACATCATCAGTTCTGTAAAATCTCAAGTATGATCAGTACATCGCAAAAAAAATCACGTCCGATAATAAATTCCAGACTGTACATATAAGTGTGGGTATTTTTCGTAGAATTGTATGATAAATATGTGCTATGTTATCAGATGCCAAAAGTCTGTTTCAAAAATGTCCTTAGTTTAGTTGTACAAAAATAATTACAACCATCTCGGAGCTTCTGTTTTTTTTTACATAACACACTTCACTTTTTGTTTTCTTTGTTTTATACGCCATTGCGAAAACTTCCCTTGCAAAAAATATACTAAATTACCCTTGCCTTTTTTCGATTGTGGACAAATTATCAAAGCAATTTTGTTTTCTTTCTAACATCCCAAAACTGGCAACTGGGCTTGAAACCAGCTTCTCGATAACGTTTCATAATCAACAATTGACTTGCTCACAATCTCCACGCAATTTGTCAAAACATAACGACCGTTTTAAAAGAGTATGCACAGCTACGTTATTCCTGAAAGGATCATAGAATACAAACCACTGAACTTATCCAGCTATAAAATCCCAGCGAAATTCTTCAAAAACATAACATAGGTTTGAAGAAGAAATAAACAGTTACGTTATTCCTAAAATGATCATACAATACAACCCAATGGAACTTATCAAAAGCTGCCCACAGAATCTTCCCGAATAGAACCAGAGGATTTTTATGCCAAGCAGCCACAGCAATCTCAGCAGAAGCAGACGCAGCCACGGCAATCTCAGCAGAAGCAGACGCAGCCACAGCAATCTCAGCAGAAGCAGACGCAGCCACAGCAATCTCAGCAGAGGCAGACGCAGCCACGGCAATCTCAGCAGAAGCAGACGCAGCCACGGCAACCTCAGCAGAAGCAGACGCAGCCACAGCAATCTCAGCAGAAGCAGATACAGTCACGGCAATCTCAGCAGAAGCAGGCGCAGTCACGGCTATCTCAGCAAAAGCAGACGCAGTCACGGCAATCTCAGCAGAAGCAGACGCAGCCACAGCAATCGCAGCAGAAGCAGACGCAGCCACAGCAATCTCAGCAGAAGCAGACGCAGCCACAGCAATCTCAGCAGAAGCAGACGCAGCCACAGCAATCTCAGCAGAAGCAGACGCAGCCACAGCAATCTCAGCAGAAGCAGACGCAGCCACAGCAATCTCAGCAGAAGCAGATACAGTCACGGCAATCTCAGCAAAAGCAGGCGCAGTCACGGCAATCTCAGCAGAAGCAGGCGCAGTCACGGCAATTTCAGCAGAAGCAGACGCAGCCATGGCAATTTCAGCAGAAGCAGACGCAGTCACGGCAATCTCAGCAGAAGCAGACGCAGTCACGGCAATCTCAGCAGAAGCAGACGCAGTCACGGCAATCTCAGCAGAAGCAGACGCAGTCACGGCAATCTCAGCAGAAGCCGATGCAGTCACGGCAATCTCAGCAGAAGCAGACGCAGTCATGGCAATTTCAGCAGAAGCAGACGCAGCCATGGCAATTTCAGCAGAAGCAGACGCAGCCATGGCAATTTCAGCAGAAGCAGACGCAGTCACGGCAATCTCAGCAGAAGCAGACGCAGTCACGGCAATCTTAGCAGAAGCAGACGCAGTCACGGCAATCTCAGCAGAAGCAGACGCAGCCACAGCAATCTCAGCAGAAGCAGACGCAGCCACAGCAATCTCAGCAGAAGCAGACGCAGCCACAGCAATCTCAGCAGAAGCAGATACAGTCACGGCAATCGCAGCAGAAGCAGACGCAGTCACGGCAATCTCAGCAGAAGCAGGCGCAGTCACGGCAATCTCAGCAAAAGCAGACGCAGTCACGGCAATCTCAGCAGAAGCAGACGCAGTCATGGCAATTTCACCAGAAGCAGACGCAGCCATGGCAATTTCAGCAGAAGCAGACGCAGCCATGGCAATTTCAGCAGAAGCAGACGCAGTCACGGCAATCTCAGCAGAAGCAGACGCAGTCACGGCAATCTCAGCAGAAGCAGACGCAGTCACGGCAATCTCAGCAGAAGCAGACGCAGTCACGGCAATCTCAGCAGAAGCAGACGCAGTCACAGCAATCTCAGCAGAAGCCGATGCAGTCACGGCAATCTCAGCAGAAGCAGACGCAGCCATGGCAATTTCAGCAGAAACAGACGCAGTCACGGAAATCTCAGCAGAAGCAGGCGCAGTCACGGCAATCTCAGCAGAAGCAGACCCAGCCACAGCAACCTCAGCAGAAGCAGACGCAGCCACAGCAACCTCAGCAGATGCAGACACAGCTACGGCAATCTCAGCAGAAGCAGACGCGGCCACGGCAATCTCAGCAGAAGCAGACGCAGCCACGGCAATCTCAGCAGAAGCAGACGCAGCCACAGCAATCTCAGCAGAAGCGCAGAAGCTGATTCAGTCACGTCAATCTCAGCAGAAGCAGGCGCAGTCACGGCAATCTCAACAGAAGCAGACGCGGCCACGGCAATCTCAGCAGAAGCAGACGCAGCCACGGCAATCTCAGCAGAAGCAGACGCAGCCACAGCAATCTCAGCAGAAGCAGACGCGGCCACGGCAATCTCAGCAGAAGCAGACGCAGCCACGGCAATCTCAGCAGAAGCAGACGCAGCCACAGCAATCTCAGCAGAAGCAGATGCAGTCACGGCAATCTCAACAGAAGCAGACGCAGCCACGGCAATCTCAACAGAAGCAGACGCAGCCACGGCAATCTCAGCAGAAGCAGACGCGGCCAGACGCACCGGACTGAGGGAACACAAAACCTGCTGCGGGAGGCGAGCGAGAATGTAAGTGCTGTTAAAGCTGGAGTGTTCAACACGTGCCCCTCTGGTGGCTGCCCTCGTTTGTTCCTAAATTTGTAGCCGTGCTGACCCATTGTTCGATGGCCTCTTCTTTGGCTCCAATGCTCTCTGGCATCTCGAGCGTGATTTAGTTTTTACAATGCTGAAAATATGAGGTTTAGTTTTCACCAAGCTGGAAATAAGAATGGAATCATGAGGTTTGATTTCCACGAATTTGAAAATATGAGTGAAAATATGAGATTTAGTTTCCACGTTACTGAAAATGGAAGCAGAAGTAAGGGGTTTAGTTTCGACGGAGCTGAAAATAATAAGAGTGTTTTTTTCATCCCTTCTCGTATAGTTACTTGAGCCTCACAAATGGATTCAAACGTAAGGAATAAAAGGATAATTCCATACTCCTTTTTGTTTCTTGATCCCCCCACATGGAATAAAAATTAAGGAATAAAACAGTATTTTCATGCTCCTTTTCATTTTGCTCCTCACTTTAGTTTTCAAAAATTATTTCATTCAATTTTTGATTGATTTGTTTAATGCAAAACGCTTTTGAAGTAAACATCATGTCTTCTTGGGGTCATTAGTGACTAAGCTTGCAGATTATTTTGGATACAATTTTTTATTCAAAAGCCCTTAAGTTAATCTCACGGATCACCATCAGCATGGAAGCTTTCCTTTCGTCTGCCGCGACCTGTCGCAAAATTTTTCACGTGTTACGCTTACGGACATTATGACGTTATTTTACTGATTACTTTACGTTTCATTCAACGTTATTACTTCACGTGTTACGCTTACGGACATTATGACGTTATTTTTCTGATTACTTTACGTTTCATTCAACGTTATTACTTCACGTGTTACGCTTACGGACATTATGACGTTATTTTGCTGATTACTTTACGTTTCATTCAACGTTATTACTTCACGTGTTACGCTTACGGACATTATGACGTTATTTTGCTGATTACTTTACGTTTCATTCAACGTTATTACTTCACGTGTTACGCTTACGGACATTATGACGTTATTTTACTGATTACTTTACGTTCCATTCAACGTTATTACTTCACGTGTTACGCTTACGGACATTATGACGTTATTTTACTGATTACTTTACGTTTCATTCAACGTTATTACTTCACGTGTTACGCTTACGGACATTATGACGTTATTTTACTGTTTACTTTACGTTTCATTCAACGTTATTACTTCACGTGTTACGCTTACGGACATTATGACGTTATTTTGCTGATTACTTTACGTTTCATTCAACGTTATTACTTCACGTGTTACGCTTACGGACATTATGACGTTATTTTACTGTTTACTTTACGTTCCATTCAACGTTATTACTTCACGTGTTACGCTTACGGACATTATGACGTTATTTTGCTGATTACTTTACGTTTCATTCAACGTTATTACTTCACGTGTTACGCTTACGGACATTATGACGTTATTTTGCTGATTACTTTACGTTTCATTCAACGTTATTACTTCACGTGTTACGCTTACGGACATTATGACGTTATTTTACTGTTTACTTTACGTTCCATTCAACGTTATTACTTCACGTGTTACGCTTACGGACATTATGACGTTATTTTACTGTTTACTTTACGTTCCATTCAACGTTATTACTTCACGTGTTACGCTTACGGACATTATGACGTTATTTTGCTGATTACTTTACGTTTCATTCAACGTTATTACTTCACGTGTTACGCTTACGGACATTATGACGTTATTTTACTGATTACTTTACGTTTCATTCAACGTTATTACATGATTCTCATGCTCACCAAAAAAAAAAAAGTTTACACACTCGCATTGGTTAGAAATTTGCTCAGGATTTGATCATATTCCACCAAACCCGCGTTAACAAAATGGGTAGTTAGAAAGTATGAAAAAGGATAAAGATTCACGCCCAGAATACCCTGATGAGATTCCAGGTTATCGTCATCGTCGAGTAATTTCTTGACGCACATGAGATCGAAAAACAGCTTCAAGTTGCACGGGTAAACCACGGACGGAAAAGTGTCTCATTCTACATGTAGAGTAGTAACTTAGTTGTTATCCCCAAAGAAACAAAGTCATTGGGTCGAAGATTATCTGAAAGAAAGTGATTTTTTCACTCATCTAGCTCCTTTCACTCATCTAGCTCTTGATCACGCGTCACGCGGAGGAGGCACCCATCGATTGCTTTAATAACAGTTTGAATTAAGAGTATTATAATCTTATAAATGAACGTTCTCTAGATCAATCGACATTTTTTTAAGCTAGCCTTTAACTTTTAGTATTAGTTAGATTCTCACCATCAATTGAGTAGTTTTTTCACCCCAACCAAAACACAGTATTTAAACTTTGAACGTTCAATTTCTAAATTAAGTTGGAATTTTGTGAGCAATGATCAAAAATTCTTAGAATCAGTCAAAATACAGTTTTAAGCTTCTTGCTCTCAAATTAGATCACCAATATGGTTATTTTGATATTAAAATACACCTGCTTGTATGTTTTTTTGTAAAACTGCTGTCTCTCGTTCACCTGTTTTTGTCGTATATTCACATTGTTATTTTATTTGTTGCACTTCGTAGCTTCAAGATATAATTTCACGCATTTTTCAATTAGTTTCTATCACTTATTGGGTGCCCTCTCGTTTTATGACGTTCATATGCCAATTTCATAAGCTGAACATGTTTTTGAAGTTCATTCAGATTTTGTTAATGTAAAAGTTCTATGCTTTTTATCCGCCTCGAGTTCGAATAAAAAGATCGAATTTTATTGTTGGCTTTGTAAGATTTCCAGGAGTTCATTACAAGCTTCGTTGGAGGTAATTATTTTTTCGGAGTACAAGGTTACAAACGACTGAATAATAAACTGAATTTACGTCATTTCGGCAATGATTCATGCTTTGAATAATGAAGAAACTGTAGGTGCCACTGATTTCAGAACTGTTCTTATGTGTATGTGAAAGTCATCCACACGTTCACGTCTCTCATAAATACCACGTGAAAGTTGCAAGTTTTATAAAGCCTTTTTCCAAGTTCCGTGCCGTGCGCAAATTCCCTGCTCTCCCAGAATTGGCACTTATAGTTATCTATCGCTCATATACAGGAAGAATTCTATTTTCTAAACATGAGCAACGGTACAAACTCTGGGTAAAACAATACAAACATTTTGTGCATAAAACACTCCTTATCACAGCGGAAAACCTTCACGAACACTACTTCGTAAAAGATTTATAAAAACTGAGTAAAAAATTCACGAAAACTGCGTAATACTTTCATTGACACTGAACAAAATATTTACGAACATAGCGTATAAAATTTACGAACACATCGTAAAATGTTTTTGGACACTGCGTAAAACCTTGATGAACTCAACTCCGTAAAACAATAACGAACACTTCGAAAAACATTAACGAACACTGCGTAAAACCTTGATGAACTCTACTTCGTAAAATATTAACGAACACTTCGTAAGGCATTTACGGACACTGCGGAAATTATTACCTCATTGTTCCTTTCTTTCTTCCCCTGTGGAAAATATTAAAGTTTCGAACCCGCATCTGTTAACAAGAACTTGGAATTATACGTGAAAGTTTACTTCAACATTTTAGTAAATTTCTGCTGCTGAATCATGCATTGCGTCTATTACGATACGCTGACAGAAAAGTTGAACCAGTTATCAGCATTATAGCGTTGATTTCAAGCATTTAGAATTCACTTCAGTCACGAGTCTGTTTGAATAAAATATGGGTCGTCTTTTGGCATGATGGCACACTTCGATGTGAAATGTCATACCTCAATATGAAAAACGCCTTCATCAGTATGAAATGGCATACATCAACATGAAAATGGCATACATCAACATTAAAATGTCAAACTTCAATATGTAAATGGTATACTTCAGTATGAAAATGGCGTTTTTCAAATATGAACACCGTGCAATCTAATTATTCGCAACATTTAAATAAAGGCAAGTACAGCCGTCCCAGTAACCTTCTGAAACGCAAAAATAGCAGTGCAGAGTCTGTGCTAAGCTGAGAATGATTTAAGAACAGAAAGTGAAGTGTAGTCTAGAGCCCATTCAGCTCCGCTCAGAAGTCGCTATACACTCGCACAGATGTGTACAGCAGCCGCTCGCAAATAAAGAGCAGTGCCACTCGAAGCGATAAAAACTCATTACGTTGCTCAAATTTTCACCGTTTTTGAACAAATAATTTTGTATACTTCAAATAATAACGAGCGAATTACAAATGCACGATCAGTACAGGCATTTATAACAGCGAGGACTAAAACTTGAATTCAATAAATCTGCATAGAAAAATGCCTTTTAGCTTTTCATGACTGATTTAATTTTACCTTCTCTGATTGTTTTCTGCTTGAGAGATACTCAATTCTCTGTAAAAGGTTATTGCAGCGCCGCGTTATAAGACAGAGAAAAAGCCTGACGTTACTGAAAGTGTGAACTCAAGCCCGAGCTGTTGGTTGTGTAGGGACCGGTGGCAGGGTCGCCAGGGTTGTTGTGTGTTCCACACCAACATGGTAATGAGGGCCCTGAGTTTCCAGATGACCCTGTTCCATGTTTTTCCAGACGCGACAATCTTTCATTTCCTCTTCGTGAACTCTGCCTTCGAGCCTCTCGCACCATTATACTCAAGGCTAATCTTTCTTTCTTCATACTAACATACGCGAGGATGGCTCCAAAAACGATGTCATACGACACCTCGTGCAACATCGCGAGTTGTTCGAAGAAGGATGTTGTATAAGTCTGACGCCCCTCACAACATCTTTTTACCAGATCCAACAAGCAATCTGCGCGATTCCGCACTGAAATTGCAGGTTCCGGAACAAGTATTACCAGTAGAAGACCTCCAATTAGTGTCAGAGTAGCTCTGTTCTCCACACGAAGCGAACATGGATAAGTCCAACCTTGATATGATAGCAGCTTCTCCTTGATTGTCCCAAGAGGTTCATCACAATTTCCCCTGCCTATGCCAACGGAAAGATAGAGGAGACATTGCATGGGTGATCGAACTGCTTACTTGCTAGACATGTCATTGTCATTTTTTGAGTAAAATTTCTCCAAATAAAAGTGCTGAAAAACATTCGTTCAATAACCAATTTAATCTGGAGCAACAGTTCTTTACAGGTGGGCTGACTTCTCGATATTTAATGAACGTATAGAATATTTTCCACCATTTTACAGCCCGAAATACTCCTGTAGCCTTATGTTACAGAGTCATTTCTATCAATTTGAGACTGATATTTTTAAAAGCGTATTTTTTTACATGGCAATAAAACCCGAATTATACATTTAAAAAAAGAAATTATCCGTGTTGCGAAACGAATAACAATATTATTTTTACATGTATGATACATGCCCACTTGTTACTCAAATAATATTGGCTTCTGCTACAAATAAAACGCAATTTTATTTAAAAAAGTGAGCATTGACAGAAGGTTGACCCACAACCATAGCAAATGAAACTTGACATTTAAATGAAACTTGACCTACCCCATTATGAACTGTGACTTCTGAGCTAGGTATTTAAAATTTTTAGAGCATCCATCACCGAGTTGTGAGCGAACCACAGCTTTTATGCTATAATAAATGGGATTTCGACACTTTCTTCAGTAGAAGTTAAAGTATATTTACGCGGCCAGGCCTGTGTTCAGTAGCTCTATTGGGGGTCTTGGGAGTCGCCCATTAGTGGACTGCACAGGCCTGCACCACACTCGAATTTATGGCCTTCCTTTTGTGCTTCTGATTTGTTGCTTCAGACTGTAAAAATACGCAACACCGCTGGATGCCGCGTGACGTGTGGAGTTGGTTACCTTCCCTGTGTCTCAGATTCGTTGCGTTTCGAGCTTTGTGTATCACATTTACCCTTTAGTTGTGAGCATGAATACATAATTCCTTATACAGGTTATCTATTTAGTTTAAGTCTTTATAGAGAGGCATGATACTTGGAGTTATGCAATTACCTTCCCTGTGTCTCAGGTTTGATTTGTTTCGAGCTTTGTGTATTACATTTACCCCTAATAATTCCTAACATAGGTTTTAATTCCTCATAATTTTTTCAATTCCTCTTAATTCCTCATAAATTCATTATTCCTCATATAGTTTTTCCATTTAGTTTCAGTATTTACAATGAAACATGACGTTTGGAGTTAGTTACCTTTCCTGTGTCTTAAATTTGTTGGGTTTCTAGCTATGAATGTTAAATTTGCCCACATGAGCTTGTGAACATGAATACATAACTCCTTATACAAGCAGGTTATCTATTTATTTTCAATATTTATTACGGGGCATGACGTTTGGACTTAGTTATTATTCCTCTGTGTCAAGTCGGCTGCCTTTCGAGTTATGTATTATACGTACAGTACATTTGCCCTCACGCACACGCATTCAAGAATACATATACGTATATTAACATTTTTGATGCGTTTATAATGTATGCATGTTTTATGTATTCATGCATATTCATGTATGAAATGTATATATAAGATTTGTAGATATTTTGCTTGAGTGGTTATTGTTAGTTTAATACAAATTATTACATTTATTTCGAACACTTCTAATTGTTTATGGACTACACAGCTCCGAGCTTCAACCCATCGCAAAAATTTGTAAAATTATCGCTGAGCTGCTATACTTGGCAGTCATTGCTTTTTTTGCGAGCGTAATTCGATCTCTACAATATGGGAATTCAAAAGCTTGTTTGTCTTATGGTAGACTCAGCGAATCTTGGACCTACTTTCTGAAGTTACAAAAGTGAAAGATGTGTGAATGTTTGTCAACTGAATTAATTATTCATACACTGTTGTGAATTTGAGTAACTCAAGCTCAGGGAATGATTCGGTTCGAAAATGTCTCGATTCCATTTCAATTATACACGGAATAATATCACTTTTAACTAAATATATTTTTTAATTATAAGTTCCAAATGTTTACAGTTCACTCTGCCTGAATGACGAAAATTAAAAAACAGCAGTTAATAAAGAGTGTTCAGGGTATCCTACCTTAATTATCTGTCTTAATAAGGAGACAAGAGGATATTTTGATGAATAATAATTATTAGTCGTCCCCTCCCGACGACAGCAGAGACAAATTCGAGGGCATGGTTAGGCGAAAACCAATTTCGTTTTGAAGCGACCCACGAAAAATATTTTGTGATATGTTGCCAGTATTAATAATGGAAAAAAATTTTTAGGGCTGAAAGTAGGAAATAAATTTCCAGAGTTGAGAGTAGAAAAAAATTGTCACTGTTCAACGCAAATTGAATTGACATACTTATAAGTAGAAACATACTCTCAATGTTAAAAGTATAAATAAATCCCCAGAGCTAAAAGTAAAAATAAATTGCCATAGTTAAAGATATCGATGAATGGTCAGTCACTCAGTAAACCTTTCAATAACTGCTGAAATGCGATGATATTCTACACACAAAACTACGGAACTCCTATGGTTGATCATTCACTTCAGTTCGACTAAAGACTCAATATTATCACAAGAATCTAAGCATCTGTAAGATTCAGCATGCATTAAACTCTGCAAAAGGAGCATTACTAGAACATTTTGGTTTATTCATGGAAACGTAACTTTTTATTTGAAAAGTTTCCACTGATGAGAATGGCATCTCTATCATCTAACGATTTAAGCAGTCACACACTCACATTCGAGTAAAATTAGGAGCACTGCCATCAACGTATATCACAATTAAAAATTAAAAAACTGTCACCACTGATGCTTCACAGAAGGCATATATCGTAAGTTCTTTAACCCGAGAGAGCCCTAAAGATACGGACGCGCGACGAAGCTTGTGTGTCACCAGGTAAGAAACAACTTTCTGCTAAGATCCACTTAACTCTAATAAATCCATCTAATACATTGACTTATGACTGAGAATAGCAAATAAAAGTCACGCTTTACGAGCGAGGAGTGAGTGGGCGACAGCGACGCAAGTCCAGTCCAGGAGATATGTTGGAGTCGAATTTTCATATCAATGGCATCTGCCGGCATGACGTATCATTAATGGCTTGCTCGGCAACAGGTGACATTTAGAGAGGTCCCTTCTGTCGTGTCACCTGCGCAATGTTCATTTCTCATCGCCAGCTCCAAGTTTGTGAGGGACACTGCACACTTTGTCTGCCAGGAGTCACAAGCAGCTGAAGATGGACCGACGCAATTAAAGGAGCCTGATTTCAATTTATTAAAAGCCCTAATTGATGTTCAAAAGCCGTGTTACTCACTCGGCTATCTCGGTCAACATCCATCCTGATCATCCCGCAGTGTGTATTTGCATGAGGGTTTCAATTGTTGTGATCGTACGCTGTTTGCATACATTACGCTATTCAATAATATGGGCACTCGCTTGATCATCATTCGTCATCACATGAACATCAGGTCCTGCGACGCGGAATTTCGTTGCCTTAAAAGGCTGCAATAATCCACCGCGTTAAAAAAAAAACACGCTTGAATCCGACGAGAACAATCAAAATCTAAGGCGAAATTTTCGCACAAATCTATGACAATATCTATGCTAATGATATAATTTCCAACAACTTAGAAGTGAGAGTATCAACTGTATGCTTCTAGAATACATCATGTCCGGGTTATAATGTATCTTCTGAAGAAGTTAATATACGAGTATAACCTGCGCCGATGCTATCGCTCTGATGTATAGTTAAATAAACGAGTCATGTCGGTTGCTTATCTTCAAATGATTCATGGAAGTTTTTTCTCCAGTTGCGCCTATGGCTTGACCTCATGCTTAGGCTAACGTTGAAAAAAAGTGCTACTTTCCAGGTACGCAATTCTTTCTGGGAAAGACAATCATTAACATCGACGCAACACTATGCAAATAGTCAACTTGAATGCAGCCTTCGCCACATTACGCAGTATAATTTCCTCAGGAAATTATTTTAGATCTTCGAAAACTCCAAGTTCACCGACCGTAACTGCGTATGCCATTTACTGAAGTGTTTAGGTGTGAGATGGTGGCGAATTTCCTCTTTCCTAGTCTTACTTTCACGCCGCCTGAATTCATGTTTTTCGTCACCCAAGTAATTAAAACGCTTGAGCAGCGAAAAACATGCATGCTCCGGCGAAAAAATTAGACTGGGGTTCGGCGTAGCGGTGTGAGCCCTGGGCCTGCACTTTTACGCACATTTTGGTTCAAATAAGATATACTTGCCTTGGGAACTGACAAACTAGTACTGATAGGTTATTGGTACACTGATGGAGGGCTAGTCAAAAGAAGGAAGCCTCATATCTTGAATCTCTTCTGAAAAGTCAATTTTTTATGGTTATTTTCATACAAGTAAAATATATATGGTATGAGTGAAGCAGTCCATCTAAGCCTAAATAAAACGCTAGAAATATGCAAACTTTTACGCACATTTTGGTTCAAATAAGATATACTTGCATTGGGAACTAGCAAACTAGTACTGATAGGTTATTGGTACACTCTGCAAAATGCTTTCCCATGCAAAATGCTTTCCAGATGCTTTCTCTTGTCTGAAATATTGGCGCATAGAACAAGTGGCCGTGCGATACATAAACTTGTTTGTAAAATTATGCCAAAATTATCACCCAAAGTCTGGAGTATTTATACACTTAACATTTGTTTAGTTATGAACAGGTGATAGAGTAAAAGAAGTAATGAGTTCTGGGTTAAAATGCAGAACTATTAACGCTGCTCGTAGAATACGAATACTATGACAAAATGTAATTGAATAAGAAATTTTGAGAAATTATGCTAGGATTATAAGAGAAATTGATACGAAAAGTTTAATTTACATTTTCTTTTTTTTTAATTCTAATCTGTATTGTCAGCGAAGAAGCTAAGCGATGTGATACTCGTAGAGTATGCGTGTCAAGTATTAATATGTATCGAGTTTCAAAACAAAATTATGCAAGAGCAAAATTTAAGTCGAATAACTTGAGCAAACTTTAGAGAAACCATAACAACAGTTTTTAAATCATTATAGTACGTAACTAACGCATTCGTGTTATCTACAAATAACGATTTACTTCTTTTTTTTCGCTAGCTTTCGGCTGAAAATTCTAGTAACTGCACGAGTATTGCATAAAATGAATAAAAATGAGTAATGAATATTAAAAATGAATGAAATTAGCATTGATTAGGAAAATAGTATTACAAGTAGGCTAAAACGGATATTGGTTATCAACTCGAGAAGGTGTTTTATTGAGTGAAAATTGCACCAATGAAATCTTGCCTTTGTGTGCAACGGGCTCGAAATCATTTCATTTGAGGATAAACTCACAATTTTTCAAGTATACTTAAGAACTCCCTGCCTGATGAAGCGCTTCTTTTTCATAGTATGAACGCTCTAGAGAGTTACTAAGACTAGAGAGTTCACTAAGATGACGCCATTTTTTGAAACTTGCAGTTGTTGTGTCCACACTGCACTTTCGACGGCGTCGTACGCAATTTCTGCATTAACTCCAGTTCGGTAAGGAATTTTGTTTAATATTTAAAATTTATTGATGCAGCCCATAGATTTTAATTGCAGTTCATCCCCTAATAAATTGCCTTTTTCTATAACTCAAAACTTTCCTTTTAAGTCCAAGAAATAAAGGGTTCAACTCAAAGTCCGTAACTTAATGAGTACATTAGAGCATTTTCAGCTCGCTAACTTCCCAGTCAAACTTTTTCTCCAGAGCATGCATGATTTTCGCCGCCTAAGCGATTTAAATACATAGGCGGCGAAAAACATGCATGCAGGCGGCGAAAAAGTTATAATGGGTTGATATACTCGCATAACGACAGACACTTAAGTTTCAATATAAGCTAACTTCTAGGCATATTAATGTTATATTTTGGACTAATAAATAACACACAAACATGAACTCCATTTGATAGTGAGCGTGCTAGTACAACTCTCATAATATCTGCATACCTTAAGTGAAATTCTCTAACATTTCTTCATCGGACATCTCATTACATTCCTACCTAAGTAATCAAGCATCCGTATCAGTTCTTACGCATAGGTGAGCATGAATGATGGTGCGGGCATTACTGGATAACCCAATCGAACATTGACAAAGAATACACAACAACATTCTCGTTGGTCCTAAGATTACGATGAAAACGAATTACCGCGTTTTTGCCAAAAAAAAGAAATGGAACACACAGCGGGCAGTTGTGAGTGACACCCTTGTAAAAAACAAACAATAAACTACTCACTGGTCTTATTGGAAGCCAAAATCAATGCCACACACAAACAACATCCGATCGACCTGAGGCAGCTACGCTTCGATGCTTGTGGGCAGACGCTTCGCCTTGGGTTTTCCTTCCTCCGTAACCTTTTCGATTTCCTAAACGGTTTCACATTTCAAATCAAAAATGGAATGACGTGTTACTGAAAATTGTTCATGCAGTTACTTGCAAGTACTAGCATATACTTGTCGGGGACAAAACACATTTGTATTAACATGGGATGGGAAAGCAGTGCAACCAAGGATTGTAGTAGTCTGCGAGCATTATTTTTGTGAAAAATGATTTACAAAAGTCGTTCAACCACTCTTTTACAACTGCGTGCGAAATGTTGCATTAATCTGGTTTCAGCAAAATGCTGGGCCAAGCAGCACCCTCTAGGTTCGAGACGCCATGTGCTCGCGATAGCCATGTGCTAGAGGTTCTGCCGCCGTGCGGCAGAGACCCGGGTTCGAAACTCAGCGCTGGCAGTGGCGATTTTCTCTGTTGGGTATAAGAGAAAAATTCCAAGCACAATACCCCACTCTACCCAGGTGTCTGAAATGGGTACCGGTCTTGACCAGGGGAAAGCGTCATGGCGTCCTGGCGTTAGTTATAAGGCATTTGAAAATCCAATGTACAAGGTGATATGTATCAGGCTCGATTGGAAATAAAGCATCCGTAGATGCCTTCATTATTATGTGTGACATCGGACCAGTGGTGATTAGTTTCGATCTAGAGCCGTCTTAGTAACTACGCCCAATAAAAGGTCCCCGAACTAACGAGATAGTAAAAATTATAGACTTTTTGGAGCAGCGTTTTTGGTTATTCATCATGAGTTCATACCTTAAGACTGTCAACAAGGAGTGCTGCTAAAGATTTTGTGATAAATATTTGATTTCGTCTAGATATGTCCTGCAATCGTCTTAAAATTTGTATACATGTCGACGAAGAAAATGCTAAAAAACTGCTAAACAATTTTTTGACCAAGCTCGAACGAATGTTGTAATGATGATATTAAGAAGAAGAATGAATTTTTTAAGAGCGAAGAGAAATTAATTAAATGCAATGCTATTCATCAAAAATTGTTAAACACTTTTTTTAGGTTTCTTCTTTATATACTAAGGGCTTTCAAACGTTCTAATTCACGACATCTCAGGCCTTACGTGCAAATGAGGGGTTACGTGCAGTACGGTAAATCCCAGCACGAAATTGTTTTTATATTAGGATATTTGTTACATTAGGATATTTGTTACATTAGGATATTTGTTACATTAGGATATGTGTTACATTAGGATATGTGTTACATTAGGATATGTGTTGCATTAGGATATGTGTAAGATTATGATATTGGTTACATTAGGATATTTGTTACATTAGGATATTGGTTACATTAGGATATTTGTTACATTAGGATATTTGTTACATTAGGATATTTGTTACATTAGGATATGTGTTACATTAGGATATGTGTTACATTAGGATATGTGTTGCATTAGGATATGTGTAACATTATGATATTGGTTACATTAGGATATTTGTTACGTTAGGATATTGGTTACATTAGGATATTTGTTACATTAGGATATTTGTTACATTAGAATATTTGTTACATTAGGATATGTGTTACATTAGGATATGTGTTACATTAGGATATGTGTTGCATTAGGATATGTGTAACATTATGATATTGGTTACATTAGGAAATTTGTCACATTAGGATATTGGTTACATTAGGATATTTGTTACATTAGGATATGAGTTACATTAGGATATGTGTTACATTAGGATATTTGTTACATTAGGATATTTGTTCCATTAGGGTATGTGTTACATTAGGATATTTGTTACATTGGGATATTTGTGACATTAGGATATTTGTTACATTAGAATATTTGTTACATTAGGATATTTGTTACATTAGAATATTTGTTACATTAGGATATTTGTTAGACAAGGAAATTTGTTACATTGGGATATCGGCTTCATTAGTTTTCCCAATATTAATTTTTTTCACATAATGATATTAGTTTTACAAACTATTAAAGATAAAATATTTTGCATTAGATATTTGAATCTACTCCTCTGGTGATTGATTTATTTTAGTATAATTGTTATTTTGTTAAGTTGGGAAGTTCTGGTTTAGATTTTTACCCTTTCTTTTTCTGAGATTGTTTTTGTTCTTTAATTACTGATTGGTTAAGTAGGACTTACCAATGTAGTTCAAAAGCATCCCAAAACTATCTCAGACGAGCATTATATTTAATGTGTACATACATGAATTGCACTTTTCAGTTAAAACTTGCAAGAAATTGAAGGAATTGTTAGTAGACATAGCCATGGACCCTTACATAGCGACACTCACATCTTCCAAAATACGGGTACTTTCCCCCAGTGTTAATTGTACTCGTAGCACCACAACGACAAATCAATATTATCACCATTATAGTTTTTTCCTCACTCAAATTCGACGGCCACACAAAAGCGTCATAGCAACAGATTTACTTGATACAGCTGAGCACCTAAACCAAACCTGTGAAAAACTACCAACTGTCATCTCGACTAACGCCTGATAAGATCACCAAGGTGCAATTTCTTAACGACTTCATGAGTGTCATAATCGTACAATCTCTTCATTTAAAAATCAATTTCCGAGCCTGAAACTCGAGTAGGTCTTATTTAAAAGATCATCCCCCTAGGATTGTGTTACCATGCATTTGAATCATACCCAGCTAACTTTTGAGTTTCCATCTCAATTGACACCTGCAGCGATCATTTTAGAGCGATTTCTTTACACTCTCAAGTGTTGTGACAATCGTACACATTCACTCATTGATCGCTCCAGAGTGAATTCGTGAGCCTGAAATTCAAACGATTCTTGCAGAGATTATCCCTTACGTTTTGTTGCCATTTGGATCATACCAGACGAGCTTTCAAGCTTCCGTTGCAAGCATCAGCCTGCCAAAATCATTTTGCAGCAATTTCCGTACAGTTTCGAATGTTATAAGAATCGCTCTCACACACACACGTACACTCATCGATCGTTTCAGAGTAAATTCGAGAGCCTGAAATTCAAGCGGTTCTTACAGAGATCATCCCCTACGATTGTCTTGCCATTTGTCGGCTACAGCGGCTGTTGCGCGCGCCTGTCGCCGGCGCAGCATCTCGCGCCGGTGTAGCCGTGTCTGTGATATGACGTGTCAATAGGCTTATTCCAGCGGCGCCAGCTCCAGCCAATATCACGCATCACGTAACAGATTCGCCGACTAAATCCCTCTTTGCCTTTTCGCACTTTGCCGCCCGTGTCCTGCCGTTCTCGGTAACTTCAGACACGGCCTGACAGGGGAAGCGCGCGAATACGGCAAAAGTCATCCCTGGTTTATACGGACGAACGTTGTGATCCCGTGCTCAATTTTCTGAGATGAAGTGCAGCCCAAAGTTTGCGCTTTGGTCCAAGTCATTTGTATACGATCCTCGCGAAGATGTGGAGGGGAGTAAAGTCATGTGAGAAGTTTATGAATTGAGGATAAATCGAAAGGCTTCCAGACTCGCTTTTGTGCGTAATTCAGTCCCGAGTGGCTTCACTTTCACGCCTGTTTTAAGGTATTTCAGTTTATTCAAAAATGTTTTTGCCAACCACCACACTTTTCATATGCCATCAACTAAAAAGCTCAAGATATTTTTCAACACTTTTCAAACACTTTTAACGAAAATACACTAGTTATTTAAATATTAATTTTTTTAACTCCCAATCGTTTGATCATTTCAAATGTTTCAGACTTAAGTATTTATTTCACATGTTTCAGTACCCAGCCACGATATATTTACCCTGGTAACATTTTGTCAACAGTTGTCCAGCGATACTCGGCTCATGTACCACAATAAGCAATAATAAATTGAAGGGTTGTATATAGGCAGTAAATTTAAAAGTTGTGTACGGGCATTCCATTCGATAGCGGTGTAGAGGCAGTCAATTCAAGAATTATGTAGAGGCAAAAAATTCAAGGGTCACATAGACGCAGTGAATTCAAGGACAGCATAAAGCCAATGAATTCAAGAGCTGCATGGGCGTAATAAATTCAAGGGGAGAGTATAGACACAGTAAATTCAAATGCTATAGGCGTTAGGAAAACCAATGTCTACATAGCAATGGTACAGTGTTTGCAAAATAGACTTGTATCGCTGCAAATGAAGGAAGGCAGTCACAACGATAGAAAATCCAAGGTCTACATAGCAATGGTATAGTCTTTGCAAAATAGACTTGTATCGCTGCAAATGAAGGAAGGCAGTCACAATGCTCTACATTGGAGCGCCTAAAAAGCGGCTCACCCACTCGGATGTTATGGAAGTGTGCCAGTGGCAGATGGGGCGATTTTCCAATGACTGCCTGCGTCTGCTGACGTCTTTATTCGCTTGACATGGACCTGGCAAGTACATAAGGTGACGTTTGACGGTCCTTTTCAGCCGTATAATTTGTGCGGGTCTTGTTTGTGATAACTGGGAATCGTGGTGAGATTTTAGTACGATGTGTGTTTGTAGGATGATGGTGGTAACATGAGATTTTTTACATGCTTTACATTTTTGCATGTGAGTAAGGGTTAAACATGAGGCTTTTAATAAGCTCTATGCTCATGGGATGAAGGTGAAAATATGAGGTTTTTAATGTACTCTTTGTTGATGGGATTATGGAGAAAACATGAAGTTTTTAACTTGCTGCATGCTTGTCAGGTGAGTTACACTATTTCCAAAGGTTGCATTCTTTCGTATGATTTCCATGAATCATGTTGTCTCACGTTCACTCTATTAAACGCACGTTTCAGTCCTACATGAGAGGTAAATTAATAGAAATTCTATGAATTAAACGAATAAGTTTAAAATCACCAATTGAAATTTTATAGAGATATAAAGATTCCCACACAAAATAACAAAATTAAGGAAAAAACGCATCGGCTCAAAGTTTGACTCGTGCAAAATCTAGATTTTTGTCATTTTTCTGCATTTGTATCACTGAGGATTTACTGTCATTTACAACTGCCCTGAAAACTCAATTTTCCACTCACATATTACACGTGTGAGTCACTTTCATATCTCTTCGATGTTCTTTCAGTCATGAATTTGGCATGAACTTCTAAATTAATGAAGCAAACCATCGAGAAATAAGCAGAGACTTATTTTATTTAAATTAATTTATATTTATTTATAGTACTGCTGCTCGGCATCTCCGATATAAAAGTTGACAACGAGAGTAGCTGCAGTGCTAAATATATACCCATAGCTAGAGAGTAGCTGCATAGGGCACAACTAAATACACGAGTATACTCTTAGGTCAAGAGTGGCTGCAAGTTGCGGAACTAAATATACGAGTATACTCTTAGCGCGAGAGTAGTTGCACTGCTAAAATCTAATATCACAGCAAGTGAATTGCGTTTATTGTTGAAAAAGCGAAATCTCAATATTTAAATTGTGTTCTAATTAGAAAATTTATGCAGCGTTCATAATAAAAAAAACAATATCCTAACGTTTTTAGTTGAAAACTAAATTTCTCAGCATATGAAGTGTGTTCGGAAACGAAAATGCATACAAATTTCGTACTGCTTGTATGTATAATGAATTTTCCATTTTTTTCAAAATTTTGAGATCAGCAAAGACAAATTCAATTTTTTGACCCAAGCTTTCGGCTAGATTAGCTCTAGCCGTCATCAGGGGAACGATGTATTTTTAAACAAAACCTCTTATGGTATCCGCGTGTATCTAGTATACAAAACAATTTTATTAATTTTTAGATGTAAGCCGAAAATCATTGATCATCAATGATTCCTTTGCTTTGCTTTCTTCCTTTGCTCATCAGTCGCCCTTGATCAATGATTTTCGGCTTACATCTAAAAATTAATAAAATTGTTTTGTATACTAGATACACGCGGATACCATAAGAGGTTTTGTTTAAAAATACATCGTTGCCCTGATGACGGCTAGAGCAAATCTAGCCGAAAGCTTGGGTCAAAAAATTGAATTTGTCTTTGCTGATCTCAAAATTTTGAAAAAAATGGAAACTTCACTACCAAGACATCCTTTATTTTAACAATTGAGATGTGTAATGAATACTATTAAATTTCAGAACTGAGCTGTTCAGAAATTTCAGAATGCATAATTGCGCATTACAGAAATGAACCGTTCAGAAATTTTAGAATGCAAAATTTCCCAACACGAAAACGAGGTTTCAAACAATTTTAAGGTGGCAATTTCTCTGATACGATTCTAGAGCTAGTTAGGAATGATAAATATTTTCCGTTTAATTGTGTCATTTTCGCACTTTATTACATTATTGGGACATGAATTTCTTTATCCGAGAATTTTTTAATCAAAACCTTTCTTCATGTGAAAAATTCCCAAATTCTTACAAAAAATTCAATTAATACGCGTTCCCGACTTATCGCTGCATGCACTCCAAGCAATTTGAAGTCTTTTTATATTGTGTGATTGCATAGAGAATAGGGAATATCAAAATGATTTATCAGTACAGCAATGATTAAATAAATTCAAACTTGATGCACGTGTATTTCGATTGCGAATAAAGAAGGCGATTTAATTGCAAATTTTGAATCGTTTACTGTCACGGTAGAGAAAACATGGTAATTTCATTTCTATGGGGGAAAATACACTTCGTCTTGTTCGACTAGCCAATAGAAAAGCTTTATTTCAAACAAACTTTATGACGTCACCAAAACGACATGTCGTTTGGACAATAGGAGAGATTTAGAGGTAGCAGTGCTACCAGTAACGTTAGCAAACCCATACAGTCGACAAAAGAGACTGGTTTGAACCTGCCTTATTTCCTCTACCGTGTTTACTGTTCGTGTTTTGCCCAAGATAATTTCTAGATCTCGTGCTATTAAACTTGTTGAGTATCAGCGTCGTAGGCGAATTGTCTGCAGGAATTAGCAATTGGCAAAAAATTTCGAGTCAAGTGAGTGATTTTTATTCTCGTTCTGTGTTGGTCAAGCTATAGATTGGTTCATACCTTCAATGGAGCCCGTAATCAATAAGTAAGACATATGACGCTCTAAAGACTCAAAGTATATTAAAATTAAAATGACCACCAAAAATTTGATACGCAAACTGACTCTCAGCATCTTCATAAACAGGTTGGATAAAAACACATTTCGCTGAAAAAGTATGTTCCGAATAAAATCTCATCTCCTTCATATATAAAACAGAGGCATTAAAGTTATATACAAATACGTTGAGGAAACTGGAAGTGTTTCCAAAGTTTTCGGCCTACCATAGCACGCCTCAGTATTTTGGGGTCTTCAAGATCCTGAGCTCTTCTTAATCGACAATTTCGCGCAGTCTGGGAAAATTTTGATTTTACGACCGTCGAGCTGAATCTTTTCCGCTGCGATGGATCGCACGCAGACGATAATCGCGCTTGAAGCCGATACCGAGCAGTCTTCGCATCCCCCCAGCCAATAAACCACCCTTACTTCAGTGGAAGGATCTTCCACCCTCTGCCTCCCTCTGATTTGGAAACCCTTTATTCTCCCGAGTCCAATACAACTCCACCACCACCCACTCCCGTCCAATACCGAGCTCCTTACTTCAGTCAACTGCTCTCGCGCTCCAATTTGTTCGCAGTCGAGGCTCATTTCGACGTATTACATGGCTATTATTCGTCTATTTTGTATCACAGATACTGATGCACTTTATAGGCTTATGAGCTGAGTGTGTATCCATGAAGTTTTAGTTTCCCTGATTATTTTACAGTTCATTTCCTAGGTAAGTTAGTCAAGCATTACTTTAAACTAATTATAACGAGCAAGTGTAGGAGAACTCAATTCAGAGATATCAATAAAAAAATATAATTAACACTGTATCTGTGTCCTATTTTGACGCTACATTATTCTGTTATGAAACGGGAACGCCTGATCGCCTGAATGCTCAGCACGTTCTTTAGCTGAATAATTAAAACCGTGAATCCAAAGCTGTCATATTTTTGGAGGGGAATTGACTAACAGTTACACAAATCGAGTGCAGTTGAATCTGAACCAAAATAGAAAAGGCGAAGCTATTATTGAGCTTATCACATTCAAAATTCCATTTTAAATTTATATAAAAAACTATACGCTTCCTTACAATAGACGTGGACAAATTCTGACACGGTTTTTAAATCAATTGGGATAATGCATACATCCTCCACTCCGAACGCTGTAAATAATTCAAGCTAACTTTTTCATTACGATAGTAAGCTGTAAAGTTTTCTGTCGCTTGCCTTCGTATGCGAACGACTGCGTAAACTGTATCTGAAAATTTATCGCAACACTTGGGAGCACTTTTTTCACGAAGAAGAAATGTCCATTGAGTCTTGTATGCAATTTATATATACATCATAAATAGAGAGAAGCAATTCTTTAAATTTTTACCCGTGCATGTGTATAATAATTGTAATAGCTCATGTGCACTTCAGATAGTCAATGCATAGTTTTCTTTCACACACATTATTTCTCAAGTCCTACATCGGATTGAGTTATCAAAAAGTATTTTAAAAATATGTTCTCTATTTTCCTATTGTATCGTGCAGTGCAAGTAACTAGTAGTCTAGATATGCAAATAATTTTACTCGAACTGAAGAACTTTAGTTCCCGTTCTATTTTTTATCATCAAAGTTTAAAAATGCATCAAATTTTCTGGTTCGTTTCCGTAGCGTGTGGTGAACGTCAGAGCGACGTAGCGGAACGCTGCGCAAATGCTGAGAAACTGGCAACGCGATATGTGCTTCCGCTTTTGGGTGTCGAAAAATCCGATTGTTTTGCAAAGCAGTTGCGGTGTCGCTTTTTTGCTCCTCTTTCCAAAAACGGGGTATAGGATCTGGAAGGTGATAAGCAGCCAGGATTCGATTTGAGTATTCGGTCACTTTTTTGCCCCTCCTTCCAAAAACTTGATTCGGTATCTAAAAGGTGGCGTACATTTGATTCTAATTCGGAATGAAAATTCGGTTTTCTTTCATATAGCAGCTGGACATACCTGCTCGCTATTTTTTGTGGGATACATTTTGCGCAGCAAATGTTTCAGCTGTGGATAGCAGATTCGTTGAAGAAGTACACCAAATACTATCGCTTTGTAAAAGCATGAGTAGGTTTAAAAAATGTTAAAGGCTAAATGAGCGCGTAAGATAACGAATAATAATTCATTTCAAATTATTTTCAGTTCCCAAAAAACGATGATAACCGCACTTATAAAGGCAATATAATTTTCTGCGATTGGAAGTAAAATACGTGCAGAATACAGATGTAAAAAACGCGTTAGAACGCAAATATGTGATTCCTCAATAGCAAACATATGCTTCCAAACTAGCATTATCTACATTTTTAAATTCATGTTGAGGTCTTGATTCATCCTGAAAATCCCTTAAAAATGTGTTTCCTACGCAAATGCATTCTTCATGTGACTGTGCAAATGAAAGTAATTTAAATACTTATACGTAATCAGCGACAGTTATTGACCAGGGCTGGGAGTTATACGAATTCTAGCAGAGCAAGGTAGCCCACTTCTGCGGTAAGCTATGATATACGCTAGTAAAATTTTCAACGAGGGTAAAGTCCATCTTAGCTCATGCTTTTCAGGGGCGCGATGTAAACGTACCACGTTGTGAAAATTCAAAGTTTGCACAGCTCTCAATGTGTCAATGTTCAGCATCTTCAATGAGAAAGAACACACACAGGTGTCTCTCAAATCTCCGAAATTTATATGTTAACACCAGAAACTTATAATGAAAACCATGGTCAATAAATTTCAACGCTTGGCCTCGGGGGTGGAACACGACACGTGGGGGCTATGACTCGTTTCCCTTCGTGTTGCTTAACTGCATTGCATGTGTTACTCGTTTACTAGCGTGTAGCTTAACTGCATTGCGTGTGTTGCACGTTTACTTGCGTGTTGCTTAACTCCATTGGATGTGTTACTCGTTTACTTACGTGTTGCTTAACTGTAATAAACGTGCTACTCGATTACTTACGTCTTGCTCAACTTCAACCCGCATATTGCGTTTAAAACATGTTAAACAAAACCCTATTTACTCCTAACGATAATTTTTTTGAGATCGTGTGGCCAACGTGGGCCTAGCTCACGTCAGCTCACGGTACGCAGCTCCGGCCCAGCCCGACAATAACCACAATACGCACCTGGTCGTGATAAGAGATAGCACACACAATGAGTAGCTTAGGGAGAGCTCGGGAGAAGTGGAAGAGGACCGGTAACCGTGTGTGGACAAGTTTTTATTTGGGAGGGAAGTGAAGATAAGATTTGGGTGACGTTGAGTGTTGTAACATGAGGTTATAAATTTTGGAAAGGAAAAGTGAGGCTGGACCGATGAAAGTATGTGGAAAAGGACAAGGGCATTTGAACGGGAGAGTGAAGATTAAATTAGATTTGGGTGGCAGTGAGTGCAGAGTAGGATAAGGTTATCAATTTTTTGAAAAAGTAAGGCTGGACTGATGGAAAAATATGGGTACAAGTACAAGATGTTATTTGGATGGGGGAAGCGAAGACAGACCGGTAAAATTAAATGTAGTATGATCAGGTTATAATTTTTAGAAAGGAAAAGGAGGCTGGACGAATAATAGTATGTGTTGTAGGACAAAGTTATCCTTTAAAAAAGGAAAAGCGAGGCTAGACCGATAAATAGATGTATATTAGGATAAGATTATTTTATGATTAGTAAAAGTGAGGTTGGGTAGATGACAGCATGCGTTATAGGAAAGGGTTTTTATTTGGTAAGGGAGAGTGTAGGTTGGATAGATGAGAATATAGTAGCTAGGATAAGGGTATCATTTGAGGAGGAAAGATAGAGCTGGACCGATGACTGGATAGAGGTGTAGGAGGACAAATTTTTCGGACGTGAGAAATGACTTTGAACCAATGACTTTGTGTGCGCGTGAAGTAAGGCAAAGCTTTATATGGGTAACGTAATGAAGCTTTGTGTGCTTAATTCACAACTATCAAAAGCTGCTGCTGCGTTACTATACATTACTTTAATTTTGTGATGAATGGAAATAGGTGTTAGGGACGATGAAAATTTAGATTTTTCTCTGTAAAAGCTATGAAATGAATTGTTTGAATGCGTTTGTACTGCTCGAATATGTTGCTGGGTATGTATTGCTTTCAG
The DNA here is from genome assembly GCA_030386875.1 of Morinoia aosen. Lineage (NCBI taxonomy): Eukaryota > Metazoa > Arthropoda > Malacostraca > Amphipoda > Talitridae > Morinoia > Morinoia aosen. Next base: position 8,173,118 of record CM059559.1, on the reverse strand, counting down.
CTTTGAGATAATGTGCATTAATTAGATGACCACAACGTGTCATATATCTACCTACACTGCGTTATTAAAACATTTACTTCACATCTTTGCATTACTGAGGGAGGTTTACCATAGCTACTCGTATAATACATACAATCAAAAACTGGCATTGCAGCTTCGAGACGTGTTATAAATATAAAAGTATTCATTTTGTTAACGAAATTATTTCTAGAGACAGTGCAGGCTTCGATGTGGTATAAAAGTATACAAATGTCTCAAGGCCTCTTACGCTAGGCGTATCTTGTTTGGAGGGACACTTTTGGGTGGAATTACGGTAATTGTTTCTGTTACTTTGTACCAGGCAAAAATAAAACATTATCAGCTACTTCAATGAATGAACACATAAAGGGCCTGACCATTGTTTTTAAATTCAATGAGGGGGCAGAAAAGATTCATTATTGTTGCCAGCAAAAGCTGAATCAGGTCTCATTTATGGGTGAAAAATTACAATTGAGCTAAAATGAATCAATTAAAGGAAAATGAAATTTGAGGCCGTAAATTAACAGATGTCGCTCTAAAATGTTTGAGAGATGTTTTTATTATTAAAAAAAAAGATGAAATTGCTGTTCAATAATTTTCTGAATCATTTGTACAAATAATGACACTTGAGTTATTTCAAAGTAATAAATCATATAATGCATTCCTTGACCTTTCATTTCAAGCTAAGAAAAACACAATTGTGCTCTGGAGATTTAGACTAACGTCACTGTCGAAATGATGTGATTTTTGTTGATGATTTGAGATTCCATAAACAAAATTTATGCCACAGAACAATTTACCTCAAATTTTTACCTCAAAACAACATTGAATTCGTGTTGCACAGCGCACTTGAAATTATTTTTGTCGCTTATAAAACGAGTTTCGAAATGCCAGATTCTTGCCGATAAATTGCTATCTCTTTGGATGCAGAAAAACGTACCACGTCGCTGCTCGATGCCGTTTTCGCCAACGCAACATCCCCGTTGAGGTCTCGAAACTTCCGGTCCACGAATCTTGATGTGCAAAAATGAGAACCGCCTCTGATCGTATCAAGAATGTGCGTCGCTGCGAACCAAGATGACGGTGCTTCCCGATTTAAAAGTTCAGTAAATTTAGAGATAACAGGAGCCAGGAAATAGCAGGAAGCCCTCACGTAACCACTTTCCGAACAGTCTGCTTACTTCTCATGACCTCGATACCGAGCGGGAATTTGGCTGTGTCGTATGGTGTGACACAGCGAGCACTGTTATAATTCCTTCTACTTTTTGCTAAGACTTTGAGCTATATATTGAGAACGTCAAGTCCTATTGAGAACGTGAAGTCCTGTTGATAACGTCAAGTCCTGTTGAAAACGTCAAGTCCTATTGAGAACGTCAAGTCCTGTTGAGAACGTCAAGTCCTGTTGAAAACGTCAAGTCCTATTGAGAACGTCAAGTCCTGTTGAAAACGTCAAGTCCTATTGAGAACGCCAAGTCCTGTTGAAAACGTCAAGTCCTATTGATAACGTCAAGTCAAGTCCAAGCAGCACCTTGGAATTGATTACAAACGAGCTTTATTCATTTTTACTTGGTAATATATAAACTATTTAGTAGGCTCTTGTAGGAGCATGCGAATTTGTTTTAGGACATAAGTAATGCTTTAGCATGGGCTTGAGGTGTAGTAATTCAAGGGATCCAGAAATAATGGTGCTTTCATCACCTTCACAGCAAGATCTTCAAAGAATGCAAGACGTAGCAGATTCCGCAATAGTGTTTCCAACTGAACGAAGTCGTGAAGCAGACTATACCATTCGAAATGAGGTTGGGGTAGGAAAATTTGTGAGATTCAAATATTACATGTTGCTTCTCTCGTGTTGAAATCAAGACCATGATTAAGTGGCTTAAAGCTCGAGCAAAACTTTTTGCAAACTTTTGAACTGTAGCTGCTAAATGAAACTCTAAATCGATTCTGAAGTAACATGTAAACTCGTACGGTTGAAAGTCCGAGACGGCTGAATTGATTGGACAGCAGCTGCATATTAAAATTCTACATCTGTTTAAAGTAACATGGAAGCATCGTTTACGGTGGAAAGATCGAGATAAGGGTATCGCAAAACTCAAGCTGGACATTTTACAATTGTTTGGAAAGTAGTTGCCTATTGCAATTCTACATCCGTTATGAGGTAACATGTAAGCATCGTTTACGGTTAAAAGACCAAAAAGCAAGATGGCAAAACTTAAGCAAGATATTCTTCAAATTTATGAACATTAGTTGCATGTTGATGTATTGAAATCGCATGTAGAGTAACATGATAACAAGGTTTACGTTTGTGGCGGTATCAGCACGCAAACAAGATATTCTGCAAAATTTTGAGCATTAGTTGCATATTGAAATTTTCAAGTCGCATGTAGAGTAAGATGTAAACAACATGTACGGTTGTGGCGGTATCAGCAGTCCACCCACGTAGCGGCAAGATTCGCATCAACATCGTAGCATTTGGTTATCTCGCTCACCGCCATCTGGACCGCGCCGGCGCTCAACCGCAAAACTCACTGAAGAGTCCGTCTTTTTTGTCGTTGTTCTTTCTGATGTCTACTGATAGCCATGTGCCACGTGAAAATTAACGGAACGTGTATGAATGAATGAAGCTTGGGCTTTTATTCGTTGGAAGTAGATGGCGTCGTCTCTTGCAGACATATAATGGGCGATATATTCAATTTCGAACGCAGTTACGAAATTCCATTTCCCAGTCTAGCTTTTTCGCCGGAGCATGCATGTTTTTCGCCACCTATGCTATTTAATTACTGGGGTGGAGAAAAACATGCATGCTGGTGGTGAAAAAGTTGGGCTGGGTTTGAAATCCGTCAGCGTAGATTGTTACTTTTCGTTTCTGAAATAAAATACGCCAAATCTCTTATCGAACTCATGCAGACTACCAAAACTGTTCATTTCTAAACCAGGTGAACGATCTCATGCCCAAACGAAACGCAATTTACTGAACGCAATTCACTTTGCAATTCACAATACGTTCCTATACGGAGTGTAGTAGAACCTAAATTCACAGGCGGACTTCAATACCTCCAATTTCGGGGACATTTGCTGCCATTCTCACTAGAGTTTATCACTTTGACTTAGGCATTTTTTATCCAATTAGAGTAATTTAATTTTCTTGGCAGTCTTGGCAGTAAATTGAAACTTCAAGAAAATAAGATCTTCGTCCAGGTTCGATATCAAACAACTTGAAAAAATCATTCAATTCTGAGCGCATAAATTTATTTTTAAGCTATTTTAATTTCAACTGCAGGACATGAGTGAAACAAATTATTTCAAGATAAGCATCAGCAAGTCTGTTCACATTTCAACCACTCAACAGTTCTTCCCTATTCGTCGTATATATATAAACATTTACAAATAACATCTGATCCCATTTTTTTAACAGTGCCACCCCATTCGTCAGAAAAGATTCACAAGGAACATCTAATGCCATTCCAAAAATTAACTATACACATTCACACAAATCGTCGGGAAACTTTCACATGACCATCAAATCCCATTTGAACTAATAACTCAACACTACCATCCCATCAGTCGAAAAATTCACAAGGAACATCTAATCCCATTCCAACTTCTAACTTAACACTTCCACCCTGTCCATCAACAAGCATTCACAAGGACCATCTAATACCATTCCAACCACTAACTTAACACAACCACCCAGTTCGTCAAAAGAGACTAAAGTATAACGCAGCAAATTTGTTAAAAAGCCTCGGTCTGGTGTGGGGGCAGGATGACACGAGGCCTGTTGAAGTTAGTGTTAACCACGACACAAAATGCCGACCAGAAGATGGAATCCCCTGAAGTGAGGAGGTGGGGAGCGCAGGGGTGTCACCTCGGCATGATATCATGCAATTCCCCTAAGAGGGGAAGCGTGTCCCCACAGCCCCGGCTCCCAGCGCCGCTATGGACATTACGGGCACACCTCAATATGCTGTAGGCACGGAATCTTCCAGTTCTGCGACATGCTCCACATGAAAATAAGGCCCTCCTGCGACGCTCTCCAACACCCCCTGGCGGTGCATGAATGAACCATATTAGTATTTTTTTACAGGTTCATTCCAGTTCTGCGACATGCTCCACATGAAAATAAGGCCCTCCTGCGACGCTCTCCAACACCCCCTGGCGGTGCAAGAATGAACCATATTAGTATTTTTTTACAGGTTCATTCCAGTTCTGCGACATGCTCCACATGAAAATAAGGCCCTCCTGCGACGCTCTCCAACACCCCCTGGCGGTGCAAGAATGAACCATATTAGTATTTTTTACAGGTTCATTCCAGTTATGCGACATGCTCCACATGAAAATAAGGCCCTCCTGCGACGCTCTCCAACACCCCCTGGCGGTGCAAGAATGAACCATATTAGTATTTTTTTACAGGTTCATTCCAGTTCTGCGACATGCTCCACATGAAAATAAGGCCCTCCTGCGACGCTCTCCAACACCCCCTGGCGGTGCAAGAATGAACCATATTAGTATTTTTTACAGGTTCATTCCAGTTATGCGACATGCTCCACATGAAAATAAGGCCCTCCTGCGACGCTCTCCAACACCCCCTGGCGGTGCAAGAATGAACCATATTAGTATTTTTTTACAGGTTCATTCCAGTTCTGCGACATGCTCCACATGAAAATAAGGCCCTCCTGCGACGCTCTCCAACACCCCCTGGCGGTGCAAGAATGAACCATATTAGTATTTTTTTACAGGTTCATTCCAGTTATGCGACATGCTCCACATGAAAGTAAGGCCCTCGTGCGACGCTGCCCTGCGCCCCTGGCGGTGCAAATATGAACATGATATAATCATGTTCGTATTTTTTTAAAAGTTTCAGGATTAAGCTAGAGTCAGTCCTTAATGACGACATTTTGAGTGAAATTCAGCGAATAAAATTTGTACCAGCAATTAAACTAATATGAGGGTTTGTTCATGTTGGGAATGACGAGGAATCATTGTGATGAATTGCTATCCGTATATGTTGAGGCTCGAATTATATGACGGCTTACTTACTCGTACTGCTTCGTGTCACATAAAATCATATCGCATCAGGACAGTCGGGAATAGACTGTACGGTTTTACCTCATCATGAAACTAACATCACATATACACGTCTAATCAGAGTTCATATCGTTCTTTTTTTAAAGAAAAAAGTTCCCTAGAAATGCATCCACACTTCATATGAAATCTCTTCAAGACAGTGTACATTGAACTAAACTCGAAAATTGAAAAAACGCCTAAAAATTTAAAACACACTTCGCAACGCAGCGTAAGTGCGGAAAGCAAGTGTAATGCATATTCTCAGTATTGCATGGTCTCTCTTCACAAAGTAGTGTACGAGTATTGCTATCTAAAGACACGACACTTGGGATATGAAAATCCTACCGAGCAGGCGCTTTATTTAATCATCTTGAGCGGCTCTTATTACCCACAAGTCGGTATTTTTAATGTCTCTGTCCCATGTTAGTACATGCCTCTATACAACCATCATTACAGTCGCCTCAACCATGAACTAGACCTAGCCCAGCATCGCACAGTTTTTCTCCGCTGAACAATGAATTGCTAAGGTTCCGGCGCTGCAATACAGCATGGTAATTTTTTCCACTGGACAATGAATTTCTTAGGTTCCAGCGCTGCATACCAGCATTGTAATTTTTTCCACTGCACTATTAATTTCATAGGTTCAAGCTCTATAGCCCAATATTGAATTTTCTTCCCTCGCAATGAATGTTTTCGATTCTATAGCACTGCCCAACGCGTTGTAAAGTTATTCGACACTGGACAACAAACGTGTTAGGTTAAAGTGTTGCAGCTCGCTTTGTAAATTTTTCGTTATTGAAATTTTATAACTTTAGCACACGCTGCTAAGCTTTCCTTTGAATGAAAAAGTGTGAGATTCAAGCACAGCTAAAAGCACTGTGAAGCTTGCCACTGAGCAGTAAATGTTAGAGGCTCTGTGCACTGCAGCACACACTGTTCAAGTTTTTCTCGTCTGCAAGATAAATACTTAAAATTCAAGCACTGCAGCATGTATTTCTTAGAATGGCAAAAGATACTATTGAAACTCGTACTTTCTTATTCCATTACACTATGCGGTCATCATCCATTTAGTTACCGAATGAACATGCTCGTGGAAATTTCTATTACCGACATCTCACGACACTTCGTTTTCTGCCCGCAATTTTTCGATTTGCATCTACCATTGAAAACTAGGACCCATACCCAGATGTTTTACTGTGATTTATAACGTCTAAATTAAAAACTTTCTGAATTTTAAGCGCGAAGTTAATGGGTACACTTGAAACCTTGAAACCTTTTCCGTATCTGCGCTGCGTAAGAAGGCCGCATCTACTCGTACAATATGATGTAAGACTCGAATCAAGTTTTATTCAAAAAGTAGAAACAAAAGGCAGCTTATTTAGAAGTTTTCTTGCCATGTGTAGGAAACCAACACTGATGTTCAGTTGACCTGTCTTCCAGAGTGAATTGAAACCATTTTTACTCCATCATTAGAATCATTTTATAAATATTATTTGTTTCGACATTGTTGAAAGTTACAACTCGAATTTTAACTGTCTCATTAAGAATAAAAACTTGCGATGAAAGAGCTAGGAGAATTTTCTTCTAAGCACTTCTGCAACGCTTAAAAATGTCAAAAAAGGTAATGCAAACAAGCACGTTTGCTGCAGAGGCAACGAGACCCACATAGGGAATCGCGACTGCTCAGTTGAGCATACGCTTGCCCAGGGTCATCAGTGACATCGAAATTTAGTAAACTCAATCATTAGTTAGACCTCAGACCGCCATTGTTTGCTTGAAATTATTCACTGTCCTCATTTAGCTGTGAAGTAAAATCTTGAGAAATGTCTTTCAGCGGGATCGGAAAGTCTTTTAGTGATGTTTTAGACGAGTTTTTTTATTTAACCCTTTAACGCCCAAGTGGACTGTACGGTCCTCTTTCAAAAATAACAATAATATATTGTATTTCTTATTCAATTTGTTCACTAATGTGTCCTTAGAACTTCACTGCCGAGTGGCAGTTCCTTCCCCATCTTGATAACAGTGACTACCTAATGCCAGTGTCGGTTTAGTGATGGTGGTTGTCATAACGGTAATATGAGTATAAAAATGTGCGCGTTAAAGGGTTAAATTACAAATCGTATGGGAAAAATTCCAATTACGATGCAATTTGCCCGGAAAAAGATTTGCATTTCACAATCACATACACGCAAGTTTTTACAGTTCACCATTACAAACACCCAACTTTTTGCATTTCAAAATTACAAGTAGTCTGCATCAGCCTTTAAAAACAAACGGTAATTTTTATTAAAAAATAGGAAATGTTGGGGATACCTAAGCGATTGGTATGACTTTGCTAAAGGAAATAAACACAATATAATGAAGTAAAAAATGCAAATGTATAGGAGTTGATCTCGACATCTGCATTCGAAACAAAAATATACCGAGTTTCAAAAGTTACTACTCAGTAATGTTTCAGATATCTGCCTATTTAACTCACATAAGGCTGAATTTATCAAAAGACTAATAAAATATATCTTTGTGTATAAAATGGAATGCTTTTTACAAATATGTCGGAGTAATTCGTAAGAACTTGATTATTCTAGAAAACATGTCAGGAATTTTCCCAAGTATTTTAGTCTCCCAGAAATTGTAATTAGTATTTTTTTGCAGGAAAATAGAGGAAAAATTAAAGTTTTAATCAATCTAGAATAAATCATATTATTCCTCATTATGCAAAAATTTTCTATAGAATCAATAAAGGCAATGAATAAATCCTCCCGTGGCCATGTATTATTTTCAAAAAGATTAAAGGATTTTGTAGAAACAGACATTACCTGACAGAATAAAGTACACTTTGAGTTGAACCAGACCGTATATAAAACCAACCAAAGCTACAGACCAACTGTGCCTTATACACAAATTTATTAAAAGGTTATCGGTGCACGTGATGTTGGATTTAAAAACAGTGGCAACTCCTGTGTAAAAATTTACGAATTTACCCTCTCACCTAAAGGAAAAATTTCCAAAATCCGCTTTCTGACTTGATGTTTTCATAAAATTACGAAACAACAAAATCGTACTCTTGTGATCACGATTATCATCAGAAATTCATAAGCAAGTGCACGAGTAGTTTGTGGATGGCTTCTGCATAAACGCGAATCTTTCAAAGCTTACTCTGTCGAAAAATTTTCAGTCCATGCAGTAATATTTTCATAATTATTATTTCAAACTTTTTGATCTGTGTTTTTTTGTTCTTTCATTGTTTGAAATTTTTTCGGATCTTTTCCAGATAAGCCCGCCCCAAATGCTACACATAAGTTCACCCACTTGTAACTTTCGAAATAATGCACCTATCGACTTCAAAAGTAACAAGAGTGTGAACTTATGTGTTGCATTAGTGGCGAGCTTATCTGCAAAAGATCCAATTTTTATCCGACTGTTATTGAACGTTCCAAAAAAATATTCATCGATATTTTATGTCACTGTTCAATTTTATATAAAAAAGGTTATTTTTTTCTACATCTTTTTTGCGTTGTGACTACTTAGCAAAGCTGCGTTGCTTGGGATCAAAAGTCGTAACACGTTCCTATTATCCATTTAAAATTCGTAATAATCTGAGAGAAATGTTGAACCAATGTTCATATTTAGTGAAAGTTTTGCCACCTTGTCAAATTTGCATAACTTCGAGTACAAAGTGTAGAAGGTAGAGTGACACCTATTGTAGGGGCGACCCTGCCGGCCTTCCGCTCTTCTTCCCAGTGACTTCGGAAGACATAGATTAGTCCTCTATATAGCCTGCGATGCTTCACAGATTGGTACCCTTTTGTGATCATAGGAGCCTACTGTAGTCTCCTTCTAATGTGTTATTATTAACTGTTTATTGTAGCTCACAGAGTTGAGCCCTGTCGCTAATTGTGTTTCTTTTCCATTCTAGACTTGAACTTGAACCGTATAGAACCCTGGTGAACGTAATTTTCTAAACAGTAGATAGTGTCACCATTTCTGACGAGTAAGTTGTTTACTTCTGTTTTTTGTGCTGTTAGGGCCCTAGCTGAAGTTAAGTAGGCGTTCTTTGTATTGAAATTAAGTGTTGTAAAGTCAAGTACTCTTTTCCGGTTCATTGTTCCGTTTTCAACACTTGCCGCTTTCTACCCCAACTTTATCGTATTTCATAATCTTCTTTCTCCGTTAACTGTGTCTGTGCTCTTCCTATGTGGATTTTGCGTACCCGAAACTCTGTGCTAAGTGGTGCCCTTCCCTTCCTCTCTTTGGAACGCCTTGTGCAAATCGATAGGCTTAGACTGGCTGTTAGTTAGAGACCAATCTAACAAGTATTTCTGCATTGTCTTGCTTTTTGTAGATTTACTGAAATTGAAGTACTGGTTACCTTATTTCCCGCTAGACCTGCTAGTGAGATTTTCTCTCGCCGTTAATTCAAGGTTTGACCCTAGCAAGCCGCGAGCAGTGTTAATGGTGGTGTGTTTGTCCACAGGCTGGACTTACCTTATTGCCCCGGGGAGCCACGCTCGTGTCTGTTCATGTTCGTCCGTCAAGTCTACTGACTAGCTGACTCGCTGGCTTGTAGCCTAGCGCACCTGCGTGCCTCCTCCTTGGTGCCTTATCCTGCACGGGTCCTTGGTGCCTTATCCTGCACGGGTCCTTGGTGCCTTATCCTGCACGGGTCCTTGGTGCCTTATCCTGCACGGGTCCTTGGTGCCTTATCCTGCACGGGTCCTTGGTGCCTTATCCTGCACGGGTCCTTGGTGCCTTATCCTGCACGGGTCCTTGGTGCCTTATCCTGCACGGGTCCTTGGTGCCCCATCCTGGCGTGTGTTCTATGACCGCTGTTGTGCTCGCCCACCATCACGGTTCCCCACCTGCATTCTACATTACTAACTATAAGTTAAGATATATTTTTCCTTTATTTATGCAATCAATAAATCTATTGGTTGTTCCGTGTTTCAATTCCCGAGGCGGTTGGGGTGCGTAGAGCGTTTTGACCTGACGTCCCCACTATTAGAGCTGTACGGAATACTTCCGTCACTTGGCCCTGACACCTATGCTAATACGAGTGCAAACAAAAATATTCTGATATTTCATTCATATTTTCACTCATTTTCTAAACATCCAGGAGAGAAATAAACCATGATCTGCATCCTTATTGGAAACAAATCATTATCCGGCTAGAGTTCATTTCTCGTCGTAACATTTCAGAAAGATACATACGGAAAATAATTTACATAGTCATCATTCTTTTTATAATATTCTAAAAAGAAGTGAATCATAATCCCCATAAACTTATTTCTTTTTATAATGTCCTAAAAAGGAATGAATCATGGTCCGTACAGACCTCTTTTCTCTTCCTAACATTCTGAAGAAAAACGAGCCATGATCCACATAGTCTTCATTTCTTGTCCTAATATTCTGAAGAAAAACGAACCATGATTCGCATAGACTTCGTTCCTTTCCATAACATTCTAAAGGAAAACGAACCATGATCCGCATAGACTTCATTTCTTGTCATAATATTCTGAAGAAAAACGAACCATGATCCGCATAGACTTCGTTCTTCTTCATAACATTCTGAAAAAAAAAAAAGATCCGCATAGACGTCATTTTTTGTCACAATATTCAAACGAGGAATGAATCGTGATCCCCACATATTTCCAGAACTGCATGCAGCACGTAGGTACTAGGCTTAAGACAGGCGTAGGTGCAGCTGCATGTATTGGGAGGCCGTGTCTTACAGCTGTCGAGAATGTTTCCTCTCACAGAAGCCGGCGGGCAATTTTGCTAAGAGGAGATCCATGTCCTGTGGTCACCGAGCCGACGCGCTCGGTAGAGGACAAACCTGCTGGGCCTGGTCAGCTTTACTACCACCGACCAGCGCTGGTGTTGCGATCCTCCGGGCTCTGCCTGCGGGTCTGAGGGTGATGAGTGCTGCGCCTGGTTAAATCATTTCACTAGGTTAGGGGTTCGGGATTATGTGTTTCTTCCATTAATGTAATTATGGTATGAGTGTTCGGTCAGATTAAATCATTCCACTGTGGAATGGGCAATGAAATGGGCTATGAAACGGGCTATGAAATGCTATCACTATGAAATGGTGAGGGTTCTGCTAGGTTAAATCATTTCACTATGAAAGGAGTTCAAGATTATGCTTTTTTCTATCAATGAAGTTATAGTATAGTGATTGCTCTGCCAATTCAAATCATTTTAGTGTGAAAGGGGTTCGGGATTACTTTTTTTTTTAATTAATGCAACTACAGTATGGTGAGCGCTCTGTCAGGTTAAATAATTTCACTAGGAAAGGGGTTCGGGATAGTGTTTTTTTTCCTATTCCACTCATGCAATTACAGCGTGGTGATTGCTCAGCCAGGTTAAATTAATTCACAACGTTTAGAATTCGGTGATATGGTATATTCGTTATTGTAATTAAAGTATGCTGAATGCTCATTCAGGTTAAATGATTTTACTATGAATAATTTCATGAGAATTTTTTTTGCTGTAAATGTAATAACAGTATGCCGAGTTCTCTGCAAGGTTTAACAATTTCGCTATGAGTGGGGTTCGGGAATTTAATTATTTTATCTATATGTATAGTGAGCTGGATGCTCTGTAACATGGAACTTAATCTTCATCGAAATTATTTTCCGACGAATAGGATTTTTGATTGTTCATTTTATGACCAGAATAACAGTAGTCATAAGATTGATATGTCAAGTGCAATCCCCTGAGAAGCATAAATTCTATTTGATCTTTTTAGTTATTCATCTGACGTTAAAATTACAAGTAACTAAAAAATGCAGATAACTCAATCTATTTAATAATATTGTGTTCTTCACCATTCTTATGTAGTGTGGCGTTGCATACCACAATTTTACATTGACACTTCATGCGCCAAAATTGAATGCGGTCAAAAACCAATTTCAAGTGTACGAGTACTCACCAAAAAATTCAAGCACTACTCTCACGGCTCCAATGCATTGTGATGTCAAAGTTTCAAGCATAAACAAAAGAATTAGTATAGTTCCACTTCTCTACTAGATTAAGAAACGGGTGTCGACTCATACTGTAATATTATATATACATTATTTATCATTATCTAGTATGAGTTCAATGCCTGCAATATAAACACAACCATAAGCACTAATTAGGCCACGAAAATAAAAAGAATGGGATCGTAGCTAAGTGATTAAGAGAATTCACCTTTCGCGTGGAAACTGATCGTCCGTTCAATACCCAAACAAATTTCTTCACAGAGGGGAGAAGGAAGAAGTAAGCCACAATTAACTCACTCGACTCAGGTGTGTGAACTGAGCTCTGGCTCGACGAAGGGTGACCGTCAATTGCGTCCTAGCATCATTCATAAGGTTTTTAAAGAATATTCAGCTTGTAATGAAACCGCTTCAATGAAATAAAAACTTACTTTTGAACAAGTTAAAGTTAAATCCATCGAATGTGCCACGATCGGTATCACATGCCGGCACGATGGTGTAATTCTGCATCCGAGATGTCAAGAACATATCTTGAGTTAGACAGTACGATTTTGTTTGAATTTCTAGGAGCTTTGCTGGCCAGTTCAAACGAGTGAAAAAAACTAACTTCAAATAATATGTTGAATTCTTCACTTCTTGAATGGCTATCGCGAATTTCAAATGCATTTTGGTATGATGATCGAGTTCTTTATAGAGGTTTTAAACATGAGGGAAAACATAGGGACTATACTTTGCTAACGTTAAACTAACTTTTATGTTGTACTCGTATGCTAGGATTTCATTTGAGAATGAAATTAATTCATGTTTCAAAATTCGCTGAAATTATTCTAATCAAATATTCGGAGTTTCAGTTAAATAAAAATTGAATTTTACAATACCATCAATTTATTGCACAATAATCTTGCGAAAAATTAATGCTCATTCCTAAATTTGCAGCATAGAAAATGAAATTTTTCATGTGATGAGTTCTAAGTAAAATAATTGTAAGAATGAAAACTAATGAACCTACGCTATCTTTGCAAAAATAATAAAGAAACTTCACTCCGAGTTGTGCATCAAAACAGGCATCCACTTTGCTTATTCATTTAGAAGTGAACTCTAACCTGGTATATCAGGATACAAATATTTGCAAAAACATTCAAACACACTGAAATAATTTTTGAACAATACAATGAATATGGTCTGTTTAACAGAATGCAACCGTAAAACATGACTGACAAGAAACATGAATTTGGTTTTGAAAAATAGAGGCATTTTACGATTTCTACTTAGCAGAAAAAACTGTCCTATTGTGTACATAAATCCTTAGAAATTCACGCACTGGACACGAGGTAAATAATTTATATTGCAACCATAAAGTTTATAACACGAATTCTGCAGTAAAATGTGAATTTTTATAGACTGAAACCCTAAACCCCATTTTGACGCACAAATTTAGCTCTGCATGAGATTGACATGCACTATTGCAGTCCGACGATCGAAAGCTGTCGTTGATGAGTGCATCCCAACACACAAAATCTGTTCAGGATGACACTTGCATGCACCAGCACCGTGAGACGGACGACCTAGAGTTGTCGATGATTAGTGCATTCTAACACGCAAAATCAGATTAGTGCTAGACACTCTGCACATGCACTAGCACCATGAGACGATCGAAAGCTATCGGTGATTTGATTGCATTCTAACACACAAAATCAGTTCATTGCAAGATGTACATGAACTAGTACAGACAAAACGACCGAAAGCTGTCGGTGCTGAGTGCATTCTATCACACAAAATCAGTTCCGTGGGAGACCTACATGCACTAGTACCGTGAGATGACCAAATGCTGTCGGTGATGAGTGCATTCTATCACACAAAATCAGTTGAGGTCGAGATTTACATGCACTAGCACGGAGAAACGACCGAAAGCTGTCGGTGTTGAGTGCTGCGGCGGCTGCATGACCGGAGCATCTTGAACGGTCGTCACGCATCGCCTTTACCGCAAACGAGAACATGACTCGCCACTTTGTAGCATTATTGATCATGGTTGTTGAGGGCAAAATACACCTTCAAAGAGATGGATATGTGCGTGTCGCCCTGGCTCCACTCATTTAAAGGATCCTTCATAAAGCGTGGTGACCGAACGAAGAAAGACAGATTCCTTTAGGCTTATTATTAATGGATTATGAATGATTAGTATTTATTTGGTGCGCCTTCTGAATATGCACTTGATAATTGAGGAGTAAGATGTTTTTGATGATCTGTGTAGCTTAAAATCTTAACAATTTTCGATTGAAGTCTTAAATTCATTTTATCGAATCAGTACATTAATTATAAATGAAAGCCGCTTTCTGTATGGAGTAGAAATATTAAATGGTTTTCAACCCATGATTGAGACCGATGGTTTGTTTTATGTGTAAATTATTTGAAAGTGATAAAATACATCGCAGAAATTATATGGGTAAACCATTATATACATTCCCAAATTTCTGGTTTTATTTTGCATCATTTTCAACATGATCTCGGCGAAATACAGTATGTAAAATCAGCAGAAACAAAACGCAATGCTCTTATGTTTCGTAATGGCTGAGGATCAGATTTCAGAATTGTCTGACTTATTCTATTGAAATTGTAAGAACTTGTGGAGCTTTAAATTAAGTATGCAGATAACAAAGATCAGAGACGCGTACCGCTCAAATTTTGAAAAAAATGTGCGCAAAGTAAATCAGAATTTTATGATGCCCATGTAACTTGACAGTAAGCGCACCTAAATTTCACAAAATTTTACACTTTAGCGAGAAAGTTTATAATTATAAGTCATAAATCACTCAAAAAAGGCCCTCTTAAAGCTATTCAGACGTTTTCAAAATGGATTTACCCGAATTCTAAGGTTTTATATCGTCTCGATGATACAAGAGGGTTTGATTAATTAGATGAACTTACCTTCATCACACGAAAACAATACGAACTTTTTTTAGAAACACAATAGCAGCACACTCATGCTCGTGCACCCATTTTTCAGTCGATGTCTACTCAGTGAAGCCTAAGTAAATCTCGAGATAAGCATATCTTTCATCGTCTCGACAAAATATAGAATTCTATCACGAAATGGAAGGATAAAAAATGCACCTTTCTATCATCGACGCCCAGCATTTCAAAAGACAGACGACGTCAACTTGATAATGGACTTGAGCTCGATGTGTTATTTCAATTAGACGACGGCGCCAGGTGATGGGGGCAATTATGTTAAATTGGCGAGCTGAGCGGAAGCGGTTGCTTAGCGAAACCGGAAGAGGGCGATACGTCCGCGGTTCAGATTAACTTGACTGCGCTCTGACACGGCACCTCATGGCAGCTCGCTTACCTGCCTCTCCACTCTGCGAATTGTGCTAGGTGTAAATGTATTTCGCTTTTACTGTGATCGTTTGTCGCTAAGCATGAATGTATTTCCCTTTTACTCTGAGAACCTGTCGCTAAGTAAAAATGAATTTCGCTTTTACTCTAATCATTTGTCGCTAAGCACACATTGCGCAAACTCTGCAAATTTACCACTTAGTATACATGTAAATCGCTATGTAATAATCTCGTTAATTCTACGAGCTAGTAGCTGACTATTAATTGCAGTATAAATATGGAGAGAATAGTGGCGTTGACTTGACTGTGACTTTACTGTGTCGTTTTGAATTACATAATCAAGAGTACTCGTATATTGGTTATCCATACCCTAAAGGAGCTTAAACGTGTAGCTGCGACGCAATTGTTTAGCGTATACCTGCGACGCAATTGTTTAGCGTGTAGCTGCTACGCAATTGTTTAGCGTGTAGCTGCAACGTAATTGTTTAGCGTGTAGCTGCTACGCAATTGTTTAGCGTGTAGCTGCAACGTAATTGTTTAGCGTGTAGCTGCTACGCAATTGTTTAGCGTGTAGCTGCTACGCAATTGTTTAGCGTGTATCTGCTACGCAATTGTTTAGCGTGTAGTTGCAACGCAATTGTTTAGCGTGTAGCTGCTACGCAATTGTTTAGCGTGTAGCTGCAACGCAATTGTTTAGCGTGTAGCTGCAACGTAATTGTTTAGCGTGTAGCTGCTACGCAATTGTTTAGCGTGTATCTGCGACGCAATTGTTTAGCGTGTAGCTGCAACGCAATTGTTTAGCGTGTACCTGCGACGCAATTGTTTAGCGTGTAGCTGCAACGCAATTGTTTAGCGTGTATCTGCTACGCAATTGTTTAGCGTGTAGTTGCTACGCAATTGTTTAGCGTGTATCTGCTACGCAATTGTTTAGCGTGTAGTTGCAACGCAATTGTTTAGCGTGTAGCTGCTACGCAATTGTTTAGCGTATAGCTGCTACGCAATTGTTTAGCGTGTAGCTGCTACGCAATTGTTTAGCGTATACCTGCGACGCAATTGTTTAGCGTGTAGCTGCAACGCAATTGTTTAGCGTGTAGCTGCAACGTAATTGTTTAGCGTGTAGCTGCTACGCAATTGTTTAGCGTGTATCTGCTACGCAATTGTTTAGCGTGTAGTTGCAACGCAATTGTTTAGCGTGTAGCTGCTACGCAATTGTTTAGCGTATAGCTGCTACGCAATTGTTTAGCGTGTAGCTGCTACGCAATTGTTTAGCGTATACCTGCGACGCAATTGTTTAGCGTGTAGCTACAACGCAATTGTGTACAATTTATTGTTAGGCCTGGAAATCGATAAAAAAAGACATTAAAGGCGCTTGGTAAAGGAGACACTTTGTGCAGCATTTTTAAACTATCTTAGTTTCTAGTTCATTTTTCGATATGTAAAAAATCATGTTCCATAAGTGCAAAAACACATCTTTTCATTCAATAATGCTCTACAAACTATAAGAGAAAATAAAAACTTAGATACTTTTTGTACGTCAGGAAGAAAACAAGGCATAAGAGGAGCACATACAGTTTGAGTCCATCTGGACTGAAGAAAAGCCTTCCAAGTTCTTCAACATTCGAGTTGATGACTCAACATGAACGTATTGAAAGATAATTATTTTTCCGATACAGAAAAGACTCGCTTTAACGACACCATGCAGTCTTCAGCTATGAATCGAATTTAGACATCGAATTCCACGGATTGCATAGGCATGGAATTAAGACATGCCAGTTCGTTGGGCCGCTATACCACCCTGCAAGGAACAAGGTACTATGAAGTTTTACTATATTAGAATGAAATTCGCAGTTACTTAATGATACCCCTTATACATCGCCACATATTCACATCTACGTTACGTTGGCTTTGAAACGTGTCTCACTACAAGGTAGGAACTTTTTTAATATACGTCCGATATATGTACTACTTGCGAAATTTAAGAGAAATCCTTCATGAGCGTGCGTAAAGAGATGTGGTATTTTCCTTTTTTTCATTACAGTAAAATAACGAATTTACCCGTTTTAACATATTTAACTCGCTCTGAAAAGGTTTTTACTCGTTCAACGGAAACATCATATACATGAGTATAACCTTTGATATGAATAACGAAATGCTCTGACAAAACCATAAGTCTAATTTGAATGTGAATGTAGTTCACTGATCCATTTAGGCATGGAAGTTGGGAATACGCCAAATGCGGTAGTAAATTTTAACAAGGTAAAATACAGAATGACGTAGTAAATCATGTTAGGTAAAACAATACGAGACTTCTGAACTAATTCATGTACCAAAGTACTAGAAGCAACTTGAAGGAACATTCTGGGAATCTGTGCATATGTTGAACTTTCTGAGAAAATTTTGTAATTGTTCCAAGTTTCGTGAGCTTAAACGCTAAACTGTTCGTTGTGCTGCAAACAACCCATAAGATTTATTCTCCAAGTCCGTTTGGAACGTGCGGTCAGTTGTCAGTTACGTTTCTCTAGCTACCCTTCAGTTGTAGGCGAACTCTATTTAGCCGTGAATTACGACCGACCAAACTGTTTGGCAAATGAATTTCCAGTTCAATTGTGAGCCCCGTCTTCTGAACGACGTTTGACCGCAAAACCTCCAAGCGCTGCCCACAAAGTCCCTTCGAAGGGCCTTTGTTTGTTTAAGTTCCTCAGGGTTCCGTCCTAGGCCCGCTCATATTCAACAGTGGTCTTGCTAATACACAGTTTCGTGGGTTCCCTGGTGAAGGGAGGTTGGAAATCTAAGCTTCAAAATATTGTAGGTCTCACTCGCTGGCAGAGGTTATGGTAAAATGAAAACCGCATTGGTTCTGAACGTTGCATTTCAATGTTCCGTCTCGTCTCGACGCCTCCTTGTTATAGGAATTAGTACCACAGAAAATTGAGATTCACAATGTTGTTCATCGAATAGGAAGAAAAGTAAAATCAGGTAGTAACTTTAACTGTCATAATTTACGCTTAAGTTTGAAATAACTACACACCTACATTAAAGAATAGCTATAACTCGGCAAATTTCCTTGATTTTCTAACCGCATAAAGCACTAATCATTCGAATTTGAAAGATCGGAAATGAATTATACGAATTGATTGCGATAAGTCAAATGTTATGTTTATGGAACTAAGGACTGGGAAATAAGTTTTAGAAATATTTTTGACTAAAAATTTTTTTTACTGATCTATATATGTGCCACGTTCCGCAAGAAATAAACGAACAAGCAAGCATATTCTTAGAAAATGAAATATTTGTTTGACTTTAAGCATTACGAAAAATTAACCTTATTCCATATTTCATCCATGTAATTTTGTTTTCCGGCAAATTTTGAAGGATTAATGGAGGAGAATAGCAATTTGAAATTTGACTGCTGCCTTGCTTGTAACCTCATAATCCGGATAATCCTTACCTCATCATAATAACCTCATAATAAGATTATGGTTGAATATAATTACTGTGTAATGTTGCATCGCGTTGCCTAATTCTCATATTACTTAAACAATTTGGCGTCAACGATGATAATGTTAGTGAAATAACACGTTTGTATTTTCAAGGCAAAAATTAATTTTGTATACGTGCTTAAAATAGAATTTTCTTTGAATACGTAAGTAAGATCAAGGTAAACATTAATTTTGCACAAAGGATTAAATACGACTTAAGATTAATTGTTGAATTGCACTTGATATCGTGATTGAATACGTATGCTGGGAAGTGGTGGTACTAAAGGCGCTTAGATTAAATAAAAAAAGGAAATTTGCTCGAAATCTGCTCTTGGCAGCGAAATGAACTACCCGCACGTGTCTTATAATTGGAACACGACCACTCAGTTGAGCGAGAAGTTCACGTGCAGCAAAGTATGTGTGCGTAGGTGCGAAGCTCGCTTGTAGCGCACGTGCTTTCGTGCGTTTACCAACACGAAACCACGTACCCACAAGCCGCCCCGCAAACCGCTAAACGTACTTAGCGTACGTTACAGCCCCGTGCCGTGACGTGCACTCGGAGTGCCGGCTCAACTCGTGTGCTGGGATCTGAACTTTTGTTCACACTCAAACGTGCTGATCATTCCAGCTTGTTGAGCTAATATTGAAATTATAGTTAATTGTTGAGCTATTTATAAAATTTATAGCTGATTCTTTAATATTAAGTGAACTTTATAGTTAATTGTTGAGCTAATAGTGACATTCATACCTAATTCTTGAGCTATTGAATGAACTTTAGAGTTAACTGTGGAGCTATTAAGTAAACTTTAGAGTTAACTGATGAAATATTAAATGAACTTTAGAGTTAACTGATGAACTATTAAATGAACTTTAGAGTTAGCTGTGGAGCTATTAAGTAAACTTTAGAGTTAACTGATGAACTATTAAATGAACTTTAGAGTTAACTGATGAACTATTAAATGAACTTTAGAGTTAGCTGTGGAGCTATTAAGTAAACTTTAGAGTTAACTGATGAACTATTAAATGAACTTTAGAGTTAACTGATGAGCCATTAAACGAACTTTAGAGTTAACTGTGGAGCTATTAAGTAAACTTTAGAGTTAACTGATGAACTATTAAATGAATTTTAGAGTTAACTGATGAACTATTAAATGAACTTTAGAGTTAACTGATGAACTATTGAATGAACTTTAGAGTTAACTGATGAACTATTAAATGAACTTTAGAGTTAACTGATGAACTATTAAATGAACTTTAGAGTTAACTGATGAACTATTAAATGAACTTTAGAGTTAACTGTGGAGCTATTAAGTGAACTTTAGAGTTAACTGATGAACTATTAAATGAACTTTAGAGTTAACTGATGAACTATTAAATGAACTTTAGAGTTAAGTGATGAACTATTAAATGAACTTTGGAGTTAGTTGTGGCCCTATTAATTGAGCTTTACATTCGATTGTTGAGTTATTGAACAAATTTTACATTTTGTTGTTGAGCTATTAACTGAACTTAAGAGTAAATTGTGGAGCTATTAAATGAACTTTAGGGTTAATTAAGGAGCTATTAAATGAACTTTAGGGTTAATTCTTGAGCATTTAGATAAACTTTTTAGTTAATTGTCGGGCTATTAAATGAACTTCTGGGTTAATTGTTGAGCAGTCAGTGAACTTTTTTATGCTAATTGCTGAGCTTTCAATAAACTTTTAGTTAATTGTTCGTTTATTAATTAACTCTTTAGTTATTTGTTTAAATCAAAAATGAACTTTTGAGTGCTAAATAATTTTATGAATGAACTTTTTAGTTGATTATTGAACTGTATTATTGCAAAAGCTCGCTGGAATCGTGGAAAGGTTCAATTAATCTAATTAATCGTTACTTGCCACGTACAGAATGCGAATATCAACCTAATTTATCGTTATTTGCTCCTCACAGAATACGATCGAGGATACGAGGATCAATGCAACAACGAGGACAATTCTGTGTTTAAGTTTTCATGAGCGACTTTTTCAAGCATTTCAGATCGATACACAATTATGATGCAATTAACGTTAGAAAAGCAATGAAGAAACTTGTGAAGGGTTGGACTTCATTTTCACAACTAATGAATGTAAATCCGAAATTTTCCACGGCTCAGAAAACTATACGTTGATGCATAGCTGATAATTGTGGGATTTCAACTTGATGCAAGTATTAAACTTTCTAGTGACTAGAACCGCAGGGAAAGCTTTATTCATTTTTAAGAAAAAAATCGTCAACAAAAGTTTCGATTTTTTTGTAAGCGCGAAATAAAATTTGCTTTCGATCCCTTAGGCAAACTTTCACTTTACTTTTCTGATGATAATTAAATTCAGAGAAAAATAAATGACGCTACGTTCGCCCCGTGTCTGAACGGAGAGAGTAGCTATACAACCTACAGAACAAATGCAAAATTCTCCGCGTGTTTAATGCATGTGCAGAACACCGAGCAGAACTCCAGAACATCGATGAATAACTCCGTGCTCTACACCGGCCGATATGACGTCCATCGTCATTTCTGAAGGAACCATCGATCGTAGGCAACGTGCGGTTATATCAGGAATTGAGTCATTAAAATTGTGCTAGACCGTTTACTGAAGATTGAAATTCTGCTCTTTCTGACGCACTCTCACACACAAAGAGCACATTCTTTAGTCGTGTCTACAACCATTTGCACTCGAAAAAATCCAGCATATGAAACGTTTACATTAAACATTCAAGATTGACGAAGTGCTCCACCGTACATCCGCAATTCTTCGAACACGATTCAACAAATACACTATTTCAAGCACTCCTTTTGCCGAATATCCCTTCGATCGTCAATATTCTGTTTCCCGATGCTTGTTTTCCTGAACGCACCTTTCGCGTCGATCACTGTGGGGTTCTTGTAACAATGATAGAGAGGCAATTCCGTCTCGGTTCTGTTGCGGAAATTAAGATACCCGTCGTCTCTAATGACAGTGCGTGCTTCAGTATTTCTCTGAGTGGAAAATGATTGACTCGACAGACGACTGTATAAGTTTGCAGAGTGAATGTTAATTTGATATAGTAAAGAATAAGTG
Organism: Morinoia aosen; assembly: GCA_030386875.1. Classification (NCBI taxonomy): domain Eukaryota; kingdom Metazoa; phylum Arthropoda; class Malacostraca; order Amphipoda; family Talitridae; genus Morinoia; species Morinoia aosen. Next base: position 8,151,161 of record CM059559.1, on the reverse strand, counting down.
TGTTTTGATGTCGTTCGTGTGTTTGGTATGAATGTTGTATTTGATTGTACACTACGTTTTAGTTTCTTTTCAAGAAGGGGTATGGACTCGTTCGAATGTTTCAAACTCTCTTTCAGTGCTTCCATGAATTTGAAGTCACTCACAGAATAATTCTCAACCAATTTTGTGTAAATTGGATGCAATAATGAGGAAATTATAGACGTTTTGCTTGCAGCTGTTGGCATGAATATTATTTACATTATTTAAAGACGATACGAAGCCGAGTTCCAATTTATGTCTTTTTCTTTAGCCGTTCTCTTAGGAAAGTAATCGATAAGATGCGAGCCAAAGAAGTACTGATACGCTCTGTTTCATACTCCAAAAATACAACATACCAATTGAATCAAGTAATTGGTTTTAGTGCTCACCTTCAAAATCAATCTGCGAGATTCAACATGCCTTCCAAATCTACCCATCGGATTCATCACATACCTTCAATATCACCCATCGGTTGCAACATACATCTTTCAAATCAGCTAATCGGGTTCGACACACTCTTTCAAATCAATTTATCGGGTTGGGTCCACCATTTGGTTCAACACATACACCTTTCAAATCAATTTATCAGGTTAAGCATATTTCCAAAACCAAACCACTTGATTGACCACAGACCTTTGAAATCAAACCACATGATTGACCACACACCTTCAAAACCAAACCACTAGATTGACCACGTACCTTTAAAATCAAACCTCTTGATTGACCCCGTACCTTCAAAATCAAACCTCTTGACAATACACCTTCAAAATTAAACCACTTAAATGACCACATACCTTCAAAATCAAACTACTCGACCACACACGTTCAAGAACAACCCCGCGTTCAGCAGTTCCTTCCATAATGACGTGTTCACTTTACAGAGACGGGATCCCATAATGGAATCGGAAGGTGCGCGTTCCAAGCACTATACTTTGAGAGACTTGTGCGTCTGACGAACGTCTAATAGAATTGTAATGGCACGTCGCGGTGTCGCTGATTGTCCGGAGCTGTGCGTGCAAGCGGCCAATAACGCTTCTTGCCCGCCAGTAACGTTTCTTGCCCGACAATAACGCCCTCCAATGTTGGTTTACGAACTCGGGAACGCGACACCGACTCCATTCGGCGGAAACGGCGGTAGTTTTCACTTTTGCTCCGAGCAACAATTTGACGGCCGTAAGAGCCGCTTCAACGGTATTATGTATCCTTTGCAGTCCTCCAGATCGATGATGATGACTATATTGATACACTGCTTCGTAGTATGGTGGTCGTTGACAAAGCGCTTGAAGAACTTTGACGTCTGTGTTGAGGGGATGCGATTCTGAAGCTCAGAAATTCATTGTTTAGTGGTCTTTTTGATTTTAGAAATCTGCTATGTCTTAGCAAAATTAAATTTATTTCTATTGCGTTCGCGTTATTTTTTACACGGTTTTGGAGCTCGTGTTAATCCCTAAAACTCTAAATCCACTGAGTTCTAATATTTTTCTACGTCTTTGTTTTACTGCTATTCAGTAATTGGACAGATCATTTCCTTTGTCCATAAGCATTAAATATATTTAAGGAAAACATAGACCCTAAATGAAGTGTGAGAAACGATTACTGCATATTGTTTAATCTTGTTCTCTATCATTAAAAACTTGAATCCCTTCCGACCTATTACGCAAATTGTATCCTTTGCTTGAAAAATATTTCCAAGTGCATTTGTGAACGGTACTCGATCATCGCAAACAATAATACACTAATAACGCCCAAATTTCTCGTCTACAGCGTCACGTGAATAAACACTCAGTGACCCCAAATGTTCCTCATGTCCATTTTCAGCGTCACTGGAATAAAAAATCAGCGACACGAAATGTTGCTCATGTCAATTGTGCGGAATTCAATACTACAAATCTCTCGTGATGCCATGGCAGCTGCATTAGAGATGTGGATGCATTGGAAGCCCTTATGGCAGTTTGGTGCTCCATCATCCGAGCTGTGTGGTCAGTTTACAGCCCCGAGCTTGCATTCACGTGACCATCATATTTCAAAAATGATGATTTATCGTGAATGACTGTGATTCGTGTTGACAAAAGGCAACCACAATTTAAATGAATAAATTGTTAGGCTCCGCGTGTGGGTTGGTAACACGACTACGAGCGCAAATGATGGTACACTCAACCCTAGATTTTCACCCGCGTCGCGAACTGGCCATTTCGGACCTCAATTTTCACCGGTCTTGTACGAATGAAATCTCGTTTAAAGTCAACTGTACTTGGGCAATGAACAAGTATCCACGATACGCGCAGTGAGCGTCTATATATTGCACTCAAAGTGAGTGCAATCAACCTCCTGAACACCGGGGTAACTAAAATAAAGCCGAGGGTGCGTAGCACACATGCATGAGCCGGTGAGCGATGCATATGATGGACGACGCAAAATGACAGAGTTGGAAGCTTGGCTGCCTCACGACAAGTCACGTCAGCACATAGCTTTGCATGTCACGCTTCGACATAACGAGTCTGCTCATGTCACGCATGAATCGTTCTTATGCAAGCCGCAACATGGCGTGAAGTTGAGCGTGTCCGAGCTTTACAAAATGGCGTACGCGTTGCATGCAGCGTTGGTCGAAGCAGGTGTGATGGATGAGATTGTGGTGCAGCGAAAACATTGTAACTTATGGACGCAGTGGAATGGGATATGTCACTTTCCAACTCGACGCTGCTCCATAGTATTGAGCTACGAATGCCTTATGAAAAAATACTGAATTAGTGCTCAATTTCTTGGGATGCCATATAAAAAAATACTGAACACATGAATTAGTGTACAATTTCTTGGGATGCCTTATAAAAAAATATTGAAGACTTGAATTAGTGCACAATTTCTTGGGATGCCTAATGAAAAAATACTGAACACATGAATTAGTGTACAATTTCTTGGGATACCTCATGAAAAAATAATGCATGCACAAGATGATGTGAAATTCTGTTTAGTTTTTAGCGAGAATTTGGATGGGAACTGGAAGCACTTTTGTATTTAATTGTAAATTTTAAGTACACATACTGAACGACGCGCATCATCCTTAGAAACAGAGTTAGAAGAGGCAAAATTTAATGCAAATTTCATAGGTATTTAATCTTTTCCGAAAGAAATAAATTTTTCACAACTATTTCACGTGTTTTTCTTGCATTTCACAGGTATTTAATCATTACCGCAAGCGAATGAATTTTTCACGAGTATTTCACATGTACTTCTCAGGTAAATTATGCGAGAGACAAACTTTTAAATGGATTTATTGTTATATTAGTACAAAGTTACTGATAAATTTAGCGACTGAAAGTCTGTGATGAGCGTATCTGTGATACAGGCGTCATGCACTATACCCATCCAATTTCCCCCACTTTAATTGCGTCAGATCCATAACGGCACAAACATTTCAATATGGATCAAATGCCACCCCAAAGCGAAAATTTGCCTTTATTTTACACTATTCTGCGTGTTTCGATACTGCGGCTAGTTTCGTTCTAAGCATATTCAACGTATTCTTTATCTGATGTTTATGCATTTCTTATTTTATTTATTTATTCATTTATTTATTTTATTTATTTATTCGTTTTACTCGATTTGCTAATTTCAATATTTATTTCTCCTGCAAGAGCTCCGGAGACATCGACGGAGCAAGCAACAAACAAACAGTATTATTTATAAAGAAAATATCACAGCAAGATTATCTTGCCAGTAACTTTATAAACTTTTTGCGAAAGGAATTGCTTTTCAGTAAAGTTGTCAAATTTATGTGGAGGATTTATGTATCTATGTATCCAGTAGATGAATTTGTGTGGACGGTATAGGTTTTTCATCGGGTTGATGAATGTATATATATATAAATATATATATATATGTGGGTCTGTGTGTGTGTGTGTGTGTGTGTGTGGGTGTGTATGTGTGTCTGTGTGCGAGTTGAATAACTAACGTTCTGATATTTTCATAAAGGAGGATTTTTCAATTGAGTTTATTACTTTGTGCAGAGGATTCGCAGCTGTATTAGATTGATAATAATATATTCCTGTATATAATGTTTAGTAGTTTACGTGAGAAATTGAGCTTTCAAGTGATAAATTTGAGAATGGATTAATAACTATTATAGTTTCATAAATTTTCGTGAAGAATTGACCTCTCATGTTAACAACTTCCACGTGCGGTTCGTCTTTAAAATCTCGACATCAACTTTTACGCTCGTTCAATCACGCAGTTTACCGTCAATCCTAACTAGAATCCTGAATGAAATGCTGTGTAGCAATTTCAAAGTATCCCCTTTGCTTTCCTAACCCAACGTAGTTGTATTGCACCCAAAACCTGGAACATAAGCGTGCTGTCTCATCAAATACGAATGTAGACTATTCAGCATTATAATAACCCCTATAATGCGCAATACATTGAGTCTTAACTTATTCAGAATTTTACATTCTTTACTGATATGTAAATAATAAATATATGTGCAAAGCCTTTATACATTCACTTTGGTGGTTACCACAATAAATTCAAGCTTCAGAAAGTGGATTAGAGATGACACATCTATTAATAATAAGAGTAAAATGACTCTCATCGTTATTAGATGGGTTATATATGTATGTATGCACGTATCTTCGACGTTGGTAATTATCTTTATTTTTAGTGAAACTAATCACGGTGGGATGAGTGAATTATGGTCAGCTCTAAGTCAGATCAAAAAAATGCGTGGAAGATGTTCTTGATTCACTAAGCAGCCATGAGCGATGCTACCTCCTCCTATTGTTTTATGTGCTATTGCTCACTTCTGGCGCTGAGTTCCGTAGATTAAGCGATCGCTAAAAGCAAGTGATATTTTCGGGTATGTTAACCGAAATTGACCTATTGTGCATCACAAGCGATAAATGCCAGATTAAACGATTAACACAAAGGATATTTTCGAGTTTATTAAACGAAACTGAAGTATAGAGTATCATAAGCAATAAACGCAAGTTTAAGCGATTAACACAAAGAATATTTCCGAGCATATTAACAGAAATTGAACTATTCCTTATCATATAAGTGTTGACACCTGAGATTCGCTTTTTCAATCTGAAACCTTGAGGGAAAACGAACTTGCATACTTTGTTACTATAAACACTCTTTCAGTGGAGTAACAAGTTTATTAGAACGTCTTTATTCAAATTTTATAAATTATATAAATTTATAAAACTCCACTGAAACTGAACAAAGTGAATTGACGAAATTAAAATTGATCGAATACAGTTATCCAATCTGCTTATTTCTTCCCAGACATCTGCAGCTGAATTACCAAAATTTCGCTTAAACTGATGGAATGAAACAATTTAAAACTAAAATTGATCAAGTAGAGTTGTGCAATTTGCGAAGTTCTCCCCAAAACAGCTGAAGCATGACAAAACTGATGGATGTTCACAAACAAACTTCAAATCCGTACAATAAATTAGCTATTTTCTATATATACCCCGAGGTTTACAATACAAAACAAGAAACGTCAGATACGGTAACTATCTTCTCAATTATAAAGTTTGCGTGAAAAACTTTATCATGTGTTCGTAATGAACTCAGATGCTCTTAAGCTAGCCAACGTTTGGATTTTCAGGTTATCATAACAAAACTATAGGAAATGTGTTCCCATTGAACCCAAATTACAGACACGCTATAGCAAGCGTTTGGACTTCCAGGTTCGCATGACAAAACCAGAAATGTGTTCGCATTGCACACAAAAAAGGCCTTGCAGAACACGGGGTACCCGGCACAAACGTATGCCGGAATTTTATAAGAACTTGAGTCCCTGGAGAGCTTGAGCAGTTACTACAGCATGCATACCTAAGCACCAGCCATTTAGTGCGCTCCCATTTATCACTAAGTCGAGTGACAGCGCATCTGGGTGAAGGCTCTCGAGGCCTCCGCCTTTTTCTGTCCATAACATTACTTGGCAGACCTTGGACGAGTGATCGCTTTTTGCGTTCCTGCTTCATGCGATATAAACACGACTGCGCCGCATCGAAATTCCAGTCATTTATATGTTGAATTTCCACAGCGTCGAGATCGTGCACTCAGCAAAAAATTATGTGTCTGATGAAATATTTCTTTTATCCCGGTGAATTTTCATAGCGTCGAGATCATGCACTCTGAGAAAAACCATATGTCTAGTGAAGTGGTTTTTGTTCATCCTGTTGATTTTTCACTGATTTGAGATCATGCACTCAGTAAAAATTTTGTGTCTACTGAAATCTTTTTTATTATCGCGAGGAATTCTCACAGCGTTGAGATCAAGCTTGAGAGAAAACTGCTTGTCTAATGAATTTGTTTTTGTGACATGTTCACGCGCTGCCTTGGGTAAATAGGACGGAAGAAATAGCCTAGGGAGTTGAAAAAGGTTTTGAACGCTGCCGAACCGGAGATGCAGCATCAAGAAAATGAATTTTAATATTCATTACCCGAATTTTAATTATTAATACTATTATTCAATAAACGATTATTATTATTTTGTAACTGACGTTTCATATTACCATTCGTATTTTGGTAGTATTATCATTATGAAGATATACCACCGATGAGGCCACGCTGGCGCTACACCGGAGTATCATGTTCTTTGGTGCAACAAAATTTCAATTACGCTCACTTTTTCCGATATAACTATATTATATGATATTATTATGTTATATCAATACAATATATGATAATGTACGGTTGTTTTTCTTGATAGTTCTGATTTGCATCTTCAGGATTCCTAGTTTTCTCGTTAATTAATCTCTGTTAATCATATGGTATTCTGTCACGTTCTCTAGAGCACAAAACATTATCTTACATCTCTCATTAAGGTCATACATACTATGCTCCATTCATTTAAGGTTATGTCAAAGTCCACCAAGCATTTAATATCATAAACAGTGTCCACTAACGATGAAAATTCATAAAAAGTGTCCGCGAATCATTAAAGGAAATAAACAGCCTCCGCAAATCACTAAAATTACAACAGCGTCCACTAATTATTTAAGGTCATAAACAGCGTCCGCCGATCATTAAGGTGATAAACAGTGTCCTCCACTCATGAAAGTCATAACAACGTCCACCAATTATTCAGGTCAAACCAGTGTCTTCCAACCATTAAGGTTATAAACAGTATCCACCAACCATGAAAGTCATGAGGTCCACCAATCACTGAATATCATAACAATGTCCACTAATCGTTAAGTCATAAACAGTGTCCACCAATCATTAAAGATTATAATAAGTGTCCACCAATCATAAGATCATAACAATGTCCGCTAATCGTTTAGTCATAACAGTGTCCACCAACCATTGAAAGTCACAACAGTGTCTTCCAGTCATCAAGACCAATTGAATAGTATCATCAAATCTTCTATTTTTCGATGAACTTAAATCTTTCTCTTACTTGTTGTTCACTTATCTATACAGTATTTAAAACATGCAGTTTGTTAGAAAAACATGTTCTTCTGATTTTGCGAATCTTCCACATTATGTGGATCACTTTGGTAGTTATGAGAAGTCCCGTGCAGTCGAGTACGCAAAGCTTCCTTCTGTCTACGCCATAAGATCTTACACAATTTCATCATGACATAATAGACACATCAGTCCATCAATTATTGAAGTAATCAACATGGAGTGGTGTGCTTCGTCAAAATATATTGAGCCCGCTAGTTTGTGAGTGACTCAGAGAAACGCGATTCGTGTAAGACTCTGCTCCGCCCAACACATCGTTGAAGCTACTGCAGTGGCTGACAGTCGGAGAACCTACATGACCCCACATGCCATTCATTTTGCCATTTCAAATGTCGGGGCGAAATTTAAAGCGTATAGAGTGCAGGTCACACTTGCCACACTGAAAATTCACTCATGATCTATTTGGTGGATTTCCTGCGTAATAAATTGAACGATTTTTCTATCGAGTGATACAAATTATCTCAAGACTGCGAAATAAATTTGATATTTCTACCAAGTAATACTAACTGGTTCAAGTCAGTGAATTACTGTAGGTGTCTGATATTCTACCAATTAATAAGAATTAATTTAAAATGATGAAATGAATTTTAAGATATTTTTGTCATGAATACGAACTATTCGAAACCTTGAAATAAATATGATGTTATTTCTACCAGGGAAACAAACTAATTCAAAGCCATTAAATGAATTTACTGATATCTCTACCAAGTGAAACTTACTAATTCAAAACCACGAAACAAATTCAGTGATATTTCTATCCATCATCCGAACTAATTCAAAACCACGAAACAAATTGAGTGATATTTCTATCCATCACACGAACTAATTCAAAACCACGAAGCAAATTGAGTGATATTTCTATCCATCATACGAACTAATTCAAAACCACGAAGCAAATTGAGTGATATTTCTATCCATCATACGAACTAATTCAAAACCACGAAACAAATTGAGTGATATTTCTATCGAATGACACGAACTGTTTTAAAACCACGAGGCAGAACAGTTCTCCACTCCATACGTACTGTAGTGTCGGGTGCTCGAACAGTTGTACATTATTAGTAATCAACCTTCATCAGAGTTCTGAACTCTTTTTAGCTCTTCGCTGATTAAAAGGAACAAAATGTTTCTCAATTCCAGTTATAAAATATTTCACCACAATTATTCGTTTCTATTTTAAATTTTTATCCCTATTGTGTTTCATCTGGTTTTTGTGTCAATGACGTGTGTCATTGAAACTCAGCCTTTAGGTTTCATTTCCTGCGCTTCGACCAGTCTACAGAGAAAAATACTCATAAGTTCATAACGTTTTGCGTAGCACAAATGCTTTGCATGAAATTCTTACTTATTCTTAGCGCTGTAGTTGTTGTCCAATGACAGGAAAGGTCAAAGACGGTTTGACTAAACTCCGCCCCTTTGTGGGGTCACCACGTACTGCAAGCCGCAGATTAATCGGTGTTCTGAAGAGTCGCTTTTCTTTTTAAGACTCCAACGTAAATTTTCCTGTAAGACCGTTGTGTGAAGTTCACTTGTCGACTTGAAATTGTCAACTTGTTGGCTGTGCAGAAACTTGTCAGCTTTTAAATAAGAAGTGTTGTATTTCGAAACCCATTGATTTGAAAAATCTTCACATTTAAACTCTTATTTGCCTCTCGAGCAGCGAAGTCAAGTAGACTTTAAGGTCAAACTACGTCATGACTGTGAAGGGTGCTTCTTACTGTGTGTATCATAGCGTAGCTTGAAGCGCATTGCATTAAGCACGAACAAAAATCTTGTGTGGGCTGAAGACCTGACTCTCGTAAAATCGCCCGCCGAGTTCTATAACGAAACTAACATTAGCTATTTAAATAAATTTTAAAATTTGACTGCCTTATGGTAAACAGAGGTACGGAGTAGGATTTCAAAAATTGGATTCACACAAAATTTTTCAAAACGCAACGCGAGTAATTTGACTTACGGTGATATTACGGTGAAAATTTTTCAAAATTTAAAAAATTATTCCACGTTGCATATATACGAGTATACATGGCTTGAAATCATATGTAAATCAAATTAAAATTTTTTTCGTCTGCGTAAGGGTTTCAGGTCTGTAATGTTTGTTGGAACTGTTGTATAGATTTTAATTTTTAAACAAAGCTTCAGACTTTATACCTGACTTGGGTCTGGGGACTGGCATAGCGCCATTAAAGTGCATCAGCCCAGCCTTCAGCAAGCTATTTTTTCGTAGATTTTGCCGCATGCTTAGGTTCATCATCTTGTTGAAAAACCCAGCTCAAAGAAAACACAAGATTTTCCAGCGAATCTAAAAAATGAGTTGTGATCTTAATTCTACCCCATTTATGACTACCAAATTGGCGATAAAAATAATGATGATTTACCTTACACCTTCCGAGAAAAAATCTCCTAATCACGTCACCATCAAATTTACTGCAGCAGCGGTTTTCTGTTATAAAGCAGTTCCGTCTTCCTCGTTCTCATGATCTTTTGAATTACGCACAAAAACCTGAACATCAACTTCATCCCTAAACAAAATTGTTTCCATGAATAGTTCTTAGCAGTCCTTATGTACTCGAATAATTTTCAAGCAGGCTTCTCTCCTAACCTTTTAAGAATGAAGCAGCTTATTTGTATCAAACTCATCAAGGTTATTCCAATGAATTTCCTCTCTTATATTATGTTTCGTGACGCAAATTTTATTTGGAAGTAAATTTTCTGGACGCTCTTCAAGAAAAATCATTGGATTTTGTTTCACTTGGCGTGCTTCCAAAATGATTTTTCAAAAATCTTGCGTAGATCAAAGGATGTTCTGTGATTTTCAGTATCAATCATCCGATAACCTACGATAGCTGATTTAAAGTCTCTTAGTGCATTGACTGGCAAATTTTAAGAGGTAAATAAAACATACAGTTTCACGAAATTTTTCTGTAGTTTGAATTTATTTTGGTTTTTGACAATCACACCTCTGTGTGAGAATTGGTATTTTCTCTTCTTCAGAGTGGGAAAAACCATAATGCCTGCAATGCTACTGGTAAATATCAAATTTAAATTTTGCTTCCTCTGAAGTAATTACTGATGACAGTGAAACGATCGAATAGATATTGGTGGTGTAAGAGTTTTAAAACCTAACATTACAATCGTGAGAATACGTTTACCTAAACAGGTATACCACATTTTTTTGCGTAACTTTAATCATCTTTCTTTCTTCCCTTTCTTCCCCTCACTGAATTCAGTTATCGCGTAAATAGCGTTTTATCTTACGGAAATAACATTAAATTTTAAGGTGAACAAATTATTATCTTTCGATAATTTTTTTCCGTGAGTAGTCACGTCAAGTTTTCAAGACTGGTTGTGTCCGAATAGTAATGAGAATTTCTGAGACAAGACGTGCGGTTGTCCGCTTGTGTTCTCATAATTGACCTGAAACGAGGAAAACTTTCCTACCGGCCACGCCCGGTCATGCAGGTAGGTGCTATGGGCACGACTCCAGCTCATGGAGAAAATTGCCACTAATTCTGTATAAGCGAAGATTCTGGAATATGAGTTCCAAGTAAAAGAAAGTATTTACAAATTATTATTTTTAAAGTTAAATGATATAAAAGAAATTATTTACAAATTATAACTTTTAAAGTTAAATTAAATAAAATAAAGTATTTACGAATTATTGATGCACTAGATAGATGAGAGTTCAGCTCTAACACGAAATCATTCATGTTTTAGAGAGCTTGGTTAACTTGCTTGTAGTGAGGAGTGTTAAAACAAACGTTGCTGCAAATACACAATACATACTTCGAAGCTCCCCTTTAGAATTCAATTTTTCATTTCAGTAACGAAACTTGAAATTGAGACAGCGCGGTAAAAAAAATCCTGTAAAAGCACCTCCCCCCACCCACCATACATAAAAAAAATTTATACTCTAGCAATCCTATGTGCTAACGGGACGTACTCGTATTTAAGGCGCGCTGGCTCAGTAACACGTAAAATGTTACCAGCCTCCAGCGAATCTGTAAACGAAGAAGAACTCATACACCACAAAGATAATCGTAAAATCTCCGTTACAACTCTATGCAAAAGAAATGAGAGTACGCTGAGTGTACAGTCGCTGAGATCTGGTTTCAGTTACCTTCTTTCTCCATCAAAGTGATTGCAAGCAAATCAACACTTTCTTGTCTGATATCAGGACGCAATCACGTTCACTTGACCTTTTTTTGCGCAATTTATTTTGCAGTAATACTCCAGTAACTGGGGTAATAATAGCTGCGTTGCTTAAAAGGAACATTAAAAACTACATATATAGTAGTGCCGAAATTTCTACCCTCGTGGAATCACCATTAAAACCCCGTCATCTTGAAATACTTCATTCATGATTGCAGGTGATGGAAATATTACTTCATTTTACGAATATTGAAGAAATTTTTTATAAGTTTTGACCTTAGACAGATTTTCCAACGCGTGTGTGAAGTTCTTAGTAAGGGTCACGTCTGTAGCATATCACACTTTTAATGTGCGTTTATTCGTTCAATATCTTTTTCAGACTAAATAAATTATACTGGATATCTGGAACACTAATGAAGTGTAAGGTTAATCATTTAAAGTTCGCAACCCACAAAAGCACTCGAACTGCCCATTGGCCAATTTTTATAAATAAACCACTGCTAAATAATGGAGTTACTTCTTAAACTAACGCCTTCACATTCGTAAAATCATAATTTTAATTTTACAAAATACATGCAGAAGACAAATGAACTACTTCCATGCCCAATGCTTTAATAGAATATAGAGACTTATGGTTCGCGGCTTGTAGTTCGATCATCACAGAAAACCTCATTACCAAATTCGTTTCCAAAAACTGACCTCAGCAAATCAAGAGGGTGTGCGTGCTCGATCGTCTCATTCCTTTAGCACCCTGAAAAGGTGAAAAAAATTCCCAAGGGAGTCAGACACTTAGAAGAATTCAATTTTTCAAATGTCATTCAACAGGCAGTCTTGTAATAGGGAGGATACGCTTGTGGTTAAGCCAACGATCTGTTATTTTTCGCGGATGTTTACGTGAGACGCATCCATTGTCTCGGTCTCGGCTGCTCTCACAGTGAGCTCAGTCGGCGCATTCAGTCAAAGGAGTTATTAGCTTGGATCAGCGGCCGCCTCCCTTGGGAGACAGCTTCACACCGCGACCAAAGGCATGAAAAAAAGACTTCAGTTTAAGCTCTGTTTTATTTAGGGTCAATTTATGCCCGATGAAACCAATGCTGAGTAATTCATGCCCGATGAAACCAATGCTGAGTAATTCCTGCCCGATGAAACCAATGCTGAGTAATTCCTGCCCGATGAAACCAATGCTGAGTAATTCCTGCCCGATGAAACCAATGCTGAGTAATTCCTGCCCGATGAAACCAATGCTGAGCAGGAAATTTTTCTTTTCTATCGAGCATGGGAATTTTATTATTTTTTGTGACTTAGGTATGGTAGTTTTTCAGGAAATAGAATTAATTTTGTGGCAAACAATTACATCTGAAGATATTTAATAGAAAGATACAACATAGTGTCAGCCAAAGAATTTCAATGAAAGTCTATATGCATGCTGAATAAATATTTAGGGAAAATAAGCATAAAGTATACCCAAACGGAAATATATGCTCAATCAAAGAAACTTAACCAAATAAAAACAGGCCACGGATGATTAGGAAATTTGCCAACGATGTACGAAAACATTCGCATGTTCTCAAAAGTTCTACTTAAGTGTCCATCAAATGACGAGCTAACACAAACAAAGCAAGTGGTGCCTAAACCAAATAATAAACATATATTAATGTTGAGCCCAAAAACAAAGGGGGAGCAGAAAAAACGCCGAGGTTCTCAGCTTGTTTTTTGAGTACCACAAATTTCAACACATTACCCGCGTGTTGGGTCATATGTGCACCACAAGGTGAACTGCTCATCCATGTGCCGGTATAAATAAACGACATTTCATCTGTTTCGCGACCTTTTTAAAAAACTTATCATACGAGAGGAAACGTTATCATGCATTTGTATTTTTCATGTTTCTTTGGAAGAATAAAAATCCAATCGAGCACAGAAGTTCATTCTCCTATTTTGCTACTTGCATCCTGACTAAACCAACCGTTACCAACCGCGGAAATGCGGTGAACGTGTTAAAAAAGAATTTAAATCTTGATAATGTGGGAATATATCGTTTCAAAGAACCCAGTCTAACTCTTTCGCAGCCTACATGCATGTTTTTCGCCGCCCAATTAATTAAATCGCTTGGGCGGCGAAGAACATGCATGCTCCGGTGAAAAAGTTAGACTGAGAATAACCCTCATGTACCTTCATGTATTTGGGATAATTATGGTCTCTGTGTACGAACATCAATTGTCATGCGGAAATATTCCGAACCAGTGTGAAGTATAAAAAATATTTTTATGACGTGCATGAAAAGTGATCATTTACTCAATTACACGAAAGACGTAACTTTTGCCGCGCTGTTATATTGCATGCGCCATATATAGGGAAAGTATAAATATGACTCAGATTGTTAACAAGTGAAGCCCGTCCACACCGATATATTGGATTTAGGTGTATTCTGACTCAGATACACCCTCACCCCCCCCCCCCCCCCCCTCCACACTGATGGATTGGAGCAGCCATTCTCAATCTTTCCTCCATCAATTACCCCTTCGGCTTTATGTATTTCTCCATCTACCCTCTAGTCCCATAGGAAACACACACACACTTTCTTTGCATTCTCTCTCTCTCATTTTGCAATATTACATATATTTGAATTATTTTTCAAATTGTCAGGTACTATAATTATTTAGACCAAATTTCAAGGTCTTTGGTCATTATTTGAATGACCAAATAAACACATTTTTCCCTCCATGAAATTTTCCTAAAAAAATCGGATTTTTGAGATGTTAACTGTTAATTGTTTTAATGTTTGTTTGTAATTTACGTTACAAACACTTCTATTTTATCAAAATTTGCAATAATAATTGTAATATATTTTTAGGGGACACATGAAGAGCGTTGTTTATGCTACACCCATGGAATCTGAGGACGAACTCGTGGTTAGAATTGCAGCGGCTGCTGCCGAGATTTCTGAAATGCCAGACGTGTTTCCTAATATCCGGCGGTCGTTAAGGCTAAGATTTGAAAAGTGCATTGATGTAGGGGGAATACATTTATGAGCAATTTTTTTAAATTAAATTCAAACTAAACATTGCGAGTAATTGTGCCAATAACTAAAAATTTAAAATCGAAAATGTTTCGGAGACCCGCTCCATCATCAGTTCTGTAAGGTACAAAGTATAATCAACAAATTATAATAACACGGTCGATAATAAATTCCAGACTATAAAAAAGAGAGAGAGAAAAAAAAAGACAAATGTGTTTTGACTCTCTGAAGTGGATATGAGCTAAGCATGTTGTTTGAAATTGATTTTTCCATATACGAGTATATCTCGTATGCAACGATTCTAAAATCCTAAGGTCACAATCACGAAAAGAACTTTCAATTATTTTAAAATCATCATCAGTAATAATTGCACTACACTTCTCGGCATGGCTGCGTATTGCTGAATAATGAGGATGAACCAACAAGTTCCCAGTAAAAAACTTCTTCCGCTGTTATACTCTGCCACTCTGCGTAAATATTGCGTGACGTTATTCCGACGTACGCCAATGCGCACTGCGCACAAATATATTTATCCACAGCAGAAGAGCGCACGAGCCCGGGAATTAAGTCCTTGTGCCGAAAAAACGAATCGATATTTATTTGTTGACCAGTGTTACACGTAAACTAACTCCGGGAAAATGAATGCTATAAAGTTTATGATTCATTGGTCAGTTTTTCAGATGGAGTACCGATATAGGGTAAAGCGCAATACAGGTATTTTTCATTTAGCAGGAATGTTAGAATCGCAATATTTTCCACACAAAAGCTTTTTAATTATTTGTGAGTTTATGATTCCAAGAGGAAAACCATTCTTACAAAATAAAGCGTAGATAAATGAATTGTGCTTTTCTATCATTGATAGATGAGCAGATGTTGAAAACCCTGTTTAACGGCGTTTTGATTCCGTTGACTTCGAAAGTGTTAGAAAAAAAGCTAAAAAAAACTATTGCCCAATCCCGTGAACGTAAGCTTGCGGTATCCAGAAGTTACGAATTTTTCCCCGTACCTAGAGACCCGACAATCGAGAAATGACAATTTCTTTCCGTTATCAATTTCCATAGTATACTTAATTGATGGATGTTTCTCATTCAAATAATAAAGGAAAGGTTGAGCGTGGGAAGAGCTTTTAAAGAGCAGGAAAGTAGCATTAATTAACGTCTATAAAATACTGTCTTGAAAAGTGAAGGACAATCAGCGATCCATTTTTTCTCGAGGAAGCATAAAAAACATTTACAAAGGTTGGTCTCTCTCTTGTATATTCTGGATTTTATTATCGACCGTGTTTTCATGCTTACGTTGAATGGATTGTATTTTGCATTATACAGGACTGATGATGGAGCTGGTCTCCGACACGTTTTGATTTTTTGTTTTCTTTGAACAAAATGACTAATTTTATTACCATTTTCTTCGCTTTTAAATTTTTAGTGAATCTGCGATTTAAGCTAATGAACATCTGTTTTGTCATTCAATTTCATCCTTTAAAACAATAAACAGCTAATTTCCCAAAAACCCGATTTTTTCGGAAAATATCATAGAAGAAAAAGTGTTTATTTTGCCATTTTCTACTTGATGCAGAATTTTGTACCTCTTGTTCTGTATCACCCAGTAAACTGACAGAATCTAAAACGCAACTGCTCAATTGTAGACACAACCGTACAGCCGCCCACTGCGGTTCGTTTCCCATCAGTGGAGATAACTAACGTAATTACTGCACTGACAGCTCTGGTGATCAGCTCTAATGCAAAAAAATGCTGTAAAAATGAACATGACGCCTGTTTTAATATTACTTGGCCGGACTGCATAATTGCTGTTTTGATTTGCGGTCAGAAGTGTCGGCGTACTGCGCAATTCCACCGGCGATCCGCCCTTAATTTTCAATTGGGTGAGGTGAACAAATATCTGAAATTTTAGATTACTCGAAATACTAATGGAAACCAGTAATGCCTTTGACTTTCTCCGAAGTAAGACACTTCTTGCTGATTACTTCTCAGTTATTATTGAACAACTAGGTATTAATTATTTATTGGAATTTGCAGCTATTAGGCACTGATGATGACAGAGTTTTGAATGTCTAAGGGTATTTCCGCATACCCTAAAGAGGCTCTTGACAGCTGCTGCTTATTGTTATCTCGATAACACACTCAAGCAAATAAGTAAACGCATTAAAGTACTCGAAGCGTGGCGTCGTCACGTAAAAACTGATCTAATTTTAATGCGGCCGTAAATTGAAAATAAAAGTGCTTTCTAGCGACGACATATAATATCATTTCTAGTAAAACCACGTGCACAACGCTGGTTGGAAATTGTTTGCGCTATCGGAGTACAAAAAATTCGAGAAATTTCGAAGCTTGCATCTACTCTGCTGAGGCTTACCTTTTTTTCGATTTTCGATTTTACCATCTTTTTTTTAGACGAATTGCTGGGGTTCAGGTTTCTATCTCGGAGTACAAAATGATGGGGGACGAATTTTTGTTTTGATGCTTAATTATTTCCTATTTGGTATGCTGTTTCTGCAATGGTTAGAATTTATATCGGTTTTTAATTAGTTCATTAAATCGTTAAATTCATTCATAGCGATGATGAATGCATGTAGATAAGAGTAGATTTGAAACTAACTCGATACAATTTCACTTCCAGATAAAGTCTTTCTCATAAAATGAACTGCATGATTTCTGTTCAATTTTCCAGCGACACATTTCCAGTGGCGTGTAAATTGAACGTACACGTTACACGTATAAATTAAGCTTACGCGTTTACTGTGTGAAGTGGAACTTACACGTTACACGTATAAATTAAACTTACGCGTTTAACGTGTGAAGTTAAACTTTCTCGTTAAACATGTAAAAGTTCCCACAAAACGCGAAACTTGATCCATCACGTTCACCGTTTGTGACACCGGTGGTCACTGGCTGAATTTCCACAGCCCTGGTGACCCATCGGTGGTGTCACATACTGAATGGCAGCCACCAGTCAAATCAAGGTATGCTACAATCAATTTTTTCTTCATTCTAACACGTTGACTGTGTTTGTGCAGTTGCTATGTTTGGTCGGGTCTTAAGTGTCAGAATTAAAAATGCTAAAATATTTTTGAAAAAATGTTTCCAAGAAATTCAAATGAAACACAATTATATCGGTGCGTAGATGAGCAGTATACCTAGTGGTCCCTATTTGTAACACAATGTTGTGCACGTGTAAAGGTTAAAAAATGGATTTAATATAATTTAAATTAAATATTGAACTTCACTTTAACTCACCGCAGCTAACGCGTTGAATCCCTGGAAAATTCAGTTCCAATGTAAGAAAATCCTAGCCTCCTATGTCTCACAAGCTACAATATAGCCTATGCTAGAAAAGTTTCTCCTCAGCGAAGCCGTAAGCATTTGGTTCCCGAAAACTTACTCTAGATGTTTACAGACCGCAGTCAACTTGGACGGATATGAATTTTTTTCTGTGTATTCCCAACTCTTGTGGTGGAGAAATTTACTATGCAGGAGAACGCGATAAGCTACTTGCCGGCCTAAAGTTTATGTTAAAGCTGGCAAAGTTTTACTCGTCGCAATAACTTTTCAGCTTCTTGTGTTTGCGAAATAAGAATGCCTGCGTTCGCGTAGAGCTCGCTCACAATGGCAGACACCGTTTGAATGGAGGATCTAATTTAGCCGACACTAGGAGCGTTTGTGTCGTAAATACGGCGTAGCGAATAACTCCCTTTGTTTGAAGTAAATCGGGTCTCCACGGTGCCTTGAAAGAAGCCTTCCAGAAGCACATCTGTTCGACAATGACACTGCTACCTCAGTTGTTGATCTTCATTGCCTCCAATTGCTCCATAAAAGAACCTGTGATACCTGCGACATCTCTCTTCTCTTCACCGAAGATGGATGGCGTAACTCTCCAGACAACGACTCAAAAATTCTCCATAGAAATCTGATGATGTCGAGGTCGACTCCTACGTACATCGAAGAAAATTGGCTTTGTGTATCGGAGACGCATGGTGGAGAACAGGGAAAGCGTTCGCTAGACCTGACCGTGTGATCTCTCTTAATTCCTTGAAATACTGTAAGAAGTATTATTCTCAACGCTTTTTAACATTTTTAAGGGATAAGGAAAAAATTCAGACTTTGTATTGTTAATCGTTGGATGTTTTTCGCAGCTTTTTTTTAACTTATGTCAGGTTATTGTTTGATACTGAAACAAAACCTTGCGTGAATCAATTTTTTGTGAGCTTATGAAATTCACTACGCTCCTCTCTCTGAAAAAAACTCAAATATTCTCACAAATAATCTCAAAGAGATAATAACGCGTGCAAAAAAACTTCGTATTCAGTTTAAAAAACAAAACATTTGACACATAAAAACAATCATTGGGTTTTATTATTTTCAGAAAGCAGCGCGCAAAAAAGTACCACAAACGATTATGCAATGCAAGTCAAGGAACAATCTTTCCTCAACGATAATAGCATCCCTCAGCAATCTTTTAAACGCAGCCCATGTATCACAAAAATGATTTTAATCAAGAGTGTGTGTCCAAAATCGTTAACGTTGTAGCTGTAGGCAGCGCTCACTTAAGAACAACCCTCCATAATTACGGTTTCCCCAAACGCAGAAGACGAATAGGAAAAGGAAAATGGAGAAAAGAAGACTTGAGGAGCGGGAGCTCTTGATGAACGGGAGTCTGAAGCTCATCAGGAACGGTTGCGAGTGACTCATTACGGTCCAGTCAAAACCTCTGCCAAGAAGCTCTCCAAAAACTGCCCTAAATCACGCCGCGTACTTGGTCCCGACGTAAAATATGCGCAAATTATCCTTTCATCATCGCGAGAGGCGCCGTGCTGGATTAAAGACCAACCTCCGTGCCGGAGCAGATGTGATGCTGGAAGAAAGACTGTCGCTGTTGGGGGAGAGACTCACAGTTGGGGGAGAGACTTGCTGTTGGGGGAGAGACATGCTGTTGGGGGATAGACTCACTAATGGGGGGGAGAGACTCGCTGTTAGGGGAGAGACTCACAGTTGGGGGAGAGACTTGCTGTTGGGGGAGAGACTTGCTGTTGAGGGAGAGACTCGCTGTTGGGGGAGAGACATGCTGTCAGGGGAGAGACTCACAGTTGGGGGAGAGACTTGCTGTTGGGGGAGAGACTTGCTGTTGGGGGAGAGACTTGCTGTTGGGGGAGAGACTTGCTGTTGAGGGAGAGACTCGCTGTTGGGGGAGAGACTCGCTGTTGGGGGAGAGACTCGCTGTTGGGGGAGAGACTCGCTGTATGGCGATACAGTGACTACTCAGAGAAATACTGCACTGCTCAAAAAAATATCGCTTGACTCAAATAAATACTGTTTGGCTTAATGAAATTCTGCCCTGCTTAATGAAATACTCCGAAAGAGCAAAACTGTCGTTCAGAGAGAGACTGCCTTTGATGAAAGACAAAGACTGCCGTAGTTCAGAAAGTGACACCGCCATTGCTCACTGGAAGAAAGATTGCCGTGTTCAATGCGAGAGAGTGAGAGAGGTAGAGACTGGCTCTACTCAAAGAGAGAAAGATCTGTGCTAAGAAAGAGCAACTGCATGCAGTTGTTCAACGAAAGACAGTCACTGTAACAGCGATACAACTGTTCTGAATGCCTTCACTCCTGCTGAAGACGTTTCTCTCAGCTTTTGCGAGATATAGAAATGATACGTTAGCATTAATTGAACTTTCCTACGCGTAGCTTTCAACAAAGAAACAATGTAGCACACCGGGAAGAGAGAGAAAGAAACAAGTGTAATTAAAACTCATTTATAGGAGTGAAATTGTTTTTCTATTTGAATCAAAGCGAACGATCAACTGAATTTACTCAAAGGCATTTCATAAAATGAAATTACGTCTTTTCTATTGACTGCTACGATTATCACGGTAGACTCGCAGTGCTTCTTAACCTTGTTGCGGATACTGAACCCCACATCTTCTATACATTCATTTATCGAACCCTCCGTTGTTGGAAAATGAATGTATTTTTTTTCTTAAAATTTAAAACGTGTATGTAACTATATACTGTATTAGTGCACAAACTACCATTTCGAACCCAGGGGTTAGACTCACCGAACCCCTGGGGTTCGATCGAACCCAGGTTAAGAACCACTGCGTTAGAGGAAACAAGGTAGGGTCATTTCTTTGGGGCAAAATACACTTTTTGTTCGGCTAGCCAATAGAAAAGCTTTATTTTAAACAAACTTTATGACATCGAATTTCGAGTAGAGCATTTCTCGCCACTCTCTTACATTAACGACAGAAAAATAAATCGATAAATAAATAACACCATGGTCCATTAACTCCGCTTCTTAACGAGATTATTGAATTGATTTAATTAACGCTCGCTTAAATTGAATTCTATCGATGCAACTGCAGTGTACTAAATCGACTGTACCGCATACGTATTCTTGATGATGTCCCTGTAGCTACCAACTTCCCTAGTCTAACTTTTTCGCCGCCTCCATGCATAGTTTTCGCCGTCTTAATCACTTAAATAGCTTAGGCGGTGAAAACCATGCGTGCAGGCGGCGAAAAAGTTAGGCTGGGTAGGAGAAACAAGACATTTCCAACAGTGTTCTGGGTGCAGTGCTACCATGGACAAGTCTCGATTTTTCTCGTCTCTTTTTCGTGTCGCTTTTGGTTGTTCCATGGCAATAAACCATAATAATTCTCATGATTGCAAGTACTTTTTTGTATTATAATGGATGCAATTTCTCATAAATGTAACTTATTTAACAACCAGGAAATCTTTTTGGCTTGATTTCTTTTCTTCCTCTACTTAACATGAAGTTTCACTTACAAAAAGAAATAATCTACTTATTGTGTCAATAAAAAAGAGAAGCACGAATCCGTTACGTGAATAGAGATACAAAATGCACAACCAGAGTATCTTTGCTCAAGCAACCCCAAAACAGGGAAATACTTTTCAAGAACTCACCTTGGCTTGAGACCTAAAACCAAAAAATCTACACTGTAGAGTGGTGATAAGAAGTAAATTCCGTTCAGCAAAATAGTGTGTAATCAAGCATGTAATTTTGAGCAATATTCAGAAAAGTACTACGATAAATCAAGTTAGAGGCGTGGTGTTCATGGCAGGGTTGCCAAGCTGGCTTTTCCTAGCCAAGTTACTAACTAGGAACTGAACTAGGAACTAGGCCACTCTACTATGAGGTGAAATTATCACTTAATCCACTCTCCAGTTTTGACCTCTGATTTGTGGGTTAAGACACTCTGCATTTTTGCCCTTCAATTGTTACTCATATTATATCAATATTGAACCTCATAATTTCGACCGAGATTTACACTACACATTTAAATTATATCTCTGATGCATCAATACTTATTCATTAATTACTGTCTAGGCCAATGTTGACTAAATTGGTGATTTGAAAAGTTCTTAAAAGTTTTTTTATCAGTTCGCTCCTTGACCATTGACCTCAGTTTTTCATTGACCCATCCTCATACTCAAGTTGACATTTTTGTTGTTTTGGTGTATTTTTAGCACCATGCAAGTCCTTGAAGCAGGTACCCAATCAAACTAATACAATGGTCTTAAATAATGGATGAAAGATTTTTTCGATGAAACTACCCTGAATTTAAAAAAAGTAGTAGTAGAATATATAATTATTACCGACTACAAGCAAGCGACACTTGAAATACAAGCGTTTTTTGTGAATTGTAACCGTATAATGCCTCAGTGCTTGCGCGCGTTTTCGTACCTCATATGAAATAGACAAATATCATTTTGCTGCGAACTAGATTTCAATTTTAAAATATGAGTGAGCAATGCTTGAGCGAAGGTGATCGATTTCAATTTGACCAGAACCAATTCAAAATTCGATAAATAGCCGATGTTTCAGTTTCGTTGTGACATTTTTTGCAGCAATGCAGCATCTTTTTCTTCACTAAAAGTTTAAAAATGAATAAAATGCTTGTAAAATTAGTCATTTTATTCAAAAAGTAAAATATATAAAACATTTAAAACTTTTCGGAGACCAGCTCCGTCATCAGTTCCGTAAAATACAAAGTATAATCAATTTAGCGCAAGCATAAAAGCACGATCGACTCAACTATTTCTCAACGATCTGCCTACAAATTCAGTTACACGATACGCAGTAGACAACCCAATTCACTTAAACAATTCAGTTACACGATACGCAGTAGACAACCCAATTCCTCTAAGCAATTCAGTTACACGATACGCAGTAGACAACCCAATTCATCTAAGCAATTCAGTTACACGATACGCAGTAGACAACCCAATTCCTCTAAGCAATTCAGTTACACGATACGCAGTAGACAACCCAATTCATCTAAACAATTCAGTGACACGAGACGCAGTAGACAACCCAATTCACTTAAACAATTCAGTTACACGATACGCAGTAGACAACCCAATTCCTCTAAGCAATTCAGTTACACGATACGCAGTAGACAACCCAATTCCTCTAAACAATTCAGTTACACGATACGCAGTAGACAACCCAATTCACTTAAACAATTCAGTTACACGATACGCAGTAGACAACCCAATTCCTCTAAACAATTCAGTTACACGATACGCAGTAGACAACCCAATTCATCTAAGCAATTCAGTTACACGATACGCAGTAGACAACCCAATTCACTTAAACAATTCAGTTACACGATACGCAGTAGACAACCCAATTCCTCTAAGCAATTCAGTTACACGATACGCAGTAGACAACCCAATTCCTCTAAACAATTCAGTTACACGATACGCAGTAGACAACCCAATTCACTTAAACAATTCAGTTACACGATACGCAGTAGACAACCCAATTCCTCTAAACAATTCAGTTACACGATACGCAGTAGACAACCCAATTCATCTAAGCAATTCAGTTACACGATACGCAGTAGACAACCCAATTCCTCTAAACAACTCAGTTACACGATACGCAGTAGACAACCCAATTCATCTAAGCAATTCAGTTACACGATACGCAGTAGACAACCCAATTCCTCTAAACAATTCAGTTACACGATACGCAGTAGACAACCCAATTCCTCTAAACAATTCAGTTACACGATACGCAGTAGACAACCCAATTCCTCTAAACAATTCAGTTACACGATACGCAGTAGACAACCCAATTCCTCTAAACAATTCAGTTACACGATACGCAGTAGACAACCCAATTCATCTAAGCAATTCAGTTACACGATACGCAGTAGACAACCCAATTCCTCTAAGCAATTCAGTTACACGATACGCAGTAGACAACCCAATTCCTCTAAACAATTCAGTTACACGATACGCAGTAGCCAACCCAATTCCTCTAAGCAATTCAGTTACACGATACGCAGTAGACAACCCAATTCCTCTAAACAATTCAGTTACACGATACGCAGTAGACAACCCAATTCCTCTAAACAATTCAGTTACACGATACGCAGTAGACAACCCAATTCATCTAAGCCTTTCACGCGTTTTAGAAATATTCAATTAGCGGTCCACGGACCACCCTCTAAGGAAACTTACCTGACGCCCTCCGCTGAGCACCAACCCAATCCAAATATTTACCTAGCGGTTCCTTTTGCAGGCGTGCGCTGGAAGCAGCCCATTATTATACTATGAAGTTATTCAGCACTAAATAGCTCATTATTTGAGGACCCATTATCTTCGGAATTCCAGAAGCAGTCGTTAGAGAACACTCGTACAGCTGCCCAGAACACCTTGACATTGGCGCTTTACTTTTTCTTCGTTGTTCGGCACGTCGATGCAGGCGTTCGGGTCTCGAGTTAGGAGGTAATCAGTGAGTGGCTACTCAGTAGAGTGTTGACTCCGTGTTAGTTCTCTGCCTTTGTTGTTTAGAGCAATTGACTCGGGTATTTTTACGACCAGAGCTCTTTCCTGCGGATGGTTCGCCGCAGGTATACGCTCCTCATGCCTCTTCTGCAGTAATTATTGTTTTCCACTTCAATTGGTGCGCTCACTCGCTAGACAAACTGCTGCGGCTTCCAAAAAGATACTGATTGATTTTTGTTGTCAATGAAGTCTTAAATTCTCTAAAAAATGCTGATTGGGTTTCGTTTTGGAAACAGTTTTCAATACTGAAAAAGTAGCTAGATGATTTTTGGTGTTGATACAATATTCAGTGATCAAAAAGAGTCTGATTGAGATGTCGTGGTCGATGCACTCTTTAATACTCAAAAGATACGGATTGATTTATACTGTCGATGCAGTCAAATGTTTATTAATATGATGCATAATGATAGTTACCGATATAATCTTGAATGCTTATGGAAGGTAATTATGGATGTTATTCATCGATACCACACTTCAAATGCGTCATAGACTTCACATTAACGAACAGAATTTTGTACTTTTAAGAGCTGTGTACGAACAATACACGGCTGATCGACAGACTGAAATAGCTGCGGTAAACGGATTTAAAATTATGTGCTTTAACTAATATTCCCGAAATAAAGTTCTTTTCTTATCGTGAAAAAATTTTAAAAAGTTACACACTGCAGAAGCAGAGTAGATAAATCTTGCTAAATTGGCTATTCCACAGGATTGTTTAATGCCCATTAAAACCTGCAACTTTTTTCTTAAAATTCTTTTTACGGAGGATGAGTGCGTCTAATTTTTGTGCAACACTCAAGCAAAGCTGTTGTCGTAATGCAAACTCCTCGTTTTTTTAGCTCCGT
Source organism: Morinoia aosen (assembly GCA_030386875.1). NCBI lineage: Eukaryota > Metazoa > Arthropoda > Malacostraca > Amphipoda > Talitridae > Morinoia > Morinoia aosen. Next base: position 8,125,821 of record CM059559.1, on the reverse strand, counting down.
GGAAGAGGAAATTTGAGGACCATTCTTCTGTGGGCGTTATGTATACGAGCCGAGGATGAAATTTGCATTATGTATTAATTATTGCTGTCAGCTTGGTTTTACGCTGGTTCTTTTCGGCAATTAAGCGCTAAGTTGCGCACACTTAAAATGCGCCGAGCGCAGTTTAATGCGGCCAGAAGCAGGCGTCCGCTCCCTCTCGTATGGCATACGTCGTAAACTGAAAGTAAACTGGACCGTTCTTTGTACGGTATGTCCCTCAAAAACCCGAACCGATTATTTTTTTTCCCGTATCAGTAAAACCATCATAATCAGTAATACCTTTTCCACAGGTTAATTTTGAAGGATGATTTTGCTAGAAATTAAATGCTTATGGTAATTCATATGATAGTATTATTGATACGGGAAAATAAATACTCGGTTCGGGATTTTCTGGGACACATTGTATAATCGTAGTTTGTGATTGAAATCAACTAAAATGAGGTGTTATTACCTGGCTACAAAATAAACTCAAATTTTTTGTATTACCATATTGATAGGGGTCGAAATCAACTTTGAGTATGCGTTATTTCATCTGTTTGTGAAGTACACTGGACTATTCTTTGTAAAATAGTAGCTAGTGATGGATATCAACTAAAATTAAGTCCTGTTATTTGTTTTCAAAATAAACTCGAATTTTCTGTATTATCATTGACACTGGGTTAGTGGTCGAAATCAACTTTGAGAATGCGTTAGTTCACCAGTTTGTGAAGTAAACTCGGCTATTCTTTGTACAATCGTAGCTACTGAGTTTGTGATAGAAATCAACTAAAGTTAAGTGTTATTTTCTGTTTATAAAGTAAACTTAAGTTTTTTGTATTATTAGTGATACTGATTTAGTGTTTGCAATCGACTCAGAGCATACTCGTATGTTATGTCATCAGTTTGTAAAGCAAATTGAGATATTCTTTGTGCAAACGTAGTTATAGTTACTCCGTAGGTATCGCCGTTAACTAAAATTATGCGTTACTATAATATAATATTTATTACGCAAACTGGAGCATTCTTTTTAGTGTCATTGATCTGCATTATAGTCGGATTCTACCTATATAGTATCATTGATACCGAGTTAGTGTCTTAATCTTTGAATTATCATTGATGAGTTATAACATTGATAAGTTAGAAGTTAGTTAGAGTCGAAATTTTGTGGTTTCACAGAGTCGGAATCATTTGAAATAATGCGTTATTTTGTCTGTTCGTAAAGCATACCCGATCATTCTATGTAATAGCTAATGAGTTATGATCAAAACCTGCTTAAATAATGCGGTAATTCATCTGCTCGCAAGATAAATTTAACCATGCTTTGCAGTGTCATTTTCATTAAGTTACGACCGAAACCAACTAGAAAATCGCGTTATTTTGTCCGTTTGCAAAACAAACTTGAGCGTTTTTGCGATATTATTGTTATTGAGCTAGGAGCGAAACCAACTCAAAAAACGTTATTTTATTAGATAAAAAAGCAAATTGAATCATGTTTTTGATCATTATTGTCACTCCACCTCCATGTGACGCTCAATAAAAGGCATAGTTTTGCACTAAGATTTTTAAAACCACGAAAATAAAAAAAATGTAGTTTCTCCCACTTTTCGTCACTGGTTTTTGGATATAATACATAATAATACAATACAAGTCAATTTAAACTAACCTTCTCATTCAAGTTACTGTGTTTTACAATTGATTCATTGCTGAAGAAATAGACCTGTGTAACTATAGAGTAATACGGTCACCCTAAATACTCATTTTCTGAAATTTGAAAATAATTTTTGTCTTGGAATTAAGTTTAAGCTAAAGTGAGTGTAAGCCACGTGGTGCAGTGCGCTACTTAGCCAAGTCCACTTAGAAAACTTACATATCGCCATCTGCACCGTATATTTACTTAGAGAACTTAGGCTTTTATCTGCATAACAAGTCCGTTTAAAAAAACTTGCGCTGTCAACTACACCGCAAGTCTACTTTGAAGAACTTACGCTACCTTCTACACCGCATGTCAACTTAGAAGGACTTACGCTGCCATCTACACACTAAGTCTATTTAAGAGAACTTACGCTACCATCAACACCGCATGTCCACTTAGAAAAACTTACGCTGCCATCTACACACTAAGTGTATTTAAAAGAACTCACGCTACCATCTACACCGCAAGTCTACTCAGAAAAACTTACGCTGCCATCTACACACTAAGTCTATTTAAAAGAACTTACGCTACCATCTACACCGCAAGTCTACTCAGAAAAACTTACGCTGCCATCACACACTAAGTCTATTTAAAAGAACTTACGCTACCATCTACACCGCAAGTCTACTCAGAAGAACTCACGCTGCCATCTACACACTAAGTCTATTTAAAAGAACTTACGCTACCATCTACACCGCAAGCCTGCTCAGAAAAACTTACGCTGCCATCTACACACTAAGTCTATTCAAAAGAACTTACGCTACCATCTACACCGCAAGTTTACTCAGAAGAACTCACGCTGCCATCTACACACTAAGTCTATTTAAAAGAACTTACGCTACCATCTACACCGCAAGTCTGCTCAGAAAAACTTACGCTGCCATCTACACACTAAGTCTATTTAAAAGAACTTACGCTACCATCTACACCGCAAGTCTACTCAGAAGAACTTACGCTGCCATCACACACTAAGTCTATTTAGAAGAACTTACGCTACCATCTACACCGCAAGTCTACTCAGAAGAACTCACGCTGCCATCTACACACTAAGTCTGTTTAAAAGAACTTACGCTACCATCTACACCGCAAGTCTACTCAGAAAAACTTACGCTGCCATCTACACACTAAGTCTATTTAAAAGAACTTACGCTACCATCTACACCGCAAGTCTACTCAGAAGAACTCACGCTGCCATCTACACACTAAGTCTATTTAAAAGAACTCACGCTACCATCTACACCGCAAGTCTACTCAGAAAAACTTACGCTGCCATCTACACACTAAGTCTATTTAAAAGAACTTACGCTACCATCTACACCGCAAGTCTGCTCAGAAGAACTTACGCTGCCATCTACACACTAGGTCTATTCAAAAGAACTTACGCTACCATCTACACCGCAAGTCTACTCAGAAGAACTTACGCTGCCATCTACACACTAAGTCTATTTAAAAGAACTTACGCTACCATCTACACCGCAAGTCTACTCAGAAGAACTTACGCTGCCATCTACACACTAAGTCTATTTAAAAGAACTTACGCTACCATCTACACCGCAAGTCTACTCAGAAGAACTTACGCTGCCATCTACACACTAAGTCTATTTAAAAGAACTTACGCTACCATCTACACCGCAAGTCTACTCAGAAGAACTTACGCTGCCATCTACACACTAAGTCTATTTAAAAGAACTTACGCTACCATCTACACCGCAAGTCTACTCAGAAGAACTTACGCTGCCATCTACACACTAAGTCTATATAAAAGAACTTACGCTACCATCTACACCGCAAGTCTACTCAGAAGAACTTACGCTGCCATCTGTAGCGTAGGCTTTTGTCTTACCTTACCTCATGCACCAGCGTAAGCAACGACGTCGCCAACTGCCTGAAAATCCTGCCTTACCTCCGGAAAAAAATTAGTTTTTTGTCCTTCATCATTGTAATTCTGACAGTTGAAAAACAGCCAATGACAAGTTTTACTTAAAATTGGTGATATTCTAAAACTTGAAAACTTTCCTCTAAAATTCCACTGAACGACATACAGGACAAAACTTTTAAATTTTTAGCTATTGATTAAAAACTTCTTTAACTCTCAATACTGAGACAGCCACATTCGATTCTAAAGTTCTTCTACTTCATCTGAGACAAGCCTCAACTAATCCGGATGGAAATTAGTGCCAGTAAGCCTTAACTTGTATCAACCGAATTTCTGAATCTAATTTTTGTCCGTGGTAGTAGAGGTTCGCCACAGACGAGGTGGCACAACGCAAAGATCGATACGCACTTTCTGCGCTCATGAGAAATTTTCTGTGCTTATCTTGTTAAAAAGTCATTGACTCTCCAGTGAATGAAAAGATGCTGAACGAAAAATATATGCTTGAATTAACCCATCTTGCTAAAAACTTATTCACTATCTTGTCAATCACAAGATGCTACTCGAAGAAATATATCAAGAGAAATCGATGTGTATATAAAGCAGCTAGGTTGATTCTTTCTAAAATTCAAGTGTTTATTCTACATGTATATCCTGCACGTAATATAAAAAATATTCATAGAATCAAGAAAAAACGTTTCTGCAAAATACACCTTATCCACGCCAAATGCGCAAGAAAATGTTGATAATTACCTAACAATAATCCGAAGGGTCATTTTCAGATACAAACAGGCCACACAGCACAGCTGTGTGGAAGCTGTCATTCAAATTATGCTTGCTTCGTATCGAATGAACCTGGGCAATCTGTTGTATTTATGCCCAGTCCAAATCAGCGCTGCGGTTTGTTCCTTTGAGCTGGATCAACGGTCAATCACGTGATCCGGAGCCTGCTTCGATTTTGCTCGAGTCTATGTCATTTTTGTACTTTTTAGAAGAACAAGTACACACTCAAAGATATGTTTTACATGTGTGCTTTTTTCACTCATGTACGCTAATTGTCCACGTTTGAACTCATATGATCGACTATGCTCATTTTACTCGTTTATTATAATTATGTTCATGTTCTCTGTTTTTTATTCTCTGTATTTCTTAATTCAATAAGAATTGTTTAAATTACGTGCAGAACATACGTATAGAACATTCACTGAACTTTTAAAAAGCATCAACCAAGGTTCTTTACATACACATAGGTTTCTCTTCATAAATTTTTTTCGAGCAGCATCTTGTGATTCCAAGCTATAACATAGCTACAATTTGCCTTTTTCAACAACATTTTACTTACGTGACCCGACCCGAGAACGTACGTGACATGTTGAATGTTATTTCTGTATCCAAGTTACACTACAGCATAAATACAAAAGTTACGCAAACTACAGCATTACTAACAAAAAAATTTAATCCTTGCTTTACACAAGTATTAACTAATTTTATGACAATTATTTCAATTTCACCAATGTGAAAAAAAATATATCCCAAACACATTATAATTTTTCCAAACTTTTCCCTACCCAGAAATAAAAGCAAGCCAAGCTCACTTACTTTATAATTAAGTTCCATAGAATGGACAGGATTCTCCTGCGGTTTTTCGTGTTCAAGGCATGTAATCAACCTTCATTAGATGACCTAAAATTAGACGTATAGAACGTTGATAAAGTGATACCATTCTCACTGAACTAAAACTGAATACATGCTCATGTTTAGATAATTTAATCCGCTTGTCTGTTCCAAGAACGCGCGTTATGGCCCCAGATCGACCCAAGTCACGATCCTCGGATGACATCAAATTAGTCAAAGAAACCACATCGGCTCCGACGCCACGCATTGAACAAGCCAGATTATTCTGTTCAAGCCATTGTATGCAAACGTATACGTCGTCCAGGTGCGTGGAATGAAGCAACCAGATAATAAACGAGCGCAAGCAGCGAGAATAAACGTTCTCTCAAATTAGTGACGCCTAAATGTCTACTATTGTCCTTCGGAGATCGGCACAAACATTTCGTCCAAGAACGAAAAAAGGCAATCATTTAGCAATTACGACAGTGGCGAGTTCATTACCAAGGTTATTGGCTTAAACAATATGAAAATCAGCATTTGGACTTCATTCAATGATGATGATGATTACTGTGCTCAAAATGAAACAGTGCTTGAATATTTTTTTTTGGCTGCTGTGACCGGAAATCGTGGAAAAGTGTGGGTAAGATGATATTCTTCTTTCGCATACATCGGTAACACTCGACAATACACGTCGGAAAATACGTTTCTGCACAACAAATTCCGTAAGTAGTACAAGCTTGAGAGGTAACAAAATATGAAATATCGAGGCATTCCAGAACTGACATTTGTTGTTCTGTTCGGAAATGGAAACACTGTCGAAAGTCCTTCATTCATCATAATTTATGAGAGACGTGCGGCGACCATTTCATTTTCAAATTTCACGCCCAGCCCAAGAATGCCTAGGTAGTACGTTAAAAAATTATGAGGTGGTCTAAACTTCCACTGTGCGCTGAATGTTATTACGATAGATGCGGTAAAAAATCGAAGTATACTGGTAGCACACGCCTGCATTTCACCTGCATTTGATATGGTTTCCCTAGAGACATACAGTGAAGGTAAAATACGAGTAATACAACATGTTCATTAAGTCGCCAGATTCCACATTTCTAAACCACGTGAGATTATAAAAATTGCACAATATATATAAACATTAGTATAAAAAGGTTAATAATGTATCTAAAAGCCACAAATATTTAATAGAAAAACTATATATATATATAGGAACATGTATAATAAATACGGGAACTAAAGTTCACAGCACCTTTCAAGATATACATACATTAATACTTCCTTGCATAGCCGTTATTATATCAATTATGGCTTCGAGACATTTAGAGTAGTTCACTGCCAGCCTTCTACAAGTTTTGGGTGGAATCTTATTCCATTCTTCAATGCAAATTTTTTGGAGATCAGTGATACTGGGATCTCTCTTCTGAATCTTCAATTTAAATTCCATCTACAAGTTTTCCATCGGATTGATGTCCGGGGATTGACTTGGCCATTCTAAAATATTTATCTTCTTCATCCTCAACCATTCCTTGGTTTCGTTTGCAGTGTGCTTTAGATCGTTGTCTTGTTGGAAGATCCATTCACGCTTCAAGTTTAACAAACGAGCTGAAGGAAGGAGTTGCTTTTCAGCATTTCACGATATTTCCTTCAATGATGTGAAGTTTCAATGGTTCCTTCAATGATATGAAGTTTATGAGCTGAAACATCCCCACACCATGATTGAGCCCCCTCCATACTTAACAGTGAGTGCGGTGCACTTTGGTTTATACTCTTCGTTTTGTTGCCTCCACGCGTGGTTTGTCCTGTTTCTCTCAAATAGTTTGATTTTGGCTTTATCTGACTACAGTAATTAGTTCCAAAAATGCTGCTGGCTTGTTCAAATGATTGTTGGGATATTTCATACTGGCCTTGACGTGCTGTTTATGGAGAAGAGGTGTTCTACGAGGAGTGCGGGAGCAAAGATTTTCACGGCGTAGTGCCCTGCTGATCGTGTATTTGCTGGCTTCGATCCCAGATGCCTTGAGATCATCCTTCAATTCTTCACGAGTAGTTTGAGGCCTATGCACTACTGTTTGAACCAATTTTTGAACAACGCGGGCTTTAATCTTCCGTGAACGACCAGTTCGAGGCTTGCTGAAAGTCGTATTCCGGCATTTCAAGTGACGTATTATTGTTTCAACCGAGGTTATAGGAACACACAGTTATGAACACATCTTTCTATATCTCAAACCTTCATTATGGAGCTCCACAATACGTTCGCGAAGGTTTTGGCTGATGCCCTTATTCATGCCCATGCTTCCGATCTTTCAGAACTAGAGCTGCTCTACCAATGACACGTTATTGGACATGACTGCTGACAAAAATTCGGTGTCCAAATAGTAAAATGTATTAGAACATTTTGAAATCATCTTAAAATAATTTTGACGTTTAATATTGAGAAAAAAGTCGGGTATTGTAAACTTTTGTTCAGGTGTTCATTATAAATGTACCTATATATTTTTTTTATTAAGTATTTATGGGTTTTAGATGTATAATTAACCATTTATACTATTTTTATATGTAGCCCAATTTTCGTTATTGTATGTGATTTAGAAATGTGGAATCTGGCGATTTAACCTAAGTGTTGTATTATTCTGTCCCTCACTAGATGTAGCCGTTATAGGTCCAAGGCAATCTCAGCCGCTGTGGCTTCGCACATAGACTCACAGTTGAATTTTCTTCATTTGCAGCCTACGTAATCATTTGTAAGGTGCATCAAACGTAAGCTTAATTTTTTTTATCTCCTATCATTTGTAAGGTGCATTAAACGTAAGCTTAATTTTTAATGCGCGCTTTCTTGGGTGTCTCAGGCTATTTCAGGTTCAAATTTCGATGCTATACTGAAAACTTGCGCAGTTATTTCACCCCACAAGTCTCTCCCAAGAAAGTACCTTTGACTGCACATCGATCCCAGCCTAACGCCTAAACGACCCCACAGAGCCCCATACCTGAAACTTCATCTCTTCCTCTCAGCGCAAATGAAATGCTTATAAGCTGAGTAAATTGTTATTTCTCAGGTTAATCAGTACCTAAATATTTTTGTGACTTATGTCTAAGCCCAGAAAGAAGAGGGAGCCAATTCTCAGAGCTAATTAACCAAAGCAAAAGCGGAAGTTTAAAGCTCGTAACCCATTGAAGGATTAACGTGGATTAGTGAAGTAAAGTAGCCTTGGGAATATTTGAGATACTTTGAGCGGTCACCACATAAAGAAACTATTGAGAAGGTGTTAAGTGAGCCCCAATCTAGGCATTCCTATGGTTAGCGGTTACGTTTCTTCTTTTGTGCGAACTGTCACGGTAATGCAAAGTTTGCAGCGTTAAGGAGGGCTTGAGCGGCTCCTGAAATCCAATGACGAGAGTCTGTTCAATTGACACTCCATATGATTTTTGGCTTGATTCATGGAATTTGGTTTTTGATTAAATATCAATTAGAATTGGAAGACGATCGTGCAAAATCTTTAGGGGATTTTAGGTTAAATATCAATTAGAATTGAAAGACGGTTTTTCAAAAGTTGCGCTGAATTGTTCTGTACAAAAGTTGTGCTGTATCGTTCTGTACTAAAACTGTGTTGTATCTTGCTGTATAAAAGGTGTGCTGTATCTCGCTGCATCATATCTGTGGTGTATCTAAAGAGTTGTATAATTCTGTATCAACGTTGTGCTGTATCGTGCTGTATCTAAAGCTGTGCTGTATCGTGCTGTATCTAAAACTGTGCTGTATCGTGCTGTATCAAAGCTTCATCATGAGATATGCTGTATTGTTACGCTCGCAATCACTTCACAAACTTTGCAAGAGTTAATATCAACTGAAGCATTGAAAAAATTAGTGTTCATGATGTCATATAATTTGCTAAACCTTTGTTTAGTGCTACTCAAATTTTGCGTAGCTTAACTCTTGCACTCAACATCGAGTTTCTGCGGGATCAATTCCATTTTCCTTTAAATGATATCAGTATTCCATTCTCTTACCAATAAATTCACCATATCGTCAGTCTAGTATACAGTGGCTGCAAAATAATTACCCACGAAGAATTTTTAGGTAAAAAAACTTCATCAACATTTCGCCAAAATATTTGATCAATAAAAAAACCGGTGAACTCAATTCCTGTTCTTTTTCTTTTAATTAAAAGCACCCCAGACCTTCACACTATCCAGTCGTTCCACAGTTTAAGCCGTGCACCACAGGTTGTCTCCCCAGTCTAACTTTTTCGCTGGAGCATGCATGTTTTTCGCTGCCTAAGCGATTTAATTACTGGGGTGGCAAAAAACATGCATGCAGGTGGCGAAAAATTCAGACTAGGTAGCATCCTTTAATGTTGCTCATGTGAAGTTCATGCATTTCCACAAAACTTTAGCCGTTCAACATCCATGAAGATAGGCAACTTGACGACACGTTATTGAATTAGTTCTATAACTTCCAGCAGATGATGCTGAATCGTTCTCAAAGACTTCATGAGATAAAGAACAGCAGTATAAATATTTTTTGGTGGCCGACTGCTGTCATCGCACGATCTGACATTATTTCTCGTTTTAAGATTTTTTCATGCCAACGGATGTCTTCTTGGGAAACATAAAGCTCTGCTTTCATGAGGATACGGGGGGACAATGACGTGTCGTCAGTGATTAGGCATCATCTGCTAAAAGTAAATGAAACAATTTATTGATTCATTGCCCATCATCTAAACAAGTCTTTGAGGACAATGCAGCATGATCTGCTAGAAGCTATAGAAATAATTCAATGACGTGTCGTCAAGTTGCCTATCTTCATGGATGTTGAAACGGCTAAAATTTTTGGGAAATGCATGAACTTGACATAGCACTGTTAAAGGATGCTGTACGACCAGTGGTGCACGGCTGAAACTGTGAGACGAGCGTAGCGTATGCTTGTTTCGTACAATCAATGAGTGAAACGAGCGTAGCGTATGCTAATTTCGTACAATCAATGAGTGAAACGAGCGTAGCGTATGCTTATTTTGAACAATCAATGAGTGAAACGAGCGTAGCGTATGCTTATTTCGTACAATCAATGAGTGAAACGAGCGTAGCGTATGCTTATTTCGAACAATCAATGAGTGAAACGAGCGTAGCGTATGCTTATTTCGTGCAATCAATGACCATGCTTAATACCTCTACGTATGCGGTCGCATCCAGTACCATGTAAGAGGATGAGCGCATAAGTGTTTTCTTGCAATTTAACTTAAAAAGATAAATTTATCATTCTGGAAGTCGAATTATAAATACGTCACGTTTAATGGGTAAATGCGATTTTTATCAGTTCATCACACGTTAAGAAGCGAACAAAATTACTCATCATATTTACTAAAATACTCACTCTAAAAATTCGATATCACTGTCTATTTGTAAAAAGTAGTGATTCGATGTACGAACATCAACTGCAGAGTGAAAAATACAAAGTAAATTCGTTTAAAAGCAGTATGAAGCATTGAAGATCAACGCATTCTAAAATCACTTTTTCTGAGTTCCGGCTGCGTTCAGTGAAGCGTATAGCATCCCAGTCTAACTTTTTCGCCGCCTGCATGCTTGTTTTTCGCCGACCAAGTAATTAAATTGCTTGGGCAGCGAAAAACATGCATGCTCTGGCGAAAAGGTTGGACTGGGATGTTGGGGAACAATCGAACGAGCCTGGCTCTTATGAACTATGTTATCTCTAGCTTCCTCAGTTTTCCTATAGGCAGAAGAAGGAAAATCTATGCGTCAAATTCTAACAGATCTTTCATAAGGAAAATATAAAACTTTTGAGCACATTCATATTTAGAATGCGAGTGGGCTTCAAACACTTCTTTTGTGCTAGTCTAATTCAATGTGCTGACATAATAGAGTATGATTTTCATGGATACCCTAGAACTCAATGAAATTCTTCATAAGAACTAGCTATTTTCAAAATTTTCGTTATATTAGTGTTTTATTTTTAATGTAGGTCTTAGTCCAGTTCTAGTTCTACATTTCATTATCTCCATAACGAAACCCGACCACAAAATATACCCATGACTAATCATCCACCATCAATAACCTTTCTTTTTCTCCATCAGCTCACTTGCCAGTCACCTGTCCCTCTCCTGTGACCGAGGAATGAACACGAGTGGCAAAAAAATTGATCTGCCTTTTCAGAATGGAAAACATCTTCTAGATTCCTGGCATCTGAAAGTGTTTATTTGAGTTAATCCTAGGTGTTTGTGTAGCGTTTCAACTATTTGTTATACTAAGTTTCAACTATTTATTATACTAAGTATCAACTATTTATTATACTAAGTATCAACTATTTATTATACTAAGTTTCAACTATTTATTATACTAAGTTTCAACTATTTGTTATAGCAATTATTCACGATGGAAAATCAAGTGCTGCTTTGGTGTTCGCTGCTCCCCACCGTAGTAATCGAAGGTAAAAATTTAATTTACAAAATAAAAACCGGTGAATTTACCTAGGTGTTTGGATGGCAAAGCTGCGGTTCGACTCACTATAGGATGAAATGAAAATCAAAAACTGCTTTGGTGCCCATTGCTACCTGACATGTTAATTTGACAGAAACACCAAGCACACAGAATATATAGAACACAAGTGAATATGCCAAAGTGCTCGGGAGGTATGTAAAGCTGCATTTCTTCTTATTAGGATCGAAACATGATCAAGAACTGCATTGGTGTCCACTGTTTCCTGGCAAAAAAATTAGAGGGGAAAATTAAGCACACATAATATAAACTAGTGAGTTTGCAGGAGATTCAGCGAAATTGCGGTGACACATTGATTTTATCGCTATAAGAAAACCAGAATCCATTGCGCTCCTCACTGCCTGCAATGCGACCCATTGCACGGCAAAAACAAAGGGGTACTCTGCAAGTTAAGGATCGAGTTGCAATATCAATTCAAGACACAAATTACAATTCTAAGGATATAAACCAACTCAGCCACTTTTACCGCCGTTTTATATGCACGGTAATTCTTATAATACTTCAATATTCATAACGCATTCAAGGTCCTCATTCCAAAGAAAAACACTGTCATTCCAGAAGACAAATGATGTCTACACAATCCTATTTGGATGAGAGCCCATGGAGGTACTGCATGGCCGCACACAACCGGACCACAAAAGCTTGGGAAGAAATATCGGAGTTGGTTTTGAAATCCCTTGAAACAAAGCCAAGGTGGCGACCATTATTATTTTGAAAGAAAACTATCTGGCTAGTCCTCCGGCCTTGTTTTGTGAACTGTTCTTCCAGAGGCAGCTGGCGAGATTACGCAGTGGTGCAGTGCCACGAGAGGCAGCGCGAATAATGGAGAGCAGGAGCAAAAAAGGGAGGCGAGCGAAGAAGTCATTAGAAACTGATGCTCAGTAACACCTCTCACTGAACTCGTATTGTACGATAACAAAGTGATTTTAGCTTTTCATTTGCAGAGGTGCTAGAAACATCCGGCGAATTCTTGGATCACAAAGAGCACGTCATCTTTGATGCTCAGGGGGCGTTAGGACCTCCAGTCATTTTCTCTAATTGTCCTCATGTATCATTATTTATCCCAATTTTCACGCATACACTTAGCTGCATTATTTTCTCTATTCTTACCGAATGAAAACTTGTTTTTTGTTTCACTTTTTGCATCAGGTAAATGGTATATTTTGTTTCATTCTATAGCGTCTTATAAAAAGCCTTTTTTTTGTTTTGCTCTTTATGTAATCTGAAAATATATTTTCACTCCTTACATCTTTTAAAAACCTTTTGCATCATTCGTAGCGTATCATGAAAGCATACTTTGTTTCACTTATATCGTTCATGTGAAAAGTATGTTTTGTTTCACTTTTAGCGTCTTATGAACAGCTAATTTTGTTTCATTCGGAGCATCGTATGAAAAGCATATTTTGAATATCGCTGACACATTATCATTTAAAGTGTAAATACTTGCTTCATTTACCGTTTAAATTTATCGTTAACTCGTTTTTAATCAGAAATGAGAGGCAGTTGCCTCTGTTCACACAATAATTTTCGTAGAAATTTTTCCACTGCTTTGTTTCGGACTTCCATCAAAGCTCAGAATAACTTTTTTATACATTTTACCCAAGAGGGAATTGTAAATTTATGATGCTTAGTTCTGGAAAAAATTGAAAAATTGGTTTTACGCACATTGCAATATTTTCTTTTATTGGGTGTTTTCCCCTTCAGCATGTTTTTCATTCAGCAAGCTGATGCAAATCATTTGCAGCTCATAAAATATTAATTATTTTATCTTGAAAATTTTATATGCAAAACAATTGCATTCACAAAATGCCTACCTCCTTTAGAACTCGTCATACTCAGCTCTGATACATTCATTAATATGCAAGTCCATTACGAACAAGCCAAGTCCTTTATAAATTAAATGGCCAAGTCCACTGTAAAAGAACGTGCCAAGTGTAGTGCAAAATCAAGTTCCAAGTGCACTGTTAAGTCCATGGCAAAATATAAGTGACAAGTCTGCTGTAAGGTAATAATTCCGAGTCCACTGTAAAATAAAGATACCAAGAACACTATAAAATAAAAATGCCCAGACAGCAAAAAACATTCCGGTATCATGGGAAAAGGAATTTCAGAAAAAAGATGCAATATATTTTAAAGCAAACTTTGGACGATCAATTGGACAAGGATTTTACTCAAAAATTTTAAAACAGTGACAACTTTACTGCATCTTGATTTTTATATCATTTTCCATACTATACTTTGATAGTATTATCAATTTTAATCGATCCCGCTACGCTGAGATCAATGCATTTTAGTGCGGAGCAAACCTAAGGATGATAATATCTATTTTAATCCATCCCGCTTCACTGAAAACGACGCATTTTAGCAGGGAGCAAACCTAGTAAAAACCAAAAGACTATATCACCGACGCTTGGGCTGATCGAGAGCGAGCTCTCCTAACCTTCTAACTTCCTACACGGAAATCTGTGGCGAATCTCCCCTCTTATTAAATCAGTGAGGCAAAAATACCTCAGAAATTGTGTAAAAACAGGCGCTCTGGAGCTGATATCGAGGAGGCGGTTCGAGAGCCTCGATCGAGGGGAATGAAGAACGGGCTAAGAGATATTGATGATGAGGGATTACGCCTTCGAGGGAACCAAAAGAACTAGCACAAAGCTGCCTGGATAAACATAGATAAATGAGAGGTTTTACTCTAATGGTTACCTCGAGAAATTGATTCCATTTGCTAACCTTGCACAATTTCGAGCATGTCTTGAGCCTTTTAAGAACTAATGATCGTACAAGGCTATCTTTCAAAAGCTCTCCGAAGCTATGTGCTGGTCCGAGACTTTAGCGAGTAAAGCACTGAGTAGAATTGAGAAACGGCAATGAAATTCGTTCTAAAATGTAATCAAAATTCATCTTAAGAAATAGAGGGCGTTTCATTGTTGCCTATACTCGTCTATTATATTCGAGATGAATAGCTTATACACGCTTTCAAAAGTTATTTATTTTTTCGTAAAACCTCAAAAATTCATAGGTTGTTGCGGCAAATTCAAAGCGGTTTTAGTGAGTAACTTAACGTCAAAGGAAAGATAAACCTTACGAGTGGCTGACATCTTTTCAAATAGTGAAAATTTACCATTTTGAATGAAAATATCCAAATGTCTTTAGGATTCCATTAGGATTTTTGGAAGCTTATAACATGTTTTCTGGCGCCAAACATGATTTCGAATGGTGATCGTCTACCATTTTGAAGAAAAATATTCGAGTGCCTCAAGGACTTCATTAGGATTTTTCCCTGCAGCAACCACTCGAAGTTTCACGGACTAAAAAGCCTGGGTTTGGGCTGCCAAGATGTAGACCCGATAAGACCGACGTCGCAGGGACTAATCATGAAACAAAAGGCAACACGGAGGGTATCGCCCTATCGTAGTGCCTAGCAAACCACGCAAGTGTTTTAGGGAATGTCAGACCATAGCCACAAACGTCATTGTGATCCTCAAAAGAAATGATAACGATCGATCGTCAGGTCTGAACACTTCCAAAGAATACCTCAATGACTGATATCAAATAAGTGCTTTTGGTTTCCACGAACCGAACTTGCTTGACTTGAACCGAAACTGTCAGTCAAACGGCGTAGGCCGAAAGCACCGAGATAGCGAGTGTGAACTGATGGTACAGAACTCCCTGCCACGAGTACCCTGCCAGACTTGCTTTTTTTGACGCAATGCACCAAACTGCGGGCCTCCATGTGCGCAGTGGAAGAAATTTTCAGTTGATATAAGTAGCAAAAGTACACCAAACTTCATTTAGGCGTGCCTCCATGTGCGCACTGTATATGTGCGCACCTCCAACATATACCTCCAACACTGTATATGTGCCTCCATGTGTTGGTATAAGTAGCAAAAGCACACCAGACTTCTTTTGGACATGTCTCCACGTGCGTTCTGAAAAAGTTTTCAGCTGGTATGAGAAGCGAAAACTTGGGGTGAAAGCTTAACGATGTGATTGTTTTAAAGTCGTGCGCATGCCGGCACGTTGCGATGCATCATTGCATTTTGTATCATTTTCATAGATGCATCAAGTGGGCAAAAACTTTGTCAGTGGGAATGCAATGAAATCTTTTAACAACGAATACGGCAAAAAAAATTTCGAGCATGCTGGTTAGGAAATGACGTTGTCCAGCTGTAAAAAAAACGATTTATTACACAAAGATTTACATTTACTTTAATTAACATTTCTGGAGTTTAGCTATCCGAAACATTATTTTTTTTATTATACTTCAATTTTTATGAAACTAGAACAGTATATGTGAAATTGAATTTGGAACACATTTCACCGTATATATTTTTCTGATTTTCTTCTTTATTTTTCATAAAAAATGGAAACATCATGTTCATTAGAATATTAGAAGATCTGGAGTATTTATGGAATTGTGAAGTGTCGCTATTAGCGTATTTGCAGTATTACAATTATTTGAATCTGACTAATGTGTATTGTGTAAAATGTGGCTCCCTCATGCAATATAATGCTTCGGCTTTAAAATTTCGGTGTTCCAAATATTTTTTTAGACGAAGGTGTAATACTTTTGTTTCCGCAAGGAGGAAGAGCTTTTTTAAAGGAAGCCATCTTTCGATCCCTCAAATTTTGAAACTTATTTATTTTTATTTGCGCTTGGAACTTCCTGTGAAAGTGATCTGTAAACAATTGGATTAAGTTGATTAGGGGAGTTTTTCTTAAATATAGTCCGATTCTTATGAAACCTACGCACTTTCTATAAAATTAAATTTAAAACATACCTCAGTTACGGTATTTTTCAAATTTTCTTGCTATTTTTTGAAAAAAATCGTGGGGTAGTTAAACTCGAGAAATCCCCTATCATAATTGTGATTCCTGTAATCACATTGTACCTATCATACGAAGTAAATAATTTTAATTTGACTTTCCTCCAGGAATACTCCCATCAAACGTATGGACAACATTTGCTCTTGTTAACTAGCTTCAATATTCCTCTACAACCAGAAATCTTTAACAAATCCTGATGATCTGAGACAATTGTAATTAAGCTACTGTAAATACACTGATACATTTTTCATTCATATATAATTTTACTGTTAAAATTTAAGGACATATATTCATCCACTTTTTATCAAATTATAACTAGAGTTGATCAGCCATCGTGTTAGCAGACCATATGCGTATTGAACGCCGAAGATGTCCCCCGTCATTTGTCCTTTTTTAAAGAGTTTTTTATTTATTAGCCTGGAGTTCAGAAATTTTCGAATGAAAAGTTCCTTAGGTTTTCAGCTTATATTGTAAAAACTTGAGCAAAGCGAAAAGCGTGGTTCGTACAAGCTGGAAGCTTACGTCCATCGCAGGTTTGTAAAAAAAATACCTAAAGTGTACTCAAAAATTTTCCATCACTAGCTTGTCATGAATCTTCAAGCATTCATTCGACAGAAACGTCGAGGAAAAAACCGTGTAGGATATACAGTACGTAGCTCATGAGTATTTATCGTTGACTTCGAATTCCAAGCCTAAACACAAAGATTATACTCATCAAACATAAACAATATAGCTCTATCACACAGCTACGATTGGTGAGAGCTTAAATATGTGAGTTGTATTTATATCGCACTCATGCCGGCGTGTTCCGAAACGGCATTATTGCACCATCATGTATCATTGTCATAGATGTGTCACTGTCGTAAATGTTTCATTGTCATAGATGTGTCACTGTCGTAAATATTTTATTGTTACAGGTGTATCATTGTCGTAGATGTATCATTGTCATAGATGCATCAATGTCATACATGTATCATTGCCATAGATGTATCATTGTCATAGATGTATTATAGTCATTGATGTATCATTGTCATAGATGTATCATTGACATAGATGTATCATTGTCATAGATGTATCATTGTATAAATGCATCATTGTCATAGATGTATCATTTTCATAAATGTATTATAGTCATTGATGTATCTTGTCATAGATGCATCATTGTCATAGATGTATCATTGTCATAGATGTATCATTGTAGAAATGCATCATTGTCATAGATGTATCATTTTCATAAATGTATTATAGTCATTGATGTATCTTGTCATAGATGTATCATTGGCATGGATGTATCATTGTCATAGATGTATCAATGCCATAGATGTATCATTGTCATTGATGTATCATTGTCATAGATGTATCATTGTCATAGATGCATCATTATCATAGCCGCGTCGTTATCATGCATGGAAAACGTTCGACTCCTCAGCAGACTCATGTGCATTGAAACGATTGAGTTCTGTTCAGAAGTCACCGGTCAGTTCTCACAAAGCAGGAATGATCTTCATCAACAAACTGAAGTGGGGATTTCTACTGCCTCCTTCATAAAATGAGTATTTTCTAGCTTTTTACTCCATCCAAAGAGAAAAAGAAAATCAGTAAATGAATGTGCGAAACGGAAGAAATCAGTATATATGAGTACAAACGAAGGTGATCAGTAAGTGAAACTACAAAACGGAAGGAATTAGTAAATAGCAATCCAAAACGAAAGGAATCAGTAAATAAAAAGTGTAAATAAATCAGTAAAATTATTGAGTAAAAAGTAAATAGAAGAGCTAAAGATAGAAGGCTTCAGTAAATATACGTACAAAACGGGAGGAATTAGTAAATAAAAGTACTCAACGCTGACACCAAAAATCTTATTTTCACTAATTGTAGGCCGAATACAATGGAAAACTATGCTTATTTCCACCCAAGTCTTTCAAAAGTAATAGTAGTAGAAGTACAAAGGGTGACTTTTACAAAAATAGGATGGCATTGATCAAATTAAAAAATACCGCATTCGTCAATGTATTGGGGAGTTCTTTTCTTTATATTATTAAATTTATTCTCTCTCAAAGTTGGAGGTCACGTTTATGTTTCTTGTATCATCAGTATTTCATTCATGAAGAGCGTACAGAGCTTTGGTTAACCATAGGTGGGGTCCATATATGAGTTGCAGTTTTTGACGCCGCAAAATGCGTGGCTTTAGAGTCAATTCAGGTTTACAGTTAATTAAAGCTCTATAAAGATGATTCAGTTCGTAAGATGCTCAGCGACTAACCATTGAAAAGACTTTAGAGCACTGTTTCTAAGCGATATCACATTTAGCAGGATCTCTGCTTTATTTCATAGAAACGAGATACACGTTTTGTGTATTAATCTTCCTTCTTAGTTGGGCATAATGAAAGTGATTCGTTGAGCAAAGACATTTGGTTTTCTTGATAAAAATCCGCTTTTTCTAATTTAATCAAACTATAAATTAAAACTATTTTTAATTTTTAGGACTATTCTTTGATATGAGTTATATTTATTTATGCTGTTTGAAGTTCACCGCAATGTTACCATTACCTCTTTTACTTACTGTATAACTACTGTACTGTGAAATGTTGTTCTTTTTATCAACAATGACATAAAAAACTATGACATTTCTACCTTGCCCATTTCTACTTTCACAAGGGTATAATATAAGAGAGTAGTGTTTCATTTGACATTTGATGGACATTTCCTGCAATTTTGATTCGTGAATGATTTCAACATAGAAATAATTCACGCTTTGATTCAATTTTAGTCCATAATTACCTCCAGTCAATGAGAAAAAAGATCAGTTCCGGTAATTTACATCTGGTCGGAATGTCTTACAAAATTGAATATGAATAATAGTCAAGAAAAAATCTTGACCAATTCCTAAGGAAAAAATTCATCTTATAATTCTAAAGATGAGGGAAAACAATTTACTGTTTATTTAAAAAAACCTACTTAAAGTCAAATAAAGTTCATCAGTTCATATGCGTTGTTCCGACGGTATACCCTGATACCCAAAAATGAACAAACATTTCTTCAATTCATTAGAAAATCCTTCTCGGGATCAATTTCTGCACATCCCAAATTCTTCTCAAGAATTTTCACGACAAAACCTCAAGAGAACAAACTCAACTCAAGGTGCCCGATTTTATTAAAGACTGTGACGATGCAGAGACCGAAGTGCGGATTGCACTCACAGATTCCAGGACCGCATGCGGTTGTCACAGCACGGACACGAGTGCCATTGTCATGTGATAAATGACACCAAATTGCCGGGCTCTTCCATCTTCTTTGGATGACACGCAAGCCAGATGAATCGGCTATCATCCTCAAGCGGCCGGTAGTGGATGTCCGAGGATAAATTTGCATAGGAGATGAAATGGTGATCGGCGAGCCCTTGTTTACGGAGAGCGCGTGGCAGCCGCCTTCCGGAGATGCGGCCTCTCGCCGCCTCCGCCCCGCCGCTGGGGTCGGGATGTGCGGGGGCGTGGGCGGGTGCATGTGACTTTGGGTGCAGGTGATGTTTTTACGGTAGGTTCTCTAGTCGTCTTTTTGGGTTTTGTTACCTACTCAAAGTATTTGTATACAAATCTGTTAAGTTTAGCTTGTGACTTTGGGTGCGGGTGTTTGCCTGCGGGTGATGCTTTTACGGTAGGTTCTCTAGTCGTCTTTTCGGGTTCTATTCTTACTCAAAGTATTTGTATACAAATCTGTTAAGTGTAAATTATTTGCTATGAGTATTAACGAACCTGCTGAGTTTTGATTAGCTACTCATAGTATTTATTTACAAACCTGCCGAGTTTTTATTATCTGCTCAGTGTTTTAACAAACCTGCCAAGTTTCAATTA
The DNA here is from genome assembly GCA_030386875.1 of Morinoia aosen. Classification (NCBI taxonomy): domain Eukaryota; kingdom Metazoa; phylum Arthropoda; class Malacostraca; order Amphipoda; family Talitridae; genus Morinoia; species Morinoia aosen. The sequence continues at coordinate 8,105,426 of CM059559.1, read as the reverse complement.
CCTACTCAGAACATTTACCTAAGAAAAAAGTTTCTGTTGTTCACTCAGTGCAAATACTCGCATAAAATTCAATGGCAAAGAAGTCATCCCTCGGCAGGCGAGCTCATCTCTTGATAATTTCTGGACCTCTGCTCTGGTGCGTCATGCACGAGCCGGCCTCAATACATCCACTCGTCTCATGGGAGGAGTCTAACGCCTGCTGACTAGAGCACAGGAAGTTGGAAATTATTTCCAAAATCTAGAATTCAAAATTTAAAAATTACAGAAGGGTTTCTTCTATAAAAGCGTGATTGTAAGTTTATGCAACGGCGCTGCGAGTTGCGGTGTGTAGCGTTAACGAACACAGTGAGATTCCCGCTACGTTCTCTTTGAAGCCGCAGCTACTTCACCATTTGTGAACTGTTAAATCTACCCACAGAAAAACAATTTACTTATTCCGAGCTTGTTAAATTGTAGGGCGTCTCAGCGTTACCTTAACTCCTTCTCCCCTCTCCTGTCTGTTCTCTGATGGCTGCCAACAATAGAAATCCATTCTACTTCAGATAGAAGTAAAAATTACTCGTATGTAAAATCACAGTCATATCAGTACGTTCACCGTGATTTTGAAGAGTGTTGGGGAACAGCCTAATTATTGGGTGATTATGCACAATTATTGAGTGATTATGCATAATTATTGTGTGATTATGCATAATTATTGGGTGATTATGCATAATTATTGGGGGATTATGCATAATTATTGGGTTATTATGCATAATTATTGGGTGATTATGCACAATTATTGAGTGATTATGCCTAATTATTGGGTGATTATGCATAATTATTGGGTGATTATGCATAATTATTGAGTGATTATGCATAATTATTGGGCGATTCTGCATAATTATTGGGTGATTATGCATAATTATTGTGTGATTATGCATAATTATTGAGTGATTATGCATAATTATTGGGTGATTATGCATAATCATTGGTTGATTATGCATAATTATTGAGTGATTATGCATAATTATTGAGTGATTATGCATAATTATTGGATGATTATGCATAATTATTGGGTGATGATGCATAATTATTGGGTGATTATGCTTAATTATTGGGTTATTATGAATAATTATTGGGTTATTAGGCATAATTATTGGATGATTATGCATAATTATTGAGTGATTAGGCATAATTATTGGGTGATTATGCATAATTATTGGGTTATTATGCATAATTATTGGATGATTATGCATAATTATTGAGTGATTATGCATAATTATTGGATGAATATGCATAATTATTGGGTGATTATGCATAATTATTGTATGATTATGCATAATTATTGAGTGATTATGCATAATTATTGAGTGATTATGCAAAATTATTGGGTGATTATGCATAATTATTGGGTTATTATGCATAATTATTGAGTGATTATGCATAATCATTGGGTGATTATGTGTAATTATTGGGTGATTATGCATAGCTATTGAGTGATTATGCATACTTATTGGGTGATTATGCATAATTATTGGGTGATTATGCATAATTATTGGGTTATTATGCATAATTATTAAGTGATTATGCATAATTTTTGGGTGATTATGCGTAATTATTGGGTGATTATGCATAGTTATTGATTGATTATGCATACCTATTGGGTGATTATGCATAATTATTGGGTGATTATGCATAATTATTGAGTGATTGTGCAGCAGCACATCATCATCACTTCTTTGTACCCAGATCCTCTAAATCAAAATTATAACTGAAATTTTTACTTTGGGAAAAAATCCTACACTTCTTTTAAAAATAACCTAGTCACCAGTTCGAAAATTTTACCCAAATTTTTTCTTTGGAAAGAATCAACCAAATTCTTCATTTCGGATAAAATATCCCAAATCCTCCATTTATGAAAAATATCCAAAATCCACCACTTTGAAAAAAAATAACCCAAATCCTTCATTTCTGAGAAAATATCCCAAATCCTTAACTTCTAAAAAACATCCCCAATCCTCCACTTTTGAAAAAAATAACTCAAATCCTCCATTTCTGAGAAAATATCCCAAATCCTTAACTTCTAAAAAAATATTCCAAATCCTCCACTTTGGAAAAAAATAACCCAAATCCTCAATTTCTGAGAAAATATCCCAAATCCTCAACTTCTAAAAAAACAACCCTAATCCCCACTTCTAAAAATATAACCCAAATCCTCCACTTTTCGAAAAATAACCAAAATCCTCTGCCTCGAAAAAAATTCAAATTTTCACACTTCCCTTGAGACATCGCTTATAGAACTTCTCCATCATAGTCAGGATTGTCCTTTATAGCACTGCCACACAAATTCGACAATTTGCGATAATACACTTCGTCTTTTTACCTCGCGGTATTCCTAACGGTTAGCAGGGTCTTTCGATAACGAAAATAGAGGACGTAAGCTTGGAAAAATAAAATCTAATTTAAGCTGAGGGTAATTAAATTTAGTTCCAATTAAATTTAGTCTCAGAAGTCAATTACATTTCGCTCCTGGAAAAAATAGAAATAAACAGAGTTTGTGCCACAATAACCACTGCAGGGAAATGAGATCTTCCATTCGCTTCGGATAGACTATTTTACATTTACTTTTACATGTTTGCACTCATAATTATCCATACTTACATACACACTTATCAATAAAAACAATATACTTGTATATTTATATGTGGTCACAAAAACACAATGTAGGCGCTAAGCTCATGCTACATAAGTGCTGGTCTGTTTAGAACAATGCGGGTATCAAAATTTTTCGTGTTACAAGCCTGGTCTAAGAGACATCACTACTTTCAATATTCATCAATTTGCATGGGCTAATTGATTGAACAAACAAGGATTTAAAAAAAATCGTATTTCTGTCGTTTAGGTAAAATAGCTGGATCTTATTTTTAACCTTGCATTGGCTAGTCGATTAAACAAACAAAGATTTTGAAAAAAATCGTAGATGTGTCGCCTAGGTAAAATAGCTGGATCTTATTTTTAATCTTGCATGGGATAGTCTATTAAACGAACAAAGATTTTTAAAAAAATCGTATATGTGTCGCCTAGGTAAAATAATTGGATCTTATTTTCAATCTTAGAAGCTTACGATTCCACAAGATGAACTCGAGCATCAACTGTTCGACTGTCTGTCGAAGTGTTTTCTCTATCGTACAAAACGGAAATGCTTTCGTGAAATTTGTTGTTCGCGAATAATTCGTGTTGGTAAATTAAAAAACGATATTACAACACCTATAAAAACCATACATGTCCAAACGAACGTAATTTTTCTCACCCTCAAATGATTCCCATAAATTTCTGTGCAGCCATCAAATGACAAATAGTAAGGATTTAAAACACAGAGGTCGCTAACTGAGCAGGTTGTCCTAACATAAACACGTAAATTAATAACCAAAGAAGCTCAAAATAGTTGAAGTAAAGTATTGACGCCATGCCCTATAATGTTCCCAACTATGACCCAAGACTGAATGGGAATAATTTTTTTAGCTTCATCAACCTGTTACTTTCTGACACATTTGGCAGCCGAGAGTAAAGCACTCCGAATGACGTTTGTCATGAGAAAAAAAAACAGATTTAGATACGGACAGAAAAGTATTAAAGCCGAAAGCGATAATACACTTCGATAAGGAGATGTTGCTTTCATCAGTGGTGTTGGTTAGTCCTAACCAACCCATTTTCTTGTACCTTACTGAATAAAAGACCTGAGAATACGAGATGAGAATAACACGGAGACTGGAAATTAGTCTATCGATGTAACAGGCAATGTGAGTTTAGGCGGCCGTTGTTTTTAAACAGGGCAGATGATCATCAGGGCAGGTCTGTTATCGGAAGACCGTGTAGCGGTGACAATGTTATCCGAAGACAACCTCCACGTCTTCTCGACGCCTAGAGCCGCCACCGAACTTATCGTGTCTCGACATCAGAAAACACCTTTTACACATTCTCCTAACAAGACTTTTAGTCGAGGCGCTGAGTGGAGAACAGTGTAGTGGTCTTTCGTAAGTCCTCTTAACTAGCGATATCAGGCCGCTGTAATGACTCCCATAATATCCGACATGGCCCGGAATGGTCTAAGTTACCTTCAGTTACCAATAAATAAGCCGCGTCGCAGCCCAACCGAACCCTTTGCCAGGTCGTCGTGTCAATGCACGCTTCAACTCCCGATGCAATATTTGGGTTGTGTGTGTTCACTCGGTGTTTAATATACAGTTATTCTCCTTGGAAATTTAATTCAGGTTTGAGAAGTTTCAAGCTCTCAATGTCTGAAAAAAAATCTAGATTCCACTGCATTTCTCAACCCGTTGAGACTCGCATATTTCTGACACTATAGTTACTCAACGATCAAGCCATTAACAATGTTTTTATATACTTATATAGGTAATTTTCCATTTAAATGCTAAAATACAGATAATAAAAAAAATAAAACAAAAAAGCCCTCTTAATTGCAGTTTACACCAACTTTGCTCTAAGGCAGGTTTTGCTTCATCAGTTTTTGCCGACTCTTCGTCTCTGATCTCCACAAACACTAAATCATTGCTAATATTGTTTTCTGACAGATACTAAATATATGCTTGTATCTTTCTTGTAACAATGTACATGCTCGTGGTAAATGCCGCTGTCAAATCTTCCCCCTTTTATTTATCACAGTACGCTAAATATGATCTATATATCTAATATATTTTAAAGGCTCTCAAAATGCGCTGTCCTTTCACAATATTTTCGGCCCATTTGCAAGAAATTTAGCAGATTACGGGCGTTGTGTTGGTTCGTTGCACTTTCTAGGGCGTAGAGTTACGTGTGCTTGCAGAATCGTTTTAGCACGATGGGCTGAAGTTTTAAAGCTCTGGAACTAATCTGTGATTCTGATGGTTATGAATAAGGGTTCATTTACAAAATTGTAAGTCTAACTGGATTTTATATTTTGATAAACGAGGAATATTTGTATTTTTGTCATATGTTATGACAGCCGTTCATTTCAAGGAATTACCATTCAACGAAAAGTAATTTTTTCCTTCGGTCACAATTTCTAGAATTTCTACCCGAACTTTTAGTGTTACTTGCACTATATGTCGAGTTACTTTCTTTACTCGTCTTCCGACTTCTACTGATCCTTTTAGTGTTACTCAATCCCCCAAACTATAAATCCAGGAAGTCTGTCAGCTCACTCATGAACATATAATTCTCCAAGAAAGCAGCTCGGAAAAATTTACCTCCAGCTAATAAATACGAAAAAACCGCTGCTGTATTCTCAATGTCGCAACTTTTCCGATAGCAGTAATTATTCTTTGAGAAGTTCCCTTGTTAAACGGAAATTTACATTTCTCAAATCAATTGTAAAAATAAAATTAACCCATGAGATGGAACCGTAAAAGCTATATTTCTTTATACATGGTGGGCCAGAAATAACTGACCCTTTTAATTTGCTAATAAAACTAAAACTTTGATTCATTTGAAAGAATAACATTTTATGGTTTATTTCAGTATCCTATTTACCCAGCTAGCAAATTAAAAGGATCAGTTGCTTCTGGTCCACCCTGTATGTGCAACCAATTCCATGTACAAGAGCGTTGGTTTCAGAATATGAATACGTTGCTCTCGTATTTGCTGAACTGCGAATGAGATTCTGCGCGATGTGTGAGTGAATTGATGACGTTGTGGGACTGGTCTGTAGTCTGCAGCGGCGAATGGCAAGTAAAGGCCACTAAACGTTTAATTTTATTAGCGATGTAGTTCAAAAACTTTCATAGATGGGAATCTAAAGCTGGGAAATTTTTGCTTTATAATACAAAAAGAGGATTGCATAAACGAAATTCAACAGTTTTAATAGCATTTTTTTCCAAAATATGAATGGAGATTAGCTTTGAGCAAATATTTGGATGTTAAATCATACACACAATTTATGTACATGACCTTTGATACATAAAACAATATATGCATTCTACTTTTGATACATATATACAATATATGTGTGTGTCCTATGATACATGCAAGCAAGTATCTCGAAATACTACTCATATCAAGCAAAAATCGTTCCCTATATCAATTCAGAAAGCATTGGAAGGGCTTAACTGACAGCTGAACAACCACTAGCAACAAAGACCCTACGTTTTGTAAAGAAATCTGCGAAAAATCTCGATAAAAATTAAGAGCTAAATACAGTGATGATGGTGAAAAATTAAAGAAATGAAAGCATCAAACATTTAACAAAACCAAATGAAAAAGTGCAGTGCTCGAAACAAACTCAACTAAAAAAGCGCGTTGGCATACCCGCAATATATAACATAGAAAACATGAAAATGAACAGAACCGCCGCACAATTCAAAAACGTCCTGAAAATGAACAGAAACTGCTCACAAATCACCTTGTTTTTTGAGGGAAGGAAATTCATGCACCAGCGATCGCACGATGTCCCATAAGACCGAACGCGTAGGGCGGGAGAAATGAAAAGGATAAACACGAACGAGGAGCGTAAGACTCTCCCCACAGTGCGCTGTCAAGACTGCATTACGCGCACCTCCTCTCACGTTACACGCACACCTGTTGCTCGCGTTCATCGAACATGACAATAGATTAACGCACGCACTACACAGCGACGGAATACATGAGTGGCACGTGAATATTTGACGGGACTAGTTCGTCATGAGCAGTGGTAGATGCTCAAAAATTCAGGCGCCCATTGTGAGGGACGACATGAGGACGTGTTCAGAACTTGTCGAGAACATGTGTAGGGAAAAGAGTTTCACGAATAGAATTAACGACTTTTATTTGAGTATATTTTTTGGTTCGTTTCATGAAGTTAGTTACGAATCATATGGTTATCTATAAATAAGGGTTTGGGTACATTTTTAGATGCAAAACATTCCGGAAAGCAAATTCGTTCGAAATTAATTCATCAAAAATTTACAAGCCCAGAGAAACTCATCAGGCGCAACGAACAACAGCCCAATTTGGGTAACAAATGAAACTGCTCATCTACGTAGTGCCTTGAAATGAGCATCACTATAGGAGCATGGAATGTATATTGGTGAAGTAGCGTGAAATTCACGAATAGGGTAGTACTGAAGTAGTGTGAAATTCACGGATAGGGTAGTACTAAAGTAGTGTGAAATTCACGAATAGGGTAGTACAAAAGTAGAGTAAAATTCACGGATAGGGTAGTACTAAAGTAGTGGAAAATTCACGGATAGGGCAGTACAAAAGTAGTGTGAAATTCACAAATAGGGTAGTACAAAAGTAAAGTAAAATCCACGGATAGGGTAGTACTAAAGTAGTGTGAAATTCACGGATAGAGTAGTACAAAAGTAAAGTAAAATCCACGGATAGGGCAGTACTAAAGTAGTGTGAAATTCACGGATAGAGTAGTACAAAAGTAAAGTAAAATCCACGTATAGGGCAGTACTAAAGTAGCGTGAAATTCACGGATAGAGTAGTACAAAAGTAAAGTAAAATCCACGGATAGGGCAGTACTAAAGTAGTGTGAAATTCACAAATAGGGTAGTACAAAAGTAAAGTAAAATCCACGGATAGGGTAGTACTAAAGTAGTGTGAAATTCACAAATAGGGTAGTACAAAAGTAAAGTAAAATCCACGGATAGGGTAGTACTAAAGTAGTGTGAAATTCACGGATAGAGTAGTACAAAAGTAAAGTAAAATCCACGGATAGGGCAGTACTAAAGTAGTGTGAAATTCACAAGTAGGGTAGTACAAAAGTAAAGTAAAATCCACGGATAGGGTAGTACTAAAGTAGTGTGAAATTCACGGATAGAGTAGTACAAAAGTAAAGTAAAATTCACGGATAGGGTAGTACAAAAGTAGTATGAAATTCACGGATAAGGTAATTGGGGGCTACGGCTATGAATGGAAGTAAATAACTAGTAGCTTGAAATGAGCATTACTATAATACATGAGATGTGCGTCGCTATAATATTTAGAAAATAATGAGTATGAATTCAATGCACTAAGCAGCGCCAAAGCTTCAGCATAAATACCGAAGGAGAGCTAGGTCTCGCATTTTATTCGTAAAGAAAAGTCATATGTTAAAATATTGTGTAATATTCTTGATGCAGTTTTGTGTTCTCGTAAAATGAAGCTGCTCTCTTCCTAGAGTGAAAGATTTTAGAGCATAGTTTTATTCACGAATACATTTCATTGCACAACAATGCTCATTAGGTACAAATTAATTATTAAATTTTATTTTGTGTTCTTATCCCCAGTACCTAGCATTTGGTATTAAGTCAAGGCTCCTATCATTGTGGGTTAAATTAGAGCACTTAAAACTAAAAACTAAGTTAAGGTGCGCAGCATTGCATTCATAGTTAAACCACTTACTATTGAATACTAAAGCACCTAATATTTTGAACTTTCAAAACATAAATTCTTCCACAAATCATAGCATCTCTATCACCTTAATTGCGAATGAGCGAGTTAATCTCCTTGTTCAAGAGGCATCGTTCACGATATATTCATTGGACAAGCGATTCCGCTTTCCAAAACCTCTTTGTGTAATTTGACCGTTAGTCTTTCGCATCAACAAACATTTCGTTATTTATATTATTCTGTAAGACGCTTTTAAACGCCTTTACTTTCTCAAGGTTGTCTCGGTTCGATGCTGAGCATATTTTTACAGAGGTTCCAAAGGAGCTTCATTATTCACCCACACCAAGAGCGAAGATAGGCAGTTTTCTCAAGGATGATGCTTGTCTAACTCATTCCCCAGCTTTCTTTCCCGATGCCAAAGCAAACAGGAGCTGCGAAATGGCTGTATAGTCTTGGTCCTGCTCTTGTGTTCTCGTACGAATACGCTGGTGGAGCTGCTCGTAAACCCTTTTCACAATATCAACCAGACAAATTCATCCAAACATTGAGTGGCAGTTTGTTTTCCGTTTAAAATTTAAGCTGCAGTGGACGATTCTGTGGACTAAACGTAAAGTAACGAGCTCATTTTTGTTCAAGTTGTTGAGATTGCTGATTACGAATCAAAATTTAAACAAGAAAAATTTTTCCTACTTCTTCGCTCTCAAGAAGTCCTTGCTCAATTATATATTATTCAATCGTTATGCATGAACCAATGTACACCCTAACATTTACTTGAAGATTTTTCAGCTTCCAACACCGCCTGAACTAGACTGAATAATCGGTTATCAAGTGCCTTAACACATGGTGAATTGACTCCAGCTGGTGGTTGGTGACGCTTATGTCTTTCTAAGAGCCACTAACGCATATCAAGGGCTCACGAAGGAAAAACATTTTAAATACTTAATAAAAATAATTGCGATAAGTTCTCTTATGATGTTAATTTGGTTAACAAGAGTGTTACCATGATCATGGTATCGAATTTGGTAACGCTTTTTTCTTAAAGGTCACTAACGTGAATCGAGGGCTAATGAAGGAAAAAATATGTTTAAAGTTGAATAATAATGATATATTGTAGGTCACCTTAAGATTTTACTTTAAGAAATATGAATATTGTACTGATTGTGGTACAAATGCAAAGTCGACGTGCTAATTTTTATTGATCCTGAAGTATTCAGAACCAATTTCTATCCCGTATTTGATTCAAAACTTGTTGAGCGCTAGAATTTCCAAGTAAATTTCCTGAGAAAATAAAAAACAGGGAAAATAGGCAAAATAAAATAAAAATTCACCGCACGAAGCTTATACATATTACCGTGTATGGATTGTTTACCGTGCAGGCAGTCGTTTCTCCGACATCGATTCGTGGCTCATTTGGAAAGCACTGTTTACCTTAAGTTTGTCTGAGTCTAGTATACAGGTGGCAAAGTATTAGAGTACATATATCCAACCCATTTTCAAGACAATTGTTTGAAACATTTGCTCTCTACTTATTCTGATTCATTCTCATGAGGAAGGAAATACGTTTTACAAAGCAGGCGCACCAATCAACTGAGAAAACATACCCCAGTCTAACTTTTTCGCAGCCTGCAAGCATGTTTTTCGCAGCCTAAGCGGTGAAATCGCTTGGGCGGCGAAAAACATGCCTTCAGGCGGCGAAAAAGTTAGATTGGGACGTCGTCTTCAATAACACGACTCAACTGACCTATATTAATGCCATCACATATTGAGTTACCGAACGCTGAAGATGATGCGAAATGTTGATGCTCAACAATTTCACAACGAAACGGTTTTGAAACAGTTATGTTTATACCAAAAATGTTGCGGTTTTCTAAATGTGTTCATTACCAGAACCAGAATATCAAACGGAATAAAAAGGGAAATTCCGATTCTGGTTTGCCTAAATAACCATGGTTTGAGTCGTATTCATCCCTAACTCGGACGTCCATATAATTCCACATGCAAACACAAATATAATATAATAGTCTTACAAATATAATAGTCCCAACATGAACACGTTTTTTGAGACCAAAGTGAAGAAACAGAATTATCCTCATTAATTCTGATATCTTAAATAATGTTAACCGATTACAACTTCTTAATGACCAATAAATGTAAGCTTCAGGTTCACACAAGCTTGGAAATTGGGCCCAAATTCCGCAGCACTTGCCTGAGAATATCTGAAGCCGATGTCTTGAGAAGATTTCAATACATTTTCCCACCTCTGTCAGCGTTGGTAGTGAGCTCGAAGTAAAGCAATCTGTTCCAACTAATGCCTACACATTGACTGATGTAAGGTCTGCCGCTGCTGTGAAGCCTGAAATGCTTCTTGTGGAACTGATGCATCTTTTATTGATGACGCTGCCTAAAGTGTTGCTTCAGAAGTGCTGTCTAAACCTCGGTGTTTGCGTCTCCCTTTCTGCTGATGATGAACGGGTTTTTTCTTGGCAGGAGATGGCCCATACAAGTGAAGGAATGAGGACGAGCTGCGGAAGGTATTATTTTGCCGTTTTTGCTAGTTGTAAGTGACATATAGAAGTAACATGAAACATTAGAAAATTTTTCTTCTATTATTCATTGTATCAAACGATACACTCTTAATCAATGCATCATTGAATTTGAAATATAGTCTAAAACTGGACTCCGCCGGTGTATTTTCGTTGTGAACATCAAATAAAATTTATTCAGTATCCATCAATCTTTTTGAAGGAAAATGTCAGAAAACGTCTTCACTTTTAAGTTGATTTTAGGAATTCCGGTTCACATTTTTGGAAAAATTTAGATGCAAATGTAAATGAAATTTAGTTCTGGAACCTCCGTCTCATTGGCGGCCCACGAAGTAAAGTAAATGTAAAATAATTATTTTAGTGAAGTATCATGAGAGCGCGGTCAATTAAACACGTTTGGCTAAAATTCAAGAAAACATGCATGATTTATTTTAGGTCGGTTAGCGTTGGCAAAGCGAAAGACATTTTTTTGCCTGAGATTGTGTCAGAATAAACGTCGACTGACTGACTGATGAACTTCGCTATTACGACAGGCAAATTAATCAGTCAAAACTAATTAACTGTGAACTATGTGAGCAACGGGTCAACTATGTGAGCAACGGCTCAACTATGTGAGCAACGGGTCAACTATGTGAGCAACGGGTCAACTATGTGAGCAACGGCTCAACTATGTGAGCAACGGGTCAACTATGTGAGCAACGGGTCAACTATGTGAGCAACGGCTGAACTATGTGAGCAACGGGTCAACTATGTGAGCAACGGGTCAACTATGTGAGCAACGGGTCAACTATGTGAGCAACGGCTCAACTATGTGAGCAACGGCTCAACTATGTGAGCAACGAGTCAACTATGTGAGCAACGAGTCAACTATGTGAACAACGGGTTGACTATAAGTGGAAAAAATCAACTCTATGTGTGTGAGAGATAGAGCTAGCTAGCTCATTAATACATTCAGATTTTCTTAATTGATATAAACTATTAACTAATAAAAACTACACTTCAGGACAAATTTTAGTTCACACGTTATTTAGTGGGAAATAGCTTGATGTAACTTGGGCATGAATATACAGACATTACAGATTTCTGAGTAATAATAATGAATAATAATAATAATGAAGGCATCTACGGATGCTTTATTTCCAATTTCAAGCCTGATACATATCACCTTATACATTGGATTTTCAAATGCCTTATAACTAACGCCAGGACGCCATTACGCTTTCCCCCGGTCAAGACCGGTGCCCATTTCAGACACCTGGGTAGAGTGGGGTATTGTGCTTGGAATTTTTCCCCTATACCCAACAGAGAAAATCGCCACCAGCGCCGGGACTCGAACTAGGGTCTGCCTGGACGGAGGCAAGTTCGCTAGTCTCACGACAGGACGAGCACTTATAGTAAGCACTTATGAAGCTTACGAGTAAGGCGAAACTGGTGAGGATTTAGCGAAACGTTACTTGTTACATGATTGTATCTCATGACTTCTTGTAATTCAGAAAACATAAAGAAACAAGAAGGAATTGTATTACAAAATCAAAATAGGTTTGCCGTAAACCTGGAGTAAGGAAAAATACTCTGAATAAAACGCCTTTTCCAAAAACCTAAAACCACATTACTGAGTACTAAGATACATTCTTCTGGGTCTATTCTGGTTCGTTTTTGAGGATGCACATTTGATAAATGGGCTTTAATTCCACCTCTATGTGTTTGATTACAAATTTCAGCGCTGATTTTCTTGGTCCTTTCATGTCCTGTAAGAAATTTCTTCAAGGCTAAACGGACCAAAAAATTTCTGAGGAAGTCTGGCGAAAAGGCAGCATTTGTTCCAGGGTGCAATCTACAAATCCTTGACATCAACTTCCCTTTTGTGAGCCCGCCTTCTTTTGTTCAAGTTCTGTGTTTCGTCCAACAAAAGGCCTGCTGATTGACTGCTGACTTTCAGATCTGTTTTAATTTTGGTGCAACACGTTCTTCCTTTGTTGGCCCGAGGTCCCTAGGGGTTGCAGGCCCCCAACTAACACGTCTTATCTCGCTTGCTCTACGCCTGGCCCCGATTAACACAAGTCCTCGGGGAGGAGGCTTTCAGGCCTGACGAAAGCAGATCTTGATGGCAGCGACAGAACTCGCGCTCCAATTGAGGGAGCGGGTATTGAAGACGGCTGGCAACTGTGCCGACTGTAGCGCTGAAGACGGCTGGTAACACTACCGACAGTAACACTGAAAATGGCTGGCAACTGTGCCGACTGTTACGATGAAGACGGCAGGCAACTGTGCCGACAGTAACGCTGAAGACGGCTGGGAATGCCGCCAACTGTATCTAACTGGGAACGCTAGCGACTGTAACTCTGAAGACGGCTAGGAACGCCACCGAATATAACTGGGAACGCTGCCGACTGTAACGTTCAAGACGGCTGGGAACGCTGCCGACTGTAACGCTGAACGCGCCATGAGACTTGAGGCAATGAAAGATAGGCTCAGGCACACGCCTACTCTAGCTTCAAAAACGTTAATTGAAACATGGAGGCATTGATAGACGCACACTGAACAGCAGAGCTTATATTGAGACAAGCTGCAGCCGCTGTAAGGATGCACCAACTTACTCCAAAAGCATGAGTGTCATTGATGACTCTTACAGAATTTCCTTGAAGGAAAATTTCATCAACGAATGAAGAAAAAACTGCAACGAGAAAGTGCTCACTCGTGTATACTACAAAAGACAGTGATAAACTTTACTAATGAGGCTTAACTCCTCACATAAGATTTTCTTAAGAACAAGCTGCTCAATCACCTACTTGGAATACAAGCATTTGCATGCAATTTGAAACTGTTTATTTCCCCCAATCACGTTGTTTTCAGTTTTTAATCACAAGGAGAGAGAATGAGTGATTGAAGTGCAAGTCAGATAGTAGAGGAATACCATTGCAAGTCAGATACCATGGGAGCTGCACACAATCTAGTGAAAAAACGAGAGTGCCGAAATGGGATCGAACGTCTGTCTCTTTTGTTCTATGTTGAATGTATTTGGCTCCTGCCACGAAAAAGATAAGCTTCTGCACAAATGGTTTAAGAGTGTAGAATTCTACGAGTATCCATCTGATTGTTAGAAAGATATGGTTCTAAAATTAAACATTTGGTACATGTTGAGATGTACCATAATCTAAAATCGGTAATTTCTGCTCTTCAAACACGAGAAACCAGCTTGGCCAAAGGATCTAAAGCAATCGGTATGGGATCGTTACTTGAAATGGCAGCGGCATAATTATTTTTTTAACGATCAAGCGACTCTTAAGCGGTTACATACTAAGTACAATAGAAATACTGGCAAAATACAAATGTAAAACAAGGAATAGATTCGCATTTTTACTCACCGTTAAAGTGCCTCATATGCCGAACCTTATGTAAGTCATTCAAAACACAACTATTTACCTAGAAAACATTGCGAAATAATTTGTAGCCATATCTCTTTCTCTCTGTAAATAGAATCTTAATTTTTTTTGTGATAGAATCTTCGTCCTTGATTAATTGCAAGTTATGCTTTTCATTAATGAAAACGGTATTATTTCCAGATTTTGAGCTGTCTTCTTGAATCGAAGGTGTGTTTGTGAGAGCGATGATCGATATCGTCTTTTGAAACCATAATTCTCAGCAAAGATATTGAAGAACACACAGGTTGATTTGTGCAAATATCAATGATTTAAGAGAAAGCCCATTGTTGCGTTGAGAGATGGAAAACACCGATGAATTGAGTATGAATAATTTTAACGCAGAAACTGTTCATTCCTTGTATATGCAATAATTATTTCTCTTTATAATAAAAACGCACAGGTTTTACCTTAAAATTTCGAATCATTCACATAAGTAACTGATACGATTGATCCAAGACCTGGAATGAAAAAAATCATCAAAATAGACTGTAAATAAACCTGTGGTTCACGCTACCTAAAACCCATTCATAAATAATTACTTTCTTCGTTCTTAAATTCCTAAAAAAATAACTTCATATAATGATAAAAACAGCCTTCCTTGATCAGTTCTTTGCAGAAAAAAGCATTCGTTCGTTTTCTTATACTTGAGCTAAAATCCCCGCATGAGTTCTACAGAGAAATTTCAGTTTGACTCCGAAATGCCCATCTTGGAAAAAATCTCTGGTCTGCGTCTTAGCGAGATCTCATGGACCTCCTTGTCATTTCGAGGACATTCTCGCAACAAGTCCTGCGCTGAACCACGCATAGCGACGCACAGGTGATATCTCCATCATGTTTAGACGAGCCTGTGACAGCTAGAGCCTCTACGAGACTACCGGGTCCAAGTCAGGTCGTATATAAGGCAGCACCGACGAAGTAGGTCATAAAGATGGTGACATTAGTACCTCATTTTCTTACAGCTCATCAGCCTGCTGCATTATAGCCGGCCAGATGACTCCTATGTGCACCAAGAGACTTTCGATACGCTCAAGATCCGCGCGTCTGCCCTGCCTGTGATTCCTCCCGTGTTGATCATCTTTGGCTTAACGTCTTTCTTGAGGGTCGACCACACATATTTTTGGGTTTTTGGAATTTGTGTTTTTTCTCGACGGTATCTGCGTTTTTTTCTGTTTCTTCCTACATTTTCAGTAGTTTGAAAAATATTGGGTCGCTTTGATTCTTTTGAGAGTCGAGCGATGTTTTTTTAACGTTTCGGTATTTTTTTAATTTCTTCCCATTATTTTCAGCATTCTGTAAATTTTTGGGTGGCATTGACTTTTTTGTAGGTCGAGCAATCATAGATTTTGAAAAATTCATTTTTCTTTTCGTTATCTGCGTTGTTAAATTTCTTATTTATACATAAAACGAATTATCACGTTGATTTCCTAATTCAGGCCAGCAAGTGAACTGTACAGTAACTTGTAACTTTCATTTTTTGAAATTTACTACATAAGTTGAACTCTACTGATATACTCTCATAACAAATTCGGAATTGGTGGCGAGAGTTAACGTGGAATGCAGATAGAAAACGAACAACAGTTTCATACCATTCTTATACTGTATAAACACCGAACAAAAGAGCGTTTTCTAAAAACCAATAGGTCTGATATTTTGATCGAAAAAGAAGCAGCACAACGACCCAAAGTTCCAGTAAATCTGAGGCAACTCACTCACCCTCTTCCACCCACGGCCGCAGTTTTGCTCCACCGCTAGAGCATGTAACCGATGAACGGCGTTGCCCTCTTCGATGGGAGAGGCGACGGTCGGAGGCATTCATGCGTCGGTGCACACACACCCTTTCACAATCGTTCATTTGTCCAGGCTTCTGTATACACGCTCCACCCTACCCTCACACTCGTCCTGCTCTCGCCCGGCCACTTCACGAGGTCATTTTGGACAGCGCAAACAATGCTTTCAGACGAAATTAAACTGTGCAAGTATCGATTCGAGAAATACAGGAAACACGCTCTGTGAAGGGGGATATATTAATTCTGGTGCTTCTGCCCGTGCGTGCATTGTCATTTTTGATGGGATATTTGTGAGTTTATGAGGGAGCTGATGACGGATACGAAGGGTTGTGTGTAAATTTATTTTTTGGATTTCTTGTCTTTGTTCAATTCCGTCGGTGAGTCGATGAATAAGAGAGTGGGAAATGAAAGCGAGGATATGAATCAACTTAATTATAAGGCCGATCGAGGCTTCACGCATTAGCACCACAGTTCAATTGTTTGTGAATCGTCAAATCTCGAAGAAAATATTTGAGCTCGATTTTTCAAATCCTAAATGATTGCGTATTGGAATTAACGCTATACCGTTTTTTAATAATTAATGATTAGTTTTTTCTAAAATGATAATAACTTATATTTTAAGATCATACTTAAACTCATAGAATGTGGCGGGTCAAATGGTGAAAAATTTTTTGCTAACTTCAATGACTGAAGCGTAAATTAAAAACATCCGCGCTAATGATGCCTAGGTACAGAAACATTCATATCATTTCGAAATTATTCGAAGACTATCATAAAACAATTTTTTATGTATTATCGAAATTATGCATAGAATACCACGATCGTTGAGTAGACAATTAATACATTACGCTATTCCCGCAGCTTATCATATATGTATATTGCATTGCAGTAAATGATTTTGTCTTCGACCGTTCGAATGAATGGCATCTCTTAATCCTGTATTGCAATTTGGATCTATGTTATCATATTTCATGCTTCACCTTGACTTAACTTTAGAATGATTGCGTAGTCCTATGAATTTCCCTCAGTCTCATACATGTAAACTTATTTAATCAAGGAACGTACTTCATCTTACATTAATTTTAGATTCAGTTCACAGTCGATTGAATTTTACACAATCGCCCAAATTTTAACCTGTTTAATTAAGGAACATGCTGCATTTTCTGATAGTTTTATATTCTTTCCATAGCAGCATGAGTCATTTGATTTGAGTGATTTCGAATCAAATTCTTTTCTCGGCGGAAGTGCGTCCGGTGCTTGAAATATTTGAGTATTTTTGACATTCAACAACGCTTGCATTTATAACAATTTTACCTTATGACTTTTCACTGATAGGAAGCGATAAAATAATTGAAATAAGTTGGTGGTATCAAGAAATTACGCGTGTAAAGCCTGGAATGTACGTTAACTCCGTACGCATGAAAATGTGGGGAAATTCTGTCACATTGAACCAAATAGGGTACGGGATTACTCATTTCTTGGTTATTGCAGTCATTAGTTTTGAAAACACATGAAAAAGAAAATGCGCACGCTCGAAGATTTTTTGAAAACTCAACTTGTTAGTTAGGTGAGTTGACGCATTATACCGTGCGCTGGTTTCCACTACTCCTGACGCTAATTTCATTGAGCAAATGTTTTGAACTCTCGCACAGAAGACACAACTTCTATGTAGAGGATCTGAGTACACCGTCCTAATTCCATACCCAAGAAATAGTTTGGTATAATTCGTAAAGTATTTTTTACTTGTAGAAAAATTATCACCAATAAAATATTCTTTCCCGTGAGCAAATACTGGACGAAAATTTGTAAATTGGTGCTTAAAGTTTGATTTCCGTTTTTGTATCCCACCCTGCGAAATAGTAAGTAGTGAGACGCGCACTGTGTGAAAAGTGCGAAAAACAGAAAGAGTAGAATTAGTAGAGTGCGATGAGTGTATACAGTGACAGAAGTATTCTGTGATGAGTACATATAATTAGGGATTAAAGTATGAAGAGCATTGTTTAGGCAGAATAAGACTAGTATTTTTAGGCTAAAACATAAAATTAAAAAGTAAGAGTAAAAGAAAAACCTCTAATACGCAAGGTAGAATTTTAATTGAGTGATAAGGTATGTGTAATTTAGAGGAGCATAAATATCATTGTTCAATAACTGCAAGTAATAAGGGAAATAATACTTTTAGTGTGCGATATAGCCCACAACAAGAAAAGTAGGCATGAATAGCAATGTACAATGAAAACGTCAATGTACAATGAAAACGTCTAATGTCCAATAAGATGAGTTAGACTACATAGAATTTGTGCAATAAACATGCTATAAGGCAATATGACTACAAAGCAATTTCCAATGAAACCTTAGAACTGGAGGAACAGAACTACATAGCAAACGTCCGACGAAAACATTCAATAAGACAGCAGAACAACAAAGCAATATACAATGAAAGCCTACAATATTAGGAACAGGACTAGCATTAAATGATCACACCCGGCCCAAGGGGTACTGTGAGGGTCACATTCAGGGATGCATTAAATGTCGCTAATGCGAGCCGCGCTGGCAATCCTGAGCGACTGCGGACCAGATGGCGACACAGCTTCAATCAAAGAAAGCAATCTTTGGCTCACTTTAGGCTTAAATATACGCTGGTTTATTTCAGTATCATCGATACTGACGCGGTGTTTAGTGAGGTGGAAATGGCGAGGCGTGTTTACATGGCGCCATCCTCATAGAAAGCTTGCGGTATACGTAGAATGTGAAGGAGGAAAGCCAACAGTCAATGGAAGGTGTGGGGGATCCCATCTGCATTATTTACTTAATCAGAATTGTATTGTTTGCGTTTTTCAACAAATTTTAAAATGATCTCCACGTTATTGAAGCTTCTTTAAGAGCAGCAGGACGATCACCAACACTCAGCAGCTGCATGGAAGAGTAGCTAATGAGAAAAAAATAATATTTTTGATATGAATAGCCAACGCCAGATCCTTCAACAATATGGAAGAAAGTGCAGCTGATATTTTCTGTTTTCCAAAAACTGACACAACTAGAAAAGTGAACAGTTATTTTCCGTTTTATTGAGTCATGATATTTCATAGCATCTTTTCCTTTTGCCTTCACTAAACGCATTTGAAGTAAATTTTTGGGTAAATTAAAACTGACTCATTCCAACTGAAAATGAATTTACATACGATACCAGCTCTATTTTTCAAGAGATGATCCAAAACCAATGTAAAAAGCAGCATAGTTTTTGAGTCAGATGTTACAAAAGTCCTAACTTGCTTCACAAAAACTTCAGGGAAACGGAAGTTTTTCCTATGTCACCGTTTCATTTTCCTCTTAAATTTCATCTCTTCTGGATGTATAGATACATGTCCTTTTATTTCCATTAGTCCTTCTTCTATGTCAGTTTTGCCCCATTGTTGTTTTCGTGAATGGTGGATCAGGAATTCAACTGAAATGAAATTTCTTGTAAAAGGGCATAATTTTATAATAATTGTATCAGAAATGACATGGACTTCACATAAATATAATTTTATACAAGATTAATGTAAAATGTAATTCTCCAATGTGATTCTTCATCATACATGTTGAAGAAATATGACCATAATGAAAGGGAACTGAAATTCAATTATAAGATTACATCTATACTGAATTCCACAGTTACTATATTACTCGCACATGGTAGACAGTTACAGTTGCTCGTACATGGTAGAATTAGCCGATGATTCACCTTATTGTGTTCTTGGCCAGCATCTGGTGACCCTGAACTGATCTCTGGCCTTAATGTGTCCTTTCAATTGCATTGATTTTCCCTCACTCACAAGATTCTCGTTGCTCGAGCGCAGCTACCGCAGCTCGATCAGTTTGTTTTTCTGCATATGGGTAGTGGGAAATTATTTCATTCACAGTTGCGAATATTTCGATCCCCAATGTTGCCAAAAATCCTACAATGTGAATCATGTACCATCTGATGGAATTGTAATAAAAGAAGAAACTTAGATCTTCAAAATTTGTTAGTAATTTGTACCATATACCATCTGGAATAGTCAATAGAAAAGAAACTTATATCTTCAAAATTTTTTAAATCGATGCTCAATTTAAGATACTATACCCTTCACCTAGATGAAATTTCCCGTACGAGACCATTTTGCTTAATGAAAAATTCTGATCGCCAGCAACATCAAGCCGAAAATCAAGTTTTGTCCGCTAGTGAGGTCCGAAGTGAAATCAAATCATTTGAGCGCCGTCTTTGTGCACAGCTTCTCAAGACCAACTCGAAAGAGGTAATTTTGGATTAAGAAATACCGCGTTGTAATGAATGTACTGGTGATTGAGTGCAAAAACTGATGATTGTAACTTGTTTCGTTGGTATCTGTGTGTGATTTGTGTCTGAAGGCACAGGGCTTGATGGTAAGTGACCCGAGAATTGGCCGCTGGCCTCGACTCTGTGTCCATTTTCTATTTCATTTGATTCTTTTACGTTCTCTTTTGGCCTCTTCAGCCTTATTCTGTCCTCTTCTGTCCTCTTCTGACCTCCTCTGCCCTTTTCTGTCATCTTCTATCCTTTCTTGAACTCTTTTGTTCTCTTTTGCTTTTTTCTGCACTCTTCTATCCTTTCAAGTTCTGCCCTGCTCTGCTCCATCCCATCCCATCTCCACAGCGGCCGCACAACCCCGTGCCTGCAGCTGGTCGCAAGCCTGTCTGGCCTCACAAACTCTGGAGATAAATGCATGCCGTATTTATAACATTGTTGGCGTAGGGAAACATTAGGCAGATTTGCTCGGTGTTTCGCTGTTTTCTTGCTGAGGGAGGAACGCTTCACGTATTTGTTGGAAATGAAAGGAGTCGTTTGCATTGATCGGCTCCGGAGCCAACGCTCCCGAGGTCTTGTGCGCCTTGCGTGTGTTCTGCGCCTGCAGCGCTCGCGTCTTGAAGAAGTACAATGTTGGGCGAATCGATTTATTCATTACAATCGTTTTATTCATTAAAAAATGAAAAAAATATGGTTTTCAAAGAACTACAATGTTGAGTGAATGGTTGTTTTATTCATAACAAAATGAATTAATATCATTCTTAAAGAACTACAATTTCAAGCGAATGGTTGTTTTATTCATTACAAAATGAATTTATATGGTTCTTGAAGAAGTACAATTATGGGCAACTCATGTTTTTATACAACGCAAAATGATTAAATAGAGTTCTTCTCTTAAAGAACTATAATTTTGAACGAAGTATTGTTTATTCAACACAAAATGACAAAATAATAAAGGCTAAGCATATATGATTTTTATCTTAAAGAACAACAATTTTGGGTAAATTATATTATTCAACACAAAACGAATAAACATGGTTCTTGTCTTGAAAAACTAAAAGTTTGAGAGAATAATTTTTTTAATCATTAAAAAATGAATAAATATGGTTCCCAAAGAACTACAATTTTGAGCAAATCATTATTTTATACAACACAAAACGACTAGAATTTTTCTCTTGAAAGAACTGCAATTTTGAGCGAATTGAAGTTTTATTCAACACAAAATGACTATAGATGGTATATGTCTTAAAGAACATCGATGATGAGTAAATGATTGTTTTATTTAACACACTAAACATGGTTCATGTCTTAATGAAGTGCAGTTTTGAGTAAATGATTGTTTTATTCAAGCCAAAACGACTTTTTATAGTAGAACTGCGTTCCGGTATACATTACGGTGGGTCGTTTATTCAGATAAGTAGTTTGTGCTGTTTTAAGGTTACGTTTCTACGATAATAATTTTAGTGAAAAAATGTGATAAAATTCCGCCTGTGGTGTGTTTTTACAGCATTTCTTGATTACTGCCAAAAGCCAACTGATACTCACTGCGTGAAAATAAGTTAAAAAAACAATACGTCACAACCATACACTTCACGGCTTCAGCAAAACGCATAATAAAACGGGACGTACTTAATTTCAATGCTTGTTAGTATGCTAATTTTACTGTCAAAATTTAAGAAATTACCACTGAAATTTCAACGGAATATAAATCCTTTATAAGGCTGTCGAAAATATCATTGAAGTCGATCTTATGCAATGCCATCTCAGGCGGACCTCGATAAAAATTAGTCATAGCTCTCCCAATTCAGAACTCGAGTCAAACATCGAATTAGTTGAATGAATAGAAATGAGAAATATTAAGTCATTGTACTGGTTAAATAGCTGTTAAAGAACAACTCATTGTACTGGTTAAATTGCTGATAAATAGCAAATCATTTTTCTAGTTAAATAGCTGATTAATAACAAATCATCGTTCTGGTTGAATAGCTGATAAATAACAAATCATCGTTCTGTTTAAATAGCTGATTAATAACGAATTATCTTTCTAGTTAAATAGTTGATTGAAAATAAATCAAAGTAATAGTTAAATAGCCTATGAATAATAAATCTTTTTGTTAGTTTAATGGCGATCAATAATAAATAGCGGCCGTTTCAGTTCAAGTTTGTATACGATGTCGTATAACTCAAAGGTCGGCTGTAGGGACAGGTATCGAAACTTCAGTTTGATTCCTATTAGGCAATGATTAGGCAATCCCTATTAGGCAATGATTAAGCAATCCCTACTAGGCAATGATTAGGCAATCCCTATTAGGCAATGATTAGGCAATCCCTATTAGGCAATGATTAAGCAATCCCTATTAGGCAATGATTAGGCAATCCCTATTAGGCAATGATTAAGCAATCCCTATAGGCAATGATCAATCAATCCCAATTAGGCAATGATTAGGCAATACCTATTAGACAATGATTAAGCAATCCCTATTAGGCAATGATTAAGCAATCCCTATTAGGCAATGATTAGACAACTCCTATTAGGCAATGATTAAGCAATCCCTATTAGGCAATGATTAGGCAATCCCTATTAGCCAATGGTTTGGCAATCCCTATTAGGCAATGATTAAGCAATCCCTATTAGGCAATGATTAGGCAATCCCTATTAGGCACCGATTAGGCAATCCCTATTAGGCAATGATTAGGCAATCCCTATAGGGCAATGATTAGGCAATCCCTATAAGGCAATGATTAGGCAATCCCTATAAGGCAATGATTAGGCAATAATGTATGTACGTCAATGATAATACTAGGTAACGATCCCTACTAGGCAATGATCCCTATTAGGCAATGATATCTATCTGACAATGATATCATTTAATTAAGCAATGATCCCTATTAGCCAATGATCCCCATTAGGTAACGATTAGGCAATGCCCATTAATCAGTGATGTCTACTAGGCAATGATTCCTGTGCCCAGGGGATCCAAGAGACTCGCACACGCGTCACGGTCGCGCAGCAGCGGCGGCCGCAGCCACCAGGGCAGGTCGCATAGAGCGGCTGGTCCTGAAGAGCGCAGTGACGCTCTCCCTGAAAAGGGAGCCTGGAAAAGAAAGCAAGGGAGTTTCATCAACTTAAGTCCTTTTGAGGACCTAACTTGACTCGGCCATTAAGCGAAGTTGTAGGCACAATCACCCTTTTCGAGTCATCAAAGATTATAAATTTAGTTACAGCCTTTGAAGAATGAGCGTCAGAGACAATACAAGTCTCAAAGGCTCTCCATTTGCCCTGAAAAGCTCTTGCTGAATAGCCTAATGTGCACCTGCAAGATGCAAACTTTTGAACGAGGAACGCCTCAAAGAAAGGCTTTGTTAACTCGCTGCTGCTGAGCAAAAGTTTACGGTGAACGCACGAAATGCTCGAGATTTTGCTTACTTCGTACATCTTGCTCGTGAATTTCCCGTACTGGGTCTTCTGTTTTGAAGAGTGGAATGCATTCTAGCTCTGATTTAGGGTGCTCGAAATCAGTCAGACCAAAAGATTTGTCATTATGTTCAATGAATTTAATACAATAAAATGCTCGAGATTTTGCTTACTTCGTACATCTTGGTCGTGAATTTCCAGTACTGGGTATTAGGTTTTCTGTTTTGAAGAACTGAATGCATTCTAGAGTTGATTTAGAAAACTCAATATCAGTCAGACTAAAAATACGTCATGATGTTCAATCAATTTAATGTTATAAAAATTGTCCGGAGACCAGCTCAAGCTCACAGCAAATCTGTTTCTCATATTTTTATGGAAGAGAACTATCGATTATTAAGTTTACATCTGAACGTCATTTCAAACCTTCACAGTCAATGTGGGCTCCAAAATCAATTTCTAAAAAAATCTCTCGTGAATTTTGTTTCTTGTGGAATTCGGACCGTCTCGCGTCACTTGAATTTCATTGCAGAGTGGCAGTTCCGTCCTCGATGTGATGGCTACAACCTGATGTCAGTGCCAGTCTAATGACGGGGATTTAATATCGAAGCTAATTATACCGGGGGTTGTAATGTCGGTGGTTTTGATGAGGGTTGTTATAAGAACGGTATTTGTAATAACAGTGGTAGCAATAATGGTGGTTGTAAAAAAGGTGGTTGTAACAACTGTGGTTTTAACGACGGCGGTTTTCTGAATGTTGGTTGTAATAATGGTGGTGGTAATAAAATTATCAATAATTATCGAAAATTTAAATAATCAATAATATAAATATAAGGCTTTTCTATAGCAAATGAAAATTCTATCTTGGTTTCTAAATTGCTATCCCTAACTGAATTTTTTTTAAACATAAAAACTGAATTCTCTGAATAGTTCTGAAGTATAGATTTCATGGAAGAAATTTTGAAAAAAGGAACAAAGAAAAGTTGATTGCCTACCACTTTCGAGGAAGTAAAAAATAACGTTTCAAATGAAATGTAGAAATAGCACTCGAGGAAATTTATTTTTGAGAAATATGTACATGCCATATAAAGCACAAAATAATATTTCAATAATATTTAGGAAGTGTATGACGCTTAAAATGTTTCTCTGTAAATATTGATTCAAACCTCGCCAACGAAGTGAAACTGATTCATAATGCAAATCATTTTCCCATACTCCACATAATTCCGAACGAATTAAAGCTCAGCATTCAAATCACTCCTTAAACTTTTGACTGAAAATTTTTACCCATAAAGATCATGCGAATCTTACTTCATAATGCGACATTACTCAAACTAATCCTACGTACCTTACTCAAAGATCATAAGAAACAAACTGCAACTCAAACTAATCTTCCGAACCATACACAAATATCATACGAAACTAACTGCATAATGTGACATTACTCAAACTAATCTTTCGTACCCTACACAAAAGTCATACGAAACTAACTACATAATGTGACATTACTCAAACTAATCTTTCGTACCCTACACAAAAGTCATACGAAACTAACTGCATAATGTGACATTACTCAAACTAATCCTTCGTACCTTACACAAAAGTCATACGAAACTAACTGCATAATGTGACATTACTCAAACTAATCTTTCGTACCCTACACAAAAGTCATACGAAACTAACTGCATAATGTGACATTACTCAAACTAATCTTTCGTACCCTACACAAAAGTCATACGAAACTAACTGCATAATGTGACATTACTCAAACTAATCTTTCGTACCTTACACAAAAGTCATACGAAACTAACTGCATAATGTGACATTACTCAAACTAATCTTTCGTACCTTACACAAAAGTCATACGAAACTAACTGCATAATGTGACATTACTCAAACTAATCTTTCGTACCTTTCACAAAAATCATATGAAACTCACAGCGACACCACTCAAACTAATCCTTCATACCTTGAGTTGAGCAGCTAGAGCATCCTGTACAGCAGTGGAGCCGTTCTTGCTTCCCTCATCACAGGCTGGAAGGGCATGGAACGCTCTACACAAGTCAGCTTTCAAACACAAAAACCCCGCGGTGCTTCGAGCTGGGCTGGAGACCCTCTTGGGCAGAAGCATTAGAGCAAAATACTCGAATCGCATGCTTCGCAGCCCTTTGTTTCGCGTCTTATAGCCAGTTTTTTGCATGCCTTTCGCTTTATTACTTGCATAAACGCCTCCGCACTCTCTCTCACAATTAATTAACTGAGTGAATTTCGCAGTATTTGGCAAGGTTTTCGTTAATGGACACGTGCACGGGCTCTAGAGAGTAAAAGGTAGCGACTTTATACGACGGAAACATTGCTTTCCCCCTCAAGAACAAAGAAAATTTTTTTAAAGCGTTCTTTCTTGACGATTTTACTATAATTTTACATAAAATTCCATTAACCAAAGCTTCTCTACTTATACTGGACTCGATTTTCCAATCAGTATTTGCTTTCTAGCGTCAAAATTTAACAAGCTGTATTTCAGAGAGCGGGAAAATTCTCTTTGAAAGTATTTGCTCAATCTCTTCTTATAAAATCATGCAGTTTGTTTGCTAGTTTGCTTGGATGGTCTATTCGTACCTGCTCCCGCCCTGTAAACTGAGCGTGTACGTATTCTGTTTTCATACGCCATTTTTAAATTTTCGTTAAAGTTAATTTCTATGCTAAATTGCTACCACACAACTATCAGAAGCGAGAGAAGAAGAAAATACTCTCATTCAAATAGTTCATTTAAGATCACTTTTATCTAAGATCACGAATGCCATGTAGCTCTACTTTTTAAAATAACGTCATCATTTAAGTTTTTGCTCTATATACTGTTCATAAATAGTTTAACGGTGTAGATACCTTTTTTCTTTAAAACATTTAATTTAAAAAAATTATTTGATTGAAACTGAACTTGTAGTACAAATCGTAATTGTTTGTGCTTATGTATTTAATCTTACCTTGATGTGCATTTACCGCTCTAATTACGTAAAGTCATTTTTCTTCTGCCCTACTTCAATTCGTGAAACTACTTGTTGGTGCTACAAAATTACACGCACAGTTTCAAATATAAATTTCTCGATATTCATTTTCTCAACTTTGCGGAAAAAATCTTTAGCCACCTCAGTTTTACTTATCTTTTGAGTAAATTTATACTTGTTTATTTCTGCAACAATATTTGTGTGGGAATTTTCCTTCGAGTTTCGATTCAAAGATTTCCGAGTTCAGCAATTTTTTTTCAGTTTAGAAGATTCTTTCTTTCGCGCTTACCAAAATTATTTACTCACTAGTGAACACGAGTTGTCCAATATAACGTTAAAGTTCTAATTTATGCGTGAAAACTATTTTAAAATACGCTATTTGAACGTATTTTTAGTTTTGCCAATCATTTTTTGAGCTAAATGAACTTACGAATGAATTTCAATTGATCCTGAAAGAATTTTAACTCACTTCAAACCCTCCATTTCCAACCAAAATTTACAGTCTCTATGGTAGTCTCCAGATATCCACTTTACAGCATATGAGATTATCAACACTTTGGACGTGTAAAATGTACAAAATTTCCATTTATAACTAACTTCAATTACAGCAATAACGACTCCAATAACTTTCATAGTATTGGTAACTACAGTTTTAGTTTTAATTACGGTTCTCCATTCAGCTTTACATATTCGCTTTTCTATCATTCGATATCGATATATCGATGTAACAAACTCAATACAATTTGAAGCATTTTGAAACCCTGTTTTATAACTACTTTAGCTGAAGCTCAAATATTCGAGCATAAGCTCGAAAAATTGTTTATATCCTGCAACCCAACTCAACATCAATCCTTTGAATGAATTTTTCCAGTGAATCACATGGAAGCTAAGTCAAAACTTTTTCATGAGAGCTGTGTTATACCGTTCACCACCCAAAAAGATTCAACTTTAAAGATTCAAAAGATAAAGATATTTTATCTTTGACTATTTTCACCTACTCCTTGATAACTTTTACCTTTCGTTACGTTTACTCCTAACGTAACGTTTTACCCTCAACTATCACAAGAACAACCCACCATACAAACAACCTAGACTGAATCAACCCGCTGATATCAGGAGCAAGCGGCTGATGCCGTAATGAGGAACGGATGAGGTGGATTAATGCTGTAATGCTGCAGTAATTATCGCTCGCTCTGCTCGCGATATGCTGCGCATGCAATAAGTTTACGATAAAACAACGGAGCACAGAATTGAGGCGTCCCCGTGCTTCAGAAAGAGCTGTTCGCATCCTAGCTGTTCGCTTGAGATAAGCTTAAATGCTCTTAATAGCACTGCCTGCAACTTAGCCTCGAATTTATTCAGTCACGGGAGCGTGAAGCATCAGAAAGGCTGTGTAGACGCGTAGTCTTGCTACCTGTGAGATATGAAGAGTATCTCCGCGTGCAACACTTTGGTATCCTCGATGCTTGGAGCCAATTTGGCCTCTATTATTTATGTTGTAGTGATAATGGGTCGTATTTATTGTGCGTGTAGTTGTATCTTTGAGATATGAGGAGTCTCTCCGCGTGCAACACTTTGATATCCTCGATACCTGGTGCTTATTTGACATTTATAGTTGATAATGTAGTGATAATGGTCGTATTAATTGTGCATGGGGTTGTAACTTTGAAATATGAGGAGTATCTTTGCGTGCAACACTTTAGTATCCTCGATACTTGGAGTTAATTTGGCATTTATTGTTGACATTGGAGTGATAATGGGTCGTATTTATTGTGCTTGTTGTTATTGATAAAGCGTGGAGCATCAGAGGCTTTGCTACCTGTGAAATATGAAAAGTATCTTCGCGTAGAGCACTATGGTATCCTCGATATTTGGAGCTGACTTTATGTTTATTGTTGATATTATAGTAATAATGAGCAATGCATGCGGTTGTTTAATGTTAAGTATGCTCGACATCCTTTTTTTTACAACTGGGCTTAATTTTACGTCACTTTTGGGATCATATGCCCTGGTTTCCACATGTTACGTGGGGTTGTTTGTATTGAGTATGCGCGACACCCCAATCTAACTTTTTCGCAGCCTGAATGCATGTTTTTCACCACCCAAGTAATTAAATGACTCGGGTAGCGATAAACATGCATACTCCGGCGAAAAAGTTAGACTGGGACGCTAGCTTGGTTAAGCTGTGTTTTTTTATGGGGGAATGCTTCACTTTCACACCCAATTTTACTTGCTCTGTGCTCATTAATTCTCTTGATCTTTAAATTCACCCGATCTTAGTAGGATATTTTAACAATCTAACAATTGGATTCGAGTTGAAAACGTTCACTTTTCTATATACCTAAGAATTTAATTGTTCAGGACTTCTAACCTTGAATTTTTACATGTTACTTTTGGGATCCATGTCTTTTTACACGTGTCTCTAGCACAACATTTCATCAACAGAAACGTATGAAAATAAAAGTACTTTTTAATCAATTGAACTTCTTGAAATGCAATAACTGTAAATAAAATCATACTATGAGAACAATTTTTTCGCATAAATGTTTTTCTGTGGGCTTAAAAATGAAAATGGGAAAGGGAAGATAATTTCACGTCCGCAATATTTCAAGTCTCATTTCTCAATATGTCGCTCTTCAAAAGGAGCGTTATAGCAAAACTCGGTCATAGATGCTCAGTTACTTGCTTCAAGACGCTAAAATTACGCATTCTTTAGATATATTTGATAGCTGACGTCAAAGGAAAGTTATATTCATATGAACGAGTGAAACACAGAAATTTTTTATCCTAATCTTTTTCAAGGCTTTTATAAACGTCAGCAATAGACACTAAATACTGTAGTAATTCTCCCTAGGAGAATTATCAGAGGAGTGATTTTTTGTTAACGACAACAATAAAAAGATAACGTCAACAATAAAAATCACAGAGTAAAAATCAAGAGTGATTTTATTGTTAACGTCAACAATAAAATAAGACCGTCAACAATAAAAATCACACGAGTAAAAATCGAGAGCTATTTTTATTGTTACCGTCAACAATAAGAAGATAACGTCAACAATAAAAATCACTCACCTGATATTTTTTCAGGTTACAGTATTTATCTTCTTAATTTAATAGCAACGAAAAAAAATTATTATCATGGAACGCGATCGAGTCAAACTGGCCATTACCGGCAGAAATATCTCAAAGGTTATGACACACTTCATGCTAATTCAAGTTTCAGCTTCATTTAGGCTCATGTATCTGTACTGTATTAACGCATACAAGAACGTAATCTTTCATTCCTCGAAATATTATACAGTTTCTGCTGAAATTAGGATCATGTTGTTTCTGTTTCGTATTACTCGAGTTTATTGCAGAGTAATATTTTAGTCAATTTAGGTTCAATCAATTTATCAGTTATCTGACGCTGTTCTGTAATGAATTAAAACTGGCATTGCAATGCAATGTATCAGAATTAAAGGTAAATTAGAGTTTAATAGATTGAAAATCTGTTTTCTTGAATTGAGTGGAAGTTTATGCTGCAATGCAATGCATCAATATTAACAGTAAAGGGAGAATAAGTTCTCCCTTCTACACTGAAAGAAAGCATGAAATTCAGTGCAAAGTCACAGTTTTCTAAAGCAAAGTTATTCTCCCCCAAATTAACTGCAAATTTATTCAAGGTTGATTATAACTGTTTATGTCCGAGTACATATTTCTAACATAGGCATAACATTTATGCACTGTTTTAATTACGACGAGAAGGCTTTAAACATGAATCAAATAACTCTCAGGCTTTGGAACAAACATAAGCGAAAGAACGCCCAAAGATCAATAGCTAACAATCGACAAAGTTTTGACTACAACTGTGCGGAACACACAGACGTTAACGCGAGGGATTTTTTACATATAATTCTTGTATCTCTTTTAATTCACATGTACCTTTAGATGAAAAAAAAAATAAACTCGTAAAACTGTTCCCCATGGAAATTACTTTAAATTTCACAATGAAGGTTGCAGCAGACTCTTCAACTCCACTGAAAACATCGAAAATCAGTCATTTTCAAAGGTGAGTAAACCGATTCTCAACATCACCAGAACAGCGAGATCCAGCTGCAAAACACGCAGTTTGGAAACACGTTTTCTATTTTAGCAGCGGCCAGTGAATTTGTTGTGCGCCCGTCGCGGTGCTGTGCGAACGGACCGCAGGGTAGCAGATCTCGTCTAATCTCGGGCTCATCTGACGCTCATTTTATGGAGCAATTAGACGTGCGTTGAAGCTCCTCCGTTGTTTTCTTGTGTGAACCAACGCCAAATGTTCAGTCCTATTGTATTTTCACCTGAAACCAAAGCAGTTGGTGCTACGCAAAGTTCGGTATGAATATTTAGAATAAACTGGTACTTTTTGTTAAGTTTTTCCACGAATGTCGATCCTGCACGAGCACAATTTGAGTGACCTGTAGAATTCGCCCTAAAAAGTTTATTTTCAAATCTATACGCATGCATCTTTACACACATTCATATTAGTAAATAAATGTATTAATATTTATAAACCTGTAAGGGTGCTGCGTTAAAAACTCCTTATTTAGCAGTAGTTCATTTTCGCATAACTTTATTTATTTGAACTTTCCAACTTCATCAATTGACTTAACTTAAATGGATCACAATCGACTTGTCTTAAAATTTCAGAAATATTCCGGTTTCGAGCTAAAAAAACTAGCACCACGAATTAGACGACGCAAAAAATGTGGAAAATTTTTACGTACGTAACTGCATTTGTCTGTGCGTAAAGATGAAGAAGATTGCCAACATCTACTATGCCGTATATCTTCTGCGGTATATCATCCAACGTACATCATCCACAGTACATCATCTACCGCACGTCATCCACCGTACATCATCCACCGCACATCATCCACCGTACATCATCCACCGCACATCATCCACCGCACACAATTCACCGCACATCATCCACCGCACGCAATTCACCGCACATCATTCACCGCACATCATCCACCGCACACCATTCACCGCACATCATCCACCGTACACCATTCACCGCACATCATCCACCGTTCATCCTCCACCGCACATCACCCACCGCACACCATTCACCGCACATCATCCACCGTACATCATCCACCGTATATCATCCAACGTACATCATCCACCGTACATCATCCACCGTACATCATCTGCCGTGCATAATCCTCCGCACATCATCCACAGTACATCATCCACCGTTCATCATCTGCGGGATATCATCAGCGTCACATCATTTAATTCAGCTTGTAAGTACATCTATCATTGTCAACAGTAGCCTCACTACTCATTCTGATAACCAGAACTGTTCACAGATAACGTGGTATATAAAGATTTAGAGCAGCCGTTTAAGCTGGCTGAATTGAGGAGAGCTTCGCTACAACGGGGCTGTTGAGGAACACAAACATTTACGTCCTGTAAAGTCTAAAAACACAATTGCTTAAGTGATAGAATAAGCTACAGGGTTTACTTATTTTATCCTGACTGAATACTTAGTCGCTATTGATCGAATCGTCCTCCTGAATTTCTCCATTCCGATGCAGAATGAAGATATGATTACGAATATTTGCACGGAGCGTTGGCTACGTTATACCATACGTGTAATTACGAAACGTATTTCTCTGAAAGTTATTCAGTATTTTGTATAATTCTTATTTGTTTCTTATGTTATTTTGTTTCTTTCATTCCTAGGTGCTATTTTTATTTATTTATTCTTTTTTATAGGGCACATTCATTTATCCACGTTGAAATATTTGATCAAATCTATTGACGTCTTTCCATCACTTAGTGCTGAATAGCAATTTTTCTTTGCGCACGCATTCAAATATTTATGAAGTACACATAACGTCGTAATAGAAATTTCGTTCAGCGTCTCGTGAAGAAAAGTTTTTCCTAAAGTAGAAGTCCTCCAGAGATACTGTAAACGTAATGACTTAAATCTCGGAGTTTTTCCTAAAGTAGAAGTCCTCCAGAGATACTGTTAACGAAATGACTTAAATCTCGGAGTTTTTCCTAAAGTAGAAGTCCTCCAGAGATACTGTTAATGAAATGACTTAAATCTCGGAGTTTTTCCTAAAGTAGAAGTCCTCCAGAGATACTGTTAATGAAATGACTTAAATCTCGGAGTTTTTCCTAAAGTAAAAGTCCTCCAGAGATACTGCAAACGTAATGACTTAAATCTCGGAGTTTTTTCCCTAAAGTAGAAGTCCTCCAGAGATACTGTTAATGAAATGACTTAAATCTCGGAGTTTTTTCCATAAAGTAGAAGTCCTCCAGAGATGCTGTTAATGAAATGACTTTAATCTCGGAGTTTTTTCCCTAAAGTAGAAGTCCTCCAGAGATACTGTTAACGTAATAACTTAAATCTCGGATGTTCACAACGTCGTTAGAAAAACAACAACACGAATTAACCAGTTGTTAGCGGGTTCGCGTTTATGAAATAAAAATTCAATTTGATCATATTTATTTTGAAACGCTAAACATGAATATTCTGTAGCTCCACAATCTAATCCCTTCACAACGAAGCTAATATGGAAGCAATGCTGCCAGATCAACTAATGTTGTTTCAAAAAATAATATGGCTACGTCAACTAATGTTGCTTCATCTACTAATGTTGCTTCATCAGCAAATGTTGCTACATCAACTAATGTTGTTACATCAACTAATGTTGCTACATAAACTAATGTTGCTACAACAACTAATGTTGCTACATCAACTAATGTTGCTACATCAACTAATGTTGTTACATGCAGCAATGCTGCTAGATAAACTAATGTTGCTACATCAACTAATGTTGTTGCTACATCAACTAATGTTGTTGCTACATCAACTAATGTTGCTATAACTAATGCTGCAACGCAAACTTTAATGTTGCTACCACAACTAATTCTTTCCATTCTATCTAGGGTAAGACAGAGCGCATTTGCGTTGACGTTCAGTCCAAGTCTTGCTCCTCCGCTACTCCAGCGCGTCTTTCAGCATCCCGTTCCCCAAGAAGATCTTTCTCAAAATTATCATGGCAAGTATTTGGAAAAATTCGCTCAAAAAAATAGGAGATGCGCGGCTGCAGTTTGTGTCATCACTAATTATTATTTGTTTGTTGGGTGAGAGCATTTTTACTCGGCATCGTGCCCGGCGGCGATACAAGCGTCTGAGAAACCAACTCGAAAATAATACCGTGCAAGGCAGTCGTTCCAAGTAATAACGAATAAAGACCAAAAAATGATATTTGCTCGAGGCGCTGTCCTCGCAGGTACTTAGAAGACCACAGGCATAAATATTGAAGTATTGTTCTTTGGATCTCGACGAGGGGAAAAATGCGCATGGGGCAAAAATCTCGGGATAATTGGCCAGAAGACGCAAGAAAACCGAACCGTCGGAAAAAAAGGGCCTTAGGTGGTGAATTTTTTCCCTCTCACTGGAAGAGCAATGCGTCGTCGAGGAGGGCGAGAATTTTACTGCGGTGTTCAGTTGAATAATTTAGAACTTTGAGTTTACGAGCCTCCTTAAATGACTATATTGTTGATGGCTCAGCTCTAATTGATACTGTGGCTTGGAAGAAAGCGCGGCTTTGTTTGGTGCGTCTGTCGTGTGTTGTTTGGTAAATAAGGACTCGGAGCACCTCGAATGAGGTATTTTCATGGGCTATTAAACGACAAACAATCTTCATCCGTGTAAGGAAGCTACGGCATGAACCTGTCCAAGTGCTGCCACAATCGGGTTTGTACATTGAGTTGAGAAATGTTGGAAATCTTTCTTCGACAACATATTTCAATGCATTATATGACCTCCTTCGAGTTATTTATATTACATATGCATTTAACCCGTTAATGAGAGTAGGAATTTATCGAAGGGATCTGAAGTGATTTTAACCGCAGTGATTCATTCTTTCATGGTGTTTGTTTTGATTTAAATTCGATGTCGGAATCGAACAAAATATTTGAAACTTGATGAAGGTAGCCAAAGACAAACTAAATAATACGCTTTTGGAAAGATGAATACACAATTTCGTAAGTTCTGAAATCTAATAATGCTTTAAAAAAGACATTATACTTCCTAAAATGAACCAAAGTGCTTATACATTTTCTCCTGAGAGATTGCATTGTTTTTGTTGCTCAAATAGTGCAATTTTTAGCTCAATGCATAATTGGTCTGCCACGCGGGATTAGTTTTGTGCTGAATGGGTATCGGTCGCAGAGAAAAAATATTCGCCTTGGTCACATACTAACTCTACTTAAGCTCATGAAAGTGGCTAGGATCGTAAACTCTTTTACAAGTTTGCTGTAAAAATTTGTCATTAGAACCAGATGTGAACAATAACTTATCAGCAGACTATTTTGATACCTGTTAGACATGTGCACTATTTTATAAAGGATTGATATCAATTGGCTAGTGCATATGAATTTTAAAAAGTAACGGTCACATCATGTCCGGTAAAAACCCTGAATCTCATAAGCAAAACCAGGGATAATTTCGAGAGCAAAGCAGTGCGTGTGAACAGTTTTCCCTTTTCTTTCTGTATGCACGAGCTAAAAATGCACCCAACTCGCTGCTTTCCTCAGGTATGCTCTGGAATGTACTGCTCAACTTTATTATTGCTCTTCTACTGCTGCTGTATTTCCAGAGCGTGATTGGTATCTAAGGCAAGGGACTTGGAAAGCAACCGAGAATGGGCCACTCAAGTCGCCCACGCTGCTATACTCGCATTTTATTCACCGTTCTAAAAACAAGCATGAAGTGATCAGCTCGCTTATGTTGCTATACTCATGTTATATGTATTATTTCTTTTCTAAGGGAGCATGAAATGATTATCTCGCTCACGTTTGCAATACCCGTATTTTATTTTCTGTTCTAAGAGTAAGTGAAGGTGTTTTGCAAGACCAGCTGCAATGCACATTACGCACAACAAAAGTCCCAAAAGAAAAATGAAGTTTGTATTCAAGTTATTAGGACACTTTCAAACAAAGAGAAACATTTAAGACACTTTCACGTGGAAAATAATGCCGGTTTCAGTAAATACAACGTGCATGCAGGGCAACAAAGGAGAAATAAGCGTGCATGGATCGTTAAGTCTTTCATAATATCTCTCAAGCTAATTCTTGTTAGCTTCAGTACACGCTTCCTCGAGAGTAACACTGGAAAAATTAACGTAACGAAACCTTTATTCAGAAATGGCAGTCCAGACAAATCTTGCAGCTTTTAATGTATGCAAGAGAACAGGCTCGAAGACATGTTTCTTAATCAAACTTTGAATGAGTCTTTATATTGAATAAGTCTCTCCCTGGAATCCACAAGTCCTCTGCAAACTTAAACTCACGACTGCGCTCTAATATGTAAAATTATCCCTGAATATTCCTAATCTGTTTAAAGAAGTTTTCATCTTTTGAGTCTCGCAGCGCTTGTAAGCCTAATAATTCACCAAGAAATTATTTTATGAACTTCTTCTTAGAACACGGTGAAGCAGCGCAAAATTCTGCACCTACTCAGAACTTGTCTAATTTCATCCGAGTTGGAAATCTGAACGGAGCTCGTACACGAGTTCAATGTGCCGCAAATCCTAAACTGGGGATGAAATGCAAATTGATTTTAGCACGCAATTCACTAGTCACAAAATGCGCTGTCGAAAGCCTGGAGAAATCGTGGTCTCTTAATGTACAAGCACACAATTCACGAGTCACAAAATGCGCTGTCGATTTTAAATGTGAAAGCCTGGAGAAAGCCCGGTCTCTTAATTAATGTACAAGCCTTCTTTTATCGCTCATCAAAGTGTGAATATTTTTTTTCCTGGAAGCTTTGGCGTAATTGAAAGTTCATTAATTCTAATTTTAGACAGCATGTTGAGAAAAATTTGTTCAGTTTAGGTGTCTTTTATTTGCCTTAGCGAAAAAAAGATTTCCAAATGTTTTTTAACCAAGCTGAGGTTTTCCACGAATAAGGCTTCATGTAAACGGTGCCGATAAAAAAATGGTTGCAAAGAATGAATATTATTCTCTAATTTGAAGTTGACTCTCACTGAACAATGGCATCTGAATTTTTTTGTGATCGAAAAAGTAAAATTAGAATAACAGCAATTCTAATTAAAATTGCAATCGTATTGTACACAACCAACTTTAAGAAGATCTTACAAGTTTTAAGATGAAACCACTGAATGCATTAAATCCAAAAAACATGAACGCACTTATTAGTATGAATAGTTTTGAATAGCAAGTACTCTCTGCGTGACTAAATCTTCATGTGAAAATTTTACCAGACACACGGCACTAGTTAACTAAAATTTTTCTAAGACATCACAGGAAAACATATCAAGACACACCAATCCCATTCAAAATCATGTCTCCAAAAAATAAATCTCCCAAAAGACACCAGAAAATCAACGCACTTCCCTACCCAGTCTAACTTTTTCACCGCCTGCATGCATGTTTTTCGCAGCCCCAGCAATTAAATCGCTTAGGCGGCGAAAAACATGCATGCTCCGGTGAAAAAGTTAGACTGGGTATCGGTCTGTTTTCTCCGAAGCACCAAGACCACGAAGCAGCGTTTCAACACTCGCGCATATAAGGCACGTAACGAAGCGTGGCAATCTCAGCCGCAACCCGGGCGGCCACCACAGTGCCGAGATGCTGAGGAGAAAAAAATCGCTCCACGGAGCACTCTAGGGTGCGTGGAGTCACCGGAGCGTGCACAGTTATGGCAGATCAATATGATGGTCTGTTCGTGCATGTGACGGCCGCGGCCCGGCCATGCTCCGAAACTCGACCAAAAAACGGCCTCCACGCGACACTTTTCGGGGGGTAGATTACTGGCAAGCAGTTAAACGGGCTGTTATGTTGCTTGTGGAGATGTTATGTAGCTTGTGGATGTGTTATGTTGCTTGTGGAGGTGTTATGTTGCTTTTGGAGGTGTTATGTTGCTTGTGGATGTGTTATGCTGCTTGTGGAGGTGTTATGTTGCTTGTGGGAGTATATGTTGCGTGTGGATGTGTTGTGTTGCTGGTGGTTATTTTGCTTGGGGAGGTGTTATGTTGCTTATGGAGGTGTTATGTTGTTTGGTTGTGTGTTAAATTGCTTTTGAAGGTGTTGTATGGCTTGTGAGTATGTTGTTTTGCTTGTGGAGGTTGTATGTTACTTTAGGTTGTGTTATGTTGCTTGTGAATGTATTGTGATGCTTGTAAAAGTTTTATTTGGCATATGGAGGTGTTATTTTGCTTGTGGAGGTTGTAGATTACTTGAGGAAGTGTTATGTTGCTTGTGGATGTGTTATGTCGCTTTTGAATATTTCATGTTGTATGGAGATGTTATTTTGCTTGTGAATGTGTTTTAAGGACTGTTATTAAATGCGTTTTGTTGATTGTAACTGTGTTGTGTTGCTTATATATGCGTTGTGTTACTATTAGATGCGTGATGGGGATTGTGGAAGCGTTATTATGGTTTTAGATGTGTTACGTTGCTTGTGGAATTGTTCTTTTCCTGGAGGTGTCGCTGAAATGCAATGTGTAGTCGTCATTCTCTTCAGAATAATGAGAATGATACTGTCACCTCGTGAAAAACTCTTACGTTACTTCTACCAAATGAAAATTGGCTTTTTGTTGCTTAGAGTTGCTAGAATATCGAGTTACTCGAACAGTGCTGTGGCTGATTGTACAAAGGCCTGAGGTGAAGGCATATTTCTATCACCATGAATTTCAATGCTCTAAGATTGTAAGACTTTATGTAGAACGTAGTTTACATTGTTCAGGAAGGGTTCTCAGCATAACACACGTTCTAAATACCATGTTGCTCTCCTAGTTCAAATTTAAATTCGGGTGAAATAAACCAAACTGTTTAATAATTGTGCTTGTAATACAGGTACAATGAACAAAAATTCAGGCAATAAAGGATTTGTCGTCTAATAAACGAATGCATTTACAAATATTTGGTTGATTCAACGATGTTTAGCAGCTTCTCTCCCATATATGATCAGTAAAATGATAAGCCAAAATGAAGAGAACATTTCAAATGAACCGAAATAGATTTCTTACAAAAGTCAGAGACTTGTTTCGCAAGTCCCAAGTTACGCGTAAGTTTTACAAACGATGAAGTTTCTAATCACTAAGTAATTACATATTTTGAGACTTCTCACGTTTATCATTACTTAGGCTAAAAACACCCCACTGCAGTAACAAGCAAAACCTCTTTGAAAGGGTGATAATTTCTAGGAGCAGCGCGATCTCAAGGGCTGTTGAGATCACGCATGTCTGCTGCTGGCGCTCGACGGTAGCATCACCATATTAATAGAGGAGTCGTGCGGAGCGGCATTAGATATTAGCGTCTTTATGTCCGTCTCGGAGGTCTGTTTTTTAGGGCGCCTGAAGCTGATGGCCTTATTGAGTGGCTGGGAGGAGCCAGCGTCGCAGCCCCGCTTTTGAGGTATATCGCTCACCCGCGTGCGCACAGAATAAGCAACTACGGTTGTCGCTCGAAAGTGTTGTGTTGTTTGAAACAAATTGCTGTTTTAGAATTGCCGTATTTCTTGAAAATTTTTGTTTTTTGTCGGTGTATTGCTTCGAATATTTTGATTTTTTGCCACTTTATTACTGAAAATATCTGCTGTTTGTTATTGTGTTATTTAAGTTACTTTGCTCTTTTTGTCATTGTATTACCTTACAACATTCTGCTCTTGTTGTTGTATTGCTAAAAACATCCGGCTCTTTTTTTATAGTATTACTTCAAAAATTCTGCTCTTCGCCATTGTATTATGTGAAAATTCTGCTCTTTTTGGTATTGTGCTACTTGGAACATTCTATTTTCTTGGAACGTTTTCCTGAGCAATACCTCATTACTTTCAAAAGTTCATGACTGCAGTACCGGAGTAGCGCATAGACGGTTTGAATCACACGTGATGAATTCGAAGCAATATACGTCGCCATTTGGTGATACACATTCGGAACTTCTTAACCGTACATTAGCCATAGACTTCCCCAAGGATCTGTCTTGGGGCCTCTCATATTTTTAATTTTTTTCATTGATGTAGCTAATTTACATCATTTTTCTTCATTTTTTCTGCCAACGATAACACGCATTTTCAACTTTTCCTTTGAAATATTTATCATTAATAGCAAGAAGAATAGGTTACTTAATGGAAAATTTTCAGCATGACTTGCAGTGAATAAAATATATCTCGACTTCGATAAAACAAACTATTTTATACTTATGCTCGTTTCTTTCGTACATTAAAATCGGTTTATGGTGAAATTGGAAAAACTAATGTTTCTAGAATTCTTAGGAGTTCTTTTTGATGAAAAAAACAGACCTTCAAAGAGAAAATCTATTATCCAATAACTATTCAACATATTGGAATTTTAAAAGTGTTGGAAAACTTTTACGTGAAGATATTCGGGAGTACTGAGTCAAAAATTGATCCATGCGTACTAAACGAAATGAAACTTTGCTTGGAGGAGATCAAAATAAAATAAATATACTTTTTGCAATCAGAGAAGTGAACAATAAATAATAGAACCTTCATAGCCTCATTGATCATTGAAAAACTTGACACCCAATGCTACGTAAATAATTTATAGACATTTTTCAAAATATTGGAGCTATTATGATCTCCAAATTTCCCTCTGAATGTAATTTCATGTATAAGTCTTTCGATAAGAAACAAGAAACGATCTTAAACAATAAACATTTTTATCAGCTGGCCATCGCGCTAATTTAATTACATATACAAGTAGATTCCTACTTTCTCAATATTCAAAACCCATATTTGAATGGAATTTCCTCTTTATTGAAGCTAAAACTTGAAACATAAACCCTGCTGAAGTCCATAAAAAATCAAACGCAGCATTCAAGACAAATTTTGGATCTCTATTTTACATCGCGGTACTGATGACGCCTGAGGTTAAAATGATATTGTTTCTACTTGGAGATTTTAATGGACGGGGTATTTTCCAAAGAATTGAAATTAATCTTAGGCATATTTTATAATAGAATGTATCTCGGTTGACTTTATCTGAAATTATATTTTTAATTCAATAACTGAATAGTACATCAACGCCCTGTATTATCAGTCTAGCGTGTGCTAGGTCAAGTGTTTTTGGTTGAACACCACTGTCTTTCCTATAGTGAGTTTGATGAGAAGCCATAGAAATCAATTGAACTTATTTGGACTCACAATTACCTTCTTTAAAACACGTTTATTATAATAGTTTAATAAAATAATCTTCCCACAACACTTGCGGTAAATAATTAATTTTACATAGTTCAAATTCTTTCTGCTCTTGTTTTCTTTTCGAATTTTTTTCTATTCCAGAATGAATGTGGTTTTCCTATGGAACAGTCTTTTCTCTTAGAACACTCTTTCAGTAAAAAACATCACCTCTCATGGAACATTTCTCTCCCTTAGAACATTCTAATCTGGAACACACTCTCCCTAAGAACATTCTTCTCTGGAACACACTCTTTCTTGGAACATTCTTCTCTGGAACACACTCTCCCTTAGAACATTCTTCTCTGGAACACACTCTCTCTTTGAACATTCTTCTCTGGAACACTTTCTCTCTCGGAACATTCTTCTCTGGAACACACTCTCTCTTGGAACATTCTTTTCTATTCGAATACATTGAGCCTACACTAACGAATTGGGCTTGATCCTCTCTAAATTACAGGATTTATCGCTCACAAGGATTCTGGAAGGTAAATGCAAATCTGCAAGCGTGATTCCTCCTCTCTAAGAGGCGTTATGGTGCTTTCGCGCCCACGAATTGATTTGCCTTCTGTATCCACTCTACGTACTTCGTTCACTTCAATCATTATCTGAGTTACTACTTTGCACTATCTGCGTTCGTTCACTATCTGCGTTGCTTTTTGATGTCCCAAGACTGTGTAGTTTTTTGGATGTAGTGGATTTTATCTGA
This sequence comes from Morinoia aosen, assembly GCA_030386875.1. Taxonomy (NCBI): domain Eukaryota; kingdom Metazoa; phylum Arthropoda; class Malacostraca; order Amphipoda; family Talitridae; genus Morinoia; species Morinoia aosen. The sequence goes on along the minus strand of CM059559.1, from coordinate 8,063,705 downwards.
ATTCGAACACCTTCATGATCATAGGATGTAGTTGTGCGGTGAAACAAATGAAATATATCTGAGAAGAATTCAATTTTAATTTAAATACTCGGATGATCGAGGCAGGAAGTTATTCTTTAAAACAGAAGAAGCACATTTATGAATTTTTTAATTTAAATCCACTTATGATCGCGGGATAAAGTTGATAGTTAAAACCAATGGAATACATTTTTGTAAGGGTTTTTATCTATATTTACTCACCCGTACGATTGGAAGATAATTTTGAACGTCAAAACAATTGAAGAAGATTCGGCCTGGACTTCAACACCCTCAAGATCGAAGGACAACGTCAAGTTATGAAACCAATGAAGTGTAAACCTAAGAAAATTTTACCTAAATTTCCACATTTCCAGAACTGTACTATTTATTGATTGGCATTGGTGACCAACGAAAATGGCCAGCGCATTTATTACAGTTTTTCACTTATAAATTACACGAAATTCTTGAATACATTTATAAATCTACGAATTGAATTCCGTGCAACTGCCAGATAATTTATACGGATCAACAGCCCAATCTGTAACCATAAATTGCGCAATTTTTTAGTTGTATAAGTTCTTCACCAATCAAAAGCTCTATCAACTGAAGATCAAACTATCATAAAATTTCATGGGAAAACTATGGGAACGTATTAAAAAATGGTATACTTTTACCCTTTTATTTTCTACTCAAAATCAAAGGAACATACAGAAAGAAAGTGAAATTTTATCTTTTGCTTGTACTGTACACGTAACTTTAATTTCCGCTCCAAAATAAGACCCTCTCATCTGACGGCTTCCTTTAAATATAAAATATAGTATTTTATAGGATCTCGGCAGCCAAAACATAGTATTTTAACCTTTGGCTGCCGAGACCAGCGTCACGTCGAACTTTTAAGCTCGTTTTTTTATCGATATGCGATCATTTTCTTCTAATTTTCATGTGTCAATGTGAAGTCATAGTCAACGCACTCCTGCTTTTTTCTAAAGCGTACGCTTGTTATCGTGTTGCGGGTTAATTCGTACGTGTTATTTTCATTATCATGATGTTCAATTTATTTTGCCCTTCTCCTGCTTGAAAAATCCGCTACGCCAAGATTTCCCGTTTTAAAACTGCCGCTCTCCTACTTTTGGCTTATTAGTACCCCGTGTAGAGGATTTAGTATTAATATTATAATTCATTTGCCTATTAATATTCGCAATCGCGGTACATCCAGATGCGATATTATTAGATAAGACTTGTATTCGGAAGATTTGTATCGATTTCAGTACATTGAGGTTCTTGATATTGAAGAACAAATACATCTTCACTCAAAAATTACAAATCTATATGAATAATTACTGTAAAAATACTGATTCACCACATTAAGGCAATTTCATAAACATCTTACAACCGTAGATAACTTTGAAACGAAACATTTCAGAAACACATATCGAGGTGCAGTATATTTATTAAGAAACTATATATAACTCATTAGTAACTATATATAATTATAATAATATATAATGTTATAATTATTATATAATTATAATTATATATCTATACTCTATATAACAGTCATTATAATTCATTTATATATAACTCATTTGTGAGTACCTAGTCCGTCCTGAAATATTACATTAATTAACCAGCCAAAACAATATTGAGCGGGAGAAATTAATCGCGCTATTGAAATATTACATTAATTAACCAGCCAAAACAATATTGAGCGGGAGAAATTAATCGCGCTATTGAAATATTACATTAATTAACCAGCCAAAACAATATTGAGCGGGAGAAATTAATCGCGCAATTGAAATATTACATTAATTAACCAGCCAAAACAATATTGAGCGGGAGAAATTAATCGCGCTATTGAAATATTACATTAATTAACCAGCCAAAACAATATTGAGCGGGAGAAATTAATCGCGCTATTGAAATATTACATTAATTAACCAGCCAAAACAATATTGAGCAGGTGAAATTAATCGCGCTATTGAAATATTACATTAATTAACCAGCCAAAACAATATTGAGGGGGAGAAATTAATCGCGCTATTGAAATATTACATTAATTAACCAGCCAAAACAATATTGAGCGGGAGAAATTAATCGCGCTATTGAAATATTACATTAATTAACCAGCCAAAACAATATTGAGTGGGTGAAATTAATCGCGCTATTGAAATATTACATTAATTAACCAGCCAAAACAATATTGAGCGGGAGAAATTAATCGCGCTATTGAAATATTACATTAATTAACCAGCCAAAACAATATTGAGCGGGAGAAATTAATCGCGCTATTGAAATATTACATTAATTAACCAGCCAAAACAATATTGAGCGGGCGAAGTTTATCGCGCAATTGAAATATTACATTAATTAACCAGCCAAAACAATATTGAGCGGGCGAAATTAATCGCGCAATTGAAATATTACATTAATTAACCAGCCATAACAACATTGAGCGGGTGAAATTCATCGCGCTATTGAAATATTACATTAATTAACCAGCCAAAACAACATTGAGCGGGCGAAATTTATCGCGCAATTGAAATATTACATTAATTAACCAGCCAAAACAACATTGAGCGGGTGAAATTCATCGCGCTATTGAAATATTACATTAATTAACCAGCCAAAACAACATTGAGCGGGCGAAATTTATCGCGCAATTGAAATATTACATTAATTAACCAGCCAAAACAACATTGAGCGGGCGAAATTCATCGCGCTATTGAAATATTACATTAATTAACCAGCCAAAACAACATTGAGCGGGCGAAATTTATCGCGCAATTGAAATATTACATTAATTAACCAGCCAAAACAATATTGAGCGGGCGAAATTTATCGCGCAATTGAAATATTACATTAATTAACCAGCCAAAACAACATTGAGCGGGCGAAATTTATCGCGCAATTGAAATATTACATTAATTAACCAGCCAAAACAACATTGAGCGGGCGAAATTTATCGCGCAATTGAAATATTACATTAATTAACCAGCCAAAACAACATTGAGCGGGCGAAATTTATCGCGCAATTGAAATATTACATTAATTAACCAGCCATAACAACATTGAGCGGGTGAAATTCATCGCGCTATTGAAATATTACATTAATTAACCAGCCAAAACAACATTGAGCGGGCGAAATTTATCGCGCAATTGAAATATTACATTAATTAACCAGCCAAAACAACATTGAGCGGGTGAAATTCATCGCGCTATTGAAATATTACATTAATTAACCAGCCAAAACAACATTGAGCGGGCGAAATTTATCGCGCAATTGAAATATTACATTAATTAACCAGCCAAAACAACATTGAGCGGGCGAAATTCATCGCGCTATTGAAATATTACATTAATTAACCAGCCAAAACAACATTGAGCGGGCGAAATTTATCGCGCAATTGAAATATTACATTAATTAACCAGCCAAAACAATATTGAGCGGGCGAAATTTATCGCGCAATTGAAATATTACATTAATTAACCAGCCAAAACAACATTGAGCGGGCGAAATTTATCGCGCAATTGAAATATTACATTAATTAACCAGCCAAAACAACATTGAGCGGGCGAAATTTATCGCGCAATTGAAATATTACATTAATTAACCAGCCAAAACAACATTGAGCGGGCGAAATTTATCGCGCAATTGAAATATTACATTAATTAACCAGCCAAAACAACATTGGGCGGGCGAAATTTATCGCGCAATTGAAATATTACATTAATTAACCAGCCAAAACAATACTGAGCGGGCGAAATTTATCGCACGCCACACTGAGCCTAGAGACACTCCAACATCACTCAAGTGTGCCAGCAGGTTCCGAGCAAGTTTACCTACGCAGAGCTAAGTTAAAACCGACGTAAGGCTGGTAATTCGAGCCCTGCTAATCAAGACTCGATAATGAGATTAATGAGATATTATTCTCGAGCTTTAGAACCCAATGGTGTAGAAACTTATTTTAGTTTTTTATGAGTAATATCCGTGTATAAGTAAAATTGACTAAAAAATTTTAATGACTAGCCTGACAAATCTTTAAGGCCAAACTGACCTGACAAATCTTAATCTCTTTTAAACTCAATCGATGTTCATGGCTCTACTGAAAACGAGATACACGAGGTGATTTTGGGTGCAGATATTTTTCGATAAGTTTCAGGAGTGGAGCTGTATTTTAATGGCCACTTTAATATTCCATTTACCACAAGTGATTCAGTAATAGTGTTACTTAAATCTAGTACAATGGGCACATGTGAGTATAGGTACTTAATTATGGCTTCGAATCGGTTGGGATCCAACCGATTTCTTCATATTCCCGCTTCACTTGAAAAATTCATTGACGTATGCAAACTAGAAACCTCACAGAAAGGTAGGTAGTTAGCTTCCGTTTTTGCTAGGACTTCCAAAATTCCCAAAGCGTGAATGATTTTTTACATCCAACATTTTTTTGGTACATTATTCACTAGCTGAAAAAGAGTAAAATAGCACAAACAAATCAAAATGCGACTTGCATTTGCGGCTCAGCTAAGAATTTCCATAACTTCCCTTCTAGTTTTCAAAAAACGTACTTGGGAACAATAACCGTGCGGTAATTCTGAAACAATCGAGCAAATTTTAGAGAGTGAGGCTAAAATAAAGCCACTCGAGTAGTGGCCAATCAAGTCTAACCAACGCACAAGCGGGCTCGATCGAGAATAAAGGCAGGAATCAAAAACTTTGTTCCGCTCTCAGCCCCAGAATTACGAAGTGAGAGACGGTCATCGGCCCTCGGAAGTGTTTCTGTCGCCTTAGAGCCGAATGCAGCCGTGCGGCATTCAACAACCTCCGAGGGCTACTCGAGCGCAGTTCCCTAAGCTCTATAATGCGTATTTATTCGTTAAGTTTAGCAGTTAGGCATTGTGAGGTGCATTGATTTTGTACATTAATGAAGTCAAACGGCAGTTAAAGCGTGATCTAAAGAAATTGGAGCGTTAGATGGCATAGTGAGCAATAGATGAGGTAGCGTTTACTGCCTTCGGAACGTGCAGCGGATCTTTTCCTCGACGCAGCTGACGGGCTTTTGAAGCTGCTGAATCACTGGCAGCTGAAACACCGGCAGCTGAAACACCGGCAGCTGAAACCCCGGCAACTGAAACACCGGCAACTGAAACACCGGCAGCTGAAACACCGGCAACTGAAACAAACAGCTGAAACACCGGCAGCTGAAACACCGGCAACTGAAACACAGGCAGCTGAAACACCGGCAGCTGAAACGCCGGCAGCTGAAACACCGGCAACTGAAACACAGGCAGCTGAAACACCGGCAACTGAAACAGACAGCTGAAACACCGGCAGCTGAAACACCGGCAACTGAAACACAGGCAGCTGAAACACCGGCAGCTGAAGCGCCGGCAGCTGAAACACCGGCAACTAAAACACCGGCAGCTGAAACGCCGGCAGCTGAAACACCGGCGACTGAAACACAGGCAGCTGGAACACCGGCAGTTGAAACGCCGGCAGCTGAAACGCAGGCAATGTTTCTTCGTTGGGTTGAACGATGAAAGAATTTTTCCAATAGATGTTTGACTTTCCTGAGAACATCAAAGTTGAATGATGGAAAAATCTTTATCCAGTAGGTGTTTCATACCAGTTTTTTGAAGAGACGATGAACTTAATACGTTATGTGAACCATGAAATAATACACACGTAGGACTCATAAAACGGGCTCGCCAGATGCGAAGTGGTCTTGATGGTTAATTTTAGTTTGAAAAAAACCTCCACTTGGCCAGAAACGACCAATATCGTAAACATGTTTACATGCTTCATAATCTTGCTACCCAAAATATCGTAACCATTCTTACCAATATCGTTATAATGCATACCAATATCGTAACCCATGCTTGCTAATATCGTAACCTTGCTTACCATTATCATTACCACGCTTACCAATATTGGAGCTTTGCTTACCAATAACGGAACCATTCTTACCAATATTATAACTTTGCTCGCTAATATCGTAATTCTGCTTGCAGTTATCGTAGCCATGCTTGCCAATAACGTACCCTTGCTTGTCAATGTTTTAACCCTACTTGCCAAAAACGAACCCTTGCTTGCCAATCTCGTACCCTTGCTTGCCGATATCGTAACCATGCTTGCTAATATCGGAACCATGCTTGACAATATCGTTACCATGCTTGCCATTATCGTAACGATGCTTGATAATATCGTTACCATGCTTGCCATTATCGTAACCATGCTTGATAATATCGTTACCATGCTTGATAATATCGTTACCATGCTTGCCATTATCGTAACCATGCTTGCCAATATCGCAACCATGCTTGACAATATCGTAACCCTGATTGCCGATAACGTACCCTTGCTTGCCAGTATCGTAACCATGCTTGACAGTATCGTAACCCTGCTTGCCAAAAACGTACCCTTGCTTGCCAATATCATACCCTTGCTTGCCAATATCGTAACCTTACTTAACTCTTCTAGATCTATCATTACGCTGACTTAATGGGATCAAAACCTCCCTCACGCGAGTCGGCATTCAACTTTAACATTTTTTACCAGTCAGTCACCTTAAAGATACGAATCTCTGTAGCATCACACCTCCTGTGTTGATTTATAACGACTCCAAAATGAAAGGAATGCAGGTATGCACATGCTTTTCTTACTGTAGAACCTGTCAAACAACAATCAATACGCAAGAAAATCAACTTATTTCCTCTTAGGAATCAAAAAGCAGATTTTGAGTGTTTTTAAGCCTTTGTTACGATTTGTGCACCTCGCTCATCCTGAACATAAATTAACTGTGGCATCTTTTGGGTTAAACATTAAAACTTCAAAATAAAATTCACTAAGAAATAATTTTTCATCTAAGTTCAGAAAAATGTTTTATCAGAATTGTCCTATTTTTCTTAAATTTAGGAATTTGTATTGAATGACAGAATACAAAAGTACACATTTCTCCATTTATTTATAAATCCATATCCACAGCGAAGCATTTCCAAAAGCTTTCAGTGTTTTACAGCACAAATTGGGAGGCGGTTTTGCGTCCATGTGACACGCGTTCGGTTGCTGACAATTCTATATATTCATCTGCGCTGGTCGCTCCGATTTCGTTTTGAACCTTTTCATGGATTGCGTCTGGTGTGAGGCTTGTTGAAAGTCGGCCAGCCCAGTCACTTTATTCAATAGGAACACGAGACTAGGCTTGTCGAACACGATGTTCCCTTGTAAGGAATACGGGATGAGACTTGCATCGCCGCCTCTTGCGTGCGCCAGCAAGTGGCGGTCAAGTGGTTGGCTTTTAAGCCAATGGTTGAATAAGTCGTGTACGTAAGAGATACCTTCTTTTTAGACAAGTTCAGCTCCTGCTTATTTCTATCCTTGCTATAGCATTGTTGTTACAGGTTTGTAGCATTGTTATAGGTTCATTTGAGATACCTCATTTTAAAAAACTGTGCATTCTATTATCTGTATCTTTGCTACATGTGTATGAAAGATACTCTATGTTAAAAAATGTGTCTGTAACTTTGTAACGTGTGTCAGAAATGTACCTTGTTTTTTTATTTATGTTCTATCGGGCCTGTGAACCTGTCACTGTCACGTGTGACATCTTATGAAGACACCTGATCTATGTTTTTCCCGTGTAAATTAGAAATATTTCATAATAGAATAAAATAGAATAAACGAAGAAATGTAGCTAAATGCAATCACGCACCTGATTTTGCGCAAAGTTTATAGAAAAAAAAATAAAAAATGTTATTACATATATACAATATACATGTATGAATAATAACAATACTTAAGTAACGCCAATAATTCAATTTCTTCAACATAAATTTAGGACTAGTATCCCAAGAATATTTCCAAGACGAGTTCATGAAATTACATTACGCGTTCATGAAATCGCATTACGCGTTCATGAAATCACATTACGCGTTCATGACATTACATTACGAGTTTATGAAATCACATTACGAGTTTATAAAATTGCATTACGAGTTCATGACATCACATTACGAGTTCATAAAATTGCATTACGAGTTCATGACATCACATTACGAGTTCATAAAATTGCATTACGAGTTCATGATGTCATATTACGAGTTCATGATATTCCATGAATCATATTACGAGTTAATGATGTCATATTACGAGTTCATGATACCCCATGAATCACATTACGAGTTCATGATATTCCATGAATCATATTACGAGTTCATGAGGTCATATTACGAGTTCATGATATCCCATGAATCACATTACGAGTTCATGATATCCCATGAATCACATTACGAGTTCATGATGTCACATTAAGAGTTCTTGAAATCACATTACGAGTTCATGAAATCATATTACGGGTTCATGAAATCACATTGCGAGTTCATGATGTCATATTACGAGTTCATGATGTCATATTACGGGTTCATGATATCATATTACGAGTTCATGATATCACATTAAGAGTTCTTGGAATCACATTACGAGTTCATGATATCGCATTACGAGTTCATGAAATCACATTACGAGTTCAAGAAATTATATTACGGTTTCATGAAATCACATTACGAGATCATGAAATCACATTACGAGTTCATGAAATCATATTACGGGTTCATGAAATCACATTGCGAGTTCATGATGTCATATTACGAGTTCATGATGTCATATTACGAGTTCATGGTGTTATATTACGAGTTCATGATATCCCATGAATCACATTACGAGTTCATGACGTCATATTACGAGTTCATGATGTCATATTACGAGTTCATGATGTCATATTACGAGTTCATGATGTCATATTACGAGTTCATGATGTCATATTACGAGTTCATGATGTCATATTACGAGTTTATGATATCCCATGAATCACATTACGAGTTCATGATATCACATTACGATTTCATGAAATCACATTAAGAGTTCATGATATCCCATTACGAGTTCATGATATCGCATTACGAGTTCATAATTTCCCATGAAGAATTCATGATAACACATTACGGGTTCATGACATCCCATGAAAAGTTCATGATTTCGTAGGAATATTTTGGCTTCTATCTTCGCAATAAACTATTTTTTTCAAATTATTAAACGTTCATTATCACATTCATAAATTATCTGTTAATTGTGAAAACCAAAAGAAAACAGATATTATTTTAATATAAACAAAACTGACTGGACCACTTGAAGCTTTCGTTCTGTTTTTTCTACCAGTAAGATTGTATAAAATGATAAAAATTGATTAAAATTCGTAGAAAATGGAAAATGGATATCATATTATTATTATATTATTTCTGTTACGTCTAGGACGAGATAGTGATTTTTGATACTTGATCGCGTAGAAAACTGAAATCAATGTGTGTTTTCATGTTTCTATAAAACCCAACATGAGTTTACCTGGTTCCAATTTTAGCATAGCACTAAGATTGTTAGAGATATTCACACAACACTGTCATTAACTTATAAATTTCTCATCAAATTAAGACACTTGTTGGAGGTGACACAGCTAATAGAATATGTGCTTGGAGATGTTTTCAGGCCAATTTGTACAGCATGTTTTGAAGAGAGAGCAGCCAATTTCAACATTGAGTAATTTGTGAATTGCCTATAAATGGAATGTGAAGCCCTACAATTTAATATTCATACTCGGGTATGACGTTTTAGAATACAATGCAATGTCCGTAAAATGCTATACTAATCATAGTTATACCTAGGAATGACGTTTTAGAATACAATACAATATTCGTACAATTGCTATACTAATCATATTGATGCCTAGGAATGACGTTTTAGAATACAATATAATATCCGTACAATTGCTACACTAATCATATTGATACCTAGGAATAAAGTTTTAGAATACAATATAATATCCGTACAATTGCTACACTAATCATATTGATGCCTAGGAATGACGTAGTAGAATACAATACAATATCCGTACAACTGCTATAATAATCATATTTATACCTAGGAATGACATGTTATAATACGATACAGTATCCGTACAATTGCTATGGTAATCATATTTATACCTAGGAATGACGTGTTAGAATACGATACAATATCCGTACAATTGCTATGGTAATCATATTTATAACTAGGAATGACGTTCTAGAATACAATACAATATCCGCACAATTGCTTTACTAATCATATTTATACCTAGGTATGACGTTTTAGAATACAATACAATATCCGCACAATTGCTTTACTAATCATATTTATACTTAGGTATGACGTTTTAGAATACAATACAATATCGGTACAATTGCTACACTAATCATATTTATACCAAGGAATGACGTAGTAGAATACAATACAATGTCCGTACAATTGCTATAATAATCATATTTATACCTAGGAATGACGCTTTAGAATACAATACAATATGCGTACAATTGCTATGCTATTGATATTCATACCTAGGAATGACGGTTTAGAATACAATACAATAATCTTACAATTACGATACTAATTATATTCGTACGTGGAATAACGTGTTAGTATACAATAAAATATTCACTCAGTTATGATACAAGTAAAATTCATACTCGGGAACGTTCAATGTTCTTTTGAAGCTTGTCGCAAGAGTCTAATATTTCTTGCACTTTGAATTTACTGATCGTAAATACAGAAATTATTAATAATAAAAAAAAACTACACTTCTCAAATACTTTTAAAAACTTCTACAAAATCTAGAAATGGATAAGCAGGTAGAGAGTAATTAAGAATTAAATCTGTCTCTTCCAGCATTAATTTCAACATCTTCGCAATTTTTTGATGTGCATTCAAACTTGGTAATAACTTATTCTGAATCTCGCTGTCATCAAAACTCTCCAAATTTTCCAGTTGCTCGTATAGTCATTACTCATTAAATTGCTAAAAATATGATAAAAAAACATCATTTATCCCATACAAATGAACCCAAAAATATGCATGAAGTCGAGAAACTTTTTTCACCTTCCAAGATCCGTCGTACTTCTAACATTTCTTGAACAAACTAAGTAAGTGAAATACTCCCGCAAAATTATTTCTATTTCTTTACTTCATCATTCACTAACGATATTCTTTCCTCTACTGCCTCAACAACTGATATAAGTTTCTGGTATTAAATTTGATGTAATCTTTTCGTTTCCAATTTTGCTACAACAATATACGTGATCACAGCAATGTGTTACAATATATATTGCTCTGCCTGTCTTGTTACCACAGATACAACCTCTACTTCAAACCTGTCCTCCTCTCATTTCCTAACCACATAAGGAAAAAATCCAGCCGGATTTCTCCCTCTCGACGAAGATTCCTTCTCTTCTTTATGTCTCCGTCTCTTTATATTACTCTGTACAATGTATACTGTATATCGCTCTGCCTGTGATGTCTTCAAATAGATACAACCTCTACTTTAAATCTGTCCTCCTCTCATTTCCTAACCACATAAGAAGAAAAATCCAGCGGAATTCTTTCTCTCGACGAAGACTCCTTCTCTTCTCCCACAAGCCACGCGCGCAGACAGAGAAGAGAAAGACAGAAAGAGAGAGAGAGCGAGACAAGCAGCTCCGACATCGAGCCTGTCGAGCGCTTATGAACTTCACACAGCCTAACATTTCCCTCTTATCGGGCTCTTTATGGGAAAATTATACGGTAAAGTGAGTTAACACAAGCCTATAGTTGTAGACTCCCTGCAGGCTCCCTGTCCACTGCTGCCTCTACGAGGACTTCGCTTGTCAGGACTTCTGAAGCTGTTCTCACTGCTGCTCCTCCACAGCATGCAGATACTCCGATTTTGAGATTTTTTTATGACAACTTCAACATTTGCGAGCAGCAATTGCTGTTTATCTTCGAGTTCTACGACAAGATTTGACTGGAATTTCAACTTTTATGCTTAAAAATTGAGGTCTATCCTCGAGTTATGGTACAATATTTGACGAGAATTTCAACTTCTACACGTAAAAACTGCCGTCTATCCTCGAGTTATGCTACAATATTTGACGAGAATTTCAACTTCTACACGTAAAAACTGCCGTCTATCCTCAAGTTATGCTACAATATTTGACGAGAATTCCAACTTCTACACTCAGAAATTGCAGTCTATCCTCGAGTTTTGCGACAATTGACTGTACGAGTTGAATAACTACGACTATATTTGACCATATAAGATCGAGTTCGCATAGGATTTTGTTGTTTAACTCGAAGATCGAAGTCACTTCCTACTATAGCATATTACTGCAATAACAAAAGTCATTTTTATTCACTACATGTGCCGCATTGATACATAAATTTGTAGTGAAATGTATGCATTGATTTTGAGAAACGTTTTTTTCTTTTGGGTGGGGGTCCCTTATTTCTGAATTTTCCGCATTAACGTGTAATTTTCCATTGCCATTATGATCGTGAAAACTGATTTGAAGGCAATTTATTTCGGGAATGCATTTTTTACGTCAAAGTATTTCAAAACTAATTTAGTTGACTCATTTCAACCGTTAGTATTTAATTTTGTGAGATTATGCTGTCCGTTTTATTATAATTACAGTGATAGAATTTATGAGTTACAGTTACAATGATAACCAGACTAATTTTGAACATGAACAAGTTTCAGATCAATGATTTAATTTTTCACCTGTTTCAAATCAATGCATTTTAAGGTGAGGGAGTTTTTGTGCATTACTATTGATTACAAATGGAATTAACATTTCTGAAACTGAGAACACTATACAAGCTTCTTGGATGGCTTCTTTAAAACTTCGATACAGAGATACTCAATCCATCAGAAAAAAATCGTTTTTAAACAACCAGCTAATTTTTAATATTCCCATGCTCTGAGGGATGTTTTCAAAGTTATACTATTATCAACGTATAGAATTTTAACCTACATCAGGTATATTTCCAACGAAAACAAAAACGAAAACAAAAATGTTTTCGAAAGACCCGCCCATATATAGGCATTTTCCTGTTTCCAAAGACCTGCATGTCAATTGGGATTCTCCTATTTGCAAAGACCAGCGTGTATGCATCCATTCTCCTGTTTCCAAAGACCTTCACGTCTATAGGCATTCTCCTATTTCCGAAGACCTGCATGTATATAGGCATTCTCTTGTTTCCTATGACCTGCATGTTCATAGACATTCTCTTGTTTCCAAAGTCCTGCATGTATGTAGGCATTCTCTTGTTTCCAAAGTCCTGCATGTATGTAGGCATTCTCCTGTTTCCGAAGACCTGCATCTATATAGGCATTCTCCAGTTTCCAAAGACCTGCCTGTATGCATGCATTCCCCTGTTTCCAAAGACCTACATGTACAGTATATACGCATTCCCCTGCTGAACTTCTCAGTTGCAAACGCTCAGAAGAAACCTCGAGGCCTGCATCGAATGCCTGCTATCATAATTAGCGTTAACAAGAGGCACGAGAAGAGCAACAACAGCAAAAGACCTCGGACCGAATGATAGCAGTCGTCAATGCAAATTCTAGCAGTAGTTCGGCTACATGCTCTCGAATGGCACTTTCCAGGCTTCATTGTGGATTGGGCGGTCTTTTGGCAGTCGTCTCCCCTCCCATAGCGCTATCACTAAAGATTTAAACAAAGTCCCTCGGATTTTTGTTGTATTGTGAGACCGCAGAGCCACCCCACAGTGTACCGCTGCTCCCACCGACCGAGCGTCGCTTATTTTCCTCCTTGTTGGGGATTGTCGCTCCAGTTCTCGTTATCTTCTTCCCGTTTGTTTGTTGTGCCGTCGTTTTCAAAAATTTTTTTTGAGTTGTTGCATTTGAAGAATCTTGACTTCAAATTTGTTTGTTGGGAAGCTTCCACGTACGTTCCTGTGGCGTGTTTCCCAAGTTCTGCTTTCTCTTTGGTTATGGTTTTGAAGTCCCAAGTTCTACTTTAACTTTGGTGATGGTTATGAAGTCCTAAGTTCTACTTTCTCTTTGGCTATGGTTATGAAGTCACAAATTCTACCATCTCTGTGGTTATGGTCATGAAGTCCCAAGTTCTACTTTCTCTTTGGTTATGGTCATGAAGTCCCAATTTCTACTTTCTCCTTGGTTATGGTTATGAAGTCCCAAGTTCTACTCTCTCTTTGATCATGGTCATGAAGTCCCAAGTTTTACTTTCTCATTGGTTATGGTCATGAAGTCCCAAGGTTTACTTTAACCTTGGTTATGGTTATGAAGTCATATACAGTGCGTTGCACTGTGTAATTCAAACCTACTCTTACTTTGAACTCGATGCCTTTCCCGTTTGACAATGCGTGCAGAAATACGATGCAAATGAACATCTAGCTCATAATATTCCCCCATTGTTAACAGCTGTAGGTTCTACGAGCCTCAAAAATTCAGTTATTAGAGTCTTAGCTCTTCTTTTTTACCTTTCCTCCATCAAGTACGACACCGCCTTCTGCGATGCCTCTCATCACTGACTTGATAAATTCTTCTCAGGAGGATACAACTATTGTATCTATGGGAATTAGAGCTCCAAGGAGGAATATGTGAGGTCCCTAGATGAAGGTTAGGTAGGCTTTCTTTTTGCTGTAATAGAATAGGTTTTATATTCTTTTACCGATCAATTTTTTCCGTTGACTGCTGACCTATTTATCAGCAACTACTACTTTCCTCTTCACCTGTTCTCCTGTTTATAAACTTCTTTCTCATATTATTGTTTCTATGCACCCTGTGCATAGATTCCGTGTTCCCTGAACTCCATACAAAATAATGTCTTCCTCATCCTCTCTTTGGAACGCCTTTGTTGCGGTTAAGGAGGCTTAAACTAGCATCTAATCTAATCTGACTTGTTCAAGTTTTGAACAACGAGTTTTCAGTTATACTTTTCTCGAGATTTTAAGCATTTTGAACGCTCGTGTACTGCATCTTAGATACCCCAAATACATAATGCTCCACATTATTACCCTAATGTAACACCAGCGTGAAATTTAAGGTTTTACGATGCATATAAATACATCTTAAAACTAATTGCTCGTACGATGTCCGCTGAAACTTTGTTGTACGCTTGAGTCTGCCACGTCTATTCTCAAAAAATAAGGATGGTATATATATAAGGTATTATAAGGATAGTATAATAAGGATGGTACCATCAGATGCATGAACACGGATTATTTGCCATTGTTTCAATTGTACTTCTTAGTCACTTAACAAAATTCTCATTATCTGAATTAGTAGCTAAATAGGATTCTATGTCATCGCATCTGTTAGAGGCATTACACAGTTAGAGGCATTATAACTGTGGGATTTTGTTTTAGTTACGGCAATTCTATCAAAGACATCCCAGTCTAACTTTTTCGCCTGAGCAAGCATTTTTTTCGCCGCCCAAGCGATTTAATTACTTGAGAGGCAAAAAACACGCATGCAGGCAGCGAAAAAGTTAGACTGGGATGCGCATTCGGATGAAATGATGAAAGTATAGGCTTACGCGTAGAGTAAAGAAATTGAAATGCAGGAATGATTCTGCTCTCTGTTTTCAAGAGCTCATCTGAAAATGGTTAATAGTATTTTTTTATTGTAAATTGAAGAAAATAATTAATTTATAATTAGAGTGCAGGAGAATGTGATGCATTCTGATGATGCAATTGATAGTTGATGGTCACGTCTCGCTCGTAGACAAGAACTAATTTATAACAGGAGAGTGACTTTGAACATAATGGAAATTCAATCAATAGTTGTTGTTTACGTGCTGCTTGTAGAGTAGAGCGAATTTATAACAGACGAGAGAATGTGATGCAGGTGAAACTTATGTGCAATATTCAACTCAAATTCAAAGTCAAATGTAATAAGCAATGTTGAAAATAGCAAACATCAACTGGAGCGACCTTTCATTTAGTTTTTATAAAGTAATTATGGGAATTGAGTTTGCGACTACTTGTCGGTCAGCACCATCATGAAAATCCTCTCTGTAACCACCGGTGGCTCACGTCGCTGCCAATTTTTTAACAATTATGGATGGTGCAATCAGCTTTAGTTCGTTTTACAACTCATGAATAGATGAAAAAACCAGCTTGAGTGTTCAAATTAACACGTAAAACGTAAGTCTAAACCTTTTTCAATTAATGTGATGAATAGCAAATATCCTCTGTTCGATATTTTTGAAGTTATTCGTTTTCACCAGCAATGGTTTGCTCGACCCAAGATTAGCTCGGATTTCTAAAAACGGAACAACTGCATTCTTTAAAAAGGAATTTCTCAGTAATATTACTGCTAATACCTGATATGGGAATGTAGTTCGTGAGATCTTGAAAAATAATCTTAACTAATGTTTTTCGATTGATTCGGTGACAAATAGCTAAATGAAATTTATCTTTAGTGTTTCAGAATTACATTATTTTTAAACTTCTATCTAATAAATCTAAATTAAAAGGGCAATTACTATGTTAATTTTAGGCGCTTCATAAATGCATTTTGATGTCGCCGAAAGCTATAATTAACCCTTTTTTAGCCGTTTTGAGTACTAGTCTTGAATAATCGCCAGACTCAGCGAAACACCGCCGAGGACTTCTTTCATAACGCGAACATGCAGCAATAACTGATGTAAATCCCATGATAATATAACCAAAGAACAGTTTTACACTACGATTTTCTTAGATATTCTCAGACTTTTACTAATTTGGAAGTCCATCCTGGCTGCGACAAGTACGGGTCATCAAGGCACTCTTTCCCCCAGTCGCCTGCTCCCCCTCTCCACTGGCGCTTCGTTAACATTTCGACCCAATTGAAGCTCACACTTTTCAAGTCACCGCCGTTAAACCCTCGAATCGAAAGGACGGCTTGTAAATAGTGGAAGAGGAAAGCTCGATTTTGCGGCAGATCGTCACGCGAGCCGAGTAATGAAGGCGTTGATGCATTTTGCAGGCCGGCCAAAACGGACGACCTCTTCTGTCCGTTACCTCACGCGCGTCACGGAACGCAATCTGGGCAAAAGTACGACGCTCATTCGCAGACTTGATGGATCTGTGACACGGCATGGCTAGAGCCACGGGATGGTCGTTTCAGGGCATTCAGAGGATCTTTAGGATCTCTTTTCAGAGCAACCATGCGGTGTAGATATTTTTGGCTCTAGAATTATTATAATTATGCAGTCATGCAAACCCTGCAATCCAGTGTTCAGTGTATATAATTTTATGGATATTTGTGCTCATGCTAGAAATCCTGCGGGTTTTGTACTGATGATTCCCATAGGTGATTTAGTCGACAAGAAATTTTAACTATGAACTCCTAAAAGGTCATAACGCATGACATTTATACTGTGATTTTCTTTCTCTCAGTTATTCAAGAGTTTTCTGTGGATACTTATGTGATAATTATATGATAAACGCAGAACGGCTTGATCTAAATGGACTAATAATACCAAATGACCCCAAAGAATAGCAAAAATTTTTAGCATAACGAATACGGCTTTTATAAAATAGCAAACATAGCTCTAGCAGAAAATTTCATGAAGCGTTTCGTGTGGTATTGAGGTTAAAAGTAATGACAGCCTAAAAGTTTCATCCAAATTCACGAATATGTTGAAATTTTGAATCCTTGAGACGACGAAGGGCTCGGTCGCACCAAAGTCCCGAGTCCCGACTGCAGTTCAGACGCCGGATTTTCAATCTATTTATGTTGACGTAGCGGCACAGCTGGCAGCGTACGGTCTTCTAAGTCAACTTGGGCCAGCAACTGGCTATATATTTGTAGCAATGCGTAGCTAAGTCACCAGTGTGTCTACCGACTCTCTGTTGATGTAGCCAATCACGCTCGTGTTGTGTTTAAATTTAAATTTAAACTAAAATTTACTTGAATGCTGGGTTTACTTTCAAGCTACAGTTCAGTTTTGCACGGTCGATGAATGTCTCATGACAACGCGGAAATTTTTATTTTTTCATTTTGAAACCTCTGTAAATCTGAGATTAAGGTTTCTGGAGGTTCAATGTTTTATGCAGTCATATCAATACCAATCATACAATAGTACCAACAAACCGTACAAAAAACGTTCAAACAAAGCGTACAAACGTACAAACTCATTGAATGTGTTATGTAATCAACATTTGTGCATGCAGCCACTTGGCGCTCCAAATGTCGGGTAATATATATAGATAATATTCTCCAATTTGCTTTCATAAATTTGTAAGTTATTAAGCAGACTTTTATTTATGAAATCTTATCAGTATTCTGCACAAGAATTGCTTATGTGACGTGCAAAGTTTTGAAGGGATTCCAGAGTCCATTTGTCCATATTTTTTGTGATATCATTGAAATGTACAATTTGTAATGTTCCTCAATTTGATTTGTTCATCAATAATCAATCTTTCGTTTGAATGTTACCAGTACTCTGTGTCGATCATAAAACACTTGTAGGAAAACTACATTTCTCTGAACACGTATCATCATTAATTTCTAAGCTTTTCAGTTGCACCTCGCACTCCGAAAATTTTTGACAGAGTATCCCCCATACGCGAGTACGTGCAAGTTAGAAATGAAAATAAATTCACTTTCGAACGAACTTAAAGAACGATAAAATACAGTCTCTTGACCTGCTTCATAATTTGCTTCAATTAAATTAATCGGTAAAGCTAGGTATCCGTGCATCTTACAGGACGTAAAATCAACATTACCGTCAAAACTTTCCATTGCACTTAACAGTCCGAGAAAATTGTTATACTGCCGTCACGTATGTTCGAAGCTCCTTTTCCACTTTCCCAATATTATTTGTCGGTAAGTTGGCATCCGTTAATTTTCTGAATACACGTCAAAATTTATTTCCGAGCATGTCACATCAGTTGTCTCCAACTGTCTCGATAAAATGATTTTAGAAATGTCGTCACTTGACGAGCTTCAAAACTCACTCCTTACTTTCTTCTCAAGAAAATTTATTTGTGAATTCGGCATCCGGGATACCTCTGTCGACCAATATTATGTTCTACAGTCTGAAACAGGCACAATGCAGTCACTTAAAACTCTTCAAAACTCATTTCTTGGTTCTGCAAGGAGAATTGGTGATGTCGCCCCCCCCCCCCCCCCCATACCTCTCTGGACGAAAATCATCCGTAAATTTGACCTCAATGATGCCCTACAATCTCAAATAGATGAAATGCAGACACTCAACACTCTTCAAAACTCATTCCTTATTTCCGCAAAAAGACTTTGTAATGTCGGCCTTTCGAACACCTTTCTGGACGAATTTCCAGTGCATCTCACTTCAATTACATCCTACAATCTCAAATAGGTGTAACAAATAAGTTGTCGGTCGACACTTGACACGTTTCAAGACTCACTCCTTACTTTTCCATGAAGATTAGATTTATGGGCAATGTCTGCTCCCCGGACACTTCTCTGAACGAATACCATCAGTCTATTTCGCTTCAATTGTATCCTACAACCTCAAATAGATGTAACAAATAAGTTGTAGACACATGACACGTTTCAAAACTCACTCCTTGCTTCCGCAAGAAGAATTGGCAATGTCGGCCTCTCAAACACCTCTCTGGACGAATATCATGTCCATCTCACTTCAATTACATCCCACAATCTCAAATAGATGTAACAAGTAAGTTGTAGACACTTGACACGCTTCAAAACTCACTCCTTACTTTCCCAAGAAGATTTGTTAGTGGAGTCGGTATCTCCCGCCATGACAAAAGGTCCAACTCGTGTCGGTCTCCAGTGTCAGTCGCATCGTCGCCCAACAGATCGCCAGGCTCGCAAACAGCATCGGGCGGCGGGGAGTATTTTGGACGGATGTAATTTGGCGAGTCAACACCAAAACTGCGGTCACCTCAAAACACGGCACACGGAGGCGTCATGTGTACTTATTTGTTGTAATTTCGTGAGCAAATACCAACGTTAAACTCGGGAAATGGAATTGGAGTTTTTTCCCGCTGTCCACTTTGAGTTCTGTTTCATAGCGCACGACAGAGCCTCATGAAGCACGACAACGTGTTCGTCATACCTCAAACTTGGCACAAAATACTCACAACACAGGTTTTAAATCATTGCTCTTTGAAACGTCGCATGTTGATAGCATTTTCCAAAATCTGCCAACATAAAATCTCAATTGGGAATATTTTCAATCATATAGAACTCAACTACCATTGCTATAAATTAACTTAGTGCCGTTTGCGACATGTTGATTACCTCGTTTTGTGTCTGTCAAGATTAACTATTAGGGACTAGGGACTATTTTAAATCGAATAGAGAGTAGCGACCATTAGCGCTACTTAGATTATATGCCGACAAAATCACTATACCATTTTATTGAGAATTTTGTACATTCTTGTTCTCTATCATATGTATTTACTGGCTTTTTATAAAAAGCAGTGTAAGCACAGCAGTTCTAAACAGCCGAAATTTAAACTTAAGCTGTCTCTGTACTGTAAGGAAAATTATTGAGCAAAAAGGCAGATTAAATCAGGTTCCCCTGAGACTCCAACCAAGCAGCAATATCTCATAATTACAAATACCATTTAAAGAGTTTATTAAGTCCTGTGTTATGAAACAATAATGTCCAATATTAAAATACCAGTTATTCAATAGCCATAAAATAAAAACTATCAAATTAAAGTTGTCTCACAGAAGTTATGAAGCAATTGAGTGATAACCGTAAAACTAATTTGACTATCCTTCCGTTGAAAAAATACTGGAAACAGCTAAACACGAATGCGAATTAATTTCGGAACAAATCCAGCCAATCTTGAGTGCACTATTATTCGAAATTTGCAGAGCAGCGAAACTGGAAATTTTCTCGGTGCTCGGCGGATCATAGCGCTGGAGTGTGAGGCGAAGAGAGGCTTTTGGCGGGTCGAGCTGTCCCTTTGTTTATCCTGAGATCAGAGGGGAGATGCGAGTGTAATCAGCACTGCCATACTGCTGCCACAGCTCCATATCCTGTCACCCTCGAGCGCCGGGTCGACTCGCTCACTTTTCGACGGAAAGCGAGTCCGTCCGAAGACTTGTGACAAATGGGTGGGCAAACTAGCACTTCAACTGCGAGTGGGAGTAAGATTTCTGGGGAGTTGAGTGCGTGGACTCGCGCTCAAGGAGTTTAGTGTTAGCGTAATGGGCAAACTAGCACTTCAACTGCGAGTGGGAGTAAGATTTCTGAGGAGTTGAGTGCTTGGACTCGCGCTCAAGGAGTTTAGTGTTAGCGTAATGGGCAAACTAGCACTTCAACTGCGAGTGGGAGTAAGATTTCTGGGGAGTTAAGTGCTTGGACTTGCGCTCAAATAGTTTCCTGTTACGGTATGATGAAGAAATGGGCACACTAGTACTTCAATTGCGAGTCGGAGGTAGATTTCTGAGGAGTACAATACGTGGACTCACGCTCAAACAGTTTAGTGATAGCGTATGACGAAGAAATGAGCGAATCAGCACTTCATTTGCGAGTTAGTTTACGATTTTTCAAAAATAAGTGGGTGGAGTTGCACTTACATTGTTTAACGACACTACGCGATAAGAAAGTGGATAGATTTAGAGGGTACTTGCATTTGAAGGGTATGGGTGGTTATGCATGCACTTTAATTAACGGCATCTTTCGAAGATTTTGATCGAATGCAAAAGGAAGTACGTAGCTGGGCTTGAATAAATATTAAATTCAATTAAAAACAATGGAATAGCCCAAACCTGTGTATGATCATCTGTTAACTAAAATTTTGAACATTGTGTTGAATGCAATTGGAACGCGCAGAAAAAATTTCCCTCGACCGGTAGATCTGCCTGCGCTGCTTACACATTGTCAGCATTGCCAGAAGAATAAGCTGACGAGAGTAATAGCCCGTACAATGTGTGATAAGATAGAAAGGTGTTCTGGTTTCAGCAATATTTTCGTGAGCAAGGATTTTCTTAGAGGAATGTAAATTATCTTACTTAAGTCACTGTACCTCTATCGGCGAGAAATTTAAAACCTAAATGAAACTTACTCAACAAGAACAGTGTAATTTGAGAAGGGTGTAACAGTGTGTTTAAAAGCTGTTCAACTAATGTATAAATATAATAAGAAGATATGTTTTTTGATCTGCGACCGACGAATGGAATCAACATTACCGAAGTCTCGAAAATTACAGCCAAAATTCAATCCAGTTCTTTATTCCGGGAAGGAAAGGTACGTTCCTAAAGCCTATTCTGAAAAAAAGGAAAAAGTACGATAGCTGTCATCACTCCAGATCCCTAGCTGTATACACAACCACTCCCCTCTCCCCACCAAAAAAAACACAACTAAATTAAAAAATTCATTACCACAATTTAAAAAATATTACGCGTAGAAACCAGTTGATCATTAACTCGTAAATGACATTCATTCATTCATTACAGATTTGAAAACGTCTCAGATACATTAAACGCAAATATAGTCTGAAATGATAAAAATGAAGAACATGTAAGCCCTATGTTCTGAAGCAGAAAAATAATTCATGACAAAAAAATTATCGTGAGTGTGTCGAACTAGTGTAAATGAGTTGATGCCTGGAGGATTTTATTTGGAATTCATCAACGTTCATACATAAAAACACAATGAATTTACAAAAAAAATTCCAGAAGACATAACAAAAGTTACCAAAAATTTCATCACATTTGGGAAGAATTAACACCGACATCCAACTTTGAAGAAAAACAGCGAGCAAATTTCCTAGAATTTATCAGCTAGATTAAATTTAAAACGAACATACAAAGTAATTTACGTTTTACCTTTTCTATACCAATTTACAATGTCCGTGATTTGTCCTATCGTAATATTAATGAGAACAATTCAACATGCATGATTAAGTTCGCATTCGCGTTTGCGAAATCTTACCTCCGTATGCAACCTCACGCCCGGCCTGGAACACTAGACGAATAATTTTTGAACAGTTTTACAAGGGCACGCTCCATAAATAGCAAAGCAACAATAGACCATGCGCCAGCAGCCCGTGCAAGCCCGCCAGTCTCCTCTGCTTTGGCTCACCCTCTAAGTCCTCACCATGAATAACACGATCACATCCTCCATTCCAATTCGCTAAGATTCTACACGTAATCGCCTGGGTGTTATAATCCGCTTGCCTCATAATGGAGAACCAATTATGATGGTCTTTGTTGGTTTAGATCCCTTTTTGGGGCTTCGAATAATGCCATTGGTAAGTGGCACTTTCTTCCCACGGTTTAGCTGTGGTTTTGTCAACGATTCGACACGCATGTAAAGCAGGACCCAAAGTCCTGCTAACAAATGCTACATCATGAAGTTCGAATGCTCCCATGGCATGTGCGATTTGAGATTCATCTGTACACGACGCGAAATTTTTATATTCAGTCGTAAAAATGAAAGGCTTGTATGAATTAGTTTCTGTTGGCTGAGAGTTTGTAAACGGAGAAGGGAAGTGTGGTGTGGCCCAATTGATGCTGTGCTGCAGGTACGTACATGCGCAAGTGCCAGTGCATTTTTGATTAGCCTTAGGAAAAATTATCTCTTCGAAATTTCCAAATAAACATCAAACAAAGCTGCTGATTTTTGAGATTGCAGTTTATACCCTGAAAATTTAATTGTATATTTTTCCTTTTTATTTGATATTTTGCTTTAAAACACGTATAAAAAACATCCTAAAGTAAATCAGAAATGGTATTTTACGAGCATTAAATCTCTTGCATGGTGTCAATTCGACATCAAATCGATTCAACACTCGCGGTTATATCCAAAACTGGGATGTGTTTGCATGAAAAGGATCTGGATGGATTTCTGCAACGGATTTCTACGCTGGGAATGATGTCGACAATCGAAAATTCTTTCACGCACTTTTTATTTATCGTAAATGGCTAAAAAATGCTGATCTACATAACAGATTTCACTTGAAAATTTGCAAGTAAAGTGACAACACAGTGTTTGTGTGAACAGATGTAGTCGTATAATTTAATTACGGGTTAATGTGACTGTGTACATTGGAGTTCTATAGTTAGGGAAAATACACGTAAGTCGGGCTGAATTAAGAACGCAAACACCGATTGCATTTAAAATAATCTATTCAAACAAGAATGTTTTTAACGTGATAGTTGATTTTACTTGTCAAAAAATAGAAATCCCTGGCATGAATTTTTATCGGTATATAAGTTAAATTTCTCATGAGATGAAATGCTACTGATTTACTGCACCGAATTATTGAATATACCTAAACAAATTTTACTCAGGCAATGCCTGAGTATGAGTAGATTCAAGCGTCAAGAATCAGGAGATCTCAAAATTCACCAGACCTTGTTTGGTCTCCTCAGGAATGAAGTTTGTCGTCGCTGGCATATTGTTTCCATAATGACCAAATGGTCGCATAGAGACAGCCCGCTGTCTCAATTAGAGCTCCCCGGCAAAGATGTATCCCAGTTCAGAAGTTTTCAATTGAATGCATAAATAAGTTAGAAGAAACACGGACTCCTCCATTGCTAAAGTTTCCGTATTACCCAAGATGATGATCAACACCCGTCGTTCCGTATCCGCTATTGCTCTAAAAGTGCTGCTCGTATTTACGAAATGCTGATATGTTTACCAAAAGTTTCCTAATGAACGCAATCTGTGGAACCCTTTTTCTAGGTTCCAAATCTCGGCTATGATGATCGGCATTCTGGAACCGAGTTGCCAGAGTCGAGTATAGTTCCTATCTTTTCATTTTTGTTGATTTTTCACTCTTTATTTGGAAAAGTATTTCTTTTGAACCAGAAGTATGTTGTTGAAATGTTCTCATAGGATGTATTATGAAGTGTAATGTTGAATTGAACGTACTTAAATAGGTTAGAAATAAAAATTCACGACGTTTCATATACTTTAACTGTTAATTCGGGGAAGCATTCATATAAACCAGAAGAGTCTCGATGAATTGTTCTTATATAGAACAAGTATTGTGAAATGTAAACTTGTTTGAAATGTATTCAAATGGGTTTGAAACAATTATTCATGATGGTAACTGTTGTAATGTTGTAAAACGCTCCTCTCAGCCACCAATAAATTGTGAAAGTATATCACCGAGTTTATCAAAAGCATCTAAGCGAGCGGACGAAGTTTGTTGCTATGAACGCTGGTGACGTTTATGCAACCCTAGAGCCAGCCACCTTAGTTCTATGGGACTCAAATTATCAGTTCCATTTTTAAGGAGACCACGGCTGAAAAAGTATCCATGAAGATGCAAGGATTTAGGGGTGGCAAGCAGCCCGTTCAGAGGTTAATTAGGGAAGAAGTTAGGCGGCTCTACTGCCTGTCACCGGATGATACGCAAGCTTCATTAGTTCCCTTAACTCAAGAACTAAGTTTTTTGGCGCCACTCCGTTCTGACACTCCGATTGGGGTTAATAAATTCTTGTTGAGCTCATATTGACTTTGCGAGAGATTAGCGGTGGCAAGTCGCTGCTAAGTTCAATGATACTCGGCCCAAGTTCTGGAAGGCGGCGAGGAAGGTATTGCCAACTTTCTAAACTATGTTGTTTTTGGAAAACATCTTCCCTGCGGCGCGATCGTATACAGTGCGTCTCGGAAAAATGTACTCATCCTTTGAGGATAACCCCTGGATTTTGTGTTTTTGCTCGATGTGCAGTTTAGTTTTCTTTTACGATCAACATTATCAAATTTGATGTTCATTCCTTCGATTTAATTCATTAGACTCAAAAGCACGCGCATCGAAACAAAATGCATGAGTACTAGGCAGTAAAAGAGTGGAAATATTTTTTGAATACCTTATATTGGTAGTTTTCCATAGAGAACGCGTGCTAGTCAGTCTTCTAACTAATAGCTTTGATGTGCAGAAGGAGCACGTAAAACGATTTCGGAAAGATGTTCTTTCTTGATTGTCCTTATTTGAAATTGTCTCTTGGCTCAATTTCTCTGCAAATTAAATTTGCTCGGCGAACTTAAAAAAGATTTGCACTCATGCAATAACCAGCTTCTACTTGAATTTCGTCTTTCACAAATGTCACCACACCATTCCAAGCAAGACCTTCAGTGCACAGGACTCTCATAGAACTCAAAAAAGCCCTAAAGAAAAGTTAAGTGAAGGACATGTGAAATTTTGTTTCCCCTAAATTGCTTAAGGCGAAAAAATAAACATTGATGTATTGCGTTGGAATCCAATCGAGCCGGGGGATGGTAGGTCACACCTCCAACCACGACTCCATCTCCACTGCAGCCGTCCACGCTTGTGAATGTTGTTCTCCATCATGAAAAGAAATTTCACTCTCTGCAAGACGTTATTACCGAAAATGTTAAAATTAGTCCCGTGAAAATGAACGACGCCCAACAGAAAAGTTCGGTTCAAAAAATGAACCGAAATGTAGAAGTGACCTAAGTGAAAGTGTGAGGTTCCAGTGTAGGAGACTTGATAAAACATTTGGTTTGAAAATAAAGGAGCAAGATAAGTTACCGTAAACATTTATCTAGTAATATGAATAACACCAAACCATTAACGTTTCTACCAAAGGCTGTTTTAAAATTTAGAATTTTACAGCAATACTTGGTAAAGGCAACGGGTGAAAGTTCCTTTGGAGTGTGGCAAGTCTGAGGTGATCGAAATAGGCTCAAGCTATTTTCAATCCTCGCTGAACAACTGAACTAAAAAAACACCTAAAAAAGCACTGGCTTAAAGTCGAGGCTCGGTTTTCAGTCTAAAAAAACACCCTTCCAATCCAGACCTGTACACTGAGGGCTATGATTATTGCTTTCAACAACTTACCAACTTATTGGCTGAACCAAAGAATTTCAAAATTTTCGCTTTAATTGAATTTCACTACATCAATGGAAAAATTATTAAAACGTGATTAAATTTCAAAATTTTCGCTTTAATTGAATTTCACTACATAAATGGAAAAATAATTGATAAACGATTAAATTTTAAAATTTTCGCTTCTATTGAATTTTACTAAATAAATTGAAAAATAATTGAAGCGTGATTGAATTTCAAACTTTTCCCTCCAATTGAATTTCAGTATATAAATTAAAAAAATTGTTGATGCGTGATATCATCCGCATTTAAATAGCCTGAGGATGCCAGTTAACCGTATAAATCCCAACTCATGGGAATACAGGGTTCTAGAATCGAGTGAATGTATGGTATCGACTAAAACACGTCTTCGTAGAAGCCACGTTATGTGTGGAAACGAAATGCACTACGTTATGAGCAATGGCACTAACACTTATAAAGCAAAGGAAACTGATAAACCTTTTCTGAAACAAAAAATACATCATTTATAAGACTTATTACTCTACACTAACAATATTTCAATTGTATGAACCTCATTTACTTGTAACATCAATTGGGATAGGAAATAAGTTTTCAAAAATTTTAGAAAAAGTTACTTTGACACTTCAGCACTTCAAAATCCTTCCTGCATGAATAATTTTAAAACACTAATGAAAACAGGTACGTGCATTGTTTGAAACTCATTCTTTGGCTCAAGATCATTTTTTGTCTCCTTCGATTTAACAGAGATATCATCAAAAAACCGTCAATTACAATTTGGTGATAGATTAAATGTCAAACACGTTAATTGCGACAGGTAAAGCGGAAATTTAAGATTCAACTCCAATAAAACTCAATTTAAACATATAATTTCAACATCTAACTTTTACACTGGACCAAATTACTAGAAAAGTCCCATCAGCTCGTATAGTCAGGTATAAATAAAATTGGAGTTTATGACCACCGTTGGGTCGCCTGCTTTATGAAAATTCCCTCAGTGACCACACGTCACCAAGCACCATCACCTAAATTTCATTGAATATAATTAAAAACCCCGTCAGTGAGCACTTTAGATCACCAAACAATTAACGTGCTGAAATGCTCATACTTACTGGAGTGCTTCGAACGTCTAATGCAATGATTGATCTTGGACGGTGGAAAGCGTTCTATACAAAAACAAATCAACAGCGAAATTCAAAAAATATTGTTCTGTATTCCAACCTCAGAGCTAAGATCCTTCCACCTTGGTAACCAAACCATTTGGTATCTTAAAACTTAATTTATTTTAAGATATAAAGAAATATATCCAGGAAAATACATGCTTCTTAGAATTTTTTCGTGTTGAAGCTAACTAACTTCTGTCACTAAATTTGTCCCTATGCCAGTAAAACGTGAAGAGAAAAGTATGAGAGCAGTTCACAAACTTTATGACAAAATTTGGGTGCGTCCGTCATTGCGTAGAAAATGCGAGGTTTAAATTCTACAACTCGGTTTTGCTGTGCGCGTCTCAGTGCTCATGACACAAGAATTCGGCAAATATTGAATTCAGGCTTGGAACGTAAAATATTAAGAATGAAATTTGAAACTAGAGCTTCAAAATTAAATTTAAACTGGAAAACATAATGGATCATTAAACTAAAATATAATCAATAGCACTAAAAAAAATAAACTGAAAAATAGAATCCAAACTGAAAATTTAATCGCTAATTAAGCGTAAATATAACAAATAAATCTAAAACATTAAACCAAAAAACGAAATTTAATTGAGAAACATAATCGCTAATTAAATCAATATTTAATTAACCAAACTAACGTACTAAAACTGGAAAACGAAATAAAAACTATTAAATATTGTCGCTAATTTCTAAAAGAAGCTTCGTTTAAACTGCCGAAAAATCGAAGTCGAAATTGAAAGTGAAACTAACAGACTTCGGATAGCTTTTCTTGCTTTAGGGTCACTAGCAGCCGACGAAAAAACAACACATTTGCTCGTCAATATGAGCATACATTGCCTTCCTCACAGTGTGCAACCGACATCATATCATTCCTTTGGATAAAATTATTTCAAATGCATTGATTGTGAAATTAACTCGCTCTTTCCCCCATTCTCTTTGGCCGCACCATTATATTCTTTTCAGACAGGTGTTGTACTATTCTCTCTGTCTAAGAGATAGTTAACAGCACCAAAAGACGTCAATCGTTTTAATGGCACAATGTTCTTCCAAAACATAACTCAAACTGCATTGCAATTCTGATGCTTAACGAATCCGTTTCTAAAGAACAAAGGTTTCTTGAATTTCACTCTTGGAACACCTCGCATCGCACCTCTGCTTCTTTTATTATTGACTCATTTGAACACAAAGCCAGCTTTTCAGCCCACCTTCGCAATCGAACGTCAATGGCAGTACTTTCAGTCTTCTTTGAATCGTCGTGGATGGTCTGAGAGAATGAATTCCTGTTCACGAGGTCATGTTGAAATGCCGCTCATTCTTCACTGCCTACAAATGATGTTGAAATGAAGAAGAATGAAGCCAAAGCCGCGTCTCGGACTCCAATAAACCTGTCCTCGGAGCGCTGTCATGACTCCATTGGAATGTCTTTATTTCTTAATTGCGAAAAGAAGGACTGGATCTTGAATGCCACGCTGCCTGCAGGCATCAGGACCGAAGACGACGTGGATAAGACAAAGCCATACGGAAATTGCTCGCGAGGTATTGGCTTGGAATTTCTCTGGGTTTGCAATATGGAGCTTACTTAGCGGTGATGGATGAACGCAGTGTTGGCAGAAGGAATGATGATGAACTTCAAGTGAGGCCAACGTCATCAAAACCTCTCGTTCGAATAGTTTCTTCCGATTAAGGGGCTCTTGCACCCACGTCTTCGAGGGGCGATCTTGAGCATCCGAGCATTTCCATTCAAAATTTGCACTTTAATTTTGGGTTACCAACGCGTAAAAAGTGTATTTTCTAAATTTTTGTAATTGGTCATTTAGTAAATACTTCAATTATTTTTATTTTGGGTTATCGACGATTAAGAATTTTTTAGTCTTGGTCATGTAGTAATTACTTCAATTAGCACCCCGGTCATTGAGTTCTCGCAGATGTGAATTCACAAAGAATGGATTCCCTATTGCTGAGTGATCTACGATCTATTTTACGAGAAAATACGTTCTTATAAATTCTTTACTTTCCCGCTTTAGTTACTAAAACACAATTGTTAAGCTGTCTGGTTAATTTTAGTAAAAATTTTATCCTCAGTTTTAAATAATGGCACTGCTGCAATATCATATTATAAAAACGCATTATGGAAGCAATAAGTGAGACGTATTCCGTGCTTCAATATCGTTGAAAATACACTGTATTTTTTTATACATTCTTTTCTTTTCTGACGTTTAACTTGAAAGACAGGACACACTTGCTTCAAAATTCATGACCAATTCTACATTTTCACTTACTCTCTCAGATAATAGTTTCGTTCTTCGCTCGATGTCTATTGTTTAATTAATTTCCGGACAGACTACGGAAATGTCATGTGATCTGCGCCATTTCTCAGTTAGATTTCATTTCCGCGTCTAAATAAACTAAATCCGATGCATATGACTGACTATAGGACCGTAGCTGACAGGAAACAATTCATGGAAGTGAAATTCCCACGATTCTGGTCATAAAGTGTAAAATAATGCACAGACATTCTCCTCTAGTATCACTGGGGTAGCATAATCGTTTCATACTTCTAATCCTATTTTCATAAATCACACGCAAGGATACCAGGAAAAGATTAAGTGATTTGATGCGGGTTACACCGCGCCTGACTTTCCAGCAGAAACAGATCACCATAAGCGCTTCAAGCGTTACAGCTCTCACGAGCATGTATGATACGTCTATGAGGTTTCACATTCGGCCAAATACTAAATTTGCCAGGGCTTTAAAAGATAAGTAATTAAATAGCGTGGAATAAATAAAACTGCTCCTCCATCGTTCTGCAAATATAAGTTGAATTATTTAGAGCGATGCCAGTAATTAAATAATACTGAACACCAGGTAAAATACTAGGTCAACTCATCGGCCGATAATGAGGGTAATTCAGCGCGGCGAGCACTCTATCAGATGGACGGCATATCATTTACGACGGCGTTTATTTCCTCGGTGGATTTAGGCATGACTGTCTTGCGTCTATACGATATGCATGTGGGAGAGACAGCGATCGAGGAGGACCTCACAGTTAGTATGACAGTGGACGAACACCATCAAATAATAGACAGAATCGTCCCATCAATCTCAAACCTGAACAGCAGTTCCTTTTGCGCGAACTTGAGTGGTGACGAGTGCGTTGAACATCCGCTGGAAACCGGTGGTTAGTGATCCAAATTACCTTTCATTAGAGCCAAGCAGAGACATCAAAAATCATCACCGGTGTTAGGACGAAATTTGAAGCTGGATAATGTAGCTATAAACATACACGGCGGTACATATATCAAGGGAGGGTGCCTCTTACAGAGGGGTACGCGATCGTTGCGACTGCGTCGGTGCAAGAAAAACTACGACAATTTCCATGCAAGGCTGCCATCGGATGTAGATTCAGTGAGTTCATAAGGATTTGCCACTGAGCATAATTGTGCGTTGCGATGATGGAAACTCATGACCTTTGCTAAATGACTCCCGGTGGGGAGATCAATACGCTTGATAAAGACGCTGCATATGCTTGATACGTAATTAGAATTACCGAGAAAACCTTCCATTATCTGCAATCAAGATCATCATTTCCTGGAAAAACTGTTTTGTGCTCGGAACCCTAAACAATTGGCAGTTTGTGTGGAGGGTGGGAGCTTTGCTTAGTCCTGTTGGACACAATATCATAAGCCCTACTGATCATTTTATTACTTAATGATTGAAAATGATGGTCAACTCTTTACCTACTGAGCTGCATTTGCAAATAAAACAACTGTTTAATATAATATCACTAAAAACTCTACTGATCCTTTGATTGCTTAATTATTGAAAATTTTGGTAAACGTTTATGGCTGAGCTTCATTTTTAAATGAAACAGCTGTTGAATGCAATATCACTAAAAACTCCACTCATCATTTCTGTAGTTGAAAATCTTGGTAGCACCTCGTTCAAAAGAATCAATTAACTTTTTAACGCAATATCAATAAAGCCCCCGCTACTCATTTTAAATGTTGATCATGGAATATCGCGACAATGTTTCCCTGCAGATTTGCTATTCCTGTTGGCACGATCAGTTTCTCACTAAAATACCTTATTCCATACTAGGAAAGCTATAGGAGCGTCTTTGTGTTGTCTTAGACCTGTTCGCCTCCCAGCCTGACTTTATCGCCGCCTGCATGCATGTTTTTCTCCAACCAAATAATTAAATCGCTTAGGCGGCGAAAAACATGCATGTTCCGGCGAAAAAGTTTGACTGGGCAGCTATAGGCAATATGCGAATTGTTCTTAGAATAATATTTCTTTTTATTTAAATTTTCATGAATTTGATTACCTGCGAATTCAATCAATGATATTTTTCTACGATATAAAGGAAATCATTTTTAAGTACGTCTGTTACAATAATTTTTTTGAACAACTCGATGCCACTTTTGATAGAATTTTTTTGTGAATTGCATGGAATACCCGTGCGAGTTCAATCAATGAAATTTTTCTACGAGATAAATGAAATCATTTACGGAAACACTATTAAAATTAATGTTTTTTAAGCATCTCGTGTGATAATGTTCCATTGGTTCTGTTCTCAAATGATTTTGAGAACAGACGTTCCTAAATGTCAAATGACGCTCGAGAATACTGTACTTGGTGCAGCTAGACACTGCGATAAATTCGATGCCTTCTGTATTCTACGAAAAGAAATCTGTTCAGAAATAATTCTTGCCCTAACAATTTAAAAATCAGACAGGCATGTTTTTTTCAACGCTTCTCAAATTTGACTATAGTAAAATAATAACATTTAGGAATTTCTATTATAAAAAGTCAATGAGACATTCTCGACTTAGACACTCATTCCCGTCATCTCATCATTGCCAACAAATACTGGGCAAAAAATTTATCCATATTTTTCAGATTAAAAAGGGCGTCTCTTAGCTCTGAAATTGATGAGGTATTTTTTGCTTCATCTTATGTTTTTTTCAGGTTCTTAACCTAAAGAAGCAGGTCAGTGAAGTGCACGCTATAGGTGAGTAGAAGAGTTTTTCCAACGACCTATTCTACAGCTATTCCCTATGTCCTTTTCTACCCGTGTTCTCCATTTTGCTTGAATGTGAACATTAAAATGAGTTTCACCTTGTCTAAATCGATTCCTACACGCAACGTGGAATCCATGCAGATTGATTTTTTTAACCTCTGGATTACTATTCTTGGTCGCAAAATGAAAGCAAGGCTTGTGCGAAGCCCCACAACAGCATCACAGTCCTAAGGAGGACATCAAAAGGGCTATGGAGGCGTTGGAAGCAGCAGAAATTATTCGTGCCATGCCTGACTTCCAAATGCGTGTAGATGTTAGAAGCCTTCGTCAGTGTCGTAATGAATCTGGTTCATATATCAAATAAATAAAGGCGTTCAAATCAAATGAAACTTTTGTTTCCCCAGTCTTGTGAATAAACTGTAAAAATTTCAAAGTAATATGTTACTTTTGTTAGAATGATTAGGATTTCAACATTGGAAAAAAATTCTGATTAAACTGAAAACCCTTGTATATATACATAATTTTGTGTACCTGCAATTTTGTGTACCAAGCATGAGTGCATGAGAGCGCTTCCTCAGCAATACAAATCAACATGTCCCTGATAGTTATTACTTTTAAGCACGACTCTTTTTCACGTGTATAATCTCGATGAATACCTACTGTGTGAGTATGTCAAAGTTTACATATACTGACTCACGGCTCAAATCAAGAAAGAATTTAACCCAATCTTAACGATTTAAACATTTACTGGACTAAAAAACAAA
Source organism: Morinoia aosen (assembly GCA_030386875.1). NCBI lineage: Eukaryota > Metazoa > Arthropoda > Malacostraca > Amphipoda > Talitridae > Morinoia > Morinoia aosen. Next base: position 8,030,072 of record CM059559.1, on the reverse strand, counting down.
GCAAGATGTCCGATCAATCATTAGAATTTCTATAAGACGATTATATCGTAACCCAAGATGTTAATTCCCAACTTTTGAATTTCCAGCATCAGCTGTTCAGTTCGTACATTGACCCTCTTCATCTTTGGCTCCAACATGTTCTTCGTATGTATAAGGAAATTACCCGAACAAATAGGGAATTAATTTACGCTCGAGAATTATGTAGAAGTTACTAGCAAAACTTAAACTACTTATAGTATCATAGGTAGTGTGGTTTTTATACGGACCCACAAAGCTTAAATATCATATTTTCCCGCCATCGATCTTTCAAAGTCTATAGTTATGATAAGCAAAATCCCTGAAAAGAAATTGAATTGTTCGATTGTTAAATAGTTGAATCATCACAACACAACAACTTCACTTGGCATGATGTTGAGTTTAGTACCTTAGAGTCAGAATTAATTTGTGTTTAACTGTGGTATTTTAAAACTCATTGGAACCCTTTGTATCACGCGATTTGATCATTAAGTTCATCAAACATCAGTGCAATTAATTATCCTGTATCTGAAAAATAAATGCACAAACTGGTGATAACTGGCAGAAAATTATGAGTGAAAATTAAAGACGAGTGTTGGGTTCACTAAATGAAATAAACTAAATCCATATTTAATTTAAACTTACTCTTGGGAACAAAACCTAAATGCCATTTATAAACTAAACCAAGTCCAAGATCTTTTCAAGTGAATGCTACAAGTGCTTTGGAAATACGAAAGATATTTGCAAGAATTATGAATAAAAACGACTGGCCTGAATTACTCACATGTGCTACACCTATTGCAAGGAACTATATAGTTCAAAATACTGAACCATTTGCAGAAGTGTTGAAATATGGAGTAGAAAAATAGGCCTCCTATAATTAAATGCTCAATAAACATCATGATAGCTATATCTTGGTAATTTGTCAAATAAATTATAAACAATTATAACCATCAAATCAATTATGATCAATTTTAACCATTAAATCAATTATAATCAATTATAACCATCAAATCAATTGTCATCAACTAAAACCATCTAATTAATTATAATCAATTATAACCATTAAATAAATTATAATAACCATAATCATCAAATCAATTATGATCAATTTTAACCATCAAATCAATTGTCATCAATTAAAACCATCAAATCAATTATAATCAATTATAATCAGTTATATTTGTCAAATCAATAATAATCAATAATAATAATCAATTATAACCATCAAATAAATTATAATCAATTATAACCATCAAAGCAATAATAATCAATTATGAACATTGAATCAATAATAATCAATTATAACCGTCAAATAAATTATAATCAATTATAACCATCAAATCAATAATAATCAATTATGACCATTAAATCAATAATAATCAATTATAACCGTCAAATCACTTGTAATCAATTATAACCATCAAACAAATTATAATCAGTTATATTTGTCAAATCAATAAGCTAATTATACCTTAATAACCAATTTCTAGCCAGACGCTCCAAAAAAAATTGGAGAAAGATTTTCTCACGGCCACCCAGCGGCCACATACGGAGCCTTGAGGCACCACATGCTGGGGGCCAGAAGAGCGGCTGATCTCCGAGGCGAGGATCAGCTAATCCACTTACGTCATTTGGAAGTTAATTCATTGCTTTTAGAAGTGGCCACTGTTTGGCTGCCTGCATTGTTAGGGCGCTCGCAGTTTGTTAGTTTTAAGGGCTTTTTCGACTTGACACTCTCTGTAGCCCAGCGCATTATTTTGTACAATGAAAACGGCGAGTAGAGTAAATGTTTTCACTTTAAAGAAAGGCTTCTGATTGGCTATGGATGAGTAAAGCAGTTGTAATATGTTGATCAATACTTTTTTGATCTCTGATGTATCTTAGAAATACCTGCTCTGCGTTCACTACAGTTACTTGTTTGAGGCAGAATTATAATTCTAAAGAATTTAAGATGCTTTGATCTCACTGTTAACTGTTAATCAAAAGTTTTGGTCATATGCAGCACCGTCTACTCTATGCCAATGTAGATATGAGTGGAAAATAGAGATCGATAATTGATTTGTAGTATACTTGGTTAAGGTTATGAAGGAAAGGATTGATTCACAGATTCAGTTCATTCTTAAATTAAATTGCGAATTTAAATGGGAAAAATCCAAAATGATCGCTAAAAATGTCGAGAGCGAGTCTAAGATAAGAAAATTATTAGAAGAAGACGATCGAATGATTGTGTCGAAAAATAAAACCGCGATAACTAATTTATTTAACCGATATATTTATATGACTAGAGCAACGAGACTAAAAACATTTTAGCATAAGTGAATGCTGGACAACATTTATTTCGATTAGTTTTTATTGTTACCTTGAAAGTGCTCAAATTGGAGTTTCTCAAAGTCCTTGTTTTTGAAACTGAGATATAAAATAAGTCGTTATAATTTCCTCAATATCGATCCTCTGGTGACCAAACGTTGCTGTGAACCTGAAGGGAATGTAAAGTTTCATTAATGAGGTTACCGCCGTACGTCATTTCATTTTTATGTTTAAATTTATTCCCAATATTGTATTCTGAACTGTATATAATCAAAAATCAGTTTCAGCCGTAGTAATAATTAAATACAGCTTATATTTAAAATTATAATAAAATTTTAATTTAGGTAGTTTGTTGCAACTTGAGTCCATTGTAGTATATTATATCCAATTTAAAAGATAAATTGGAGTGGAAAAGTAAAGAAAGAGGCAAAAGCGGCGCCTTTGCGAGTTACGAATGTGATGTTCACATTATTCCGTTTTGCCGCTTTTCCTCCATGTTTAAATTTGAAAAACATTTTTTTTGTATTCATAAAGTTCTTTTATGGTAATATCTTCCCTGAAGCATTATCAAAAATACGGTATCCGAAACAATGCAGCGAAGTACGATGAAACCTTTCCCTTCAATATTTTTAAACTATGATTTCAGTTGTGGGCAGTTACAGGGTTTGTGGGATAGAAATCTTATACAGTGATGTATACAGCAATGTATGCAGTGATTTATACAGCGATGTATACTGTACAATGATGTATACAGTGATTTATACAGCGATCTATACAATGATGTATACAGTGATGTGTCATAGGCGTGCTGTAGGATGAAAACATTCGGTTTCATTGAACTGAATTTTCATTGAACTAATCGGTACCGCTCTTTTCAGGCCGCAACTTTCACTTACAACTTTTAGCCATCGGATCTATAACTTTAGCCACTCATTGCAGAAGTTATATATACTTAGACATCTAAAATCATAAGCGCCCCGGCCAAAATTGTACCCGAGGAGACACCAAATACTTAGCTGGCGACAAAATATATATATCTATTTCTTCATTTTCACATGATGTTAATGAGATTTCACAATTATAAGGTAATTTTCTGCGTATTATGTCCTTCATAAATATTCTCCGCTAAATTTTGTGACATTTTGTGAGAGCCGATTACTTGAAGATCACGTATTCGGAAACTATTAAAATCATGAACAAAAACTAAACAATAAATACAAGACTAGTTGCATCGATAGGTCACATAAAATGATTTATCGTTTATATACTCTTCCCCATACTCATAAATGTGTGGAATCTAACATAGTCATGCGTTCAAAACATTAAACACATTTCTTTTAAGTACGTACTAAAATATATATATTTTGCAGTACTAGTCAGTATTTGGATTCTCGATCTTGACGTCAGTTACATAATACACGGCAGATATGCGTTTCGCTCAGATTGAAAAAGCCTCCGTAATTCAGTATACGTAAGTTCGATGAGTAATCAATTTTCAATTGTGTCTCATGCAGGAGCGGATTTTCAAAGTTTTAACCACGCACATAAATAAGTACCTACCTATACTTAATAAGCTCTACTGTAATTTATTATGTACCTTCCCTTTCAAAAATTACATTTCAGCGATATTTCATTATTGTTGACTTAAAGCTCAATGCAATTGTCTCGAGCAAACTTTCATTTAAAATCTAAACTTCTGTAGCTCATCTACCCCTGTAAAATTTCTAAACTTAACGTACTTTAAACGCCCTTATTCTTTTTTAAACAGTTTTTACATTGATGGTTTGTACACAGCTGCAGTTTCTCTCATTTCAGCGCTATCCTTCATAATAGACGTTGATGGACTAAATTTCATATTACATTTTTGCTTAAAATTTTAGCAAGGCATTTTCATGTTCGAAGGTATAATGTCTATATTTCATTTTTTAGCTCCTTAATTACTTCGGGTCCATTGTGTGATTTAAAGAATTTATTATGTTAATTATGCTTTCTGCCGCCCACTAATATAAGAATACGTGACTGTGTGTCATATTTTTCTAGAATTTTTCTTCAGATATGTTTGAAACTCTTCATGCTGTAATGAATTGCGAGCTATTGTGATTCTACGCTTAACACATTGGTCGCGATGTGAGACGCCAGTGTGCAGGGAGGGAATTTTCATGATGCTTCTAACCGACCATCAGTCACAAACTCAATTTTCATGAATACTCAATGCCAAATGAAGGCGCGATCCACTTAACGTTTGTTATTTTCAAAATTACATTTTACAATTGACTTCAAATTTAAGTTGCAGATTGAACGTCAGTTAAACCCATCATTGTCAACGTGCTAATAAACAATGCAAAAATTTACTGTAAATTGCTATAACAATCCCTCGCATATTTTGAAATGAACAATTCAACTTAGATATTTTCCCTGCTTACGTTACCCTACCGATAGCTTGAATCGTCGAAGTCAGCTACACTTCTCAAGCCCTTCCATTTCCCTCACCTCGTATAGCCCTCTATTTCTTGTAGCGCAATTGAGTCGGTTCCCTTTTACCCGAGAAATTTCTTTGCGGTCCTCGAGCAAGCGTGAGTTCTGGAAGTCACCGATGTGCAATAAGATGTGTGAAATTCCCTTCGACGAGCCAAGCCATTCTGAGCATCTCAAGTCCCGACCTTCCGACATCTTCTGTGCCCACCCCAGATCGAAGCGTCTGGTTTCGGGTGCCCCTTTGCGGAAAATGATGGAAATGATGTCTTTGTGAGTTTTTTTCCGTTTTCTTTGCGTTTATTTCCGTGCGTGTGTTGAACAAAGCGGACAGCGGAGAAGATCGCTTCTTGTGGGTTGGTTGTATTCGTCTAGCGCGCAGCTTCTGATAGGCCGTCCTTGCTCAGCCACACACAGCCTCCCCAGCCATCGATTGCCGGAGCGGTTAAATCAATTAGTGAACACTTGCACTTCAACACCCCAACCTATCGCTCTCAAGATCGCCAAGTTTTACCCTGACAATTTCTTGAGAAGAATCCTCGCGTATCCATTTAGGTATTGTGAAATTTTGGGGTCGCAAAAAATTGTTTTGGTCAAGAGGAAGAGGAAAATATTTGCGTGGATTAGTGTGTAGTGTGAATACTGACAAGAGACTCATTTTTCCCCTTGTTGATCATATCGTGGCCTCGGTTACGCTAACATACTCCCATTGGTGAGATGTTCGTAAACTCCTCCCATACGACAGTAATCCCGACCAATTCCCTCCCCTGTACTGAAGAGGGCTGCGATCTCCTCCTCTGACCGTGGCGCGCTCCGCCTCTCGCTTCGTTCACTGTAGCCGAAAAAGACCGAGGCTACACAGTGTTGACGCTTGTTCTAGTTGTAGGACACACACTTTTACAGAAGGCAGTGTACGCAGCGGTGCGGGCTCAAGGCTCTAGCTTCTCTTATACCAAGCGCGTACCCAAGTTCCTCTGTTACCACAAACTCTATTCGATGATCTATTGAAAATCGTAGAGTTTGATTTGCGTCGTCTCTTACTTAAAAAAGAGTTTCAAAATCTTGGAGCTTTAACGACTGTTGCTGGAAGTTTATCATTCCCCACAAGCTCCACGTATTCTCGCAAGGGTATTTTAGTGCGGTATTAGTGGACATGTGAAGTGCTTAAAATCAAGTTGAGACTCTGCTTTGTGTGATTGTTATTAAGAAGAGACATTGTCTGCATCGGCTTCAGCTCGCGCTACTCCCTGCTACTCAATTTTCAGGTACTACACTTCAGGTATTTTAAGTTAATTTTATTCTTCAATCGAATAAGGACTGTAATATTGTGGTGGTGTTCGCCAAGTTTCCCTGACAAAATGTTGCTAAGGAAAATGTGCAAGATATTGTATTTGTATCGCGATTTAAATTGGATTTCATGGTGCTTAAAATTCAAGCTTTGCTCAAGGTGTGATCTGAAACTTCAGCTAAGGCGAACAAACAATTCGACAGTTCATTTTAAATTCTTGTAGTAAAACTAAAATCTTTTCAATTCAGGATTGCGTGAATGGATCTCATGTAGCCGAAATTTTACCGCGGTACTGATCGAACCTGAAAATTTTTGGAAAATTGGCTGTAGAGAATCTTTGAACTTTCACTTAATCTTCCTTGATCAAATGACGCGAATAAATTTTTAAATATCAGCTGAATACTCACCAATTTCTAAAACTTGACGTCATTTGCTAGACCAAAAATTTCAGCGCGCTGTGGCCGCAAGACTCCACGGATCTCTCACGCAGTATTTCACTATAGAAAAAATAAGAAAACTGTAATTTCTCACTCATGACAAATTTGTAGCGTACATGTCTCACTACTAGTTTCTCAGTTCTAATCACTTTGAACACATAAACGAATTTGAACTATTTACCACTCTCCACCACTACGTAATTATTTTTTTAAAGCAGTGCGGCTTTGTTTAACAATTATTTATTACGCATAAATTGCAATTCTGTGTTCGAAACCAAATTAGTGTAATAATTTTCTTTCGTATTTTTGTTACAGTCACCATACTATGTTGAGTAGGCATATAGAATTAAACAGATAATACATACGACACACAGTATGTTACAATCTCTGCCTGATGAGTTGAAAAGAACCCATGCTTGATACCCGTTTCATTTCCCCCCGTAAAATTATTTTATTATGGTTAATCCACTGCATAAAAATTAAATTAATATCTCATTGACGCCATGTGTTTATTCACTCATGAATCACTTTATTTTCACCATTAATTCGACTTTCTACATTTTCTGGCACAAGCATGTCTGCTTCATTCAGAAGGAACACTCATATTTGGAGTTTATTCTTCATCTATGGATTTATTTATAATATTTATTTTCTATGGTCTTCTGATTCAGCAGGCATAGAGCAGCAAGTAGAGAGGTTTTAAAAAAGAGTAAAAATTATACAAAAGAATAAACTAGGATTCAAACAGACTTTGACTTTTAGTTAGAATTTGATATGAAGAAGTTAATAATGATTTGAAATGCATACATCACAGGAGGCTCCAATAAGTTATGAGTTGAGATAAATTTAGATAAATTTCAAAAATAGATTGAGAAATTAAACGAGCTTTACGATGCTTCAATCTAAGAAAAATGATATAATTTCGCTTCATATAGAGAATAAAATTGTGAACGAGACTGTACGATGATTTACTTGAGCACGGCACAAAATTGGAATAGATTTCTCATGCAGTACAAGAAAATTTTCTGAACTTCTTTGGCTGTGTTTGAGCATTGGGAAATAACATGCATTCTATTCCATTATTGTGTGAATAGTTTTACAATATCCGGAAAAGGAAATTTTACTGAAAAAGCCTACGAATTTTTTTTGTCTAGCGACTAGACACAAAAAATATTTTATTACGACTGAAAAAAATTTGCTTTGATGTACTTCTGTACTTTAGAGCAAAAAACCCGTGACCCTTCATCGCTTTCCATCTTGATTGTTTTTAATAAGATATTACAGAATTTCCTAAGAGTAGTATCACAAATTTTATGATGTAGAATTGTCGGCAATGAAACTTACATGTTTTCATATTTTTATAAGGTTTTATTTTAAAAAGATTTTTTTTCATAAAGTTCATTGTATGTTCAGAAACCATTTTTGCACCAATCAAAGCATTAGGAGGGCTTTCCTCGTTTTAATTGAAACCGATTAACATAATAATAATTGATTTAGAGTTATAATTAAAAATATATATATACCATTTGTGATAACAATATGATTGCTGAATCTGATAATGATTTATTTTCTTAAATTATTCTCTTGGACTTCAAATTAATTTTTTAACCGTCTTAATTAGACTGATCAAAAATATTAAGAAGGTCACAATCCTCCATCTAATTAATAAGTATTTTAGCTAAGTCATCACCTCAAGTAGCTCACAAATTACCTCATATAATTTGCAACATAATTACCATTATGCTCGTAGATACACTTGCACTAATAAGGTTAATCGAAACAGAGAAATTGTTCAATTATGCTTCATAATTATGCTTCATAATTATGTTTCATAACTATGCTTCATAATTACGCTTCATAGTTACGACTTGCCGCGCCGTGGTTTTTATTATTATTTACGTGGCACATTTTTTACGTCGTTCATTTATTTGATTGACATGAAAATGTCATTTAACTTTCTTGCTACCGAAGTCATTCTCTCTAGATTGACTTAAACGATATTTGAGTTAGATTGTGGAAAAGACCTGGAATTAGCACCCTCTCCAGTATCCCGTTTACTGAACTAAAGGTGGCACTTCTAAAATTCCGTTAACTCATACAATCAAACTGTCTATTCAAGCTTTGGTTCTCATTTCCATCATAAAACGTAGATTTCATGAAAAATCAACCGGTATATTAATGCGCGAAAATTCACAGTAATCGTTATAGTAACGCGCAAAAAAGCTTGGTGTCCCATTTGACACAAAATTCGTATCAAACTTAAAAAAATTGCCTGAATTTCGATCTGCTAATCAAACACGCACTCACAATATCAAGACATGTTTATAAGCACTTGTTAAAAAATTCAACGCTTGCTTCTGATTTTGATTTGTGAATCGTCAAACTAAAACCATGAGGCAATTAACGATTCCGGGATTTATCTACCAGAAATTAAAAATCTGTAATTTAATTACCTCTCTATCACCGTTTACTTACAAATTTTAGTCTTGGCCTGTTAAATTTTTGGTCACATGCGTTCTATCTTCCACATATTTAAATCTCCACTTTATCATGTACATATCAAAAATATCACCTTAATTTAAAATCGTTGTATCAATGTACCTTCCATCAATTAAATACTTGATAAACTGGGCCGTACATCGTTGATAGTTGCAATCATCTTTCTCCATCATTCCTGCTCTTACCATTCATCATCACAGCAATTGTTTACTTGGTCTGAAAATATCCCTAAGACAGCCATTCCACCTTTTCACATAGCTTCATATTTTCAAGAATTGAGAATCCCAAATCTTGCTGACGACATCCATTCCCTTCCATCTCACGTATCGTGTAGCACACGGACGGTTCCACAACGAAGTCACTCCTGGCTTAGACATCACCAGATTCAGCGCTTTGCAAAACACGAAAAACTTTTGAGTGTAGTACGGCGCCAATGCTCGGCCGACACAATGTCCGACACATGCGAAACGAAAAGATGTCCTCACAACAAGCCCATCTGCATCCCAGTCAAAATTTCATCACACCTCGCGCTGCGAGGAAAACTCCCGACAGAACTCGTCGGCCCGAGAACTGCCACCCTATGGAGACTCTTTCTCTTGTTCGACGCCTCTGGAGTGCTCTGAAAATAATACGATGGATGGGAGTCTCCACGTGAACTTTTAGGCAACACTCACTTTTATGCCGAATATTTTGTCTAGCATCCGAGCTATTGGACTCCGAGCTCTGTTCGCACGGAGATGGAATTATTTCAACTACCATATAGAACTAAGCATTATTCACAACAATTTGTTTCATAAATCTAATTCATATCTTGATCTTTTTGAAGATCTTACACAGGTACTAACACTGCTGTGTACGTTGTCGTTGTAATTCTGCTAAAAATGTAATATCACTCCAAATCACACGTGAATAATTATTGAGGCTAGTAACTTCCTTCAATTAATTTATTTTTGGTTAGAAAGTAAGGGAAATTGTTGGAAGAACCTATGTGTGTTTTTTCGATTTAAACGATCCAAGGTTAAATTAATACCCGATCAGAATTTCACTGACGGTAGTGTTCCATCTCTAAATGTTTCAGCTTATATATCGAAAATAAATGTTACGTTCATCACGCAAAAGAAAACTTTTTCAGATATAAAATTTGCTTAGGAAGAGAGTTTCCGATAGATTCGATGTTCCTATCCAAACCGAAAGCATGAAATTGCGTACTTAATTTGAAACAGAATGGACGAGACTTCAGCACTACACGAAACTCATCAACAAATTATAAACTTCAACTACAGCCTGATTACCAAACCTGGAGTGATAAATAACCCATGAACCAACGCACCAAAATTACACTTAAATTAAAGCCTGCTCACCAAACCTGGAGTGATAAATAACCCATGAACCAACGCACCAAAATTACACGTAAATTAAAGCCTGTTCACCAAACCTAGAGTGATAAATAACCCCTGAACCAACGCACCATAATTACACTTAAATTAAAGCATAATTACCAAACCTGGAGTGATAAATAACCCATGAACCAACGCACCAAAATTACACTTGAATTTAAGCCTGCTCACCAAACCTGGAGTGATAAATAACCCATGAACCAACGCATCAAAATTACACGTAAATTAAAGCCTGATTACCAAACTTTGAGTGATAAATAACCCATGAACCAACGCACCAAAATTACACTCGTCGATAAACGGCATCTTCCAAAGTTATCATCGCTCTGAACTCGAGAGCCTCGCAGAATAGTCGTGCCTGCGAGTTTAGGGTGGAGATTTTGACCCGCGCCAGTTAGGACCATGATAAAAGACCTCTGAAGCTCATCTCAACTCGGTCCCAGTTTGCAGAGGTTGCCGATAAAAGGGTCTTTTTCTCCTTTTTTCGCCGGCGACGAGAGGGGCCGAACCCGGGCGCTAGACACCAAATTGTCTGGGAGGGTGTCCGGCCTCCCTTTATCTAATTTGCATGGTAATTCAATCGGTGCGGATTTGATGGAAAGAGAGCCGGCTAAGCAGCTGTGGTTGCGCGTCGAGTGAGCATCAAGGGAGGATGTCCTCATTAAGAAATGTTTCAATGATAACTACCAGCCCTCGGGACATGTCATGGATGAAATTGAGAGAGAGATGCCACTAATGTCGGACGCTCTACATAATTTGCTTAATTTAAACACTGCGATGTAATTTGCACAGCTTTACCAACAATGAAAGTAATGACGTCAAGGCGGGATGTTATTGAGCATTAAATACATGAAAAACATTTTTTTCTATATCTTACAAGACACGTGAATTTCCTAATATTCTGCCATGAACTCTAACATGAGTAGAAAGAAGGGAATATGATCTCCAACATGAGTATAAAGCACTGACTACTTCATCAAAACCATAAAACTCGCATCACAGGAACTTTCGTTTCTGCAAGTTAAGAAATCGTTACCACAACATTCATCTCCTATCAACATAACCTCCCACGGACATAAAATCGAGTATGCTTGAATACAGACATAAATCTCGCAACACTCAGCCGTCAGAAGAGTGACGGTCGAGGAGCAAATTAAGTGAGCGTTACTGAGTCGCTGCCAGCGAGATGCCGCCAATTGGAGGGAGCGCATTGGAACAGAACCCTCACACTCCCATTGCGGCTCTGCGCTGCGGCGCTTTGTGACGTACGACCAATTAAAGAATCACCATTATCATTATAATTTTTGTTATATTAATAGTTTAACCACTGCGGGAGAGATTCTATAGGTTTCTAAAATTAACGTTTAAATTCCCGTTATTTCAGGACTTCTCATTGTTAGTGTATTATAATAGGATACATTTAGGTTTAAAAAATTGTTTTTCTTCCAAGAGTATACCATAATTTGAAAATTAACACTTTCATATTATTGTTCAATGAGGAGAAACTTATTACTGACTATTCATTCAGTGTTCCCAGAGAAAACAATAGAAGCTAACTTTAAACTCTCATAACTGTATAACAGATTGGGAATTTTGTACAAAGTATTCAATGATTTGTGCAATGACTGTTTTCTTTCAGTGTGAAAATTCTTTCCTGATGGCTTCGTTAAATCACTGAACCTTATTGCTCTGAGTGAAGTGAGTTTTGATGAGTATCGCTCTGAAATCTTTAATCGATGGAATTGTAAGCCTATTCATGATGTTGGTTCTTGAAAACTCAACATGCCAAAATTTAAAGTAAAGTAGAAACAAAGTTAATCATAAAACCATGTCAGAATTATGTTTTATATGCTCACCTGCTGTAAGACACGGAAAAAGCAAATTTGCAAGCAAATTGTTGCAAACGATCACATAAATTCCCATTTTTTCTTACCTGCTTTTCCTCAAAGAAAGAGAATGCCATTGCATTCTCCCGTCTGCTCTGTATTTGTTACACAGTCATTAAACTACTCAAATGAACAATACCCTACGAAGGTGAAACGCTCAAACAATGAATGATTAAACTTCTCACACGCTAAAGACGATAACATAACTACCGTTATAAAATGTGCAGTTAAAACACCAAAAACCCTTTTCTAAGCTGTTGATTTTGCGTTAGAGGCCGATCGACCAGCGGTTTGCCGCCCCTGTCCCATGTAATCGGTGTAGGATTAACAGAGAACTTCGGCTGCGTTCTTGATTATGGCAAGATCTCTTGGTGGGTTGCAGGCCTGCCTAGTAAATGCATTCAAGGCATCGGTCACCCCACTAGTCTCTCAAATTACTGCACTGTGACCGAATTTCCAAACAATTCGCATCGCTATTAAGAGCTGCGAAAGCATTTTTACTGGAAATCAACTTGGTCAAATGCATGTAGTGTAGTTAACGTAAGAGAACTTACGCTGCTAGCTGCACTGCATCGATGGCGTTAAGTTTTTGATAATTTTGCCATGATTCTCCGTGATTTGCCGGATGTTAATTACAGTTATGAAAATTACTAAATTCCAGTGAGAGACCTTTCTAGGTCAAACGCGCAATATGCAATCATTCAATGAATGCGTATTATCAATGTTGATTATCGGCCGGGCAGATGTGAAGAAATAAAAAAGAATTTCAGAGTTAATTCTGAAATTTATCTTTAAATAAGTGAGAAATTTGCCCTGACTGCCAACTGACTCGCTTGACACTACTTCTTACATTCTTTTGTAGGTGTTGTACCCTATGATTGAAAAATGATCGAAATAATTCTCTTGAGGTCAAGCAAATACCAACTGTTGAAAAATTAGCGGAGCTGCTTTTTTTATTGAAGTTTAGTTTGATTGTTGAGTTATTGAAAATATATCAAAGAATTTTAGGCTAATGAATGCTCTTTTTGGGGTGTGCACAATGAGTTTCATTTCTAAAGTGACCATACGTACGATTTTTAATTAAAAAAATTGAGAAAATAAACCAGTTGCAACACTTTCAATAGATAATAGAATTTTGTGAGGCATTACGAAAAAAATCTTTCTCTAAAAATTATACATACTACACTGAGAAAGAGTAAAAGAAAGCAATATGTTCAGAGTTTTGAGAGACTGGTGTTATGGTATACAAAATAAATTCGAACGTGTTACATACAATATATATATAGTACTCCTCAGAAAGGGCCATTTGCTAGATCGAATAAACATTAAACAATCACAAAAGCGTTGGTAAAAAGAACATGAAAATTAATCTATTGATTTCAAAGGCTAATTACATTTTGGAGAAACACAGGCAAACATTCTACAACGAAACTTCGAGAAAAACAAAGATCCCAAAATGAAACAGCTAAAAACATAAGAACTTGTTGAATAATCCACGACAAAGTGATGATTAAAACCGGCGATTGGGTTATGTGCTCTTAAATAACACGTATAACATTTAAATACAAATATAACCTGAAAGCTCCGACTATTTACACCAAAAAAAGTTCAAGAGCTCAAAAGCATTCAGTAAGAACAGGTAGTCCTCATTGATAGAAGACACGACGTTGAGCGAGGGCTGGGAACTGAGGGAGCCAGTTTTAAGGAGAGAAGGATGGAGAGGAGATTGAGTGAGCCGAAGTGATATAAATAACTTTAAGAGGCAGGCTATGGCGGCGCTCTCTTCACGCGCTCAGCCACCGCTGACAAATCACTCACTGGCGCTAGACGGCGAGGATTGCTACTGCCGCGAGGATTGCTGGAACGACAGTCTGGCAAATTTCGACCTGGAACTGTGTATGAATGAGAGGCTGACTTCAAAATTGAGACTTTAAGAATTAAGACTTTTACTGTTCAAACAGGAATTGTATGACTGAGGAATTGACTTCAAATTAAGACTTGTACGAGCTGGAATTGTTTGACTGAGGAACTGACTTCAAATTAAGACTCTTACAACTGGAACTGTGTGTCTGAAGAACTGACAGCAAAATAAATTTTTTTTAAGCTGCAATTGAGGGACTGAGGAACTGAGTTCCAAATAGGACTTTTCTACGCTGAAATTGCTTAAATTAATGACCAACTTCACAATTAAAACTTCACTGTGCAGTATATCGCGAGATTAAAGTTTCAGTATACATAGATCTTCACGAGCACTGGCATTCATTTTAGGCAAATAAAACGGCTGCAATCATAACAAAGCAACGCAAAGTTCGCATCTTGACACAGTAAGTGCAAAAAATAAGTTAGTAAAATATTTGAGATAATTAAAGTTATCTTCAAATACTTTTGAATTTCACTTCGCCGGACAGTTTTAAGGTTCAACAGACAATGATGTGAACATTTAATTTCGCCTTAATTTTAATACAATAACGTTGGTTAGCATTCACCTCATGCAACTTACTGTAGTTTTGTAAGTAACTCAAGCCCATGTTCTTGCTACTGTCATTTTCTCTATTATTTAGTAATAAATTATTCCTCTCAGCAAAAATGAACTGTGATCATGCATCTAATCAGCTCGTAATCTCCGAAATATAATTTTCCTTTTATGATTTATCCGATAGCTCAACTTATAATTTATCGAGCATGTAATTCAGTGCCTCCTTTTTGTTCTCTAAGTTAACCTTCTCACTGAAGCACTAGTCTATGTATCTAAGGGCATATTAAAGCATCTCAGCATTAAATTATTGCACCGAGTATTACCCTAATATTTAACGCAACGCAGTCTTAAAAGCAGTTTAATTGATTGTCTCTCTCTCTGGTATCTTGCATCATCACCTTCGAGTAAAATTTACTCAAAATGATATTGATGTCGTTACACGAACGTTTACATGCGCCAAACATTTTGAGAAAAACTTTCAAGTGACTCGATTAGCCACCAGAAACCACCAATTCTTCTCGGCCAGTGGCACTAGAAAGTGCTTGAGAAAGCGCCTCATTTTTGCGAAAAAAGAAAGCCTTCCCTGCGCTCTTTGCATCTCGATCTCCGCAGCTCTGAGGGTTCCCTTGAGTGCTTCTAAGTCGGCCAACACAGACGCTCTCGAGACTGCTTTAAATTTCCACAGTTCAGAGCCACGTGATGAAGAAAGCGGCTTGGTCGTTCAACTAATCATCTTTCTGTATAATAAATTAAATTATCTCGGATTGGACGTAAATGCTTTAATTTTAGATCCCGTTATACATCTTATCGTTGAAGAAAAATTGAAGTTGTTTTTTGTTTAGGATTTCCCCCTTTGAACTTTGAACAAAAACATCAACATGATTCCATATTGTAGGGCTTGGATCCTCGAGGGCTAAATATAGACGCATGAAATTCGTTCAACAGTCAAATACAAAGCAGATGCGTTTTGTTATATGATTTTTTTAACTTATCTTAAAATTATTTGATCTAAGCTCTTTTTGTCAATTCCTACAAGTTTGATTCCTCCGCATCCAAATTCAAGCAATAAAATTTCTTGCATCTTAAACTTGTTAATGAAGAGCGACTGAATTTTCCGTACACTGCGAACCTTGGTGATTTTAATGCAAACTCCATATCACCAACTCATCTGAAAAATTTCTTTCAACATCTCAGGCTTAGTTTACTCTCCAAACATTCCGAATGTTAAGATTTTATAAATTCAATACCACAGTTTTCACCATATTACACGTGAGTCTTCCTGTACCACAGAAACTCCAACGATCAGGGTGCTGTATAACGGATATATACGTTTTTGAAAATTAACCATGAATTTCGCCTCAATTTGAGTTACTGTGGACAAACTGCACTTTCGTGAAACTGAATCTATTACCTTTGAAATGAAGGTTATAACAAATTAGGGTGTGCTGTTTAATAGGAATAATTGGGATAGAGACTTGAGTCGAAAAGTTGTTTTAGCTCTGTGTTTCTCACGATAAGAGTACTTGCACTTCAATTCTTTGTCATCGGCAAAATAAGCGTTGGAACTTTCCGCCAAAAGAAGATTGAGAATGTTTTGTGCCAGTTGAAAACTATTCACCACTCATCAATACAACGCACAGTTTTCAGGTTCCTGGTCTTGTGGGTAATTTGAATAAAGCAATCATGGTTCAAATTTTCGGAAGCATTCAGTAAATAACTAAAATTTAATTCCGTTCAACCTAATTTTTGGGTAAATGTAAAGCGTTTACTAGTAATCGATTTTCGAATTTTCGGTGCCTATACATAGTTTATTAGATCGAAATAAACAAGTTTTCTTCTACGCACTTTACGTCGTAAATAAGTATTTTACGAGTTCTAGTGGTGAAATAGTTACCGCAACTCAAGTGTTTGAAGCGGGAAGTAAATCATCGATGACAACACTGCAATGGAGTCACGCTTCCGGCGTCGTCGTCGTCAAAGACTAAACTAAACCCACCGCGCTAACTCGTAAAATATTCATTTGAAGAAAAAAGTGAATAGAAGAAAGGTAGTTTATTTCGATGTTATTACCATGACTCAAGCAACAAAAATTCGAAAATCAATGAGTAGCTCATTAAATACTCATTTGAGAAGGAGAGTGCATAGAAAAAACTTTTTTATTTCAAACTAATTAATTATGTTTAGCCACCGAAAAACCTAGAAATCGATTACTAGCAAACACTCTACATTTACCAATTTTTGTATCAGAAACGATAGTGGAATCGTTTCTGATACGAAACTGAAATGTTAAAAAACTTGTTCGGTTGATAACAGAATAATTTTATTAAGCTTTGCTGGGATGATTTGTATCACATTTTGAATAATCCTTCGTAGCAAAAGAAAACTTACCTTCTAAAACGTAAAAATATGGACGTCATATCCGGCCTACTCATGAACTTGACAAACTAGGCTATCGCTTGTAAGATAAGAGATAAAAAGATCCTAGGCTACCTATTTTATAGCTATAAAAGATACTAGGCTATCTCATGGATAAATTATTCATGGAGGTATTGCAGTATTAAGTGCTTTTTTTAGTGTTTATTCAAACCGTAAAAACGATGTGAAATTTCTCTGCACAGTTTGATTCTCTTGCATCCAGCAATACATTTCTGTTTTGCCTAACATTGGTGATGTTATATTAATTTTGTGCTACTTAAAAAATGCTGAAAAATTTCTGCATTCTTATGTTCTACTAAAATTTATGCAAGTATTGCCCAATAGTTTTCAAAAGGCTAATATATTTCTGCGTCGTTTTGCATTCTACTGACACTTATGAAAGTATTGGAATTCTATTGAAAGTATTAAACAAATTTCGCGCCATCGCGGTTTCCTACTTGAACTTTATTAGTATTTTAATTTGGGTAACATACAGACGAGTGTTACCCCTTATCAAGCCAGCTTCACAGTTCATAAACGTATTCTACTAACGATAATATAAAGCTGCACACCAAACATAGCTCTTCATTTTTAAAACGGTAATTTCGTTCAAAATCTGCATCGATCAAACTCATCAATTCCAACAGTTCTTCTTATGAGGATTAAACAAACACTCCATAGGATCTTTAGAGAAAGTTGAGCTTACAATTGTCGCCAAACTAGCTCTAAAGATCTCT
This sequence comes from Morinoia aosen, assembly GCA_030386875.1. Lineage (NCBI taxonomy): Eukaryota > Metazoa > Arthropoda > Malacostraca > Amphipoda > Talitridae > Morinoia > Morinoia aosen. Next base: position 8,012,140 of record CM059559.1, on the reverse strand, counting down.
GTTACTTCGAAATTGGTGGCAATGGTATCTCTCACCTTTTCTGAGTCCAAAACACGTCTCTCCTTGAATGATTTCGAAAGCCTCGTTTCACGAAGTTAGCAATTGAATGTCGGGCAAATTATATTCACTATAATTATTTGCAACTGAAATGCTTGATCGCTAATACTGGTCCGCTCGATGCATCTCAGGCTCCATATGCAAGCGTAAGAACTCAAAAACATAAATTTATCGAAGTACTTTACGTAAAATACTTTCCCTAAGATTTCCCTCCTGATTTTGTATTCCTTCATTACTTCAGCTCCGCATTTACTCATCAGGTGCTTAGAATACCCTTTCTGTGTATTTGAATGATTTTCTAAGAAATTTCCAACCTATTTTATTTTGGAATTTGTATATTTCCATTAGACAAGATGACACTTCTTTCACAACATTCCTAGTTTCAATTTCATTCTTCTTGCTTTTAACTTTCGGGATATCTTGCAATAAAATTTAAAAATTCCTTGTCTCTTATTATAATGTAGACAAACTGCTGCTACTTTCATTTCTGAGCCTACATCCTTATTTCAACAGATTCACAAACATTCTCTTACTCCTTTCTGAACTTCTCACTTCAACCGCACTCATGAGTCGCCGCACCTCATCTCTCTCCTTCCTGATACTCCCTCCTTTTATACTCCACTTCCTCAATTCCAACACTCTTTGTGTATTCCAGTCGTGGCCTCTTCCATTGAGCTTCCTCTCGCTCGCACTCGCTCTGTCTGAACGCCTCTAGCGAGCTCCCTTGATTGATGCCTCTCCCCATATGCACCAATCGGTGAGCTTCTCTCCTATAAATCTAGAGCAGACAATTGTAAATCGTTGGCCAGCTTTGTTGGCAGACGTGCAATTGTTCTCCGATAGCATTCGCAGACATTGTGCTCTACACGCATTCTCACTACGATAAACGCAACCTCAACACTTCGAAGACCTCCGAAGGTTTCCGAAGAACGCGTTAGACTCGATTAACTGAACTGCAGAAGAGATACTTCGCATTAATGTGCCTTTGTTTACAAATGATGTGACTTAGATGAATAGAAGTGCGAAGTCCATACATGTCTTGTGGGAAATTTGTTCGAGTCGTCGATTTGAAAGCGCGGTCTCATGATTATTGACTGAATAAAACTGAACTACATCTCATCAATTAGGTTTAACATAAGTTCTATAATTTAAAAGCTAAAATTTCATTGCCTTACTTTGATTCTCGAACTATTATGTGCAGGAGAAAAAGCCTTCATAAAAACGTAGTCACTTAGAAACAAAATGCAGTAAATAAATCCCTGAACTTTTGATCTCAAATATCTTTTATCTTTTCCTCGTCAGTTCACCTGCGTTCTGAGCCTCTGCTCATGCGGTCTTTTTTCCCCATTTAATTTTTTGCATAGGTCCGCTGTAATTTTAGAGTCAAAACTTTCTTCTTTTTCGAAATTTCTCTCCGGTGAAGGCAGAGACACATTCGCCTTTGACTCATGAACTGATTTCTATTTTCCGTAATTTACAATAATAAACAAACGCTCAACAACCCCTAAAGTACTTGACTCGTATTTTTTACGCTTCCTAGCATTGCATTCCAGTCTTTTATTGATGCGATAACTGCGGCAGGAACTGAAGTTCGATACTCAACTTTATGGGAACCCAACTTTGGCATCCAACACTGGAGATGGCAAACGTTAAATGGAGCCTGCGTTCATTTCGCTTAGACTAGGTACACGTGAAAATTTAATTTTTGAACACCGGTGGGTTAACAGCATCGTGAAATTCCGCTCAGTGACCACCGGTGGGTCGTGCGGCAGATATAACGCGTTAAGTTGACACGGTAGGATTAATACAGAAATGTTATTTTCAAAACTTGAAGTTTAAAAGGTACGATATATTCAGAAAAGCTATATTCAGGAAGTGCTAAGCTTTAAGCGTTAAGATTAATATAAAAATGTTATTTTCAAAAGGTGTTTAACTTTAAATGTTAGGATAAATGCAGAAATGTTGTTTTCATAACGGTAAGTTTGAAAGTTAGGATATATTCAGAAATTCTATTTTCAAGAGGTGTTAAGCTTTAAACGTTAGGATAGATGCAGAAATGTTATTTTCATGAAATTCTATGGATTTCACTGCGGGTGCCAACGTCGTCATGAAACTGCGACGAGAGGCGGGTACCTCTCACGATGTATGCTTCAGCTGAAACAAATTCACTTTAGAGTTAAGCTTTGAGGAAGAAATTCACTGAAAATGAAGTAACTCGAAGTGATGCTATGATCAGAAGCTATTTTATCTAAGGTGTTTAAATCGCACTCGTTGCGTAGCTTGCCAAAGAATTATTTTGTTCCATTCTTAGGTGAATTCTCATCAAAATACTTTTTTCTCTTCTGAATGGCAGCGTATATGGGTTAAAATAATAAAATGTTGCCAACGTTCAGTATGAAACTAAAAGTAAATGCTACAGTGTTCTATGCTGTAATTCTGTATAATACCCATAATAACAAATTGAAAAGAGTAGTCTCAAAAAAAAATTCAGTAAAATTTACCATAAAACTAAAAGCAAATGCTACAGTATTCATCAAAGGTATCTGTATTATAAACTTAATACAATTTAAGAAAAACAGTCATGACAGAGATGATAAAAGTTCATCTTAAAACTATAAAAAAGCTAACATGTTTTATAACGTTGTTGTTCTATGGCATTGCATGACATGTTCTATAAGCTGCGCATGAGACGCGCTAAAATCCGCATTTTCTATTGCCTCGCAGCGCACACAGCCGAAAATGACACCACTCGTATCGTCAGCGCAACTCACTCCACCTCCATCAGCTCCAACGCTGGCGCCCCCAACTCCAACCCTACCTCCGCCAACTCTAACAACTCCATCCCTGGCGCACGCGCATCTGGCAGGGCTCTACGCCCCCTCCCCGTACCCCGACGCTCCCCCGTACCCCCTCCCGTCCCTCGGGGGCGAACAGTCCGCCTTCTACTCGCCCAGCGTGAGTAGCTGAGGGTCCGACTTGGAAAATAGAGGCAACGTCAATCTACGACTTAAAATATTTGCGAATAGGTTGGTTCTTGGAGAATCTCGCGAGTTGGATGAAAAGTACAAATGTTTAAGTGTACGTCATTTCCGACAAGTTGATTCTTGAAGAATCTCATGGGCTACATGAAAAGAACAAATGTTAAAGTGTACACTTTTTTCAATATTTCCAACTGGCCGATTCTTTTGGAATCTAGTGCGTCAGAAGAAAGGAATAAACGTTCAAATGTACATTTTTATCAATATTCTCAACAGGACGATTCTTGGGGAATCTCATGCGTTAGGTGAGAAGGAGAACCCATGTTAAAATGTGCGCTTTTATTGTTTGAATGAGAGTGAGGATCTAAGTTTGGATCAAATACTCAAGATAAACAAATGAACTCGAATTAGGACGATGTATCATCAGTGTCCTACTAGTGAACTTTTTGTTCCGTACGTAATTAGAAAATTGTAAAAAATTGTAAACTATTAATGCATAATGGTTTTCATCTTCAAATTAATTCAGAATACGACAGCCTTTCAATAAACTTCCGCTTTTAAGGACGAATGCCTCTCAAATAATTTAATAATTATCAAAAATTCATTGACTACTGATGCGCTAAAAAAATACAAATAAATTTTGAATACGGCATCCACCTTTCAACGAATTTTTGTCTCTCACTTGTGAAAATATCTCACTTAATCGAGGAATTGTATAAAATCCATGGCTATTTAATTACAACGTTCAAAAAGTTCAAAGAAATTTAGATTACGATATCTTTTCAACAAAATGAGCAAAATTTTGTCTCACACAGGTGCGCTCATCTCTCACATAATTGAAAAATAATCAAAAATTGTTTGACTATTAATGCATAAATTTCAAAGAGTGAAAATCGATATCGATAACGATCGTTTAAACAAATTTTTGTCTCCCACAGGCGAGCTTGGAGCTCAAAGAAACGCTAGCGGGCGCCCCGATGGCGCCGTCCTGGCCGTATGCCTCCATGTACTACTCCGTCGACACCCCCTTCGGCTATCCTTTTACTGGGTGAGTTGTCTGAATTTTTGCTCAATTATTTTCAAACCTTAGTGAAGTAAGTTTACTGAAAGTTAGTTTTTTCTTCTTCCCCCTAATTGCAATCAAAAACTGTTCTCCTTTTTTGCTTATTGCTGTCAATATTAGCTTTTATTTTTCCTTCATGCTGTCAATATCTGCTCTTTTTCCTTATTGCTGTCAAAAACTGTTCTCTTCCTTATTTCTGTCAATATCTGTTCTCCTTTTACCTTATTGCTGTCAATATCTGTTCTTTATTTTCCGTCATGCTGTCAATATCTGTTCTTCTTTTTCCTTATTGCTGCAAAAAACTTTTTGCCTTATTGTTGTCAATATCTGCTCTTCTTTTTCCTTATTGCTTTTAATAACTGCTCAGAATCTGGTTGCAATTTTTCGTTACTTACTGTTTTTGATTAGAGAAGGCCCATATTTTTAAACGTTGTTTTCATTATAGAACGGGGTAAGAAAACTGAATTACGTTTCCGGTTCATATCACATTCTAAGTTACGTCAAGGCTGTCTATTGTTTTACTTGTTCGTTTTTGAGGGATTGACAGTTAAATTCTGGAGAACTGAATTTTCGTTTTTCTAATTAGCTCAATTTCATTTAGGTGAGGTATAGAACCCTTGATCCAATTCTTTCTACTTAACCAACTTCATTTAGGTGACACTCATAGCACTTGATTGACTTTTTCCAACTTAATTCACTTCATATTGGTGAGGTTTCGAGCCCTTGACTTAATTCTTTCCACTTAACTGAGTTACAGTTGCCTGAAATTCATAGCGCTTAATTTTTCTTCTGTACTAAATTTAATATCTATGTCACTTAAAGGCCTTGATTTACCTGTGCACAAATTAAGAAAAAATTGTGGTTTCGCACAGCTATGCAGGCATGGGCCTGGATGCCGCCCGTCGCAAGAACGCCACTCGTGAAGCCACCACGACGCTCAAGGCTTGGCTCAACGAACACAAGAAGAACCCGTACCCCACCAAGGGGGAGAAGATCATGCTCGCCATCATCACCAAAATGACCCTAACTCAGGTGGGTGTGACTCGCAATCATTGGTTTTAGAGAAGGATTAAATGTGTAGTTTATTATCATGCGCGCCATCATCACCAAAATGCCCCTAACTCAGGTGGATGTGACTCGCAATCGTTGGTTTAGAGAAGGATTAAATGCGTAGTGTATTAAAATAACCCTAACTTTAGTATGTGACTTGCAATCATTAATTGTGAAGGACTAAGTTGAGTTTGAAATACATTTTCATGCCCACCATCCCCACCAAAATGACTCTAACTCAGGTCTGTGACACTCAGCCACCAATATTGAAGAAGGAAGATAAATTTTTAATGGATTATCATGTTTACGGTCGTCCCTGGAATGACCCGATTCTTCGATTTTGAACTCAAACATTAAACTGTAAACGATTCATTATGCTAAAAAATCAACATAATACTAACTACTTAGGCTATAGTACGACATGCCTTCATTTTGAAATCCAAAGTTAAATTGGTATTATACATTTTTCTGCTCACTATAAACTTTCAGAAAACAATAGGTATTATAGGTTGATTAAAGAAGTAGTAACTATTTTTCTTCACTGAACCAGTAAGTAATAATAACTAATATTTATCCCCCAGGTATCCACGTGGTTTGCCAACGCTCGGCGGCGGCTCAAAAAAGAGAACAAGATGACTTGGGAGCCTCGAAGTAAAACTGATGAAGATGACGACGACGACGATGACAAAGAAGATTCGTCTCTACTTGACAAAGATGACAAGGATGATGATGACAAAAAGGACGACAAAGACAGTAAGTTGTGCTTTCGAAACACTAGCAATGAAACAGTTTTCAAAATCATTTTTGGAAGGTTTCCTTCAGTGCAACGACCGTAATCTTGAGAAGTTCGACAGTAATTTTTCGTTCATATTACCGTTGTTACAATGTTTATGGTATTTCAGTGATATACAGTAGGTCATAAAACTTACAGTATAACGATTAAGTTCATGGCAGTAAAAGCATAAGGCTACAAGACTTTCAGGATTGAATCTAACACGTCTTTTTTTGTTTGCTCCAGGTATTTATGGCGACAGTGAAAAAGAGCGGAAAGATTCAGACAGCGGAGTTTCTAGCAGTTCTGGGCTCCACGGCCCAGGGATGTTGAGTTTACCCTCCTCTGGCACACCTCCCTCAGAAGTCGCTCATCCAAAACCCCGCATTTGGTCTCTGGCAGAGATGGCTACATCAGGAGGTTTAGCGAGCTCAGCGGCGACCACCCTCAGTAACGCCGGCAAGATTTTAACATCCAACATTGCCAGAGGTTTGCATTTGGAAACAAGTCCGTATCCTCGGCCTCTTTTCCCACACACATCGTACCCGTACATTCCAACGAGCGTTTCTGAAAGTCTCTTATCGTATTCGTACGGTAAGGGTTTGGTTCCTGGTTTCCCTCCGGTGTCCCTCAACGACACATTGTTAGGACCTTCCCCGTTAATGCAAGACCTTCAGCAGAGACATGAATTCGCGCGACAGGAATTGTGTCGGCAAGAACTCTCCCGACACGAGCTCGCTCGACACGAAGTTGTGCGTCCCGAAGTCAGTCGCCCTGAAATTCTCAGACACGATCTTTTAAGGCACGCAGAAATTACTCGCCCAGAAGCCCATCGTTTAGAAGAGCGTAACAGCTTGGAAAAAGAGGTGTGATGATTGAAAATTCCATTTCGCACTTCTTCCATGCTGAAGCGGTAGGTCACAAAGCGCGTTACGCCATTGAATGTCAACGATGTGTGTTGTGTGAATGCAGTTAAACGATTTTCTACGTGTACAAAGCTCATGTATATATATTTTCGTCAAAAATCTTCCGTGATTTTTTAAATGTTATCAAGTTGGAGGGAATAATGTTCATTTTGAAGGTTCTCTCATCAAGAGAGCCTTCTTCTTCACGTTGATGTTGTTCTTAATCATGTTATATTATGTAGTATACTGTAAAAAGGAGTGTGACTAATCCAATAATTATTATATAAAGTGAAACCTTGGAAGTGTTCCGAGTTGTTTGGAAGTACAAGTGTGTGATGAACATAGATGTTTTTTAAGCCAAAGATTTAGATGTTTAGCTTTACTATCTTTCATTCACTAACAAACGGGTAGAGAAAGATTTCAATCGACCGAGAAGAAAGGCAAGGAATAATTCCGATTTTGTTTTGTCTTGATACATTTCAAATGTTAACCCCAACCTCAATCATTTTTTCAATAATTTTTTTCTCAAATCAGCGTTAGTATACTTCTATTATATGTGTGGAAATTTTCAGTATAGCTTCATTAGATCCGTTCGTTTGTAAGCGAAAAATGACATATTTCATTTCAAAGACGTTGTGGACTAAAGATTCACAGGAATTAACGAAAATTGTATATTGTTGCCTTGAGACCTGTATGTTATATCATGATTGTATTCTACGCTGCCTGTGTATAGTAAAGTTCCCTGAGTAAGATGAAAGAACACCAGTTTCAAATTGCTTTCGATTGGCGGACACCTGTTTCACGTTGTTTTCGATTGATGGACACTAGTTACCAATTGCTTTCGATTATGGGACATCAGTTTCGAATTGTATTCGATTGATGGACACCAGTTTCGAATAGCTTTCGATTCCCGGATTTGTGTTTCAAAATTTTTTTCGAAAATACTTCATGAACTTTTTGAAGCTTTACTTTTATGTAAAGCTTTTCTCAAAGTTTCACACGAGAGATGATCAACCAATTACGTTTAAGTCAAATTTTCTATTGAAATTGAATGACAATGTTCTTCTAGTTTTTACGTTGAATTCATGTCTTATAATTAATAATTGCGGTAAGGTTTTACAAATTTTGATTGAAATGTTTTTAGGTTCAGGTCTTGCGTAACTCAAATTAAATTCCAGGCCTCAAAACTTTTCAGTCATTTCGTTAACCAATTCACTTCATATAAAAGTGACTGGTGATTTCGTTATTTTGGACATGCAGATTTGAGAATTAGCTTGTGAATATTTTATGTTGTAAAAAATATATCTCTGAAAGCACCAGTCACTTCATTAAAAATTGTCTGGTGATTTCGTTATTTTGGACATGCAGATTTGAGAATTAGCTTGTGAATATTTTATGTTGTAAAAAATATATCTCTGAAAGCACCAGTCACTTCATTAAAAATTGTCTGGTGATTTCGTTATTTTGGACATGCAGATTTGAGCATTAGTATGTGAATATTTTATTTTGTAAAAAATATATCTGTGAAAACTTAGAGTGAACGGAAAAATGATTACATTTATAAAGAGAAAATTAAACCGAAAGTAGGATACTACGAAACTGTACAGTTAAATTCCTTGCATATAGCATCTTGTACAAAGCGATGAAAATCTTATTAAACATTTGTGACTACTGACAATTATTTCATTTCCTTCTTTCAACAGTTCTTCATTTAAAACCGATACTCGGACGTCACCAGAGGACAGACCCTCTGGCAGTCGTGTGATCCGAGTTTCGGTTGCCAGAGTTGTGGTTGCCAGACTTGTGGCTGCCAGACTTGTGGCTGCCAGACTTGTGGCTACCAGACTTGTGGCTGCCAGACTTGTGGCTGCCAGAGTTGTGGTTGCCAGACTTGTGGCTGCCAGAGTTGTGGCTGCCAGACTTGTGGCTGCCAGACTTGTGGCTGCCAGACTTGTGGCTGCCAGACTTGTGGCTGCCAGAGTTGTGGCTGCCAGACTTGTGGCTGCCAGACTTGTGGCTGCCAGAGTTGTGGCTGCCAGACTTGTGGCTGCCAGAGTTGTGGCTGCCAGACTTGTGGCTGCCAGACTTGTGGCTGCCAGACTTGTGGCTGCCAGACTTGTGGCTGCCAGACTTGTGGCTGCCAGAGTTGTGGCTGCCAGACTTGTGGCTGCCAGACTTGTGGCTGCCAGACTTGTGGCTGCCAGACTTGTGGCTGCCAGACTTGTGGCTGCCAGAGTTGTGGCTGCCAGAGTTGTGGCTGCCAGAGTTGTGGCTGCCAGACTTGTGGCTGCCAGAGTTTCCACAGTGGCCTTTTCAAGGCCAAACCTTGAAGTTCGAATTTTCAAAAAAAATTCCCTATAAAGACCCTGCTCTTGACTTGTTAATGAAGAGTGGTCTTTATGGTTGAATTTTATTTCAGATTGAAGCACCCGCGAAACTTTGGTGCAAGGCAAATTTATACCTTGATTCGAAGCAAGGAAACTCTGCGAGATAACATGCAATGAGACACCCATGTGAAGCAGTAAATTGTGAAAAATCAATCATCGTTTGTGAGACCCCCAAATTATGAACGCAAGTTTTCTCTACTCAAACTAGGAAGCTCTCCAAGCTTTTGGAAGCGATAGAAAGAATGCAAGGAATTTTCTTTCTATCGCTTTTCGAGGATTAGCTTACCGACCGCATCTGTTGGACTCTGCACCATCCGTTCGGACGTGAAGACCTCTAATTAATATTGCAATGATGAAAAAAGTTGCGCAACTCTCAAAAACAGGAATCTTAATCTCCGGTAGAGTTACAGCTCCCTCACAATCTGTGTTCATGCTGTCACGGAAAATGAGTCCAAGGGATAGGCTACACCCGAAGGAATCATGTATGCCTAACGTACAGACACACAGAAACGTAAATTGTTTGACACTTTTATTCGTTGCACTGAATTACAACTTTCAATGCCATTTTTCCACTTGGATACAATCGCACTTTATTCCCATTACACGAAAAACACTAATTACATCAGCCAGCTTTACCATCAGCCAAAAAATCTTTTTCATACAGATTCATACTTCTTTTCCAATTTTTTGACCTTGGGTAATCAAGATGATAGGTGTCACAGGTTGATAGAAATAAAACTGGAAAAGTTCATACTTCATTCATTTAATGTCTCTTCACTCATCTAAGAACAATCGGAGGATTTTGCCACCGCAGTTGAGTGGTTGACAGCACGCGTCTTTCACGTAAAAGGTCGTCAGTTCGATTCCCTGTATCCTGATTCTCGTATTATCACAATTCCCCACTCCACCCAGGCTTTGGGAATGGGCACCAGCTCGAGTAGGTATAAACGCAATTGCGTCCTGGTGTTAGTAAGTTACATGGCTTTTGAAAATATACAAGATGATAGGTATCAAGGGTTGATAAGAATAAAACACTCTTCTTTGATTTTGAAAAGCATTGTTATACATATCATGTATCAACTATACTGGAAATAAACTGTTTTCTTTCTTTCTGCTACACAATTTCGGTGTAAGTTGGACAGCTTGAGAAGCTTTTTGCGAATAACATTTCCCGCCTGACTATTGAATTACAATGTAAGTAGCATGGCTCAGTTAGCTACGGTATTGACAAAAACTCTTGCTTGCAGCATTGATTATATCGGGGAGACACGTGACGCATAGATGACAGAAAATTGTGGGTGCTATTTTCTAATAATCCATTTGCTTTCGGATTTAATGACACAACGCTAACAATCTTCTGGCTTTATTACGAATTCTGTCTGGGATGGCGAAATCTTCAACATGAAGAATAAGTTAATTTTAATGACACAATCTTTCTGACACAAAATAAGTTGTAAATCAATTTTTGTGTAGAAATTAATGTATTAGAATTAACTCAAGTCGAACTACGAATTTGCGTCAAACCGATGACGGAAATTTTAATACGCTGACTGCGATGGGTTAAACTGAAGTTCAATATTAAACCTAAATTTGAAGTCAATTGTAGCGAGCAATTTGAAAACAGTAAACATTAACTGTATAGTGCTTTCTCTTAACTCTGATTACGTATTTTTGAAAACTGAATTTGGGACCGCTGGTCGATCAGCAGTGTTTTGAAAATCCCCTCCGTGACCACCGGCGGGCCACGTCGAGGTCAAATTTTAACGATTTGATGCGAAGAATAGTGGCAATAAATATCTTTCACGGAATAACTTTAAGAGACGAATAATTATGAGCCCAATATAATAAAATCATGTAGGTCGTTTCCGAATTCCATCTACGAAATGTTATGTCACTTCAATCATGACAAGTAATTTTTAAATTTCACTTTTATTGACTCTCAAATAAAACTCTCGCTGCATTAGGTAAACGAAATTAAATGCTCATGATTCTCGTATAATGGAATCTGTCTTGAAATTTCACTAAACTGATAATAAAAGCTTCTAATTAGATTCAAAGACTGATTCCTGTGATAAATAACGAATAAATGGTCAATAATAGGCTTCAAAATGCGCAAATAATCTGCAAAAATACCCCAATTGGCTTTAAACTACGGACGCAAGCTTCAAAATATACTCATATTTATTTCAAAACACACAAATAGGCTTCAAAAACTACCCAGAAACATTGACTTAAAGAAATGACAAAATGAACTACATAAACAACAACGTCAATCCAAAAGTACTCTAAATTTACACAGAAAAAAGCCAGTAAAGTAAGTAAATACATATATAAGTTCAATATAAATTTTATATTTTGTACATAAGAGTCCAAACCTTAACTGCGTAGCAAAAAGAGAGCTCACGCACCTTGGTTTGATACAATTCGGTTAACTTATCATGAGTTATAGTACTAAATACACAGAATTTTTAATTCTCTTACGCTGTTGAAAAGGTAAAAATTACCAGCATCAGTTCATCCAAATAAATTTGGGTACGCTACGTGTAGCACGCAGGACGTAAATGTATCACGTATCGTACCCAAGTCAACTTAAAAGAACTCACGCTGCCAGCTACTGCAACACGACGACGACGCAAGTTACCTGAATATTCTGCTCTAGAATATCGGAGGCAAGCGTCTCGTGTTCGTTCGTAGTGAGCTTATTATTGCTTCTTCATTGAAATAATAGGGTAACTCGTATCGACCGACTCGGTCACACTTCCTCAGTAATGCATGCCTTGGCCGCACATCCTGCTATGCCGACGCTTCTAAAATGGTCGACGGCAGAAACCTGAGTTCTCAGTTGTTCGATACGAGATTTTGTCGAGAACTTATGCGTTGAAGTTATCAGTAATGGTGAGTTTTTTTGCAGTATGCAGATCGATTGCAAGACGTAACTGTTATGTTATTAGGCGTTAGAGACTATACTCGTTCGGTTTCGAGTGACTAACATTGGTTGTGTTTGTGTCTTCTTGTGTTTGTGCCTAGGGTATTGCGCTTTCTGTTTTAGGTATGGAAATAGTATCTAGACTACAGGCTTTGCCTTTATCTTTGTAAAATTTTACTCAATTATTAACTGAATGATTTATTATACTAGCACTTCATTAAGCATTTCCGGATGCCCGCCTTTTTAGCGAACTGTGTACACTATTGAATAACAATTTTGTCATCAACGAGCTGATGCAGCTTGTCTTACTATCAAAATACTGAAATTTGCGCGTAAGAGAGAAAGATTTTCGATGCACGAACGCAACGAACAACGACCAATACAAAAGACACACCCTGAGAACGCTTGTCTGACCATCTAATGCATCCAAAGCAAATATTGTCGTTAGCAATTCGTATACACATTGAAAAGCGGATTACATCAACTGAATCTACAAATACAACGCAATATAGGGTGCGGGAAAAGGGCTCAACGTTCAGGGTATAGAATGTACGTGGAGCAAAAACAACCGACGTTCACAACGAAAGGTGAAGTCCGCACCACTGTTCCATAGAGCGCATGTTGACATTACAGGGACTCGTCCGCAAGCAGGCCTTCAATGACGGTCACATGTTGTGGCAGTGTGAACGTACGTGGAAAAGAATTAAAAGTTTCATCTAATTGGCGATATATTCTGGGTATGTAAGATTACGAAGAAAAAAAGTAAAAGTTTCTCATGATTACTGACGTGTTCTGGCTATGTAAGTCTACGAGAAAAAAGAATAAAAGTTTCATCTAATTAGCGATATGTTCTGAGTATATAAGCCTACGAGGAAAAGAAGAATTTTCTTCTATAATAAGTGACATGTTCTAGCTGTGTAAATGTACAACGGAAAGAAGATATTCTAATTAGCTCCACATGGTAGAATTGGGACTTCATGTAACGTGTACTCTCTCCATTGCTTTAATGCAACTTTGATGTTACGTGCATTTTTACGGAAGGGATGTTTTTTGCATGAAAAGAATACTGGAAAATAATCTCACCCAAGAAATTGAAAAACCACACAGCAACTAAAGGCTATCTTTGAGTGAAAAATACTAGAAAACAATATTACTTAAAATTCAATCCCTCATTAGCTATTAAAAGACGCCTGCATCGCAAAATGCGCTTGTTTTCTTTAAATCAAAAGAAAAGTTAACAAGAACCGAATTATCGCCTTCAAAAAGCACAGCCTATTCGATTTTCCAGCAAGACCGTACTATAATTGTTCTTAAACAAACATTTCTCTCTTTGCTGTGTGAAAAATGGTTGTGTCACGGCGTGGATCAGCTTTAGGATGACGATGTTTACCAGGCTTTGGGAAGCAGCCCTGGTAGCACACACAGAGCACGACACCAAAGAGATTTAACGTCCAAATCATCGACGTCAGATGATGCGATGGCATTGTCGGTCGGTCGGACACGGCTCCCTGGCATCAGGAGCAGCTGTGGTACAAACCCAGCTTCGTATTTGTGATACAGATAAGTTCATGAATTACTCACAAAAATAGAGAAGAACTAAGCGAATTCGTTCGAATTATTCTTGAAAGACGCAGAAGAACTACTATAAAGGATCTGTGTAAAAAATATAACTTCATCCTAGAGTTGAGCTGAAGTAAATTAAGTTCAAAATTTGGGCTGAAATATATTCAATATCAATATCAATATAAAATAAAAAATATCAATCAATATAAAATATTGATCAACTGTGTTCTATCAGAAAGTTATTGAAATGTTCAATAGTTCTTGAATTCTTTTTGACGTTTCAGAGATGTCTGATGCAAATTCCCTTGCCTGAAATTTAAACCAAGCTATAAATATTTCAATGACACAGTGGCACACAGCCATTAAGGATACACAGACGTATTACAATGATACACAGCCAATAAAACCCATATAAGCAAGCGAGGTCAAATTTCATGGCTGAATTCGATGGTCAGGTTTAAAATATCATGAAGAAAATTGAAAAAATTTATTTAACAAAATACGGTCAGAATCGATTTTTCGTGGAAAACACGTCTGGACTGTTTATTCAAGCCAGCAGAAATCAAGTTCACTAATTTTTTGATAGTAATGAAGTTAACGAAATTGAGCCGTAGCATTTTACGGGAGCGACGAAAATTTAAATTTTGTAATCGAAATTAAAAATTCGGTTAGTTGTCTGAAGGAAGCAATTCTGATATTCACTACTTCCTGAAAAAATTGCGGCCGTGTAGAGTAGTTTAAAAATACTGTTCAAGATTTCATTCAAATTGTTCAAGTCTGGCTTTGTTTTACGCAAATAAATTTGCTACAATATGTAAATGGATCGCTTCTTTCAAAGTTGGTATTAAAACGAGTCTGTAGAAGACCTCTCAAAAATTACAATGGCCTCAAATTATTCTTTGAGTCACTTTACATGATAAGAAAGTGTCATCTCAAACAATACAGTAATCTTTCATTGACAGTGGGAGGTTACTCCGAAGTTTAAGATTCATCTCCAATCCAACACAGTTTCATTATGCAACATTCAAATGGGCAAAAAAATGAATGAAAAGTGATATCAACTGTCTTTGGTTAAGAACAAATGGCGTTTGTGACCACCAGTAGGTTAACCCCATTATGGAAATTGCCTCAGCAACCACCAGTGGGTCACCAACGAGTCGACGTGTTATACAAACACATCGGCCGGTATGTAGGTCGTTCCGGCGCGACAGATAGCAAGATGCATCGTTGACTGTATAACATTCCAAACCAAGGCATCTCAGGCGATAAAACAGAGATCAACAAGCGCTCAGTGCAAGTAAATTGAGATTGAAAAATTGTTTTTCACTTCTGCTTACTAATGCATAAAATTTAAATACAACACATTACTCTAAATTTAATTCACTAGAATTCATTTCGCATGTCAACTTCATACGAGAGTGTACACCAGATTCCAATGCGTGACTCTTAATAGCGTTTTGATTTCGAGTAGAAAACGTCAGTAAGTACGTACAAATTTTCAGGCTAGATTCACTCTCACTTACGCTCCTTTTCCGACGTAAATCGTGACTTCACGCCTTCATTTGCATGACTCTAGTCCAACTCAACAGCACGGGGAGACATGACCGAATTTCCAAGTCTCCGAGAACGGATACCGATTGTGCTCGGCAAGACTACCACGCACGTGTAACATTACACGCTCCACCCACGCACTGATAGGTAATGACACCGCCGTGAGTGAGACACGAACTCTGCACTCACTGGTTCACAATTTCTCGGCCATGTTGGGTCTCAGAGAGGCGGTGTTCACGCTGTCCATCCTGTAACTCTGGTGTTCATTTAGTCCGCTCGGTAATTGGGGCTCTTCCGACGCTGCTGACTTATTTTGTCCAGATATTTCGTTTGCGCAAATCTAGCTTCCAGCTATTCAAATTTTGTACTACTCTTGCTGTAGTTTAATCTGATACCACACCATATTTTAGATTTTCATAATTTGCGTAGCATTCTTTCATTCTTTCAATATTAAGTCTTTCTTCCACTCGAATATTGCCTTCCTTACTTTGAGCTTTTTCACTTCATCATCTTCATATCTTGTGAACTTTTGTACCATTTGCTTCACCTTAGCAATTTTTGTGAGATCGATCCTCTTCAATGTAATAATGCATGTAGACCCTTCCATCTAGACTCACTTGAGTTCATTTTAGTGCGCTGCCATCGCTCACTCTACATTCGAGTATTCTGTCCTCTTTTAAGTATCTACTTATGAGTTTTTACTGAGCTTTCGTGCGCAACAATTATCGAAGGATGTTATTGTTCCTGCCTTTTGTATCGTTTCAACTCAAGTTTAGGTGTTGTGAATGAACATTTGAAGTAAAATTGACAACATACGAGTTAAACATACAAAATGAATGTTGGAAATTTTTGTTCTCCTCTCATCTTTTAACCCCTCCTTCTCATTATAATTTCTGAGGTTGTCCTTTTTATTTTAAACCTAAATTAATCATTTTAAGATATTCTGGAGAAAAAGTCGCGAAAAAATCGCATTACAATATGACACCCAACGTACTCATTGATACCAAACATGCTATCGTTTTAGGAAATTATGGAGAAAGATTTCATGAAAAAATCTAACACCCAACACACTTAATGACACTCAAATATGATATCGCTTCACGGATCTCTGGAGGCAAATTTCACGTAAAAAATCTAACACTGAACTCAATGACATTGAAATATTTTATCGTTTCTAGGATTCATGTAATAAAATTTCACTTAAAAATCTCCCACCGAACTCAATGACACTCAAATATGCTATCGTTTCATGGATTCATAGAAAAAAATTTCACGTAAAAATCTCCCACTGAACTCAATGACAACTTACCACGCAAACATATTCTCACTCGTATACGTTCACTTTGACCACCACATCTCGTTGTTCACACCACCACCGCCGTTCACGTCACCGCCGCTGGGCTGATCTTGTCAACTGAACAAATCACGCTCCGAACTAATCTTATTTCACCGGAATATTTGCCAATGGAATCATAACTCTGCGTAAGCGCATCAGAGATTTTCCCACGTTCTGCAGCACTAATCTCTGAGCCTGCCTTTGTAAACCATAAAGCTCGTGCTGTTGGTGTTGAGCTGGGTGGTGGTGGTGGTGGTGGTGGTGGTGGTGGTGGCGGTGGTGGTGGTGACGGTGGTGGTTATCGTGTTGGTCGACATGCTTGCCAAGAATTATGGCTTTCCGTGTTGGTGACATCAGTTTTCATGAGTGAGGCGATTAAGGGATATATGAATAGTGATACAGATCTTGTTACAGTATCCAGGCATCAAAAGAATAGTTTTTCTCATGTGATATATCTAGTGAATCTATGGGAATTGATGGTTCTAGGGGAAAGATGTGTTTCCAAACTGAATACTAGATCATACTTCCTCCTGCTATATTAGAATGCGATTTTTTGTGCATAGATAATCCATTTTCCTAATTCCTACCCAAAATGTGCATCACTACTTCCTCTGTTGAGGACACCATAGCTAGGGTTTGGGACTCTTAAACTAACTTATGTACAATTAATAAATTAATTAAATGTATCATAGCTAATCTAAACGTCTCTTGCCGTTAGATATAAAGGTTGTGTTAGTACAGAAAGAAAGAAAGTCGAAAATGTAACTCAAGATGATGATATCAAGTTTATACAAGTTCAAATTCAACTATTTTGTCTGGTGTATAGTGCTGTGGCCGTGTAAATATTTTACTTGTACCTGATGCGAAATGTTAGTATTTAAATGGCTCATTGTTCCTACTGGGACGATGAATATCGCATCTTATGATAAACTCAGTGTTCAAAAATGACAGTAAAGAACATAGGAGAGTTTTTAGTTTTGCTTCACTGCTTAGAAGTATTTATAAAAATTAATTAGATTTCGTTATTATTTTTTAAATTAAAATCCCTATGCGAGTGAATTAGAGCGTCATTAACATATATCTCAGTTTATTTATGATTCGCATTTTAAAAATTATCAAGAAAATGTAATAAGATGTTGAAATCGAAGTGAAATATACAACCAATTTGGCAAAAATGAAACTTTTTTAAACACATAAAACTGGATGTAAAAATGTACAAGTATTTGCAATCTTATTATCGCGGTCAATTTCATTATTCCATTTAACTGCACTGAAAACTAAATATTTCATTTATTATGATGATTATGAGGACTAAGATTATCTGACTCTTAGCAGACTCGAAGCTTTGATAAATATTCAAGTCAGTGGAATTTGGTTCATCCTTTACGATCCTTTATTGAATCGAAATTTTGAAAATGCAAATATGAAATTGAAGTCATGTGACTCAATTCTAAGGGATTGGGTTGAAACTTAATGAATATCAACTGAACAGATATTGTTGAAAAATTAAATTAAATGCATTCGATTCAATTGGAAAGTATTTAGTTAAAAATCAATGACATTTAACTGAACAGTGATTGTCATAAGGAAAATAATTAAATTAAATTCGTGAGATTCAAATCAATGAAATTTGGGTACAATACCCCTAATTAATTTGTGAAATAACTCTTCTTAACATTTCATCTCTCATGATGAGAATGATGCCAAAAATTTCGTGACTCAACAGAACCGAAATTGCTAAAAAATGAGTAACTTGGGTCTGTGGTGATTTAAGTCTACGGAATTTAGGCTTCACATTTAAGTATCTCAAGTGATGCCACATCTGCGTTTGGAATCGAAGATCTGCTGCTTCTTTTGTTCTTTTGAGTTAGCTTTCCTGTGATAAACATAACATGAAACGGAAAATATGGACGTGAAACTTATACGTGAAGATTATTGATAGCGCAGGCGGAATAGAATTTGCTGATGATGGTACAGAGTTGAAGTTCCCGTGCATTGGGTTCATCAAAAGAGTTACTTTTTACAATTGTTTGTTGTTAGCGAGAAAATATCTCAAAGAGAATAAATCAATATAAATCGCACACACATAATTTTTTTGCCATACTGTTGAGCTTTCATTCGCTGGTATTTGAAAGAATTCGAATAAAGATTTTATGATAATTTTAGTCTCAAATTACTGTTTCTTTGACACCCATCTCAATTTCTCCTGAAAAAAATTGATAACATATTGGCAAAAAAAATTTAAAACATGAAGATTAAAACTTTATAGCGTTGATAATCAATTCAATACAAATCAATATCTGCTGATAAAGTTCATTTCTGTGCATCTGGTTTTGTTTTTACCCGATACCGTAATAAAATGTCTGGTTTTGAGCTAATTTTTCTTCCTTTGTTGTTTGGCTTCGTCGTGTGAACTGTTCAGAATGTCGAACGAGGGGGCAGCAGCTGCCTTCAGAATTAGCATCAGGCAAAATATAAAATCTTTTCTGCCTCAAAACTAAACTTCTGTTTCATCTAACGAATTGAAACGAAATTATCAAAAAATATACCGAATTGTAGTAAACTATTGCAAAAAACTGGGAAATACTTATATCATGAACAAGTATAAATCTATTATAGTGTAAAAAGCAAACGCTCAAATTTATGCAAAATATCCTTCTTGGGATTAGACTGACTTGAAACTTTAGACCCAAATCTTAGTGCTAGAATACTAAATCTAATATATAAATCAATGAAAAATCTTTAGATTTCAGTTTCAAACTTTCAAACCGCAAAAGTAAGTCGGATACAACACGCTTAGACAATTACCCTATCATTATGTACTGGATGGGATCTCGCATTATTCATTGCATGTCAACATAAGGAAGCCCATGAATCAGATGCGCCCTAATTTCCAGCATCCATTCAAGTTCCAGAGCACAGAGATTGCGAAGTGATACGCGTGGTAAATACGAGATGACTGTGTAAGGCAGCTATTCTGCGCACAGTGCGCATCTGTAGATGACTGGATATAAATATAAGCGAATAGGTGGCGCAGCAGACCACCCTCTGCGCAATGCCGTATTATGCGTTGCCACTCCTTCACTATACGTGCCTCTGGCCCCGGCTCCGAGTGTGTGTTCTATACAAGGTTGGAGCTATACAGCCTGTAGCCCTGTGTGTTTGCCAGGCTGCTCTTCACCTCGCTTTTGTGCTAATGTCATTGTGTTAATAGTCCCCCCTTTGATAAATGAGAGAGAGCTCTGAGCACACAAGTCTCCCTCTCTATGGGGGCTCCTGCGTAATGCCTCACCAGCGACCATTTTCATATGGTCACAAGGTTTCAGCTTGTTCTGGGTGTCCTAAAGTTACATGCGTGTTTCTGTGGTGGAAAATTTTCCCGTTGTAACAAGATTTCAGCTTGTTCTGGGTGTTCTGAAGTTACATGCATGTGTTCTATGGCAGACAATTTTACTGTGGTCACAAAATTTCAGCTTGTTCTGGGTGTCCTAAAGTTACACGCGTGTGTTCTACGGTGGAAAATTTTCCTGTGGTCACAAAGTTGCAGCTTGTTCTGGGTGTCCTAAAATTACATGCGTATTTTCTACAGTGGAAAATTTAGAGTGGTCACAAGGTTCAACTTGACATAGGTGTCCTAAAACTACACGTGTGTTTTCTCACGTGGAAAATTTTTCACGCCGTCACAAAGTTTGATTTTACACGCGTAAATTCTAAAACGGACATGTTCATTCGGTCGCATAGTTAGAGTAAGATGTGCCTTACATCACAAGCGTATATTCTGCACAGGAACATTTTTTTGGACGCGAGGTTTGATTTTCGGAAACTTAATATAACACGCATTTATTCTACGGTGAAACGTTTTATTAAGTCTCACGACTGAATTTTGAGTGTCATAATATTGCACGTGTATATTCTGCAAGAGAACATTTTATTTAGCCACAATGTTTAGTTTTAGGTGTCCTAATATTACACACGTAGAACATTTTTGGACACAAAACTTAATTTTGGGTGTTCTAATATTACACACGTACTTGATGCGGAATATTTTCATTGCGATGCGTGACAGTTCTTTACACAATTTATGATAGACTCAATAAATTATGAAAAGCTTCACGTATGTGGGTTGGTTTACACATGACGCCAAGACGTACAGCATTAATTAAAAATTAAATAATTGGTTGATCGCTCATGACTAGTCAATCGCTTATTAAGATTGATTTATCGCTTATAAATGATTAATCGCTTGAGGGAATAATCGTTTATAAGCTATATAACAGCAAAACATCGTCTATCCGAGCTACTATTGATGAAAAACAGTATAAGAATTCATCTTACGGAGAATGGCATTAAAAAATATTGAACTTAATAGAGAATGGCATTCAAAAACAATTTAAACTTAATATTTCTTCATCTTGTAAGGCAAATGTGCCAGCAACGTTTTAAGAAAATCATTTTTCGTGGATATGCAGCCGTTTGCGGCTATGACTCAACTAAATTTTAATGCCAGACTCGGTAAAATTATATTTTACTATTTTTCTGTAAGAATTTCACTGGAACATAACACGAAAATTTTGAAAGATTTTCCATAGCAATAATACAAATCTCAAGAACTGGAGCCAAGTTCCATTTTTTAATTTTTTCAAATAAAATAGTAAAATTTTTGAAGAGCTTAGTTAAGAAGCAAAATGTATGCATTTTATTAATACGTTTCCATTTATCTCTCTGAAGGAAATGTGAATGGTATCAAATTTTTACAAAACTATGCGTTCTAGGAGCATTCAGTGTCATCTGCGTGAGCAACATCGTTATGCTTAAGTGTGTTTGAAGATCACAAAGTGAGAATAATAACGACATGTGTCATAGGAACACAAAGATAAGAAGGATAATCTTTGACTAAGTCTGGTCCGTTGAGGAAAAAAAAGAGATAAAATACAATCGACGCACAACATTTAAGCGACTTTCTTTCATCATTTGCAGAAAATAAACGCAAGACACATCAGAATCGAAATATCTTGTGGATCGCAAAAGAAATTAACCGAAGCTCGACCAGACAAGTGACGAGAAGTATTCCTCTCAAAAATGATTAAAAAGTACCACTGAAGGTTGAAATTTTCAGTAGCACAAAAAATTCCTACAAATAGCAGCCAAAGACGAGAAAAGTTACTTTATTATTGAAATGCAGGCGAAAATTTCAACGATCGCTAAAACGGCAGCTAACGCTACAAATAAAGTAGCATACCACGAAGTTTATTTTTTAGATGGCAGGCAAAAATTACAAAGCACAACACCTAACGCTACAAATAAAGTAACATACCTCGAAGTTTATTTTTTTTAAATTGCAGGCGAAAATTACAATAAACAGCACCTAACGCTACAAATGAAGTAACATACCTCGAAGTTTATTTTTTTTATTGCAGGCAAAAATTACAACAAAACGACAGTTTACCGCTACAAAAAAAGTAACATACCTCGAAGTTTTTTCTTAACCCGCAGAAAAAATTCCAAAGCAAACAGCAACTAAAGCTACGAATAAAGCAAAATACCATGAAATTTCGTCTATAAAACGCAGGCAAAAATTCCAACAATCACCAAAACAAGAGCTAACGCTACAACTGCAGCAGAGCACCACGAGGTCTCGAGAGCACATGCGCTCTACCCTTTGAATGAGATCTGGTAATGTTGAATGGTGTTATGGCCGCTCTTTATGGGGACTGCCTGTTATGACCCTGAAGAGGGTGCTTTGCTTTGACAAAATGGAACTCTGCTGAACTATGTTACAAAGGGCTCGAAATGTCGCTCCCAAACCGACCTACATTCATTTCT
This sequence comes from Morinoia aosen, assembly GCA_030386875.1. NCBI lineage: Eukaryota > Metazoa > Arthropoda > Malacostraca > Amphipoda > Talitridae > Morinoia > Morinoia aosen. Next base: position 7,989,729 of record CM059559.1, on the reverse strand, counting down.
CAACTAAATGAATGAAGGCTTTCCTCAAGACAGCGCTACTTTCCAGATAATAAATATAGAGGCTGTTTAAAGTGTGCTATGGCCGACACCAAGAACTCTTTTAGAGAAGTCTGAACTTAGCTGAAGTTGCAGCTATTTCACGGTTTATTATGTGGCCCTTAAGGTTATATTTGTTGCTGAGAGTCCTCCTACGAGAAATGAATTCCGTCTAGATATAAATGAAAATATGAGCGTGAAAAGTTCGTAGAGAGAACGGAGGATAAATTAAAGCACCGTCAAGAAGCGATTTCTGAACCATTTGTTTCTGACTTTGTTCAACTTTATGACTTCTCTGCTCAAATTTTCATGCACTTTTGGAAGAAAAAATTAGGCTCTTTCATATTTGTGTTCAAGTCGTACAGACACTACTTTACGCGGGAACGGTTTTTCAACGAACAATAAGCGTAACTTCTATTACAATGAAGCATTCGGACAATACTGCACAGTTCGAAAATCAAACACCATGATTAGGCAATATACCCAGTCAAACTTTTTCGCCGGAGCATGCATGTTTTTCACCACCTGAGCGATTTAATTACTTGGGCGTCGAAAAACATGCATGAAGGAGGCGAAAAAGTTACACTGGGTTAGATTTGTTCCAGCTTTGTGAACGTCCAGGTATGAACGTTTTTTTTTGTACCTCGAGCATTTACATTCATGGAGCGGCCATTTTGACAACAAAAACTAGGTTCGATAGGCAGCTGGCCCGTGTTTCTGGGCCTCCAAACATCCACGCTCGACACAAAGGACATATTTCGACTCCAGAATGAAGCAACTTCCGAAAATGAGAGACGCGTGAGCAATGGTGAACCTTTTCTGAGAATGTTACCTGTACCGATACTTTAAACGTTCTAATTCAAGGTAATTCACAGTAATTCGAAACGTAGCTTATGCTTTCTATTGTGATGAGCGCGAATTAGTATTTAGAAGCAATTTTTCCACCGTTCCCCTGCAGTAAGAAACGCAATATTGCTCTTTATTTTTCCTGGGTCTCACAGAAACAGTTCTCTGGGTTCAGTAAAAAGTAAAAAGAGTAAAGGAAAATCTGGCACTCTGGGTTCAGTAACTCAGTAATTATGCTCTTTAACGATTGATACTGTTCAAATCATGACCTTTCATTATAACGGGCCAATAATCGGAAAAAGTTGGTTTTCGATAAACAGTTATTAATGAATTTGAATTAATGTATAAGAATAATAATGACTTATAAATCATATAAAATACTAAAAATTCAGTACAATTAATGAGAAATAAAATACAATTAAACACCATTATAAATGAAACATGACTTCCTATTACAACGGGCCAAGTATCGGAAATAGTTGGCTCTTGATAAACTGCTGTCATTGATTTTTAATTAAACTGTTATAAAGCCGATCTCCTACTACCAACAAGGTCAACCATTCCTTATGACTTCCTAATTTCAGTTCATATTTCAAACACGGAAAATAAAGCCTGAAATTAACTCTTGTATTTCTTGAGCAGCTGTAAACATATCCTTAAAACATTATTTCACTCAAGTGACAGAGGTTTTTTCAAACGAGACCAGGAATTGAAATATTTTTTATGAACACCTCTTGCTTAAACAGGCTTAACTAATGTTTAGATTCACATCATTAGTTTCGGGATGTCTGCTCTCAGCATCAGAGTGTAGTGGAAATCTGTTTCGTTGAAATTGTGGTGGTGGAAATTTGTTTCGTTGAAACTGAGGTGGTGGAAATCTGTTTCGTTGAAATTGTAGTGGTGGAAATCTGTTTCGTTGAAATCATAGCGGTGGAAATCTGTTTCGTTGAAACTGTGGTGGAAATCTGTTTCGTTGAAATTATAGTGGTGGAAATCTGTTTCGTTGAAACTGTGGTGGAAATCTGTTTCGTTGAAATTGTAGTGGTGGAAATCTGTTTCGTTGAAGGAGAGCGTCCCCCATACGGACTTTTTTCTTTATTATTGAACCTAGAACAATGAAATTTGATATACTGATAGGAAATTGAATTTGGAATCGTTTTTGCTTAAAGCAAAAGTTCAATTTTCTTGAAAAGAAAATGGAAATCGAAGAAAACGAAGTTTGAAGGGGGGGGTTTCAAAAATTTTCTCCTCCTACAGTTTTTGAGCTACAGTGATGATTTTGGTATCAATGAATGCGGAAAGACACGGGCTTTCATGGATGCTAAAATTCATTCCAAAATTATTTATTGCTCATGAGTTATGACGTCATAAATTTTTACAATTCCGAAAAAGGGCATTTTTTTCCTATTTTTACACTTTTTCATATTGAAAATGTAAATTTGAGGAAACGAATTTTAGCACCCCTAAAAGCCCGCGTCTTCCCGCATTTAATGATATCAAAACCATCACTGTAGCTTAAAAAGTGTAGGAGGAGAAGCATTTTGAAACCCCAAAAACCATTGTTTACATTATAAGCAAAACAAAGAAACATAAACAATACAAATAAAAATTTTTTTTAAATTTTTGGTTCAAGTTAGACCCCTAAAATCATTGTAGAGTAATCCAGAGACATAGGAGATGAAATGGCAACGTCAGGTCGTGAAGAAAGTGGCAAGGGGGAGGTGTAACATGATAAAATACCACTTCCCCCTCCCCTCCCCCCCATTCTTTAAATCCCCGTAGCGGGCGAACGAGTGAACGTACGAGTCTTATTTTTTCACAGGATGTACCTGACCTCTTACACTTCTTATAACAGCAAAAATCCCAGTTTCTCAAGAAATCCCAGAAGCAAGGATTCATAAGGGGGACGCTCTCCTGAAGTTGTAGTGGTGGAAATCTGTTTCGTTGAAATTGTAGTGGTGGAAATTTGTTTCGTTGAAATTGTAGTGGTGGACATCTGTTTCGTTGAAATTGTAGTGGTGGAAATTTGTTTCGTTGAAATTGTAGTGGTGGAAATCTGTTTCGTTGAAATTGTAGTGGTGGAAATCTGTTTCGTTGAAATTATAGTGGTGGAAATCTGTTTCGTTGAAACTGTGGTGGTGGGAATGTTTCGTTGAAATTGTAGTGGTGGAAATCTGTTTCGTTGAAATTTTAGTGGTGTAAATCTGTTTCGTTGAAATTGTAATGGTGGAAATCTCGTTTCGTTGAAATTGTAGTGGTGGAAATCTGTTTCGTTGAAATTGTAGTGGTGGAAATCTCGTTTCGTTGAAATTGTAGTGGTGGCAATCTGTTTCGTTGAAATTGTAGTGGTGGAAATCTGTTTCGTTGAAATTGTAGTGGTGGAAATCTGTTTCGTTGAAATTGTAGTGGTGGAAATTTGTTTCGTTGAAATTGTAGTGGTGGAAATCTGTTTGGTTGAAATTGTAGTGGTGGAAATCAGTTTCGTTGAAATTGTAGTGGTGGAAATTTGTTTCGTTGAAATTGTAGTGGTGGGAATCTGTTTCGTTGAAATTGTAGTGGTGGAAATCTGTTTCGTTGAAATTGTAGTGGTGGAAATCTCGTTTCGTTGAAATTGTAGTAGTGGAAATCTGTTTCGTTGAAATTGTAGTGGTGGAAATCTGTTTCGTTGAAATTGTAGTGTTGGAAATTTGTTTCGTTGAAATTGTAGTGGTGGAAATCTGTTTGGTTGAAATTGTAGTGGTGGAAATCTGTTTCGTTGAAATTGTAGTGGTGGAAATCTCGTTTCGTTGAAATTGTAGTGGTGGAAATCTGTTTCGTTGAAATTGTAATGGTGGAAATCTGTTTCGTTGAAATTTTAGGGGTGGAAATCTGTTTGGTTGAAATTATTGTAGAAATCTTTAACCTTGAAGTTAAACTGACGCACCTGAACCTATACACTCTTCATACAAATGAAATCTCAAAACCTAAAGTTAATATAAGTGGAATTTCAAAGACTAATAAAATGTGTTGATTTGGATAGATTCTAAAAAAATTTCATAACGAATGCCGAATTTCTTGTAGATTTCTGTACGGTTCTGGAGATTTCCTGGTATGATCCAGTTGCCAAGCGCTTTTGAATAAACTCAGAGCAATCATCATGTCATCAAACATCTACTTGTTCAGCACAAATGATATGAACTTTTAAAAATGCCAACTATGTTCCACCTCACTCAAATTTAAAAGTAATATTTGGTTGTCGGAACAAAAGACGTCGACTGAGCCGCCTATAAAAAAATACGCTGCCAGCGGAATTGCTAAGACGAGTTAAACTTTGCGCGATTGCTCCGGTTAGTTAGGTTGGATTGGGAATAGCAGAATTGAATAAATGGCTGCACGTACTGGTGGAATAAATTCCAGTCTTTTCTGAGAGGGGTAAATAATATAAATATACAAAATTATTTTGCCTTACACGCTGAAATATATTTTAACAAGTTTCGTGAAATAATTTGAATGCTTTTGATTTATACCGGTACGCATATGAGCAACATAGCTAGTGGTACACACATGTATCAACACGAAGTCAACGAGTAACGTTTGAAAATCCGGCACAGAAACCAAATCCAGTCTATGAATTTCAATTTTCCACCCTCATTTCCAATTTCTGAATCATTCTTTACTAGTTTCTTACCAAATCCATTCAATCAATGAATTCCAATTTTACTCCATCATTTTGAATTTCTGGACCACTCTTTCCGTGTTTCTCAGCCTGCATTGCTCATCATCACCCGGAATTTAATCCATAATGCGCTATTAAAATTTATAGAAGCGATCGAAGGGAGTTTTCCTTCTTACATCTTTTCATCGTAAGTGATTGCTTGCATCCAAAAGGTAACGTGGCTTAGAAATGTCCTCTAAGAAATCTACACAGTAGATCGTCTGAGTTTCTCCTCTTGTAATGAGCATAGTGCCGAATCCTGCCAAAGTTTGTGAGCTTATCGTGAACTGGACCTTTTTTGTCGTGGTGGTGCAGCCTTCCTCAGTAAAATTTCACGTGTTATATTCGTGGTATATTTTACGCATTACATGTTATATTCGCGTCCAGATTGATTAGTGTTGGAACGCCTGTACGACTTGAATTTCATCAATAAGTTGAAGGTAATTTTTTCATCGCGTTAAGTCTTATAGTCTTTCATTAGTTGAAAAACAAAAAACCGTCTCATAACGATCCTCCAAGTTATGGAAGGTATCTTTACCACAAAGACATGTTTTACCATCGGTGAACTAACGTGCGTCTCTAACATCATTCCCACCAAACACTACTCCCTCAAGCACACCCCACACACAAATCTACACCACTCACCAAATTCACCAAAATTCGTTACGCTACTCATCACAAAATGAGCCACCCTGTATAAATTTCTTGAAAGACTTTAATGGGCAACATTACCTTTTAGATGTAAACAAACACTTTTGTTGGGGAGAAAGAGGAATGTCTTCATTCCAGCAGGTCTGGCAAAGCTTGTTTGACAAAGCAGCCATTGTGGTGTGATGTATCGAGCGAGGCAGCATTTGGCACGCTTAGCGGTGACGCTCAGCGACCATTACTGAGGCGGTGTTGGCTGGTGTGATGGATCGGTGAGCTTTGGGTGGGGTATAGTGGTGTGGTGTGGTGTGATGGATCGGTGAGCTGTGGGTGTGGTATAGTGGTGTGGTGTGGTGTGGTGTGGTGTGATGGATCGGTGAGCTGTGGGTGTGGTATAGTGGTGTGGTGTGGTGTGGTGTGATGGATCGGTGAGCTGTGGGTGTGGTATAGTGGTGTGGTGGGGTGTGGTGTGATGGATCGGTGAGCTGTGGGTGTGGTATAGTGGTGTGGTGGGGTGTGGTGTGATGGATCGGTGAGCTGTGGGTGTGGTATAGTGGTGTGGTGTGGTGCGGTGTGATGGATCGGTGAGCTGTGGGTGTGGTGCTGGTGTTCTGGAGTACTGGTGTGGTGGGGTACTGGTGTGGTGGGGTACTTGTGTGGTGATGGCCTGGAGTGGTGGGGTACTGGTGTGTTGTGGTACTTGTGAGGTGTGGTACTGGTGTGGTGTGGTACTTGTGAGGTGTGGTACTGGTGTGGTGGGGTAGTGGCAATTTTGGGTATATTGGAAGATATGTAGCACTAGCTTCATTGTACTGCTCATAGATCTGCAGCACTGTACCCGACGTAGTATCAGTGTCTATTGATCGTAAGTTGTATCATGAAGGACTAGCCAGGCCAGAGACTGGTCAAATTGAAAAATAATGCAAGATTCCATAAGCAAACAAATGTATATACACACGTGAACTCTGCGCTACTAAAAACTTCGCACAACCAACGGACAAAGATGCAGCCTCCGTTAAGATATGAACTGTAACGCGAGCTTAACCCTTTGACTGCGACGTGAGCCACCGGTGGTACACGGAGGCAATTTTCATAATGCTGCTGACTGACCAGTAGCCACAAACTCAATTTTAATAAATACTTAATCAACACGAAATGAAGGCAGGATCCAGTTCATGTTTGCTATTTTGATAATTGCTTACTCAATTGACTTCAAATTCGAGTCAAATACTGTTCTTCACTTTTACCAGCTGTAGTCAAAGTGTCAATAAGTCTTTTTAAACCTCAGTGTCTCCTGTTCACCTTAGTGTCTCCTGAAGTCAGAGGTAATCTGCAAAATTTTGGAAATTCCATGAGTGTTAGGAGACTGAGATCGACCCTAGCTCTGAAGTTCAAGTTCAGTGTTATTAAATGAATCTTAATATGTAGAAATAACCTATCATTAAAAACCAGGTTTTTAATTCAATTTTGAGTGATATTAGTGGATTTAAGAACAAAGCAGTCATAACGCTTGAATATTCCGTGTGCTAGCTGAAGCCTGTGTTGACTGAGACTGAAAAATTAATTACTACCAAAAAACGCAAAACGCACATCTTACCCAAGCGATGTCGTCATCTATTAGAAGTGGCCTCTAGAGCAGATATACTGGAAACAACATGAAGAACTCACCGTTCAGTTGGACACTTCCTCTCAATTGCTCAATTTGAAGAGGTATCTTACGTCTCTGCACAAAAATGTACGAAATGGAAGGATTTTCATTATTCAAAGATCAGTAGGATTACTATGGTTGGCCCAGGCATGTAAGTCATTTCTAAATCAGCTCACCATTTCAAGACTGAGATTCAAACACCTAGCTAAGTGGCCTGTTTAAATCAAACTGTCATATTGATTAGCCCAGAGATGCTTCATATATCAGGTTGAAAGATACGCAAACTATTTTAAATGAACCCATTAAAACATTAAGACACATGCCCCTGGTCAAGAGGTGCTTGTAAATCAGCCCGCTAGTTTTTTGTTGAAACTCACTCACCTCCCTGGAATAACTCTCGTCTAATCTAGTCCGCTAGTTTCAGGTTGGGGCTCAAGCATCTGGCTTCAACACTCCTCTAAATCAACCCACTAGTTTTTAGTTGAGACTTAAGCATCTGGCTTCAACGCTCCTCAAAATCAACCCACTAGTTTTTAGTTGACACTCAAGCATCTGGCTTCAACACTCCTCAAAATCAACCCACTAGTTTTCGAATGAGACTCAAGCATCTGGCAGGAAGACTCCTCCTAATCAACCAGATAGTTTAAGATTGACTACCTGGCAGGAAGACTCCTTCTACCCTGTCTACCTTTTCGCCGCCTGCATACATGTTTTTCGCCGTCCAAGTAATTAAATCACTTAGGCGGCGAAAAGCATGCATGCTTCGACGAAAAAGTTTGACCGGGTAATCAGCCCGCTGGTTTAGGATTGACTACCTGGGTTCAACACTCCTCCTAACCAGCCCGCTAGTTCAGGATTGCCCACCTGGGTTCAACACTCCTCCTAACCAGCCCGCTAGTTCAGGATTGCCCACCTGGCAGGAAGAAGCGCCCAAAATTACGCCCCAGTTACGGCTCAGAGAGTGGCACAATACGCGGCTGATGACGCGGCAGGTTTCCTTTGAGAGCCGCACTGTAGTGACAGCACAATGCAAGAAGCTGCAAAGACTCTATTTAAGCCAGCCAGCTCTCAAAGAACTCCAGACATAATATACACAAACATTGTACGGGCCGTGACTCTATGGAAACCTTAATTGGCCAGACTGTGCCACTTTAGGGCACTCAGTTGATTTTAAAATTAGGGATGGTCTTTTTTTCTGTTCTGCTGTGTTTCCAAATCTCAGTTCAACGTTAGACTTCGATAAACGAAAATTAACACTGTTCGATTATTCTCCTTGCCTCCTTCATAAATACGTAAGGGTCTTACGCATATTTTTTTATATACGCTATAGTCTTACACGTAAAAGACGTAATACGCGTTGGTTGTACGTCTTTTATGTGAGTAAATACACATTTTTACAGCGTTGGGTCATTTCTTTGAATCATTTCCAATGCAAAAGCGCGCTGATAGAAATTAATTCCCTAAAATTCACTCGGGGACCTCCATTTCAATAAAATAAAATAGCCTACGAGCGTCCGTCTTTTACGTTGATTAATTCCAATTTTTTTATCGTTCTGCCGCACAAATTAGGAGTTATTTTCAAAACATATGCGGTTTGGTGGCTGTTAATTTTTAATGCTCAAATGCAGGGTTTTCATAATAAGCAAGTTTAGAAACATGGGCTTCCGTTTTTTTTTTACTTGGATAAGTTTTATTAAAATTGGCGAGCTTCTTATGATCTTGAGTGTGATGAAAATTTCATGAAATTTTGAACCTTGAGTATGGATATGATGGCCTGCCACTCTCAAGTGATACCTGGAAAATAAGTCCTGAAAAATCATACTTTATAAATTATCGCATTTTTCGTAGATGTAAACGCAAGATTGTTGTGTTGTCACATCAATCGGCAGGCCATCATATCCATACTAAAGGTTCAAAATTATGTGAAATGTTCATCACACTCAAGATCACAAGAACATCGTAAATTTAATAAAACTTATCGAAGTAAAAAAACGGAGGCCCATGTTTCTAAATTTGCTAATTATGACAACCCTGCATTTAAGCGTTAAAAATGTTATGATTTGACGAAAAACACATCTACAAAAACTTGAAACACACTCACAAAAACTCAAATCACACCTATCCGAAAAGATTTATGATTCAGTGAACACAATGAACCCAAAAACGAATTTTGTGCACTAATTGAACAGTCGACAAACCCCTGATGAAGTTATAAAGTATTCACAAAGTATCCCTAGATGTCATTACTTGAAGAGATGTGGTGCAGGAGACAACACATCCAGCAGCCTGCATCAGGGATGCAGGCCACAACACACCCAGCAGCCTGCACCAGGGATGCAGGACGCAACACACCCAGCAGCCTGCACCAGGGATGCAGGCCACAACACACCCAGCAGCCTTCACCAGGGATGCAGGCCACAACACATCCAGCAGCCTGCACCAGGGATGCAGGCCACAACACACCCAGCAGCCTTCCCCAGGGATGCAGGCCACAACACACACAGCAGCCTGCACCAGGGATGCAGGCCACAACACACACAGCAGCCTGCACCAGGCATGCAGGACACAACACACCCAGCAGCCTGCACCAGGCATGCAGGACACAACACACACAGCAGCCTGCACCCGGGATGCAGGACAGTGCAGGCTGTGTGGTGGTACAGAACCACGTGACAAAGATGCACCTGGACACTAGACTCTCGAGTTTATCTTTTGTCTCCTGGATTTCAAACGACTATCAGTCAAAGATGGACGGAGGCGGCGTGTCCCGAGATTGCTTATCACGGCCGCTAAAAACAATAGACGATCGTCCAGACCGCAGGAGGCACCTCCGATCTTCGTCCTCACAAGTCCATGGAAAGCTGGCCAGGAAATTCCAGAGTTCAGAACTGGAAGGCTTTTGTCTCTTCGTGAGCCGAGCGTACACCCGTGCGCGCTGCAGTTGTCCGCTTAACGCTCCTGTTTTTTCTTGGTAGACTGATTTACCTACACCTAAAATCCTTATTTTATTTTTTAAGGATAAATAGTAAAAAATAGGGTTAATTCATTCATTTATTTTTTTTATTTTTTCTACCTAAATATTTTACTGTTTAGCGTTCTTTTTAGGTAATTTGTTCTCCATTTGTCGTCCTTCCTACCCAATGAGGTCTGTGTTCACTGGTCTTTCTGCCTAAATAATTCTCTGTTTACCATCCTTCCTTCCGTTACTCTATATATCCTTACTGGTCTTCCTACCTAATTGGTTCTCCATTCATTGTTCTTCTATCCTAATAAGCACTCCATTTACTATTCCTTTTATCTAATGTACACTCCATTCATTAATTTGATTCTTTATTTGTCTATCTAAGGAGTTTTCCGCTGACAGCTTTCCCCTTAATTTCCTTTATTCCTTTTTTAATTATTTTTCACTTCACTTATTATATCCGATTCATTAATTTCATTTTTCTTACTTATCTTATTTATTTTTTTTATTTTATTCATTTCATTTTTTTCTATTTTTTTATTTATTTATTATTTCATTTACTTTATTTCTGCCACTCATTTCTGTATTCATTTTATGTAATTCATTTGTTTTATATGTTATTATCACCAATTTTTCTAATATGATGATTTGTTTGTTTACTTACTAATGAAGCCAACTCTTTTCACTACTCGTTATATTAACGTAAGTCAACTCATAGAAATAAACGACCCGTTTGGCATTTTTTCATTTGATGATTTCCATACTCAGTTAAATCAACGGAATTCTACTGCCTATTTATGTTTAAATTGTTACTCATCCTGTCTGCATTAGATCTTTAGTTGTCTCGGAACTGAGATAATAGCTCAATAAATGTTTCGAAAGATGTACTTTATTTAACAGGAAAATACTTAAATTTTTCCTTTCGAAAATATAACAAGCACGAGCACCCAAAGGTAAAGTGACTAGTGAAACTTGGTTTTCGTGTAAGACATAAAATTTTTGGCTCTTTATTCATAAAAAATCCCATTATTATGGAATTATTTTGGAGCATAGAGAGAGCGAAAATTCTCGAGAATATATTTCAGACAAAAAGTGATGCCTTAATGTGATGCCATTTCACACATGCTGTATGAAATGTTTGAATTTGCCCCATTCAAATATTATTCATCAAGCTGGTATATGTCGTTCACATAACCAACGTTTCGGCGCAAGATAGTAGCCCATGTCAATTTATTTCAAGAAACCAGTTGTATTATCTTTAAGTTGAAGTGATACGCATTTTTCTTCATCTTCAAATTTTTTGGTCACTCTATTTGCAACTTAACCAACACTCGCTGCGGTATTCGACCGAATTATGCAAGCATCCGCTAGCACTGTGAGAAATTACCTTACATAAGGAATTCGAAATAATTAAAGCTACATAAAAAGTTTTCAGGACTGAACGTCCCCACGCTCGTGAAATTGTCACTGGCGAATTTATTTTCGGATTTAGTAAATTAGGATTGTTCATTTTAAAACTGTTTAGATTTGTTTGGCAGATGTATTTTTAAAACGCCTTAGAAGTTAAATTTGGTGACCGATTTTTAAGTTCTTGATAATAGTAGCCGCTACCCATACTTCCAAAATAATCGTATGTTACCCGTACAATTTGTAATCATCGATTAGTTAGGCAGACTCTTCATAATTAGAAGTAGAAAAAATAGTATATAAAATATAAAAACGCTACAACTTTCGAACGGATATTCAGCAGCAGCTTTCGCACTGAATGCATTTGCTCGAGCACCGAACTAACGATTTCTCCCGTACGATCGAAGCCCTGGCATCTCTGCATTTGGTTGGGAACGTGCAGGTAATATGAAATTGTGCTTGAAAAACCTGAGTCATCAATAGATTCAAAAATTGTTTATCACTAATTAACGATGGCGTTCGTACGCAAAGCATCGAATAAATGTACCGTAACGAAAGGTAGCCGGAAGCTGGGATAATATTAAGAAAAATGCTAATAAGAAACAGAAAATATTACCTCACAGCGGCTTTTTATTGAAATCAACGGGTGCTATTGAGCAATAGATATGCAAGCGATTGACTAAAAAAGTGAGTCAAATTGAGGTTGTCATAAAAATCTAACTCAACGTTTTATCTATTGGATTTAAGTAACAATGAAATAGTCTGAAAGAAAATTTTATCGAAATTCTTAGGAGAGCTATGATCGTTTCAAAACTGGCATGCAACATGAACGACGGGAGAAACTGCCTTATTTCAATAAGGTGGAGCACGGAGCAGTTGAGTAAGAGCGACAGGGCCACAGTCGTGTATTAACATCCCAAGTCTAACGTTTATACTGTAAATGCTGTGCTATTCATAGTCATATCCGTACCATTTTCTCAGTCATATCCCGTATCATTTTCTTAGCCATATCCCGCACCATTTTCTTAGTCATATCCCGTACCATGTTTCGGTGCGTGTCTCCGCAGATTTCACCGCGTACTCTTTCTGTGTGATTTTTCCCCTACCCAAATTCAATAAACTCTTCACTGCTTATGCGAACACACACGCGTGCAATAGCATTGCACTCATTTATACCTACATAAGGATGGAGACCTCACATGTACACGGAGGAGAACCTACACGTACACTACCTTAGCACTCATTTATACCTACATATGGAGGAACACCCACGTGTAAGTAGATCCGATACACGTACCTGTACAAATGCTCCAAGCACGCACCCGGAGCAAAAGACTTGGAGGGAGCACGGAGACCGCGTAGCGCTGTGTTGCAACGATGCTCTCGCTCTCCCTTTTCACATCCAACAAACTTGTTCGACATGACACGGACTGGCAGCCTTTGAAAGACTGTCTGAGTGCTTCACATCCAGAGCTTTGTTTTGGCTACACAACGAGGAACAACCTTCGCTACAGAAAATTTGAATCCCAAAAGAGGTTTCCTGCTAAGACTCTTGTACCTTGTTATGGATATTCCTGATTTGCGGGGATTAACATGAGTCCGATGCGATTATAGGAAGCATTGATTTCGAGGGGGTCGCTGTTGCCGCTCCTTCGCCTCCACAGCGAACGAACCGGAGCACGAGCAGACCTTGTAGTCATTTGAATATTTTAATTTTCCTCTTAAAACAGTTCCTTAAATTTCGCTCGATTACGAATATGATGAATCCTAATTAACAGCCACAATGGATCGATGTCACCACAAGCTAGACATATCAATTCTCGAAGAAACATATTCGTATGTTTTAACTGAATGTGGAAAATTCTATATTATTTAAATGGAAATTCATGGTTTCACTAATTCAAATCCCTTTTTCCTATTTTTCTAATCTTAATGAACAATACTGTAGTCGAAATGGCTTTTAATGGGAAGAATGTTACACAAATGTTTATGTTTTTTATTTTGGATTTAAAATTGTACAGTGCTTTGAAAATAAAAATGCTTACATAGATTTATTCTAAAAACGGCTCCGAAATATCGAATCAAATCAATCAGAAACTGAGAATGGTTGCATTCTAGCTGGAAGCAAAAACAATCTACACAACTATTAACAAAACAAAATATATACTCAAATCTTATGAGAAAAATCATTACTTCTTAGCATTACGATTAACGACGGGAAGCTTCAAGAGGCTGACAAGTGTAATTTTCTGGGAATAATTCTAAATAAAAAATGAACTTCTTCTGACCATATCAACCATATTTACAGGAAACTATCCAAATTCATTGGAATAATACACTGAGTCTGTCATATCCTAACAATGGGTGATCTAAAAATCCTTTACAACACATATTGATTCATTCGTTTATCGAATAGGACGTTAATTTCTGGCATGGCAGTGATAAAACCAAAACTGGCAGTGTTCTTGCTTTAAAAAATCTTGCAGAGCTATCAGCAACTCACAAAACAACGCCTGCGCCAAAGATTTCATTGAGAAATTAAAAACTCCGCAGCTCCTTGATTACAACCGATTTGCTCCTGGAATTTTTATGAGCAAGATGCCGAAAATCAAAGAGAACCATGAAGTTTGACAACAAATTAACGCTCAAACTGACTACCGTGGCTTCTTGGCGAGAAATAGAAACAAATTCATAGGCCTGTGGGACTCAAAAGCTAAATCTCAACACGCGCTTTTTTTATGGTGCCAAATTCTGGAACTCCTTTCTGGGGCTCCCACTTATTAAGTTCTTTAAAGTAGGCTTATAACTTACTTGATCCCAAATTACTTGTTATATGTATGGTGAATAAATATTTTTATGGGAAGGCGAAACATATTAGGAAGAATGTAACAAAATATTACTTCAAAATTGAATGACCTCAGCGTGAATAATGTATAGGATGAGACTCTAATCCCAGAACTACCACCATAATAATATATATGTGTGAATGTATATATGTATGTTTATATGTAGGTGCACATATACATTTCGATGTACATATAAAACTTCTGATGGAAAACATTGACCAATCCGTCAAACCGTATTTTCTCTCAATTCGACATTAACATACTCTGTCTCATAAGCTTACCTAATTATTCGTTAGGTATACAAGTTTTCCACGTTATATTTTAAGGAATTTCAGAGTTTGTTCATCTCCTGGTAGGTCACCATCGAAATCAAGTTATTTGTGTGCCACCCAATGCTAATATGGTTGACTCTAAGATATTGAACATATTATAGTCCTCATTAGCACCAATTTACACGCTCGTAGGCAATAAATCATCAAATCTTTCTAATATAGGCCGTAATTATCAATGGAGGCGCTACGTAAATAATATTTATCCCTGAATTTAAACATTCACTCAAGCTTAAGGGTGAGGCCCATCTGAATCCAAACCTTATAGCGGCGCTCAAATCGTCAATGTAGTGTGTTGTGTCATAGCCAAAGTTATGGCAGCCTTTGACTCTATCTTCTTTGATAAGTCATCACGGATATGGATTTCAATTCACCAAGCTGAAGAGCAATCTCAATACGCCAGATCTTAACAAAATTCTGCACTCATCGCCCTATATATATAATTTCAAAACACTAAGCCTTAGAATTACCTCAATGCACCAAGCCGTAGTATTATTTTTGCACACTTAGCCATAGAATAATTTCATCACACCAAGCCGTAGAGTTATTTCCCTACATTAAGCCATAGAATTGCTTCGATAAACCAAACTGTAGATTTGCTTCAACACACCAAGCCAAAGAATTATTTTTACACACTAAGCCATAGAATAATTTCAACACACCAAGCCGTAGAATTATTTCTGTACATTAAACAATAGAATTGCTTCGATAAACCAAACCGTAGATTTATTTTAAAACAAACTAAGCCGTAGACTAACACATTCTAACAATTCAATACTGAAACGCACCACTGGCCAAAAGTGCGTTAAGATTCGTGCCGCAGCTCACAGCCCACGCTACTCGAGCTGGTACATATCAGCAGGCTAGCAGCCGAGCACAAAACATGACTTGTGGTGATGAAGCATCTTGTCACTACATGCACGAAACAACGCGCGTTCTTGTCTCGCTTGTTTTATTTGCTTCTACGTATAATTGTCGGAGTACTCTCTAGTACCTCAGCATTTGCTCCTATGACTTTAGGGGCACTTTCTATCGTTACTCCATCTGATTCGATTATTTTATTAGGGGTACTTTCTATCGTTACTGCATCTGATTCGATTATTTTAGGTTCATTTTCCATTGTTGCATGACCCTGAAGAAATAATTGCAAAAGGTATCGAATTATCAAAGATACGAGATGTGGTGCCAGTACGTGAGGCTGATCTGACAATTTTGTGTTTCCACAATGGGAAAATATTTTTAAACCGTAAAATTTTTTAAAAACGGTAGGAGAATATTCTGTGTATTCTCATTAAAACATTTCAGTTCCTTTTTGGTACCTACTCAGTCAAGTCTCCCTCATCCCCTTTTTATAACGACGTCAGCCTTAATATTATTCTTAGATATTGTCCCTTTTACAGATCTCTTGAACTGTGTATATTTTTCCCCTTCGTTTACAGTAATATCTTTAAAATTTTGCTTTTAACCGATTCCGCTGGTTTTGACGGGTGCCAGTTTCACAAATAGCGTTATCAAAATAATTTAAATTTGAATTTCCACTGCGTTCATTTCCTTCGTAGTAACGCAAATTAATTCGGAAGCAAAAGCAAATTCTGTGGAAGAGTCGAGCATTCGTGCATGAGCGAAAGACTTGTCGTCGTTGAATTAATGACCGGAAAAGGTTGATTGATTAATTAATTAACGGCGAAAACAGGTTAATTAATTATTTAACATCCTGAAAAAGTTTATTAATTAACCACTGGGAAATGCCTCGCTTAGAAATTATCCGGTACGTTAAAAAATAAGCTAAACTAACGACGTAGAACGTAGAACGAACACGATGTAGAAGCCTAACGACCACGTTGTGATATCTGCATCAAGAGCATTCAACTCTAACGCCAGTCTAACATTTCCTTACGCTGGAACCGCACTTCATCCTTTCATTCAAAAGCCTCATCCTCCATAAAAACAGGTTCATTCTACTCCCCCGTTCACCTCCTTCCTCATCGTAGACCCTCTACACCCACATCAGATGTCCAACCCTACTCCTCGACCCCCTAGACCGGACCAACTCGACGGGGAACCGATTGAAGCCTTTGATAGCGGGCACCCCGCAGTCGGACACCCTGCCCATCTTTGTCTCGAACAATACCTGACAAGGTCTCCATGGACAGTTATGTAATGGAGGCTGTTTGTTTTTGCTGCCCTCAATTGGCAGTCCTGATACCTCACAAGATCTTAATCAACGAACTGAAGACCAATTATTTTCTAGGTAGCGAACAAACAGTTTAAAATGCCTTAGCTGATAATTATGTGGAAACTTCTATACTAGGTGCGTGTGGGTAATCGAGGGTGTTGCTCTCGATTAGCTTGATTTGTAGCCATGATACCTTGCAAATGAACAACTGGAGATCTTATCGACTTTAAATTTGAGTTAAAAAGATGTGCATCTTATAAAATGAAACAAGTATTCAAGGATTGATGCGCATGCACTTCGTGGGAACGTACTGCTCGTATTTTTCTCATTATGATTATGAGGCGAACATTTTTTCTTAGCGTAGAAATTTACAGACTGATTGAAAATTTTCCAGCATGATTAATTTCATAAGGTCACGATTTTCATTCCTAAATAATAATAGCATCGAAGCGATGGGTTTTAGTGTTGTGCTGTGTTACAATAGAACTTAAATTCCGGCAAACTAATTAATCATCATGCGAGTAATATTTCTAGCCCTGGATCCTAAGTTATCTAATCTTTTTACTGTCTTTCATATTAAGCATGGCGAAATGACGGTAACCTGTTCAAACTGAAGCAGTGAAGAAATCTAGTTTTATTTGTTGAAAGTATAAATGAAAGGCTAAATCCTCTACGAGAGTGTGAATAATTTTGTCCCATTTCGACATAGTAGAGAAAGTGAGCTGAGTCTAGCAGCCCGTGTTTGAAAGAAATATGCAATGTGGTGCCATAGACCACAAAATTAGCTGATAATTCATAATACTTTTCAGCTAAGGCATTTTAATTTGCTTTCATCCGTAGGATCAGATTGCTGATAAGACTAATTTTTGTGAGAGGGTCTCCGCAAAACGAAAATTCCCAACGGACCGTATCTGCTATACAGCACGTGTGCATGAAAAGCAGGGTCACCACGATTCAAGATTACTAGGGCTGTGACAATATGCTCTAATCGTATTGTCACAGCTCTAATAATCATATACATACATGCGTAAGATTGTGATTTACACATATATTTACACACCGTATTAAATCACATGTGTGTGATTTATTACAAATCACACACTTGCATATGAGGGTGATAGTTAGGGCTGTGACAATAATAAGAGCTTATGGTCACAGCCCTAAATTTATTACCATATAATAATGGCTTGAATTTCATTTCGAAAAAGCTGAAACTCGTGTACTTCGCCAACAAAAACAACCAGTAGGGTAGACATGTCGACTTAGAGGAACGTACGATACTGGCTTTTACAGCGACTGGTCCAGATGCATATCCTGACAGACAGGGACCCGTGTGAGGGCCTAGACTCTGTTTGTTTTGGAGATGTTCAAACCGCACAAGAACCATAGCAGCGACCTCTAAGCTCAGCGGGAGGTGCGCAAGTCTGGAGCTCATTGGACGCTCCTTATTTCTCCTACTCTCGCAAGAATGATGTAGGATGATCCATCACCGACTTCTTACTTAATTTTGGAGGAAATGTTTTGCTTTACACCGTCTCGCGTACCTTCACACATTGGTTACGAGTTTTGATACAGTGGATGAATTTTAACACTTGAAACCTCTTCGATATATGTTGTTTTAAATTTGTTTAAATACGTTATTTTAAGGGATTTAAAAGCCCTGAATTTTTGCGGTTTTGCTAATTTCATCGTTCAGCAAAGTGTAAATTGAAAATGAGTTTAAATAATCATCACAACGTTTCTCTCAAGGGGTGTGGGATAGGAAATAGGAGGTTTAGGTTAGAGATGTTTGGCTATCCTATGCTATACAGGCTAGCACACCCTGGGGAGATACTGTGAGTTTACTTCAGTTATAATAAGGCCTTCGGTGCTTATATTTTTCATGTCCACTTTGCCACTTTTAGTTTTCAAAACTCATTTGCAATCTCTTCTTTGTCTTATCTTCATCTTCCTCACCGTTTCTATGTGGAACGTTTTGTCATCATGTGATGGGTATTCTGTCTGGGAGCACACCTAGAGCACAAAAGTAGTTGTTGGTCACTATAATTTGAGACACCAGTGCCGTTGCAATATTTTCTACGTTGTGATATTGTCTACGAAGCCTGGCATGTCGGTTTCACCTAATACACCGGGGTGCTGGTGGTGGGGCGTAAAACGTAGACCTGCCCAGAGTCACAGGATCTTCTACCTGGAAGCTGGTGTCCTACGTATTTCTCTGTGCCGTGAAATTGAAATGCGGTCAGATTAGAGAGATAACTCAATATTTTAATTACTTAATCAATGGTTGGAATTCCTAAAGAAGGTTGGCATGTGAGCCTCAAGCTCCGAATCTTCTAAAGGTAACATTCAATGTTTTCGTCATTGAAGAAATTCTCTTGATCAAAATAATTGCCTGTTCGCTTGCTTGCTCTCTTGTTTGATTGCTTGCTCGCTCGCTCGCTTGCTTGCTTGCTTGCTTGCGTGCTTGCTTGTTTGAAAGCGTGTGTGCTCGCTTGCTTGCT
This sequence comes from Morinoia aosen, assembly GCA_030386875.1. Taxonomy (NCBI): domain Eukaryota; kingdom Metazoa; phylum Arthropoda; class Malacostraca; order Amphipoda; family Talitridae; genus Morinoia; species Morinoia aosen. The sequence continues at coordinate 7,970,636 of CM059559.1, read as the reverse complement.
TGCTTGCTAGCTTGCTTACTATATCGCTTGCTCGCATGTTTGCTTGACTGATTGCATAGTCCCAGTTACACTCCAAGAGGGCATTAAAGAGAGGAGTTCAGAAGACCCATCTACAGCTGAGGTATTATTACCTAGCAGTATCCCCACTAGGGGCACCAGTTACTATAGCATAAGATGAACAAATATAACTACCCTAAGCCTATTACCTTCCCTATGCCGCTTGGGGGGAATGATAACTTGATTGACTGAACTTAAAGTCTCCAGGGTGATTTGATATTGATAATGTAGGTTACCAAAATTATGATCTCTAATATGAGTAAGAATCAAAAACATAGTTACCTAACTTAATGTCTCTAGCGTGAGTTAGCATTAACAGCATAAGATACCGAAATTAGAGCCTCTGGTATGAGTTGCATTAATAATAAGGGTTACTGAGCTGATTTTATCTAGCATGAGAAAACGCCCGTATTATTGATAAAAGTTATAGAGCTTATATTATCTTCAATGAGTAGACTAACATGATTTCCACAACAGGAGGCGTTAAGACCAAATTGATAACGTGAGTTTTATGGCATGAGTTGTTTTCCATGAACGGTATGATGTCATTCACTCGAATAGTTTGTAATTGCCAAGTGAGAATTTAAACGCACATTTTACGTACAAAATAATTTAAGAGGTACTTTTGACTATCAAAAGTTATTCAGAACACAGTATTCAGTACAGGGCATTCATCACAGTGTATTCAGAACTGTTTAGTTAGGACAAGCTACTAAGAACTGCTTATTCACATACTATTCAGTACAGTTTATTCAGAAAAATGTATTTATAAATAGGCATTCAGGGAAAGGTTTAAATTAGGTTGTTAAGAACAGAGCATTTAAAACAGAGTGTTCAAAACATGTTATTCAGAAAAGGTTATTCAAAACATTACTCGTATATTCAAAACAGGGCATTGAAAACAGGGGATTCAAAACGGGTAATTCAAAACAAGGTATTCAAAACAGGGTATTCTGAACGGCAATTCAAAACCGGGTGTTCAGAAGAGGGTGTTCAAAACAGGGTATTCAAAATAGGGTAATCAGGAAAAAAGTTTCATCACAAGTTGAGCAAAATAGTAAAGTGTTCAGGTAACACAGCTGAAGGTATTCAAGAGTCCAGCACTCATCAGCAGCACAGGTTGCTTCTCAACGCACAGGAACAGGACTTGTTAGGCACGGTTAAAACAGGTCTGTCAGTCAGAATCGAATCACAAGGATGCTCTGGAAGATCAAAACAAGCAGGGAAAAAAACGCGCGGCACAGCAACCCAGAATAACTTTTCCAGAACATCTATGACTATCTTTTCTAACGAGATCTTTGAAAAGGATTAATTGTTCCTGTGCATAATAAATACGTGGGATTGATTTCATGTTTTGTTATTTTACATCTCAAAGTCGCTAAACATTGAGATAAATTTTGGACTTTTTTGCTTTTTTAACTCTTTGGAAAACATGCATTGCATCAGTAGGTCATGTAATGGAATATTTAGTCATTTTTGAAGCTTTTATGTTTTCAAACGTTCACGTTCAAGAAAATTGTACCTGTAACAGTGTTTCAAAAAAGCATAGAACTCCCAGCAATATACCTCAAGGAACTCCTCAAAATGTTATACGCTTTATTCAAAGTTTCAGGTCGCATAATTTTTTCTGAGTACCTACAATTCACCTGCAAATAATAATTGAAGTCCATGATAGTGGTTTCGATTAATCTCAAAATTAGGCAAAGGAAAATATGCTTCAAATTGTGGCAATAATCTCAATTTTAGCTTTGTGAGAATAGTTGCAATTCCGCAAAATCATTTTTTCCTAAGTGCCTGCTGCTTGTGAACAATTAACAACAATAATTAGCAACAATAATGCAACAATAATTAGCAACAATTAGCAACAAAAATGCAACAATAATTAGCAACAATTGGCAACAATAATTAGCAACAAAAATGCAACAATAATTAGCAACAATTAGCAACAATAATTAGCAACAATAATGATGTTCATGTTATTCATGTTATTAATAATGATGTTATTAATGATGATGTTATTAATGACAAGTATCGCCTTGATACCTGAACAAGTATCAACAACAATAATGCAACAATAATTAGCAACAATAATGATGTTCATGTTATTCATGTTATTAATAATGATGTTGTAAATAATGATGTTATTAATGACAAGTATCGCCTTGATACTTGAATAAGTATCAACAACAATAATGCAACAATAATTAGCAACAATAATGATGAACTGTTATTAACAACCATGAGAAATAATGATGCCCTTACGTGAGTCCGCATGTAATAATAAGGTCGCGATCACTAAAAAGGATGTAAACACATGCGGCTCATGCTGATTATCATCTTCGAAATAGTAAAGTGACTGGAAGCAATAAATAACGGTCCAAGTTTAGCTTCATACCCCAGTTTATAGCTCCTAAATAGATTTTGCATTTTGGTGTATTGTTTGTTTCAAATAGTACAATAATTTCGAAGGATGAACTAAACGTTGAATCTACATATCTACGTTTCTCCTCTATTATATGATCTTAAATCTCTATGTTTCCCATTCCTTTTTTTTGCATTTCATTTTGCGTAGCAAATCACTTATGACAAATAACTTATAAAAATTGTATTTCCTCACTAAAGCTTAGTGTTGTTGATTTGAAATTGTTGCTGGAGACTTTCCAAAAATTAAGTCCTAGATTCTAAATCCCACAATGCTGAAAGTTTACTGTTTGAAAATTAGATTGAATGCACACAACATACAAGTGATTGCGATATTGCAGTGACGCTGACTTAGGACATCATCACTGGAAGTTGCGACGCTTTCAGTCAAAGTACTGTAGAAGGACGTTTCAGTCTGCTTACATGTTACTGTCAGTAGTACACTCCACAAGCTCTTCTTTCTTGTTTGTAAATGGGCCACATCATTACGAAATTTTTCGCTTGCAATACATGGAAAAGATCAATCGATGAGTGCTTACGAATGAATCACGAGGCCACATCAAAATTTACTCGCAAAGTAGTTCCGTCAAAATTCGAAGGCGTAGGATGGGAGTGAGTCATTTTTTTCGACGAATTCGTCCTGCCCAAAAACGTCAAACGCAAAAATCAAATATACTGAAAAAATCTTGGTCGGCGACACCCCCCGTTGATTTGAAACGAACTCCGCCAGGTCATGATTGTCTATTTCGAGCAGTGCTCGAGCTGATGAGATCTAAGACAGGTAATGCGAAGTGAGCCGCTTAGTCACGGTGGATGACCTCAAATTTACTAGGGTGCTTGAAATGGACAGCGCGCCGTACCTTGGTAGCAATTGGAAAACAAAAGTTCCATTCTTTAGGATGCGTCTGAACAAAAGGTGTTACACTTAGATTGGATGGTCAAGACAAAGCTCGCCTGACTCTACACGGAACGGATGCTGTGCGGCTTTTGTGTCCTTTTTTGAGGTTTTGGTTGCTCAAAAAGAATGCGGAATTTATTGTGTTTGTCTTAATTGGACTTTGAGAAACAAACAAGCGAACTTCGAACTGATTTATTTTCAGTGGTTTTGGCATGGTCTCGTGGGAAAAACGAATTTAAAACTCGTTTGGACATCAGTTTTGACCGCAAGAATTTTGGAAAAATGACCGCATATGATGAGAGATTTGACATTTTAATCAAGGTTATGATTGCTGTTGAACTGAATCCTCTAGTTTTGCGAATTGCGCAGTACGTGACATTTTTTTGAATTAATTTCTTCGAAAACATAGAAACGTTAAAGTATTACCGACGGCATCAATCATAATACCCAACATTGGCACACTTTCACAATTTGTTATTTGTGGAAAAAATCTATCTTCCGAACAAGATGAATAGCAAATATCGTGTACGCAAAACCGGTGAAGATTTGATCGTTAAATTGAAAAAGGAGAAACCCTCTTAGTGTTGCTCAACAAGAGTAGGCTGAGAGATGAGTCATCCTATCCCACGCTCTGTTGCATGACCTCTGCAAACTGTCCCGCAATTCCTGTAAATCTTGACGTAGGTACTGCTCTGCGAGAGCAGCTGCTTTGATGTAAGTTAACGTAGGTAAACTGTAATGCATTATCGGTTGTTTTGATGTAAGCTTTGACAAACTGTTCTGCAAGTGCAGTTGCCTTTGAGTAAGTTTACCTAGACAAGCTCTTTTGCAGCGTCAGTTGCTCTGACGTCCACCTTGACCAACTGCTCTGCAGCGTCAGTTGCTCTGATGTCAACCTCGACCAACTGCTCTGCAGCGTCAGTTGCTCTGATGCCAACCTTGATCAAATGCTCTGCAGCTTCAGTTGCTCTGATGTCCACCTTGATCAACTGCTCTGCAGCGTCAGTTGCTCTGATGTCAACCTTGACCAACTGCTCTGCAGCGTCAGTTGCTCTGATGTCCACCTTGACCAACTGCTCAGCAGCGTCAGTTGCTCTGATGTCAACCTTGACCAACTGCTCTGCAGCGTCAGTTGCTCTGATGTCCACCTTGATCAACTGCTCTGCAGCGTCAGTTGCTCTGATGTCCACCTTGACCAACTGCTCTGCAGCGTCAGTTGCTCTGATGTCCACCTTGATCAACTGCTCTGCAGCGTCAGTTGCTCTGATGTCAACCTTGACCAACTGCTCTGCAGCGTCAGTTGCTCTGATGTCCACCTTGACCATCTGCTTTGCAGTTTCAGCTGCTCTGATGTCCACCTTGATCAACTGCTCTGCAGCGTCAGTTGCTCTGATGTCCACCTTGATCAACTGCTCTGCAGCGTCAGTTGCTCTGATGTCAACCTTGACCAACTGCTCTGCAGCGTTAGCTGCTCTGATGTCCACCTTGACCATCTGCTTTGCAGTTTCAGTCGCTCTGATGTCCACCTTGATGAGCTACTCTTGATGACAGTTGTATTAATGTAGTAAGTTAATCTGGATAAAGTGTTCTGAAGCAGTGAATTATTCTATATTCTATAGGAGCAAATGCACTAAATTTTAAAGGATGAAGCTCACGTGACTACATGGTATATTGCAAAATAACGACTTTATGTTCACTCAATGTTGTAGGTATATACGAAAATCATAAAAACATTACGAATCTTGAACTCTTTTCAGTTTTCTCCAACAAATATTTTATTTTTTGTTACTGAAAGGACAACCACATCAACAAGGTATAAATGTTTGAGTATAACTTTTACGTGAATAAATAAAATTATGTGTAAATAGTCATGAATTTTTTATCATAAAAATGATACCGATCGCTATTCAGGAAATTAGTTTAGGACTATAAAAATTCAGCCAGTGTAAAATTAGGAAATAAAATAGCTAAACGAATTTTATTTTTTAATGTTAGAAGGCTCATTGAGAGATTAACCATTGAATTCACCATTTAAACACAGCGTTAAATTGAGGGCTAATACTTGTTTCAAATGCGTTGAACAAATTTTCTAGGTTTAAAATACGGCATTTTCATTCTCATTCAAAGAAAAAACTTAGAATTAAAATGTTATAGCTTAGGATTACAAAGCGTTAAGCTTAGAATTGCAGTGGTAAAGTTTTGAATTGCGAAACGAGGCAAAGTTCAAAACTATGATGGAAAATCTTAGACTTGCAGTGGTAAAGCTTAGAATTACGAGACGAGGTAATGCTTAGAATTACGATACGAGGAAAATCTTACCATAACGATACAAAGTAAAGCTTAGAATTACAACGAAATAAAGACTAAGTTCCTCCCGCCAGTAACACGGCGTATCATCATGAGGGTGTACCGTACAATGGCAGAATTAGTGTCCCGCATTTGCGTATCAGTCACGGGACGCAACGCGGTCCGGGCAGCCGTGTTCTGAAGCTCCATACTCCGTGCGCCAAATGGACCGCCGCACAACGCGTACGGAGATCAATAGCACACATGAGGTACCAAGACTGATTGTAATCATTCGTATCTGTGATGCGAATTTCACCAGCGCCCTAGTACAAGAATATTTGATTCGCACGTATTACTAGGATGGATGTATTTGTTTGTCATCCATATTTTGATCGCGTGTACTACTAGGATGGATGTATTTGTTTGTCATCCATATTTTGATCGCGTGTACTACTAGGATGGATGTATTTGTTTGTCATCCATATTTTGATCGCGTGTACTACTAGGATGGATGTATTTGTTTGTCATCCATATTTTGATCGCGTGTACTACAAGGATGGATGTATTTGTTTGTCATCCATATTTTGATCGCGTGTACTACTAGGATGGATGTATTTGTTTGTCATCCATATTTTGATCGCGTGTACTACAAGGATGGATGTATTTGTTTGTCATCCATATTTTGATCGCGTGTACTACAAGGATGGATGTATTTGTTTGTCATCCATATTTTGATCGCGTGTACTACAAGGATGGATGTATTTGTTTGTCATCCATATTTTGATCGCGTGTACTACTAGGATGGATGTATTTGTTTGTCATCTATATTTTGATCGCATGTACTACTAGGATGGATGTATTTGTTTGTCATCCATATTTTGGTCGCATTTATTACTAGGATGGATGTATTTGTTTGTCATCCATATCTGCAATATTTATTTGAGTAAAATGTCGAATCCCGTCATTTTTGACAGATCGTGAAAACTAGTAAATGTATAAATTTATAATTCTAAAAAGTTTGAAAATAGGTAAGGTTTATTTTCGTGCACATGAGTTGAGGTTTTTCAAAAGCTTGATTTTTCAGTCATTCAAAAAAAAATTATTCGCTTATATGATTTTATTATAGGACGTCCCTTTCCATTCATCTTATTAGAAATCGTGCGTGAAATTATAATGCACGGTTAATTTACCGCCCGAGGCGCAACATGTATTAATGAGCTCTAGTGTGTGTGTAGTTTATTTGGTATACTATTCATATAAAATTACTAGGTCATGTTGATAAAATTTAAACACGTTTCATTGTTACATTCATTTTTACTGCAGAAAGAACTAGTCTAGGAAGAAACCGTATACCACACTCATGAAAAACTCATAAACTGTCTTCACTATTGTCTAACGAAGCTGTTTCTTTACATTAACTAATTATTTCTCTTATTCCTAATGGTCTCCTTTATTTATTCAGTCAACCTCAACCTATAGAATTTGTATATACGGTATTTACGCCTTTCCATTTCAACCTTTCGAGCAGACGCAACTGTATTTAGCTCAGACAAAAATGACACGCTATTTACTCTCATCTAATCTTCTTACCTAATAATACCCGTGGTGTTTATTTATATATTTATATATTTGTTAAGTGTCCGCTTATTAAGGAACATATTTCCATCGCTGGTACTCTAAGGATGGATACATTTTATTGTCATCCTCAGTTGGAGGATTTATATTAGGAAAATATCAAATCTCGTCATTTCTAAAGGGTCGTGCACGCTAGTAAAGTTATATAGCTCCTTATCTAAAATCTCGGAGAGACATCAAAGTATGAGCCCTCATGAAAACATCACACTCATTACACTTACGATAGAGTCTTGAACGACAAAAACTGTTGGTTGGCTAACAACGCAGGCTGTATCATTCTCAAACCATGCTGTTGACCGACAGTTTCTATTTTTTCGTAGTTATCAATGTATCCTATTTACGGGTAATTTTACGGTATCAATGTATCCTATTTACGGGTAATTTTACGGTATCAATGTATCCTATTTACGGGTAATTTTACGGTATCAATGTATCCTATTTACGGGTAATGTCACGGTATCAATGTATCCTATTTACGGGTAATGTCACGGTATCAATGTATCCTATTTACGGGTAATGTCACGGTATCAATGTATCCTATTTACGGGTAATGTCACGGTATCAATGTATCCTACATATATGTACGAGAAATGTTACGGCCTTTTAAAGCACAATCTGACCCTCGCCTAACGATAACAAGATATGAAATGTACCGCTTTTTTTGGCATGACTGTAGTCACAATTATTATAAAATCAGTCAAGAAATCGCAATTCAATCTAAAAACGACGGATGTGATAAGCTTAATCCCTTCAGGTTTCATAACTGCAAATTTAGTTCTTGAAAAATCATGATTCCATTGGACGTGGCGGCAGTTCCATCATTATTGTTGTACTGGATATGAACACGTGGCGTGAGTGTTAAGTTATCTGTCATGGGCTACAGAGGAGCTTTAAAAAGTTAATGAAATCGAGAACATCAGGTTACTGCAAGTCACTGTAGAGGATACAAGGTAAAATCATTTCTTTGGGGTATCATACGCCTTCTCCTGCTCGGCTAGCCTATAGAAAGGCTTCATTTTAAACACACTTGATGACGTCACCATTGCAACATGTCGTTAGGCCAATAGTGTGCCAGGTTTGTAGATAGCATTGTCTTCAGATGCAATATGAGCACTGCTATTGGTCCGTTGTAATGACGTTGGCATTGAGACACTGTTGACAAAAAAAATGCTGGTTTGACACTACCTTGTTTCTTCTACCGTGGTGCGAGTTCACCGAACGAAGTATCTGTCTCGGTGCCATTTAGGCTGTCCTCTCCGCAGTGGCAGACTGCTCAGCTGTGGATGAACTTAAAAAGCTTTCATTGTTAATGTAATAGTACTTTTGAAATGTATTCAAGATGTATCGGGCATAATTACTCCATGCAATGAGAATCATTACTCGTGAAGGATTATGACTTAATACAAATTCTTCTTCGGGATAACATGCTGAATGCAGAAAGCGCTGCGGTGGTTATCAATGAATTTAATCAGCGTAGTTTCATTCGTTTATTCTTTTTTGGTGCCCTGTCAAATTTCGGTACTAATGAAGGAAATTCGTTATTTTCCGGAAGCTTAGAACTCTTAAAACTATCCAGACACGAGCGCAAATGCTCCAGAATTAGAAAATGTCCACAATCAACGGTAGTTTGAATGTTAAATTCCCTCCGACTGATGGTCCACCTAAGAGATGCGTAGAACACTGCATGCTGTTTAAATTTCAATCCAAATTCTTATTTTTTCAACGTGAGCAAAATTACCTTGCCGTATTATGTATGACGTCACGACACCAACGGCTACGACAGCCAGCAGAGACCCGTAAAATCATCTGCCTTAGTTTTTATTATTTGTTCACTTGCTTCCTCCTCTGTACCAATTCCCTCGAAGCCTTGAGCCACATTTCAATAAGCACCCTCCCTTTCCTTCGCGTAAAAAATGCATCAGAAAATCTGGATTAAAGTTCATTCTTTCCTAGAATAGTACGCAGATCATTTGTAAAGGCATTACGCTTGCATAGTAATACTCTCCCTCAGGAGCTGTGTAGTAGTATGCAAATACAACCGTGCTCTTATTGAAGCTGGAATTTTATTCATGTAGTGACTCTTGGCGCTTGATAAGTCGAGCGACTTCTATAATTAATCACGTCGTAGTAATTCACGAAGCATATTTCCGCGTTAGCTTCTTTTCACAGCAATAAAAATGAATGATCTCTTGCCGTGTTTTGTAGAGGGTACCGATTTGAACAAGCTTCCGCTTATCTGTCACAAATGCAGCGCATCTCAGGTTCTGTAAACTCATTACCGGTACACGGCCGCCATGCAGATTCCGTCTCGTTCTTCTGCCCTTTAACAGGTAAAGATGTGCTCGTTTTGCTGAGCTACTTCTGGTTTAATTACCCGACGACTCGTTCAAAATATATCAAGAATGAACGACGAGTATTAGTCCGCCACCTGCTTCGTATTGAATAAATGATGAATATCCCATTTCAGTGATATTCAGTGGCGATATTTGCATAGTCTCGAGTGAACTGGATTTTTGATCAAGAAAGCAAAAAAAATCCGTTACCGTTTCTAATTGAGCATGTGCTGGAATTTAGCAACTCTTGACTTCAACTCAGATAAAATCCTTCAAAAATAATTAAAAATCGAACGTATTAAAGTTCTCTCATGAGGACAATTGTCACATTCAGAGTTTACCCTCAAAAGTGGCTAGCGAACTAACAAACTTATTTTTTTTAAACTCGTTTATACGCGCCCTTTTTCTCTCAAATTAATCTTGTTGGTCTTGGATATTTTTTGATAAGTATGAATTTCACGGCATAAAAACCGTACAAATAAGGTGGACTACAGTTCACCCGACGAACCGATCAGTTTAGCGGCGCGCGTCTTCAATAAACCGCAACAAAGACGACCGTGCAATAAGGCCTGTATATCATGAGCAACGGTATTTAGAGACGAGGCAAACTCCCGAGGGATCTGACTCAGGTCTCGTCGTTATTGCATTATCTTTAATGAAGCGCATCGGCATGAATGGCAGAGCGGAGCAGTCTCAGAGCAATCGTACTGAGCGTTATAGAGTTGACACAGCTCGCCACTATCGCGGTAATGTTACTCTCTGTAATTACGCCTACCAATGCTCCGTGTTTGTCTAGCTCCTTGGAGCTGCCTGCCATAATTTAGCGACACAAGTCGACAGTGATCGTATCGAGAGCACCCGTAATATTGAGCACACACAGATGCTCTGCAAACGCATCGGCTGTTGACATTAGAGTTCCTGGATTAACATTCGATCACGAAGGGTTCTGTAAATACCAGACATGATTTAATATAAGTAATACACTTGATACATCCGTAAAGACCGCGCCAAGGACTTGCGGATGCTTTAGCAATATTATAAAAACGCCTTCGAGTGAATTAGAGAGGCATTAGAAAGTTCGTTGATCGCGTTTGTGGGGAAATGTCATTTGAATGAAACTGTATTTAATTAATTTGAATTTAGCAGGAAGTATATAATTTTAAGTCTTAAAATGAGTGCCATCAATCCCGATTTTGAGCTGTTGCTTGAACGCTTTGTATGAAAACTTTCTTTATCAGCAAGAATTCAAAATTATTTTAGTGTGTCGAAAGTTTTTCAATTGAAACACTTTATTGGATATTATTCAAGACAACAAAGGGAAATTAACATAACGGGATAACGTATTTACATGGCATTGAAATGCCGGAAAAAAAATATATATATTTGCAGCATAATATAAATGCTCTCATAATTCATCGATGGACGAAAAAACATGTTCCTTCTTTTCAGGTAAGATCCTTTAGGAGCAGAAACATTTGCGAAAATGTAGTTGGAGGATGAAAACAAAACTATTTGGCTAATGTGCATCATGCTTGTAAGCCTCAATAAAATACGGGAGGCATAAAGTAGTGCATCTCCTGCCATTGCAAATTTCACGCAGAAAAACAAAGGGTATGCAACCAGTCTCCAACTTAGTGAATCTGTTCCCTCAGCCACCAACGTTTTTTTGGAAACTAAATCTCAAATGGAAAGAATTTTTGCCACCATAAATTTCACGTAGATCAACTCAGGGTAAGCAACCAGTCTCCGACTAAGAGAAGGGTGAGCAATTAGTCTCTAGCTTAGAGAATACGTTCTTTCTGTCATCAACGTTTTTTTGGAAACAGACGTCGCTGAGGGAACGAATTTTTGCCATCATAAATTTCATATAGATCAACACAGGGTGAGCAGCCAGTCTTCATCTTAGAGAATCCGTTCCTTCTGTCACCAACGTTTTTGGAAACAAAATCACAAATGGGACAAATTCCTGCCCATCAAAATCCCAAAATCCAGAAAAGACCGCGAGCGCTGATGATAAGACCTATCATTCAGGAATCACCCAGAGCAGGCGTCGAGAGCTTGTCAATAAATTGTTGCGTAGCTCGAAAGACAAGGTGATGTGAATCAGATTTCCTACCTGTTAAATAATAATATCTACTCTATTTATTACTACGTTGAAATAGGCATCTTTTATTATTTATTGGAAAAAATTTTTCAAGGGACCCGAAAAAACACTCAGAAAGTTTAAACGAAATTTATGTTCGTTCAGATCTTTTTTTAGTTTTTATAAGAAAAGGTTACTGAGCGCTAAACTGATCTGGAATAAATCTCCTCAAATGATATTTAACCAGAGTCAGAGAATTAAATTTAACATTTTTGCTGTAGGGGAAAAGTGATAGGCTCTGATTATTTATGCCTGAAGACGATTATTTCTTTTTCCTGTAAAATCGCAAAAAAAATAATGATTGTAAAGGATCATTTAAGGAGTGTACGCTTTTGCATTATATTTTATAAAAAATTATTATCAAGGATCATACAATGAATTCATCTCTTTTCACTACAAAATTGCCGCATATAATTAATTTTTGCTTATAATTATTCAAAATTAGGCTTAATTAGACGTAAAAAATGAGTATTTATGAAGGGTCATAAAATTACTACCCATGAGAAAATTCATTGTGTGCTGCGAATTAGTTTCGAACATGAGTTACGATGATTTTAAATGTTGCCCCCATTTTATCTAAATTTAAAAAACGTACTGTGAGAGACTACGATATCCGTTCTAAAGCTCTTGCTCTACACGCAGGGGTGCGATTTCTAAACATTTTGCGTCGTCAGTCCATACAAATAAATTACTCGGCTAATTTTTAGTAATTATTATGACCAAATTTGGTTCGGGAAAATTCAAATTTGATTTCTAGACACTTCAAGTCGTCGTAGGAAATAAATCACTCAGGTGAGCTTAATGATTCTCATGGCCAAATTTAACACGAAAAAATTTTAAATTGTATGCCACGCAGCCAAGTCAACTTGGAAAAACTTACGCTGCCAGCTGTGCCGCTACGGCGACAAAGTTGCAAGGAAACACTTCCGTAGACTATCACGTCAACCAAAGTAATGTGAGAGTGTTTAATTTTTTCAAGTTGGCAGAAAAACAATTCTTCCGTACATACACCCTAACCCACAACTAAAAGCAAATAGTGAAAACACGCGACATTGATTGGTTATCGAAATGTATGGAAAATATTATCATTTCATATTAATTACTATTATTTCATATTTTCTATAAAGTGTTTATAGAAAACAGCGTTTTCTATTACGAAATCAATAACTTCTGCATTTGATCTCTAAGACTAGACGCTGCTCTGCGTAACTTAAAATTATCTGACATCAATTTGACGGGGATGTGAAGTATTATTTATCCAGTTCCTTCTATATAAGCCTTACATTTCCACACGCACGCTGACACACTTCAAAAATACCACCTTTTGATAAAAACGTAAGTATCAAGAGAAAGATTCGCTAAAGACTCAGTAGCACATTTCATTTAGCCCGATTCATTTAGCGCTTCACTGTACTGAATAACTACACTCAAGACGAGCTCGTAAAAAAAGCCGAATAAAAGATTTTACAGCTTCCTTGGGCGCAAGTTGAATAGCGAGTGAATGAGAAGCGCCCGCCGCGCCGCGCGTTGATCCCGCATGTGACACTCTCCTGATTCGAGCCGTAAGCATCTTAGGCATTGAGGTTTAATGTTTGTTGCCGAATAATAATTCTGCTCGAAGTCACATTGCGTCAACTTTGCGCTTAGCAAGTGTGTTTGTGCGCCGAAATAATCGGTTTAGGAGCAGGTGACTCGTGTAGGGGCGCAGTAATCAGGCGTCCTGACGCAGCTGAGACTTGCAGCTCACCTGGATGATGGAGCTAAGCAGTAACTTGAGTCGATAGAAGGAGCGTGGCTCTAAGCAGCTTAGCTTATGGCTCCTCTAGCAACTTCATTAATAGCATAGCCTTCTAACTTCATAGAGACGAGGCACTCAGGAGATTATGCTTTAGTGAAACGTGTTCTGAGGTGTTCCCGGCATCGTTGTGACAGCGTTAACTGAGCGCTGTATTTATTCTCGCTTGCTTTGCGGCTCGCATCAACTGCGCGCCAGCTAACGCTTTACCGGCGAGTCAGACTAGCCTTCTTGGGTAGTGAAACCACTGAGTGGCGATGGTTTCAAAACCACTAACCGACGATGGTTTAGGATTTGAAACGGGGAGGAGCGTAACCGACGATGGTTTAGGAGATGAAATGGGGAGCGTTACCGACGATGATTTAGGAGATGAAATGGGGAGCGTAACCGACGATGGCTTAGGAGATGAAATGGGGAGCGTAACCGACGATGGTTTAGGAGATGAAATGGGGAGCGTAACCGACGGTGATTTAGGAAATGAAATGGGGAGCGTAACCGACGATGGTTTAGGATATGAAATGGGGAGCGTAACCGACGATGGTTTGGGAGATGAAATGGAGAGCGTAACCACTGACCGACGATGGTTCAGGAGATGAAATGGGGAGCGTAACCACTGACCGACGAAGGTTTAGGAGATGAAATGGGGAGCGTAACCACTGACCGACAATGGTTTAGGATATGAAATGGAGAGCGTAACCACTGACTGACGATGGTTTAGGAGATGAAATGGGGAGCGTAACCTCTGACTGACGATTATTTAGGAGATAAAATGGAGAGCGTAACCACTTTTTGACGATGATTTAGGAGATGAAATGGAAAGCGTAACCACTGAATGACGATGGCTTAGGAAATGAAATGGGGAGCGGAACCACTATCCGACGATGGTTTAGGAGAAGAAATAGGGAGCGTAACTAGTAACCGACGATGGTTTAGGAGATGAAATGGGTAGCGGAACCACTGACTGACGATGGCTTAGAGGAAGAAACGGAGAGCGCTAGTACTGGCCGACGAGGAATTAAGGGGAAAAATGTAACTACTGACTAACAGCGTTTTAGAGGATGAAATAAAGTGAAATCATGCCCGAAACCGGTCAAGTTATTCAGCAGTAATGCTTCACATCGTTAAAACGTACATGAATTGCCATGAATGTACACAACGAAGGTCAACTTAGTATTTTCAAATTAAGGACAACACAATGTTGTAACTGTTGTACTAAGGATAAATATTTCAAATATTTATAGGCTACATTCCAACAACATTGCTAACTTGTTACAAGCAAGTGTCTGCTCATTTGAGATTAGCAAATTTTTCTAACAAATTTCTGTAACAAATCTGTATAAAAAATCTCCCTGATAAATCTCTAAAATAAATTTTCATTACATATCTTTGTAATAAATTTCTAAAATAAATTTCTATAAGGTATCTTTGTAATAAATCTCTTGAAATAAATTTCTATAACATATCTTTGTAATAAATCTCTTAAATAAATTTCTACAACAAATCTCTATAACCAACTCACATCATCCGCTGTTATATCTGCAAGAGACCCAAGCCTTCTCCCGCTCGTTGCCTTATTGAAGATTTAAAATTTTCATAATTTTCAATTTGCAACTAGCTTACTCAAAAATACATAGAAGCATAAAGTGCTTTTAGCTGTGTTTCTTTGAAGAACAACTGTTGCCAAATGTTATCGGAGTTAATATCTCTGGCAGCTTCGGGAATCTAAAATTACTCCTTCTGCAGAAATGTGAGTTGCTAATGACTAGTCTGCAACTGAGTTCATTAAAGAAATAACCACTGTTATTATTGGTAGTTTGTGATGAATGAAAATATTTATTGAATCATGCACTGCAAATTCGAATGAACGTCACTTCTTTTTGAATGGTATTGTTTATACTTGATTTCCTTTAACATGCGTTGAAATTTAAATTGGAAATGGGTTTTTTGGAGTCATGCATTTTGGAGTGCAGCACCTAGGCCGAACCACAGCTTTGAGTATACTAGACAATCTTATTTTTTGTCTATTAGTAATCCAAATTTCCTTAAAAATTAAATATTCCTAAGTACCCTGCTAGAGTGTTGATTTTTTGTGTCTATTCTGCGATATTCCCTGAAAAATTATATACTCCTCGGGAGCCTGTTGGGGTGCACCACCCGGGCTGAGATCGGACGTTCGAAGTCCGTCCCAAATATGAGTCCAGTGGAGCTTTAAATCTTGGCCGCTGGCGGGAGGCGAACGTGAGCATTTATATAGGATATCAGCTTAGTCCTCCAATAATGCCTCCCTTCCTTCACTTTTATTTCCGCGGCTTGCCTTAAAATGGCGTCAGACAGATCGGGAGACTCAAAAGTTCAGGCAGTCTCTTCGAAAGTAGCTGACTCCAGCCTCAGTTTGTAATTGGTGAAATGAATACATTTTGTAGGACAAAGTATGATAATTTTGTTTTGTTTTTCTTAATTTGTTTTTACGTAACATGTGTTATTTGATTCAACTGAGCATGTACGAGGAATAGCACCGTTTAGTTACGCCGAGGTTGCTGTTATTTGTAACCGAAATGAAGCTTAAATTATCACCAAGAAAATAACAATAGCTTATTTATATTAACGTTTGCGAAAATCAGTAAAAAGTACGTTTAGATTCAAAAACGAGAAAATGAGCACGTAAAATGAAGCATATAACAAAGGCCAGTGAATACAACTTGTATTTATTTAATTTGTATTAAAAGTATGGCTTTCCAACGTTTATTTTTCAATTACAGTACCTGAAAAAAAAATGAAAAATTATATTATTAGACATATATTAAAATAATCAACAAATGCAGTTTTGTGAACCAGCAACATAGGACAGAAATTAAAACGGAAAAATATGAATCGCTAGCACAGCATTTGAAGTACCTCACAGCAAAAGCATTCGCTCAAGGATGGTTTGAGTTCATGAAATGATTTACTTATAGCGTACGTATGATGCAAGGCGAATAGGATGCTATGATTTTGAAGCCTTGGTATGGAATATGATGATCATTATCTAAATCATGATTTCTTTTATGACTCAGAGAAGGAGAAACTAAACATCGCCTGGTCGAAAAGAGATCCCCTTAGGCTAGGGTTCGGAGGCTCGTTTTGTCATCTCACAGTAAGTGGCATTACAATATGTGGCATTACAATATGTGGCATTATAATATGTGGCATCACAATATGTGGCATTACAATATGTGGCATTACAATATGTAGCATTACTATATGTGGCATCACAATATGTGGCATCACAATATGTGGCATTACAATATGTGGCATTACAATATGTGGCATTACAATATGTGGCATCACAATATGTGGCATTACAATATGTGGCATTACAATATGTGGCATTACAATATGTGGCATCACAATATGTGGCATTACAATATGTGGCATTACAATATGTGGCATTACAATATGTGGCATCACAATATGTGGCATTACAATATGTGGCATTACAATATGTGGCATTACAATATGTGGCATTACAATATGTGGCATCACAATATGTGGCATTACAATATGTGGCATTACAATATGTGGCATCACAATATGTGGCATCACAATATGTGGCATTAAAATATGTGGCATTATAATATGTGGCATCACAATATGTGGCATTACAATATGTGGCATCACAATATGTGGCATCACAATATGTGGCATTATAATATGTGGCATTATAATATGTGGCATTACAATATGTGGCATTACAATATGTGGCATTACAATATGTGGCATTACAATATGTGGCATTACAATATGTGGCATTACAATATGTGGCATTACAATATGTGGCATTACAATATGTGGCATTACAATATGTGGCATCACAATATGTGGCATCACAATATGTGGCATTATAATATGTGGCATTATAATATGTGGCATCACAATATGTGGCATTACAATATGTGGCATCACAATATGTGGCATCACAATATGTGGCATTATAATATATGGCATTATAATATGTGGCATTACAATATGTGGCATTACAATATGTGGCATTACAATATGTGGCATTACAATATGTGGCATTACAATATGTGGCATTACAATATGTGGCATTACAATATGTGGCATTACAATATGTGGCATTACAATATGTGGCATCACAATATGTGGCATCACAATATGTGGCATCACAATATGTGGCATCACAATATGTGGCATCACAATATGTGGCATTACAATATGTGGCATTACAATATGTGGCATTACAATATGTGGCATCACAATATGTGGCATCACAATATGTGGCATTACAATATGTGGCATTACAAAATGTGGCATTACAATATGTGGCATCACAATATGTGGCATCACAATATGTGGCATCACAATATGTGACATTACAAAATGTGGCATTACAATATGTGGCATTACAATATGTGGCACTACAATATGTGGTGTTACAATATGTGGAATTACAATATGTGGCATTACAATGTGTGGCATTACAATATGTGGCATTACAATATGTGGCATTACAATATGTGGCATTACAATATGTGGCATTACAATATGTGGCATTACAATATGTGGCATCACAATATGTGGCATCACAATATGTGGCATTACAATATGTGGCATTACAATGTGTGGCATCACAATATGTGGCATCACAATATGTGGCATTACAATATGTGGCAACACAATATGTGGCATCACAAAAAGTGGCATCACAATATGTGACATCACAAAAAGTGGCATCACAAAAAATGGCATCACAATAAACGGCATCACAATAAGTGGCATCACAAAAAGTGGCATCACAAA
Organism: Morinoia aosen; assembly: GCA_030386875.1. Lineage (NCBI taxonomy): Eukaryota > Metazoa > Arthropoda > Malacostraca > Amphipoda > Talitridae > Morinoia > Morinoia aosen. Next base: position 7,952,268 of record CM059559.1, on the reverse strand, counting down.
AAGTGGCATCACAAAAAGTGGCATCACAATACGTGGCATCACAATAAACGGCATCAAAATATGTGGCATCACAATATGTGGCATCACAATAAGTGGCATCACAATAAGTGGCATCACAAAAAGTGGCATCACAAAAAGTGGCATCACAAAAAGTGGCATCACAATAAACGGCACCACAATAAGTGGCATCACAAAAAGTGGCATCACAAAAAGTGGCACCACAATAAGTGACATCTCAATATATGGCATCACAATATGTGGCATCACAATATGTGGCATCACAATGTGTAGCATCACAATAAGTGGCATCACAATAAGTGGCATCATAATATGTGGCATCACAATGTGTGGCATCACAATGTGTGGCATCACAATAAGTGACATCTCAATATATGGCTTCACAATATGTGGCATCACAATGTGTGGCATCACAATAAGTGGCATCACAATAAATGTCATCACAATATGTGGCATCACAATGTGTGGCATCACAATGAGTGGCATCACAATGTGTGGCATCACAATAAGTGGCATCACAATAAGTGACATCTCAATATATGGCATCACAATATGTGGCATCACAATATGTGGCATCACAATGTGTGGCATCACAATAAGTGGCATCACAATAAGTGGCATCACAAAAGTGACATCACACTGGCCACACGTGTAAAAATAGACCGCGTTGCTTTGAGAACAGTTTAGGATGCAACCCTTCGTACGGAATAGCTATCCTACAGTGACTGTATTTTGTACGATACATTTGAGTTTTATTCACGAAAAATGCGAATTAGTTATTGTTTTGAGTCTCGTTTTAATTCTTATCCTTGAATGAGGCCGAATGAAAACTAAGGGGAGGGAAAAAATTCACAACGCTTAGTAAATTGGACTGTTTAATTTAGTTAAATTAAACTGAATGTTGAACTAAATGTTAAATTGAACTAAATGTTGAACGGAGTGTTGAAATAAATGTTAAATTGAACTGCAAGTATTAACTGAATGTTGAACTGCATGTAAAGTTGAACTGAATGTTGAATGAATTTTTCAAAGCATTCTATAGAAATTCATTCATGCTGAAATATCTATACAGGAAATTTTTTCCCAAGTCTTCACGTACACAATCAGAACCCTTTTATGCGCTCTTTTTATTAAGCAAATAATTAGTTCCATCATACAGTTGAATGAGGCTCCACCGTCATACATCATGCTTAATTTCTTTTAAGATAATTTTTCAGCAAACTGCTGCGTGAAAGCACGCGTTATTTTATTTCCTGTGACTCACAATGATGGTAGAGAGGTTGAAATCTCTATCTCAGAAGTTGTTTCAATAGAGGGATTTTTGGAATATAAATCATGGAAACAATCAGACTTAAGTGATGCGGAGTTGAGAAGCAGGAATGTTTCATATACATAACGTCTATGAAAAGCAGTTCTTAATACAAATGGAAAATTTTGAAGCCTATTTTTTCGTGTAACGATAAAAATGTTCACGAATGCTGAGGTGCACGCAACCTCGTTTTGGGAGTGTGTCTTATTTTCGCAATAATTTAAATTACAGGCATCCTTCATTGCAATTACTTCTGCTGTCTAAATCTTGTCCTCTTAAGCATTTGTCGAAGTTACATCAAAGAAGAACATGTGTTCCGTGAATTTGTTTGGACAATTTTTTGTCGAACTCAAATGTATAATCTTTTGATCAAAGTTCTAACAATTTCATAAAATTTTCTCTACTAAAACCTATCTAAAATCTGTTAACCGACAACCTGCCGCGTCGACAAACCCCTAAAATGGTAAAAAGTATTTCACTTTAGTACGCATAAGGATAATAATCAGTGTCTAGTCCTTTCCAATTCGAGCAGAAAAGATGATTAATTTACCACATTTTTTGGAGATCCATCAATCACACATCAGTGCATGGTGACATTTGTGCATTTAGCGTGCATCTTCCATTCTATGGAAACACGATGAAGCTAATAACAGTTCTCAATTAACATGCCATGCCAAATAAATGAATTTAAACCAGCATTCAAAGGATCCGGTGAATACAGTCACAATATTAACCTACTTTATAGATCTACCTCTCATCCTTTGTTGACTATCAGATAATGTGATCGTACACTGAAAGGAATTTTTCACGGAATTTTTGCCCAAAAATCTTAGTTGAATAATTTTTCTCTGTAACTATGCAGTTTAAAATGCCTCACAACTGAGTTGATATGACCGTTAATGGACGGAAGTACCATTTTCAGTAGATATTTAGAAAATGTTTCCTCTTAAGTATATTTGTAGTTCAACTTATCGAAGACTTCTACACTTTTTGTCCTCGTGCAAACTCACTTCCAGTATTCTTCATAAAAACGTAGTTATTCAGTGACAAATATACGATAGTTACCAAGCAATGAATAATTTCACTGGCGCTAACCGATTTTTCACCCCAAAAATTGTCATGATTCTGCAATACAATGCGTAATTTTTTCCGAAATCGTTTCCAATACTGCTAAGCGAGCATTTTGTAATTAGTGGTGACACTACACAACATGTTCTTTACCAGTACAATCACATCGCTTTTTCACAGTCAAAATATTCATGTGCTACCGATATTGCACTCCACAATTCTGCATTGTCGATATCCAATTACGATAAGAAAACAGTAATCATTTTTTGCCGGTTCGCATACAGACGAGGCTTTGAGTCGCATACTCCAGTACGATTGTCTGCGCAAGAATAGGAAGGCGTCACAGGCATAATCCCGTTCCAAATTCGCGTCCATGATTGATGCCTTAAAAGAACTTGTTATCAAGCGATCATCTTGGAATGCCAAGCGCTCTTTTCAGGGCAGCACAAAATGGCATTGCTTCTTGGAATGCCATCATGCCGAGGTGCGGTCGACCGTGAGCGAGAACTCCGGTGCTTACTGTTTAGAATGAGCATTCTAAACCTGGCTTCTGAAAACACAATCCGAGGTGTGACAGTGGCTCGCCTGCCCACTGATATCAGCACTACGCCTATATTTATTCAAACCGAAAGAATGTTTTCATTTCACTGATCTCATTATGCACCAAACGGTCACATAATTTGATCTATTGGAGTCCCAACACTTACTGTCATGAACGATTGCACCTGGTATTTTTGGAACCCTCATATTCGTCCACATGCCGTGTTAAACAAACGCTCATCTTGTGCCATATCCAAAAACTTTCTATGCATTCTGTTACTTCAGGGCTCAAAAATAAACATGAACGTGAATTCACTAATCTGTGGAATATTTTGTGCACCGCGCGGACATTTGCACGCGTCTAGCAAGCGAGTGTTAACAGAATGTACGCGTGCCTCATTTCCATTTCATGATTTAGTGTTTGTGAGCTTTTGGAAACATCGTGGGACATTTTTGAGTGTAGTGTTGTATTTAAATCGGAGCCAATTTGAATTACGTACACAGAACATCAGTCCGAGCTGACCACCGTCATGCTTCATTACGAATACTAAAAAATTCGTGTCGCCGAATCCCGGGTATTCGGTTGGTTACGTTAATCCAGATAACAACCGTGCTATGAATATTCCTGGCATATATTACTCGTAAGCAATGTTTTCGCTAGCCTTGCTAACACTAGACCGATTTTGGAAGTGTGTTACGCTTTGTATAGGATGACGCCACTGTATATAATTTGCATGATGCTCTCGCATGTATTATCGCATTCCTATATAATTCGCATGATGTCATCGAATTTGAAAACGTATTCCTACGTAGTTCGCATGACGTATTCCTATGCAATTCGCATGTATGTTGCATTAGCATGCAATTCGTATATAAAATGTATTTGTATTAAAAGTGTATTCTAACGAATAACTCATATAAAATGCATTCATAAGCAAAACGACGCAGTAAAACATATTCGTGAGCAAAATAATGCGTTCGTATGTAATTCCGGTAATTAATCGTGCATCAGCGTGATGGCCTGCGCGTGTGTTTGTTCCAAAATAGCTTCATTACAGGGACTAGGATATATTTTTGCCGGAAATTATTTTTTGCTGAAGTATCTATAGTGATGAATGCCGCGATTTTATCCTCATGGATATCGTTTCGCGCGTCTTCAATTTTATATGGATGCTGAAATGGAACTCTGGGTCGAAATGCATCTTGTACCCCAAAACTGAAAGTTGCGTTGACTAATTATAAAGTCCACGATATGAAATCGTCAGGATTTGAAAGAAATCGTGAAATTCTGAAGACGACGTTAAATTTCAGAAAAAATTTTGTCAGAAAAGCATCAAGTTTTCTCGAAACATTATAATAACTATGTAGATAAATTGTTGAACTACCTTATAAAAAATTCGCTTTAAGCGTTAATTTTCCTCGTGACATCGCTTACGTTAATTTCCCAATATTAAACTTAATGGTAAAAAAATACCTTCATTCATAAGCAACTATTTCACCGTGCTTGTAGAAGGCTGTTGTATTCTACACGTAAAGTTTACGTGAGCGAGATGTTCTGTTGTCTAAATATCGAAGCATCAGCCATTTATACACAAACCTCTAGAACAGCGTGCCGCGTCTCACTATAGTAGAAACCTACAGTATTTACAAGTATTCGGTACCCCCCACGAGGATTTCAGGGCTTGGTAGTTTAACTGTAATTTATTTGTTGTTTCACAGCAAAACTCAACAATTTGATTCCATCTAACAAGTGCAAACATACACCCACATGCACGCATATTAATCGTTGATAAAAAATATAAACAGTGTATTCTCTGAGATTATTTTTTGCCTAGTTGCAAGATGTTGTAGCAATTGCACTGTATTTGATAATAATCTTGGTGATACTCGTACTCCCAAAATGTTAGATTTTGCATAATTAAAATTAACATGAACACATGATCGTTTTAGATTACAGTTTGTTACTTACAGCTTCTTGAAATTAGTTAAGCATGTTATAATGTCTGAAAATGCCTAACTTAACATGCAGTAACACCATAAAAATAACTAGATTTCTAATTTCAGATGAACCTATACCTTAGTTAGGAAACTATTAAATTAAAAGAAGAATTTCTTGTAAATGCAAACCCCAATACCACACAATGACGTTCGACATTGTCTCATAAGATAAAAACGCGTGTCTTGACCAAACACCTTCCGATCGTGTAAGGCTTGAACGAATCGGTAAAATGTGTAGTGTATCGAGAAAAACATCTGTTTGCCAGCTTGTTCTGCGTCGCGCTAACAAAAACATCGGACCTCGCAATGTCATGTAGAGCAATGCATCTGAACGAGAACACCCTAACATTTCCAAGCGCATTTGGTGGCAGTGTTTATTGAAGCAGTGTCGGACACATGTTCAGTCGCCAATGAAGTTTGCCATCGCGGGACCTCGCTAACCAACAACACTAATGGCACGGTGTCGACATGCAGCCGTTGCTTTTTGGTGCTGTAGTTCAGGCAGCACCCGCGAGCACCTCTCCAATTAACGCGCCTGTGCAGTGTTCGAGCTTGCATCTATAGTACAGCTTCGGTTAAATGATGACTCGAAAAGCGCGCTGTCTTGTCCATGTCGCGCACGGTCGAGTAGCACGTCACAGATGGCGGTGTCCTGAGTTAAAAGTGAACTAGAAATTCTAAAAACACGCGTTTCTTGATTGGCTGGGGTGAAATATGCAAGAACGAAAGTGTGATGCTTCGATGTTGCGAGTTTGCGCTTAGTTCGGAAGCTACACTCTACTTATAAGAATGTTGTGCTTTGGATGAAAGTAAATCGAAGTCGATATCTCGTTATAGGAAATTGATAGTCTTTGCAATACGAGCGTGATACATCAACACTAATATTAATGATGTGGTATGTGCTGCAAAATTTGTGATTGGCAGTTAACATCTTAATGTAAAATACGTGTGTTTACATCCCTAATACTTTAAACAAGCGATCTTAATTTTTTATTCATTTTATTATTTACTACGTGATTTCCTTTTGCAAATCAGTTATGAACACGCAAAGTGAATCAAAAGGAAGTAAAATGAAGTCCAACCTCGTTGCTGAACTTTTTTCAGGTATTATGTGGGAGACAATTCGGAGAATATTATGTTTCCAATTGGTCGATTCTTAGGGAATCTCCCGTGTAAGAGAAAAAGAAGAACCTACGTAAAAATATAAATTGTTATTTATTTCTTTTTATGCAAGCGTTTCGGAATGTTATAATTCCATCTTCAGTGCTGAAAAACATATAAAAAGAGTTGGTCAAACTTGACTCCATACGTAGAAATAACATATCAGCGTCCTCTAATTCAGATCGCTGCTCGGCTACAATTATTGTGAATCGCTCCTCGGCTACACAAGGCGTAACACGATCGAGGTTACTTCTAATTGTTTTCAAGAATGTGTAATATTCTTAAAAACAATTAGGGCTAACTTTTAATTGTTTTAAGAATATGTATTATTCATAAAAACAACTAGAGCTTAAGTTTAGAATATGTATTATTCGTAAAAACAATTAGAAGTAACCTCGATCGTGTTACGCCTAGTGTTGAATTGTACCTCTGGCTACACGGGCATTATATGTAAATGTTGTTTTTAATCATTATGACCAGTTTTGACTCGTTGCTTTGTATGCAAATATTTTTTTAAATCATTATGATTAATTATCAAAATTAACAATCGAAGCACCGAGTGTAAATATGTACTACTTTGTATTGTTATGACTAATTATTGTAAATAAACGTTACATTTAATTATTCCAACCCCTTTTGACGCCTCAAATCGTACTTAAATATTTTTTTTTAATTATGGTTATTAAATATATATGGGGCTTGTGCGATACATGTTCATTAAAGATCTATCTTTTATTCACGAAGAGTTGTGGTTACTAATGCTTTTATTGAATTCTATGCTCAACTTTCACTCAAATAACGAACAATGTAATTCCATTTTGAAATTATATAATTTATTTCGTACTTAAATACAGCTAAAAAAATTGTTTTCAATTAAAGTTTGCTCGCATTGCCTCAGAGCCTTAAAATGACTCCCAATAATCATTTTGATCGAGTTCAATTTAGCTCACATTGCAGACTAAATATGTCGCTAATGTAGAGTCCCAGACTAACTTTTTCGCCGGAGCATGCATGTTTTTCGCCGCGTGCGCGAGCGATTTAATTACTTGGTTGACGAAAAACATGCATGCAAGCGACGAAAAAGTTAAACTGGGAAGATGGAGAAACCAACCGAGCAAGCAACCGACAAACTGTGTTGAACTGTTCAGGAAGATATGTTTGAGTGTTTTTCAGATTCACTCCAAGACTTTCAGAAACTGAGGAGATCAAGAACTGAGAAAATCAAGCGACTAATCCAGAGGTCCAGTTCTAAGACAGCATGTTGTGTTAAAGTTGGACTAATCCGGCGCACATGACATGCGTTACACAGGGAACTGTCAGCCTCAGTTACGGCACAAAACCCTCTCCGGACACTCCAAGTCCTAAGAGAAGTATCCTGGATACAGTCCTCTGTGACCTGTGTTTAAAAAGGAGAATAAGATTGACTTGGTGTTACTCTGTTCAGATGACAGCTGGAGTCTCTTCAACTCAAAGTGGCTTCAAAAGACCTCTGCCATCGGAAGTAGTTAATCAGCTTCTTTTAACTGATTTGAAGGTTGATAAAGGTGCTCTTCTTCGTGTGGTGAGTTCATTAAACTCTTTAAATCTTTTCCAAAAAAATAGGCTTTTAAAATAAGTTTTACGGTTTTCTGTTTGCAATAGCTCAAACTAACACGAAAATATAATAAGTTGCTCCAAGTAAATTTAATTTGGCCCCTCTCAAAACGGAGTCGTAGGGTCTAAAAGTTATCCGAAATGTTATGCAACAATATTACAATATTACTCACTGGGCTAAAATTTCCATAACGAAGCATAACATTTCACTCTTAAAGTACAAGTACAGTCTACATCCCTGCTTGTACTCCACTGCCCTGTCCCTTAAAAAGGAGAAGCATCAACACAATTACTTCAAAAACAAACTATCAGCGAAAGCCTCAGTTAGACAATAACTCTTTCAGTTCACCAAAAAAACTAAGGCTGATTGAAAGAAATAACCATTCTACGAAAAAACTTCTCAAGGTTCCGACCGCTGTCACCGAACCGAGTCGCAGGTTGCGCGACGTGTGCACAATGGCACAGGTTACAGCCGTTACCTGCTTCACTCGGCCGTATCTCTGATACCAGTACTGAACCTCTCTGAAGTTCCAAGGGAAAATACCAACCGGGTTTTGAGAAAAGCTTTTATTTGAAGGATATTTTCTGATTTAACATGTTTAGATGCTTTAATGCTCTTTTCGCGTTCTCTGAAGTTCATAGGAACTGTGGTCTTCGTCGCAGCCGTAAACCAATTCAACAGTAATTAAGGTGATCCTCAGGAATAATTCTATCCGTATTAAGAAGTTCTTTTTCACAAAGGTTTGAAAGTGAAATTATCTCGATGCAATGAACATATAATCATAAATTAAATCAGCAACACACACTTTGCTTCGAACAAAATCAACGCTCATTTTCTAGTAAACGTTACGGGTGCAATGACGGTAACGAACATTTTATCCAAAAATGCTCAAGGAAGGAACAGAGGAAGGAAGGAAGGAAGCCACAGACTCTTTATGCGAAGATATTATGCCACAATAATGTTGCCTCCGAGCAGTCATGCCAACCTTGTCAACAAAATATTACACTATAACAAATTTGCATGCACTACTTCGGGGCTTTTGAAGATTTGTTATATTGGAGTTGAGGCGAGTTTACGAGATGCGCGCAGCGCGCTTCTGAATAGCAATGACCGAGGAAATTGCCTCGCGGGGACCCCGCTCTCCGCTCCAAACAAATGACTTATCAAAATGTGCTCTTTTTCGTTTCATCTTGGCGCTGGTTTTGGTTTTCATGAGCCATAAATGATGGGCGACGACTTTCTTCAGCCGGGGCGACTGGCGGAGAGATTTAGCAGAGAAAATTAGGACTCTGGAAACTTTCCGCCGTCACGTGCGCAATAATGGTTTTAGGGCACAGGTTTTGGTGTGGAACACGGTGAAGTGACTCGCACATAACGGTCTGTTATATTGTACTGTTTACCGTACTTTTTTAGCTTTGATGAATCCAAGAAATGAAATGAAAGGAACAACTGGAAAATAATTTACAGTTTCATAGCAATGTAATTGCTGGAAAAAACGTACAGTGGTTCGTGTTTTGGTGAATCCGAGCATTGAAATGAAAAGAACGACTAGAAAACAATTTACAGTATCACAAAAATAAAATTACAGGAAAAACCTTACAGTGTTTCATCTCTTGCTGAATCCAAGCAATGAAATGACTGGAAAACAACTTAGAGTATTCTGTGCCTTGCCACATCAAAGTAATGAAGTAACTGAAATACAACTTACAGAATTTCGTGCCCTTTGTGAATCAGAGCAACGAAGTAACTGAAATGAAACTTAGTTTTTTTCACTTGATAAATCAGAGCAATGAAGTGACTGAAATATAACTTAGTGTTTCGTCACTTGGTAAATCAGAGCCATGAAGTGACTGAAATATAATTTAGTATTTCGTCACTTGGTAAATCAGAGCAATGAAGTGACTGATATATAACTTAGTTTTTTGTCACTTTGTGAATCAAAGCCGTAAAGTGACTAGAATATAACTGTTTCGTCACTTGGTAAATCAGAGCTATGAAGTGACTCGAATACAATTTACAGTATTTCGTCTTTGGACGAGCCGAAATTGAATGACACTTCATCGCAACCTTAGCTTCCTGAACTCTTAGAAAATCACAAGAGTGAAACACTCTTCGGTGTGGATTTCTGGGCGGAAAACATTTCAGAAATTTCAAAATTATGAAAATTTAACGCACGCATTCAGTCTCGTGAACTGAAATTTTTAGTACGTCTGAGATGTTCGTTTTTTAACATCTTTTAACAACAGTTCAAAAAAGCGATTACATGAGTCTTCTTCTAGTTTCTCCTGTACATATGATGAAAAAATTTTACCTTGTAGAGACCATTGTAATGCGTGAATGATAACGCAACGTAGGGGGAAGACGTTTTTCGAGTATTCTTCAAAATGAAATAGAAACATTTCATAAAACGCAGGCAGCACTGAGGCTTGGAATCCCATACACTCGCACTCTCACGCAACTAAACACTGACACTCTCCTAAACGCACTCACAATCACCTAAACGCACACACACACACCTAAACGCAAACACACCCACCTTAACGCACACACAACCACCTAAACGCAAGCACACCCACTTCACCGCACACACACACACTCACACACACCTAAACGTACACACAAAACACATACAAGCTCGCACAGCACAGCACAGAAGTACGATGTGCCTTCCCTTTCAAACTCGACCCAAAGACATGAGCGATGGAGTCTGCGCTGTGCGAGCTTGCCTTTGTCTACCGATTAAATGGATATCCAGAAGCCTCCTCTGTTTACACTCGCCATCCGTCAAAACTTCACCAGAACGACTGCTTGCCTCACACATTCTTGCCTTAATGCTTGCGTATTGTACACGCGTAACTGGCGTGTATACGAGAGTATTGTACAAGCGCTACTGACGTGTATGCTACCGTATTGTACACGCGTTACTGACGTGTGTACGAGAGCATTGTATGTGTGTTGGTGACGTTCCTACGAACGTATTGTACACGCTATACAGACGTATACATACATAGCTGTACCCTGCACACGTTACTGACGTGCACGTGATCTTATTACGCACGCGCTACTGACGTGTACACGACCGTATTGTATACACGACCGTATTGTGTACACGACCTCATTGTGTACACGACCGTATTGTGTACACGACCGTATTGGATACACGACCGCATTGTGTACACGACCGTATTGTGTACACGACCGTATTGTGCAAACGTTACTGACGTGCACCCGATCATACTGTCCACGCGTTACTGACGTGTATACGGCCGTATTATACACGTGTATACGAGCGTATTGTACACGGGACCATGACGAGTGACTTCTATGCAGAGACGCGCAGGCCGAAGCCAAAACTCTCCTGACACGACCATTGTTACCAGGCACATGTGGGAGGGACTGATCTACCGACACCTGGACGACTATCCTTTTGTTCTCTCTACGGAGTTTACATTATTTGCCAAATGTGTGGGTGGATGCTGCGATTGATGGGTCCCGGTGTTGGGCGAGTTGCACTGTATCTAAAACACAATAAAAATACGGTCACCATTCTGTCTCTTCTCAAACTGTTAGAACTGATGGGTCCGGGTGTTGTGCGAGTTGCATTGTATCTAAAATACTGTAAAAATTTGGTCATCATTCTGTCTGATCTCCCACTTTTAGAATAGAAAAAGAATACTGATATATGAACATATAAATTTGACTACTGTGACATTAGAATGCTTAACCTTTATAATTCTCCTTATTCTTTTCGAATTTCAGTGTGTTTTTCGTTGTTAAATTGGACTTCGAATTATCATACCATAAGGATACCGCTATGTAGCTATGATACTTTTTCAACAATTCATGTTCCGTATTCTTGCTCTACAGTAATACAGATATGCTCAAATGCAGGAACTAAGGAACAGTATTCTAAAATTACTAAAGTTCTACTCGTTACTTGTCAGCAGAAATAAATATTTAATTTGCACAAGTATGTAATTATGACTGTTTGGATCTACGTTTCGTATTTAGATTCTCTAAGGTGAAAAATTGCGGACCATATGTTTGCTTACTAAAACAATCCAAATGAGATCAATTTAAGATGAATAATTTTCTCACAAGTTTTTCCTAATATCACTTCCGTCAAGCAGCATTTTTCTGCCAGTTACGCCATCATGAGGTTACAAAAAAACGTTTCATATTGTCATTTTTGATTTACCATTAGTTAGTATGTTTCTGCAGAACTGAGACAAGCCTAAAACATAAAGCAATCAGTGCATGGTAACGAATTTTTATAAAATCGTACTCAGAATTTATGACAGACGTTCCTGACAATGATCAGATCCATGTCATAAAAACAATACATAAAAACTGTGTTAAAATTAGAAAGTATCTCTTGTCATTTGAAGATGCATTGAAGTCTGGAACATCTATTTGAGCGTATGTTAAGAATGATGGCAAGGGTAAGAACCTTTGAAATTATTGTAAACAAACTCTACAAGCATCAGCGTAAATTTTCTGTTAGAATTCTTAGTAAAACAATAAATTCGCTCGATGACAGCGCGCCAGTTTAATTATGGTAACAAACCGCCATTATGTAAAATAAAAACAAATTTTCACTCATGTGCGAAAGAAGGACACTAACCGAAAAAAATCAGAACGCCGTTTTTCCTGACGTAAACCATGCATAAGATTTTTAAATAATCATAAAATTACATGATAGTTTTCTGCTATAGTTGAACAATTACTTAGGAAAGAAAGTTCATTATTTCCGCAGGTTGTATAAATTTCAAATTTTCAATATGCAAGCATTTGCGATTTCTTAATGCTATTCGACGTGCTCATTTGTTTAAAATATAAAGCTGTAATTTCTTCCAGTTCGTGTTGTTGCCAATTTTGACAGTTAATTTCTATCGTCATTATAAAGGCGCAGCCAACTTAACTTGCTGGTTCATTTCTCCGTTAACTTCTATAAGGTAGTTATAAAATCAGAGGAAGATTAAAGACACTTTATTTCATTATCTAATAACGAATAATTAGCAAGTCTGAATTAATCAAAATATAAGCTTTCAACATCTATGTATCTCTACCAATGTTCAAATAGATTATTTTTATTCCTCGCTGATCAAAATGCAACAGAATCTTGAAAGATAATGCCAACTCTAGTTTCTACCTTGAAGTAATACCATGCAAAAATCTACTGGAGTGCTTAAAAAAAATTTGTAGTCAGTAGGTGAAATCTCAGAGGAATGTAGGAGATGTGGAACAGTTTCTTATCTGCAAGTCTGAGCTCCTGCAATGTCTCTTTTTGCGGCATGAGGCCGTGCTTTAGCGTAGAGCAGACCACATCGATTCATCAAAGCAGATATTTGTTTGATAAACGAACATGCATATTAATGAATTGTTTGCAGTGAATCTCTACTGTAATGCCCTGACTAACTTCCAGAAAGCTACGGCAAACAACATCAATTGTAGACTACCAGACAGTCACCATCATCATTTGCTGGCGCATTTTCGTCTTTGATAAATATTTAAGAGAGTCATATCGATCAAGCTACTGACCTGATCATTATAAATCCACTTTTTGTCACAAAGGTCTATTTAGTCAAGAACAGGATCGTTTACGTCGCGCAGAGAGCATCGAGCACACTTCATAACGCTGAGTTGAGTGATCTTTATTTCAAGCTCAACAATTAGTTTGAGAAGTCCATTTACTAGACCGCATGACCTACTCTCTTCATGTCTTATATACTGGCTCTCATTACCGCTACGGAATTTGTGAAACCACTTCCTTGATATCCTGCCACTTGTGGTACCTTCGCCTCAGCCTCCATTGAAATTGGCGGCTGGCCGAAAAGCTTCGAGTTTGAATTCATGCAACGAAACCAAGAAGACATCAGTGTTGCTTTCAAGCTGTAAAACAGTTTTCGTCTGAAAAAAGTCGAAAATTAATGAGAAACACGCATGATTACCACGTATGCTGAAATCCCCTTAGAAAATATACTAAAAATATTTGCTGAAGGTCAGAGGCCATTATTTTAGCAGCAACATAATAGATCACAGAAATTGAAGTTAGAACACTCAATGGCTGAAATTGAGTGTTCTTGAAAAATTTAAAAATTGAAATTGAGAATCCATGTTCGAAAACCCAAAACTGAAATACCCAAAAATGAATATTCAGAAGCATAAGTCCAGAACTAAGAATCTAGAATTTATTATTTAAAATTCGAAATGTAAAATGGAAAACCCAAAATTTGGAATCCAAAAATTGGGAATCCATAGCAGGTAATCCCAAATCAGAAATACAGAAACGTAAATTCAGAATTAAGAATCCATAATTTGAAATGTAGAACAAAAAGTCCTAAAATTTAAGTCTAGAATTGTGAGCCCTGAATTAGTAATTTGAAATTAGGAGTCCAAAACTTGAAGTTTGAGGTTCGAAATCTAGAATTATTATAAATTTAATATTGTATGTATAAAATTGTATATTATAAAATATATTTATTTTAAAGTATCGTAAATTTAATATTGATAATTTCGAATTGTAAATTATTATATTTCTATTTTAAATTTATATTATAAATAATTATAAACATAATATTGTCAGTAACAAATTGCAAATTTTGCAGCTGGAAGGTTCACAGTGAATGTGAACTGGATGGTCTACAGTGAACTTTGAATGAAAACGTACTGTTGAAGAGAAGAAGAACGATAAAACGAATTTACAAATGAATTAATTTCTTAAGAAACCCCATCAATTCAGTACACAAGATTGACATTTTTAAAATTATTGGTTGAATTAAAGTATGGAGAGTGTTATAGGGAACATATTTCAACGTTCAATAACGAGCAGTTTCAGTTTTTGGTACCATTCCAGTGTCCAAGTGAGAACTCGACCTCTGCACGCAACGCGTCGCTAATCTTCCTATGGTTCCACCGACGTAAGAATTTTCAAGCCATTCCCGAGCAGAGTTTTAGTAAAGAACACGGCAAAAGTTTTTAATTTTTTACTTTCAAAGAAGCTTTAGTTGAGCATCCCATTAATTGAGAAGATAGGAATAATTATTTTCGATCAAAATTGAGGTTGGTTCCTCAAAGTTGTCCCTATCAAAAGAGAAGTAAAAATATTCGTTGGATGAAGCCTGTGTTTGAAAAGAAGCAGCAGTTTGAAAAGAAAGTCAGTGTAATTATATTCAAGGGTCTGAACGGAATAATTTCAAAAATCTAATTAAAATTATGAAACATTAAATCATTTTCCCAAGTGCAATGTGCCAAATTGAATAACAAAACTAAGTAAAATACATCGCATCGTATCCAATAGACCTGATTCTGCCATAGATTAATAAGAATAATTATTATATAAATAATTCGTGATATATGCACCTTACATAACCGATGCTTCGATGAATTCCCACAGTAGATTTCGCGTCAAAATCCTCCTTCCCATCACCAGCAACGAGTAACAGTGCCGTGATGGTCAAAAAAGATGAATTTTGGCTCCTAAGCCGTTAATCGGAGTGTGATTGTCCGTAGATTGTTCGAGTGCCATTGTCATCTGTAGAGGCTGTGTCCGAGAGCACTGTAGTTTCTATGACCGAATCATTGGCCTAAATACGACTTCAATGGCTCCTAACCCTGACTTATTTACCCCAACAATCGTCTTCAGTGAGCGAAAAACGACAAACAGTGAAAGAGTCGTTGGTGTTAGGCAAGAATGAAGAGGGATGTGAGTGAAATGGCTTTAGTGGAATGTCTTCTTCCGAAACTCTTGTTCCTCCAAACCTTTAGTGAGCGATCACTTGCAGTCGACTTAGGACATTGTACGAGTTTTTCTTGTTTTCAGTGCTCTATTAAGATATGCATTCGTACTCCCAATATCCTCTGGTACTGAATGCATTTGTAGTCAATGTTACTTAGTGAAATGAGTGACAATATCAGGTACACAGATGAATTAATAACTAGAATAAATATTCACTGCTTTTTTATCAAAAGAGAATCCCCGTATCATGGCAGTTATAAGCATCTACGAAATTCAAAACCATTATCCAGATAGAAGCGCCAGATTCCATCCAAAATTTAGCTACCATTTTACGACTTGATCCAATTTCAAGGGCACTCGCTATTCCCTGCCTGTGTGCAGTCAACCCACCCTCCGTTAATAGGTGAGCTAATCCTGTCACTGAATAACAGAAGCGCTTATATGGGATTTAAAACAGAGCTTTGTGAAGGCATCCTGTTTAGCCAGCGTGCAACGATCATTGGGTGGCCACGGCTCCTGGCGGTGCTGAGCTCTTTGTCTTATTCTACAGCCGGAAAAATATTTCACACCGACCAGAGGCATTCCTCAATGCCTTCCGGTATTAGTGAGACACTTATCCGCATTTGGGCTCATTTCTGTGCCGCTTTATTGGCCTCTTCTAAACAAATGTCGTTTTAGGCCACGGACGCGTCTCAATTTACTTTGCATTCTTCCAGTGATCTTTGCATTCCGGAAAAAATTACCCGAAAGACAGGAAGAAGAATTTTTGCTCATAATTTTCAATACGCTTGCACCATGTCCGTATAAATTGTAAAAAGAGCGAAGATATTTTCTTAATTTCCATTTCAATTCATTAAAAAATCATACAAATGTATTTCTTTCCTGATGAGACGAATGTCATAATGTCTTTTAACGAATCCCTTTTATTTAAACAACGCGCAATAAATTACAAAATGACGCCATAATAACTGATAGATACAAGTCTTACTCATGTATCTCACTCGCCAAAGTTCAATATTTTCTCCCTTCTAATTTAAAAAAATGTAATTAAATGATCGCTTTCAAATATGTGTAATGATATACTGTGAGGTGAATACGAACAGTGAGATCATCAAATATTCATCAGAAAAATAGCACTGTCGATTCTCGAGACAAACAAAAAATCAATCTGAAGTATTCAATTACTAACACATTTGGCTCAAATGGTAAATAAATGGGACATTTTTACCGTGTGATTTGGGGTTAAGATGATATCGTTCAACTCGAAGATCGACTCGGAGATCCCTGCCAGAATGTTTTACTCGATGAAATTTCCATCAACTGAGTCGATTTTCCGCATTTGGGCTCCAGGTCAAACCTGATTTACACTAAAATTAAAGTTGCAAGAGTGTTTTACTGGATGGAACTACCCTCCACCACGTCTCTTTGAGAACTCGTTTTTACTAAAATTGTAGGCACTGCACTGACTCTTATGTTAGCACTGCACTAATGTACGAGATGCGCATCACACATCGGACCACATTGGGCGAATGCGTGATAATTTTGTACAGCAAAGTCCAGGGTTCCCTCCTGTGAGTGCTCCATCTTAGAAACGCTGGTCCACGCAGCGAGGGTCACGTTGTGATCATTAATGTCTTAATATAATCCAGAGACACCTCTGTCCAAACACGCGTCTTGACTTACTTATGACCTATATGATGACTTGACAGTCATCCTCTTTTGTGCCGCGGACACTTGTTCCTATACAAGGAGCAGCTCTGTGGGCAGATGAGCAGGTCTGGGGTAAGCTTCTCAAATACAGAGTTTGGTCGTAGTTACTACATCGAGGCTTGCATTTATTTGTTTTTATAACAATATTGAGGAACAAGTCCTGCAAACACTTCTGAATTTACTTAAGTTTTTAAATTACATTTCTCTATCCGTAGAAATTTCCATAGCCAATTTTATCAATAAAAATAATATTTCATGCTATCATTATTTACTTTTTCAAGAGTTCCCTCTTTCTTATACGTGCTAATATTTCTTGAGTTAAATCCATCTCAAATCATGGAACCACTACGATGACTCACATGATGCCGCCACGTCCAAATAATATTAGAACTATTCAACTCACCGACTTTAAACACGGAGTTTGTGATTCTACCACCGACAAAGCCTGTGCCATAAAGCAGCAGTTGAAAAAACAGTACCCGATCCTCGAATTATACAACATCATCCTAAGCAAACCTCAACTTTTGCGTACAAGAAAAACGTCCCAGTAATCCCATTTATTCCTTAATCAAGCTAACACGTATTACTTGAACAATTAGAACAATTTTCATCCGCAAAAATGAGGTTCGCAAAAGATGATGCCGTATTACTCGAGGATCGACGACATGGTACATAACACGACTCTAGGACCGACTGCACGTTACAAAATAAACACTCGAGGATAGACGGCACGTTACAAAAAACGACTGGAAGATCGACTGCACGTCAGAAAAAAACGTTGAATGAAAGCCACAGTTTTAATTAAAGTTATTGAGATAGAAGATAGTCATCAGAGCCTGTAACCGAAGGGTCTTGTTTTGCGCGCTCCGCCTGCTCTGTCAAAGTTGTCCGCATGGACAGGGTCTAAATGACGGGTGAGCGCTGGTTGTCAATCACACACGCGTATCGTCCGCCATCTGCACCTCTGAGTTTTTGGCTAATTTCTCTTGCGATACCTAAAGGAAAAATGCCCGTCAAGGGTCGTGATGCAATCCTAAAGAGATCAGTGTTTAGGTGTCAGTGTGTGCATATGTATTGAATAAAGGTTGGAACACAGTGAGATATTGGCATTTCTGAGTTGTCACTAATTTTTCTCGTTACATAAGAAAAAACGCCAAAAATGCACGTTAACAATGACGATGCATTCATAAAAAAGTCATTGTTCAGATATAGGAAAGTACATATGTATAAAATAAAAGCTAAAACACTTTAAAATTTATAAAACCAACAATAATTTCTCTAGTTTCTAAGTAAAATATTTTCCCTAATGCAAACACTCGTCAGATTCTCATAGCTCGTACTAAAAAATCAGCCTATGAAAGAAAATTTGTACCAATAATCTGCATAACATAATCACACAATGAAAATATTTTGTATCTAATAACAGTGCTAGAGTGGGAAACTAGATATTAAATAACAATAATGATGGCGACATATCTGACTCACCTACGAGATAAATTACTGATCGGTATATTTCGAGAAAAATTTTACCTCTGCGAAAGAAAGAACACGTGTATACACTAATATTGTAATTACAAACATTTTGGAGTTAAATATTCTATTTTCATTGTTGGAGTACGGGAGTGTTAAGCTTAAAGTGCAAGCAAGTGAAAATAAAATTCAAAAGTCTCGAAATAACGTTTTTAAAGATTTGGAAAATATCATTCGATCATCATAACTGGAATACGGATGGGTAAAACTTTGGAATATGAGACAGTGAAAATGAAATTTCAAAGTTTCACGCTAAAGTTTGCAAAGCTTTGTGATATATCATTTCATCATCATAACTGGAATACGGAAATTTTAAACTTGAAATATGAGAAGGTGAAAATGAAATTCAGTTTCACGCTAAAGTTTGCGAAGCTTTTGGAAAATATAATTCCATCTTCAAAACCGGAATATGAAAATGTTAAACTTAAAATATGAGATAGTGAAAATGAAATCTCAGTTTCACGCTAAAGTTCGGGAAGCTTTGAGAAAATGCCATACCGTGGTAGGGAATCCCTAGGCGTCGTCCCATGCCCTCCCCGCCGCATTGTGCGGCGCGGCTTTCACGCACAACCCCAGAAAAAAGGACAAATTGACAAGGTGTTTCAAATCGCGGTGATGAGCCTCGCATGAGAGTGTAATGAGAACACACTTGTTTGGAGGTAAAAAATCCGTCCCTTCGATACTTGTGCAGAGGCCAACTTCTTTTGTTTGTGATTGATTTTCTGTGCACTCAAAACGCAGCTGGGATTGCAGCACGAGTTACCATCACCACGAAAACAAGAAGCGTTAAATTCGTTGATATTGGAATACTATTCGATAATACGAATACTTTATTAAAATATATTTTCAGTAGCTATTAAAACACTTTTATTTCCGAGTATATCAGTATGTTGATATTTCGCTTAGACATATTTTGGAATAGAGAAAATTACAAGTGGCTTAGCGCTATGAAATCAAGCAATTGAAAATGTGAAATGATTTTTGTCAGCTTTTTAACACTGCTACTTACATGCACATTTTTAACTCTGCTGCTTATATTTACATTTTTAACACTGCTGCTTACATGTACATTTTTAACACTGCTGCTTACACGCACAGTTTTCAATAACTAGAGTGGAGAACGTTTAGTATTTACCAGCAAATTTGCTTAAGATTTTTGCATCAAATGATATATGTAAAGTAGAACAGTCCTATAAACTCTTAAGCTTAATCTTTCCAATTTAAAATTTTGTACTCATCATAGCCGCGAATAATTTTCTAATAAAGTTCATTCAGTTGAACCAAAATGACGCACACTTCAGCAAAATTTCAATGACATTTTGCTTCGTGAAACAAATTTGGTGGCTCGTAAATTAAAATTTGGCAACTCTTAAATAATAAATTTGTAACTCGTAAGCATTCAGATGAAAATGTTCATCAAGTTCTCGTCAGTGTCAGTTTAAAGCGCTCACACAGAGAGAGTTCACTCAAATCCAATAGAACATGGACTCAACCTCATACCACCATACCACCATACCACCATGGTCCAACTTACCCACAATCAATCAATTACGACAATGTTCATCTATTTTTTCCGAACGTAGGCATGGTATCGTAGTCTGGTTGAACGAATTCTTGCTCGTAGAGAATGCTTCTGTTCGTTTTTTCTACAAAGTATCTCCAAAGGACTCGACAGAACAAAATAATTTTTGTCTTTATTATGCTCCTGGTGTAAGATAAAAATTTTCATCGGTAAATTACCACTTCAAAATGATTTGAAGTACAAGGCATTGAAAACGCGGTGAAGGGGAAGAATTACATGTTTACGCAACAGCGGTATTGATGGTATTTGAATTGTCCGTAGCAGTGAATATAAATGTTTTTACTTTGAAAGGAACAGGAATGAAAGTGATGTTGAATTGTGTGAGAATGATAATAGTGAAGATTGAAGAAAAGTTGTTTGCATTTCACTTTCCTATGCTGTTTTTACTGTTTTTCGAGTATCTGATAACTATATTTAAAATGCAGTAACACTCTAAAAAAATTGAGAGCGTCTTAGTGTCATCTAAGAATTGAAGTCACACTTTGTTGATATTTTAATTTGCATCACTCTGCTGCTATTCAAGCTACGCTTGTACGTAAAACTCTAATTGAAGTATATGATAGTGAAACACAATATGACCCACGGCAACTTTAGAACAAAGTTTACGGTCTACAAGATCCACTAAGAGACTTTCGTGTCACCAACGATGAAGTCATCAGCATAAAGCGAACAAAACATCAGCATGAGGAGCGTAAAAGGCGCTGCAAGTTTGTTTAAAAGAGTCTGGAACAAGCGCGGCGACACCTTCCAACTTTGGTACCATCAAAAAGACATAGGTCGCTCGCAAATTTTCAGGAACATCGGTTGTTAGGGTGCCTCTCTCTTCTAGAGCTCCCTTCTATTTTTCTGCCATTTCGACACGGAATTTTAATGGCACGTCCAGGCTTTTTGTCGGCGCCATCCGCGGCCGTCGGAGTCTCGTCCAGATAATCAGGGTAAAAATATCGGAAATCTCGAGCGCAGCTCAAAGCTCTTTTAAATTCTCGTTATCAGATCAATAATGGAAGTTTTATAGACCAAGCCAAAAAATCCGCGTGTCGCGTGCAAAGAAACGCATTCAAAAATCCAATGGAGAAAGTGTTAGCAAGAAGGGAGATTTGTAGCCCAAACATCTTCTGTGGAGACTTGGCGCACTACAGGGAAGTTTTTTCTTCACGAGAAGGTACCAGTCGCCCAAGAATCGAAGCATAAAAAGTATTCTCACTACATATGTTGTCAAAAATATACAGTCACGGAAGTTATTTTTGTTGAAGTGAAGTCCTGTAATCTAAGGTACAAACAAAATTTGAATACTTTATTTAAGATTTTTAGTGATTTAGTATATTATAAACTTCCCAACAATCTTCTATGCTTTGGAGACACGAAATTCTCATTCCTGTTGAATTATAATTTGTTATGATGCTTGCTTTTGCAAAGAATTTGAAATACTTGCTTGGTTTTTTACTTTATTTTTTCAATTTCATTACGCAATACTTTGTAGGTGAAGTACACGTATTTCAATTGGTTATCAGAGACAGTTTTAATCAAATTCATGTTGTTGCAACTCTTTAAAATAACCGTAACCGTATCAGTGATATATATGTGTAATCGGTTTTATATACATGTCTTCGAGAAGTAGTGAACTTGTATCACAGATATACCCTATCATATACTTTAAGTAGCTGTTATAATTTCAGAATATTTAATGCTATTATATATGCATGAATTCAGGCAATTGTTTCAAGTCTCATGAAATAAAAGAGATGCAAAGACACGGTGCGTAAGTTCATTTTCATTTTTTAGCATATATTTATGTAGACACATCAATGGTTTGTCTACCTGATACTGCGTACCTTTGCAAAGAGTCAGCATTATCCTGCCACCATTAAGACATTTTATGTAGTCTTATTTCTCGAACACCGAGGCGCCAAATTTCTTTCACTAAAATTTTTTGTAAAAAATCGTTTTTTCCTTCCTACTTCCAAAGTTGATGCGCGGGTCGGATTCTAGAAAAATGAAAATGAATTGTGCTTTATGTGTAGGTATGAATTCTGGTAGAATTTCTGGTCTGGCAATTGTACTGCTATTGAATGCTTAAAACCTGAAACTGTTATGTACGAGTAGAATTAAAAATAAGCTGGAAGTGAATTATTACACACGCGATAGAATTGAATGAGTTTCTCAAGCCACACTAATAACTCATGACTTGTAACGTTCTGAAATGGATTCACACAATATAGAAACGAAAATTATTTGGGTCATATTTTTCTGCTACTTTTGAATTTTCTTAGTCTCGAACCAACAGCAATGAAGCTGAGAAGCCAACAACCCTTCCAAGTTGACTGTTTAATTTAATACGATAGTATGTTGATAGGTGAGGTTTAAGGCAAAACAGTTCTGCTATCCGATTTGGCTTCAACTACGGTCGTTGAAAACTTCACTAAAACAACACAGCGTGAAAAAAGCGTCTGTAAAACTTCGCTGAAACACAGCTGGAGCTCAAAATCTATCTTAAAAACAAGCGTTTTTCTTCTCTCATGATCGAGCTTTCAGAGCAACTTTGCTACGTTTCCTGAGTGTAGCAGCTACGTTAAAACGTCAATCCTTTTATGAACGGTTTGTTCGATCAATCGAAGAGGTGCCTGTGCTCCAACACCCTTCATTCTTTACGGGATTTTTTTGTTGCACGCAAGCGACCATTTCAATTTGAACTTTAATATCGGCACCGAGGAGATGTCGAGCAGACTGTAGCCAATGCCACGCTTGTCAATATCGTTCTAATGGCAGAGGGAGCAAACTCAGGCGAGTGATCTTCTTTTGTGAACTTTAAAATACCCAACGAAAATATTAATTCACTTTATTGTGTGAATCTTTCATGTGTTCTCTCTCTCTTTCACTCTGGCTCCCTCGCTTGCTCTTGTAAGTGTCGGGCATCGAGGCAACACCTGAATTTTTAACGCCAGTTATGCACGATGTGAACTGTTGTCATTCATGTTCCTGAAAATTTTGCACTTTAGCTGCACACGGCGCATCAATATTTCATGACTTCTATTCAGCCTTACAATAGTTTAAAGTTCAGTAAATATTCATCGAGTAAATTATCAAGTCGTGCTCTTTCTAACACTCGAATAAACGAGTTACCTTCCGTTTCAGTCAGTTTGGAAGCGCTGGAATCATCGTCTTCATTTTTCAACGGACGTTCAACGGCTTGCAGTGCTGACATGAGAGGCTTTTTCCTTTATACCGAATGCCCGTCGTTGCACATACACTCATTATTGAAAACTCTCTGTCTCTGCATATTTTATCATTTTATCGTACAAAACGCATTTTTGGTGTTCTCGATGCATGTTTGTTTATTAAATCATACAAATTTTTTTTCCACCAGTTGCTCAGTGCAATCAAGTTTCACCCCAAAATATTACACAAGGCGTAATACTCGCCCACGAAGAACATTGCCCCAAAATTGAAAGTATTTCACACGCAACAAATTGCCCCGAAACTGAAAGTATTTCACACGCAACAAATTGCCCCGAAACTGAAAGTATTTCACACGTAACAAATTGCCCTGAAACTGAAAGTATTTCACACGTAACAAATTGCCTCGAAACTGAAAGTATTTCACACGTAACAAATTGCCCCGAAACTGAAAGTATTAAACATTACATAACGTTTACCATACTCTCCTCAGTTCAGGGTAACAAATAAGTTCGTTAGCTCAGAAGATGAGACTCCTAAATTATTTTCTCAAGCTTTAGGCGAGTCGTGAAAGTTCGGTTAGACCGACACTCGCATCAAGATGGTACATTGCATTGAGTATATTGGAACATTGAAAAATTTTCAATTCTACTGTATTCATCCCGAATGCAAATCGTCGTAGTTTCCAGAACCTAACAAATAGTTGCTCTCAGTAATTAACGTGATGTGTAAGATGAAAAAAAGTAAGAAGATTGAGCACTTCACTTTTGATGTAGATGATAAAGATATTGAGTGCATATTTTAAGTATGTAGAGAAGCTCTGGAAGCATACATAATGTGTCTCTTTTGATAATATTGAGAAGAAAACGTTTTATAACAATCTGACTTCATATCTAAATACTAGTAGATGCCTGATATCCTTGTTGATTTACTTCCCTGTTCGGTTATCACCTTCTACGGTTGCGAATATTATAACATATAATATAGGGAAAATGCCATCACCCTGCTTCAAGAAATAATGCAGGGTAAAACTTAGAATTATCTCACACTTCATTCTGGATAAGATCCATCAAGACCTATTTTTGACGTTTTGGTGGCTTGTATGTATTTCTGAAGTAAAAAATATCACAAATCGTTATGGCACATTAACATCAAATATACCTAAACAACAATGATCCCACCTTCACGAAATAGTGGTTTTTACGAACAATATATTTGTATGCAGGGTGTTTCAGAACATGGGGTACAAAATTGCACACCGAGTAGAAAATGGCCAAATAAACACTCATTCTTCTATTCTTCTTATTCTTCTATAAATTTCCGAAAATAATTCGGGTTTTCGATATATTAGCTGTTTATTGATTCAAATGATGAAATTTAATTACACAAATAGCCTCAATTTCGAATTTACATTACGAACGCTTCTATTCAATGAGATTTCACAATAATAAAAGTTAGTTCTAATTATATTTGATAAAAACGTTTTGGCAAGACGTTTTTAAATTTTTAGCAAAATTTCTCGATATTATATCATATCCCGAAAACTGAATTTTCCCAAAAAATTAAAAACCCCTTTATAAATTTTTCCCCAGCCAATCCAACAGGTCAAAGGGGGTTTGTACATTGATCGTTTGGTTGGGAGCCTTGACTGCCATCAGCTGAGAGACCTCAGACGAAGATGTTTTTTACTAATTCAAAGAAACTAATTGAATACGAAATAATTTTTTTACTAATTTAATTCAAAGTTTTTTTTTACCATTCAGGTCACAGATAAAGGTATGTAAGAAATGCCCACCAATACTACATGTCTACTATTTTGCATGACCCTGACCTAAAGACAGAATTAAGGGGTCTCACTTTGTGGACTTGAAATGAGAAAATGAATTTGTCGGATTATCCTGCGACACACAACTCCCTCACCTGTGGTGTTCTAACCAAGCATTGAAGTATGCAGAATGACACCAAGTTAAAGTGCGTTTCGTAAACACGGTTTTAGTAAATGTTTTTGGTGAAGAAATTATTATTTTTCATCACCCTCAACTTCCCAGGGAATACTGCATGAAATGAATTTCAATTTTATTTTGAAATCCTACGATTTCAAAATGAAATTATCTTTTAGTGTTAAAACCTAAAAAGAGCTCAGCTAAACTCTAAGCCGCCCAAATTTTGGCATACATTTTATTCATTTTAACGTCTTTGCTTATTGATTTTGTTCTTTTCTTTTCCCTTGCCTTGATATTGAAAGTATTCGAAATTTTGAGCCTAATTATATCATTAAATATTTTTCTAATAAAAATAAAATAATGTGCAATAATGTTAATAAAAAAGTGAACTTTCGTGACTTAAGTTGGTTGGACTTTTAAAATGCAAATTCCAGCTTTAGGACAATATCTATTCTGGTTCACTCTTTCCAAATGTGTAGGAAAACTGTGATAAAAACCGACGCAACGTCTGTGCCGCTCCTCAGCCAATGCTGTGTCACGCTATTGATTACTGTAGCAAAAGCTCTAACAGTTCAGACGATAGTAAACAAAATATGGTAGCTACTTTAACAAAACAACTAACGGTGATTGTAAAAATGATATCAATTCAGACATAACAGATGAGAGAAAACAGCTCAAAGAAAAACAGCTCAGAGGGTAACTGAGGAACCTGTAACATATTAAACGATGAGAAATTCGTCGGCAACATCTTTGCTGACAATATAAACTCTAAAACGTTAAGATATCAAATGTTCACAGCTCTATCGTAACAGATAAACGGATGACATGGTCACAACTCAGAGCGTTACTGGACGGCTTCTGAATTTCTAGTTACTGGACAGTTCCTGGATGGTTTCGAAGTTTCTAGTTACTATAAACAGTTACTGGACAGTTACTGGACAGTTTCTATTTATAGTTACTGGACAGTTACTGGACGGCTTCTAAATTTCTAGTTACTGGACAGTTCTAAATTTCTAGTTGCTAGACGGTTACTGGAAGGTTTCTAAATTTCTAGTTACTGGACAGTTCTAAATTTCTAGTTGCTAGACGGTTACTGGAAGGCTTCTAAATTTCTAGTTACTGGACGGTCACTGGACGGTTTCGAAATTTCTAGTTAATGGACAGTTACTGGACGGTTTCTAAATTTTAAGCTGCTATACAGTCACAGGACAGTTTCTAAATTTTAAGCTGCTAGACGGTTACAGGACGGCTTCTAAATTTCTAGTTGCTAGACGGTTGCTGGACGGTTTTGAAAGTAAAACAGACGGCTTCAACTCATACGAGTCAGCCTTTAATCTTCTTCATTGCTGCTTGTTCCCGCTCTCTCTCATCCGTCAACCTAACCAGGTAAGAACACTACACACACTTTTTCAAACCCATATCTTCCAGTAACTTTGAGGGGCGACAAGTTGTCACAAGACAGCCAGTTTGTCTAGCTGTGTGTGAGTGCTCTTATACTTCCTACGTTGCAAATAAAATCACTATTTTCTATAAAAATTTCGAGCTGCTGCAACTGAAGATATTTGACGCAGAAAACTTCCGTATTATTTTGTACGTAAATCATACGAAAGTATATTGTTCGGCATTATTATTATATTATTTATCCTTCTAAACGAACGGAACAAACTTGTCTGCATTCACTCGCTCATCTGTTTTTATGCAAATTTAGTGCGTACAATCAATTCAGCAGTTTGACTAAGTACAATTCATCTTCAAATCCTAATATTAGAGCACAGGATTAATCAATGCTGATTAAAATCTTTCAAATATATCACTTTTTACTTAAAACTTGAGGTTAAATATTGTGCTCTAAAGTGTTACCTTTATCCACTATCTAATCTACTGCGCCTTGACTTCCTCTGGGTGCTGAGGTACTGAAATTTAGAGAGTAAACACCGTAGAGTTTTTTATGTTTCACACATTCTGACCCGATTCACTCCAATTTATCCCTTTTAGATTAATGAAAACAAGAACATTGCAAGCTGAAAATTATGTTTTTTAAATTACTCCTTGAATTTCATGAAACGAAAAATGCATTCCGAATGAACATTGTTTACGCATAACATTGTTTTCTTATTTGAAATAGAACGGGAAAGTTTTGTACTAAAAATTGTACTTCTTTTAACGTATATATAACATTTTTAAGATCAAAATCTTTATTAATGCAATTTTCACGCGAAGTAGAATCCAATTGTATGACCCCCCTGGCTTTTTCCTGAAAATACTATCCTTGTGCCTGGCTTTTGTACTTCAATTCAAGATAATTTTATAGTTGAAACTGCACTTAAAGCTCCGTACAAGCATGGTGACAGAACAGCCACACCCCCTCATCTACGTGTAACTTTCCCTTTTAAAGACACACACCCATCATATCTGTACTCTCACCTCAGCCACACTCCCACCATCACAGCCACACTCCCACCTCAGCCACACTCCCACCTCAGCCACACTCCCGCCACAGCCACACTCCCACTGCAGCCACACTCCCACTACAGTCACACTCCCACCACAGCTATACTAACGCTTCCGTAGCGACATTTGAACTACCACAGTCACACTCTCACTTCCACAACCACACTCTTATCATTGTCCCACTCTGACTACTAACATATTTCCACCACCACAACCATACTCCTGCCACAGCCAAACTCCCACAACCATAGCCACACTCCTACCACAGCCACTCCCACTACAGCACTACAACCAAATTTCCACCATCACAACCACACGCCTACTGCAGCCATACTCGCACAACCACAGCCACACTCCCACTGCAGCCATACTCGCACAACCACAGCCACATTTCTCCTACAGCCACCCTAGCGCCACCGTAGCCACACTCACACCACCACAGCCACACCGGCCACAATGGAAGCCAAGTTCAAAAAATGGAGGAGGGTGGAGGCAGAAATGGGTGTTTCGTGTAAGTTGTCAGAGCGAGGGGGGACTTGCGACAACTGCCCCCTACCTCACCACCCCCATCTTCTCCAGATCTTCCCCCTGTCCCTCCTGCCTCCAGTTGCACGCTGCCTTGCTTTCGTAGCGGTCTCGGAACAAAAGTTCGACTGGGCCTGTTACTGCCAGGAAACTAGACTCGTTACTGCCAGGAAACTAGACTCGTTACTGCCAGAAAACTAGACTCGTTACTGCCAGGAAACTAGACTCGTTACTGCCAGGAAACTAGACTCGTTACTGCCAGGAAACTAGACTCGTTACTGCCAAGAAACTAGACTCGTTACTGCCAGGAAACTAGACTCGTTACTGCCAGGAAACTAGACTCGTTACTGCCAGGAAACTATACTCGTTACTGAAGAGAAACTAGACTCGTTACTGCCAGGAAACAATACTCGTTACTGAAGAGAAACTAGACTCGTTACTGCCAGGAAACTATACTCGTTACTGAAGAGAAATTAGACTCGTTACTGCCAGGAAATTATACTCGTTGCTGAAGAGAAACAATCCGTTACTGTCAGGAAACTAGATCCGTTACTGAAGGGAAACTAGACTATTAGAGGAATGAAACTTGACCGGTTACTGAAGGTATACTATGTAAAGCCGTAACTGAAAGAAAACTTGACTATTGCTGCCAGGAAACTAGACTCGTTACTGAAGAGAAATTAGACCCGTTACTGTACGAAAACTAAACTATTTGTGCAATGGAACTATTCCCGTTACTGGAGATAAACTAGACGCGTCACTAAAGGAAAACTAGGCTTTTAGCGCAACGGAACCAGACCCGTTACTGAAGAGAAATTAGACCCGTTACTGAAGGGAACTGAACTGTTAGTGCAAGGAAACTAGACCCTTTACTGAAGGGATATTGACACGTTGCTAAAGAGAAACTAGTCTATTAGTGCAAGACAGCTAAGCCTCGTCTTGCACAGAAACTAGGTCTATTACTTCAGGAAAAGTAGGTTTGTTACTACATGCGAACTAGCTATGTTACTGCGAGGAAACTAGGCTACTTCTGCAAGGAGACTGGACTATCACGGCTCCTAAACTAGGTATTTAAGTACATGGAAACCTCTGTTACTCCAATGACATTAGTTATATAACTAGCAATTACTTTAAAAATATAGGACTGGTAATAATTTAACATGCATACAATAGTTTAAATCGCATACCAATAATAATAATATTGAAACAACTATAATTATTATTACAATGATCGACAATGACAATATTACACAAACTACAAAAACATGTCAAGCGGCGATCAACCATTATTGTATAGACGCACACATTATTCTAATATCTCACTAAGTAATTCCCTCAATAAAACAACATTTAAAAAGACATGGGCACATATTCTTCATAAGCTCCCTTCCTTGAAAACAGGAAAAAATATATTCTAGATGTACAGTGCGTAAGTCTGGAAGCCGCATGGGACAGAGTTCGTAGAGTTTCTGGACGCAAGTTGTGATGTCTAGCAGAGTGAGTGAAGGATGTCGTGGAGAGTTTTCACGCTCTGTGAACCGTGTGTTAAAATCAAGGATGAGGTGAAAATTTGGTTTTGTACATGGGACGTTCAACTTGAGTTTTGACAACTTTCGTGTTCTTCAATACGCGTATGAACGTCGGTTTAAGAGAAGTGAAGTTAAAAAAATTTATGAGAAGAAATACTTTTTTTGAAAGAATGAAAAAACATAACATAATTGAAAATTATTAATTGGTGTGTAAACACATATTTACTCATTGATAATTGAGGCTTTAACAAATTGATTTAAAAAGGTATCAAGTGACACAAATTACAGGTTACATTGAGGTATTTTGACGGAAGGAAAAGTCGCAAGTTCGATCCAAAACGAGTTTAAATCTACCAAGTACGGTACGCAATCAAAGAAATTACAGGAGGACAGTTTCAGCAAAACGGAAATTGCTAAATGACATCTACGTAAATTGAACAGTCCAGCATCAATTATTGGAAAGTGTTTAATGCCACTCCTAATTGGACGTGATCAAGTACAGGCAAGCGCAGGGAACCGCAAAACCTGCTTCTGAAACGTCCGTAATTGAAATGCGTAATGCCTACCAGCTCTCGTCATCAGCAGAGTGAAAAGCAGCGCAGCTAAAGTTAACGCTGCTGTACGCATTGAGTAAACAAAGTACGTAAATTGGCGTAATATTTCATGTCTAATTAAACATATGTGAATTGTTAGGAGTTAGTATAACTCAGAAACAAACATCGTTCCCAAGCTCATACACTTATATTGCTGAAACATAACATAACACCCATGACGTGCGCTCTAAAATGTTCACATTTTTTGTGAATGCTACAGTTACTCTGATCATCATAAGTTCTTTGTTCAGCGCAAATTCTGGAGTAAATTCTTTATGGCTATTTAGATCATCGCCACGAAATATTTTTATTTGAATCTGCTTGACATAAATTTATTGTTTTTCTTTGCGAATGTCATTTTCTTCACAAATCAAAAGCGCTCTTTCTTCGTATCTTTTTCGTAGGGCCATTTGATATCTATCTAGAAATTTTGAATATATTAGCTCCCATCGGCTCAAAATTTAATGTCAGTTTGTTTGTAGTCTCTATGAGGCACACAAAATATACTGATAATTTTTCCTAAAACTATCTGTTTATTGACCTAAATTTCCATATGTCATACAATTGAACAGGATTCCCTTAAGTCACCAATACCTCGACCCGGAATGTTTCTCTATTGAAACTACTTTATGAGTGATAACAAATATTGAAGTGACCGAATCCCGGAATAACTAAAAATTACAAATTCGAATGTCATCATACGCAGTTAAGCGGAACCATGATGTTCAATTTCAACAATGCGAAGTTAATAAACAAATATGCCGCGTGTCAGACGCAGAGTTGGAAAAGAATAAAGAGCTGCAGACGCCGATCTCGTTCGGACCAGAGCGAGAGAACCCAAGCTCTTCCGCTTCTAATTTTGAGGCGATCTCTGTTCCAGAAGCCATCTAACACTCGGGAATTTAGGCAGAGTAAAGTTGCAACAAGCGATGCGTGAACTCGCCGAGTTTCCATTAGTCTGAAATTAATTCCAGTCATGTTTGGTCAGCCGAATGCCTGGAATGGCGTAGAAACAATCGCTATATTCTGCTGCTTGCTTGTACGGGATGAATCGAGGAAGTTCCCTTTAATTTGCCATGCCGTTAATATGCGAGCTAAAGATGTTATTTGCAAGCGTATAATAAATAAGTCGCTGCTAACTTCAGACACCGACAACAAGATTTCATGGATGGCTGGAGCAGGGCAAAACAGCCGCACTGGAGATCAACCCTAAGAACTAAAATCGGAGTTTCTGCGAGACGGAATCCTGAGGGAGGAGGTTGGCATCTCGCCCATGAGAGTACAGATGTCCAAAATGTTCCCGCTCGTGTTGAACAAGTCAGCAAACAAACAATGTTCTCTGGAGCAGCTTTTGGCGAACATTGTCACGATGACGTTGGTGACATGCTCCAAGTTTGACGTCGGCCGACGGCAGTTCGTGCGGTGGAGACCCAGGTGATGGAGGCAACTTGAGAAGGAAGAACAACGATGCAGGCACGCAACCAAATCTGCGTCTAGCAACTTCCTTGTGAATTATTTAGTGATAGCATTCGGAGCGGCATCTGCCTTGAAAGGCCTTCAGAGAGCAGCAGCCAGCCCAGGCTTTTGAAGGAGACCATAGTTTTGAATGTGGAAAAGAAAGGTTCGGATGAATGTTAAAAGCTTTCTGTGAAAGTTGTAACAAGACATGTGCTCCAACAAATTTTTGCTTTATTTTGAAATATGAATGAAAAAACTCAGACGCGTCGAAGAAATGGCGGAAAATAATGCGACTGTCATGAATAAAAAGATCATTGACCCGAATATTTACATAACAATATCCTCCGATCAATGAAATTTAAAAAAAATTTGAGAATTGATTTCGTAATTTTCAGCTCAAATCTAATCAAACTAAAACGTATCTCAATCATTTCTTCGAGTTTCCAGAGTTAGCAGCTATACAGCAGAAACTTATTCCCCCTGAAGGAGAGGTTTCTCAGTTCTCTTGATCCTGATGTCTGTGCATGACTGCATGAGACACGCGGCCCTGTCGTGAGTAAATAATTTCGAGCCTTATATGAGTTTAGCCGACCTGAGCATAAATCATAGCCTGACCTTAACACAAGGAACTGAAAGGCGAAGATTTTAATCTTTTTCAGATGAGCATGAAGCAATCATCTGAAATCATTTCAATGAAATGAGATTATTTGCTACCATATAAGGAGTAGTAGTTTGAAGTTGTTATATAAGTAAATAATTCTTGAGGTATTCGTATTAGGATGCTACCGAAAATGTTCAAGTACATAAATGTTGACTAAAACAAAAACAATACAGCATAATTTCTTAACAGGAAAGGGTTGTTATAATTCATTTAGGGACTGGATAAATCTAACTCTATGAATACTGACTGCAATAAAAAGTTCATCGTAATTCTACAAAGTTAAAGAGATCGTTGGAACGGGGACTGTATAAGCCCCACATTATAAATATTAGCAGCTTACAATAGAAATTTCGGCAGAATTATTCGAGGTCAGAGGGGTGAGATCATAAAAATAAGGACTGTATAAATCCCTCTCTATAAGAGTTAGCTACGACACAGAAATTTCAGTTGAATTCATCAAAGCTATAGGGGTGAGATCATTGAAATAAGAACCGCGTATATCTTGCACTAAAAATACTAACTAGCTACAACACAGAAAGTAAAGCTGAATTCGTCGAGGTTACGAGGTTTTGATCATCGAAATAGGGGCTGAATAAATTTCACACTATAAATATTAGCTAGCTACAATAGAAATTTCCCCTGAATTAATCGAGATTAGAAGGGGGAGATCATCGAAATGCTGATTGTATAAATCTTACGAAATAAATCTTAGCTACAACACAGAAATTTCAACTGAATTCATCGGGGTTACGATGGTTTGATCAACAAAATAGGGACTGTATAAATCTTACATCATAAATGTTAGCTACAACACAGAAAGTTCAACTGAATTCCTCGAGGCTACGATGGTTTGATCAACGAAATAGGGACTGTATAAATCTTACATCATAAATGTTAGCTACAACACAGAAAGTTCAGCAGAATTCATCGAGGCCAGATGGCCGAGATCACCGAAATAAGGACGGCACAGACCTCCCACAAAACGAGACCCACGTCCCAGCACGGCACGCGTACAAGGCCACTTAGCTCTCCTCACCATACCGCCGTGGTGTCAATCACGGCCTGCCTCCTGAGAGCCACACTGGCGGATTTCATTTAGCGTAGGCCACAAAATGCTTACTAGGTTTTTAATCAGCGCCTGACGAGCTGTATTGAGATTTGACAGCTGCTAATTGGCGCTTATGCGTTTCTAAAACCTCCATATATGACCGGAACTTAACGCATAATGCATAGACCGTGGCTTCGGCATCGACAGTGTTAAATATGGCAAGCGATTTATCGAGAAAGACCAGATCATAGTAGGAAGGCGAAGTATGGTTTATAATACGATTCAAAAATATAGCGATATATAGGTAGCCAGTCAAATCATGTACAATTGCATGCTCGTGCTAGGTACAATAATGGCGATGCTGATATGTTATTGGTCATCGAAAATTGTGATATCATTTACTGAGCTCGTGTTATTTTATTCCGACGCCATGAGACGCCAGAAAGTTGACAGATGATCCGCACCCGGAGAAGAAAACATTTAAGACATGATTAAGACTGAATTATATACACGCAGCATGCTTATAAAGCGCCTCAGTGCTTAGGTCATTTACCACTAACTTCCCTCGGTCACCAACGCTTTATTTAGATAGATTTTAATCATTTGAATTGGGATTACGGGTGATTGCGAAAAATGTCAGGGTATGTGTAATTGGGACGAAAACATACGCACGCGCTGCGGCAAGCCTTGAGTGGATTCTACACACTTTGGTGTATTGTGATCAGTCGCTTACGAATTTCTTGGTAGAACGACCTCTCAATCAAGGAAATATTCTCTCCAAAGACCTTTCGAAAGTTTTGGTAATACAAGGAAATCCTTGAAATGTCGATAATACGGACGAAAATTAAGAAAATATTTTAAATATTCAATAATTATGTCGACCTGTTCTGAATCACTTGGCTTCCGAAGATGCGCCTCAATTTCCCACATGTGTGCCCTGCTACAAAGTGTGTTTGACGCAAGCTCTGTTATTAAAGTTACTTTAGCTTTACATAACGTGAAGACCATTTCAACCACTAAATCTACAGCTGAAGCACAATAGCTCATCGATCAAGACGCTCAGTTAGTCTTCACATCGCACCACGAGTCACTATAGCCAATCTTTCCAATAGAAAATAAAGATTTCAACTGATGATTTACATAAAGCTGCTACAGAGTATTTAACCCACGTTCTGTTCACTAAACAGGAAAAAACTACAGCCAATGATAGATAGAGCAATTTGATGTTTCATGGATAGAAACAACAACAAAATTTATTCCGTACGAACGCACTAGTAAATTAGCAGCCCGTTTTTGAAATCAGATTCCTAGCGGTTTTCCAGCTGCCAATCAATTAAATTTCGGCGGACGGACTGCTGGTCTCCGGCGAGACTGCGACAAAATTGATAGCTCAGTATAAACAATGGAGCTCGTCAGCTATTCTGTAAGATATTTAGGTAGCTTCAATTGATGATATTAGCAAGACCCGCTTCCTGCCAGTAACACAGCGCTGGAACTCATTAGGACCATTAGATGGGAGCGGGGCGCTAGGGAACGCGATATATGTCACCCTCTCATCTGAAAAAAGTCCCAACTTGATAGAGAAAGAGAAAGCTGCGTAATCGAGAAGGGGCGATCGACATGGAGGCACGGGCCGACGCGATCGAGTAGTATCGAGAGACTCAAATAAATGTCTTAAAAAAAGGGAATGTCGCAGATTTCTTAACTAGAGGAATCAGAATGAGTAGTTTCTGTACTGTTTTTGCTTCGAAGTGCAAATGCCTTTTTTTAAATTTGATTAATTTGTAAGCTTATAAATGTGGGGAGTAGAGTAACACAAATAGAACAGACAAAACTATCGTGATTTTCACAACTGTTATGTACAAAGACATAAATTTAGGGAGTAGAGTAACACAAATCATGTCTTAGTACATAAAAGTTGTGAAAATCACAAATAACTTAGCTAGAATCCTTTCAAGTTTGGTCTGTTGTATTACTGTTTTTGAGTAATTCTTTGATTTTCATTCTATTTAGTTACTAACTGTTGAACTGTTAGAGCACCGTCGATTATTTAGGCGGACAAAACCAAGCAGAATTTTACGCTTCCCCTAACTAATGGAAAATTTACCCTAAGAAATGTTCACAATTAGATATTTAATTTGAAACTATTCATATTCTGTGCGTATGATGCTAAAAACCTGTTTTTTCAGAAACTATCATCCTTTGTTAATTATTTTCAGAATATAATCAATAATCTTGTAGAAGTAAATATCAGTAAATAAATATATAGACTTACATAAATGTGCTTAACAACAACAAGTGAGCTGACGTTCGACGAAAAATAGAAGAGTAACTTGCAAAATAATTTTCAGAAAGCGCCCGCTGTAGCCAGAAAATTAAGCAGGTCGAGAACTAAAGATGTCCAAGCCCAGTACACTCTTTTGACGCCTTACTATTCTATAACCGAAAACGAGGTTTTAAAATTTCGAATTGTTTGCTATTAAATTGTTCTTTTACTTATGCGTTCTTCATTTTATCTTTAACCTGAGATTTCTTAGCACTCAATCGATTAGCAAAATTTCTTATCATGCATAAGTTAGCGCAATCATTTGTGTCTCAAGTTCTTCCAAAAATACTTTGGACAAAACACGGGACTCGTCTCGCTCACTCACTAGTTTAAAAATAAACATTTCCAACGTTGTACAGCAACGTCTCTCACACTCATTCATTTCATGAAAACTTTATTTAACATGAAAATATATGACGTTATTTAACATTGAAATATTACTTCATTTGACGTGAAAATACAACTTAATTTACCATGAAAATAAAACTTTATCTGACATGAAAATATCTTCATTTAAGGTTCAAGTTTTTCCACAATAATTGTGGAGAATTTCTGAGTTTCACATTCCCATGAAAAATAAATTTATAGATTCGAATTCCGCTTATTTGGGTAGCAGGTAAATACAGTACAAAAGGTAATAGAATCAAAGATAATTTGAAAGAAAACTTTGAATTTCAAGTTTTGGACGTACAGGGCTGTACACATCGGCAGTGTTCCCTTGCAGTGCCGCCCAGGACCTCTTAATCAAAGCGTTGTTTCTTCTTGGGTTACCATACATGTTAATGTATATATGGGGCTGTATATATCGGGTTACTATACAGTATACATGTTACTGTATATGTCTGGTTGTATGTACCAGGTTGCTCTATATGTACATGTTACTGTATATATCGGGTTACTATGAATATTACTGTATATATCGGGCTGTATATTCCGGGTTACTATATATGTTACAGTATATATCGGGCTGTATATATCGGGGTACTATAAATGTTACTGTAAATATCGGGCTACTATACACGTTACTGTATATGTATATCAGGCTGTATATAACGGGTTACTATACATGACACTGTATATTTATATCGGGCTGTATATAACGGGTTACTATACACGTTACTGTATATGCATATCGGGCTGTACACATAACGGGTTAATATACATAATACTGTATATGTATATCGGGCTGTACAGATAACGGGTTACTATACACGTTACTGTACATGTATACCGTATACTGTAACGATGTATACTGTACATGTCACTGCATACATCGGGCTGTATACATCAGCAGTGTTGCCTTGCAGTACCGCCCAGAACCTCTAAATCAAAGCGTTGCCGCGTTTCTTCTTATGTTACTGACACCCCCGAAGTGACTGCTGCGTGGAGGCCCTCGGGGAGGATCTGTCATTATAGTCTAATTGATCCATTAGTCCTCCTTCACTGCTGCTGCGCATGCGCATTGCAGCGATATTTCGATACGGGCTTGACAAAGAATAAAGAGAAATGCGTAAATATTTTCGCGGGCTTTGGTGAAAAAGCGGATTCGTTTTAAAATTCTAGCGCAAGCGGCCCGCAGCGATATTTCGATACGAAGATAACAAATAATAAATGGAAATGAGTGGCGGTTTCGGGTGCTGTGGTGAAAACATCGAACTTAATACTTGTAAAACCCTGCGCAGGCGCCGCGCAGCGATATTTCAATAGGAAGATAACAAAGAATGAAGAGAAATGAGTGTATTTGGGTGTATTATGACGTATTTGGGTGCTCTAACGTGAAGAGCGAATTTAAAACTTGGAAAGGTAAAGAAATGAAGGAATAACGTGTATATTTTAGTATTGGATCGGAAAAACCGTGTTTGTCCTCATGAAATTTTTTTCGAATAAAATGAGTGTAAATCTCTACGGAAAAAATGTGAACGCAGAACTGAAACATGTTCGTGAACCACAAAACACCGACGTAAAAGTATGAAATTGTTCTCGCTCTAAAAAGACACAAGAAATGTTTATATGGGCAAGATGTCTAAATTTTACGGTAAATGTCTAAATTGACCAACCGAGTAACATAACCGACACAAAATAACCGAGTCAAAACTCTGAAAAATCAACAATTAACTCTTGTGTTATAAACTTCTCATATAATGAATTGCACTGAAGAATTTAGTAACCATAATTTAGATGTGATTTATATAACCCAACCAATTGTAATTTTATGAATAATTTAGAACTCATCTACAGACAGTGATGATTTTAGAATTATAAACGCGATTTTTGGGAAATCTAATACGCAAAATGAAAAGAAGAACAAAAAAAATTGAACATTCTTTTAATTGCAACGTTTCGGAATCTCTGATTCCATCATCATTGCTGTACAACAAAAAAACAAAAAAAAATAATGAAAAGATATTGAACGACAGTGATGATTTTTTAACGAGACCACTTTTTTTATCATAAAATATAGACCTAACCTTATACACTAACTTTTCTCAACACTTATCTGAGCTTACCTCCGTCACATGTCACAGCTGGCTGAATAACGAACAATTCATTTTCAGCATAGCATGTCGGTAAGTCAATTTAGAAGACCGAGGCCCACAAATGACTTCGACCAAAATATTTCCTATAGCTGCCTTCAAAAATATTTCCACAGAACCTATTTTTGATCCCCTTGTCTGCATGACAGAACGCCACACAATTCGCGATGCGGCGACGCCGAATTTAGAAGGCAATTAAAATTTGCGGTGTGATGTCAAAGGCTGCAGCGGTCGTGTCTGCCACAGCGCCATGCGCCCCGCGCTGCTTTCGACAACCGAGAGCAGTTTTGTCCTCCGACTTCATGATTGGACACGAAACTCTTCCGCGGGAAATCCATCGCTAGAATTTCCATATCTGTTCACCTCGAGTGCTGGAGTTGAGTTCATTTTCTACAGCAACCGTTCACGTAAAGTTGAATCTTGTTGCTTCCGATTGAAACCCACTTTTCAGGTCATTCCCGTGGACAACAAAATAATAAATTCCTAAAAACTTGGGTTTCAACGCCGAGAAATAATCCGTGAGAATTATACGTGCCTTGCCAGTTCGCGAGAATAGAACTAACAGTTGGCATGACAAGTTTTGGCGGCTACAAATATTGCAGCTTCGGTCAATAAGTCAATCTTGGTGCGGGGATCCTCGGTGTACCCCTGGGAAAATCGCCCCTGAAAACATGGTAATATGCAGTGGCTGACCCACGGGGGCGGCGAAACAGACGGAATACAAATCGATTAATCCCGCCCTTATTGAGACAAAGAAACCCTTGCAGAATTTTTGAGCAACAGACACCGAAAAATGTCGCAGAAAACTAGTATCAATATCGCTTAGTTTATTTACTTGAAATGAAATTGCGATCCATATTTGGAAAGGTAAAAGAAATTCCGCTGCGATTGATCTTATTACGAAGTGTTATCTAAGTAAAAAGAAATAATAATTTTTCATGGTTAAGAGACGTTACTTCTGTTGCATAATCATGTTCGTTGTATTCGAGAAGTTTCTTTGAATTAAAACTCAAATGAACATACGGTTTTATTTTAATGTGCGCGACAAAAACATTGTTAGAAAAAATCTTCTGTCAATGCAAATCCTTGTTACGAAGCGAAGCTCAGCAACAGCACATTAATTAGAATGAATAACATTTGAAAGCAAAAAACATAACGCTGTTCAATATTACTTCCTATCTTGCAAAGTTTCATAACTGCGCCTGATACAAATTAATCGATCATGTCTTTGGTGTTTTGAGGAGAAGACTGCGTAACCTAAGCTTCAGTGAATTAGAATGTACGCAGCTTCTGCAACCAGTATTCTTTCCGCGTGCAATATTGTTTGACTCTTTCATTTACAGTACTGTTGAAATATATGTATAATACTAATCATGCCCATATACTGCCAAAAAATATTTCCTCTGCTATCAATTTTAGAGATGTACGTCTTTTAATGAGGGCCTCAACTATTACGCATATAAATTAATCCCAGCTGTTCACAGTTATTCGGCACTTGAACCAAGCATAATATTAGCTGAATAACAAGGGCTAATTTTTGACAGCATAAGCTGACGTTTTCATTGACTGATATAGTATGACTCATGGATTGACATATATTAGCCATTTCATTAATAGTACAATAGAAAATAGGTAATCCACCGCATTATTAGGGTTCATGTACAACCAGTGATTTTCTCCCTATATTGTTCGAGAGAATTGAAAGATCTGTGTACCTTCTCCAATGCAACGACAGAAAAAAATGCAGTTAATGCATTTTGCCCTCGTACACAATTTACAGTGCAGTGCTATAGAAAATAATCGGTAATTTTTCAAAATGAAACTCTAAAGAACGAGTGTGAAATTAATTTTCTGTTCGCCCACTGTGAAGGACAGTTTTCTAACTCGTGAAACTAAGAAAATGGAAAAGATATTCTTCATTTCTTTCCAATCTCTTTCTTTCCACTTAGAATTTCCTGAAACCTTTTTGAGATAATTATAACGCTCTTAAAATTACCATAACCAAAAATAAACAGCATCTGCAATTGCCTTTCCATTTTTAACCTCAGAAAGAGGTAAAGGTTTCTTTAACTTCCTCTCTACAGCGGCAATCTACAAATCGTATATGATCTTGCCGTATTTTCCACCAAAAACCTCAAGGTCCCCATTTTCTCAAATTCTATAACTTTAAAATTTCTTAGAATATACTAAAATGCTTAAAATCCAGGTATTAAAGTAAATGTA
The DNA here is from genome assembly GCA_030386875.1 of Morinoia aosen. NCBI lineage: Eukaryota > Metazoa > Arthropoda > Malacostraca > Amphipoda > Talitridae > Morinoia > Morinoia aosen. The sequence goes on along the minus strand of CM059559.1, from coordinate 7,911,555 downwards.
TGGGAAATTGATGTATGTAAATATACCATAATATATATATATATAAATATATATATGCATTCATAACTTAAAGTGCTGCTGTGTATACGTGCGTATATAATTTTTTCAATTATATACAGGTGCGCGCGTATCCAAAACTAAAATGTATTTACGTCCATATATTCCCAATTTTTTTCGCACGGCTTCTGAAGAAATTCAAGCGATTCGCAAATTGTGCGTGTACTAGCCTCGTTGACATTGAAGTTTGCGTAGAGAAATAAACATTTCAGCTTCGTGCAGTATAATAATGCATGTTTAAATAATTTCAGCACAGTCAGTTGTTGTACCTACATAGACCACAAGGAAATAAACGTTTGAGTTTCGTAAAGAATAATAATATATGTTAGAATAATTCCAGCACAATCAATTGATGTACCCACACAGACCACGTGGCTGGAAACGCGCGGCTTGAAACTGAATTACGGTGACTGGAAGGGAGCACAGGCACGGAGAAGAAAGTGCGAGACTCATTCGCTAATCTTACATAAATTCCCAATCACAATTGGGGCTGCACGACAGAAACCCTTATAATATATATGCGTGTATATCTGACTGGTTCATCTGCGAACACATGGCTCCATTACCCATCAGATTATGATGCAGCTGATCAGGGAGACGAGCAGCCTGGCTGTGTGCGCACTACAAACCTCCTTCTGGCAGACCAGCACATTCTCTTCTGCTGTCATGATAAGTTCTATCGGTTGTACTTGATTAGAAAATCATCCATAAATGAGTGACATGAAATTCATGAAATATAACCTACGAAAATATTTAGCCGAGCAAAGTTAGTAATTTTAAGTGTTCAGATGTGTTAGAAAATCATCCATAAACGAGTAACACAAAATTTGTGATATATAACCCAGGAAAATTTTTAGCCGAGCAAAGCTAGAAAATTTCATGAGCTGCGATGTGTTATAAAATCATCCACGAATGAGTTACACGACATTTGTGACCTACGTTCCAAGAAGTAGTTTAGATTGCTAAAGTTAGTCAATTTCATGTGTTACAGTGTCCGGAGAAATGATTACCACTTGTTTTTAAACTTGAGCAACTGCCCAAAATACTACTTAGGTGTGTGTGTGTGTGTAAATTTTAATCATTTTACTTCTCCCAAAATAAAACAGCATTTTCAGCTTGAAGTGGAAAACGTTATCAGAAAGCAAATATCCATCTAGTTGATACATGATGAGCGACTGAAATGTGAGCCTGCACAGAATGACAGCAAGCCAGGACGTAGTAATCTTCATCATTGGTGCATGACTCGAGTCTGGCGCGCGTGCAGTTCGGTGGTATTGATTAGCTAATTATGTCTCGCGAAGTATTAAATGTGATTCATGGCGGGTGGGAGACTCAGTGTTTGGGTGGGTGACATCTGAGCTCTGAACGCCGTTTGCTTGACTAGAAAAGCGCGTCGAGAGTGTGCGAAAGGACAATTATTAATGTTGTTATACCCACAAAATTACCAGTCCAAATTGATTGAATTCGTTAACTGTATAGGATTGAACTGACATTCAACATTCATCTCAAATGAAACTCATCAATTTTCAACAAGAAGTAAACAAATGATTGATTGGACCGTGTCTACGTTTAATTTTAATTAAGAACTCGTAAAAATTAGTACCATATATGATATTTATGCTCTGTTCCGATATTCTAACGAAATTTTCTTATTCGATTTTTCTACGAAACGTTTAGGATCAGGGCTCAAAGTGAAATAAACATAAATGAGGGCTCCATAGCATTCTCTAGACGTCACGTCTTTAGATAAATAGCTATTTTTTAAATTTTTACTAGTAATAGTCCTAAATAGTGACGGCACAGATATATCACTTGTACGAAAAAGATATTTCAAAATTTTTTTTTCAAAATACAAATATTTAAACTTTTGTCGGTTTCTAAACATTATAAAAAACTGGATATGAATTTAGACGTGGACTCAAGACTCAACAGGTGAATCACAAGATTTCAATTCTACAGCAGCTATAACTCAGTTTAATTAAGCAACAGTAACAACCTACAGTTGAACTACGATATTTACTTTCTAAGATATAATGGTTATAATTTCATTGATTCACGTGACTCCTACGATGCAGTGACAATAAATGTGTTGAAACCCAAGATTTCCTTCTACAACGGTTATAACTCAGTTGATTCATATGGTGTCCACCGCGCAGCGAGAATAAATGGGTTGGACTAAAAGATTTCCTTTTACAACGGTTATGACTTAGTTTATTCATATAGTGTCCACCGCGCAGCGAGAATAAATGGGTTGAACCGCGGTATTTCGAGGCCACAACCGCAGAAGTCGAGGTAATCCCCTGTTTGCTGGCGTGAACGGGGCTTGCCCGCATGCGCGCTGTGACGCGTGTGGCTTGCTGATCACATCAGGTCCCTCGTCATGATCTTTATCTAAAGCAGACGCCCCGCGAGGCCTCGATTGGCTCATTGTGAGGGGCGAGCCTTTATGTGATCAGCGACGCCAAACAATGGATACTCATACTTGACCTCATCATTACTGTATTGGCTGAACCGCGCATGCGCCAGTAAACACTCAAATTTTCTGATTGGCTCTTGATTAAGAGACATGCGCGCTGCTTCTAAACCTACAACGTACAGAATTTCTGCTGATTGCTCTGCACGTGACATTTCAGGAGAGTTCATTACGTCTCCTGTGACTCTCAGGGGCAGGAAATTAGGGATGGAAGGTTTCTGCAAAATCACTCAAAATTATAGGAAAAATTGATTTTTTCAAGCACACATCCACCCCAATGATGCCCACAAACTTGAGGTTTGCTCATAGGGAAAAAAAAGCAGTGTTTTTTTTTTGTTGTGGAGCTACGCTATGCATATACTTTGCTCACTACTTACTTCTTTGAAAAAGTGAAATACATCCTAGCCGTAAGCCGCACGTTATTTCCAAGGGAATGATGATTATAGTGGTTCTATTCTAGGAAGACGCTACACTAAGTAAATTAAATTTTAAATTTAAGCACTTGAAAATAAAACACACTTATTTCTATTTTTTACTTCATTGTCGCGAATCATCCGTTGTTCTTCGCTCCGACGACGAAAGAAGAGCCTCGGTATGAACCGAGGTCCCGATCAAGTACCGAAAAACAAACAGAGCCAGGCGGCACAGAGTGGAGGAGACTGAGAGGCAGCTCTTTGAATCGGCCTTTAGCACCAGAGTATTGCTGGGAAGCCTCTTCAGTTAATTTTCCACTGGCTGCGCTCTCAATTTCCTATTTATTATTTGTAGTGGCCACTATTTCAATTTCGTTCATTTAGTTTTTCTCTGCATGGCGTTTTGTTACTTCTTTACCTTACCTCGGTTTTTAACTTCTCTCTTAATGAAGTAAAATTAAGGAGATTAAATAAACGAACTTTTAAATGTAAAAATAATTTTCTGAATGAAGAATTGAAGGAAAATATTAACTTCCAATGTGACCAAGGTCTCTGGAAGAGTGACATAGTCACGTCAACTTAACCTTATAATTCAAAAGTTAGACTGTGTCCTTTTCACTTAAAGAGTAAACTTTCATCTTGCATAATTTTACTAAAATGTTTAATTATTGAAGGTTGCTCTAAATTAAGAGAAAGTTAAATAAACTAATTCTTTCGGGCAATGCCTAACGCAACGATTAGCTTAACGTTTACAACTCTACCTGTCCTATACCGAGGATAGGTTCCTTCCATTGTAATTCCTCCTAATTTCCTAAAATAGCTTCCCGAGCTAACTTCATCTTGTCAGTGCCAATGGTATTAAAGTTGAAGGTGAGCATTAGGCGAGGTTTAAAGTGTTTAATTGTGTAATAAGTGAAATTTAAATGAAGTGTCTTGCGAGCAACTGCTAAGCTTAGTTCCTAACGATACTGTGGTTTTTCCAGTATCTCAACCAGCAGGGATAACGTTCGAACCCTGGGTTTTGTAAATCAAGTATTCTTCAACTTGAACTTCTCGCGCACTGCGTGCTTTCTAAGTCTCGGTATTCTTGTATTGATGGGCGCCGAGCAGTTGTGCTTTCAGTAAGTGGACGGTTACGGGAGAGTGGTGTAGCCATTGAATAAAGTAAAATTTTGAGTTAAAAACTGACGTATTGTAATATTGTGAAGCACCATTTGCGAATATTGTATTTCTTAACTCTTAAAGTCGATTAGGACATTAAGTAAGTTTTGATGCGTCGCAGGAAAATAGCGACATCATTGATGAGTTGACTAACAGAATTTTAGACTTCAAAAATAGACTTCAGAGGAGCTTCCTGCATAAATAATATTAATACAGGCATGAACTTGATGAAACCCTCTCGAATGTTCACTCAAATCGGTAAATTTGAAATTTTAGTCATGAATTATCTCATGTTATGTTTTTTTCGAGTTTTCAATGGAAAGAAGATGCTGTTGAAAATTGAAAACAAGTTGAAAAATTGAGAAAATCAAATTTTAAGTCTTCATGAGATGGAGTTCTTTTTTATTTGCCAACTAAAATATTTTCTCCGCCATTTAAATAAAGAAATCCGCATGGAAATTTTAATTTTTTGTTTTCCTGCTTTGGGGGTAAATGAATGAATATTCAAAACTCAAGATGACTGAATGCCTCATTAAATTTTAAAATTGAATGCATCGATTTTCAATGAATTTTATCATACGGAGTTTTTTTCCTGAATTGCTTCCGATTCTGCTCCCGTATGAAAAAATTAATATCCCAATCATTATTTCGGCTTCGTAATTATATTTTCACCTGATTGAAGGGCATGACGTATGAATCTCAATATTTTATTTTAAGATCTTTGGGTTAAGTTCACTTTCGCTCATTAAAACCTGACTGAATATCCTGCATCGCAACTAATCAGTAAAAAATAGCATTCTTAGTAACATGACCTAGACTAAATTATAAAAATGCGCTATTGCAGTTAGAAACGAAGGAAATGATAATAGAGCTTAGGGAGTAAAGATTTTTTAACATCCGTACAATTTTTCCCAGAGACTAGCGAAAGAAGGTTACTCGTTAGCCTTCGTCGATCACGGCCTTCAACTCCAGACCTCAGCACTTTCCGACAGCTTCAATTTTTTACACCCATCTACATAAAAAGTCACTTGAGTCATCCTATGAGTCATGAAGCCTCGTTGCTGACACTACCAAATTTTTGGGAAAATATACTTCTTTTCTCAACCATTCATTATTCGAATTAATGAAAAGCAGTAGCATTTTTCTGGGAATCTAATAATTTTACCTCAAAGAGACATACATTTATCTGCCTTTTTTGGTGCAGCCGACATAGCCAGTTGCTGCGTTCATGACCTTCGACTTTACGGTGAGTCAAACACGTAATCATAGTATCAATGGTGTAAGTAAGATAAAGCACGCTGACGTGAATTTATGGATAATACGAACTTATTTCGAATAAAAATTATCATTATTATCCAATAAACTTTTAGCAGCTTCAACTTTTTCAAGTATAATGGTACTGAATACGAACTACTCGTATTATAAGGGTACGTTTTCTAAGGTACAAACAAATAATGTTTGCAATGCATACTTTTGATGAAATTCTTCCAAATCGTGTTCTTAAACATACTTTTTATGAGATCTTTGCAAATCGTGTTCACAAAGCATACGTTCGGTACGGTGGTTACAAATTGAGGTTATAGAGGATACGTTTTATGAGGTTTTTACAAATCCAATTTATAAAGCAAACGTTTGGTTAAGTTTTATTGAAAATTAGAGTCCCTGAGAAGCAACCGACACTCACCCTTGGGCTTTAGCGTCCATTTTTTCTGCAATTACTTGCTTTCTAAAACAAACATTATTTTCTTTAGAGCTCTCGTATTTCATTCTTCACTGGTGGAGTTTTCACTCGCTACCTACCTTTACCATAGTTGTTGACTGCATTAAAATTCATCAAATAGAAGCATTCCCGATTATATCTTCCGCAATGTTATTTCTATCTTGAACAGACCAATCTTTTTGCGTCGACATAGCAGGGTGAAAAGATAATAATCCAAGGTTTGCGTCGTACAAAATCTCTCTTAAGTGCTTGAAACATATTAATATCTTATAGCTACTGTAAAAAATACAGAGCAGTAGGATTTTCAATTAGTTTAGCGATTAACTCAAATTAATTATTAGTATAAGGGTATAAAAACACTTCTGAATGAATTTCATATACTGTCCTACAAGTTTTAAAAAATTCAGAAACATTACTTTTTTCCAAATAAGCGAAGGAGCAAACTGTGTCTGGTACTTTTTTAGCCCCTAAATATTATTACGCTTATTTTCGATGGCTGCTTTGCATGCAGCTACGTATTCTACTTTGACCGACAGTAAAATAATTCCACTTGGTCTAGAACCTTACCGAGTGCGTGGATCATCAAAAAAACTGTACTATAATGTAGTCGTGAAACAAAACTGCGCATCTAAACCATGTCGTTTTCGACTTGCCCTTGAAAACTCTTCAACGAATTGACGAACACTCTCTGCTCATCACAATTACGTTTTCTTAGGAAAAATATTATACATTTCTCAAACTAGCTAACCCAACGTAGCAGTCGAACACGGGTGGTCGTCAACTGCGTTTAGACAAATTGCTGCCTTTCGGAGAACACTGCCAACAACTCTTTCAGTCTTACGCTCGTCAAAACAATTTAATCAAGCCTGAATTTTACAAGACAGATCGCAAGGCTTGTGCCTAACATTTACCAGCGGTCGTTGACTAAATCTTTTCTCCCTCTCGAGTAGAGAAAAAGAAGCGATGGCTCTATGGAAAAGAGTCCGGAGGGCATCTCAAGGCGATTCTTCTTCGATTTTGTTTCGAGAAGTCAACTTGTTTTACAAATAACACACTGATTCTAGGCCATCTGTGATTGAGGAAGGGTCGTGACACAGGGCCCCATATGAACACTGGAACTTCATGCCAAAAGAGACGTGACGACGACAGCGCATAAGGCTCATCTTGTGACCCGCGTCTCGTGTACAAGGAGTTGCTGTCTCACTCGTCGTGCACTTTTAATCTCCGTCGCTATGAAGTGGGCCGGGTTAATTTTTGAGAAGTGTTTTAATAGTCAACACTCTTTTCATTAGGGTCCGAGCCAAGGGCTCTTGAAGCGCAAAAATTTCTCTAAGTTGCTAATTGAGAGCGTCAACTGAGGTCCGCGCCAGCGTCGCGCGCAGCCTCCGGCGCCTTCTTTGGGTGGGAAACAAGGGTTCTGCGACGCGAGTGAGTCTCTGAATTTCACTCACTAATGCATTCGCACGGCCAAGCTCAATTAATGCCGACCTCCTCACCTCTTCCTTTGAGTCTCGTTGCTCTCAAACGTGTTCCAGCTAAATTTGCTCGAGGCTTTCGAAATTCCTGCGTTTAGCGTGAATAAACTTTATGACCAAAATAACAAATTATGTTAGATGGCAAGATGGTTTCATTTTAGCAACCAAAACCGGGAATGTGTCAGAAACTTCTGTGGAACCGGAGGTGAATTGAAAACAGGGCAGCTTCTAAATAACTTACTTTCTGAGAAACGTACGTAGAAACTCCCCTCGTCCTCCTTACTTAGAAAAAATGAATCTCCTCAAGACACTCGAGTCGGTTTTCTCTTCGTCCAAAATAAAATCTCCTGTCTTTGAAGAAGAAAATTGCAGAAACTCAGCCCACGTAAAATGTGAGCCCTTGAACATATGTTTTAAGAGAGACTCCCAAACGCCAGGCCGTTGTTTACTAATGGACCGTATTTTGTAGCGACGTCCGGGAGAGCCCTCGATGCAAGAACAAAGCAAACTCTCAGTTGCAATTACGCTACGATATTGACTGTGAGTTTTCAGTCGACTGAAACAAACATTCAAAATGGACTCCTCGCAATTCGCAACTGCGTCTAGCTGTAAGTACATATATATGGACTAACGGGAGGCGAGTTATTCAGTGCTGTGGGAAAATGCTGTGATCTATGCGACACTCGAGAGAGAGATAGAGAGAGAGAGAGAGAAGGAGAGTACGGGTGCATGGAACCATCTTAATAAGTAAAGATTAGAGAAGAGTAAGTTTATTCATTGCTACACACTCGTTTGTTATTTCAGAATCTAATGGAATGTTATGAGCTTTGCTGACAGAAGTCTAAATTATTTGCTTTATAAACTTAAGGAAATTACGTTTCAGGCTAGTGCCTTACACATGTTTCGTGTAAGAATAACTCATATCAAACCAACAGATTATGATACAGAGATAAAGGAATCTTCGACGAAGTTAATTTCAATTTCAGTTTATCACCTGGTTTCCATTAATGGTTTTAATTGCTTAATTTTCTTTAAGAAAGATATTTGAATTGCGTACTCTTGAGATGGCTTGAATAAAAATCAGTTTACTTTCGAGTTTAAAAGACACATTGTTTTCATAGGATTTTCTACACAAGTGCAACATAAAAGCTTTTTTGTACGGCTACAGTTATGGAGAGCCATACCTAAGATTCATTTATGTATAACGCGATTTACTAAATTATAGCCTATTTTCAGAGCTTAAGCTCGAACCATGAGGGGCATAGATCACACATATTTAGCTGAGGTTTCAAGTGAGTCACTTGTTTTTGTTTCAAACCAACACCGTTTGTCTTTAGAGGAATACAATTCATCAAAGATTTACTGGAAATCAAAGTCAGTTCATAGAATTGTTGAGAACGTAACAGAATGAGTGTTCAGCAGCTACGAGTTCTCACTTTAAAAAAAAGCGTAAAATCCAGACACTAAAAAGCGTCCCACTTAACATCCACAATTCCAGAATTCTATTTGGAGTTCAAAGTTATCGCGTAAAAACACAGCTGCTAGGGTAGAATTGCTCGTACGACTTACACCAATACGATTATTTTTCCAAAGGCACTCTGATAAAGACTCCCATATTTTGATTTGCAACGAGGTTCATTCTAAATTAATGTGTCATAATCGGTTACCACGGCTATCCACAAGACAGAGGTCGACATCGCTCCGGTAGGTGCTATCCAAACCAGTATCCGACCCTCCACAGGCGCATGACTCAAATAAATTGCAGGCTCCTCGACGAGGAGCGTCGAACAAAGCTCGGGGCGATAGCCATGAGACCCAAGAGCTATTTTCCGGGGTTTTAATTGCCCAAACTGGCCATTGCGTAATGAACAGGCGCCAATAAAGGATGAAGCAGAGCATTAGGAATGACAGCTAATGGCATTTGGTAGCGGGCAATCGTCACTTGTAAGCGACGTTCGTCTTGATCAGCAGACACCCCGCCAACACCAAATAGCAGCTGAGGTCACATCCAGTCTGCAGTTCCGAAGATATGTGCCTTGTTTAGCCATTACTTTCACTCAAGTGTGGCTCCAAATGACCAAAACAGTTCTATCGAAAATGTGCGCTTTTTGCAGCTCCGTTTATCTTTGAATAGGAATTCCCGTTGACGGCAAATATTTGAAAATATCTGACGACAAATTTAAAATTCATCAATGAATTCGACTACAAACTTTACAGTTTCCTGATTTCAGTTGTCAGTTGACTAGTATTTCAGTTGTTTTTCAGTTGTATGATCTCAAATTCTTAATTGGCAGAGAAAAATTCAGCGATGGATTCGACTTCAAGCCTTTCAGCTGTCTTATCACCAATTCAAGTTTGGAAATTATTCCAATAAACTCTTCGACTCCGAAACGCAAGACGAGAACATCAGAGACAAGAGTCACTAACGCATCTCCTGAAATCTCCGCAGCCTGAGCTCGCAGTTGCCGTCAACTGGAGCTGAATAACTGAAGGATGCATCCCGAAAAATCATATCAAGTTTTAAACCAAAACACGAGTTCCATTACCGCTCATTAGCAGCTGTCCACGCAGGAGGGGAATATTAGAAGCTCGGGGATTACAGAATATTTTGTCGCGGTTTTGCCTGAATTATTCCTACGGTATTTTTGAACTGCACTTCGCCTTTAAAATGCAGCCGAGTTTTTTATTGGCTTTGAATAATGAAAAGTTACATTAGCGTCAGTGCTAGGGCCTAATTCCCTTTTGTTGCAATGGAATGTTTTGCGCGATTTGTTAATCACACGACTACGTACAATAACAAACATACATTAACGCACATAACATCACAGGCAAAACCCTGACATGAATAGTAACGAATATAATTAGAAACAGAAAATGTTCTCTGAGGACAGTGAACTTCCCAAAATAGACGTCACGCATCGGTAACCAATTGGCGTTACCTCAAAATTTCGAAAGGAGAACGCTTGTTATACTATTGAAATTATAAATCGGTTGCGAATAGGTGTTGAGCAGATAGTCGTCTATTTGTCATAAATGAATTTTTTTATTCGACTTCAACACACAGAAATTATTATAGTGCAAAAATTTTAATGACGCACAAGTACCGAGTGATTCCTTATGATTTTCTGAAGAATCTCAAATACATCAAAAAATCTTAGAACTCCACCGTTTTGTTGTTTTCTTGAAAAACTCCAAATTTATGAGTTTTTAATGTCTCACTTAAGTCCTTTTTGGGGGTAAAAAACACAGAGGTAAAATCAGCAAAAATAAATGCTAATTAGTATTATAGAGCCGCATTTTTTGGTCATGATGCATACCAGACTCTCAAATCGTTCTAAATTCCGTACATCACTTTTCATTCCTTAAGCATTCTTGAATTAAATTGGATTTCATGAGACCTCTAAACAAATCATCGCTTTCATTTAGGATAAATAACGGGTACAGGTCTCAAACTCATTAATATATAAAACAATGATAGAAATTCTTTATGAAAAACGCACTTGAAAAACTTTCCTTCTGGCCACGAATATAAACTAAGTTAGAAGGAGAATTTAGTGGGACGACGCATTCTACAATTTACGTTCTTCCCCACGGATTAAAATTATCGAATCTTTTGAAGTGCTTTTCGTTACTAGACACTATATAGTTCCTAATATGTATTTTCTGCTACTGTCCTCAGTATACTCTACATGTACACATCCCAGGATTCTTTCTTCTCCATCACTGCTCAATAAAATCATTGTGAATGAAATTGTTCCGTAATCTTGTTTCTCTTTAACCAAGTTCGTGTTCTCAAGCCCGTCCTTTTCAGTTAAAACAACTGTAGCTCATGTCAGGTTGAAATATTAGCTGTCGTGACAAAGTTGAAAGTTTAAAGTTAAAAATACACTCTGTGTTCAAAAAGTTCGCTTTGAAATCGTAATCACTCTCGAACTAGAAACAGAGATGTCAGTGTGAAGTTCTTCTTGGAAGTACAGCCTTGGGACAACTTTCCAAGGACTGGTCAGAATTGCACAAAGGAAAAGTTTTGAATGTATGTATAAAAAACTGCAAAAAGTCTCAGTAGTTCGAAACACTTGACTGCTACATGGCACGCTCGATAAAATGTTATTGCATCGTATTTCTATCGGAATCTGTGCCCTTTTGTGCTTTTTGAGATTCACATCCGAGAGTCTTTTTTGTTTCTTTTCTGATGTCAGTGACAACCTAATGCCAGTGCCTGTCTAATTATGGTGGTTGTAACATGTCTGGAAAATTTCGACGGCAATACGACCATAAAATTGTGACGCTTATGGGTTAAAGCTGAATATTATTATTTCACAACTTCAAACAAACCACTACCTTCATACAGCCTTATAGCAACGTACTGAAAAAAACTATAAATAGGTTCGACTCAAGAAACGTCCGTGAAACTTGAGACCGAGCCAGTGCCGTCAAGGATTTACAAGATTGAACCGAGAGCTGCTCAATAATGAAAGCAGGACAAGGGAGGCCGCAAGGTAACATTTCAAGAAGAGCCGCGACGTCTAGTCCGTGTCTAAGATGTCCGACCAAGAAAGTTTGGACGACAAGCCCTCGCCTGTTGCTGTCCACGACGTTTCGACGCTTCCCTCATTTTCAAAGCCGCAGACATTCGTAACACGGGCTGGAGCTCACGAGAATACATTTTGCAGTGTAGAGTCAGTGCATACTGTATTTTTCGGTGCTGTATCAATAAAGGGTGAATTCCGCTTTCTATTCGGTTTGAATCAAATGCTATGCCTTATTCAGAGCACTGATTCCTGGAATTGAAAATAATGGTGTGGAATGTGACGCTTTTTTGAATGAATTCCGCGATGGCTGTTTCAATATTAACCGAAATTGGACAAACTCTACCGTCGGAATAAAAATAGAATATTCATCCATTTCTGCTGGAGTCAAAACGATGAAAGTATTAATAAAAAACTTTCCCACTTTCCCTTTTATTTCCCTTTTAGGGATATGGTTTTATAGCAGACATTATCAAACGATTCTCTTAAAATCTCGTTTTGAAAAATAACCTTATATAACATATTCTTTTTGATTTTTCATATCACATGTTCAGTACCCGCGTGATTGAAAGGGTTGACATATCTAAAGTCCAGGTTGCGCCCTAATTCTTTTTCATTGCGTCCTGGTGTTAGTTATAAGGCATTTGAAAAACCAATATACAAGATGATATGTATCAGGCTTGATTGATTGGAATGAAGCATCCTTTTTTTGATGACGCAAAATTATGTCAGGGGTTGCCAGATAAATCAGTCAGCTCATGGCCACTTTTTACGAGAAACGATGGCCAAAATGGTCACTACAAAATGTATATAAATTTTTTCATTTAAAAATCACAATTCTTATAAACTTTTACTAACTTTGACAATATTCTAACGAGAGCACCTCCTCGAGATGTTGTAGGTCTTCTGTGTCATGAATCGTGCGATATTTTCTAAAAATGTCCAAGTGAATTTCTCATGGCCACGGCATTCAAAAAATGGCCAATTATATGTAACCCTTGCATCAGATTGATGCAAAAGTAATGTCTGATTTAAAGATCTTAGGGGAAAATGAATAAACCAATGACTAAGGAAGTATTTATTCATTAACATACTCTTTATTAATTTCATTTACTTCATTACACGTTTCAACCAGCTTACAAATGCCTCGCTTATAAAATTCTGTAGGTTTAGAATCAAAATACAAATTCAACTCCTTTCCGATTTCTTCTCCTTATAACCCAAGTCCACTAAAATGGTTTGTAGTCATTGGAACAAATGTAAATAAGTAATAGGTTGTATGGGCCACGTTTATTCGCTTGCAATTTCCCTAGTGGTAATAGTAGGATTTTTGGATACAAGAACATTCAACTGATCGAAATCAAGTGTTCCTGGACGATCTTTCTTTGGGTTAGCTTTTAAAGTAAAATCACCATTATGAAAACGAGAAATCAATCTCCTGCAACTTCCTTCATTCACTACATCGTCCCCATAATTATTCTGAATAGATTTTGCTGCCGCACTTGCATTAACACCTTCATGAAACTCGCACAGGACATAGAACATTTTTTATGTGATCTTTAGATGGGAAAAATACGGAAGCCAATATTTGTGAAAAAAATGCACGCTACAGAGATAATGTGGAAGAAAACCATTAAGTTTAGTCACAGAAATGCACGACACTTATAACAGAATGTAAATAAGTGGCAAATCTAATTTAAATGATCCGTTCTAAAAATCAGACTTTACTTTTGCACCAGCCTGATATTTTGGGGGAACGTAAAATTAAAATCCTATTCGACGAAGGAAATATAAATTTTATTCAAGCAAAATGTAACAAAGATCAGATTATTTGTTCAAACTGGAAGCTTTCAGTATCGTGTATCGATGGTTACCAGTTTGAATATTTAATCTTATGAAACATAGCCGGACCAAAAAGTTTCCTTAGATGTCAAATAAGACTTAACCCTTTAACGTCCGAAATTTTGCACTCATATTACCATTAACACAACCACCGTCACTAAACTGAAGCTGGCATCAGGCAGTCACCGATATCAGGATGGGAAAGGAACTGCCACTCGGCAGAGAACTTCAAAGAACACATTAGGGAACTAATTGAACAATAAATACAATATATTGAGGGTATTTTTGAAAGAGGACACTGGTTTCCTCTGGAGCGTTAAAGGGTTAAGCTGTACTGTTTTCAAATATTGTAAATTTTCTATGACAGTTAGAAATGTGTACAAATAATTGTGAAGCACCCTGAACACTGTGAAAATATTTTTGGGAGCTAATTCAAATCACGGAACGACGGAGGTACGTAGAATTCCTAATATCAATTCGACATGAACACGTTCATTTGTTAACGCAGTTTCGATATATACTTATGCATATTAAATATTTTTAGTTACAATTTATTACTTACATTTACTTTTTTCATAATGAAAACTTCAAAGATAATGAGTAGAATGCTTGCTGTCGAAAGCGTGAAACTTATTCTCTAACGCTGTAATGCTGCATTACCACACCATATTAACAATTTTTTTGCCTTGTAACCAAATTGCGTGCTAAAGTTTCAATATTCTACACTGAAGCAGCTTAACACGCTGCCCAGCCTAACTTCTTCGCCGCCTGCAGGCATTTTTTTCGCCACCCAAGCGATATAATTACTTTTATTAATAAAATACTATCAATTATTTAGGAACATGCATGCTCCGGCGAAAAAGTTAGACTGGGTGGAAGTGTTGTCGTGCATGGGACCGTAATGCGAGTACACTACAGAGGCCGTGTACCGTGAGCTAGCTCCACATTGCACGACGATGATTAATAGGCCCGTGTGTGTGAGCGGGAGCGAGTTAATGCGAGGAGGCTTGAGTGGAGCTCATTAATTATGTGGCCCGGTCGCGGCAATCTTTGACTCGCCGCCACACACAGATTGCGCTTCGCTTCCGACGCCTTCGCCTCGGCGCAGACGAAGATTGATTTTTGCGACGTTAGGGCTATCGACGGCCTCTGAGTGTCACTCCAGATCGCCGACGCCTACTCGAGAAAACCATAAAATATTGATCATTTGGTCTGCGCACGATCGCCATGAATTTTCTCAGAGTTTTATTCTGAGATTGGCAGTCTCTAGTCAAAGACTGTTTCAAAGAAAGTCACTCTCAAAGACGGCAATTTCCTTCTTGAGGCTTCCAAGTTAGGAGCTACGCTACAAAAATTAGCTCAAAGCTGCTATAATTATGCGTGACTTCCCACAGCAGTGGCCAAAACAATTTCATAAATTTGTAGATGATGAAACTAAATAAAGTCGACTCTTGTTGTATTATCTTGCTGTCCCTAAGTGATGAACTGTATACTTCTGTTCATGCAACCACTAACGCACCCTGCACACACATAGGTGCACCATACACCATAACATTGCCCGGGTGTTTTCACTGTTAGACCGTTTACCGCATGTCGCATCCAAACACATTGCTGGGGCAGCGAACGATACTACAGCCGTCGCTACCCAACTTCAGCGAGCATTTGTCGCTTTGTTAGTGGACGTCACTTTTTGCCGCTACTGTGATGTCCATTCCATATAAATATTGCATGCAGAAGCTAAGTTCTTGCTTCTTCACAACCCCGGTGACTGGTAACTTCTAAGCGTCGCATCAAGTTGGTTTTCAAGATCCATCTACAACCAATGTAGGAACGTTCTAAACGTAATGTTCTTCTGGAAAGGATAATGTTTTCTTTGAGATCGACGACTGTTATTTATAGATCTGGTATCACATCTCGTTTCATTATCTTGTTATTGTCAACGAATCGTAGCGAACCAAGAGTTTGGCTTTCTTAGTGGTACGTTATGGAGATGAACGCGACAGCTGTAGTTTTTAATTTCTTTTTGGCAATCACTCCCCCTCAAAAATTTGTGGTATTTCTGACAATATCACGGACTTGAAAAGGTATCACTGACAATATCCGTAGCTTGAAAATGAAGGACCGAATCGTTTTTTATGTATTGAAAGTTCGGCACAACTTATTCTGATGGATAGAAAACGAGTAATAAAGCGTCCACGTTGGTGAGAAAGTACAAAAGATGCTGAGTAACAGTGTGTATATTAGAAATTCTCTCTCAATGAGCTCTTGCCATCTCTCCGAAGCGTAGTGTGTTGGTAACAGCAGAGATGTGGGCTTAAATGCATTGCGCTATCACTAGCTCCTCCAATTTTCCAGTCGTGGAAACGCATTTGTAATCTGTACGCAAACATGCGAGTAAGATTTTTTGCTTTAAAACCGTGTAGATTCATTGCAGACACTTTAAATAGAGCGTATAATTTATTCCAGCAATACGAATTATTTCAACGAGTGAATCATTTTTCCATACGAACGTCTAACCAACAAGCATTTGAAGAATTTTCATCACTAGATAATCTCAAAATTACCCAGAAAAGAAAGTTTCACCTTCTGTGAAAAAAGTACACGTATTCAAATATCCATGAGTTAGCGAGATGCTTTCTCTAAATGCTTTAAAAAAAGCTCGTGAACTAAATAGAATGTTACGAAAGCACAGCCATGATTACGAAGAAATTGGTAGTGGCATGTCCTTCCACGCCTCGTAAGTCTCCAGGTCACGCAACATTAGTTACTTCGTCTCAATATCAAAATTAAATGCCACCGCTTCTTCACAAAGAGGTGTGTTACACAAGAACACAGAATTATTATTATTTTATAGGACGTTTCACCACCGAAGACTCTACAAAGACGTTTCACAAGAGCACAGAATTGTGAGGTTAAAACTCTAGAATTCAGTTAGTAATAAACATCAGCAACTGTAAAAGTTTCGTGAACACACTAGCTACTGTTTGCCAAAAGTGAGGTACGGAGAAAGGAATGTATCAGTACCCCCATTAACATGATAGATTATCTTCACTTTATTTCACTCTGTATAAATTGATGCATTTCGGGGGATTGCTTCAGGCTTTCGATGATGACAGCCTCTCGTCCGGCTTGATTAAACGACGCACATCGAGGCAAAAAAGGTGCAAAAAAACTCGGATAATAATATTCTAGTATATTTGCGATACGAATTGTAACATTAATAATAACTACTGATAATGACGCGTAGCAATAGAAGTGATGTAATAGTAATGAACATATTTACAAAGGCTCCAGAACATTTGTAATTCAATATAGAAGACACAGCGATACGTTTAGAGGCATGAAAATAAGCATAGTTAGTAGGTAGAACTTACAAGAGGGTACGTGTTAGGCCGGCAGAGCTCGGCTAACGGATCCTCGTAGCACCAGAGTGTTGTGGTCATGATACAGACGATCATGGCGGATTCCCCTGTCACACTCCCCTCTAAGGCTTAACCTCCAATCTACCCCTGCACCGATTTCTACGTAATTTCTCAATCTGCCATTGTACCGATTTCTTGGCAATTTATCAATCTGCCGTGAATTTCTCAATCTGCCTATACGTGAAAAAAATGTGTCCGAAACTAAAAATAACCAACCAATCGTGGTCAAACCTCATGGTGCGCCGCTGCCAATGTCTGCCCTGGTGTGTCTGAATAAAACTCTGATAGTGCTAAAACAACAGAAGAGAAGTTTCACTAACTCTTGTAAAGCAACAGTGAGTACAACTCGCTGGCAAAACATGGAAAAGCATATTATGCGTGATTTGATACTGGTTTTCCGTAAACAAAACTTAAGCTTCAGAACATTTGTATACTCTGTTAAGGTCATCTTTCACGTAAAGTTATAAAAATTGGTAATAAGCGGTACCACAAAATTACAAGCCTTCTAGCACCCCGGGGGAGTGACACAACAGCACACTAAGAAAGGCCTCATAAAAGAACGACAAAAAGGGGAACAAGGATATTCGCGCAACACAACTATCATGGACCACTCCACAACAGATAATTAAAGAAACCAAAGGAGATGAGCCAAACTCTTTAGACAAGCGCGGGCAATTGTGTAAGAACACGAATACCTCTTACACCAATGAATGGAAACCTCATCAAGAAAAACTGAGTAACTTTACCAATGTTACCTAACTTCAGGATAATACTCAGTTCGAAAGACAGGAGTATGACTGCTCTCACCGCATCTTCTTCGAAAGAAGGGCGTTCCATGCGATGAACCTGGTGCTAAAGATCTTAAGTACAACGCGGGACATCAGTCAAGTCACTCGTTCAAGTCACTCGTTCAAGTCACTCGTTCAAGTCACTCGTTCAAGTCACTCGTTCAAGTCACTCGTTCAAGTCACTCGTTCAAGTCACTCGTTCAAGTCACTCGTTCAAGTCACTCGTTCAAGTCACTCGTTCAAGTCACTCGTTCAAGTCACTCGTTCAAGTCACTCGTTCCAGTCACTCGTTCCAGTCACTCGTTCCAGTCACTCGTTCCAGTCACTCGTTCCAGTCACTCGTTCCAGTCACTCGTTCCAGTCACTCGTTCCAGTCACTCGTTCCAGTCACTCGTTCCAGTCACTCGTTCCAGTCACTCGTTCCAGTCACTCGTTCCAGTCACTCGTTCCAGTCACTCGTTCCAGTCACTCGTTCGTTCAAGTCACTCGTTCGTTCAAGTCACTCGTTCGTTCAAGTCCCTCGTTCGTTCAAGTCCCTCGTTCGTTCAAGTCACTCGTTCGTTCAAGTCACTCGTTCGTTCAAGTCACTCGTTCGTTCAAGTCACTCGTTCGTTCAAGTCAGCCACAATCCTGAACACAAACAAGCCAATAGGGGGAAGGGAGTGCGACAGAGACGTGCCGAACATCACCATTGAGATAAGTCACTGCTAAAAACGCTACTTTGACGCGCAAGTACCCTTAACAGCTAGCGTAATGCACCAGTAGACAAAATAGATAGTTTCGTTCCATTATAAGAGTACGCAGGCACGGAGCTCACACGGCACTAATTGGCCTCTTAGGTTCATAAAAATTGCACTCATCGTCATAACATGAATGCGATCTTCGCCCACTTCCTGACCTGCAACTGATTCACACTTTGTTCGCACACTTGAAATACTTATCATTACTACTATTTTTCATGTTAACCAAAGGTCGCTCAGGCATAACTGCTTGAACAACAATGCTATGTAACACATGAATCAAAATTCAACACCAAAAATCCAAATTTAACGTTACAAGCAAACAGTAAATAATGCTCTTTACATGAAATTAAGGGAAAACTATTACCGGTAAAGAACAAGCAACAAGTTTCCTCTCGTGAAGGTTATGCTTCATTTTGTAAATTTCAATATATGCATCCATGAATACTTGAGGGTTCGCGTCAAGCAATTGGAGATTTGTAATCAGAAAGTAGCTAGCTGAATATATACAAACGATTCGGGATTACGAATCAGCCAAAAATTAACTCTTAACGACCAATAACACACTTTTTTGCTCTGCAAAATTAGCCCTCAAACACAGAGCGGGAAAAAAAATCAGACATTTCCTTTAGCTAAATATGAATAACACGCGATTCCGAATACAACAAAGTGTTCATTGGCACAATTCGTGGGAAAAATAGATGAAATCATATTTGTTCCGTTTGCTGGAGCAATAACTACCAACGACCATTGCAGAAAAAAAAATGGAATTGAAAAATTTCTTTTCTAGGTGGTTCATAAATCCATAGTTTTACACGCAAGATTTGAACAGAGGAGTTTAGAAATCTTTCTAGTTTTCTTTCACCGCAGCATTTCCAACAACATCAGTACACGAGCACAAATCTTCGAGGGAGACAAAATGAAACCAATGAATATCCCTTTAACGCCCACATTTTTATACTCATATTACCGTTATCACAACCACTATCACTAAACCGACACTGGCATTATGTAGTCACTGTTATCAAGAGGTGGAAGTAACTGCCTTTTGGCAGTGAAGTTCAAAGGACACATGAGTGAACAAATTGAATAAGAAATACAATATATTATTGTTATTTTTGAAAGAGGACCGTACAGTCCACTTGGGCGTTAAAGGGATATAGCGAACTGCTCAATGCTGCAGTGGCGGAATATGTAGTAGTAGTAGTAAAACCAGGTTTCTAGCGCTTCAGTAACAACGGCGGAATATGAGCAAATTCCTGTTCTCACACTAATCACTCTATCCCTCGTCTGGACGACATGTGCAAATTCATAAACACGTTTACTATATTTTTTTTGAATAGTAGTAATAGTGAGTCATTCATCATCACGACCACTTATCACCCCGACTGTTCTCTCACTAATCATTCTATCCATCACATGGGCGAAATGTGCAAATTCATAAACACGTTTACTATAATTTTTTGAATAGTAATAGAAGCTATTCATTATCACGTACACTAAAAAAAACTCAAAGACTTTGATCATAGAAAGCATCAAGAGAGAACGGAGACGGCCAAACGTGTGCCGGCTGCAGTAACGGAAGTTCGCATCGCAACATTGTGTGGCAGCAAATGCTATCCTTAAAATAAGCATACAAACCCTGAACTGCAGCGTGTACCAATATAGCAATACAGAGGGCCCTGCACGAAGCAGATTATTGTTGTGCTGTGCAAAGATGCACTCAAAATTTGAAGGAGCTGTTCAGACAACAAACAGAAAACACATACGCAATACATAAGCGTAATAATTGAGATTGAAAGCCTACCAAGTAACATTCAAAAACAGCACACCAAATTTCAAGGTACAGAGATGGAAAAGTATTACGTAAATTAAAGGACTGTTATGATAATTACAGCGCAGCATAACCGACGCAGTACATAGGGAGGTAAAATGTTTGAAGAAAGCTTAAACAGCCACTGAAAATCACACAATGTTGGACATTTATTTCACAGGTACATAGTCTCACGATACATTGGGTACAACAACTTGTCCAGTTTTCACCGAAATTCTGAAGAAATTCCAAGTCTGAAGCTTGCAATCGCGTTTTGATTTTGATGGTTACACAGTTTTCTTAGTACGAGTATACTAAAGCAACTATGAGAAAAAAGTATTTTTTTCAAAACGCTGTTTTTCAGGAATGATTCCCGGAACGGTCGCTCACAAAACCCAGTCTCTTTCTGAGTCCTCCCTCACAAGCTCTGAAAATGTGCAAAGCTTCACTTGCAGTAACCTAGCGGGTATATACGTGAATATAGATTATTGACTCGGGAAAGATCGACAGTTAGTCGAGTTAGTGATGAAACGAAAAGTTAAACGACCCAAAAGGCATAAAAATTAAAGAAACAAAAATAAACAATAAACTGAAGTATGCACAAAAGTACAGCACGTAGCAAGAATACAGTGACGTAGGGGAACTAATCTTATTACAAAAACAAATTACAAAAGTATAATTGCAATTGTGAAACACAACACTATCTTTACTAAGAAATCAAAATTACATCACTTATGCCTAGAGTTCCTTACAGATACAGATATTGGAAGCGAAGGATCATTGGTAAAAAGCAGTCCGTATAAGATCTCATTAAAGTAACTCGAGTACTCGTTTGGAAGGAATATGTATGATCGCACAACGCTGAACTCTCGAGGGATTGAGCCAACAGGGATCAATCAAAATATCGCTGGACATTGGTTTGCTTTGCAAAAAAAGGGAGGCTCAAAAGCACCCACGAACTGAGTTGCATTACAGTTACACACCCTACGGACCACTAGGTCGAATTACAGCGAATCTTCATTTGGGTCACGCCCTGACACCCACCCTCACAGACTACCAGCTCTAGTTACAGCACAGCTTATTTCGAGTTCAGGTTTTTTTCGTTTCAACATACGAATAAAGATGTTGACGAAGCAATAAACCTTCCCTTATGAATTTTGTTCCACCGAAGGACCATTTACAATTAACAAATACTACATAAGGCTTCTTAGCCGATCCATCTGACTTTTTAAGTTAACAGAAGGAAATTTGCAACACGCCAACACCACACTGGCACCGTTTATATTCTTTGGGCAAAATAGATTGTTACTAAAGAGGAAACAACTTTTCTCGAAGCAGCTACATAAATATCTACTACAGAAAGCATTACAGAGTTATAGAAAACGGGACACCGAATACATTATAGAGCAACATAATACCTATATTATGAACAATGTAAGATTTCTCAATAACCATCAAAAACTTTGACAGGCACCATGAAAGAAATGAGAACGCTCAAATTCGCAAAGGAGTGCCTAACTTTTACAGACATTTGAATAAATCATGCAAATGACGTAAAAAACTTTGCGTAATGAGGTTACTTCAACGACAAATATTAGATTAGATTATTAGTTAGTTTAAGCCTCCCTATCCTCAACAAATGAGATCCAAAGAGAGGAAGGAAGAAGACACCATTTAGTATGGAGTTAAGGAACGTGGAATCTATGCAGAAAAGGCATAGAAACAGTAAGATAAGAAAGAAGTTCATGAAACAAGGTCAAAGTTGAAGAAGAAAGTAGTAGGTGCTGAAAAAACAGGACAGCAGTGAACCGAAAAAGATGGTCCGTAACAAAACAAAAACCTATGCTATTTTAACAAAAAGAAAGCCTACCTAACCTTTAGCTCGAGCCCACACATTATCCCCCTGGGAGCGCCAATTCCCATAGATACATTAATTGTATCCCCCTGAGGGGACAACGACAAATATTTCTTAACCTTGAGCTACAAGCACTAAGAAACAAACAGAAACTGAAGCATGGAAGACAAAAGAGGAGGTTCGCCAATGCAGTCACAAGGGTTAGAGATCAACTACAACTATAATTACTTTCCATCAATATAAATTTCTTCACAGGCATTTGGACGAATATGAGCGGCCGCGATTGCTCGAGGCATTTCGATGTACGTCGAATGAACACCGCCACCAAACCAACAAATTAAAATCGATCATTTGTGCATTCACCAACCGCCCACCGACGGCTTCGTTTGATTCTTCATTGAGCAAAAAAATCTAAGGAAGTCGAAGCAGAAACTGACGGATAGTTTAGTAGCGCACATTAGGGCATCTAGTCAGTTTGCGCTTTTTTATTTTCCCTCAATATTGAACTAGGGTCTTGTGAGACTCTCAAGAGTCAAGCTAAGCTTCCTGTGTTGAAATTTCATTTTCGCGTGATTTTTTTCATTTGCTTTACAGATGCCACATGCCGGAATAGAGTTACTAGATTGGCCGCTTTTAGATTCAATTCCCTACCTTGGCCATATTGTAGCTCAACATCTAGCAACACAGCAGGGTTTGCCAAACACTGAATGTCTTTTACTGCCAAGATGCGCTTGCAAAAATCTACCGAATTAGAAAACTGAAGCCACAAAAAGCCGATCTGGAGAACTCAAGCTCAAGCTGGAACATACATGATTGACTATAAATAATTGATTGACCATAAATACAGTTTACTATTAGAATGTTTTCATGTTCATAAGTAGAGCAAAATATTACTGGAATCTATGATGAAAGTTTGCTAGGATTTATCCTTACTCTTTCGGTAAATTATAAAATTCAACACAGAGACATGAAGAACGTGAATTTTTTGTCATTTAAATTACGTTGAAGTTTATTCACAGACCTTGCAGAAGCCAGTCATTTTAATAACTGCTTATTAAAACCCTCTGTTTTTGAAGACGTATAAACTTTGATTGTCGTAGTACAGAGCCCCAAAACCCAGCACACACCAAATAACCCTAATGACGTTCACAAGACTCAGATTCAAGGCGATTACAGCATTCTTTCACTCATTTCATTGGAGAACAATTCGCAAATTTAAACCAGCATTGTGTAATTATACAGAAAACTAACAGTTGAACTGTTTCGTAACTTGACATGCTTATACGGAAAACAACAAACGTAACATCAACAGATACGAAGTAACGATATTATTCTCATCCAATGAGCACGTGGCAAAGTACATGCATAGGGCCTCGGCTCACACCACATGACAGAAAATTGAGATGATTTCATAACCCAAATTATTCCCGTCTGTCATGGCAGCACATTACCAAATTTATCTTCAAGTCGCGAGACTCTTTCCCTCTTTTTGAACCTATATGAAAATTTACCTATTCCAACTACCAGCGCAAACTAATTAAGGTGCGCGCTTTGAAAAAATGAGCGGTATAGATTCAGTACACTCCTAACAAGTGGAAAACGAATAATTCTTCTTTAATAATAGGAATGGAAGCAGGCGCATGAGCATAGTTGTTGCTCAAGCATAAATCGACTTTTAA
Source organism: Morinoia aosen (assembly GCA_030386875.1). Classification (NCBI taxonomy): domain Eukaryota; kingdom Metazoa; phylum Arthropoda; class Malacostraca; order Amphipoda; family Talitridae; genus Morinoia; species Morinoia aosen. Next base: position 7,887,588 of record CM059559.1, on the reverse strand, counting down.
TTTTCAAATTGAGTTAGGAAGTTTGAAAGATCAGAAAGCCTAGTTCAATGACAACATGATGATATAAAACTGTTTTTAACGTTTAATGTTTTATTCTGATTAATGCGAATGCATTAGAGAGACAAGTTTTACCCTCTTAATTAAACAGCCCCGTGATCGAATTTTAGTGACGCTAAGCGCCAATCAGAGCAGCATAATTTCACTGCAGGAAAAACTACACCCCAATGCGCACGACAGCATGAGAAGTAAGGGAATCAACAGCGATAGTTTCATCCTAACGACGCAGTGCTTTATCAGTAAAAACGTTTATTTGAACCTCGACTAAAAAGAGACGAGAGAAACATGTGAAGGTTAGTAGGCCGAGGTGTTGGGGGCATCAGCAGCAGACTGCAGCAGTGTGGTGCCGTTGGTGGTGAGATAGGCCCCGTAGAACTGCTCTTGCTCTATCAGCTGCTGCTCAAACTCGTCCTCCAGTTTCTGCCGCAAAAAACACTTTAGAGTGGATGCCAGCTCAACGCACAACAAAACTATGTTCATCCAAGAGACGTCTGCCGAGCTCAGGCTGTGTACCTAAACCTATAATTATACCGAAACCTGTAAGTTTAGCATTACACTTTTAAAACTGTATACAAATCAGCAAGTACATGTATGTATTTTATACTTTTCTACAACCCAAAAAAAAAACGCATTCTTAACACGACTTGGACTAAAATAATGAGTGAGATACCAAATAAAGAGTGACTCGAATCATGAGCAGTCTCATGAGCATTGAGCAGTGTAGTCTAACATGACTCGTTGGACTACAATGCGTAGTGATCCTTCGTGTCAAGTCAAATTTACGTAGTTTCAAAGGCGGGCAAAATATGGCACCAAACACAGACATCGCAAACATACGTCAAGAGTAGAAAAGCACATCAAACAGACATCTTCCGAGTGTCAGGTCACAGTTTCTGCAACACACGCACATTCGTGTGTTACAGAAACAATTACTATTGAAACAATTGGTATGATCGCTGCAAACAAACAACACGTGTTAGATAATCAAATCCGTTTAAAGATTTGGTCGCAATATCGATAACAATCCAACCATACCAATTCAATGCACGCATTGCTAGTGTAAATTCAAGTTCAGCATTTTATAATACACTAATCTTAAAATGACTACGTAGACCGGATAAAAAGAAATAAAATTAGACTGCTTGTGAGATTAAATGATAAGAACTGACAGTCAAAGAAAACTGAACTGCTTTGGAGGTTACATGATACAAATGAACACAATGAAATGAAACTGACCTGCTAGGGGAGTTTTAAGGTACAAATAGACAGAATAAAATGAAATTGACCAGCTGAAGAAGTTCAAGAAGAACAGGCAACAAAACTGGTTTGCTTCCGAGGTTCAATGACAAAAACCGTATAAAATAAGACTGACTTTCTAAAGAATTTCAATAACAAGAAGCGGACACACAAAAATTCACATAAATACAATAAAACTGATCTATACGAGAAGTTAAATGCTACGAACAAACAGCATAAAATAGAACTGACGTGCTAGAGAATTCCAAAGGTAAGAACATACAAAATGCAATAAGACTGACTAGTCAGAGAAGTTCAATACAGGAACAAACAGAATACAATAAGACTGTCCTGCTAGGCAAAATTCAATGACAGTAACAAAATGAATAAAATAGAACTGACCTGCTAAAGATATTAAATGACACGAACAGACAGAATAACATAAAACTGACCTTGTTAGACAAGTTCAAAGATACGAACAAACAAAAACAGCAATAAAACTGACCTGCTTGCGGGGTTTGAGATTATTCTTCCACTCCTTGAGCTCCTTTTGGTACTCCTCCTCCTGTGCCTTTAGCTTGAGCGTCTCGTGCTCCATAAGCATCTTGCCTGTACCAGCATAACGTCACACAATTACTTCCAGCACTACACTAGTACCATTAAATATAAGTAATAAATCAGAAGTGGGTTACAGAGATTGCTGTTAGATCATAACGGTCTCTGGCAAGGGAATATATGTTAATGAATGGATAAAAATAAATTTTAATGGATGACCTGGGAACATATCAATTGATTTCCATTTCCTTACCCTACAAGGTACGTTCTAAATGATACCAAAGAATAAAACTGAAAATGAGATGAAGAAAAGAATCAAATGACTTTCAAGAACAGAAAATGATCCTTCAACTCGTTTTCCCCATTTACGATTTGAAGGTAAGAAATTTTAAAAATATCATTTTGAGACAACTGGAATATTAAAATTAAAAAAATATCCTCCTAACCAATAAAAGCAGACTAGACTGCTTGAGTACTCTACGGTACATCCAAAAAAGTACCCAACAAGTCGAAACGAGCGATGATAAATTTTATAGCTAGGAACAAAGAAATAATTTTTGTTCTAAAATGACATGATCATTTAGATGTCCTTTGCGTTTCGTCATGATCATAATGAATATCAAATCATTTTTAGCAGACACGCGTTAGGTACTAGATCTGCATCATAACCCATCTACCTACTCACACCAACATACATATTTTACATCTCATATGAACGATTCTGATAATTTTTTTTCGAATTCTGACCTCAAAAGTTCTTAACATATAAAACCAACAATTTCGCAAGTATAACGCGCATTATCATGGAGCCCAAAATAAGCAGCATTATTCCAATGTATTTCCCTTCACCTAAGTGACCTGGTCAGTAATATATCGATCGTGCTTTTATGCTCGCATTGTATTAATCATCCGTTTTATCTTACGGACTGATGACGGAGCTGGCCTCCGGAACGTTTTCGATTCTTAGATTTTCGGAATAAAATGACTCATTTTTAAGCATTTTCTTCATTCTCAAATTTTAAGTGAATCTGTGATTTAAGCAAAGCGAACACCTGTTTAGATCATCAACCCGTACAGACACTAGGAACCGAATGCAATAATTTGAAAAGCAAGCTGAACAAGGAGCCTGCAATTCACGCTTCTCGTTCTGCATCTGTTTGAGTTCCTTGCCGAGAGCCTCAATGGGGGCCTGAAGTTCTTCCAATATTTCAACCCATACAAACATTAGAAACCAATACGCAATAATTTCAAAAGCAAGCTCAACAAGGAGCCTGCAACTCACGCTTCTCGTTCTGCATCTGTTCGAGCTCCTTTGCGTGAGCCTCAGTGGAGGCCTGGAGTTCCTCCAGCTGCCGCTTGTGCTTCTGCTCAGCACGCTTGCGCTCCGCCTCATACCGTCGCCGCTCACACTCCTGGAACTGTTGTGTTTTTTGTCAGTACATGTTCTGTACCTACTTGCAACTCACCAAAATGAGTTCCACCGCCTCAATTTCCTATTAAGCAACACTTATATTATCCATAACATACTCACACTCAGCTTTCTTTGCAGATTTTTTGTGTGTAGCAATTCAGAAAATATTTGCTTACTTTCTGTAAAAAATCTCAGCACAAGAAAACAACTTACATGATGAGGTACAATTTAATGTGCTACTATCAGTGGAGACAACAATTATCTTCTGCTACCAGCGAAGACAATTAGTATCCTAACATCGTTAGCATGAAATTTTGCCTGTAGCTGCACTTTCCAGATGTACTGCCAGAGATGACATGGTTCAAAGGCCCTTTAAAAGCATACACCATCAAAAGAAGCTCTCCATATCAATACCAATTTCTCATTATAGAAGAGATAAAAGTCCTCAACCCTGCACAGTGTGTTCACATCAAAAATGTAATTTTAATATTTTAAACCGATGCCAAAATATGTTGATGCTCAATGTCATCAGTAAATAATATTGAGAAAGCATGACTGATCCAGTGCACCAGTGATCACTTAAGAACACTCTGAGTCACATACGGCATCAGCCTCCACCCCCGCAGTGGGGAAAAGATGGGATCATTATGAAATGTGAAGCCCGTGGTTCATGCAGGAACTAACGACGGAAACAATACAAAAGAGAACAGCGAAGTGACAGCAACGTGAAGCCCGTGGTTCACGCAAGAACTAACGACAGAAACAAACACAAAAGAGAACAGCGTAGGGTTAGCAGGAAGTTCACCTTGCGAAGCCGCTCCTTCTCGTCGTGGTGAGAGTCGGGCAAGTTGGACGTGCTGATCCTCATGCTCTCTCTGAACATGAGCTCTCGCGCCTTCATCTCCTGCCTGATTCTCTTGGGCATCGCGCGTCGCTCGACGGCCTGCTTCTTCATGAGCTCGTCTTCACGCTGGACGTTCTGGCGCCGCACCTGTTCCAGCTCCTTCTCATGCCGCAGCAGCATCTGGTGAATGTATATATAAGATGCAGGTCAATGATGGCCGGGGCAATGTTACATGCTGCCTGCGGTATCAAAATAAGGGCCAGGAAACTGTGACATACTAACCTGCAGGATCAAAATGATGGAAGGCACAATGTCACATACTACTTGCAGGATCAAAATAATAGCCTTCAGTTGTGACACTCTCCTTCAAATTTCATATCAAACAAAAACACAAATTCACCCTCCACAGTCAGAAAATAAGGCTGTTTTACCAAGTTAAAAAGCAGTAATTCTTACACGGAAATTGTTTCACAAAGCCGAGAGAAAATTTAGAGGAAGAATAAGAGACCTGGTGGCGCTGGAGGAAGAAGATATCCTTGAGCTGTCGCTTGGCGAGCTGGTGGCGTTCGTGGAGGTGTCGCTCCTCGAGCTCCCACAGCGCCGCCTCCCGCGCCCTCAGCAGCTGGTGCTTCTTCTGCAGGAACTGACGCTCCAGCAGCGCCACGTCGGCCCGGTGCTCCTCCGACAGCCGCTTCATGCTCGCCTGCAGCGAACAGCGTGATTAGATTGTGTAGATGTTAGTCAGCCGCTTCATGCTCACCAGCGTGCAATGCACAAGTGTGTTTGTGCAACGCACAAGCGTGATTATTTATAATGATGTTGAAGACAGTTAATAAAATCAACATTAACACGCTGACTGCGACACGACCCACCGGTGGGTCGTGCTTAGGTTTTTCCTGCTGCGAAACGACCCATCGATGGGTCGTTTTGAAAAATTCTAACAACCTTTCTAAATTAGTGGTATTTAACAGGCCCAGTTAATGTTTGATATTTACAAATTTGCTTATCACTTTTGACTTTAAATTCAAGTTGAATATTGAACTTCGGTTTAACCCATCGCAACTAACGTGTTAAGCAAGTATACGAGTCCTAGCTCGCCTGCAACACACAGGCGTGAGCGCCATCAACGCATTTTTCCCAAGACTAACACAGTTTTATTATATCTGTAGCAAAAAGACGTCTTCTGCTATGCATTCTACCATAAACAGAAATCCTTTGTGCAGCTGTTCATACACCTACTTCGGTCACAAAATACACATTTATTACATAGTACAAAGAAAAACCGTAAATCAATGACAAGACTATTAGCTCAATGCCTCAGATCATTTTGCCTCCTGATGTTCAAAGTTCAGTGCTCTCAAGTTGTCAGACTTCAGGCGATTGCGTTTGGATTGAAGCTGCTCCAGAAAGGAACGGAAGTCTCAGTACATCCTTCACACAAAGAGCAAGCAGTGAACACAAATTCCAAGATTGAGGGTAGCTCAGCTAAGCAGGGAATGACAGAAATACGCGTTGATTAGGACATCGGCAGACGCCAAGTGTTTAGTTGCGGGGTCCGGAAAACATTCACAAAAAATGCATCCACTAATTTAGAATCATAATCATATTACGTATCTCTGATACCCTACAATAGTTTACAATGAATATCTCGATGAAGCTGCATTCCAAAGTAATAAAAGTTAAATAAATACTGCACACAGGAATTAAACCTTTTTGCGGCATCATAGATACCATAATACGAAAAAATTTGAAAACAGTGAATACACGTGTCGTGAAAAGCTCTATACAGAGAAAGCCTAACGGACTACAGAAATAGCCTATACACCATCAACTTAAAACCAACACTCCTTGAAAAAACTCCTCTAGCAAGCAAAATTCTCTCTAACTCCATACCTCATGATTCTGGTGAAGTCTCTCCAAGAAAGCCTTCTCCCTCTCGGCCTGATCGGATTCGAGCTGCTCCCTGCGGGTCCTGAGAGCCTCCTTTCTCACATCCTTTGGCAGCAGATCAACCTCCTGCTTGAGCAGCTTCAGCTCCTGCTTGAGGGACTCGCGGAACGAGCGCAGTTCCTTCTCCTGGTCCGCCCTGATCTTCTTGCTGGCGCTCTTCAACTCCACCTCGTGTTGACCCTCGGTCCGCTCCACCTGAGGTAAACGCCACGGTAGAAGCATTGTGCCAAGGTCAATGAAAAAAAGACTGGTTTGACCTTACCTTGTTTCTCCTACCGTGTGGCAATGCTGACGTCGCGGCAACGAACCAATAGCGGCGTTCATATAGGATCTGGTAACACTGTTGTTAGCCCCAAATCTGGCACCACTACAGGGCTAACATGTCGCAATGGTGACGTCATCTAGTTTGTTTGAAATAAAGCCATTCTATTGGCTAACCAACGTAAAGAAGTATTTTCCTCCCATAGAAATTACTCTATCTTCTTTCCTCTACCGTGGTACACACCAGTGTTCTCAGTAAACAAGATACCGGAAACCCCGAACTTTGAATATTTTCTCTCACTTGAGCGGAAGAGAATATTGGAGCGCTCGAAAATAATGGGCATTTAATGTACAAGGTACGCCACATAAGACGGAACTTTGTGGCTTAGTGGAAAAAACTCAGCATATGATTCAATGATTTTCGTGCAGATTTCATCATAGGAAAGAGGAGTGTATCAGTGATACATTGATTATAATACAAAGAACTTTTGACATCAGAGTTAGACCTTTGAGGTCCAGCCTGCATGGTGAAAACTGACGTGAAAAGTTGAATTCAAGATCCAATGTATCGGCTCAGGCCCGATCATGAACACAAAAGCAAAATATAACCTTTTCGTTCGAGACTACAACAAAAACCAATGCAACACGTCACTAAAATACTGAAACATCGCGTTCTAGCTTAAAATTTTACATCAGATCATTACAAAATCAGGGTAAGGCAGGAAAGAGAGTGAACCCCTCACGTACCAGGCGTTACTTCCATTGCACACAAACTTGTTGTTTCTGGCAGTAAAGAGGGAGAACGCCTTACGTTACTTCCATTGCACACAAACTTGGTGTTTCTGGCAGTAAAGAGGGAGAACGCCTTACGTTACTTCCATTGCACACAAACCTGTTGTTTCTGGCAGTAAAGAGGGAGAACGCCTTACGTTACTTCCATTGCACACAAACTTGGTGTTTCTGGCAGTAAAGAGGGAGAACGCCTTACGTTACTTCCATTGCACACAAACTTGGTGTTTCTGGCAGTAAAGAGGGAGAACGCCTTACGTTACTTCCATTGCACACAAACCTGTTGTTTCTGGCAGTAAAGAGGGAGAACGCCTTACGTTACTTCCATTGCACACAAACTTGGTGTTTCTGGCAGTAAAGAGGGAGAACGCCTTACGTTACTTCCATTGCACACAAACCTGTTGTTTCTGGCAGTAAAGAGGGAGAACGCCTTACGTTACTTCCATTGCACACAAACTTGGTGTTTCTGGCAGTAAAGAGGGAGAACGCCTTACGTTACTTCCATTGCACACAAACTTGGTGTTTCTGGCAGTAAAGAGGGAGAACGCCTTACGTTACTTCCATTGCACACAAACCTGTTGTTTCTGGCAGTAAAGAGGGAGAACGCCTTACGTTACTTCCATTGCACACTAACCTGTTGTTTCTGGCAGTAAAGAGGGAGAACGCCTTACGTTACTTCCATTGCACACAAACTTGTTGTTTCTGGCAGTAAAGAGGGAGAAAGCCTTACGTTACTTCCATTGCACACAAACTTGGCGTTTCTGGCAGTAAAGAGGGAGAACGCCTTACGTTACTTCCATTGCACACAAACCTGTTGTTTCTGGCAGTAAAGAGGGAGAACGCCTTACGTTACTTCCATTGCACACAAACCTGTTGTTTCTGGCAGTAAAGAGACAGAACGCCTTACGTTACTTCCATTGCACACAAACCTGTTGTTTCTGGCAGTAAAGAGAGAGAACGCCTTACGTTACTTCCATTGCACACAAACCTATTCTTTTTGGCAGTAAAGAGGGAGAACGCCTTACGTTACTTCCATTGCACACAAACCTGTTGTTTCTGGCAGTAAAGAGAGAGAACGCCTTACGTTACTTCCATTGCACACAAACCTGTTGTTTTTGGCAGTAAAGAGGGAGAACGCCTTACGTTATTTCCATTGCACACAAACCTGTTGTTTTTGGCAGTAAAGAGGGAGAACGCCTTACGTTATTTCCATTGCACACAAACCTGTTGTTTCTGGCAGTAAAGAGAGAGAACGCCTTACGTTACTTCCATTGCACACAAACCTGTTGTTTCTGGCAGTAAAGAGGGAGAACGCCTTACGTTACTTCCATTGCACACAAACCTGTTGTTTCTGGCAGTAAAGAGACAGAACGCCTTACGTTACTTCCATTGCACACAAACTTGGTGTTTCTGGCAGTAAAGAGGGAGAACGCCTTACGTTACTTCCATTGCACACAAACTTGGTGTTTCTGGCAGTAAAGAGGGAGAACGCCTTACGTTACTTCCATTGCACACAAACCTGTTGTTTCTGGCAGTAAAGAGGGAGAACGCCTTACGTTACTTCCATTGCACACAAACCTGTTGTTTCTGGCAGTAAAGAGGGAGAACGCCTTACGTTATTTCCATTGCACACAAACCTGTTGTTTCTGGCAGTAAAGAGAGAGAACGCCTTACGTTACTTCCATTGCACACAAACCTATTGTTTCTGGCAGTAAAGAGAGAGAGAACGCCTTACGTTACTTCTATTGCACACAAACCTGTTGTCTCTGGCAGTAAAGAGAGAGAGAACGCCTTACCTTACTTCCATTGCACACAAACCTGTTGTTTCTGGCAGTAAAGAGACAGAACGCCTTACGTTACTTCCATTGCACACAAACCTGTTGTTTCTGGTGCCTATTGAGGGTATCCACATCATTGTCGTAGGTCCTGACGAGCTGAGTCTTCTCCGACTCAAACTTCCTCTCCTGCTCGAGCCTGGCAGCATTGGCCTTGACACCGAGCTCCTGGAACTGCTTCTGCTCCAGCTTCTGCAATATCTTGAGCTCGCGCAGCTCTTGCTTGCGGGCAAGGTGGCCTGAGCTCATGTAGTTGCCGTCCTCGTCATCACCGTATATCACCTGCAACATGTATATAATACTGTATATCACCTGCCACGTGTATAATAACTGTATATCACCTGCTACATGCACAACAATCACCGCATATCGCTTCTAGCATGTACATCAATCACCGGATACCACCTGCAACATGCATAACAATCACCGCATATCGCCTATAATATGCACAACAAACAGCGTATTTTGTCTGCTATACGCATAAAAATCGTATATCGCCTGTAACCTTCATAGAAATCTGTGTAGAACCCTTGGATCACCGTGTATCGCCTGTACCATCGCATATCACCCGCAATATCCACAAAAATCATGATTCACCACCCTAACATCCACAACAATCATAATAAATCACCCAGGACATCTACAACAATCATCGTAAACCACCTAGGATTTCCATAACAATCATTGCACGTATTCGCAAGCAGCATCGTATGTCACCTGCAGCAAGATCCCCAGCAACCACCGTACATCACGTCGCATAACCGTACATTACACAGCATCACTGTACACTATATTGCTCCACAGTTTTTCACCTATAAGATCCAAAACAACAATTATCTTGCTCCTATAAATTCTATCATGCAAAAATGAACTCGATCTCGCCCTTCAGGCGAGTACTTCAAACGTCACTTCGCTGTGATAAACTACTATACACTCTGACATAAGAACAGATGAACAGCATCAAATACTTCAAAGAAAGGAAGAAAAAATTACTAGATTTACAGCTTCTACCACGTCAAGTTCTATTTTTTTAAAGATGAATGCTCTCCCGTCAAGTTGAGCATGAAGTTATGCGCGTGGTGAACACCAGAAGTAAAGCTACGTGAAATATATCAGCCTCCTCACACTACATTAGAAAGACGTCATCGAGCAGCACTAGGGCCACAGTTGGTACAGTCTACTGTCGAATTCTCTATTTTATACAAACCACAATCTACAGGACAAAATGCATCCCATTTATTTGTAACTTTTCTCACGAATAGTATTAGTCAGATAACAGGGACTAATTTTTATCAACACAAGTTGAGGTTCTCATAAGATGAGCCAGCGATCAAGGATAGACTGCATTTGAACATTACCAGATTATAAGTTTTAAAAAGAATAAGTGGCGGTTTAAGTCTGCTTGGTCGGTTTATACATTTTTCGGACAATAGTAGAGCAAGTAATTCGATAAGAACTAGTACTTGAATGTCTTGCAAAAGGTTAGAAATTTAAGAATGCACAAAAAAACAGCAATTGCCCTCCTCATTGAAAATTCAGTCCCCTTCGAGACAACAGTGGAAAAACTGGTTATATAAAAAAAAAACTAAGCTTCATAAGTACCTTTGATTCACAAATTAAATTACTATGTTCTGGAATCCAGCCCCGATAACTTCGATGGTTGAGTTAGGAGTGTTCAAAGCCCAAAACCAACCGTGATACCTCGAAGTAAAATCACGCCTTAACGAGTTAGTAAATTTTACAATCATTCTAAAGCAACGGCAAGCTACTCAACAACTTCATGTTTAAGAATTCAGATCTTTCTTTTTTTGTCTTCACTGTGAAACTTAAGTGGTAAATTAATGCAAGATATAAATTTTGAAAGCAAATGGCTTTGCACGGAGAGTTTGGGACTAAGAAAAATAATTTACCAATCTATTAAGATGACGTGGCTGTCGGCATAGACAACATCGTAATCTTGACATCGACTCAAATTAAAAAGCATATCAGAGCGGCAAATATAAGAAACAAAGCATAAAATGGAAAACACTTATGAGCAAACTTGTCCAATTGGTTGGTTGCACACTGAAGCAATCGAGAAAAGAAAAAAATGATACTGAATTGAAATACTGCATCCACTACAACTATCACTAACTAAATCAATAAGCCCTGAGATCGAAACAAACAACTAAACATAAAACTAAAAACTTAATATTAGTTTGAGAAGAAGGTAGCAAAAAGAAGTATATCTGAGCAAAGGAAAACACCTCAATATGTATTAAAAAACTTGTGACCTTACACAAGCTGCCCATTTGTTTGGCAGAGGACAGAGAAGAATTAGCTTCAAAAACTCTGCCAATAGCTACCATGAAAAATAAAAACTACAAAGAAAGATAGAAACAAAACACGACTCTAACACCTGCTTGAAAATATATCAAAGCTAAGTGCAATTCATAAATTCTAACCTTCAATACATTGAAATTTACACAATACAGTGGCTGGCGAAATTTGGAAAAGCGCTACTCGAACACACGAGGGTTTTGCAACTAAGAGTACGAGTGAGATAGCGCACAAGAGAAAAAACTATGAAAAGGGCAGGGAAAATCTTGGAGGGAAATGAGAGCTTCATTCATGATAGCTTAGATATTAATGAGATAGAGGATTAGTCAGAAGGGCAAAGCAGGCAAGGTTGAAGCGTGCAGAAAAGCCACTTACTTCAGTACCGTTAGGCATTACATCGTGGTGCCAGAAGGAATCCTAAGGTTAGCAGGGGCAATAGTGAAAGCAGCAGTTAACAGCAGTGATCAAGCCTTTATCGCGTGTGTATTTTATCTTAAGAATTGCTTTCATATGGACCCCAAAAGCCTTGATGGACAGATGCTAACAGTAAATAGCGCACGAGTTTTCATTTGAGAAACCATTCAAGCAGCGACAATCGAACAGAAGTACACTCATATGTTTGTAGGAGAAGAAAAATTAATCAACAGATAAATATTTCCGTTATGAACCGAGCAAGAAAAGTTCCTCATGTGTTAACTGGCCATAGCAATTCTTTTTTTAAGCGTTTCCATTACATTTATAGTAGGAACAGATTTGCACATTCTTACAGATTTTCGACAAAACATGAAACACACTTCAATACCTGCAGTGAAGCTTCTCAGACATAAAATATATTTCATAGATTTAGATTGAATTTAACACGGTGAAATCGTGATAGAGAATAAAATGTGCCTACCTAGAAGGACTAATTTCATTGCAAGTGGAAATCCCTAAGCCTTGAGTGCACAGAGACGGACAGAAACTATTGAATACTCAGGCAACTAAAGTCGTTTGTGTTCTCTGAATCCTGCGCAGGACAAGCCACAAACCACGAGTAACCAAATTATCATTATTATACTCGTATTCAAGGCTCAAAAGTGTCAAGTTGTGATTGAAAAAGTCACGTTCAATCTTTCAAGTAGAAGATGAGGCATACATTAAGCGCTCTTGATAGTTCAATATCTTACGAAGATTCAGTAAAGCAAACAGTTGCGAGATTCATAAGTATTTAAAAAAAAATGAAAAACAAAAATTGCTTCCGTTCAAATTTTCTCGCAAAGCCTTTACAGAAAGAGACTAGAGATGATGACTAACAACAGAGAAATCCGGAAGAAATCCAAAAATGTTAAAATTTATGTTTTTTAATTCTTGCTGGTGCTCTGTTCAAAATGGCTCAACTTAACGAATTTACGTAGCGGTGCAGAGATGCTGCATATTCTAAATAAGCACTGCAGTGACAAATGCAAGGACACTTACTCAAAGCTTACAGAGTAGTTTTCATATTTACCATAAATTGCAAAGAGATCTACTCGATCATAACCTTCATAGGGAAGCAAGGACACAAGTCGTTCTCTACTTCATGATTTCCATGAAGTACAAGACTGTATTCTTGATACGTTACCAAGCTATGCGCAAGACATTATAGAATGAAGACTCTTACTCAATAGCAATGAAGCCGCAGCATAAGTGGATCACGAAAGGTAAAGTCAAATCAAATCTATACAGAAGCTAAGACGAAATTGGCTAAATTAAAGAAAAATTTAGGTTTGAATCAGAAGAAAATCAATTAGGACTGTCAACAACCAGACATATGAAGAAATAAAAAAGAAAAAATCTTCAATGAAAAGATTTATGTGAATAAATTAATCAGGAAAGTTATAAGCCTCTTATTTCAAGTTTAAAAATAGTACATAGCTAAGATATTACAGACATCAAAACCGTTGAATAATTCATAAGCTCACCTAGCCGGTGTGAAAATAAGAAAAGAAAATTTAAATAAACCTTATTTCGAACGTAGAAAACTTTATATAACTCATGTAAAAAAATATACAGGTTATATTAAAACCACATAGCTAACGTAAAATACTGTACAAAGCTGATGGTAATATATATACAAACCTGATGTTAAAACTTTACATAGCTAACGTTAAAACCAAACATAGCTAATGTTCAAAAATACCTATAGCAAAACTTGTACAAAAAAATATCTATAGCTAAAACAAAAGAAAGACACGTTGGAACCAACAAATGAAAGAACAACCAACAAGCTAACCTTGCTGGTGGTGGTGGTCATGACGACACCGTCGATCATGAACTTCCTGGTGCGCTTCCTGGTTTTCTTCCTGAGCGCGATGCTCTCGTTCTCCTCCTTGGTGCGACCATTGCGCAAGTTGGCTTGCCGGTTCTGGCGGTTGCGGTCGATGGGTCTGAGGGAGGAGTCCTCGCTGAGCACCGACTCGCCAGCGATGCTGCGGTAGGAAGTCGTGTCGGAGTGAGGGGACCGCGCCGCGGCCGAGTGCCGCAACACCACCTCCTCCTCGCTGCTCCCGCCGCCCGGCTTGCTGTTCTCCTTCTCTGAGCTCACCGTGCTCACGCTGTCACTGTCGGACCTGTGGCATGCAATGTGGGGCTCAGTTTGTCCATTGGGTGGGTGCTTCCAGTTTTCTGACTGGATTGTGTGAACCATTTTACTGGGTAGTGATTTTCAGTTTGCTGGGTGGGGGCTACCAGTTCTGTCACTGGGTGAGGGCTACCAGTTCTGTGACCGGGTGGGAGCTTTTAGTTCTGTGATTGGGTGGGCGGTCCCGATACCAGTTCTGTGACTGGGTGGGGGCATCCAGTTCTGCAACTGGGTGGGAGCTACCAGTTCTGTGACCGGATGGGAGCTTCTAGTTCTGTGACTGGGTGGGAGCTATTAGTTACGTGACTGAGTGGGGGCTACCAGTTCTGTGACAGGGTGGGAGCTTTTAGTTCTGTGACTGGGCAGAGACTTTGGTTTTTGACAGGGCATTGACTTTCAGTTCTCTGACTGGGTTATGAATCCCAGTTCATCACCTATGTCGTGAAATAAAAAGCAAATACCTTTAGGCAGGTTTTAATCAACTAAAAATCAACATTAACATTGCAAATTCAGGTTGCTTCGTACATCTATCCTAAACACCGGTATACAGGATACACAACGAAGTTTTGACATTTCAATCTTAATATGACAACCTAGCAGATAATTTTTAGTTCTTGAACTGGGTCGTACAGTAAGTTCCAATTTTTCAACTCAGTCGTAACTTCAGCTTTTCAACTTGGTGGCAGCTCCAGTTCAAAAAGAGAAGCGACCTCTATACCTCTGCATCACATTTAATAACTTTTATCTTAAAGCATTGTATAAAAACTGACAGGACAAGGGAAAATTCATAGCAGACCAAAGAGCATATCTTTCCTCTCTATGGACACCGCAAAAAATAATAAAATGAACGCTAACTAAAAACAAACCATTTAGGTAAAACAATCATTCCAACTCATATTGAAGTCTTAAATTATTTTTAAATTTATCCTACAAGAAGCAGTGAATAGTATTCCCAGACAATAACCAAACAGTATTCAGTAACAATCGGTAAATAGTATTCACTAACACTCAGCAAATAGTATTCCCAGACAATAACCGAATAGTATTCACTGACAATCAGTAAATAGTATTCACTGACAATCAGTAAATAGTATTCACTGACAATCAGTAAATAGTATTCACTGACAATCAGTAAATAGTATTCACTGACAATCAGTAAATAGTATTCACTGACAATCAGTAAATAGTATTCACTGACAATCAGTAAATAGTATTCACTGACAATCAGTAAATAGTATTCACTGACAATCAGTAAATAGTATTCACTGACAATCAGTAAATAGTATTCACTGACAAGCAGTAAATAGTATTCACTGACAATCAGCAAATAGTATTCACTGACAATCAGCAAATAGTATTCACTGACAATCAGCAAATAGTATTCACTGCCAATCACAGCAAACTTAGGATGACATTTGGCTCCGGCACGAGTTGTACACGTACAATGATTCTGCTAAGCTTGGTTACCAAACAACGCAGTTGGATGACTTCATAGCACAAGTAATGAATTATACATTATACCTAGACAATAACCAAGAAAGCCGACCAACCTGTCCTCGTGCGCAGCGTGACGCAGAGCCACCACTGCAGCAGCGCTGTCCCGGCCGTTGGGCAGGTCCGCCGGCCGCCTCGCGTCCTCGGGAGCCTGCGTCAGGTGAGGGAGGAGCTTCTATGAGATGCAACAAGGAAAGGAGCTTCAATGGGAAAAGAAAGAAGATACCCCGTAAGAGAAAGGCACCATTTAATATGGAATTACAGGAACGATGAATCTATGTGCAAGGTGTGTGTCTCTCCACATCCTGCCCATAGAAAACAGCTAAAGATTGAAAGACATTTGTGAAACAAGGCAAAGGTTGAAGAAGATGATAGATGCTGAAAAGGACAACAGTGAACCAAAAAAAATCTTTAAGAACTCAAATGGCCTAATTTATTTCAACAAAAGGAAAGCCAACCGTATTTTCAGGTCGGGACCTCTAATGTCTATTTACGTGCTTGAAAAAGCATTCCATGCATAAATTCCCGATTGATGTTGTTTACTGCCTACAGTAATTTTTTTTTTCAGTAATTTTTCGCGACCAAACCGCTGTTTGGGTCGTCAGACCACTGGAAATTACTGCATGAAAGCCACAGCAGGAGTTTATGACCCCAAATTGGGTATAATTTCTCAATTGAAAAATGTTTGTCAGGGTGGCAGAACAACTCTCTGGGTCGCAAAACCACTCTCTGGGTCGCAAAACCACTCTCTGGGTCGCAAAACCACTCTCTGGGTCGCAAAACCACTCTCTGGGTCGCAAAACCACTCTCTGGGTTGCAAAACCACTCTCTGGGTCGCAAAACCACTCTCTGGGTCGCAAAACCACTCTCTGGGTCGCAAAACCACTCTCTGGGTCGCAAAACCACTCTCTGGGTCGCAAAACCACTCTCTGGGTCGCAAAACCACTCTCTGGGTCGCAAAACCACTCTCTGGGTCGCAAAACCACTCTCTGGGTCGCAAAACCACTCTCTGGGTCGCAAAACCACTCTCTGGGTCGCAAAACCACTCTCTGGGTCGCAAAACCACTCTCTGGGTCGCAAAACCACTCTCTGGGTCGCAAAACCACTCTCTGGATCGCAAAACCACTCTCTGGATCGCAAAACCACTCTCTGGGTCGCAAAACCACTCTCTGGGTCGCAAAACCACTCTCTGGGTCGCAAAACCACTCTCTGGGTCTCAAAACCACTCTCTGGGTCTCAAAACCACTCTCTGGGTCTCAAAACCACTCTCTGGGTCGCAAAACCACACTTTGGGTTGCAAAACCACTCTCTGGGTCGCAAAACCACTCTCTGGGTCGCAAAACCACTCTCTGGGTCGCAAAACCACTCTCTGGGTCGCAAAACCACACTTTCGGTTGCAAAACCACACTTTCGGTTGCAAAACCACTCTCTGGGTCGCAAAACCACTCTCTGGGTCGCAAAACCACTCTCTGGGTGACGCAAAACCACTCTTTGGGTTGCAAAACCACACATTGGGTTGCAAAACCACACTTTGGGTTGCAAAACCACACTTTGGGTTGCAAAACCACTCTCTGGGTCGCAAAACCCCTTTTTTGGGTTATAAAACCATTCTATGGGTTATAAAACCACTCATTGGGTGGTAAACCCCATTCCAAAATCGCTCAACTTGAATAAACACGCTACCTTCACAGGAGACACAAGGGAGTCGACGTCAGTGTCCTCCAGGGTGGTGCCCTCAATAGTCAGGTGCTGCGAGTCCGACGCCGGCAGCTTCTGAGAGATGGGCACCACGGAGATGTGCGCAGACTTGTCTGTCACGTCTGTTGCTTTTACCCCTCTGCAAACACACATGTAGTTTTACTGTACCAAAAACAGCTCAAGCAGCAAATGGACTTGTTTCCAGCTATGGCTTTTTAATTAAGCACCTTCACATTTTCAACAGCATGAGCAGCTCATTGATTTTGTTTTAGTAATGGCTATTTAATAGAGCAGCTCCACATTTTCAACAGCATGAGCAGCTAATAGATTTTGTTTTAGGCAATGGCTTTTTAATAGAAGCCTGGTAGCACGTTCTCTGCAACTTGGTCAGGAGATTCAGATAAATAGAGTGGACATGCAAATGCTACACTATTTGGTGAGTTGTTATTGATGTTTCTTTTCAAAACGGCACTTGCACATTGCAACTGTAGCTTAGGATAATCCTTCCTAGTAAAATCAGCAGTTTTTCACATGAAATTCATTAGCGATTTAGGACTCGTGGCAAGACCATCAACGCTCCACGATGTGATACGCCATGTTTCCAAGCATGGAAAATACAAGCAAAACTATGGAAGTATATGACAATTAAATGGACCGCAAACACGGAATAGCACGCAATGAGATATTAGATTTTCTATTCCTAGAAAATATTCTATTCTATACCTACCTCTAGAGATTCCCTAAAAACCTTTCTATTCCGATGTCATACAGAGTAGAGTAATTATTCCAACCCACCTGCCAGGAGTGCCGATATCATCAGTATTGCTCTCCCCAGCGAGGGTATTATAGTGAGATATGATGAGCTCGTTTTGCGGGTGCCCGCCATCCACAACCACCACGCTGTTGTTAGCAGACGACTCAGTGCTCGTCAAGGAGTCGTGGGCGGCGGACGTGTGGTGGCCGATGGCGTCGTCCAAGAACTGCACGGCCTCTTCCGCAGCGCGAGAGAAGTTTTCATCCTATACGAAATAAATAATTGCGGGTCAAATAACTCCAGTCTCACGCACATATTTCTGACAGCTGTTATCTTATGATACTATGATGAACTTTATAAAGTAGGCGGAACTCTTTAAAAGAGTAAACATTTCATGTCCAAGGAAATGGCCTATGAATATCATTAAAAAGCACATTTAGTTGGCATCGTTTAAATTTTTTAAACCTTGATTCTCCATAACGGCATAACAGGAGACACATGAACAACACAAGGCACAAAGAACAAAAGCAAAAACCACGCAGATGGAACGAAGGTTTAAGAACCTCTAACAATGTTAGGGGTATTGATCCGTGTATTGGTGCACCAACGCAAGTAACTTATCAATGCACGCGAGTGACTGTTCTCTTTCTCCTCTTAATCTTGCTCTTGCACCTGTGTGTGTGATTGGTGTTGACTGCATTGGACTAAGGTAGTGATAGGAGCACAATACTCATCCTTGTATTTTTGCGCCACAGCCACAAGCTGCTAGCATAACCAACTAAGAACCATAAAGAATCCCAAAACTGACATAGAATTCTTACTTAATTTCCTTCGAGGACTTCAATTCAGTCAACAAAAAAGGAAAAACACCGAATAACTTTTTTTTTCATTCACAACACAATATTGTGCCTACTCACTTTCAAAATCAGAATTTGAGTGCAACACAAAAATCAACAAGATATCATCAACATGCCAGTCAACAAATAATGAAAAACTCCAAATGATTTCTTTAAATTCGTGAAGCAAATATGGAACCTCCTCACTTTCAAAATCAGAACATGAACCTAACACAAAAATCGGCAAGTGAGATACTTACTTTGAAACTTTTAACATCAAAACATGAAAAAACACAAACCTTGACACGTTCGTAAGATACTCTGAAACTTTAAGCATCGAAACATGAAAATATCACTAACATTGACATGAATGGATACTTTGAAACTTTCAACATCAAAACCTGAAAATAACACAAACCTTGACATGTAAAATACTTTGAAACTTTTACCATCAAAAGATGAACGTAACACAACAAGCAACACGTAAGCTACCAAGCTGACCTGCATAGGAGACCGGGGACTATCGACCGGCGTAGGCGGAGGGCTTTCGACCACTCCAGGACCTGGAAAGAAGGAATACGATGCAGTCCATGTATGGTCAGAATCTCTCGTGTCACAAAATGGCCTAAAAAAGAGATGTATGCTGTTCTTGACATTAGTCAGGCAATCGCCTCAAAATCTGTAATTTTATCAAAATCGGTAATTGCATCAAAGTCGGCTAATGCATCAAAGTCGGCTAATGCATCAAAGTCGGCTAATGCATCAAAGTCGGCTAATGCATCAAAGTCGGCTAATGCATCAAAGTCGGCTAATGCATCAAAGTCGGCTAATGCATCAAAGTCGGCTAACGCATCAAAGGCGGCTAATGCATCAAAGGCGGCTAATGCATCAAAGGCGGCTATTGCATCAAAATCGGCTAATGCATCAAAATCGGCTAATGCATCAAAATCGGCTATTTTATGGAAATCGGTATTTGCATCAAAATCAGCAATTGTATCGAAATTGGCAATCGCATCAAAATTGGCAATCGCATCAAAATTGGCAATCGCATCAAAATCGGCTATTGCATCAAAATCGGCTATTGCATCAAAATCGGCTATTGCATCAAAATCGGCTATTGCATCAAAATCGGCTATTGCATCAAAATCAGCAATTGTATCGAAATTGGCATTTGCATCAAAACCGGCATTCGCATCGAAATCGGCAATTGTATCAAAATTGGTATTTGCATCAAAATCGGCATTCGCATTGAAATCGGCAACTGAATCGCAATCGGCAACTGTATCAAAATCTTCAATTGCTCCGAAACTAATTGGTAAGGTTAATGTCAATTAGTGTACAAGAGAAACACCAATTTGAAGTTCTCAATAAATCCAACGAAGTTATTGCTCATGAGAGCAATGTTAAAGAATGCCTTGTGAGAGTTCAAGCCCTCTGAAGATGAAAGAGCATGAAATTGAACATATCATCTGGAGAGATACTTTGAAACTTCTAGCAAGAGTTTCACTTCCCGTAGGAAGAAAACTTTTCACACAAATTATGCTTCTAACAATAGAATCAGCTATTGGTTATTAGAACAAAATAATCTCAGTACAAGATTGAGTCCCCAGAAAAACATTTTGTTCCCTATACTATGCAAACACTAGCAGCACCTTCACCAATGGTTCTTCAATAATCTTTCCAATAGAAGAAACAATAGTTTCTTTAATAATCCTTACAATAGAAGAAACAGTAGTTTCTTTGATAATCTTTAAAATAGAAGAAACAGTAGTTTCTTTGATAATCTTTAAAATAGAAGAAACAGTAGTTTCTTTGATAATCTTTACAGTAGAAGAAACAGTAGTTTCTTTAAAAATAAGAAAATAGATATCCAAATAGAAATTACGGTAATCTAAATTGAACAAAAATCAGCTAGATTACGTTAGAAGCAACAATTAGAAGTTTGCTACATATGCATATAAATCAGTAGAAAATTGAATAATTTTCTGCAACTATAATGCTACTCAATCTCAACCTATTAGGTACCATTGTCATTCCTGAAGAACGTTAGGAGTAATCCATAGCACTTTACTATACTTAAAAGGTTTTCTTGGAGAGATTGCTCTCTATTGCATACTATGAGACATTTTCCGTCATGTTATCGTCATGTTTGTTCAAAAAAATACCCTGCTTCTTATACGGCTAACTACAACGTTGCTAGCCCTAACTCAGATTAAAATATATTACTCCTCTGTTCAACACGTTTCCTGCGTTTGGTAAACCTGAAGTTCACTATTCAATTCAAATTTAAAATCAACTGTAGTAAGTAATTTTAAAAATAGCACACATTAACTGGATCGTGCCTTCATTTAGCTTTCACCAAGTTAGGAGCATTATGAAAATCCACTTAGTGACCCCCAGTGGGTTCTTCAACAGGAAATGTGTCAAACACATTTTTCACACAATATTCAAATGAAAATGTTATCATTGAGAAATAACCTAATTTAAAATAAGCTAAGACGACGATGTCCACATACTTCACCCATTAACTACAAGCCCGACCAATATACCTTAACGGTATAATAATTGGAGGGTAAAAATGCAGAGTGTCCTAACCCACAAAACACAGAATTTTAGGACACTCAAGTCAGAGGGGTGGTGTTCATTGCAGGGTTGCCAAGCTGTCTTTTCCTAGCCAAGTTACTAACTAGGAATTGAACTAGGAACTAGGCCACTCTGCCTGAAAGACATCTACGCCGCTATGAGGTGAAATTATCACTTAATCCACTCTCCAGTTTTGACCTCTGATTTGTGGGTTAGGACACTCTGCATATTTGTCCTCCAATTGGAACATACTCCCAAAAGAATGCAACAACAAATGAGGACAATTGATAACAAAAGCTGAAATTATTTCTAGCCACATGACTCTATCTTGTATAAAAGCAGTGTTGTACAATTCATCACAATAAATGCTCTTAAGAAATGAGTGCTTACCCAAAATAATCAAGTGCAAGAGAAATCATTAAGTTTAGCCATAATGATTACGCTTTGTTAAAAAAATTAATTTAAAACATAATTTAGTCAAGAAAAATTGTTGAGCTCTGCAGACAATCCCACACAGACTCGTGTACTCATTAAAAACACGAAAAATTATTCGAGTTTAGTGATTAAATTAGAAATGTGCACCACACTGATTTAGGCTGAGCCAAGGTATGTGCGTTTACTTGAGGTGAGACACATGTACATGGGGGAAGCACGCAATAAAACCCATATAAGCAGGGTATTTTAAGAACTTGAATTACGCTGCAGTAGATGGGACATGAATTCTTAAAATGCAGTATCAAAGTGAGGTACTTGAGAACTTGAGTAACACCACAGTAAATGTAAGTGCAGATCTCAACTTAACCCTTTCGGTACTGATGGCTACTCCAGTGCCAAGATTGCTAGTTCTTCCAGTTTAGGGCATCTAACCTAGTTTTAAAGTCATTTAATTAGTGAGGGAATATTTTTGGAGTAAATAACAAAATTAGGGAAATTCCAAGCATTCATGAAACTAGTTTTTAGACATTCCAGAGGCCTGCACCCGTGCATTACCATTGGCTACCTCTAAGTTCATACTACAGGGTTCGCGCAACATTTTCAATAACCTTTCTACATAACTTGAGAAATTTTTTCTGAACATCGTTTATTTTTGATAAGTTCAGGCAAAAACTTATGAATAATTTCTCCGTAAATTCAATAACTTTATCGTCAATATCAAAAATTTCTGTCGCCAAGCATAGGGCATCAAAGATTAAAAAAAATTAAATTAAAATGAAGAAGTAATCACTTTCTCAAGCTAAAAGCACCCACACGAGGACAATTTCTGGCAATTATGGGTTAGGACAAACTTTTCCCATGGAAATTTTTCCCTAAACCATTTAAATTGCCATACCGAAAGGATTAATTGAATCTACTGCCAGCACTGGGCAATCACTAACCCAAATTCGGTCAGTTGACCTATAGAAAAAGGATTACCAGTCTAAAAACGTTTGGAATTATATCGCAGACTCATCAAGGATCAAATTTGATGAAGGATCAAATGAAGTGATCAAATGAATTACTGATGAAGGATCAAATTTGATGAAGGATCAAATGGAGTGATCAAATGAATTACTGATGAAGGATCAAATTTGATGAATGATCAAATGGAGTGACCAAATGAATTACTGATGAAAGATCAAATGAATTACTGATGAAGGATCAAATTTGCGATACCTTCAGCGCCTCTCAATGAACTCAGTAAGGTTAAGCTCTGATTCAAGTTCGTGTCTGCCAATACTTCGGTTCCGCACCTAAACGTTCCGGTTTTCATCAAAAGTTGTTTCATAAATTTTATACTACGATTTTGATATTAAACGAGAATTTCAGTGCCAGAATCAAGAAATTTTTAATATTATTGAGTGTCCATATTCATGGATAATTTCAGTCCCAGAACCAACAAGTTCTTGAATATCTTAATGAAATGTCAGCGTTTATCAAGAATTTATATCTCAAAATTAGCTAGTTTTCATAGAGTTAGCATTGGGTTCCAGATCGACCAACATTCGTGTTGACAGCCTAGATATCGGTTGAAAGGGTCAGTTGATGGTGAAATATCAGATGAGACAGATAGGTGCATGCATTGATGACAACTCTTTGAACTGGTCTCTTTAGACAAGTCACAACGAATTATAAATTGGTATTTTGAAAATAAGTTTTATTACGAAGCTTCCAGAATACATCATGAAAGCGTAAATATTGAGTGTGAATTCAGTAACTATTCTCTGATGCAAAATGAGATTTTTCATTTCTGAATTTAACTGGTAATCTTTTTTCCAAGGGTGATTGATCTAAGTAAAACTGTTATTCAACTGATAACATTTTATGTTCTGCAACCTCCATATTGACTAAAACGTACGTAAAAATTATCAAAGAACTAATATTCCATGGCAACATCACGTAAGACCGAAAATGACCTTCCACCTTCACACTGGTTATTCTGATGAATGCTTCTCATATCAAAGATGTTGAAATGTGATGAAATACCCTCAAGATTTATTTAGGTGCAAATCTCAGAGTGTACTATAAAATGAGCATCACGCACTTTCATTTCACTATCGTGAGGCAGATACGCGAACTGTAGCGTGAGTCAAGGGGGACCCAATCGTCGACCCCCTGCTTGCTTGCAGCAGAATAAGATCTGGTGCTACATCGTCAAACAATTTATGCCGTCGTAGCGGTGCAGCTTGAAGCGCAAGTACATCTAAGTTGTCTTGGACACGCTACGTGGCGTTTTTTTGGGCAAAAACCCCAGGTTGGATTTCCTTTCAAAACAAATTTGACCAACGTGTATCTGACAAACTTGTAAGCTGCAGAGTGGTCAAAATTTATTCAGAAAAAGACCAAACGTGAGGGGGATTTGGCCACTGAAAACAACACGTAGCCAAGACACGAGAACTTGCCCAACCAGCCGTACCGCCTGCAACGACGTAAATTGTTGGAAAACTCTGCTTCTGTTTGCCGGAAGTTTTCATACCTGAGAAGGTGACAAGTGAAGTGGGTGTAGGGGTGGAGGCAGTGGGTGAGGGCGAAGATGGAGTGGGCGTGGGAGTGCGGACAATCACAGTCCCCTCGCTGCCAATTGAAGCTATGATTTGAGCTGGAGGGTCAACCTGGTAATCAGATGGTTGCTGAACTGCTCCTGCTATTCCTGGTCCTGGCTGAGGTGATACTGCAGCTGCTGTTATTTCTGGTGCTGGCCGAAGTGATACTGCAGCTGTTGTTATTTCTGGTGCTGGCAGTTGAGGTGGTATTGCAGCAACAGCTGCTATTTCTGGGGCCGGTTGAGGAGATAGCGCTATGGCTGTTGGATGTACCATTGGGAAAGAGTCTGGTGATGATGAGATTAAAGGTCCGGTTAGAGGAGCATCTAGCTCATCAGGTAGTCTTTGACGAGCCTCTGCACTCTTTCTGCTGACCGGCATCACTACGGAAGGCTTGTCAGGCTCATCCACAAGCACTTGATCGATCGAAGATAAGGACTCTTCCAGCGCATCGTCAATGTAACCACACATGTCGACCTCAGAAGAAATTTCCCCAGGAACAAAGTTTGTGGTCACTATGTCGCTCACACTTACAGCAGGTACAGGATCTCCTATTGACACAACAGTAGTTGATGCTTGGAACGAATCACCGTGAGGACCATCATTAGAAGTTAGGCTACCAGAGCGAGTGATTTGAGTCTTTGAAGTAGAATCTATCACAGAAGCTTGTGGTTGCGGTGCAACAATAGGCATCAAGTCGTCCTCCTTTTCTTCAATGAGAAGTTTCTCTTCAGGCAAAGATGCACTCGTTTTATCAAGAATGTAGTTATCTCCCAGAGTCGTGACACTAACCATCGACGTTTCAGGAGTGACTATAGAAGTGTCCACTACAGCACCAGCAACAGGAGCCACACATACAGAATCAGACGTCACAGAAAGCGGAAGCGCCACACTTTGTGAAGAAGAAGAAGTGTCAGGAAGACCTTCTGGAACAGTCACGCTCACACCACTACTGGACACAACAGGGGGAGGAGAAATGGTGGAAGAATTAGATTCAGGGACATTACTGCTGAGCACTACACCGCTAAACACAGAGACAGCGGTGGTAGCAATAGACTGTACAGCAGAGCTCGGCGAAGTGGTCTCAATGGCAGAGATGCCGCTAATCGAGGGTACGTCAGAAGCGGGAACGGAATCAGTGACTACAAGGTTGTCTTCCTTACCAGGCAGTTGCGTGGCAGAGGACGGTTTGTCAGCGGCTGGCAAAATGGTGACGGATGATGAAGTGACTGTAGCTATGTAAGCAGCGGGGGATGGCACAGAAGCTGGAGAGGTGGAGTGAACAGAAGACGGTTCAACGGTAGAAGAAGGTGGTAATACAGTGGAAGAAATAGGAGCACAAACAGAAGTTCCTGATACAGCATTGGAAGAGGATACAGAAGATGAAGAAACAGATGGAGCTACAGGTGATACAACAGAA
Source organism: Morinoia aosen (assembly GCA_030386875.1). Lineage (NCBI taxonomy): Eukaryota > Metazoa > Arthropoda > Malacostraca > Amphipoda > Talitridae > Morinoia > Morinoia aosen. The sequence continues at coordinate 7,861,927 of CM059559.1, read as the reverse complement.
GCAACTGGAACAGATGAGACAGAAGCAGAAGTGTCTGTTACACTTGATGGACTGGTAACAGAAGGAGCTACTGACGCAGCGGGAACAGGAGGAGGAATAGATGAAGTGGATTTAACTGGAGAAGTGGTTGAGTCAGTAGATGAAATTGAGGTAGCGGCAACAACAGTGGAAGGAACGGAGGAAGGTACAGTAGAACCAGCAGAAGATACTGTTGATGAGGTGGAGGTGATCTGAGTGGATGATGATACAGATGTGGTGGCTGGGAATGTACTGGGAACAGAGACAGGCGTGGAAGGAGTGGAGGGTGCTGGGCCTTTCTTGGGGGCCGGAGCCACTGGAGGTGGTGGAGCTGGGCCTTTTGCAGCCCGTCTCTCCATCACACCAGTCGGTGTCACCTGCGACCAAACGCAACGTCAGTTGAGAAAATAAAACCGTATCCACTCTACACCCAAACGCTGCATCAATACAGAACCGCATTATCACTGCAACTACACTCATCGTCAATTAAGGTTATAAAACTGTATCCACTCTACACCCAAAGGCTGCATCAACTGAACACAGAACCACATTATCACTGCAACTACACTCATTGTCAATTAAGGATATAAAACTGTATTCACTCTAAACCCGAATGCTGTACCAATTGAACATGGAACCGTGTCATCACTGCAACCAAACACAGCATCAGTTGAGGAGCACGAGGCAGTATTTATTAGCAACATCAAGCATTATGATTTATTATTGAAGTCTATTCAGAGGAGAACGCTCTACTGGCTGGCTACTCTTTAAGTAGCTAGCAAAACTGATTTTGTGCCGTTTTACGGAGCAAGAATGAGTCATGTACGAATCAGGGTTCTACCACAGAAGACACTGTGTATAAGGCTGTATAGCTTAAGAACATGGCAGTCTTATGAAAACTCATCCGTTTAGATTTTTTTCCTCAACTAATAGGTCTGTGCAACTGTTTGGGCCTACTGTAATGAACCAAACTGAAAAAAAAGTAAAAACACCAAACCATAGTTTATAATCATATTCCTTCTAATCAACTTTTCATATAGATCCAGGAAATTAACACCATGCAAGAAAACAAAAAATCACAAAACGCATACTAGTATTGCTATTTTTATCATCATCAAAGTCCACAGGAATCACACGCGAGGTTCCACACGAGGGTACGGATGAAAAAAGAAGCCTGAAGTAACTTTTAGAAAAAAAGCACTCAGAAGAGACCTCACACCCCCAGTTTTGGTGGCTGAATATGTTACAAGAAGCTCCCAGCTTTGAAGCACACCACCTCCCAAGCGGATAATTAAGTACAAAGTACCAGCATTTCAACACCCTTATTTGAAGGAACAAAAAGTGTTTGTGTCTCCGATACGCTCAAAATCTTGAATGAATATCCAATTCATTCAAGCACAGCTTGAATAATTTAAATATTATTCAAATAATTCTGGACAATTGAAAACAAATCATAAAGATGAGTAGTCAAGAGTCCACCATTGTGAAAAAATTCAACTCCTACTTTCTCATGGGCATTAGAAGGAGCATTTCTTAATATATCCCATACTGCCATGTACAGGACACTAGACCATACAGCTGGTGTGTATAGCTAAGTGCTCTCGTCTTGGCTACAGAAATGAATTTGTCCTGTATGCACCCATGTTAAAATAAACAGTACAGCAATAATAGTTATTACCTTCGTAATCACTAACGTGAGAATACTGTTATTACCCGTCAATACTAAAATAATCACTAACACAAGTAGGTGTAAGAGACGGCACGATGCACTAAGCCCCAGACTACCAATATAATCATTAAAGTACGAATGTTATAAACGGCATAACGCATGAAGCCTATTACAGCCAACACAATCATCAACATAAAAGAGAGTGTTATAGACGGTATACCACACATAACCCATTACATACTACCAATACAACCAGTAACGCGAGAGCTTTATAGGCGGTATGACACACATAGCCCATTCCTACCAACACTGTATGATAATTAACGCAAACGTGAGTGTTGTAGATGGTATACCACACATAGACCATTCCTACCAACACTGTATGATAATTAATGCAAGCGTGAGTGTTGTAGATGGTATCATTCCTACCAACATAACTGTAGCAAGTTACAGGCGGTATGGCACACCAAGCCTATCACTCCCACAATAACCATCAACCAAGGATCCAAGTGAACTGTCCCAGCATAGCAGAGAAACCAGCAACGCACGCACCTCCTTGTGCTGCCTGGAGCCCGGCAGGTCAGCACTGGAGACGGATATGTCCTGGCTGGCACTCGACTGATCCACTGACTCCAGACTAAGGCGGGACGCTCGCTAGAATGCAGGCAAACGCGGCACTCAACAAACACGGCTTTGTACAAGGCTCAGTAGAGGAAACAAGGTAAAGCTATTTCTATGGAGGAAAATACAGCTATTGTTTGGCTAGCCAAAAGAACGGCTTTATTTCAAACAAACATTATGACGTCACCATTGCGACATGTCATTAGGCCAATAGTACTGCCAGATTTGGGGCTAGCAGTGTTGTCAGATGCATTTTAGGTGCTGCTATTGGTTTGTTCCCATGACGTCATCGTTGCCACATGGTCGAAAAAAATACTGGTTTGCCCCTACCTTGTTTCTTCTACCTTGGTACAAGGTGGCCACAAAAACTGGAACTCGGGTCCAGTATCTCTCTCTCTCTCTCTCTCTCTCTCTAATTCACTTCACTTCTCATTCCAGTTAATGGGAAGAACGTTATTTATTAAGGAGCTACTGTCATTTAATTTTTGTGTTCAAGTTTTTGTGGTCCTTGAGAGCAAGTTTTTTCTCATGCAGAATAAACCGGAGCAGGAAGAAGATACTGCCGTACAATGATTATTTATTAGTAGGCGATTAGTGTACTCCTGTCATAGAAAATCAGGAAACCCCTTTCAAATTAGAGCTATACCATACTTTTTTAATGTTACCAATGAATCAATTAAACGTAAGCATTCAAATTTTTCACTTCTTCATTCTTGGGATGAGGTATTTTTTGGATGAACCTTACTCAACATAATTTGCAATTTGAAAAAAAAATTCCAGTTATTGTGGAGGGTTCCGGTATACAGTTCAAAGAATGGGAGTATTGACAGACACACGAACCAAGCAAGCAACTAACAGCATATTATGTTTTATTTAGGGGGGTCACAAATGAGGGTAACTCGTAGGATGCAAAAATTATGGGCACATTTTTTGCTGTATTTCATTACGCAAGAATGCACTCTCTGCCTTCTGAAGTCTCACAGTACGGTAAGGGCTAGTGCAGGATTTAACTTAACATCAAAATCAGAATTGTATTTCAAACGTCACCAGACAGCAAAAACTCAATTGAACACATATTCATTCCCAAGTATGTGCTCGGTGAATTTTTGAGCAAAAGAATGAAAAACGACCATCATAACTTATCCCTATTGGCTTTTTCAACTGTTGAGGATAGCACTGTCTAGTGTGGGAAGTCTAAAAAAAACATTTACGCTTCTAAGATCTGAAGTTCTAAAATCAAAACCTTCACTTATTAATTGAGTTTAAGTTAAAATTACTAATAACAATTATTAACATTAATAATTATTAGTGATTCAGTTATTAATTCACTTCAGTAACAAGAGGAACTCTCAATGAAAACAGTGCGAGGGGAGATGCGGAACTGATAAGCTGGGTACTTGCGGTATTTTTGCTGCTATATTTAATGACATAACTCGAAAAACTTCCAATTGCGTACAAAAATAAGCACAGGGCAATAAACACTCAGTACGCACCATGGTAGATACTCTTTCAAGCCACAGTAGGAATGACTAATTCCATAGGGAATACTCAAAGCTTATAGAAATCCACCATAGAAATCAAGAAATTCAAGTCTTTCTCCACATCGCCCACCTAAATGTTTGTAGAGAAAACACCAAGTAGCTATTCCAAGAATATGACAGAAACAACAGAACTAGCAGGATCTTCCTCCATCTCTTTCAGCAAAACTATTTTACAACAATCAAATTATGAAAAAGAAGGATCAAGCCCCGCACCCCTCAGTATGAATACCTGTCAAGATTACGCTTGAGCAGCTACGACAAGCGTGTATGGTACAAAAACGCTCACGAGGTCTTTCTCGAAAGCCTTCAATAAAGCTATTTGTAGAGGAAACATTCAATAACTACAACTACAAGAAAAGGGCATAGGATCTTCTCCCGCATTCCCAAGCAAAATTCTGAAGCGGTAACTTCAATAAAGCTATCTGTCAAGGAAGCATTCAATGACTACAAGAAAAAGCATAAGGTTTTCTCCCGCATTCCCAAGCGTTATTCTGTAGAGGTAACTTCAATAAAGCTATTTTTAGAGGAAACAGTCATTAACTATAACTGCAAAAAAAACATAGGACCTTCTCTGGCATCTCCAAGCGTAATTCAGTAGCAGTAACGTTTAATCAGCTCTTTATATTGTAACAAAAAACTCACAGGGTCTTCCTCGACATCCTCCTCGACCACTTCTGCCTGGTACTCGATGAGCAGAGCTACAATGTGCTTGGCATTCTGAGGGCTGCTCACGAAGGGATGGCTCAGGAGCTGCTGTGCGTCAGGCCTGTCCTCAGGGTTCTTCACCAGACACGCTGCTATGAAGTCGTTGAACTCTTTCGAGAACCTGCATCACAGCAAGCAGATTAGATGTTAGTTCAAGTAATAGTAATAACATCAATTTGCTAGCGCTTCAGTGCCTGCACTATATCGCGCCAAAGGTCTCACAATTCAGGTTGTCTCCACGTCTCAAATTTCAAAGTCTCACCGCCACAAACATCGTAACGCAAGTCACATTTACTATTAAACAAACAAAGACGCGATAGCCACGCGCGTGATCCGAACAACGCTTGATTTCATTGGTGGCAGCAGCAGCAGCAGCAGCAGCAGCAGCAGCAGCAGCAGCAGTAATGAAAGAGCTGCTAGTTCAATACCATACTCCTCATGCGTAGGGTTCAATCAGTTCATATAATCATCTTAAGGTACATGCACAGTTTGCACATTGAGCAGCATGTTAGTTCAAGCCTTCCTAACCGCAACAAAGGCATTCCAAGAGAAATGAGGAAGACACCATTTAATACATTTGGTAAGGGAATGCAGAATCTACGCACAAGGTGTATAGAAATAATGAGTTTAGAAGGAAGTTCATGAAACAAGATGAAAGTTGAAGAAGGAAGAGGTAGGTGCTGAAAACAGGACAGCACTGAACTGAAAAAAAATTGTCCTTAAAATAACAAAAAACTTTCATTTCAACAAAAAGAAGACCTTAACCGTTTGCTGGCGGCCTCACACATTTACCCCCTGGAAGTGCAAATTCCCATAGATATAATAGTTGTTTCTCCCTGAGGCGATACAGTAAGCAGTGTGAAGCACAACACGAGGTAGTAAGCTTGAGTTACACAAGGAATTCCAAACATGTTAGTTTAGTGATGTGTGGTATTATATTTTAAGTATATACATCTCATGTAAAATTTCAAGTAAGTTATTAGAGTTTTTACTCTTGCGTTATCATGTGAATGTGATATGAGAGCTAAAAGAACACACAACACACCTGGAGCTTTACTATCTCATGAATGACTTGGTTACAGAATCCCTTATGAACAAAAAATCGAAAATAATACAATTCTTAACATTAAAACTTTTGAATGTAAATCAGAACGGGCTCTGTAATCAGAACGGGCGTTCAGGCATCTGTCTTGTTGCATTTCACAAGGGGTAATGATAAAAAATTCAAACTTTAATTTTAGAATACACATGAATAAGAGCAAAAAATTGTGTTATTACAGTAACTATTGCGACGGTCGTGATAGAGGCATGGCGGGAATGACAACAAAGATGATTACTACAAATGGGAAGTATTATTTTCCAACTAGGTGTTTTATTACACTCGCAATTGAGAGGTTCATTATAACGTGGATGATATTGATGCAATGACAATACAGCTAGTTGTTCCAAATGAGAATTAACATTCATCATTTCCCAACTTTACCATCACCTTCTTATGAGAATAGAGAATTAGCATTTATCATTTCCCACCTTTATCACCACCTGAATATCAAAGAGAGAATTTGCATTTATCACTTCCCGATTTAACCATCACCTCCATACGGGAACGGAGGATTAGCATCCATCATTTCCCAACTTTACCACCACCTCCAGTTGAAAATTAAAATTAGAATTTATTACTTCCCAACTTTATCACCACCTGTGTATGAGAATAGAGCAATAGAATTAATCATTTCCCGATATTACCACCACCTCAACACGAGAATTGGTCCCAATGTTGTACGCCATCAAGTAAGAAGTAGCCCCGAATTTATACATTAGAGTGAAATACCAGACGTGAGATATCCCATAATCAGGTAGCTGCCCCAGTCTCATGCTGTCCAACACTAGTCAACCACAACACCCCAGCACAGTGTAAGAAGAAATTCGTTTTGAAATTAGTAAGTTCTTCCTATATTACCTGTTCGCAATATTTGACACCTATGTTGTGTAAATGTGAGCATAGGTTATTCTTCCACATCTCTAATTTTTTTTCAAATGATCGATTTGTTAGGTTAGAGTTCAGAGATGCTTTTGCACCGTAAAATTAGAGATCTCTCTTAGCACTTCAAATTTGAAGGGAAGACTGGAAATCATTTCAAAAAGCAATTTTGTTCAAGAGATCTCACACTAGATCAAGCCCTGACCCAAGTTTACAGGAACTCGGAATTAAGTAGATTTGAGAACCTCACAACTAGCCAAACCTCAAGGATCATTTGAAGAAATAACAGCCATCTCGGTTCAAAATTCGCAGAAAATAGCAATAGATACTATCCATTGCCCAGTCTAACTTTTTCGCCGCCTGCATGCATGTTTTTCGCCGTCCAAGTAATTAAATCGCTCAGGCGCCGGAAAAGTTAGACAAGGTTATGTCGCATTACTTTGACTCCTGCAGAGAACAAATCCAAAACTTAATAAATCATTTGAGAGAAGACAGAAAAGGAGCAGCTCGACTCACTTGCTAGGGCATTCCAGCTTGGGAGGGTCAGCTTTCTGAATTTTCAGGAGTACTCTGAGTGGCGACACTTCGTGGTTCGGAGGGTCCATCTGGGCAAACTCAATGAGAGTGATACCCAGCGACCAGATGTCAGCCTGCACGTAACACAATGCTGTTAGAAACAGTCCTTAACACGCTTCTCGCGTTTCCGCAGTTGTTAATGGTTGGTTTGGTTACGTCGTAAGTAGTAGTACAGGGAAATCGACTTTACTGCTTGAATGCATGTTAATTCCTCTTATAAAATATGAGTTCGCAATTGCACAATATTTCACCTTGTATGATACAAGTTATTTAAATAAAAAAATGGTCCAGAAACGGTTGAAATGCCATTCATTTATACCTACACGTGAATGAGCAATTTACCTAGTGGTACACTTATGGGTCAATATGCAGAAAAATCTGAAAAAATTGATACAGGTAGTTTTATAGCAGAAGCTTAAAGCTCCGTTTCCACGCTTTGATGTTTTCACACTGGAAAGAGACAAGACCATGTAATATGTGTGTGAACAACATAAAATCTATTCACAAGGTGTGTTCCCCACACAAAATACTTTGTGTATAAAAACAGTAAGCTAGGAAAGAAAAGGAACAGAAGCCAGAGAAGAGACAGCAAAAAAAAAATATAAACTGAATGAATCAAAGTGGGCATGAAAAATAGAAGTCACGAAGGTGTACCTATAGCTGAGGTAACCTAATAATCTTTCCCCTAGGATCTTCCCTTTCACCTGAGGTAAATAAGGTGGTCATGGTCCATTACAAAACAAAAAACCTATTCTATTTCAACAAAAGGAAAGCCTTCCTAACTCTTAGCTCGGGACCTCACATAATCCCCCTAGGAGCGCTAATTCCTACAGCTACAATAGTCGTATTCCCCTGATGGGAGCAAAAAATCGAAATCAACACTTGGTGTGCGGTTTGAGTACTGATCACAAATAATAATTTAAGGAAGCATGCTAGGCAAGGCCAAGGAGACATACCTTATAATCATACTTGGAGTCAATGAACGTCTCGCACTTGATAACTTCCGGCGCCAGCCAGTACGGTGTGCCGATGAAGGTGCCTCGCTTATCCATTGTATTCTTGTTTTTCGCCGACACACCAAAGTCCGCTGCAAACAAAGGGCATTTTTGAGTGACGAGCAAGTCCTGAAACCATCTTTGCCTCTAATCAAGGGGGAAAGAGCATAACCACAACCCGTACGAATTTCAATTCATTTTATTTATTACCTTATTGATTATTTATTCTTAGCTTTACCTCCATTTGCACTCAGATATAGGATTCCTATGGGAAATTTCAGAGAAAACCAACTAAAAATACTGCAGCATAAAGGAAAATTTTTGGGCACTGAAAACAGATACGAATGAAGAATATGCACGGGTCATTGGCCACATTGTGATCAGTTTTTTTGCAGCTCGTCATTGCTGAGACTGAAAGCGCGGGCGTGAGAGCATGACGAGTCGAGCATGACTCAGCAAGGATAAAATAGAGGAAGCTTGTGCAGTTTGACCGGAGGTGCTGAAACGAGTCAACTTTTTGGTTAGGTAAAAATAAAGGTACAGATTAGATTAGATGTTAGTTTCAGCCTCCCTAACCGTAACAAAGACGTTTCAGAGGGAGGAAGGAGGAAGGAACCATTTTGTGTATGGACTTAAGGTAATGCAGAATCTATGCACATGGTGCATAGAAGTTCATAGAAGTTCAGTTGAGAAAGAAGTTCATGAAACAAGTTAAAAGTTGAAGAAGAAAGTAGTAGATGCTGAAAAACAGGATAGCAGTGAACTGAAAATAGATGGTCCTTAAGAAAATAAAAAAAAGTTAAAATAAGAATCCAACTGCATACCACCACAATCAGAAAGGACGTTTGTATCTTCTTTCAAGTCACAACCATAATTCGCTCATTAAGTTCTCGAAGCATAACTTATTATTTTAGAGGCCAATTGAAAAATAATAAAGTTATCTTTAGACATGTAACTAACAGGATATAAAAGTTTTTACAGAGGAAAATGCATAGACAAATAAATACATACATCTTCATTCAGTGAATATGTCTTTTAGAATCAATTCAAGATCTTTTAGAATTAAACAGAGCCATGATTTCCACTAATTAAGGCAATAACAACAAACGGTGCAGTGGTTACTAAACAACTGGAATCGAGGTTAGAAGCTTGGAGAATCATAATTTAAGTTCTCCATATCAATTTCTGACACAGCTTTCACCAGGTCATAAGTTAGTTCAAACCACCACCACCACCACAACGAAGGTATTGCCAAGATGTAAAGGATGGAAGCATCATTCAGTATGTAGTTAATAAAACAGAGAACTCATGCAGAAAGCCCCATCTCACACCAACTGAAAGTCAGTAAATTCTGCTACATTTGAACACACTGTGATTTACAGTACCTTCATCTTCGTGTTTATACAAAAGATCTTTTATGTGCAGCACTCGAGGTATTTTAATTAGGACCAATTGAAGTATTCTTTCACAAGCAAGAGGTTCATTAGCCATGTGAGTTCTACAGAATGAAACTCTTAAGCATGACTTGCATGATTTTGAAAATACGTAGTCACTTCCTCATTTAAAGAATACATTAATATTTTACTCATGGTTCATTTCGTAACACAAACGTCATTTTCCAACACAAGTCACTTTTTTTTGAAAACACACAAAATATTTCAAGTGATTTCTCTACGTGCCTATCGAAGACCGATCTAGAATAAAAATTTCAAGTAATTATCATTCTTGAGGCGCACCACATGTACTGAGAATATCAAATTTCCAACACCCCAACTCAAAGTTAGAGCCTCACAAGGACTCCAACTTCATTATTCTGAAGAAACCCAAGAGGTTAAAATTAACAGACATCTACAGATGTTTAATTTCTTTCTATCCTTGCATAGTTCTAAATACAAACATTGAATCATTCAACAAATGAGACGAAATAAACTAGTTTTCTGGTGTGCTTTGTGTAATTCTGATTACCTCTTCTGATGCTTCATTATAAATTTAACACATAACCAATGTACAAATAGATTTAACAACTCCATCAGAGTCACAAGAAATTATTCTGGTGTTGCAAAAAGAAGTAATGATTAAAACATAACACACTTGGTCGCTCTGGGATGATGAAAAAATAATACCTCAACATAACCAGGTGCAACAGCCTTGGTCCGATACCAAAGGAATCAATTTTTAGTTAGGTAACACAAGAATTCCCTTGCGCCACAATGCACAGAACCACAACAAAACATGACTTCCCTTGCGCCACAGAGCAAAAAAACTCAATAAAACATGATTTATCTTGCACCATAAAGCAAAAAAACCTCAACAAAACATGACTTCCCTTGTGCCACAAAGCGAAAAAACCACAACAAAACACTCCTCTGGCGCCATGAGCTAAAAAAAAAAACACAACTCACCCAGTTTAACGCCTCCATCTGTGGTGAGGAGTACGTTCCCAGCTTTGATGTCTCTGTGGATTACCTGCAAAAGCAATTTAGGTAGTTCACAGAAAAAACTACACAGAAATTTAATGAAAAAGGCTCTTTAATACAGAATTATATAATCTCAGATAAGGCTTCAATATACAACATGAGCAAGTTTGGTGTTTGTAAAAAAATTTCTGGAAGCGAGTCAAATTTTGTTCATAATCAGCAAACAAGTCGAATAAAAGACATATCTGCCCATGTAGTGCAACGTGCAATACTTACACTGCCGATATATAAATATCCCTCCTACACAAAAACCTCCTTGCATCTCTACTTGGAGTGAGAGTAACATTTGCAATAGATTTTGTATCCAAATAGTCCTCTGGATTAACAAAGGGCTTGAACTATAACCAATACTTAACTGATCTTTAATTTACATGACCTTGGAATGCATATAACCGTAACGTTATGTTGATTCCAATAAACATCAATACATATTATATATTGAAGTTCACCAATGTAGACAGCTCACCTTGTGATTGTGAACATAATCAAGAGCTTTGAGGAGGTGGTGAGTGATGTAAGCAATCTGTTCCTCTGCCAAGGGACGGTCTAGGTCAACCTGTAAACACAAATACATGCTTCTATATTCTGCTGAAGACATCAAAAATGAGAATAAGCAATCTGTTCCTCTACCAAGGGACAGTCTAGGTCAGTGGTTCTTAACCCCTGGGTCGCGACCCAAAGTTGGGTCGCCGAGCCATTTCATTGGGTCGCTAAGGGTTTGTGTAACATGAATGTAAAACCTCTGATGTAGCATCAAAAGACTATAATTTTGATGAATAAACGATAATTTTTGAGCAGTTGTTACAACCCAGACTCTCGGAAAATGTAGTGCATTCCGATTTTAACATGGTATTCAGTGTTGCGTATCTAATGTTATTTGTGGAGACGTTTCTTAGTAACAAGTTCTTCAAGAAAGCATGCTTCAACTACATTTAGAAAGCAAACATGGTGGATTGGCCAACAAGGGCCGCAGCTTGTTTGAAAGAATAAAACATCAACTGAAAAGGCAGCGACTGGATGTTACTATGAACCAAGCAGTTATCGGCATGTCACAAGTTAGAATTGCTTCATTTTTGGTCTGCTGCAAAATTGCATGAGCAAAAAATCCCCACACGATAAGTGCGGAACTGACTAAACCTGCTGCTTTGGACTTGGTACGAACAACAATTGGAAATGAGTTAGTTAAAAAATTGAACATGATCCTCTTTCAATGAGACAGCTAAAAAATAACTAAGATTATGTCTTGCGATATTAAAACACAGGTGTTGGAAGCTACGAAAGAAAGTGGACAGGTCAGGGCTCCGGTTAGACGAGTCAACTGATTTGAGTGTTGATGCCCAACTTGTGACTTATGTATGTTATCAAGGTCAACATGATATGGAAGAAGAGTTTTTGTTGTACTGACTACAGGAAACCGCAACAATAGGAGAGGATTTTTTTCAAAATAGTGAATTCTTCCTTCATAGAAGAATGACTTAACTAGAAACAGTCTTGTATAGTTTGTTGTGATGGTACACTAGCAATGTTAGGAGATCAAACCTGTTTTACAGATTGAGTTAAGCAGGAAAATCTTTCTGTTGTGATTGCTCACTGCCTTCTTCACCAAAATCATGCTGCTCAGAAGTTATCAAAAGAGTTGCAGAATGTGATGCAGGAAGTAATTCAAATAGTTAATTTCATCAAAGCTAGGGCTCTCATCTCCAGGTTATTTTCTCAAATGTCTTTTGATTTCGATTCTAAATATTTGCACCTGCTGTACCTCTCTAAAGTTAGGTGGCTGTCACGAGAAAAGGTTCTTCAACGATTGCTTGAATTACGCATCGAAATAGAGATGTTTCTGGCTGAAGAGAAACATAAACTTACAGACAAATTTCAGATTCTAATTGGCTGATGCAAGTAGCATTCCTTGCAGATATATTTGCTGAGATTATTTCCCTGAATATATCGATGCTAGGTTGCGATCAGACATTGATTGGGCTCTCTGAAAAATTATCATCAGTTTATTAGTTTATTAGTTAGTTTAAGCCTCCCTATCCTCAACAAATGAGATGTAAAGAGAGGAAGGAAGAAGGCACCATTTAGTATGGAGCTAAGGGAACGTGGAATCTATGCAGAAAGGGCACAGAAACAGAAAGCTAAGAAAGAAGTTCATGAAACAAGAAAAAGTTGAAGAAGAAAGTAGTAGGCGGTGAAAAACAGGACAGCAGTGAACCGAAAAAAGATGGTCCGTAACACAACAAAAACCTATTCTATTTTAACAAAAAGAAAGCCTACCTAACCTTTAGCTCGGGCCCTCACATTGTCCCCCTGGGAGCGCTAATTCCCATAGATACAATAGTTGTATCCCCCTGAGGGGGAAAAATTATCATCATTCAATGCAAAACTAAAGTTGTGGATCAATGAGCTAAAAGCAAGAAAAACAGCATCATTTCCATCGCTAAATGTACCCCTGGAAATAACGATTATTCTCTCACTGAAGTCTAGGACATTATTGATCAACCCAAGTCCAAACTAATCACTGAGTTTGCCCATATATTCCAGAAAAACATAAATACGGTTGGATAAGAAAACCATTCAACATTGCTGCTGAAGAATTACCCGAGGATATTTCAAATATCATCAGCTTACAGGAGCAGCTTTGTGAAATTCTAAATGATGAAACATTTCATTAAAATTTTAACAAGTAACTTGAGTCACTGGACTCATATTGGATAAAAGTGTGCAAAGAAAAACCAATTCTTGGAGGTGAAGCCATGAAAGCCTTACTCCCCTTTGCGACTACATATTTGTGTGACGCAGGCTTTTCTGCCTTAATAGTCATTGAAAACGAAGTGCAGAAGCCGCTCACAACTCGAGGATGACCTAAGATTCAGTCTAAAAACAAAATCACCCAGATTTGAGGAGCTGACCAACACAATTCAGGGTCAAGGTTCTCACTGATTACGGCAGTGGAAACATAACACGTGTTTATTTGTAAGTCTAATTTTTTGGAAGGATGTATCACAGTAATTTTTTCTTTGTTTATATTTAGAAAGCATCAAGGTCAAATATACCTAATTTGTGTGCAAAATAATTGAAAATATATGTTTGTAGATTTTTCAAGACGTCATTATGCTGCTTATTTTGATAAACACGACAGCAATTATTTTTATTTCTGGAGTGTAAACCTATAGTATCCTGTTTTCAAAAGAATAATCATACTATGAACGATTTTTTTTATTGATATGGAGGTTTGGGTCGCGGCAGTTTTTTGGGACAGATTTTGGGTCACTGCCAAAAAAGGTTAGGAACCACTGGTCTAGCTCAACCTGTAAACACAAACACATGCTTCTATATTCTGCTGAAGACATCAAAAATGAGAATAAGCAATCTGTTCCTCTACCAAGGGACTGTCTAGGTCAACCTGTAAACACAAACACATGCTTCTATATTCTGCTGAAGACATCAAAAATTTGAATACTTTATAAATAATAAAATCTAAATAGCTAAAAATAACAAAAATAAATAGAACACACAATAGTTCACAATTACAACAAATGTTGGTGAGAAAATAGTCTTCAGAGTTTACGATTCCTAACAAATGACTCCTCTTGGCTACTTGATCCGAAAAAAATTCTCAGTACATACTTTGTGTGAATTTAGTGTCATTACTTGTTCTCTCATTATTACTGAAGATTGAGAAATTTCCATTTTTGAGTAGCTAAATATTTATTACATCAGTACAGCATTTGGCCAACAACTGCATAAATTTCAAAAGGACCAAACAAAAATTACAATTTTTTCTATTAGTAATATTGAACACACCTAACACTTCCCCACTTATAATTTAAGATCCAACCAAACTTCCCCAATAAAAAGCATAAATGGGCCTCTTCAACCTCCAAATTGCTGCATGATTTAATAAATACACAGTAATTACCCATGATCCTATCAACAGCACCACCATCACAAAATTCAAGATAACAAATTTGCCATACAAAAGTAATTCCACAGTTACTAACCATGATACTATCAACAGCACCACCATCACAAAATTCAAGGTACATCCAGAGGCAACCATCCCAGTGGTAGGCTTCTAGAAGACGAACTATGTTGGGATGTTGACACTCGGCCAGGATGTCAATCTCGACCATAAAATTGTCCAAGTCTTCATCCTCTTCTAGGATGACTTTCTTCAGGGCAGCTAAGGTGCCATTACTGATATTTTCAGCCTGGAAAAATGAAAATATTTTATAAATATCAAAATCTAAAAGCTTATAAATAACAAAAGTGAATAATTTGACTATTTAAATAATCATAGAGATCACAAAAAAAAACATGATAGATAAATTCATTTCTATGAGTCAAAAATGAAGCATGAATATTTCAATCAGACAAATATACAGGCATTGACAAATATGACATACAAATCAAACAAGTTTGACGAGTTTGAATATTAGTTAAGACCCTTACCTTATAAACTTTTCCATAAGCACCATCACCTATTTCTCCTCTTATAGTCCAGACTTCTTCAGGATTCTGTAGCCGCACATTATGGTACACTTTCTTCCTCTTCACAGAAGAGGAGCTCTTGAAAATGTCCTTTACTTTGGAGAACAGCGGCATCTTTGTGGTATCATTTACAGCCTCAATAGAGGCCACCTCAATTACTTCACAAATCTACAGGATTGGGTGACAACAAACTGCTTGAACAAAACACAACTGCATCATGGGAAGGAGAACTAGAGGCACTAAAGAGAACAGTTTTCTACGGGATAAATGAAAAACTGAAAGAAAGACCATACAAAATTATACAAATAATGAAAAAAAACACCTTAACCTATCTATATATTAATATGCATGTACTTATCTAAATTCATTCCAACTTTTTTGCTATGAGTAGCTTCAAATAATACCATGTAAAAATCATAATTTCATCATTCCATAATAAGAAAACAATTCCCACCATTAAAAAAAATCCATATCATAGGCACGATAACTAGACATGCATAGCCCCATGCATTTGCCCTCAGTGTTTTATATGAATACCATGAAATGAACAGTTCAATTTTAGAGTAGCTCACTAGGGTTCAATTTTTGATGGTTGCATATCATAGCAATGCACCTGGAAGACCAGGCCTTTTCAGGAGTCTTGTCATTACCAAATCTTCTGTCATATGATTAATAAAAAATATATATATATGTATGGATATATTAGGAAAAGATATACTGGCTGAAGATGCATTTAGATTTTGAAGGCTGCTTCCAGGCTCTTGCAGGTTGCCATCAAAGCCTTGCAGGCTGCCGCCCCAGCCTCGCAGGCTGCCGCCCCAGCCTCGCAGGCTGCCGCCCCAGCCTCGCAGGCTGCCGCCCCAGCCTCGCAGGCTGCCGCCCCAGCCTCGCAGGCTGCCGCCCCAGCCTCGCAGGCTGCCGCCCCAGCCTCGCAGGCTGCCGCCCCAGCCTCGCAGGCTGCCGCCCCAGCCTCGCAGGCTGCCGCCCCAGCCTCGCAGGCTGCCGCCCCAGCCTCGCAGGCTGCCGCCCCAGCCTCGCAGGCTGCCGCCCCAGCCTCGCAGGCTGCCGCCCCAGCCTCGCAGGCTGCCGCCCCAGCCTCGCAGGCTGCCGCCCCAGCCTCGCAGGCTGCCGCCCCAGCCTCGCAGGCTGCCGCCCCAGCCTCGCAGGCTGCCGCCCCAGCCTCGCAGGCTGCGGCCCCAGCCTCGCAGGCTGCGGCCCAAGCCTCGCAGGCTGCGGCGCAAGCCTCGCAGGCTGCGGCGCAAGCCTCGCAGGCTGCGGCGCAAGCCTCGCAGGCTGCGGCGCAAGCCTCGCAGGCTGCGGCCCAAGCCTCGCAGGCTGCGGCCCAAGCCTCGCAGGCTGCGGCCCAAGCCTCGCAGGCTGCGGCCCAAGCCTCGCAGGCTGCGGCCCAAGCCTCGCAGGCTGCGGCCCAAGCCTCGCAGGCTGCGGCCCAAGCCTCGCAGGCTGCGGCCCAAGCCTCGCAGGCTGCGGCCCAAGCCTCGCAGGCTGCGGCCCAAGCCTCGCAGGTTGCAGCCCAAATCTTGCAGGTTGCAGCCCTAATCTTGCAGGTTGTAGAAACAGCTTTCTTCAAACATACAAATGGCACTGAAGATTTATAAATAACTATTTTTCTTATAATTTTAAAACCTAGAAAGTGATATTTAGAGCTTGGAAAATGATATTCAGAGCTCATAAAAAGATATTCAAAGCCCTAAAAGTGGCAATTAGTGCTTAAAAAATGGCATTCAGTGCCTATAAGATGGCATCCAGATCCTATAAAACAGCATTCAAAGCCAATAAAAAACATTCAAAGCCTATAAAATGCCATTCAAAGACCTAAAAATGGCAATCAAAGCTTCAAAAATGTTTGATATGGTGGCAGGTGGCCATTATAACACTTGAATTGAAACTTGATTGATCCATATTTGTCACAGCACTCTCCTCACTGATGGAATAAGAGCATCAGACAATAAGAGAGGATTTAAACAGCAGAGAAATTTATACACAGAAAGTATCTTGCACTCTATGCATAGAAATCCTAAGATTGAAATGAGTTTATGAAACAAGATATATATCAAAGGAGAGCAATGATTGCCAAGAAATGGAAGATGAACAAACAAATGATCCTTTAGAAAATAAATACTATTAAGTTACAACAGAAAGGCCTAACTACCTAAGTTCTTAACTAAAAATTCAAAATTAAACATTATTTCTCTGGAACTTGTTAAAATCAATCTCTATATATTTTAATAAAAGTTATCTATCTGAAGGATATTAGTCCAAAAAATCCTGGACCTTGACAGTAAGCAGATATTAAAAATAAAAGAATAAAAAACAGGATATATGAGTTTTAAATTGCTCAACATGATGAAAATATATTGCATGAGTGAGGAAAAAAATAATTATTCAGAAACTCTAGAAATAATCCATACTGTAAAATTAGAAGATTAAGTCAGAACAGAGATGAAAAGTGTTGCAGTGATTACCTAGGTAGGCCTGCATGAGAAGTGCTAATGATCCTGCAAAACTACTTTATTATCTGAACAACTCAGGCTTTATAAGATGCCAGAAAAATTAATTGAGACCAAAGTTACATTATAGATCTTTTATCAGTTCTACCACACCAAACAAGAATTATTCTACAATCAGCACTCTTTCCTCTGCAAATGAAGGGCTTGGAACTGAACGTAGTCATTGAACCAAGTAACAGCCTCTTAATTAAAACAGTAGATGTAAAATTAGGACAAGGATCATAACCAGCGAGGCAAGCTTTACGCTTGTTACACTTTTCATTGATTTGAGCCCATCAAAATAAAACTTTGTTTACATTAGACCTATATACAGCTAACTGTGACTCAAATTTTCAGCATTACCACATTAATGTCTTACTGACAATATTTATGAGCACATTACCAATTTATAAAGAATAAATGAAAGAACCACCTTTATATTTTAGTTAATATAAACTAGGTAGTTAGTAGCCTAGTCATTCAAATTAGGCGAGGTTAAGAGTTAATTCAAGTTTTTAAACAGATATTTAAGCATCAATTACTTGAAATCATAGACAAAACTAACTAATGCTGTTTTATGCAACTATTTTCATGGATGCAACATGACTTTTATCCCATGCACCGTACTGAGAATGAAATATGACAATGGTACCAAAATACAGAATAATATTTGGTTACTGAAGATATTTATGTATATTGAATAAACCAACTACACAAAAAAATTTGCATGATTCATACACCCAATCTTTAGGGGCGTCTACTGCATTTTCATTGCAGTGATCAAATGCATAAGACAAGCCTTAAATTGAGAAGGGCGTAAACGCAGGTCACAGTCCATCGCACTACCTATAAATAAAAATTTGCACACAACATAGCACCCAAATGAATGCACATTTAGGTGTCAACATATTTTAATTTCCGTCAAGCATTCAGTGTAAGTCCGATACGCTCACAACCTTGAATATCGCTATCATCTCATTCAGTACCAACATCTGACACAAGTGTGGACAAACACAGAAACTCACACACTAGTAGACATATTTACAAAAACGTGAAGGCCGAATTTACGTGATTACAATGTTATCACAACTCAAATCAAAGCAAATACAAATATTTTGTTCAATTCATTTCCATTTAAAATATTTGTAAAAGATTTTTATCAATAAAGTGATAAATTTGGTCATTATTGATGAGAAGCATGCATGGTCCGTAAGCATCATAGGGTAGAAAAAAAGAGCTTAATTCATTTAAAGGTTGAAAATTAACATTTAGTGCGCTTCTTTGCCAAATTAGGATGAAAACATATATCAGGCTGCACATGTCAGAGACAAATAAGCGACAAACGATATTCTTACCTCTGCAGTATTTGCTATAAAGTAGTAGATATCATTTACTTCAACTTGTTATAAGCATTTATATTGTCATTTTCTGTTTTTATTAAAAAATTTCCCTCATGAGTCAGATTCAATAAAACGAGTTTGCACACTTACAGTTCAAACTCATTTTGTATTTCATAGCATTACCCAAAACAGTTCGATGGAATGGATAAGAACCAGGAAATACTCTACCGATCTCCCTCAGGGGCTAATAATACTGAATTATGGCATTAGAGAGAATCAGGACATAAATTTAAACACAAATGAACTATCTTTTCTATTCATATTAGCGATATATCCTATTGAGTGACTCAAATTTTTACACATACGTATGGAGAAAAATCATCGCTGTCGTATTTTACCCCTACACTTACATACATACACAGGAAATAATCAAAATAATAATTATAATCAAACCTTGCATTGTTTTCCCTATGATTTTTAACTGCTCTAGTTGGAAACTGATAAGATTTTAATGTTCTCTCGTTATTGCACTAAAAAACATTAGAGTGAGAGACTATGAAAAAAGTAGCACTGCATGTGCACTACAAAGAGATTTCGTAGAGAATCTCATGGTAAAAGATATTGACTAATAAAAGGGCAAATCCTTCGTCTCTTACCAGCGAATTCTCGTAAATCATTGTATAAAATTCGTTGTACTAGACTTGAGAAACAATCTACTACTACATCGCTTGTGGCAAATAAATAATTTGAATTGTAATACACTGGTAGCATGTCTTACATCGGTCATAAAAACCCTGTACACGATGAATCTATGATCAACTTGAACGAAAAACATCACCTGCACGTCTAATTTTTCCGTCCCGGCAATTAATGAATCGATACCTGGTGCGTGTTGTTCAAAAATTGCCTGCACTCGCTATTTTCTCCTGAATAGCTGGTTTAAGAAAACAAAACCACTCCTCCGTGTCATGCAGAAATTACTGATCTTTAGCTTGAGCCATGCGTATGAGATCTCAATAAGTTTTTCTCGTAGAAGTAATTCCTACTAATTAATTTCTTGGAGAACGAAAAACGAAGTGAGCGGGAAAATACACTCTTGAGTAAAATAAATGTAAATGGAAGCCCATACATATACATGCATGAATTCATATGATACAAACATACATTATTAAAGATACATTTTCATAAATGTACTCATTAAGCAACAAACCCCTTCCTCTTCTTTTTTCCTACATCCATAGACGACATAGCAGATGGTGAAGTTGGTGATTCGGTCTACATAAATCAGCCGCGACCCATTTCTTTAAATCGTCGCTTCCAAAAATTTAAGCTCGGCAGACCAACAAATTATGTTATGGCTGCAACATTTGTTGCTCGAGTGCATTGAGCTTTATGTCTAATATATGTCTTCAAACGAAACCCTTATTCCAGAACTTGGTCAGTGCCACTTCTATTTCCCTTCTAAGCATGACACACTATATAGTCAAAGGCTTATGACTATTACAGTTTCAGTGATGCTACAGAGTTTAAAAGTGTTGTCATTAGTCTGAAACATACAAACATTTTGCGTTGTCGTAGCAGTCAAACCGCCTGTAAAAGTTCATTTGATTACATTGTTACCATCCGTGCTGTCTTAAAAAGCTAAAATTATCAATTGTGAGCTGTTTTAAACCCAATTTTGAGCGCACAGCACATTGAAACTCGGCAGGGTTACAAAATACTGAGTACTCAAACAGATTTGCCCAACTACAGAAAACCTTTTGGTGCAAAACTGTACTGCTTTCGCTGTACTGCCATGAGGACATAAATCATTTAAAAATACGTCTCCCGTCAACCCCGCCTTAGATAAAGAAATAAAAGAAAAAAATCATTTATTTCCAGGGCCGACTCCAGGTTTAGGCGTATACACCTCGGATGGTTTGTCAATTAGTACTCCTCGTATGGAACATTTGTTTTAGGATGTCCTATATTAAGAAACTTTTAAAAGCCAATATGTTGTCATGTATCTCCCGTGACAACTTGGAAATGCACATTTTTTCTTTCTTTTTCTATTGTGAGCGCTGTAGCAGAGGCGCGCATTATACCCACGGAGAAGAACGAAATTCCGAAAACATCTGAAAATACCCTAGGAACTCTTCAGATGAAACTGACACACACACACACATGCACATCTGCTTCATTTGAGTAACGCAACACGCGCCATGGTAACCTCCTCCTGAATGCTGCAGATTCAATGATGTTTTTAAGCAGCATTTGTGCTTGTATTTGTCATTTATTATATTGATCACGATTATCTGATGATGTAAAGTTCGAGTTATAGTTTATAACTGCTGAAATTGGATTGAATTTAGCATTTGTATGTATAAATACTGAAGTGCCTTGTCTTTTTGAAGGATAAATTATAACTTTTGATTTATTTATACTAATAATTTATTGATAATACACAAAACACTGGAAAACTGGCATGTGAATGCGACACACATGCATAGTTGTGTGGTTATGTGACAGTGATAGTATATTTTACAAGAAAATGACTTCAAGCTCAAGGCCTTGTAGATGTAAAAGATCGATTGTGTTTTCTTACGTAGTTTCAAAACATCAATATAAGGTTTATACATAAAGTTTGAAGGATTATTTCAAGCTCATTCCAATGACACTGATAAAGACGCAGCACAAGGTTAACCTAAAAATTCAAGATTGATTGTTACAGATTACCAGTTATAACTTCAAGCATTTCTCAACATGAAAACTTTGTTGTAAAATTGAAATCTTTATTCGTTTAGATGATAGGTATTGCTGAAGCAAAGTAGGATTACTGCGTTGCTTCCATTTAAATCCCACCATATCTTAATTTGTTACGATTTACTTGGAAAATGACACCTCAGAGATGGCTGTCTTTCATGGAGAGACCATGGCGTTAAGCTTAACGCAAAAAAATGTAATGCATTATAATCGGGTGAAAGAATACTCTCAGAAAATCTAAAAAATTTTCGTTGACGTTTAGAGACGATAAAATCGAGCCAGTCGACAAAGTAAAAAACTTTGGTACTTGGTCTGACAAAAATATAACTTTAAAACCGCACGTAGAAGCAATATGCGAAATAATTAGCGGAATCTTGATGCTTTTTCATCGCGTTAAGAACAAACTTGACGAAAAAGCCAAATTATTGGTGATTCAGTCTTTAGTAATATAACGTTTGGACTACTGCAGTCTAGTCTGAAAGAAAAGAACAAAATGAAGGAAAAAAGTTTATCTCCAATAAAGTTGATGCATGAAATGTACAACATTGTTTTTTAAAATATCTTAACATCAAGATACTTAGTTGATATTCACTCATGGGTATCGTAACGCCTATGGCAATTGCCGAAACAAATGATTGAGGGAAAAGCACAAAAAAGTGCCTTCCCTTCGTTGCGTTAATCTAAATTTGACAATGCATATAAATACAAGTAACCACGAAAACATAATCCTAGTGACGCATTGTTGAAAACACTTTCGTTAGTGCGCACTTATATTGAAATATGAGCATTGGAACTTAGGAACTAGTGACGTGAGCGATTAATATTAAAAGTGAAATGGGCAGATTTAAATTATTTTGCGTCTAAAAGACTATGAGGTCGACATTCGGGATAATTTTTCATTCTTACGTCTCATCGACTATCCCAAATAACGAGCTAAGAGAAAATAAAATATTTTACAATAACACAAATTTATGACATTTCCTACGCTAATAATACTGGCACAAAAGAGTTCACCGGAGTCAAAGACATGAGAAGGATTGTTGTACAATGGTAACCATGACATTTTCAACATAGCTGGAACACAACTACCTAAAATAGTGTTGTCGTAATGTACACATAAGCGTATAAGAAACAATAAATTGGCACACAAAACTAACAAGAACATTTTAGGATAGGAATATTTTTATGTTTGTTTGTTTGTGTATTTGTTTTAGACGTGCATGTTGTGCTATGCTTTTCTTGAATTAGTTTTGGTCAACCTTGTCTCAATACTTGAAAAGTATTTAAGGCGGGAGTTGAGTCTGTTTAATAGAGTCTTTCATGCTAATTTCTAACTAATAGCGAATATCCTTCAAAGCATTTTCGAGTAGTATTTAAAGTATTAATAAGCTTTCAGTCCGCTTATCTAGGGTAAAATACCCGAGAGAATTTATTTCCATTGTTTCTCTCAATAAAATAACTAACCCGTGACACGGCTATTGAGAACCTCGTATTGCTCGCCTGCCAATTAATTAATGACCTTTTTGTTAAAAAATCTTTAAAATTCAATTTATAATAATACATTTCATGCACCAATTATTCTTGAAATAATCTTTTTTCTTTCTTTCAGAGTGCTTTTCAATAGATGCCTCCGTAACTGCACTGACACACGGTATATCATGAATCTCGACGAATTCCCTCTTCGCATACAATTCAGCTACACATGAAAAAGGTTATATAGTTTGTTAGCGTCATGGAGAAACAAAGTTTACTTCGCGGATGTCCTTCGGCTGACAAATGAACTGTTGACTCTCAGTTCTAGTCAAGGTTGTCACCCTGTCATGCTTGTGTGCTGTCTGCCGGCTAACCTTTGGGATATGAGGATTTTGTTTCTCTTAAAAAACTTAATTTTTCATCAGTCGGGTTGAATAAACGTCTCAACCGACACCATGTCTGCCAGCTTCCCTGACTTATAAGTGTTACCTACCTGCTGTTCAAAATCAGCTTAGTATCAGAGAGTGATGTAAAACATCTTTCCAAAACGACGATCATTCACTGTGTCATTTTTAAAAAACTTCAAAAAATGACTGCGTTCGCGTTTGGATATTTAACTACAAGCAACTAACGTGATTCTAATAAAAGAACTCAATAACCTACCGTAAACTAATGAAGCATGACAACAAGCGAGATTATAACCAGCGTCATCATGCCGTCATTATCCTTACATTTTCAAAAACGTTTCGTTCTTGAGTTTCTAGCAATGAAAAATTGCAAGTCATTGCAACTTCAAAAATCGCTAGTGTTTCGTCTGCTGGAATTCGGCTATCCGTGACTGACACCCTCACGAATCACAGCGGGAGAGTCTGAAACAAGAAAATGGATAAAGTAGGAAGTAATGATAACGAAAGAGATAAGAAACATTAGTAATTAAACTTTATATGGAGCACTGTCTACCATTGACAGTTACACCCATTAAATTTTAACATCTAGAAATGTGCACATTGTGATCTAATTATCATTTTATGCTATATTTCTCTGTCTACGATGAAGAGGAACACTTGAAATGAGAACGAAATTTTTGGAACAAACCAAACAACTCAATGAAGTAATAGAGCTAATGATATATGTATTTTTAAGTGAGTAAAACGACGATTAAAATATGAGCAACATGCCAAGAGTTGCGTGCTTTGCACAGGACGTGGAAAACTCCAAGTAACTGATTCTGGGCTGGAGTGGTGATCGAAAGTGACACAAATTCGAAATAATACTACATGAAACCTATTGCCATACGCCCACGTTGAATATTTAGATTAACTCATTATCCAGGCTTGAATAATCAAGAAAGAGAGCCCGCTCCGGCTACCGCATTATCATATTGTGGTGCATCGCTGCTCAGTGGTAGGGCTGAATCATCATCAAAGTGTCTTGAATTAATTAACATGGAAGACGATCCTCGTGTTGCACAACATCTTCTTTCCCAAAACGAAACACATGCGGCTGAAAATTTGCTCCAGTAGCTAAAAACTTGAATCAAGCATTGCATTAGTTGAATTAACGAGACTGTGTCACTTTCATACTTCTAATTTAGGGTTCACATTTGGTAAGGCCGAAAACTTGAGGATCGACTGAATTTCCAATCACCGCGGGCATGGCAAGAGAAATGTAAGATGTGTGAAATGAGCACACTTAGTGTAACATTTTTCTGCATTGAAGTAAGATATTGAGAGGAACAATACAACTCAAGCGTATAAGAGTCACGCCAACGAAGTGTCAAAAATCTAACCTTGGATTTCCTACAGGATATGAGAATAGGCCGCTCTCCAAAGCTGCCGAGCATAACACTTTGCATTCGTGGGCTCGTGAGTATAGTGTTGTATCTATAGCATTAATGTGACATTTCTTGCATGAAGATCGCTGAGAGTGCGAGGTCGTTGGAAGTTGGACATATCGTCACTGACCTGACATAGCAATTGACTGACACTGTTATGCAGGCTCCAGCGGGCAATGTGTGCGACATACGAAGGCCAAATCTGAGGCAACTGTGCGAGTAAGGGTTGTGAGCGCACGCATGCGCACTCGCGTTCAGTCGGAGAAGGTGAAAGGACATGCGAAGTGGCTGGGTCACTCTGAGATCACTCAGTTGAAGGGTGTGCACGCCCGAGACTTGATATGTTGTACCTCTAAAGAGAGGATGGCCGCAGGCCAGCTCTTCTCGAGAAAATGGGTGCTGATTTAAGTGGAAGAGACACGACGTACGTTCTTGTGAATGATTACGTCTCGTCGATGGTGGTAACTGAACTGTGATAAAATAAATGCTAATAGTTTTCAACTTTAATATTTTACTACTGATCAAAAATTTTTCAATCCATCTCTTGGTTCCATTTTGAAAATTTTTGCAAAACCTCTAACGAATTGTTTAGTTTTTGTGACGAGTTGTAATAGCGTAAGTTGAAGATGTTTTGGAGAAATAACGCCATCAAAACTCGAACATATCTTCTATGTAGCCCTTTGAGTTTTCCGCGTATAAATTCACTACAATTTAAACAAAAAAGTCCATTGAAGTTGATTGTAATGAGAAATGTCTTTCACCTGTTGGACTACAACATGTCAAAGAATAGTTGCTTGATAAATAAAATATTTCTTAGAGATATAATTTTACCACCTATCGTTCCAAGACTTGAAGGCTGGTAATTGACATACCGCTTTTCGCTGCTCGTAGAATAAAACACATCCAAGAAGCAGCTGCTACTCATCAGATCAGATGGAAGTGTGGCAAATAAGAAATTGTTTTTGATGGCTATAAGCCATGCATCAAAGGTTATCGCTCAGGTTATATCCTCCGTAGGATAACCAATTACTTATTGCGTTCCTTTTCATAATTATCAAATCTTTTATATGATTTTATACAGAAATTTTACACGACGTTCGTACTTTATCCCACGAATATCGAGACGAGAGTTCAATGATGTTGTATCGTGCTTGATGATCGTCTTCCCCAAGAAATTGTGTATCATTTTCCGTCATAGTAATCTATTAATATTCAGAGTTCTCTTTGAATCATCTCTAATTACCGACCAAAAGATGGTTCAAGTAATTAGTGAATTAAATTCATGGGCATTATTTCTTTAGTTTTCGAAATAGACTAATTGTTAAGTGATCAGACGGAAATGGGATGAAGTAAATTATTGAACTATAAATCCTGTTTAATAAAAGTTGCAAAAATGACATCGATAATAACCAGCCGTCTCGGAATTCTGAAGAAGAGCTGTCTCGATATAAGCGCTTCATCTCGCACTGAGATCGTTGTAAAAAGACAATGGTGGATCGTCAAACTATTATTTTATCTTTAATACAGTGAACTAATACATTTAAAATGCACCTTTGAAAGAATTCGTTAGGAAAACATTTGTATGCGTTGAACCTTATTTTTTCTTGCTCTTGACCGTCAGTCGTAGACAGTTGCAGAACAGGTCTGCATGTTCACTTGTAAGATACAGTTATGAATGACAATAATTGTGAAGAGTGTATTGTATGGAAGTATACATTCACAAATTCACGTTCATGAAGCATAAAAGGCTTTCCATTCTTTTTGCGCCGACCGGTTCCTCTATATTTTACACCAGACCGACGAAAAATTGATCAGCCGGTTTAATAAGCCCTCACCTGAAGCGCGGCAAATCTCTGCTGAACGTGTACGAATTCATACTCGTGTACAGATGCACACAAAAAAAATGTGTATTTCCAAGTTGTCACATGAGATACATGCCAACATATTGGCTTTTAAAAAGTTTCTTAATATAGGACACAAAATGCACATCCTCTATTCTCGTCACGACCGTTGCCAGTGCTGTGAGAGAGACAGCATTCCTATTTCTATATCAATATTTCAAACTTTTTTGATGAAATACTGGACGAACTTTTTTCTATGAATATATGCGAGAGAATATTTTTAGTTGGATGAGACTACGAGTTTATTAAGAAGCGTGTTACTGTCGTGTCATGCGAAACCCCGTTTCTTAGAATGGCTGATTGACATCTCAGTAAAATTATTTGGCTTCGATTACTGAGGCTTAAATAGAAAAACTTCATTTCATGTACACAGTAAGCAAAGAAACAAATCTAATGCCATCACTCATCATATGGATAAAACGTCAATATACTTTAAAACACTCAGTCTTCTTTACCAAAAAAAACTTCGATACCGAGTCTATGCAAAATCACATTGCTCAATCAAACAATAGTTCCTTCTTAGAAACCCCAAACGAGTCTGCCGGTCCAGGCTTCTTGTTTCGAAGAAGGACAATAACTGGAACCGTCGCCCGGTTGTCCGCTGACGTTCGGAAGTGACTGCCGGTAAAAACTTGTTGCTGAAGTTGTTGTGTACGTGGGTAGCATCCTCTACTTGTATGAGAACACTTTCCCTCGACTCACCTCAGCTCAGGAATGGAAGGTAAGCGATTGCTTATTTTGCGACTCTTCAATTTGTACCCACGGCTTGGAAGTCCGTGTTTTTGAAAACAAAAACTAAAGAAGATTTTGTTTAATTGAAGTCTGTGATAATACGAATTTTTTTAGGAGTATCCAAAATAATCCGGCCAGAGACTTAGATGTGAATAAAGAAATGTACTAAACACTACGCATCAGAGGTAGGTTCAGTTTATGAAGCAATAGCTAAGTTTAATGCAGGGGCCATATTAGAGAGGATGCATATTAAAAAAAATTTGTGTACAAAATTACTCATATTTTAGCGTGGAAAAAGTGATCGAACTCAGAGTACAGTTATTCATTATTGTTCAGTGCAGTTTTTTGTTACGAATACGTTCAGTCGAAAAGTTATTGAAGCTCCTATGTTTCAAGACGAGCAAATAAGCATATTATATAACTGAATTCTGTGCGCTACAGATAAAGGATATGGTCTGCAGCACAAGGGTTTTTCATAAAAACTGTATCATGGAACGGGTACGTAAAAACATCTTCCAAGAAAGTATATATGGAAGAAATTGCAGAAGATAAAGAAGAAAAAAGAGAAATAGAAAATAAACAGGAAAGATATTACTTCATGAAAGATATGGTTATCCAACTTGATAACTGTTTTGATAGAATAGGTTTCTCTTAACAATAAGCCCCAACATGTAGCGCCAAAATCGTATGTGCTATGTTGCGGCCGAGCAGCATGCGGGGACTCACTGCCTCCCACAGGACGGCCAGTTTAACCTTCTTTATGAACAAACTTTAAAAAAAATTATTTTAAGTAAAATCAGGTGAATTTCTCGTAAAGAGCAATCAGGCTGGTGGGTTGTCTTGTAATATTGATCACTGATCATTTGAGGCAGGTAAAATTGAAAAATATTATCCTGAAAGAAAGCCAAACAACCCTGGTCCTACAGGAATGGAATAAAGCTATGCGGATCACTACTATGGAAAGCACTGTATACCCGATTTTTTTTAAACTTCTAGAAAACGAAGTGAAATCTCACACAAGGTCTAATTTCTTAAGAGAAGCGCATTTTTATGCGCAATGCTAAGTATATACTACAACACCAATTGCTTGATTCTCACTAATAAAGTCGAGGCCTTCCAGTTTATTGCTGACAATACTCTGAAGATGCACAAAACTTGTAATGTCGTCGAATGTCGTACAGAATAATTTCCTTTCACAAGTTCAATTTTCCTTCCGTGCCGTAAGGTAGGTTATTTCCTGTAAACCTCTTCAGAAATTAATTAAAAATGGGCTCGTTCTTTAATTTGATGGTAACTTCGTAGAAGTAGCAAAAAGTGTGTTCTTGTCAGCCAACTATAGCTAAATGTAATAAATTTATTTAATATTACCTATTTAAGCGCGATAGTTGATTTTATGTATCAACTTAAGAAAGAAACGAAGGTTCAAATTATAATTGATAGCTTTCAGATTTAGATACCTTGCTTTGTATGAGTAAATACTCGCATAAATTAAATTTACACGTGAAATTACCTCGCTCGGGTAGAATGAGTCTTTTATTCTCCGGAAATAGTTAAGCGTCCTCACAATTTAATTTACATCCTCATTAGATTTGCCCGCTCACCTAAAGGCAGTAATCACAGATGAAAAATCCCGGAAGCGATCGTGTTTCATAACTAAGCGCTCTTCAGTTCGCACAATTTGCATTGTCTCCATTGCGATTCATTTTCTTAATGTCATGCAAGAATGTTTTCCTATACGGTTGCAGGAAGTGATGTGTCTTTGAGTGTACCTTCACACATAAGCTCACAAGCTTTATTTGCCTTTGTCTTCATATATAGACAATATGAGAAGTAATCTCACAGAATACTAAGCGGAAGCTTGAATGATCTGCGACCGATAATTCCAGGTAATAATTCTCGGCATTGTCGCCGCACGAATGATGATTTTTTAATACAAATTTTACTGAGCGCCAATAATCCAAGTTCAATAAATAATTGATCGCCAAAATAATGGGGACGTGTGAGACAAGTGCAGCAGTATGATGTTTAAAGGTTGCATGGAGTAATTTTGTATTAATTGAGAAAAAAATTGTAAACGAGCCTCTATCTCCAATCTAAATTTAAATATGCTGAAATATAAGTTGATATATGCTAAAATCTAAGTTGAATTAGGCTAAAATCTAAATTGAAATATGCTGCAATTCTTTTTAAAGCAGTTTCTCTTGCGAACGTAAAAAATCACCGTAAGCAAAATGCACGCTAAAGATACTAACTCCAATGTCTGGTCGCGTTTGCTCCTTTCCATGCAAATCGTAGATGTATCGGATTTGGGACCTCCAGCACCCGACCAACCTTCATTCCAGCGGCGCGTTGCAATGGTTCAAAATTGCATGCAGGGATTGTGCAAAAGTGATATCGTAACGAAGTTATGGAGCAGCCCTCACCCGTACGTTCGTGACGAGACCTTCCTGACCTTGTGGAGACGAACGAAACTACGGCCTCGCACGAGTAGCCACCGCTTGTCAATGCGGGTTGCGCCGTGATGGTGGGTGCATGTGTTGAAAATCGGGGACTCAAGCGTGCATTTGGGCTATCAACACAATGCTGATTCGGAATAAAATCTTTAATGTGCATTATTTTGTTTGTTATGCTACACGTGTCTGTAAGTATGTCGGCATCTGCGAGGACGTTAATTCTATGCGTCCTCGTGTTGATGTTTTTTCTGGATTAAAAACTTTAAAATTGTCTAGAGTACCATGAAAATGT
This sequence comes from Morinoia aosen, assembly GCA_030386875.1. Lineage (NCBI taxonomy): Eukaryota > Metazoa > Arthropoda > Malacostraca > Amphipoda > Talitridae > Morinoia > Morinoia aosen. The sequence continues at coordinate 7,831,579 of CM059559.1, read as the reverse complement.
TGCATAACAGTAATGATAGAAAAAGAAAAACGAACGTGTATCCGAATATTTTGAACGCAAAATAAGTATCAGAATTTAAAATTCTATCTTCAGTGCAGTGAGTGGTAGTAAAGGGAACTGTGAAAATTCACCGTTCCAAATGCAAATTTATTGAATTTTTACTTTTCCTTAACCTCATTTTATTGCACTGAGAATATAATTTTAGCGCCCAAACAGTTTAAAATTATAATTTTCGTACATAGATCGGTCCCTTTAGGATAAAAATCCCAAACAAATACCGGTTCTTTAGGAACGGTTCTTTGTTTTACCGCTCGAATGAAATCTTATTAAAAATGGAAAAATCATCGGAAAATAGTAAGAGATTGCATTAAGAGGAAAGACTGCCCGATTACAGGAAACAGCGACAGGTGCCATTGCCGCCGGTTTGAACAATTCAGTCATTTCAATTGCTCCATTGAATCCAGACACGCTTTGCTGATGAAAACAAAGAACTCCAACAAAGTTTTCGACTCTGTGCTTGCAGGAAACAACATAATTATTCTTGCATGCCGGAGTTCAACCAATTGAATCAGAAGGTTTCGGCAGACTCGTTGACAGAGATTCAATTTCACGTATAGATGGATGCATGGGAACGCTAACTCCAGTGTTTAAGTGTTTGATAGCGGAAACGATTGCCAATGAGAGCCTTGCATATATCACTGAGATTTTGCTACCTACAGAACATGACATATTAGGGTAAAGTATTTTTTCTGTCTCAATTCTCTCAATGTCTTAAAAGTCGTCACAATTCCTTTTTTACTTCAAAGCTTTGTCTATCAAACTGCGCGACTGAAGGGCATGTATTTCATGCGCTCCGCTCCGGCAGAGGCATAGTGACCGCACCTATATCTGCACCAAGGACAAGTTTGGGTTAAATTTTCCCCCAACTTGCATTATCGAATCGGTTTAGCTGACAGCGTAAGTTCTTTTAATTTGATATTCGCTGCCAGGTGTTCTGCAGTGCGACAACGTAAATTAGTTGAACATTTAGCCCTTGGTGGATCACATCGGTATGTGATTTGGCTTCTGCCAAAAGACACCTTGGGTTATACTACATAATTAAGGGGTTGAGATTCAGGAGGTACCTGGAGGCCTTGGTATGGGATCAAAGGAAGGTTACTCATGAAAGAATTCCTTGCAATGCAGCACTGTTCAGTGAATTTGAACATTAGAGCATCATTCAGTTATGACAGATGAGCACAAGGATGGTGAACTGCATTCAAGTCATTGGCTGGGTGGTGGACGCAGTAGGTAATATAAACCATGCATGCATCACTGAGATTTTTTGCATCTGTTGTAAAACGTGTGGATAGTGAACCTGCCAAATTTATTATGAAAACAGATGCTGATATTAGATCATGGGCTACGTGGCCCTCAATATATCATCTTAAGAAGTTTCATGCTGAAATCCAACTTTACAGTTTATCATACCTCAAAGAAAGAACTGGATATATGTATATCAGATGTTTTAGTTTCGAAAGTAAATGATAATTTCACTATTTGAAGCTACCAGTCAAATGAATGATTAAAAAGTGGTTTTAAAATTGGAAAAATACAGTGGAATTGTATGCATATTGTACTCATCCTAGAATCCTGACAAAAAGCGCCTTATCCAGATTGAATAAATGTAAGTTCTCAATGAAATCTCTCGGATGTTCTCTCACAAGTTGTCAGATTAAGCCCACTAGAGGAATCTTTCGAATCGGATTAAGCCCACTAGAGGCACCTTTGGAATCGGATTAAGCCCACTAGAGGCACCTTTGGAATCGGATTAAGTTCACTAGAGGCCACTTTAAAATAGGATTAAGCCCATTATAGAGGCATCGTTGGAATCGGATTGAGCCCACTAGAAGCAACTTTAAAGACGGTGGCTTTTTTACCGATCAACTAAGAGATTGAAGTTATTGTGTCATCAGTTGACTTTTAAATTTTCTGGAGAAGCTTTAACACGGGCAGTTAAATGTGCTGTTGCTTGGTTCCAAAATGCTTGAAAATGGGGTTCGTACACCTATGAAATCCGGTGGAAGTTGATAATTTTCAGGGTTGGATATAAATGGCGATTAAATCTCCCGTTAAATTTACAAGTTATATTTTTCCTAGCAGGTGAGTTCTTAAAAGTTTGAAGTCAGTATAGACTGTCGTTGTCGAATTAGTCTGTCAGTATAAAGTGACGTGAATCGAAAACAAATTTCACAGAAGAAAAAATAAGTTAAAATGTCACTAGAGAACCGATGCAAGAAGCGAAAAGCGCCCCTTAAAACAGATTCGTAACAACTTGTTGCTTGTAGGTAATTTTGCCTAGTAATAGTAGGTTTAGTAGTTTGGTTGTATTGTTACCTATATTGTCGTCAGTATTGTAGTTATAGTCGGCATTTTGAGATGTTGAACAGATTTATCAAAAATTGACGGTTCAATCATGATACTACCCTAGAATATGTTGTTAAGGTCCATTCCGCTTTGGTATTTGTAATTATCATAAAACATTCACTCTTCTCAATTTAGTGGGAGACAGAATTTGTAGTACACTAGTGTACAACACCAACAAGCTCTGAACTTTACTGGTTAAGACAGAGATGCCTCTGTTTCGCAATTTCAAACCTTTAAGCCATTTTTTCACAGTTTTATTTTTGGAGCAGCAGCCTTGAACGTTGGCAGAGTTTAAGTATCCAAATTTCTTCGAAAAGGCAGGACGTAAATGGGGTTTTCCGCATAAGTCGCCGGGTTGGAGCTCCGAGACAAAGCCATCCTTGAGTTAGCAGAAAGATGATCAAGACAAAAAGACGGAAAAAAGGACTTGTATCCGAGAAGGAACGTTTCGTTGAAGATTTTCATTTTTTCAACATGTTTTTTGCATAAATTTAAATCTTTCGTATTACAATTAACAATCGCCTAAAGTTTTGTTAGTACAATATTCTACATTTATTGAATTCAAGTCTAAAAAAGTGTATATAGTACATTTTTTTGTGACTGAGAATTAATCAGATTTTTGCGAAATATTTGAATAACAACTTGAATATTAGGTTGCAAAATTCGGCATCTTTAATTTTTTTGGTTTTTCAGTGTTTTAAACATATCAAATTTAAGTTTGTTATTTCACAGTACAGTTTTCTGTGCTTTAAATTCGTGCATAAATAAGTTATTATGCTGATATTACAACTTTGCAGTAAATTAATTTTATCATCACTTTTTTATAGATTTGAGGTTCATGGTTTTTTTATTATAAATTAACAATCTGAAAACTATAATTTTGTTTGATAGTTCATTTATTTTAATGTTCTTTATTTTTATGATTCATTTAGATTGGGAATGAACCACCATTTAATTTATTAAACGAACTCTAGAACTTCATTTGCTTATAATCTCAAATAGCAAATTTCTAAACGAGTATAATTTAGCTTATTTCCAACTTCCTCGGGCAGATTAAATTTAAACGCACAATGCATATGCTATCGATTACACTCGAACATAAACGAACGTGATATCTGTAAATAAAAAATCCTTTTATGGCTTACATCATCTCTGCACATTACGTATAGTAGTCAATGTCCAAGCCACCATGAAGTGCGGGCGCAGCATCTTCTCATTCTTCACAGCCACATTCCGTGAGTATGGAGAGAGTTCATCGTTCTGTTCTCATTATTACGCACAAATTAGTGCATGTCTACAGATATCAAATGATGGGATTAATATTTTTTCAGGACTAATGTAATGACGTCACTTCGAATGGAATGAGCTACAAAACACATTAACCTATAATTTCAGGATTAATGTACTGACGTTGTCCAGTATTTAGTTGAATAAGAACTAAAATACGATGGTATATTACTACAATTGAATAAGCTTCATTTCAAGTTTTATACGCCCAAAAATCAATGCATACAAACTTTTTTCTTCTGATTTCACAGAGAAACTACATTTTTCATGAATCGGACGCGTTTTTCCAGTATTTTCGACAAATCTTCACACTCTTTCGCACTGGTGCGACCCACAACTTCACCGAATTTAGAGAGCTAAGATCATTCCGTTTCAGCATCACCTGGAAAAAACACCTGACACTTTTCAATTTCCGAAGAAAATGCATTGTTTCAGAGCATTCACTCGCACCGTCTTTTTTCTTTGATTTATGTGCGACCGTCGGAACACAGACAATTGCATTGCATGGATCGGTCGTTGTTCCTGATACAGCAGGCTGCGGCGCAAGAAAGGGCAAGTGACCTCACACTCGGCGCTAGGAAGTCGAGTGATGCCTGCTCTCACTTTCATGTGGTCGAGCACATCAGTCATCGACTTTTTCCACCCTTGTACCCATTCACTGTGGCCAAAAATAGCTGTCTTAGTGCCCTATTTCTTTTCATACTTGAGCAGCTCACGTGAATGAGTTTGCTCAAGTATATTTATACTTGATGTTTTCCGGTATATTAATGTTTGACCTGCATATTGATGTTTCCAAATCTTGAACAGCACAAAATAGGGTTAGTTGAGAGCTTCTTCAGAATCTCAGATTTTGAAAATCAAAATCGATTTCCGTCAAGCTTCCAAATCGGCTACTGAAACAGAGCGTTATACTCTTGGTTGTCGAGACCTCGCTCACTAGCAAGACTCTGCGCAGGTCCTGAGTAGTTTCAACAACAAGCGAGAAGTACTCTTTTATTTGTCGTAAAAAACTGTGCGAATTGCATTGCTGCGCTGCTGCACATGAAAGGCGGGTGAAATTCGATGTCATTGTGTAACAAGACAGGCGGAAGCACAAAACAGACCACGCTTTAGTGTGCACTAAGATTGTATTTAGCTAAATACTGACGTGGGATTGCTGTCTTGATAGTGTAGTGTCATTTAAAAGAGGGTGCTCGTAAACTCACCGCACGAGAAATGTCTCTAAGAAAAGTACCGATAAGAGAATAACGTAGTGTGTTTTTTCTGTATTTTGTTGAAAATCACGAGCACTAGTCATGTTATAGATCATATGTTGTTTTCAATAGAAGTGATAATATAGATTTCAGTGTAATGTAAAATTTTATCCAATCGTCAATATTTGTTTTCTTGAATATAGTTTGTGTCTCCGCAGTACTTATAATAATGCATGCTGTAGCAGATAATGAACGTATTATACAAATTTTTATATTTGGTTTTATTGCTTTATCTAAATAAAATTCGAAAAATTGTAAATAAATATTTGCCAGATGTAAAAAGAAATATACAACTTCTCATTCTTGAAGAAATATTCATCTCTTTATTTGGTAAATTAAACTGTGTTTTAAATGGTAAGGCGAAATTATGAATAAGAGCTCACATCCTACCTTCCTTATTTATGAAATTTAGCTAGAGTTCTAAATAATCATGAGACACTTGAAAAAGGGGGATCTATTTCCATCGTAAGCTCGCCACAAGGGAGTATAAGCAACTCACTGTCAAACTCCACACGTTTCAGCCTGTGCTTGCAAATGCGAGGTGTTCATAAACTAAAGCCATTAGTTTTGGTCAACCTTTAAATATTTCCTTTTATCTGAGCAGTAATAATCATTTTCGTTTCAAAATTCATCACTGCTTCAATGTGGTTTGATATGTCACTGTCCTTGATGGAAGGGATGGTCAAGACAGCGCCTTCAAGGTGACGGGTTAGGAGACACATTTTGGCAGCGCGAGTCGCACATATCAGAAATTGGCCAAACATATTTTAACGAGCATGTAAGGTTACGTATAGCATTATTTGGAAGTCCTTCATTAATATTATTATTTATTCATTTAAATGCGCTGACCGCATCACATTATTATGCAGTCTGTCCTTCATCTTAAGATTCTTTAAACACCCAGTTCATGTATAAGAATGGTGAATTATTCTAGCAATGATATATGAATTCCACGATAGTTCCTCTTATTAATCAAGACAACCGAGCATGGGAAAAGGGGATAAAAACTTTTTTGTAAAAAACATTGCACTACTTGTATGTCATGACAACCGAGGGCATTGTGAGCCAAAATAAATTTGTTTTACATCTATTTAGTTTGTTTTGCTCGCAAAGAAGATCGCACTTGTTCAAAATGTGTGCATTTGGGCTCATTTGCTCATTAGAGATGAAAATAATTCATGTCTAAGTGTCTGCGCTAATTTGAAAAGGTGATAACTCATTAAATAATAAAGCAAACACCAACGATCAATTTGTCTGGAGTTTTAAGGAAAACATCATATCAGAACAGTAATAAAAACGATATAATCAAAATAATATCATATTGTGTTTAACACAGAGACTAAAGTGACATAGTGGTTCTCCCAGAATCTATAGAAAATATAGTGCTACGGAGGAGATGGAGGAGATGAATTTCATTAGTTTTGTACAACTCTTGAAATGATGAGAAGGGATCACAGATCTAATGATCTGATTCCGTAATTCCTACTGACGATGTAGCAATACGTGTTGATAGCGCTTCCAGAACCAGTAGCTCATTCATAGAATTTCTGCATGATAGTGACTATATTTTGATCACTGTAACGATGGAAGTTATTTAGAGGGCTTTAAATATACGAAAGTCGGAGTAGAGTTAACAAGGATTGTGTGCGGGAGCAAAGGAGGGATGATTGATACTTGAAGTGAAGGGATGATACGCGAAGTAGTAAACGGTGAACTCAGCAAAAATCACTGTAAATTATGATATAAAAGGAATTACATGAGCAAGAGCATCTGAATTTTTGGATTTCTAGAAAGATTATTGAAAAATCTGGGGCTGAATATGTTCACTAACCAGCAGCTCAGGTATGGTGCGGAGAACCGCACGCCGAAAGGGCAATAAAATTAGACTAACGCAATATTAAAAGAAATTAATGGTTGAATCGACTTTAAAAAAAGATAATAAGTTACTCGACATTTTTCTTCCTCTTCCCTAAATCCAATGTCAGCCATGGATAAATTCAGCATAAATTTTCTAGATCATATAAAATTGTTTTCATTAGAACAGGGTCAACATATGGTACACTTTACGTCATTGATGCCCTTCGGGTTCTCAAGCAAGTTATATTTAAACTTATCCAAAGTAAAACTCAATGAAGTAATTTTAATGGTGCTTCATTTGGGGAAACAAATTATTCAACTTGTTTAAAATGAATGGGGTAAGGATGGGGTCAATGCTCGGGCTGTTTTTGTATCCTGACCAGCCTGTGTACGGCAGATGTTAAAAGAAACAACTGTATTTTGCGCCACCAGTACCTACAATAGTAGAAAACATCAGATTGATAAAATTAGAACATGAAAAAATGTTCACGAGTTGCTCAAGGTTAGAATGACTTTTTGTCAACGATTCGAATTTATCTTAGAGACACTCTCGGTGGTCAAAAAAATATGTCGAAGCTTGATATTATTTTATGGCCTATTGTTTTCGTTGTTTATGACGAAGGAACAAGCAAAAAGTAAAAGCTGCTGCTTCCACTTCTCTAGCTCGGCCTGTTCTGCGGCTGTAACTCCGGAACTATAAGATTCTTTTGTTACATTCCACTAAACCTAAAATGCCATTCTCAGACATATTTGCCTTTGAGCAAGACATGCTTTGGGGGTACGAACGAGTAAACTATCTCGCATTCAATGAATTTCCACATATTGTGCAAAGTTTTAATATTTTTGTAAGTATAATTCGGAAATTTATCATTTTCATTATAAACTCAGTAAAAAACGTTTTGTCTTTCCTTTGAGATTTTATGAATATTTTTCTGGGTGTTGAATTCCTAAAGAAGCAAGAGCCCTATCGAAATCCCGACTCACTTTTTGTCATTCAACCAGATTCATCGACGATTGACGTACATTTAATAAAACTTTATGAAACAAAAAATATGAAACAGCTTAGCTACTTGGTGATGGATGATGGCAAATCATTTAACCATTCACGTGTTTATTCACAAATTTCTCATTGACAACGTTTGCTAAAAACAAATTTTTCAATCATGAATATCATAGTAACCAACCTCACTCAGCTTGAAAAGCCCAGTTTAAAACTACATCGCATCAAAATTCACGGACGTTATGCATAATGCGATTGATGCTCCTGTTTTGCAAATTTGTGGATGTATTTTTGCTATAAATTCATTCTTTCCAGATTTCCTCATAATCACATTGCTGGTTTTGACCCGCCTTCCTTCTGTGCTGGGGCGCATCGAAGTCGACTTCTCCAACTTACGAAATCCGGAAAATTTGCGTCGAGCGGAACACTTCGGGGCCTCGTCCGTATTTGATGTCCACAGCACCGCCGCCTTCAGGCTGAGCATGAAGAAGGATACGATGGGCGTACGTGCAGAACAACAAATTTTCTAGTGTGCTAATTGGGACACCTAGAGTATACAGTATTTGTAAGGCCGCTTATCACAATAACAGACCGCAAGAGACGTGCGACATTATAAGACTAATACGATACTGCATGGTTACTACGATATTTTCAACAGATACAATATCACTAAATACATGCAAAATTACATGATACGCACGATGTAACGAGATGCAAAATGTTTTGACTAAGACGGACATCCCCCAATTTACTCCAAATTTATTTAATTCAAAATTTCTCATTAATTAATTTTAAAAAAATGATTATTGTATTATGAGAAATGAATAGTCAATGTGCTTGGGTACGCAGGCAGCAACAGAAAAAATTAAGCTTTGAACATACGTACATATGTATGCACGTGTGGTAATGACGCAAGAGAATGAAAAGAAGAACCAGTTAAAGCTCATATTTACGTGTGAAGATAGTCAGCTCCTACCAAAACAAAGTGCCAAATCTGGTGCCTGATCTGAGCAATAATGAAAACTTTCTGTCAACGGAAATGACATTTCCCTCACGTAGTTCTACGCATAGGAAAAGTAACTTAGTGACTTCCCCTGCTCTCTCTTCTCAGCAATGGTTATAAATATTTTGTGAAGTTCAGGGATGTGTAAAATTTACCGCGCATTTGATTCTTTTGATAGGAGAAGTACCCAGTCTAACTTTTTCGCCACCTGCATGCATGTTTTTCGCCGCCTATGTGATTTAATCGCTTAAATCGCTACGGCGATGAAAAACATGAATGCAGGCGGCTAAAAAGCTAGACTGGGTAAATAAGCAGCTTTATACGTAATTTATTCTAAGCAATTCTCAAAATACTTAATATTTTCTGTCACACAGGACGGCAGATTTTTTCGAACATTCAAGTCTATTCTGAAGAAGGATAAGAAAATGATCATACAGATAGCAAAATTGTTCAATGTAGTCAGGTCTTTTTCTAGAGAAAATAGAGGAAACAACTTCATATTAATAATATTGAGAATACTGAGTGTTATTGTGATGCTTGATTAACTTGTAGCTACTAATAAAATGGACATCAAAGTGTCCCCTTCCCGATGTAAGAACATATTCAAGAATATGTTCAGCAGATTCAGCTATTAATACCATCAATTGGTAGAAAAGCTGGCTTTAAAGAACATGTTACTACTTATGATTCTAATTTATAGTACGTGCGTCACTTAAATTTTACTTCGTCTACTCACTATATTGAAACCAGTTCATGAGCTCATTTTATTCCTGTTTCAGTAGTGAACGAACCACACCAAATTTCGAGTACCATCAATTTAATATTGATAACATTTTCTCCACACGCTTTTCATCTTGAACAGATACTCGGCATGAGAGAAGGAGAGCTTCCTAGTCTACCAAGTCGGCTGGACAACCCCATAACCCGACCTGCTTTTGTGGTGAGTCAGTGAAACGAACGTATATATGTACACCATGTCTGAAGTCAGTGAAATTATAACGTAAATAAACTTTGTTTAAAGTCGATAAAACGAACGTAAATACACTTTCTTTTAAGTCGGTAAAATTAAAACGTAAATAGACTTTTTTTTAAAGTCGATGAAACGAACGTAAATACACTTTCTTTGAAGTCGGTGAAACGAACGTACTCGTAAATACGCCTTATTCGAAGCCAGTGAAATGAGTAAGATACCATGTCTGAATCGCATCAGTCCCATTAAGTTTCAAAAATAACTAATGAAATGCAAAATATTCACAAAATTGTATTGAAAAATGCTACTCGCCTCATCGTTGGATTACTTGCACGCATAAAAACACTCTATGTTTTTAACGTCACTATTTTCATATCTGGGAAGTTGAAAGCTGAATGTTAAAGTTAATTCATTTACAGGCATGTAAGGAAAGGCATTTTATTTTCTAACAGAGGTCGATTAAGCACTTCTGTAAAGCTACTGTGCTCAGCTACCGCATAGTTCTCATACCAAAGTTGTGGAGTACAATTCAACATGAAATCAGACATATTCCAGGTCATACTTTTCTTCAACCAGTTCCTCCACACCATCATTCATCACATTCTGCGGCATGAGTCATCTAAGCCATGACGATACTCAAGTTGCCTTCGGGTAAATAAATCGTCTTCATGAAAATACTACCATCAGTAGCAATCTTCAAATTGATCTACCATTGACAACGGACGGAGTGGAGCTAATACACCAATTATGGCAAACTTTTTTCTTTTTCATGGCATGTAATCAGCACTCGTAATACAGGTTTTCATTTTTCTTGATGTCATGTATTCCCTAAACAGTTCTCCTATGGTCCCCAGGTAAAATTTCAAACTAAAATTCGCGATTCAAATTCTCTTACTTGCAGAATTCAATGTTTTGTTGGCTAAATATCAGTTGACGATATCTCGTCTTTCTATGAACAAATATGAGAATATATGTGCAAGTACGCATCACGTATGTGTTTCTATGTATGAATAATTACGAAGAATTAGACTAAATCACAGAGCCTGCGACTTTTATTCCAACTTTACTTCCAAAATCTCTCAATAATATTGTCTCACCTTGCTGCCATTAAGCATCATTTCTTGATAGTGCCATCTTTAAAATTATAAGGGATTTAGAAATGATTGAAAAAAAATGAAGCTTTCAATTAAAGATGCTTCTTTATTCCAATCAATCAAGCCTGATGCATATCATCTTGTACATTGGTTTTTCAAATACCTTATAACTAACACCAGAACGCCATGACGGTTACCCCCAGTCAAGCCATAACCCATTTCAGACTCCTGGGTAGAGTGGGGAATTGTGCTTGAGTTCTCCCTTTTCCCAACGGGGAGAAATCAACGCGCAGCGCCGGGATTCGAACTGCCGACACCTTTAATTAATCACGGAATAAGTGAAAATATTAATGATTACAGTCCCCTGACAATAAATTATATTCAAGCATTACAATCCTATCGAAAATAACATGAGAGGAGAGTGAATCATGACTGTATTTGGTATTCATTGCCCAAAAGGAAGCAGTACTGCGGAACGTCTCAGAACCTCTGCTACCTGATGGCCAAGAACTCCTATACGCGTTGCTGATTGGCCCGCTGCAGGCCACCAGGGTCACTCTGCAGCCAACCGACGACCAGTTCGAAGAGCTCATGCTCTTCTTGAACGCCTACAAGTCATTCTGGAACTACATGGGGGAGGAAACTATTCCAATGGTGAGGACACCTGGTAGAGTATCCTAGGGAACGGCAGGCTTTTCTCTCTCAAAAATTAAAAATAATCTGGTGCAGTGGTGCAGAGACATAGGAAACCTAATACGTAAGAATTTGAGTCCTATGAGCAGTTTTCATCATTCTTAGAATGGAATTTAATTTTAGTTTTCTATTAATCTTTATGCGATGTTCGATAGTTGTTTTGGAATGATAGTAATGATGATGAAAAATCAAACATTTAAGCATGCACGCAGAAGCTGTTCAAATGGATGAATGAATTATGTAAGAGAAAGAACGTTTTATTTACGAAGTATTTTTTAAGGGATGAAAATAGATAGGATGCCTCAACACATCACGAAAGACTTCAATGAAACGCTTGTAAGATCGATGATAAATTGATATTTTTCGTTGAAAGACCTCACAAAAGAAATAAAACAGAATAGGCTAAATCCAGTACTTCATCCTTCAACTTCAACTTGTCCTGAGAATGTAAATTTGAAAGTGTGTTCTTAATTCTAGGTGGAAGACCAAGATTCAGAGTACAAATCGTCAGCAGTTCGCTCCATGGTCAGGGAGTTTGAGGCCACCAAATCCCAAAGATCGCCCAGAAAATTTTCGCCGATGGAGGCATCTTTCGACAACCTCAGGCATCTGTCCACGAATGTCTTCAATGTGCCGCGCAACCAAGGTACGATCATATAAGTGCATACCAAGGTAGAGGAAACAAGGTAGGGTTATTTCAATGATAGAAAATACACTTCCTCTTGTTCGGCTAGCCCAATAGGAAGGCTTTATTTCAAACAAACTTTATGACGTCACCAAAACGCCGAATCGTTAGGCCAATAGTAGAGCCAGATTTGGGGGTAGCAGTGCAACCAGATGCAATTTGAGTGCTGCTATTGGTTCGTTGTCATGACGTCAGCAAAACCACGCCGTCAACGAAAAAAAGACTGGTTTGAACCTACCTTGTCTCCTCTACCGTGGTGCATACTGAACTTAAAGTGTGCATACATTACATCAATATCATTAGTGAGTATGAAACAAACTACGAATTGCCAATTTAAACTGAGCTATAGATATCTACTCTAGTATTGCCCACCAATTTTTACAAACGTATCGTAAAATCATTAAAAATACGTATGTTTTAGTTTAGTGCTGTTAAAAAAAATTCAGAAAGAAAAGCTAACATTTTCAATAGATGAATGCACTGATGTATCATTTCCTAGATATCCTGATATTCAAATTAGGAAAATTTGAATGTCGTATTTCACTCAAGCAACTTTTTTTAACCATCGTGATTAGAAACAATAGTTTATCGAGACATCGAGGAGAAAATATTCACTTATCAACGTCCGTTTGAGCACTTCAGAGCGAAAATTTACAGTTGGTAATACTAGTGAGAATAACATACAGCGTGAAATTTCCAAATAGTTGTAATGTGTTCAATGCGTGTCATTTTGCGTATAGGTAGAAATATTTCGACAATTTAAATTGTGGAAATATTTTATTAAACTGGAAATGAGCGATGTTACAAATTATTCATCTATCATAAGAAGCGATTTTGCATAACTTTTTATGGACAGAACACGCAAGATTAAAACTCTGTATTGTATAAAAACATAGGTTGAGCACAACCGTACCCCTTAGAATAGCGTTGATGATAGGATGTCCTAGAAGTCACTGACCTTATTCGGGCCCCAAGTAGCTATACTCAAATGTGTTCCTTATACTAGAGTTAAAAAATTATCAACTGCTGTATCGTTTGGGGTAAATAAATTGTTTGAATTCTTTAACTGAGCACTTGACCAAACTGAATCAGCGGCTAAGTGTCAAACATGATGTTTTCTGTAAAATCTTCTATTCAATTCCATGTTCAAAACACCTGAGGGAATTATTATTCCTGTCGGGCTTTCAGCCCAGAAGACTTACAAAAGGTATTTAAAAGAAAGTGCTATTATACATTCATTTAGAAGTAAAAAATTCTCCCAAGGGGCACTGACTTCTTGACACGAAAATATAAAGCAGAGTAATTATGGATGGGAACAAATCAAATACTGCTGAAATTCTGTCTTCTTTTTTGAGTAAGAAAAATTAGTCAAAAATATATTAACAACTTTCTATGCATGTCCATAAGGTACGTCGATATCATTATATGGTTACACCACTGCACAGTGTCTTCATGTGAAATATATTTTTGTGTTTCATCGATTGTATTTGCTCCATCTGTGTGTACATTTTATCGTTGCAGTTGTAGACAGACAGAACGCTACAGCTGTCAGGGTGTATGTTCGGGAGGAGTTGGAAGCCCTCGGCCTGCTCGTGATGGAGCATACCTTCGCTACGTATGAAACTGACGTCAAGGTACGTTGAATCTTCCGTTGAAAGTACGTTAAGCCCCTCCCAGCATGGAATCTACCACTAAGAATGACCGTCGGGTGTTCATATATTTATATGTTTCGTGTCCCGCTCCTAAGAATAGATAGGAAGAAATTAGCACCGGCGACTTAGCTTCAGTTCACTGGTAAATTAATACACTCATTTTCGCTGTACAAGTGCACTATATATAATAAGTTACTTTCAAAAAATATGAGAGATCGAAAGCCTTATATACTTGAGTCCGCTTCGTGGATACCGAGTTCGGCTGGGTATTGAATATGACAATATACTGTATTACAATCTTTCCTAATTATACCCTTGGTGAGTTTATTTGTTTGGTGTTCGCTTTTTCCGTCTCTCTGTGACGCTCATGAGGATGCCTAACAACCGTGTCTGTGATACGAGTTTCGCGAGAGCATATGTACAAATACATTTTTTTTATCGCGTACTATTAGGAAGGATATCTTTGTTTGTCATTCACATCTGGAAGGAAATTATAAGAAAAATATAGACTCCCGTCATTTTTGACGGGCGTGTACACTAGTTTTATATAATACAGCTTTGTTGTAGAATTTTATAGTGTGAATGTTAAAAATTGTATGAATCTTACTTTTCCGTGTGTGACGTTTTTATACAATACAGTTTTTTGTAGAATTGTATACATGCATATTTTTAAAATCCCCTGCGCTGGGACTGTATATGAATTTGAAAACAATATTGATACCAAATTCGAATTATTTGGTTTCAGTTGATCTCAACTCGATTTAAATCGACCTAGTACGACTCATTAGCTTCTCTAGAGTAAAGCGGCCCATAGACGATCAATTTAATTGCCAATATCATTGACTCAATATATTGATGAAATTTTTTTGCCCGCTAGGTCATTTGACGGTCGTCAATCAAGCCCACGGACGATCAATTAAATTGTCAATATTCATTTCTGTCAATTATATTGATAGTAAAATTGATCGTCGATGGGCCGCTTTAGAGTAACTTCGGTTTCAGTTCGGGGACAGACTGGAGGGCACGAACCTCGTAGCCTTGCTACCAGGCTCCCGCTTCAAAACCCGGTACGACCGACCGGTGGTGGTAGGGGCCCACATCGACACTGTGGTCGGATCACCAGGCTACGACGACAACGGATCCGGCATGTCCGCTTTAGTTGAGGCCGCTCGTATGATCTCCACTTCGGGGTGCGAGTTTGAAAATACCATCGTCTTCGTGGCCTTCGATCTTGAGGAATTGGGTAACTAATCTGTCTCTGTTCGTGAAAACTTAAGGGCCGTTTACACTAGGGGACATTTTGGCCGTGAGGCGCGACACGTGTATACGAGGCTCACCACTGAGACTCATATTTGTGTGCGTTTATATGAATTTTCCTACTCGTCACGGTAGTTACGAGGCTCTCAAGTGTCGCGCATTACGAATTCGATCAGATCGATTACGAAGCTTCGTATAAACACACACAAATATGAGCCTCAGTGGTGAGCCTCGTACACACGTGTCGCGCCTCACGGCCGAAATGTCCCCCTATAGTGTAAACGGCCCTTTAGTTTTAGAGGAAGCTGTGGACGTATACTTAGAGGGCTGTGCGTGAGCTTACAGAGGAGATTCGAAGTCAAATTTGAATAGTACGTGTTCTGTATTACCTAATGAATATTTTCTGTCTTGAGCGATTCTTGTTTTCAGCTACTGCTCTGATGGTGATGGAGGATGAAATTGCAAGCACTTAGTTAATTTCTTGTAAGCACATAAAACGTTCAGCTGCTACGCGTCTTTCAAATGACATTTGATACAGATACCCATGTATGTTTCAAAATTCTTACCCGTGGATCAAGAATGGAAATTACTGTACTTCTTCAAATCCCAACTGTGCTCACCTTTACTACACCAATGCGATTATTAATGAGCAAAACGAAGTTATTTTTTGGTCTCGTAGGTGTGAGGCAGTGCAAACCCAAATTAGATTAACCATTTTCACGCGGTGATACTCATCGTAAAAAACTGATATCTGGTATCCAGGGGATTATCATAGCTCACGGATCAATAATAACCCTCCGCCTATTCGCAACTACTTAATTAGCAGTAGAAATGAAACAAAATAAGTGGCAAAGAGAAAATACATGAAAATTTACATTGAAATGGGGAATCAAGCAACAATGGTCTTCTCCATTAATAGAATGATAGAAATATAAATAAAAACAGAAATAGAAGTACAAATGGCGTTAAGTAATATTGTTCAACCCTGAACCTATGGAACAATATGATCCGCTGCCCTAGTACAAATCCTTAACTTCTCAATAATAAGAAAACATAAAAAAATATAAGTAGCAACGGCATTAACTAATTATTTTGAACTAGGAACCCAAGGCTCAATGATGTTCGTAAAGGACTTCGTACCGCGGGTGCTGCGGGACCAGCTCGGCATGGGGCGGATATCAGGTGCCCTCGTGATGGACTGCATCGGCAACTGGGACCCAGAGCCTGAGTCACAGGTCAGGCGTAAACAAATATAGTTTCGATGAAAATACTCTCGTGCCGGCCAGTAAAATAGTTTTTGATGTGTGACTTTATTTTCACCGTAATTCCAGTAATGTGAATATTTTTTAGTAATGCGAATAATATTGGTCACGTATCAACTTGTTGAGAATGAAAACATCCTTTAATTCACACGGCGACAGGATCTACCGGAGGGTTGGCCCGACTACCTACCTCGTTTCGTAGAGAGGCTTGAGAACAACGACCGCAGAGGCGACTTCATCAGCCTCATCTACAGGAATGGAGTGGACTCTTTCTTGGCCAACAGGTGTCTGTACAAGCGTATCTTGTTATCGTGCTCTTGGTTGCTCATATGGAACATAGTTCCTGAAAGGAGATTTGACTGCTCTGGACACGAGTATTTTGTTTTCATGATGGGGAGCATCTTGTTGCTTTTAATTTGAAACATTGCACATGTGTGGAGGATCTGATCGATTGCTATGGAAAAGCGTATCTTGTAGTGATGGTTGCTCATAATTTTACACATTGTGCATTAGTTGAGGATTGATTGTTCTGGATACGTATAAATTGGTCGTTCTTGAAATACGCATTTCATCGTTGTGTGGTAACTCTTAACCTGATGTTCTTAACGTGAAGAAAAGAAATTTTCAAACTTTTTTCTTAACTTTCTTCCATCTAGGTATAAATCCTAAAATGAGTTGGAATTACTGTTGTGATAAATTTGATACAGGGTTTTGGAAAAAAATTAACGATAGAATTTACGTAAGTCGTTTGTCATCGATTAAGAATTATACAATTGAATTATTATGATTTCATGTAGAAAATTTATTAAAATTCAATTTTTATCTTAAGCTTTTAAAATTGGCTGAGAAAGTCGCACAAATTGTAGTCAAATTATGTAAATCGATGAATTTTTGATAATAATTTGTCCCATCAGTTGCAAGAAAAAAACTCCAGAAACATTTCTCGTACTGCTCAAAAATAATTGTTTACAAAACATTTTCAATCCGTACAGTGCTTGAAAGATTTCCCAAATACATCACTAAATTTTGCCCAGCAATTGTGAAATCATTGTAAAATTATTTCTAATGAGTGTAACGCTAGAATTCAATTGTTGTTCTTAATGAGCACAGCGCCAAAAAAATTAACCCAAAAAAAGATACTTCAAACACTGTAAGTTGAACAAGCAATGTACTGTTCTTAATGAGTATCACGCTAGAAAGATCATTCCAAAAGGATGCTTCAAATCTTGCAGTTGAAGAGGCACTATTACGATGAGAGATAACCAGCCCCATTGAAACACAGGTTTGCGTCTTACTACTCACGACTGGACAAGCCTGAGTATCGCTTGGAAGCCCTGGCTGTCGACGGTCTGGGGCCAGAGATGCCGCACCCTGCGTCGCTGAAGAAACACTTCGACGTGTTGCGCTCCGACCACGTGCGCTTCTGGTATCCGAAAGGCGAAGATGCGACAGGGTTGAAGGAAACCATTCCAGCAGTTCTCATTACGGACACTGGTGAGGGGATGCCATTTCAACAACTGATTGTCTTGAAGATTTTAGAACTTAGTTCGAATAAGTCTAACGTAATGAGTTCACACCACAGGATTTAAACCTAAAACTACGGGCCTGTGTCACTGATGTACGAGTGTATGCTCTGGCTTGATATTTACTAACTTTTCTTTTTCTTAGCTGTTAGATTTTGGGAAAGTTTATTCCAAGCATAGATCATAATTTGTGTTATATTTTATTGCACGTATGATAAAATATTATAGCGAAACATTCTTCTCATGAGCTAGAAGCTTTTGAGAGGCTCCGTTCAATAACTTATTATTTCCTGCGCGAACGTTATTCGTTGCCACTAAATATTAAACTTATTTGGTTTTATCGGACCTATTAATCTCAGCAATTTCTTAATCTGAAACAAATTTAAACTTTTTCATTCATATGTGCTAATACCTTATCAATAACAACAATGAAAAATCAATTGAAACGATTCACTTATTTTCCTTTGGCTTTGAATTTTGATATACAATCTGTGTTTCAGGGCCGTTTCGAGGAAGACTTCGCAAGTGCTACCACAGTCCGTGCGACGTTCACATGGAGGGGCGTGACGCGGACGTAAGCTTCATTGCCAAAACAACCGAAGCTTTGGTGTGGACCGTAGCAGACTTGGCCGGAGGCCAGTGTGGACCGCGAGGTAGGCTGGGGGTTCGACAGCTGTTCCGGATCACCTCAAGTTTCCTGCAGCCCAAGAAATCAACATCTGATGATCAAAACAACGGTACGGACGCACAAGATGATGCTAGCAACAACCGACCAGCCCCCGGAGATGACGACTCCAGAAGAGTGACAGGAACGAATCGCGGAACTGCTCAAGATCCAAACTTAACGTCTCTGACGAACGCTCTAGAAATGCTTCATTTTCTCGGCGTGGTCCCTTCTATAGAACGACTGACTGAGAGGCAGTTGAAAACACCACGAAGAAGCCAAAGAGAGGGACGAGCTAGAAGCGTTAGGGTATTTAAAAAGAAATTGCCTCCTAATTATCTTTTACTAACGTCAGCCGAGAAAAGAGGAGTAAGTGGCAGATAGATTTCGTAAATTGAAGTATTTAATTATCAAAGAGTATTTTAATTAGGAAAATGAATTATATACTCAATAGTTTTGCTGCGTAATGATTGTACTGAGTATGAGTTTTTACAAAATTATTTGAAGCCATTAGGCTAACTAACGGGATGAATTTCTTGCCTATGGAAGCAACGTGAAGTTGCAGCTGTTATATCGAAAACAAAGTGTTAACGTTTTTGTAAAGAAAAATTATACATTAGTTCTAGATTAAATATTGACAAAGTAAAATTTGCTCTCCACGAAGGGAATGCAGAAATAGTATTAAGAAAATGTAGGCATACTGGCATCAGTTCAAAAGACAATTTCTTGTGATAACATTCGAATAGAATTAAGAAACGAAACCACAGTTACTTTGTTATACTGTTCATGTGATGATTATTATTCCATTAAAAATGGAACTGACGTTATTTTTTATCTCCTAAATACCGATACTTTCGAGCGACATTTTTTGTCAGTTAGAACGAAGAATATCTCATGAAAGTCCAACTTTTTCCCGTCGTGACAACGCATCCATACCTAGTGGGTGAGGCCCAAAAGTTGCCCGCGATTGCCACTATTTTTGAGCAGGTGATTCACGTGAACAAAGCCAATCTTCCGTGTTGTGCAAAAATTAATAATCTTAAGTTAGTGCCCAGTGTATGAAGTCTGAACAAGTTCACGCGCAGGAGTAATTCCGAGTGATTCATTTCTGAGAGAAAAAACAAAATGAGCTGAATAATAAACTCTTCTGTGAGTTAATAGAGACCTATATACATGCATAAAATATATAAATGCATTTCTAAAGGTTATATTCATAAATTTACACAACAAGCAATGAATCCCTTTCACTTCAGGGCTTCTTCACCTCCATAGACGACGTAGCAGGAAATGAACTTAGTGATTTGGCCGACAAAAATTTGCCACGACTTATCCCTTGACACGTTGATCGTCATGGATTTAACTAACGTTCAAAATTCAACTCAAATTAAAAGTCAATTGTAGTAAGTAATTTTGAAAATGGCAAGCATTAACTGAATTGTGCCTTCATTTATGAAAATCGAATTTGTGACTACTGGTCGCCCAGCATTTGGAAAATTCCCTCCGTGTACCACCGGTGGCTCACATGGTGGTTAACATAGTTAAATCGTAGCTTCCCCCAGCTCAATTAAGCTGGTATAACAGCAACTTTCGTCGTTCCAGTGCATTGGGCTTTAAGGAGTTAGTGATAAATTTCCACTTCGCGCTAGCCTCGGTGTTTCAATTAAGCTTTTTTTTACTAATTTTATTCGTTCTCCATATTTAGCATATGAATAAGCTTAGCAACTCCTTAAATAGAACTCGAGAACCTTTTCACGTTCATGAGTAATGTACATTATTCTCAACGAACAAGGCGGAACCGCATGGAGACGCACCTTGTATAACATCCGCCATACGTACATGCCACAAGGTTAACATCATCGGCATCTTTGGGATGCTTTATTTCCATTCAAGCCTGATACATACGATCTTAGCATTGGTTTTTCAAATGTCTTATAACTAACCCTACATATAGGACACCATGACGGTTCCCCCGTAAAGCCGGTACCCATTTCCGATACCTGGGCTGAGTGGGGTATTGTGCTTGAGCTTTCCCTTATACCCAACGGTAGTAGTAGTAGTAATAGTAATAACATCAATTTGCTAGCGCTTCAGTGCCTGCTTTATGTCGCGCCGAAGGTCTCGCAATTCAGGTTGTCTCCACGTCTCAAATTTCGAGGTCTTACTGCCACAAACATCGCAATGCAAGTCACAGCAACTATTAAACAAACAAAGACGCGATAGCCACGAGCGTGATCTGAACAACACTTGGTTTCATTGGTGGCAGTAGTAGTAGTAGTAGTAGCAGCAGCAGCAGCAGTAATAAAAGAGCTGCTAGTTCAATACCATACTCCTCGTGCTTAGGGTTCAATCAGTTCATACAATCATCTTAAGGTACATGCACAGGTTGCACATTGAGCAGCAGCCTAACCCCCTAATGGGGGTCTCAGCTGCCCACCCAATTATGGCCGGGCGCCTTACCCGCGCTGAAACCCCCAGGGGCATTGCGCAGCGCGCCCGGCCATTTTACGGTTCAGTGTTTATATCGCATTACCATGCGTAGAATCTTCAGGCTAGATTTTTGAAGACAGATTACACGCTCCAATAAACGACTGCAGCGCTGTCACATTATAAGCTGACCGCTCAGCCTCCCCAAGTATTCCGGTCAAAACATCCTGTGCACGACCGCGAAGTTGCGGAAAATGCAGATTCCTGGCAACAGCATACAGGGGACACTCCGCGAGGAAGTGCTTTACAGTCAAAGGCACCGTTCACACTGCGGCTGAACGGGGAAAATCTCCACAAAACTTCATGAAATTGTCAATTTCAGTCTGCTGATACAACTCACTCCAATTATAGCAGTGCAGCAACCAAGAGGTAAAGTTGTTTCAAGGTATAATCTGCTCTAAGGTTATAACAATCCTATATCATTGAAAAAAACTCCTACATCGGCCTAAAGAAACACGTTCTTTATAGTTATGCTCGACTCTGCAACTACACGCCGAATATTTTCCCCTTACAACAAAGACTCGCTTCTCATGTTAAAAACGAGACCTTTTCAATGCATCTATTGATCATGAGCTGAATTTTTTCTTTCATATTAACTTGAAAACCCTACGAGATTGACGGAGCAAATTGTCGTTTGTTACGCACTGTTATTAGTATATTACCGCTCTCAAGCTTTATCGTCCTGGAGGAATATAAGAGCCACATTGTAGGACAAGGTTAAGGTTAACATCGGCATCTTTGGGATGCTTTATTTCCAATCAAGCCTGATACATATGATCTTCGCATTGGTTTTTCAAATGTCTTATAACTAACCCTATATATAGGACACCATGACGGTTCCCCCGTAAAGCCGGTCCCCATTTCCGATACCTGGGTTGAGTGGGGTATTGTGCTTGAGCTTTCCCTTATACCCAACGGGGAAAATCTCCGCGCCAGCGCTGGGAACGAACCCGCGACTTCCAGCATACAAATCCGATCCCTTAACCGCTGTGCCACGGAGAGCTCTAGTTGACAAGTCAAATGTTTCATTTTGTTCTCGATTTGAGCCCAACCATCGCTTTAAATTTCACTCTTGAGTGACAGGTCATTTGTCACGAGAAATTGTCCCTTCACCTCCTTGTTAACATTTCATTAACAGGAAGATCCGGCTCTCGGAATTGAGGAATGGCACACCTTCAAAGGATACATATGCGACACAAAAATAAATGAATAACAATCGGCAATTACAGTACATATACTAAAAAGAAAAGGTACTCACCGATGAGTTGATACACGACTTACTCAGCGCGTTTCAGTGCGCTATTTTGCCTCGGTGAGATGTGGTGCGGGCGTAATGGGGTTTTTAAACACCATCAAATGCTAAGGAATCTTTATAATGGAGCACCCTGGTACAAAACATTAATCGTAATTTACTGGCACTGTAAGTAACGCATATTGACAATAATAATGAAGGCATCTACGGATGCTTTATTTCCAATCAAGCCTGATACATATCACCTTGTACATTGGATTTTCAAATGCCTTATAACTAACGCCAGGACGCCATGACGCTTTCCCCCGGTCGAGACCGGTACCCATTTCAGACACCTGGGTAGAGTGGGGTATTGTGCTTGGAATTTTTCTCCTATACCCAACAGAGAAAATCGCCACTGCCAGCGCCGAGTTTCGAACCCGGGTCCCGGCCGCACGGCGGCGGAACCTATAGCACATGGCTATCGCGAGCACAAACACTACTCTGCCTAATTGACCGGTCAATTCCCTCAAGTAAATTACACACGGAACACATACAATGAAATAATGCCTAACTGATGGGTCGGCGCACTCCAACGTCAACAATGGATTGTCATTTAGCCTCGGATCACAAGTTCTGTCACCCCAGAGCAGCTTCAGTTCATTCCCTGTTTCTCACACAGTGCATAAATTGTCTTTGGACGTTCTTATGAAGAAGTCGTACTTGCAATCAATAGGAGAAAGGAAAGCCGCCCTCCTGTGGAGCAACAAAATTTTTAACAATTACTTTGATTCTACAATTTTCTCATACATATATATATATATATGCACATATTCCACATTTAATTCAAATGCTCCAACTCTCTTTTACGTTACATGAACCTATCGTTTCCAGCGATATCTATCGTAACAAAAAGAACGAGCCTTACCCGCCCTTACGAAGTTATTAACATTTTTCTTTGAACAACCTCCACGTTACGGAATCTTCTTTCCTCTGCAAAAAGTAAAAAAATGTAAACTTTTAATGTGTTGTTTCAAGAAAATATATCTCAACAGGTTTCGCTTCTCACTTATTTTCCAAAGTATGATATTTAATTTAACACCTATTTACGACGCAGAGTATGATGCCTAGCTACGACGGACCTTATCGAGATGCTCGCGAACTCTTACTGACTCTCGTCTTTTCATGCTAGTCAAAGTGCTCTTTTTGGGGCTACCCTCTTTCTAATCATGACCAATGGCACCACTCTTGCACTTCCAAACCTTCGCCGGCTTTGTCCTATTGGCTCCTCCCGAGGTTGCACGCTCCCTATTCGCTGTGAGCCGAACACGCCTTTTTTTTTTGCCCCTATTTTGTGTGTTAATTCTTGAAGTCTAAGTCCGTTGGCGAAAAAGCTTTCTCACGCCTCTACCCTCTGCTCCCCTACCCTTATCCAGCCTATGGTCAACAAATCTTTGCCTTTTGTGGTAACCCTACACCGCACTCCTTGTTCGCCTCTCGAGGTTTACTTACCAAGCACAACACTAACCAGCTCGAGTGCCTGCCACATAAATCTATGTTGAATGTAAACATTCAGGCCTACACTCATGTTAGAGCAAGCCACTCGTATTATTGGAATGCGCCGACCACGGTTTTATAAACTCACAATTTTAGTTCAAGCAAACAAAAGTTGTTACACATTAAAAACTCGAATTTATTACACATGATTAAAATTTCCCTAAATTCTCATGTTTTTGATTCGCAAAATTGATTATTCTTAACAGATTCTCGACACATTCCTGATTCTGATGTTTGTGACGGCATGATGTCAGTGCCAGTTTATCGATGGCAAAAAAGAGAAAAATCAACCGATGAAGAGTTGAAGTACACGGGCAGAAAGTTACCAAGTTGTTTTCGTCGTGCAGGCTTCGTTTTAAAATGTTGGAGCAGCACGGCTAATGTTTCGAATACACTGTCGTCTCATATGCGTATTGATTTTTCATTTTATGCATTTTAGTTGTCTAACTACTTAACTTGAAGTTGAATGGTACAATTTTGACTGAACAATCAGGTCATAAGTTGTACGCTGTGCGCAAACAGAAAAAGCAAAAAAATTGCACAGCTCATGCCAGCTTTGAAATTAAGAAACTGGACGATTGAGAATGGATTTTAAAAAGGAGTTTATTGAAACAACTCGATTTAAAAATTACATTTTATTACCCAAATAACACGCACATACAGCTAGCACAATTCACTCATGCTAAACATTATAATTCGTTCACACGAAACGATAATACGCTAATATTAAAGCAAGTCTTAGCGTAATAAGAGTGGTTAAAGCACAGAAAAACGTACACAAATTTAGGTAGGTCTGCGCAATCGTCGGGTTTACACAATAACTTTGACGTAATTGAACTAAGACATAAAACCATATACTCTACATGAATCGAAGCCGATTCGAGCGCGTGAAATTCTTGGCTTAAAATTCTCAAGCCCCAAAAAATTATTTACACGGCAGTACCTCGTTCCAAATTCTGCTTTATTTCTTCCGTGTATGCGCCATAGAAACGTTCGAGCTTCTTGTTGAACTTCATATTTCTCTCATTGATGTAATTGATATCGTCATCATCATCGTGCATCCTCCTCCTGGAGTATTTCTCCCTCTTGGCCACCTGTTTCTCCAAATCTTGCACCATGTTTTCTATGTCGTCCGAGGTATCTTTGTGGAGTCCAATATTGATGGTACCCCTTTTTGCATAGAACGCATCTTCACCAAGAAGCTGCTTCTCCCGTTCGTACCTTTCGGGGTCCAATCTGATGCTCTTGCTGAGGCGATTGTACTGTCGCGCTGTGGCGTCTTCGTACGAAGAGAACCCAACGTCAGGATTTTTCTTTCGTTTCTTGCGCTCCCAGCGCTCTGCCTCATCAGCCCCAACCGTCAGTAGGCGCTCTCGGTCGTAGTCAGCACCCTGAAATTAGACTAGGCTTTATCCACCGGTCACGTACAGCAGCTCTTGATCAGCTCTGAACACCTATATTAGCCGCCACTGATCATTAATATCAACCACAATTTGAGGACTGTCAGAGAAGAATGTGCTAAAAATAATAGTAATATCAACATGATTTAGAACACTTGGTAAGAAATGAACATGTATTACCTGTTCTTTCATCTGCTGCCGTGTCTGTTCTTCTTCAAGTTCTTTTTGAAGACGTTGCTGCTTCACAGCATGGTTTTTAGGCAGATTCTTGATGCGGTCTTCTTCAAGGACTTCAGATTTGTTCAAAGCCTTTGCCTCCGTCTGTTCAAGAACACAAATAAATATAATTTTTCAGATTCATTAAGAATTAGAAATTGTTTGCTAACATTAACAAATATTAACTACAATAAGAAAACCTTCAATACTTCCAGTACAATAACACTAAGTGCTATCCAGTAAATACATAATTTCAATCACATCAACGGGCATCATGACAAGATACGAGCAATAAACTTAACCACTGCAGAGCATAACTTTTTTATCAATTAAATCTAAATTGTTGAAATTCAAGGGAATTTTGATTAAACAAATTCAGTTGAAGATCTCCACTGAAATGCCATTAATAACATGGTCTGATTACAATGCAGTAAATGTGTGTGTAAATACAAACACTGGTCTATGTAAATTATTCAGTTTTGCAACACAGTACATGAACATAGGATGCTTTATTATTTAGATTAGAAAGTCATACCATCCATGTATATTAGAACAATATTAATGAAATTTAAACATTTATACATAAAAGAAACCAAAAAATTAATTCCTAATCACAAAGCAGGAGATGAGAAAAGAAGTTAAAATTTTAAAACATGACTACAAACCCAAAAACCTGCCCAATAACAGTTTAAAAATCCACACTGAGGGTTTGCAAGAAAACTAAAAATTAGCTCAAGTAATGAAGCTGATTTGCAAATCATATTTAGGCCAACCAAGATTTATAGTCTCAATACATTTCAGAAATTTCTACACATAACACAGTAATATAAAATTTTGTAACAATATGACATGACCAAATAATGATACAATTGCAAAAGAAAACAATTTTAAGTAACACAAATTAAAATTAGAGTAATAACCAGGCAAGACAATGCACGCAAATAAAACTTACCCGTTTCGCACGAAGCATGGCCAGACGATTTTTGAATTCAGCCATTTTGTTTGTGCTTCCACTGGGGCCAGCCTGTAAAATACAGAGGATTCATTTGAAATTTCTCTCAAGTATTTAAATTACCAGTACACGTACAACAATTTCATTAACATTTAAATATTTAGGAGAGCTGGTTAAACTGGTTGAGTCAAGTGATTTGGATGCTGCTTCACATTCCTTAGGTTGTTAGAAGACTGCATAGCAGCTTTGCATATCATATGGCAACTAAATATTAAAATGTAAGCAGGCTGCTGCCAATGAGATACATTTACAGGAATCTTGTGTATATCAAAGATATGCACTAGAGGTTATGAAAAGATTGTATGCAAAAGCAAGTAAGCCATCCAAATTTACCCAAAAATCATAAGGAATTTATAAAAACAGGTCAGCTTATAAAAGATCTAGAAAAAGCAGAATAATTATAAACTAAATATAAGAAATAAACAGAGCAGTTACATCAAGAATGATGGAAAAGTAAGGCAGCATCTGTGTGAGCTACAAGCTTATTTCTTGATAGTTTTAAATAAAGCAACTTGTTAAATAATAAAATTGGCAATGCAGCTTTCGGAAATTCTGAGGACAATTAAGATGCTAGCAAGTCTGTTGAAGAGTAAGGATATGAAAGGTGGTCTTCTGACTATACAAATTAATTTAACTTTAAACATAATGCTCAATCAGTTCATACTAGAGTCACATTCAGCAATGCACAAAAGCACATTCATAATGATCTCTGTATTGCACTACATTATGAGTAAATGATGAGTTCCATATTTTGCGCGCCTTATTTATTCCTTTTAAATAACTCATTAGATACTAATTTGCCATGGAAAGTGCATGAAAGAAAACTTGTTTATATTGATTTCAAAAACATCATACAAGCAACATTAATTAGAAAATCAATTAGTATATTGTCCTGAAAAATTACCCAACTTTATGATTTAGGAACTGATCAAAAGCCGGTTAGAAATCTAATTTTAAAAAATCCTGCTTAAAATCAATTGTGTATTATAGTTTAATGTTTAACATAAGCACATAAAATAATTAACCATCTGCAAAATGTGTAAGGTTACATTTTAGTCAACGTTAGAAAACGATTAACCTTAAGGAGATGCAACTAATTGATTTTTAAAATTTTGTTGCCTGTATCATGGTTATTCCCCCAAATAAGCAACTTATCTTCTATGCACTTTTTGGGGCAAATGAGTATTTAATTAATGAGTTATAGTGGTAGGTTTAGTTTGGGTACTTTGTAATTTATCTTTGCCAGCCCTACAGCACCTGAACCCACTTCTAGGATCTTTTAGTCAATACCACATTAGAAATTATCACCCAAAAATAAGAAATTATAGCCATATGTTCATTTTTGTCCTAGATGGCGGGAATGCCCTCAATCATTCAAGCATGTCAGAAGAGAGAGTCCATTGTTGTGTTGCCCTCTGACTCGCTTGATGAATTACTTGTCGTTTCAAACACTCGAGTTGCAGTCACTCATTTACTGCTATGACTTGTTAAATACTCATTTGCCCCAAAAAGTGCATAGACAAAAAGTTTTTTATGTAATTACTGAGATACAGGCAACGGTTAATGTTGAGGATTATTCGGGAATCGATATTTGATTTTTAGGTGCCTTAACATAGGGCTAGTTAATTAGATCGAAAGAAATAAGCAAGTTTTATTTTATGCACTTTCCGTCGTACATAAGTATTTTACAAGTTATAGCAGTGAATTAGTTGCCGCAACTCAAGTGTTTGAAGCGGGAAGTAATTCATTTGGCCCGGCAAATGGCAACGCTGCAATGGCGTCTCGCTTCCGGTTTTTTCGTTATCAAAGACAAAACTAAACCTACAGCGTAAAATATTCATTTGACAAGAAAAAAGTGTAAGGAAAAAAAGTAGTTTATTTTGATGTTATTACCTTGATTCAACCAACAAAAATTCCAAAATCAACGAGTAGCTGTTTATTTGAGCGCATTCGTCATCAAAGACGAAACTAAACCTACCGTATGGCCTGATTTGTAAAATAATCATTTACGAGAGAAAGTGCATAGAAGAAAATTTGTTTATTTTGGGTCAATATTGAGTTTAGGTGATTTGAGGAAATTCAGAATTCCGTTATTATTAATCACTTAAGAAGTCCATTTAAAAATGTTTTACAAGAATGTCATTTTTTCCGCTGATGCTTAGTTTTTGAGTTAGAGCGGTAAATTATCATGCCGAAAGAAGCGCGCACCAAGCAGAATTTAATTAATAACGCATGGCGCGCTCGCCATTTTTGAGCCGGCCAATGTAAACAAGATTGCGGTCGTCACCCAAATGGGGCAGTTAGAAGCTTTATTTATAATTTTCACTAAAAGAACTGTGCCTCCCCCTCACAACCCAACCTCTTTACGTTTGTAATAGGGGGTTAGCGTCCGTTATTAATTAAATTACGCATGGCGCGCTCGTTTCCTTGGCGCCCGAAAGCCAACTTCAAAGTTCAATAATTTGAAAATAACGTATCAGCGGAAAAAAATGTCATTCCTGTAAAACGTTTTTAAATGGGCTTCTTAGGTGATTATGTGAAACGGAATGCTTGATTTCCCCACATCACCTAAACTCAATATTGACCTTATTTTGATCTAATTTATTATGTTTAGCATTTGAAAAGTGGATAATCAATTACCGAATCATCCTCAACATTAACCCAGGCAGCAAAATTTAGAAAATCGATTAGTTGCATCTCCTTAACACTAACCCAAAAATTTGCACTAACAAGATGTGCTTCCTCAATAACTTTCAAACACACTGTGTGACTACTCGCATTGAAAAACAGCATGCTCACAGGCTATCCTAACTATGTGGTTTCTCATGCCTTCTCATAAAGAAAATATTTGCAAGCCCTATTCATGAAATGAAATTTCATGAATAAAGTCTTGAAATTTTATACACATCATTAATAAATATTTCACTTACTTGAGACATGATGCAGAAGTAGCGAGTCCAGAGATGTTTTGTCAAATAATTATATAAGTAAAGTGTATCTAACTTTCTTATCGATTAACTTCGACCGTAGTTCGTAGTTGAACTGGAGGAAGTGCTTTCTCTCTCTCTCCTTCTGTTTAGTGAGGTCTCCGGGGTTTATAGGTCCATGCGCCTCAGGTCTCTAGGGTTGTCCTTGGCATTGCCGTATAGATAGCTCTGGAACAGATATGAACAGAGCCTTAACATATTATATACTATATTCAGCTTTTTATGGTTCATTATGTCCATTTTATTATTATTTGTGTGTTATTTTTTGTTTTCCCCATACAAAGAAGTTAGCAATTAGGAACTTGAACTTGAACTTGAAATTGAGGGCCGACAGTGTCGGGGCCTTTGTAACGGCCTACAATTCCCTCCACAGTTATCACACGAAGAGTTCAGCGCCTGGTACCAGACTTGTCCACTAAACTACTCAGGATTTACCAATCCTTGTCACAAGCTGCCATTGGAAGTGCTTGATTACGACAGACTGAATAACGTTCTGACCCCTAAAGTGCTCATTGTGAGCCTATGAGACGTCAACCAACCCACATTTGCTTTTTGTCAGATAAACTCTTACACAAACTCCATTGCTTCTCTTTAAACTATATATATCACTACGGTTTATTTGATGTCAGTAATCAAGACTACTATGCATTTTTTCGCTTGACACAAACTCAAGTTGATAGTTCCACTGAAGTGATGCGCTAAAAGAGTTACTTTAAGTAGGCCCTAATATGGATAAATTTTTTTAGCTTAGCATTTTTTAGATTTGCTTTAGCTTAAGGAAACCATCCCACTTGTTCAACTTTTTTAGTCCGATTCGTTTGAAAGTTGGCCAGTATATGTATTTTGTACAAGTAAATATGTATATGTATTTTGCCGGTATATGTATTTTGTTACTCCTGTCATTTTTTCGATTTAGGCCTTACTTTTTTTTGACGAAAAATGTGTTTTTGGTATATTTTTATTGAAATTTCAAATTGGAACTCCTTCAGTTTTGATGCTAGAACAATAACAAAAACAGTTTTAGAACCCTTGGAACATTTCTAACAAACACTCGTTCAGTTTTTTTAAATTCAAATTTTTTCTATTTCTTCAAAAATTTTTAAAATTTCAAAAATCAGCAACAATTTTTTGGACTTAGAGCTATATATTTTTTCAAAGAATTCGAATTTGAAAAAAGCTGAACGAGCGTTTGTTAGGAATGTTTCAAGGATTCTAAAACTGTCTTTGGATTTGTTCTAGCATCAAAACTCGAGAACTAGTCCCAGGATAAATGTTGAAAATTCAAAGTGTTGTGTAGTGATCGCCCTCAGCCGCACTTCAGCCTAATTTCATAAAATATTAAAAACTAACATCCTAAAATTAAATTATACAAATGTAATTATTTTTATAATTTTACAAGACCAAATTAATTCGATTAAACACAAAATTTTACCAAAAATGTGTTTCGAAAATATTTGCCGTTCACGTTTCCTTCCGTCACTTCCGTTGGAAACATTTGCGTAGAACCATTTCGCAAGCTTCCGCTCAAAAGAGCATATAAGGCCGACTTTTCAGGCAGAGGCGTCATTCTCGTACAGATCCTCCTGAATATTGCTTGGGCCCAGAGCGGGCAATTGTAAGTATCAAGTGTTAATGATAAGTGTGTATTATGTCTTAACTTTCCTGTGTTGTGTCTTAACTTGTTCCGTGTTAGGGAGCGCTCGTTATTGTGTCGTAGAAATATTCACTATGTTGTCTCTGTGCCAGTGTTAGTTAGGCACCAGCCTCAAGCTCACTGCCCTATCTTTGTCATTGTTATCGTGTTTACTATTCTCCGATGATGCCGTATTGTGCTGTCAGTGTTAACCGATGTTGGCATTGGCTCCTTAGATATTATTTAGTGCTGAGCATAGTGTTAAGACACTTTGCTGTCCACAGAGATCATCTTTGGTTTGCTCATCTTTTGTGTGTTCCAGCTTCTAATTAATTGTGTTCTCAACTTTTGTATTTTGACTAAGTCAGGTTTAAATAATTTTGGAATTCCTCTGCAATTTTTAGTCAATGTTTAAATTCATATCTTGAGAAATGAAGCTATGATAGGTTATTTAAACCAATAGAGATTGTATCTTCTGTAGTCACTCACTCAAGTCAAGTCACATAAATAATCATTCCTTCTTGCTCATCTGAATAATAGAGTATAGAGACTTCACCTTTTCTCATACTTATATCTTAGTACATTAATTATCTAATTACCTCAGTGATTTAGCTATTATTTTGGCTGTAGTTCATTTAAACTCAGTTGTGCTGCTGCTTGTAATGTCAGGATAGAGCTTGTGACCAGTTGGTCTGGAACACTGATTCTGGTGTTAAGATGATTCAGGCTGCGACTCGGGCGCTAGAGTTGCGGACTGATTCTTATCACCGGACTCCTGCCATTGTTTATCCTGTTAATGTTGCAGTTTGCGCAGTCTTGCACATGTGTTATGAATAGACTCGTTTTTTTTGTTCAAATAATCCAGCACGATGTCCCCTGACAGGATCGACTGGACCACACATCCATGCACTCACAAACACGTATGAAACCAAACCCTAACTTCTTAATTTAAGGAGCTAACCTCCTCCAAGTTTTCGCCTTCAAGTCTCCTCCGGGTTCATCCTCCGGGTTTTGCCTCTGAGTTGATTCTCCGAGTTTCCCCTCTTATTTAACTTGTGAAACTGGAAGGCCTGCATTCCTGCAGCTAAGCCGCTTGAACCTTTAGTTGTGACTACCTTTGGGCCGAGAGTCCCTTCCTACCGAGTTTTCCCAACCGGTAGCTATCCCCATACTCATTACTAAATTTACCACTCACTTAGTGTCGGAACCTCCCACACTTACACCATCATCGACTTCACACTCCAGCACGCGCTTCACAAGCCTGAGCTGAACGAATCGTCTGAAGTCCCGCAACCTCCTCGGACTCTCCCCAAGATCGTCTCTCGAAAGAAAAAAAAAAAGAAAAGAAAAACAGTTTATTTCCAATAGAGATTGTACAATATTACAATCATTGGTTTTTAAATATCTTAAAATTAATATACTTAGATGATACACACACACGAGTATTGAAAAACTCGTGTCACTAGTCGAAAAGAAATGATTGAGGGCAATGAACTCCTAATCTAGCTTAATCTACATTTGATAATACATGTAATGATAATTATAAGAGATAACACAATTTCATGGACGATGCATTTTCATTGTGAGGTGAAAACACTTTTGACAGTTTACATGTACATGACATAAAACTTCGCAATTCTTGACGCCGGGAAATAATATATGAAATCGCTTGTTTCGGTCAATGTTCACAAGTGTCGTTTTAAGGAAGCATGAAAAAACATATATATAAATACATATCCATATGCACACATATGTAAATATACGTATGCATGTGTGTGCATATCCATACACACACACACAAATACATATATACATATAAGCATGAGGACCAAGAAGATTATAAGTTTTGTATTACTGATTCAACAATTTTAACATAACGGTCATTAGTTAACAAGCATTTTATATAAATATAAATGGATGATCGTACAACAAAAGTATAGTTTTTACATGAATGCTTTACAATACTAAAGAGATGACGAGTTAGGTAATGTTACAAGTTGAGTGTGCACAGAAAAAAGACCATTATCTCTGGTAAAATGCTAGTTGTCAGTCTAGTATACACATATGTGCACGTATACATGTAAATATATACACATACACATGCACACATATACCCACGCACATACTTACACCAAACTCGTAAGCAAACACAAATGCATTTCTATGCATCGAGGCAATACATACGCATTCTACAGAGTGTCATACGCATAGCGTGGACACGTACACATGTACACAAGTAAGCATGTGCGCAAATATCAGCGTAAACTAGTTCGTATAAACCAGAATTCCAATCGAGGGAAACGGAGAAAATATCTTTTATTATAGCATGAATTTTATAATATTTCGTACTAAAAATAGTGGCACAAAACAGTCCACTTAAGTCGGAAACATGAAAACGATTGTGGGACGTGAATAAGAAAGAAAACATTAATGTCCTATAAAGGTTTCATATTAGAAAAAAAAATCACATTATCTTTGAAATATGGCGCAAATTGTCGGCAGTTGATAAACAAACATAGGTATCACATTATTATAAGCATATAACTATAAGCCGAATAAGTATATTACTGCAGTATAAATGGATGATCACACAACGAATTTATTTTTTTTACATGGATGCTTTACAATTTCATATTAGAAAAAAACACATTATTTTTTTAATATGGTGCAGAATGTCTGCAATTGATCAACACACACACACATAGGTACCATGTCGGTCTAGTTTGATGCTTGCACAGAAACGGAGAGGAATGACAAAAAATGCACCTTCGACTGGTTGATCTACTCTAGTGCACACAGTTGTACGTGCACATATACACACCCATATGCGCACATACACCTATATACGTACACACATATACAAGTAAGCATGTTTGCAAATGACAACGTATAGGCGGTCAAATCATAATACCTACGCATACTTCAAAACTGTTGTGTGATGTCTTGAATTATAAAACAATGAGCGAGGGAGATTGTTCAGCAAGGGAGATAACAGGGAAATGAGATTCGTCAGTACTCATTCAGTATGTTCTGTAATTCAGGATTATTATTGAGACACAAGATGACGAGTTATTTTGGCTTTAAATTCTCTCGGTCTTTGAGGGACTTTAATACTCAGGGGAAGTTTGTTCCACAGTAAGGCGCCTGATATGGACAGAGCCTTCTGCCCTAAGTGAGATGAACGATAGTTGACTAAGACATTATTGTTTCTGTTCGGTTTTTGATTGGTTACAGTGGGTGGATGGAAACGCACTATCTCAGCATTGCTCTGAGGAAGATATAACGAGGAGAATACGTATTGGGCCTTCTGCATGAGGAGCCTTTCTTGGATAGGGATCCAGCCGAGTTTATTGAGGAGAGGGGTTACGTGATCACTTCTTTTGAAATTACCGTTGCATACCACCTTGGCTGCAAAATTCATGCATTTTTGTAAGTCCCTTTTAAGGTATTGAGGTAAGTCTCCCCATACTAGGCTGCAGTAGTCAATGCGCGATAACACAAGGGATTGAATGGCTAATAATCTGGATTTTTCGTCTAGCATACTTTTTATACGATGAAAAAACATTGAAGTTCCGTAGATTTTGTTGCAAGTAGTCTCAACGTGAGATTTGAAGGACATATTTCTATCGAACCAGATACCCAGATTTTTAACTTTTTCTGATGCATTAATTTTATCATTTCCAACTGCAAGAGTAAGATCTGAAGTTTTTTTAATTGCATCTTTGGATCCAAAAATAATGCATTGTGTTTTATTAGCATTTAATTTCAGACCATTTCGGTCGTACCATGATTTCAGGCTAGTCAGTAAAGTTTCGGCTTTAATTTGCGTCTGTGGTATTTCCGATACAGAACTTGTTATTGCAATTTGAACATCATCTGCATACATTGAGATCCGTGTGTCAGAAGGCATTGGAGGGAAATCATTAATGAAAATAGAAAACAGTAGTGGACCAAGAATGGATCCTTGGGGAACACCAAAATTGTTTTGAGTGAATGGGGACAATTTGTTTTCTATGCGGACTGCATGAGATCGATTTGACAAGTAACTTTCAAACCATAACTTTCGAACAAGAATCAAGCCTCGCTCTTCGGAGTGCAACCTTCTCCTCAATAAATCCCCTACCGGCGAGTGAAACTATTCTCTCATTTTCCCCCGGTGTTGGCTTGTGGTAAATTTTGTTGTTGATTGTAGACGCTCGAAATATTGCGTCCGAATACCGCCTAACTCCTTCTGAGTCAGAGGCAGTAATCCATTCATTTAGCTA
Source organism: Morinoia aosen (assembly GCA_030386875.1). Lineage (NCBI taxonomy): Eukaryota > Metazoa > Arthropoda > Malacostraca > Amphipoda > Talitridae > Morinoia > Morinoia aosen. The sequence goes on along the minus strand of CM059559.1, from coordinate 7,796,188 downwards.
TTAAATGTGCTCTACCAGGAGCACTGGTGACCCGCCTTTGTAAAAGAACATCTCCTTGTGAAATCGATAAATTCCTCGATATTCAACCTAAAAAGTCAAATTCAATTAGTTCCCCACTTTGGGAGAACTTCATACTGGTGACCAGAATTCATACCAGAGCTAGATAAATAATCAAACAATTGAATTGCCGCAGCCATCATCTGGAGGTTTATGAGCGCATGTCGAGGCTGTTTGCAGCTGTTGCATGTTGAACCTTGGAGGAGGTAGTGTTCCTTTCCATCCTTTCTCTAATTCGCAGTAATCAAACATAGTTTTCCTCTCTAAACTCTTCCCTAATAATAAGTTATTGCTACTGCAGCCTATTCTAACAAATTCTTCATGTTTTTCCATTGCTACTGAAGCCACCTTTTACGAAACTCTTCATGCATTTCCGTTGCTACTGAAGCAAACCATAGGAGACCTTCTAGGATAACTTCCATTGCTACTGAAGCTCCTTATTAATAACCTTCGCAATTTCCATTGCTACTGCAGCACCATTGCTACTGAAGCACCAAATTAAATAACGTGTACGAAACACCAACTTGTCATTCTGAGCAATTGACTTATTTTTTTCAAATATGTTCCCCAAACATAAATTTCAACGCTGCGATCGTTGCAAGGGACTGCCGGGTGTGCACCGTTGGTCTTTTGTAAGTTCCTCCGTATACTAAATACCAAGCTCTTACCCGATCTCCCAATTTTTGTATCGCCGTCTGGTCGGTGTGCTTGTAGCCTTGGGGACGCCTGAGGAGCACGCACGCTGCCTAGGGAGGCTGTACAAACGACTTACGTCGCACATTTGCTGTATTTAACCAGCATTTGTGTTTGGGAAAGTAAGGAACTGATTTTTTTGTACTATGGCATACTATAAAAACCTAGACTGCAACTTCGCCTCAGGTCAACACCTGTCGAGCCAACAAATTCTTACGTCTTAGTTCGCTTTGAATTTTCTAAAGTCGTGGAAGTCGACCAATTCTAGATTCCCCGTTACACCGTTCAAAGAACGCAGTCGGAATCAGGTAATTCGGGCGCCTCCATGTCGGCGGATACTCTGGCACCGTATTCCAGTGATGCTAACCTCACAGATTTTTTATGGTCCCAGTTCGGGATTCGAGCTGAAACTTTCATATTTCCACAGTTAACCTTCCACTATTTTCATCTATTTTCTTCTGTCAAAGCATCTTTTGGAATCTCTCCTTCGTATTTCTGACTTGCACTTTACAAGTAACAGCTTCACTGTTACCAGACCTTTCGGTCTCCTTTGGGGGGATGGTAGCTGTAGTGATCGCCCTCAGCCGCACTTCAGCCTAATTTCATAAAATATTAAAAACTAACATCCTAAAATTAAATTATACACATGTAATTATTTTTATAATTTTACAAGACCAAATTAATTCGATTAAACTCAAAATTTTACCAAAAATGTGTTTCGAAAATATTTGCCGTTCACGTTTCCCTCCGTCACTTCCGTTGGAAACATTTGCGTAGAACCATTTCGCAAGCTTCCGCTCAAAAGAGCATATAAGGCCGACTTTTCAGGCAGAGGCGTCATTCTCGTACAGATCCTCCTGAATAGTGCTTGGGCCCAGAGCGGGCAATTGTAAGTATCAAGTGTTAATGATGAGTGTGTATTATGCCTTAACTTTCCTGTGTTGTGTCTTAACTTGTTCCGTGTTAGGGAGCGCTCGTTATTGTGTCGAAGAAATATTCACTGTGTTGTCTCTGTGCCAGTGTTAGTTAGGCACCAGCCTCAAGCTCACTGCCCCATCTTTGTCATTGTTATCGTGTTTACTATTCTCCGATGATGCCGTATTGTGCTGTCAGTGTTAACCGATGTTGGCATTGGCTCCTTAGATATTTTTTAGTGCTGAGCATAGTGTTAAGACACTTTGCTGTCCACAGAGATCATCTTTGGTTTGCTCATCTTTTGTGTGTTCCAGCTTCTAATTAATTGTGTTCTCAACTTTTGTATTTTGACTTAGTCAGGTTTAAATAATTTAGGAATTCCGCTGCAATTTTTAGTCAATGTTTAAATTCATATCTTGAGAAATGAAGCTATGATAGGTTATTTAAACCAATAGAGATTGTATCTTCTGTAGTCACTCACTCAAGTCACGTCACATAAATAATCATTCCTTCTTGCTCATCTGAATAATAGAGTATAGAGACTTCACCTTTTCTCATACTTATATCTTAGTACATTAATTATCTAATTACCTCAGTGATTTAGCTATTATTTTGGCTGTAGTTCATTTAAACTCAGTTGTGCTGCTGCTTGTAATGTCAGGATAGAGCTTGTGACCAGTTGGTCTGGAACACTGATTCTGGTGTTAAGATGATTCAGGCTGCGACTCGGGCGCTAGAGTTGCGGACTGATTCTTATCACCGGACTCCTGCCATTGTTTATCCTGTTAATGTTGCAGTTTGCGCAGTCTTGCACATGTGTTATGAATAGACTCGTTTTTTTTTGTTCAAATAATCCAGCACGATGTCCCCTGACAGGATCGACTGGACCACACATCCATGCACTCACAAACACGTATGAAACCAAACCCTAACTTCTTAATTTAAGGAGCTTACCTCCTCCAAGTTTTCGCCTTCAAGTCTCCTCCGGGTTCATCCTCCGGGTTTTGCCTCTGAGTTGATTCTCCGAGTTTCCCCTCTTATTTAACTTGTGAAACTGGAAGGCCTGCATCCCTGCAGCTAAGCCGCTTGAACCTTTAGTTGTGACTACCTTTGGGCCGAGAGTCCCTTCCTACCGAGTTTTCCCAACCGGTAGCTATCCCCATACTCATCACTAAATTCACCACTCACTTAGTGTCGGAACCTCCCACACTTACACCATCATCGACTTCACACTCCAGCACGCGCTTCACAAGCCTGAGCTGAACGAATCGTCTGAAGTCCCGCAACCTCCTCGGACTCTCCCCAAGATCGTCTCTCGAACAAGAATCAAGCCTCGCTCTTCGGAGTGCAACCTTCTCCTCAATAAATCCCCTACCGGCGAGTGAAACTATTCTCTCATTTTCCCCCGGTGTTGGCTTGTGGTAAATTTTGTTGTTGATTGTAGACGCTTGAAATATTGCGTCCGAATACCGCCTAACTTCTTCTGAGTCAGAGGCAGTAATCCATTCATTTAGCTATTAAATGTGCTCTACCAGGAGCACTGGTGACCCGCCTTTGTAAAAGAACATCTCCTTGTGAAATCGATAAATTCCTCGATATTCAACCTTTAAAAGTCAAATTCAATTAGTTCTCCACTTTGGGAGAACTTCATACTGGTGACCAGAATTCATACCAGAGCTAGATAAATAATCAAACAATTGAATTGCCGCAGCCATCATCTGGAGGTTTTTGAGCGCATGTCGAGGCTGTTTGCAGCTGTTGCATGTTGAACCTTGGAGGAGGTAGTGTTCCTTTCCATCCTTTCTCAAATTCGCAGTAATCAAACATAGTTTTCCTCTCTAAACTCTTCCCTAATAATAAGTTATTGCTACTGCAGCCTATTCTAACAAATTCTTCATGTTTTTCCATTGCTACTGAAGCCACCTGTAGTGAATCTCTATCCCGCAACCCAGTCGAAATTTCGAAATTCTCAGAATGATCATCTAAAAATTCAGTAAAAAAGAAAGAAAAAATGTTAATTTCCAAATTGTCACATGAGATACATGCCAACATATTGGCTTTTAAAAGTTTCTTAAATATAGGGCATCCTAAAACAAATGTTCCATACGAGGAGTACTAATTGACAAACCATCCGAGGTGTACAAGTAGATGAGCCATACGAGGCATAATAATAGACAAACTATACGAGGTGTACTAATAGACAAACTGTCAGAGGTGTACAAGTAGATAGACCGTACGAGGCATATTAATTGACAAAATATACGAGGCGTACTAATAGACAAACCATTCGTGGTGTGCTAGTAGTCTAACAAAAGTTCTATACAAGGAGTACTAATTGACAAACCATCCGAGGTGTACAAATAGATAAGCCATACGAGGCATAATAATAATAGGCAAACTATACGAGGTGTACTAATAGACAAGCTATCAGAGGTGTACAAAATAGATAGACCATACGAGGCATATTAATAGACAAAATATACGAGGCGTACTAATAGACAAACCACACGTGGCTTGCCAATAGTCTATCTCTGTCAAGGGTAGTTGAATGAGAAATGAAAAATATGCCCTAAAAAATATGCAAAGCCCTATCACCACCAAAAACATATTTCGTATCTTCTCGATATTCACCACATCATGCGGACATGGGTACATGGGATAAAATAGAGATACAGTGTAAGCCGGTTACCACTCATGATTGACAAATATCTACAAAATATTGGTAGAAATGGGTAAACAAACATATATTCAATATCAAAATTTATAGCTTGTACAACACACGGATAGAAAGATAATTTTACTACGATTCATATGCTCAAATTGCACTTTATTTCATTAATTATATATGACATTAATCCGATTCACAGAAACGCCCTCTGGGGAAGTGCTAGATCTATTTTTGAATCATTTCGCAATTGCAATAAAATTTATTAACCGAATGGTTTTTGCGTAAAGAAATGAAATAGAAACATGTATATCTATTTATGTAGATACATATATATACCTACACACGTACACACACATATTAATTTATATACTTATTGAAACTAAAATATTAGAAAAAAAAATACATATATAAGATAAAAGATAGAAGCAACCTACCATCTACTACACAGAAAATGACAGCTGAGCTCACTGTAATCCTAAGAAATTTTTCGCAAAAAAATAACTAAAAGGAAGAGAAGACTTCGAAAAACATAAAAATGAGCTGTTTTTTAATTTCTTCACAGAAATTTTTAAGAAAAATCAGATTATAGTCAAGAAGCAACACAACTCTTCAGCATTATAGGGACATGTGTACGTGGGATAAAATGGAGTAACATTGTGGCCGGATATCACATCTGAGTGGAGAATATTCACAAAATTGGCACATATAGGAAGATTAGGCCTTGATCCAAAATGATAATTTTTATTACAGAAATTTAGAGTTTTTTCCGATTTGAAAGTTCAGTGCTAGTGTGCGCTGAACGCACGAAAAAAAAATAAAAAGACTAAATGCAATGCTTAAATTACCCCTTTCCCTCCAGCTCAGCCGAAAATCGATTGAAAACATCTTCGAGAATGATTTTGAAATAGCGAGACAACGTTAGCCAAAAATTTAATTCATTATAAACTTTGCACAACCCTCACGTCTATAAACCTGTTTATTGGTGTACACACAAAATGTATTTCATGGTATATTTGTCATACGGACGTTAAATATTAATACAGAAAAGAGAAAGAAATAACAAAATAAAGATGAGGAAATACTCCTAATTATGGAAAGAACGTTCGTTCTGCTGCACTGAACTGACGGCTGTGGTGCTCATTGTTGTCGACAGAAATAAGTAAGATGAATATACGAATCGCTTAGCAAACGTAAAATGAAATAGGTTCTAAATTTCTATCAGAAATTTCAGGAAAAATTAAAATTTCTGATAGATGGGAAGTTCACACCGAGATGCTGCAGGCCCTATGACAGAGATGTAAAATGACGTGACACATTCACTCTAAATTCTTTTCCAGTTTTAGAGTTTTTGATATGCTGGGGAAGCTTGTTCCACAAAAAAGCTCCAGAAACTGAGAGAGCTTTTTGTCCCACGTTAGATGAACGGTAACTGACTAAAACATCGTTCCTCCGGTTTGGTCTTTCGTTTGGGATATTAGATGGAAAAAATTTTACCACCTCTGCATTACTTTGGGGGAGGTACAGAGAGGAGAATACTCGTCGAGCTTTCTGGATCATGAATCTGTTCGGTATTGGGATCCAGTCGAGTTTTCTTAAAAGAGGGGAGACATGATCGTATTTATTAAAATTTCCTTTGCATACCACCTTGGCGGCGAAGTTTACACATTTTTGCAACTCTTCCTGACGACATTTAGGTAAGTCTCCCCACACAAGACTGCAGTAGTCCAGACGCGATAAAACTAAAGACTGAATCACTAATAATCTAGATTTTTCGTCAAGTGTGTTCTTTATACGATGAAAGAACATTAAGGTTCCGTTAATTTTGTTGCACATTGTTTCGACGTGTGAATTGAAAGTCATATTTTTGTCAAACCAAACACCCAGATTTTTAACCTTATCGACTGGTTTAATTGTATCGTCTCCAAATGTTAGCTGGAATGGTGGTAAATTTTCAGTCGCATTCTGTGATCCAAAAATAATGCATTGCGTTTTACTTGCGTTAAGTTTGAGGCCATTATGGTCATACCACAATTTCAGATTTCTCAGAAGGTTTTCAGCGTTGGCTTGTGTTTCTGTTAAATCCGCTGTTGAGCTTGTCATGGCAATTTGTACGTCATCAGCATACATTGAGATTTTTGTGTTTGCCGGCATGGTGGGGAAATCGTTGATGAAAATTGAAAATAGGAGTGGGCCGATGATTGAACCTTGAGGAACGCCAAAGTTATTTGGTATGAATGATGACATTTTGTTATTCAAGCACACTGCATGAGAGCGGTTTCGTAGGTAGCTTTCAAACCACTGAGTGTCTATTCTGAGGTTTGAAATTTTTTGTAGAAGTTTCTTATGCTCAACACTGTCGAAAGCTTTGGAGAGATCAAGCAATAGTAAGAGAGTTAATTTTTTTTGGTCAATTTCTTTGTAAATTTTTTCTGTTATGTTTAACAGGGCGTCCTGAGTACTGGTATTCCTCCTGTAAGCATATTGATTGCGATGCAGTAGATGTGACTCGTCTATGTGAGACGAGAGCTGGTTTGTTATTACTTTTTCTAATATTTTGGACATAACAGGCAGGAGACTGATTGGTCTGTAGTTTGACGCTATGTCGATATCACCAGATTTATGTAATGGCTTAATTATGGATAGTTTCCATTGATCGGGAAACTTGTTTGTGACTATAGATGTATTTATTATCAAGCGAATAAAGGGTGCTGTGACAGGAAAGCTGTCTTTAATATGTTGGAGGCTTATGCCATCATGTCCAGTCGCTTTAGTATTCTTTAGTGAGTATAAGATTTTTCGTATCTCTATGACGCTAACTGGCTTTGGTCTCCACTTGTTGCTACTATTTGGGGATGAAACATCGCTCAGATTTGCCTCTGTAGATGTGTCTGAAACTGTCCTGGATACTTCATTGAAAACATCTTCGCCAACTTTTGAGAAGAAAGTGTTAAAGTCATTCGCCATTTCTGAGGGGTTGTCAAAAGTGCTTTTGCAGTCTGAATTTTTATACTGAGCAGCTTCTCTAATGATTTCCCAAGTTCTTTTAGGGTTTTGTTTTGCCGCCAAGAGTTCTTTGTGGAAGTAGTCCCGTTTTGCTTCCTTAACTTTTCTTCGTAGGATCTTCTCATGATCTTTATATAATTTTCGACGCGTACTGTCTGATTTATTCAGTTTGTACTCACGCTGCAAATTTCTTTTAGCTCTGCTCAAATGTTTTATCTCATCTGTTATCCATTTAGAAATTCTTGGCTTAACTTTCTTCGTAGTGAAAGGTGCGCATTCGTTAAGAGCCGATACGAAATTTTCGTTGAAAAGCGAAACTTGTAGATTGACATCATCGGTGTTTTCCATGCCTTGAAATTCACTCCATCTGTCTAATAGCTTTTCTTGAAATATTTCAGGGGAGTAGTGGTTTTTCATGCGATATGTAATGTAACTAGATTTCTGTTTCTCTTTTGCAATATTGATTTGGCATTCTACCGAATGGTGATCAGAAAAGGACGGTAAGATTTCTGTGCTGAGTACTGCTTGGGGATTGTTGGTAATTGCTAGGTCAAGAAGAGTTTTAGAAGTGTTGGTAATTCGCGTTGGTTCTTGGACCATTTGAGAAAGATTAAGTCTGTGCAGCATCTTGCTTAGCTGATTGTTTTTATTTGTCAGATCCACGTTAAAATCTCCGAAAACATAGAAAGACTTTTAGGCTGCAGAGATTGATCTAAGCGTATTTTCAATGAAATCTAATGTTGGACGAAGAGATGCTGACGGATGTCTGTAAAGACTGCCGATAATGAAAGACTTGTGTTTGTTTACTTGAACATTGAGCCAAACCATTTCTATGTCTTCGCATTTTTCTTTTATCGGAACTAAGGATGTAGAGTAGACATCTTTGATGAAAATGCATGAACCGCTACCTCTCTTACTCTTGACTCCGTCATAACGGTACAATTTGTACCCGGCAATGCTGAGATATGAGCTTTCGACTCGTGAATCGAACCATGTTTCAGATACGCATAAAATATCGATATCGTTAGTGATCAACATTACTCGTACGTCATCCATTTTACCATTGAGGCTGCGAGCATTTATGTGCAATATTTTGATATTATTTACCTCAATAGGCAGATCTTTAGTGGAGTTATTGCATTTTTTAGGTCTAGCAGGGCATTTAGTATTCGTCTCTAGGTCTTTATTGCCGCGTTCATTGTTTGTGATTTCAGCTTCATATTCAATTTGATCACTGTTATTTAGTCACAAAATGGGGGAGGGAGCAACACGATTTTCATCACGCATTTTCAAGAGGGCGCTATAGTGGTCCTGTTTCCGGTGTATGTTTACCGGAGGACAGTTTATCAGAGCATTTGATGTAGGGGAGATTGTCGTCTTCCAAATCCCATTGTCTCTTTCATCGAATACGTGAATTGGTCTTCTCGTTACATTAGAAAGTATTTGGGGTATGAGGTCTCCAACTGCGTGATCGAAGACTTTTCTATCGATGTATTTATCGATGAGTTGTTCGAAGCTGCCACTGTTCTTGTCAACGAATTTTGCATACTGGTCCTTGTTTCTGGAGCTCTCAGTTTTGATGGCTTTTTTCAGAGATATATAATTCCATTTCGATTTTTGTTGTGAAGCAAGCTGCGTCGTTACGGCGTGGAGGAGACAGTGTCCGTCACCTACAGTGTAAGCAGGCTCCAATTTGAGCGATCGTTTTAAGTCGTCCAGTGTGTGTGCAACGCGTGTGCAGATTTGATTCACTGTTGGTTTTTCGGTAGCAGTATTAGTTTGGTCGTTCGACGGAGGCCCGGCAGAGGCATCAGATTTTTTTCGAATAATTTGATTTTCTTTGGAATAGTTTTGAATATCGGTATTTGCTTGACTTTCCTTGGTTCCTGCGTACTCACTGGAAAGTTGAGAATTGGTTGAAAAGGAGGGCATGTCGCAATCACTATTTGTGTCTGTTGCAAGTAACGCAAATTTATTTTTCGTACTGACATTATATTTGTCTGAGATCGAATCAGGGAAAGGCTCAGGCTTATTTACGTTCCTCATGCAGTGGGTGAGTGAGTTACTCAGACCTCTGCTTGATGTCGCAATCAATTTTGAAGGATTTGGTGTACCATGTGCAGTGATATGCATAGGCTTATATTCTTTTTGAAAGTCTAATGTGAGACTATTCGTCTCATTCCGTGAATTTTTCGATTCATTGGAATGACCTACAATTCCATTTATTGCTTGACATTTGTTGAAACGAAGACAATATGGCACGGTGATTCGCAATGTTGATTTCATTGCAAGTTGTTGAAGAAAACAGAAGTTCTCTTCCTGGGTCCGAGGCCATTGAAAGTTATTGAGTGCGTCACCATTTTCATTTTCTGGGTAAGTTTGAAATTGAATCAAGTTTAAACCCAGGTTTTTGCAAAAATGCCTCGCTTTGTTGAATTCGTTTGCACTGCAAGCATTGGCAATATAAATGCGAGAAAGTGCGTACTTTCTTACAATTTGTTGTTTGATTCGAGCAAGGTCTGAGGGCGAGTGGCAGAGACCATCAAAACTTAGTATATAATTTTTAAATCTAGGCATGCAATTTACAGTATGGAGAAGGTCATCGAAGCGCCCTGATGGAACAGTTTTGATCCAGCACGAGCGATCGATGTCCTTTCTTCTGATCGTGCTTAGGATATTATCACCTAGCAGCAAAGTGTCGTAAGGTTCTCGACAATTGGAGTCGATTTCACAAGAGATACTAGCAGGTACCACAGGTGCAAGGTCTTGAGAACTTATATGTGAATTTAAAGCAAAAAGCTGTTCGGTTATGTTCTGAATGTTTGATACTGTAGAGAAAATCGACGACGGGCTAGGAGGCTCACGTTGTCTTAGGGATTTATTGAAAAACGCTCTTGTTAGAGACAAATTGTGAATAATTTCATGAATTTTTTGAGAGCTTGTTATTTGAAGCGGGTGCAAGTAGCCATTAAATGAAGCAACAGTGTTATTTTTATTGCTCTGTACTGGAAATTTTATTTTGTTTTCACAGCTTGCGCTCTGGGGTAATTTACTGCCAGTATCGGTTTGTGCGCGAAAATTATCGAACATATTATCTGGAGAATGAGAAAAGTCTACCACGCTTGAAATGTCCTTATTAGTAAAAACTATTTTTTCTTGTACCACTGATGAGGATGGTGTTTGTGTCCCCGCCGCTGGCGGACAGTTCGGAGCGTTGTTGTTGACGCAGAGCTGGGGAGCTGGCACGCTGTTTTGCTTGTTCAGATGAGGAGCAGGTGGTTGTGGTGCTGCGGCTGAGACTTCACTGCTTCGAACCTTCAAATGATTGCTGGAGGTTTGGCAGACATGTTTTCCCTCATCCGGCGATATTGATTGCATAGTCTTCACTGACGTTGCTTCGGAAGGTGACACACATTCTTTGACGGGGTTACTGGCAGCTGTTAACAAGTCTCCCGTCTTTTGAGCATTAGAATTTTGTGCGTGAGAGGATGTAGGTCCCCTACTTGCAGGCACTTTGCTTGGTAAAGTCGTATTTTTGCCCCTGAGAGAACCATTTTTTCGGGATGTTGTGTAGGGCAACATTTGTGCAGAGAACGGCACTTTCCGGCCTGCGAGGCGAGTCTCGTAGTGATGCATCATCGTGCGTTGTAATTGTATAGCTATGATGTTTTAAACTATTCGGTGTCAGTAGGGAAACGGAGGTACGAAACACAATAATTCTTCCGTGCACATTTTTCGTCTTGGCCACGTAGGAAGTGAACAAAAACTTCACTGAGATGTTAGACATTACCAAAAATTTATCAAATCAAACGTAATTTCTCTGGTTGCTTGGAGCGCAAAAGTTCATCAGGATTTGCCATGCTCTAAACAGTCGGAGAGACGGGAGGCAGGGGTACGGGAAGAGGGGAAGGGGGTAGTGAACGGGTTCGGTGAGGGGTGATTGAGGGGACAAAAACACTTCAGACAGACAGGCCCATAGGTCGAGACTGGGCTGAGCACACCTTTCCTTCGTGTTGCTAGCACTGCTTTGTTAGCTTCGTATTTAAATTGCACTGTTTTAAGCAGAAATAAGACAAAAGTTATTTTTTTTCTTTTCGCAGTTCCACAGGTAGCGTCATATACACTCAACATGATGTTTTTTTTTTTTGCAATAAGAGATGAGAGAAACCGAAGATGAAAAAGTTTTTTATCCTTCTCAGGTTTTACGTCACTAGTTAACTAACATTTTCCATAAAAAAAACAAGACAATAATGTAAGCCAATTTGGTGAATCAGAAATTGATTGTGCGCGTTAGAGATTTGTCAACATTCATGCTCTATTGTAACATAGAAATAGTTCACGAATGATGGTCACTGTTATTTTCCCAAAAGATGCGAAATTACCAGAGTACACTTTCTTTTTTTTCTATTTTTTTTTAACATGGCAAATTATTTCCGAAAGTTGCTGGATCAAGTTTTTTCAATTTTTGAATTTAAAAGTTCCTTCAGAGAAAAATTTTTTTCCCTTCTCACATTTAACGTCACTAGTTAACCAAAATTGTCCATCAAAAGAACATGATAATAATGTAAGCTAATTTGGTGAATCAATAATTGATTGTGTGCATTAGAAATTTTTCAACATCCATGTTCTATGGTAACAAACGAAACACAATAATTCTTTCGTGCACATTTGCCGTCTCGGCCACGTAGGAAGTGGCAAAAACTGAAACTGAGAGGTTTGACATTGCCAAAAATTGATCAAAACAAACGTAATTTCATTGGTTGCTTGAAGCGGAAAAAGTTCAGGATTTGCCATGCTATGCTCTGAACGGTCAGAAGACGGGAAGCAGGTGTACGGGAAAGGGGGGGGAGGTGCGGGCTCGGAAAGGGGGGGGGGGGGGTGCGGGCTCGGCGAGGGGAGACTGAGGGAACAAGGCCACTTCACACTTCACTCAGGCCTATCGTTCGAGACCCGGCTGAACACACCATTTCACAACCCTTGCCAGCACTGCTTTGTTGGATTTTCATTTAAAGTGCACTGATTTAAGCAGAAATAAGACAAAAGTTATTTTTTCCCTTTCGCAGTTCCACAGGTAACAAACACGTTCACTGATAGTATAATTTTTACGCATGGCTAGGTTATTTCCCCCTTGCATTTTCAACAATTACCGCCCCATTTCCCCGCACGTCCGACCGCGACCGAGTCTGCCAGGCGAGAGTAAAATAAATTCAACCATTAGCATAAAATCACATTACGAAATTCACTAATCTCTATCCTCAATTTTATCAAAATTGTGTAACGAGAAAAAAATTCAATCTCTAAGAATTCACATTTGCGTCTTAACGGAACCTCCCACGGACGCGCGACAGCAACATCGTATGCGATCTAGCGCCCATTGTCTCATATCATACAGAGCGTGCATATCTAGGTGTTTCTGGCTGGTGAGATTATAATACTGTGTTTTTGTGTGTGATAAGCTACGGGTAACTATATATATACATTATATGTCAATTGTCAACACCATTAACGTGTAAATAGTAAGCTGAATTGCCTCAACTTACCATTGTCTTAAATGTTAGGATTTCTTGCCCAGAACTGTGTTTCCCACAGGGTATTTTCCCTTGGATATGATGTTATTTTTATTCAAGCTAAATTTCCCCTTTTGTTTTAAAATAATTTTTTATGCAACATTTCAATATGATGTTATTTTCATTCAAGCTAAAATTTTCCCTTTTTGATTTTAAAAGAATTTTTATTTCAACATTTCAATATGATGTTATTTTCATTCAAGCTAAAATTTTCCCTTTTAATTTTAAAAGAATTTTTATTTCAACATCTCAATATGATGTTATTTTTATTCAAGCTAAAATTCCCTTTTGTTTTAAAATAAATTTTATTTCAACATCTCAATATGATGTTATTTTTATTCAAGCTAAAATTCTCCTTCTGTTTTAAAATAATTTTTATTTCAACATTTCAATATGATGTTATTTTTATTCAAGCTAAAATTCTCCTTTTGTCTTAAAATAATTTTTATTTCAACATTTCAATATGATGTTAATTTTATTCAGGCTAAAATTTCTCCTTTTTTAAAATAATTTTTATGTCAACATTTCAATGTGATATTATATTTATCAAGATTAGGATTTCCCCTCTTGTATCAAAAATGATTTATTATGCCAAAATTCAATATGGTGTTATTTTTGTGATCAAGTTAGGCTTGCATCAAATTATCATTTTAGTCTGTAATGCTGTTTTTTTAATCAAAGCAATCAAATTATCATTCTCATTCTTTACAGCTTATGGTGTCACAGCTGTATTTTCAATTAAGTAGGGTTTTGATATAATCACATGGTTGTAGTTTTTATGTACAGTCAACATTAAAAACCATTCTTAACCAATCTTATATTCAATCTTTGTTGTGATGATAATCAGAACAAACCTTTGTAAATACCAAGCACATTTTACCGCTGATTTTCCTCATAAAATCAGTATTTATACATTAAATATTAGTGATGTTTTTTTAGGTTTAGTTAGATGGTAATTGTATAATTCTTAGTCATTGTACATTGATTATTTCAGTTAGGAAAAACTGGGAACATGTGTTTTCTAGTTCATTTGCATTTAGCAGATGCTGTAGATTTTTACCATTAGCTATTAATTAAGTGAGTCAGTATACTCAGTTCACTGTGTATGCCATCTTAGTTTCGCCAGGCAAAGTTTTGCCTGTGTGAATTACGAGTGTAGAATTTTAGCTTCATGCCGTTGGAAATATTAGAATTAATATCTGGCTCCGAGCAAATTGTCAGTGCTCCGAAGCTGATCCCCGCTTGCACTCCGGCGCCAGAGTGCTGGTGGGGGTCGTTTTTCGAAGAGACTCCTCGCTTTGAGGCGGCATGTTTATGCCAGATTGTTTGCAGCATAGCATGTGTTGATATGTGGTTGTCACCGTGTGCATTTTCACCCAGCGTCTCCTCCCCATACAGGAAGCCACGAGACACTTTCACATTCCACTGCCAAGCCACCTACCTTGCCCGAACAAATCAAAAGGGTAAAATAACCCGGTAGCCAAACTCGGCAGATTTACAAAAACTACCTCCTTCCTTGGTTTCTCTTTTTTTACTTTTTTACCAAACAATCAATTACTGACGGCAAGCGCAAGTACCACATTCCTCTTCCACCATCACTCTGAATTGAGACACTTTTGGTTACAGCTAACCCAACTGCTGCTTAACCTGCAAGTCTAGATTCACCTAAAACTAGAGGAATAGCGCATTATCGTCCTCACTTATCAGTGACGCTATTTGCCGTCTCTCACCATTGGGTTACATTGCACACGACCTTCTCCACAAATACACTCACCACATCACCAACGCAGCTGTGGGCCAGTTGCAGTTCCTACTCATGATCGGACCTCAACATCAGCCCATCCTGAAGAGACAATCTGCCAGCCACCCCAATAAAAAGGCCAGCTATAAATAAACATATCTACTTTCTTATCCTTCTGATGGTCCAGTTCTGAGGTGAAAATTATAGTGTTTTGATTTTGATTAGAGACGCCAGAAATAGTGCGTCCGAGCCCCCCTACACTTAACTTCTTCGGAGTCAGAGGCCGTAAATCATTCAAGTAGCAATTAAGTGTGCTTGAAAAAGCACTGGTGACCTCGCCATTATTAACAGAACATCTTTGGAAATCGTTAAATTCCTCAATATTCAACCTTTAACCTCCAAAATCTAGATAATCATAGAATTCAAACCGGTCTAAAGTAAAGCTTGAGTTGAGCCACCAAACTTGAACTTTACAGTGGCGACCTGAAGTTTACACACCTTTTACGAAACTCTTCATGCATTTCCGTTGCTACTGAAGCAAACCATAGGAGACCTTCTAGGATAACTTCCATTGCTACTGAAGCTCCTTATTAATAACCTTCGCAATTTCCATTGCTACTGCAGCACCATTGCTACTGAAGCACCAAATTAAAAAACGTGTACGAAACACCAACTTGTCATTCTGAGCAATTGACTTATTTCTTTCAAATATGTTCCCCAAACATAAATTTCAACGCTGCGATCGTTGCAAGGGACTGCCGGGTGTGCACCGTTGGTCTTTTGTAAGTTCCTCCGTATACCAAATACCAAGCTCTTACCCGATCTCCCAATTTTTGTATCGCCGTCTGGTCTAGTAGCCTTGGGGACGCCTGAGGAGCACGCACGCTGCCTAGGGAGGCTGTACAAACGACTTACGTCGCACATTTGCTGTATTTAACCAGCATTTGTGTTTTGGGAAAGTAAGGAACTGATTTTTTTGTACTATGGCATACTATAAAAACCTAGACTGCAACTTCGCCTCAGGTCAACACCTGTTGAGCCAACAAATTCGTACGTCTTAGTTCGCTTTGAATTTTCTAAAGTCGTGAAAGTCGACCAATTCTAGATTCCCCGTTACACCGTTCAAAGAACGCAGTCGGAATCAGGTAATTCGGGCGCCTCCATGTCGGCGGATACTCTGGCACCGTATTCCAGTGATGCTAACCTCACAGATTTTTTATGGTCCCAGTTCGGGATCCGAGCTGAAACTTTCATATTTCCACAGTTAACACACTCACGTTCGGCTTTTTTTTCCATTTCCCATTTGTTCTCTTTTTATATGGGGTCAAAATCGGGAAAAAATGGAAAATTTTGGGTGCTTTTCATTTATATTGATATTTCAAAATGTAACTCCTCCTTCAGTTTTGATGCTAGAACAAAAGCAAAAACAGTTTTAGAATTCTTGAAACATTTCTATCAAACTCACATTGAGCTTTTCTTCCATTTCCTATTTGTTCTCTTTTTATGTGGGGTCAAAATCGGAAAAATTGAAAAAGTTTGGTCGCCCCCCCCCCCCCCAAATTATTGTCCGTAGCGCCATAAAATTTTAGGAACGAATAGTCTACCGCCTAAGGGTCCTTTTACAACAAAAGTATGCAAAATGACCATGGAATCGACAAAATCTGGCAAGGGCCTGGGATGGTATCCTTAACAAGGTTGAAAATTTAAACCTTGATAAAACATGCCTCATTCGATAATTCCGTGAGTTAATTGAACAATGGAGATAAATTATCTCTATCAACACGCCTCCAGTCAATCCGCAATTTTACTTATGATCGTTCTTTGCTGAGAATTATCCTATCAATTTAGAATTGAAACAGATTTGGTTCTCCCACTAATCATCAATATTTTACGATTTTCTAGTGAAAACTGCTGGCGAACTTTTTTGAAACCGGTATTAATTTGAAAGCCTTTGTAATATACTTAATATGTTTGAGACTACTAGGTAGATTAAAGTGGTAGCTCTTTTTATTTCATTTGCCGATTCTAGTAATATACTCATTACTAGTATATTTGACAAAAATTCTGAAGAAGGTTATCGAGTAGGTGCATATTTCTTTGCGTAGGTCAAGACTAGAATTTAAATATTTCTACAAGGGTATGATAATTTCTATAAATACCCTTGACTTGAGATATTTTTGTTTACAATGATTAGGATTTGGGTAATTTTCTCTGTTCAGCACCTCAATTGGGTTGAATATTTTGTGAATATTTTGTACTCCAGAACAGAATTTTTAACTTGAAGCTTGATAAATTTGTATAGTTTTACAGCATTTGAAGAGGGGGTAAATGTAAAGGACTTGACCATAATTGATATTCGAATTTTCGATGCCTTAATAATGTTAATCACATGAAAATAAACAAGTTTTCTTCAATGGACTTTCCGGCGGAAACGAGTATTTTATAAGTTATGGCATTAAATGAGTTACCGTAACTCCAGTGTTTGAGGCGGGGAAAAATATACCGCGCGGTCCGACGTGAAAGTAAACAGGCGTTCCCGCGCCCCAACCAAGCCGACGAAGAGCAAACCCCCTATTACAAACGTAAAGAGGTTGGGTTGTGAGGGGTAGCAACAGTTCTTTTAGTGAAAATTATAAAACTAAAAGAACTGTGGCTATCCCTCACGACCCAACCTCTTTACGTTTGTAATAGGGTGATGCACTATGGAGTTCCGGTAACTCATTTAACGCCATAACTTTTAAAATACTCATTTCCGCCGGAAAGTGCATTGAAGAAAACTTGTTATTTTCATGTGATTAACATTATTAAGGCATCGAAAATTCGAATATCAATTATGGTCAAGTCCTTTACATTTACTGAAGAGGGTTATTGTCATGAATTCATTATTGTTCTTTCCTTATAAAGTAGGTAGGTGAAAATTTGTATATAGATTTGCATGAATATTTATTATCTCTTGTCATATCTAGATATACATGAGTGCAATGAACTCAAGATCTGTTTGAAAATTTGCAATATTATACATCACAAATTATAAAAAAATCAAATAGGTAATATATAGATTTAAAAATAGTATTTTTAGCCTAAAAAAGATATATATATATATCTTTTTTAGACTAAAATTTATATTTTTAAATCTATATATTACCTATTTGATTTTTTTATAATTTGTGATGTATAATATTGCAAATTTTCAAACAGATCTTGAGTTGATTGCACTCATGTATATCTAGATATGACAAGAGATAATAAATATTCATGCTATATATATATATATAGCCTATATTATCAATATAGGCCCTAGCCTCAAATCTCAAAAGCCATAGAAGAAATTAATAGAGCTAGGAAAATTCAATA
Source organism: Morinoia aosen (assembly GCA_030386875.1). Classification (NCBI taxonomy): domain Eukaryota; kingdom Metazoa; phylum Arthropoda; class Malacostraca; order Amphipoda; family Talitridae; genus Morinoia; species Morinoia aosen. Next base: position 7,778,190 of record CM059559.1, on the reverse strand, counting down.
ATTTTTTGGTAACATTTTTTTATATATACTTTAGGTAATATGTTGTAGTATTTTTGGTCTATATTTACTCTAATATGCTCACAGAATTTAGAAATATGGTTCCCAAGAATCACTTGAGGAACACATTTTACACAAATGACATTTTGCTCACTGATGCATAATTTTTGAGATAGAAAATAGATTATGTCCAGGTAAGAATAACAGTATATAGTTGGCTGCATTATACCAGCATTTTTGGAACAAGCGCAGTATTTTGATGGTAACCATCAGTGGTGGTATAGCTAAGTAAATTTATTTTAGATTTATTTAGGTTAGTTTGTTTAACTAACCTAATATTACCTAACCTAATCTAACCTATCATCATGTCAATACCGTAGTACAGCATCTTTACGTGTCAATTTCTTTATTTTTATATACAACATTCCCATAACTTCAAAGTTTAATAACTCAACAATTAAGCATCAGCAAGCAAAATGATCTTAAATGTGTTACTTAAGTGATTCTCTGGAACAGAATTTGGTAAATCTGAAGGATATGTCAGTTATCAATTTTCCACTTATTGGTGCCTGAATCTAATTAATTGAATCAAAATAAATGAGTTTTCTTCTATGCACTTTCCGTCTCAAATGAGTATTTTACGATTTATAGCGGTAAGTTTAGTTTTGTCCTTGATGACGAATGCGCTCGAATAAACAGCTACTCATCGATTTTCAAATTATTGTTGCTTGAATCATGTTAATAACATTGAAATAAACAACTTTTCTTCTATACAATTTTTTTGCCAAATGAGTATTTCACAAGGTATAGCAGTAGGTTTGGTTTCGTCTTTGATGACGATTGCGCTGGGAGCGAGTGCACATTGTAGTGTTGCTGTCCGACGTGCTCCTTGAATTACTTGCCGCTTCAAACACTGGAGTTGCAGTAAGTCATTTACTGCCATGACTAATAAAATACTCATTTAAGACGGAAAGTGCATAGAAGAAAACTTGTTTATTTTGATCTAATTAATTATGCTTAGGCATCGAAATTTACAAAATTGATAACTGACATATCCTTCAGATTTACCCATAATTTTTAATTTCTGTGTATATGCCAAACTCAATTTTGACCATATTTTTATTTAATGTATGGATGCCCTACCAGTTTTCAAAGTACATATCTTATGTTCATATAGAAATAAGATATAAGTCTAGTCATATTGACATCTTATGAACAACAGGTCACTTATAAAGCTATTGTTAAGTGGCTCATGGATAAAACATATAAGTTCTTTTCCTACCTCTTTGCTCAGGTTTTTGACTTGTACATTCATAATGGTTGTGTATGAAGTGCCCATACTTCCACCTGATCAACCTCGTGCTCAGAGTGTCACAAATTGTGTTGATGCATTTATAAATTTGCAAGGGGCTATTGACCATATTTTCTCAACTATCACAGAAAGAATTGAAAGTAAGTTCTTATTGAATTCTGTTTTTACTGTTCATGTTAGGGATATTTATTGTGTAAGGGTTATTATTTCTAGTGCATTTATGTCTTATACTTTTATTGTTCTAACTTAATAAAATGCTGGCAGTTGAAGTAACTTTAGTTGATGGTTTCATGAATATTTATACAGTCCTTGATCATGTCATGTAGTATGCTCATTTAGATTTGCAGAGATTTTTAGTATAAAGAAATTTCATAATCATAGCATTTTGAGTTGAATTTTAAAACTTCTCAATAAATTACAGTGTACTGATTTGTCATTTTACAGTCTAGGTTATTGGAAACAAGATAAATAAAAATTTTATACCTGATAAATAGAGGAAAATGCTTTAGTTAATCCAGTGAAAACATTTCACTGCAGTACAGATGAAATGTGTTTCACTTTTCTAGCATGTCTTGAAGAGAAATCTATCGACTTTCAAATTTTTTTTAAAGCCGAGCAAAGAAACCTCTGAACATTTTATTCATTTATTCTAATAAGAATGAAGGAAGTAATTAATATTGTATGAATTACCTGTAGGTAAAATTACTTTTTATTGGTTAAAAAATACGTTTGGTTCTTTGGATGAATTTTTTATGCATAAGTAGCATTACTTAGCAAAATTCAGTATTATATAATGCAAACCATTAAATTTTCTACTGCAAAAATTTATGACAATGAAATAGTTCTTAATTAAGTTTGCCTTATATTGCTTGCTCATTGCTGCTTGATAATAACAGATAGAAACTTCATATATTTTCTTATTTCATTAGTCATTCCCACGTGATATATAACTCATGCCTACTAATCATGAGATAATTTATCAAAAGGTGTTATTTATTTGTAAGTTAAAAATGCATTTGATATTACTTTGAACTTGCCAAAAATTTGCTGTGCTATAACTAAATCTTTCTGAATGATTAATACATTACATTGAACCTTGACTTGACTGATATATAAGTAAAGTCTAGTACAAATTAAGGCTGAACATATTGTCATGCTAAAGTTTTTTATTTTTCACAGACACTACCAAAAGAGTGGATGATTTGAAACGCAGAGCTGCCCTGGCACAAGCTAAAGTTGATCACCTCCGAGGCACAGACAAGGCAACACAGGTAGTTGGTCTTCTTGATGTGTGTGTGCAAGTCTGCAAGAACATTGTTTTGCTCCATATGGGGCTTGTAATTTAAGTTATTGGATCAAGAGGCTATTGCATTTTTAATTTTACTTCTTTAATATCACTAAAAATATAAATTACCAGTAATAAAGCCGACTTCTAAAGATTTATTCATAAGGTTACCACAAGGACTTGATAGCCTTCATTAGATATGTTGGCACTATTGCATTTATTTCTTATAAGAGATATATAGTGAGAGAATTTGTTCTTGCTTGAAAATACATGGGAATTTATTGTGACATTGCTCCGTAAAGGGGTTAACCATCATGATTGAAATGTAAATGCAGGTGTGGGAGTTAGTTGTGGCTTGATCTTTAAAATTCTGGTCCTTTAGAGAAGATGCCAGCATGTGATGCAGTCAATCTTCTGTACATGTATACTCATATATGTACTTTTTTTCTCATTTTGATTTTATTGGCCCTCCTGGGGATATAACTAATTTATCTGAGATTTGATAATTTTTCTGAATTTTTTGAAATAAGCTTTCACACATAGACATTAGACGAAAATATCTACCTATTATCTTTAATTTGAATGATATTTTATTCATCTGATATCACTGATGTAAATTTAATTTTTTTCAGCCATTACAATCTAGTTTTGTTGGTTACGGATTACTAAACATATAATTCTCCATGTAAATATGTATAGAAATACTCGAGAAATATTATTATGGATAAATGGATGAAGATATTTGTTTTGTGTCTGCACTTGAAAGATTAACGTTGAAAAAATTTATGCGATGGTACAAAGAGATTTATTCAATAACAAATGTGAATAAATAATTTTGCTAGAAATCAAATGCTTAGGGTATTCTTATGATGGTATTACTGATACGGGAAAATAAATACTTGGTTCGGGTTTTTTTTGGGACACACTATATTTGTTTGGTGTCAACTTCTTAAGAAACATAGGACATTGAAACAAAAATGCAATATTTAAATGTAAGAATGGTTAGTTGGTCTGTGTGTCAGTGACGCTTATAAAGATTAGCACAGGGGGGAGAAAAGTTAATGTACAACGGGAAAAACTGTTAATTTGTCACACATTGTAATCAAGCTTGAGCTGCTTAGTGATCGTATCTGAGATATGACCTGATTACTGTCGGCCGTGTGTACCACGGTAGACGAAACAAAGTAGGTTCAAACCTGTCTTTTTATCGTTGATAGCATGGTTTTGCTGACATTACGGCAACGAACCAAAAGCAGCGCTCATATTACATCTGGTAGCACTGCTACCACCAAATCTGGCTCCACTATTGGCCTAACAACAAGGAGTTTTGGTGATGTCATTTATAAAATATATATAAAGTTTGAAAGTTTGTTTGAAATAAAGCCTTCCTATTGGCTAGCCAAAGAAGAGGATGTGTATTTTCTCCCATAGAAATGACCTTACCTTGTTTCCTCTACCGTGGTGTGTATTATTATGTAGTCTTGCAGTATTATCACTCTCTCTTTGATGACAGGTATTCTGCAGCGCAGTGTACCCGGGCAATGCAGAGCCGTGCTACCACTCGCCCCTCTTCTCTGGCAACGAGGTGGCCGCATGCCGCACTAGCGCTGCGCCTGCGTCCCGCCATGCCGCCCCTCCTGCTGTGCAGGTAGTGCGGATACCGCCTTCCACTTACTCTACCTGTACCACCACCTCCCAGTTAAGTGTAGATACTACCTTCCAGTTTCTCTAACTGAACCATCATCTTCCAGTTGAGTGCAGGTACCACCTGTCAATTTGACTAAATTATTCACTTTCACTAAACTTTCACTCTCAATTCACTTACACTAAACTTTCACACTCAATTCACTTTCACACGTTAAAATTTCAGGTGTTGACATCTGTATCTCCTGGTACACACTTATAATAATTTGTGAGGAAAATTATTTACTGTGCGCGAGTGATGTGACGTCACTTACTCTTGCCTTCTCTGTCTGTTTATCTTGATATCTTGAGGTCTCGCAACCTTTATAAGGTGAGTTTGTCTAGCCTGGGGCGCTCAATCTGTAACCGTTCTCACCTGTTGCCAATGACACCTGGCTCTCACCAATAAACACTACCGTCAAGATACTACCGTGTTTTACTCGCCCCGTTCATTGGTGGCCATTGTGACATTGGTTGCGTTTAATTTGTCAAGAGGGGGGAGTGATGTGCGCGAGTGATGTGACGTCACTTACTCTTGCCTTCTCTGTCTGTTTATCTTGATATCTTGAGGTCTCGCAACCTTTATAAGGCGAGTTTGTCTAGCCTGGGGCGCTCAATCTGTAACTGTTCTCACCTGTTGCCAATGACACCTGGCTCTCGCCAATAAACACTACCGTCAAGATACTACCGTGTTTTACTCGCCCCGTACATTACCATATATGACTACATTTTAACGTGTATAATGGTTCACCACAAAGTACTGTATTATTTGATGTCTACAATGATTCATCATTGATAAACCATTTGATTCGATGCCTATAATAATCCAGCATAAATTATTCAATTATTCAGTATTTCCAATGATTGACCATAAATTACTCAACCATTCAATGTGTACAATGATTCATCATAGATTACCATTGTGTGTTAGCAACCATTTGTTGCGAATAATTCACGGTAGGACCACGGGGAGTTCTTCCACGTGCGGAGCAGCGGCGCCAAGGTGGACATGTTCGGACGCCCCATCCTGCCGGCCGCTGCTGCCCGCACCTGCCACGTCTCCCCCCTGCCTCCACACATACACTCCGTGTCTTCCCTGCTCCTCTTTGCCACCAACTCGAACCTGTGAGCGATGTTTGGGTGTATTGGTGTCGAGTGGTTTCTCCTAAGGTTATGTCTAATGAGGGACTTTTTCATGTGAAAGGGTATAGTGGGATTTTGTCTAATTTTTGTGTCTAATGACTTTTTTCTCATTTTGATTTTTACTGGCCCTCCTTTGAATATAACTATTTTATCTTTGAGAATTATTAATTTTCTGAATTTAAAATCATTTTCGGATGAAAAGGTATAGTGTGATCTTATCTAATTTTTGTGTCTAATGAGTGACATTTTCGGATAAAAGGGTATAGTGTGATCTTGTCTAATTTTTGTGTCTAATGAGTGACATTTTCGGATGAAAGGGTATAGTGTGATCTTATCTAATTTTTGTGTCTAATGAGTGACATTTTCGGATGAAAGGGCATAGTGTGATCTTATCTAATTTTTGTGTCTAATGAGTGACATTTTCGGATGAAAGGGTATAGTGTGTCTAATGAATATGGTATAGTGTGATCTTTCTTGATTTTATTCCATTGAGTTGCGGTCTAAGTGTTAAGCATCACACACATTCCACGAGGGAAGAGCCGCAATCCGCAATGAATGTGCAAGTGCGATTGCAATAGTTCTACAAAATTTTATTTGTTGTAATTATTTGATGTATTTCTTCATGTCATCGCAGTATAGACCAAGTTACTTAGTTATTGAACCCAAATGTTGAACACCACTTTTCTGTGTTATGATTTTGATGTTTTTTACACTTCATGTAGACGCCTATTTTGGAAAATGGTGATACCATCAGTTTTTCATGTTTTCAGTTAAAGTATACTGAATTACAATATTTTGGATTCCGCTGCAAATATTTGGAAGTTTCGAGTCCATCTATTTGGTTTCCCAGTTTTTCTGGAAACCCAAATTCCTTTCCAAGTTTCTTTTCTTAAGTATAGCTAGCCTCTTACTGTTAATTACAGTACATAATCCCAACAGAGTTTGCATTGTACCTACGTTATTTAGTTATGTATAATATTTCTGTGTGACTGATCAAGCCTGAGTACACAGGTACAAAGATGAGAAGCGCTCAGTTGCTGGAAAGAGAAGCAAACCGCGGGCTGGTGGTCAGGCTGCCGAGGAGGCATCACGGCTAGAAGCTGCTCCATCTACCCTCACGGTGACCAAATGCAGATATTCTGCGTTGTCGTAGTGTTCAGGGTTGTAATGTGAAATCATGATCTTTGCTGTTGTCATGTTCAGGGTTGTAATGTGAAATTGTGATCATTGCTGTTGTAGTGTTCAGGGTTGTAATGTGAAATTGTGATCATTGCTGTCGTAGTGTTCAGAATGAAAATGTCACATCATCAGGACGAGGGAGGAGGATCTTATCAATGGGACCACGGTTTTGTGTAACGAGTTGAGAATTTGGGTTGAAATGAATGTACTGGTGCTTTTGCACAAAAAAATTGAGGTCTATAAATGGGATTTTCTGGTTCCTGTGCGGGATTGGTGTCTGTCAGCTCGATACTGTAGAAGCAATTCGAGAATCGACCTCTCGGGATCGTTTCTGCTACGTCTTTCTATTCTTTTCTAATTATGTCTCATCCGTGATGGCCTACAACTTGATATATTTATTTATTTTAAGAGTCTGTGCTCGCCAGCATCGCGTATTGTGATGCCTAAATCCAATAGTAGGTGTAATTTTCATCTATCATTTTTAGTAATTAATTTGATTCTTTGTTTCCAAAAGTCAGACGACTTTGCTGATTCCAAAAGCCAGACGACTTTGCTGATTCCAAAAGCCAGACGACTTTGCTGTTTCTAAAAGTCAGGCGACTTCATTGTTTCCAAGAGTCAGGCTCCCTTTTCATGATGTTTTTCCTATGCTCTGATCTCTCGCGCAGGAGGGGGACCTCGCAGACCTCATTTCCCAAGACGAGTTCCAGTACCTGCCTGATCTCTCCGACTTGCCTGAACTGGACATGCCGACTGATCTCCCTGCGCTCACAGGTGATGCTAAAATTTTGCAAACGCTTTTGGATATTTTCATGGAATATATCTGAACAAGCCAGTGGTTTGCTTTAGTTGCAACTTTATCAGAAAATTAAAAACCAAGAAAATTCAGAGAAAATTAATCATCTTTACACCATGAAAACGTTTTGGAGTTCCGCTTTATTTTACTCGCATGATAAGTTTTTAGGACCTAAAATCCATTGTACTTTGATCTTTTATTTTAGATGCAATGATTATTTTAATGGAATATTTGTACCCAGTGATGTAAAAGCTATGCATAGGCCTTGGGTGATTTTGAGGGTAAATTTGTACCTGGTAATGTACTAGTTTTCCACAGGCCTGAACATATTTTAATGGAGTATTTTTACGAGGAGATTCTGAAGCTTTTCATAGGCCTGGGGAGATCTAAATGACATTTGTACATGGTGATGTACGAATTAAGACTAGACCTTCGTAGATTTTCATGTTTGTAATTACTGTTTTGGTTAATTTGGTACGCTACACCTACTTACAATTTTTCTTCATGTTCGTGAAGTTTGATTATTCTTTCACTCGCACAAACTAATGAATGTTTCCCGAGTTATAAATTGATTGCTTGCTATATATGTCTCGTCAGTTCTGTCATTGTTGTGTTGTATTTCGCTGTATCCTTGGGTCATTCCAAATCACTACTCAACTAGTTGGAATCTACTTCGTCAATGCACACAAAATTATAATGAATTTCTAATTACGAGGGAATAACCAATGAATAGTTAAATTTTGTGCACTGTGTTGTCAAGTTGAAACTTGTAAGTCATTTTTACTGACGTATGTATCATTGTTTCCGTCAAAAATCCGTTCCGTTTTATGGTAAGGATACATAATTTTGTCAGTAATTTTAGTAATTTAGTTTGCTGTGTTAAACTCACGTCACCGACTATAAATATAGAATTCTCGAGTTTATTCCTCGCACAGTAGCAGTATTTTGTGTATTTCTTGACTGCTTAAAAGCTTTTAGGCTGTGAGCTTCCTCTGCAAAATTCTGCAGCAAAGTGTGATTTGAATCTAAAGCACGTGCTTTATAGTAAAGGATGTGTGTGAAAGTTCTAGTGTCACGTTTTTTCTCATAATTCTTATGTGTGTGTGTCTAAAGTTCCTTAGGCGACACCTGCCGAGATTCTGCATATTATTAACTGCTACAGGAAGGGAAAGCCTTAGGGGATTTTGTGAATAAATTGCAACATAGCAAAGGGACAAAATAACACGGAAGGTGCTAATTTACAGCACATGTTAGGTTTGTTTGTGTAAACCTGGCAGCGAGCGGCGTACAGCCCAATATAACCAAACTTAACACTTTCACCGAAATATGCGTCACCGGTAGTGATGGATGGAATTTTCATAATGCTGCTGACTGACCAGTAGTCACAAACTTAACTTTCATAAATGCTTTATAAAAGTTGAATGAAGGCGTGATCCAGTTAATAATTGCTATTTTCAAAATTGGTTTCTACAATTGAATTCAAATTTGAGTTGAATATTGAACTTCAGTTTCACCTTGTGCAGTCAAAGTGTTAATGCATACTTCCTTAGGGTAACGCGGGCTAGCTGAAAGTAAGTACGTGATGAAATCACGTATTATACATGGACGGGAACTTCCGGAACAGAGCGGACGTGACCAAGAAATCTATACTATAATAGGAGCCGTGTCCGTCCATCTCTCTGTCTGTCCGAAGCCAGCCGAAAGTGCGTGATGAGCGTATCTGTGATACGGGCCGTGTGCACTCGGCCTCATCAACTCTCGAGAGATTGAATTTTTTAATTGCTTACAGCCTTTCTCTCATTTCGCCCTCTTTTTTCTTTCATATAAAGGGGGGTGGACTAGTATAATATAATATTTGAGGTGGGATATCAAGCAACAAGGCAAATACCCAGCACATTCTCAAACTTGCTTCTTACAGCTTGCGATAGTGCAATACTGATTGCGGCCGTTAGATTAAAATGTTAAGGAATAGAATGCGACACCTTCTGATATTAATAGCAAAACATCTTTTGCCATTAGGTCTAGCAAACGATCTTCTGTTCGACGGCTCGGCTGACACCGGCATCGCTCCTTCAGTGAGCATGTTGCCTGCCACAATCCTGCCGAGCAATACGAACGCTCCTCCTGCCCCCGTCTCCAGCGCCAGTTCACGCAGCAGTCGCGACACGTCCGACCCCCGCGGTAGCGCAGGGAGAACTAATGCGGATGTTGGTGCGGTTGTCCCATCTGCACCACCCGCACCCACAGCTGCGCCTCCTCCACCACCTCCCCCGCCTCCCCCTCCTCAGCCTGCCCAAGATGATGCCGTGGATACAGCTGCTGTTCCTCAGGTGAGATAGCAGTCCAGTCTGTGGAAAGCATTGCAATCAACCGCCTTGAATACGATGGTGAATCTCGTGTCTTTTGCTACTGGTGACGTGTATTGTTAAAAATATGGGTGGATAGACCATCTATACCTCAGGTAAGGTAGCAGTCCAGTCTGTTTAAAATGTTGCTATTAGGTGCATTGAATAGAGCGGTGAAACTCGTTTCTTTCACTACTGATGGTATGTATTATTCGAAAAAATGGTGTTAGGTGATATGTCATGTGGTGTGGGAAAGATTGGGATCATTTTTATACAACTCTTCGTTTAGGGTTGATGTTCTAAAGTTAGATTTTTGTTTGTTAGTCATTAGTTCATTGTTCTTTGTATAAAATTTGGATCCATCTCCAGCTTCATTTCTCCTCCCCAGTTTGTTTTCTTCTTCAAGCTTTATTTCTCCTCTCACGTGTCCCCCCAGAGCCTGCCTGCCGCCGTGCTGTCGGAGCCGCGCGGTGAGCTGATGAAGGCCATCCAGCAGGCTGGCGGGTCGGGCAAAGCCAAGCTCAGGCCCGTCCAAACTAAGGTAACATTACACCTCTGATGATATATTTTGTGTCTCTTTGCAAACTGGCTTTCGTGATAATTTTTTTTAATGCACTGTTTTTTTTCCGTGTGAAATGACATAGAAACAATGACGCAGTTAAATACTTTTTTCTGCTGTGTGCCCTCACTGATGCTAATTATTGTATGTTTCAAAAGGTTAGTTCTTAAAATGCATGCCACTGATATATTTCTTTCATGCACTATAAGTTCGAAGACTTTGTTTTGCGTTATGCATGAAAAAACGAGCGTGTAATAGCGAAGCATTCCAATTTTCCAGATGAAGAGTCGCTCATGAAAAAGCTAGCTTTTGCTTGAAAATAGACTTCAAAAAATGCTTAACAGAGAAAAATGAAGAAAATTCCCTTCTCGCTTCCCCAAATCTCTAAATTTGTAGTGTGAAAAGCTGTCACTTTATAAAACCCTTTTCAATTGGATAAACCCTACACCGTGTTGTGCTTGAGGAAAAGTTTAGAAATTGTTTCATATCTTTTATTGAAACCCTTGCGTTACCAAAGGAGTGATAATGAGCATTCACTGTAATTTTGAGTGTGACTTGTGTAACAGTCGCTCCTTGGACTGACTGAGCAATTATTTCCATGTTAAAGTTGTTTAATTGGAAAGTTTAGAATTTGTAAACACAGTCACAAAAATTTCAAGCTCGGTATGAAATCGGTTGATGAATGATCGACTGATTTTTGATTAATTACAATTTCGAATGTAAATTTTATTGGTAGATATTTTTAGTTGATGAAGGCATTAATTATTTCAAGCGTGGTATTAGTTGAATGAAAAACTAATTTTCATCCGTACGAGTTGAGGTTCCCTTAACATGACGTATGATGCGAAGATCAACAATAATTTTCATTCGTTTAAGTTGAGATTCCCTTAAGGTGATGCATAACGCAAATATCAACTGTAACTTTTGTTGAAATAAGTTAAGGTTCCGTTAAGATGCCGCAAGGATCAACTGTAATACAGACGAGCGGTTCGGCGTCGCGTACGCCTCACACGGAGCTGATGCACGCCATAGAGGAGACAGGCAGCGCCGCGTTGCGTCACGTCGAGCCGCAGCCCAGGCCGCCTGAGGAGCCAAGCAACCCGCACTCGCAGCTCATGCACGCCATACAGCAGGCTGGCGGCTCGCAGAAGGCAAACCTCAAGAAGGTGGAGCCTGCCAAAAAGGTGCGTGGCATATGTTGTGACGGTGTTGTATCATAGATACGGTGTGTTGAAAGAAACGAGAAATAGGGACGAGGTAGAGCTTGATAAATAGGTGGAGCCTGAAAAAAAGGTGCGTGGCAGATGTTGTAGCGTAGATACGGTGTGTTGAACGAGAAGTAGGGACGAGTTAGAGCCTGCTCTACAAATGGGCGGGCTGTAAGACGCGTGGCATATGTTGTAGCAGAGAGGCGGTGGGTTGGAATGAGAAATAGGAATGACGTAAAAAGGTTTTGAGCAAAAGGTTTAAGGTAAAAAGTTGGGCGGGCTTTAAGATGCACGACAGGATGACTTAACTACGTTTTGAGCAAATAATTCAATAAAACGATCAGGTGGAGTTTGCTAAGGTAGTTGTATTACAAGGTACTGCGCATGAGTGGCAATGGTTGAGTTGGAGTGAGAAACAAATACGACAGGCAAGCGTTGTGAGCTAATGGTTGGATAAAATAGAGAAGTAGAAAGCAAGTATAATCAAGCGAGTACGTGCCTGCACTCACTGGGTACCGATGAATAATTAAAAAGTTTTATCAACTTTTATTTGACAGTGCTTCGAACAACTTACGCTGTACGTCGTCATTCCAAATCCTTAGTTTACAACTGTTACGAATTGTCTTCAGGAGTACTTCGAACTCAATAGTGACGTGTGTGTTGATCATGACCACATTAGATCCTTCAGGTGTTGTATAATAGATACCTATTATATCCAGAGGCGTCAATTCACCTTTAGAAGACTTGCAACAAATTTATCTCTGGATGACTTGCGATAAATTTATCTCTGGAGGACGTACAACAAATCATCTCTGTAGGATGTACAACAAATTATCTCTGGAGGACGTACAACAAATTTACCTGTGGACGACTTGCAATAATTGGATGCCTGTGCCCAGGAGGAGGGAGGGAGGACGGCGGCCAGTGCAGGAGGCGGGGATCTGATGGCCGACTTGTTTGCTCGGTTGTCCCAGCGCCGCAAGGTACGCTGCTCTCTACTCTCTTGTTGCTAATTTGCTCTTTTTTGTCGTCAATTGACTTTTTCTTGTTGCTAATTTGCTCTTTTTTGTCGTCAATTGACTTTTTCTTGTTGCTAATTTGCTCTTTTTTGTCGTCAATTGACTTTTTCTTGTTGCTAATTTGCTCTATTTTTGTCGTCAATTGACTTCTTCTTGTTGCTGATTTGCTTATTCTTTTTATTACTTGGGCATAATCGTGGCTAATTTTGTCATTTTGTGGTCAATTTGCTCCTACTTGTGGCTAATTTCCTTTTTTTTTTGTAGTTAATTTGCTTTTTCTCATTGTTAATTTGGTCTTACTCGCAGCTAATTGGCTTTTCTTTGTAGTTAATTTGCCTGTTATGGCTAATTTGTTATTACTCCTCCATTTGCTCTTCTCATGAACAATTAACCTATTTTCATTGTTAACTTGATCTCTTTCTTGATAAATTTACTGGTTTTTATTTTTAATGTGCTCTCTTGTAATTAACTTGCTGTCTCGTTACAATTCAATCTTCTGATGATTTACCCCTACTCGCTGTTAATTATTTGGGTTATATATGAACAAATGCTGCCCATCTCCAGATCATTGTCTCCATCTATGGTTAGACGTTGCTGCTACATGTTTACCACTTAACTACTGATACATAACTCGTTTTTTCCTATAATATTTACGTAATTCATTTTATTCCATGTTCAGCGGTTAAATTTAGAAGTCTGTTTTCAAATAATGATCATTTGAGAAAAATCATCGAATTTAATTTGAGGGAAACCGTACTGGAAAGGAAAGTAACGTTTGAACGACAATTTCGGTCATTCGCAGCATTATATCTAAAATTTGCTCAAGTGACAAATATTGTTGTAATACATGCCTATTAATAAGCCGTAAATGTTTTTTGAATGTGCTTTTGAAAATCCTTAAACGAATATTGTTCGGTTCACGTTTTGTTTCTTCATCAAGCGTTACTTTCTTGTTCTTTTTTTGCAGGGTATATCAGGAGGCTCCAAAACGGAAGGTGGTGAAGGCGAAGCTGTAAACCCTATGCAAAAAATAGCGAGTATCATTCCCCCGCCACCGCCTCCCCCACCTGCGCCGCTAGACGAGAGCGGGTCCGGAGTGGAGGATGATGGAGACGACGACTGGAATTAATGCATCACAGTTCCCAAATCAACTCTTTGACGGCAAAATGCGCCGCTGGTGGCCACATAGGGATTTTCATAATGCTGCTGACCAACCAGTAGTCACAAATTCAATTTTCATTATGCTGCTGACCAACTAGTAGTCATGAACTAAATTTTCAAATATACTGAATTAGAGCTAAATGAAGGCACAATCCAGTTAGTGTTTGCTATTTTCTAAATTGCTTTCTACATTTGACTTTATATTTGAGTTGAATATTGAAGTTAAGTTTAACCCATTGCGTGCATTCCCTGCACGTTGGTAGAGGTAGCTGGACGGCTCATTTGAGTGGTGTAATTCTGTGTTGGTGAACAAGAACAAGCGTATACGGAATGTAGGTGTTCACTTGGTACTGTAAATTGGGCCCCCTCAGGGGATACAACTATTGTATCTATGGGAATTAGCGCTCCCTGGGGGACAAAGTGAAGGCCCGAGCTGAGAGTTAGGTAGGCCTTCTTTTTGTTGAAATAAAATGTTTTTGTTATGTTAAGGACCACCTTTTTTCGGTTCACTGCTGTCCTGTTTTTCAGCACCTACTACTGTCTTCTTCAACTTTGGTCTTGTTTCATAATCTTCTTTCACAACTAACTGTTTCTATGCCTTTCTGCGTAGATTCCGCGTTTCCTTAACTCCATACTAAATGGTGCCTTCCTCCTTCCTCTCTTTGGATCGCAATTGTTGCTGGGTAGGGAGGCTAAAACTAACGACTAATCTAATCTGGGGGACAAAGTGAAGGCCCGAGCTGAGAGTTAGGTAGGTCTTCTTTTTGTTGACATAAAATGTTCTGTGTTATGTTAAGGACCACCTTTTTTCGATTCACTGCTGTCTTGTTTTCAGCATCTCTGACCTTCTTCTTCAACTTTTATTATACTTCATGAACTTCTTTCTCAACTTGCTGTTTCTATGCCCCTTCTGCATAGATTCCTCATTCTCTTATCTCCATATTAAATGATACGCTTCGATACGCTCTTTTTTGTAGCGGTTAGGGAGGCTTAAACTAACTTATAATCCTAATCCTAACCGTAAATGGGGGAGATCCCTACCTTACTGCCTTCTGTCAATGGACTGTCTTATGACTGGGTGAGGTAGAGCGTGGTAGTGTTGACGGTCAATGCATCGTACAATCTATCTTTCCTGATTAAACTGCAAAAACTTGTGCGTTATTGAGTGCCAATGATGAATTTTATAATTATGCTTCTCGAGTCCAGTTACTTCTTTGATACGGTTATGAGAGGTACCGTATTTTTCTTAGATTTGATTCTTTTGGTTTGTGGATCGTATAATACTCCCATTTTAGTTTTTAATTATCGTTATGTTGCTCTCCAGTGTTGAATGAAATGCCTTTAGCCAGTGACAAATGATTTTGTGTTAACTTATGAAATGACAAATGACTGTGTGTTGACTTTTGTTGGTCAGGTTAGTTTCTCGGCTGTGGTATTGTGGTAGGATTAAAAATCAAACTTATTGAAAACTTATGGAAGTCTTCATTCTATTGGCATGAAATTTGCTTAAAACTTAACCCATTGTTGGTAACTCTATTGATCAGCAATATCCATTATCGCGTTATGTGTTTGTTTTTGAACGATTTTTTTCGTGAAGGTTTTAATTTGTGTGAAGATGACTGCTTTATTTAGTTCTATGTCTACCAAAGATTAGCTTGTAGAGCATTATAATCTGAACTCTTGTTGTTTGTCTAGTAAATGTATTGTACAAAGTTTTATGCAAATTTGTTCTGCATTATTCATTGATTTATTCATTGATTAACCTAATGTTTACCAAACGATGTTTATTTGATTTTGTTTTAAATTTTTATTGTATTTATTAGTTTAAAATATTATACTCAACTTATGTATCGTCTATTTGATTGAAAGATAGTTATGTGATCTGATTTGGAGTTGCACTGAACGTGTGAAAATTTCGTTGGTATATTCAGTGGTTTGTTCGTCATTCTAAACAACATTCCGGTGTATTTATTTAGAAAAAAATAGAATTTCCTGTGGGGCTTACGTAGGTTTTATTATAAACTCCTTATTTGTTTACATTTTCTATTTGAAGTGTCTACCCTGATGCAAGTTTTTGTTGATCCTCCACTTTAGGTATTTCATTTGTGTATCAATATACACGAGCTGCAGTTCATGTACTCATTTTGCGTAGGGGAAAGACGACATTCCATTAATATTTGACAAGTAGGAAGGAAACTCGGGGAGATACCGAAGCCCAGTTCTTCGCGCACTCAACTCATTTGCTGTTAACCATCGGTCCGATTTTTAAACAGTGTACGTCGTCGTATGAGGTAAGTCTGGCTGCATGAGTTTGTCTGACCAGATTTGGCAAAGCCGACGTACTCATGAAACGTGGCGATGTCATGTTGGCTTAAAACTTACGCTGCCCTTCCTGCCTTAGCTTTGCGACGACAAAATTGGCAAAGAATTAGTCCCCAAGTTTAATAGGCATTTTGTTCTTATTGGTCAACCTCAAGTGTGGCTCTGAAAAGTCCAGTTTTATTCTCTATTTTTCCGGCAAGACTCCTACGAAATTGTTATACTGATGTATTACTTGTGCTAAATAAATTTTTATTTAAATTGTACAGTTTTGTCTTACCTCGCCAGCATTGCTCTTTTATTGGACCGAAGGTTTGAGAACAATTTATGGCTGATCATTCAAAATCTTCATAGTTCGCCAAAAAAGCTGGAGCATTGCATTACAAATGCAAAAGTGCGACTATTGTGGAGACGCGCTAAACGGAAAAGGCTCAAAGCAAGCAGAAGACCCTAGTGTTCGAATAACGTTTACTTAACTTTTCCTCCACCCTTTGATGTTGAGAGATGCTAAACTATTTCATTTGCACTCAAATATAATTTTACAATGGAGTGATCGGTCAGTTTCACATGGAATATTACACATAAAATAGGAATTTTGTTACGAGACCTATGAGAAGCAATAGGCCTATGAGAACTCAATATTGAGCTGGTGGAATTCGCAAACTCTGCATGTGCGTTGGGAAATTATGCGATTAATATTAGAATGAACTAAACGGCATTCCAATCCTGGTCCCATTTCGTAAAAATAGTTTGGTTTCAGACGTGTTCTCGAACCTTCAAGTCAATACAAAAAGTTTACAATACAGTAAGTTGGTGTTGCTGATTTTACCAAATCCTTCAATGAGAAGTACATATTCTTTCTTGAAAATTTGCGTAAATTATTTAAAAAATATCCAATTTCCAAGTTTTGTGCGGTGTCCGCATCAAAAGTCTAAGCTTAACCGATATTTGAATGATAACACTCAATTGGGGTCCATCCAGTTCATTGACTTCTTTTCTTTCACAGAGTGAAATGAAGTTTACTGCTCACTAGAGACACTCCACGCTCTCACACAGTCTTGAGGTTTCATCAATTCACCCCTACAGCGAGGGTTGCATTTTTGTAACAATAATCTTCACGCCACCTCTGACCAGCCTGGATGTGCTTTCGTTTTTGAAAAATAACTTTCTGCCTCTACCTCGACAAGCAGTTTTTAAATTTTTGTTGAAATCAACCTCTTTATTTACCATCACGTCCATGAACAGCTCCACGACAGTGTGTCATATCATTTTTGTCGATAATTGTGCGAATGGTTTTTGATCGATTTAGCGACGGCTTTTTTTAAAGGATTGGAGATTAATTGGAGAAGGAGGGACCAACGGCTGTAATGGGAGTTTCTAAAATGTGATATCATTTACCGTTTTCGATTTTGTACTACAAAGTAAACTCGTAGGGGTCTTAGAACCAGCTTTCTTGATGGTACGGTATGGGAGGGGCGCGACGGTTGCTGTCTTTACTCCGTAAATGGCCATCATTGTTACCTGCAGGTCAGCGACCGCAAGTGTCGCTGAAATTTCCTGCTGCGGTTGGATAATTTTCAAATACATAAAAGTGTAATAGAGCGTATTGGAAAGAAAAGAATAGAGCGTATTGAAAGTCCTTTTTCAAGGAGCTCTGGCAGCTCCTTGAATGGTAGTCTGTCGGAGAACTCTGAACCAAAACAAGCTCCTACTTACTAGCTCGCGCAATTTTCCTAAGATATTAACACATGTAAAATAAGAAAACTATCGCGAAAGTATTTTTTCCCAGCCATTGTAAAGGAAACAAGAAACATGTTGAAAGCTTTAAATTGCCGTATTTAATAAAAGGTAGTGTTATATAATGGAGCGACTTCGCTTCAAAACTATTATAAATTCTCACGCGTAAGTACGAGTGTCAGGTTATCTTTAGTTAAGTGTTGCAAATATGGATGTATTTTTTATTCAAGAAAAAGTTTAATTCAAGATAAACCAATTTTTAAAGAAATATAAATTTAAGAGTAAGAAAGGCTGCCCGAAAGAAGTAGGATATTGAAAAATACATCTAGGATACAAACAAAATAAATAACTTTTCAATTTCAGCTTGACTGGAACCAAAAAGGACATCCAATACCCGACGATTGTGATCATCCCAAATGCACTATTTCACTTCATCTGAATTTTGTCTTGATCTGAGAAATATGCGAAGGTATAAGAAGCGTAAGACAATAGTTACCATACACAGGTATTGAGCTGTATCATTTTTCCTGACTTTTGACTTGTCTTGGGGAACCTGCCAAGGTCTAAGGTGGCGTAAAACGAACGCATGGATCTGACTCGTGTGGTATCACTGGTGGGAGTCGAATGACTAATGTTAATAATTATAATTATAACTAGTATAATTATACAATTATATAGTAAATATAACTAGTATAGTTATACAAGTATATGGTAAATATAACTAGTATAAGTATAAAATTACATAGTAATTATAACAAGTATAATTATACTAGTTTTAATTATAATTAGTATTTTACCTAACGGTATCCTCGGTGTGTTTATTTATTTGTTCGGTGCCAGCTTCTTAAAAAACAGCTTCTTTGATTTGATTTGAAGGATACTTAATAACCGTTAAGGTGAAACGAGTTTTACCAGTGTACAAGTGCGAGAATATTTTAATGGCGGGTACTACCAGGATGGATATATTTGTTTGTCATCCACCTCTGAAAGATTTATATTGGGAAAATATCGAATCCCGTCATTTTTGACGGGCCGTGTACACTAAAGCCCATTATACTAGCTTTAAATCCGTGCGTTCTTTTTGCGCCACCTGCATAAGAAGCATGCCAGACGCACAGCACCGCCTACAAATGCTGGTCGAAGATGTGGCGAGCCAACCCCAGGCCCTTCATCTTCTCGAGGGTGGTGTGCAAATTCTTGAACTTGCGCATCACTTCCACTTCTTTCTCCATTTTCTCCTCCAGGAAGTGAGCCATCTGATATCAAGACAGACAAAGTGAGCCATCTGATTTCAATACGAAGACAGACAAAGGGAGCCACATGATATGAATACATAGAGGAAGTGGACCATCTGATCTGAATACAAAGGTATAATGAGCCATTTGGTATGAATATAACACAGACGAAGGGAGCCATGTAGTGTGAATACGAAGACAGACAAAGTAAGACATATGATATGAACACAAAAACATAGTGAAGCATATGATTTAAATACGAAGACACACAAAGTAAGATATATGATATGACCACAAAGACAAAGTTAGACCCATGATGTGAACATAAGGATAAAGTGAGCTATATGATTTGAATACGAAGACAGACTAGGTACGACATACAATATGAGCACAAAGACAGACGTTTGGCATCATCAGAGCCAGTTTCCATGCAGAGTCTGTAGCTCTGCAGCAGCGCTCCCATAAAATGTAACTATGCACCTCTAGAAGGACAATAACTAAGCCCTTTGCGCCTCTCTATAGAAAGACAACAACTAAGGCCTTTGCACCTCTGTAGAATGACAATTACCAAGGCCTTTGCACCTGTCGAGAAGGACAATAACTAAGCCCTTTGCGCCTCTCTACAGAAAGACAATAACTAAGGCCTTTGCATCTCTCTAGAAAGACAAAAACCAAGGCCTTTGCGCCATTCTAGAAGGACAATAACTAAGGCTTTGCACCTCTCTTGAAGAACGGTGACCAAGAGCCGGATTTTCAAAAAATCACTGTCATGGTAGCGGTACAGTTGACAGCGTAACTTCTTTAAATTGGTTTGGCTGTGCTACGATCTACAGCACTTAGAGTAGGAAAGTTCAATCAGAATAATTCATGCTTTCAATTTAAAAGCGATGACTGCGTAAATTGTTTGAAAGTCTTGCCCGGTTATGAAGTTTTGCCGAACAGAGGAAATTCAGAGACTGTTCCTGCATGAAACTTGTGAAACTGGTAACTTTTCCCTGTGCATTTCACTCTAGAGTCACCACTTACAAAGATATCAGTAGTCCCCCCACTATTAAGGTGCTCCTTCATTTATTTGGTTAAATTTTACGCAGTGTTCGAGGATTTTTCAATGACCTAAGTTTCTGCTTATTGCTTCATGTCTAAATATGTTTCGAAATTATGTCATAAGTATTCAGTTTTGCGTAAGAAATAAATTTTTTCGTTTTTATTTAAACTTCTCATAAACAGCCCAAACTGCCTATACAAGCGCAAAAATACAGCACCAAAATAATGAGGCAGAATTATAAAAAGTCATCAGCAGAAATGTCTTCTGAACCAGTGTTTGGACAGGAGCGGTGATAAAAACAAACTGTTCCTTATTTTCATCCCTTTGATATCTGTGTTTTTTGTGATAGTACCTGCATTTAGAATAGACGCGTCGGAAATTTTCACCGACAATGGAATGTTATTTTCCTCTCACGTTGCGGCACCCTCAAAACTTACATATGTTAGTTATCCTCCGTTTGCATCGCAATATACAATATATTTTTCTATCGCTAGAAAATGGCTTAAACTTATGTGCAACTACCAAATCCGTGAACAAAAATAAAATCAAGGCCTTAGGTGAGGTTAGATAGATAACATGAGAAATGGAACAATACTCAAGAGAAAGTACAATCGATCCTTGAGTTGAGGATCATTTTAAGCGAACCTCGACAAATACAGCTGAAAACCAGCCCCAGTTATTAACCTAACGTGATGCTAGATTCAAATTAAAAATGAGTTGTTGACGTTGGTAAAAGTCACAATAACCGTGACTTTGACCAATGTATTCCATATGAGTCGAGGCTCGCACAAAATGATATTTATCGTCTAACCAGAGAACCAAACATATGTAACTCGTTTACGAATAAGTCCTTTTTTGTTTCATTAGCACTCACATCAGCACTTGATTAAAATTAAAAATAACCGAGCATAAATTTGACCAATTTCTATCCATATGAGTAGATGCTCACAAAAAATGATATCGTATAATTCGAGACCCACAGATATGAAACCCATTTGCAAACAAGTCCATTTCAGTTCCGTTATCACTCACATCAGCATCGTAGTGCCCCTTCTCATCGTAGTCTTCACGACGCTGCATGGCCTTCTTGTGGAGGTGATTGAGAGCAGAAGCTGTGGACCGACAGTCCACCACCAAACCATCGAGGGCTTTCAGGTACGTGTTCGGGAAGTTGGCGAACTGTTTGTGGTCCGACTCAAACGTCACCTAAACACAAAGCAAACGTGAACATTTATCTTCTCATCTATATTCCAAATAGTTGACACGGTATCAAGAACTTCATTTTTGGAGTTGTAAGGAGTTGTGAAAACTATGAGAGTTATTCTACCACAATATGTTAAGAAATTGTGCACTACTGCAAGAATAACAAGAACAGCGATGTTAGTTTCTCGGTAAAAAAAACTTTTCTTCAACTATGCCGTAAACGAAATGGTATAACACTGATGCATACGATTATAATTGTTCCTTTGGTGATATTTGATAACTGTGAGAGTAATTCCGCCTGAATATATGTATGATGTCAGGCCCATGAGCGAAGTTAGAATAGCTTTTATTGACAGAAATAGCTTTTATTGAACTATGTTTCAAATTGTTTTAATGCGTACGAATATATTTGTTTCAGACATGTATCATTATATTGCAGGCCGAGTCACGCTTAGACGAGCTAAGAAAGAATCGAGGCTTCTAGTGCTACATTAGAAGCAGTACTAGGCTAGAATGCGTACTAGTAAACGTCAACAGTGTTTCAATTATCGTGAAAGTCCATGACAGCTTACTATTGTATGAGCATTTCTTTGAGGCCTCAGGGGACACTCTACGCTCGCACTAAAGAGGGAACAATAATTGTTGTTCAGAAAGCATCATTGTCTCGACCTAATTAGTAAACAAACTTGTTGAGGAATTGAGAGCGTTTGCTGCTGAAAACTGAGCTGTTTGCTTCTAGAAATGACAGCTCTGTGGCTCGTTTTTATTTAAACTTCTCATAAACAGCCCAAACTGCCTATACAAGCGCAAAAATGCTGCACCAAAATAATCAGGCAGAACTATCAGAAGTCAACTATTCTGTGGCTCGTGATGAGGTGACTTGGCCTTTATAGCAGCTAGTACATATGTTTAAAATTTACAAATACGTACTAACAGTTTTGGAAACTGGTGTACGGACACAAAAATGGAAGAAATTTTGTGTTAGTGAAGTGTTACGCAAAACACGTAATCTCATGAACATCCTTTCCAACACCTCATCAAAAATGAACGCGTCACTGGTATACAACACCGATTAGTAAAAGTTTCCTCTATCTAATGAGTACGAGAGCGAATATTTAATTATGCAAATAGTAAAAAGGCAAGTATCCTGCTGGGAAGGGAATAACACAGAGTGTTACTACATCTTCTGTAAGAGAGAAAGGACTAATCTTTCACATAAGAGAGCATTGACTAACCTTTCATATAAGAGAGCATTGACTAACCTTTCACATAAGAGAGCATTGACTAACCTTTCCTGTGACGGAGAAAGACTGTCGGAAAATTTGCTCCTGTCTGGTAGCCGCGGGCACATCATTTTGCCTGCCGGAACTACGGATAGAGTTAGACGAGATGAGGTCAGGAGTGGAACCTCCTCTCTGCAGGTACTTTTTGAGGGCTCCGATCCCCAACTCCCAGTGTCGGTCACTTTCCTCCCTGAACAGTTTTCCCAGGCCGGGCCGCTCAAAGGACTGGTCTGCAAACATGTTACCCTGCGCAAGAAACGACAAAGGTGCAATTACATGGTTCGGGGATCTACAGAACCGAACGACTGGTCTGAAAACATTTTACCCTACATAGAAAAAGGGAAAATGTTCAATTGTATGATTCGGGGTCAACCTACTGGGTTAAACGACTAGTCTGCAAACATGTTACTCTTCCGCAGAGTAACATGTTCGACATGCTCGACCCAGTGGACCCTCGGGCCGTGTAATTGCCGATTTATCGCTTTCTTGCAGGAAAAATACAAATTTACAATTGCACGTTACGGGAGTCCACTGGGTCGAACGACTGATTGAAAACATGTCACCAAGCGAGCAAAAGTACAAATGCATAATAATACGTTTCGGGGATCTAGTGAGGATTAAATGAAAAGGTAAGGAGATACCTGTGGCGATGATACAAGTTCAAAATAAAATTGCACAAGGTTGCACATTCCTAACGTGAACAGAAAATAACAATGGAATTTGTTCTCAATATTCACCACGAATAGATAATAACGATGTAGTTTTTTTCTCATAATTACAGTAAACAGATAACAACAATCATCTCAAAACTTATGAGAACAAATAATTACAACGGAATTTTGTCTTCCACATTCACAATGAACAGATAACAACAATGGAATTTTATTTACCACATTTACCGTGAACAGAGAAATATCATCAATGGAATTTATATCCCTATACGTACCGTGAACAAGTAGTCCAGGGAATTGTCGAAGTGGGCTTTCATGTGCTTGAGGTAGACTTCGCCATTAGCGTCGAGGTAGGTGGAGACCTCCGTGTCCAGCGTCAACGCGCTCGACAGGAACCCTCCTGAACGAAATATAAATTAAAATTATAAAATTCGACTGCATTTACAGTTCAAAAAAGGCGCTCAACGGGAACCCTCTTGAAAGAAATATAAATTAAAATGATAAAATCCGACTGCATTTACAATTCAAAAAAGGCGCTTGACAGGAACCTCCATGAAAGAAATATGAATTAAAATTCTTAAATCCGACTGCATTTACAGTTCAGTAAATGGTAGGCGCCACTACATTTAGCAATGATAGGCACCGCTACATTTAGCAATGATATATAGGCACCGCTAAATTCAGTGATGATGAGAGCCACCACAGCGCCACTGCAGTACACATATAATGCAGTCTAGAGCAACTATTAGCAAACAGTGGTCACTAGCGAGTCACTGCAGAATGACGATGCTCAGTAGAGTTCATTGCCAAAGTTATTGCAGCGGGGTTATGGGTTACGATTTAAAAAAAGTTTTAGAAGGCAATTCTGCGTCACGCAAAGGACACTACCTTGCAGCAATGCATGGATTTCCAGCTAGGAATACTGATATTAATTGTCATTCGTTGAGGTATCTATGATATGAACGATGATTTTGAAAACATTTTTCCGACGTTAACTGGCGAGGGCTGAATATAAAATCATTGACCAGCGTGTCAATTATAGTTCTAAATTTGCATGTTTTTACATGAGAATTTATAGTGAAGAAGTATTTGCGCATTTCTTTGAGGCCTCGAGAAAATTAATGGTTGCAAGTATGAGTCGATTTTTCAAAAGATCATCAAGCACATGTAAAAACAATAAAGTGAAGACGTACATCGGTTGAAATAGAGTATTAGTAAGACGAAATTGAGGTAAGACGGAAGAAATTTGTAATGCATGTATAATTGTATATGCCCTGAAATTCAAAAGTTTTTCAACAAAAATGAAATTAAATAGTACGTCTAGCTATAGTTAACCGCAGTTAATAGTGTCGATAGAAAACAAGTTACTTCAAACGCAATCACCCCACATCCGCAAAATTCACAAAACGTACAATACTGAATTCGTACTGATCTACATACCTTCTTGCACGCAAGCTAGAAATAAAAATTACGAGCTGAATTAAAAATAACTTGCTTTCAATGAACCGATGCTGGTTTGAATCAAGTTCTATTTATCTCATTTTTGAAAATAATAATCACATCAAAATCAAGCATCGAAATAGCTTTATTAGTCAATCTATTATCACAGTCGCTCTACACAAATGTTTTTTTAAGGTTCTGAAGAGCGAGTGGGTGATGAAACCTTATCTTAATGATTACTGTGGAAGAGTATGCTCTGAAACCTCTACTAAGTGTTGTCTAAAATCACCAGAGGAGCTGCTTTTACTCCGATGAAAACACCACGGTTGCGGTACTGGAATCGAACTTGTGATGCTTTACCCTCGCGCCAAAGAGAAAACTTATATTAAAAACATCAAAAGCATCTTAAAGTATAAATTCAAATTTTAATTAGAGTAAAAATAAAAGCATGAACATATTGTCAAATATGGCACTTGTAAAATAGCGACCTCTAAAGAATAAAGATATCGAAATAATAAACTCACCAAACGCAATGACACTGAAGAGTAGTAGCAACAGTTTCATCTTGCCAGTCAATAAATATCGCGGTGTACCAGGAGAGGAAAAATAAGAAGAGACCGATTCACTCGTAAAAAAAAATGCGGTGGTAAAAGGGATGTACGCTTGAGTTGATTGGTTAGAAGGACAAGACTGTTAAGACGCAACAGCCGACGAAACACTACCTTACAACTCTGCGGGCGCTACTGCCCGTGCTGTGGTGTATGAGCTGGCTGAGCGTGGCTGAGGGCAGCGCAGCCATCTCAGGATCAGCTGACCAATGAGCAGCTTCCTCTGGAGGGCCAAGGGGGGGGAGGGGAATGCGAAGCAAGTGCGTTGCGACGGGGTGGTTGTCAGGGGACACTCTACGTTCGCACTAAAGAGGGAACAATAATTGTTGTTCAGAAAGCAGCTCTGTCTCGGCTTGATTAGTAAACAAACTGGTTGAGGAATTGAGAGCGTTTGCTGTTGATAACTGAGCTGTTTGCTTCTAGAAATGACAGCTCTGTGGCTCGTGATGAGGTGACTTGCACTTTATAGCAGCTAGTACATATGTTTAACATATAAAAATACGTACTGTCAGTTTCGGAAACTGGTGTACGGACTCAAATATGGAAGAAATTTTGTGCTTTAATATTAATATAATTTTCTCCATACACTTTTGGAGATCTTGATATTTTAGCGATGAAAACACTAATCTTTCTCAATGTATTTGATGAAATGCTTCCACAATCAGAAGATAACCTATAACTTACAGAGTTATAATCAAACCACAAATGTGAACTTTCCCCCTCTTACTCAGTGACAGCCTTCATTTTCTGCAGTTCGTGGGACAGAAAAATGACGTCGGACAAAGACAATGCGATAATTTCATCATCCTAGACGAGACAGTTCTTCAATTCATTTGAAATTTCACCACGCAGTCAAGGGGGACAAACACCGAACCAATTAATTTTGATCTTTCAAATTGATAAATTTTTCAAAAGGATAAGTTTTTTAAATGGATAATATTTTTCAATGGACGTTTTGATGGACAATTTTCTCTGCATCGGCGCCTCGTCTAATTTCTATCAATTCTTTTGCAAACGAACGTACACTGTAAAATAGCCCTTCGATTAACACACGGTATAGGTTTGAGGTCAACTCTATACTTAGGAATGACTGCGTACCGCGAGTTCTAATCTCTTACCCAACGGATGTCTTGGTGAAACCAATGTTAAAGTCAATTCAGAAAAAGTCTGTCAGGACTCAACTTTTCTAAGTATTACCATGAGTCCGATCCCCGCATAGAAGCACAAATAAAGAGCTGGACTTTGCACTCAGTGTTAGATCTGCCAGCGCGAGTAACATGATGAAATTGCCGCAACGTGGTACAGAGGCGGAAGGTCAACGTGTAACCACGAATTCTAACTATAGAATGCTATGGTATTCACAGTTGCCGTGACTGATATGACGTGAACATGTATCACGTCACCCAAAAGTAGCGTCAGAATTTTTGAGATCACTTTTTAGCTGATGAATATCACAAAGACGAGGGTATTGGCTTGGATGAAGCTTCCCAGTCTGCCTTTTTTGTCATTAATACTACAAGATCTTCTCCAATTGAAGCTACTCACTAATACTACAAGATCTTCTCCAAATGATGCTACAAAAACTGTTTTCAAATTCAGTTCCATTTTGTATACTGTTTTCAAATTCAAGACTGAAATCATCGAATTTTACAAAGCATCTTCTGTAAGTTTTTCCTTATAGGCTCTTGAATTCCTTCACTATCGCATGAAAAAATAGATGAGTCACCTCAACTGCAAATTATTTTTTTCTCAAACTAAGCCATGGATGATAAACTATAAAGCTTTAAACCCATTAAATACTATTCAAATACTTTCATTTTTAAAGGGCTCTGATATGTGATTTTATCCGACGTAATTCTGTGTAACGTTGAAATTCAATTAGTGTTTATAAGTCTACCATTCACCAAGGGAAGTTGTGGGTAACTAGTCGTTTAAAATAGCTCAAAAACTTGCGAGTTTTTGATCTGTTTCAAAATATAAAAATGTCAATCATCTTCGTTTATCGATAAATGATGAGTAGAGGAAGACAAATCTAGCGTAAGAATTAAGTTGAAATAAAATTATCCAGTAGTGTTCACCATTTATTTTTCCTCTAGTTTTTTAATTTTTATCCGGTGTAGGCGGAATAGGTTCATACTTTGGCCCGATATCGCTTGATATAATTGTTAAGCGTTAAGCAAATTAAGAATTCGACAAATCTCCTGCCATTTAATTTATTCTGCATTGTTATCTCCATTTTCCTTGGTTACACTAACAATGGAACCAAAAACTCGCTATTGCTACCTAATGCCGTGTAATCACATCACTTGTTCCATGCATGGTCAAGTCTGACGTTAGTGAACAAGTGAAGTGTTATCTGAAGCTCATGCAAGCCTGGTGCGTGAAATAGTCATGCATTCGAGTCAGTCGTTGTACTAATTCCTGATTTACATCATATGATTCTTCGAACTCTAAGCAAAACTTCAAAATGCCCAAATATAGAATTTCATCAGCTATTTTAAACTTTGGGTAAATGTAGTCCTAAGGGATGAATATCATACAATGCAATCACCTAGTACATTTAAGTGATATCATTAATTTCCAATGTACCCAATTCGTAAAGGCTTCGCCGAAGACTATTTAGGTGCAAGTTCTAAGCTGAGCCAATCGTTGAGAGGAAAATAATCAAAGTCAAGAGGAAGCTAACGTGAGGTAAGTGTTCGTTTATTCAAGGCAACATCATATGGTTGAGGCTTTTTTTAAAACCTCACGTGACCGTATGACGGCATCATCATGCTCTAGCTAACGTGATGCAAGAGTCAATTAATCTGTGCTAACAATGAAATCTTAATCTTTTTTAAAGCCTCACGTGACCGTACGATTGCACCATCTCGAGGCATGCAGCCGGAAACTCGGACAGGAAGTGCGCTTCTTAAATCTCTGTGCTTCATCAAATTAGAATTTTATTAATTGGTTAAAGCTATTGTGAATTCGGCACTGATGTTATTTAAGTGTTGATCAATTCGATGTATGTATCGACAGTGTTGTGAATTACCGCTGTGTTAAGTTAATCATATATCTAATTCTATTTGACGTTGTCGTACTTTTCCCACTTAACCCTTATTTTAGTCACTGGGATATATTTAGACTAACCAATTTTATGAAAAAGAATATCCTAAGCCCTATAGAGATTTATAGCAGACGTAAGAGTGTAAGCGTTTTAGCCAATTTAGATATCTTTTTATAAAAAATACTAATCGTCCTATTACGGCACAGTGTTGAAAAGTTAAAAGACATGCAAAAATTTATGTCTGTTTCCTTTACCCTAATTCGACAGTTAATTTAAACTTTAGTCGCAAGCTTGGTTTCCAGAGTTTTTATTTTTTCAATCTAGGTCTAACACATTCTGTCAGCTCAAGTTCAAATTTTCCACTGCATAAAAGAGGAGGAAAACCTTTTTTCAATGTATAGGATAACAAACATGTATGATATACGAACTTGCGTAACGTTACACACAAGACATCGGTAAAAGATATTTTTGGTTCTTACTAGGCCAGCATTTTCTGCGAAAGGAATAAATTGTTCAAGTTTATCTCTACTAAGGAAACTTGATTGGAAGCCAATGACGCGTTGTTCGAATTCGCCACTGAGTAGAAGGTGTCAAACACTGTATTAATTATTTTCGACGGAACACATTCGTGACTGTGAGGTCATGTCTCAATTTAGAACTAATTGAACATCAATAGCTATTTTCATATCGAAATGAATTTCGAGTTGGTAAAAGGAGTAAAAAAATTGGTGTACCGCATGACTGAATAACAACGAATTGTGTCTTTACCTGCTGGGATGAAAATTCTCCAGACTAGATGGCAAACTCGTTTTTGAAAAACGGAGGAACGCTACAGTAGGTTGCGGTGATCCAGGCTCTGAGGGGTAAATTTCCTGATTATTTTTCATACATCTTATCGCTCAATATTTCACATCGTTATCCCTCCCTCCACCCCTTCGTCGCTCACATTCACAACCTTGTCACTAAAACACGATCGTTGACCTTACGGTGTTGGGCAGACCTTACGAAAGGCTTGATTAGATAAACTCGACATCGAGTGGATGTTCAAGTCGAGATATTGTCAAGATCTGGCCGATGATTTACTCATGCTAGACGTGTTCACGGAGCACTTCATCGTCGCTACAAGCGTTTTTCAACTTTTTTATATTAAAAATGAAAAATAAAAAAATTGAATAGAAATTAGCCTCAAAGATAAAATCGTCTTACTAAACAAATTCATAACGTCTTTTTGATCATATGATGAATTAAAAACATAAAATGAACATCTGTGTAATTTCATTTACGTGAAATCAAATTTAAACCGAAATTTTTGCAGACTGATGTAGTTACGCACTAATTTGATGGAAACTATACATTCTCAATGCATGATTAATTTTTGTTGTTCTGATGTTGAACGATGTCAAAAATGATAGCCATTTTCACAATTATACGCGACAGCGTGCGATTAAGCGATTTACTCGTGTGTACGTACATGCTTCAACTAACTC
This sequence comes from Morinoia aosen, assembly GCA_030386875.1. Classification (NCBI taxonomy): domain Eukaryota; kingdom Metazoa; phylum Arthropoda; class Malacostraca; order Amphipoda; family Talitridae; genus Morinoia; species Morinoia aosen. The sequence goes on along the minus strand of CM059559.1, from coordinate 7,748,426 downwards.
GAATGAGGGGAAACTCTTCGAGAAACGTAAAACATTTGGCATTTTTGACAAAGGAACAATATCATAAAACAAATCAAGGGGCTGAAGGGCACTTTAAAATTAATTCAAAACCAAAATCAGTTCATTTGAATGGTTAATTTGAACAATGTTTCATCAAGTAACATTTTAAATTTATGATTGCAGTTAACCTTTGTCAAGTTCAGTAATAGCTTACAATTAAGATCTTAGCTCATTTGTTTGCAGTAATAAACAATTTCGATCTTAATTGTATTTAGTGATGCACTAACTAATACGTGCGCCAATGCATTCTTCGTGCAACTTGATGAATCATGTTTGTTCTTACTGTCATAAAAAGATAGGAAAAGTGGCGCGACATTTCTTGAGGACCCCTCAAAAAAATCAACGTCAGTACTTGACTCTTTCGATGATCACAAGATACGAGAAATCTTTATGTTGTTTATCAGCCACAACAAGCGCTAATTGATGAAGTGCTACAAGTGAGAAGCCATGTAGCTCTCTATTGAAGGGCAATATTGATACAAACGTCTAAGTGATTCTATTGAAGTTCTGTCGCAAGATTCAATGAATGAACATGTCAACGTTAGTAAAGGTGAAAACGAGCTTGATTTCGACATGTGAATAACACGAAGATATATTTCAAATATGTTCACAGATTTGCTGGATTTTTAGGAAGTTCTAGTCTGATAAATGTACGTGATTATCGGAGTTCTCGAGAAGATCGATAACTCCGCAAGTTTTCGACCAATCAGATTGATGATGATATATGTGCACTTACGGTAATATTCCATGCCCTTGCGTAGTCTGTAACGATTGCCAGACTATTTACAGAATACGCTATAAAACAATATGAACATTACTGGTTAATATTATATTGATTGTAGAGTATAAAATGCAGACATAAGAAGAATTGTATTATTAATAATGGCTTCACAGAAATCTCATTTACTGGAGTTAATAGTTTTTTTAGGTGCATTGGCTTTTCAAATCGGACGCAGTTTTTTAAAAGTTTCAATTTTATTATTTATAATAAAGCAGTGTAAGAGCTGTCCTGGCTAATTATCTATACATAAAATACAAAGGCTAGAAAAGTAAGACTGTAGATTTATTCATTTTAAGTTAGCTACGATTTAGAACCCCATTTTTATACTTCACGCTGCACGAAATGAAACATACTCAAATGGTGCCTTGAGAATTAGGAAAAATCATCACCTGGTGAAATACAAAGATAATCATTTATCAATTTTAATGAAAAACGCTCAACTGCGCCTTTTTTAGTCAAAATGATAAGTGATTTTCTTCGTTCTTTAGCACGTGAAGAACTTGGAACAATTTCGCTCAGTAGAAAAGTTGGAAAAGAAAATATGACTCCTGCCAACGACTCATGTTCGTACTTGGCTGTGGAGTTAAAATATTCCAACACATGTGAACTTCACTAATAAACTTAGACCGGAAATATTTTCGCTACATGCCTTTTGAACTTGAAAACCAATTTGGTAACGTTTAGGCTTCTAGGGGGATACGAGAACAACTGGAAATATGAACGTAACAATCCATGGGAGCCATTCGAAAACATACTCGAATGATTCGCTGCTCAGAGTGTTCAGAAGCTCTTCACTTGTATTTTATGATTAAGTTTCTACGTTTTCTATACAGTTTTTATTGTCTTCTAGCTCTATTTATATAGTATTTTTTACATAAGATTGTGCACATGAATTTAGTTTTGATCACGCCAAGAATAGTACCATAAAATAAAATTCCCGGATTCTCTTAACAAACTCATTTAATTCTGCAGCGTGGAACAAATTTAGCAATCCAATAAATATTAAGAACAATTGAAATCTATGAAATATAAAAATGAAATAAAATAACCAGAAATGATTAACGACAAAGCATTACAATGCATCAAATTAACGGAAAATGGTAAAAGATGACACACAGAAACGTAAAAAATTGCTGGGAAATGGTGCACGATGAAACTTATTGCCATGCAACAAATGAACGTAACGATGTGCCTCTCGTACAAGTACGCAGAATCGCGTGAGCCGTATTAGTTTTCACAGCTATGCAGGCCGTATGCTGCCCACCAGCTATAATAGAGCTCGCAGCACGTCTGTCGCAACTGCAGTGTCGACCGTATAGGTCTATGAACACAGTGTGTCCGAAAAAAATATTATCCTTTGCCTAATGATTGCTCATGTATTTTTGGGTTTTATTGGGTTCTAAGTTTTCTTTTACGACACTCAATTATCTTAAATTTTATGTTCTTTTTTTTTTTTAACTTTGAGCATCTAATAACTAATTTTCTACGTACAAGCAGTAAACTGTTCAATTCTGTCAAGAATGATTTCAAAACTGATACCCACTTTTTGAGCTTAGCTTCGTAAAAGCTTTGACACGAATCACTCCTGATATTTTGAATCTGCATGATCTTCCCGAAATTCTGTTAAAATAAATCAGTGGGGTAGAAAAGTCAGTTAAATCGTTAAGATATCAAGGTTTGAATGCTCTATCTTCTATTGCAGATTTTGAAAGAGTTGCTGCCTCGTTCAAAGTAAAAACTAAATCATTTCAATCAAGCGCTCACGAAGAGAACTTCCGCCAAAAAAAGTTCCAAATATGTCATTACCTTGAAGCTTTTGGTGCAGGTCAGCACAATATTATGCAAATGCAGGCACTTCGATAATGTTCGGCATTTTATTCGTGGAAAAATGTATTTATAAAGATTGGTCGAATGTAATAAATGAAGAACCCTGTGTGTCACCATTTGATTTTGCAAAAAAATGACAGAGTTTCGTGAAGACCTTTATGAGCTCATGAAACGAACATATTTACATAGAAAAATTACCCAGTAACATGAGTTTCTCCGTACTCATTGCTAGGCTACGGAAAAATAGAGGCTAAAGCGTCGTTCTGCGCACCGGGCTTCGGTATCCAATATACGTAGGTAGTTAAAACCCCTGGTTCATGATGTGTGTCACCTAAAGCTGTGCCACGACTGCACTGAGTGCAGATAAAAGGACACAACTCGAGCAGTTGAGCTAAAACCTAACGAGTGCTCTGTAGATAGGAAACAGAGCTTGAGTTTCAACTGAGCATATACTTTATCCCACTGATTTAAAGAATTGTACTACGGTTCGCACGGATTATACAGAGACATTATAACACGCTATGAATAAATTGTTTGATATAATTCAAGGACACTGCAGAGACCTCCTCTAGGATATGCCCTTCCTATGAGGCAGTGGATCAGTGCCAGAGATATCCAAGGATAAGTGTAGTAACCATTTTCGTAGTTAATATCGATCATTCCTTTAGAAGATAAAGTCATTGAAGGTTCATTTAAGTCGTAACGTCACTTTAGCCAAGCTTCTAGGCGCAATGGACATGGATGCGTTCATTAGAGTTACACGGGAGTAAAGGAGTAACGAAATTACTGAAAAGGCGAACGTGATACTGGTTCATACAAGCAATACGTGATTGTGAGGAGAATTGAGCTGAATTAATTACGAAATGTTTAAAATTTGAAAAGTTTTCCTAAGTTGAAGAAAGCATAGAAGTATCGAAAAGTCGTTGAGTTATTGTGGCATTATTATGTACGAGGACCTATTCAAAACATTTAGGACATTACTGAAAACATTACATTACGCGAAAACTGGCCCAAGTCATTAGCTTGCCAATTTATCCCACATATCTCATTTGGATCACGTACAAAACAAGCAAAGACAACCGATGTACTGTACATTACGTTATCCATGGTGAAGTGCAACAGCCAGTCAGCCAGTTCAGATCCTAGCAAGCCAGTCTGGGCGGGAGGAGGGGGAGGGGCAGCTGGTATTAGGTGCCTGTCTTTACTCTGGCACAGCTCTCAGTAGGCAGCAACGCGAGCTAGATATAGTAGTGCCAAAGTTCTCTGATTAGAAGCACGAGTTTTACCCTCTTCATTCCGAGAGTAATTTTTTTCACAGTATTCCAGTGAAGCCTGTTGTGTCTTTTGGCTTTGAGTCATGGTAAGTTTTTTTTATCGTTTTTGTTTTGAGCTGGATGTGTGTAATTGAGCATGTCTTCGTCGTGTTGTTGAAGTGTGAGTTACAAAAGCTGATGCTCTTCCGTTCAATTTCAAAGTGTTCTCATTTGTCCAGTGCTTATGAGCGTCAGGTACGACATGAATTTTTGGAGATGATTTTCATGTTAATTTCTTTGCAGAGAACATTATCTGCATCAGTTGCCATGCTAAGCAAATTCATTATCCTTTCTCGTTAATTTTCGAGGTAAATCTGACTTGCAACTCTATTTGATGTGTTTGCTCATCTTTACCAGCGTTCATATTTTAGATCATGACATATATTAAATTGAAATACGTATAATCTATACTATAATAAGAGCCGCTTCCGTCCGTCTGTCTGTCCGAAGCCAGCCTGCAGTGTGCGATGAGCGTATCTGAGATACAAGCTTCATCAACTCCACAATTTTCAGTGCATTAGTCCATCAGATTCGAGTAGGAATGAATATCACGTGAATTCTTAGGAAATAGGAATATGTGTCATGTGATTTGTCGAACATTATTATACATTTTTGACGGGCCGTGTGCACTCGGCCTCGTAATAGTAATAGAAACGCAGGTCAAGTGTTGAAAATAGAAAATCTCTGAAGCTATAAGACAAATTAATTTATTATAAAAATTTGCAATGACGTCGGACTCATAGAAAAGTCTGATGTTACTCGACTTCTTGCGTTGCGTTCCACAAAAATAACAGCAAAGTTTTATTGGGAGGTGTCAGCAATATATCACAGTATGTCATATAAAAATATTCATTCTCAAATGAAAACTCCGAGGCTTCACTAACCTCGCTTGAAAGAACATATGTATGAAAGTCGGTCAATGTAACGCACTCGTAGCAAAATATACGACAGATTTCACTGAAGATTGAGTGGAGACTTTTTTTAAATCCATTATTCCATTGAAATGATACACAAAAGGTAAGTTAAAATCATAGTCCTTTGTATTAATAATTAATTTTTTCAAATAATTTCAAACAATAATAAGCTAAATTTATGTAAGTAGGAAATCATTGAAAGTGAGTGTTATATCTGCATTTATTAACTTTTTAGTGAGAATTTATTCAGGAAATACTCATATTAATCAACTGCTCACTTCCGATGAAAGATTTGCACGAACTGCCATGAGCTTTTCTCAGCTACGCAGAATTCTTTGTGTAAACTAGAACGTTCTCAGTCTACTGTTTACAGTACACGACTACACCGATGAGCACTGCTTAATATCTATAAAAGAGACACGGCTGACAACAAATTATTAAACATCGATACTTACGCTTCAGTCCTACCGTCTGGAGAAATGATAACTTTAGTTCCACTTGATAGTTGAGAGATGTTAAATGTTAGTTGAATTTGTTGTTTGAATGCTCAAGTCTAAATAATCATTTTCCCCTCAGTTGGTGTACTTGCTAGTCGTGGCTCTGGCAGCGACAGCCGCTGCTTACGACTATCCCAGTAAGTACCAATAGAGTTAACGCATGAAGCAAACAATAACTATGTGCAATAACTATACGAGTTGTAGCTTCATAAACAATTACTTCCTAGGCATAGGTAAAGTGTTTTACTACGTTGAAATAATGTGGTAGCTTATGCGCATTTAATTATATGCCAATTGGAGAAATGAGTCCCGCTTGTCTTTCTTTGGGTAAGAAATCAGGGCAGTTAGCTTTCGACTCGTGAAAGGGAACTGTAATCGATTCTTATTAGGAAAAATACGGGGAGTTTTTACACAAATATTTTAGTGTTGAATACTAAGAAAATACACCTGTGCGTCTTTAACTACGTTGCTAAAATGGTTCACTTGCGTGTCGAACTCATTTAACACAGCTAGGCGGCAAATGTTTACGAATATTTGTTAGAGGAAATGTTTGCTAAAATCTCAGTAATTTTACGATACAGAACATTGGATGATTGACATTTGAATGAAATTTTTATCGAGAGCAAAAAGTCCTTGGGCTTCATTCTTTGAACGTCAGACCAACTCCTCCGTTCGTGTCAATAGTTGGATTCAAAATGCTGAAATTCAGTACGACTTCACGACACTTTTTGAATTTTACACACATTTTTTCTGTAATTGGCAGAAATGAAAATGATTCATGTCAATTGCGCCTGTTATTCTCTTAAAGAATGGAAGCGTCTAACAATAGGTGCCTATTGTTTTCTTGAAGAATGAGTTTTCCTACCTGACTTTAATTAATCATTTGTGAGCGTCAATTAATTACCCTACTCACTGAAATCTTCATATAATAACTCACTAATTATATTTCTTTCATTTCAGATTCCTTCAACTGCGCCCCTCAAAGTTGTGAGTGATGACTTTCATGCCTAGATCAGAGTTGTCAATGTCTACGTCGACGTTCAAGTCAACTATGTTTAATTATCTATGTTCAAGTCAACTTTTTCTGTCTTAAGATCAGAATTATCTATGTTCAAATTCAGCTTAGCAATACAATTTTCTGTACGTTCTTTACTCTCGCGATGACAAAACTATCTATACTTGGAAGAAATATGTGATGAAATTTCTAATACTCTCATAATGTTATCTTCCGTTTTATTAATATGAAAATATTCATGCCATGAAAATATTAAACGGGCATTGCCTGAATAGCGGCAATCCGAGGCCAGTTGTACGTGACGACGCGAGTTTAGCGACATTTTAGTACACCAAAATTTATTTTTTTAACACAGCGGCTCCAAACACGGTGTGCTACATCCCTCAGTGCACCGAAAAAATTGTCCAACACATTCAAGAAGAACTCAATGCAGCCTTCTCCTACCTCTACATGGTGAGCGTAAATTAAGTATTTAATCTAACCCTCATTTGCTGTTTTCATTAGATTTCGTAATCTGGGTAACAAATTGTAACTTTTGATAATCTTAATACTGAGAAATTTGTTCGTACTCAAAACTTACTCACCATCTTCGACAACACTTTGAAAAGTTTGTGGTGTTAGGTGCGAGCAAAGGCATAACGAATATGCGTCTTCCGAATGAACCATGTCTTTTACATTTATGACCACGGGCAAACTTCTTTTTGGTGTACCTTTTAGTCGAGGTGTTTTTAAATCCGATTATGATTACAATGTTATTGGACGATGTATTTTTTCTACAATTTTGTAATTTACCAAATACCTTTTGAATATAAGTAATTCACTTTCCTCTCATAATGATGATTTTTAAAAGAAATTTGAAAAAAAGCATGTGAAAAGGTCAAATGTTGACTAGTTAGTATTTTAAGTATTTCACATTCTTAAATACTCTCCCCTTATGGGCACTAGTTAGTATTCTATCTATTTTAATCTATTAATACCTTTTACATTTGACTATCTACTATCGTATACTTATTGTCCCCATGTGTCTTCCCTAATGATTACATTATGTAACTGAATATTCAATACGCGACAAGAAATTACCTCACGCTTCCAACTTTCAAATTTATTTAAAATATATCTATGGTAAAAGCATAGCAAATTAAGAAAATATAACGAGACTCAATAAACCTGTTATTTTAAGTAAAGCATTAAATGTACTACATCCGGTCTCTGCTTTTTTATTGCTAGCAATAATCAAACTATTTGATTTGCAGTTCAAATTCCTTAGAAATTTCTCTACATAATTTCTCATAATATCTCTGGTAGCCTAAACACCATAAATAACTTAAAGTTATGCATAATTTAAATTAAACTCTAAATTTAAATTTAACGTTAAAAACGGTTAACGTGGGCATGAGAACAAGACACTTGACATTGTATTTTCACCCATTTACTATTTACAGTATTCCTCTGTAGCAAACCTTCCTCGGAGAGGACGACCTTGATTTGTTGGGGTATTCGTAGATTTTTTTAGAAGCGAAATCAAGTCTACTTTGCATGGTTCATTTTTTGGATGTCTGTGGCTTTCAGGCTGCTCATTTTGACGACGACCGCATAGCTCGCCCTGGCCTGGCCAAGTTCATGTACGAGTCGGCCAGTGAAGAGCGACAGCACGCCATTCAGATGCTCAACTACCTCAACCTGAGGGGGGTCGTCTACAATCAGACCTACAGCCTCGACACTGCCCAGGACGATGTTAGATATTTAACAGTTATATTAAATTTAATTAATCCTACAGCCTCGACACTGGCCAGGATGATTGTTATAAATACGTAGAAGTATTTTGCATATTTTATTAAACTTACAGTCTCGACACTGCCCCCAGGGCGATGTCAGATACTTTGCAGTTCCACCACATTTAATTAAATCTACAGCCTCGACACTGCCCAGGATGCTGTTAGATAGCTAACAGTTACATTACATTTAATTAAACCTACAGCCTCGACAGCACCCTGGACAATTTTCAATGCGCAGACGTTTTTTTAACGTATTTAATTAAATCTACAGCTTCGATACCGCCCAGGATGATGTTAGATACTTTGTTTACGTTCATTTAATCAAGGTTTCACTCATAGTTCACTACGCATTTGACCGGGAGTTGTGTCTTACTCGTTACTATGTATTATGTCCTTAGGAAAGAATGTTCGATTTCTTTTTCCCATGAATAACATCGAACATTTCATTTTAACTACCTATAATACACTCGATAGGCGAATAAATCTTTTAAGTTACCCTCTTTAATTGAAATAAGATAAAGGTTGGAATCTTGCATTATAAATGCGTTTCAGGAGAGTCATTTTTTTTGCGTTTTAACTTCACTTAGCAATTTATTACTTCATTCAACCTAGCTTTATAGGAGCGATCCAACTTATTCACACGCGCCGTAAAGATTATTAAGAGACGTGATCGATGTTACTTTGAAAAGGAAATGAAAATAGTATTTTTGCACCTGGGTATTGAATATCTATTATTTAATTTCCTTCATTTACTGATGTGAAGACCTATTAAGCAGTGCACTTAACTTGAAGTCTTTTGTACTTTAGGCGATTGTGTTGTTCACAACGCACCCTTGATATCATTACCATTACTGTTGAGTGACATCACATTGTTGGAAGTTATTATGAGTGGACTGATCCCCTGAATTTTAACCGAAAGTTTCCTTTACAATTCACCTAGTTTTGTTACTTTGGAAGAGTTCATTCTATCTGTGACAGAATTTTTAAGATGCGGTCGTATTTTCAGTTCTTCAAGGAGATTTCTGCAAATCCCACCTACGAGTATGCTCTGAAGAAGGCCCTCGACATGGAAGTGACTGTAAGTTTTGGGTCGATCTTCAATTTATTTTCCACTAGCGATGCATGGATAAAATCATAATTATTACAATTAGCAGGCTGAAAAATAACTATTCATAGGCCCCATATAACATAATTCAGTAACTGTTCAATATTATAAAGAATCCTTATTTTAGTGAATTGAATTTTATTCATTTATCTAGAACTTTGTGTTGTTCAAAATGCAAGCTAAAGTATTTGAATAATGGGGTTACATAAGAAACTGAATGGGTCAAAGTCACTTCTTAGACGTTAAATTTACCGTGGCTGCTGTACTGAATTTTTTCACTTTTTATTGGTAAATATACTGAAAATATCTGCGGTGTGCAGAAAGGGCCGAAAGTAAGCCAGACCAAGTATCGGGAGGATTTAGAAAATGTTAAAAGATAATAAAATTTTAATGGCTTGGTACTTTTTCGAAATTTTTCCTGGGAAAACACGTCGTTGGGATTCATTCGGGATTTATAATGCAAAACATGGTTGGGATTCATTTGAGATTCATGATACAAAGCGTCGTTGGGATTCATAATATAAATTCAGGTGGCATGAAACACGTGGTCTTAGCCTCTCAATTTGATTTGTACAGAAATTCTACATCCTGCCCTATGCCTTATTGAGATAGTCGGGATACAAATAAACTCATCCCTTTTTTTGATCAGGCGATGAAAATGTCAGATGTCAGAGTTTTAAATTTTAATCTTCATCACGTAATCTTGTCTAGGTAGGTTTTTCAGATATTTTACAGTTATTTCAAAAATCTATTTGGAGTAGTTTTCCAATTCGTCATTCGGTTGAATGTCCTTAAAATGTAACGAGAGAGACCATCTATGGTGACGAACGACATTTATGACATCGTGAGGGCCTTAGATAGGATTCGAGTTATTTCAGACTTATTGGGAGTTATTTTAAAATTCAAGCAGAGTTGTTTCCCAACTTGTTCCTGAAAGTGAATTCGTTTAAAATGTGACCGAAGTGACCGTTCCAGGTGACGAACTACATTTATGACATTGTGAGGGTTTGAGGTCATGTTTCAAGTTATTTCAGACTCATTAGCAAAATTTATTTGGTGTTGTTCCCAAACTTGTTACTCGAAGTGAATGCGCTCAAAATGTAATCAGAGAGACCGTTCCAGGTTACGAACTACATTTACGACGTCGTGAGGGCGTGCGAGTCAGACTACCACGCTGCGGACGTGTTCACGGACCCCATACTGTCGGAGCAGCACGAAGGGATGCGCAAGTTGCAGGGCGCCATCCGAACCTTCAAGGATATGGCCGACGGACACATACAGTCCGATGCCAGCGCCATGGCCGAGTTCCTGTTCGATCAGAAAGTTCTCGCCGACGGACTTTAAGTTGCAACTTGCAGCCAGTTAACCCTATGCCGTCAGAATAAATTATACTTTTTGAAATCATGCGCGATTTTCGAAAACATGAGGGCTAAAAAACATATTTTTTGACAACACGCGCGATTTAAAAGCATGTATTGTTTACTTGATTAGTTTGAGCAAGAAATCAGGGGTTATTTTTATAAAACTGCTGTGTATTTAACATCAACACATCATTTGAATTTTTTTCACAGAAACAGTGTTTAACTTGATGGAGCAAGTTAATCCAATGCCTTCGGTTTGAATACAGTAATCATTCGACTTACATATAGTTTTTCCAGCAATTTATCTAGCATACGTAGTTTATCCAGCATAAGACTTCAAATGTAGAAAATAGCATCTATTTTTTTCCCCTGAACGGTGTAGGGTTTAATATTCAGAGGACAATTTTTAATTTTTGCAGAATATTATTAGTCGCTAAGCGGGTCTTCAAAATAAATACCCATTAATATTACCTCTTATAATGGAATCGACAGGAAATTAAATAGAATCTTTTCATCTTCCATGCCTCTTTTACCCCAGTCGACCAGTTTTTCAGCGTTAAAAGCTCAGAAATTTACCTGCTGGCTGATATCGTACACTGGACATTCGAGAAAAATGTGTACCAAGAATATCAGGTTAAATTCAGAAAGTCAAGTTACGTGGATATAATTATTGAAGTATCGTGACGTCACTGTATTTCGAAATATCCCTACGAATAACCACTACAGAAAAAACACTGTTTGAAAAAATTAGATCACATTTATCAATCATGTTTGACTGCTGTATGAATCATAATTTTTAATATTACAGGTATCGAGCTATTAATCAGAAAGGGGTTAAACCGCGATTTGGCGCAGTGACTTCACGATTGCTGACATTCCTTGTCAAGTCCCCCTGGTGGTAGTCAAGTCCACCTGGTAGTGGTCAAGTCCACCTGGTAGTTGTCAAGTCCTCCTGGTAGTTATCGAGTCCACCTCTGTGTTGTGCCCAACATGTTAGTCGAGTTGTGAGCAGCCGGTGTACACAGAGGGAATTTTCATAATGCTACTGACCGACCATTAATCGCAAACTTTATTTTTCTAAATACTTTTTCAAAGCTAAATAAAAGCACTGTTCAGTTCATCTTTGCTATTTTCAAAATTACTCACCAAAATTGACTTGAAATTTTAGTTGAATGTGGAAAATCGGTTGAACCTATCGCTGTTAACTTGTTAAGGCTATTGATTATTCTGCGGAAAAAATGAAAAACAAATGTCTTATGTTTTTTCGAGTTTTAAACTACACAGCATGAGATTTTCATCCTGCCGAACTAGATGAACTTTTCCCGGTATTTTATAAGATAAACTATTGTTTATGTCCTAGAACATTCACAGATGCTGGCACTACTGTATACATACTGTACGTGTGTCATTGATGCATACAACTATCAAAATACTAGAATAGCTTAACACGTGGCCTACAAATCTCATCATATTTATTTAATGTGTGATCAATACCATAAGTTTTCGTTTTTCTTGCGTGTTTCCTTAGCTTTTTCTTTCACGATAGTATTTAAAGCTGATAAGCCGCTACATTTTAGATCAATTTAACTTCTTCGACTAAGGTTTATATCGTCCAAAAATACAAAAGTCGGAATTTTTTCCTGCAATTCAGAGAACAGTCGATGTCTACTCCTTTCCACAGCAAACACAAAATTTTTCGTCGCCGCGGAATTAAATTTTCCACAACATCAAAACTTAAACTTCGAACAAGTGTCAGCCCCACTTTTAACGGCAATATGTTTTTCCTCTGATTGCTTACGAGTATAAATTCAGAAACATGCTTGTTTAAAATTCTCGTCTTCGAACTCTTCCAGCTTGAATTACACCTTTTATTACGTGGGTGATACATTTCCTTTCAATTTTCTAGACGAAAAATAAACATTATTTAAAAGCTAAACAAGTTGTGGAAAAAATACTCTGAAAATTTATGATTTTTTATCCTTAAATTGTTTGCGTCTTGCGAAAATTGATACTCGAAGACACCAATGAGAAATTTTATCGTACGAAAAACTGTTTTGTTTTCATTTCCAATGAGTAAGCTCTGAAATGAAGACCAAACATGGATATATCGGCTAATGGGATTCAAGTACATTGCGATCTGTATTAGTGAGAAATAAAAATACTCAGTATGTTGGTAGATATTATCCCATTATTTTGGTATCAACCAAGTTACTCAGTATTTTTAGTTGGTACAATTTTTCAGAGAATAAAAACATACATTATTACAACGGTAATTTGACATCTTATTTAAAAACTATGGGACGTGCGTTGCGCGACCTTAGCCTCTTTAAAGAGAATGAAGCTAGACCGTCACGAAGATGGATTTATATCTCGAGCAATCAGACCGAGAAGATATAAAATGAAATTAAATATACCAAGAAAGAGATTATAAGACGTTGTAACGTGAGTATATAAGTCCTCGATTGAAATTAAGAAATAACGAATATTTATCAGAGATGAAAACACTACTCAAAAAACAACATGTAAGGCAAGTGCAGAATTGGCATATAGGCAAAAGTTCAGTAATACTGAACGAAGTGGCAGTGTGAACGTTAAATAAATATACAAATATCCTCATATTAGTCTAGTTGTTACTACTCGTACACTCATCTGGCGGAATAGAGGAAGTATTATAACCTATCGAAATGGAAGAAAACAATGCTCATGGTAGTAATCTTAATCTTGAACAAACAAGAAATACTCAGCTGGGCATTTCAAGCATGTAATGCCCAGTTTCAGTAATTTTGCAAGTTTCAGTAATTTTGCATCTTTGTAATGATTTTCCAAGGGAACTCCATTTCTGATGAGCTTGCGTGCATCGTTAAATTTCGGTTCCAAACTATTCCGGCTTAACTTTTAATAACACATATTTCAGTGGTTTGTCAGCTGACTTTACTCCTAGTCATAATTATGTATTGTGAACATACCGCTAGTAGCACCAGAGATGCACCAATATTTGAAATGTGAAGGTGTGAAATGATCACGCCATACTCGGTGCTCCCAAGCATGCTATCTGCTGCACCTCACTGTTTATTTTTTTATTAAAAACTGGTGGTATTGTAGATTTAGGATATTCAAGAGTTTTAAAATAATGCCCTATTCTCTGATTAATTAATGGAATACTACAATTCTTTGCCTCACATCAACGCTGTGACGAGGGATAGTTAAATACCAGATCGTGCCATTAGAAAATTGAAAATAAAAATAGTGGGGTTTTTAAGGTCCTTAGCGGTTTCTTCTGCTGGAATTTTCCAGAATGTATCACGGAGAGAATATTTGGGAATGCAGTACGCATATAATGGCAGAGTAAATTGCAAAGAATTATATGCATCAACATCCGTTAATCCATTTACCCTATTAAACGAATAATGCAATATTCTCGATTTTTATAACATTATCTTATTATGTTTATTATACAGAATATTTTAACTAAAATTGTCTTTTTTCAAACATCTAATAGTACAAATGACGTTTGACATCATGCGAAGGTTAACATCTAATAAATAGTTAATAACATAGACTACATCTTCGTGTAGGAATAGTTTCGTTTAGTATATGCATACGTAAGTCCAGGCTTGTACTACTCGATTGATTATGATTTTGTCTAGCTTTTTGGTTTTTGATAATTTACCTTCTCAACTTTGGAACCATAAGCATGCAAGCGTAGGTGCTTGAAAAGAAGCGCTCACGTATTTGAGAAGCGTAAAATAAAATAAATATAAAACTACGGAAAATCTTTGAATACACTGTATTTTACTAAACATCGAAAGCTGATGCTGCGTAACTGTATGTGGCTGCCTAATATCTGATTTCGTCCATGATATACACGTTATGTGAAATAACAGAACACGAGACGATAGCAGGCAGTGAACTAAACACCATCTCCCAGGCTGCTCTACTCAGCTCAGGATGTATCTTGTTAAGGCAGGCTTGTGTATGTATCACGCTTCGCTCAGACAGTGTGAGGAGGAATCCTGACTACTATGCAAGAGTAAAATATAATGAGCATATATAGAATAGAATATTATAGAACAGAATAGCAACATAAACAAGCTATTATGGAACAGAATAGTAACATAAACGAGCTGATCATTCGAGTGTGCTCAAACTCGAATTGCTACCTCCAATCTCATGCAGTCAGATGCCAACCACACACGCGCACCAAAGGAGAAGTAAAGGAGAAAACTAGGAATCACCGTCATCACTGTTCACGAAGCAGTAAATTCGTTTTTTCAGTAGGATACGGCTGTTTTAAATGACAAGTAATCTAAATATTTGAGAGTTTTTCTCGCTTAACCATGAATATTCGGAACGTTACACGTGGATGAACCTCATGTTTTTAATACTTTTACATTAAACACTTTCAGTGTTATAAATGCATGATTTCGGTTATTTTTTTATTTTATTTGGGGGGGGGGGGGGCTTCCGCTGAGGCTGTCTTTCTTTAATTCAAGACCGACATAAACAAGCGAATAATAAAGCTGGTTCTTATTTTAGTCGATGAAGCCATAAGATACTTCACTTTAATGATCTGTCCATCAGCGTGTCCTTCGCGGTGAAACGCGATCGCCGACTCCAATTTCACTCTTATATCCGACACTAATTATTGAAATAGCACTCAGTTTAACTATTGGAAGAGTTGGTTAATTTTCCGCTATCCACCCTTGATGTCATCTAAAAGCCTCATCTAATGTGAGGAATTTTTAACGAATATTTTGAAACACTGAGATCAAAATTAGTTCTAAAATCGATCACAGGATTTACTTGAGCGATGGTGTTCTACACAAGAATGAAGAGGGAATACGTTGACAAGAGGGTTCGTTCGTTGACCGTCATCATCATGGTGGACTCTACCATGGTCTCTGCATTATTACATGGTTAAAAATTTATTTCAAACAACTTTGCAGCATTCGCCACAAAATGTAAGTCAAAGAATTAATAAAGTAGTAAGATAACACCCACAGGAACACGCACTCAAATTCGTCGTTTCCATGCTTCAGGTACGCGATGTAATGAATGAAACAAGAAATTTTTACACATCTAGCTATTACTTCTTTGCATCCCCTTCAAAATTAGGTGAGCGGAACTCACGATACGGAGCAAAGCTATAATACATCGTGCTAGTATTCGCGAGTGTCATCGACATGCAAGAAGCCACCAGAGCGAAGGTGGGTTGGAGCACTTCAAGAGCTATAGCCTCATCGGCGCTACCGCCATATTTCGCCTCATCAGGTACAGCTTGAGATGTACAAATTACGTGTTTGTCGCTAAATTAAATGTATGGAAGTAAGTAATATCCATTTGTAACCTAACCTAACCTCGCGCTATAGTACTAGGTAGAGGTAGATCTTATGCAATAGTGTGGTAGACCTCACGCTAATCAGCCCCGTCTCATCTCACCTGCTCAGACCCCTCCTCGACCCCGCCACTGCCCACCAATGCCATTCAGACAGGGCCACAACTGCTGGGTTTTTACTCCCAGATTTGAGTTTTTACTCCCAAGTATGGGTTTTTCCGTAACCTGTCTAAATTTTTGCGTATCATTTCACCGATTTGCATTTACTGTGAGGTGGGTCGGACATTTGAAATGAAATACGGCATAAACACAATCAGCTGCTTCTATGATTGACAACTAAATGATAGTAAATGTGATTGACTCATGATCACGATGTGTCGTGTACATTTAAGCTTTGAAAAACTGTTGACGACAATAACATAGAAAACCGATGTACTGTAAATTGAATACTGCCTTCATGCGAGATCTTGAAATCATCGAAAGACTTAAATTTGTCGTGAAAACAATTATAAAGTAAATATTTAAGTTTCATTGTTCGAATAAGAATAAATGAGAATTATTAAATAATATTTATTCCCTTAGACACTATTTACTGATTCTAATGAGCAAAGAATAGTTACGAACAACAGAAAACGTTTCCAGAGCATTCGTTCATTGGACAAGCAAGTTTCATTGTTCGAATATGAGTAAATATAGATCAGTCAATAATGGTTATTCCCTTAGATAGTAATTACTGATTATAATGAGCAAAGAATAGTTAATTACGAACAACAAAAACGATAACATAGAATTTACACAGTGGACAAGCAAGTTTCATTGTTCGAGTATATATGAATGTAGATTAATCAATAATTATAATATTCATTCTCTTGGACACTAATTACTGATTCAAATGAGCAAAGGATAGCTACTCCCGAACAACAAGAAACGATAACAGAGCAGTCATACATTGAGCTGTGCGATGTGAGGACGAAGCTCTCCTGTGCAGTAGTAATTGCTGGCAGAACAAGAGCTTGATTGTGTGCACTACGAGGTAAGTTCTGCTAGACAACACACGAATGCTAAAAATACTGGATAACGATGCGGAAAAGAAGGGTAGAAGAACAGTCAATGTCCTTTAAAGTTGATAGTTAAATATAGTGAGACAATTATTTTTTGAAACTATCTTATTATAAAAGTCGCTTACATTAATACCGCATAACCAGTAAAGCAATAGACGTACTAGTGATTGAACTGATTAAGCTTTTCGTTAGCGCCAGCCATTGGG
The DNA here is from genome assembly GCA_030386875.1 of Morinoia aosen. NCBI lineage: Eukaryota > Metazoa > Arthropoda > Malacostraca > Amphipoda > Talitridae > Morinoia > Morinoia aosen. The sequence goes on along the minus strand of CM059559.1, from coordinate 7,731,176 downwards.
ATGGGTTAATAATAACACAGGCGTATATTTCAAAGGAATTATCACGTATGCGAACGAAATCGAACTTAGGTAGATCTACATTGAAACTCTTGAAACGCTTTCAACGCTGCTAAATTATGGTTTCCGTAAGACTAAAATTTGACACTAAAACTTTAATTGCTGCAAAACTTTCAGTTATTTTCCGGGAAAACTTTCAAAGGGGCAATATCAGTGAAAATTTTTTGTCGTCTGAAGCCTTCACCTGTATTGCTGCCGAAAAATATTCAATGAAGCATACGAATCCTTATAACTTAACCAACATTTCCTTAAAAACGGCTCGTCCGAACTGGCCGGAGACACGCTACCCGGTGAGCAAAACTAATTTTCAAGTGGAAGCTAATTCAAAGTTACTCAAGTTGAAATAAAGGGCAACGCACCAAAATTGGCCACATTATTACAATAACAGAATAAGAAAGAAATGATTACAGGGACGAGAAGAGTGGCCCATTCTCGAGTTTTACCCAGAAACAAGAAAAAATAGAACTTCCATGATCACTTCAGCCCATTAAAATTTTACAGCGCCTCCTGTGTACACCGACTGTTACTGCAGTTCTTGCTTGGCCAACTTATTTGAATATAGCGTTTAAACAAGAAATCTACTGTAATGAAATTTAAACTTTATTTTTTCATAAGAGTGGTTATTGGAACTAGTTAGCATTTATCTAAAGGCTTATAAACTAATTATAAAGAAGGCGTTTCCTGTACAGTAGATAATTGTGCTTTTTCCATAGATTTTGCTCTATTTCAATACATGTAGGACTGTCCTAATACAAGATAAAAGCATTCTTCTATATTTTGCGCTCATTTGGATTCGCTTGAGCATTTACGTGCGTGTTGGTTTTAAGATTTCATTGTAGGCATAACTTAGTACACGCTCTACATCAATTCAATTTTTTGCAAGGTGCTGAAATTTCAGATTTTTTACGTCGTTTCTTCAGAGGTGACATTTACTTTCCAACGAATTTCTTCAGACTCGTTTAATATGGAACATCATTTTTTGTTCTTTATTTTCGAAACAATTTAGAAGAAATTGAGGTTGGAAGCCATTGACAGTAGTTCTTAATTAGTCTGCCATCGCAATAATTTCCTAGTATAGCTGTAAATGTAGTCGAGATGAAAAAATTAACTTTTAAATTCTCTTTTTAGGAATGACAATAAGAGCCTTACTTCTTGTTACGCGTAACTGCGTGGAGAAAACTGGAATATATTTATTCTTTACGAGGTCTTCGTTTTTCAATGCACGCTAAATTTATCCCTGAAACGCAAAATGATTGAATGCAAGCGATCATCTGAATCACATTTCTATGCATCGTACAGATTCTTATTCCAAAGAATCGGGATGCAATGCCAGAGAAAATATTAAATAGACAATCCCCTGCTTAGTTAGTTTAACGGTGAAGTTGAGGTAAATGTCCAGGTATTTAATTCGGTCCACTTTTACATTAAGACATGTGACATAAGCTCCAAGTTCATCATTCTGACATGTATTTCTGTTATATATTTGAATCATGATGAACAGAAGTACAATTTATTTACATTTCAATTTAGCTATTATTCATCAAAAATTTTACTTCTGTTACCCAACCCAGTAATTCCTTGAAATTTTAAGTTCATTTCTTGATACAACCTAGGTTTCTCTTAACATTCGCTCATTCTCCAGAGAATTTAGGTTTATTTGCTTATGCGACCTCAGTTGTTCTCAAAAGTTCCACCTTCCATAGAGAATCTAAATTTATATCTTGATGCGATCTCAGTTTATCTAAAGATTACCGGCTTCTCTAGAGAATCTTGGTTTATTTACTGATGCGACCTGGGTTTTTCTTGAAATTCCTCAAGGACAGCTATAGCGACGCTGCTCGCTCTCATGGCCAACACTTGTTCTCAGTACTAGCTTGACAGCTTCTCGGCGTCGTAGGGAGAACACGGTGCAAAACTTCTGACGTTTGGCTAAAAATTCTCGTTACCGTTCATCATGTACACAGTGGAAGTTCATAATAAAAGAGTACTAGAAAAAGGGTGGCGCATTTAATTAACGCCAATCATGAGAACATTGTACGGTGGAAATTGTACAACTTCGCGCAGACTTAATGCTGATGTTTACAGATAGAGGAATTAAAAATGTTTGATGTTGACACTTGAGTAAGTGGAGGTCAAACGGCTGGCCAGCGAAGATTGTATTATCTTCCAAAGATATTACCAGAGTGCGGTGTTGTACTCATTTTGGCATGAATGTTCTATTAAACATGTGGCAAAACTAACATAAGCGTGTTGATCTCAGTTAACGGGACTTTCCTCTCCAGAGGCTAATTAATTACGTTAGCTTGCTTACTTTTCATTTGTATGTAACGGAATTGCAGGCTAAGATTAAGAGTTACAATAAGCAGTAAAATAATTAAAATTTAAGTACTTTAATTCTCACGAATATTGTGATAAAATCACGTATTCGCTTAAGATAACATTTTGAATTATGTTGAAATTCCAAGTAGTTCTATAAAGTTACACCTTAGCTGAATTCTAGTGTATCAGCCTAGTGAAATATCCTAAAAACTATGCTACGTCCTATTTTTGTTCACGAGAAACTTGTTTTTGTTCACGAGAAACTTGTTAACGAACTTTATAACATTTCTATTTTGGGTTCTTTTTCAGTTTTTCATTCCACCGTTTCGCCACCAGATGTAATGGTCCTATTAGGTGGTCATTTTCTTTTCGCTACGACGTCTTATCGCATGCTGGTATTCATATCTTTTACGACCAAATTATGTTCTTTAAGGAATCATTTCAATAATATATTTGGTGCCCGTTGCTACCAGGCTCGAATGAAAGAAACAATATTAAAACAATTACATAATTCAATTGGTAAACAAAATGATTGAAAGATTCACTTCGGTCATCATGATCAAATGATTATCTACGGTCAGCGCGTCGAGCGCATCGGTAGAGCCATATTTTTAAGACTATCATTTACAGCATAGGTATGTTGAGCATCGTCAGTAAATATTATATTTTCCACTCCTCACTCAAACTCCTTTTAACTTATAAGTGGAACAAAAACACAAAAGAACACTTATTTCACCATGAACGCTGATAACTATACATCACAAAGCTTTTCAGAGAGAAGGTGATAAGATAAGTTGGTAATAATAAAAACTTATCTCGCAAGCTCGACTTGGGAGTTGGTGATGTTTTCGTGGGGAGGCTGGTCACATTCAAAATTGATGTCTTTAGATATAATCGAGGCTAAGGGGATCCTTTGATCTTCCATGACGAATCAAACTTGCGTTTACTTTTATGCACCAATTCGAATTCACGCGGATTCATTGCCGAAGGCAACGAACCCTAAGAAAGGAGCACCAATCCTTGTGATCTTGCTCAGTCGGCATTCCTCGCTAGTCTCTCACGGTAATCCGCCTTCTCGGCCTCTCTAACCATCAAGACGTGTCGTTACAAACGTACGCGCCACTACAGTGATTGACTCTTTGGGCCATCTATGACTCTTTCGGCCATCTATGACTCTTTAGGCCACCTATGACTCTTTAGGCCATTTACGACTCTTTAGGCCATCTATGACTCTTTAGGCCATCTATGACTCTTTAGGCCATTTATGACTCTTTAAGCCATCTATGACTCTTTAGGCCATCTATGACTCTTTAGGCTATTTACGACTCTTTAGGCCATCTATGACTCTTTAGGCCATCTATGACTCTTTACGCCATCTATGACTCTGTAGGCCATTGCATTGTTTAGTGCATGCATGATAACAAAGATGAGAATGACTGTAGCTAACCGTATGTGTCCAGAGCAAGACGCCAGGCACCGAACATAGGACCTGAAGATGCATGCTGTCCTTCACTACCCATCCTCAAAAATATTTTACCCAATTGCAGCGGGCGGCCGCGAACTGATATATGAGACACGGGCGCCTCGCTGCACTACGAACAGCCTAGTGTTTGCTTTGTGCAGTTCTGCGAGCAGCCGTTGGATGTCATGGGTGGTGTTTAGACCAATGTTTAGAATTTTAGAAAATAGCGTAGGAGCCAGTTGCAAAAAACACTTTACGTACAGCAGCAATTCCATGCAACGAGCTTTCATTCGGAAAGTAATGATTGAGTTGATATTTTTCTCACTGAAATTTACGTAGTTTGACGAAAATTGACCACGCTGCACATGTCACCCTTGCATGAACTTCGAGGACTCCTTGTTAGACAAGGAGGTAACCCCTTTGGGTATGAATGTTGCCAGTATTTTCGTACATTAATCCCCTCAGGGGGATACAGGTATTGTATCTATGGGAATTAGCGCTCCCAGGGGGACTATGTGAGGGCTCGAGCTAAAGGTTAGGTAGGCTTCCTTTTGTTGTAATAAAATAGGTTTTTGTTTTGTTACGGACCATCTTTTTTCGGTCCACTGCTGTCCTGTTTTTCAGCACCTACTACTTTCTTCTTCAACTTTTTTCTTGTTTCTTGAACTTCTTTCCTAGCTTACTGTTTCTGTGCACCTTGTGCATAGATTCCGCGTTCCCTCAACTCCATACTAAATGGTGCCTTCCTCTTTCCTCTCTTGGAACATCTTTGTCGTGGTTAAGGGAGGCTAAAACATTCTTATATAATAAAAATAATAATTCGTACATTAATATTATTTCTGGCCAGTGAAAATTTTTCTCCAAAGGTAAGCAACGGAATTTTTCATGTGTGTTTTGTTGCAGAAATGTCAACTGAAATTGAAAGCAGCAATGTGTTCCCCTACGAATTGGCGGTTCCCAGCGACCGCGACGTGGCCGAGTTGAGGGAACGGTACAATGGATACCTCAGCGGTGCTGTCACTGTCGGCCCTGAAAAATATTACATGCAAGGAATATACAAGGATTACGCTCAAGCAATATATGATTTCAAGTTCCGTCCGTCCGATGTTGTCGTTGCCAGCTACCCGAAAACAGGTAATGACTATTGTGTGCATGCTCTTCGTGAAACTTTTTTACGTTATTTTGTACTAGACTGTTTGTGATAACGTGCCTTATGGTTTTAAAGTCACAGTCAGGTATACATTTCTGCAGTATTGTTTCGACGTTTACTGTTATGTTCATTTTGTTGTAGTTTTGTTTATATCATTATTTATACTTGTACTATTATTTTTATTTCTGTTGTTGTTTTGTTCATATTATTATTTATACTTGTACTGTTTTGTTTATATTGTTATTTTGTTTATATTATTATTTATACTTGTACTGTTATGCTTACTTTTGTTGTTGCTTTGTTTATATTATTATTTATACCCATTCGTAACTGCTCAAGTCCTTTCAAGTATTCTTACTTTTTATGGGTAAAATTTTACTTTCGCAAATTTATTGCGTCTCTTAAATAAATTGGGTAGACTAAACTCTACTTGAGACAATGTGTGCAAATGTACTAGTCAGATTTGATGGTTGTCCACCAAGAGGTGATCTCGAGCTCAAGGTTAGTTAGGCCTTCATTTTATTGAAATAGAATAAGTTTTTTGATGTGTGACGAACCATCTTTTTTGTTTCAGTGCTTTCCAGCTTCTAACACTTCCTTGTTCTATTTTTATCTCGTTCTGTATTTTTTCACTCAAACTGTTTTAATACGTAGGATGCAGGGACACAACTTGTGCAGTGCACGGGCTCTTCGTTTTCTCAATTTTTCACTTGACACGTTTACCGCGTTTCTGCGGTGGTTAACGGTTGGTTGTAAGTGGCAAAATTGGGAAATCGACTTTACTGTTAGAATATATATTTTTTTAATAACCAATATGAAAAATACAATTTACGATGACATTTTACCTCGTATGATAAAATTTATTTTTTAAATAGGTCGAAAAACAGATGAAATTATCGTTCATTTACACCGGTACAAGAATAAACAATTTACCTATTGGCACGTATATGGCCCAATACAGGGGGAGCATGGGAATGGTGCCTCCCACCTTCCTGTCATGGGAGCGTTTTTTATCGTGATTCGAAAGTTCTGAACGAGCTCAAAATCTAATTTACATAATTCAGCTGGGCTTAACCTGCCTTTGTGCTTCTAAAGTAAAATTTGCATTTTAGATCGCTGAAAGTAGGTATTTTGTAATTCAAAACGTTTGCTGAGGTGATCTTTTCAGTTGCGTTTGTTCTTCTTTTTATCTTAGAAGTAAGATGTTCAAGAAATCATATTTCATTCACATGTAGCGAACCTTAAGCGAAATTAGTGCTAAGTATTCCATTGCAGTTTGTAGGAGCTATGCAAGGAGACTCAATTGAAATGATTTCAAAATACTTGGTTTCAACTGTGAGAATTAATTTCCAGGAACTACGTGGACACAAGAACTCGTGTGGCAGTTGTTGAACAACTTCGACCCTGAACGAGCCCGCATCTCTATCGACGAGCGCTTTCCCATGATGGAGTGAGACATTTTAGCTACCGTTTACGTCGTGCATTGCCAATATTCTGATCTCGCTCGCATGAATATTGGTAAAAAATTGCCAACTTAGAAACCATTTAATTAAAATTCATTTTTGTCTTTGAGAACATGTAAGATGTAAGTCGTGTAAGATCACCAGGTCAAACCTTGTCTCCTACATGACTGGTCCAAATAATGTAATTTGCCATGGTTAAAACCGCCGATCTTCGGTCTGCTCTTACATCGTTTATCGAATATTCTGTCAAATCTAGTCCGTATGAACTATATTGTAAAATGAAGCATCTAATATCAACTTAAATTATTTCATTGATCAGTTAAATGCAAAACTAGGTTAAGTGAATTAGGTTAAACATTATTGTACACCTTAGAAAAACGTTGATAATAGGATGCCCTAGAAGTGACTGAACTTATTCGGGCCCACAGGTAGGTATCTATACTCAAATTTTTGACACTTTGACTGCGACGTGAGCTGCCGGTGTCACGTAGGAGATTTTCATAATGCTGCTGACCGACCAGTGGTCAAGCTTTATTTTCATGAATAGTCAAACTCAATGAAGGCATGCTCTACTTCATGAAAGATGTTTTCAAAAGATTTTACTACAATTGACCATAAATTAGAGTTGTATATTGAAATGCCGCTTAACTCACCGCAATCAACGTGTTGATAGCGCTTGATATTTTCACGAGCAATATTTTCTATCCTTGCGCAGTCGACGAATTTTAGATTGCATTCCATAGTCAATTATTGCATCTCATCGAGTCTCAAACTTCATTCCTACATTACAATGCGACACCTTGGAGATCGTCGCGCTACCGCCAAGCATTGAACTAAGTAACACAATGAGCCATCAAATGATTATCCTACTTTTCTTTGCTACTTTTCCTACTTTTCCTACTTTTCTGCTTCACATGACTAGTTTGTTTAATTACTGCCTCAAAATGCCTCGTTTGACAGACCTACTCGATATTGTCTTCTTTGTACTAGACTTAAGAAACATTCTACCTCTGTATCACCTGTGGTAAATAAATTGTTTAAATTGTTTAAATTGTTTGAATTGTTTGAATTGTTTGAATTGTTTGAATTGTTTAAATTGTTTAAATTGTTTAAATTGTTTAAATTGTTTAAATTGTATAAATTGTTTAAATTGTTTAAATTGTTTAAATTGTTTAAATTGTTTAAATTGTTTAAATTGTTTAAATTGTTTAAATTGTTTAAATTGTTTAAATTGTTTAAATTGTTTAAATTGTTTAAATTGTTTAAATTGTTTAAATTGTTTAAATTGTTTAAATTGTTTAAATTGTTTAAATTGTTTAAATTGTTTAAATTGTTTGAAAATGTTTAAATTGTTTGAAAATGTTTAAATTGTTTGAAAATGTTTGAAATTGTTAAAATTGTTAAAATTGTTTGAAATTGTTAAAATTGTTAAAATTGTTTGAAATTGTTTGAAATTGTTTGAAATAGTTTGAAATTGTTTGAAATTTTTTGAAATTGTTTGGAAATTGTTTGAAATTTTTTCAAATTGTTTGAAATTGTTTGAAATTGTTTAGATTGTTTAAATGAGTCTGAAGCCAGCTAGCGGGATTCTGAGATGTCCGTGCAAATCAGTTCACTCAAGCTGCACTGGAAACGCATTTAAGTCATCGTGGCGGTACGAATGGCAACGAAAGTTCTTTTAAATCGACTTGGCTGTTCTGCGTGTTGTAGGCACGTGGCAAAGCCAAGTCGGTTCAGAAGAACTCATGCTCCCATGCTATACCACTACGGTGACTCCGTAATTGGTTAGTCGGCTCACAATTTCATTGCGTCATTCTTCTCAATTAAACTATTTCACTTTTATTTAACTTACGAATGAATTTTTTTTTGAAATCAATTTGAATGTTTTTGTTCAGAGGTGACTGCGTGATCGACCGACGGGTCTTCGAGTTTCCCGAAGTGGTGGAGAGGATGAAAGGAGAACTGCCTCCTCCGCCTTTCTACTCATTGCATCTCGCCAGGGATTTGCCAGGCAGGAGGACCATCAAAACGCACATGCCCTTCTCCTTACTGCATCCAGACCTGCTAAAAACTGCCAAGGTGCGCGTGTTTGCAATCCGTTACTGTTAACTCAGTCTGTGGTAATCTGTTTGTCTGTTGTGCAGAGTGGACGGCTAAAAACTGCCAAGGTGCGCGTGTTTGCAATCCGTTACTGTCAACTCAGTCTTTGGTAATCTGTTTGTCTGTTGTGCAGAGTGGACGGCTAAAAACTGCCAAGGTGCGCGTGTTTGCAATCCGTTACTGTCAACTCAGTCTTTGGTAATCTGTTTGTCTGTTGTGCAGAGTGGACGGCTAAAAACTGCCAAGGTGCGCGTGTTTGCAATCCGTTACTGTCAACTCAGTCTGTGGTAATCTGTTTGTCTGTTGTGCAGAGTGGACGGCTAAAAACTGCCAAGGTGCGCGTGTTTGCAATCCGTTACTGTCAACTCAGTCTTTGGTAATCTGTTTGTCTGTTGTGCAGAGTGGACGGCTAAAAACTGCCAAGGTGCGCGTGTTTGCAATCCGTTACTGTCAACTCAGTCTGTTGTATTCTGTTTGTCTGTTGTGCAAAGTGGACCTCTTATACCCGAACTCTGATATTGAACACGCTGAACGCGATGGTTTAAACTGAAGTTCAATATTCAACTCAAATTCAAGTCAATTAATGTAAGTAATTCTCTAAATAGCAAACAAGAACTGGATGATGCCTTCAGTTAGTTTTGATTAAATATTTATAGAAATTGAGTACGGGACTACCCAGCCAGCAGCATTATGAAAATTCCTTCCGTGTACACCGGCGGCCCACATGCAGCCAACGTGGTAAATGCCGCTCAATGTATCATTGATGCTCATATATTTCCAATAACGGAAGAAAATAATTTAGTGAAATATTCCACTATTCTAAATTAATATCAGATTTCAGGTTTTATTTCCATCTTGTGTACATACCATAGAATAGTGTACACGTGTGGTCAGAAATGTGGGAGTTTCCAAATCACAGCTACAATCCTTTCCTGGATAGCGTTTTTAAATGTACAATTTAGATAAGTAGTTTTTTTCTTTCGATTCCTCTATTTTTGCGTTTAAATGACTAGCAATTAAAAAATAGAAATGACTTGTTTAATACAAAATTCAGGTATCCAGTTTACAGGGAGGGTGCGGGGACAGACAGATATCACCCAACAAACAAACTGCGTATTATTATTCAGAGAGATTGGTAATTTTCAGTGACCGTTTGGGACAACCATGACAATCATGGTTTCAAGTTAAAGTTGTAACTTTTTTACAGACATGGCCATCTCTTCACAGAATTAATTGTCGTATGCGTTCTTAAAAGCGGAAATATATTCCATAAAAGAAACCAACTGTGTTGAACTGTTCACCAATTCACTAAAACCGTCTGCAAATGTTTATTTACTAGGCATTGTCAAGAAAAGAGAAGCTCACCTTTACCGGTAGTTTTTCTCCACTGGTGGCTTCGGAGGAGATTTTCATGGTGCTGCCATTCGACCAGTAGTGACGAACTTAATTTTGAAAAATACGTAATTAAAGCTAAATAGAAGGAACGGTATAGTTAATGTTTCCTATATTCAAAATAGCTTACTACAATTGACCTTGAATTTGAGTGGAATATTAAACTTCAATTTGACCAATTGCAGTCAATGTTTTAAGAACTGTTAAAATATCACTGAGTCACCACTAGGCCGTGACGAATTGAGAGAGGATGCACTCTATGCTCTACCAAACTATTTTAAATGAGGAAGTTACGTGCAAATAGTTGAGTTTCTTCCACTCATGTCATCGATGGAAGAAGTGTAAAAAGTTATTTTTATTAATTATTTTTTTTTTTGCTTCTGCTCTTGCGTAAGTAAACGGCTATTAAATATTCAATAACCATCCACTCTGTTGAAAACTTCTTTCTATTGAGCAATAGGTACTTAATTTACTCCTTTTAATTGACGTTTCACTATTTACCTTACATAGGGTTGTTTTTGAATAAAACTATTAGCATTGTATTTACATTTTACTCTATTTTGTATGTTAGGAACGCTTTAAATTTTTTATGTCTTCTGAGACGAATAACGTTTCTTTTCAGCAATTACATACTGAGGAAGTTCATGAAATCAACCGCGGTATTCTGGACAACATCTCATTTACTGTGCTCAGAAATGTTAACGTCAAGTTTTCAATATTTTGGTTAACTTAATGAACCCTTATAGCTGTTCTAAAGTCCAGTTGTTTGTTATTTTGAAGTTTTTGGAACTATCAAACGCCCGTTAAATTTTTTCATTGGTCATGCATCCTACTCCTTTTGGAACCTTGAAATCGATTTAAATGCTTTTGTTCAGAAATTTTGATGTTTTCTTCCATTCCTAGGTTTTCTCGCTTCTGTGGTTCCCTTATCTTGTATTCCTAATTTGCTTAGCCTATTTTCACAACTATTTAATTTCTTCCTGCGTCTTTGCCTTACTCATCATTGCTGCTGTGCGTGCAGGTGGTGTACGTCACGCGAGATCCTCGAGACGTCGCGGTGTCCTACTGCCACCACCACAAAATCATCGTTTCGCATGGCTTCAAAGGCACGCTCGAGGACTTCGTTCAAGACTTCATTGATGAAAAAGGTGAGTTGGATGCCGTAGGTCCACGAAAGGAGAGTTGGATGCCATAGGTCCACAAAAGGAGAGTTGGGTGCCGTAGGTCCACGAAAGGAAAGTTGGATGCCATAGGTCCACGAAAGGAGAGGAGAGTTGGATGCCGTAGGTCCACAAGATGCGAGTTGGATGCCGCAGATCCACGAAAGAAGAGTTGGATGCCATAGGTCCACGAAAGGGGAGTTGGATGCCGTAGGTCCACAAGATGCGAGTTGGATGCCGCAGATCCACGAAAGAAGAGTTGGATGCCATAGGTCCACAAAAGGAGAGTTGGGTGCCGTAAGTCCACGAAAGGAAAGTTGGATGCCATAGGTCCACGAAAGGAGAGGAGAGTTGGATGCCGTAGGTCCACAAGATGCGAGTCGGATGCCGCAGATCCACAAAAGGGGAGTTGGATACTGTAGATCCACGAGACGTTAATTGTTGTGCGCTACTACTAGCAATACTTCAAAGTGATTGTATTTGACGGATCATGAGCACTCTCAAGGATTCGAAAGGAGATTTGATTGATGAAGGAGGTGAGTTGAAAGCCGTATGAACCCTATTTGCTTGAATCATGCATTTACTCACAAGGCTGTAATAGGGAATCCTTTAGATCAATAGAAGTGATTAGTTTTTACTTTGTAATACGAGTGTCAAAGTGTGCAGTTAAAACGACAACTTGAAACGTACGTGCACCACGTTTGGTCATAGCGCACCTTCTCAATCACAAGAGACAAAATTCTCCTGACGAAGCGAAAAGAGTACTTCTCGTTTGTGGCTGGCCATCAAGGTCGCATTTACGGCAGCAGTGCGCCTTTAACTCTTCAAATGGGTCGCGCGGCTCAAGAGGAAGACTTAGATCATTGCTTGCTGCAGGGACAAACATTTCAACTGAGCGTCCGTTCGTTAACGTACCAGGCTGAAAAGAAAGGTTTGTCCGATTACAAGGCTTGTATTAGATGAACAAATTTACAGTGATGCGTAAGTACATTATAATTTCTGATACTTTCTTGAACGTCATTCGATCTGTTTGTAAGTTTTTATGACACTCTTGCTGAGTTATTTGAACTCAAATAATGTGAAGCATGAATCTTAGTCATCAACTAACCCTTCTCTTGACGTTTACAAGAGAAAATTTTAATAGCCCTAAAATTTTATAAACTAATAACAATAAGACAGCAATAATCAGATAGAGTTAGATGACCATATATGAAATGAAACAGTACGCGTATAACCTGCAAAAGCTCTTTGAAGAAATTTTGAGCTAATCGAACAATGATGACTCCTTTCACTGGCAGCCTCTCCGGAGATAAAAAAAAAGGTCATTTCAAGTGGCTTTCATGCTGCGATTTTGATCCAGATAGGGTTAGATACAGCAATAGTTTGAGTATTATCGAACAGTTTTTAGTGGGCTATTTTATCGACACGATACAGAATACTCAACAACATCTTAGTTCGCTGCGTTTGCTAAACAGGCTTATCGCCAGAAATTAACGGTTTATTAATTAATTAAATTAATGAGTATATTGTTGTGGAAAATGATCCAATTATATCCCCCCAACAACCCTGCACACTAAAATACCGCTAAGTATTGTGAACTCATCAGTTAACCCATAACTTAATCCTTCCCTTAAAACGAGATGTCAACAAAATTGAAAGAGTTCAATGCAAGGTAACGAAGATGATTTCACAACTCCGTAACCTCAGATACGAGGGACGCATCCAAAGAGCCTAAACTCGTTTCTCCTGGACGAAAAAGATTGCCAGGAAAAAAATAGCGATCTATACATGCATAAATGGAATGGCTTTAATGATGTTACTCCGAAAAGGCTTTCGACAGTTAGAAAAATGTTCGAACCAGTATAAAAGCTGGGAACTAGGAAGAATATAACTCAAGACAGCCTAGGCTTTTACATTTTTCCCATTCAAAATGGTCAGAATCTAAGGCTAGCTCCCATAAAATAATGCCTCTGCCAGCGCGGTGAATACGTTCACTAGTTACGACCATTTGTCAAACCCCCAGTACTCTGAAGTATGCAGGTTAACCGCAATTTTAGGTGATTTAAAGAGAAAAGACTATAACTATTCTTCAGTAGGGATTTTTATAAGCTGCGTTTCTTTATGCGATATATATTAACGATACAATTGGTAATGCCTGGTCATATAGTACCGTCGCTAAAGTGTATTTTTCGTACCGAGTGAATTCCAATATCGTTAATTCTGGAGCTAAACATACTGAAGTAGTACAGAGCATTTATCAGGTCATCCCATAAATGTACCCAAAATTTTGCAAACAGGCATTTGTTTTCCTATACTTCAAGAAAGATGTCACTGAATTTGCATAAGATCATCTTAAATAAACTTTTTAAGAAAGTGAACGATTCGCAACTGTTTTCAATATTGCGTAATAACTTTAACTATAAAAGAACCGTATATAAACGGAAATCAAGTGTTCAACACGTTTGAAACCAACCGCCCACGCTGTTGCATTGACGAAAAAACAAATTCAAAACGAAATAATTTATGGGATTTTCTCACCCAAAACATGTGGCTGTACCCTTATCGATATTTTTCGAACACCCATTTGATGTTTCAGATCTGAATGAAATTTTTGCAAACAAGCATTTGTTGCCCTTTACTTCAAGAAAAATGAGCAGAATTTGTATAAGATGAATTTGAAGTTTTTCAATTAATATAGCCATTCGTAACCGTTTTCAATGGGGCAAATGTGGCAAAAAGAACTATATGCAATATTAAGTATATCAGAAATGGATTGATTAAATGGAATTGCTAAACCGAATAACTATTGTGCATTATGGAAGATCAGTATCAAAATAAACTCACATTATTTATCACTTTTCATTCATGTATAAAATGTCTTTTTATATTTTAAATCACCCCAAGTTTAGAATACAGAAATAACAATTTTGTTTCTAGTCCCTAAATATGAACAAACTAGAAGCAGTACTAATTGCAACGCTTACTTGTATTTAGAGATGTAACGCCAGAACTGTATTCTTTCGCTTCACAGAAGGTGTTTCATTTATAAGTGTCATTAATTAGTGGCTAAAATCGAGTAAATAATTCAGTGTTATGACGACAATGGTGGCTTCAACATAATTTTTTAGCAACGGCATTCTTTCATTTTCATGATGAGGCTATTTTTCCCTAAAATTTATAACTGTTTAATAATTTACGGAAAATGTTAGCCTTCTCGCGCATCTAACATGGCGGCAGAGCTCCTGAAAAACGAATACACTGAAGTTGTGCAGGTAATTTTTCTAATATAGCTTGTATCATTTTTATTAGACACTAATTTTCTTATCTGTTATGGAATGATCATGTGATTTTTTTTATGTACACAAACTGCACGTTAAAGTTGCCGAGCTTCTGCAAGGCGAAATGCGTTTTCAATTATCTACATACTTGTGCGCAGCCAAACGCTGGTCTAATTAATCTCTTAATTTAATTCGATGATAATGTTTTTTCCAAATGCAAATACGACAAGTTAAACTTAAAAGCAAGCTTCATACTTCTAGAGACCATGAAGATAAAATGACCTAATGCTTTGGTGAACGAAAAACTAAATTGTTGGTATGTTCATACCGATGACATGAATTTTCTAGTAAGAGTTGAAGATTAACGGCTTAAAGTTCGTAGCTCCATGGTCCAGTATTTTTTCTATCTATCCTTAGTTTTTAGCTAAACGTTGAACTTTTTCCAGACTTGGGATTCTGTGTTGGGTTAAGTTACACTTCACCGCCAAAGTCGCATTTAGGTTGCGTTCGAGTCACCGGTTCAAAAAGTGCTATCATACAACACTTGTTTCGGATAAGGCGTTATCCACTGTAGAATTATATCATCTAAGATTATAAAAGAAAATATGGTCAATGTATAGTTTCCCTTCGGCAGGGAAATTAAAGATGTCGTTGCTGATAATCACTAAATGAGCACATTTAAAAACCTTTTACATGAATGGCATTATGCTCTCTGATGCGTTATTTCCGAATTATTTAACTTTGAAGTTGGCTGTCGCGCGCCACAGGAAGTGACCGCGCCAAGCGTAATTTAATTAATAATGGAAGCTAACACTCTATTACAAACGTAAAGAGGTTGGGTCGTGAGGGTTAGCCACAGTTCTTTTAGTGAAAAGTATAAATAAAGCTTCTAACCCACCCGTTAGGGTGACGATCGCAATCTTGTTTACATCGGCACAAAGATGGCGGCGCCCGCGCCAACTTCAGAGTTAAATAATTCGGAAATAACGCATCAGAGAGCATAATGCCATTCGTGTAAAAGGTTTTTAAATGTGCTCATTTAGTGATTATCAGCAACGACATCTTTAATTTCCCTGCCGAAGGGAAACTATACATTGACCGAAAATATGCAGTGCAGAATCGTCATGAAGAATGCATGGACAGCTCAGGACGCTACGTGGTGGAATTTTCGGTCTCGGAAAAATGTGAAGTTCCGGGCTAAAGGTTAGGCTGGTCTTCCTTTTGTTGGAAAAGGATAAGTTTTTGTTTTGTTCTGGACCTTTTTCTCGGTTCACTCCTGTTTTTTTCAGCAACTTCTACATTTTTTTCAACGTTCATCTTGTATCATAAGATTCTTTTTAAGGCAAATTTGACTGCGACGTGCACCACCGGGGGTACACGGAGGTAATTTTCATGATGCTGCTGACTAGAATAACCTACTTAAAAGTTTTATGGCCTTGTTTGATATCATTTAAAGTAACATTTTTTCTCAGGGTGAATATGTGAGATCCCGAGCTAGAGGTCAGGTAGGCCTTCCTATTGTTGGAACAAAATAGTTTTCTCGTTTTTTCGAACTTCTTTTTTCGGTTCACTGCTATCCTCTTTTTCAGTACCACTACTTTCTTCTCTAACTTTATCTGGTTTTATGAACTCCTTCATCATATTACAATTTCCATGCACCATGTGCACAGATTCCGCGTTCCCATAAGTCCACACTAAAACATGCTTTCCTCCTTCCCCTCTTTGGAGCGCCTTTGTTGCGGTTAGAGAGGCTGAACACTTATAGACCGCAATCGGTAAAAACTGAAGTTCAATATCCAACTGAAATTTAAAGTCAAATGTAGTTAGCAATTTTGAAAATAGCCATAATTAACTAGATCGTGTCTTCATTTAGCTTTGATTAAGTATTTATGAAAATTGAGTGTGTGACTACTGGTCGGTCAGCAGCATTATGAAAATTCCCTACGCGGCTACCGGTAGCGCACGTTGCAGTTGCAGTGTTGAAGTAACATCTAATGAAATCTTGTGTGTTTTGCTCATTTCAGTGATGTTCTCTCCGTTCTGGAGCCACGTGCGGGAGGCGTACGAGAGGCGAGAGGAGCCAAATCTCCTCGTCATTCAGTACGAGCAACTGAAGGCTGATCTGCCCGGCGTTATACTGCGCATCGCCAAGTTTTTAGGTAAGTTTTATATGTTTTTTTTACCTGAGCGATCGCAGAGACAGGAGAAGATAGTATCAGGTTTACGGGGCGTTTCACAAAAAGGTGTTGGGGTTTTCAAATATTTGCTACGAATTAAGTATTGATCGTTGGACCTAGTATTTGTGTCTGGTATACCCCCTGTATCCAAAGCGCTGTTTGTGATTTACATTTCACTTTTCAAAATTTAATATTGCCCTGAGTTCAACCATGCACTTGACAATTGAACAACGAATCTTCATTATTTCAACTTACAGTGAAATAAAAAAATGTCAGAGCTACTGTCGAACAATTTCAAACTAAATTAGATTTTAAACCGAGACTACTGTGAGAACAGTAAAGAAAAAACATGGGACCGTATTTCACAGAAACAGGGGACATTCTGGGAGACACTTTACGAAAAGAATGCCCGAAAACATTCAAAAAAGATGTCATCAAATTTATGAGAGGATATTTTTCTCGTCAGCTAAATGGAATCATACTCTCCCAGGCCATAGTGTGCAGAATTATAAAAAGGATTTACGTTATTTTCCGTACAAAACAAAAATCCAACAAGCATTGACTGAAAATGATATGGGACGAATACACATATTCTGTAAGAGGTTAACTGACAGAATTCAAAGACTTGTTGAAGACCTCGCGTTGTTTCTGATGAAGCGGCTTCTCATATCAAGGGTTCGGTCCACTCTCAAAATAAAAGGGCTTATCCTCATTACAAACAAGCACCAAGGCATTTTTTCAAACCCTAACTCTCGATGAAAAAAGCATCAGTTTCGATTAGACTATCGAACCCCTCAGGGGGATATAAATATTGTATCTATGGGAATTAGCACTCCCAGAGGGAAAATGTGTGAGGGCCCGAGCTGAGTTAGGTTACTTAGGTAGGCCTTCTTTCTATTGAAATAAAATGTTTTTGGTTATGTTAAAGATGAAATTATTTAGTTCATTGCTGTCCTGTTTTTCAGCACCTACCACTATCTTCTTCAACTTTTATCTTGTTTCATTAACTTATTTCTCAACTTACTGTTTCTATGCTCCTTCTGCATAGATTCCGCTTTCTTAACCGCTCTCTTCGGAACGCTTTTTTTTAGCGGTTAAGGAGGCTTAAACTAACATCTAATCTAATCTAATCTTAAATAATCTAATCTAATCTAATCTTAGACTATCGGAACTGGTCCGACTATGAAGCCAATTTTTTATAAATAAAATATGAATGGCCACGCTTACTTAGACAAGTTCAATGAAGAAATTATTGTATAGTTGAAAACGGACAAAATGGAGAAAATTAACAAAGTATGATGGATGAAAGATGAAGCTCCACGAGGATCAAACCTTATGAGTACTGAATATTTGAAAATCCCAACAAATTTTTGTGAAACACCCTCTATAGGACTCGTAGAACCGAACTTAAATTCACGTTATTGCCTAAAATTTCGTCCAATAAAAATGTTAAATTTCTCTGATTTCTCGCTAGAAATGCCTTGAGAATGGGAAAACGCAGTTTTAATGTTAACCTCTAGACTGATTTACCATATAAAAACTGGAAATTCAACTTGCAGTTTGGACCCTTTATTAAAAGAATTTTACTAAATTTTATAAGAATATTATTGTAATTTCTGGCAAATACGTAGTATTTCATAATGTACAACCGAGTGTTGAAGTCATCACTAAGTTTTATCGCTTTTGGAAACCTTGAGTGAAAAAAAAAAAATATCGCACCGTTACGTTTATGACAGAAATTTCCTATAATAAAAATGTTAGAATTTCCCTGATTTCTCCCATGAAAAATGACTTGAGAACTAAAAAATGTGAATTTAAAGTACATCTCAAACTGATTCACACTATGAAAAGCTCGAAATTTTGCTCAGAGAAACAAGAAGTGTGAAAATTCAAAGATTACGGGCGCGTTTATTCGCTGGCCCTCACTCTGAAAGAGTAGACTTGGAGGAGGCATATATTATGGATTTCTGAACGCATCCAAGGGAAAATTGTTATTATTGTTATTACTTTATCTACGTTATAATCCAAAGAAGTTAATTTGCGGTCCAGGTGGCGTAAATTGCTGTTAAAATAATATATTTTTGAGTAATATGTTGCTTTAAAAATGCGTTATTTCGTCTCTCTACGTGTAGCTTTCAGTGCTTCATTGATTGATCGAGCTAGCTGGTAGAGTGTTGGAATCTGCGATGCTTTGAACGAGTTTTGTTAGCAAATCTTTCATCGTCATTAAACCCGTATTAGCGATGAAGATATTTATACAAACAGTTAAAAACATGTCACAAGAGTCTTTGTGCCGGATGTTTAAATTATTCCCATAATTGGAGCGCAAACTCTTCGACTTGAGAACTAATGCTGCCTGCTGTGCCGCTGCGACGTCGTAAATGGTTTGAAAATCCTGTCTTTTGTGGCCATGTTTTCGATGTTGTCATGCTGGTCACTCGTTTCAGACGTGACGGTGGGCAAAGACCAGCTGGAGAAACTGGTCCAGCACCTGCACATCGACTCCATGAAAAAGAACACCTCAGTGAACCCTGTGGAGGATCCCATTGTGATACCGTGTCCTCAAGACGGAGGCTTCGTAAGAAAAGGTGAGTTGAGCTTCTACAGGTATGTAATTATCATTTTCCGTTGAATATTCTGTGCCTCAAATTCCCCCGAGAGCTTAACACGTTTCCTGCGGCGAAGGGACCCACCGGTTTTCACTGAGAGACATTTGTAATGTTACTGGCCGACCTGCAGTCACCGACTCTCATTTTTTATAAATACTTAATGAAAGCCAAATTAATAAACGATCCAGTTGATGTTAGTTATTTTCAAAATTGCTTACTACAATTGACCCTAAATTTGACTTGAATATTGAACTTCACTTATCCCCAGCGCAGTCAAAACGTGTTAAAGATACTCTAACCAGAAGATAACGGATCTAAGAGCGTTAACGTAGTCAAAGTGCCTGAATCTTAAGTTAACAGAGAAAGTTATCTATGAATATATGAAGGTAACTCTCGATATTTTTAATAGAACGTGCGCGGCTAGGTTGATAGAGGTTTTAGTTTGGATATGTCATAGAAATCACATACTGAACTCTACTAAACAGATGAATAAACTGAAGTGTGCGAGGGTCAGGAAGCAGAACCTCTAGGGGCAACTGAAAAAATAAAACATTTCTATTACATACAAATGGGCACAGTTGAGTTATAATTACTTGAACTACAATTTCGCACGAGGGTGAAGCTGAGCTTAGCAATACAAACATTATTCAAACATAACACAGGAAAAGATTGTCGTTGAAGAGCTTGTCGGGGAAAATCCATCTCCAACCTAATTAAATATCAATGCTCTTGCCGGTGCTCATCATGCACGGTCTCCCCATTTAGGATGTATCCAAAATCGAGACGAAGGAATGGTAGTATTGTTAGTGAAGTTAGTGTCAATAATTTTTCTTTTGAAGCTCATCTAATATTAATGCAAGTTAAAGTTCAATTTAACATCGCAACAATGAGATATGAAAACCTACCTGTCGTGTACAGATTCGAGATCTGATTTGCTCAGCATCTCCGTAGGTCAGCTTCGAGATCATTTATGTGCTGCAAAAAACCCTTACATACTACGCGATCTACTGGCACACGTACCTATAAACATCTATGCTCTGTACATGTTCCGGGCCAATCTGAAATCCATGTAGAAGTCGATCTAAAAATTTTCGGCATCTCTAAGGTGGCCTCTGCGCTAGAAACTACACCTTGTATGTTCATTGAAACAAATAGCCTAAAACAATTATTAACTGCGAAAACTGGTCATCACGACCATTTAACCCGAAATAGAAGTAAATTCATGCTTCCTTATTATTCAAAGGCCCGGTCGCAACTCGCAACACAGTATCCTCTTCGTTGGAACTAAAACTTGGAACTCAATACCTGCGGAGATCCGTGATAGTAATTCTTACAAGGTATTCAAAAGAAATCTTGAGTCTCACTTCCTATCGAAATATTAGTCGTGTAAGATCACCAAGTCAAAATCTTGTCTCCTACATGACTGTTTCCAATAATGTAATATGCCATGGGTAAAATCGCCGATATTCAATCTACTGTTAAATCGTTTACCGAGTGTACTGTTAATACAGTCCATATGACCTATATTGTAAAATGAAATATCTGATATCGAGTAAATTATCTCACTGATCAGTCTAATGCGAAACTAGGTTAAATGATTTAGGTAAAACAGTATTGTAAACCTTAGAATAACGTGATGGTAGGATGCCCTAGAAGTCGCTGAACTTATTCGGGCCCACACGTAGCTATATTCAAACTTGTCCATTGTACTACACTTAAGAAACATTCTACCTCTGTAGCTCCTGTGGTAAATAAATTGTTTAAATTGTTTAAACGTACAGACACCTCGAGGTATTCTGGCGCTAAGTTCAGTAAAATGACTGAGAAGCACAGGAGTAGCTATGCAGCTGTTTTGATCGTACTAATACAGTTGATGTTATAACCTATGAGGTTGTGAGACGTTAATTTCTTGAGGGCACTGCATTTGGTCAAGATTCTAAATGGAGGACATCTTTCAGTTTTCACGAGTGTTGATGGAAAAAAATTACAAAGCCATGAATTTTGCACGAATCGGGGGAAAACCTTCAATAAATTATCAAAATATAATCTCCTACAGCTTGCTAATGTAGCATGGGCGTACAGCTGTCTAATGCAGTATGTAGCTAATGTAGCAATTAGGAGAAAGGTGGGGCGATGCAAACTTTTCGGACACTTTGAATTCTTAAGTGTTAACTGAGCTAATGATGGAGAACGTAGTGATGCTTGCGGAGAAAGTAAAAAATAGGGAAACATGAATAAAGAACTTAATTTAAGAACTATATTTTTATTGAATTTAAATTCTTGCGACAATTCAAAGCTTACCAAGAATGTAGTAATAATAAAATGAGAAAAGGAATACAAAAATTGCTTCTGCAAGGAAATAGGTGCTATAGTTGCCGTGACTCTTTTTCCAATTTCTATGTAACAACAAATCCATCTAAAAAGTCATTATTAATAATAATAATTAGCAAACCAAAACTTTTGTGTGTACATAATTTGAATTAAATGTAAATATATGCCAGGTTGGTCATTAATATACACTTAATGAATTTTGTGCACGAGAGTCAGCATTTCACCTGAATACACCATACCGTAGCTGGTTGTGTAACCAATTTCGACTCGCGTGCTTATGGACTGTTTTGTATAGTCCGTCTGATTGACTCCTGCGGTCGATATAAATCACTTAGGTCACTCCTGTGAGAGATTTACTACAACACCTTTGAGTTCGGCATTCTGCATCACTGACACCGTACGACTGTAGAAAACTTAGAATGGAGATACGTAGTACTAAAAACTTTGAACAGAAAACTTTGAACAGAAAACGTAGAACAGAAAACGTAGAACAGAAAACGTAGAACAGAAGACGTAGAACAGAAAACGTAGAACTGAAAACGTAGAACAGAAAACGTAGAACAGAAAACGTAGAACAGAAAACGTAGAACAGAAAACGTAGAACAGAAAACGTAGAACAGAAAACGTATAACAGAAAACGTAGAACAGAAAACGTAGAACAGAAGACGTAGAACAGAAAACGTAGAACAGAAGACGTAGAACAGAAAACGTAGAACAGAAGACGTAGAACAGAAAACGTAAAACAGAAGACGTAGAACAGAAAACGTAAAACAGAAAACGTAGAACAGAAGACGTAGAACTGAAAACGTAGAACAGAAAACCTAGAACTGAAAACGTAGAACTGAAAACGTAGAACTGAAAACGTAGAACTGAAAACGTAGAACAGAAAACGTAGAACAGAAAACGTAGAACAGAAAACGTAGAACAGAAAACGTAGAACAGAAAACGTAGAACTAAAAACGTAGAACTAAAAACGTAGAACTAAAAACGTAGAACTAAAAACGTAGAACTAAAAACGTAGAACTAAAAACGTAGAACTAAAAACGTAGAACTAAAAACGTAGAACTAAAAACGTAGAACTAAAAACGTAGAACTAAAAACGTAGAACTAAAAACGTAGAACTAAAAACGTAGAACTAAAAACGTAGAGCTAAAAACGTAGAGCTAAAAACGTAGAGCTAAAAACGTAGAGCTAAAAACGTAGAACTAAAAACGTAGAACTAAAAACGTAGAACTAAAAACGTAGAACTAAAAACGTAGAACTAAAAACGTAGAACTAAAAACGTAGAACTAAAAACGTAGAACTAAAAACGTAGAACTAAAAACGTAGAACTAAAAACGTAGAACTAAAAACGTAGAACTAAAAACGTAGAACTAAAAACGTAGAACTAAAAACGTAGAACTAAAAACGTAGAACTAAAAACGTAGAACTAAAAACGTAGAACTAAAAACGTAGAACTAAAAACGTAGAACTAAAAACGTAGAACTAAAAACGTAGAACTAAAAACGTAGAACTAAAAACGTAGAACTAAAAACGTAGAACTAAAAACGTAGAACTAAAAACGTAGAACTAAAAACGTAGAACTAAAAACATTTAACAGAAAACATTGAACAGAAAACATTGAACAGAAAAGAATAGAAAGCATTGAACAGAAAAGAATAGAAAGCATTGAACAGAAAAGAATAGAAAGCATTGAACAGAAAAGAATAGAAAACATTGAACAGAAAAGAATAGAAAACATAGAACAGAAAACATAGAACTAAAAACGTAGAACTGAAAACGTAGAACAGAAAACATAGAACTGAAAACGTAGAACAGAAAACGTAGAACAGAAAACGTAGAACAGAAAACGTAGAACAGAAAACGTAGAACTGAAAACGTAGAGCAGAAAACGTAGAGCAGAAAACGTAGAACTGAAAACGAAGAACAGAAAACGTAGAACAGAAAACGTAGAACAGAAAACGTAGAACTGAAAACGTAGAGCAGAAAACGTAGAGCAGAAAACGTAGAACTGAAAACGTAGAACAGAAAACGTAGAACAGAAAACGTAGAACAGAAAACGTAGAACAGAAAACGTAGAACAGAAAACATAGAACAGAAAACGTAGAACTGAAAGCGTAGAGCAGAAAACGTAGAGCAGAAAACGTAGAACTGAAAACGTAGAACAGAAAACGTAGAACTGAAAACGTAGAACAGAAAACGTAGAACAGAAAACGTAGAACAGAAAACGTAGAACAGAAAACGTAGAACAGAAAACATAGAACAGAAAACGTAGAACTGAAAGCGTAGAGCAGAAAACGTAGAACAGAAAACGTAGAACAGAAAACGTAGAACAGAAAACGTAGAACAGAAAACGTAGAACAGAAAACGTAGAACAGAAAACGTAGAACTAAAAGCATAGAGCAGAAAACGTAGAACAGAAAACGTAGAACAGAAAACGTAGAACAGAAAACATAGAACAGAAAACGTAGAACTGAAAACGTAGAACAGAAAACGTAGAACAGAAAACGTAGAACAGAAAACGTAGAACAGAAAACGTAGAACAGAAAACGTAGAACAGAAAACGTAGAACTGAAAGCGTAGAGCAGAAAACGTAGAACTGAAAACGTAGAACAGAAAACGTAGAACAGAAAACGTAGAACAGAAAACATAGAACAGAAAACGTAGAACTGAAAACGTAGAGCAGAAAACGTAGAGCAGAAAACGTAGAACTGAAACGTAGAACAGAAAACATAGAACTGAAAACGTAGAACAGAAAACGTAGAACAGAAAACGTAGAACAGAAAACATAGAACAGAAAACGTAGAACTGAAAATGTAGAACAGAAAACGTAGAGCAGAAAACGTAGAGCAGAAAACGTAGAACTGAAAACGTAGAACTGAAAACGTAGAACTGAAAACGTAGAACTGAAAACGTAGAGCAGAAAACGTAGAACTGAAAACGTAGAGCAGAAAACGTAGAGCAGAAAACGTAGAGCAGAAAACGTAGAGCAGAAAACGTAGAGCAGAAAACGTAGAGCAGAAAACGTAGAGCAGAAAACGTAGAGCAGAAAACGTAGAGCAGAAAACGTAGAACTGAAAACGTAGAACTGAAAACGTAGAACTGAAAACGTAGAGCAGAAAACGTAGAGCAGAAAACGTAGAGCAGAAAACATAGAACAGAAAACGTAGAACAGAAAACGTAGAACTGAAAACGTAGAACAGAAAACGTAGAACAGAAAACGTAGAACTGAAAACGTAGAACTGAAAACATAGAACAGAAAACGTAGAACTGAAAACGTAGAACTGAAAACGTAGAACTGAAAACGTAGAGCAGAAAACGTAGAGCAGAAAACGTAGAGCAGAAAACGTAGAGCAGAAAACGTAGAGCAGAAAACGTAGAGCAGAAAACGTAGAGCAGAAAACTTAGAACAGAAAACGTAGAACTGAAAACGTAGAGCAGAAAACGTAGAGCAGAAAACGTAGAGCAGAAAACGTAGAGCAGAAAACGTAGAGCAGAAAACGTAGAGCAGAAAACGTAGAGCAGAAAACGTAGAGCAGAAAACGTAGAGCAGAAAACGTAGAGCAGAAAACGTAGAGCAGAAAACGTAGAGCAGAAAACGTAGAGCAGAAAACGTAGAGCAGAAAACGTAGAGCAGAAAACGTAGAGCAGAAAACGTAGAGCAGAAAACGTAGAGCAGAAAACGTAGAACTGAAACCGTAGAGCAGAAAACGTAGAACTGAAACCGTAGAACAAAAGGCGTAGAACCGAAAACGTAGAACCGAAAACGTAGAACCGAAAACGTAGAACAGAAAACGTAGAGCAGAAAACGTAGAGCAGAAAACGTAGAGCAGAAAACGTAGAGCAGAAAACATAGAACAGAAAACGTAGAACAGAAAACGTAGAACTGAAAACGTAGAGCAGAAAACGTAGAGCAGAAAACGTAGAACTGAAAACGTAGAACAGAAAACGTAGAACAGAAAACGTAGAACAGAAAACGTAGAACAGAAAACGTAGAACAGAAAACGTAGAACTGAAAGCGTAGAGCAGAAAACGTAGAACTGAAACCGTAGAACAAAAGGCGTAGAACCGAAAACGTAGAACCGAAAACGTAGAACCGAAAACGTAGAACAGAAAACGTAGAGCAGAAAACGTAGAGCAGAAAACGTAGAGCAGAAAACGTAGAACTGAAACCGTAGAGCAGAAAACGTAGAACTGAAACCGTAGAACAAAAGGCGTAGAACCGAAAACGTAGAACCGAAAACGTAGAACCGAAAACGTAGAACAGAAAACGTAGAGCAGAAAACGTAGAGCAGAAAACTTAGAGCAGAAAACGTAGAGCAGAGGAATAGGGAACGGAAGAACGTGGAACACAAGAACGTGGAACACAAGAACGTGGAACACAAGAACGTGGAACACAAGAACGTGGAACACAAGAACGTGGAACGGAAAATCCTGGAACAGAGAAAAACGTACAGTACGACAAAAATTTTCAACGAAAGATAAGCATTCAACGGGGGAGAGGAGCATTCAGCAGGAGAAGAGCATTCAGCAGGAGAAGAGCATTTTACGGAAGGATATGGAAAATCTCAATTATTTTTACCTATATTATTGCCTTGAGTTTTGAGTGACAAAGATTTTCAAATCGTTCGATGTGAAACTTGACAAACTAGAGATAAAATGTTCAAGTTATGATACCTTTGGTGACCTTTTTTTTGTGCAAGAACAAAAAATGTCCGCGAAATTTCTAAGTTGTATTGAATTTATGATGTCAGGATCTAGCTCAGAGTTCAAAAACATGATCAAAATTTTCGCGTGCATAAATCTCCTTGAGTGGAATCTAACTACTGAGTTAGATCCCACTACTGAGTTAGAATTAGTGCTGTCAGGGGGAAGAAGTTAAGTTTCGAGGTGAAGGTTGGGTAGGCTTTTCTTTTGTTGTAATAGTACTGGATTTTCATTTTGTTCCTTTTTTTGTTCGGTTCCATATTTTTTAGCACCTATTGATTTTTCCTTCAACTTATATTTTGTTCAGTAAACTTGATTCAGTTTTACTGCTACTGTTTTGCTCACTTACTTCAGTTTTGCTTTGTGCAGGTCGTTGGGACACACCTTGCACATAAATTTCTCATTCCCCTAATTTTATACCGAATAGTGTCTTACTCTTTTGGAAATACTTTTTTTTGTGGCTAAGGAGGTTTGCACTGATTCTAAGCCGAAATATAATGTAACATTATTCCCTCGTTGTTCTGCATCGAGCATTCTTCCAGACTAACTTATGATGGAACATTCCATCGTTTCATTGTTTTAATTTGAGAGCTCTTCCTTCTTTCTTAGTTTGGCTAATGTTCATATAAACGTACTGAATTACCAATACAGGGTAAAATTAGGTAAAAATATACAGGGTAGGCCACAAAAACTCAAACTGCGATATTAAATGAAAAAACTCGTTCAATGATTAAATCGTTCTCGAGCGCTTTGTAAAATATTTTTCGGACAGGGGAGCGCATCAATTCAAATGAAAAACATCCACTTCCAGAGGGAAATAGGTACCATAGTTATCACTTTTTTCTGCTTCTAAGTAATGACAAATGCATCTAAAAAGTTATCATATACATTGATTATATATAGTTATATACATTGATCCCCAACATCAGGTTCAGGTTTTTGTGGCCCATGGCACTCTGTGGCACGGTAGAAGAAACAAGATAGGGTCAAACCAGTGTTTTTTTCGTCGCCCTTGTGGCAATGTTAACGTCATTGCAAAAGACCAAAAGCAGCGCTCATGTTGCATCTAACAACACTGCTCGCCCCAAATTTGGTACAACTATTCGCCTAACGACATGTCGCAATGCTGACGTCATAAAGTTTGTTTAAAATGAAGCAGTTCTATTGGCTAGCACAACAAGAGAAGGCGTGTTTTCCCTCATTGAAACGACTCTACCTTGTTTCCTCTAACGTGAGTAGAAATTACTTGATAAGTTCCTGTTTGCTTCAAACAGGAGTAGTTGGTGGGTGGCGCGCCCGTTTGTCCGAGGAGACGCAAACCAAGCTGAAGAAGTGGATGGAACAGAAGGCTGGCGGGCTAGACAAACACTTTGGATGGACGTGGTAGCATTTTGCACAACATATACATGGTTTGCCACCTAGTTTAGAATTTTTGTTTCACGTGCTTGTTTCTGCGAAATTAAGGTTGAGTTTACGGTTTCGTGTGGAAGCTGACCAGTTTACTATATGAATGTCGGGTCGATTTTGCTGTTCCACGTACCATAGAATTGTTTTGGATGGCTACGAAACTCTTGAGTGGGTGAAATATCACATCCCACTGGAAACCTGCATTCATTTCATCTCTATTTTTCTTGTTAGAAAAAGTACCAATTCCGCAACGATCTAATATAGAGAATCATGTCTTCCAGTTCAATCAATATTATCTTCTTATTCACATTTTCGACCACGCGTTTGTGATATTTGATACACTGTTTGTTAAAAATTTTGGAAAAGCTCTTTGATGAGAGATGTTGTTGTTACCTCAGCTATAGATAGGCCTCCGGGATAGAAGTCCCACGAAGAAAATGTGAGGCCTCGAGCTGAAGGTTAAGTACCCAGGCAAACTTTTTCGCTGGAGCATGCATGTTTATCGCCGCCTAAGCGATTTAACTACTTGGGCGGCGAAAAATATGCATGCAGGCGGCGAAAAAGTTAAACTGGGTAGGCCTTCCTTTTGTTGAGCTAATATAAGTTTTCTGCTTTGAAATTAATGGTCTAACTTTTTCAGTTCATTGCTGTCCTGTTTTTCAGCATTTATTACTTCCTTCTCCAACTTTTATCTTGTTTCATAAACTTCTGAACTACTGATTATATACGCATGGGGTATTGTGTGGGAACACACAATGTGCATAGATTCCCCTTTCCCTAAACTCGAAACTAAATGGTGCCTTCCTCCTTGCATTTTTTTGAAACACTTTTTTGTGCTAAAGGAGGCTCAAACTAACTTGCTCATCTAATGTAGACCTCCGGGACTTGAATCTTTTTTGCCCATTTTGCTTTCAAATTTTCTTATTTCGTTTTTATCTTTTCTTTCTCTTCCTTCCTAACTTGCTGTTTCTATGCGCAAGATATCCTGTGCAGAAACCCACTTTGAGCAGAGATTCCTCGTTTTCTCATATCGAAGGAGACAGCTTATATATCTACGATAATTAGCACTCCCAGGAGGAAAAAATATGAGGGAATAGCCCAAGGACTTCTATTTAGCTGGTTTATAATGTTTTTAATGTCATCCTTGCAACACACGCTGCGTTGTATACTAACTTTACCATTATTGTTAAGTATGGGATAGTGGTTGTTTTATTTCGTGTTACGTTTTGTTTAGTTAAGGTTTTATAGTTTGGTAGATGGTTTGGGCAGATGGTTTTTTCCAGGCAAAATGTATGGAATTTGACCTTAAAAATCCCACACCCGACGCATTTTTGTACGGCCAAGTTTCATTTTAAGGGAGTTAAATTGAAACCGTAAACATATTGAAACTAAGTTAAAGATTAATAAAAGATGCAAGGTACCATGAGTGGAGTTTCTACACAGTGGGGGAACATTCATCCTAGCCTTTGTGTAGAAGTGTAACGTTTCGAAGGGTTATGGATGGAGTGTTGTATTTTACATACCCTTTTTCTTATTTTTTCCATTTTCTCGTAGAAATGGTTGAATTGCGTTAATTATTAATGCCCTCGTCGATTTTTGAACTCCTACTCCTGTCCGAAGTTGTTTTTCAAGGTTTTTTGAAAAAGGTTTGCAGGAAGGTTTCCAGTATATTGTGAGACCTCAATTTATTTCTTAGGGTCGTCTTTTAGTTTCAAGTAGATTGTAGGCAGGCGGTGAAAATGAAGCAATAATTAGTTTCATCAGAATATTGTGATAGCAACAGCAATACAAGCAATAACATACATTACTTCTGTGCAGAGTTCATGAATGATGTTTCGTCTTTGCTAATTACACTTCAGTGCTTCTAAACATCCCAATCGCGTATAATTAACACCATCTGAGATGACGCAATACCGTATACTAAGTAATAAGGTAAGGAAATATGAAATATCTCTTAAGTCGTATCACCAGTCAAAAGCTTCTTTACTATATACTACTTTTGAATTTAATAAAGGTGAATTCAATATTCCTGTCGTTATGACCCATTGTTAATCTTAATCGTCCGATGAAGGAATTCTAATTATCTTTCAACCGTGCGTCATCTAGAAAGATGTTTCAAAATAGTGAAAGATTATGGCTCCACACGAGAAAGCAAGCTAGTACGTTCGATAACAGACTAATCTCGGGCTGCACGTTACTCTGAATAACATAAAATAGTTAACAAGAATCTATTGTTAAATCATTAGCCCTCCATTCGAAGTCTCTGCCCAGTGCCCAATGCGAGAGGTAACTCAACTGGCTTCCATTTCTCTTTGTCATTTGCATAGCAAAAGATTCAGTACATATTTCATACGATTCAGCACACATATCCAACTAATATTAGGTGTATCTAATACACTAGAGCAGGGTATTTGTTACTAAGGTTAGCTAATTTTACATTCATGCGGCTGTATTTGTTAAACTATTACTGGGGAGAAAATTGCATGTAAATCTTACGTACCGGATAAGTGTATGTCTCCTAAAACACACGTAGGATTGTAGAAAATCAAAAGTTATTTGTGCATTTTCTGTTTATGATATTGTGGCACAGTTTTCCTCGTGATTGAAGTTAAAGAAACTATTATTTATTTCAAATTATCCGTCTCGTATCGGAATTCTGAGAACACGATATTCCGTTCTACACTTCGGGTGATGATCTATTTCGAATCATCTTCAAGAGATTTAAAGCGAGCAGAATTGTTTGAAGAAGGGATTCACGATAACTGCTTTCAGTTAGTGGCAAGTAGAAGATTCTCATTTTTCGAGTATACAAAAATCGTTATTGATGTGCAGCAATACTTCCTGACAACTCGACTTATATGAAACGTGCCGCATAGCAATCATTTACAAGTAGATCTAAAAGTTCATGCAGCCAATTTACTATTCATGGGTTTTAGTAATACTGGATCAGTAATCCATACGTTGATGCTCGTGAAGAAAACGCACACGTTATTTTTCATCGAGCGAGCAATAGAGCTATGGACTTTTCATTGATGTTAGCCATGAAACGTTAAACTCTACACCCGTCGCAGTTATTAATATAAAGTGGGCTTGAACGCTTGATGAACTCAATTTGCTAATTGGTTCTAATTCAAGTTCTTTAGACTATCGCGTAAAATTTTAGAGCCAGCTAGTCGATGTTTACTTATGGTTAGCAAATCTTTAAATGCAAACTGAGCACATTCATTATTTAATACATACAGAAATTTATAATCTGTTCATCTGTCGATGAATTTCTGTCATTATCATACCATCGCTTACTTTATTACATATTTTGAATACAAAGGGAATCTTTTGGGTTGGTATGTCTTTCCTGTTTCGTTTAGTGAGGGGATGTGTTGCCACCACCACAATTACTACGTAGGACAAAAACAGATTTAAGCCTTTCACTTTATAGATGATTGCACCCATTAGACACCGCGAGTGAGCACGCCGTTACCCGACTGTCAGTAAATTTTCCCCTCTATTCATTCCATAAAAATTCCTTCTAATGAATTCATACACTATAAAGCAAAAAACCGGTCAGTCATTGTTGGATGGAAAATCAAATTCAGAGGCTTAGCTTACTAAATATTCATTACTCGTATAGAGTTTAAACTATGGTTCTAGATTCAAAAAGCCTTTGCTTTCGTACGTTATCACTAGCATTAAAGAGCGTCAAATCGGCCACTCTGATATACCTCAGTTTTGACGGGCTGATATCACGCAACTCTTCCCACACAAAACGAGCTTCTGAGACCATTTTAATAAAGATGGCAGTTCATCAAGCGTATTCGAAGGGTAGTGAAAATCAAGATTTGGGGCTCCATTCTGTATTGGAAGAAAAGATATATTCAAAGGAAGTACAGGGAATTGGAAGCTATTCATTTAAGGTACTATAGATGCTCATGATTGTTCAAGTCATTGTACAAAAATTCTCTAGACTAACATTAGTTTTTCAAAGATAGATAAAATGGCCATAATTATAGGTGTACACATCTGTAGATCGGGAACCGAACTTGTCTTTCAAAATAAAAGCTATATGCGAAAAATAAATTCAGAAGATTAAATTTAAGCGAAGCAAACAATAAGAGTGTTTATTAAAGACTTGTACTATTTAGTAATTCAGTCTCTCGAAATACTTAGTAATTCAGAATTCTTTAACATTCGCAAAGAGTTAACGCAGAACTGAATTTCAAATTGAAACTGGATTCGTGGCATAAATATGTGTAGAGTGACAAAATACCTCATTTTTCTTTCTTGTGTATTTGAACTCATACTTAAATCTCTCAAGTTTAGCCTCCGTGTTGAAGATTTTTATAACTATTGACACCTTTATTAACGTCATTGTACATATATAACTTTGCTAATCCTGAAAGCAGTTTCAGAGAATGACTTCTCTTAAGTTCTTGTTCGTGTTTCAAAAGTCGACTACTAGCTACAACCCGGACTTACAATGAATTTGAAAACCTTGAGCTATCTGCCAGGGAAATTTCAATGAATGCGGGCCAGAACTTTCAGCGAATTAATTCCCGTGCAAATTTTTATTTGTTCTCAATGACTATATGAGACTTAGGTCTCGGAGCAATTTAACCGTTGGTTGTGTAACTTTTTCTTGATAATGTTAACTGGATTTTATTGCCGAAGGGGCAAATTGTTAAATTTTAAAATTTACAAACACGGTTTGGTGTTCATGCAGCAGGAAGAATGAATAATACCAATTACACTAAGCTTACATCTGTAGTTTCCACGACCCTGGTGTGATCTTGAAGTTATTTGTTAGAGACCGTTATGGTTGTAGAATCCAATTTCGTTTATCTTTTACTGAAAACGGTGTAGTGTTCTTGCCCAGCTCTGCCCATGCCAATATTGCACTCAAGGCATTAGGACAAAATGAGCATCAACTGCTCCGTAGGAGAAGAGTTTACTCGAACTAGCTTCGCTCTCTTGACGACAAAAAGGCCTCCACTGTACATGTATATACTCTTATCTAATCTTTGGG
Organism: Morinoia aosen; assembly: GCA_030386875.1. NCBI lineage: Eukaryota > Metazoa > Arthropoda > Malacostraca > Amphipoda > Talitridae > Morinoia > Morinoia aosen. Next base: position 7,698,544 of record CM059559.1, on the reverse strand, counting down.
ACAAGTTCTCAAGTGTTGCAATCTTGAAAAATATCAGTTACTCTGGATAACTGTGAACATGGCTTCAAACCGGTAGGAAAAATACTCGAAAATAGCTACTTACGTTTGGAAATGACTACTGAATATGTGTGAACAATATTCAGTGATAGACTTTGTAACTAAGAACGCACAATGTACTAGCTTTTTATAATTTTGCATCTGCAAGTAAAGGTAAATCTTCGCACCTAGTCTAGATGTGAACTAGTTCTTGCCTATTGTCCTTCTAATTTGTATTAGCTAATTGTCTAGAACTTTGTTCCTATAGTAATCCTACGGCAAGAGCTCAAATGTCGCTATCAAGGTTATATGATATGTTAATTCCAAGACAATATACATATTCTAATTTATAGATGCTGTATAGAAACAACTACTAAATGATTTGCGACAATTTGCAGTGAAGTTCATTTTCGTTAATAATGCTCTAAGAAACAGGCCATAGACGATGATCAATATGACGTAGCCAACTGATAGTTGTGACTTATTGACAATAAAGAATCCGCTAAAGATTGAAGAAACCATTCGAGCAATAAAGTAGTGGTTTCTGGTGTTATAGAAAATATCAGCATTTCCAGATATTTTACAGAAATGTTTCGAATTGGATTAATTTTGCTATAGAATGAGCACTAAACAGATACAGAGCACGGGAAGGTGTTATCCGGAAAATATTATTGTGCACATTGAGCTACTTTACGTTTACTTTACATAACTGTGTAAGTCCAGTTGTTCCGGATAAAAACCGAGTGCACTGTTACTTTTAGCGAGTTACTCGAGAGATTTCTGACAAAACTGCTTAAACACACCAGCGAGAAGCGGTGAGAAGCCCCAGTGTTTTTACTTTGGTGAAGTAGAATCACAAGATAACCAGTTCGCAAATCAATACATAAAAAACCTTGCAATTTCTCATTTGCTGGTAAAAGATACGCCAATTCATCGTGCACTCATTCGAGCATGACGTCGAAACGATCGGGTCTACCAAACCTTTCACAAGTGGTAATGAATCTCTCTTCTTCCCATGTACATGAAGTAAAAAGTAAATAAACACAGTTTTAAGAAAAAGAGCATGTCCAATAGTACGAAGAGCTAGCGCACTTGCAGTAGTAGTGCGATTAGCAGCAGCTCTGGATCCCTTATTGTGGCACTGCTCATGATACACTTCACTAGTTGCTAGCAATGACGGTGCGCCGCTAGAGGCGAGCAGCTAACAGAGTGACCCTGGTCAGTTGCATTATAAGGCAAAACTGCGGAGAGTAAGTAGGATCCAAGAAGACACTGTAGTTAGTTAGCAGGCAGTATTAGACATTGACGCCGTCATGTTACGATAATTTAATGCTGTGAATTAGAAGTTGTTCAATTCTTGTGAATGGAAAAGAAATCACACAACATAGCTATTGCCCGTAATTGGGTATGATTTGTTTTCCCTTGGAAAACACCCTGGATAGTTTAACTGACGGCGTCAACATACAATACTGTTAGCAGTCAATGTTATGCTGTACATAAGAGGTGTGTGAGTTGTTTGAGTTCAGAAGATGGACCCCCTGCACAAGCTAGAGAGAAACATCGAAAGCTCCAGGAATATTCTAACACGACAATTGAAGTAAACCAACTACAACGCGCTGGATGAGTACTAGTAGAACACTAGGCAACACGCAAAATGTTATATAATTATATTTCCTTCCAAACCGTACAATTTCTGTGAATACATGATCAACTGTACGACTTACACGTTATTGGGTATATGAGGAATATAGAAGCGCGCTGTAGGAGGTTTGCCTGTATTGTGTACTCAAAGGTAATTTAGAGGTTTAATTTTGCTTGTTTGTTTCTTGTTTACTCGTGAGCTGTATGCTGAGGGTCGGTGACGAGAATGCGAAGCCCTTGATTCTTCTGAAGATCGTCTTAAAACTAAGCCTAGTAACTCATTCGACGATAAAAATTGACCTATAATTCCTAAATAGAATACCTATCAACAATGCAGCATCGGATGAATTCCCGTGTACTTACGAAGCAAGAATCTTGCGTTAGGGAACTGATGAGAAAATTATAAAATTGTAACTTCATCCGTAAGTTTAATAATTATAATGAATTCAATCCTCACGACTGCCGGATGACAGACCTCCATGGGTATCGTCTAGATAGACAACCTGTAGCTTCTGAAGAGTAACACCACGCTGCAAAAATGTTACGATTTCCAATTTACTAGGAAGTATTTACCAAATGAGCACAAATAAAAACGTAAAACGAGGTCAATGAGATGCATTGCCATTATGACCCAAGTTAAGCCTTATGATCGACATTGAAACATTGTATGAAGTCACAACCACACGAGCATGAAACCAACAGATTAGAAAATAATAAGCATTATATTAATCCTGAGTATATTTGAAATTGAAAATCGAAAGAAAATAACTAACAACACAGCCGCAGCGAAGAAAAGTGAGAAACGCATCGAAAATTCTCATTAGAAAGTGGGAATTCCACACCGCGTTTTCAGAACATCATTGGAGCCATAGCAACTAACTCGAAATATTGTATTTCTGCACATATTCTTTACAACTCAATTAAGCTCGTGGCAACTTAATGCTTTAGCTTCTAGCTAAACTGTATAATGATACTCTTATAAGTACGCGACTTCATTTACATTTGCTCCATTGAAGCTTTATTATTATCATCTAATGAAGATAAGCATGCGATTGATAAAATGGGCCGCTCAATAAAATGGAACAGCGATAAAGAGTACACTTGGTAACTATTTTCTTATGTATGAATTACATACTAACTCAATGATATTCTCCCGTAGTAGTTAATACTAAATATTCGCGATGCAAACCTGAAAATCAATCTTCAGAGCACCACCGATGCTAAGTATACAGTAATACTAAAAACACACGTAGAGTTATCGACTCAGCGAAACGCTCGCGACCTACTGGAGAGTATGTAATTATTTATTCCACAGCCCGACCAAAAAACAAGAAGCAACGAGCAGTAATAAACTACTGTTAGTAAATAGACTAATAAAGATAATAATGTTTCTATTATGTAAAACAAACAAAACAACAATATCACTAAAAACAGCTATATTTGCTCACTGAAAAATTCATACATACTGAAATGAATCTGAAGCAAAAATCTGCTGAAAACCCGCTTTGAAGAGGCTTTAAATTGTTCAGAAGTTCTTTTCATATTTCCTCCATTGGAGGACTCAAATTTAAATTTATTTGAGGACGAGCTAGTAAATAAGCGATCAGTCGGCACTTTATTTCATCGCTTTGTAATACACTAGTAAGTTAATAATAAAATCGTGATTCTTCATTCCCGATTCTAGGTTGAGAAAGGATGAAAGAAAGTAAATAAGCTCTCTACATCATAACGCCTTTCGACCGTCATGAGTGAATTTATAGTAAATTGTTACCTCTTTCTGGTTTGCAGGAAGAGACTTTCTCTTTTTGCAGGTTAATAATTTTTCACGTTTTTGAGAAGTACAGCGTAGAGCGATCAAAAATTCTCGCGGATTCTTCGTTCGTTAGAGTTGCTGGAAAAAATCGTGCGTGGGAAATTCTCTCTCAGTAAAACATTGTTCGGCAGGTTTGATTGAGATATTTTCACAATATTCCATTACATATCTTGTATATGATGGTAACGAGAAATTGTCCGAGTGGATCAAATTTCTTATAAGACTACACTCGCTTGTAATTACAGAATCTGTTCTGTAAATTCTGGTCCTCTATTTGCTCTTTCGAGAAAAGGTTTCTTCAAATACGAGTCTCGGCATAATGAAAAACTTTGAGAAGGAAAATAGGTGAACATACGATATTTTTTCGAGGCATGCACCACTGCCAATAAATTAGGAGTCAAACGGTAGCAACCAAAATAGTGTAGCGAGAAATACGCTTCAATGAAAATTATCACTGCTCGTGAGAAATGAAAACTCGGTGTGAAGCCCTCAACCAACCTGGGACACTGGAGTTGCCATAAGACACCCCTTCAGTGCCGATTTCACTTTAAGATTATTAGCGCTAGCAAACTTCGTAGTTATTGTCGTATACGGCAGTAGAGGCCTCTGCTATTAAAATGTAGACTTACAATGGCATCTAATAGAACCATCCACATCCAACGAATGTTCAAGTAGCATCGTACGTAATTTTTAAAATTCACACGTTCGTAATAAGCATGACAAATAGTTAAAGGGTACAAGAATCTGGACTTGCAAAATAATACGTCGAGATTTTAAAGTACATTCATGGGATGTGACCGCGTAGAATTCAAAATGACGGTAAAGGATAACATTGTACTTGAGCAATATACGTATCTTTTTCAAGACTAATATCCCTGTTACACACCGAAATGCATTGAGCCTGTCGTCTCTAGGACACTATAAACATTGACACTATCCATCGTACACTCAGGGTTTAGCGTTGTAGACAACAAGATACGCACATCAATTCACAATCTCTCACAACAGAGTGGCACGCACAATAATTATCCAATACTGATGAGCTCCAGGTTCGTACGACAACAAATAAAGCTAAATTATAGCATGTATTCTTGAAAGAAAAAACATTTTCAGTGTCCGTGGAGGCAACTAGACCTTCCTTTCCGT